>OY982545.1:19972200-22964085 GCA_963859965.1 Ceramica pisi | reverse complement strand
AACTTCGTTGAACTCGGCCTTGTTGCTCTCCGGACTGCTTCCACTGGATCTTAGGATACGGGAAGCAGCCGCTTTTTATGAAGAGAAAAGGGGACACTCCCGGAGAGTGACAGGAGACCGAGGGATCGAAACGCCAGTCCCCTACACAGACGTGCCACATCCTGCAAAGCAGATTGGTATGGATTTCAAGTGTGTGATGAACGATGCAGAAATGGACCAGCAGGGAATCGCTCACCCCAAAATATTCACCGATGGAAGTAAAATCGAGGGGAAAGTCGGTGCAGCACTGAGCCTTTGGGAAGATGGTGCAGAGGTGAAAGCACAAAAGTTCAAGCTGGACCATTTCTGCAGCGTTTATCAGGCTGAACTACTCGCTCTGCGCAAAGCTTCAGAAATGGCCTTGAAACACTCCTCGGCAGTAATCGAAGTCTACAGCGACTCAAGATCGGCGCTGGAAACGATTACCCGAGGCGTTTCCCTCCATCCCCTGGCATTTGAAACGCAAAAGAACATCCGAACGTTGACGAACAGCGGGAGAACCCTTCAACTGTTCTGGATCAAAGCGCATGCAGGGTTGGGGGGAAACGAAAGGGCTGACGTGTTGGCGAAGGAGGCAGCGGTTGGAATGAAAACGAAGCCTCATTACGATCTGTGTCCGGCTTCATTCGTCAAGCGACAAATCCGAATGGAGTCGCTTGACGAATGGAACACGAGATACACGACTGGTGTAACCGCATCCACCACTAAAATATTTCTCCCAGATGCAATCGCAGCATACCACATAGTCAGGAGAATGGAGCTCGATCCACTTATAGTCCAAGTGTTAACGGGTCATGGCGGGTTCTCTGAGTACTTGAATCGTTTCAAGTGCAAGGAGAGCCGGCATGTCCCTGTGACTCATCAATAAATGAAAGTGTGCAGCATATAATTACGGAGTGCCCAAGATTTGCAATCTACAAGTATAACCTGGAATCTGAAATTGGAATTGAAACTAAATTAGATAACATCTCAAAAATAATGGAAAACAAAAAGACTAGAAATAAATTTTTGATATACTGCAAAGGAATAGCAGAAAAAGTAGTTCACAATAATAAGACGTAAAGAAAACGATATACTTTTTAAATATTATGAAAATATGAAAAAGGTAATCACTTAAAATAAAGAACTAAAATCAATTGCAAGTAAATCAGTCATTAAAAATACAAGTAAACTAAAAATATTAAAGTCATAAAAATAAAAATAAATAGTAAAATCACTGAAAGGTAAATAAAATGTAAAATGTGTCAATTAGAGCTCTGATGACACAAGTCGGAGGACACTAGCAGAGCAGGAGTGGTTTTTAGTCGGTTCGAGTCCGACACTACCTGAACTGTCTCACGACCTAACGAACCGTGAGACAGTTCATGTGTCCGTGGGGATTTTCCACTCCTGCCAAAAAAAAAAAAAAAAAAACAATGCAATGGCGACCAACCTAACCGAAACCAACCTAACCGAAACCAACCAAACTGAAACCAACCTAACGCCATAGAGCAACACCATTGCGAAGCTTAATATTTACGCCACAGAACGACGCCTTAGAGCGACGCCTTGAACCGAGAGCGATGCCATATATACTTTTTAACTCTTAGGGTACTTGTCTCCCTGCCGGAGTCGCGGGATTATTCGCAAGAGACACCGTGGCTCCGGAACACAAAGGGCAATGGAGGAACATGGATGGGCTTTAGTCAGTAGAAGTCTGACCCTCCCTCCCGCTACACCCAGAGCGGGAGGAGTCATTGGATGATTTCCCATCCCTAAAAAAAAAAAAAAAAAAGGTTTTGTCTCACCGCCAGCGACCAGCGAGTAGCAAGTAAAGCGAGTTTTACTCGAAACGAGTTTGCGAGCAGCGAATAGCGAGTGAAAAGTTTCGATAGTTTAGATGATGTACACGATAAAGTAAGGCTGGAATAATGAGGGGTAAAGTCTCGCCAAATATCAGGAGTTTGATGAAGTAAAATTGGGGCTGACAACTATTACCACACTATATTGATTAGATTCATAATATTAGTAGGTTTTTTTTACTTTTACATTTGACCACTATCTCACCTGATAGTAAGGGATGATGCGGTCTAAGATGGAACATACTTGCCTAGAAGTAACCTATTAACTCTGGACTTAAAGCCTTTTTACAGAATTTTCATTTATTTCTGTAACTTCTGAAACCCACGCAGACAAGTTGGGGGAAAAAGCTTGTATTTATTTGATACAATTCAAATGCAACTCTATTTCCATCCCTAGGCTTTACAAGCCTTTGGCATAATTATTATTTCATTCGTGTCACATATAAGTTTGACGTTTTTAATCCTAAAATCAAAAATATATTGTCTTTTGAGATAAAATTGTAAATTAACTTTGTAAAAAACAGACTCTATAATACAGAAAATAAAATGTTTACCCAATATTGCTTTGTGAGATTTAAACATTGGAGGATCCTGTGCGTGTATACAAATGATTCTGATGAGTTTGAGTCGCCAGTTTCTTTAAGCCGTTGCTATTCATTTCCTGGAAAACGCGTCCATCGTCGCCTTCAGGTAGGTACTCCCAACAACGTTGTACCTTATGTGGTATTTGCTTTATTTCACACAAATTTCATACATTAGTCAAAAGTTGGCGCGGATAGAAAAATATTACGTGGTATATTGACCAAGGTTATAAAGTATACACATTGACTTCGTTCAGACACTTTTAACACTAAATTAAGCTTTTAAGTGCTAAACTACAGCATTAACTGTTATAAAAATATTTAAATTAGGAAAATCTAACAGCTCCGATTTACAAAAAAAAGTGATACAGGTCCTGCGTGCAGGAGCTAGAACTGAACAAACGAGAGAGATGCAAATACTTTTGTAATGCAAAAGATGTGATGACGATACCAAAAGACTAACTTTGAATAAAAAAACGTAAGTGCCAAAATAAATTTTCAGATATACATACACCACCGTCACCACCGTCGTCGTTCGTTCTTTATACCTACTAACATCTATTACCCATATTTGCAAATAAATGCTGCTCTATTCTATTATATTCTATTCATACATAAAAGTATTATTAAATTAAAATCCTTTCAGTTGAAGCCTCGATAAGATTATTTTGTATATTTTAAAGTCAATTTCATAGGATCAATCTAAAGCGTTGCGTCTATTAGATAAAAAAGTAAAATGAAATTTCGAACTTAGTATTTTTTTTGTATCGGGAAAATTTCTTAGTTTCGTGTATGCTTTCAGTTGGGTACTAGATCATATAGTCAAAAAGTACATACTACAATTACACATTCCTGTTTCAGGAACCTAACAAGATACGTAAGTTTAAAAGAAAAATGGCTTTATACCAAATGAATCGCCTTAAGCGGTCCGCTTGAGTGGTCAGCGGTTGGATCAGTTTTGTAGCGGCTAAGCGCATCACGCTTCCCCGAGCAAAACGCAGCGCTAGCCGTTTTTTGTGCATTTTTGGAGCTATAAACTCTTAATCCGAAAGAAATATCAACTTATAAAATATACATTAAATTTCTACATAATCTTGGCTTCAAAATGGTAGTTTTTTTTTTTTTTTACTAAGTATAGTTTTAAGTAATCTCCTCACAACGAAACTACAGAAATAAGAAATAATTTTTAGTTTATTGGTCTGACGCTTCCACGTGGAAAGTTCGAAATATCGAACCTAGCGCCAAATAAATCAAATTAATTTAAACCGCCAACTGATTCAGTGTTGCTTTCACTCAAACTTCATAAACTTCTTCTGTCAAAATATTAAAAAAAAACTGCACTCTTATAAACAATGCTTTGAGACGTAGAATCAAATAAAACATTCCATGCAGACAAATAACTGTTTGTTTTAATATTAATTATTTTTTACTTTTTTACATTCGTTATTATATCATGTTTAGTATGTCCCCAAATTATTGTTAAAACTACTAGTTCAGTTAGACTTTTTAAGATTTAAATGGAGTAGACCACTTGTAAAAAATCGAAACGTAGAAATGATAAGTAGTTAATTTTTTTTGTCGTCCCTTCACTCACGTATACTTTGCCTCAGAATCCGTGCATTTTTCGGAGATGGATTTGTATTGTTACGCGCCAGAATTAATGCCGGGTACCAAACGCCATCTAGTATCGAGTAGTGAAACTAATTGGGTCACGATCTTTCTAGACTTTTCGATGCTAGAACATTCTCGATGTTTCGACACATAGTCAGTCAGGACCGGTATGTTCCCGAACTTTCTAGATATTTCCATTCTCGAAGGTTCTGGAAATTACTGTGGAACTATATAAGGTGCGCATCGCTCGCGACTGAGTCAGTATTGAATTGGCGATACAAGCGAATCTTCGGAAGCGATCTTCAACTGCGAATTAAGTGAAGTGAAGTGTTTAATAGTGCGATTGTGTGTTATAGTTAGTGCGTTTAAAGTGATAATTAGTGTTGATTATTAAAGTGTCATTTTTGGTTAAATAATCGGCTGTTTTTATTGTCACGAACCCCTAGCTCGTAACAGTATCATTGAAAATAACAAACTTTCTATGAATATAAGGTACTTGTCTCACCGCCAGCGATCAGCAAGTAGCGAGTAAAGCTTGAAACTGAAACGATTTTGCGAGTAGCGAGTGAAAAGTTGTGATAGTTTAGATGGCTTTTCTGTGATGGGCGATTACTGGCAATACTCGTTCTGGCCCGCACTATATAAGTACAAATGATCGCTGGTTGGTGAGTTCTGACCGCCAAGCTAGCATCACCAGGCGAGTGCCGAGTGCTGAGCGTGTAGAGCGTGTACAATCTTTGATAGCTGTGTGAACAGCCAGCTATCGACTATAAATGAATGTGTCTTTTTACTCACACGAGATCTAAATCATTTGTCCCTTTCCACAACAGCAAATAGTCTATAGTTAATCGCATCCTCGCCGGTGGTGAGACAAGTGCCTTATCATTTATATTAGTTAAATACTTACCAATTACCAATACCCAAGAACCTAAATGGGTTCAGCAAAATTCCATAGGACGTGTAGGTACATGAGCGCCGCTGCTATTATATAACAAATCCGGCACCATGACATGGCCGGATTCTGCCCTGAATCAATTCAGAATACATACAGCAATTAATACGTGTAAATTACTTGTAAAATAAACTAAAATAAATCGCAACAATTACATTTCTCTAGAACAGGCGAAAAAAATGCCAAAAAATATGTATGTTAATTGATTTTGTGTGGTTTTTTATTTTGACATAATTCTATTCTTTACAATACAACTTCCTCTGTGTTACTGCTCTCCTGGTACTTGTGGGTCTCCTGGTACCTGGTACCACATTACTGCATTTAAGTGTAGTAGCTTGGCTTGCGAAGTCGTAGCAGTGCGATCCATTGCCGCATTTTGTCTTAGTAAATCAGTTCGGCGACGACATTCGGTGGAGTAATACGAAAAACCTTTTGCAGCGGTATGGCATGAAGCAGTATCTGCCAGAAAACAAGAGGACATAATTAGTACATACAGACTTTTTTTTAAAGTAAACGTGATTGCAATGAAATTGTTGTTTGGACCGACAAATGCACCAGTCAAAATAAAATTAGGCATTTTTTACATTTCTGGTGCCTACAAATGATTAATAGCCAGTTAATCAGCGCAACATGATTGCGTACAGTTAACAAATTGAGGTAAAGTCAATGTCAAGCCCATGGAAATTTCCGATTTTTGTCAATACAAAGATCACTCATCGCAGAATAAATTGAAAAAGTGTGAAGAAAGAACCTTTTTAAAAGATATTGTTTGTGTACAAAGAAAAAGTATGACTTCGACACTACTTGCTAAGACAATGATGGAAATACGTTGGAAATAGATTTTCTGAAAAGTCAATTAATAAAACAATCTGTTTTACCTGAGCCAGTAAGAAATCAAAAGCCGCGAGGAATATAATCGACACAAATAGACTTGTACTAAGACATAATGCAGTAATAGGCACAAGTGCTGCAGTTGGTTTTAGTATCCTGTGACTCGGAAACGATTTGATACTAAACCGAAATGCAGTAATACGTATTATAATTGCATTTATTAGTAAATTAATGAAAAGAAAATTATCTTGTAACAGCTTGATTTTTTTCCGATTTTTTAGATATATATTATGACCAATAAAAATACGAACATCTTGCTCAGATGATATTATTAATTATTATTAATTCATTTATTTCGTAATAATCCATATACATAATTAAAAATTAAAATGTCAACTGATTAAAAACTAAAATAAACTAGATTACAATACAAAACAATAACTATACAATAATAATTGGTCATATTAAACTTAGATTTAATTGCCCATTGTCGTACTCATCCAGCTATACTGCATAAGACAGTCCAGGCGGTCAGCAATCATCCTCAGTATGCCGTTGCTACTAACTCTAACGCGGTGGAAAATAGAGGCAACCCTCTTGCGTATAATCGCATGATATCCATCTGTCCGCGCCTCTGCGAACATTCTGGATGCACTACAGTCTCGAGGTAGACGCAACAGCATCCTGAAGATGTTGTTATACTGAACTCGCAGGGCATTAGCGGCCCGGCGGGTATGGTTCACCCATAGTCCACTCGAGTAAAATGACTGGCAATATGCCTTAAACATCGTAATCTTTGCTTCTACCGAGCATCTCGCAAACCTACGGGCAAGCATATTCCCCCTGACTGCCAACGCTCTACGCTCTCGTTCCACGGCCGCATCATCCCTCAGGTCTGCCGGAACTATGTGCCCTAAGTACTTAAAACTGGTCACCATCCTAAGAGCCTCACCATTTAGCTTAATAGGTGGAACACGGATGGGTACATTAACGCTACTCAGACCCTTAAAAAGTAGCACTTGACTCTTATCAGTGTTATATTTTAATCCGTGCTCCACCCCATAAGCCTCACATATACCTAATAATTTGCGTATGGAACCCACCAACGGGCCCAGCAACACCATATCGTCAGCGTAACTTATATTATTCACACACACATTGTCGATGAAGCAACCAGAATGTGTGTTGCTTAGCTCGCCGATCAAGTCATTAATATATAGATTGAACAACAGAGGAGAGGTAAGTCCACCCTGCCTCACGCCACACTCCATGCTATACGACTCCGATAGTCCATCGGCCCATCTCACCTGATTCCGCTGCCTTCGGTACCATATTTTCAGTAGCGTAGTCACCTCCGCTGGCACACTCGCTTTATCCAGCTTGTGCCAAAGTTTGTCATAAAGGACTGTGTCAAACGCTCTTGACAAATCAAGGAAGCACGCATACACTGGCGTTCTCCTATCAGTGTAGTACCTGACGGCCTGCTTAAGACATACAATCGCGCTTTCCGTTGAAAGTCCAGCCCTAAAACCAAATTGGGCATCATGCAGCTTTATGAAATTTTGTGAAATGTTATTGAGCAGGCCGTCAAGCACCTTAGCCATTACGGTTGCAAGTGATATGGGCCGATAGTTACTCATGTTCGACGCATCTCCCGCTTTGTTCTTTATAATTGGAACCACAATTGTATGTGTTAGTTCGTCAGGTAAATAGCCATGACACAAACATAAATTATAGAACATGGAGAGCACGCGCGGCAGGTGAACACCTGCGTACTTAAGATGCTGGTTTAGCGTTATCTCTTTCCAATTTCCACTTCATCACTACTATCCACTTTACATCACAATGGATTCACAGTCACTGTCAAGCACTCTGATCGAACTGAAGGAACTATTTCACACGAGGATGTCTGCCTTTGAAGGAGAACTGCAGAAGGCTCCGTCGTCACCCATCACAGCTCCTAGCCTGGCATCGGAGTTTACTATGTTCCGGGCATTTATAACACAAGCGCTCAACAGCCTTCAGCGTCAGGTGGAGCTACTTGCTCGTAGTGTTGACCAGATCGAGATGCGAGGACGGAGAAAGATCTTGCTTTTGCATGGCGTTGAAGAGGGGCAAAAAGAAGACACTGCCAAAGTCATCGCTAAGGTGGTCTGTAGTCAATTGCAGCTGACGGAGTTCACAGTGGCTGACATTAGTCGTTGTCACAGGATGGGACGAGCAGTGGTTAACAAAACCAGGCCTATATTGTTCAAAGTTGGTAATCTTGCACTCCGGGATAAGATTTGGTTTTCGAAAGCCAAGCTACGGGCTTCAGGCGTCACCTTGTCTGAATTCCTCACAAAAGGGCGTCACGACGTGTTCCTGGCTGCGAGAGAAAGATGTGGCGTCTCCAAAAGCTGGACTAAGGCAGGCTGCGTGTACGTCCTTGGTCCCAACGATGCGCGGCACCGAGTTGAGTCCCTCGCTGATTTGGAGAAGATTGTGCCGATTCCCGGAGAGCCCGAGCCAACATCGGCAGTAACAAACTCTGCTCCGAACACAAATACTACGAAGACTGCAAGAATAAAGCGTGCTGTTGCTTCGAAGAAATAGTTTTCACCCTTGTGATCATAGTTTGTGATGTCTTGCTGAGGTCCGGGTAATATTTTATTTTCTTTCTACCAACTTTTGTGTTGTTATTGTGTTTGTGCTATCAAGATTTGACAGTCACAGTAACACTTGTACTGAGACTCAATTTCTCACTTGTCATTGTTGTCAATGTCAGTGTCATTGTCATGTCAATTTATTTTTTAATTTTAGCGCGTTCCGTTTTAGGTAACGGTGCGGTGCCTTAGTCAAGGTTTTGATTTTGATGTTACTATTTATTTATTTCATACTTCCCTTGGTCTAAATTTTGATTCTGTTTTCTTTGTTTGTACCCGGACTTCATTCATTTTTCATTCATTTATCATAAAGGTATTTATTATAATGTAAAACGCAACCGGCAGGTCAACTTGTTGTTGATTTTAGGTACATATTTTATAATTTGTAGATTTTATATTATATATATTTATATTATATTTGAATTGTTATATATTTATGTCTATTAATGAAAGCAGTGATAGTGACAGTTTTTTTTCTTTAACAAGTAGCAATGACAGCTTTATAAGTATTCCTTCGCTTGCAGACAGTCTTACTGCGCAGTTTTCTGATGTTCCTGAGAATTTCAACGTTATACATATTAACGCCCAAAGTATTCCGGCTCATTTCCACGATATGCTGGCCAGCTTTGACTGTAAAAACATACATGCCATTCTTATTTCTGAGTCATGGCTTAAACCTTGTCTCCCTTCTACGAGTTATTCCCTTCCTGGCTTCGTGCTTATAAGAAACGACCGGACTGTTGGTGGTGGTGGCGGTGTTGCTATATATCTCCGCGCATTTATTCCTTTTTCTGTTGTCAGTGTGTCAGCGCAGCCACCACCATCAAATGCTGGTGAACATCTCTTTGTCGAAGTCGAACTTAATCATTCCAAATTACTTCTTGGCGTCTACTATTGTCCTTCTTTACGCATTAATTTCTTTTCATCTTTCGAAAAGCTTTTGGAAATGCTGATCCCTTCTTACAGTCACAGCATAATCATGGGTGATTTTAATACCTGCCTCCTGAAGAGAGACCATCGCTCTTCTTCCCTGACTAATATTTCATCTTCTAGTAATCTTACCATTCTTCCACTAAGTGCCACTCACCATTTTCCAAACTCCACTCCTTCACTTCTTGACTTGATTTTTGTTTCCTCTTCTGATCGTGTCGCTAAGCATGGTCAATGCTCAGCTGATGCCTTCTCTTATCATGATTTAATTTTTCTTTCATACAAAATTCGTCCACCTAGGGCTAAAGCCAAAATTCTCTTACAACGCAATTTTGGTGGTATGAACGTGGATAGTCTTTGTGAGGATGCAAGCAAAATAGACTGGTCTTCCCTATTTGCTTCTACTTCGGTCGATGAGCAAGTGAGTATTTTTACGGACAAGCTAATTGCGCTCTACGATCGTCACGCTCCTATACGAGCAGTTAAGATGAGACATTTGCCGGCGCCATGGCTGACGGATGAAATAAAAAAAATTATGTCGAAGAAAGTTACAGCAAAGTCTAAATTTAAGCGTCGTCCTAATGATGCTAACAGGGAAAAATATGTCTTCATTCGTAAACACTGCAATAAGGTGTGTAGGAATGCTAATCGCCATCATATTCATGATTCTGTCCAAAATGGGGACGCATCCAAAGTCTGGAAATTTCTAAGGTCATTGGGGGTCGGGAAAACCCAACAAGAAACTATCCCTAAAGATTTAAACATCGATGCAATGAATTATCATTTTACTGCTTCGTCCAATTTTGACAGGACAATAAAATTAAATACGTTGAATCTTCTTTCATCACTTCCGACTCCCAGTTATTCTCCATTTGTTTTTGGTCAATTTTCCGCATGTGATATTAAGAAGAGCATACTGTCGATTACTTCAAATGCAGTTGGAAGAGACTGTATCAGCCGAAAAATGTTACTCCCAGTGCTAGATTTAGTCCTTCCCGCCATCTGCCACATCCTCAATTTTTCTGCATCGAGCGGTGTCTTTCCATGCTCATGGAAAGATGCCCAAATAATTCCCTTACCAAAAAAATCCAATCCCACATCCTTTTCCCAATTCCGTCCTATATCTGTCTTACCATTCCTGTCCAAAGTCCTTGAACGATTAATCCATAACCAAATGAGCACATTTCTCACCAAAAATAATCTCCTCAACCCTTTCCAGTCCGGCTTCCGTCCTGGTCATAGCACAACTACAGCGCTTCTTAATATTACGGAGGACATTAGGTCAGCTATGGAAATGGGAAATCTAACGGTTTTGGCTCTACTGGATTTCAGTAATGCGTTCAATACTATCGATTATGATGTTCTGCTTGGCATTCTTAGCTCTCTTAATATATCTCCATCGGTAATTGACTGGTTTCGTAGTTACCTGTTCGGACGCCGGCAACGTATTTGCATCGGAGAGATCTTGTCTTCCTGGTGTAGTACTTCAGCCGGGGTACCACAGGGTGGCGTTTTGTCTCCATTACTTTTCGCAGTGTTTATTAACTCAATCTCCAACGAACTATCTTCTTCCTACCACCTTTATGCAGATGATCTTCAGATTTACACACGAGCTCCTATTGGAAATCTGTCCGAGGCAATTTTGACTCTAAACCTTGATCTAGCCCGTATATGCGACTGGAGCAAGAGGTACGGACTTATGGTGAACCCCATTAAGACCCAGGTTATAGTGGTGGGCAGTTCAAGGACGATCTCAAGGGTTGACTGGTCGACTGTACCCCAAGTTTCTTTTGACAACTCTGTTATCCCCTTTAGTGACAAAGTAAAAAACTTAGGGATTTTTATTGACATGAACTTTTCTTGGACTGCCCAGCTGCAAGAAGTAAGCCGAAAGCTATTCGCATCTGCTGCATCTCTTAGAAGATTGCGTAATTTTCTGCCGACTGCCACCAAGATTGCGCTTGCACAATCCCTTCTTCTACCCATCCTTGATTATGCAGCTGTCAGCTATCTTGACCTTACTGAAGTGCAACTTGATAAACTTGAACGCCTTCAAAATTTTTGCATCCGGTTCATATTTGGTTTGCGCAAATATGACCATGTTTCCGAATTCCGTGTTAAACTCAAGTGGTTGCCAATTCGCCTTCGCCGGAATTCTCATATACTGTCCCTATTGTATAATGTGCTTTTTTCTCCTTCCACTCCTCTTTACCTAAAGAAACGATTTCAGTTTCTTTGCGACTCTCACACGAAATTACTTAGGTCATCGGATAACTTAAAACTGAAAATGCCAATGCATTCCACTGCATTCTTAGACAAATCTTTTACCGTCCAAGCTGCCCGTTTATGGAATGCATTGCCAGTGTCAATTAAGCGCGCGCAATCGCTGCCTGTGTTTAAAAGACTTGTCAAGGAGCACTACTTGTCATTGTGATTACATTTTCGTTGTTAATATTATTATAATTTTTTAATTGTTACATATTTTCCTATTTATACTAAATATGTATGTCTGTGTTTTTTTTTTTCTCTGTTATAGTTAATAATTTAATATGTATGTATTTATGTATCTATTTTAGTTTATTGTATTCCCTACTTTTGTCTTTGCAACAGATAGCTTATCTGTATATTTGTACCCCATTTAGTGTCCAGACTTTCTCTATCCATTCCAGGTTGCCTGGAAGAGATCGCGAAATGCGATAAGGCCGCCAATTGTATGTTTTGTTAGTTTAAGGTTTCTTTTATGTATTTTTCATTTGGTGTACAATAAAGTATATATAAATAAAAAAGATGCTCAATACTGAGACTGTCATGACCAGGTGACTTCCCTCTGCGCATATTACAGATAATGCTACGCACATCCTTTGCTGTAAAACGTATTAACCTTTCCTTAGTAACAGTCTCAGCATCAATAACATCTTCGTTGATATAGTTTTGCAGTGGCTTCACTGTAAAATGATTCCCAAACTGATTAGCAATCACTTCACGATCCGCACTGCCATTTACACTCACCGGCAGGCCAGGCCAATAGTTCATCTTGCCAGTCTGCTTCCAAAACTGCTGAAAGTTTCTGTCATAGTGATGAGAAGCAAGAGTATCCATTCTCATCTGGTCTTGCCGATCCTGACACCACTTGAGCTTATCCTTAAAAATACTCCTACTCCTCCTCATCTCATCATAAAGCCTCCCGCTCCTAGGCTTACCAGCTTCAAACCAAACCAGAAACCTAAGCCTGGCCTCCCTATGGAGTGGTGAAATGTGTTTATTCCACCCTGCAATGATACGAAATCTGCACCTCCTAGATAATTAAAAAAAGAGTGAGAACCCTGTACGGCAGGAAAACTATACAGTATGAGGGTGTTCGGCTATACAATAAATTACCTAAAATGGTCAGAGAGTGTACAAGCATGCCAGTATTTAAAAAAGGCCTAAGGAATTATATATTAGACACTATGATGATGAATTAGCTTCAAATGCTTTGTTTTTCATTTATGGTTGATGAAACTATGGTGTTCGGTTTCTTGGATGGCTTGAACGTCGTAATGTAAACTACAACCTATTGTTACTATAGTTAAGTTTCTCTTTAAGTGAACTGTATGTGTTCTTTGAGAAAATAAATATCTTTAAACCGAAATACTTATTTAATTCGTTTCAAAACATTTCACATGTTGCCAGATACTTGAAGGATCATAAATTGCTGGGCCAGCCGTCCACTTAATTTCGAGAATCACAAAATATGTTAAGTATCTGCTTTTGAAATGTGTAGCATGAGATTTGGTACTCAGGAAATCAATCAATCTTTGTTTTAATGGGAAGGAAACGCGCCATTTGCCAGACGTTATTCGAATGCAATATTTTACGTTAGTGGAAATACGACCTTCTCCTCAATTCGTTAGAGTCGATATTCGTTAGCGGATAACATTATCGACTAAGGCGCTTGTACCTGAAACCCAAGAAAAGAACAAAAAGCACAGCACTTATGATGTGCACTTTAACCGGGGTAAAACCCACAGGCACTTTTGGGCTATTATTAAGAAATTTCACAAAAAGCCCAACAGGACGCCCGCCGGTCGGTGACGCTCGTGATTTTGGAAAAGCGCGGCACTTGGCGTTAGGGCTTGGAAGGATACGGAGCCAAGTTAGGATTGATGGCTCTGACATCGCGAGACTCTGTAAGCGATAGGCTAGTGAGAAGACTGATAGTAGTCAATGCCATATGGCGAGATTGTGTAGAGCTGTTGTATCGCGAGTGCAAGTAGTATTTATTAGATTAATATAAGTTAGAAATAATTTAGTATTGAATACGTGTGTGTGTGTTTGTGGTGGTGTGAATGGGTGAGTCTTTTATTGTTCTAATTTACTCTGGGCTGATATTGTGTTTCATTACATACAGTGACACTAACGGAGCCGCAGGCAATCCTAGTTGTCTATAGGTTGTATAACAGAACAGACAGATACGTGTTGCTAGAGAGTTTGTTGTGCCATTTCTTCTCTCTAGCCCAAACACTAGGAAGTGGCAACGGGTGGGCGCTTTAGGGGCTGTCTATAGGCTTGAAGAGTTGAAGTTCTCAACTATATTTACTTCTTGAGTTTATAACTCTCGATTGTAGTAACTATTTGTATTTTTATTGATTCTGAAATTTATATTCTCTACCTGCGACCACTGATTCGGTCAGATACGAACACTGTGTCTTACAGATGTACTTGTTGTACAAAGAGTGCGCTTCCTGGGGTTGAGTTGACTATATCTATCTCATATTATACAGTCTAAGGGCTGTTTAGGGACCGTGTCTCCATGAGCTCGATGTCGACGATTCTGCCGCTGGAACGGACGGTCGCACGGTTGGCGCAGGGAAAGCCGCCTCGTCACGTTTCCAGTTTTGAGAAAAACTGTTAGGGACCGCGTTTCTTATAAACGTGTTGCCGACACTTTGTCGCTGAAAAGCCGCTGGTGTCACTTAAGGAAGTGTTGCTCTAAGTGCTATGGGTGCAGATGTGAGGTATCGTGCGAGTAACTATTGACCTTATACCAGTTACGCTAGCGTAAAGGTTTCTCACACGATCTATTATTAATTAAAATAGAGTAACTGATTTTCCCTTTGTTATAAGGTGAGCTTCTGAAACCATTCCTATTTTATTTCATAACTATGAATTCCTAAGTCCTTCTATTATATATTTCAATCCAAACTTTGACCTATCAATGTGATAAGGCATTGGATTATTTCATACTTTTGGAATTCACTTCATAAAAGGCGGGAGGATGTCCAGTCTGGTCTGAGTCCTACGGGGACACGCGTTGGTTGGGGCGTGTTTCTCCCCCTTCGGGGAGACCGACCTTATCTATTAGGGCAATTTAGGAAAAACGAAAATTTTATCAGCCTAGGGTAACTTAGGAACAGTCACAATAGGCCTGCCATTTCAGTTTGTGATGGAACCTATATATATATTCAGAAAAGTGCCTACTATTTCTATCAGAAACAAACTTACAGTCTTCACAAATATGAAAACTTGGTCAAACCATTCATGATTGTATGCACAGACGGTCATATAGCAGATATCGTAGGGCCTTATGCTGCCACACAAACTGATGCGGATATATTGAAAGATTTATTCCAAAATTCAGGAAGCCCCATGAGGACTTTCTATAGGGAAAATGATATACTTATTTTAGATAGAGGGTTCCGGGATGCAATACCATTACTAGAATCATGCAATTATAAAATACATAAGCCTGAAACTGTTGACCCAGGTCAACAACAACTAACAACAATGCAGACTAATAAAAGCCGATGTGTTACATTGTGTAGATGGGTGGTAGAGGTGGTAAATGGTCGCTTTAAGCGTGATTACAAATTATTCAGACAAGACTTTTTCAATGTTGCATAAAAGCATCTAATGACAGATTTTAAAATTGCTGCAGCACTCATCAACAGATTCCATCCACTAATCACAGCCAGGTCTGATGCTCCTGATGGCTGATATTATAAATAGAGTTAGGCAATATTTACACGCCCGTAATTATTTAGCTGAATATGTTGCTGAAGAAAATCTTAATAGAAGGCGGGCGGGTGATGTTCTCAAGAATTGATGCAAATATACCTGACTTAGCAAGTTTCCCTCAATTCACACATGAGCAACTAATGTTAGTGTCTCTTGGACCTTATCAGGTAAAGCAAGCTCGTTCCTATTACGGAGAGCATGTTAGGAATAACGGCATTTACGATGTGGAAGTGTGTCCAGAATTGCAAAATGCTCAAAATATGATTGCACAAGATTGAAGCTCAAAATGCTCAAAATAAGATTGTAAGATTATCTTTGCATTGTATACAATGCAAATATAATCTTATAATCTTCAGACTCATTAGATAATGTAACCATGATTTTGTAAAAAGGCAGTGTTTAAAAGAGTGTCCATGGAGTTTCTTGTACGTTCTTTTCCATAGGATCTACTCTTTGGAACGTGCAACTGCCGCGCTGGAGATAGGTCGGTGAGTGTGTTTTGTTGCTGAATAACTTGCTACTCTTGTCGCTAGCGCGGCAGAATTAGCTTCATCTATTTGACTGACATACCTTGACTATTCAAAAGTGCCTGTAAACTGGTATATTTGAAATAAAGGATTTTGTATTTGTTGTATTTGTATTATTGTATTCTTGGATGCAATAATTTATAGTGTATTTTCTTTTGTGTTCTCCACAGTTGGAATCCGGTACAGTGTCTAAAGTGTGGGCGAGGGCTCTCCTGTGCTTCAGTAGTAGCCGCGCGGGCGTGCACTGCTCGGCGGCAGACTGTAGGAGACGTGCCCGGGAGCGTGCGCGTGCGCCACTTGCACCGCGCGCGCCGCGTGCGCCGCGTGCGCTACTTGTGCTGCGCGCCCGCCGTGTCCCGAGTGTCCCGCGTGCCTCACGTGCCTGAGCGCGCAGGGTCTCGCGGCATACGTGCTCAAAGCGAGCGAGTTCATTGAGTAAGTGTCGTGCTGCATTGCGTCAGCATTCAACTGATTCTCAAGTACCCGAAAGTTATCAATGCCAGCTCTTAATTCACTACTTATCTTAGCTCGGGTTTGTTGAATGCCCTGAACTTTCTCTTTGAGTACATTGTATTCTATTTGCAAAATTTCGATTTCCTTTACCATGTTCATTTCCTCTTCAGCCTCAATTTCTTTCATTGCTTGTTTTCTTCTTTCAAAACTATATTTATTAGCAGTGTGCTTTTGCTGCATATCCTGGTAGGTTTTTTGCATTTCGTTTATTACATCATTTAATCTATCTTCCCATAATTGTGTATTCTCATTCATGCAGATTTTTAAATTTTCTTCGCATTCTTTAAAAAAATGGATTTGACTTTTTATTTCTTGATGTCTTGTAGTCCCTTTTATTTTCAAATCTCTTATATTTTTTTTTATTTGATCGATTTCTGTATCAATCGCCGGTTCAATTGCTTCAATGTTCTCGTCCATTTTCATGTTTTGCTTGTCCAGCATTATCTTTAATTCTTTAATATTACGTAACAGAGCCAATTTTCTCTTCTCTATTAACTTTATTTTTTCGTCGATAGCATTCGACGACTGCAATGTTTTAATGGTTTTCCAGGATTCAGAACACCTAGACTTAGAATTGCTTATTTCAGTTTTTAAATCAACCATTTGTTGAGATTTAACGACCTGAAAATGAATAAAACAATCATTTTAAATACTTATGAAAAGTAATGTTTTAATGTTATACTGACTGCAATTGGTATATATCGTATAACGAGTGTAAGTAGTGTAAGTTATCAATAGCCAAATGGTATAATTATATCGTATAACGAGTGTAAGTAGTGTAAGTTATCAATAGCCAATTCGGTAGCGTGTGTCGTGTTATGGGGCGAGAAGGGTGACTTGACTGTTTTAGCTCTTCTGCCTAAAGCTTAGAAATTAGACAACGTTTCTCTATCTCAAAGCTGGCCGCTATCTAACTCTTTTGCTGGACTATTGCTGCTCTTATTAAAATTGGTTTAAATGGCAATAGGCGCTCTTGATACTGAATATTTTGTTGATAGCTGTTTTTGGACTTTTGATTAAATCTCCATGAAATCTAAATTTTTACCGAACGTTCTTATTCATGCAGTACAAGAGATTTCGTGTAGGCTCATTTAATATTTCGCAACTGCACATAGCGACTGCGGCAGGGTTGTTGCTCCCTATCTGTTCACACTTGATTTTACAAAACATGTGATTATTTTATTAAGATTTTAATAGGTAATAATATATTAGGTATAATATTTTTATTTCGTGTATGTTCATATAAACATTACATTTCATCAAAAAGTAGTTGTCCAACAATATCGACAGATCCTTGCGGGATCGACGAACCTGTTGGCTTATGGCCATGTCAATGAGTAGCTCCTTAGTACCGCGGGACTTCTTCCTACATCCATTCTGAGAGGCAGACATAATTGAGTTAATTTCAATATGCTCGTTCATTTTCACAGGATGGATGTAAGAAGTTTATAGAACGTCGACAAACTAGTAATCGGTCTATAATTGTCTCAGTCATCATCTCTACCATCTTTCATTAATATCAAACCTAAACCATGACGAAACCGAAAATAATGTAACGAATGACCTTCACTAATTACTGAACTGCGGCCTTAGTGTGAGTTTTTTCGACTCACGTTCGAACGCGTTCGATTGCGAGCGCGTTAGAATTTAGTATGGGAAATTAGGTTCTACGAGTGACCACCAGGTGGCACTATAAGTAAATTCCGAAAATAAAATAATAAAGTATGAGTAAATTTCGAACGCGTTCGAACGTGAGTCGAAAAAACTCACACTAAGGCCTCATATGCACACTTGCGCACGACTACACCCACGTCACTCACCCACCTTATTGTAGACTACATTCAGTTTTACTGTAAAGTTGTAAATATACAATCTGTTTATTGAATAAATATTATGAATTATGAATGAATTATCTACCTCATCACTGATGGCCAACAACAACCGCCTGGCCGGAGGATCCTCTTTTTTCAATGGAGTTAATTCTCTCTGCCGCATAGCTGTGGTGCTGGTGAGCATGAAGTGAACTGTCATTCGATCTTGTTTGTGTGTTTGTATGTATGTATGATGTATGTATGTGTGTATGATAGATAGCTCGCTTCATGTGCACTCGCACTGACGATCTTTAATAGTTCGATGAAAAAGATAAGTCAGTCAGGCATGAGTTGCGTCGGACATTGTCACCTGCGCACGCGACGGCGGAGGAGCAGCTCTCAGCCACTGCTGGAAGCAGCGCAGCAGCGCGTCGGGCGTGACGTCATCGAGCCGCTGCGCGCCGGACGCGTTTGGCGCGAGAGCCGCGTGCGCCTGCGCGTGCGCCGCCATCCTGGAACCACCCGACCAATCGGAATTGATATTTGCATGCACTGATGATAACACAAGCTGAGATTAAATGAACTAGAACACAATATCCGAGTGAAGTTCAAAACAACTGCCAAATGTTTTTATATTTGCGTTTTCCTGTTATCTGTGAGCTTGTCATGAGCGTCACGGGAGGTCACGGGAGGTCACGGTATCCGTTTACTTATTTTTTATGATTGCTCTATTCAATAACGTTGTACTTAGGGTGGATTTCACCAATGAAACTGATCGCGATCAAGCTGCGTTCAAGTATTGTCAGTGTCAATATTCCATAGAAAATAATGACACGGACAGCTCGTAAACGCGGTTCACATGTTGATCGCGTTCAGTTTTAGATTGATAAAACCCGCCCTTAGTGTAATCTAGTAAAATCAATAAACAATCATATTTAGGAAACTACATAAAGTTTCGCGGGTTATCACAACTAAATTGCAGCGTTTAAACATCACCACCAGCAGCAGCACTCACCAGCCACCTTCGTCAACATCATCATCCTTAGATGACGGGCTGTACTATGAAATAAGTATAAAATATAACAGTACCTATTAAATCTGTTATCTTCGTGTTTTATGAATAAAACTGTGTGTCAAAAATAATAAAATACAAAATTATGTTTATCATTTTATATTAAACAATACAATAATTTTAATATAAAAATATCAGGTAGGTACCTATACCTAGTAGATAACAATATTGAAGCACACTACATCAGCGAATAAAAAAAAAACTGAATAGATGTTAAGGCGAGGTTGCAGTACTGTGTGTTTTGACGAACAACAGCGACTGTCCGGCGAGCGAAATAATGCCTAAATTTTGATTGTTTTTTCTTCTTGGCGAAAACTGAAAAAGAAATTGTACAATATGGTTTCAACATTTACTTCAAAATTAAAAGCTCTATCTATTGATATAACTTTTATATATATTCGTGATGAAATCTCTTACCAGTACACGTTTAAAATTGTAATTTATTGTCATCTTTGATAAAAAAAAGTATCGAGCCAATCATTCTTAATCGCGTTTCTTTACGATTTACTTGAGGGTATGTTCAATTTTTATGTAATGATTTTTATTTATTAAAAAACTCATAATTAATTAGATTTTCAGACGTTCAAAAATCTTAAAAAGTACTGCAACCCCGCCTTAACGAGTGCAATCAAAAAGCATTATCTAGGCGCACGGCAATGCACCAGGCCAAGTTCCTGCCTACCGCACGCAGTTTGTACACGAAACCTTTCGAGCAGTTTTGCCCCCCTCATAACTTTGCTTGTAATAATCGTAAGTTGGGTGGCGGTCACGGTAACGTCGAGGTAGGGGTTGCGAAGAATCCCCGGGTTACCAATGGCTGCCAAACACAAATGACCTTGGCAACTTACAATGGATGCACGGTGCGTCTCGACGAACACCTAGTGCAGCTAGAAGAAGAACTCGGAAATGTAAGGTGGCACATTCTTTGGTTGAGCGAAGTCCGAAGAGAGGGGGAGGACACAATAACCCTGGAATCGGGCCATCTTATATATTTTCGAGGGGGAGACCAGCTATCCCAAGGCCGAATCGGGTTTCTGATAAATAGGGTTATCTTCTTCTTTACTTAACTACAGAAAGAACTCGTATATCATAAGAGCTTGTCGTACGTTTAATGTGGTGTGTCAGGATCTCGAGCTTGATTTATTTAACAACAGCGTTAAAAAGTTAAAGAAAGTTTGACTCATCACTTCCTTGGTGTTTGATCACCGTCTTGAGTTTTGTTTTATTTTTGTTGTTGTATCGAATGTGAGTATTCGCATGCTAGCTGTTTTCGCGAATTTGTTTTTATTATTCTCACAAAACATAAGTGAAAACTTGTTAATGGACATTTTTTACATATTGTTACCTTATATTGTTATGTAATTAGCTGTAAGTTTTCCTAAAATTAATAAAATAAAATAAAATATATAAAAATGAATTGCTGTTCGTTAGTCTCGCTAAAACTGGGCCGATTTCGGTAATTCTTTTTTGTTAAGTTTGCCAGAATACAGGGAAGGTTTAAAAGCTAAAAAAATGGGTAGGTAGGGTAGCCAGTTGACGGGAGCAAAGCCGGGGGGGATTATAAAAGTTAAAAGATTGAAGTCAGGGTCGGTCCTGAGCTCGGAGTTTTTATTAATACTTACATGATATCCGCCAAAAGGAATCGCGAAAATGAATCATGGAAATAGATAAACGCATACCTAATTACTTCATGAAATAGATAAACGCATACCTAATTACTTAATGAAATAGATAAACACATACCTAATTACTTCATGAAATTAAGATTATCAACAATGGAGTTGGAACTCACCGAAGACTGTTGTCGGAGGAGTGGTGCCGGTGCGGCGGTGTGGTGCCGCGTGACGGTGGACCGCGGCGCTAGCTGCGCGGCTTGCAGCTCCGTGCGCCGCGCTGCAGCACTGTGCAGCACTGTGCAGCACTGTGCAGCACTGTGCAGCACTGCCGGCACTCCGAGCGCACCGCACGCACGGTCAGCACCGGAGCGGTCACAGTTTTGTCAGGATTTCAGGAACGTCACTTACAGTTGTTACTCAGCACAGTGTTGCTCGCATCACGTCTAACCCGATACTGGACGGTGGATCAGTCCGAATCAATATGAGTAGGCACAGTATTCGGCCTGATAAACAACGTAAATGAAGTGTACTGTAAAATGAACATTATTGTCAAAGAGTTACTGTTCAAAATATGTTACGACTGTGACTACTAAACCGTTTGGGATTATTATTTTGTGAAGTTGTAATGTAAAATGAACAAAAAATTAAGTGAATTAGAGTCCCGTGCAGAAAGCATCACGTTCGCCTACACGAAGTTGTTACTATTGTTTCGGTTTCCTTAAATCAAACATTAAAATAGAATACTGTAACTAGAATCAACAGGAAATGTTTTTCGGTGCGCAGGCGCAGGAGTTTATATTACGTACCCCCTGTTTATATTACGTACCTTCGATAGATGTTATGGGATAGTCAGGAAAAACAAGTTATATGGGAATTTAACAAATATACTTACATAAGCACATAATATGCTTTACAGTATTTTAAATAACGATTGAGTTAATCTGTAGTACTTCATACAACCGCAATCGATAACGTCCGAGTGAATGATGTCAAAGCGACAATTATCATGCAGAGGTCGAGTGTGCTGACCCGAGTGCTGAGCAGCGAGCAGCGAGCAGTAGTTGAGGTAGGTACTATATCATTCAACTTACGGAAGTGTAGGTTGTCAATATTTTGGAAATTAGTTGAAAATCGCATAAAATCCGTTCAGTACTGTTAGAGTTTATCGCGAACAGACAGAAAGACAGACATATTCAGCAGGAGACTTTGGTATATAATATAATAAATAATTTGTAGTGATAATGCACAAAACAACTGCGATACACTAAATTATATTGTAGTCCACCATTGTGCACTCCAACGTACTACGTATGCCCCCAACATCGACGATAGTCGCAACACTTTTGCAAAAAGGAAAGGAAAGGAGGGAAGGAATGACTGCACTGAGATAGCGAACCTTCAAAGAACACTTTCAAATGAGTTCACCTCTCGGGACAGGGTCGAGGAGGACCGATGCTGAGCACTGTCGTTCAGGATCACCCTTTCGATTTTCATGTAAAGAAATGAAATCTATTATTAAAGGTATGAAGAGGGGTAAATCTCCTGGTCACGATGGGCTCAGCATCGAGCATCTTCAAAACGCTGGTATACACGCCTTATGTTAATAAATTACTAGTTGAGCTCAGCAACTCACATGTCGGATGCCATATAGATGGAGTTAGTTTAAATAACTTGAGCTACGCAGACGACATGGTGTTGCTGAGCCCATCTATATGTGGAATGAGAAAGTTGCTTTCTATTTGTGAGAGGTATGCAGAGCAGTATGGGCTAAAGTACAACCCTACGAAAAGTGAACTGTGGGTGTTCAGAGGTAGAAATAAAAGTCCATCACATATCCCTCCGGTAACGCTGTGCGATTCACTTTTACAGAGAGTAACCCAGTTTAAATATCTGGGCCACATTGTTACCGAAGACCTGAAAGACAATTTAGATATGGAAAGGGAGCGCAGGGCATTGGCTGTACGGGGAAATATGGTGGCTCGAAGGTTTGCTGGTTGCTCAGTACCAGTAAAAATTACACTATTCAAGGCTTACTGCCAAACATTTTACACCAGCAGCCTTTGGGCTAATCATACCCAAAAGGCAAACAATGCCCTGCGAGTACAATACAATAATACCTTTAGGGTGCTACATCCCAAAAAGTTGATTCACCAGTCGTTATGGTCAACAGGAAAAATTCAACTATAAAACTAACTTCCATTCAGTGACGTGCCATACTGTAAGGCAGTACCTGATTATATCTCTGTGAACTTGCAGTAAATCAAACAGGTATGACAAATAGATATAAGTTGCACCGAAAATATAAACTCTGATGAAAAGTGAATAAATTTTGTCTTGGCAGCATTTAATGTTAGTACATTGTTTTTGAATTGAGGCTGTTCGTAGAATTCTTTATTGGTTTTAGCGGTAAATACTAAGGCCGTGTCGTCAGCATATGAGACAATTTTGCCATGTTTAATGTTTAAATTGAACAAATCATTTATCTAAACCAGAAAAAGGGTTGGGCCCAGAATGCTGCCCTGAGGAACATCAAAACCAGTATTTATATAATATTATGCTCATCGCTCGTGATATTGTTTATTCTTACACATTGATATGTCGTCTAGGTAGTCAGCGAAGAGTTTTAGCGGCGTCCCCTAATTCCCATGGCCTCTTTTGGTAAGGAGTATAGAAGCAGAAACTCTGTAAAGCACTCTTTAAAGCAGTGCGCTGCGCTCTTTTTTTGAACTATGTATATCGTTTATTTATACAAGCGGCACATTACATTAAAGATGACTTACAGTAATAAGAACACAATAGTTAATTTGCCTGAACTAGGATAAACCTGTGCTTCAGGCTAGAAAGTGCTTATTTAAACCTACTTAGCTTAAAATAATAAATTAACAATAAATCAAATGACTACAATTAAAATTTAAAATAAAAGGACACAGCAAGTTTTACTTACATACCGAAAGAAGATCTTCTGTCTCTACGTAAGAAATGCTTTGTAAATATTGTAAAATTGTTTTTTTACAGCTATAATAATTTAACTTATAAATACTTAGTTTTCTATTTAATCTATTGTACAGAAATGGACCTAAAAATGAATAAAATCTTTTTACAAACACATATTTTGAAATCGCATTAGAGTCGCATACAACGTCATTCCGTCTCTTATTGGTATTTTCTTCTTTGTATGAAAGCAAGGTGTGCTGTTTTAATACCAAGTGCATAATGAAAAGCTGGCGAACAGTTAGTACGTTGCAGGATTTGTATAGGAGATCTGTGGGATAGAGAAAGGGATGGAAATTGGCAACTTTTAAAATAGCTCTCTGAGCAATTTCGACAGGGAGTAAGTGGATTTTGAGTGCACCACCCCATGAGGTGATACAGTACTGGATTACAGATTGAGCAAGGGCCAAATAAACTTGTGTGACTAATTTTAAATCTGCAATTGTCCGCAGTGTTTTAAAAACATAGATTAATTTGCGCACTCTTTTAACCAGACTTTCAATATGTGGTCTAAAAGAGAGTGTTTCGTCTATTATAACTCCGAGATATTTAACGTTGCATGTTTGGAGGAATAAATGGACAATCGCATGTACTGATTGAGTGGGATCCACATTTATGAACAAACAGCTCAGGATTAGTACCGTTAAATTGAGGCTTGCGCATGGAAAAGTGAATATATTTTGTCTTGTCAGCATTTAATGTTAGTAAATTGCTTTGAAGCCAATTAGTCACAGTATTGAAACCTAATTGAGCGTGTTTGTACAATTCTTTATTGGTTTTAGCAGTAAATACTAAAGCCATGTCGTCAGCATATGAGATAATTTTACCATGTTTAATGTTTAAATTGCACAAATCATTAATATAAACCAGAAAAAGGGTTGGGGCCAGAATGCTGCCCTGAGGAACACCAAAACCAGTATTTTTTTGCTCATCGCTCGTGATATTGTCTATTTTAATACATTGATATCTGTCGTCTACGTAGTCAGCAAAGAGTTTAAGCGGCGTACCCCTAATTCCCATGGCCTCTAATTTGGTAAAGAGCTTAGAAGCAGAAACTGTGTCAAAGGCTTTTGCTAGATCAAGAAAGACCCCCAGGGTCTTATTTCCTTTTGCCAAGTTCCACTGAGACATAGTCGGTCAGATGGTGCACCGCATCGGCTGTCGATAATTTGGCTCTAAATCCGAATTGTGCAGATGATATTAAATTATTTTTTTCTAGATAGTTAACTAGCCTGCTGTTGACAAATCTTTCGAGCACTTTAGATATTGATGGGAGTATCGATATTGGCCTAAAATTATTAACTAAGTTTTTGTTCCCGGATTTGAAGATAGGGATTACATCTGCTTTTTTTTGGCATCTAGGAAAAATTCCTTCGGAAAAACAAATACCAAAAATATGTGTTAATGGAGGTACCAGGATATGCTTGAACTGTTTTAGGATTTTATTGCTAATATTATCCCATCCCACTGCACAGTCATCTTTTAGACCACTAATAATTAATTCTGGTTACTTCCTCCTCGTCAGTGCCTAGCAAGCCAAAAGATTTTAACGTGCGCCCATTATTGAATTTTTGGGAAGGTTGAACACAGTAATTCTTAGGAATCTGATCGGCAAGAGTTTTCCGGACATTCACAAAAAAAAATATTGACACGGTTGGCTGATAAAAGAGGTGAACTATTAGTTAGCAATAAACTCATATTTGACTCACGTTGTTTTGACCTATAAGTAATGTTTTTAATGTGTTTCCAAAGTAGCTTGCTATTTTTTCCTGCTTGATTTATTACATTTTTATCGTAGTTATTTTTAAACTCTTTAAGAGGTTGTTACAAAAGTTTCTGTATCTTTTATAGATGGTTTTAAGGTTATCATCTCCTGGGTTTTTTCTTGAGGCCTGATGAAGTTTGTCTCTGTGTCTTATACACCGGATAAGGCCAGGAGTAATCCAAGGTTTGATATTATGAAGTTTTTTGTTGGTCGTAATTACAGTAGTATTACGTAATATTGCTAATTGAACATGTTTTATTAAGTACGATAAACTGGGCTAAAGTCAAGTTTGCATAAATCATATTCGAGTCTGTTTATGTTTAATTGCGTTTTGGTCTGGGAACGATTTAGCTTAGGCAGCATTAAGTTTAGGGTTAGTAGGACAGCGTGATGGTCACTAATAGTTGAGTTAGTAACAAGCGTAACATACGATAGACTTGATTTGATGATCATATGATCGAGGCAGGAACCGCTATCATGTGTAGGTAAGGTGTGTGCCGGTAGAAAACCATGGAACGAACAGATATTAAGATACTCTTGGGTCCCTGCATCGAGGTTTTCAGAGTTTATGTTTATATTTATGTCACCTGTTAGTATAACATTCTTGAATGAGCTGAAGTCTTGAAAAATTTGATTTAGGGAAGCGTTAAAAGAATCTAAGTTTCTAGCGGAAGGAGATCTGTACATAGCGATTATTGCTGTAGTTGTACCAATTTTGATGATCAAACAATTAGTCATACAGTCCTGTAAACTAGGTTCTTCCAAAGTGACCATTAATGTTTCCTTATAATAGACCACGACACCATCATTTTGGTTGTTATTTTGTTTGGTATACAATAAGTTGTACCCTGGAATTACTGGGAGGTTATCTTGGCGATTAGACAGCCAGCACTCGGTTAGAACTATTATATCACAATCAAAATTCAGTCTATGAAGAAAAATGTTGAAGCTATCTATATTTTTTTATATACTGCGAATGTTTTGGGTTAGTACGGTTAGTGACTTTTGGTAAACTGAAAGATATTGTAAGTATGCAATCCTCAACCTGGCATGACTTTGAATCGGGTACAAATGTGTTATCTATATCGGTAATTAAATGATTATCCATAACTAGTATAAGAAGAATATAGACAGTAAATAAGTCTAAAATATGAATAAATTATTGGCGCTCTTAGGCGCCTTCATAGTCGATCGAGTTTAGATACCTGTTTTCGGCAGCTTTTTTAGCAGGACATTCTGAATCTCCCGTCTTATGGTTGGCTGGTTTTTTGAAGCGCGAACATGTTGCACATTTTGGCGCAACGGCTTTTTTTGTACAGTCTTGAAGAGCATGTCCTTCTTCACAGCAGTGTCCACATGTAGAGGCAGCAACTTTGCACGTCTTAGCTGCATGACCGTACTGCTGGCACTTGTAACATCTCGTTACCAGGGTGAAGTCTCGAACCGGACATGATGTCCAATTTATAAATAAACGGTCCTGTGTGATGAGTGCCTTGCGGATGTTAGCTGGAACTTCAACTATATAGTTACAGTGCTCTGCATCCTTTCTGCCCGATTTGTGGCTTAGTTTTATTGAGGACAAAAAAGTTTCACTGGAGATAGACGGCTGTTTGTCGGCCAAGTTTTGGTCATAAATACATTTGTAAACCTCGTTTTCAGCCATAGATGCAGGGACTCCTATAACCATTACACGTGGTTTGCGCTTTCTAGGCTCATCGATGGTGAGAGCTGACGAAGCCGATTGGACTGTTTGTTTGAGCTTTTCCAGGTCTTCCTTAGTCTCCGTGCTGATTATGAGTCCTCCTTTTCCTATTTTGCGTACCCCTCTGACTTTCAGTTTCATTTCACCAGGGCATTTGATTTTTTGGACTAAGTTCTTGGTTTCGTCACTGGTCTTTGAATTGTCGCTAGGAAAAATCGCTACGGAACTGAAAGTATTTGGACGAACAAAGTTGTTGGACCCCTTCTTCACCATCTCGGCAAATGATGTTGTTCCTGTTTCTGGTTCATCTTCATTACGTAGTCCTTAAGGTTGCGGTCTTCATGAAATTGGTTCAGGGAGTTGTGGGTCTTATAAGCATATTGCTTAAGGGACTGGTATTGAACGGCCATTTGCGAAACTCCATGTCCCACTTTACGGCAAAGAGTGCTGGACGCGTGAAGGAGGGCTGCGACGCGTCAATCCACTCCGGTTAAAGGGGCTGCCTTCCATATTTCAGATAATGAATATGATCGTCTCAGTCCATTTTGTTTATTTGACTTAAACAACACTTACAAATTGTATTACGCAAAACACGCTTGTAAGAACACTTAAATGTAGGTCACTAATTATGCAAATGTTAATTTATTATATTTATTGTACATTGATGAGCACGTCTGTTTGCATTGAGCGCAAATAGATCAATTCACTTTTGGGCCAGGTTGGAGACCATTGTAATATACTCGAAATATAAAAGCGTAAAGCATTGACACACTGCTTGAATATGCTGCTTAGGTAAGTAGTAGGTTCTATAGGTACCTACTTATACCTATGTATGCCTATCAGGTTTATAGAGGGATCATAATTGAAAGAGAGATGAGATTAATGAAACCAGTTAATAAACTCAGTTTATTTTTTATTACAACAACTTTTCATTTTCACTTTACAACCTTTACAAACAAAAATACTTCATTTGATTTGACCACTCACAAAACATACAAATTTCACACAGTTCAACATTATTTACATAGAATACAATATTTACAAGATGGCGATCTGCGTCGAACAACAATAAATAGTTAAGGTCTGGGGCGGCAGAGTCCACAGCGGGTATCACAGAGAGCGGGCGCCCGCGGGCGCTACACGAGCACGGTGAGGCGCTCGGGCGGCGGGTGGCGCGAGGGGGGCGGCTCGGGGGGCGGCAGCGCGCGCTTCGTGAGCTCCTTGTCGCGCGGCGGCGTGTCGTTGCGCGCGTCCGCGTTCTGCGCCTTGTACAGAGAGTGCGCGCGCGGCAGCTCGTCGGGCGGCCGCCGCGCCGCGCCCGCCGGCTCCTCGCGCAGCGGGTTGGCGTAGCGCCGCAGGTTCTCCTCGTTCTGCAGGTTGTTGGACTTCTCCTCGTCGCAGCGGCGCGAGCGCTCGGCGGCGGCAGCCACGCGGCGCCGCCGCACCAGCAGCACCGCGCCCGCCGCCGCGCCCGCCAGCGCCAGCAGCGCCAGCGCCGCCAGCGTCAGCGCGAGCGCAGCCGAGGGCGCGGCGGGGTCCGCGGCGGGAGCGGGCGCGGGCGCGTGCGGCACGCGCAGGCGCAGCGCGGCGCCCAGCAGCGCGTGGTGCGCGAGGCGCCGGCGCGACACCAGCTCGCTGAGCGCGCGCACGGCGGCGCCCAGCGCCTCGGCGCGCTCGGCACCGTCCGTGCCCACTTCGTCGCCGATCCACTGTTGAAAACCAAAAATTTGGTGAATATCATTTTATTATGTACGATTATTTATTTATTTTACAATTTATGTACCCACACAGAAATATATAAAAAAAGTAAACGGAGAAATAGTCAGTTGACACGTTGAATTTAGATAAATTTGTTACCAGAGCAAGATCGAGCGCGTCGTCATCATCGGGCGCCAGGTCGCAGAGCAGAGCGAGCGGGGGCGCGGGGGGCGCCCGCGCGGCCAGGGCGGCGGCGAGCGCGCGGCGCAGCGCGGCGCACGCGCGCTCCACGTGCGCGCCGCGCGCCAGGCGCTCGCGCGCCAGCTGCAGCGAGGCGCGCGCGCAGCCGGCGGGCAGGCGGGCGTCGCGCGCGCCGGGCCAGCAGGCGGGGGGCGCGGGCAGCGCGGGGGGCTCCACGCGCCGCCCCGACACGCGCCGACACTCGCCGATGGGCGCGCACGGCGCTCGCAGGCACAGCGCTGGCGCAGCTGGTACGCATACCTGCGGCGTTCAGATTTAGCAGTAGAGACCGAGACGTTTTTGTATGTACTTATGAAACAGGGGGCTTTGTCTGGACCAGACAAAAAACAGTATCCATCGTAGTGAGACGCACTATATCGTATTAATCTTTTTGTTTACTTAAAAAAAGAAAAATACGTGTCCAAGATTTTTCAGAAAAATATATGACGGACAAGTTAAATTTTTTCAGTGATGTTGCCTTTTGTAATCGCGACATTACAATATACATGAGCTCAGAGCTGCACGTAGCGGACGGCGCGCGCAGTACCTCGTCGGTGCGGCACGGCTGCGCGTGGGGCTGGTGGCAGTCGGGCAGGCCGCACCACAGGCGCGTGCAGGCGGGCGCGCCCGCGTCGCACCAGCACGCGTTGCAGCCCCACCACCACGTGCCGTTGTCGGCGCCGCACACGCCGGGCTCTCCCTCCGCGCCGCCCTCCGCCGCGCCGCCCTCCCCCTCCGCGCCCTCACCGCCCTCGTCACCATCCGCGCCGAGTCCCGCGAGCACTGACAACATACTCCATCGTGAGCGAGGACAACACCATGGTAGACAACACTCCGCTAGACAAGAACTGCCCAATGTAGGACTCACTCTCGAGACAACGGCGAGCCGCGCGCTGCGGCGGCGGCGGACACACGCAGCGCGCGCCGCGCTCGGGGCTGCGCGGGTCGGGCACGCAGGCGGCGGCGGGCGGGCAGGCGGGCGAGCAGGCGGCGGGCGGCGGCACGGCGCGCGCGCTGCACGTGTCGCCCGCCCAGCCCGGCGCGCACTCGCACGCCCACCAGCCCGCGCCGCCCACGCAGCGTCCTCCGTTGCGGCAGGGCGCGGACGCGCACGGCTCGGCGGCGTGCTCGCAGCGCGCGCCCGTGCGGCCCTCGCGACACGCGCACGCCCACCCCGGCGGCGCGGGCGCGGGCACGCACGAGCCGCCGGGCGCGCACGGGCAGGCGGGCGCGGCGGCCGCCGGCGCGGGTGCGAGCGCTGTGTCGCACGCGGCTCCCGCCCAGCCGGTGGCGCAGGCGCATCGCCAGCCACCGCCTTCGCGCAAGCACGTGCCTCCATTGGCACACGTGCTTTCAGGGCAGCGGTCGATCCCCTCGATCCGCACGGAGCATGTTTTTCCTGCAAGGTCATACTAAAGCATTTATTTTTCAATAATTTTTTTTTTTTTTTTTTTTCTATAATAGGTACTTAGGGAAGACCAACAGTGTATTCTAAAAATAATATATACCTACAAAGTGTCTTAAACATATGATTTATTCAATTATCTATCGCTAGGTACTTATTTGATCAATTATAATGAGCGGACGTATCGATCAATATTAATTTAAATAACTAATCACATAATATAAATAGCCGGTGGTAAAGTAAAATGAGTCATACTCTAGATATACATAAGGTGAATTCTATGAAGATAAAGATTAGTGTTTAAGAGGGCGTATTCCGTCCACTAGCGCCGCCAATCATGTTTTGTACTTTAGAACATAAATAGTTGCCAAAGTCGATATTTTTGCTAAAAGTGGCCACTTTTAGCAATAATTGCCGTTTTGGCTATTTAGCCATGAGTTATGTATTAAAAATAGCTGTCAAAAAATAATAGATACATTTCTTTAGTGCACTATAGAGCGGTTTTTTATCTACGTGTCTTAAATTTACCACAATTAATAAAAAACGATTGGCGGCGCTAGTGGACGGAATACACACTCTTAACAAGTAAATAAACTGTTACACAATGGAGGATAGTCCCTTCAGCCCGAGAAGTGGGTGTGCTCGCTCCCCGCCGCCTACACCAGCGCGCGCAGTCCTATCCACTCCTGCTCCTCAAGCCCTGAGACAACGGCATGATGACTTCGAAAGTCTTCCAACACCAGAAATTCAGAGCTAGATGACGACCATTGACCAGAGCCTTCAGGAGGTGTGTGCTATTGCAGCAGAAGGCAAGCTGAACTCGGACCAGAAGATGCGCATCAATGCCTTACGACGGAACGTCGGACATGAACATCGCAGATGGCCGTACAGTATCAGTCTCTCAAGTCTAGGGCCTTACAATTCCATAATGCTGTGGAATCACTCGAAAGCCAACTCGACCTTTCGCAGCAACTAAAGGAGCTGAAGATAAAATTTGGAGAGTCAACTAAAGCTGCACTGGGAACCTTCTTTTCCGACATGGTGAAGAAAGGTGCCAACAACTTTATCCAGCCATCAAACATAAGTTAATAATAATATAAATATATAATAGGTACAAATATAATATTTCTTATCAGGCTATTTATCCGTAACATAAGTTGAGGATCAGTGATGAGACAAAGTCACTTGTCCAAAAATTTATCAACCCCAAACAGATGAAGCTTCACGTAAGAGGCCTGCGCAATACCGATAATGGCGGAGTCATTATCAGCACTGAGACAAAAGACGACATCGAAAAACTGAGGCAATCAGAGCAGCTAACAAAGTCAGGCCTAACTGTCAACGAGCCATAGTTGTGTTCGTAATTGTCAGGGCGAGGTTTGCATGTAAGAAAATTCCTAAAACGAGCCGGGTCGGGATACCTTCCAAATTCTCTCCTCACTAAGTGAATGACTGACAGACAACTCACAGCCAAAACTACTGATCGTAGGAAGCTGCACGTAGGGTCCTTGGGGAGTTTATGGTAGCTCTGTGAGAGGATTTTACGAAGTTCTTACGAGAAATGGAAAAAAATGGGCCAAGTGCGAGTCGGACTCGCGCACCGAGGGTTCCGTACAAACCCGTAGGTATTATATTTTTATTATAAGCAAAAGTTGCGATTTACGATTTATGACGTATTCAAAAAAAACTGCTTATTAGATCTCGTTCAAACCAATTTTCGCTGGTAGTTAATATAATTCATATATTATTTTTGGAACAAAACAAATAGACGATAATCAACCTGTCGAACAAGCAGGAATTGTGAGTGGCTTCTCTACTATAGACCAGATACACTCCCTGAAAATGATTATTAATAAATGAAATGAAATGATTATTAATTATTATTATTCGCAGATAATGTATGTTTTATTTTAAATTTTAATTTGTAATCTTGAGCTAGTTGCTCACCATTATTTGTACGCCTCCTGGCATAACATAGCGCTCTTTCGTCATTTATAATAAGATCTGTATATATGTACCTGTGTTAACAAATAAAACTGATTCTGATTCTGATTCTGAACGAGTACGACAAAGCGCTGTACCTGTGCTTCATCGACTACAGCAAAGCATTCGATTCAATTTCTCACAGCTCTATATGGCAAGCTCAATCAGCGCAAGGAATTAACAAAGAGTACATCGATCTGATAAAGGTAATTTACAAAAATAGTAACTCCAGGATAATGCTCGAGAAACCAGGAAACAGTTTAAAAATCGAAAGAGTAGTTAAACAAGGTGACCCACTCTCCCCTAAAATATATTTATAGCGGTGTTAGAGCAAATATTCAGAGCGATGAACAATAACAAAGGCCTAAACCTACCTGGAAAATACTTGTCACAATTAAGATTCGCTGACGATATAGCGGTGATGTCAGAAAACCCAAATGAAATGCAGTCCATGTTAGAGTCGCTATTTGAAGAGAGCAAAAAAGTGGGTTTAGAGGTAAACCAAACTAAAACAAAACTTATGACAAACAGACACAAAGCACCAATAATAATTTCAAATACCAACCTAGAATATGTCGAAGAGTACATCTACCTAGGACACCTAATTACTTTTAAAAACTGCACAGAAAGAGAAATAGAAAGAAGAATCAAATCCACGTGGAATAAATACTGGACACTAAAGAAAATCCTCTAGAGTAAAATGCCAACATAAATAAAAACAAAAACCCATGGAAACATGCCTACTTCCCACACTCACATACGCCTTGCCAAACATATGACCTCACTGAACGAAATTTAGAAAAAATCAAAGTGTGCCAAAGAGGAATTGAAAGGAGCTACTTGAACCACAGACTTAAAGACAGAGTAAAGAACACAACAATCAGAAATAAAACCAAGGAGGAAGGAGGAAGAAGACGTGGACAAAAAGGTACTTGGATTGAAATGGAAATGGGCTGGACAGCTGGACACTTGCAAAGAGTACCAGATGAAAGGTGGGCGAAACTCACCACAAACTGGTACCCATTGAACAAAAAGCGCAGACAAGGTCGACCACAAAAGAGATGGTGCGACGATATTATTAAAATAGTAGGTAAAACCTGGAGCAGAGTAGCTAGAGACAGAATAGCATGGAAACGAATGGAGGAGGCTTTCACCGCTACTAGCGGTCCTTGTACTAAATTTTAGAAATAACGTATATGTAAATAGATAAATAAAGAAAATATTAGTTTTAACATATACTAAGAAGTTAAATTTGAAACACTAATATTAGTTTAAGGCAAAAAAATGGTTTATGGAAATAAAGCTATTTTTATTTTATTATTTTTAGTTTTATCATTAACTTTATATTTATTAGTTAATTTTATAAGTTACAGGGACACACATTTTACCACTTTGGAAGGGTCTCTCGCGCAAACTATTCAATTTAGATAAAAATGATATAGAAACCTCAATATCATTTTCAAAGACCTATTCATAGATACTCCACATGTATAAAAAATTGAGAAGAAATCTCTCTCAATTCGATTTTTGTTTTTGCCGACTTCATGATCGGTCCCATACTTATGGTGATGAAGAGGTGATGAACACAGGCCCCTTTTCAGGTATTGAGTTTATTCTGATAGACTCTGTTTTGTTTTGAAGAGCGAACAGGTGAAATAACGAAAGCTGACTTAATTAAAGAAGACCGGTGACCGTGTGAGGGGTTGGTAATGTTGGTAGTGTCGGTAGTGTCGCTGTCGGTAGTGCGGTACGTACCCGTCCAGCCGTCGCGGCAGATGCACGAGAAGCCCGCCGCGGCCGCCACGCAGCTGCCGTTGTTGCGGCACGGGCTGCTCGCGCACTCGTCCAGCTCTGCAACGAGACACAAGCTGTAGCCGAGCAGCGCTCGCGGGTGCAGAATCGAGTGTGTGTGTGTGTGTGTGTGCGTGTACGCACTGGAGTCGCAGAGCGCGCCGGAGTGGGCGGGGTCGCAGGCGCAGCGCGGCGGCGCGGGGGGGGCGCGCACGCAGAGCCCGCGCACGCACGCGCCGCCTGCCAGGCACGCCTCGCTCTCTGCGCGGACCAACACGTTACAGTACACGCTGGCCACGTGTCGCCTCCGATACAGACCACATACTCACAACGGTAGCTCATGGCAAAGCTCTTTACGACCCCGACAAACAATTACTGGGTCACGCAACCCTTGGCAAGACGGTTAGTCAGATTATATTTATTTTAAGTTTTTTTCTCATAGCGATTTGGGAGACTGCATAACTGCTACATACATATATTTTGAGTAATCCTTGTTGACAACTGTGCTGTGGGTTACACTGGCTTAATACCTATTAATTAATACAATATCTATAAAACCGAAAGCGTTCTGTCGTCGTCTGTAAGGTTTTGAAAGTCGTGTAGCTCGTGTAGGCACATGAGAGAGAAAGACTCACGCTCGCGGGCGGCGCGCTGCGTGCAGTTCTTGCCGGTCCAGCCGGGCGCGCAGTGGCAGTAGTAGTCGCTCTGCGCCGTGTAGCAGGCGGCGCCGTTGCCGCACGGCGCACCTGCGCAGTGATCGCGGTCGTCCTGCAACACCACGCACCGACGTTAGCACTGCGCTCACGAACGATAAGTACTTACATGTATTTCAATACAAAATTATAACAAATGGTTTCTAACAACAAACAATAATTATTATGTTCACAAGAGACTCACCGCGCAGTAGCGTCCGTAACAGGAGGTCAGCTAAAAAGCAGAAGACGGGTTAGTTGTTGTTAGAGCTAGAGCGTCCGGTGCACCTGAGCGGGCGACGTAAAGACCGTTAGTGATGCATTAGTTATATAGTAGGCAGAGCAGCGCGCAGTGCGGCAGTGCGGCAGTGCGGGAGTGCGGTACCTCGCAGTTGGTGCCGGAGAAGCCGACGGGGCAGATGCAGCGGTAGGCGTTGAGCAGGTCGACGCACTCGCCGCCGTTGCGGCAGGGGCGCGGCGCGCAGTCATCGACGTCGCGCGCGCACGTGCGGCCCGCGTACCCGGCGGCGCAGGCGCAGTGGTAGTCGTCCACCAGGTCGATGCAGGTGGCGCCGTGCAGGCACTGGCCCGTGCAGTCGTCCACGTTGGCTTCGCAGTCGCGGCCGGTCCAGCCCGCCAGGCAGGCGCAGCTGTAGCCGCCCAGCGTGTTGTTGCAGGCGGCGGCGTTCACGCAGGGGCCCAGCGCGCCCTCGCCCGCGCCCTCTGCGCCACCCGCGCCCCCCACGCCCCTCTGCTCGCACTCGTTTACATCTATGGAGGAGCGGAAAAGTTCATGTAATATCTATCCCTGGTAGCGTCATAGGTGCTATCACACACATCATCATCACAATATTATAGTACCGATCTGTAATTGAAGTAAGATCTCCAGTTTAGTAGATCAATACCATTTTCACCCTTTGCTTTTTTTCAGGTTTCCTTCTACTGGATGGTTTTCAAATGGAGTTTTAAATTCAAATATGCCTAATACTTGAAGCATCCACCACCACTTAATAACTGATTTATAGGTAATATAAATCAGTTACTAAGTGGTTTGTTGGGGTTATCTCTGTCGCCAACGAAATGGTGAAAGTACCTTCGGCGCAGGTGGGCCCGGTCCAGCCGGGCGCGCAGTCGCACTGGAAGCCGTCGAGGCGGTCGCGGCAGGAGGCGCCGTTCCGGCAGGGCGCGCTGGCGCAGTCGTCCACGTCCAGGTCGCACAGCGCGCCGCCCCAGCCGCGCGCGCACGCGCACGCGAACCCGCGCGGCGACGCCGTGAGCGCGCACTCGCCGTGCACGCAGGGCTGCGGCGCGCACGGGTTGTCCACGCGCTCGCAGTCCGTGCCGGAGAAGCCCTCGGCGCAGCGGCACAGGTACTGGTCCGGCGCCGTGTTCTCACACGTGCCGCCGTGCTGGCACGGCTCGTGCGTGCCGCAGTAATTGAGATCTGCCCAGTACAATAATGTTATAGAGTTGCAAAGGGACCACTGATCAGAACAAAAGTTGGTAAATGAGGCAAAGTGAGTGGGACGTTAAACAAGCTTTCGCAAACATTTATTAGGCCTGCAATGTCAGTCAAGCGTGATACCTTGGTCGCAGAGGATGCCGCCCCAGTTGGTGTCGCAGGTGCAGTCCCAGGAGGAACCGTTGCAGTAGCCGTGCTTGCAGCCCGGGTAGGGCTGGCACTGGGAGCACAGCTCGCCGCGCCACCCCGGCCGGCAGCTGGAACCATGCGGCACTCGGTTAGAACAACGTCAACGGACGGCGGTTACAAACAATTTCGTTTGATATTTCTCATTATAATCATAAAATTTGAATAATGTACTCACTCGCAGTCGCCGGGATTATCGCAGCGACCGTGCGTCGGGTGACAACCTTCCTTGCATACGGCTGTAAGCAAAGACATAAACTGCATATTAGTACCTAACTGTCCCTCGTATACAGAACAAGTGGCGGCAGGTAGGAGGTCGGAGTGCACTCACGCTTCTCGCAGTTGTCGCCCTGCCAGCCGGGCAGGCAGCGCTTGTCGCCCTCGGCCGTGCACGAGTAGTGGCCGAACTTGTCGTCGCGCGGCCGGCAGAACGTGGTGCACGTGGTGTTGTAGTAGTTGGGCTGGCACAGCACGCGCACGCGGTACGCCACGGCCGCCGCCGCGCCCGCGTGCTGCAGCGCGTGCCACTCCGCCGACGGCTCCACGATGCCCGACCACCACGCCTCCTCCACCAGCCCCGCCTCTGTCGCAGTAACACCCTCCGTCAGTACACCACCCCGCAACGTCACAGCGGTCACAACTACCTGACACAAGCTTACTCACCGGCCTCTGGGTATTCAAAGTCGTCGAACGCTTGGAGTATCAGCGTGAAGGATCTCTGCGAATGGACAATATTGAAGTTATATCAAATGTTGAGTCTGCAACGGACACGGGACGTCTCGGTCGGTCAAGTAGTACAAGATAGTCACCGTCCAGCGGAAGGAGAAGGGCAGCGCGAGCGTGTAGAGCGGCTCGGCGAGCGTGAAGGAGTCGGTGCCGAGCACGGGCGAGGCGGCGCGCCCGAACGAGCAGGCGCCGGGCGCGGCCGCCGACTGGTACTCCTTAAGGCAGAGCGTGAAGCGCGTGCGGCACGGCGCCGCGCACGCCTGCTCCAGCGCGCGCGCGCCGCCGCCGCAGCACGCGCCCGACGCCAGCGCCGCGCGGTAGTTGGAGAACTCGAGGATCTGCAGCTCGAACACGCCCGCCCCCGCCGCGCACTGCAACCAAAACGTCTTATACATACATGCTAAAAGTCTGAAACAAACCGACCCGTGAGAGATCACTCATTAGTCTAAAGTCTCATAAGTCATAGCACGGCGAGCCGTAGCCTAAAGTCGAGGCGGCGCAGCGGCCGTGCTGCTGCTGTGCAGTGCCTTGTGTGCCTTGACCATAGTGAGAATGCTTTTAAGTTTATAAACTATAGTTTTCAAAGGATATAAACTCGAAAATATTGATAATTATTTTTAAATTCATCAAGATTAATAAAAATAATTACAAAAAATTACAATCGATTTCCAATTAACAAGAAACTCTACAAAGTCGCACAATCTGGTGAAATGGGGATTCATAAGCCTCCCCAAACGTCGCCGCAACCACCGGCCGACCGAATTTTTTAATAAAAAGACTTCAAAGTATAAAATAGCTTTAATTTCAGAATCCGGTGTTTTTGGTTGTTTTTTCTATTTGACACAGACTTCCGAAATTAAAGTTATTCTACTCAACATCATCGTCCTGTTCTTATCCCCTGTTACTTGGGGTCGGCGCAACTAGTTTTTTTTCTTCCATTCTGCCCTATCAGCCGTCAAACTATCACTAAGTCCCTTTTCTTTCATATCACTTCTCACACAATCCATCCATCTTTTCTTTATTAATCATCCCTCCTTTTCTCAAGACCTACCAACCCAATCGACTCCCTTTTAACTTTTTCGTCACTGGCGCCACTTTTAAACTACCACTAGTGTAGTCATTTCTCACTTTATCCATTCTCGTTACTCCACACATTCATCTCATCATTCTCATCTCCGCCACGCCCACGTGCAATCTATTATCATCCGTCTTTTTCACAGCCCAACATTGTGATCCATACATTACGACAAGTCTTATCACGGACTTGTAGATTTTGCCTTTAAACTTGAGAGGCATCCGTGGGTCGCAAGCTATCCCAGTGACCTGTCGCCTTTTCATCCATCCTGAATTGGTCCGATGCGTTACGTCCCGGTCTATATCGCCATCTCCGACAAGCGACTCGAGGTACCGAAAGTCGGAGCAGATTGTTATAGGCGTTCCGGTGAGAGCTCGTTTGTGACAAGGTGTTCGACATTGAAAGTTATTTTCCTAATAAAATGCTTTTTTATTTTTCACTTTTTACTGGTCTAAATAATGAGTGGTTGCGCTATTTACCGTTTAGGAGTTTGTGATCAGTCCAAGTCTGGTCCACCTGATCTATCTATCTATACATCTAATAAAATCGTACAGTGGCCGGGTCTGTTCATTGAATATTTTGATTGTCTCGCAGTTATATTTTAAATAGCTATGGAAATGTATTACCTAGTTTAATTGGAGGAGTGTGTTGTAGGGGTGGGTTGGAACAGATAAAAATTAGAAACCTGTTTCACCTGTTTCAGTTCCAAGAAGAAAACAGTTCCAAAATCCTGTTCCAAAAAAACAGCTTGTCCCACTGGAACTGAAGACTCATTGATTGCAACAGATTCAGAAACACTGAAACTGCTACTGAAAAGGTCAGAAACAGTGACAGGCAGGGAACAGGTTCTATCTCTTTCTATTACAATGAACCAGAGGAGCAAAGAGCTTGTTCCAAAGAACAGATGTTGTCTCTTTCTATTATAATTAGTCAGAAGAGAATGGAGCATGTTCCATTTGAAACTGTTTCACATACCTGTTCCAGGTCGTTTCGTCGAGTTACTGCTACTTGTTTGAGGAACAGGCGAAATAGGTAGGAGCTGTTATTTCGGTTCTGAGATACCTGTTTCATGTTGTTACTTTGAAATACCTGTTTTTTTTAACTGTTTCGATAAATACGCCTCACTCCTAGTGTGTTGTAAACTGTGCAAATGTGCATCCATAGGTAAAATGTTGTAAACATAAGTGGTGTAGTTTTAGTAATACGCTTCAAAGTGGCTAAACTATAAAAGCCGAACGCATCGATCTTCATACCGTGGTCGGTCTGACCATTATACATTAGGTCATTAGGACATTAGGTGGATGGGTGACCATCATAACTATTGGCTCGGCTTCAGCTGAATACCAGTATTTAACGTAGAGCGGCTGCCTACCAGACCTCCACAACCCGTTAACTGGGTAACACGGTACTCCTTGGCAAGACTGGTGTCAGATTTTCTGGCTTCTGACTATTATATCCGTAACGATTGCCAAAGATCTATAAATGACAGCCGGGACCAACAGCTTAACGTGCTTTCCGGGCACGGACGAAACTCGGTATGTTAAGATGGTCACCCATCCACAGACCAACCTCGGCGAGCGTTGCTTAACCTTGAAGATCGACCTGTGTGGCTGTTATTATTTAGCCACTAGCTCCTCCTTTTAGACTGTAAATTAAATTAAATTAAATAAATCTTTATTTCAGACTATTAGTCCATAATTAAGTTAGTATTTTGGTGTTAGTAACAATGGCGCGTACGAAGTAGGTTAGTATTGTGAGTTTATATAAAATATTTATTTATTTATACCTAAGACTGTCCCCACCCAGTGTCCCTGGAAGGGACAGTCCGGTCTGGCAGCTATCATTTTCAGGATGCTGTTGTCACTACCGTGCAAGCGCTGTAGTAAGGACGCCGCTTTCTTTCGCATGATGGCATGAAAACCATCTGTGCGAGCCTCCGCGAACATTCCTGAAGCACTACACCGCCATGGCAGTCCCAACAGCATCATAAAAGCATTATTAAATTGGACTCGCAGGACGTTGTAGGCTCGGCGCGTGTATGATACCCACAGGCCACTCGTAAAAAAGGATTGACAAAACGCCTTAAAAAGGGTAACTTTGACGTCTGTAGTACAACGAGCGAACCTGCGGGCAAGCATAATTATTGCTCCTCACCGACAACGCCCTGCGCTCCCTCTCTATATCTAAGTCGGGATGACTTAGGTCGCTCGTGACAATATGGCCTAGGTACCTAAAACTATTCACAACTTTCAGTGCTACGCCGTTGAGACTTATGGGAGGAAACTTGCGCGGCTGCTGCTTAGGTGCCTTAAATACTAGAATTTCACTCTTTTTCGAGTTGTTTGATGTGCTCAGTGATGCGGTACACCTGTTGGACACAAGAGTGGTTGGATCTGAAGCCAAACTGCTCTTTAGGAATAAGACTCTTGCGCTCCGCATAATCCTTGAGACGCTTATAAATAAGCCTCTCGTAGATCTTGCCGAGCGCTTTGAGCAGACTGATAGGACGGTAGGAAGAATAAGCCATGCTCCACCGCATAGGCCTCGCAGGTCGACAGCAACCTCTTCAATCCGCTGTGCTGTGCTGACTGTGCAGGACGAAATTAAGAATCAACTTGATTCACCACCATTCGTTCGATAGTCGCTTTTGTTGATTTTGATTCAACATAGGTTTGTACCTGCATTAGGTACCCTCTTCCTATATTATTTTAATTTTGAGAGAGATCAGGATACGTAACTGAACGTAGATTTTGTAGCAACACATCACATCATTTTCTGACGTCCACGCGAACGAAGTCGCGGGCACAGCTAGTCTATAATCTTATATATATAAAAGAAAGTCGTGTTAGTTACACTATTTATAACTCAAGAACGGCTGAAACGATTTGGCTGAAAATTGGTGGGGAGGTAGCTTACAACCAGGAGACGGACATAGGACAGTTTTTATCCCGGAAATCCCACGGGAACGGGAAAGTCCCACGGGAACGGGCACTTTGCGGGTTTAACGGGAGCGAAGCCGCGGGGGACAGCTAGTTATATATAAAAGAAATTCGTGTTAGTTACACTATTTATAACTCATTTGGCTGAAAGTTGGTGGGGAGGGAGTTTCGTTTTTATCCCGGAAATCCCACGGGAACGGGAACTATGCGGGTAAAACGGAAGCGAAGCAGCGGGGGGGGGGACAGTGCTTTGTTCTCTTTTGGTAAATATTAATATTTTTTATAGAATTTAACTGAAAAGGAACAATTAAAAATATACTAACCAGTAGGTAATTCCAGCCTCAATTTGATACATATGAGATCAGTGGGCCTAGCACGAATATTTTGACTTATAGTAGGTAACGTTAACGTAAGTGAATTTTGAATGTGAAAAACTACAACCCCATGTTATTTTGGTTTAATTTTAAGGGACATACACTATTTATGTCATTCAAAAATATGAATTTAGTTTCCAATTCAAATAAATACTACCTATGTGCAAAACGAGTACCTACCTATTGTAGCTGTTGTAAAATTTTACGTAACGTTAGGTACTATACGTCAAAAATATTCGTGCTAAGCCCTTTAAAATAGTAAATGACACTTCAAATTTTTTTATAAATATTTTGTTAAGCTGTCAGTTAGGATCTCAGTTAGGATCATATGAATACTTATTTAACTTAAAGAAAATGTTTAACTACATTATATTCTAGAAATTGTTCATTACAATAAGGAAACAATTTATTCTAAAGTAGTGTAGGTACACGATACCCGGATTTCAAATTTGACGGATAATCCAAATAATTCGGATATCCGGGCAGCATGGTATCCAGAGTATAGACCAGTCTATACAATGAACCTACCTGAGCAAGTTGCAAAACTTTATAACGTCGGTAGTACCTACCTAACCTTCTTAATGTGCAGTAAGTAGTTTATAAGATTATAGGATCTAAAACGCACATCTGAAGATCATAAATCGAGATCATAAATCGTTTGTTCCCACAGAAATCGAACAATTTTTAAGCAACGTTCGCAATCGCATGTCAGTCGCAATCTGTCAAAAATGTTTGGAAATCAGGCTTTTTGACAGATTTCCACTGATAATAGATTAGTGGCCCTCTGAACTAGTGGGTGCGAGTGGAAGGCGTTGTTTACATCGCGTTTGTTAGTGCGCGCCGGCGCCGGCGCAGGTGCAAGCTCCGCCCCGCGCCCCGCCCCGCCCCGCCTCCGCGCCGGCACGCCCACCTCGCTGTACGCCCACAGCGGCTAATACTGACGGCACTTTCTTCAAGAATGTTACAGTATTTTTTTAGAAATACTTAGAGAAATATATAAAGGACATGGTAAAAAGTGGCCTATGAATCAACACTTGCGAAACCTTTACTATTAATCCTAGTTTTTTTTTTTAAATTACATTTTACTGATTAGAATAGAACGGACACTTTTTAATTACGAAACCATTTTAAAAAGTAACTCACTTAGGTTTTATAACCCGGCGCCATTATTTTAAAATGAAACAAAGCACTCTCAGCGCTTTAAGATTTTTAGTTACCTACAAAAAGAGTAAAGCGATTAAAGCGCTGTATGACACGAACACTATTGACACTGACAGTCGATGAAATGACAGTTGACACTTTGATGTACCTAATGTATTTGGCACCTGATACCAGGGAATCGGCCGTCGACCTAACTTACCACGCTTTCGTATGTTAGAAGAACATAGTAACACTACTCTATACATTTTTTGGTGAGATAAAAAGTCTGGCAGCTCTGGGATCTTAGTCCATTTGGTATGTTTTATAACCTCAAAATCTGAAATCATTTTAGATATTTTACAATTCTGGCAAGTGTCCGTGATTTTAATTTAGTTTTAGTCGAACATATGCATTATTTAAAACACAGATAGTAAATTCACGTCTCTGTTGGTTCTTAGGCGTACGATGTATGGGCGATGAGCAATGTCCTTTAACCAATCTTTACTTTTTAGGGTTCCGTACCGAAAGGGAAACCAACGGTCGGTGTATCTGTTTGTCAGCGGGCTGTATCTAAAGAACCGTAATAGGTAGACAGTTGGAATGTTCGCAGATTGTGGAGCTATTTATATTGTGGAGCTATTTATATTGTGGAGCTATTTATATTGTGGAGCTATTTATATTGTGGAGCTATTTATATTGTGGAGCTATTTATATTGTGGAGCTATTTATATTGTGGAGCTATTTATATTGTGGAGCTATTTATATTGTGGAGCTATTTATATTGTGGAGCTATTTATATTGCCGCTATGACAACAAATGATACAAAACTTAAGGTTTGTGGTACGGAACCGTTCCTGTGAGAGTGCGGCTCGTACCTACTTAGCCGGTTTTTCTAGATAAATCAGAGTTTTTTTTTATCATTTTAAATCTAACACTTCTTGTTCGTGTTACCTAGGTATATATTAAACTAGCTGACCCACGCAACTTCGTCTGCGTCACATTTTCCATTAATGCTCGGCTCCTTTTAGTCTTAGCGTGATGATATGTAGCCTATAGCCTTCCTTGATAAGTGGAAGTATGAGTAGAATATCTAATACTTACTGAAATAATTTTTTTCAAATCGGACCAGTAGTTCCTGAGATTACCCCCTACATACAAACTTACAAACAAATGTTACCTCTTTATAATATTAGTATAGATATAGACTAGTATAGATTATTTAAAATTAATATTTTTTGCATCATCTCAACGAACTCTTTAATTTATCACACGGCGGCACGGCGGCACGGCTCGAATGTAATCAGCTTTTTAATTGTTGCTCGTAATGTATGTTTTATGTAAATAGACTCCAAATTAGCAAGATTAGTGACAGGCATAGTTTTTATACTAGAAATTGGAAATTAGATCAACCCCGATTCAGATTGGCTAAAGTTAAAAAGGTACACGCTTCTTTTATGGGGTATTCAATTTTATAATAAAATACCAGTTGATATTCTCGAACTAGTTAGGTTTTTATGTCTGGGAGAGACGCTCAATCTCTTTTTAGGGTTCCGTAGCCAAATGGCAAAAACGGAACCCTTATAGATTCGTCATGTCTGTCTGTCATTCTAATCATTACAATTTATAAGTCATCAATAGCATAAAGACATTTGTCCAACAAGAACCGCTTAAGCTTACTCTGAAACTCACTTCTATGAAGTAAGCTTTTTATTTCTGTAGGCAGTTTATTGAACATTTTTACTGACTTAAGGTAGGCGCTATGCTTTACAACGTTCAGGTGGGGCACTTGCTTTATCTGGAGATCTTTTCTTCTCGTTCTCTCCCTTTTTTTCCTTTCATCTTCAGTCTCTTATTCAAAGATACTTATATTTTGATAAGTGACTAAGTAGGACCAAAATATACAAGCTTGGGATTGTCAATATCTTTAAATCATTCAAATGAGGCTTACATGATTCTTGCTGTTGAAGTCTACCTATGGTTCTGACTGCTCTATAGAGCTGCTCTTTGTTAGAAAAAAAAACAATAAATTTTGGGGGTCCCCATACTTAAAACTGAAACTCAAATATTTTTTTTTCATCAAACCCATAGGTACGTGTGGGATGGATAGGTCTTCGAAAATGAGATTGAGGTTTCTGTTATATTTTTTTTCTAAACTGAATAGTTTGCGCGAGAGACACTTCCAAAGTGCTAAAATGTGTGTGTGTGTCCCTGTAACTTATAAAATAAGAGTGATAAATTTAAAAAAAAAATGATGACATTACCTTACAAACTTCCAACGAAAATTGGTTTGAACGAGATCTAGTAAGTAGTTTTTTTAAACTAAAAAAAATATATACGGTTTGAATTCATTTATTTCTAAATATTACAAATCACTTGTAGGTACAGAAATAAATATTTAACTTATCTAGTTTTAGGTATAGGTACATTTTTGTTGTCCAGGAGTATCGAGACGTTTAGTGTTATTTATGATGTACATTACCATATAAACTTCCACCGAAAATTGGTTTGAACGAGATGATCTAGTAAGTAGTTTTTTTTAATACGTCATGGATCGTAAACCGTAACTTTTGCTTATAATATATACCTACAGGTTTGTACGGATCCCTCGGTGCGCGAGTCCGACTCGCACTTGGCCGGTTTTTTTATTTTTCCTTCCCTTCTTATTGGTCATTGATAACCATAGTTTAGTGTAATGTAGAAGCATATTTTTTAAATTTTGTAAATGTGGGTACCTACCTACCATGGAGCCATTTAAAATAATTTAAATATTATGCGATTAGTTATAGTTTTACTTGTTTGACATAAACGAGCATGGTGGTTGAGAGCATGCTGTCATGCTTAGCTCACTCAAATGTTTCGCTGATGCGTGTGTTGGATCATTCGGTTCCCTTCAAAATGGTTGAGCTGAATGGTGCCGATACATGCGTCAGGTTCGTGAACGGGCGCCGTCAGTTGAGATTGGTCATCTCCCACTGGCTTATTTTGATCTTCATATTTTTAGTTCTTGTAATTTTTTTTCTTTGCATTGTCCTCACACAAAAAGTATACCGCGTGTATCTGACATCGACGCACAAACGATTTCCATGGGTCCAGGGCATGATTCTGGACGCCCCAGTGTTGGAATTTTTCGTCGGCTTTTTTTCTCATTTCAAATTAAAATACGAATGTCAACAAATTACATAGGAAAATGTAAACAAATTACTTAGAAACTGTCAGAAAATTTAATTTATTTTTTATGATTAATTTTCTCTGCCGGCCCTTTGCTTCTATTTACGGTTCTGTCGTTCAATTCTACCATTGCACGTGTAGGCAGGCTTACTAATTTTATTCCTTAAGGCTTATCCAGCTTGGCAACTTATTAGTGCATTTTGTTTGATAGTATTAAAATGTGCTAATAAGTAATATTTGTTTTCGTGTGATGTATCATTTAATTTGCATGCCTATTACTGTATAAATTTCTTAAAACGTAACAGACAGATGTGTTGCTGGGGAGTTTGTTGCACCACTTCTTCTCCGCAGCTAGCACACTAGGAAGTGGTGACTGGCGGGCGTTTCGGTCTTTTGTAAAAACTTGACTTTCAAAAAGTGTTGGCTCTCAGCCTAATTTGCATTTAACCTAACCTATTTTGATTTAATATTACGTTCGGTATACAGTGTGTCCAGAACATTGACCTCTAAAAATAAAATGTAGTTCCCTCGTATCGTGGGGTAACCGAATCACCCCTATGTATGGTCAGCGACGTTTCGTGCAATGGATTTTTTCCTGAATTTTTGAGACTTATCGACCTGACCAAATTAAAAGAAGTCTAAAAATAAAAGAAGAAGACTTTGTTGAGGTTTCTGTTTTGCAACTGAGTCTCTATGAGTTGTCCTTGTATACATACAACTATTAGCTTCGTAACTGTGTTAAAAGTTGAGAAAATGTAGGTCTAAATTAAAAATACGATCAATTAATACCTGAATTTTCAACTTTAAATTAAAAATCTAAACAGGTGACTTCGTAGTTCCTAAGTAATTCTCGAGAATGCACCAGACTTTCAGCTTTCACAATCATAAAAAAGTACTTTTATGGGGCTACCTTTGCTGAAATTGGCCTCCAAAGACGGTGAGGTGGAAAATTCTTAAAATGAGCCAACATTAAAAATGCTTTTGTTTGGGCATTTTACCATAATTGTGGCGATTGTAAATCCACATGAAGTGAGTGCACCAACGTTTCAGCATCGTTTCAGCGTTAACTTGTGCGTCAATTGTCAGGTATCACTACCTACATTATTTTAAAGCAAATTTCTCCAACGCGTCTGTCTGTCTGTACAGTATGTAGTAATAGTCGTAAAACTCAAAAACTACTGCACCGATTTTCTGCCATTTTCACCATTAGAATAGGTAGTAGGTTTTAGTATACAATCTGCGAAGCGGGCGAAGCCGCGGGCATCAGCTAGTCCTCACGAACTCATTGATCCGTTTGAACTGCCGCATGCCGCATGCCTTCCAGGCTTAATGGAGAAACCTACAGAAACTACTTGGAGAACGAACTTCCATTGTTGATGGAACATGCGAGTCTCGAACGACACGAGCACTGGCTTTACAAAAAAAAAAACGCGAAAAAAACAACAGTTCAGTACTTTTTGTCGAGTAATGCTCACGTAAATGTATCCGGTCGAGGCGATACTTTTTAAAAAATATCGTGAATTAGATTCGATCTTTTGATCCAATTATCATCATGTACCTATTGTTAACATTTTTGAACTAACCGTTGAACAAAGAGCGGTCGCATCAGCTCGCACACGTAGGTCGCAGTGTGGCGGTGGCCTGATTCACAAAATGAATTAATTTTATTTCCATAAAATTAATTTCTTTGGAGGGTATATTTATCTTGGTGCTTGAGGTCTTATTGTTTTCTGTTTGTGTCATTTTGTGCCATGCCACAAACAGTTATCCATGTAGTTTATGATAATATATAAGTTTTGCACAAGTAACTTCTTTTTCTCAAAGGAGGTTTAGGGAGTGCGTCAGTTTGTGTAACAATTTAAGTGGTCCGATGAACTTGGAATTCGGCATTTATAATATTCATCAACAAATACGTTTTTGGATTTATCGAAAATCTATTCCTGAAGATGTACAAACACTTTTTGGGATAACACTGCTTGCTTCAATAAACTCCAAAATTGATGCACACAATCTGAATTTGTAAAATATAGAAAAGCGTCAAACCCAGCCCTTTCGGGGTAAAAAGGAGAAAGATAAATGATATTTATTCTGTAAGTAAGTTGTAAATAACACCTTTACACGTCAATCTTTTCTGGTCTTATTATTCTAGATGAGGCTGATGTTTCCTAGCTGACTACAATGAGAAGAAACACCGAAACAAACTCAGAGGTCATAGTCTCTTTTAAAGTCCAGACAAACGTGATTAATATATGCAAACCATGTAGGTCTGTGGTAGCCTTTTGAGGAAAGTACCACGCAGGTTTGAGTGAACCTATCCAGACAGTGCAAGCATTTGTCAATTATCATGCAGTGTCTGAGATGGTTTTCAGAAGGAAGAACCACGCAGATTTGAGTGAACCTTGCAGTTAGTCAGTTTTCGTTTATGTATAAAAAATCGTATTCTTTCGAATAAGAATCTTGAAACTGAGTACAAATAATGATGAAGGTAGATAAATCAGTGAATATGTAACTGATTCACCTACATAAGTATTTGTACTCACTTTCATGATTCTTAGCAAAGCTAAGGGTGTCCCACAGGGTACGACTCTATGTCCTCTTTTGTTACTAACTTATATCAATGACTAACCATAGCAAGTTCGGGATATCTATCACGAATGCTTGTAGGCACACTCTCGTTTAGTGTTTCGGAGATCAATAATTATTCAAAGGAGTATGTTCAAGAACTAAAATCCGACAATTTATTGAAAAAAAAAAACGCTTTGAATAGTATGAAACAAGAAAACATTCTTATCTGAAATTTTTATGTGACAAGTTTTCAAGATGTATTGGCTATTAATGAACAACTTACATGTAACATACATATTGTAATACAAATAGTTACGATGGACCTCTGGAATTCTCTCCCAAATTCGTTGGCGATTTTCAGGAGAAGAATTAGGGAACATTTCCTGATATGACCCGCAAATATGAACCTATATATCTAAGGGATTTTATTTATCTATATAGTCGACTGTGTAATTTAGGTCAGCAATTTAAGTTTAGTTGTGCACTTAGGTATGCTGTTGTATTTTGCAGATCTCTCTATCATATCTAAATGCTCGGGTCAATGTCCACACCACAGCGACTAAAACGCCCAAAGTTTGATTAAGATGCAAAGACACTGTTGCACCTGGTTTAGATTTTAAACACCAGCTTTGCATTGCATAGACACAATTTTGTGAACACTGATTTAAAAGACAAAGCGTGTCCGTTTTTTTTTCATAGGATATACACGCTTTGGAACCTGCGAGTGTGTTTTGCTGCAAAACAACTTGCTAGTCTTGCCTCTGGCGCGGCGCAAAACTAGCTTTATCTATTTGACAAACAGACCTTGACTATTCAATAGTGCTTGTAACTGGTCTATTGGAAATAAAGGATTTAGTATTTTGCGTTAGGCTCGCTCTTGTACTACATAAGCTATCTCATTATATTTGTATCTATTTGCTTTGTGTGCATTGCACCCGAAAGGATAAAAAATAGATTTATAAATAATATTATGAGGATATCCTAACGAACACAAATTGCGAATTGTTTGTTGATTAGTTCGTTTGTTACCAGTTTCTTAAGGGCTCACCGAATTTTGACGAAACTTAGTGCGCGGGACCATGTCCTGGATTAGGTCATAAAACTATCCAAGAAGTTTTTCAGGAGAAGCCACAGGCGGCAGCTAGTATTCGATACTTTGAAAAACACACACATACAACAGTTGTGCGTCAATGTAGAAAAATAAAACTTTAATTGAGACGATGTGGTGGTGGTGACCAATAACTGGTATTCAATCTTGGAAGGTAGTCGTTTGATGAAGTATTTCTATGTGAATGCTCTGTGATAAAATTAGCAATATGGAACTGTTAAGTTAGTAGGAACTACTTCGGTGTCCGTCATTACTTAGACAAAAACAGCCTAAGGTAATCTTTCTTCTAACTCTTCACTGGATAATATTACAACTAAGTGACTAAATAAGCTTTATACATAGACTTGAGAATGTCTAGTGATGACTAATCATTACTTTGTTTATCTATACTAATATTATAAAGAGGTAACATTTGTTTGTAAGTTTGTATGTAGGGGGTAATCTCAGGAACTACAGGTCCGATTTGAAAAATTCTTCAGTGTTAGATAGCCCATTTATCGAGGAAGGTTATAGGCATATATCATCATGCTAAGACAAACAGGAGCGGAGCAATAATGGAAAATGTGACGCAGACGAAGTCTCTCTACCGCAAAAAGGAGATGTTTCAACCAAACTCCTATTTTTCGGGGTGCATCTATTCCAGTGACTGATCGGCTCGAGCTCCTAGGCATGGAGCTGTCATCCAGTCTCAACTTCGGCGCCACCATTGAGTGCAAAGCCCAAACTGCGGCCAAAAAGCTGGGCATCCTAAATAGGGTGAAGCGATACTTCAAGCCTGAGCAGCTTTTAACTCTTTATAAAGCACAAGTCCGATACTGCATGGAGTATTGCAGCCACCTTTGGGATGGCTCAGCTAAGTATCAGCTTGCCGCGCTTGACTCGGTGGAACGTAGAGCTAAGAGGCTCATTGGTGACGTAAAACTGATGGATACCAAGCTACACAGCTTGGCTCATCGCCGCAAGGTTGCCTGTTTGTCGGTCTTCTACAGATTGTACTTCGGAGAGTGTGCCCAGGAACTCCACGACCTCATCCCACCAGCCCCCTTCTACCATCGGACATCCAGACGCACTGCAACTTGCCATCCCTACCTTGTTGCATTCCACCAACTCGCACTAAGCGCTTCCAAGCGTCTTTCATAATGCGCACAGCAAAGGAGTGGAACTCTTTGCCTGCGTTTGTGTTTCCGAATGCTTACAACCCTAATCTTTTCAAAGTTAGAGTGAACAGGCTACTTCTGGGTAAGCTCGCTTCATCGTAGACTTTGTCTCTGTCATCTCTGACCAAGACTGAGATCTGGGAGTTATCTTGGACTCTAAACTCACATTTATACCATATATTGAGAAGATAATCAAGAGGTCCCAACGTAAGCTTGGATTTGTTATTCGTAATTGAAAGGTATTCCAACGCCCACATACTAAATTAGTTCTCTTTAATAGCCTTATAAGAAGCATCCTGGAATACTGCAGTGTGATATGGAGGCCTCACTACGCGACCCACTCGCTGCGGATAGAACGAGTCCAAAAAAGGTTTATCCGATACCTAGGGTACTCAAAGGGAAGGCAATTCAAATATCTCTCTTACCTGGATAAACTAGGCTGCTACAAAATGAATACCCTGGAAGCTCGAAGGGAGCTCTTGGATTTGAGATTCGCACATAAACTGCTCAATAACACCATTGACTGCCCACAATTGGTAAGTAGGTTCAATTTCAGAGTACCCCGTAGACCACCACGCAAACCTATAACACCCTTAGCTCCACCTCTTCGCCGTACAGTGTTTGGTGCTAATTCTCCAATACCCCGCATGTGTAAACTCATAAAAAAAAAAAAAATGTCATCTCTTCTCGCCTGAAACACAGGATTACCTAGCTCAGGCACATAACACGTGTGAACTTGACATAGATTTAAGCAAAACTGTATTTATTGTATACCTTATTATTTTGAATAAACTTTATTGTATTGTTTGTATTGTTATTGTTGTAATTAGTATATCTTCTAATATATACAAGTCTTGTGTCACGATGTTTGCTATCGGGCTCCTCCGAAACGGCTAGACCGATTTTCCTTGAAATTTTCTGTGTATATTTGGTAGACCATCTGAGAATAGTCTGTAGCGATTTTATTTGTGGCAACACAACTTTTGAACGGTCAGCTAGTCTAATATGTAAAGGACTCATGTCATGGTGTTCGTTGTCGAACTCCTTCGCAATGGGCTTGACCAATTTTGATGTTTTTTTTTCGTGTATACTTGTACTTGTAGAATAGGTCTTAGGCAATTTTTTTTTGTTTTATTCGGTTACGCAATGTTTATCGAGCCGGCTGGTAAAATAATTCTATATATTATTTAGAATTTAAGTGAATTAAGTCTTTAAAATTATTATAATTACAAAGAGCATTTTGCATGTGGTGTTTGCCTGTAATTGGTTGTGCAGTTAGATTTAAGACACTATTACTAATATATACCTATGTGTATAGTATCTGTAACAACTGTTGGTGAACCTTAATTAAATAAATAAATAAATAAAAAGACTAGAGTCAAGAGCAAACCCATACCAAGTAAAAAAAAAAAAGTTGCGCGGGTCAGCTAGTTCCTTATACTCTTATTCCGGAACTGGTGGAAAATCCCCGAGCTGATTTCTGAGAATATCTGATTTAAATTACCCACGGGCCTAGTACTGTACCCTGAGGAGCACCTGGTGCGTCGTAATAAAAAATAACAGAACGTTTGGTATTGTGTTTGGTTTCGATACTGCATATTTTAGCAAGTTAGATTGACATAAATTTGTCACACGAGGCGTGTGACAAATTTATGTAATACTAATTGAATTTCAATAAGATTTCTACACTCATCATCATCTGCCTGCACTTATCACATGTTACTTGGGGTCGGCGCAATACGTTTTTTTCTTCTATTCTGCCCTATCAGCCTTCAAACTTTCACTAACTTCCTTTTCTTTCATATCGATCCTCACACAATCCATCCATCTTTTCTTTGGTCTTGCTCTCCCTTTCCATCTATCCACATTTATGTTCATTACTCTTTTAGTTAAATGCGTTTCCTCCCTTCACTTCATATGACCATACCAAGACAAGCGATTCCCTTTTAACTTTTCCGTCACTGGCGCCACTTTTAAACTACGCCTAATGTAGTCATTTCTCACTTTATCCATTCTCGTTACTCTACACATCCATTTCAACATTATCATCTCCGCCACATGCAATCTATTTACATCCGTCTTTTCGGTATGCTGTTTTTTACAAATTCGTGATCCCGCGATCTGCGCGCTATATTTATTTATTTATTTGTATGAGACGTCTGGGAACATCTTCAGTTAATCAGCCTCTGTATACATCTGTCTGAGCGCAGCAGGTTGCTAGGTTGTTGTACTTAGATCTAACTTCTTGCTCTTGCTATGTTATTCTTGTGCTAATCTCGAGGTTGCTAGAACGTTTTTGTAGGTAACCAATTAGATTGTAAGTGTGTTACCTACTTTGCATTTTAACTTGACTTTACCGATATTCTAAATCACTGAATTAAAAATCTGAAGTTTAGAGAACCTTTTAAAACAGTTCAGAACTATATCGAGTTTAGTCTATTGGGATATGCCTAAATTGGAATTGATGTCGTAGATTTCTTAATGTTGGGCATAACCACATCATATACAAAGGGAATGTTGATTGATGTGTGTTGATATATGATGCTGGTGCAGTTGGAGCTAACACAGAATGTTTTTGTTTTGTTTGATTTTTAAGTCAGGAAACAAAACATTGCAGTAATTCGGTTGTCAGAGGAATGTAGGCATGGTGCGTGCGTGCGTGTGGCAGGCGAGCAGCAGCGAGAGCGCGCAGACAAGCACGCTGCACGTGAGTGGCGTGCTGATGCGCGCTCAGTATGTGTGTCACGCGCGCCGCACGCTGGCTCGCTGGCGGAGCGAGCCGCTGAGACCAGCTCATGAGCCATGTTACTATCACACGCCGCGTCACATATCGCAACGGATGCAATTATTGTCCCTAGTATTTGTGTCGCATAAGCAGACATCCTGACTCCAAATAATGGAAGATAATAAGGAGTTTAGAATGATGGCAATATTGATGTCTTGATGGATCAAGCATGCTTCAGCAGAGTCTCAGAGATCACTCTAATAGTTTTTTCGAAAACGTTTCGAGCAAGAGTGGTCAGTTTGCACGTTTATCTTTTTAATGTAAGGGCCGGGAGTCAAAGCTTCGGGCCACTTTGTATCAACACTAAAACTACTGAAGAGGTTTCGTACGAATTTGCGAGATGGTAAAGAAAGAAATGTTGTGGGTGTGTAGCATGCGATGAGCAGTAGCAGTAAGGAGCTGAACGTACGCGCAGCAGGCAGGCGAGGGCGAGGGCGAGCAGCAGCGGCGCGTGCCGCGGGGTCCGCGCGCGGCGCATCGGGTCAGCGCAGCGCCGGGCGCCGCCAGGGCGCGCGCGCACGCATGCCGCCACGGGCCGGTCGCTCAGGGCGCGCGCTCCGCCGCACTGTGCACACAGCGTACAGCTTCGCGCAGCACTACACTCACTGCACTGAGACACTCGGACACTTCACTGTGCGCTGCAGTCGTGCGCTCTCCGCGGGCCTCGGGCTGGTACTGCCGGCGGCGGCCGCCCCCCGCCCCGCCAGCGAGCGGGCCCGCGCGCCCCGCCCCCCGCGCCCCCGGAGCTTTTAATCCGGCGCAGCACTGATTTACTTTTATTGCACGGCGGCCCCCCTCCCGGCTGCGCCCGCGCCGTTTGAACCCTGCTCCGCGCTCCGTGCTCTTGCAGTTTGGTATCGAATGCGAGTGCGACCTAATAGGTAACTTGGCCGCATACTCGAATACTATTGTCTGATTTTAAAATTCCTAACTGAATCATTCGTGCTTCTTTACCGTGAAGATGGGATTCTCTTCAGAGTAGATATAAGATTTCTGTATACGAAATTATAAGCGTGGGAATTACAAGATAAGGACGTTACAAATGTGGAAGGAGTAAAAAAAAACGTTGTTCCGTAATCACTTTAAAGGAATGGCTTGCATAGGTTCAGAGCTTGCTTACACGTGCTGCAGCACTTACTGCTGTACTTAGTAGTAGTAGTAGTGCCAAACTCAGTATTTTAGACAGAAGAAAAAACTTTAAAAGGAATTATTATAAATCTAGAACACATTTGGCCTGTTTTTGAGATGTATGAAAGACGCTTAACAGAAGGCATAGACTGCTATAGACTCGTACAAGTCAGACGAGAGAGGAACCGCCGCCGCGCCGGGAGGGCACGTCTTAGGAGGACATAGTACTGGTTAATTTTCACAGATCTTGTTGTTGATGCTGATGTCTTATAGAAAGGCCGGGTCTGTTGTACTTGCAACCGTCTGTATGAACTGACCAAATGCATGCAGGCATGCATGTAAAAGCAAAAGGAGTAGGTAAACATTCTGTTGTTTTTGTGAGCCCCAATGGAGGAAGGCATGAGTTTATGTTTACAGTATAATGATTTTGTGAACGGCAACCTCATGACATTACACCTCTTTATACACTGTTTATTGTAAAGCAATGAAAGCTCAAAGCAGCCAGCAGGCTGTTGAGCCTGAGGTGTCATGGTGAATGTGAATGTTTATCAGGAATTGCTTGCGCCTAGCGCACAAGCGCGGACACGAGCGTGGTGGTATCAGTTCCCGAGTAACCCGCATCTTCTCATGCAGTGATATCAAGTCACTTGCGATATCATTGCATGAGTGCATATAATTAGCAGGATATCGATAGGCTGAGAGCGCGTGTCAGCCCCGACCTGTTCAGTTGTGCGCCCTCGCGTGCTCCAGGATTCAGCCTGGCGTGTTCACCCAGCGGATGGAGGACCCGCCGCGTAGTGCACCCGGCCTCCACCAGGGGCCAGTATAGTGTAGACATAGATTAACACCTACGTAGTACGCACAATGGACCGAAAGCGAAGTAACTGCGAATTTTTTAAATTGAGTCCGTACTCTACACCTACTAACGTTTAAAGAAAGGAAAAGCCATATTGTTATTAACTATTCTACAGCAAAAGCCAGTAAGCACCAGTTGGTGGTATTGAAGGAACCTCTCAAAACCTCGGCGCTCCTTTAAAAGTGAGCTTTGAGAGATTTGTGAGTAGCTGCTCACAAATCTGATAGGCTGTGTCCGTCGTCGTCAGGCCAGCCGTAACGACTTAACGAGCGCACACCGCTGTGCATATGTCGAGTGACGTGACACGCAGCCTGGACGCGCCGACCGATAGTTCCATGTGCTCTGCCACCTTGCTTACATAACAATATGTCGCTCGCAGGACAGGGGCACTCTCTCAGCTGTTGCCGGCACTTCACGGTGCCTACTTTGTAGTTGTAGAGACTTCAAGCGGACCAGATTCATGTCTCCATTAACGACACCTAGCATAATTCTGCCCACCATACACTAAAGTGCAGTAACAGCAAAATCACGATTTCGAGTAAAACGCATTTAAAGTTAAGAATTGATTTTAAAAAATCAACAGAATGTATAAGCAAAAAAATTTGAATGCAGAAAAGTTGTAAAGTTCACACGTTAAAGCAATAAAAAAAAATATATCTTAATAACTGAATTTATTATGGCCATTTATTCTTTTTGGTGCCTATTACTGCATAGCCTTTTTTGTAAAAAATACCATTTTAAACTTAGTAAAATGCAGCAAAAAGCCCTATTACTGCGTTTGGATCAGTTATTTTGTCAAGAAACCCAACTAACATGCAGTAAGGTCAAAAAAATACTGCATTTTAGTTAGTTTTTTAAGAAAAAAGTGTTCAATTTACTAGTGCAGTAAGAAAAATAGCTAGTTCACATTTTAAAGACCGTTTATTTCTTATTATTTAATCACAATAATTCAACTCACTTATGTAAAATTTACATATCAAAAATAAAAAAAAACATCTAATTAATAAAGGACCCTGCGCAGAATGCACAACCTCCTTTGACAGTTTTCTCTTAATATTAACATAATATAACATAATGTATCTTTATGTTTAACAATAAAATATAGAACTGCACTTTAGCTAGGAATAATCATATCTGTGTCATTATGCTATCCAAACTAATCTGCAGTAATGCTGTATTTTACTGCGTGTTAGTCAGTTTATAATGATAAAAGAATGTTAAGTATTCACAACTAAAATGCGACAAGCTTTGATTTTACTGCATTTTAGTTGGGAGTTCGTGACAATAAATTGTATTTTCTTAATTTGCAGTAAAAATAGCTTGTATGGCGGTAAATTTTACTGCGTATTAATTTTTTTTTTAATTTTTTTCCAGAAATATAAAACTATCTAAAGAACTGTAAAATTATATTGCTTACTGCATTTTAGTTATGAAACCTTAAAATTTAATCTGCAGTATAATTTATACTGTATTTTAGTTGGGAAATCACGCCAAATTGTTAATTTTTTTCGTTTGCAGTAAGTGAAAACTGTTAAATAAAAACCATTCTAATAGTCTTAGAAATAAGTAAGTTAATTCAATAGAAAGCTTAAGAAACCCGCTTTCAGAATCACTAATAAAACGAAAAATCACAAAAGGGCTGTTACTGCTCTTTAGTCTCTGGTGGGCAGAATTATAGTGATTTACGTTGATTAGAATTTATCTGAAGCTATATTTTGTGACATAATTATATTATGTCATGTTGATGCCGGACGTGCGGGTCATGCGGAGTGGTGCGGTGCGGGGTTGGGGACTCAGACGTGGCAGATAAATGGGCGGAAGCTGCGAGATGTTATCCCGCGAGTCGCGAACGAGTCACATCCGTAGCGGCCGATAGCGCAGCGACAGCGTGCAACTGTGCCGCGTCGCGCCGCGTCATGCCGCGTCCGCGACCAGCCGTCGCGCGACGTGTTGTTACGGGAACGTGTTGTGCGGAAGGCAGCAATGTTGATTCTATTACTAAAGCCTGGTGCTCCTCTTGCCCGCAGTGTTATCACTGCGGTCGTCGGCAGAGGTTAATGAATGAATGCTGGTCGCGCTCGGGGCTGCACGTGCGCGCGTTCTCACGCAAATTACGCGCAGTTGACACGACGACACCGCACTACACTACACAGTCGCACACCCCCCGCCCGCCTCCCGCCCCGCGCCGGTGACGCATCATCATCACGGATCACTCGCCGTCTCCTACAGTGCAAATACCTCATTCAATTTTCTGAGGAAAATAATTTGTTACACGCTTAATGCAAATTGAGTGATGAGGTGTGACGTCACGTGCCACAGTTCAGCACGTGAGTGAGTGATCAGTGAGGATATGTCAGGAGGGGGTTTACTGGCACAGCGTGAGAATCGCCTGGAGCCCCGGGGGCCCGGGACCGGGGCCCGGGCGCACAGGTGCGCGCGCGCCCCACAGCCCGCGGCTCGCCCGACGCGCCGGCTCCGACCCGCTAATGGGATGACACACCACGTAACTGATACCGTTTGTTTTTCATCCATTCAAGGAATGGACTGTCAAAGGCCATAGGAAATAACAGGTTCGGATTTTTGTCAGTAGTTTTGTGTCATGCACATGACGTACCTAAAGCAGCAGTTGCATCGTTGTATGGTCAGGCAGAGTTGAGTCGGCCGGTCGTGATGATGGATGAGCGTTGTGTCCTAAGGTATGTTAGACAAATTGAATGAGCGGGCCGAGAGGCGCGGGGTGCGGCGCGGGAACCGGTCGCGCACCGCCGGCGCCGCATGCACCTGAGATTTGTGCACCTTGCGCGAAGTGCACCGCCTCGCACCGCCTGACCGCCTCGCGCGACGGGACTCGCTCGCTCTGACCGCTTCATAGCTGGGCACAGTAATCTAAGTACCAGTACCTGTGTACGCATTCTTTATCCTACCTGTCCTTCTGGAGTGTATTCTAAGTGAGTAATTACAAATTTGTATGCTGCATGTAAGAGTAAAAGTAGTGATGGTGGCTGGTAGCGGCGCGGGCTGCGCTCCCGCCGACCGGTTTAATGAGCGGCTCCAGCAGCCGCCCCGCTGCCCCGCTACCCCTCTGCATGCGGCCCCGGGCCGAGGTTCAGGCGCGGGATACAATCTCAGCTGTGGCTCAACGTGTCCTGTTTATTTTTAACTAACTGGTTGTGTCGAATGTTTCCACCTGTGGGCCGCGGGGCGCGACGCTCGCTCGCTCCGGGCTCGGCGGTCAGTTCCACAGGAAGAAAATGTTACCTAGCTAATAAATTAAGTATATTACTAACGAGTGCACTGGCTCTTCGCTTGGTAGACCTCCATACAAACTTGTGGTAGATGTGGATACGGAAGTACAATTTCTTGAAGGAGTTCCACTAGCGCACGCGCAAACAGGTCCCTAACAATTCTATTTCTGCAATTAAAGACAGCATAGATGGATACTTGTGTGCGAAATAATGCTATCTTCTCTATAATATAAAAATAAGTCGGGTTTTCCTTCCTGACGCTATAACTCCAGAACGCACGAACCGATTTCCACGGTTTTGCATTCGTTGGAAAGGTCTCGGGCTCCGGTTTGTAGCAAACGAAATTCAGGAAAAATGTGACGCAGACGAAGTTGCGTGGGTCTAGCTAGCTGACCCACGCAACTTCGTCATATTTTTTTCATAATATATCGAGAAATTATAATCTAATCAAGATTTATTACAATCTTACGAAAATTCCGATGACATGTATACTACTAACACTGATAACGCCATATATCGACAAATACAAAAACAAAATCCTTTATTTCAAATAGACCAGTTTACAGACACTTTTGAATACTTAGGGCGGGTTGTTTCAACTACACTTAACGCACGCGTAAACGTTAAAAATGGTGCTAAATATCGTCAAATAAAAAAATTGGGTTGTCTCACAAAATGTCAGCGTTAACGCACGTAAAATATAACGTTTAAGTTAACAGATGGTCTGAGCACTGGTTAACGTAACTTTAGTTGCGTCAAATAAAACAATATTGTGAAATTTCTTTTGAATTCCTCAATACCAGTTCTTCTGATGACACAAATAAGTGGTGGAACGCAAAATAAGCTATTTAGGTAGGGCCCGTGTCAATAACTTAGCTATTGGGATGAGCAGGAATTTATACCAGAATGTTATGAAACAACGCTTCTAATTTAACGAACTTCAAACATCGTCCGTAATAGTAACTTTTTGACGTACGTATGTTACGTTAACCAACTGTTTGATACAACCCGCCCTTAGTAAAGGTCTGTCAGTCAAATAGATGAAGCTAATTCTGCCGAGCTAGCGACAAGAGCAGCAAGTTGTTCTGCAACAAAATACATTCACCGACCTATCTCCAGCGCGGCAGTTGCCTTCGACCTTTCACATGTCGTTTAAGGGCGGGTTGTTTCACGTTCACTTAACGCATGCGTAAACGTTAAAAATTGTGCTAACTATCGTTAAATCAAAAAATTGGGTTGTTTCACAAAATGTCAGCGTTAACGCACGTAAAATATAACGTTTACGTTGACAGATGGTCTGAGGCTGAGCACTGGTTAACGTTACCTTAGTTGCGTCAAATAGAACAATATTGTGAAATTTCTTTTGAATTCCTCAATACCAGTTCTTCTGATGACACAAATAAGTGGTGGAATGCAAAAAAAACTATTTAGGTAGGACCCGTGTTACTTAGCTATTGGGATGAGCAGGAATTTATACCAGAATGTTTTGAAACAACGCTTCTTATTTAACGAACGTTAAAGATCTTCCGTAATTGTTACTTTTTGACGTACGTATGTAGCGCACGCGCAAACAGGAGGGCAATCGCGCTAATAAAATTCGGTTGGAACGCAACTGAACTGTAGCCATTTCACAACTTTTTTAAACATTCCGTATCGCGCTAAACGTTTGACAGAAACTTGGAACGCAACTGCATCACAACTGTAACGTTACCGCTGTCAAACAAAAAGTTGAAACAGTGCTACGTTTTCGTGACTTTTTCTCAATCGTTCGCGTTGTGTGTTTGGATTTTGAAGGAAAATACGAAAATATTTGTTAAGGTTACGATATAGTTTTGACGCAACTTTGGTTGAAGTTTAATTAAACTTTAGCGCGATACCAAATTCCTTACAGGTGAATCGAAATTAGATCATAACTAAAACTGAATTGGAAACGAATTGCAAGCGGACCTAAACTTTTAAAATTAGCGCGATTGGCCTCCAGGTCCCTAACAATTATATTTCTGCAATTAAAGACAGCATAATATATGGATACTTGTGTGCGAAATAATGCTATTGTATTATACATATTACGTACATACTTACATTTTCACTAAAGCGTGTCCCGTCTATGATTCAAAATGACGGGTGAACTTAATCTCATTAGGAGTCGATCGAGCTTCCCTAATGAGTGTGACAGGTCTGTGTCTGCCAATCATCAATTGCCGGCCATCAGTCCCGGCCAACAGTCCCGGACTCCCGTCCTGGCTGCCTCAGCAGTGAGCTATGCACCCGACGGGTAAGTGTGCTCCAGGGTTGTGCTCTCGTAAATAGGCGAGGAAAACGCATGAGCGTTTATTTGCCGCCAAGCGTAGCACATAGGGATGCTCGGACGCTTTTACCCGACTGCCCTAGAAATTAGGTCATGTTTTTAATAAAATTCATTAGTTTATGAAATAGATTGACTTTGAACTATGATAGGATTAATCGCACTCCAATAAGACGTCGCCGTGTCGTCCTAATGCTCGCTCTAATAACAAAACGTGTGAGCGTGGATTAGCGTGCGCCCCACGCCCCCTACCCCTGGCCCCTGACTGGCCCTGACATACAGACAGACAGACGGAGCGATGTGCCCAACTGCCCAGTAAATTAGAATGAGTGGACGCATGCGCAGCTGATCCCCGGCATTCCCCGGACACGTCCACACGTACTCGTAGCCACTCGTAGGTACAATGCGCTGATCGCGAGCGACGCCACGGTGACGAGCGCGGCTTTGTGTCACACTCACACGTCGTCGCCTGATCGGTGATCGCCTCACCGAGACACCGACTGTGACACATAAGACGTAAGTCGTCACTTATAATAATCGTGTGAGCTCGGTCAGCCCATGAGCCCACTGCGCGCGCGCACTGCGGCAGGCACAGGTGGCCGGGGTGGGGTCGCCGATGTTTGCACTCGCTGCAAGAAAAACGAGGTTCAAATTAACGCATCCCAAACTTTATTGTTAGAAAAAACTGGTCGTTGTTAGAAAAACAAGAGTGATCCAGGTGTGCGGCGCGCAAACACCGCGCGCCCGAGTTTGCCGAGCACTCTGGCGAGCTCGGGCCCGGTCGGCCCTGCACACCCCTCCCCCCACACGACCCGCGCTCGCCCGTGCTGTTTGTCCGGCGGCCACCAAATATTATTGGATGATGATAGGCCATTTACGCGCGTTCCGGCCATTGTTGACGTAATGGACACCGCCACGTGTTGCCGGCGGGTGACGGGCGACGTCGCTGTGTCGCTGTGTCGCTGTGTGCCGTGTACATGTTCTAAGACTGATGCGTTGGAATGGAATTTAAATTAAAACATAACAAAAGTGATTGTTTCTTATACTAAAGAGAATAATAATTGAAATACAAATAAAATAATTATATTTTGTGGCGGAGTTGTAACGGAAGTATTTCAAGTGAAGACCTTTTTCACCTAGTCCACCTCATTGAAGTGATCACATAGTGAAACTTCGAACTCAAAGTGTTGTTTGTTTAATGTGTGGCACACTGGCACTGCTGCCGCCAGGCCCCCGGTCCAGCAGCCCGCTCAGTCCCCGCTCCTCGGCCCCCGCCACATGCAGGTCGTTTATGTGTGGCACTACTGCCGCCAGGCCCCCGGTCCAGCAGCCCGCTCAGTCCCCGCTCCTCGGCCCCCGCCACATGCAGGTCGTTTATGTGTGGCACTACTGCCGCTAGGCCCCGGGTCCAGCAGCCCGCTCAGTCCCCGCTCCTCGGCCCCCGCCACATGCAGTTCGTTTATGTGTGGCACTGCTGCCGCCAGGCCCCCGGTCCAGCAGCCCGCTCAGTCCCCGCTCCTCGGCCCCCGCCACATGCAGGTCGTTTATGTGTGGCACTACTGCCGCCAGGCCCCCGGTCCAGCAGCCCGCTCAGTCCCCGCTCCTCGGCCCCCGCCACATGCAGGTCGTTTATGTGTGGCACTACTGCCGCTAGGCCCCGGGTCCAGCAGCCCGCTCAGTCCCCGCTCCTCGGCCCCCGCCACATGCAGTTCGTTTATGTGTGGCACTGCTGCCGCCAGGCCCCCGGTCCAGCAGCCCGCTCAGTCCCCGCTCCTCGGCCCCCGCCACATGCAGTTCGTTTATGTGTGGCACTACTGCCGCTAGGCCCCGGGTCCAGCAGCCCGCTCAGTCCCCGCTCCTCGGCCCCCGCCACATGCAGTTCGTTTATGTGTGGCACTACTGCCGCCAGGCCCCGGGTCCAGCAGCCCGCTCAGTCCCCGCTCCTCGACCCCCGCCACATGCAGTTCGTTTATGTGTGGCACTGCTGCCGCCAGGCCCCGGGTCCAGCAGCCCGCTCAGTCCCCGCTCCTCGGCCCCCGCCACATGCAGTTCGTTTATGTGTGGCACTGCTGCCGCCAGGCCCCGGGTCCAGCAGCCCGCTCAGTCCCCGCTCCTCGACCCCCGCCACATGCAGGTCGTTTCCTGCCTATGTAGTTGCTCATAATTTCATTTACTTGTATATTTCACATGAAAGCTGTACGCAACGACGCACAGCAAATTTAGCGAGTGAAGTATTTATGTAGTTGTCAGCGCTGACGTCAGCAAGTGAGTTACGATTACGAGACGTTCCGCGTGAAATTTTAAACCCCATTAAAATTGTAATATCGAGCTTGATACGTACAAACGTAATACATTGAATCGTATAACGTCGTCAAACATTTAGTCCAAGCTCCAAGTCCCAGGTACGCCTGGACGAAGATGGCAAAACCAAGTGGCTGGCTCATCAGTAGCCTACGTCGTCGAACTCGTCGAGTGTGGACAGAGGCGCGCGATGCAAACGAGACAGGTGAGTTATACACGACGTGTCGACTTGTGGCTGCACCGACCGGCCCGCTAGGCCAACTCGCTGATTAGCGTGCGCCCGCGCCGCTGACACCGCCGCCGCCACCGTACTGTGGCCGTACGAGACACGCGGAATGCGTACTCACACTACTCACGTATACAACTGCACATAGTGCACATCAACAAATCTCGCATCCGCCGCCGCGCCGCGCGCCGCTCTCAATATGGTAAACTACTACTAGAGTCACAGATGTCACTCGTGATGTTGTATGGGACACGCAGATCAGTTACCTGTATCTGGTAGTCAGAAGCGTAACGAGAGCATGCAGTGTGATCAGTTGTCGGCATGTGGCGTCAAGTGACGAGCGAGGGGCGCGCAGCGAGCACCCCTCGGGTACTGCGCACAGACAGCTGCGCAGGCGCACACTAACTACTGTGCTAGTTTGATGTATGGCCGCTACAAGTGCCGCGAGATTGTTGACGCTCTGACAGCGGCGCCGCGGCGCACCGAGCGCACAGATGTGAAGACAATGCGCACTGATTGTAACGCGCACATTACCCGACCCTTATGTCTAGTTAGCGGCGCGGGCGTAGCGAGCACGGCTGCTGCGCCCATTCGCGCTGATTTATTTACTCATAGACTAATATAGATCGCGTCAGACTTTCACATTACTTGGACTGTTTTGTATCCTAACTCTTAATGCCATGTAGCTCTCTGATGTCCCGTGTGTCGGCGATATGTCACGTCAGTCGTTACTCGTCCGTCTCGTCACTCGGGGTTGTGTGATCGTGTCGCGCGTGATTCGCTCGCCTCGACACTTTACGACGTGTTTATGCAAAGGCGCGTCCTCCCAGCACTGCTGCGAGCGCGAGCACAGCGCGTAATGCGCATGCGCGCGAGGGTGACGTGCGGTTAAACTCGGCTGTAAGCCCGCCAGTGCGGCTGCGCCACTTAGCGGATGTTTGCACGACTTAAATATCGCCGGCGCGTGAACAAGCGCTTTAAGTAAATTCTTGTAGAGCAATTGATCGCCCATACAGCGGTCAGGCGGGCGCCGTGCGCGCGGGTGAACGATGCGCGCGCGCTGCCGTAGTTCAGCTGTCTGCGCGGGCGCAGCTTCCTCTAATCAGGTGTCGCGCTGCGGGTCGTGCGGCGTAAACCGCGCCGTGCGAGGTGTGTGCCGCCTCGTTAGCTGCGCATTGTCACGTGCTGACGCGCGTCCGCGTCGCAACACTCGCAAGCTGATTTCTGTGGGTCCCTTATGTTGTTTCGAACGCCGCTGTTGCGACACACGCTGTTGCGAATTACTTTTAATTTTCCACTGCCTCACAGTTTCGAAAGCTCATGGACTCGAATGAAGTAGTCGCGAAAGACGCTGTTTCACTGCCTCATACGATCGAATGCTTGTGATTTCGATTTATTTAATTACTAGCTTCTGCCAGCGGCTTCGCCCGCGTGATCCCTAGGGAACATATTCCCGGGATGAAAATAAGCTTATGTGTTATTCCAGACTATAATCTATCTTTGTTCTTAATTTCATTAAGATCCGTTAAGCCGTTCTGGTGTGATTGAGTAACAAACAACCAAACTTTCACTTTTATAATATTACTCGTTTGGTGTAAAGCGAAATTATAACCATCTTCCCCTCGACATTATAATTATTAAAGGATATTGCAATCTGTCGTAAGCCGTTTTCCGAAGCTACTCGCTAGCCTCTAGGCGCCAAGCTAGCCGCCTGCCGGTGCGTTCGCGACCTTATACAAAAATAATCCTTATAGCATGATTCAGTATTCACTCGCGATGGCTTATTATTAGCGTATTTCATGTATAACTTTGGTATTTCTATACCGATTTCTATGATTATTTTTTTATGGAATAGATAATAATGTTAAATTTTATTAATGTTAATTAGGGACGACTGAGAGTTTTATTAACGTAAGAGTAGATAGACAAATACAATCAGAAAGCTTCGAACTGCTAAGCTATCGGGAGTTACACGTGTTATTGTTTATCAATCATAAAATATAGACATATGCTGTCGTTGGATATTTTTTATATAATTTTAAGGAGAACATTTCCGTCATACATGATTTTTGTGTAGCTTTCACCATTAAGGTTGCAAACGCGACGGTAGCTTAAAAAATGGAGTAACTTCTCCCGTTTTCCCAACATTTCCCTTCACTGCTCTGCTCCTATTGATTGTAGCGTGATGAAAAGTATACTATAACCTGCTCAGGAGTATGAATAATAATTGTACCAAGTTTCATTAAAATCCGTCGAGTAGTTTTTGTTTCTATAACGGTTATACAGACAGACAGACAGACAGACAGACAGACCGACAGACAGACAGACAAAAATTGTACTGATTGCATTTTTGGCATCAGTATCGATCCCTAATCACCCCCTGATAGTTATTTTGGAAATATATTTCATGTACAGAATTGACCTCTCTACAGATTTATTATAAGTATAGATTAGTGGTATTATTAATTTATTAGTGGTATTTTTCAGGACAGCGATAATTAATACCACTTAGGTACCTAGACAATTTTTTATAAAGATCAGTCTTAGATTTTGTGTTCAGTACCTACTCATAGAAAAAAATCTACAGTTGAGGTACTAATATTTTTGATTGTTACTTTGTTAATAATAATATTAAATGATGATGTTGACAACGAATTTGTTGATTTAATTTAATTACGGCTAAAATATTTTTCTGTACACTTTATTTATTTATTCATATACTTGTACACCAAATTTAAAATACGTACACAAAATTTTAAACTAAAGACATACAATTGGCGGCCTTATTGCATTCCGCGATCTCTACACCAGGCAACCTGGTCAACTTTATGACTAAATAAATCGAAATCACAAGCATTCGAGCGTATGAGGCAGTGAAAATGTTTTTCGAAACAGCGTCTTTCGCGACTACTTCATTCGAGTCCATGAGCTTTCGAACCTGTGAGGCAGTAGTAAAATAATTCGCAACAGCGTGTGTCGCAACAGCGGCGTTCAAAACAACATAGGGGACCCGATTTCTGTACTGTTAGAGCTATCGATTCGAAGACATTTTTAGTTTACTCTGAAATGCTGGCATACCATTGTTCGAAGTATCATCATGCGGGTTTAATGTGGCCATAACCGTTGATTTCATGAGCATTATCACTGCGGACTTGAATCTCGCTATTGCAAGCGTTGTGAAGGAGTACAATTTAAAATTTTGAACAGTAAATTAAAACACGGTAACGTGACACTGTGATCAGTTAGAAGAGTTACTACAGATCTAATTTCCAATTCTACTGACTTTTAAGTAAAGCGAATGCGAAATTCGCATCTCAGTCGCAAACCTCATATACCATTCCTTTTTGACAGACTGCGATTAAAATGCAGGGCCCGATTTAAGGGGGAGCAAGTCGGGCAAATGCCCAGAGTGGCAAAAATGAGGGGCGGCAAAATTGAAGTTGCCGGGCGGCTGCACGAAGTCCTCTATTTTATCTGTAGGACTGAAAAATCTTAAAAAAATTACTAAGCCTGGCAAAAAAAAAAATCAATCGCTTCAGTGATTTCTGAGAAATTTTTCAACAGACAAAAATTCATGAGAGTGTGTAAGACAAAAGTTATGAATTCTTGCCCTTATACCATGCCTGACCTATGCTTGTCAGACATGGAAGTTTAACAAAAATATTAAAAATAAGATTATAACGTGCCAGCGAGGAATGGAGCGGAGTATGCTAAACATAAAAATAATAAATAAAATAAGGCATACAAAAATACGCAACATTACAAAAGCAACAGACGGTTTAGCACAAGCTCTTGCATTAAAATGGAAGTGGGCCGGATACATAGCACGCCTGCAAGACCAAAGGCGGACAAAAAGAGTGACAGAATGGAGGAGGCCAGTGGGCAAACGAAAGAAAGGGAGACCTTCCATCAGATGGGGGGACGAAATCAAACGCATAGCGGGTCCAAACTGGACACAAACAGCACAATCCAGAGTAAAATGGCTCTTTTTGGAGGAGGCCTTTACCTGCAGAGGGGTTCTTACAGAATAATTTTATTAAAAACTAGCTGACCCGTGCAACGTCGTCTGCGTAACATTTTTCATTACTGCTCCGCTCCTATTGGTCTTAGCGTGATGATATATAGCCTATAGCCTTCCTCGATAAATGGGCTATCTAACACTGAAAGAATTTTTCAAATCGGAGCAGTAGTTCCTGAGATTAGCGCGTTCAACCAAACAAACAAACAAACAAACTCTTCTGCTTTATAATATTAGTATAGATAGGTATTTAGTATAACAGGTTGTCTTGTTTCTAATGAAGAGCTAATTATTTGGACAGGATTGTAGAAAACAGCTTATATGCACTCGACAGCAGACTTATAGATCTGTAGTTCTCAATATCATTCGGGTCGCCTTTTTATATAATAGAATTATGTCGGATTCAGACCATGAAGAATCTTACGTTATAGTTATTATTATTTTGTTAAGATATAAAAAGACCTGAAATAAAGGCCTTGTTTCTTTTGTTTTTTTACAGAGCAACGCAATTTCGTCTTTGTTTTATTGTTCCAAATTAATGAAGAGTGTAATAATATAATTGTAAAACAACATTTTTATCAAATATTTCAAGAAATATGGAAAAGTTGAGGTTTGATTTTACAATGAAATCAACAGCCGATAGAAAATCAAACACAATATGCATTACCTCAATAGCTACACCTAATGGACAGATTTTTGGAATACCAGCTGAATCCCTGCAAATGTACACCAAGAATTTTCAAAGACTCCCAATTATGTCAAAGTAAAAAAAAAACATTAAATTAAAGACATCAAACAAGGAAAATATGGATATCCTTGACAAATGAAATTTCAAAAATATATTTCGATGAAGAAGAAAATTATAGTTTAATTTTTTTTTTTATATAATAATTTATTTTCTTACCACAAATTACAGAAAAAGTTATCAAATAGTCTACAGACACAATTAATTATTTTTACTTAGAAGAAATTTTAGAGGAAAAAAAAAGTTGAATCAAGTGGCTCAAAACAAACATTGGAAAAACTGTAAGAGAAATGACTAGAAACTAAGAAACTAAATTTGAAACTCAAGATTTAGGGAAAATTGCAAAGGATTTCATTTTAGAGAATTTTACTGGCAGAAACTCAAGTGCTTACCAGAAGCCGCAGTAGACTAACGTATGAGAATATTATACAATTAAAACAGTATTACATCATCACATCTTTGGAATAGCAATCTCATGACTTATAATAGGTATGGTTTTTGTGTAAGGGCAGCGAATATATTTTTTTCCCGGAGCGTCTAAATAGCTAGATCGTATCCTGCTGACATGCGAATGCGTACCTATAACGTTGCTTTACTCAAAAAATAGTTTTTGTATGGAGATTAAACCCAAGCTACCTATTTATCTAATAAAATAAAAAAAAAAAAACATAATAATATGAAGCTTAATTTTGTTAAAAGCTTCATTGTATAACTGTGAAGTAGGCGGAGATCAGATGAGAGCGACACACTGAGGATGTTTCCGCCGACACACAAGCGCGCCGCGCGTTACTTGTGATAACGTAACTGTGACAGTGATAGCGGTCTCACATACCTATAATAGTGTAAGAGCGCAGGAGATGGGCAGGGGCAAGGGGGGTCGTTGGTTATTTGTATACGTATTACATTGTAGAGGTTATGTTATTGGACTCGTTAAAGCAGCACACATTTACTATTAATATTTTACATTTCTATACACAACTACATGGATTAAAATCTATTAGGTAGGTACTTGCCCGTAACTAAGTAACGATAGGATGTCGGAGCATGGTGCCGATAGGAAGACATATTTGTATGGACTCAACGGACTCAACCCGCCTGCAACACATCTACTCCCCGAGATAACGCATTCAACGTACCTATGATATTTAAATCAAAAAACAGTTTTTGGATATAATTCATTTTAAAATAGTAGGCCGACTGTAAAATGGCTCACTGGCAGATAGCTGATGTTAAGAGGAGCAATTTATGCTACTTTCCATCCCGTTCGAGAAACACTGAAACTTGTGAAATACTTAACAGACGTGGAAGAAGTCGCGGCGACAGCTATCTATTAATTTAAAATTTTTATATCGTTCGTTTTTGTGATTCGTTTAAAAAAATTTGAGAATATTCGATTTTAGTTTGTTTCAATTTCGAAATAAGACTAAATGATTTAAGCTGTGATTTTTGTATGTGTTTTTTTAATGTATTTCTTTCTATTATTTATTTATTTGACTATGTAGGTCAATCTTTTTAACTTATTAATTTAATCCCCATACGTCAACACTTGCTTGAGTGTGTATTTTGTTTTATAGTGTCAAAGTGATAAATATTTCTTTTTTTGTGTCATGACGTAAGATTAATTACTTTGCATACCTACGTATTGTTTAAATTCTAGTTCCTAAAACGTAACAGACAGATGTGTTGCTGGGGAGTTTATTGGCCACTTCTTCTCTACAGCTCAAACACTAGGAAGTAGTGACGGGCGGGCGTTTTGGGGGACTGTCTTTTGTAAAACACGACGTTCAAAAAGTGCTGGCTCTCAGCTTAATTTGAATAAATGACTTTTGAATTTTTTAGAAGTCACGAACTCACGACCCTGAAAGAATCAATAAAAGTGAATTTAGCGTGCAAGGTTGTGCTGCAGTCGAAGGTGCACCCAGCGCACACAGTACTGCCGCGCTAAGTATTCTTCCTACACTCATTGTGTTAATTAAGCAAATGTGTTTTAATAAAAGGCGTGGTTCGTTCTCAGACCTTCCAAATAGCAGCGATGTGACCGCGATAGTGACCACATTCGCGATATTATCGCCGGCCACTCATATCGCTCGCCATTAGCCGCCACGTAACCCGCCGTAACGAGCGCTCGTTGTAATTACCACTGGCGTAATCTGATGTTATCAGCGAAGTGGAGCACCGCGCAGTGCACTCCGCCGCGCGCTGCCGACCTGACCACGGTGCCCAGCAAGGCAGCAAGCTTACCAAACCTGAGATTACTAATTTGACTGTTGATATTACATATTACAAATTATAGGTACAATTGCTGACATTCAAACTTAGCGAACGTTTCATGACGAAGAGCTAGTAGGCACATTTGATCGTTCAAACTAGCTCATTTCACTAAACAGACGAGCAGAACACTCATCGAGAAGCGCCAAATTTGTCCATGTACCGTTATCGGGACTACTAGCCCGCGGCACGCGCTGTGCCTAAAGTGAGTGATAAGAGCGCACGCGCGCGTTATCGGCGCGTTGGGCAACACGCGCGGATGCAGATAGCTGGTTCCGGCTAACTGGTGCTAATCTGCGCGCGCGCACTGTACTGCCCACTGCGCTCGACTCCGCGAGCGGGGCGCCGCACGCCGCACGCCGCACGCCGCACGCCGCACGCCGCACGCCGCACGCCGCACGCCGCACGCCGCACGCCGCACGCCGCCGCTTCAGCAGCACGCGCCGCGTGTCAGCGGCTTACAAGCTCACTGCTAAGCTAAGCTCGTTGGTTGCTAGGTGTCACAGCTACAGCTAGCTGAACTACCTGGGTAAGGCTGAAAATGTTTTGCGCAATCGCACAATGGAATAACAACGAAAAGTGGCACAAACTTAAAAATGCATTACGCATACCCTCTCACTCGGGGGAGTGGGAGGGGTATGTGGGACTCCCCGGGCAAGCCCGGTATACCCACTAAAACAACCCAGCGCGGAATTCCCGCAACGTCTTAGTGGGGGTGGACTGGGAGATCGGCGTAGCCTTTGCGCCAGTCCACCTCCGACGACCGCCCGCCTTCACAGCGGGCCCTTCAAGCCCTTCCCGTTGGGGGAGGGCCGGGAACCTCCGACGATGGTGGTGATGCGTGCAATGCGGGCGGAGGCGCCCCCGCGCCTGTCGCCCGCCCATCACCACCGCGAGGAGGGAGAAGAGGACGTCTTCTCCGACCTCGCCTTCGTCTGTGGAGCGGCGCAGCGACAGGATCGTCCTAACGCGCGCGCTCCGCCGCCTCCTTCTACGAGATGACATCCTCGCAAAAGGAGGCCCAGGACTCCCCACTCCCCAGCATGCATCTGACCACGCTGGGAAGTGAAAGGTCCTGGCCGATCTCCGCAGTGAGACTGACACTGACTGACGTGACACGCCGGTGTCTCCTCCCTCCCGATCCGGTGCAGGTGCGTGCCGAAACAGCCGTGGCCAGACAACACCTGCACCAGACTTAAGGAGAGGAAGCCGTGCGGCCGCTCGAGCCAGTCTCGCAGGACTGGACCGAGCGCGTCCAAGGTTCGGCGGCCAAAGGTGGTAGAGGCGAGGTCCTCCGTCCAATCGACGACGATGGCGTCCCTCGCCACCCTCCACGCGGCTTCCCGCTCCGAGACTCAAGTACCCTGGCGGTTGGGAGTGTCATACTCACTCAAAAGCCTAGCTGATGGTGGCGTATGCGTTGGATTATTTAGCTCCAAAATGGTTGAGACTAATGAGGCTGGCGCATGTCATGGCACCGTCGGTTGGGACTGGTCACTTCTCAGCTGCAATGGTTTATTTTTATTATTTCTTTGAATTGTTCCTTTTTTAGTCCGGACGTTTTTATCATGCTCGTCATATCGTTCTCACATGTAAGTATAATTTCAACACGATGTCAACAAAACTTTGTAACAATTTATTATTTTTAAAAGAGTATCCGTGGAGTTTCTTACACGTTCTTCTCCATAGAGATCTACGCTTTGGAACGTGTAGCTTCATCTTTTAGGACCGACCGACCTTGACAATTCAAAAGTGCCTGTAAATGGTTTAATTGAAATGAATGTTTGAGTTGAGTTGAGTTGACTGCAATTCTGTAAAACACACGTAGTTTACTGATTGCGTGCTTTTAGTGAAGACTCGCTGGGACTCCAATAAGTAGGTACCAACCCCGCTTCCCGCGCCCCCGGCTCTCAAGTGAGCCTGCTGACAATGGATACTACCAGTAGGTTACCAGCTGGAGGCAGCAAGTGGTCAGCGCCGGAGTGCTAGACGCATTGTAACAATAAGTAGGTACCAACCCCGCTCCCCGCGCCCCCGGCTCTCAAGTGAGCCTGCTGACAATGGATACTACCAGTAGGTTACCAGCTGGAGGCAGCAAGTGGTCAGCGCCGGAGTGCCAGACGCATTGTAACAATAAGTAGGTACCAACCCCGCTCCCCGCGCCCCCGGCTCTCAAGTGAGCCTGCTGACAATGGATACTACCAGTAGGTTACCAGCTGGAGGCAGCAAGTGGTCAGCGCCGGAGTGCCAGACGCATTGTAACAATAAGTAGGTACCAACCCCGCTCCCCGCGCCCCCGGCTCTCAAGTGAGCCTGCTGACAATGGATACTACCAGTAGGTTACCAGCTGGAGGCAGCAAGTGGTCAGCGCCGGAGTGCCAGACGCATTGTAACAATAAGTAGGTACCAACCCCGCTCCCCGCGCCCCCGGCTCTCAAGTGAGCCTGCTGACAATGGATACTACCAGTAGGTTACCAGCTGGAGGCAGCAAGTGGTCAGCGCCGGAGTGCCAGACGCATTGTAACAATGATTAGATGAGCACAAACAATGCAATGACAGGGGCGCGTCGATGCGCAGCCGCTAATTATTATACGCGATCTTAATCAAGAGAAAGGGCGGGCAGCCCCGCCTGCCCACCCCTTCTCTTGCGTGTTATGTTTAACCTACTTACAGAATAATATCAATTATCATTTCCCAAATATATTAAGTTCATATTATAGTCAAACCGGATAACTGAATATCAATATTTTACATGGAGCGGCTGACAATCACATACTTATTAAAACAGCAAGTGACGTCAGTGTCAAGTGTCCCGGACTGTTGCGTGCTGGACTGAGGTCTACCCGTGAGGATTGTCAGGAACATGGCAGTTGCTGTTCAAACAGTTATCTGCGTTTACATACATATGTTGTAGTGGGTGTCTTATTGTTTTGTACTTACGCTCTCTATAAACTTCCTAGATAAATTAATACATAGCTGCATAGCTATAACTTGATTTCTAGATTCTTTTTAACTTGTATTTTCTAAGTTTTTCTGCAAATTAGCTATCTTCAATACTTTGTTTACATTTCTTGTATTATGTCATTATGTCATTTAGACAGACCTAGTTTTCTTTTTATTTGTATTCTGAAGTTAGCTAGGAGTTTTAGGTCACATATGAAACTGTCATCAGACCTTCATAAAGTCAATTTTTCCTTTTCCATCAAATTCTAGAAACTCATATCAAATTCAAAATAAAAGCGAGCCTTCATTTTAGAGCCGTCGTAAAGAAATGGTGAGTCTACGTTTGGAGCTGAGATAAGCAACAACTCGGAAAAGTTTCTTAAGAGTGATTGAGAGGACAGTTTACCTCCTGGGAACCAGAGAAGTCGCCCTCCCTCTTATATTAAGAGTAGACTTAGAGGACGTTTTCTAAGTTTACCTCCTCGAACCTGATAAGTCGGCCTCTCTCCTTGCCGCCTTTAAAGGACACCTTGATGCCTGGGCTGAACGAGCCTGGGAGGAAGACGTTACTCGGCCCATCCTCTCCAGCTCTCTGAAGAGTGACGACCCTCCAGTCCTCCGGTTCTTCAACGGACCCTGCCGGCCCTCCGGTTCTTCAACGGACCCTCCAGTCCTCCGGTTCTTCAACGAAGACTTCATTTTCATCTCACGTCAGCTCATCATAATCATTCATCAGCCGTTTCTTCTATAAGTGGTGTAATTCATTAAATCTTTATACTATTTATTTGTCCTTTTCCCTTTTAGCACGCATTCCCCTCCTAGGTAGGTGAGTGCTATATGTGACCTCACATTTTACAGGCTCCCCCTGTAAAACGTAACGTTACAATGTGTATTACATAGCTCTATACTTACTTCCTTACTAGATAATACAAGAAGTATTAGCAATACTAAATTTCAGAATAATTGATGTACCTACATATGTTTGGACCATTGCCGCCCGACATGGAGCCTGGAGGTGATCTCCACTCACAACGATGCCCAAGTCGGATACCGAGACAGTCTTAGCTCTGAGCTCTATCAGCAGGCGCGTCCCCGAGCAAAACGCAGCGCTAGCCGTTTTTTGTGCAGTTTTTTGGAGCTATCTACTCTTTATCCAAAAGAAATACCAACTAATAAAAAATACATTAAATTTCTACATAATCTTGGCTTCAAAATGGTAGATTTTATTTTTTATTACTAAGTATAATGTTTAAGTAATCTCCTCACAACGAAACCATAGATGTGAGAAAAAAATACTGAAAAAATGCATCTTCTCGAAAACTAACGATTATTTTGATTTTGTACTTACACTAATGGATAGGCAATTTAATTATGAACATTTTGGTAGAAGTATTTTTTTCAAACGACCAAAATTAGATTTTATAACGATTTTATTCAACATTCTGAGCGTATTCGCTATTGTATCTCTTGCGCTGTTATTGAGGGAAAAAATGCTCAAGGTTATTTGCTCAGGGTACGGCCTTCATCGTGACTTCATACGCGCATATCCCGTACCTATTTCCCGTTCCCGTAGGATTTTTGAGAATTGCTCGCTTCCCTACACTCCCCAAGGAACTTACCAAGTTTCAGCATTCAACGACCAGAAGTTTCGGCTGTGCGTTGTTTGTCACTTCCGTCAGTCAGGCACTCGCGTAGTAACGGATTATAATATCATTTTTATAATTAGGTCGATATAGACATTGGTGTCCCCAGAGGCCTACCACAGCAAGCATTGAGCTGGTGCGTGGGATGGCACCGCCCAGTCACGCCGCTGTCAGGGCGGCAGTAAGTGTCCGCGGACTCTACTGTTGTTTCATAATACATGAAACTTTTACAAAATAACCTGTTATACTTATTTTGCAAGTAGCAGAGCTCAGAATGAAAAAGAGACGAAGGTGTTCTGTCAACATTGTCGAAAGCTCACTTCGTCAAAGTTCCTGTAAAGCATTGATTGGGATTTCTCTTGCAGACTTCGAGCTCCACATTGTTCGATTAGCATCACATGTGGATGCGCCGGTCGCTCGGAGGCTGCGCCGCCGACAAAAACCTGCAGCGAGCAGATATGTGGCGGGAGCGGGTTATGTCAGACAGAACCAGTCAGGTGTTATGTCAGAGTGGGGGCAGCCGCACGGCAGCGCTCCGCAGAAGTGCCACGCTCGGAGCCAGACGGGAGGAGGCGCGGATATTGATGGTATCGCTGCTGAAGTGTGTCAGTGTTAGAGCACGTCGTAGGAGTTTGCCATTCAGTCACATTTCAGTGTTTGTAACTTATGCGTGAGGAAGCTATCAGTGCTCGTGCAGAGTGGCCCTTGTGCGCAGTGCGTGGCGCACGCGCAGGCACCTGCACGCTGCGCGGGCGTCGACCCCTGCGTCCCCCCTCCCCCGCACCGCGCGCCGCCCCGCCTCCTCCGCCGTGTGTCGCGGAGAGCATCCTGCGCACCCTGCGCCCTGCACGCCATCCACTGCTCAAGATCTTGTATCTACCAGAACTGATGCAATCTCATGCAATATCACCGGGATTAGCATCGCGGTGGGCATAGTGTTTGTTTTCTTTTGGTTTTATAAGTGAAAAATGAACGTCATTTTGTGGTCTCGAGTTAAAATGTTACCCCTTATCTTATAACACAGTACGACGTCCTAGAAGCCGATTGCAGTAGCTTGAAAGTGAGGCTGCGTACCATTCAGTACAGTACAGTACAGTAACGTGCGCCGTACACCAGCATTCTTTTGAATTAAACTATTCAGGCGACAGTCTGTCTGATTGTTACCCGACTGCTATAGAAGGAAGGTAGAGTTTTATGAGTGTAATTTTGCATATTATCTATTTTTCGGCATACCAGTCATGTACTCATGTAGTCTAAAAACCTTCGAAGATTTTAACAAAATTAGGTGAGACATCATTTGATTCGTCCAATTTTCTATTATGGATTTTGGATAATGAAAGAGGACAGAGACTGCCCTCAGATAATATAAAAGACAGAAAAGTCTCAATAAAACATGCCTTCTATCGAAATACATGCCCAACTTAGCTATATTTTTGGAATCTCGAGTATTTCAACAATCTAGCAGATATATTTAGGAGAAAACAAAAATCCTATTCGGGTTGCAAAAAGTTAAACTCCAAACAAAATAACAAATCACTTTAATAGTTGATGGCAATCAATCTGGGATGAAATAACTGCCAGCAATGAAAAAGCCTTCATAAATCGATAATAGCTTTGGAAAAATGTTTAAGTGTCGTGAAGTAACGGCGAGATAGTGAGACGGCGAGAGCGTGTGACGAGCGGCACCCGACAGCAGCGTCTCGGCGGCGGCGCCCGAGCGCAGCGCACGCGGCGTGCCCGTCACGCGGCGTGGGCCACAGCGCCACTGCGCGGGCCACAGCGCCCAGTGCGCGGGCCCTCACGTCCGCCACAAAAGAGAGTATTAATTAAATACACTTTTTGTACAGTAATATAATAAATTAGATTGGAAATGGCGAAGCATGACTCGATACAAAACGTATACGTATCGAGTCGATGATCCGCTCGTAAAACGCCGAGATTTAATTTGTAGCCGGTCGAAGGCGGCGGCTACAAAAACACAGCGTCATAGCGCGTCACGCCGCGTCACACCGCCGCCGCCGCCGCGCGACGTGCCATATCATTTAATTTATTAGAGCAGTGCGAGCGTGGCGGCGCGATGTCACGCTCACGTCCCGCCGCTGCTGCCGGCCGGACGGGCAGTGTCACAAAAACTGCTTCTATTGTAACCGCATCAGTTCACTTACAGAATAATTTCTGGCTCAACACGTAGCGTGTTGTGTGTCTTAGGGCGGGTTGTATCAAACAGTTGGTTAACGTAACATACGTACGTCAAAAAGTTACGATTACGGACGATGTTTGACGTTCGTTAAATTAGAAGCGTTGTTTCAAAACATTCTGGTATAAATTCCTGCTCATCCCAATAGCTAAGTTTTTGACACGGGTCCTACCTAAATAGATTTTTTTGCATTCCACCACTTATTTGTGTCATCAGAAGAACTGGTATTGAGGAATTCAAAATAATTTTCACAATATTGTTCTATTTGACGCAACTAAAGTTACGTTAACGAGTGCTCAGACCATCTGCTAACGTAAACGTTATATTTTACGTGCGTTAACGCTGACATTTTGTGAAACAACCCAATTTTTTGATTTGACGATAGTTAGCACCATTTTTAACGTTTACGCGTGCGTTAAGTGTAGTTGAAACAACCCGCCCTTAGTCCGGGACATGCGTGAACCAGCAGAGTGCGCGAGCTAGTGCCGCGGGTCGCAGCAGTCGCTGATGTCTCAGAGAAGATGTCGCGCTCGCACGTGACGTCACGGCCGACGGAACCCTGCCGCGAGCCACACTCGGACTAACGGCACAGCTACAAATATATTCCAAAATACAATTTATATTTGGGTCGTTCAAACGTAGCGAGTGCGCGATAAGAGAATTCTCATTAAGATTACTTATAATAATAAATGGGTCTCAGCGGGCGGCCATCACACCGGCTTGCAATTTACCCCGGACCTGAACAAAAATAGAAGCCTTCGAGCGGAGCGTGACCCCGGGCCACGGAGCCCGAGCCGTGGGCCGGGGCTCGGGGCGGCGGGGCGGCGGGGCGGCCGGGGGGCGAGGGTCGAGTAATTTACACGGCGCGGTGGCGCGGTGGCGCAGGCGCAGAGTAAATGACCGCGATCGTAACGAACCATCAGACGCGGGGTTTGTTCAAATGTTTTATATTTATTGCACGCGAGCCGCGGCAACCCGCCCGAGAGCATCGGCCGCAGGTGGGGTGCTGCTGTCTCCTTGCTATGAGTGCGCCTAACTCTTTAGACAAGAAAGTGTACCCTAAAGCAAGTCGGATGATTGGGGGAGTCAGATGACAGTCTAGACGAAGTGCCATTCTGCCAGCGCGGCGATAGCGATGATGGAAATGCTGAAACATGTTGAACTTTATGTCGATTTGTTTAGCGGTTTCAATCTCACTGTCACACACTGTCACACACATTGATAGTTATACAAATCCTTTACGATGGTGGTTCTAGCAAGTCCTGCAATTGTAGCAATCAGCTATCCAGCGGTACAGTACATCGGCGGCTGCAGTGCAGTCGTAAGTTTCAGATGAGACTATAACACTCGCACGAGGCACGAGTATTTTAAGCATTGTCTTTATCGTGCAGTAGTAGTTTAAAATTACCAACAATGTTTAACCTACACATTTACAAAATAAATGTCATTTTTTATTACTTATTTATTTATTTATTTATTTATTTAGACTTTATGCACAATAGTGGTACATGGGCGGACTTATCTCGAATTAGTCTGATTAATGCTGCAACTTGGTTGTATCATAGTTTCTGAGATACTTATCTCTCTCTCAAAACCTACGTGAAAATCGTTGCTCCATGCAAGGTTAAGGCTTGGAGTGGTCGCTGGCTTCGACATAGTTGTGACAGCTCCCTCTTGAACAATGATTTCTCAGTTCGGTTACCATAGTGACGGCGGCGTTGGCGGCGGCGGGCTCGCGTGGCGGGCAGTCGGAGGCGCTGCGCAACGGAGACAGTATCGGCGTACCGCGGCGGACAGCGGGTGGTGATAGCATCTAATCTGCGGCCGTATTAACATGTAAATGAGAGGCGGCTTCCGCGTGCGCCGCGCCCGGCGCAGGATGCCGCGTGACCGCGTCTGTTAGCGGCGCGGGCGATACGAGCCGATACTGTCCGCGGGCTGCAGCGCCTGCAGCACACGACGACAGGCGGTATTGCCACTAATTAACACAGGTACTCATGACCACACTGGATAAATAAATAAAAATTACAACAAAAGTAATATGTGTTCGCTTGAGCTTATAGCATTATGATGGCATGCGTCGTGTGTGATCAGGGATGCAGGTCTATTTGCGTCGCATCGCGGAGCCGGTGCCCGGTCGGCTGCGCGCGCACTCGCCGCAAATCGGGCGGATAATCGCGCGTGCGTCGCGGTAATTAATACCGCGCAAAAACGACAGAAAAAACGTGTGTACGAGCATGATGCGCGGGGGCATCCAAGCGGGGCAGCCCAGGCTGGCAGTGGCACCGAGCAGGGACGGACAGAAGGTCTACTGAAGTTTAGACCGTTTCAGAAAGACAAAAATAGTTGTTCTTCAATATTATAACAAAAATTACATTTACTATTTATTTTATTCTTGATTCTTCAAGTTAATTTCTTTCACAATTCCTTTAGATGTGTCCCTGTCGAGTGTTGCCAGAGGCTCAGTGTTTCCGCACGGTGCCCGCGACGATGCGGTCACGACAACAGATTGATAGTAGCGAGGAGGTGCGGACCCTCTGTGTGCTCTACTAGTGTGCTGATATGAATACGATGTGCCGCAGTGCCGCAGTTCTTGAAAACATATATTAATTTACGAACTCTCGTACACAGTAAGTCGATATGTTTACGGAAATTTAGATTTGTGTCAATAGTGACACCTAGATATTTTAAATGGTCAGCTTTAGCTAAAGTGGGGCAAGAACATGCGGTGTCAGCATACGTGCAACAATTATGTGCGCGAATGTTTAGATTAGTAAGCGGAACGTTAGTATTTTTCATTGTAAATAAAATGTAATTGGTTTTATCAGCATTTAATGTTAGAAGATTATTACGGAGCCAATTAGACACAATGTTAAAACCATTTTGAGCATATTTATAGACCTCAACTCTAGATTTAGCTGAAAACAATAGAGCGGTGTCATCCGCATAAGATATTATAACACCATTTTGGAGTGATAGGTTGCATAGCTCATTAATATAGATTAAAAATAATGTAGGGCCCAAAATGCTACCTTGTGGAATACCAAAACTACTATTTTTAAGTTCAGAGCTTGTGTGCTGACCAATTTTAACACATTGATGACGATCGCTGAGATAATCGGAAAATAGTAAAAGTTGTTCTCCTCTTTTCCCAAGTGTTTCAAGCTTGTGCAAAAGTAAGGTACAAGAAATAGTGTCGAAAGCTTTGGCAATGTCTAGAAAGATCCCAATTGTGTGCATACCATTATCTAGGTTAGTAGTAACATAGTTAGTCAATTCGTGGACTGCTTGGCTAGTTGATCTTTTGGCCCGAAAACCAAATTGACTATCGGATAGTAGTCTGTTATCTTCTAGATATTTTATTAATCTACTGTTTATAATTTTTTCTAACATTTTTGAAATCCCTGTTAACACCGAAATAGGTCTGTAGTTATTCACACAGAATGCGAAAACATTTTGCAAACTTTACTCCGTTATTATTGATATCATAAACAGATCACAGTTTCTATAAACACACTAGCTTTTGCTCGCGACTTCGTACGCGCATATCCCGTTCTCCCCTCCCCTCCCCTCCCCTCCACTCCCCAACTATCCTACATGACAAATTTCAGCTTTCTACGCCCAGTGGTTTTCAGCTGTGCGAAGTCTGTCAGACACTCAGTAACGGAAGAGTTATATATGTTAGGATATCAGAAATTTAATTAAGATGTTGTTCTTATTCTTTATACCCCACATTGGAGCATTGGAGCATACGGTTTAGGTTACCGAGACTACAGGCTGAAACACATCGTGTACATAATTTCTCATATTAAGCATGATATCACTGTTCATACTTGCTTGCGTTAACCATTAGTTCATCTGGCTCGTTCCAGACGTGACAATCGTAACGTGCTCCAGTTTTAACGATAAGCTCAACGTAACTGGGGAGCTACTCTCTAAGCCCAAAGTCCGTAGTTTCGGGCTTAGTTGCGGTCGTATTCTATTCGTATCACCTAGCACTAAGAATTAATGACAACACGATTTGTCAGTTTCTGTCAAATCGTGTTGTCATTAATGCTTAGTTCGGATTCAGGACTAATCGTAAGTCAGTAGGAGAATACAACTAGACCCGAAACTACGGGCTTCGGGCTTAGAGAGTAGCCCCCCTGATGCAAGTCGTGCCGTTTCGTAAATTTCGTATTAATGTCATCACGACGTAGTGTACGCAGTGGTTGCCAGAATGCTACCTAATACATTCGCACATCCTGTAGGGACACACACATGCTATCAGAGCAGTTATTGGAGCGACATCGCGCGAGAATTGAATAATTACAGCATACTGACGTTATTAGTTATAACGTATAAATCCGCCAGAGAATATTTCACCCGGCCCGCTCTCCTCGCTCCACTCCGCTCAGCTCACACTCGGATGCTGGCTGTTCGAGTTTTTCCCGTGAGTTAATTAGCGCGGGTTTCTCACGAGCGCTAACATCGTCCTTTATTAAACTGCGCCCGCGATTCTGTTTTAGGTATTTTAATGAGCCAGTTACCTCTGTCTCCCCTCCCCTCCCTTCCCTTCCCCTCCCCGCACAGACGGCTGCAGGATTTATGTGCGCCTGCGCAGATTCGGCAAAAAGGCGCCACCGGGAACCGGGAACCGGCTCGCAGACACGTCATGTCATACAAACATACTCCACACCGCTTCACTGAACACGTGAACACACCGGCATGCGGCATGCGGCACATACAGCATGCGTGTTGCCGCGCTCCACTCTGCTCATCATTTCATATTTGATTTGATAATGCCAGCTTTCTTTTAACTTGTGTGTTTCTGTCCTTGAATCAAATACGATATATCAGCGACTCTGGCCAAAACATGGTATCGAACATTTTCTTTTGAAAATAGTCTGTTAATTACTTTCATGTTTGCGAATTTCATATTTTAACCTCAAAATTTGAAACAAAAACAAAACCCAATGCGCATTAAAAGTCTGGCATCCCCGGATGAGTGGCAGCGGCGCGGTTCACACGGCCCCGGGCCCGGGCCCCTGGGCCCATGGGCCCCGGCGGGTGCGAAGGTGTCATATTTTCATTAAGCGCAGTATTATTCTGCGAGCGATCGGCGCAGTAAGGCGAGCCGGTCGTAAACCGCGAGTCGCGACCCGCGTCCCGGCGCGGCGGCGCTGCGGCGTGTGTCGGACTGCCGGACTGCCGCGGCCGGCCCGTGGGAGACAGCAGCCAGCGAGCGGGGCCAGCCTACTGGCTTACTCCTTAGCTTAGAACGAGCTGGTTTGATGATTGTGACGAGAATAGCCTTGACTTGGCAGATTGCCACCACGAAGTGAGAGAGAATGACAATTCGTCGAGTAAAAGACATCAACGCGTTTCTTAGTTCGGAGCGATTTATTGTTATTTATTTATTTATTCAAAAAAAAAAGGAATCAATTATAATTACACTGACCATAATAATAATTATTGACACGTTATTCCTTTCTTTTCATTATTTATGTAGTTCAACAGTCGTGTCCCGCGATAGACATTTGCTTTTCCAATGTTGTACTGGCCTATAACTACAAGTAGCAGAATGCCGTGTGCAGTTGTGATCGCTCTGTCTGCGAAAGCCCATAAGCTCATTTCTTTCTGTGCAGAAATATAGACTGGTGGTATGTATTACATGGACGCATTGTTTAAGTAATTCATTATTCCGGGAAGGGCCACCAACCATCGCGCAGGCGCACAACATCAATGCACGCCGCACTGTAAACTGCTACAACTAACACGCACTTAACAAGTCTTAACTATAAATATTTGTTTACGAATGCGATCGCTGATGATAGTGGACGCATTTATTTTGAATAGCTTTAAAAGAATCCCGCGCATGCGCGGTGCGATCTCATCAACAATGCCCTTGAAGCTATTGAATTAATTCCCAACAATAGTATTCTAATGGTAATAAAAGCGATGCTATCGGCGAGGGCCGCTAGTTCCCAGCGTTGCCCACTGCTGGGCGATATCATCGCATATTTGGCGTTCACTAAATCTTTTGGGACGCGTTAATGGGACGGTTTAGTTGTTTAATTCGTTTTTTTATCGCGTTCGCATAGATTTAAATTAATTAGTGCTATAGCGGCGTGCGCGTTACTGCGCCCTGCGTCATCCGCGCGCACTCGACACCAGTCTGCGCTCGCCGAGTCACCGACTCACCGCTGTGGCGCTCACACGCTCACACGCTCACACGCTCTGCGGCAGACTGCTTCGTATACTTCACAAGCACAAGTTCACATTACAGAGGAGACGTTATTTATTATTGACATGGACAGATTTTATTCATTTCAGTTGTTTTGTTTGTTTGGAACGTCAAAATATGTTTTAACATGAATATGTTTCAAGTCCAACTTCTACGTGGTTTACGTCAGTACTCAACTCATGTCGTGGTCAGGTGCAGACTCCACGGTGCCGGGGGAATGGCGTGACATGCTGATACTAAAACATATTTCTTTCTTTCTTTCTATACTATGTGACGTCACTATGTCACCGTTACACGACAGTCAGCTCCCTACGAGCGACGACTCGACGTCGGCACATGAAAGCGACGCGATGCGCACTTCAACTAAACCTGATCGTAATTAATGAATTAACTCGACGATCACAGGAATGCCTTAATTGACGGCTAATTACCGGCGAAATGCTGCACAACGTGTGACCGCCCGCCGTGCCGCCGCCGCCACGCAGCAGACACGCAGCGTCCACGTAGCGACCGCGCCCGTGTGCGGCGAGCGTCATCGACACCGACTCTAATTAAAAACACGTTGTTTGGCTCGCATGCACTTGTTTGAACAACTTGTACCTTGCTACCTGAAAGGGACTCGCTGGTAATAGCTGACATAACAATACTTACAGACGGATACACTTTAGCTAAGTATTTACAGTAATTGCAACATGTACTGTTGAATCGGTGGTGGTCGTGGTCCGTGACCGATAAGTTCCGTTTTATTTACGAAAGTATCATAGATGATGGATCCAAGTTGAGGCTTCCTCAGTAGACAGCAGTCTGACCGATAACATCTATCAGTGGATGCACCCACTGGTCACCTGATCCGGATGTCACAGTTTAATGGTCACTTGCCACGCGATGCGCAGGCGCACACTATCGCCCAATCTACGTCATATGTTGACGCCAGTTTACGTGTCTGTTCGTCTGTCAGCGATTGCCTCGGGAACATCTACACCCAGCCGCTTAATGAAGAGTTCAGTTAATTGAATGTACAGCTAATCTGTGCAGCGGCTTGGGTTTCATTCTGTTTTAAAAATAAATGTGTGATCAAGAAGTCACGGTTCAATTCAAATTAGGTAGAAATTCCAGCGTGTTCATAAAGCTCTCAATTTACAGTTATGTATTGTGTACGGCTCAAAACAAACTTTTAGAAAATCATTATATACTTTCAAGTATTTACCAATGTTGGTGTCGCATGACGTTACACAGTATGCACGCTGGCGCCTGCGCGTACGCAGATTTAACGCAATCAGCAGCGGATGAGAGAGTAACGACGCGCGGACGTAGGACGGTAGGACAAATGACAGTTGTGAGTGATATCAACTCGAGTTTCTGTTAATATGTTTATACCACCACATCACCAGTCCACCACCATACCATCAGCACCAGAGCCCAACATGACCTGTGACTGGTGCATCATGTCATGGCGTATTGTTAAGGTGAATGCTCCAACCAGCCCGCGAAATTCAAAATTTCTTGCGTTTTTTGCAATTTTCAGGCCAGTGCTAGGTTGTATGTTGATTAAAATATTATTCGCGGCTCGGCTGTAAGAAATATGTAGTTACAGAATTATAATCATCAAAATCACCAATACAACCCTCCAAGTTCATAAAAGCAAAAAAACAGAAAAAGTCTTTCCTAGAGCTTTATGAACTTAGAGCGTTATATTGATGATTATAATTCTGTAACTACATATGTCTTACAGCCGCGAATAATAAGTATTTTAATCAACATACAACCTAGCACTGGCCTGCAAATTTCAAAAAAACGCAAGAAATTTTGAATTTCGCGGGCTGGTTGGAGCATTCACCTTAATGACACGTACTGATCAGTCGGGTGGTTCAACCAGCCTCCGCCCGCCTCACAGGTGCGCTTCGCATCCACACACTACTGATATAGCTGATAAGCCTCAGCGTGCTCTAACGTAACGCTCCTCCACTAGCTGAGCGTGTTAGGAGCCACTTCATCGACGCGTGCGCACGCCTCGCTACTCGCTACTAATGCACGGATTATGTAAACTCCCGCTAATCCCGCCGCGCGCCAGTCCGATGCGAACGATAACGATTCTCGATAAACAGTGACATTTTATTGTGACCGCGACTCGTAAACTTACTGAAGTAGCGAGTTGTTTTAATTCCGGAGATGGCATCGCACATACATACATACTAACAGGTCATGAAGAGCACGGGTCGGTGGTGACAGGTTACGAGCCGATAATACGCGCTGCAGGGGACTTCGGTACATTAAAGTGTTTTCACCGAATAATGAATATGTAAGTAAGTGGTGACTCTTGGGGAGGCCAGTGTCAGTGTGTCCAGAGTGTACGTCTTGCGGCTGAAGTGACGACGCAAGTCGCGAACGTGGAGCATTGTATACTCATTTTACAAAGATAATCGTCAATTATTGGACAATGCCTACATACCTCGTGATGAGTTTACTACACTGGTAAATGCTGAGCCTCTTTCCAAGTACGACGGGGTCAGCGTCCCGTCTAAGCAGACTCAGTCTATCGGATTCGGACCTCTATCGCCTATTTGAATAACGCAGATTGAATATTCTATCTAATATATCTTTTCTATTACTTATATGGTGGTAAAGAGTATTCGCATCCTGTACTGCCGCCCGTCGCTCTCTATCTCGCGGCACAAGCACACGTCATCTTAATACTTGCCGCACATTAGCTCCAGCCGCGTACGACCGTATCAGATCCGCTCTCGTTACACAACACATCAATAACCAGCATTGTTGCCAACAATAACACTCATAGACACACATAGTACACATGTGTGTGTCCGATCGTGATCACTCGAGAGGAGCGCACGTCTGGACTGATCCCGGCCGGGACTGACAGCTACACTGTTTAGAACCGTACATCCCATCCGTATACAAATACACGTCTTATCACATTACGATAGGGACAATAATCCTGTGGCTGTAATTCAGCAAGAGTTGACAGTATTTATGTGCGAAGCAGTTGAAGCTTTAGCCTAATTAAAATAAAGGTTTGAATGTGTTGTGGAGCGTCACCGTCGTCATCGGTAGGAGGCTGCGTCACACGCGGGTCGATAATGCGCAGAGCACGACGTGGACAGGGCTAATGAGTGCAGCCAGTAACGATTGTGGTGTAGAAGGAGCCGCGCGGAGGTTGCAGCCTCCCGGTGCGCAAGCGCAGCCGTCCGGCGCTGTCGTACAGGATGCTACCATTAGAGCTTATCACAAGAACCGGTCCGTGACGGCCGCCGCCGTCGAGTCAGTACTTGTGTCATTTGTACTTCGATTTGAAGTAACTCATTTATAATTGTATGTACTATATTAATATTTTGATTAAGTTATTAAAAATACCACTTGCAGATCTTATTCACGTTAGCGGAGTATCCCCTGGTGAGTCCGAGAGGTTGCGCACACAAATCCGCACGTCGAACTATAAAACGGGATATTTACCGTCTTAAACTCCCTACTAGACAGTTGTTCTCTGCGTTCAATATTAAACGCAGCAGTGCATCGTTTGAACAGCACCTTAATATTCAAACCAATTTATTTGTTTCTCATTACTTTGTCAATGGTCCCTCAATGTGGCGCATCCGAAATATCAGATTAACTCTGACGATATAACGTTCCATATATTAACAGAATATGTAAAACTGAAACAATAATATGCGTATGTTACGCGGCGGTGACGAACATAAACAAGCGTTGCCCAGCTGTGGGCCGCGCTGTGCAGTGTCCCACTGCGCGTGAGCAGCCCACGAGCAAGATTTCCATACAAATGAATGTCAGCAGACGGAGCGGCGCGGGTCCATTGTTGCGTAGGAGTCACTTCCGACCGCGGTCACTCGCCAGGTTGCACTTCCTTCGTGAGATGATCGCCCTTCCTACATAATCCAAAAGCTCTGCATATGCACGCTTCGCGGTTAATTCATAATTATATCTCAATTCCCATGCCATTACGATGGGAGCACTATCGCTAATCCAAGATATTCAATTAGCAATTTCCCGTGATGTCGGTTCACTCGTGTATAACTTACATGTGCTATGTACCAGGCGCGCAGGAGACGGCGGAGGCTGCCGGCGCGGCCAGGCGTACCGTTACGCGCTCAACTAACAAGCGAGCCTGGGACCAACACGCCGCGATGCAAACACTCCAACTACTGCAATGCTGTACCAGCCTACTTAATGATAGTGTGAACTGATGACAATTATTAATTTATTACGTATCGGCCAAATAGACCACACATTCGAACTTTGCCAAAGAATCCGCGCCTCAGTTGCACCTCGTATTGTTACGAGTAGTTACAACATAAAAGTCAGCATGACTTGTGTGAGGTAATAAAAGTCACGCAAAGACTGCAGACATTACAGCAGTACACACCTCGACTGAGGTGTACAGGCTGTCGGGGGTGCGGGGGTGCACGGGGGGTGCGCATGCGCATAATTCAATGCGTGCATTTAGTACAGATTTATGCGGTGCGTGTTATTAGTTTACGGTTTACGGCGCAGCAGTATTTTATCTCAGCGAGCATACCTAAGTTATTAAAACAAGGATATCAATCAATTTTACGAGCTCGTTTCATTGCAGGTACCAGGGCATCAGAGCAGGGGAAGAAGCTACTTCTGCGCAAATTGGCGCACAGTTATTGCCCAACGTACCTATTCACAAATTACAGTGTTAGAAAGCCGAAGGCTTCGAAGGTGTGTGTTGACAAGCTTCACAGTAATTGTTGGAAAAAATCAGTAAGTTATTGCGCGGCTATCAGAGAGATCTATCAACTCAGACCGTTCTGGGAGTTATATTAAACTGGATTCCTTAGACTATGAACCTGTGATGTAACAAGAGGATGTATTGATGGTAAAAAGCGTGGATGTGATCGGTATCCTTATTCGCGATAATATGTAACCGGTACAGGCGGAGGATGCGCGCGGATGCCGCCGGGTCGCGACGGATTCCTCCGGGAGCGGCTAATGAGTGCACCGGCCGCCGGTGCGGGGGGAGGAAGGAGGGCCTGTGCTTCCCGCGCCCCGCGCCTCACCCCTCTCGCTTATTAGTTTTTATGCGTGGACCACCTGTTGCGCTGCGCTCGCGCATCTCGTGTGATACACAAGTACTTGTGTTGTGTTGTGTTGTGCAACCACGACGACGCGACTCAGCGCTTGATGAATGATCTAAATTAATTAGTTACAGGTTAAATGTTAGCATTGTGATTTGTTTGGTAGTATGACTCAACACAACAGTCATTGATCTTCGCAATTTTAGTTATTTGAAACAATTTCGTTTGTGGTTTAAAAAATAACTTAATTTTCGTATTTTAAATAACCCACACTTGACAGGATTAATTTGGTCGCGTTGGGTTTGACCAACAAACACCAGCAATCGCACTGACCGATCTCGCTCGTCCACCGTGCACCGTCCGTGCGCCGTGCACCGTCCGTGCGCCGTGCACCGTCCGTGCACCGTGCACCGTGCACAGTACGGACCACGGGTCGAGTCGCTCAAGTTCACGAAAGCATAAAACTGTTTAATTTAATGTCTGCGTTTCATGGCTCCTTTTATTTTGGAAATTAAAACAAAACGACTGAACGGTTAACTGTCTACTGCGGGCTCTACCTGCGGCTTCCAAATTGCTTGTTTGTATGTGTGTGTGTATGTGTGTGTAGGGTGTGTGTGAAGAATGCGGCGAAAGGATGTGTGCGTTCGTTTAATTCTCCGGTCACAGTCTCATTCATTGGTAAGTAGTGTGTTATTTCTTACGTCGTTGAGACGTCTTGGGGGATCTCATTATAATCAATGTAGGTAAGGTAACGTCGAGTCAATGTACGAGTACTCGAACTGTAAGCTCCGACACTCTCAAGTCAACATAAACGTTAACGGAGCGGAATGCGTCAAAAATATAATTTATTGTAGTCAATTACGAGTCGTAACAGTAAGCGGAGCGAGGCGAACATGCTAATTCGCTGATATTGATAAAACTTGTCGCTCGGACAACACACAGACATGCGCAGAAGTACAACTCAATATTTATGTAGCTAGCCCGCGGCCTACATTTTTGTTATCAATGTGACAAAAATTCATATTTTATTCATGGCAGCGCACAGCCTCCGGCAGCCTCCTGCGTGACATCTGCTAATTATAATTAAGTGTCGTTGACACGATACTTAAGTTTCGTTGGCTCTATACTTCGTCACTTCTACTTCCAGCACACAAATGTACTGCAGCTATTAATTTAATGTGCCAACTGTTAAGTATAAGCACTGGTTCTTCTGGAGTGCGTCGCTCGCTAACGTCTCGTGTGCGCGGGCGCATCGCTCGTAGTTCTCACGGCAGCGCAGCGCTCGCAGGACATTCATCCTAATTAATTCGGCGACCGCGACGCGTCACTTGCCCCACACACTTGTACACTCACACTCACTCACGCGACACTCCTCGAGTAATTAGTGCTAATTAATCAGCACACGACTTGACGGACTGACTCACTCACGAACATTTAATATTACCTACTAATACTGATATACGCGAATATTTATCCTGTTTTTTTTTTTATTTGAGATGGGTTTGCTATTGACTCTAGTCTTGATCAGAGATGACAGAGACAAAGTCTACGATGGAGCGAGCTTACCCAGAAGTAGCCTGTTCACTCTAACTTTGAACAGATTAGGGTTGTAAGCGTTCGAAAACACAGACACAGTTAGAGAGTTCCACTCCTTTGCTGTACGCATTATCCAACAGTTTTTGTCGCTATGAGCCGATTAGCTCTGCGTTCCACCGAGTCAAGCGCGGCAAACTGATACTTAGCTGAGCCATCCCAAAGGTTGCTCGAATACTGCATGCAGGATCGGACTTGTATCTTGTATAGAGTTAAAAGCTGTCCAGGCCAGAAGTATCGCTTCACTCTATTCAGGATGCCCAGCTTTTTGGCTGCAGTTTTGGCTTTGTACTCAATGGTGGCGCCGAAGTTCAGACTGGATGTCAACTCCATGCCTAGAAGCTCGAGCCGATCAGTCACAGGAACAGATACACCCCGAAAAGTAGGAGTTTGGCCAACTCCTTTCATATATATTTTAAAAAGTATAAAGTTATAACTATATGTGAGTTCAAATCTATTATCTGTACTAGAAGCAGTTAAGTATTAAATCAACGTTCCGAACCAGTAACAGTTTGTGCTACTAAATACATCATTGCCGACACCGACGAGATTTTACGAGCTCAAAAGTTATTTCTGGCTGTGCACTTGAGAAAAAGCTCAGAACTATTGGCCGCTGATGCCTGGCATGATCACAGCCTGCGCCTGCGCACAGCACTATAACCACCCGACCGTCTGGATGTGGCACAAGCAGCGCAGCCGCGCGCGTGGCATCGTATGTTAATGGCGCGGTGATCTAACGTCTAATAGCCGTGGGAACTGCGGGGGCGCGCGACGCTCCGGCGACATTCGCCACTTTTGGCAGTTCTTATCTCTCGCGACCATCTGATGTGGTCAAATGTTTGGTAATTACTTCGTTATGTGTGGCTGTTTCTCACTTCAAACATAATATAGCGTCTCTGTAGAGAGATCATCCGTGTACCTACCACTACAGTACTGTACAATGTCTTTCAATTCTAGGGTTCTTACGCTGCTTTCATGGTTTGATCGTTCACATTTGTATCTATCACATTTTCTCTTAGTCGTGAAAACCCCATAGTTGTGATAGTTCCCCAATGAAGCGTGTGCCTGTCGAACGCCTCACCAGTCCGAGTGTGGTGACACACGGGTCCAGGCATTGCTGATTCAGGCGATGATATGATTACCTAACGAGATGTGTGACCTGCTCTTTTGAGGAAAAAATGTGGTTTGAACGGTTTTCCGATTGCAATCTGTAATTTGGTCAATAGTTTGAATACTAGACAGATCCAATTTGAAGTTGACACTGATTAACCTGAGTTTATCTTTGCATCAGTGCTGGTCATTTTAAAAATATCACGTTCCCAACGTTAATTTTAGCGATCAAAAAGTACTGAAGCCACTCCAACAGGCAGATAATACCTAATTAATGATATAAATGATGTTATCGCAGGAATTTTAATACCATACCGCCATGAATCGTCCAATATCGACGCCCAGATCTGAAATTAATCGAAAAACAATAAAATAAACAGCCATCGAAACGAACCGAATAACAAAATGAGTCACTTGTAATATGTTACAGGACGTCGGAGCGGGCGGGAGGGGCGCGAGGGGCACGGGGGCGCGGTGAGAACCAACTCATTAGCGACATTGAGAGAATGCCTCTCAACCGCGCATTTATCAGCGTTATGAAGTTTATTGTTATTTTACGAGACACTGCAGACTGCAGATACGATTTGCGACAAGTTAGTGTTTCGGGTCGACGCGTGGGCGCATCAACTTGTACAAGTCAATTCATTTATTTAAGGCGCGTCCTCGAGCAAAACGCAGCGCTAGCCGTTTTTTGTGCTGTTTTTTGGAGCTATCTACTCTTTATCCAAAAGAAATACCAACTAATAAAAAATACATTAAATTTCTGCATAATCTTGGCTTCAAAATGGTAGATTTTATTTTTTATTATTAAGTATAATGTTTAAGTAATCTCCTCACATCGAAACCACTGAAAAAAATACTGAAAAAATGCATCTTCTCGAAAACTAACGATTATTTTGATGTTGTACTTACACTAATGGATAGGCAATTTAATTATGAACATTTCTGTAGAAGTATTTTTTTCAAACGACCAAAATTAGATTTTATAACGATTTTTTTCAACATTCTGAGCGCATTCGCTATTGTATCTCTTGCGCTGTTATTGAGGGAAAAAATGCTCAAGGTTATTTGCTCAGGGTACGGCCTTAAGTAATCAGTAGTTACTTACTTAGTTAAAACAAAATGATGTGATGCTAACGCTTTCACACTAGGATTAACTGGTTGTCGGTATGCATACGGCATCGGATTAGCGCGGTGCGGTGTGAGTGGTGTGACCCCTAGTCAGCGGATAACTTAGAAAACGACGTCATGTAAGGCGGTAAAGAATAGGTCGGGAAGAAAGAAAATCGCAAGTACTTGTGGTTGTAAACTGTTGACCGTGTATAGTTACTTGTGAGCTGTCGTCAAACTAGCGGAATTAGCTTTGCCCAGAAAAGGGCTTTGTTGATCAGTTTCAAAGGTAGCCGCAGTGAGCTCACGGGTCGCGGGTCGTAGCCTGCAGACTTCCGGCGTGTTCATAGCTTCACACTGATCCGTGTGCGTGTCACAGTGTGCTCACCTGTTCCACATTTCACTAGCTTCTTTTAACTGGCGATAAGAATTGTATAGCCATGCTTGATAGTTGGTGAGTTTTGGCAGATTACTTTAGTTTAATGTAGCCAGGGAACGGCATAATAAAGCTACTTGCATTTGTTGTGGTAGCTGTTAAAAGCCACGGATCGTGTTAAACGAGATTATAACAAGGTGCAGCGTAGCCGCCGCGCGCCCCTACTGGTGCGGGTCTTCTGATATATTTGGTGACTTCTTTAATATCGGATGAGTTACGTTTATAGTGTTTTAATAACATGTCAGGCTTAGCGGGTGGGGCGGGGGTCGCGGGGCACGGGTCACAAATCACTGCGCACGCGATGCAGCGCTAATACGATGAGGACACGCCATTACAACGGTTTAGAAGTTGCCTTTGAACTTGCCTCCGGTAACACTATGCAGACAGAGGCAGAAGACCAGCACACGGTATACGACTATATTACAGCAGCACTATACCAACAGCTGCTGCTTGACATCACCGCTCGGTACATGAACAGAGCTTATATGTTAGTCGTTACTGTCTGCTGCAGACTGTAATGCGTCAAGGCTGCTTATTATAATTAACTTATTGTTGCAGGAACTGGACCTTCTGAATATCCATGGTGAGTGGTAGAATCGCTGAGCCGCTCAGCCGGAGCCGGTGCCGTACGGCGACACACGCTGCGCACGCGCACGCGATCACACAGTTACTATAAATCGTTATTAGGAGAGAAGTGCGCGTCCAATACGATTATGATGACGTGACGCCTATCAGCATTCCAGCACTGGTGGGCGGCGGCCGGCAGCCGGCGGCCGGGCCGGCACAGCGCATGCCATCCGCCTAGATGAAGTTGGGCTTGTCACAGGGGTGAGACTGTAAACCTGAGCTGCCCGTCATAGGCGCGGAGCGGTGATACGGACAAATATTAACCAATGGAATTTCATAAAATGTCAGTGACTGATGCGGAGCGCGGAGGGGAGATGTTATGGAATTCCATTGGCTAATATTTGTCCGCTCTTCTCCGCACGACTGGACACTGACAGTCAGCCTTGAGCATCCAGGTCCTTAAGAGCTTCTAGTAAGTACTTCGGGCAAGGATGAAGAGCCCCAGTGTTATTGAGTCGAGGATAGCAGACGACGTGGCGGGCGCCTGCAGCAGCTGAGAGCGATGCCTGCGCCGCCGCGCGCCGCACTCATACGATAACAACGAACAGCCTGACTGAATCTAACCCAAACATAATATTACGCAAACGCATCGAGTGCAATGATGCAATTCAATTATCAAGAGCTTAGCTTATCTAAACCGGGAAACCATTAATACTATGTAATGTTCAAAAGTGGGCGGATAACACTGGAAGTGATTTGCAACTATTTAATGTTTTACAAATTAATTTAAAACCTAATATCCATTCGAGGAAACGATTAACTGATTAGCTAGAATTAACGAAAACAGCAAAAAATTAACACATTGTGTAGAAACTTCTTTCTAAGTCCGCACTTCCTTCACAGATAACACACAGATCTACAAGTGATTGAGATCTGAAGTTCGATATCGAGATAAAATGTCAGGGAGAACCTCTTGACCTCCTTTACTCAGTTAGCGAATATTGCAGTAGAGATCCTTATCGGTGTAATCAGCATATTGCGAGATGACACGATAACTGTATACGTTTACAACGGCTCGGGTTACGCCGAACAATTGGTGTCACATGCTTGTGACGTCATAAATATCCCTCCGTCATGTTCGTGTCAGTTCGGTTGTACTTGTACTGCGTCTGCTGGTGTGAGGGCGCCACGGAGCGATGACAGGTGACCGGCTGACAGCCACTCGTAACGATGACGTTTGACTCACACACGCACAGACATACTGACGCTCATTACGCATTAATGTACTGCAGTTAACGATGGGTGCCACCTTACATGTTACTACAGCAGACCCATTCCAAGCGTGCCCGATCTTCAGCGGGCAAAATTTATATTGGCGATGGATAAAAGTCTGTAATATTCCGAAATAATGATCATGACTCTTGAACTGTTACGTCCAAATCGTTAAGTATCAAGCTATCACTCAATTGGGGAACCTACTTGCGCCTCTCTACAGTGTACCTTCTGCGCGTACCTACATGCGCGTGCGCAGGCACCGTCAATTTGTCTTCTATTAACTGATCGTCGACGACATGACGGTTTGTGAGTAATATCTGTAATTTTACAATTTGTTGGCACCTCGCGATGAGACTGGCGCTAGATGGTGGTACATGGCGGTAGATGGGCAATAAGTCGGTACTAATTACGTGCGTGCCTACAGCGTGTCGCGTCGTTTATCTTGAGATAAGCCGCGCGTGTGAAGCCTCCCTCGAAGCCATCCGTCTCTGGGAGTGATGCGCGTCGTTACAGACACAAGCATGCATGTAAATGATGATGTGATCAACTGATCACATGTACACACACTCGTCTTGTTTCGACAGCCAGAGAATGTTCGAGAGTGGCGTTTTAAATGACTTACCAGTAACAGATTAAAGCCATCTTAAAAGACTTTGGTGGTATTGTACAAATCGTGGCCGACCAATAATACAAATTTTAACTTTCTTTAAATATTTTGAATTTAAAATCTCATAAGCACTAAGCACGTGGTTACATTTTTTTTTATGAATGAGCCGTAATAATTTTCGTAAAAACTTCCTAATATCATGGAGCAAAATACTCGTTCTGTGTTGTATTTAGGTACCTTTTTTTAGCATCGGTATCTTTTTCGAACAAATTCTTTTCTCCTGCCTTCTGCCTTCCTCCTTCTTTAACCCTGGCAAGTACCTACCTATGTACCTACTAGTGCGAAGATGCATCGTGGCGACCGTAGTCGCATGGTACCGCGTGGTGACCTGCAGCGTACCCCGGCATACGGCGAGCGCGCCTGCTGCCGTTAGACACTCGCCAGCGGGACCGGCAGTCGCCGGCAGTCACTGCTGGCGGTCCCTCGAGGCTCGGCCCACTCTCAGTCAAGGTTGCTAGTCCATCGGTGTCACTCACCTAGCCGAAGATAATTCAATGTGTATTACTGTCACATTTAAAAATATTCTCATCGTGACTTACCTTGACTAAAGATGCTTTGTATTTGCAACTATCCCCTAGCTGTGGCAGAGGCCATCCACGCTTCACCTCGCTCCACGTCCATCATACGATGAGAATATTGAACGGTTTCTGAGCTGGTGGAGACGAAGATGCCTCACTCATCACTGAGAAGGTCTTGGTAAAGAAGGCTAGCTTACTGAAGCAGGAGGTTATTATTACTCGTGCCACTGACCATACCCTCGCGAGAAACGAGTTGCAGCCTGAGCTTAATAGTACTCCGGCCTGCGTACTCGCAGCGGTTCATTAAGTTTGCAATAACACATCATTTTTAAATGAGCTCCATAAATCATACAGAAACTAATTACCTTACCAGTGATTACTAAAATAAAAAAAAACTTTACATAAGTTTCCTGCAGAATTCTTTATTTCTGCGAGGAACTGTAGCGAGCTGGCGCACGCGCAGCCTCCGTAAGGGATTGTGGATGGATTGGAAGCGACTCAACATCGATCGAGACAAATGATGCGGTGCGCGCGCATCCCCTGACAGATATTAATAGTGAGCACGGGTTATTGATAGCGCGCGAGTGCCGCGCGGACGCGCACTAATCGCGGATGGACAACGCGCCATTAACCGCCGCTAATCTAATTTATTAATTTAATTAGGTTAATGCTACGCGCACGCCGCGCACCGCGCCGCTACGCTCGCGCCGCAGGACGCCGCACGGCGCAGCCCGCACTGTGCGGACTGTGCCGCGCAGAGCCACGCCATGACGCGCCGTGCCGCGCCGTGCCGCTGCTTGCCGAGATAAATCGTCCCGATCTAGGAAAAAACGCTGTAATAAATCTTATTGCGAATTGCGCTTGATTTGTCCGGAGTGGAATGATATAATTACATGATTGCGGCCGCTCGGCAACCGCCGCCGTGCACTGCCCCCCCCCCCCCCTTCACTGTCCGGTCCGGTCCGATGTGGTGCGGCGGGGAGGAGGGGGCGCACATTCCCCTGGACCATTCTTTTTGCGAGCAATTTACAATGACAGATATGTAATTATATAAAATATGTAACGCTCTCGATGCTTGCTCTCGTATACTTACGAATATGCTTCGTATTGCTGTTATTTTTTGTTCTGTATAAATCCGCGGCACCAGCCTAGTCACTGCGGGGGGAGGGGGGGCGGCTGCCCACCGGACAGCGAGTTTATTAACTTTTAAACAAGGTAATTAACCTCAAACCTGACAAGTTTATTGCTCAGAAACATAATTTAAACGAAAACATACAGCAATTAAAGATAAAACAAACTAGTTTGTAAGAGACATTACGTAGTGTAACGCCCGCGCCGACACTAAGCGTGCGGAGCTCGGGAGGTGGCCATTTGAATTGGGGATCGTTCGTCGGAGACTTGGCTTCTTCGGTAAGAGAACAAGCAACGGCTCTGAAACAAACGATGAAGTTGTCTCCATCTGCCTGCCTCGACAGCGGAGCCCCCGCGGTGTGCCGTGAGAGCGGACATGCAGGACACGGTACAGGCTCATGCGCAGGCGCAGGCGCAGGCGCAGGTCAGTCACTCCGCGTTAATTACCGCGAGCTGTCCCGGACGTGTCCGAGCATCGACGCGATGATAGGCGCACGCTGTCGACGTTATCTCCAAATAAATATCTCAAATTGTCAGCCAACAAATTTGAAAGTCCTGTTCGAGCTCAACAGAGATAATCTCTAAATTATGATTGGGCGCGGCGCGGGCGCATCTATCTTTAATTAACATCGCAGGGGCTCGGGCTAGCGCGGTTCGGGACGGGTCGGACCGGGTCGGACCGGGTCGGATCGCCGGACTGATCGATAGCTGCGCTAGTCTTTGTTGGTACAAAATAAGGAAGTCTACAAAAGATCAATTTATTTATACAACTATTGGCGTCTGAACTCAATCGGAACAGTCCTAGTTCTCAATAAGTTCTGCATAATTATATTTCAGCAGTTTTGTTTGCCAAGACAGAAATAAACATAAATATTTATTTAGGACTCACACAATTCGTTGCGTTTCCCCAAATATGGTTAGCGAGCACCCGGACCTAGCCCTAAAAGTATAAATGTATCAGATCTTTTATAACATTGGTATGAATTAAGAGTCAAAAATAGTTCGTTATATGTTTTAATTAAGACACAATAGCTTGTGTATTTTTAGTCAAATCATAGAAAATAACAGAGCAATGAGTGATTCATAACAAACACGATGACCTGCGCGAGGCCTGCTGTAATATGCCGCAATAAACTACGCAGTACAGCTATCATATAACTGATAGGGCCTGCTGTGATGTCACATCACGCTCAATTCCCAAACGAGATATTTAGACTGCCTAACAGCTATTGTGTGTGGCGGATTGTGAAGTGTAGCAAAGTGAAGTGTTGTCTGCTGGCCGCTACTCGCTAGATGTGCTGCTAACCTGTTCCTGATAACATGGAACTTAAGTTCACCAATCACCTATAGTAACTTCATCCTCTATCTACGCCGTTAAGTTAATTGACGGCACGGTTGGCGCAGTGGTTGAGCGATCGGCTGCTGCGCTGCGTGTCGTGGGTTGGATTCCCGCACGGAACAAATATTTGTATGGCCTGCAGATAGTTGTTCCGGGTCTGGCTGTTTGTGTATGTGACTTTGTATGTTTGTAAACGCACCCACGATACAGGAGAAATTCCTACTGTGGGGCAAAGTTCTTAAAAAAAAAAAAAAAGTTAATGCATTTCTAAAACGACTACTTAAGAATTTAATTGACATTTTACACAAGAGTGTGCAAAATTAAATGATTCCTTTTTATCTACAGAAGTAGGCCGAGCGTTGTTTTAGTAAATTCATAGACGACTGTTTGATATTAATTGTCCGTCAGACCTAATAATCCACAATCAAACTATTGTAAAGGGTGTTTTTTCCACACACGTGTTGCCACAAAAAATGACCCTTGCAGTATTTTTTTTTAAACAAAAGGGGATTACAAACATTTTATCATGCGTCACAATTGTGAATGTCCGCTGATGAGACGCTCACAATTAAGAGATACGTGGTCACAGACAATGAGCCAGCGTCCCCGGACACTTGTGCACACGAGAAGCAGGGGCCCGCCAAAGCCCGTCGCCACAGGGGCCCATTGTCCGGCGGGGCCGCGGTCGCTAATTGTGAACAAATACGTGATTAGTGCAGTCGGGGCGGCGGCGGCGGGGTCGCGGTTATTATTAGGGGTGAGACACATCACGATCGAAAACACTTGCGAGTTGTTTGATTTCTATCATACTTTGGCACACACACAAGTAATTAATAAAAAATAAACAAATGGTTAATTCTTTTTGAAACTGTTTGTTACTAGAACATTGTGGTGATTGTGATGTTATTATTTTCTTTGAAATGCTCTCGGACGATAGTAATACTTGTGCTCCCGGCACGCTTCCCTACTAACTTCAATTACACTAACCACTGTGGTAGCTACTCGTAAAGTTACAACAACTCATCCATACGCATAGACACTTGAATATTAACTAGTTTACTTAATTACTCGTAACGACTACAATTACAGCAATAACCCCGTCCCCCCCGTCCCCACCCCCGCAGCAAGGCGAGCGCAGTGCGGTGTGCACCCTCCCTTAATTAGCGCGATGCGCCCGCGCAGCTGCGTCACTGGCGGCAACACGACACGCTACAAGGCTACTGTGCACTATGGGCTATCGGTGTGCTGCAGCTTATCTCTGCCCCTCTGTAGTAATTAAGTCATTCATTAATACTGAGATGTCACGTGACCGCGACCAAGCGAGCGTGAACTGATGGCGATGCATTGTGGACACACGTGCTGATTCTCACGATAAGGCTTAGTAGTCACAATCAGGAGTTTTATCTTAGATACTAATATTATAAAGAGGTAACATTTGTTTGTAAGTTTGTATGTAGGGGGTAATCTCAGGAACTACTGATCCGATTTGAAAAATTCTTTCAGTATTAGATAGCCCATGTATCGAGGAAGGATACAAGATACGTATCATCACGCTAAGACGAAAAGGAGCCAAGCATTAATAGAAAATGTGACGCAAACGAAGTTGCGTGGGTCAGCTACTTATTTATATATACACAGAGCGGCGATGTTGAATAAATTAATTACAAATCATGTGATAGGCTCATAGCACAATATGTCAGATGTTACGTATAGTAACGGCTTACTGTAGTCTGTAAGGCTAGTTCTGAGCTAGTTGCAGCTCGTTACTTCCACATAGTACTCATATGAGTTGGCTATCCAGCTCTATTCACTTGTTCTTGTCGTGAAGGTGTTTTGTCTCTTGTCTTCCTGGAGACGTGAAGACCGCTTGTATATCTACAATAAAAATTGGCGCCGAAGAAGAAACAACAACTCATGGTTGTCAGTATATGTGCTGCGTGCTATTTACCTTACTGCGTATGTATGAGCGTGCCGTTATGTGCGTCCTACGGGCTTGTCACTTTATAGCCGTAATATCTTACGCGGCATAACTTATGGCCCCAATTACCCGAGAGCGATGGCCGCCTCGATCGCGTCGATAATTAAATAGAGGCATCGACGCATCGACGCTTGTCGACAAATAGTGGCGGGCGTGACAGAGTGCGACCATCGCGCGCGCGATAGCGGCGGCGGCGGGACGGCGAGCGGCGCCAGCGATGCGGCGATAGCGCGGGATCGCTGGATCAGCGACAATGAGACAAAGACAACAAGCGACGGGTTGAACATATTTTCATGTATAATATAGTGGACTTTTACATTATTGTTTCATAAGTATTTGTTTTATTAAATATTCTAATTGCCATAGTTGTTATTAAACACGAAAGTATTAGATGAATTATCAATTGTTTTCGTTTTAAACTACTGTTTACATACAAACTTTATGAAAGCTTATTATTAAACATACCAAGGATTACCAATCGTTGGTTTGCCGATAACTAATCCCTGTTATCTGCCTTCACCAGCCCTCGATGGCGACACGGCACAACGCAACATGTCGCTCTAATTGAAACATATGGGCGACACGGTGTCACGGCGACGCGGCGACAAGGCGACGGACGACGTCATCAGCGACTTACAGCGCAGACAAACGGCGCGATGAGGGAAACGAGCAAGTGCAGAGTGTCGTGTAGCGCGATGAGGAGGATCGTTGTGTCCGACAGGCGACAGACGCATCGCTCGTGGAGGCGAGTCAGCGCTATACAGAATAAGGGGAAGTTTTTAACTTAATCTGGGTTTGGTACCCACATGGGAAAATATATTTTCTTCCGGAAACTTTAAAACTTCTAACATTACAGAAGAGCCAGCTAAATGCGCAGCTTGTAGTAATAAGTAGTAATGGCAATCAATCGTGACATGGAATCTTGCGCCACCTTGAGGATATACAACTACCTATTACAAAAGTAAACTCCGAACTCCTACGAGCTCAGTCGTGAACACTATCTAACGTAACGAAGCACTAGTTTCTGCAGGAACCGGTAACAAAGGTCCCGGTATCGGCGCCGATACCGCACCGATACCGCGTGGCTGCGCGGGTGCAGATACCCGATAGCGGGCAATTATGTTGTCGCGCTGGCGGGGGTATCGCGACCACGGTGGCCACCCTCGCCCCCCGACCCTCGGGAGTCTGGCGACACACCGCCGCGACTGGCAGAAGTATCACTTGCAACAATATCATCAAGGCACCGGGGAATAAAGAAGAGAGGTGAGTGCAACCACCCGTGGTAATCTATTTGTCTGCAACCTGACCATTCTAAGACATGTTGCACATTTAGGAGAGAAAGTTTCAAAGACTCATATGTCAGTAGGTACTTGTGAAGTTCCTGACACATATTAAAGCTTAGTATTGTTAACTTGTAGTGAAAATGTAGCTTAGCAGGTTTACTACTGAAACACATAAGTTGACGTGTCATTATATCGGCTTATTATCTCTGATCGATCTCCAGGTATTGCAGTGCACCTTCTGCCACTAGCTAGCACGTCAGCACTAATGGCCCCGCGCCCACGATAATTGCCCATTGATTCGGTAGTGTGCGCCCGCGCAGCTCCCCCCCCCCGCCCGTCGCGCGCCGCCCCCCGGGCTAGAACAGTAGCCGCTACTGTCCCACAGCTCATTGTGAGCAGACACAATGTGCCCGATAACTTTATTACTTGACAAATGGACCTCTTAGTGCGGCATTACTGAGATTATCTTGAGCTTGAGCATACACACGACCGGGACAAACTGTTATTCTTACTACGTATTGTTTGTGTGGATGGATATTTTGTGGGCTGAGCATTAGCCTTTGCTTATCGTTATAACGAGTACATATTATAGAGGGTGCTGGAGCCACCGGAGACCTTGAATGCGAGTGCTGACGTCACGGAGCAGGCTGCGACGCGAGTCGAATGCGGAATCCAAGATGGTGGAGCTTTTGAAGTTTCAGATTTCAGCAGCATTGTGTGCAGCGGCGCGTGCGCAGACGGCCAATGGTGACGCTCTCGACGCGCGATTGGTCGCCATTGTCCAGCGACCGATTGTAATCGATTTCGCGGTCAATTTGTTCCACGATCGGCGATAGCGACTATCTGTGCAATTACGACGTCGCTACTTAATTGAGCTGCGCCTGCGCACCCGACCGCGCACAATACTCGCTAGAACAATGGACAGCTCCCAGACCAGATTACGATACCCTTTCAACGAGATTAACTAATTTGTATAACTAGGCAGTCGTATCAAAGAACAAGCGTGCGGCCAAAGAAAAGGTATTTCTCAATAAACCAATTTGTAATCGTCTCATTAAATGCAAATACATTTTTAACAATAAAACGTTTAAAGCAATTATTTAACGAGCCGGCCGGAATATTCGCGAGCGATGGCCGCGGAATGCACCGACGCGAGCGCAGTGGGCGCGCAAACCAATCAACGTCACGCGCGGATATCTCAACATTAATCACTGTATTTTTTATTCTAAACGAATTAAAACAGCTTCACAACTCAAATCTCATTATAAAGCAACGGTGAAAGTTTAACAAAATGATGTATTTTAAACTTGAGATAATTTATTAATCTTCCCTCCCCGCCCCTCCCCGGCGGCGCGTGAACGGCGCGGGTCAGGGTGTCGTGTGAGCGCGCGCGCACCTCGCCGCCTTACTACTAGCCGCACACGGCACAGGCCCCACAGGCCGCACACTGAGCGCTGTGTGTTTGTTTGTTCAGGCAGCTAATCGAGTTACATACACAGAGCTGCTCGTTACTGCGCATGCTCTTCTATCCGACTATAATAGGGGTTTAATTAAAACAGTCGGACACAGACAGGCAGAGCGGCGCGCGCGCATTGTCCGCCGACGATTTAATTAGCGGCGGATCAGGCGGGTTAATGAGCAGTCCTGCGCTGAATGGCGCGCGGCATACAATGTCTGATTGATTGTGCGCAGACGCAGCGTGCATGATCAATGAACTTGTTCCACTGTCCGGGCGAGCAATGGGCAATGAGCGTGATGCCCCGGAACCAATCGCGACGTGTGTCTTATAGCTTCATCTCAACTTGTTCAACGGACATAATTTTGCCGATAATCTCCGATACTGGCCAGTGTATAGTATAGTGACGCGTACGATTGAGTCGTTAGATGAAATTGTATCGCAATTCGCAACGGTAGTTTAAAGCTGTTTTGGGGCAACCTACGCGTACTAAGTATATATCACTAATCTAAGTATTAATTGTCTAAACTGTTATTAAAATGTGCTTTTAAGTAATATGACCTAGATACTGGTCGAGTATGAAGTGCTTCGTATACGTATCTATTCGCTTTCTACAACATTGCAAAAAATGCCAACTACGCCATATGGACCCACCAACGCTGAGCAAATCAGCCGGTCGATTCTGTTGACATCTCACCGTGATCACCTAGGTGGAGTGAACGACAAGTGAGCTGTCATTCCAACTTATTTGTATGGTTTGACAGCTCACTTGTCGTTCACTTTGCCTAAGTGTTCACTTCGACATGTTTACAGAATCGCACTGCAGTTGTCCATCTAATAGTCACTAGATGGTCGAATGGTCTATGGCGTGAAAAGTGCCTATCTGAGGCGGTGTTTACATGTCTTTTGCTTTGTCGCACCTCTCTCTCTCATCTGCTTGGTCCACACGTCCACTGCAAGCTCATCTAGAGTGACATCATACTGTGTTTATACTACTGTCTACTGACATTTCATGCAAGATAGAAATTGTTGCAACATGCAAACAAGCATTCCATTCGTGTATCAGTCCGTATCGTCCCGGCACTCCGCAGTCTCTCTGGGTCGTCGTAATTCAGAGTGGTTGGTCGCTACTCGCTGCTCTCTGGCCGGTGGTCGCACTGGTCGCACTGGTCGCTCGGTCGGTACGGCGAGTTTCACGGCGTTTCCGGCACTCATCAACTTTTTGTCTCCGTGTCGTTGGTGGTCCGCCCGGCGGTCACGTGGGCGGACGCCTCTGATTGGCTGATCGAAGTGTTCACGAGATGCGCTGCATCACGACGCGAGCGCGACTAATCGCGCGACGGTTGCTGTCACAACAATTGACCGCGTGATGGCTGTCAGCCCCGAATGGCGCTAATCAGCGAGCACAGACTGCCGGAGTCTTGTTATATCACGGTTGAGTGCGTTATTGTTCACGGAAAGGTCACTCCCGTAGGTGTCCAAGTGAATGGTACTGGTATTGACGAGAGATCTCTTTACCATGAGAACGAGAGTGATGTAATCAATGTGGTTCACTTGAAATTGGATTTGTAAAAAAAACCTGAATTTTGATATCATCTCAAATTATCTGCAGCATATATGATACACTCTACATCTACACCTCAAAACCTTAAAATAGCATTCCATCATGTTGCTAATATTATCAATTATTCGCATGAAGTCATCCTCGAGCAACAAACAGGGAAAACAGCTAAAGCCCATCTGAGATCCATCAAGCAGATAACAGTATCTTGACGGACGCAAACGTTTACACTTAATGAGAGTCAAGAGATCAGACACTTGTTTTTTGACGCGAACACACAAATGTGTGTGTTGACTAAACGCCGCCATTACTTCAGATGTTCCTGCCGCGTCCTATGCGGGGCGGGAGGGGGGGGGGGGGCGAGGTCATCGACCGCTGCTCATTAGTGCGCTACATTTGCACAGTTCGGCGTGTGATTGCGGAGCGTGGATCAAGCGGCCGGCGCAGGCGCAGGTAACGGTCCAGATGGACGGACAGCCGTGGCAGACACACGACTAGGGCTGCCAGATAACTATCCTACTTGCTAACAGAACGAACAAAGTTGCTATACATTATTGAAACTGAAACACTAAAACTGAATGAGTAAAAACGTTATATAAACCGAAATAACAATGAAACAGAAATAATGATCATAACTGAATATATCATTCATTTAATTAATAACGTACAACACTATGGCAGGGCACTGTCGACTGAGCCCTGCTATGAATGCTATAAGTTATTGGCTGCAGTTGGAAAGCAGACCCTTCGAATTAGTTCTCTAGAAGACAATTTTCAGCGGTAGGTGTTGTTTGAATGATTTAGATCGCTAATAATGCCAAATACAAATCCTTTATTTCAAATAGACCAGTTACAGGCACTTTTGAATAGTCAAGGTCTGTCAGTCAAATAGATGAAGCTAATCCTGCCGCGCTAATGATAAGAGCAGCAGGTTGTTCTCCAACATAACACACCCACCGACCCCGCCTCCAGCGCGACAGTTGCACGTTCCAAAGAGTAGATCCTGTGGAGAAGAACGTGCAAGAAACTCCAAGGACACTCTTTTAAACCAGTTGCCATTGTTTACAAAATCATGTTTACATTCGGTGCGAAATAATTTATTTATTTATTTTATTTATTTATTTGATAGGAAACTCAACAGCTTTTTTTTATATACAACATTCAATATATGGTAAAAATGTCCTATGGGGTTCTGAAGCCAATTATAGAGTTTCACAGCATGCATTATATAATACTAGATAGTTAGAGAAAATTTAGCTTGCATATTGTAGCTAGGAAAAAAAAAAAGTTGATGGTTTTAAATTCTTGACTAAAAGAAAAGAAATATATAACAACTAATAAACATTATTATACGAATATTATTTACTTACTGGTGAGTATCTTCATAAGGAATTTACGAAAGGATGCCTTGGATAACTGGAATATATCCAGGCTTTCAAATTTGTCCATGTATAAGCGAGGTAGTCGAGTCATAACAGCATTCTGCCCATAATTGGAACGGTGTAAAGGTACACTAAATAAGTGGGTGTGTCTTGTGCGAGACCTTTGCGTGCAAAATGCTATGCATGACAATAGGTCACTGCAGTCAATCTCTCCGTGAAGAATATCAAATAAGAGCAGCATGTCTAACATTTTACGTCTATCATTGAGTGGAAGCAAGCAATAGTGACTAGTCTACAAGATATGAAGCATGACGTTTGTTACCTTTAAAGTTTAAAAATTTTACAAATCGTTTTTGGAGACTTTCAATTCTAGATATGTAAACATTATATTGGGGTGACCAGATTGGACCACAATACTCTAGAATACTTCGAACATAGGCACAGTATACAATCTTAAGACTATGGAGGTTTCTGAATGGTTTACAGGTGCGCATTACAAAACCAAGATTACGGGAGGCTTTACTGACTATGCTATCTATATGTTGAGAGAACAGTAATTTAGAGTCGAGCATAACACCAAGATCTCTGACTACATTGACTCTTTCAATAATTTTAGCGACAAAACTATACAAAAAGTTGATTGGGTTTTTGCAACGAGTAAAACTAATGCACTGACATTTTGCGATATTAACATTGATGTTATTTAATGAATAGTATTGGTATAATGAGTTAAGATCACGTTGTATGAGTTCACAATCTAGTTTCGATCGGACACGCAGATATATCTTCATATCATCTGCGTATAAAAGATGCTTAGCATGTTTAAAACATGTATGGATATCATATAAGTACGCACAGTAAAAAAGAGGTCCAAGTAAGGATCCCTGAGGCACTCCCGACGGTATGTTTACGAAATCTGATTTATAACCTCCCACAACAACGGCCTGCGAGCGCTTAGATAAATATGAGCTGATCCATCTGAGTAGGTCACCATGGATGCCAAGGTATTGTAGTTTTGAAAGCAGGATAACATGATCCACACGATCGAACGCTTTTTCGAAGTCCGTATAGATCACGTCAACCTGCCCACAAGTTTCCATATTACAGACAACATAGTTATTAAATGTAGCTAAGTTAGATGTTGTTGAGCGTCGCTTGATGAAACCATGTTGATAGGGGCCTATGCCACTGGCTATGGTCGAGTAAATGCTGCTATGAACGATTTTCTCAAACACCTTGCTGAGAGTATTGAGAATAGATATCGGGCGATAGTTTTTAGTATCCGATTTTGAACCTTTCTTATGTACAGGGACAATAAGCGCAGCCTTCCACAAAGAAGGGTAGACACCCTCGGCTAGAGACTTTCTAAACAATAGCGTTATAGGGCGTGCTAGACTGTCAGCACAACTACGCAGAAATATTGCTGGTAAACCGTCCGTTCCGGGACTCTTAGTTTTGTCCAACGTTCGCAAGACGCCAAGTACTGAGTCCTCGGTGATAGTTAGTGTAGATATTGCATTACTTGAATTTTCCACTTGTTCACTAGTGGTACATGTAGGCCCCACACTAGTGGGTAGGTGTAAAGATGGTTTAGCAAAAACACTGTGGAAATACTTGCTGAATGCGCTACATATACTATTACCATCTTCGTATGTCTCTTTATCCATTGTAAAAGCATTTGGGTATTGACTACCGCCTCGCTTACTTTTGACATAAGTAGGTCCAGAAGGTTTTGGGAGAATGACTTATCATTTTTTCTGTATGCTTCACATAATTATGAAAGCAAGATTTTTGAATACTATGTTGTCTAGCACGCAGAATTGTAAATTCATGGTAGTCACGGGGGTTCCCATATTTCTTCCACCTACTATGCATTTTAGTTTTTTCTCGAATAATTTTAGTGAGAGAACGGCTGTACCAAACGGGGTATCTCCGATTTTTTGATCTATTATTAAGTGGTATGTATCGCGCCACTCCGACATTCACTTCTTTATAAAACACATCAACTGCACTATCTATCGAGGTAACTGCTAACGTTTTATCCCAGTCTATTTTACTGAAGTGTTTATTGAGTTCCTCGTAATTACCTCTGCAATAATTAAGTCGCGGTGTGTGTATTTCTCGGAGGGGTAGTAAAAACAAATCATTAGCCGTTAGAACTAATGCAGGGTGGTAAGCATCTTCGCGAAGAAGAGGGTCATCGCATCGGCTGACAGTGATAGGTGATAGGTGATAGGTGAATTAATGAGTAAAACTATACAATGCAAAAAGAATGAGTCTACACAATGCAAATATAGTCTCACAATCTTCAGCAGGTCCAACAATGTTTTCACATGTTCATCAAAGTTTGGGCACTTTAGTCACTGTGGAGCGGACCAGCATTAAGCCAAGCATTTTTATCATCAATGTATTCCCCAAGTTTATAATATGCTTGTTTGCATAGTGTGCGTTTTATACAATTTTTAATTTCCATCAGATGTATTCCATGTATTCTCCTCAGATCGCTAGCCCTAGAGTTAGCTAGACTAATGTCCAATTTAGCACTCGGTCGCTTCCTGCCGCAAGTAAATTAAACTTCAGATATCTTGTTTACGTCCGACGCATGCGCGATGCACGGCTGCTAATGCAGAGAGCTGCAATCTGCGCAGATTGGCAGCAACCTCATCATCAGCGCCCTACTTCGTGTAACTACTGGTTTCATTCTCTGCTGCTTCCCGGACTTAATCTTTGCGGATTTCAATCAACTGTCTTGATCACTTCATATCAAAACTACATGGACTGGTCGTGACAGTGAGTGTTGGCGATTACTGTGTCTCCGAGTGACATCTCCTGATCGACGTACTGGTTGTCGGCGAAGGGGAGTGCTTGCGCAGCGATATCTTGAGACGAGCTATACACCAGATGAGCGCTAGTTCCTCCTCCAGAATTATATTCGGTTAGTTTCAGAATAACCTATGTGTCAGAGAGACACATAGGTTAGCAAGTTGTTTCATTTAAAGTAAAGTTACAGTATTCTAAGCAAAGCCAAGTTGCCACCTGCATGCTTCAGCACAAAGTTCCTAGCTGCAGACCGCATACTTGTTGTGTCATAGGTTGTATTGCAATGACTACCTCATTGCCTGCATCTCGGCTTGAAGTAAAAAGCTTAATGAGTGCGATGTCACGGCTGGTGGCTGCCACCCCGCGGCCCCCCCCCACGCGGGCGGTGTGATGTCCCACGGCGCTAATGAGCGCGCGCATGTCACCGCGTGACGTCACGCCTGCGCACGCGCCTCACATAATCGTTACGAATCGATGAAAAAACCTCTTCCGCTCGCCTCCAGGAGCTCACGCCGCGTGCAGCACACACAAACACATACTTAGTCACATGGACACGTAAGGACAGATACGTGGTGTCGAGCGCGGTGCCATCAATTAGACAGTGTCACGCTGCGTGGACACACGACGTGATGCCGTTTACATATGTACTAGTAATTGAGCAGAAATCTCGTAAGAAGCGGGCCGTGTTGTCGTATGTTGTCTTTCAGTTTATTACCTTTGATAGGATCCCCAACTTCTTGTCAGCACACACCTTCACGCTACTCAAATTAAAAATATTTCAATTCATTCATCAAACATACCAAATTAGAACGGAGTGTGTTAACCAAAAGTCAAGTGGTCTATTCAAAATTTTACATTTTTGACAATCGTTATCATTGACAGAACGCCACGTCGTCTACTCTACAGAGTAAGAAACTACAAACTGTGAACATCAAAACAGTTCTATTTCTATTTTTATTCATTACAAAATATTTCAGGGCAGGTTATTTTCTCTCATGTTATCTAACTACAAAAAGCGTAGTTAATTGTCTATTCATCGAGTTAACGTTTTTGTGTCAACACGTAAAGCGTGACGACACTCTCGACCGGCCGACATCGCCCGACAACGCCCGACACCGCGGGCGAACTCTCCAGTCATGCAGTTAATTAAACTCTTTGTAAGTTTGTATAGATCTCGGCGAACATCTCGCCGGGAATTAATTAAATAACGATAGGGTTATCCCATCTTGTGGAAGTAAAAGCCGATTATAATTTAGTTAGGAAATAACTTTTGATCTTTGAGGTTGTTGGTGATGGTGGCACAAACTCAAACAGTGGTTATTCAAATTACTGGTAGATGACGAAAATTTGCACCTTCTCAACGCTCCAGGTATCATCTTCAAAATACTTGTCCAATTTGTTTGGAAATCTATCTGTTGGACTAATTTGATTTTTTAGTCATCATCAATTATTTCTAAGTTATGTCTGTGAGAATTCTAATCATATTGCATGCACCGGTTGTCAATAAAGCGACAAAAATACTGTACTGAGATAATAGTCGAACTTAATACGAGTCTCACGTTAGACATACTCGTTGGTACATCTCAAGCGATCTGTACAGCATCGTTTGAGCAAGCGTGTGGGCGGTACTCTTAATAAGTTGACTCAAATAAACTAAAACTAACAGCGATTTGCCCGCTAAGTGAGGCGGTTAAGAGGAACTTAACGACCGGAATGAGCCGAAATGTTACACAAACGGTGTCGTTAACAGCACATCTGTCGCACTCGCTGCGAGGTAGGCGCAGGCGTAGCCACCTGACATACTTCGCTGCACAAGCCCGTCTGAAGAAGATTCCTATACAGTGTCGGTGTCGGGTTGTTTGAATGCAATTAAAATAAAGAGAGCGTCTGCGGGACGGATGCGGCGCGGCGCGGAGTGGCGCGGACACACGCCGACAATTAAATACTGTTTAGTGCGCGGGCGCACGCTGACAACGACCTGTCCATTCAGGGGTTTAAGTGACGGGTGGCAGCGGGTGATGAGTGCCGTGCAGCTAGGCACGACGGCACACTCCTAGTTCAAATGTACAGAACCCGATGAACAGATTGACAAAGAGATGCTTGGGTACTAGCTCTCACAAACATCCCTGAATGGTTTAAAAACAGAGTCGATTCCACATCATGATGATATATTGTAACTTTCTCAGGAAATAAAGGCCTTGAAAAGGTCAAAAAAACCTTAAATTTCATACATTTTTGACAGTTTGCGATAGACATGCGAATGCGATGCGAATGTGTAAATGAGTAGAATTGCCCCTCTGATACAATATCGCGGCTCAGGTCCCAGTCTCTCGTTCATCGTGTCCAGCTGCCCGCTGACCGCTCGCGCTCGTGCCTCAGCCCCTACTTTACCTAAGTCGATGTGATGTGGTAACTGCGCCCAATTACACATTAAACGGCGCACTTTCTCCTGCGCGCGCGCATCTCTCCGGTTCACTGCTCCAGCTCTACGAGACGTCCACACCACGCTCACATGCTCCACTTATATGAAACCGCTTTCATTTAAATCATTGTTTTCATTTCAAATCACGATGTTCGGTAGTTAGACTTGGAAGCAAAAGATTGTGACAGGATAAACTTACAAAACACTTGGTTTCTTGCTAGACGAAAAGAAAAATATAAAGAATTGCTATTTCATTAAAGTATTAGTGTATGAACGTACGATTCAAAAGGAATAAAAGCCACCGTCTTGAGCTCCTATCCACGGGTTCAAATGGCTTCAGGGTCGTGACCATGCATCTGGTTTAATTAAAGTATCCTCACAAAAGCAGCGCATGTTTACAGCTCGCCTGCGTACGCGCAGCTACGTGTGTTAGTAGTCTTTACGAATGTCGTGCGCCTGCGCAGCTATGCGCATGCGCACTGCTACGCTGCCACCGCGGTAATGAAACTACAGGGTCAGTGCGCATGTTAATTTAATTCCCAGTCAACAAATTGAAACAAGCTCCATCTAACTACAAACTTACCATTACCTGGCATTACTTGAATCCAGTTCATGAAAGAAATGGATTATAATCATAAGCTTGACCTCACTGTTCTAAATTCGCTCGATATTTCCGTGAAATTCCCACGGGAAATACTATTTCCTGCAGTATTTGAAAACTCTGGAGAAATAACTAGAAATAATTGCACAGTTCTATCGATTTTACCGTATTTTGCTATTGATAGATGTTCCTAGCGAGTGTTGCGTATGCGCAGTGTCACGTCGCATGTGAACCTGGCCTTCTCCGTATCCCGATATCATAAGTGTAGCCATCTTTTAAACGTGGCTTACTACGTGTGTGAGCACAATGAAGGTAGTCAATAGGCCAATCTCAATTCCTCCACCTACTTGAAATACCAAGAGATTTGTATCTCTACAACGTGAGTCTTCTATTAAGGTCCATTTCAAACAGCCTTCACTAGAAATTCACCAAGTTCATTTATCAGAAGTGTAGCAAAACGAATAGCCATTACAAATGATAGACGAGTACTCTCACTTTTGTAGTGCATGTAACCATCCGTCTCCGACATTTGCATAGCGTTGGTATCGGCGCGCCATCGGGCCGGGGCCGGGGGTCAGCAGACGCGCAGCCTCCATCCATCACGCCGCATCATTCATTACACTGACAAGGATAGCAGCTGAACCGCTCCGACGATGGGAACATAGTGGAGCACTGCACCAGGCTACCTGAGCTCCTCGACGGTAAAAAATGGTTTATGATGAATGCGGCTGGCAGCTTGCGTCGCTACCGACTACCGACTACCGACTAGCGAGTGCTCACAAAAAAGGGTTGATGTTTCACGTTTACACGGAGCTCCACTTTGTAATAGGAACAAGTTAGCGTCGTTCGAGACCACTCGAGAAGTGATTGACTGCGCCTGAGAGGGTCCCTTTGTGATTTAATAATCGAAAGTGTTGTTCTGAAATAAATTGTCATGTTTAGGGTTCCGTAGCCAAATGGCAAAAAAACGGAACCCTTATAGATTCGTCATGTCTGTCTGTCTGTCCGTCCGTATGTCACAGCCACTTTTTTAGGAAACTATAAGAACTATACTACTGTTGAAACTTGTTAAATAGATGAATTCTGTGAACCGCATTAAGATTTTCACACAAAAATGGAAAAAAAAACAGTAAATTTTGGGGGTCCCCATGCTTAGAACTGTAACTCAAAAAAAAATGTTTCGTCAAACCCATACATAAATGGGGTATCTATGGATAGGTCTTCAAAAATGATATTGAGGTGTCTATTATATTTTTTTTTCTAAACTGAATAGTTTGCGCGAGAGACACTTCCAAAGAGGTAAAGTGTGTGCCCCCCTTTTTTTTTTTTTTTTTTTTAGGGATGGGAAATCATCCAATGACTCCTGGAGTGTCAGACTTCTACTGACTAAAACCCATCCATGTTCCTTCATTGCCCTTTGTGTTCCGGAGCCACGGTGTCTCTTGCGAATAATCCCGCGACTCCGGCAGGCGTCGGCCCTTTCGGGCCCCTCTGTGTGCTGACTCTCTTTGAGGCGCGCGTGGAACACTAACGCCCCCCTTAACTTCTAAAATAATTTAAGAGAATGATAACACTAAAAAATATGTATGATGTACATTACCATGTAAACTTCCACCAAAAAATGGTTTGAACTAGATTTAGTAAGTAGTTTTTTTTAATACGTCATAAATCATAAACCGCAACTTTTGCTTATAATATGTTTGTACGGAACCCTCGGTGCGCGGGTCCGACTCGCACTTGGCTGGTTTTTTTGGTTTTATGATGTTCTAGCAGAGAAATGTGATGTAAAAGAAAAGGTACATATAAACTTAAAATGGAATTGGAAATGAAATAATTATGTTTTCTGAGAACAAATAAAATAAACAACAAACTAAAATCTAGCATTAAAAAAATGTGCACAAGAGATTGGCGGCATTGTCGCATTGAATGCCATGTTACTTAGCCTTTGGCCAAAGTAAAAGCCCGCGCTTGTGTCACGAAAAGTGTCAACCAACCGCTTCGAAGTTTGTTTGAAAAGGCTTTTCTATAATATAGTATTTTGTTTACCTAAGACATGCTAAAACGGTGTGAGATAGAGACCACTGCCCAATCAATAACTCCACAATCAAGGAAGGTAGGTACTCAACCATTATTTCCAGTAAACAAGCTCTCAGCCTCTCAGCCTCTCACCTCTCACCCAGTGCCACAGATACTGAGATAAGAGCTGACGAGCCATTACCGGCAGCCGGCAGCCAACGAACATGATGAGAGTAACAGACAACACAATAATACATCTGTGACCCAACTTAACACACGATAGGCAAAAAAAGCTTTTAAGATAGGCATCGCCTGCGCCTGCGCATCGCTCTGTGCATTAGTCGATACTCGATAGTGACTAGCGAGCTGATGTGTTCGCTGTGAACAACAGATCCACTAAAATGTGTGTCACTCACGATCTTAAATAGAGCTTTATGGTCTGCTCGTACATTCAGTTCCGTGGGTGAACCTTCGGTGGAACCATTTAACAGATAATGCTACGTAAGTTTGATACTCAGTGTCAGTGATACCAATGGTATCGTCACCCGCTCATAAACTAAGGGCAAAGGTGCTTCAGTGTTAAGTTATTTCAAAGCATAGTCGATATCGAAACATTCATAGGTCAGTCAATCCGTCCAGTGTTGATATTATATTAGTATGTTCTCAACATCAGCGTCGTGACGTGTGATGCCGTCGAGTAAGTACAACGTATTGTTTCTGTTTGCGTCACACCGTCACGTGCGAGCACGCTACAATTAGCACGCTGAGTGATTCGCAGTCGACGTATCTGTAGTGACGGAACACGGCCAGCTAACCTCACTTAAGTTTATAAATGAATCGTAAAATATTTATTTACTCATAATTGGAAAGTAGGCCTGAAGCTGCCTGAGGAGCGGGTTGAAAGTATTACTTTGCAGCCCTAGGGACAATCGTTTTCAAATGACAGCCGTCAAATCATAAAAAAACAATGATGATGAAAATGTTATGGCTGAATACTGAATAGCTGGCCAGGGGTCAGAGAAAAAAACCAAATAGTCGGGAAAGCGGCAATCCGATCTTCATTTGTATTTTTGAGCTTTTTAGGATTCCGTAGCCAAATGGAAAACACGGAACCCTTATAGATTCGTCATGTCTATCTGTCTGTCCGTCCGTATGTCATAGCCACTTTTCTCCGAAACTATAAGAACTCTGCTGTTAAAACTTGGTAAGTAGATGTATTCTGTGAACCGCATTAAGATTTTCACACAAAAATAGAAAAAAATACAATAAATTTTGGGGGTCCCCATACTTAGAACTGAAACTCAAAAAAAATGTTTTCATCATACCCATACGTGTGGGGTATCTATGGATAGGTCTTTAAAACTGATATTGAGGTTTCTAATGTATTTTTTTTTCTAAACTGAATAGTTAGCGCGAGAGACACTTCCAAAGTGGTAAAAACAAAAAAAAATATATGATATATATGTAAACTACCAGCGAAAATTGGTTTGAACGAGATCTAGTAATTATTTTTTTTAATACGTCATAAATCATAAATCGCAACTTTTGCTTATAATATGATACTAACAGGTTTGTACGGAACCCTCGGTGCGCGAGTCCGACTCGCACTTGGCCGGTTTTTTACATTTTTATTAACACAATGAGTTCATCAGAGTCAGGTTCTTCCTTTTAGTTTTACTTTCCAAGTATTCGTAATAAGAAGCACAGTGTTCACCTCGGGTGAAAGACTTATTTACTCGTCAATAGTCCAATGGACTAAATCACGCCGTTTCGGGACTCAATCAGTTACTTTCACCCCATAACCATGTACTATTAATTACTTACATGACAAGTAATTTAGGTAGGTACCTATTTATTATATATCTGTCAGCTACGTCGGGAAACTTTCCACCCCTTAAAACATTTAATCTATTTGATCTACACGCTTGCAATTTTACATGTCAAGTGACATTATTGAACGCCTCTAACAGTAGCTGAATGAACATAAAAGCGTAATAGGATCCATGATAAGGAACGTCGAGAGAACGTCGAGAGAACCTTGTCTTATTATAGTTAGATCTCACTTCTTTCACAGGCGAAGCCATTGCAGAGAAAAGTTCCCTTCGCAATCTTACACATTCATGTTTTTGTTGATAATTTATTTATTTATTTAAACTTTATGTACAACAGTGTTACATGGGCGGACTTAATGCAATAATGCATTCTCTACCTGTCAACCTTTGGGTAATACCATAATGACGTAACTATCACTAAAAATCGACTATGAAACGTCAGGCCCAGCTTTGAAATGGCAAGACGTGTTTGGAAAGGCACGTAATGTTAATGCCATGTTACTCACTGCAGATATTTTGGCAACAGCTACGTTTTACATTTAGAAATTCCCTGTCCTTTTTGAAATCTGATTTCTCAACACTGAAAATAAATCAAGAGCGAAAGTTGTTATAATATATAATGTAACATGCTCCTCAACTCTCGTCTCAATCGTCTGCGCACATCACTATGATGTGCCCTCACTGCGCCGTGCTATGCTAATGCAGCAGCAATAACATTACTCTCCAATGTTTACAGTTTAGAGACCAAACGCTCATGGTAATCGCGAGTGCGACGCATACTCGCAGTAACAGTGTAACGCTACCACTGCCGGCATTGCCCAACGTGCAACGGTGCTCTGTGCACAATCTGCGCAGACGCACAGACTTGCACAGTGGCGCTACAGATATTTTGAACGCGGCGACAAATGTATCCGCGAACTACTGCTGCGAGAAAAAGGAATATATCCGCCGATTGTTGTACACTCAGATAATGGAAGCAGGGTACACTATCTAGATATTGCTAAATAAAGTGATTTTAGTGTTTTCTAAAATGTAGCAAACAGCAATCGATTAATTGCGTGATCTTTCTTCGTAGAACCGGCAATTGGCATCATAGTAGACATTGGAACAATTTTAATGCTGCAGTTTCAAGATTGTGCTATCTATTTTATAAAAGAAATAACAATATTTTGAACAATTTATTGCTTTATTTACATAATGAGAATCCTTGTCACGGTAGCCCAGAAAGTGTCAGATATACCTACTACTATGTATCTATACACTGTCTGACTATCTACGAGTGCGTGTTTAGATAAACGCACTCGTGAAAGTGTCAGATATACCTACTACTATGTATCTATACACTGTCCGACTATCTACGAGTGCGTGTTTAGATAAACGCACTCGTGAAAGTGTCAGATATACCTACTACTATGTATCTATACACTGTCCGACTATCTACGAGTGCGTGTTTAGATAAACGCACTCGTGAAAGTGTCAGATATACCTACTACTATGTATCTATACACTGTCCGACTATCTACGAGTGCGTGTTTAGATAAACGCACTCGTGAAAGTGTCAGATATACCTACTACTATGTATCTATACACTGTCCGACTATCTACGAGTGCGTGTTTAGATAAACGCACTCGTGAAAGTGTCAGATATACCTACTACTATGTATCTATACACTGTCTGACTATCTACGAGTGCGTGTTTAGATAAACGCACTCGTGAAAGTGTCAGATATACCTACTACTATGTATCTATACACTGTCCGACTATCTACGAGTGCGTGTTTAGATAAACGCACTCGTGAAAGTGTCAGATATACCTACTACTATGTATCTATACACTGTCCGACTATCTACGAGTGCGTGTTTAGATAAACGCACTCGTGAAAGTGTCAGATATACCTACTACTATGTATCTATACACTGTCTGACTATCTACGAGTGCGTGTTTAGATAAACGCACTCGTGAAAGTGTCAGATATACCTACTACTATGTATCTATACACTGTCCGACTATCTACGAGTGCGTGTTTAGATAAACGCACTCGTGAAAGTGTCAGATATACCTACTACTATGTATCTATACACTGTCCGACTATCTACGAGTGCGTGTTTAGATAAACGCACTCGTGAAAGTGTCAGATATACCTACTACTATGTATCTATACACTGTCCGACTATCTACGAGTGCGTGTTTAGATAAACGCACTCGTGAAAGTGTCAGATATACCTACTACTATGTATCTATACACTGTCCGACTATCTACGAGTGCGTGTTTAGATAAACGCACTCGTGAAAGTGTCAGATATACCTACTACTATGTATCTATACACTGTCCGACTATCTACGAGTGCGTGTTTAGATAAACGCACTCGTGAAAGTGTCAGATATACCTACTACTATGTATCTATACACTGTCCGACTATCTACGAGTGCGTGTTTAGATAAACGCACTCGTGAAAGTGTCAGATATACCTACTACTATGTATCTATACACTGTCCGACTATCTACGAGTGCGTGTTTAGATAAACGCACTCGTGAAAGTGTCAGATATACCTACTACTATGTATCTATACACTGTCCGACTATCTACGAGTGCGTGTTTAGATAAACGCACTCGTGAAAGTGTCAGATATACCTACTACTATGTATCTATACACTGTCCGACTATCTACGAGTGCGTGTTTAGATAAACGCACTCGTGAAAGTGTCAGATATACCTACTACTATGTATCTATACACTGTCCGACTATCTACGAGTGCGTGTTTAGATAAACGCACTCGTGAAAGTGTCAGATATACCTACTACTATGTATCTATACACTGTCCGACTATCTACGAGTGCGTGTTTAGATAAACGCACTCGTGAAAGTGTCAGATATACCTACTACTATGTATCTATACACTGTCCGACTATCTACGAGTGCGTGTTTAGATAAACGCACTCGTGAAAGTGTCAGATATACCTACTACTATGTATCTATACACTGTCCGACTATCTACGAGTGCGTGTTTAGATAAACGCACTCGTGAAAGTGTCAGATATACCTACTACTATGTATCTATACACTGTCCGACTATCTACGAGTGCGTGTTTAGATAAACGCACTCGTGAAAGTGTCAGATATACCTACTACTATGTATCTATACACTGTCCGACTATCTACGAGTGCGTGTTTAGATAAACGCACTCGTGAAAGTGTCAGATATACCTACTACTATGTATCTATACACTGTCCGACTATCTACGAGTGCGTGTTTAGATAAACGCACTCGTGAAAGTGTCAGATATACCTACTACTATGTATCTATACACTGTCCGACTATCTACGAGTGCGTGTTTAGATAAACGCACTCGTGAAAGTGTCAGATATACCTACTACTATGTATCTATACACTGTCCGACTATCTACGAGTGCGTGTTTAGATAAACGCACTCGTGAAAGTGTCAGATATACCTACTACTATGTATCTATACACTGTCCGACTATCTACGAGTGCGTGTTTAGATAAACGCACTCGTGAAAGTGTCAGATATACCTACTACTATGTATCTATACACTGTCCGACTATCTACGAGTGCGTGTTTAGATAAACGCACTCGTGAAAGTGTCAGATATACCTACTACTATGTATCTATACACTGTCCGACTATCTACGAGTGCGTGTTTAGATAAACGCACTCGTGAAAGTGTCAGATATACCTACTACTATGTATCTATACACTGTCCGACTATCTACGAGTGCGTGTTTAGATAAACGCACTCGTGAAAGTGTCAGATATACCTACTACTATGTATCTATACACTGTCCGACTATCTACGAGTGCGTGTTTAGATAAACGCACTCGTGAAAGTGTCAGATATACCTACTACTATGTATCTATACACTGTCCGACTATCTACGAGTGCGTGTTTAGATAAACGCACTCGTGAAAGTGTCAGATATACCTACTACTATGTATCTATACACTGTCCGACTATCTACGAGTGCGTGTTTAGATAAACGCACTCGTGAAAGTGTCAGATATACCTACTACTATGTATCTATACACTGTCCGACTATCTACGAGTGCGTGTTTAGATAAACGCACTCGTGAAAGTGTCAGATATACCTACTACTATGTATCTATACACTGTCCGACTATCTACGAGTGCGTGTTTAGATAAACGCACTCGTGAAAGTGTCAGATATACCTACTACTATGTATCTATACACTGTCCGACTATCTACGAGTGCGTGTTTAGATAAACGCACTCGTGAAAGTGTCAGATATACCTACTACTATGTATCTATACACTGTCCGACTATCTACGAGTGCGTGTTTAGATAAACGCACTCGTGAAAGTGTCAGATATACCTACTACTATGTATCTATACACTGTCCGACTATCTACGAGTGCGTGTTTAGATAAACGCACTCGTGAAAGTGTCAGATATACCTACTACTATGTATCTATACACTGTCCGACTATCTACGAGTGCGTGTTTAGATAAACGCACTCGTGAAAGTGTCAGATATACCTACTACTATGTATCTATACACTGTCCGACTATCTACGAGTGCGTGTTTAGATAAACGCACTCGTGAAAGTGTCAGATATACCTACTACTATGTATCTATACACTGTCCGACTATCTACGAGTGCGTGTTTAGATAAACGCACTCGTGAAAGTGTCAGATATACCTACTACTATGTATCTATACACTGTCCGACTATCTACGAGTGCGTGTTTAGATAAACGCACTCGTGAAAGCCGCTGACCAATGTGAAAGCTACTTACTCAATCAAAACACACACATAGTTACAATCAGACAAACTTTAGGCAGTAATTAAACGCATCGCAACAATAGCTTCAGCAGGTACCTGCCTAGTTGCACAAGCACAGTCGCACAGATAGCCGCGCGGGACACGTGCTAATTAATTAAACATTAGTAATTAATGAGCCGCGAGAGCGATTGCGACCACCGCCGTACTGCCGCACACCCCTCCCCGCACCGCGCCGCACCACACCGCACCGCACCGCACCGCCTGCTGAGCTTGTGGCTACAAATTAAATCTACATTGTTTTTTAATCACGACTGCTGCGCTGTCTTTCACTGCTTATTACTCGATTGTATATTTTGGCAAGTCAGGATTTAATTACATAATACATACCCACTCTTAGAAATAGTTCTGAAAAGGTTTAGCCACTACAGATCTATACCCAGTAATGCATTGTCGTTGAATCTAAAAGTATAAATCTGCAGTCACCCTAGTCGCCCTAACAACTTAGTTACTAGAAAAAAAAAAAAAAAAAACTTAGTTACTAAATGAAGATACGTATCCTTTCATGACACACGTCTACTGAGAACCTCACTGTTACCTCCTAGGAAACTTGAAATGTTGCAATCTGACTTACCTAGTTAGGAGCAGTGCCAAACAGAACAACCATTAAACAAAGTACATGTTTTTGACACCATGATACATGTGTCCATAATCACAGTGTACAATCTGACCATGTATCGAGCACTGCAATGATTAATGTGTCCACTACCACGCCAGCCTCACTGTTAGTGACACATACAATGTAGTACATCACTATACATCACTGCACATCACTATAACTCACTTCTGACACTCTTGACACATTATCGACACTTACCATCAATCACCGAATCAGTGTGCGATCGTTCGACAGTCAATACAACGAGTTAGGCAATAGTCGCATTGATGTTAAATATTTTTATGGTCGATTTCGATCTAAATTGTGATTATATCGATGGAAGTCAAGTGTGTCCAATCGAGTCATTAATAGTCATCGACATTGAAGCTGACTCAATTATCGTAGTCAATTATGTGATGTGAGCGAAGTAGTAGTCGAAGAGACATTATGAAGGCGATCACATTACAGACGGCTTTCATTATCAGTCAATTTGAACGATTACAATTATTTAACTACTACTAGAGAAAGAAACACAACGAAAATACTAAACAAGATAACAAAATAAAAACTTTACTACAGCAAAACAAAACAAATGTTCCGTCGTTGTATGAAAATATAATTACGGGAAGATGTGCGGTATGCTACGATTTCAAAGATTGCAAAATTGAAACACGTGGGCAATCTGCTCGGCGTGACATCTGTGGCAGGTGACCATACACTTCCCATGGACTGCGGACATATGTAGGCTCCCTGTCCACAGTAAGCCCACCACATTAGGGCCTCCTCGCTCGATGTCTCAATTCCCAGCAGTTTCGCTTGACATTCCTCACACGTAGCGGTGTTTGCTTTATACGCCCTTATTAGGAGAGAAACCTCCTAGTTGTGCTGTACGTGGTCATACCGAAGTGGCGCGTCATCGCGAGCTTAACAACATCAATTGTTTCACGCACAGTTCTACAGCTTATATTTAATGGTGGTGTGTAGTGCCCTGAGGACACAGGAAGTCGTAAAGCTTAGTGATGGAGTCCGAGATTGATTTGTGAAAGCGTTTGATGCCTGCGGGACACATCACACGTCACAACATTGACAATTATACGTTGTGTGCGCCTGTGCTTGAGGATTTACCGTGCGTTATAGATAATGACGGGTCTCATGCTGGTAATTATGAGGGGGGCACGTCATTTTTAATTCGATAATGTTTGTAAATCGCGTGCAGAGCTGCCGCGTCAGGCAATTCCGAGGAATGGAGCAGTTATGTTTGTAGACAGCAAAATAGATTTATTGTAGGCGACTGCTAACAGTATCGTTCAGAGATTTTGGTTGCTGAATTTGAAAAGGAAATTTCGTCCTTCTTCCAATTTAACCGACTAGTGATTCAATTTGAACAAGCTGAAGCGCTCTGCAGACTCTTCTCTGCAGTGGATCAAACTACATAGTTCGTTAAGCAATATTTGTAATGATTTACTATAATCGGTTAATATAATAATGTGGTGTTCAATTATTCGTGTGACGATGGACGTCGCGTGCATCACGTGCGGCGTGCGCGGACGCACACGACGCGCCGCGCGCCTGCCGTGCCGCAATGATGAAATCGATACCATTATCATGCTTTATTGAGCATGCATTAATTTGTCTCAACAACACTTTTTATAGTAGATATAGACAATAATAGTATTTCTTTATTTTAGAATTAAAATAAGTGCAAAGAAATTTTTAAAAATATTTATTGCTCATCCATATAGGGAGTAAACTTTAAGAAGTATAACTTTTCTCGATGACAACATAAATATTTAAGACAAATCAGGGCTGAAAAGTAGCTCTTCCGCCTTAAGACAAATCAGGGCTGAAAAGTAGCTCTTCCGCCTGACGCAGGTCCTCACCGGACATGGATGTTTCGGGAAGTTCCTGCACCGAATTGGGCGGGAGGAAACGCCCGGGTGTCACCACTGCGAGGATCGACCGGAGGACACGGTAGAGCACACTGGGCAGGTGTGCCCCACTTGGGCGGCGCACCGCCGTGTCCTCGAAACGGCGATTGGCGGCGACCTCTCGCGTCCGGCCCTGGTCCAAGCCATGGTCCGGAGCGAGACGGAATGGGACGCCGTTGCATCCTTCTGCGAAGCAGTCATGCTAGCGAAGGAGGTGGCGGAGCGGGAGAGGAGACCCTCTCGTCCCGGCCGCCGTGGTAGACGCCGCGGGCGTCGGGGGCCACCTGGTGACCTCCGGCCACCGTAGGCGTAGACCTGTGGACGGCGAGCTATGGGTGGCTCGCCGTCCGTCCGTCTAGTGACGACAGGCCGTGTCGACGGCGCGTTAGTGTTCCACGCGCGCCTCAAAGAGAGTCAGCAACACAGATCGCGGGATTATTCGCAAGAGACACCGTGGCTCCGGAACACAAAGGGCAATGAAGGAACATGGATGGGTTTTAGTCAGTAGAAGTCTGACACTCCCTCCCGCTACACCCAGAGCGGGAGGAGTCATTGGATGATTTCCCATCCCTAAAAAAAAAAAAAAGGGTTGAAAAGTAGCTATTATGTGGTGTAGGCCGGAGTGTGTGTAGAGTACAATTTAAAAGTATGTATGACGCACACAACAATGTTAAAGCTCAGACTGCGATACACAGAATTGATTGATTGGCTGTTAGATGATCGCGATAACAAAAGAGCCAGACAGGATATGATCCCACACTAAAAGTTTCCTCTCAGCCGCAACAACCAATTAAACGTTGTGCTTCTTAAACAAGTAATAACAACAATTAAAGAAATAATCTCCCGAGTATTGATATTATCTCAAATCGATCTGTCGATCAAACGGACGCGCTGCACTGCACACAAGATGGCGGCCACTTAATTCATTCGTTTTATTTGTTTCAAACGAACGATTAGAAGCGGCATCCATTCATAAGCGACTGCGCGCACATCAATCATTATCGTGCCGAGCAGGTACACAGTCCAGTTAAAGTTACAGCCAATAAACTGGAGCAGTTGCCGCCACGCAAGCGATTACTGCACAGATTTAAACTTCCTTTTTAACCGACTTCCCAAAAAGGAGGAGGTACTCAATACGATTGTATCTTTTTTATGTTTATTACCTCATAACTCCGTCATTTATGAACCGATTTGAAAAATTCTTGTTTTATCTTAAAGGATATACTTTTCGATTGGTCCCATTTAAATTTTATCAAAATCGGTTAAGAAATTTGGATTTTAAATCGACATAGCTGGAATTCGTTTACTTGGTTTTTTTGTCATCCGAGTGAACGAAATTGCGTATTTTGCTGTCCTGCGATTTTACAGTGGCGTTTTTAAAAAGTGAAAAACAAAAAAAAAACCTTTTTACAAAAAATAATTACAACCGACTTATTACTACTATTTATATACAAAAACTTTTTACAAAAAAATACAACCGACTTCCAAAAAAAAAACACTACAAAGTAAAAAATAACTTTAATTTCGGAAGTCGGTGTTTTTGTTAGTTTCTTCGTATTTTGACACCGACTTCCGAAATTAAAGTTATTTTTTACTTTGTAGTGTTTTTTTTTTTGGAAGTCGGTTGTATTTTTTTGTAAAAAGTTTTTATTTTTCACTTTTTAGTGGTGCCCTACACCTAACAACACCACTCCAAAATCGCAGAAAAGCAAAATACGCAATTTCGATCATCAAAGAATCATCTAAATAGTCAAATTCCAGCTATTTCGATTTAAAATCCAAAGTTCGTAACCGATTTTGATATGATTTAAATGGGACCAATCTGCAAGTATATCCTTTCAGATAAAACAAAAATTTTTCAAATCGGTTCATAATTGTCGGAGATATGAGGTAACAAACATAAAAAAAAAAAAAAAAAAAAAAAAACATACTACCGAATTGATAACCTCCTCCTTTTTGGGAAGTCGGTTAAAAATAACTTTAATTTCGGAAGTCGGTGTCAAAATACGATGAAACTAACAAAAACACCGACTTCCGAAATTAAAGTTATTTTTTACTTTGTAGTGTTTTTTTTGGGAGTCGGTTGTGTTTGTTTTTCCTTAAACTTTTCACTAATGATGTCACTTTGTGATTGTCTTTGGAAAGAACAGTCATGTCAGCGAGGTGGTCGACGTCGAAGACGACTTCTTGTTACCTGCATAAGTAATGTATGCAGGCAGCAACTTATCTACGAATGGTTGATTTTATAAACCAGTCATGGAACCCCTTTTTTTTTTTTTTGGCTGGGAAAAAATGCGTTACGCATACCCTCTCACTCGGGGGAGTGGGAGGGGTATGTGGGACTCCCCGGGCAAGCCCGGTATACCCACTAAAACAACCCAGCATGAAATTCCCGCATCGTCCGAGTGGGGGTGGACTGGGAGATCGGTGTAGCCTTTACGTCCAGTCCACCTCCGACGACCGCCCGCCTTCACAGCGGGCCCTTCACGCCCCTCCCGTTGGGGGAGGGCCGGGAACCTCCGACGATGGTGGTGATGCGTGCAATGCGGGCGGAGGCGCCCCCGCGCCTGTCACCCGCCCATCACCACCGCGAGGAGGGAGAAGAGGACGTCTTCTCCGACCTCGCCTTCGTCTGCGGAGCGGCGCAGCGAGAGGATCGTCCTCCCGCGCGCGCTCCGCCGCCTCCTTCTTCGAGATGACATCCTCGCAAAAGGAGGCGACCGCGGCCCAGGACTCCTCACTCCCCAGCATGCATCTGACCACGCTGGGAAGGGAGAGGTCCCGTCCGATCTCCGCAGTGAGACTGCGACGCGGCTCGGACCAAGCTGGGCACACCTCCAGTGTGTGCTGCGCCGTGTCCTCCGCCGCGTCGCAGTCGTGACACGCCGGTGTCTCCTCCCTCCCGATCCGGTGCAGGTGCGTGCCGAAACAGCCGTGGCCTGACAACACCTGCACCAGACGGAAGGAGAGGAAGCCGTGCGGCCGCTCGAGCCAGTCTCGCAAGACTGGACCGAGCGCGTCCAGCGTTCGACGGCCAAAGGTGACTGAGGTGAGGTCCTCTGTCCTATGGACGATGATGGCGTCCCTCGCCTCCCTCCGCACGGCTTCCCGCTCCTCAGCGAAGGGGCGCTCCCCGAGCGCTTTTCGGCGCGCCGTCCATTCGTACACTCTGGCGAGCACCCACGCCTCCAACTCCCAAGGAGGGGTGCTCGCCAGAGCACACGCCGCCGAAAAGCCTACAGATCGGTAGGCCCTCGTCACCCGCTGCGCGATGGCCCTTTGGGGCCTGCAGATTGCCGTCGCAGTTATGGAACCCCTGCTCCCTACAACACTTGGCCTAGACAAAGCGATATTCTATCAGTGACAAGGTGACAATTATATTATGTAGAAAAACTGTTAAAGAAATCTTACAAAAATAAAGTCAATCCTGTTTTTATAATGCTATATTATGTAAGAAGATTTAAATACACCCTTTCATGTGTAATCATGAAAGGGATCGCCAGTTGTTTAGGCCCTGCAGGTAACAGGAACTTAATAGAAACATTATTTTAGGTTTTCCGTGTATCCTAAATCTTATATTTTCGTGGTGTAATTATACCAGCATCATTGAAGACCGTACATCAATTATCATTAGCTCACTCGCTGCACTAGCGCGCTATAAAGCTCGCTCATTACCGCACGGGGAGGAAGCAGTCTGTTTACGATCGGCAGTACACGTCCACGGTACTACACGCCATTACGTGATCATTGACGCTCACACTATTATGGGTATTGAGTTATACTCATTAGCAGACGTCGGCGGCGAGCTGCTGTAAAATTAGAGAAAATCTTAGTTAAGACATTTGTCTGTTAACATATTTATTTGAACTTACAGAGCCACAGTAATAAAATATAGAATTTTAAATAGTCAGAGAGGCTGACTGTAATGAATAATCTACAAATTCAAGCTGTTTCTTCACAAATAACAGCGGGGCAATGTTCACAATTTAAAGGTTTTGCATTCACATTGGATTCGCAAACTGTGGTAACACTCTTATAACTTTACCTTTTGGCAAGTTTGGTGGTTGATGAGATGATATTACGACGTGAACCTGAGCACTTTTTACTTAAAAATTCTCATACTTATAGAAATTGGTTTTCTGGTTGGAGACTGTAAATCAGTTTGGAAAGTCATATTATCTGGCCACACCAGCAGTATTGTTCGAGTGTTTATTTCACGTGTGTTAGTATGTTCGTGTAAGTTTCCTCGTAAATCGTGGCTGGTGTAGCTGCAGGGTAGAGTTTCAGTGATTCGCTAAGTAACGCGTTCTGAAGGCGGTAACTTTCGTGTACAATACGGTCGCGTGCGGAGCGCCCGAGTATCAGTTTCTAGGAATGTGATCCGTGTCTGCAGGTCCACTCGATGACACCCGGCAAATTGGCAGAAAAACTACACGAAACAACTTTGGAACTGGAGCCGACATAAAATGGTTAGATTAGGTTAGGATGTTTAGGTGCTTGTCTTAAGTTATCAAGCATATTCGAAAAGATTTTGGATAATGATTGAAGAATTCGTTTCCCGAACCCAAGCTCTGTAAAAGTACTAGTTTATCTCAAGAATATCTCGATGATATTGGCGCAGAAGTAGATTTTAATCTGGAATAGCACATTTGCTAGGCTGTTTATACCGGAAGTTTGTTCCTTTGGGACAATTTCCAACATTGGCGCGGGCAAAGCAGCTGGTAGACGATAGTTGTTTATAAATGTTAGGACTGTACGAGTGTACGTAGGTACTCTATGTAAGACTTTCTAATCGTGCTAAGTACCTCACCTTCTGTATCTTTCGTATTAGTAATAGATGCGCCAGCGCAGCCGCGTGGTCGCGTGGGCGTTTGTTTGTAGTCACCCCCCTGCCCCCCTCGTCCGCGGCTGGCCAGGTGACAGGCGACAAGCATGACAAGTGACGCGCATTTGTCAGACAACGTCGTCACTGACATCAATGGGCACATCGTTTATAGGCAGGATTACTGGGAAACACGGCTGAATGGAAGAGCGATTGTCTCAACATAAAGCGAGAGATATTAGTGTTGTTTGTATGGCCGGTAATCGCGTGTCGTGTGAGCTGAGAGATTTAAACGAGCTGTTCATTAAATTGAACGCTCTCTGCTCTTTCTCTTCTTTATTATGTTATGAGACGTTTATGTTTTTCTTTTTGATAGATTCGTTGTTGTTAAACTGTGAAGCTTTCATTGAGGCTAGGGGAGTGTTGGAGATCAAAGTGTTATTGTTTTGGTACTTAAAACAAATAACTGCCATCAAAAGCACATCTCCATAAAGATTTAAGAAACTCGATGCGTTGGCGAGACGCTACAGTACTACACGGAATGGTAAATCCATTATAATAACTCTAATACAGTAACTTTGTCTGTCTGTCTGCCATTTTGTTACATCTTCACGTCTGAAAGTCTAATGCTGAACGGATTTCGATGAAGCTTGGGACACTGTGTCCTAGAGAGATATTTAACGTTCGGAATCTTTGACGCAGAACCTCACAAGGTAACATTTTTTTATGAAATAAGGTTGAAAACAAAAGCGCTCTGTGTTCAGTTCCCCACAGTACGGTCATGTTATTAAGTTATCCGCGTATCACCCCGTGTACTGCACCGCCTTGTATTCTCCCGCGCCTCACGTCAGAGCTGCGGCTCATGCGCACGCGATTACCTGCACACTGCGCATGCGCACTGCTGCTCGTGGGGCTGCTAGGTTAAGGTTGGCATGTTACAAGCTATGGTGAAAATATACGAATTCAACTACTCGTATGGTTTTTGAAAAAATCAAAGATTCTAATACACTGACTGTTTACGGGAGAAATCATTTTAAACTTTCTAAAGACGCAGAATGTTTTAATCACTACACATTATAAAACAAAATCCTCCGCTGCGTCTGTCTGTTCGCGATAAACTCAAAAACTACTGCACTGATTTCCATGTTGTTTTCAACAATGGATAGATTGGTTCTCGAGGAAGGTTTTAGTATACGTATAATTTGTCAAGTTTTTGTTACACTGGCTTAAATATTATGATATTTGTTGGAGGTGTCTTTCAACAAAAAAGTGCCTAAACCCTTTGAGATATAACAAAATAATGTAGAGTGGAATGGTGTATATTTTATAGGTGTACAGAAAAGTCCGCGAAGGCATATGTCTATCTCTTAAGGATAACATATTATACACATTTTAGTACTTTAAAAAAAAATAATTATACAACGTTAATTGGAAACCTATTTACACAAATACGGTATCAATCCTTATCATTTTAAATTAGTTAGAGGCTTTTTAAAGCATTTTATATGTACACTAGCTGACCCGCGCAACTTCGTCTGCGTCATATTTTCCATTAATTCTGCGCTCCTTTTTGACTTAGCTTAATGATATATAGCCTATAGCCTTCCTCGATAAATCGGCTATCTAAAATAATTTTTCAAATCGGACCAGTTGTTCCTGAGATTAGCGTGCTCAACCAAACAAACTCTTCTGCTTTATAATATTATAACTCAGAGTCAGAGGTTCTCAGATTTTGTTGTGCAAGGCGTTGCGAACGTTCGACACTCGACTCTCGTGCGCGTATTACCTGAGATTTTCTCTGATTTTGTTCAGCAAGGCGTTGTGAACGTTCCGGTGAAGATTCTCCCATACGGTGTATTCTTGCTGCCCGTGCTTGAGAACTATGTTTAGTAAGTTGAGACCTGGCTCTCTTAGGCATTTTAAAATGTTTAAGAAAATGTTAAAAGCGTGTAAGTGTAAAATAAACACAAAAGTGTAAAATATTCTAGCTCTGAAAAGAACTGTTGTGTGGCCCTGAAAAGAACTGTTGGTTAGCCCTGAAAAGAACTGTTGGTTAGCCCTGAAAAGAACTGTTGGTTAGCCCTGAAAAGAACTGTCGTTTGGCTCTGAGAAGAACTGTTGTTTAGCTCTGAGAAGAACTTTTGCGTAGGTGTAGTTTTCTAAAAAAAATCGCACGAAAATTATTAGACTTTGCGCACGACCGCTGCGTAGGGAGCCGACCTCACGTCTGAGCCGTGCGTGTACCTTAAGTAGCCTCCACGCTATTCCCGAAGTTGATCGAAGTTGAGCGAATACGATAGTGTAGAAGGGCACTTCGCTTCGCCTCGTGCAACTTCGCTTCGCCCCGGGCGACTTCCAGTTGTTGTCGGTTTTTGCGCCCGAGTCAAAGGACTCGAAGTTCGAACACGAAGCGTCTGTCGCACACTACTCGGCTCACTTCGGTTCGTGTCAGCCATAGTAAATACGCACGTATTTTTATTATGCGAGAGTACACATTGCAACGGCAGTTGCCACATGAACGTTATCCTATCGTATCCTACGTTGTCTATCGTGAGGGGAACAGGGGGAACGGGCGACTGAGCTCCTCGCGATATTGCTCGAGTGTGTGGACACCTTCGGACTTCGGTCAACTTCGGAGAGCACTTCGCCTCGTGCAACTTCGGAATAGTGTGGAGGACACTTTACATTACTCATAGATCTAAACTCGCCTCCCGCACGCGCACCCCCGCCTTGGTGACGTCCACTTCGCAACGGGCCGTGCAGCAGAAATCGTAATATTTTAATTTCGCCATAACTTCAAAACCAAACGTCCGATTTTAATCATTCAAAGACCAAATATTATCTACATAAACTGTACTTAGTGATGAAATAGTTTATTTTGATAAGGATTAATAGCATGAGTAAAATAAACGCGTTTAAATGTAGTCCAAAAAAAATCAAGATTTTTAAATAAAAAAAATGGTTGTTGTGCCTCACTCGACAGAGATAGGTATAGTGTGTCGCGGACTTTTTTGTAGATATTTATAAGATCTACAATTAATTAGAACAATGTATGGTTCTATCTTTTATAGTTTAGGCAGCGTACGCAAAATAAGTAACTTTTCCGGTTGATTTTTACACCTTGTGTCCGAAAAACCCAAATATCTTACGGAACCCTATTTTTTTCCAAAATAAAATATAGCCTATGTTACTCGTGGATAATGTAGCTTTCGAATGGTGAAAGAATTTTTAAAATCGGTCCAGTAGTTTTTGAGCCTATTCATTACAATCAAACAAACAAACAAACAAAGTTTTCCTCTTTATAATATTAGTGTAGATTATCTCTTTTACACCATATTTATTATTAATTCAAAAAAACTACCAACGCGAGAACGGATGCATGGATCTGGCTGAAATTTGGTACAGCGATAGATAATAGTCGGGAATTAGATTTATCCCTGGAATAAGTTTCCATAGGTTGCGGGAACGGGAACAAAAGTTCATGATGACTATCGGTAGCGGTAACAGACATCCACTCGGGCGCAGCCGCGGCCAACAGCTAGTAGGATATCATTCTGTTCTTACACTAATTGATACTGCTCGTAGCGAAGTATGTACATATTTGTTTTGATGATACTTCACGAGACTTGTATTTATTATACAGATGTAATTAGTGTTACCTCTTTCCTGGATTCTTCATTTTTCCTGAGTTGCCTCAACTGCCAGTCAACTGCGACCCACTCCGTCCAAGTATGTGTCGTCCCTTAGTCTTCGTGTTAGCTATCGGCGTCATCTGCGCGGGCGCAAGCAGCGGCGCGGCGTCGACCCGGGTGCGAACCCTGGACTCAGGCGTGGAATATATTGCGCTATCCACTCGTCGAACATCAAGATTGCGGCGGTTGTTACTATGTGCATAACTGAGCAGATCCGCGGCACACATACTCGTACATGTTGCACATTGTTACATAGGTAATATACCCAGTGGTGTGCCTAACGACTACAGTCCTTTAGATAAGAAAAATATTATTCTTGTGCTTACATTTTACCGATATATCACCACAAGATATAGAGCCAGGAATGGTTTGATCTTCGGTGAATATTGACATAAAACTATGAGCTGTTTGTTTTTATTGGCCGCCTGTATAAATACGCTATGTTTGTCTCCGGGGCGATCCATTGGCGGATGTAGATCAAGTCAAATATTAGCTTTGGCTCCAACACGTCGTGATTGGGACACTCGCTGCTCAATGCCCGCTGTCGATGGCGGACAACAAGCGTCAACACGGAACTCGAGAGGTGACAAACTATGGACCTCACGTCAGCACACACTTCAGATTTGGCGCGGTTTTGCCTTTCATCAACTTGAGTTGTTTATGTAAATAAATGTAAATTTATTAAAATATACCTAGCCTACTAAGTGACGGGCAGATCCACAGTAAAATAAAAAGAATGTATAGTTATACATTTTATATCATCATATGTAAAACCATGTAGGTACATACTTAGAAATAATAAAACAGTCTCATTCTGTGCTTCAGGTTTATGTTGGCCGCTGCTCCGCCTGTCTGAATGTCGCAAAGGGAGCCGGAATACAAAGTATGCTATGTATTATGAAAGTTCCGATGTCCCAAACATTTATTTAGCTTATTAATAAAAAACGATTTCTATCTAATATTAATTTATTTTTAACAAATTAGGTAATCTTTACTAACATTATAAAGAGGCAAATCTTTATTTCTTTAGGTACTTAATATGCTTAATAATTAAAAATCTATACTAAAATTAAAAAAGGTAAAGTTTGTGAGGTTGTAATCTCTGGATCTACTGAACTGATTTTGAAAATTCTTCTAACAATAAAAAACCACTATATTTGTGAGTGTCATAGGTAATATATTAACCCAAAAATAGGAAATATATACCGCCCAACGAAGTGGGCTGGGCACAGGTCAGCTAGTAGTCAATTAATATAATACAGACAGACTATCTGCCTCTGTGTCAAATACCGCCCAACGAAGTGGGCTGGGCACAGGTCAGCTAGTAGTCAATTAATATAATACAGACAGACTATCTGCCTCTGTGTCAAATACCGCCCAACGAAGTGGGCTGGGCACAGGTCAGCTAGTAGTCAATAAATATAATACAGACAGACTATCTGCCTCTGTGTCAAATACCGCCCAACGAAGTGGGCTGGGCACAGGTCAGCTAGTAGTCAATTAATATAATACAGACAGACTATCTGCCTCTGTGTCAAATACCGCCCAACGAAGTGGGCTGGGCACAGGTCAGCTAGTAGTCAATTAATATAATACAGACAGACTATCTGCCTCTGTGTCAAATACCGCCCAACGAAGTGGGCTGGGCACAGGTCAGCTAGTAGTCAATAAATATAATACAGACAGACTATCTGCCTCTGTGTCAAATACCGCCCAACGAAGTGGGCTGGGCACAGGTCAGCTAGTAGTCAATTAATATAATACAGACAGACTATCTGCCTCTGTGTCAAATACCGCCCAACGAAGTGGGCTGGGCACAGGTCAGCTAGTAGTCAATAAATATAATACAGACAGACTATCTGCCTCTGTGTCAAATACCGCCCAACGAAGTGGGCTGGGCACAGGTCAGCTAGTAGTCAGTAAATATAATACAGACAGACTATCTGCCTCTGTGTCAAATACCGCCCAACGAAGTGGGCTGGGCACAGGTCAGCTAGTAGTCAATAAATATAATACAGACAGACTATCTGCCTCTGTGTCAAATACCGCCCAACGAAGTGGGCTGGGCACAGGTCAGCTAGTAGTCAGTAAATATAATACAGACAGACTATCTGCCTCTGTGTCAAATACCGCCCAACGAAGTGGGCTGGGCACAGGTCAGCTAGTAGTCAGTAAATATAATACAGACAGACTATCTGCTTCTGTGTCAAATTTCATCAATATTCATATATATACAATGTGACATATTTTTTTTGTTTACAATTTGACTTTATTTACACAATTTGACATTTATATTTATTTTTTATAAACTTTGCCTTTGTAAATTAGTTTGACATGTTTATGAATGTGAGGACTATGTGGATTAATTTTTATTACGAGTAATTTTAACGGTTGTCTGGCGGTATGAGTGTTTTGTACGGCCTACCCAAATGTCCTTTCTTTGGTATTTGTTCATCAGAACGTTGAGCTCCTAAGTAGATCAGAGTTGAGCTACACAACTGCTGACAAATGCTTGCACTGACTGGATAGGTTCACTCATATCTGCATGGTTCTTTCTTCTGAAGACCATTTCAGACACTAATCCACATGGTGCTTAAATTCAAAATTGTTAGTGTGAGGACTATGTAGGTAATTATTCTTTAAAATTAATTTCATGACTGTCTGGCGGTTTGAATATATTTCGTGGCCTACCCAAATGTCCTTGCTTTGGCATTATTCGTCGGATCATTTAGCTCTTCAAAGTTGAGCTGCATGATAACTGACAAATGCTTGCACTGTCTGGATAGGTTCACTCAAACCTGCGTGGTACTTTCCTCAAAAGGCTACCACAGACGTGAACCTACATGGTTTGCATATATTAATCACGTTTGTCTGGACTTTAAAAGAGACTATGACCTCTGAGTTTGTTTCGGTGTTTCTTCTCAGGGTAGTCAGCTAGGAAACATCAGCCTCATCTAGAAAAAGAATATTGACGTGTAAAAGAGTTACATGTAACCTATTTGAAAAAATAAATACTACATACTAGCTTCTGCCCGCGACTTCGTCCGCGTAGCGTGATGATATATAGCCTATAGCCTTCCTCGATAAATGGGCTATCTAACACTGAAAGATTTTTTCCTGAGATTAGCGCGTTCAACCAAACAAACAAACTCTTCTGCTTTGTAATATTAGTATAGATTTATGATTATGATTTGATTTATGATTTCATCAAGATCCGTTCAGCCGTTCTGATGTAATTGAGTAACATCCATCCATCCAAACTTTCACATTTATAATATTAGTACAGGAGTATAGATTATAATGTGTCGTTGTAATGAAAATGTGGATGACATGTTACTGTTACTGATTAAAATATTGAATGAAGTGAATCCGATTCTGTAGTTGTATTGCGAATAACGCTCAAACCTTTTGCCCTCAGAACCGTTGGGCAAAATAGACAAAGTCAGGTTCGAAGCCTAGTCGATGAAAGCTGCTGCTGCAGTTGTAAAGCAAATAGAGAACGGTTAATATCTGGCATTTTGCAGAATTTTCATAAAACAAGTGGGATTTGAATACAATGTCAACATTATTGTGCATCCATAATGCATGGCGGCCTGCACCTGCGTGCGCCTGCGCAGCGCCCGCGCCGATAGCGACTGATAGCGCGCAAGCGCACGTCGCGCACCAGTCACCGCCACGCAACCGCCACGCAGCCGCCGATACCACGCCGCTGATACCGCGCTACTTAACATACACTATGCGACGAGTCTCTTTTTATATGTCTAGTTATTGTTTTTAGACCGCGTCCTATAAATTGAATAAATGTAAAAATACCTGGAAACTGAATCCATTTGAATAATCTGATAATTGCCAAGCATTACCTATAATAAAAACTATTCAGACGGCGTCGTGATAGACAGGCTACCATCAGACAGTCTAGTGCAATAAATATTTCTCAGCGGTGCGCGGTCCGTGCTATGGCAATAATAATATAATCATCCGGTTCGATATTATCACAAAAACATAAGCAGCGCAATTCACATCGGAGCACTTCTTGTGCGCACAAACTACTTCAGATATATCCCATAAAATGTATCAAGGAACTGCGAACATTTCATAATATGACATTATACGGGACAAAAACTGTCGAGGACGTCCCGTCCCGCCCGCCCCGTGCCGCCCCAGGCCGTGGTGCGCGGGCGCAGGCCGTTATCTGTCGCATTGAGATCAATTGTCGCATACCCGTGTAAGTGCTATATACGTTGTGTGAAGTTGTTACATGTCTGTTGTTGAACTGAACTCAGCCTGCAGCTAACAGCACATCATGTGTCATAAGACCATACGGACGCTTGCATGCGGCTCTGCTTGTGGTAATAACGTTAACTAACTTAATATTTTTATACGTTATCAGGACTTACTAATTTAATACTTGCTAAATGACACTTTCAACACGTCTTTCAGGGCTAATCGTACGGGATTCAAGTGTTGGCTTTTTAGGGTTCCGTACCCAAAGGTTAACCAACGGAACTCCCCCTCCCCACTTCGGGGCTCCTTTTCGTGTATGAGTTCGACACGCACTTGGCTGGTTTTTCCTCATTTCCTTACTTACTCAATTTCCTTCGATTATATCACATTCTGCTGATCCTACATAGTAAAGATTTTACAAAAATGAAGGTAAAGTAACAATATACCGCGACATTTATGTACAGACACAGAGACAAGCCGACAGCCGGTACTTACAGTGACTGTGCTGCAGTGGCGACAGCGCCCCCGAGCGGCCGTGTGAACCCGAGAGCCTGCGCACACGTCCCGCCATACATTATACATGGCCTGCGCCGGCGCACACCATCGCGCCCATCGCGACCATCGCAGATCAACGCTGATACACTTTTAATACGCGACGACAAATCAGCGAACAAACGCAATGCTAAGAGCTTTGAATTCGAAATAAGTAAAGTTTATCATCTATGCTACTTACAATAAATACAAACCCTACACTTTTATTTCAGAATCATAATAACCTCATATAAGTTTTCATGCTACAATGCAAAAAAGTCCTTGACAAGGTTATTTGTAAAGCACTTTTCACTGGTACTCATGATTAAGAACAACTTCTAATATGACGCCAACCAAGAAATCGTTTAGCTGTTACAAGATGTAGTTTCAGGGTTACTCTTAGTACTATTATTTGTTTATTTTCAAAACTGCTTTAACCCACTGAAAGATGGTAGCGTTTAACAAATAACCCTTCTCAACCTAATCTAAGTTTAAATTAATCTAAACGATCTCGACTCCACAAATTGTATTACTTCTACCTCCTCGCCATTATCTGCGAAGCTCTTGGATATTAAAACGAATACAAAACCTAAATTGGTTTGAGTCTAATCACTATAATCGTTGCTTCCCATTCTCAATAATCTGGCTCTACTTCCAAGCTAACCAAACGCATTATATTAATATAGGGGTAATTTTACACAGCTGCCATCTGGCATCCAAAACGAATACTTTCAACATAAACCTGGAATTTATAGATTTCCCAAAAATACATACCTACGTATCCCGTCTCCAAGATCCCCATAACCCATCCATTTACGAACTAGAATTCATCAAAATCTTTTCAGAGATTTAAGCGTGAAAGCGTAACGAGCAAACAAACTAGTAACGTTAGATGATAAACCTCAACAAACTGCGTTGTTTGTTGAGGTTCTTCGTCGGCCTCAAGTCTTCGTTAACTTTTCGACAGAAGACATATAACTCCTCGAGCGCACTACAGTACCATTGCGGCAGTCGCAAGCGCACATCAAACATAAATGTTGTAATAATATTGTATCGATGGCGGCAAGACAAGTGTATCGCTAGCGCTTAGTGCCGACCATATCAACTGATTTCCACTGCCTCACGCGCAATTAAGTCAGTCCTGTCGGAATCACAAATCAAGGACGTCTACAGGCTACCTTCTAAAGAAAACTTTCAGACTAGCACCGTCGTGGCCGAATTCACAAACACTCTCGTCAAGGACAACTTTCTAAAAGCTGCAAAAAAATATAATAATGAAAATAAGAACAACGAACTGAATACTAACCACTTGGGCCTACTGGGACCTGCGTCTACGGTATATATCTCCGAGAATCTCACCGCGAAAACTAAACGGCTTCTCTTCCTTGCTCGCGACCTGGCAAAAAGCGAATCATACCAATTCTGCTGGGTTTCTAACGGCAGGGTTTTTCTCCGCAAGAAACAAGGCGCCCCTTCAATTCTCATCAAAAATGAAAACAGCTTCCTCAAATTAAAACACTTGGACCAATCTTACGATGTAAATACTAAGGGCGCAATCTGACTATTTTATTCGCTTTTTGCTCATGCTATAATTGTTAATCCTTGCATGTATTTATATGCCATTTGTATTGTTACACATTGTTATATTCCTTACATAACTAACCTATACACATTCGACCCATACTCTTACCAGTGCTATCACATATTTCTCATAATAACTAATTTCACTGTTAAAACCGAATTAAAAAATGCACACTCACCCTCTCCACAAAACACAAAACATTTTACTATTGTACCTATTCGTATTTCACTTCTCCACAAAGCATTTATACACACACTACTTACACTTTTTCTCCTCGCAAACCATCTGCACCACGTTTATACATTGCCCAACTATCTTACACGCTTACTAAAACACTCTAACTCACGTTTGATTATTCTGACAGACAACTTTCCCGTCACGACAGACAAAAACAAAATTGTGACTAATTTTCTGATACATCTTTTTTATTATAAAAATCTCAATGGCTAATATAACAAATAAAATTATCGATGAAATCGATACTACATCCTTTGCCTTAAGCCTAAAAATAGATTCAATAGATAAGTGTCGACAACATCTCGGTAAAATCGAACAACAATACTCGGTTGTGATTCAAAATATACGAAGTATTGGAAAGAATTTTGACAATTTTTTGGTACTATTAATTAAGTAGACTCAATTTCTCTCCTGATATTATTATATTAACCGAGTGTTGGCTTGATACTACGTCAGTCTGCCCGCATATCAACAGCTACACTTGTTTTGACTCAAAACAATACTTTAATCAAAACGATGGGATGGTGGTTTATACTAAATCATCTCTTCAAGCCAATGTGTCTGAACCTCCTTTCAAAGATTCAAACTGCGTGACTATAGATATTGGTAATGCACTATCTATCATAGCATTATATAGATCACCGTCTTTCGCTAACATAAGCAACTTTTGCGAATCTCTATTAGACACAATGAATTCTTGCAAGGGGGCAACCTGCGCTATAGTTGGTGATATCAACCTGGATATTAAGCCAGGCTTCAGTGATAGTCGCTCCAACGACTACTTAGATTTAATCAGCCACCACGGATACTACCCAGGTCACACTTTCCCAACCCGTGGCAATAACTGCCTTGACCACGTTCTGCTCAAAACCCAAAAACCCGCCACAGTAATTGTCTGTGAAACAGGGATAACAGACCACGAAACAGTCTTATTCAGCATACCCAGAGAGTTACCCAGGACTCCTATTAATAAAACTTTAACTAAAATAAACTACCAGAACTTAATGGAGGACTTAGAAAATGAATCTTGGAACTGGCTATATGGGTTACCCAATGTCGTGGCCGCATTTGAGGGTTTTGTTGAGACCTTAACGACCAAAATAAATAATCATACTACTAGGAGTACTTACCGCAATTCAGATATTATAATCAAACCATGGATTAGCAAGAACCTCTTAAAATGTATCAGGCGTAGGGACTCGTTGCACATCAGAGCTAAAAAAAAGGAAAATCTCGAAAACCCAGTCATGCAATTAGAGTACAAAAAGTACCGGAATTACTGCAACAACATTTTAACCAACCTAAAATTGGACTACGAACGGAAACAGCTAAAAGACACCGAGGGTGACTGTAAAAAAATGTGGTCTGAAATCAAGAAAATATGCAATATTAAAGACAAAAAATCTAGTAACATTGAGCTTTTGGCAAACAACGATAACCCTGTTAGAACTTTAAATAATGTCAACGAATATTTCACAACAGTTGGCGAAAAACTCGCAGCAAACACACTTAGGGAGCTAAAGTCAACCGAAACTGAATTAGCCAACCACATTGGAAACTACTCCCCTACTAACAGCAATCCTAACGCTTTTTTCTTGTCCCCGACAGATGAACACGAAATTGGCAAAATAATTACTAATCTCAAAACAACATCAGCCTCGGGCCCAGATGGTATTAACAACAAAGTACTCAAACACTGTATTCATCTCCTGGTCAAACCCATCACATTCCTATGCAACTTAAGCCTATCTCAAAGCGCGGTCCCTGACTGTCTAAAAGTAGCAAATGTCTGTCCGATCTATAAGAGTGGTGATCCTAAGGCACCTGCCAATTATCGACCAATCTCTTTGTTGACTGCTCTTTCGAAAATTCTCGAAAAAGTAGTTAATAAGAGACTATTAAGCTACCTGGAGAAAAATAGCTTACTTTCTGATCAACAATTTGGTTTCCGAGCCGGCAGGTCCACGGAGGATGCAGTTCAAACAACAAATCTAGTCGATTTTATTAGTCACAATCTAGATCAAGGTATGGCGTGTACTGGCATCTTCCTGGACCTCGCAAAGGCGTTTGATACGGTCTCGAGAAAAATACTGATACAAAAAATGTCTTTACTCGGTATTCGTGGCAGTGCTTTGGATTGGTTTAGCTCCTACCTTTCTGCTAGAACCCAGAGAGTGGTCATGGGTGACTATTGCAGTGAACCATCCACTGTACATTTCGGCGTCCCGCAAGGTAGCGTGCTGGGCCCTACCTTATTCATTTTGTACATAAATGGTCTTTTCTCGATGAATCTCCCTCAAGCCAAACTATTTACGTATGCAGACGACACTGCCATAATTTTTTACGGAAAATCTTGGGATGATGTCCAATCGGCAGTTGAAAACGGCTTAAAAGTTACAGCAAATTGGCTAAAACATAACTTACTTACCCTTAATATCGACAAGACGAAAGCGGTTAACTTTTTTATTTCCAAAAGCTCAGCACCTCGCAAAACAATTACCTTTCGTCTTCATTCCTGCCAAAATTCCGACAGCTGCTCCTGCCCTCAAATAGAAAACAGTAACTCCATAAAATACTTAGGTATCCATCTTGACTGCAAAATTGCATGGACAACCCACATAACTACATTGAGTAATAGAGTTCGAAAGCTTCTTCATATATTTAAGCGTTTGGGTAAGGTCGCCGACGAAGCTATCGTAAAAATGGTGTATTTTTCACTTTGCCAATCTATTCTCAGTTACTGTATCGTCTCATGGGGTACCGCAGCTAAAACTCATATGATGAAAATAGAACGTGCACAGCGTGCTCTGCTCAAAGTTGCATACAGGAGACCGTTTAGGTACCGCACTAATCTACTTTACGCAGACGCAAAAGTTCTGAGAGTTAGGCAGCTATACATCCTCTCAGCTACGCTGCGATTTCACAAAACATCACTAAAAAGCTGCAGATCTCAGCAACGCTCTAGTCGTCTGGTGATCTGGGATAAACCGCATTTTAATAAATCTTTTGGAAGGAGATCGTTTGCTTTCATGGGACCTTACTTATACAGTAAATTAAATAAAACCCTCAAAATTTTAAAGCTAAGAAAAAAAAATTGCTCTAAAATTATCTCCCTTTGGCTGCTCACTTTGGATTATGAAAAAACAGAGGACGTATTAAAAATAATGTCATAAAAGAACAAAGATATATCAATAAATGCATAGATATACGATTAAGTATCACACTAACACTTGCAATCACTCTTACCCTTCTCACAGGCACTCACACACCCACACCTACAACACTACACTCACTACACCTGCCGCACTACACTTCCTACACAACATTCACAACACCACACTCTACCCAAACTACTGAAATTTTGTACCTAATTATAGTTTAGTTACCTAAAACAACTGTCTTTGTAACTATTATACCATCTGAATATGGATTGAAAGAGACTGAACTCCACAACACAGGGAATCCTAGTGTGGGGTTCAGGGCTTCATCTATGTTTGTAATCCTAATGAGACAATAAACAATTATTTTTTTTTTTTTTTTTTTTTATAGATTATAAATTATAATACTGGTAGTGCCGACTGTGCTGAGCAGACAGACTTATCAGTTGTATTATATTTGTCACAGCAACGATGTCCAGTCGTGTACTCACGTGACGAGTGTGCGACGAGTGGGTTAGCGCGAGGTGGCTTTCTGTTTCAGTAATACTAGTGCCACTGTTGAAAAACGTCACAGCAGAAGAGAAGTCATGTCTTGAGTAATATATAACCTGATGAAAGTTAGGTGACAGTGAATCATTTCGGCTATTTCGGGTGTTTATTAAACAGTTTCATTAAACAGATCTTTGTTAAAATCAACCAGAAAAACTACCCTTAACTTTTAAAACTCAACAGAGTGAAGCTGACTGTTGCGTTGTTCCTGTCCCGTGGTGTCCTCGGCAGGTCGACGTGTAATGTTGCACAGCTGGAAACTTTGTCCCAAACACTCGATACATAAGCATACTATATGCAGAGCCGCAGTAATTGAAGAATTTAATTCAATTAAATAAATTGTACTGTTATGCTTTATGCGCTTTTTATGGCTCAGTTGTGGGAATAGTGGTGTCGCGTCGTCCCATGGACGGCTGCATGTTGGCGTGGCTCAGCGCTAGTGGCTCCGGGCGGGCAGCGTGTGACAGTCGCAGCGCCTGCGCCCGCGCCGCCGCCGCCACCGCGGGGAGCCGGGCGCATGCGCGCGCATACATCACACGCGTTAATTGAATAACGGCGCAAGTACGCTCGCATGCGAGCAGGCGAGCACTCGCCGGTCGCCGCTCCACCGGCACCGGTGCGCTCAGGTATTGCCATTTTCATAGTGTCGCCACAATGGAACCTTTAAACGGATATAAATATTGTATGCGGCTCGATGCGAAGTGTGTAATTGAATAGTGCGCATCTGTTTAGGAGTGCTCGTAAACTCTTAGATTCGGTTGTTATTCATGAGATGCGCAGCTAACGATGCTCATACAGTCGCGCTTTATGGTGCGCATCAAGAGAGCACGGACGGGTTCTAAATCAAATTTTAATAGTTTTCTATCAATCGCTGGCGAGAACTGAGATTTGTTCCGGGTTCAGGAGAACACGAGAGCAGTGTGAGCACCGGGTTCAGCAGCCGCCACTGAGAGAATTGAGAGATGCTGCCTTCTTGAATACAGAGAACCTAAGCAGACGAGACATCAGTAGAAGCAGCCGTCTCCTGACATACAAGTCAAAAGCACAATGTACTCTTAGCAATATTTGTCAAGTGATTCAGACACAAGAGCTTTCTTTGTGCTTCAATAAAAATATTTGGATGTCTGCTCCAGTGTTGAGCATGTGTCGGTCGCGCATTGAGCGTTATTTTGTTACTGCATACAAACAGAGGCACGTACAAACATCCATATAGACGGACAGCCTGACTGAGGGACGTTTCAATCAGACGAGCGGGTCATTAGCGTGAACTTGACGGGACGGGAGCGAGCAGGGACGTCCATCACTCAGTGCGAGGGTCAGCTTTTACGTCGTAAATACAGTTAATTTCTTAACTCGTAATTTACCCATAACAAGTATCATTCGTTACATTTTGCGGCTAATGATGTAAAGCTAAGTCCGGTCTAGATTTGGCTGTAACTACGTTAACAAATAGCCGACCTAAGTGATGGAATTATGCGGCATATTATCATAACAGCTTCGATAACTGTATACATTGTAGTAACTGGCGAGCGCAGACGGGGGATTTACATAGCTACAGCGAGCTCCAGCAACGACGCTCTCATGTGATGCGGAGGGAGATAGGCAGGGAACGAGGTCGCCTGAGTATTCCTTACTGCCTATGAGATTATTGTTAGATACATGTGGATGGATTCCGACGAACATAAATAATAGAATATTTATGTAAAGATGATTGTTTTCACGTAAACTAAACGCGTTAATTTGTGTAAACAGCACGCAAGTGTGTCAAGAGCCAGCCCTGGCAGGTGCTCTGCGCCCGCGCATCACTCGGCAGCGTCAAGTGAGCGCTAACGGGCCGGCGGCGGCGGCAGTGGGCAGCACTCCACAGCCTCACACATGGCACACCACTCCACGCTCAGCCGTGCCACAACAGGCACAAGTGCCACAAAGGGCACAAGCACCACGAGTGCCACAAGAGGCACTCCACCGGCGACAGTCGACAGTGGACAGTGTGGCAGCGTGTTTGCTGTAAACACGGGCGCGGGCGAGTAGCGTCCAAAACAAATCAATAGAGTCTCCGATAGAAAGGTTATTATATAAACAATCGTAAATCAAGACTACACTTGAATAATGAATGTGAAGTAATGCGGGCAGGGCTGGCGAGCAACTGCAGCGCACTTTGTACCACAGTAGATTGTACCCTACGTGTGTACGAACTTCACTCATCATTAGTTATCATGCTAACTTATTTAACTTATTAAAAAACGAAAAGGTAAAATTATTCGCTAACCGTCGGAAATGACTGTCGCTACTCTGATAAAAGCCACACTATTGCTGTACTTCAATGTCGGGACAATGAACGGTGCTGGTCGGCTAGAGGCTACTGGTGTGAAGCTGAGGAAAAAATACCAATACAAGAAACTCGGCGATTTTTCGAAGCTCTTGATTTTATTCCCAGGGCCAAATTTTCTGAAACTGAGAATAGAAACATTATATTTTCCCGCACCAAACATCCTTCAGTCCAAAACGAACCCAATTTCAGTAGTGTAAATTACAAACAAATTGAACCATATATCTTGATATCAATTTGGCACTTCAGCCAGCCCTGAGCACAGGACGTAGTGTAGTGACGGCACTCGGCAGTGCGCAATGAATTTGTAGCGAACAGTAAACTGAATAGCAATCGTTAATAACGCGCGGTAATGTCCGACAGCGTTGTGATTGCGGCCATTACACGCTTCATTAATGTTCCTTTATTGATCGCAAACAGATGATATATTATTAATTTATATCAGAGCACAGACGCTACTAAATTAATAAAGGTGTCGCGTAACTAATCCTAACGTATATTATTAACGTGAAAGTTTTAAGCTCTCACGCCTGACCGATGTAAATGTTGGTGCAGATACCTGGACGACACCCTGAAGACGGTAATACAACAATGTATATGAACGTACGTGAAGCCGCAGGCAATAGCTAGTTATCATCCATCATCCGACTGCCCCTGTTGCATTAGTTATTGTGATGTGACGGTTCTTTGGTTTTTCTTTTCCAAACTGTTTTGAAATTAAAGGAGCAGACGCTACAAATACATATTATATCGATAAGACAAGAATATCAGAACAACCTACGTTAAAGCTATTGTACCACAACGGCGGCAGTTTGAAAAACTGCGTCACTCTTGGGGAGTTAGCAACATCAGAAAATTGTAACCAATGATGGAGCACATATTCTGCGTGTAAAGTGGTAGTCTCAATTTACAAGATAACATTAAAACCTTAAAAATTCAAAGCACGTTGAAGTTTTGATGGGTAGTTTGACTCCTTACTTTCACTGCTCCAATTTTAGGAAGTACGAATCCTAAACGTAATCTTTTCAAAGTTAAAGTGAACAGGCTACTTCTGGGTAAGCTCGTTGTATCGTAGACTTTGTCTCTGTCATCTCTGACCTAGACTAGAGTCAAGAGCAAACCCATAACAAGTACGAATTTAAAATGAAGAAGAGCGATTACACATCCGGGTTTAGAAGAAAACAAATCTAATTTCTAATGCAATTAAGGACACCGATTATTCCCTTCTTAATAAATATAAACAAAACGGTCACATATCGTAAATTATAGCAACACCGCGGTGTATACGGCAGGAAGCGCTCGGCAGACGTATTAATTGAAGCGGGATTAGCTATTAGCAATAAAGTACCGCGGTCGTGCGCAGGCGCAGCCGATCAGACCGCGCAGCCCGCGCAGGCGCACCACAACCACTATTTATTATACCAACCTTTAATCACCCAGAGGAAATGCAATCTGTGGCGATCAATATACTGTGTATCGAAGTCAACTTTAAATATAAAGATACCATTTAGGGTACTTTTAGTGAGAGCGGAGATAGGCGCGTCCTGAACATCGTGGAAATGTAAATTATAGCCTAATTAAACATTAATAGGGAAGGAAATGAAAACTTAGATGAGGACAAGATACAACTGTAAAACGATGTAACAGAACGAGCTAGCCGGTCGATTACTGCATGTTCTAGCTGCAACAAGAGCCTCCAGACAAAGTGTCTTTCTAGCTGCGATAACTATTGTCAAAAAGTGTATGTAGTATGAGAATGACATTCGCTATCGAAATGGGATTTCGACAACCGTTGTCTCAAATACTCACTTTGTGTTAAGCCCAAGAAAATAAGTATTGCTGCAACTGTACAAAAATTGGATTACAATAAAACACATTTTCTGATTTAAAACTATAATAACGATGAAACGTTCGATACAGCCATGCACCAACAGTAGATCACTAACAACCGTATCTCGACACACCAGGAAGTGAGGCAGGCCCCGCTATCTTCAAAAACATCTAAAAGGATATTCAAATGTGCCCCGACGTCGCTCGCTTTTTATATTCCCAGGCATACGTCAACCGAGCTGACTTCATTAATGTAGCAAAAATCGCTGGATAACTGTGCCACTAACTATCTGACTGCATAATTAAATCGATGTAGATACAGCTGATACAGCTCAGCCGACATTTGCATGCGGGAATAAATAATAATAAATCAGGAAATAACGTATAACTCTGCGCCGCGACGTCGCTTAATTGAGGCGTTAATAGCGAGCGTCATGGTGCTGATATTATATTCATTTTGTAAGATTGCTGCAGAAAGTCTACTCCACATAGTTTGTGAGGAACTGCCACATACCACAGGTGATAAAGGAAATTTAAATGTAAAGGGAAAACAAACCATTTCTTCTAGGTCGCCTTAGCATTCCTAGCTAAAAACTTTTTAATTTTTATGGCAGCAGTGCTAAGCAGCAATAGAAAGCCGAACGTTTTAAATACAACTCATGCGTGAGGACTCGCACCTGTCTACGAGCATGCTCGATGCCTGATGGCACTGGTCGTCCTGTCTTCATCAACCGCCTGGCTTTACCCTCAATCCTCTTCCATACAACTGTAAACTTTTAGCTGTCGTCTGACTCATAAGTGTACCTCCTATCTTCATAATTCTTCACAAAAACCTTTTGTCTACACTCACGCTGTCTCTATAAAAGCCACAAGAGTGCGTCGTGCGCCTTCTGCGTCAAGCTGCTGCGTCTGCGCACACTGTAACGAATGTCCCGCTGCAGCGAGTGCTGGACGTGCTGGTGCGCGGAACGCTGTACGAGTACATCGGTAATATTAGTACATTTAGTTCGAAGCTGTCGGCGGCTACAGCTCGGTGTTATTTACAAGCTCGGCGATACGAATATTATATTAGATAGGAAAGCTTTTGCCGTTAGTTTTCTTGTCTTATACGAACTAACAAATGGCTAGTATTCTTTTTTCATCAAATACGTCTGTTACAATGGTAGTCTGGTTATTGAGTAAAATATACATATTTAGACTGTCGGCATAGCTCATGTGGTATTGGCCCCCCCATAGTCGTAGAACCGATGACCGTTAGACGAGGTAGATGTGATTTTATAAGAAGGCCGCCAACCGGCAAATACTAAGTAATCGGCCAGTAGCAGATGGATGAGAGTTGCCAACAATCGAGATGAATGTTGTGTGATTTGACAGCCCTGCATTGAACTGACAATGAACAAGTCTAGTAAGTCAATCAGAGATCCTTTCGCTATGGTAGCACTCAGAAAGAAGCGCACCAAAAACAATAACAATTACTTCAGCGAGCTTAATTTTGAATTACAAATCGTTTACGACTCTGCAGTTATTGGGCAGAGTGCGCAGAAACATTCTTAAAAGATTGAGAGCCGCGCGGCAGCCTTTGTGGCGGCTTCCCAAACGAGGATAGCAATACTAAGAGTTACAAAGCGGGTCCGAAGGAGGCCGAGGCTGTTATTATATAGCGCAGGCAGTAACTAAAGGTTCAATTAACGAGATCAATATGTTCACGGGTATCCTGTGTCGTGTGTGGTGGACAGCTGATGACTGTTGAAAGTCAAGCGATGACATGCTGATGTGCATGCGCAGCACATTCGCCCAGTATGCGTATGCGCAAGGGTAATTCGCTTTACATAAATAATAATAAATAGCACTCGCCGACCTTTCGATTCTCATTATTTGGAGATCTTTTATTGTGTTAATTAGGGTTCCGTAGCCAAATGGCAAAAATGGAACCTTTATAGATTCGTCATGTCTGTCTGTCTGTCTGTCCTTCCGTATGTCACAGTCACTTTTCTCCGAAACTATAAGAACTATGCTGTTGAAATTTAGTAAGTAGATGTATTCCGTGAACCGCATAAAGATTTTCACACAAAAATAGAAAAAAAAAACAGTAAATTTTGGGGGTCCCCATACTTAGAACTGAAACCCAATTTTTTTTTTATCGAACCCATATGTTTGGGGTATCCTATGGATAGGTCATCAAAAATGATATTGAGGTTTTTAAGATAATTTTTTTCTAAACTGAATAGTATGCGCGAGAGACACTTCTAAAGTGGTAAAATGTGTGTCCCTTAACTTCTAAAATAAGAGAATGATAAAACTAAAAATATATGATGTACATTACCACGTAAACTACCAGCGAAAACTAGTTTGAACGAGATCTAGTAAGTAGTTTCTGGTTTGTACGGAACCCTCAGTGAGCGAGTCCGACTCGCACTTGGCCGGTTTTTTTTTTGATTTCAAACTAAACAAACGTTCAATGATCGAGTGGGAAGGATAACATAAACAGTATTTTAATGAACAAACAAATATTATTCAGTTAGTGATAGTTATGTAGTTATGCACATTAGTGTTGGATGCGAGAGCTGGTGAGCTACGCGCGGGTCGCGGGTTCAATCCCGGCGAGGTATTACAACTGTGCCTATTATGCGTCTGTACCAAAATACCAGAAATAACTCAGATGACGGTAATTGCGTATTATCTTGCTACACTACACTACAGCATTAGTCGTGTAGTTAACTTTAATGATCCGCCGTTAAATCCGCTCTGTAATCAAAATATTTTCGTTTGTAATGGTATTGTTGACATCTTTTATGATAACGAGTCAACTTTAATTCTTTATTATTTTCAAAATATTGTGGCATTTAGAATGTAGTAAGACCTTTGACATTAATAAAGTTTATTCCAATTCATGTCTACAAAGCATGAATAAGTAGAAATAACAGAACAACATTTTCTTATCTTCTTAAACCTTAGAATAAGGCGTCCAAAATCCTTCCGCATTGCTCTCGACTGGAAGTGAGCCCAAAAGACTGGCGGCATTGCCACGTTGTATGGCAATGCTTATCCTCTGTCCGAGATACAAGCCAGCGCTTGGGTCACCCTAAGGATCAACAAGGTGTTAGAAAAGTTCTTTTAATAACGCATAACTAATGCACTCGGATCCCATGGAAATAATCAGGTGAAATCTAATCTTTTCGACATGCACAGTATGCATGATATCGTAATCGCGAAGAAACAATATTATATGGTTCTACTAACAAACAGTAGACTAATTCCCTAACGGAATGTGAGTCGCGGCCGAATGTGAAGCCGTCCATAAACGAATAAAACAAAGCCGGAGATAATAACACAGATAATGCTATAAAAGTGAAAGCGCTATTAATTGGTGGGTAATTGTGCGGGCAGGCCCCGGGCCCCGGGCCCCTGGCCCGCCGACCCCTGGGCCCCACTGCATTGTTAACACTAGTGATGTGCCACAAACAACGAAATAATAAATTCGAAGGAAGACTTGAAATCGAAGCTCACCTTTGTTCATAAGATGTCGTGTTACGTTGTGTTTTGTAGGTATGTGTTGTGTGTGCAATAAAGAACTAGGGAGACAAAGCAGGTTATATGTCGAATCGTTAACATACCTGGGTATTTAGAGGTCTTATATGAGTGGTAAAGGCTCTTAAAATTAATAAGATTCGTTCGCAATGGCCAGTTATGTTGTTTAGCAAAAGTGGACGCATTGTCTCAAATTGATAGGCGCTTTGTTGAATTCGGGACGCCGCCGCAGCCACCGCGCGTCGCTGCCGACCCCATAGACGAATATATATAATATGAGAGCCGACCCAGCGACTGACGACTTATTCTCGTCTGGTACGCCAGGTTTACGATACTATCGAACTTTCCGCTAAACAACACGACCGTTGGCTAACACATAACTACTAATAGTGATCTATGATTTACAGTTTAAAATTTTGCGCGAATTTATCGTCTCGTAAACCATTGCGTTATCATGAGAAACACTTCGCCATCTCTTCTAATCATAAACTTTAATTGTAATTGCTTAGAAAATGCATGAACGTCTCCTATTGTATTTTAATAATCTTCAGTTACATTCTAGTTTATAACTTTCAATGTTTTTGTTTGCCATTGTTGGCTTTGAAAGCATTGCCATCATAAGGAACAGTATGGAATGTTATGTATTCTCTCGGCTGTCTCAGTCTCAGCACAAGTTATAGGTGTATTAGTAAGGATTAGTGAAAGGTCACGTGAGAGTAGGGCGGTGTGTACGTGTGGTACCGGTGCGTACACGCCGCGTGTACCGCGTGTCCGCCTGCGCGCTTAGTGGCTGTCACTTAAGCTTAGCCGGGAGATTTGTTTGTGCATTACGGACGGAATACATCAGATAAGTGACGTCGATCGACCGGAGCCGTCTGTATCGATCAATATGTCGCAACCACTTTATGTATGATCTCTGTTAAATTTTAATCCTTGATTCTTCAAACATTGACTTGACAACTAGTTCACGCACACATTGCTATAGATTTCGCAAGAAAACGATCTCCAGGGTGTCACCGAGCTTTGTACTGAAAATCATCAAAGATGCCAACCACAAAATTTATATAATTAGTTGAGATTTCGGTTTCGTAAACATTATGAATTTCTTGACTACATCAAATAACATCAATATTCATTTCAGTTTCTCCTTTAAAAATATATTATCGCATCGTATTTCATTTCTTCCTGGATCTCAAATAACAGAATGCTCATTTAGTTATAATAAAGCCTTTTTTGGTTCTTATCTATGAAGGCCAGTGTTTAGCAATCAGCTGACATATCAGATTTTCCCAGATTTCTCAATAGATAGATAGCTTTTGAGATGACTATCTCTGTCATCATCATATTAGAGCTGAACTAGCACTTCCTTGACTTTTAGTGTTATTTATATGTATATTTTATGTACGAATGCGTTGAACGCATCGGTAGCTGCGACGCCTGTGACCTACGATTCAGGTGCATTTTTTTTTGGATTTTATGATTTTTGTGTGAATTGGGTAATTGGGTTATACATGTCATGTCAATTATTACCTCAATAATTGAATTTATTTATTTATTTAATAATAGCACGTGTAAGACTTAAATTCAATCTTGAAAAGCTTCGTAGGTAGTACCTTGTTTTTAACCGACTTCCCAAAAAGGAGGAGGTTCTCAATTCTGTTGTTGTTTTTTTTTGTTTGTTACCTCATAACTCCGACAATTATGAACCGATTTGAAAAATCCTTGTTTTTTCTGAATAGATATACTTGCAGATTGGTCCCATTTAAAGGAGAAGGGAATAACTCCATACATTCCTGGGCCCAGGTGTTAACTGAATCAAACTAGCCTTATTTGTAAGAGGATATAATAATAAGGTCTCACTGAAAATTTGGTGAAATTTGGCTATCCAGGAATCAAGTTATATGAAGTACCTACCTATAGTAAAAGTGAGGTTATATTACAACCTTGTAGTTAACCAAACCTAACAACAAAATATGGAAAATAAGTACTCTGTGCTCAGAACGAAAGAAAACGAACGAGTGACATCTGTCAGTCAGTGATTGACTGATGTCAGGCAGAAGTGATAGACCGGAAGAAAAATTAAAAGAATTCGATTCGCTATGAATCGATTCTACGAAAAAAAACATGTCACTCGACCTTGATACATATTCTAATATTTAGTTTCAGAATTTAATTTAAGTTTTCTCGCTTCCTCGATAGAAACATGGTACCATATTTTGTGATTTCGTTTAGAAAAATATAACGATTTTTTTAATATTATAACATTAGTTTGTATTTGGGTTGTCACGAACGGAAGAAAACCAAGTTTGTGGTAGGGAATAACGTCTATTCAGGCACACAATGTTTAGAACTAAGTTGCACAAAACAATCACAATTATCAATCAATGGTCGCGGACGCATACATTACATCGTGTACGTCACGACGGTAAGCGTGGGCCGACTGTCTGTCGCGCGTCCGAGCTCACTCGGCGCGCCGTCAGCGCGGTGCGGAAGCGCGGGGGGAAGGGTTGCTGTCCCACTCGTACCGCGCTAAGTAGGTACAAAATCAAAGCTCGGGCAGCGCGTTACACTCTCCCCCGTTTGACCAGGGAAGGGTCTCCCGAGTGGTCAAACAAAATAATAACAAGAGCGCTGCGGTTAAGTCACCTTCCGAGGGCGACCTCTATTGCGTTTAGGAATAATCGGCTCAGGACATTCACTCTCTCTAGCATGGTAAGGACGCAAATCTGACACGTGATACTTACCGAAGATTTCTCCTGTCTTACAATGAGCTAGGAGGTTTGTGGTAGGACTCACCTTCTTAGAAACGACGTACGGTCCATCCCGTTTCGGATTAAATTTTGAGGTGACACCTTTTGCTGCGTTACTGAGCGTATGGGTCCGCATTAGGACTAAGTCTCCTTCCAGGTATTCATGGGTTGACGACCGACTCTTATCAGCATTTGACTTACGGACATCTTGCTGCCGTTCCAGAGTCTCTTTGGCTGTCGAGACGGTATCTGCGAGTTTCAGCAGATAAGGCGTTATTTGGGGAACAAAATTCTCCGATTCCACTACTGCTCTTAGGTCTGCCTGAGCAGTTAAAGGTGACCGTAATTCACGACCGAAAGTCAAGTAAGCTGGGGTATGATCCGTAGACTTGGTTACTGAACTATTGAAAGCAAACCGTACAAACGGTAATACCTCTGGCCAAGTTTGATGGCGACCTTCCACTAAGATGGCGAGCTGAGCCTTTAGGTCCCTATTCTTCCGCTCAACAGGATTTGCCTCTGGATGATAAAAGGGCACCAGACTTTGTTTCACCCCTAGAACAAACATCGCCTTCTGCATAACATCTGCAACGAATTGCACTCCGTTATCAGAAATCATCCGTCTAGGAAGACCAAATCTCATAAATACCTCATTGACCAAAGTTTTAGCACATATCTCCGCTGTAGCTTCGGTGAGAGCGAAGACTTCCACCCACTTACTAGTGGTGTCCTCCACTATGAGGATCCATCTCTCGCCTTGGGGTCCTTTAGGCAACGGACCAAAAAGATCAGTTGCGATAGTTTCAAACCTTTGAGACGGGACAGGAGTTTGAAGCAAGCCGGCTGGTTTGAGTGTTGATGATTTGTAGCGTTGACACTCGATGCAGGTCTTCAGGTACTCGGTTACAAACCGTCTCATACCAGGAAAATAGAATCGTTGCGAGATACGATGTATTGTTCTGTCAATACCACCATGAGCGGCGGTAGGCGAGTCATGACATTCGAACATGACGTCATTCCGCAGGCTGTCCGGTACGACGAGTTGAGGCTCCTCGGAATCAGTATCAGGGACATACCGATACAGAACACCTTGATTCAGGAGATAGCCTCTCTCAGACCAACGATTTATATTAAGTTCATCATTACCTTCGAGGTCATGGATGATCTTCGCAACTTCCGGATCAGCTAACTGCGCATCCCGGGTGGAAGTTGCATTCCAGCGCGGTACATCAACAACAACAGGACAGATAGCCAATTCAGATGCAGGACCATCTGCTGACGCCACGGGACGGCTGAGCGTATCGGCAAGTACGTTAACCTTACCTGGGGCATACTCGATACGCAGGTCGAAAGATTGCAACTTCAAGGCCCAACGTACTAATCTGCCACTTGGAGACTTGAGGGTGAACAGCCATTTCAAGGGTTGGTGATCTGTCATCACGTTGACCTGGTGACCATCGATGTAACCTCGGAAACGTTCCACTGCCCACACCACTGCGAGAGCCTCCCTCTCCGTGGTAGAATAATTCTGCTCGGCTGGAGTGAGCAGACGGCTGGCATATTCAATTGGGTGTTCCTGATTCGTTGACTCCCCCTGGAGTAAGGCTGCGCCTAGTGCGTAATTACTGGCGTCAGTCCGCAATACGAATGGTTTCGTATAATCCGCTTGTACAAGAATGGGGGCCGTGGTTAGGAGTTTCTTAAGAGTTTCAAAAGATTTACCTTGCTCCAAACTCCATACCCACGCCTGAGACTTCTTAGTTAAGCGAGTAAGTGGTTCAGCCACTTTCGCAAAGTCTGGTATAAATTTGCGGAACCATGAACACGTCTGCAGGAAGGTGCGCAGCTGTTGAAGGCAAGTAGGCTCTTTCATACCTACTACGGCAAGTACCTTCCCCTCATCCGGGGATATACCTTCAGGTGATATCACGTGACCGAGGTACTTAACCTTTTCTCTGGCGAAGACACACTTGTCCCGATTCGCACGGAGCTTAAATAAGCGGAGACGGTCAAATACCGCACGAAGATCTAGCAAATGACGAGCATATGATTCAGATATCACAAGTATATCATCAAGGTACGTCAGTACGATGACATCCTTGAGTGATGATCCTGAACGGAAGCGGTCAATAAGCCTCTGGAACGTAGCCGGCGCATTCTTCAGACCAAAAGGCATTCGTAAGAACCGATACGTACCAAACGGCGTGACAAACGCGGTTTTATCCTGATCCTTAACTCTGCATTGCCAATAGCCACTCCGAAGGTCACAGGAACTCATCACGCAACCCTTCTTAGTAGACTGGAGCAACTCGTCAATACGCGGCATAGGATACGCATCTGTTTTCGTAACGGCGTTGAGCCGCCTATAATCAACACAAAACCTATACCCACCATTGGACTTAGGTACCAAAACAACCGGTGCGGACCATGCAGACTCGCACTCCTCAATAATTCCATCTTCTAACATCTTATCCAGTTCGATGCGAATTAACTCCTTCTTCGCTGGCGTAACACGGTACGGTGGCACTGCAATAGGAGGATGATCACCCGTATCTATATGATGTTCGGCAAATGGCGTCGGTTCCCCGTTTTTATCAAAAATATCGGAATACTCACCGAGTAAATTCTCCAAACCACCACGCTCCTCCTCAGTCAACAGTGTGCCCTCATCTCCCCTCAGCAGGTTGAGAGAGGCACACTCCACCACCTCGCGAGAACTCTCCGTCAGTAGGGGGTGAATGACCTGAGGCCGATCAGCTGTATACCATGTCATAGAGGAAAAATTCAACACCAACTTAGACTTTGTAATGAAATCTATCCCTAATAACGTTTCGTTATTTGAAGCTTCGGGAAACACAACAAACTCAATAGGAATACACAAAGACATACAATTCACATTAACACATGTTAACAATACAATATTCGTACGAATACTACCATCAGCAAGTCTGACTGACATAGTCTGCGATTTAAATTTAACACCTAAACGCAGAAGAAGTGCATACAGCGTTGAACCCGCAATACTACGCCGGGCGGCAGTATCTATAAGCGCTGAACCACTATAACCTAATATCTCAATGTTCAAAATAGGTCGGTCCTGCGTAATGATATTATTCGTACTAGTACTGCTTTCATTACAACAGTCTTGTGTCGTGGTAAGTGAATAAAATACATTATGTTGAGGTTGTGGTTCATTTGAACTAATAACATTACAATTCAAACTCGATACATTACTTTTACAAGTAGGACAATTTGCTCGTACAAACCCTCTTTCACCACAACCATAACAAATAAGGCTAGACTTATTATTACTAGACGATACTTTAGAGTCTTTCTTCGGACAGAAATCCCGCGTATGACCTCGACTTTTACAATACACACAGAATAACTTCGATTCACTCGCGGTATTATTTTTATCGGCACTTATCACTTCGTTACACGTATTACGTACGGATCGAACCTGCGAACGCGAGATCGACTGCTGCGCTCCTGCACCACTGAGCGACGGTGTCGGCGCACCGTTTCCCGCCAAATTGATGCACGTGGCGGCGGCGGCGCGCGGCGCCCGCGGGCCGGCCGGCGCGTACCGCGCGGGGGGCGTCGTCGTCTCCGTTGGTGCCGACTGCGAGGAAGCACTTGCACTGGAATTTTCTGTGATGGATTCCTCTATGTCTCGGGCTTTGTCGATTAACGACTCAATACTACTAACCGTATCCCGGGGTAATCGCTTTCGAATACGTTTATGTAATAATCCGTATATCATGTCTATCTTAGCTTCTTCGGGTAATACGTAAGGAAACTTGGCAATCATACCTCGTATACGCACGATGAAGGAGTCCGCGAGTTCATCATTTTGTTCGTTAGCGAATATCTTTCGATATAGCTTGTGAGCAGGACATGGAGTACCATACATACTACGTAGTCGTTTGACGGCTTCGGACCACGAGGACACCTCCGTCCGGATCCCTCTCCACCATACTGCAGCCTCGCCGTGGAGCAGCATCGGGAGACCACGAAGCGCAAGGTCATCGTTAACTAATGCACACTCTTTGTACATCTCGACGGAGTCGATGAAGGCTTCCACAATTTCAGGATCTCGGTTCTGACCATCAAAACGTGCCGTACACTTGGACAAATTGCCTGATTTGCTAGTCGACGGTGTCGGTGAGGGCGTCGCGGAAAAACCACCTGCCGCGTGCGATGCCATGAGGGATTCGACGAGCTGCCGATTTGCTTCCGCCTGAGTATTCGCGAAGGCGGTAAGAAATGAAGTCAGCTGGTCACCAGACATAAGCACTGGCGAAGGTCTTCTGGTTTCTTCATCCGAGCTGGACTGCGCGTCAACGTCACTTGCTTTTGGGTCCGTTCGTACTTTACGTGGAGGCATCTTCACTCTTTAAGTAGGTACCAGAGAACAGGAACACAGGAACACCGTAACTAAAGGCGAAAAACGTTAACGGTCGACAAGCACAAACTGGTTTAAACTGGTTCGTGGCCACGAGTTGGAGCGCCACTTATAACATTAGTTTGTATTTGGGTTGTCACGAACGGAAGAAAACCAAGTTTGTGGTAGGGAATAACGTCTATTCAGGCACACAATGTTTAGAACTAAGTTGCACAAAACAATCACAATTATCAATCAATGGTCGCGGACGCATACATTACATCGTGTACGTCACGACGGTAAGCGTGGGCCGACTGTCTGTCGCGCGTCCGAGCTCACTCGGCGCGCCGTCAGCGCGGTGCGGAAGCGCGGGGGGAAGGGTTGCTGTCCCACTCGTACCGCGCTAAGTAGGTACAAAATCAAAGCTCGGGCAGCGCGTTACAATATACATTTCAACTAGTTAACTGCTGGGCCCAGAAGTCCCCTTCTCCTTTTATGAAAATCGGTTACGAACTTTGGATTTTAAATCGAAATAGCTGCAATTCGTCTACTTGGATGATAGTTTTATGTCATCCATGTAACCGGAATTGCGTATTTTGCTTTTCTGCGATTTTGCAGTGGTGTAAAAATTGAAAAATAAAAACCTTTTTACAAAAAAATACAACCGACTTCCAAAAAAAACGGGTGCGCCAAAGTTCACCTAAATTTTCAACTCCGATAATTGTAAATTCGAAAATAAGAACATTTTAACCTAAACCTAACCTAACCTAACATTTTTCATCCTAACAATCATAATTCCTAACTACTCTGTATCTAATGTTCATATTCCAAAGCATTCAACTTCATAATGTCAGTAGCAATAAACATCTATTAAACTTTTATTTGTTTTTCTATATTTTCTCAACATAACCATCTTTTACACTATTATTCAAAGCCATATCTTTTTTTTTACATTTTTTTTTTATTTTGTTAGCGGTGTGTACTTGCAAAGATATCCATAGGTTAGGTTAGGTTAGAACTGTGACCAACTACGCGCGAGCCGAGCGAGCGAAGCGAGCGGTGCCGCGGCAGCGGTCGGCGAGCGCTACCTCGAGATTAGTCGCGAAATTTTTCTATATTAAGGTTATGTTTAGGGATATAATCGTTATGATAAACAGTAGGAGTTTGAATTTATTTTTACGTTAATGATATAATTAATTTCAATTTTCGGAAACATGAGTGTTACGAACATCGCTGATAGCACTACAAATAGGTAGTATGAATGAAAACTTTAGGATCAAAAATTTTATGAAGAGTGATCATTCGGATTACAAATCGTTAGGAAGAACAATTTTGGGTAAAGAACTTTAGGTGAGCCAGTATGGACCCAAAAAAACACTACAAAGTAAAAAACATCTTTAATTTCGGAAGTCTTTTTTTACTTAAGGAAACAAACACAAGAAGGTCGATCCTCGTATACAAAAACGTTCTAATTCAAGTCACATTTCAGCGACAATCAATGTCTACTTGTGCAAATGTAAGGAAAGTGCAAGTGTTACTACTGTTGTAACAGATTGTGACTGAGAGCCGAGCGATCCTTTATGTCACGGTTATTGGCGTGTGGTCAGATATAGTAGAGAGAGGAGGTCCTTGCCTGTCCAACATATCGACAAGATATATAGTACAAGGTATATTGATGTAGGTACATACATTTGTAACAAAACGATGAGAAAAAAAAAACAAAAATCATTTATTTGCATAATATAATGTACAGAAGGTTGGTAAAATGTACAAAATCGTTCTCTTATTCTGCCTTTAAATATACAGAATTATGTTATAATTTTATTTCAATCTATACTTATAATATTATAAAGCAGAAGAGTTTGTTTGTTTGTTTGTTTGGTTGAACGCGATAATCTCAGGAACTACTGGTCCGATTTGAAAATTTATTTCAGTGATAGATAGCCCATTTATCGAGGAAGGTTATTGGCTATATATCTTCACGCTAAGGCAAATAGGAGCGGAGCAATAATGGAAAATGTGACGCAGACGAAGTGGCGCGCGTCAGCTAGTTAATTATAATCGTGCAGTCATTACAAATTATGAATCCCATTGAAATTGTATCAATAAAATAATTTTAAATTGTATTATTAAGTAATTTAATGCCAATATAATAATAAAACAAAAATAATAATAAATAAAAAAAAAGTACCAATCATAAATGTCAATAATAAAATACGGAAAAAGATGTATGTAGTTCCTTACTTTTTGATTTTTTGTTTGGGAAATAGAAACTATTGGCAAACTTCTGCTTTTCTTGTGTTATCTTTCTTTCCGTAAGGAAAAAACGTAGTGCTCATCCCTAGGGCGCGGTCACGCTACCGACCAACGGCCGGCGCCGCCGCCGCGCTGCGCATGCGCGTAATAACATAATTGCCGACATCGGCGCAAGCGCAGCGCGGCAGCCATCACTCAGCCACTCGCGTGTTGTTGTGCTGTTGGCTGTAATCAAATGGGGGTCTCACTCAGCACACAGCCAGCAGCCAGCAGGTAGTAGGTACTCCGTCACACAATACATACTCGTGTTGTTGCTGGGCTAACTATTTTAAATCGTGAATTTGCGCAACACAAATGATCTTAAAGTTTTGTTGAAGTCAAATCAAGTTATCAAGAATAATTAGGATTTAATTATTAGGTAAAAAAACGCCGCCGGCACGATGGCAAACCAATTCAGAGACAATACCACCATAAGTGTCAGACCTTAACGATATTGCCGCGCGCCGTGACAATAGACAAACAAAAATATTAGTTTCTTTGCTACTTATTGCGTGACATTCTTTTCAATTTCACAATTCTGTAACGCGGACAAAATTGAACGATAACCATTGTCAAATGAAAACACGAAGGTGAAGAAGAAATTTAATAAGTCTTATTGAACATATACATAATTATATAGTAACAAAATCTTTTATGTAGCTACAATACATTTTTTTGTCAATATTTGGCATCACTTTTTATCTTAGATCTCTTGTTTTTAACTATTTAAGAAACTAGATTAGTTAAACATATTATGTAATTTTTCTTTGTACAACTTTCATATGCATGCGGTGTTCATAAGTGATTGTTGCACTGACGTATACTAGTTTATTGCTTTCTATTTTTAATATAAAAGTAGTGTGAACAATTGTTGGTGAACCAATAAATAAATAAATAAAAAATCACAATGAGGCCTTTAATATTTCTTTATCAGATGTAGATGGTATGTATTAGATATCGCTTCCAAAACACGAGTCATCTAGAAATCTTCTAATTTTCACGAATTAATATAAATCAGCCTTTTTTTCACATTATCTTAGCGCATATCTTTACAATAAAATAATAAATAGCATATAATAAAACTAAAACGGTTTAATAATTCGAAAATAAATTATCATAGATAGCTGATTGTATCAATATTTTTTTCGTATAATTCGAATATAATCGGTTATTTTTCGTGTAGAATGTGAACATTCCTCATGTTGGACGTCTCGTTAGATTGGGTGGTGTTAATACACGTATTAACGTTATTAACATTCGTATTTGGCTATCAATAACTGTGGCCCGCATACCGACCCGTGCGGCCCCGTACTGCCGTACTGCCGTACTGCCGTACTGCCGAGCCGTCGCCGCGCTCTTAACCTCGGCGGATGTAATCTCATTATCGTGTATCAATTTCGATCAGTAAGCAATAACACTAAGTTATCGACAACAACAGTTAGCTCGGGTCTGCTAAAGCGCGTTCGGGCGCGCTCGTGTGTGATCGCCGTTAATGACGCTGGTCTAGGAGCCTGCGCCCGCGCATAAATCAGCCCTCTCCCCCCACTCTCCTGAATGTTTAATTATTGCTTCGCTTGTTGGCAATTTATTGATACGTGTTAACGACTTCTAAATGTAACAGGGCTGTCTGTCAAACTGCAGTTTTATTACGTGAAATAGGGAAATCCGGTCATCTTGGGCATTGTGGTGTGAATGCCTTTCAAATGCAAAAAAATATTCGAGTATATACTTACTTACTTCTTACTTCTAATCGTTTCATTAATTGAATTAATAGCTTAATTGTAGCCTCTGGCGAACTAATAAATAACAAAACGCCTTCGCAACTGAGCACTGTGATGGGGCAATTGATTAGATTCCTACTGTAGCTAGGTACCATTCTTCTACTTGAAGATCGAATGGTACAGTTAGTTAACAGGAAACGAACACCAAACCGAACCAATTTCGTCACCGCACAGCCCTAGAGCGGGAAGGTGTGAAACGAGAGGGCGTGTACCCATCGGCACCGTAGCGATGCGTCGAATCAATTGGCGATTACCTTTACAACATCATCATCAGACCCGCGCCGACCGCAACTGTGGCGCAACGTCGCGCCACCAGCAAACTATTTCAATTACCGACTTAGCCCGGGTTACACTGTCAAATATAATGCTATTGAATGTAAAATGTATGTATTTGGGAATTACTGGCGAAGCTTGTATTACAGAGGAAATTGACTGAGAGAGTAATGTGACGTGTGTCGATGGTTCAATATTATAAGTTTCAATTAAATACTACCGTTGTGCGAGTTAACTGAACTTCTGTGTTGCCGTCGAATGACGCAAGCGGAGTTGATTAGTACGGACGGTTATTGAGATCATTATTATTTGCATTTGATTTCACACTTGTAAATTGGCATCGCTAGAGAATTTCTTGTGTTGCTTAATTTACATACGATATTATTCCTGTTTGCTGTAAAATGATAACTTAATACACGCGTAGCAGAATGCTTGAGTACCACCTGCGACCAGCGAGTAGCGACCCGCCGCCGCCGCGAGGTGGCCTCGTTTATTGTTCTTTCTATTACTGAAAACCGGATAAAAATCCGTTGTAATTTAGAAGAAGTGGATAAGTGAAGAATTTGAGAGTTGGTTTTATACCGTGAATTTAGATATTATAAATTAAGTAAGTTGTAGTGTAGTGTAGAGTAGTGTGTTCAATCAATCAGTTTTAATCGACATCCATACCATTCTTCAGGAATGCCCCGTGCGGTGTTCCCCGTGAGTTAACTAAAACAGTTAACCCAGAGAGCCAATTCATCTATTTTTATTTTTAAGCTATTACCGCATTCGCTTCTCAGTCGCAATCCGTCAAAATGTAGAGAGAGGTGTTTTTCACAGACTGGAATGCTACAGGTTTATTTGTAAAACAAAGGCAACCTCTCAGACTGGACTATGTTACTAACATCATAACCAACAACTCTTGTTCTATGACTTTTGAAAATTCATCACATTTTAGTTCATCAAGATTTCATACAAAAATAAAAAATATTTAAATTGAACGCTCTTAAATGTTACGAAGTCTATGCGAAGCATAAGAAAAAGAAAAATAATGAGCTTTCTTATTGATGTTAGTTAGTAACACTAACATAGTCCTGAGTGGTTGCCGGTGTTTTACAAATAACCCTGTATATGTCAATAATTCGTTTGGGTACCTATACCTACCGTATTACAGATGCTTGTGTAATAGCCGCACGTTTGGTCAACAGAGCTAATTTATTTCCAATACCTCTCCTATTCATATAAATACCTTTACATACATAATTATACAAACAACGCTGAACCTTGCTCCGGCGCACATAACATACACTTTAGGAAATTATTACTAACACGAACAAATTGGAAGACATACAAATAAATAAACCACGAACTAATATCGTTAGGAATTTCATTAAACAGCCTCCGGAGTGTTTACAAAAATCTGAATAATGCGCTGTTTACGTAAATGATGCAAATCTATAGCCGTTGTAAATAAGGCTAGTCGATACCCGCGGCTCCGCTCGTGTCGCCACATTAGCTCTGTTTATGGACTTATGAATGTTAATGCGCGCTAGGCTCGGTCCCCGGCTCTGCCTGCCTCTAATTATGATAATCTAAACATTGTAAATCTGTCTCTACTTATATTGTGTTTTTAATATTTTCGTTAATGTTATTCTGTTGGCTTTCCATTAATAGTATTTGATCCGTGAAGTTATTAACAAATACATATTTAGTTGATATTTGTTTACTATCTTATAAATAATTATGAGGAAAAAATAGCCACTGTAATCGAGTTTGAATAATTTCGATACAAATATATTACATAGCTTATAAAATATTATAATCAGTAATGCTACACCAGAGTGTTGCAATTTGAAGCGCAAGTTTTGTTTTGGTTTGGTTTATTTTATTGCCAACAATATTTTGCCCTCGACATCGTACGCTTTCCTCTTGTTCTTTGTCGTTCCCTCATTGCTGAGGACGCGTCTCCAAGCCACACGGTCTTCTGCAGAGAGGACCATTCTGTACATACTGCTTCTAACAACCTTTTTATGTGTAACGTACCATTTAATGTTTAGAACATTCTTAAGAAATGTGTGCCGATAAGAGAGATCCTTAACTTGCACTATTACTAAATCCATGCCTGTTCAGCAGTGAACCTTCCCAGTTAATATGTATGTATGTAAATACAAGTGGGTGTTTGTTTACTGTCAATAAGTTATTTATAAACAAGTCGATGGTAATTGGGTGTCAAATGTAACACCACATCAATATTGCGCCACACATAGTATCACATAACGTATACCGCGACGTGGTAGCAATGTGTTCATTAAGTATACGCGTCGATACGATACCAATACCAATCAGCTGTGGAACATTCATGAACTCACTCGTAAACTACTGATATTGCTGCGTTTTATTGACACTGATCTTATCGAGATCGTAATAACGATTACTTTCAAACACTATCACAGATATCGGATACTGTAATGGATGAAGAAAAATCAATAGATTTTTCGAATTAAAACGATACATCAGCTACATCTTTCTAAAAGTGCTTACATATTGCCTTATGTATTTTAAAGAACGAATTAAATTAATTAACTTGTTTATAACCAAAAAATAATAAAGGTAAGAGCTCACTAACGAAGAGGGTCCCAAATCCCTTGTAACTTAATTCTTCAGCACACAATATATGATTGTGTCTTGGGCGTCACATTCTGGTATATTTCTCGTTCCTAATTAATACGCATTCCTGATCTGAACGTCAGATTACAAAGGGTCTGACCGCGCAGATTAAACCCTAGACTTGTTCGTTTTACATCCCGAATTCCGAGGCAGGCCGCGGACACAAGTATAGTTATTTATAAATTAAAATAATAATGTGTGAATGAACGACTACCTGGGGACACAGAGCAGACAAGTGCAGAAGGCACATTCCACTCCGTTGGCGGTTTGTAAACATCATTTACCACATATTATGTATGTTTTATTCATGAATTGGTTGTGCATAAATTGTAACTGCATAAAGCATCAAACAACTACTGGCGGCAACAAGCGCCTTCATAAAGGTTCTCACTCCGCCACACGTACCTGTGCGATCAGGATCATATAGCAAGAAGGCACAATTACAGTGGATGTATGAGGAGTGCGACTTTTGTCCATCGTTACACGGTGTCCAATCAAGCTGACTGCGCATGCTCGGCGCATCATTACGTCGCATGACTTGCGCGCGCGCACCCTGCCCGCACTGTGCGCGTGAGAACTCGGGCGTAACTCATCGAATAATCCGATTACCGCATCAATAAGATTCGACAGCTCCGTATTACAGTCTCGTGGTGACGTCATCGCCCAGTAATACGGATATTATTGCTGTTTATTCAGTCTTGTGAGCAGGATGTGACAGCCGAGTCGTAATCCTGATTAATATTTTGATATGTTTGCTTTATCCGCTAATTTATTGTCGATAACATTTCGCAGTGAACAGGAATAATTTATTTAATCGGTTTGCGTGCTTGTTACATATTACATGGCTTTTAATAACATTGCTACAAATCTGTCATAACAGGCTGCGCACACGCACGGCTGAGAGCGAGTGCAGTTACCATAATAATGTGATTATGAACATCAGTCTGTCTGGACAGATGGAGTGATGGGCATGAAGACTGACTGGGCACTGCTATTAATCTCTTTCGTAAAAAGATCTATAATTGCAATAAGCTAATATTATAAAGATGTACAATAAAAAAAATATCACAGCTCGAAAACTAGGTACACACCTTAGCCGAGTGCCACAGGCTTGTTAAGCCCGAGAAAAGGCACGGTTCCTGAAGGGCAGGCTCACGTGCTCCGGGAGCAAAGTCGTGGGAACTAGCTGGTACTCTTCGGACAGAACTGTAACATTTGTGTTGTAACAACCGAATTTTAAACACCTTGCTTTATGACGAAACGTTTCTTTTCTCGCACTAGTTCGAGAGCACACACCGCCACACCGCACCGCCATAGCGCCGCGACCGCCGAACTCGAGCCTGCATGTATAATGAGTGATAATGAGCGGCGATACAGTTAGCCCGATTGTTACACTTGTGGCAAATACCGGGCTGTGTGGGAACGCGCATGCGCACTGGACGCCCCGGCGCGGTCAGGCGGCGCTGCGGACGTATCTCAGTCTTGCATCCATTTAGCTGCGGTCACTTGAGCACTGGGATGTTACAGAGAATCGTGTTGCTCCTTAGATCTTTTTTGTCTTATTCTCTGTGTGTAGTCTTTTGTCCGTTAATAATTGATGGCTTTATTAAACAGTCATTGGATACACGTGATAAATATGGATAACAATAAACATTCCTTGTTTTCCTGTGGGTACAAGCCCGCTTAACATTCCCAACAACTGCAACTACTGAATGCCAGTCCCGTAGAAAGATACGACTGTTTTGGATCCCACAACGGAATTAAACAAAAGAGTACAGCGGAGGAGTACGAAAAAACATTCCTTTTTTCAAACTAGAAATAAGAAGAAGAAAATTTTCATAAAATTAGGTAGGCACAGGTCGCCTTCAAGGTTAAGTAACGCTTACCGAGGTTGGTCTGTGGAAGGGTGATCATCTTAACATACCGAGTTTCCTCCGTGCTTCGTAAAGTTAAGCTGTTGGTCCCGGCTGTCATTTGGAGATCTTTGGCAGTCGTTACGGATAGTCAGAAGCCAGAAAATCTGAAACCAGTTTGGCCAAGGAGTACCGTGTTACCCGTTATTGAGTTGTGGAGGTCTGGTAGGCAGCCCAGGCATATTTTACGTGGAGGGGTCCACGTAAAATACTGGTATTCAGCTGAATCCGGTTTGACTGGAAGCCGACCCCAATAAAGTTGGGAAAAAACTAGGCAGATGATGATGAGGTGGGGTACAAACTAATACATCTTTCATCTTTTATTATTGTTTTTTTATCATTGTTCCTCTCTAAGAGAGCACCTGCCATCTAACCTCTTCACCACCCTACTGGTAGAGAATGCCTAAGGCATTAAGTCCGCTTTTGTACTTTTAATTGTGCGAAAAGTTTAATTAAATAAATAAATAATAAATATTAAATTTGTCAACTAAAACTCGATCTAGTCCCTGATACTACTTATCATAATACGCTGATCACTCCGTCATAGATTCAATTACAAGCACATTCATATCACTATTTCGTTCGCAATTAGTCCGCAGTACGAGCTACTGTCGTGTCTGGGCGATGTAATAGATCACTCGTATTAAATGTTGCTCACTCGGAATCATCAACGACTAAGCATTACTCACTGATGGTAGGTACTCGTACCACTCAAGTGGTCACACAAACTCTTTGCCTTAATTACTGACGAATTCGGTTCCGAATTCCTGCGCGGTGACGAGGTGCGAAGTGACAAACATACCTATTTAAATACTTATCTGTACCAGACGATCTTGGGCAAATGTTCTAAAGTTTTAATCACCACATTTGCCGAATAGATTTAAGATAGGCCTTTCAGATAAGATGGCGACAATTAATTTGCAAAAAATACGAGTTTGTGAGGTCAAAGGCGGCAATGTTCACAGATGATACGTCACTTACTAGGAGGTGACTGTAACGTTAAATCATGAAAGGGTTCCTTTTTCTCTATTTTGTTACAGAACCCTAACAAAAGGTTGAGTCGCGAGTCGCTTATTGCAGGTGACACTGCAATGCGGCACTGAAAGCGTGAATAACAAGGCATATGTAAATGTGCGCATGCGCATCGCGAGCAGGTCATGTGCGTAAGCGCATCGTACGCGCACATGCGGAGCGGGTAGAATGCATTCAAACTACGCAGTTAAAGATGAGATTTTTTTAGTAGGTAATTGGTGCAAATTTGATACAAAAATAAGTTCACTCCATGAATACTTTGTCAAAACAATGGATTTAAGATGTCTGCCTGTCCAACCTTTGGAGGAATACATGAGTATCGCTCATGTATTTTTTTATCTTCAAATAAGTTCAGCCTACGATGTGAGAATCAAAATGTGTAGAAACAATAAATCATGCAGCATGTGACACCAATTTTATCAAGTAAATACATTCCACAGTATGTTGTGGGTATGCACAAAAAGTATGCTGCCAAGTAGTACACCTGTAAGTCAATTCTATCGACTAGGAACATAGAATAAATATTTAGCATTACAGGTTTTTACTCATAATAACTAGACTGGAAATGACGGCACTTTTATTGAATAATAACTTAAAGTGTTGAAGCTAATCAGTTAGTAGCTAGAAAACAACGACTTCCATAGCTTGATATAAAGTGATAATTATCTCGCAGATATATTAAGCATTATTGCAACCATAATTGACAAATGTTGATGATAATGATGAATAGCACCCTCTATAATTCCATATCTGTCCTATCCCTCCCCGCTGTCTCTCACTACAGTGTACCACACCTAGCATCCGCTACAGTTACATACCTAACAGGCAAACACACGGCATCGCTGAATACATGAGAGCACGGAGTTCTGAGCGCGCCGCCTGCAGCTCTGCACTGTGGCGCGACTGTGAACTATCCCGTGTTACCATCGCGCCACTCATTCCAGCATACTACAGATAGCGGCACTGCTCCACAATACGTGCGTTACTCCACATTGTTGCATTTACATCTTGTTGGTTAACAGTTACCTCTCATTGTTGTGCCAAGGATTGCGCATGTAGTTAACTTTAACACATTATTATTGTGTTTTCCAGTTTAAAAGTCAATATCTTCCCATAAAACAGCACCGCTACTGTCCCACCTATAAAAGCTTCGGCTATTTCAACAATCTAGCAAGTACCTATCTAATACATTCAGGTCTAAAGACCACGCTAATACATAATCCTTATGTGAATTGAACGCACTTCCTCCGCTGTCAATATAAAACACAAACGTTAAATTAACCGGCGCATTACTTACGCTGTGACAGCGGCTGCGCCCGCGCCGGCCAGCACTGGCAGGCCTCGATGTTGGCAGCCCCGGAAGGTATAAATACTTCTCCAGCCGAACGTTACGTTGACGAGTGACTCGCAGCCATCAGCGCAGCGCGGCGCAGCGCAAGCGCAGGCATTAGAATCAGAACATGTTTCATTGTCACATCGACGCACTCTAACAAATGGCTTATATGGAGCGCGGAACTGGGCTAATAGTAATAAGGTGTGTTTGTGAAACAAAATGGCAGCAGCTGAGACTTTGGGCAATCAAATTCTAACTGTTGAAAACCATCTGCTCTCCAATATTCAAATAAAGTGGCCATTCCACTTAACGTAAAAGTTAACAATACCAATAAAGTGTGTATTTAACATTGGCATTTTTTATGTTTGACAGCAAACTGTGAAGTAATTACATTATTCCCCCATTACTGATTACAAGTGCCGTAAGCAGCGGTTGCCAAAGTAAGTAGCAGACTTGTGTTCAAGTTACACAGAACTGTGTCCGCTAATAATTTCTACCACACAGCGACCTCGCAGGTATCGGTTAGGCTCTGTTATGTATTTAAACTAATTCCACGAATAAATTGTAAGTTCCCAGCGACTGAATAACTGGCGAATTAACAAGAAATGCGGAGCGTTGAGTAAAATACTGCGGTTGGATATAATGAGCTAAGTCGAGCGATCAATTGCGATAAAAAGCAAATCTGCAATGTGCGGCCGCCATGTTGACGCGTCCGCTCAGCTACGCTTTATGATGAAGCGGTGTTTGGTTGACGCGCAGGAGTGGATTGAACAGGAACATTGTGGGTTCTGTATGAGTTCAGATAAAGAAATTGTAATAATGATAAAATATTAACAGCTGGTTTGAATGACTGAAGAAAACTCAATCAATATTGAAGAGAAACAAAGAAGTTACCTAAATACTACATAAAGAATTGATATTCTGCCCAATTGTTAGTGTTGTTGAGCAACAGTTACAACTTAGGGAGAACATCACTTATCCTTAAAGCCAAAGTAATATAATAATAAATAATAATAATAAAAAGTGTTTATTTCTCACCACAAGCCAAAAAATACAAACAATTTTAAAAGAAATGAAAAGCTAATTATTTCAATCTCAAGCATGTGTCAAAAAACGGAGCAGCACAGGAAGCGTACACCGTTACAGCAACATCAGCGCATGTGTGGCAGGATTTAATAACACGTCGCAGGTGGCCTAAATAATGTCCGCGCCTCTTCCGAAAAGCACTCGCGGTAAAAAATTGAATGAGAGCTGCGGCCGTCTTACAATCTTAAAACATAATTGTAATTAGTTAAGCAAGATAAACAATAAAGCGGCTGCTAATGGTATAGTTAGACTATTTATCATTAAGACCAGGCTATCTCTTCATTGTGCTATGAAATAACTGGGAAAGTAAGAGAGCTTAAACTTTTTCAAGTGATGTATTTGGTACAACAAGAAAGTAAACACAACACAAAAACTATGATTTTGTTAATAAAAATAACGTTGAGGCTTCACATCAGCTAAAGCTAAGGATCTCTAAACGGTATGCGCAGGCGCATTCCGTGGTCAGCGCCGACCAAAACTGCAACAGTCCGCAGGCAGAACAGTTGAACATCGTCCGCGGTTGAAAACCCATTCAGGGGCAGCAGAATGCGCAGATTGTGTGCCGGGAGATAATCACCATTCACTCCCTCCCCTCCCCTCCCCCGCCACTCTGTGGTGACCGGCCACGGGAGAGCATGGCCCACGTCCGACCATGTTGCGGTCACTGTGGTCCCGAGGGCTTGTGATCTACTGCAGGAATGTTAAAGTAAATGATCGGAAAAACCGATCAATGAGAGCAGGTAAAGCTTACTTGTATCTGTGGTAAGGAGTTAATAACATACAAGGTATGCTGGTAGGCTCTGTGGTTTTGGTTTTAAAACATGGAGAGATTGGTAAAGTTTTAAACAAAACAGTACCTATAATTATTTTAAAACAGTGGTACTACCAAATCTTGCTAAAATAAAAGAAAAAAAGACAAGTCAGCTTTTATCGTTAACTGTCATGTCGCTTCCCCAGTTTCAGTAAGTCACCCACCCTCGCAGGCTATTCGAGCTTCTCACACAAGCGGCCTCCTCTGAGGGCGTAAGGTCTCAATCCTGCGCTCATTGCCCGCACTACAAGGCGACAAGGCAACAAGGCTACAACAGGCGCGGGCTACAAGCCGCGAGTGTCGGCCGACATGCTCTGCGCGTGTCTCGACACCGATACACTGCGCAGGCGCAAGCCGCTGACAAACAGGCAGGAGCAGAAGAGCTTATTCAGAGATATCCAGAGCTAGAATAAAAACTGCTAGCTAATGAATATTCTTAATGATGATGATTCATCAAGGCACCTATTCTCGTCGTCTATATGCTAAAAAGGTTCTCTTCGTCTCCTCAGGGAATACAAAAGCTGAGCTTCATTAGTTACAACATTATGTTATGTGTGGTGATAAGTTTTACGAATATTTTTCGGTCTTTCGGTTATTATATCGATTGCAGCACGTCACCACTTGTATATGACGTGGAAGAAGCATGCAACATTTGAAATGTTTGATTATTATTATCTGGGATACAAAAACAAACTTTGATGATGTCTCAGTTAAAAAAAAAAACAAGTTTTAATCCAAATAAAATGTTGAGTGAATTGAGCACCGCTTTCGAGTGAGTTTGGGTGATAAGAAACCAGAGTGGTTCGAAGTGGAACTTCTGTTCGCTCCGATGATGCATGCTCAGCACGAAGCAGTGATGGAAGTGTCGGTCCAGCGGGCGCGGGACTCACTCGCCTTACCCGTAAGTAACTTGTTACAAGTATCCGAAATTACTGCCTTGCCTTCAAGAATCGCTTTATTTGCACTCGAGTGCCACAGAACATACATAAGTACTATTTACGAGTATGTATATAGAGTGTACATATACATAATTATGTAAGTTTATTTGTGACCTCTCGTAGTTCAAGTGGTCAAGCTCGCGTTCTAGTTTTATTTCTCATAAAAAAAAAAAACGTTTGTAGGGTCCCATCTATCTCTGAACCAAAATTAGGCGTGACAACGTATCAAACTAATTAGCTTTCACATATTTAATGTTAGTTAGGCTTAGAAAACTCTATCTCGATACTACCTCCATTGCTTACTATGTTTTTAACAGCGGACAACATAGTTCCTACATCACTTGTTTCGAAAACTGATCACAGAGTGCCTCACAGTTCTTCAACCCTGCAATCCATATTCTGAACCTTTCTGAGATCATGAAATGTGAACCTTTCGACTGGTATCCCTAGATCAAGACTGGCTAGATAAATAAAACGAATGAAACACATAATTTATGATCCGCGCCCATCTATTTGATATCCGAAACAGTACCCGGGACCGCGCGGCGTAAATCCATCCCCCCGACACCTGAACAGTTGCGGCTGAATGCTATTCCTTGCGCGCGCGCACGCCCCGCGTAAATCAGGGACGCGTGAACACCATGCAACACCATAACTTATACCAGGACATGCAAAAACTTAAAGTGGACTTTGAAACTTTGGCAGTAGGGTCGAATATTGATTGGTAGTGTTGTTTTAATAAAATATATCAGTGCAATAGTAATGAAAGGCGTAATGCGATCAAATGCGAGTGTTAGTGTGTGGTGTGGCGTGGTGTCGTGGTGTGGTGGTGTGGTGTGGTGTGATGAGGTGGCTGTGCGGTGACGTAAGCCGCGCCGCCGCCGCCGACGAGCACTCCCGCGCAGATTTACAGCGCAACCGGTAATGTATGGTGATGCTGGGATGTTAAGATGCTCGGTATCGTGATGATTTGAAGATAAAATGCTTACCAGGGAAAAGGTGTTTATTGAAGTTGCACCTGACTCTTTTGTGAATGAAATCTTATACGAAATGTTTCAAATCCGCAGAACCACAGTTGGAACTGGTTGAAATGAATTGAACATTACTACTAAGCTATGTAATCTGCACTATTTGACATTGGGCCCGTTATCCGCCAACCTACTCCTTGCACTGCTAACCTCTGCAGTTAACACGTGGAACAATATTAGCATGCGCATATAATGCAACAAAGTACAAAACATTCTAAACAAATTACGCGTTTAGCCGCGTCCGTATGCGCGGGCGCATATCGCGCATTAACCATAAACACTTAGTTGGGCCTTCTCGGAAGAGCTGGGCCGTCTCCGCCGCGGCTCGTCCAAAGCTGAATGCACTTGACAATAATATTGGACACTGTACAAAACCATTCGTTCTCAAGAGAAGTGTTTTCTTGGCTTTCGATTCATGGGAAAAGGGGAAGAAAGAAATTGGGAAGCTTGTTATGAGTTAAGTGTTGTCAGTTACCAAGACACAACCGTGTGTGAAGTTCATAAAGTACGTAGACCATCAGTAGCCAGTCCTGAACTGCTGAATCAAATGGAAAGACAGTGACAACGACTCAACATCAAAAATAAATTAATTTGGACACTGCATTGCCTCCCAGTACAATCTCCTCAACGTACAAATTATGTTTTGCGCTGATACGAGATTAATATAATGGTCAAGTCAATGACATAAAGGTACAAACCTATTACCGTTTCAGAAACTGCGAGGACAAAAGATTTCACCTCAATGATAAAGGAAACTTAATTTGTTTGGACGGCGTAAATACGTTAAGTTCATTGAGACTTTCTGGAAATCTCAAGTATGTCGTCCCATGCCAACTCGTATGACAAATCGTTACCTCTGCGTCTGCCTGATGCAATACTTGAGTTCAATGTATGTTTATTGAAAGTGGCTGCAGCCGTGATCTTTACTGATCTCTTAATAAATTATGTATGTACACTCGCGGCCATAAAGTAAACACGGCCAGTATGTACACACGAGATATTGTTATAAAATTATTAACATTTAAGAGAAGTGTCGCGCTGTCGTGTTGCCCAATTATTTCGGAGTCAGTTATTGAATTTAGTGGTGGTGACCCGCCGCGGGTCATACACCAATACGTTACCGGTGTCACCGGAATGTGGTCGTATTATTTGAGAGGTTTACGAGAGAGTTATCGAGAGGTCACCTGTCGACCGCGCGGCCGCGCCCGATGTACCGCAGTGCGCTCCGCTCGTTACCGCTCCGTCCCGCTAAGTGTTCCGATAAGCGAATGTGTTCAGCCTAATGCCGTCCCATAACAATGTATTTAATTGTTTCACGTTCTACTCGTGCTGACCGTAGCTCGCAGCAGGCTTCCTTTTGTAATGTAACTAAGTGATCGTTTTGATTTTAGTCTTTCTTAATGCCTTTCAATTAGCGCCCTCCGACGGCTTTAAGACTCTTAGCGTTGTATTGCGGCGATAAAATGGTGCTTATTACGGATAGTTACGATTACCATAAAACGGGAATACTTACTAGGAATATCATTTAAATGTAATAAATGTTTTACTGGATAGCGGCAGACGCAATTGAGAGGTACTTTAAATAGGCTGGCGGTAGGTAGGTAGGGATGATTTAATGGCGAACACAAGTGATGAGCAATTTGCAGAACCACTAAACATGTAAAAACTTGCGGCTTGGCTTGTTATCATCTTGCCATTTTCCTTCATGACCACTTTGTTGTGGACCGTTAGTAGCGGTATTTTGAAAACAATTCAGTTTCACTTTATCCTTAAACAAACCACTCTCCTCGGTGATCTACATAAAGTTACGACCTGTGCCACTCACTGCAGAGTCCTTGACACTCCCTCCATCACACAGCTACAACATCATGTATATTGTATGACACAGGTTTCATTCAACGTGTCGTTCTCAGGCAATTTGTTGGACGTCGGCGACCCACCGCCGCCCTACAAGGCTTTATGAAATCTCTTCGACGTTTTTATTTTATCTTTTGAATGTCGGGACAATCACAATATTGTCCATATCGGCGAGTCGTCGAGTAAAGTCGTGCAGTTTACGATGCGGTACAATGTGGTGCGGAGTGACGCAGTGCGGTGCGGTGCGGTGCGGGAGGCCCGGTGGGAAGTGTTAACGTTTAGTACGGTGCAAATTAGGGTCGACCATATGCAGTATTGTGAAATGTCCATTAAGTATTTATGAGCCAGAAAGTCTGACACCAGTCTTGCCCGCATCCAGATAGGCTGCGACCCCAATAAATATGGGGGTCGCCTTCCAGCTGGGTACCATCATAGGCTGGCGGTTTGATGGTAAACCTATACTGCCAGGGGCTGCGGAATTTGTTCCAGATTCAGATTCAGATTCAGATTCAGATTCATTCCAATGAGTCACCGCGGCCCTGGAATGAAAAGGGCATTAAGAGGAACACGGATGGGTTTTAGTCAGTAAGAGTCTGATATTCCAGTCTTTTTTTTATTGAGGTACAACAATCACGCCTCAAAGAAAGCGATGCATGGATAAAGTGTATGATGGAGCAAGCATGCCCAAAAGATGCCTGTTCATTCTTACTTTGAAGACAGACGGGTTATATGTGGACGGGAACATAGACGTTGGCAGAGAGTTCCACACTTTAGGTGTGCGCATAATAAATGTGGAGGAGAAGCGCTGGGTACGACTAGTCGGGATATCGACCAAGTGAAACCCTGCAGTACGTCTGGTATTCCGGTAGGAAAAGACGCTGGTGGGATCAGGTCTCCAAAGTAAAATCTGTAGAAGATCTACAGGCAGGCAACACTACGACGATGAGCTAGGCTGTGAAGCTGAACCACCAACGTCTCATCACCTAAAAGCTATTATTATATATAGGTATTTTTGCTCTGCTTGCTACCGAGTCCAGTGTAGCAAACTGGTATTTTGCGAGACATCTCATAAGTGGCTGCAATACTCCATACAGGAACGGACTTGTGCTTTATACAGACTCAGAAGCTGTCCAGGTGTGAAGTATCGCCTTCCCCTATTTGGGATGTTCAGCTTCTTAGTTGCAGTCTGTGTTTTTGACTCGAAACCTTCTGCTCCGCCCAGAGCGAGAGGAGGGTAATTTGATGATTTCCCATTGTAAAAAAATACCTATAGATTCATTTGACTGCTCCATCATGTAATTCATTCTTAGCACTTTTATCATCTCCATTAAATCCCAGTTTACTCGAGCGTGTCGTCACCTCTCCTGTACACTGTTGGCGTGCGATGACGTCGATACAATTTCGGTACTTTAATGGACGTCGCCACATTTAGTGGCAGTAAACACTGGCCGCTGATCACCTTGCCTGGCTATTGCGCAGACTGCCCGTTTTATATCCCTGCTACACTTTAGAACGTTTTTACAGTTGTTATGTGGCGTCGCGTTATACAACCGACTATAAACGTCAACAGCACCGACACTTACGAAACACATTAGTCGGTAATGAGACCGCAAAGGGCATCAACCGGCCATCGAAGCCGCTGCCTTCGCTAACAGTTCAGAAGCCTTATACTACTAATCTTTACTGGATCTAAACGGGCACAGCTAAGTGTCACCGCTACCTTTATTTCGTACATAAATGGTGCTCTCCGCTGTATAAGTCCATTTCGTATCTGTATAGAACAATAACGATCAGCTGACAGCTAACTGTCGAACAGTTTTGTAACTATTAGATGTTTCGATAAAACTAATATTCAATCATGTCTTATTGTTCAATAAATAAAAATGACAAAACTCTTAATAAATACGTAGATAAGCTTTTAACGCAACACTAAATCTATCAATATCGGATGCTGTTCGTCGGGGGACGTATCGTCCGGAGCGTACGTCGAGTCGCTCGCAGCGGAGATCGGTATCATGATGTATGGCGGAGGCGTGCTCCGACATATCTACCAATTGTTTTAGCGTACAAGTCGGAATCAATTACTGCGCCCGGACGGACGGACGAGGGTCACGAGCGCGCCCGACGCCACCCGACTGCGCTCGAGCGCCGCCGGACGCGCCCGATCACCCCCGAAGATACGTGGACTCGCGCGATTTATTTATAACGTGGACCGTGATCGATTGCCGCGACTTTAATAAGTTGAGCTGTGTATCCGCTTGTACTACCGACAGACGTTGCTTTGTCAGATTTTATGGTCTTTTGTTCCTGAAGAGTTATGAGGACCATCTTCAGAAGTAGTTTGTCTTTGTATATCGCATTGATATTTCCTCTTGAGAAATGATATTTGATGTGAGCTGGTTTAATGGTAGATAATGATGATTTGAGTCTGGGTTTTTTGGTGTTAAAAAATATACAAATCCTCGTACATGCTCAAAATATAATTAAACTCAAAACACCTCCTGCTCGTTGACAGTCGGCTAAAACGAATGAGTTGTTCACACGAGCGGTTCCGAAGCTCACCGAACAAAACGACTAGCCTTCTAGAAGGGGCGCGGTGAAGGCTGCGGCGCGCGGCGATCGGTCACAGTTCAGAGCGAGCTGCTCGGGAGTAGGTAGCCTGACACCAAGCACTCACTAGTCAGAAGGACCAGTTCACACAGAGGAGAGAATGTGCCAGTCTAGCCTGACTTTAGTCGCATTAGTGGTCTCCTGGAAAATGCTGCCTGTTTGCTATCGGGACACAAAAACTGGAAGTGTATTCGATTTTTCTCCATCTTCTGGTAAAAAGGCTTTAGTCGTGATGGCGTCCTTTTACTTCTTAACATTTGATCCATGTTCTTCGTCTCTACATTTACGAAGAGTTACAATCATCTACCAAGATCATTTCGATGGCACGTGTTCATTATATAAAGCCAAGTTGTTGTTGTTGTCGAACGGACACTGATATTGTCAGTATTCATAAGTTCTTGTTCTTTTACTATGAACTGAATTTAAATGAACTAGACCTTCTTTCATTGTATATTCCTATCCCGCTCGATCTGACTACCCAGCAGTAGGGCAGGCACAGCGAGGCCGGCCACTCCCCGATGGTCCGCAGCTCTCCGCCTGACCTTCGGGCCTGCCTCTCTGCCTGACCTCCACTGCTACAGATCTCTCAGATGAATAGCATTGTCGGGGCACCGCAGAGCGCAGTTAATAATACAACGAGTAATGGTTTTACCTGGTTTTACATTAACCGCAGTCGCAAAGGTTACAAAGTTGGAAGTCGGAACGTTGCGCGTTGCAACGATGTTGTGCAAAGTTCTGCGATGACAAATGATCTGGTCCTGCGGGGCTCGGGCGGCGGGGGTGCGGGGGTGCGGGGGTGCGGGGTGCACTGCGGACTATGATGTGGATCACAATGCATTTCTATACGAACTCCGGTGTGTTACGGAGTTTACTTAGTAAGTTTCGCTGAAGTTCCGACATAAAAACATTTCCCTGCCTGTTGAAGTTCTTGCTTTAGATTATTTTTTGTTAATACCAGGTTTTGCCCGCGGCTGCGCTTGCGTGGAACTTATATTTATGTTTTTTTTTTACGTAACTCTAATATTTCTCTTTTTATAAAATATTCCTAATAAAAGCTGCCACTGAAAGTCCCGTCAGATTTCTTTAATAAAATTAGTTTTTGCTGTAAGTAGATCTCTATTGTGAGTACCTACTTACGTATTTAATTTGCAGTAACTCGTAAAAAAAAAGATATTTTGATGTTACCAGACACTTAAGTTTCATTTATTTGTATGCAGTAACTACGAGTACGTATGTACATTATATGCAGTATGTTCAGAACATTTAAGTGGGTGTGAGCTCTTTACTGACCTCAAGAAGTAGTCGCACTGAAACTTCCCTCTCTAAACACAGGAACATTGCTTCATTACCGACAGCACACGCTCATCACGTACTTAGCGAGACGCGCCTACGGGTGAGAACCTGACAGGAGAAGGGTTATGAAAATCATGATAGTAGTTGTTAATTGTTTTCGTTAAACATGAAATTTAATTAATTATCGTTATAACTCAAAACTTATATATGCCTGTTGCATATAAAACTTTGAATTTTAACGAAAATTATATATTACACGTCACACTTAACAAAAACCTCAATTCCGTAGCAGTCACACTCACAACATCACAACCGTAGCTGTGTAGGTACCTCGTATATCTCTGCCGGTGACAACATGGTCGTGTTAGCTAATGAAGTCAATCGATGTAACGTGATAGCCGCCGCGCGCGTCGCCGTACAGATGGACATACACTACAGACGGACGGGCGGACCATGTATGTAATGATATACTAATGTTTGGTACAACGTCGGCGATTCGGTTACAACTACAGTTTATATTGTTGTGTCTGATATAGGAAAATCACATTGTGATAAATGTTATTTTCTGTTTTATAAAAGTAACTAGCTGACCGGCGCAACTTCGTCTGCGTCGCATTTGTCATTAATGCTTCGCTCCTTTTTGTCTTAGCGTTATGATATATAGTCTATAACCTTCCTTGATAAATAGGATATCTAACACTGAAATAATTTTTCAAATTGGACCATTAGTTCCTGAAATTAGCGCGTTCAAACAAACACACTCTTCAGCTTTATAATATTAGTAAGTATAGATGACATTTTTAAATTAGTGGTTGGGTGGTTATTGCGCACAATTTGTTTCAGAAACGATAATTAAAATGTAAACTTAAACAAATAAATAAATAAAACTGTAACACAAAACATAAACAAGAGAGCTGCAATTATTTTCATTTTACAACAATATTAAAGAGGTTTAAACAAATTACCAATTCAGTGTAGTACACGAGGTAACGACCATTTTTACTAATTAATTCTTAAGATAAGTCGAGCGGGCCGGCGCGGGCGGCGCGCGGCGACCGCTCGCTTCAGATAATCGCCGACAATCAGTCGCAAACAGCGTCTTTAATCACCGCTGACATCGGACATACCGCCTACAAGTTTGTAAAATCATTCAAAATAAAATAAAGACCAAAATAAACATAAAGAGAACCGATAAAAGTTAATTAAACGATAACTGCAAAAAATGTAATCACAACCTCATGACAATTTATTTTATAACACTCGTTCCTGCCTCAGATTTAATAGCCTATAAAATAAATGCTAAAAAACAACTAGACCCAAATGTTTTAAATTGAATCAATAACCTGTATTTAAAGACAATCATAAAATTCTATAGTTTATGAGGTTTCTTCGTAGTCGCGTGAAATTATAGTCAATGTTTATGACTTGCGAGCGAGCGGAGCGAAGCGGCTGGAGCGGAGCGAGCAAAAAGCTCGCGTATCGGTAATAAACCGCACGACTATAAAATGTTATGGCGAGTGGAGAGTAGAGCCGGTTCCCGCTGAGTCAGCGCGCAGGCCCGCGCATGCGCATGCGCACTCACTCGCTCGGGTTGTGGGAAAAGTACTTCTGTTTTTATTTTACTTGGAAAGTTCTTTACGTGCGTGATTGCTTTTAATTATTTTCATTTTGCAAAAGATTTAAAATACTAGTTTAAGGTAATCGCGCGAGCTCCAACCTCACTCAACTCAAACTACTCTCATAGACCAGTAATGGTACACGAAAGCTAAACAGTGTAAGCTAACAAACTATTGTTAGTACTTGGACGTCAGACATTGCGTCACTCTGCTCTGCCGTCGACGCGATTCACTCTCCTCGTATTTCCGGCTTACGTCCGACAATAATGACAATATATTAGAGTTTCGGAGAACGTAGCGCATGGCACACGGACGGACGATGGTATCGCGGTGTTTGCACCAACTCGTTTAGTTCCGCCGCTCGCCACCGCCGCCATTACAGATCCGTTTAGCCAATTGAGAGATAGCAGATAACATCGGTACTTTAACGTGTCGGCTAAGAATCACGGCTAATTTAATCTGTACAAGCTTCGTTAAGCTGACGTGACGGCCGCAGCTAAATATTGATTGTGATTATAGGTTCCTAGCTGTACAGTATAAGATCATAGCATTCTCATGAGCTTGGCAGGAAGTTTAGAATGGCACGAGCAAAGGAATGGACTTAGCAATTCGTTGACCCTGGGTTTTGTATAAGTGACGGGTAGCAGAGTACTGCTTTCTGAATGAAATTCAGCTTCTCGTAAGACCTTGCACATGTTATGATGTATACTCATGTTTTACAATAAAAATATATTCTATTCTATTCTATTCTATTCTAACTGGTGGCAGTTACACAGCTGCCTAAATATTACGGGAAAACTGATGTATGTATGATGGCAATTTTTACAATGTTGAGATCTTTTGGAAAACTGTTGTCAAATAGGCTCAGCGACTCAGCAGACGAGCAAAGAGAGAACTACAGAATTTCATCATTCTCGTCCATAAATAATCATCGAATCAGAACCGATTCGATTACGAAATAAAACTGAATTCCTTAACGAAGTTCACGGTTACATCTCAACAACCGTAACTTTACGAAGAATTAACCAAATGAATTCTGTTACAGTTTAAACTCCATTTTAATTGTTAAATCGGCGTAGCGAACTGTGATGGCTGTTATACCACATAGATTATGTACATGTTCGTATGTTTGTATGTATGTATATGGTGCAATTAGTGATGGTGTCTGCAGTAATTGCTTGTTTTTATCTGTGTGTGTTCACGGTAATCGGATTAATGCGGCGGCACCACAAAGCGGTCGTAGTGTGCGCCCGCGCATACCGATATGCGGCGGTGGGTACTTAGGTACATCATTCGGATTTGTTTGAGTTACTCTTTCTAATTGATAAGTAATATTATTATGATTCATATCCATATATTGTCGTCTATTTAAATATCTTATGTCAGAAAATATTTGTTTGGTTGTCTTGTCTAGCTCGAAGATAAGATGATCATTGAAATAGGAGAAACTTGACATTTCATTGAGACAGTAGCATAATTGTAAAGTTATTCTGAAGAAGATGAGAGTTCAATACTTCGATGAAAACTAACAATATTAATGGGAATATGACTGCGGTAATCATCTACGATTATTAAAGTTATTGCACAATGTTGAACGAAATTGTTTGTTATTTAGTGAAATAACAAGCAACTTCGTCTCAATTTTCTCTCTAAATCAGCTCTAAGTTATTGTCAATTTGCGCGGCAACAGTAATCGCTCGGAACAAGCGGACACCGCCACAGTTTATATCTAGCAGATATAATGTTAGCCAACAATTCGCTATTAGCCTCCGATTAGCCCCGATACCGAGAAATTATATATTTGTCAAAGTATAATAAGAGCTTAAATTGGGATTAAGTTTTTGTGTTCGTACCTGGTCGGTTATGTTAAGTGGAGCCGTAATTACACGTTATTTTTAACTACGTTTCTTAAGTCTGCGTCTAGACTGAAAGTTTGAAAAGGAAATCGGATTAGTGTCAAAAGAATTGACGAATTATTATAAGAATATTCTACGACATTATCTTTCATGCTTAATTTGGTCGCCAATTGTATTGGCTCTATATAAGGCGTGATTGGTTTAGATCTCTGGTATAGTTAGAATATGCACGTACATACCTATATTATTACCACTGCGTACCTTTTGTAAGGTTTAAACTCAGCTTTTGTTAATAATCTTTGACCCAATATAAATTACATAATAATTGTGAATATTTTCTCACCGCTCCTGTATGTAACACTTATGGCATCTTTTCACGTTGAACAGTAATTGCCCACGACCGCCCCCCCCCCCCGCGCCGCTATAATGACGGCCAATACACTGCGGGGCCAGCAGTACCCTCACGCTGCTGCTTTGTGTCGCTGCACGACCTCAGGTAGGTACCAGCCAGGTCCACTGCTTGCTTTTCTTTAATCCTGTTAGTGCCGGAATTCTCAACCGCATTAAAGCTATTTAAAGAGCTTCGGACAAAGAGTTCGGATACGGGTACTGCACAGTTGGATACAGAAGGTTTACTCTAACCAAAGTAGATTTTGTGAAAACTACTCCTAATTTGAAAACACTCGTACCTACTAGTAAAATAGCCTTAACTATTATTTACTTCTTGAAAACCAATCAAAAAATAACTAGGTAGTATTATCTTTATTCTATTTTTCTTAGATATTCTCCTTTCTCAGAAAACCAATGTATACTACTTCTTCTAAATCAGTCTATGCCAAAAAAAAATTAAGTTCCATTGTAATTACTTTGAGTCGAGCACATCATCGCTTACCATCAGGTGAGATAGTGGCAAACATGTGCCTATCAATAGTAAAAAAAGCTGGCCAAGTGAGAGCCGGACTCGCGTGTTAATGATTCCGAACCAATTTAATATTTTTAACATGTTATTAAACCACTAAGGACTTCTTCTAAATTTTACTGTAATCATTACGTATTGAGGTATTATCTGCATTTCTTTCAAAATTTTAAGCTCAGTAGTTTCGGACTTGACGGGTGATAATAGTCATTTTTGGTCTTATTTCTTTAATAACTTCAAAAAGTTTAATTTTAAAATTTTGAAAAAAAAATATAATTAAAACCCTCATTGTCGTTTTATTTGAGATGTCGCACGATACAGTTTGTAATTTTTTTTTTTCCTACCCTAATCCCCAAAAGTACCCATACACAACATTTAATTATTTGCGTAACTTTTGTGCTTGACTTGAGTCACAAAAATCCACATGTTTACCACATTTCAATAGAATTGGTACAGTAGATCTGGAGAAAACTGGCTGTGACAGACGGACAGACATCCGAGTGATCCTATAAGGGTTCCGGTTTTGTTCGGAACAGTGGCAGAGGGGCTTAGTGTAGAGGCAGGAAATACTAAGTATCGTCTTTCCCCAGTTAAGTGTTATGTTGTCATCCAACTTGTAAGGGACATCACAACAATAGTGTTTGTGTGTGCCTCCGTGCTCCTTCTGTCTCCCCCACAGCGTGACGCGCGGGCTGGAGTTCGGTGCGCATGCGCCGATCTCAATTATAGATAGCGGTAGTTACATACACCGAGCGCGGTACAGCCACCGACACGTGTATTATACTGTTGCCCAGTCCTATCGATCAATAGTGGGGAAAAAATTTTCACAAAAAGACAAATCTATAGCGTCTCACACAGACCTTAGAGACTCAGATTAAAACACTTCCAAAACCTTTTTTATAGAAGTCAGTACCTTCTCCGAAAAAATCGATAGCGTTTGGAATTTATTTATTCTTTTATATTAAATTCACCGCAGATTCACAAAAAAAAACTAACATTAAACTAAGATTGGAGCGTGTCAGAACACGTCTGTGAATGTTAGCCGCCATGTTAACGAACATGTGAATGGACACTAAAAATAGAACAAACTTCTTGTGGGTCCACGGAAGCAGAGACCTTTGTTGAAATTGGAGACTTTCGCACAGTCATAGAATGGGTCCTTATTTATTTCCGATGTTTTTTTCTCTTTATAAACACATTTCTTCCACAAAACTACTGAAATAAGCGACAACTTCTAGCAGCCTGTTGTTTGCAAGGAACTAAAAAATAATTGAAGATATAAACTTTTCTTTCCGACGGTACTTTTGCCTACGAAGCGAAGGCTCCACAGAGCACCCCACAGCGAGAGCCGTGACCCCCCGCGCCCCCCACCCCCCAGTATTTGGGGGCCACTCGCCACAGGATGCTGGAGAATGTAGATCACTATTTGTATTGCCGCTCAGTTCATACTGCCGCAATGTTTGCGCTCGCCTACAAAAGACATCAACGCGTTCTTTGTTCGCATACGTCGAACGTTTTGTTTGCAGTCGCTTGAAAGTTATAATGTCTTGATTTTATCTATGTTATTAGTTTTATAGACCAATATGGGTTTGGCAACCTTTACTGCGTGTGCATTGAATGTAAGGTTACCTAACTACCTCGTTGTAAGAACTTAAATATGAGCCAAGGAGACGCTGATTAATAATCGCCATTGATTCTTCGAATAAAAGTTGAAAAGGAAATAATTAGTGATACCTAGTCTATGAAAGCTATGTGATAGTAAGGTCTACTAAAAAAAAGTCTAAATGCCCGTTTTCACCAATAGCCCCTAAAATTTAAGTATCTCCTAAACAAATTTAAGGGACTCCTAACGCAAGTTTTGATTTCACCAACGGTTAAGTGACACCTAAAGCATTAAGGGGGCCTTATAATTTAGGGGATGAATTGTCGACCCCGTAACACTTAAGGGACACATATTTTTAGGTTATTTTGTGAAGATTACTCTTAGTTAACGAGAAAAAATGGATAGTGACCACGATGTTTATGAAGCTTTGGAAGCAATTGAAGATATAGAATTATTGAGTAACCGAAGTTTTTTAAGGCGACCTCGTATTTACCGTGAAAGATCGAAAGATTTTAACAAGTATGATGTAGAATTAAAAGAATTTGTGATGGCTATCCACGCACTGCTTTTCGCCTCATTTGTGGTCCCATCTGTCTTTTTAATAAGAATAGTTTCTTTGTGATGAAGCAGTAACTTAATCAACTTATCTTTATCTTCGAGTGAAACATTTTGTCCACGTCAAACCTGTGTTAAGGAGAAGCAGTCCGGTCCCCTAAGGTACAATGATGTAAAACTTACATAGTGCTTCTGAAATTACTGTTACAATTTCTAAGTATTTATAAAGTATTTATATATAGTTAGACATTTAAAAGAACTTTTTGTTATCATTAAAAATAAAAAATAAAAATTAAGATGAATATAATATGTGTGTGTTTGTGTGTGTGTGGTGAATGTGTGTGTGTATGTGGTTGAGTGTGTGGTGTTTGTTTGCGTGTTCGTGCTTGTCGATGTACATCACCTACGTTAAGATATTTTCAGTTTCGTCGCATGACTTACTTTGGAGATACGATTGTACAGTCTTTTTGCATTTGTAATACGGTAGACCGTAGATTTGACACTCTCCGTTTATTTTGTTGTAAAGAAACGGACCAAGAAAATGAAAAAATCTCTTGACAAAAGTTGAACGTACACGTGGCAGGGTGCATATCCCATCTTTTCGACGTTTACTACGTTTTTGTTTTCTATTATTCGGTATGGGGTGCTGTGGTGCTGCAGAATAACTGTCTGTAGTATGAAGTGTTGTCGAACATTAAGCACTTTGCAATCATTAATGTTAAGTAACTAAATTTAATTACTTAATAATTAAGTAACAAAATGCTTACACCAAAGAAAAAGAACACGCAATCACGCAACAAAATGTCACTCAACTCAGTTGACTTCAAAATGTCACTGCGACTATTAGGCAATGGCATTCGCCATACAGCCAAAAAAAGTAAATTTTTAACTTTTTATTATTTATCTAATATTAAGGTGCAGACCCTACTTTTTCCAAATAAACTGAGTGAAATTACGTGTTTTATCTTGTTTTTTAGGCTAAATGTCATATAATCATTTACTCGAATAATTTATCGATAAACGTTTCCGCAGTACCTCCGCACTATACGTCACCTAACTAGGGGACTCTTACTTAAGTAGCCCTTAGGATGGTGAAACAGAATTTAGGTAAGGGGATGATTTAAAGGGTCCCCTAAGATAAGGGAACCTTACTTAGGTTACTGTTTAGGGGCTACTGGTGAAAACGGGCATAAGTTCCTATTTTAACTCGAAACTACTCCTATTATGTTTTAAACTGTTTATTGAGTTCCAATTTATTTTCTGTAGATCCAATTTGTAGAATTTTTACGGCAGCTCAAACATTAAAAAAAGGCTCGTCGTGTCGACAGCCGGTGGTCCTTAACGCAGCGTTTAATACGAGCGTCTGCGGAGCGTGTCCGACACAGCCGGGCCGGATCCGCGCCGGAGCGATTTCACGGCGGGACCTCGTAGTGCAATATTCACAGTGCTTTTTCAGACACGTTAGTGTTTGATATGAAATCATTTATCAACCTATCTCTTTCTGGGATACCTCTTGCAAGACTGCTTTGCACAGATTCAAGCTTCTGACTAGCCGCCACGACTGTCAAAGATCTGTTATTGCCACCCGGGACCAACAGATGGACGTGGTCTCCGAGGTACGTACGGGTCTCAATACTCATGTACTAACATTTGTAGACACTTCTACCTAGTGCATGGAGATCCCTCAAGCTCATGGTTGAAGCCGGCTGTTTTTTTGTTTCCGCGAGTCTCTTTTTTCCGATGCCTTCGCGAATACGAACTTTTATGCTTACAAATAATAGTAATATTCGTTCGAGACTCTTAATTTTCTAAACGCAGTCGATGAGTGTAGCCCGTAGCGAAACAGAAGCCTTCCCGCGTTGACACCTAATACCGTGGAAATGACGCTTTTGTAGAGCCGTCCCGCGTGTAGAGCGTGGTCGGTAGAGTTAGTTGATTTTATGCTCAAATTGGGACGAATTGAGAATCGTGATGGGAGGTAGGCCACGCAGTTTGGGAATTGGGTTGAAATGGTCCATTGTAACTTAATAATGTATTTCGTTCAGTTATGTGATGCGCTATTAGTACTTAAATTTTAGTACATTCTAAGGTAAACGTCACTCATTTTAAAGTGTTACAATATAATCCATTTCGTTAATGTTAGTCTCATAATTTTGATATCATCACAGCAACTAACAAGCGTGGATATTAATCCTTGTGTTAATGCGAAGAACACTTTGCTTGTTTTATGTCAGAACAGTTTATCTGAAGAACATAATTGCCGAGTATATTGCAAGCTTGACGAACATACTAACAAAAGCTCCTCCAGCGGCATCGTAAACCTCAAGTGATTGCCCCCCTCGCCCTCCACCTCGACCGTCTTGCCCTGAACACTCGTTACGTGAAATTAACAATAAGCTAGAAAGCTCTGTAGTCACCGACTGATTGTACATCATCCCCTCTCTTTCTATCGTTAAAATAGCGCCCTTCCAATGAAACTGTAATTCAGTAGGTTAACTTCTTGTAAATCATCTACTCTAAAGGAACAATCTTACTTTATAATAACGCCGAACACCCATCCATCCACACAAATGGGATGGATGTATGTTTGTTACTCCTTCACACAAGAACTATAGAACGGATTTAGATAAACATAGCTTATACATCAGAATATCACAAAAAACGACACACATTCAACGCCGGGGGAAGAACAGTAGATTCTCACTAAAACACCACCATAGTTGTTCGTAGGGTAGCCAAATGTGGGTCTGTATAGTTTGACTCATGTTTTGCAAAGTATATTGAAGTCCCGTGTCGAAGTCGGGTGTGGTCGGGTGTGGTCGGGATGCTGTCGGATAGTTGTTAATGCAAATCGCAACGACGGTTTGCCAAACCTGAAAATACCGAGACGCTTAGTATTCAACTAAATTAAATTCACTTATTTATTTCGGATTATAAACAATCCATAGAATGCGGCGTACCGGTATGAAAGTTAACATTATGCTGATACTCTATTATTTTTTTACACATAACTAGTCAGATAATAATTTGTAAGTAGTCCTTCTGCAACACTCTTACGTGAAACACCTGCGCGGGCGCAACACAAAGCAGTTGCAATTAACCACAATTAGCAATCAAGCGATGATCATACACACACACACACACACATACCTACATACAAAGCGGTGGGATGCGCACGCGCCGCCCTTTGTTACAAGCAGGAGATAATTACAAGCCTCAGCGGATCATTATGTAGTGCGGCAAAATGAAATGCAAGAATTAATGAAGCGAAACCATAATAATTACAAACCATATAAACAAAAGTTTGTTTGTTAAGTTAAATGTAACATTGTATGTTGGACGTTTACATATACATATTTTTCAGCCACTATACATGTGTATGTACTATTACGGCTATTTTTGAATGGTAGAGCAGAGATTTAGACTAGATTTTTCAGCCATAAAACCACCATTGACTAGAACAACCATTATGATTTACCTCATTACGAAACCAACTTAAAGTCTATAAACTTTTCCAAGCTTTAGTAAATCTGTCACAGTAACAAAACATAAGCGACTGTTATCTCAAACATAAAGAAATTAAATAATGAATGTAACACCATAAACCATGGAGACAGTCTCCACTAAATATTTGTTGATAACTGTTTAAATTCCACAAACCGTAGAGACTGTACCAGCTCATGGAACTCTATAAATAACTCGTGAAAGACGTTTTTACTCAACGCGAGGAAATTAAGCGTGAAATATTGTATTCCTACGAGCTCTACAATGTGTGGAGTACAAAGAGGCTCTACTGTAGAGCCTCTTTCGAGTGGCGATAAACATGTCACCAGCTACTGGGGCTTATTAATAATGGTAGGAAACCAAATATCGTGAATTACGAAAAAGATTTATTTACATGATGAATTTAAAACTAAAAAGATAAAAAAAAAGATCATTTATTTGTCAAACATGCGTTTACAGACACTGACTAATCAGACATGCAAGGCTGAAAAAAAAAAAAAAAAAAAAAAAAAAAAAAAAAAAAAAAAAATTAATAATTATGAAATGCGGTTGGATCTGTGTATTTTTTAAAATAACAGTATTTGATATGGATCAATAGTTCTTTTCAAAAATACACAGATCCTACCGCGGGCTATTCGAGCATAGTTTTTCTCGGCTTTTTCTGCACGTCATTTCATAATTGCAACGTTTAATATTATAACTCATTTCAGTACGAATTTTCGAAGTCATTAACTCATTTGCAAAAATTGAACTCCATAAACAAAACTGAATTTCCAAAGGTATTGTAAACCCACATACTATATAAAAATGTGAATCATATCATTACAAAATACAAACGAGTTCCAAAAAAAAAAACACTACAAAGTAAAAAATAACTTTAATTTCGGAAGTCGGTGTCAAAATACGAAGAAACTAACAAAAACACCGACTTCCGAAATTAAAGTTATTTTATTTTTTTAAAGTTTTTTATCTTTCACTTTTTAGTGGTACCCCACACCTAACAACACCACTGCAAAATAGCAGAAAATCAAAATACGCAATTTCGATTACTTGGATGACATAAAACTATCATCTAAGTAGACGAATTCCAGCTATTTCGATTTAAAATCCAAAGTTCGTAACCGATTTTCATAAAATTTAAATGGGACCAATCTGCAAGTATATCCTTTCAGATAAAACAAGAATTTTTCAAATCGGTTCATAACTGTCGGAGTTATGAGGTAACAAACATAAAAAAAAAACAAAAACATACAACCGAATTGATAACCTCCTCCTTTTTGGGAAGTCGGTTAAAAATGGTGGCTCTACCGACACCACCCGGGACTCTATATACGATCGTCGACTATCGACTATCGACGTAATCGCAGGACACGGGTTATCGACGTAGTAATTTCTCAATCACGAGCGATGCGGAGAGAGGCTCACCTATGTAGGTTCCGACGGATATTGGATGAATTCTAGCGATTGTATAGTTACAAGAACGAGAAATAATATATTGATGCAGTATAAACTCGTACGCATGTACGCCTTTAAATGTACCTCAAAGAACGAGAAAAAGTAGCTTAAAGGACTAGGTCTATCAGCTGAATCCTACTCGTCCTTGTTTCGTTCCCCTATTGCTGGAGGGTAGAGGGGCCAGGGGGTGTGATCGACTTTGAAACATAGCTGCAGCTTACCGAAGCTACAATTTGGTGAAACCAGCGTAGGTACGTCTCCTTGCTGTTGGTTTTCTGTTTTACTTCTTTCCTTCGGTTTTTTAGAATTTCTAACAGGGCTTTTCATTTGCCATAAACCAAAAAAGGAAAATTACGAGCACAAATTAGCACTCAACTAAAATCACCTTAATATTGATCATATCAAAATCTGCGCCACACATCCAAATCTGATCGTTGTTAAAAGAAACATCTTGTCTCGCTTGCTTTTCGTTTACAACCGCTGTAATCAAATCAGATAATTCTTCCCGTTTCTCTCATTAAGGGCCCATAAATCTACATTTACACGACGAATGCACAAGACTACCCACGTGATGCGCGTGCGCAGGTCGCAGTCGTGGGCGCAACCTGCGGCCCTGTAGTTCCACCTGTTGCCGACACCACGCGACTCATTAACAAAGTCTCCGCGGTGACCTTATGCTGAACCACCTGATTTACCTCACTTGTTTACTAAGCTGAATGGACCACTTAATTCATGATAGTGTTGTCTCGATAGCTTTGTTAAGAAATCTACAATCGCAGCGGATTAAGTGCGACCTTTTAAATCGTGATTACTATCGTTTTAGTCGGATTCGATATCACATTAACACCTTGCGAGGTTGTTCCACGTCGGTTATTCGACTCAAAGAAGTCTGCGTTTTGCTCGGGGACGCACACACATTAAAAAGTCAAGCCCGTTTTTCATATGTGTAAGGCAGAGCTGCACTTATTGTATAAGTCCATCGCTATAAATGCTATAGTTATAGGGCACACGCCTAGTCCCATCTGACTGCCACTGACTGCGGGCTCCTACTGAGATCTAATGCCGGCAGGGACCGAACCCAGGACCTCATGCTTACCAGTAATGCTTGCAATTACAAGACCAACGAGGCAGTGAGATCAATGAACACCAAATGAACTTCTCGGTCTTTCGAGAAATATAAATGAGGTTTATTAAAATATCAACAACCGTTTCGCCACTAGATTTTATGTGAATAATATTAATTAAAGATAATCTCGCTCAATCAGTGCTCGGCTGCTCGCTGATACAGAAATAAATCCAATCCGCTAATAAATTGGCGGACCGGTACAGTAATGAATGCGGCGACTCACTTCACATAAAAACAAACGGTGCCAATATTATGACAATCTCCAACAGATTTATGATCTCCACCATAATCCTTTAACTAATGCAATTTAACGAACTCATTGGTTCGTCGAGATAAATCGCCGACACGATCTCGTTTCAATACGAGTTTGTAATCAAAATACTAATATCAGTTTCCAATTACCGAGTAGTGCGTACCAGCGTTTATCTAACGCCGGCCATCTTATAAAAGTTTGCGGACGTTACCTAAGTGACAGATAATATAATTGAAACGCAATTATCTGGAGATATAAATAATAGTAGACGTGGCGAACTGGAGAGCGACACTTGCACAATAGTGCTGAGCGCTGCGCGGGCGTGTCGATATGATCGATGTGCCCCGCGCCAGCCCGCGGCGCAGCACTAGCGTGTGAACCTCACTAAGCTATTTGGAACACTCAAATTATACTGTTTTTGGTTCAGCAATTTATTTGAATCATGATCTCGTCCAAGCGAGCGGCTTGCACAACGCGCAAATATTTGATTAGATTACATCTCACATCCCAGCGAGACGCCATGTTTGAATAACAACCGCGCGGTGCGCATGCGCAACACACTTTTATTATTCAGCTCTGATCGAGCAATGTGAATTATCTGTGGGGGAATTTAATTAAAATTACAATGAGGCCCTTACATTTTACAGCAGCGATTAATGAACTAAATAGCGGGTTTTTTAGAATTAATCAATTCCCAGCGCGCTTAAAGTTTAAATTCCTATTTTATGGGTGAATAAAATCCACGTCTATGTCGATAATGTCTTATCGATAATCGATTTGAGCTTAATCTGCTATTAATTCAAATGGATGGTAATGTGCGGCAGGCGCAGGTAGCGAGAGAGCCATCGCTCGAGGTAAACAAACACTTGGCGTGTTGTAGCGATCGACGATTGCAATGAGCCCGAAGACATTTGCTTGTGTTGTAAATTACAGTGCTTTGATCGGCAGTGCGGTAACTGTCGATAAACAATGCGGTGAGTGGCAATAATACGTGCTCGGTAGATGTTATCCGCGGTGCGCAAGCGCAGTGGCACACCCCCGGGGAGGCAGCGCGCGGTCCGGCGCGCGGCCGGGCGCAGCGCGTGACGCCGCGAGGCACCCTGTAATGGCTCGAGCACCACCGTTCACCGTCCCCAGCATACTACTACAAGCCATGACTCGTTTTCGTAATCCATCGATTGTTATGATCCAAACAGTCAAACTATAAGCCGCAGAAAATATGTAATGCATGCTGCATTAGTTGATGCACCGAATTATATTGAGGATTATAGTATGGAGGAAAAATATAGGATTTTATTAAAGGCATTAGTGTGCGTAATGAATGATGTCCCGAGGCCGGCGACACTTTATGAAGACATTCTTCACGCTAATGAGATAATAATTTAAATTGTAGGGAGTGTTCGCACAACGACTTGTTTCTTTTTAATTATTATAATGTTGAGATAAAACGCGGTTTTGTGCGCCCGCGACCGCCCGCGACCGACGCGACCGCCCACGGGACGCTCACACGACGCGCACAGCTCGTGAGAATGTCTCCCACATGCCAGCTGCCCTCGTCACATCATCGTTACACTTTACTTTAATGAGTCAGTAGCCATTTTAAATTAGAAACGAATCGTGTGTAGTTGTAATCGTAAAATAAAGATTAACATTCTTGTTGAAGCATGCATGCATTATAGAAGTAGACGAGTCAGGCCGCGCACCAGATGTTCACGGTTGAACATAATTATGTGCATATCGATTAACTAGATGAACTGATTGGCACTGCCAGTTGTGACTGCGGAAAAGAGCTTGTTGAGCTTGCTTCAAGTTCGGTTCACGCACTGAATAATTAATAGTTGGTTGAAATCGTACACGTAGGTATACAGTACGTAGAATGTCATGGCACAATAACCTACTAAAGCATTTTTAGACTTCACTACACACATCTTTTATTTTCGCACAAGAAAAGGGGAGTACCGTGGAGACGGTTAGACAATTGTTTATGCCTATCTCTCTACTGAACAAAATTAATCAATATAGATTGCACGATTAAGGAGAGCGTTAAAGCGTTACAAACAAACAGAGACACTTTCGCATTACAATATTAGTTAGCATTGTAACATGAGCGTCGTGAAAGTGTCTGGACAGTATGGAGTTATGAAGCCGTGCTCCAATTAGCCGGCATGATCATAAGCGCTCGTAAAATATAATGATAGTCGCAAAGCTGTTCAGAACATTGCGCCCACGCAGCAGTGGCCACACTAGTGCGGTTATGCAGGTCAATATGTAAGAAATACGAGTATCGACACAGCAATTACGACTGTAATTAAACAAAAAAAAATACGATTAAGTCATAATCTAATTAAGAGATGTGTATTCAAGGGAAGCAAAAAATCAATATGCTTGAGTATCGACAGTTTAACACTATTTCCGACTTTTTATAATATACTTTAATTCGCTTCCACTGCTTCATCCTTTAGTATATATTACTAGATCTTTGCCACAATGATAAATGCATTAGTAACTTGGATTGTTTGTTACGCTTTGACGCCTAAACCACCAAATTGATTTCGATGAATTTTGATACGAAGATAGATGGAACTCTAGAGACGGTTATAGGATGCTTTAACTGCACGGTCACAGGCAAAGCTAGTCCTATCCTACTAATCCTGCTAATGTTATAAATGCGAAAGTTTGTAAGGATGAATGGATGTATTATTTGATAGATGTTACTCTTTCACGTCAGAACGTTTAGCACATAGGCTACTTTTATCCTGGGAGTATCTTATTTAGGGTACACGCGGGCGAAGCCGTTGGCAGAAGCTAGTCTTCTATGTCAAGAAGATTTGCATCTTAATCATGGCCACCCTACTCCCCTTTCAGCGCCGAAACACAGCCACTTCCTACACACAGGTCTTCCTTTCATCGTAACTACGTATATTCAGTCCGCCCACCGTCACGTCACGTCACGTCAGCATCCATAGCCGTCACGTCACGCGTCCATTTGTCAAGGAATTAACGCGACCGTTGAGCCGGTTGACAGTGACCCCGGATTGACCCGCGCTGTGCTCGCGGCCCGGGGCTGACGCTGTGAGACGGGATTATTGTAATTATTGTAAGTGAGTGCCATTTGACGCGTGTTGGCGTCTTTATTAGGAGGACTTTGAACTGTTAATGTGGACGTAAGTAGTTACCAAATGGTTGACCATTCTGAATAGACTTGTCTAATCCTGTATGTGTTTCGTGAGTTAATACACGAAAGATAAAAGACTTTTGAAGTAGAGGGACGGTAAATGTAAGTGTTTAGACTTAAGAAATGCTGCAGTTTTCGGGCTGAAACACTATCAATGTAAATAAAACAGTGCTTGCAGCGAACCTCATGAAGTCATAAATATGTTTTAGATATCCAAGTTATGCAAAAACAAAAGCTCCTTCTAACATCACGTGCCAATTGAGATTTTAATCATATTTCAAGATATATCTAGTCATATCCAAGACTTCAACAAAGATTCTCAGAACTAAGACTTACGTAACCTCAGATTACGAAAAGCGAGTAAAGCCCTATTTCTGCACATGACCGCAAATAGGCCTGGCGCGCAATTTGTCAAGAATGCCTGGCTGCCTGCCCGGCGAGCAGGGCATAAACAAGGCAACACCGGCCAGTGTTGCCGGTGTTGCCAGGGTGTAATTTGCACAAATCATAGTCCGGCGCAGTCACAGCCCACATGCGCTTGCGCAACAAACTAACATAACTTGTGTGCTAATTCCGTGAGATGATTTGATTTTCAGACTGTTCCCGTGACAATTCGAGTTTCGACACAGTCCTCAATTCGAATGATCAATGTTGAAACCTTCTCTTTACATACATAATGGGACTCCATGTCTATCTGTATCTATGAAATTGCCGATTATTAAAGTATTACTTTGAACTGTGATGATAACAGCGTTTAACAAAGAAATCTAAGCTCAAAGTAAAAAACTTCATACAGTGTATGTTTCTTGTTTGAAAATCAGTTAAATTCATTTGTTTCCTTGTTTTTTGTTTTTTCATGTTGAATCGAGTAATGATTCCTGCTTTGTAAAACACGATGTATGTGCCGTGTGAAACATGACAACTAGAAATGGAGTAAGTACTACTGTAATGATGGCTAATAGAGATATGTGCAATAAGACCAGTGTTCTTACACTTGTTTTACCGACCACCAAACTAATTCTACCTAATAAAAGACATAATGATGATGAAGGGTTCTCCTCAGGAGTAACAAAGTAGAGTATCAGTTATTGCATAAGTTCACAGCAAATGTGTTAACGTTACGATATCATGTTTGGGTATGATTACAGCAAGTAATCGCGCGATAAACTACTCTGATGGATGTCTGCAAATTATACGCTGTGACTGCAATGTACCGCGTTAGGTATTACGTACAACAATGTAACACTTACCGACACCGAGGTGTACTTGAACTTACCGGAATCCTAAACACAGAAATAGATTCCACAGTAAAGATAAAGAATCAATAGTCAATAAAGCTCTTTAAGATTAAACAGTTCGGCGAGGTCGTTTCGTGGATGGGTGACCATCTTTACAAACCGACATACTTCGTGCCTTGGAAAGCACGTTAAGCTATTGGGTCCGGCTGTCATTTTGAAATCTTTGAAAGTAATTATGAGTTTTCAGGAGCCAAGAAATTCGGATACCAAAACAAAGCGGGATCATGTTACCCAGTTACTGAGTTCTCATCATTTTTATTAAAATACAGGTAGTCAGCAGCTTCTGGCTATACGAGCTGACTCCAATATAATTGGGAAAAGGATAAATAGATATATAAAATCAATAGTCATTGCTCAGAATTCCAAGAAATATGGCTGGTTCTGAAGTGTGTAACCAAAGAACCTTTTCTTCGAAGTCATCAGCCTGGAAATTTCTTGTCATCACACCTCCATTCATTACATCACACCCAAAATTAAGTCCAGTATCAGCCGTAATTGAATTACTGCAATCCTTTATGTTTTTTTACGGCGCGCACACAAGAGATGACTTTCATAATAATATAATCAATGAGTGCTGCCTGAAATTAATTTATTCAATAATGTTTGATAAAAAAACCCCGGCGCAGCGGTTTGATATAATTGCCGGTAATCTTCGTAATCTCGGTAGCCGCAGGTCACCGTAGAACTCAGAAGTTCTACTGTAAACAGATCTGTTGCTTTTCAATGATTCAATAACCAAACCCGTTTGCAAGGCTTAAGAATTTACGCATTAATTAAGATAAGTCATTATACTCGACAAGATTTTTCCCGCCTTATAGGCAACTTCAAGAGTTCCGTCTATCTCTGGGTTGAATTATCAAAATTGGAGCCCCACTATGTTTGTTAGCTATAAAGGCAACCCATCGTCTATACTTAGGTCAAGTCCATGTAGGTCGGCGCAAAATTATGGAGGAAAGGTCGATGCTTCCGGTGTCCACGTCTTCAGCAAGCAATGCAGCTTGCCACCGAAGACAGAGCAAATCAGCTGACGAGCGCAAAAGGCATAGCTTTGTACTATTTTATTGTATATTGATGACTGACTGACTGTTGTATAGATCTAGCAATGACTTGTTTTGATTGGCTATAGATTTGAACTTCTGTCTCCTCATGCTTGACGGCAGTGTGACGAGGGGGCACGGTCGGAGAGGCGGGGGCTGCGCGCGCGCAGGTTAGAGAGGCGATTAATTCGGGACCGCCATTACCGCGCATGACTTGCCGCTACCGTGCTAGGCTAGGGATGTGGTCGGCACCAAGGTTATACTTTATTAGTACAGAAAACTTATTTAAAGTGATCTAATTCTTCGGAACTTGGAAAAAATACCTAGTGTCAGATGGAGAAGAACTGATCTTACAAAGGTTCCGTTTTTCTTCTTTTGGAGTCGAACACGGAAAACTAAGAATTGAGAATTATAACTAAGAATACCACATCGTCGCTTAACATCAGCTGTGATTGTGGTAAAACACGAGGCTAACGTTTCTTTTGTTTTCTAGCATTTCCTTTTATTTTAAATTTCTAGCATTTACTCAAAGTAAAACGATAGAAATGCTAGATGACTGTTTCCCGTGTGTCTCTTGCTCAAATAGTTAAACTGCAACAAGCTAGCAGCAAGCTGGGCAGACCTGCCGCATGACAGATTGCGACTGAGATGCGAATGGGAACGATGCTCAAAAAATAATGTTGAATTAGCCCTCGAGTATCTATGATCATCACACTAAAAAAGAAAGTTAGGTACACACTGCCTTCAAACAGGAAACTCTCATCGAATCCTGCTCCCATTTCGAAATGACGAAATGATCATAAAATATATTTTGACAGCAACAATTTACGAATTAACATCTATTTATAATAATAACGGTCTACATCGCCAGTGGCTGCCCGTCACTAGTTGGCCCAGGGGCCCGGGGGCCCAACGCCACAAAAACCTGGCCCGCCTCCGAAACTCATCTCATTTAACGCTTCTATCCCAATTTAATTCCACTATTACGTGCTTTAGTGAACCAAGAACTATAAACCAAATCCCGAGCAAATATGACCCTTACTATTCTCCTCATACAGTTTCTAGAAACAGCATAGACTAATTTTGTTTTCTTAGACTAGCTGTGGCAAAGTGACCCTTGTGTAGTGAGTCATACAGCTTATAGAATAGTATGGGATTAGTGTTTGTTGTCAGGTCGCAGCCGGGGGCGATGGACCGCGTGTTTAATTGATGTTAATTGGTTAATTGTAAGGAGCCGGGCGAGTCCACTGAGCAGTGAGCATGTGCACACTGGGCCGAGTGACGTCACCGGAGTGACATTCCTGTGACAGACACGTCAGATACACTTCGGTCAGCTCGTAAGTTCAGCTATCAGGAGCAGAACATACCACTTCGATAGAATCGTGACAATTTTAAGCTAACATCGTTAAACTCAATCTTCTACTATCCATACGATCGATTCCAATATTTGATCTCTCTCTTAATTTATGAATACTTTGATCCGTAACTTGAATATTCTGAAAATACGTCTAACTATAGGTAACCGATTTAGTCATCAAAAAATCATTATTCATCCATCTAAACAGTTTTTTAGCCACACTGTTTTAAAGATCTTTAGTCCAACATGTAATAGAATAAGAAGAGTCAAGATCAATTCACAGAGACCAACAACCAATATGACAATCACGATGAATTGAATCGATTCAATAATCTAATATGCAAATTACTTATTAACATAAGTTTTTTTTTTTTTTTTTTTTACTTGGTATGGGTTTGCTCTTGACTCTAGTCTTGGTCAGAGATGACAGAGACAAAGTCTACGATGGAGCGAGCTTACCCAGAAGTAGCCTGTTCACTCTAACTTTGAAAAGATTAGGGTTGTAAGCATTCGGAAACACAAACGCAGGCAAAGAGTTCCACTCCTTTGCTGTGCGCATTATGAAAGACGCTTGGAAGCGCTTAGTGCGAGTTGGTGGAATAGCAACAAGGTAGGGATGGCAAGTTGCAGTGCGTCTGGATGTCCGATGGTAGAAGGGGGCTGGTGGGATGAGGTCGTGGAGTTCCTGGGCACACTCTCCGAAGTACAATCTGTAGAAGACCGACAAACAGGCAACCTTGCGGCGATGAGCCAAGCTGTGTAGCTTGGTATCCAACAGTTTTACGTCACCAATGAGCCTCTTAGCTCTGCGTTCCACCGAGTCAAGCGCGGCAAGCTGATACTTAGCTGAGCCATCCCAAAGGTGGCTGCAATACTCCATGCAGGATCGGACTTGTGCTTTATAAAGAGTCAAAAGCTGCTCAGGCTTGAAGTATCGCTTCACCCTATTTAGGATGCCCAGCTTTTTGGCCGCAGTTTGGGCTTTGCACTCAATGGTGGCGCCGAAGTTGAGACTGGATGACAGCTCCATGCCTAGGAGCTCGAGCCGATCAGTCACTGGAATAGATGCACCCCGAAAAATAGGAGTTTGGTTGAAACATCTCCTTTTTGCGGTAAAGAGACACGCCTGTGTTTTGGTGGCGTTAAAAGAGACCAGATTGTCGTCACCCCACTGGGAGACAAGGCTTAAGGTCAAATTTGTCGACTCTACCATGGCCTCTCTCAAGGAACGAACTTCATCTCCGCCGGTTGTGGCGCCGGACAAGTATCTCTCTGTAACCGTACTGTCATCTGCGTACCCAACAAGACCAGGCTGAAGTAGGTCATTGATGTGCAGCAGGAAAAGAGTTGCAGAGAGAACAGACCCCTGAGGAACACCGGCATCAATAGCCATGAGGTCAGAGGAGCAGCCGTCAACAACTACTCGGATCGACCGTTCTCTAAGGAAGTCCGATATCCAGCTGCAAAAACCAGCTGGGATGCCATATGCAGGAAGCTTGCTGAGCAGACTTGCGTGCCAGACCCTGTCAAAAGCCTTCGAGATATCGAGAGACACAGCAAGTGCTTCGCCGTGTCTCTCGATGGCTTCGCCCCAGTAGTGCGTGACATACACAAGAAGATCGCCAGTAGACCGTCCCCGGCGAAAGCCATATTGACGGTCACTGAGGAGATCATTGTCTTCAAGGTAAGTCAGCAACTTACTGTTCAATACCCTTTCCATAACCTTGCAAAGGATGGAGGTAATGGCGATTGGTCTGTAATGAGCAGGGTCTGCGCGGTTACCCTTTTTGGGCACCGGTTGCACATTTGCAAGCTTCCAGGATTTTGGCACCGTTCTTTTTTCAAGAGAGAGGCGGAACAGGCGTGTCAGCACAGGAGACAGTTCTGGCGCACATTGCCTTAACACTTTTGCTGGAATGCCGTCAGGCCCGCTGGCCTTATTCACGTCTAGACTGCACAATACTCTTCGGACCTCTATATTGTGGACTGCGATCTCCGGCATCGAAGAATCACAACGAGGTAAAGTTGGTGGTTGCTTAGAGCCAGCGTCCAGACGTGAATTGCTTGCAAAAAGAGATGCAAACAAATTTGCTTTCTCATTTGCAGAGTGAGCCAGCGACCCATCAGGTTTCATCATTGGAGGCAAAGTGGGTCGACAGAAGTTCGTTTCGACGGCTTTCGATAGGGACCAGAACTGCTTACTACCCGGGGGGTGTGATGCTAGTTTGGCCCCAATACGTCCAACATGGTCAAAACGTGCCCTTCGCAGAACCCGCTTGCAGAACTTGGTGGCAGAATTGAAGGCTCCCTTCTTCTTGCGAATCCTACGTGCTTTGACCTTTCGGTCGCGGGCCTTGATCCACGCTTGGTAAGCAGACTCTTTACGGGCCTCAGCGAGGGCGCATTCTGCATTATACCAAGGCCGCGATTTGTGACCGAGAGGAATATCGGAGAATGGAATAAAATACTCCATCCCCTGCCGAATCACATCCGAAATCACGTCAGCACAACACGAGGGGTCACCCGAGGAGAAGCACACTTGCCGCCAAGGATAAGACGCAAAAAAGTGCCGCATCTCATCCCAATCTGCTGACTCGTATCGCCATACTCGTCTAGTGTCCCTAGGGCTCTCATCGGGAGGAGAGCAGTACGATACGGATTTCACCAGACAGTGGTCAGACGTTCCTAGCGGAGCTGAGACCGATACCGAATGACTATCCGGATCAGTTGTCATCAGAAGGTCCAAGCAATTGGGTGTATGGGCGTCAACATCCGGTACCCGCGTTGCCACATTCACCAGCTGGGTTAGATCTAGCGTTAAAGCAAACTTGCGTGCCTCTAACCCGGCGTGGTCAGTTTTCTGGAACGGGAACAACCACTCTTTATGGTGGGCGTTGAAGTCCCCCAGAAAAATGAGCTTCGCTGTTGGGTATCGTTGTTGGGCTACGTCAGTCGACTCCACGAGGGAATTAAATAGCGCAGTAGTTTCCTGATCACCGCTGTGCGATCGGTATACGCCGATGTAGATTGACTTCTCCACGCCAGTGTCCACAAGCAGCCAAATGGCAGAAAAACCCGATTTCTCAAAGCAACGGAGACGACGACAACAAATGTCATCGCGGACGTACACACAGACCCCAGCTTGCTTCTTGAATTTGTGTTCCAGAGAGTAGCCCGGGTAGTTGAGGTACGCCACGTCCGACGGGGTTGTTATCTTCGTCTCCGTTAGGAAAAACAGGTGCGGCTTCTCGGTTTCTAGGTGGTGATGAACCGGATCGAGATTGGAGTGCAACCCCCTGATGTTAGTGAGGTGCACTTTAATTGGGAGGAAGTGCAGCCGTTGTTTCACCATATTTTTCTTAACTTTGTTCATAGATGTAGTGTGAGTGGGTGGGGAAAAAATCAAACTGTCGAGGCGCTGCTCAGTAAACCAAGTGGAATACTAAAGCTAATCAAACCTATGGGGAACTCATTTGGAGACTGCGGGGACGCCCGAACCCCCCCGGATATGGCCACCGGGTCCTCCCATCCAGTCGCCGGCTGGCACGGTGGAGCATACCGGGATTTTTCGCAAGTTGGCGGGGCAGCCTTTGGCACGTGGCTGGCGTGCTACTCGGGCCCCCTACTGACTGCGGTCGGCCAACGGCTGGCACCGTGCTTCGGATCCCGCTACCCTCCAAAATGAGTCACCCGGAAAGCCTTGCCAAGCAACCAAGACCGGCTCTGAACAGCGCAACTGACAATCTCTTTTTCCCCCAAAGGCACTGGGACTCCCGCGCACCGACGGAACACAGCAAGCTGCTTGGCGCCGGACTCCGGCGGGAGGGTGGTCGCGAGCCAGGCGGCTCCTTACGGAGCCTACCACCGCTTGAGTGGGATCGTTTAGCCGTACCACAGGCAAGCCTGTGGTGCCGTTGCCCGGGGTGGACCGCTAGGAGGTAGATCCCAAACCACCCCAAAAGTAAACTTAATTAGCGTGAAATTAACATATAAACGAATAATATTGTGACATAAATTACGAATTGATTCAAGTTAATGACAGATTTAGTTCCAGTTCAGAAAATGCGGACTCGTTTGACATGCCCTCCATAAATAAATATTGACTAACTGTGAATAAATTGATTGGAGACGAGTCAATTAAAAATATGGTCACATTTTATAAGGATCATAATTTGCAGAAGTTGACTAATGAATGATATACAAGACATATCCAGATTGTGAACCCGTTGTAAGCAGATTTTACTTGACAGATTTTCATATTAATAAAAAATATATTAAATTCATAGGTACAGGCACAGTTAATTTCTGGTAATAGGCTTAGCATAGGTGGCAGAAGTGAAAGTATATCTACCTCTATAATACTTATGCCATCAATCAGTGCACAGTGTGAGGGAGAACCGCAACACAACGCGTGACGCGGACGTCACGGTCAACTCTAGAAACTAAAGGAAAAATAACTGAATGAAATAATGAATGACGCCGTGAAAAAGGTGCGAGAGCAAGGTACAACCCTAGTGAGAGATTCGCGAGGGATAAGCGAATAGTGCGCAAGGACAAGCTTACGTTACAGCAACACTTGTCGTCCCTTGGAAAATAAGAACTTGACATCAGCTGCTTCGATAAGAAATAAGTATGTGAAGATATGGCCATCACCAGCAAGGTGCAATTACTGTCTTGGGATTGACAGAGATTATTCATGCCATACTTTTGGCATGAATAATTTGGTATTGTGGTGCATACTTTGAATAGCAATACGTAAATTCTATAGTATGAAGCAACATTCAAGCTGTGATATCGATCGTCGAACATTTCTAGTGAATAAAGTAGTTCAGAAAAGATGCGCATATCTCCCACTGGATCACCCCCTATCTCCACAACATTTCTACAATAATGAATGGCTGGGTGTAGCACCTAGTAGGTGCTAGGTCCACTGTAGGTGCAAACTATGTTCATTGGGTGCTCGTTAGCTGCGCATGCGCCCAGCGTGGAATACGTTATGCTGGTGAACGCGTGAGACGTTTTTGCTGTTCGCAAATGAACACGAGCGTGCGCCCGCGCAGCCTGACGAACTGGCCTCAAGCGCTTGACAAGCAACACAACGATGTTCTGGGATTGGTAAAACGGGAAGTGTGTTGATTCAAATTGCAAGATGTTAATGTGTGTAAATCCACGCCAGAACTATTTATAAGAATCATAGTTACATTAAAAGTCAGTGTTTTTAATTCTGTCTATTATTAGCCATTTACTGTTGGTGTACAAATTGTTTAATTTCATATACCTAGATTGAGAAATAAATTATTCTTATTCTTACAGTTTTATATTTTAGTTCTACTCAATTAAAGTAAAAGACCGTATAAACTTAGTATTTAGTGTAGAAGCAGTAATTTGGTTAGTTTCATTATGTCTGCTGCTAATCTATACTTGTACCTGGTACGAGTACAATTACTACTCGATTAGCTCATGATTGTCTGATACGGTTTCAAATTCCTTACTTGAAGGGAAAAATTATGCTGCAAAATTTAAAAAAATAAACGTTACAAAATTCTATTTTCGCGAGCTACTCAAGTGCTTTCGCTTCAATACTGACCATGAAGATACAAAAATCTGCTGATCGTGACGTCTGCGTCTGCGCCGGTGGTCGTCACCACGGTGATGGATGCGCGCGCGTGTAATTGACAGCGACATGCGCGCGCGCACGCGCATCAATCACGCGCGTCACACGCCAGCCTGGTCACCAGCATGGGAACTCTGGCCCGGCCCGGCCGGCCGCGTAATTAGCAGCTCGCCTAGCAACCCAGAATTACGGGCATGGGCTACTGGAAGCAAACGAACATCGGCTACCTTAATTGCTTTCGTTTTGAAAGTTCGCCGCAATAAATATGTCATTGCGTTGATTGAGTACTAGCGAAATATGCGTGTCCCATATAGGAACACCTCTGCCCAACGCTCTGCAGAAAATGTGCGGAAAGTTATGTTATAAGACATTTGTGACACCGTTGGCGTCGATAGCTACGTTAGGATTTTTGTTAGTTATAATGCTCCATTTAAACGAACGGAAAAGTATACCATAAGATAGTGGATAAACAAATGTTTTGTTTAATTTGTGTTTCATTGAAAAAATTAGTCCTCTCATAAAAATGATCATCTCCGGGGTAGTAGATGATCTCACAAATAAGTTCATAAACTGCATTCGTAAAGTCCTTCTGAATATATTTGTTTGCAAAGTTTCCCTAATGCCCTCGATATGTCTTGCGTGACTCCTGCGCGAATATCCGTGGTGCGCAGGCGCAGCGCAGCGGGCGATACATTTTTTTAGCGAATTTTGCACAATCAGAATGAAAACCCTAGGTAGGGTTATATTTTGAATAAGTAAAACTCAGGGAATTGTTGGAAGAAGATAAAGTTTACAGCAAAAATTCTTAACCCTTTTTATCAATCACGTGTAAGAGAGACACAGCAATACTTTATAATATAATATAATATAATATAATATCCTTGGACATTTCACACAACGCCATAAGTCCCAAGCTAAGCAACCTAATGCTTGTGTTATGGTAACGAGATGGCTGATAAACTACTTATATACATTTTTTTTTGTAAATACATACATATATAGATAGAAAAACACCCAGACTCGGAACAAATACTCGTAGGTCGTACAAATATTTGTTCCGTGCGGGAATCGAACCCGCGACATGCTGCGCAGCAGTCAATCGCTCAACCACTGCGCCAACCGTGTCGTCAATGACAGTAATGACTTTGTAATGACAGTTTTTATTTTGTTGTGTTTGTGTGTCAATGTGCGTGCAACTTGCGAAATTAAAGCCGAAAACAAACCGACCCCTGAGAGATCACTCATTATTATTTATTACAATTATAACACAGGTCTGAAAAAAATTTGTCGCAAATTGTGCAAATTTAGTCGCTAATTAGTAGCAATTTTTTGCCAAGTCACAGATGTAGCCGTATTTTGGTTTAGAAGATAGAGTTTAATTTTTAAGGTACATGCCAAGATTTAGGTCGAAGATATTACGAAAAATTGCCAACAATTTTTTTTTTTTTCTAATATTGACCGACTAATTCTGATATTTGGCGACTAATGTCGACTAGTTAACGACCATTTTTTATGTTGTCAAAAATAAAATTCCTGATGGTGGCCATGCCAGTGTCAGTCACACAAGGAGTCGAGAACGATCCGAGATTTGCTGCACCCTAACAGGGCCCTGTACTTTTTTTTTCTACTATTGATAGGCACCCGTTTGACCACTAACTCACCTGATTTAAGCGATGATGCAGTCTAAGATGGAGCACGCTTACCTAGAAGTAACCTATTCACTTAGGTTTTAGCTATCAGGAAAATCATACTCAAGCAGGGAATTCCACTCCTTAGCTGTACACACAATGACTGTATTCCCAAAACGTTCTGTGCGTGTGGGTAGGATGTCCACCATGTATCGGTGGCGTGTCGCCGAACGTCTTGTGGTCCAATGATGGAACGGGCTTGGCGGAATTAAATTATGCAATTCTGTCGGACACTATCCAAAATGCAACCGATAGAAAACCATAGTGAAGACTTGCCTGTTACAAAATCAGTATCTGAACATTGTGTGCAATAAATGAATAGAGTAAAAAGATTATTCACGCTTCTGGGATCAGCGACGAGTTGCCTCAAATCTTAGACATTTTATACGCCCAGCACAGATGGGATAACGTTGCACAACACCTCGACACTACCCACTACTAAATCCTCGCATTCATTAGGCACGGCTTAAGATCTAAGAAGTAAACATTTCCATAGGATCAGCAGACTCCTGCGGGCGGCGGCCGCGGCTGTCTCCAACTCATTTAAATGAGAATGAGGTGTGAACTAGACGAATAAATCTACGTCTATGATCCTCGCTAGGGAGGCCAAGCGTTTGATTTTATTTGAGAAATTTTAGTAGAGTGTTCTGGAAAGTGATGTTGTCTTTGGGTACTTTCAAGTTCAGGTAATGAAAAGTACCTAATTTTATTGAAAACAAAATATGTAGTTAATTAAAAAAATATACTGAAAGATTTTATAAGTCAATACTAACATGCATGGGTGGGTGGGTATCTTGCCTGAAATATATTTTTTTTTTTATTGGAATCAAAATGTATCAAAAGAAAAACCTTCAGAATGTAATCAGTACTAGTAAATCGCCACTAGGAATGAAAGACAAAATAAAATTTTAGAAAGCTTTCTACAATACGATGTCAAACGTGATGTAAGAAAATATTGATAGGTATATGGCGATGTATTTCATTATAGAGTAGATTCTATACAGAAATGGTCATATTACATGCATGCAGGAAAGTCTACAGCAGTACTAGGTAAAATGGTAACCATGATCTTTTCGACTGACATTAGCTAAGATCTACTCTTACTGCAGCACCACTAAGCGCACTGTGCGACGTAAGTACGCCCCGAAGCGGCGCCCGCGCATTGTGCTCGGCTCAGCGTGATACACGGCCCAGGGGCGAAAACTAATTATAATTTATCCCTAATTTATTCTATTTTAAAGCTAAGTTATCAAATGTGTTGATTTGTGCGATAAAGATGTGTGTTCAGAACATGAATCAGGATTATATCGCTCAGCGGGTGTGTTGGATCTTTGCGAAATGGACGCAGTTACAAATTCTTTCTCCATTTTATTAGAATTTGCATAAACTCTCATGCAGTTGTACACTACACAAATGAGCTAAGCAGCAACTTGCTCATGCAACACTAACTAAGTTCTGATGAATAAATAATTATGTTGTATTTGTAAATGATTCAAAATTCTTAAAAAAAATGTTAACTTCATATTTGCACCAAGTGGTACTGGTTGCGTGGAAGAGATCGCGGAATGCGATAAGGCCGCCATTTGTATATTTTTAAGTTTAAGGTTTTCTTTATGTTTTTATTTTTTTTGGTGTACAATAAAGCATAGGTATATAAATAAATAAATAAAATAAATAGATTCAAAATTACTTTAATATAAAGGAGTCGCAGAAAGACTAATATTTAGTTCCCAGTTTTCTATACATTATGTATTTAGGTTAATGATGGACACGTATGCCGCAGCACCTTCCTCCATTCACAATTATTCACGTCAGATCTACGAGCCCGCAAGTCCGCGCCGCATTCACCGCTCACCGTCCGTTACTCGTAAACTGGACGGAAACGCCAGTTGCGTTTTCAAAGGTAAAAACTGTAAAGATGTAAAATATTAATAGAAACAATGCAAACCCAACGTTAAACTTACATAAGGTTTCAGTGTTTACTTTCAAATCTTCCGCATAGAACCCTTTACATAGCCTTAGTGGGAACAATATCTTCTTCTCAGTCAGTTCGTTTATGCCAGAGTGTTCGTGGTCGTCATTTAGTGTTCCGGGAACAATATAATTACCTACATATTTATGCCTTTCCAATGGACTAGGCTGAAATCTACAAATCGTCACCCGCTACAATCCTTACATACTTACCTTACTACGCACCTGAACTTTCTGAGGAGAATATATGACCAATTGTAGGTATTCTGCATCAACATTTAGCCGGCACCGCTGACACACACGGCTAAGTCGATTGTCAAAACATCGAAAATGAATGGCATTGACAAACGCATTCGCTAATAGAATGACACTTTAAATATAGCCCAAGCTCAGAAAGAACCTACACTTACCACAAAATACTCTCAGGACCAATGTCTCTCCACTTCTTTACGTAATAGTGCCTGTTAACACAACCCACTAGTTGAACTTCACAGCCAATAAATCCGACATCGATCTAGATCACTCACCGCCCTTAACAAATGCCCGGCCATGTCGCACCTAACTGCGGCATTATACGAGCAGCATCAGCCTATCAGCGCATCTAACGCATGCTGCACGACGCCGCGTCACGGCTGCGCCAATCAGATCGCAGTAAATAACATTACGAGCAATGGCTGGCTGTTTTCACTTCCAAATGTGCTGCATTGTGCGGCTGATGGTATCGGATGTTGGGACACTGCTGACACTACAGACGCTGATATCGCTGAGATCTGTAGATGTCGCTATGTATGCTGGTGTGTGATGTAGGCAAGTGTAATGCGGAGATGAGCAGAATAGTAAGAGTCACTGGTTGCCCACCATACTGAAACAGTACCTAGTGCCATTTAAAGGACTGATTTGCCTTTTGATTATAATGAATGATCAAGTATCTGGCACGTCTTTATCGCTGTGGTTCCTGCGTGAAGCTGGTGTCACTGTCAGTCTATCCTGTATCGTCATCATTCACTGAGGTCATCATAATCATCATAATCATAATCATTTTATTGCTTTGCAAACATGGGTATGGTACTAATCTTAAAGATATGAAGTCGCTACTAGCTAGAACAGTTGCGAGTCTCCTGCCAACACTTAGATTAAACGTGAGCACCCCTGTCATGTGTGACACTCATTTCACATTCAGTCACCCTGCTGTCACCATGGTGTCTCCTAGAACTTAGTTCCACCGTTTCTTCTTTGACATGCAACAGGACGCCCACCCTAGCAACATAATCCTTACGCCTTGTCCGACACCCACCTGTTTCATTCCTACTCACCTCAATCCCAATACCTCCGCTACCTATCCCGCCGACATAATCCCCGTGTACACACCCACCTGCTCCACCACTGACCTCGTTTCCACCACCATACCCTCACGCACAGCTCCCCATTGTGACGACGCAACTTCCCAGCAATAGATTACTCCGGACAGGTCGCCTTGTTCGCGCCGCGTCGCTGCCTGCGCCTGCGCACCGACGTCTCATTACAGCGCCTAAACTGACTCACCTAGATTTATTGGCGACAGCCTACACCCTTGTTTGTTCACCATAACTGTGCAAGTGTAACACAGCTTGTTACTTTGATATTGCGCCAGCAGTTAGTGCTTGTTTAGGTTACTGTGATACGTGAAGGAGATAACGAGTCGTTTTGATATCGTTTATGACAGCTTACTGGTGGTTAGATATAGGAACTGATTATTCAACGTGAGAAGTAATGAAGGTTTTCTGTAACGTCGAGCACCAGGTAGCAGCACTGAGGCGTCAAACCCAAACAACATATCAAATCGCTAATTTTCTGACATTTTGTCAATTTCAATTTCAATGTTCTTAATGTCAAAGTCACTTTTTCAATGAAGATGACCTCTCGCCTATGTTGCGCCAACTGGTGGAGTTCCTGAAAACCCTCATTGAATCGAAATTACGTAGAAGCAATACCATCATGGGATGAAACTTGAAAACAACGACAGAAGTGATGTTTGTAACTGTAAATGTGTTAACTGAGTATTGCAAAAGCCGTTTTTTGCAGGTTTGTAAGAACATTATTTTTTCTTCGAAGCTACTTAATACAAGTAGGTAAACACGAGCAAGCACGCGTGTTAGCCATACATTTCAGCCTACATTATAATAGAAAGTCGAAAAGTATGATACTGTTCAAAGTGCGATTGCATCGCGAGTCGCGACACAACTACCACTTTCTGAACGAATGTTACATTCAGCACTGTTTTACGTGTTACAGTCAATATAAACATGTGCTGCTGACGACTAACACGTATTATATAATCTGCTGATTGTCGCAGTCGCATCGACGACCATTGTATTGAAACAAACTGAAATATAGAGGTACAGTAATAATAATAATAATAATAATAAATAAATAGACCGATCACGTGTTTACCGACGGTCTATAAAGTTCTTACATCCATTTTGAGGGCAAAGATTAACAGCCATGTTAACAACAACAACATCATGTCTGCCTCTCAAAATGGATGTAAGAATGGGTCCCGCGGTACTAAGGAGCTACTCCTCATTGATATGGCCATTAGCCAACAGGTTCGTCGTTTCCGAAAGGATCTGTCAACATGCTGGATAGACTATAAGAAGGCCTATGACTCGGTGCCTCATACATGGCTCATGAGGGTGCTAGAATTGTACAAAATTGATGCAACGCTACGTACCTTCCTGATGTCGTGTATGGGACAATGGAGGACAGTCCTTCGCTATCCAGGATGTCGAAATATCCAGGGGAATAGCGAACCGGTAAGGATTGAGCGGGGTATATTTCAGGGCGATAGTTTGAGTCCGCTTTGGTTCTGCCTAGCCTTGAATCCTCTTAGCACACTGTTGGAGAATTCAGGGCTGGGCTATCGGTTGAAGAGAGGTGGTCAGGTTATATCTCACCTCCTTTACATGGATGATCTGAAACTCTTTGCCCACAATAATCTGCAACTGATGGAGCTACTGAAGGTAACTGAAACTTTCAGTAACGCCATCAGGATGGAGTTTGGTGTGGACAAATGTGCAGTCATGCATGTAAAGCGTGGAGAGATTATGGAGTCCGTGGGAACTCAACTCTCGGATTCCATAAACCTGAGATCCCTCTCTTCAACTGAAACTTACAAGTATTTGGGTATGTCGGAAGCGTTAGGCATCAACGTTACTGACATGAAGCAATCGTTGAAGGAGCGCTTCTTTGGTCGCCTGAAGAAGGTATTCAATAGCCTTCTATCAGGCGGAAACAAGGTGCGCGCCTTCAACGGTTGGGTCATGCCGGTATTGATGTACTCTTTTGGCGTGCTCAAATGGACTCAAACTGAACTTGACGCCCTGGATAGGCGGGTCCGCACTCTGCTTACTTCATATCGAATGCATCACCCACGGTCGTCGGTAATGAGACTGTATATCCCGCGAAAGTGTGGAGGTCGAGGCTTTTTAAATGCTAAGACTCTCCACAATCGCGAGATATGCAGTCTCAGGGAATATTTCCTAGCTGTCGACGTGGGTATGCATCGAGATGTAGTGGCGGTGGACAAGGGACTCACCCCGCTCTCCTTGGCAAATGAGAACTGGCGCAAACCTGCGGTGCTTGACACTAACGATCGCAGGGCGGTATGGCAGAGTAAGGAGCTTCACGGACGCTTTTTCCGGGCCCTACATGGGCCCGACGTAGATCAACTAGCGTCCGTAGCCTGGCTGCGTTTCGGTGATCTTTTCGGAGAAACCGAAGGTTTTGTCTGTGCAATTATGGACGAAGTTATCATGACGAATAACTACCGGAGATTTATTGTGAAGGACGGCACGGTCGACATATGTCGGGCATGTCACCGTCCGGGAGAATCAATTCGCCACATTATCTCTGGTTGTTCTCGTCTAGCTAACGGAGAATACTTGCATAGGCACAACCTTGTAGCCAGGATTATCCATCAGCAACTTGCTCTGAAATACTCTCTTGTGCAGTCGGAGGTGCCGTACTACAGATATGCGCCCGACTCAGTTCTCGATAATGGCGATATCACATTGTACTGGGATCGGTCCATCATCACTGACAGGACTATTGTTGCCAATAAGCCTGATATAGTGGTGGTGGACCGAATAGTGAGGCGTGCAATGATTGTCGACATAACCGTCCCGCATGACGAGAATCTCGTGAAAGCCGAGAAAGATAAACAAATCAAGTATATTGACTTGGCTCGCGAGGTTGTCGACATGTGGGAAGTGGACTCTGCAATCATTGTACCGATAGTTGTGACAGCCAACGGCTTAATAGCCAAGAGCCTCGACCAACACCTCAGGAGGCTCTCGTTGGGCAGCTGGGTCAAGGGCTTGATTCAGAAAGTGGTACTTCTTGACACGGCTCGCATTGTTAGGAGGTTCCTCTCTCTGGAGCCCTGACCGCCGGTAGCTTGGACCCTGTTCCCGATACCGGTGGGCTACTGTTTTTTATATTTTTAAATGTATTTTGTAATGTTTTTTTTAAGATATATTTAAAAATTTAATTAACAAGTATTTTTAAATGAATAAACGAAATAATAATAATAATATCCTTGGACATTTCACACAACGCCATCTAGTCCCAAGCTAAGCAACCTAATGCTTGTGTTATGGTAACGAGATGGCTGATAAACTACTTATATACATTTTTTTTTGTAAATACATACATATTATAGATAGAAAAACACCCAGACTCGAAACAAATACTTGTAGGTCGTACAAATATTTGTTCCGTGCGGGAATCGAACCCGCGACAGGCTGCGCAGCAGTCAATTGCTCAACCACTGCGCCAACCGTGTCGTCAGTATTTGACAAGATGTAGGTTCCAGAGATTGAAGTTGTGTATGGCAAAAAGCTTTCATTAATCGATCTAGCAGAACCATTGGCACTTGCCAAGGAAGTTGGATGGGAGATCAAACGTAGCGGTGTCCATGTCACAGTCTGCGACCAATCCTCTGATACGGAAAAGAAATTACAGCAATAACTCCGAGAAGGCACGCATCACTTTAGATCTCGCCCGGCCGCGCACCCGACGATGTGACGATGCGAACTGCAGTTACAATAAAGCGGACAATTCACGCGCGACAAGTGATTGCGTAGGCGACCGTTAGCAGAATTTACTGCGATCGATAGACGGCGGCGGTACCCAACCGGCAGCCGCGCCAAGTAGGGCCGCCGCAGCCGCGCGACGACGCGACGCGACGCGAGACAGACGACCGCGCGCCCGAGCGTAATGCGCGCCTTAGCCGCGACAATCGTGAAATGTTAGCTGTAAGATATGTCGCGCTCGATTTGTGTGGGAAGCCGCTACTGCACAATTTTTACTGGCGACTGGCGTCAAGTCCTGTGTCAAGTTTAAAGGATAGTTCAGATACAATGGCAAAAAACAGTTGTTAGTTGCTAAAACGCCTTTGACTATAGAACCGAGTAGCTATCGTCTCTCTAAGAATTGTAAATCCCTTGTAAACTCATGGAGGGACTACAATATGCAAAAAAAAAATTTTTTCTATCAATAGTAGTTAAAACAAAATACTGTCACATGTATTAGAACTGAATTAGACTAAATTTAAAAATTGTATTAAACACACTATGCAAATAAGCATAATTATAGACTACGGGAGTACATTGACGATAAGAATGCTTGGCTCAATGCTGGTCCGCTCCACACCGACTAAAGTGCCCGAACTTTGATGAAGGTGTGAAAACCTTGTTGTACCTGCTGAAGATTGTATGATTATCTTTGCATTGTATAGACTCATTCTCTTTTGCATTGTGTAATTTTACTCTTTCTTTTTATTTTTTAATTATTTCGCAACGAATGTAACCATCATTTTGTAAACAATGACCAATGGTTAAAAACAGTGTCCATGGAGTTTCTTGCACGTTCCTCTCCATAGGATCTACTCTTTGGAACGTGCAACACTGCCGCGCTGGAGATAGGTCAGTGAGTGTGTTTTGTTGCAGAACAATTTGCAGCTCTTGTCGCTAGCGCGACAGAATTAGCTGATATTTGACTGACAGATCTTGACTATTCAAAAGTGTCTGAAACTGGTATTCTTTAAATGAAGGATTTTCTATTTTGTGCAGCGTTTTTCTAATATAGGATATTAGAAAAACGCTACCGGTACCTACATCAAGAGAACAAACAGAATAACAATGATAAGCGGCTGCGGTTAGTAATCAGTGGGCGCCACTCGCGTGAACAGGAAAACCGTCATCGTCAAGAAAGAACGACAAAACTTTGCACAAAGAAGAGTTAATCAATATTTATGATGATGAAACAACTAGAGCAACTTTATTAATTCGTGACTCAAACAAAGAATAGACACTTAATCGCCTGAGCCGACGCATGGCCTGCAATATAAAAATAAACGATGTTGCAAATGTAGGCCGATGCTGTGTCGATGGCAGACATTGATCCGACGTACTGCTCAACTGCTCGTAATGAATGTAATAATATCTGCAAGCTCCTAGCTGCGGTCACGAACCCACTGTAATTGTGGTTAATCGCCCACGCTGGACCATGCCGCTTGTTGGGGATCCGCACAAGAACCAAGCAACGTTATCCTTTAGGTTTTGATGGATCCAGTCAGCCGTCGGGAGTGCTCTAGGAAGATCTGACTATCCTTTATTCTTCTCCATCTCAATTATGCATTATTTCCGACGCCCACTATGTCACCCTATGTAATGTTTTCTTCTTCGATTACAAATCCATATAAGCATATGAGTAACATTTTATAGAGCATTCATTGTACGCTATTGTAATTTATCTCGAATACATATTGTATTTGAAGACGGCGCAGTATGTTTTCATTCTTCAGCCGCTCTGTATGTAGCCATCTTCTCAGTAATCATCGTAAATTCAGCCTTATTATTTTTCACACAAAACTTTTATCGTTTCTGATCGGAGCGAATTGACTGTCCAAAATAGTTTCAACAAACAAATTAATTGTAGTTTTACACGATGAGACATACACTTAGGTACGTCTCTAAAGATGAAGAACCCTATGTCAATATCAGCCGGCTCGCACTTGTCAGTTAATTCGTGCACGCCCAGTAATCCGGTTAATAACTAGATCGCATCGTATCTCACTGACTACTTTCTAACTCAATTATAGATTTACTAACAGTAAATAAATACATAGGGAGCTATTTATTGCACACGGCTTATATTATCTGGAGCTTGCAAAGTAATACGACGATGCAGAAAAAATTAAATCCTGCAATTATTTTATCCGTTTGCAAGTAACTTAATTGCTAATAGGTTCCGTGCACGGCATAGATTATGCCATCTAGTGTTGCGAATTCGAAACTATTTACTTCAAATCACTTGATATCGACGCTTATATACTCCCTTTACGTTCCTTATAAATTTAAGCAGTATTCTGATTTTGTAATATCGCAAGTCCTTGACTAGATTGATGATTATAATGCCTGTATGACAAAATAAAGGTATCAGGACCTACTATGATTTAGAAATAGCAATATTTAAATCTTAGTTATTGCCTTTACCTTCACAAGTTCCTCCGTACTTATAAGTGGGGCTACACTATAATGATGGCCATTAACACCGCACTACATGTTATAATGTAGGCAAGTAATTCGGGTCGCTCGCCGCCCGCGCCGGTACCCACCAGCAGTACAACACTCAATGTGGTAAATTAAATACGTAGTAAGTATCGAACATAAAACAGATAGCAACAGAATATCAACTATATGAAATTCATGCCTATCTCGAATACTTGAACATTCATGAATGTTCAAATGCTCAGAATTCATTACTTCTAAATACCTTTTGAAAATTCATGAGTTTCAAATGCTGAGAATTCATGACTGTTTCAAATACTGAAAACTTATGATCTTCAAATACTGCGAATTCATGAGCTTCGAATACTTAGAATTAGCGAATGTTTCACATACTTAGAATTCTTGAGTTTCAAATATTGAGATTATAGACGGTTTAAACTAAATGTTGATGTTTCAAATAATCATTCAGTCATTCACTAAGATTTTTGAAATCGTTAAGACTAAGCTTACTGCAATTGCTCTTCTTCATGATTGTCATGTGTGTGTGCTGAATTAAAAACGAAATAAAATAGTAACGAGCAGCGACGGGCGAGGGGCGAGGGGCGAGGGGCGAGGGGCGAGGGGCGACCGCGAATTAGTATCGTTTAGTACAGCATCAGTGAAGTGAGTGTGGGAACTGGCGCGAATGATAACCGCTTGATGAATCTCCATGCCGACGTCATGTGGTGGGACTCAATGAAGAATAATGGTTCCATGACTATCTGACAAGCTAAACAGTCAATAGCACAAACTTTGGGAATTGCGGATTGTTGGGCAGTGCAAGCATTTACCTCGTTGAAACAGTCTATGTAGGAAAAACAATGAACACTGTAAGAAGCGGATAACAAAGTGCCAGGGGTATTTACAAGGTTTAATTCTTTACTACCTTGTAGCGATCCTAGAACTACTTCTCACTTGCAAAGCTGGTGGTAGGTACAAGACGTTCTCGTAAAACTGGTGTCTGAAATATGGTACGTGAGGAGATCTGTATCATACGATACGGTAACTGTTTATTGGTATTTCTTCAAGAAATCCACATTCACACAAATGTAACATTCCATGGTGAAACTCAACCATAAAGTAATTACAAAATGCCTTTTAGATTAAAATCGCAGCATCTAACTAGTCCACCACAGCGAGTTGTGCAACAAACCTCATGAAGTCTAAGGTTACGAGACACTCGCAGACTGCAGCCACTCAGCCAGTCTAGTGCCATCGTGCTGGTCTAAAAGTCAGGGCCAGGCTCATCACGTAACTAATTACCAACACATGATGGACGCGGAGGTCACCCGCTTCCCACCGAACTGGACCGGCCAGGTAATTGAACTAGATTTGAGAGAATGTGGCAACTTTTTAATGGAGGAGCTGGCCGAAAGTGAAACGCCAATAAAATCGATAAACAAATAGAGTAATGATGTGCTGACGTCGTGGAGTAGGGCAACACTTCCTCTAGAATGTTATCTACTGTTGGTACAAGTTATACCAGAATATTTGGAGATGTAGTAACAAGATTAGCCAATCAGCAAGATTGTCACCGGGCTGACTACCAAGGGTATGCCAGAGGTACTGTAGAGACCTCTTTCGTCAGAACCTATTTAGAGGTTAGAAAGTTAATGGCACTTTATGAATAAAGCCATATAAACACTAATTCGAATTTTATGACACACAAGATGTAGGACGGCTGTCGAGTCGTACTGCCATACGCAGTTTTAAAAATTCATCATCATCTGCCTAGCCTTTTCCCAACTATATTGAAAACCTATTTTACGTGGAACGGCTGCCTACTAGACCTCCAGAACCCATTAACTGTGTAACACGGTTCGATCCTTGGCAAGACCGGTGTCAAATTTTCTGGCTACTGACTGTCCGTAACGACTGCCAAAGATCTCCAAATGACAGCCGGGACCAACAGCTTAACGTGCTTACCGAGGCACGGCGGAAACTCGGTATGTTAAGATGGTCACCCATCCACATACCAACCTGTTATTATTTAGCCACGACCTCAGCAGTTTTAAGAATTATGTAACAATAATTCAATGTATAGGATGCACCTCGATGCACTCTTTCTGTCGTTGCCGATATAAGTAATGTCTAACTAGCGTAAAAACACCTCAAGTATTCATAAATTTCAACAATTTCATTGCAATAAAAATAAATGTTTTGTGCCCCAAAAAAAACAAATCTATAAATAGCCAGAACCGCCAATCACTCGTCAGACCTACCCGATAATTAACCAACAATTATAGTAGCAGCCAAATAATTGTACAGCCTGCCTTCCCGCCTCCCCGCCTCTCTCTTCAGCTTCTATGAACCACTCCGAGTAAATTACACTTAATAACAACTTGTAACTGTGAAGGGTCCAAAATGTCGGAGGTCGAAAAAGCGTTGACATTTCAACATGTCCTCCAGTTTCCTTGTTGACAGTACCTGTGCGTGTTTCCAAATTATTAGAGGTTAAAACCATCCTTGTTTCTACTTTTAAGGGAATGTGATGACAGTATAATGTCTCAAGTAAACGACAAACCGTTAAAGGAGCTTGCATGAAATATATTCACGTTTCACAATGTAGGTATAGCTGGGTCGTAGCTAGGACTCTTTGGCGTCCGATTGGCCAATGCTAGGTCACGACTTAGATCCCCACTCATTGCAACATCTACTGCAACCAATTACTATTTTGTAGGTAACAAGTATTCGTTGGATTAGCAAGAAAACTGAAATAATCACTTGCCTAGCCTTTATCCAAATATGATGAGATCAACTTCCGGTCTAACCGAACAAGCTACGTACCAGTTTATTTTATTGCCTAACTGACCTCTACAACCCAGTCTTACCTAGTGGTACCACGAAAACTGGGGTTAGACTTTCTGTCTTCTGTCTACCCGTAACCATTGTCAAAAATCTACAAGTGACTGCAGGTACCAACAACTTAACGTGCTTCCCGGGGCTTGGAAGAGCATCGATATACTCCTACAAGACAGTTTGAACACTTATAATATTTTCAAAGTTTTAATTTATGAGTGTCAATTACTTTTCTAACGTATTTAAATCTAAATCAAGATGGCTGTATCATTAATATTAGCACTCTACTACTGATACGAGTGAGCTTGGAGTTCGTGCCGGACTAGTGATGTGCAATCATTACCACCGTTAGATCCGCGGGTAGATAACTGCGCCCAATTAACTATTAATTGCGCTCATGATACCCGCACTCAATCATATTATTTTGATTAATCATGTTACTGTATTTATAGATGGCATTATAGTAGTTGTAGATTAGTCTTTTAATCGAATGATATTATTTCGGAAAAGGGTTTAGGGAAGAACTCATTGCTGCACACTGAATAAGTATAATTTGTAGAGTTTTCCCATGAAAATTCATGAAACTGTAGTACCTACAGCACTTACTTAATATGTAACTTACGTTCGATTGCACATCTCTACATTTAAAAAAATTAACGTCGTGTTTATCTTATGAGCACAAACTTCAATAGAATGTTAAGTACACTGTAGTGTACTGTAAAACAAACAGCTAAGTGGATGCTCAAGAGTTGCAGCGATCTACGAAGGATCTACGTACCGCTACGTGACCGTTGGTCTGCGCGTGCGCAGCTGGGCGGCGCTCACAACGCGACACAGTAGGTATAACAAGATGCAGTCAGAATATTGCCTCATTATAGCTAGGTCCTACGATTCCACTGCAACAACCTACAGTTGTTTCAATTCATTTGAGACTAGCTGTCCCCCGCGGCTTCGTTCCCGTCAACTACACCTTTCATCTTTTGTTCTTTCATAAGAACTTTCTCCTGACTGTAACAAATACAAAAAAAAAGAATTAGCGAAATCGGCCCAGCTGTTCACGTGTGATGCGATGATCAAGAGAAACAGGGATTTATTTTTGTATACATAGATTATGATACAACTTTCTTCTATTTTCAAATACCTATTTATATTTGACGTCACCACCTTTCTAGCCGCTTCATCGACAATGGTTACGCTAGACTTAAATAGCTTATAATTGTGACACGCGACCACTGTTCATCAGTATTAATTACCTTTTGAACCCGCTTTAATACCTAATTAATCAAATATCATCAGCATGCCACCAAAAGACACCAACCCTCAAGCTGCGCCACGATGACTGGACCCGAGGCTCTGAACAAGTAACAAGTCAAAGACAGCAGAGTGGCCAAATGTCACGTGATTGATTCTTAAGTTTTAGGCGTTTTGACAATTATAGCGTATTATGCATCAAAAGATTTTAGATTGCTCGAAAAAAAAACGAGATATAGTAATTATTTTAAACAAATGTAATTATCTGTCCATCTTGGAAAAACGCTGTTTTCTATGGCAGCTGTATATAGGCATCATGGACTTTTACGGCAGAGTCCATTTTGGACTTCTCTTTCTAATTGTAATCTTGGAAACTTTATAACTTCATCGCTGATGAAGGTTTTTAAAAAATATTTCCATAAGTGTTTACTAGAGCTTATAAGTTTTTCATTTTGCAAATAAAAAAATATTTTTCATATTGCATTTGCCGATAGAGCGGCCCTTTGCCTAGACTTCTAGAGCCTCAGTATTTCCCTCATATGCGCCCTCAAACCAAGGCAACCAAATACGGATAAGAGATTCAAATATACCATTGGGTCAGACAGCTAATTCAATTCAAAACCCGTGTCTATTTCAGCCAGACAGTGCCGATCTAGCTGTGGTTCCGGACGAACCAGTAACGGTACTGCAGTTATCTCGGCGGCGTCAGTCGTGCGCTGATCAGTATTCGGCGCGCGCGCAACCCGCTCGCGCTTATCTGCGTCTCGTCAACCCCCGACAAATACCCCCCCCCCTCCCCCTCGCCCCACCCCTGCGGCCATCCCACGCGTGCGTCTGAGTGGAACATGAAGAGGTATCAGCAAAGTACAGAAGGATCACTTATAACAAGAGGCAAGTTACACGTCTGAAACAAAGCTTGAAGGCATAACAAAAAATCAATTAAATGTGTTAATTTGTACACAAAGGTAAAAGAAGATGTCACAAATTGCACGGCTAATGGGTTTGTAACTTCCACAGTACACCAGACGCACAGGTACCTATAGTGAGCAATATTAGTAAATAATAACCAATGTTGGCACACAAAACATGGATACTTCTGTACACCCCAAGCCAGAGCAAATAGCGAGATTGCAGCATAATTTCGACATCATAGTTTGAAAAAATAGCCGCAAGTAATCCGTACACAATATTTTCTAATTACTGGAATGTGGTCATTGACACTATTCGCTTTTATCTAATTTTGTCGAATAGCTAATTGAAATCGTGTGATTTGTGGCAATATTTTAAATTAAAAATAAAGCAGGCCCTCAGGCCAAACCACCACCTAGATACGCAAATCATATTTGTTTTGTGTCTAGCTTATTTTAATTTAGCAATGGTACATAGGCTGATAGGACAGATTGGAAGAAAAAACGTGTTGCGCTGACCTCAAGTCACATGTGATAAGGGCAGGAAGATGATAAGTGGTACATAAATTAAATTAAAAACCAGTCCATTTGCACAGGTACCTTATTACATGAACACAATTTTAGATAAAATATAATTTAAAATATTAAAATACAAAAACACACAAGGCATACAAATGAATAAATAAGGCTTACGCATTCTCTACCAGTAAACCGTAGGGTTAAAATACTTTGACTGTGTTTGAATCATGAACTTCAGCCATTCCCTGAGGATTAGAGCTTCTCTCTGCATGGCTGTGCAGTGACATGGCTACACAAAGTGAATGAGATCAGAAACAGTCTCGCTCACGACACTTGTGAAAGCGGTAATCTCCTGAGATAAATCTGTGCATGCGCACTGCGCGGGCGCATGATTTGAATACTTGTCACAAATATTAATGGCGCCCTCTGCCGGGCGGCGGGGGAAGCTGTGCCGTAAATCAGAGATTACTATCGATTGTAATTAACTAGTCAATATTTACATATTGTTAACAGCATCCGTTAAACTCTTGCGCATTTTAGAATTCGGAGGTCGATTAATTCAAGTGGTAGTCGACATTCTTTTAATTAAAGAATTATTACATGTCTGCGTGTGAGTGTTTTTTCTCGCAATTATTTTTCTGTTGCCCAGTTTATTTATGTCTGTTATGGAACAAATATAATATACATACAATTTAAAAAAAAAATGTTCTACTTTTCTTTTTTTCCTTATTTGCTTATTGTGTTTACGTTTTTACCAAGCACCAACACATTCACATAGCGCACCTACAGCTTGTAGATAGTGTTTTACCCAAGTATTACAGCATTAACGTAACGGGGTCTAAACATAGTGCAGGAGCCATCACTAAGTGCGGGCTCCCCGACTATGAGCGGTAACTTATTCCAACTGATAACTTGACTTAACTGCTTATTAACTTGGTACCTTGTACCACGCGTAGGTATTACATGCTAAGGTTTAGTACTTATCTATAACTTTAAATATCATTAACCGCTCAGACTAAGTTTTTTTTTATTTTTAAAAAATCTTTTACTAACGATCACTGCTAATAAAATTATTTTTAAAGAGAAACTGCGTCGTCGCGAAGCAACCAAATCATAACAATAAAAGCTTTTGTATGAAATGAGACTCAAACAGAAGACCCAACATCATCAATATCATTACGTCATATTATTATAAAAATACAACCGACTTCCAAATAAAAAAAACACTACAAAGTCAAAAATAACTTTTTTAATTATCTATTTAAATATAATGAGTCGAAAAACGTTGTATGACACACGGGCGGATATTGGTCTTTACAAACTCGTGACTATGGTAAACCCTCGACTTCGTCTCGGGCTTACATTTGTCTACTCGTTTGTAAAGACCAACTTACCGCTCTTGTATCATAAATAACTATAATTTCGGAAGTCGGTGTCTGAAATACGAAGAAGAAATTGGAAGTCGGTTGTATTTTTCGTATTATTTTTTTTAATTTTCACTTCTTTAGTGGTACCCCACACCTAACAACACCACTGCAAAATCGCATAACAGCAAAATACGCAATTTCGTTTACTTGGATGACAAAAAACCATCATCCAAGTAAACGAATTCCAGCTATTTCGATTTTAAATACAAGCTTCGTAACCGATTCTGATAAAATTTAAATGGGACCAATCGACAAGTATATCCTTTTATATAAAACAAGATTTTTCAAATCGGTTCATAATTGACGGAGTTGAGGTAACAAACATAAAAAAATACAACCGAATTGAGAACCTCCTCCTTTTTGATAAGTCAGTTAAAAATATAAAACAAACTCTCCGCCACGGCTGTCTGTCTGTTCGCGATAAACTCAAATACTACTGCACCGATTTTCATGCTGTTTTGACCAATGGATAGAGTGGTTCTCGAAGAAGGTTTTAGTATCTAATTTATCAAGCGGGCGACTCGCTACATAGTGATATTATAAAACAAAGTCCTATGCCACGTCTGTGTGTCTGTCTGCCTGTGTCCGATTAACTCAAAAACCACTGCACTGATTTTAATACTATTTTCACCAATGGATAGAGGAAGGTTTTACTATATAATTTATCAAGCGGGTGAAGCCACGGTGATCAGCTAGTTTAATATAAAAAATATTTAGAAAATTAAAAATCGCCTGTGAGAAAAACCCCAAAAAAGTATAAAATACCAACTTTTGCCAGCGTGCGTCATGTCCCTCACCACTATTTAATTGCTTTGTAGTTGTAACTTACAATATTAGGGCCCTATTTGCATTCGCACTGTCTCAACACCTGTAATTTCCCTAAATGTTGGCAAGTTTTTGACGTTGACTGCAAAATAGTGAGCTTATTTCGCGTCTTGAATTTGAACGCATTTTACCCGACTACGGAGAAGCAAAAGGAGGATTATGATTTTAAGTTCGACACTTGCCCTTCCGAATGAAATCTGATGAGCCAATAAGGTAGCCATTGTCAGACGGATTATTACTACCACGTCGTTATTAATACGGTATTAACGGGGTTTTTCTACTCATTCACAAAATGGCTGACCTTCACCCCGACCCCTCACCCACACATACCGTACCGTTCATTCAGCACGGACAGTAATTATCATAATTTATTTACAAATATTCACATAAATCCACTCGTGGATACATCCAACCGAGTTTATGCTTCCGAGACAAAGAGCAGTTAGCAAATGGATCCGTCGACAGAGCTGTGTCTGTAAATTATAAATGGTTACGTTAGACAGAAAATACTTTACTGATTATACTACTTTTGCCGCGCAGCCTGCGGGGATAGTGTGGTTTTAGTGGAGCGCAGGTTGTTGCTTTGAGTACAGAGAGGTTTGTGACACTCCTTAAGAGGAAACGCGGGCGGAGAGACTTTGTATGGAAATAGTCATAATTCGATGTTTGGCTCTCGCCTGTTTCCTTCTTCAATATTGGACAGATGAGATATTTCATGAACCAAATAAGAAGAATATATTTTGTGTCGCTATGTTTTCTTTTTTGATGATATATTAAACGTAAAAGCACTAGGACCCTCAAAACATGCTCAAAATTATCCAATAAACTGCTGTCAAAAGAGCCTTACTGAATAAGTTTGGCTACTATTAATGAACAGAGAAAAACATAGGGACACAGTTTAAATCCTTCTTATTCAGCTTGTGTAATATCTATTAAAATCGATTTAATATTGGAGGAGGAACCAGGCGAGAGCCAAACCTCGAAATATAACTGTTTACATACAAAGTCTACAAGCCCACATTTCCTCTTAAGTTACAAAAATAGAATGCAGAAGCCCGTGGATTTAGAACTGTAATTCCTAACTATATGAAAGTTTAAAAAGAAAGCGGAAATATTTTTTGTGTACAAGACCCATTAGCGGTTGTTTAAGCATCCCTGTTCAGCGGAGGGTGACATGACATTATGGTGACATAATTTTCCCGCGGTTCTTTTTCACCTTGTCCATGTATCTATTTATTAACATTCATAAAAATTGGTTCAACGATTTAGTTGCGAAAGCGTAATAAATACTTCAATTTCGCATTTAGAATAATATACATAACCAAAATTGTAACACAACTCCTTCACAAAGTGTCTAATGCTATGTATCATCAGTAATCTGAGTGCCATTCCTACTAATTTTCACATTCGCTTTGCAGTCGCATCTCAATTGCAAACTGTCAAAAATGTGTGAAAACTAGGGCTTTTTTGATAGTTTGCGATTGACATGCGAATGCGTATGTTGTTTAAAAAATACAAAAAAAACTACAAAGTAAAAAATAACTTTAATTTCGTAAGTCGGTGATTTTGTTACTTTCTTCGTATTTAATTGCCACCAGGAAGAGAAGCCGGCTGTACTGTTTTCTAAAAAGTTTTTATAATTCACTTTTTGGTAGGCACCCCAAACCTAAAAACACCACTGCAAATTCGCAGGAAAGCAAAATACGCTATTTCGTTTACTTGGATGACAAAAAACCATCATCCAAGTACTAAACGAATTCCAGCTATTTCGATTTAAAATCCAAACTTTCTAACCGATTTTGGTAAAATTTAAATGGGCCCAATCGAGAAGTAGTCCTTTCAGATAAAACAAGAATTTTTCAAATTGTTTTGACGGAGTTATGAGGTAACAAACATAAAAAAAAACAAATAAAACCGAATTGAGAAGCTCCTCCATTTTGGAAAGTCGGTTAATTAGTAGAATTGGCCCTCTGCTGGCCACAACAACGACAGCTGAAATTCATTTTTATTACTGATCCCTTTTAAAAACCGTCACTGTTTGAATTCGGATTTCGAAGTTTGATAAGCTTTTATGAAAGCAAAGGGGTGAAGTTTATGACCGACGAAACAAAAACGAAGAGTATTCTCAAGTGGACCTGTATGTGTATTTCTACCCGACTGCCTCAAAAGGAGGGTAATGTTTTTCGATTTATTACATGTATTTCTATTTCTTTGACATGTATTCTAAGCATCTGAATTATTTTAACTGACATTTCATAACATTCGTCTCAAGGGCTTATTACTCCATTAGTAACATCACTCCTGGCCCACGCATGTCTGTTTGATCTGGAGATGCGCCGCCACCGGGAGGATACTGCAAAGCTGCGCCGGCGCACAGTTACAGCATGTTTTACGGCGGCGATAGCATCACTAGCGTCGATGCGATCCCATCACTGGCTCATGGTAATGTCTTGATATCGATGCGATAGATGTAGCAGACAAGAACATGTTACGGTGCACAAGAGCCGAGAGACGTCTGAGTTTGCGGAAGTCTGCGTACATTGAACTGCTTGCGTTGGTAAATATGTACTTCAAGAGTTTTGAGACCCTGCCACCTCTACTATAAGTTAGAATTAAAAAGCGTTTATTTGCACCAAGCATGACGTATACAAAAAAAAAGAAGCAGAATTAACTTACGCAGTTTGAGAATATGCAGCACCTCAGTGCGAAACGGGCATCACTCAGCATACTGCTACAACTCTTGTGGGAGACAGAGACATGACGCTGGTTTTCAGTGATAGCCATTCATTAATTATGTCAAAATAAGAATATCAACGTCACGATCGATTATTCTTAGTATAAGAGTTTAAAAAGTCAGGTAACACGTTACGAGATCAACTTAATAAATCGCAAAAATGCTAAACCGATGAGATTATTTATCGGAGCATGTTCCACGAGCAGCTCAGCTGGAAGCCGCGACCGATCCACTTGATCTGCTCACCCACGGGAAGATCACACGCCAATTCCACCAAATCACTATGTAAATCATTCAATTCCCATTCGGAATCCATTGCGCCAGCAGGACCGCTCGTTAAAATATTATACAAATGTGCAAAATTAAAATAAAAGCGCCCTGCGGAGAAGTTTATCGCTCAGTCGTAATAATAATCATTTGTACGTATATTTTGATAGTAATCTTGTAAGAATCACATATCTGACGGCTGTGCCTGACACCTGCTGTCATTCGGGAGGCTGTAATTATTATTGGAGTGGGACCCGGTCGCATCTGATTTCTTTCACACGAGTCAACTTATGTGCCTACTGTGTGCTTCGTTAAGTAAAGCGTGTCGCTCTTAAACCAGACATGTTATTGCAGTCAGTTCATGTGTTGCACGCCTAATCATGTTTAACGAAATTTCATTTGATTCTTTTTAGAGTTGACACACCTTGCTTCCTCAATTGTAAGAGACCACATCATGCAATAGAGAAAAATTAAACTATACCTAACTTATATACTTAGACAATTTAAATGTACATAACAGTCAAAGTTATGTTATTAATTAACGTTTTTTAACTAACTATTATGTAACTATTATATTTTATGGTAGTAAAATTGCGGGAGATACTATTCTCGTCTTTATGATATTCTCGCATTTCTCGCAAACTTCCACGGTATTACAAACCAATGAAAATAAAATTGTACATCGAGTATTGAATCCCTCCGCCGTATCTTTGCAAGGCGTGTACTAAATCTTTCTATCACTAGTTAAATCGTGTAAATCTGTATTTATCACCGTTCCTCGCGAGCGGAGTGCTGCGCGGTTATCACAAGGTGTAGCGGGCGCCGACCAGGCATCGAACCCGCAACCCCATCATTCAGCCGCATCACGACTCCCGGCGCACGGACCCGACCACTCTACAATCTGAATAATTTAAGCAAACTCTACTAGGAAAATCATGTTTGTTTATACAAGGAGATTATTTAAAACCAGCCTCCAATTGAATAACTAAACAAAAATCTGTGATATTGCAGTGATCAATCATTTAATTTTGAACTTCACTATTACTTTGAATACCTAGATAGCGAGCTTACTATATAGACCCGGCAATCTACATCTTCATCTTCCAAGCTTACTGCTTACAATATTCAATATTATCATAACCGCTGTTCATTTCAACCATTCAAAACTATTACGTGACACAAGACGCATAATCCCATGCATCGTTCCACCTGTAGCGTGATTTAGCGTGTTTGCGGGTACTTGTACATCGGGGAACATCGGCTAACTTCGACGCGGTTCGGCGAGGTTCGTGCGAACTCGTGTCGGATCGCATGCTCCGCGACGCGTATTTACGAGGTGTCGATTCGCTGGCGCACCGTGCACGTAGATGAGGAGATACTACAGATAAGGGTGGTTCCGTTAGTGCAGATAAACCTGACTAATATATTATTCGTAAATGTTATTTGTGAGATTGCTCTGACTTCAGTTTAAACACGCAGTTTAATTAACTAATCCACCTTGGAATAGACAGCGTAATGCGTCAAACGGTTAGTTTTGATAGTTAGCATTAAGTGAGTGATCTGTTTTATAAATCCCAAGGGAAAAGAAAACCTTTTCATTAGAACGGTTCATTTAAATGAGCATGTCCGTCGCTTACTGCGGCGACCGCAAGTGCTGCGGTCAGACCGTCCGCACCGGCCTGATGGTATGACCACAAAATGAAATGCTTCAGAATACTTCCTTCTAACAATGAGAGACATTAAAACCCTTTTGTTTTAGCTTTCATGTCGGTTGACATTCACTTTATTCCATTACTCTTTATTTCCATTCATTCCAATTCGGGATCGCTAGTCAAAGGTTTATTCTATCCATCTCTCTAAACCTTTTAAAACTTTTTAAAAATAAAGTTTAGTGTCTTCTAAATATCTGTTTGATTTCTTTCAAAGTTAAATATCATAGTCATCTTCCTTGTCTTAATTTTTGTTTCAAAACCCATACGTTCTTCATTCTTACCTATCTACCTGAAGACCGATAAAAAGCTTTCAAATTCAAGTACATAGCAATATCATATCATTTCAGGAGCAATAAAAAATTGTCAAAATAAAAAATTTGCATGCCTCACGGTCTGCGGCACTCCTGTGCAGCAGTGAGACCGCACATTATGTGTCGGCGCGGACCTGCGCCCGCGCACCGGACAGGACCATGCGCCCGCGCCGCCACTACACGCCAGCTCGACTATTATGGTATTATTTAAATTGGCAGCCAGTGTATTGAGGCTTGAGTGTATATTTATAGAGTACTTTACTTGCTCGCATGTTAATTTGTCTAGTGGGAGTAGTATGTCATAAACTGTGATCAGAATCTATGTTTAGTTCTTATAACAGATTCATCATGGTTTGAATGTATTGAAAAGGTCAATTTTTATTACTTAACGTTTGAACAAATCGTTATTCATTTGCAATTTTGATAATTTTCCCAAAGGGAAAATTTCTTAGTAATTTGTCGCACGGTCTAAGGCTAAGAACTCACGGAGCGATTTTCACCCGCGACCGCCGCGGTTGCGGGCGCGCAGCTTCTGTAGAAAGAAGATATATAATTATATGTTAAAAATTAAAGCACAACTCACGACGCGATTTACGCCCGCGGTTTCTACAGAAGCTGCGGGCCCGCAACCGCGGCGGTCGCGGTTGAAAATCGCTCCGTGAGTTCTTAGCTTAAGTCTGGCCAGCAGTATTCGACTCACAAGGGACTGTTTTTAGGGTTCCGTACCCAAAGGGTAAAAGCGGGACCCTATTACTAAGACTTCGCTGTCTATCTGTCCGTCTGTCTGTCACCAGGCTGTATCTCAAGAACCGCGATAGCTAAACAGTTGAAATTTTGACAAATGATGTATTTTTGTTGCTGTTTTAACAACAAAATACTAAAAACAAATAAAATAAATAATTAAGGGGGGCTCCTATACCACAAGCACGATTTTTTATAGATAAAAACACGACGATTACACGACGACGACTTTTTGTTTTTTTTTATACGGAACCCGTCATGCGCGAGTCCGACTCGCACTTGGCCTGTTTTTTAAATACCCTAGGCTGATAAATTACTCGGGGTTGGCTTTACCATGTAAAAACAATACTTTTGGAGATAACACTTATCAAAAACTCTCATCGCGATCATACTATACGCATGATCCGGAACCCTAACACTTATTTTGCGTTCGATACAGATTCACTCCAATGATATACGTCATGGATTCAGACCGCATGACTGTTTGCACATCGCTACAGGTGGAACCGACTGCTGTAACGACCCGTTGTTGTGCCTGGCGGTACCGGAAACATGCTCCTCTGTGCGACTGTACTGTGTGGGATCATCGCTTAAGTATCATCGAGCCATTTCGGATTCTCCTATAAAATATAAAAATAGTAAATGTTATAATTGTAGCGCAACTATCTATTTGGCCACAACCGCAATCATTTTTAGACTCTCCTACTTCAACTTCTATTATCTCGACCTGTCAATAGATATTAATAACTTTCCAGCCAGTAAGTAATGTCATCGAATTACTTACTGGCTGGAAAGGCGAGGCTTTTGATCTGATATCAGAGCCAGATTAATGACTAGAACACCTCTTCCATTTCTCTACATCTGCTTCCCTTGAATATTCTCTCTTCTGAAGATTCTCAACTGAAATGCCACTACTTGAGCATTTCCCTATAACTTCTGCAGTACAAGTCTATTCATCATTGGCCGGTCAGTTTGTTTGCGCATCGTGTGCACTGCGCTGCGCAGACGCAGCATCGCGTGAGAGCGGCGCGTACGCACATCTATATGGTCCCGTGGTCGCGGAACATGTATGTCCGGGAATGTAGCTAATATTGTGAGTATCGAGACATAGTACGGCATGCTAGATTATTTTTATCTTCTGTCTGTGTGACTGTGACTTTTGTCTTCACAATCAAGTAAAGTAATGTAAAATATTGCTACAAGCTGTTAGTTTATCTGCATGCGAACCTATAGGTACAACCGACCGCGACGCGCGACCGCGACCGGCGGCAATGATGTGCGACCGCGACCCACTGCTTTGTATGAATAACTATAGAACACTTACGAGTTTCGTCGATCGCGTTCACCCGTAAGTGTTCCATAGTAATACCCGCACGTCATTGTCACTGGTCGCGGTCGCCAAGATCGGAATAATACCTTTATAAGAGATTAAGAGAATGAAATGAACGTCAAACAGAATTTCAAAAGGAACGACATCTACAACAAAATGTAACAGCCCTCATAAATAAATCGGAAGTAATGTTATAAATTCAGAGTTAATTACCTAAATATGTTATCGTTTTTTGGCATTTTACCTGGACACACTTTGCCCACTAGGGAAAAAAGCTGTCTTGATCATTTTATGCTTAAAATACACAAAAGGTTCTCGGCATCTATCGCTATCCTGCATACCACAGTGACCGATCACTATACAACATTCATCTCTATTTCGAAGATAAAAACAAATATTAAAAACGTAAATAGAACCACCACTACACTAAATTATGAACAAGCTTTAAAAGATTTACAGGAAAGGAATTTATCAGACTTATTGTTTTGTGATGATCCAATATTATTAGTTGATAGTTTCATTAATATGTTAACCAGCGTTGTAAATCAAAACACTAACATAAAAAGTATTCCAAGCAATCAACGCATCATAAAGCCGTGGATCACCTTGGGCATCCTTCGCTGTATCAAAAACCGAAATAAATTGCAAATACAAAATCGCGAAGACCCTCATAATGAAGTATTAAAAATTACTTACACTAGATACAGAAACTTTTGTAATAATTTAATAAAAAAATTGAAAAGAAAATATGAAAGAAATTTACTCGCACAATCAGTATCTAACAACAAAATACTCTGGAAAAATATAAAAACCATCACATACTCTAATAGATTAAAAAGTCAAAACATAGAATTATTAAATATAAAAACAACCCCCCTAGAGTCAATAAATTACGTTAATGATTATTTTGCTAATATCGGAAAACAACTTGCTCAAAAAATAAATCCTGATTTAAATAATTTTCCTAATAACCTAACGTACACATTAAGATCACAACCTAATACTTTCGTACTACTAGACACGGATGCTACTGAGGTGGATGGAATTCTGATGAATCTGAAAACAGACAGTGCCCCGGGTTGGGATAATGTCTCGACTAAATTCCTAAAATACATAAGGAAAGAAGCAGTTCCCATCATAGTTCACCTTGCCAATCTCTGTTTTCAAAAGGGTGTCTTCCCGGCTCCTTTAAAACAGTCCGTTATTACACCAGTTTATAAGGGAGGGGACAGTGACGATGCCAGCAACTACAGGCCTATTTCAGTTTTACCGTCGATATCAAAGGTGCTTGAAAAAATTATAAATGTTAGAGTAACTAATTATTTCAAAAAATTTAATATTTTATCTAATTCGCAGTTTGGTTTTAGGCAAGGTATATGTACTGAAGATGCAGTAACTGCATTAAGTTCTCTTGTAGCTGAGCACCTTGACAGGGGAAGTAAATGCCTGTCTGTTTTCTTAGACCTCAAAAAAGCATTCGACACAGTTTCTGTCCCAATCCTTGTGAATAAGCTGGAAAAAGCCGGAATAAGAGGGACTGCACTCAGTTTAATCAAAGACTACCTGTCCAACAGGAAACAAAGAGTAAAAATAGGACAGTACTCCAGTAGCGATGTAGATGTGTCATACGGCGTCCCACAGGGTAGCGTTTTAGGGCCTACCCTCTTTCTTCTGTACATGAATGATCTCTGTAATATGAAAATAATAAATGCTAAAGTTTTCTCGTACGCCGATGATACATCTATTGTGTTCTCTGGTTCATCCTGGCACGAAGTTAAACTGAGTGCAGAGGCAGGAATGGCTCGGGTAGCTGAATGGCTAAAAGGTAACTTACTTTCCCTAAACACAAGTAAAACAAACTATATATGCTTTAGTATCAGTAACCGAACACAGCCTGTGGAAGAGTTAGATTTAAAGGTTCACATATGTGGAAACATGCCTAGTATAAGCTGTAACTGCCCATGTATTGAGAAGGTCGCTCAAACTAAATATCTTGGAGTTGTAGTAGATCAAGCACTGTCCTGGTACCCTCAACTTGAGCAAATCTCTGGGAGAATAAGGAAACTCAGTTGGATTTTTAAAACTCTCAGACATATTGTTCCATCTAAAATAGAAAGCAGTAAAAACCGTCCCAGAAATCTACTAAATGAAATATATGTAGCACTGGCCCAGTCAGTATTATTATACTGTATCCCAATTTGGGGCGGGGCAGCAAAAACGAAATTCTTAAACGTAGAACGAGCGCAGCGTGCATTAATAAAATTAATGTATTTTAAAAATAAAAGATTCTCCACTGCAAGCTTATACCAAATAAGTGATTTACTATCTGTAAGGAAACTTTATGTAACCCAAAGCATACTCAAAATACATAAAACCCGACCAACTATTGATAACGAAAAATCAAAAAGGAGAAAAGATTTAGTTGTCGCAGTTCCCCTAACTAAAACTAGATTCGCTTGCAAGCAATTCCATAAACGCTCTAATCAGCTCTATAACAAAATTAACAAACATATTAACTTATATAATAAAAGTTACCACGACTGTAAAAAAAGTGTAATGGATTGGATAAAACGACTTACCTATGACGAAACCGAGGCACTCTTGGAACACGTTGAGTAGCTGAAATAAATCTATTTTGTATGTTTATATACTTAAAACACCACACACTAGACCACTCCATACCACAACACACCACATCACACACCACATCACACACCACACCACACACCACACCACACACCACACCACACACCACATCACACACCACATCACACACCACATCATATACCACACCACACCACACTATACCACATCACATTACACCACACCACACTAAACCACACACCACATCACATACCACACTTAACACTACTTACCATAACACACTAAACACTACAACGCATGCACTATTATTCTCATATAAAATTTATATTCTGGAAAATGTACTTACGTTGCATACTTCCCCTTAAGGTCAAAGTACACTATATTGATTTCTGTCAGTATAAGTGTACGACAGTGATGTGAAAGAGCGGAGCCTTCTAATACAGGCATTGTTTGCTTAAAAGGAGACTCCAAACACGTTATGTAATGTAACTTTCTGTTTTCCCAATAAAAATATTTTGTATTTGTATTTGTATTTTTGTATTTGTAAATGCGAAAGCCCTGTTACTTTGTTTGTAACGCTTTTAGACTTAAATCGCCAAACAGATTCTGATGAATTTTGAGTACAGAGACAGATAGGGCTCTGGAGATGGTTAGGTATAGGCAATTTTTTGCGAAAATTTAGTAGAATTTAAAGTTTTATTCACATGTCTTCAACAATTTTCCCCTTTTTCGACTAGACATAGTGAAATTGAACAAAAGGAAAGCTCTGCCTGCAGTCGGAGATAAGACCCGTACTACCACTCTCATAAACTCACTGTTACAGCACTTACTGCAACCATCAGATAACGCCTATAACTAGTTTATTAATTACAGTTGTCCGCGATTTCTAATTAACATTTGCAGTAGGAATCCGCCACTGGGGGGTAAAGGGCACGCGACACACTAGCGCGCGTACATCACGCTGTGCCGCGGGTTAGAGGTACCTAGCGACTTGTTTACTGCTGATAAAGTTACAGATCAGCATCGCAGATGAGTCGAAGATAGAATTCGAAAATTTATTGTTATTTCACTGCACTTGTCTACACTTAATAATTGGGATCTAAATCTATATCTATATCTATATCTATCTATATCTATACTTATAATAAATCTGTAGAGAGGTCAATTCTGTACATGAAATATATTTCCAAAATAACTATCAGGGGGTGATTAGGGATCGATACTGATGCCAAAAATGCAATCAGTACAATTTTTGTCTGTCTGTCTGTCTGTCTGTCTGTCTGTCTGTCTGTATAACCGTTATAGAAACAAAAACTACTCGACGGATTTTAATGAAACTTGGTACAATTATTATTCATACTCCTGAGCAGGTTATAGTATACTTTTCATCACGCTACAATCAATAGGAGCAGAGCAGTAAAGGGAAATGTTGGGAAAACGGGAGAAGTTACTCCATTTTTTAAGCTTCCGTCGCGTGTGCAACCTTAATGGTGAAAGCTACACAGAATTCATGTATGACGGAAATGTTCTCCTTAAAATTATATAAAAAATATCCAATGACAGCTTATCTTTTATGATTGACGAACAATAACACGTGTAACTCCCGATAGCTTAGCAGTTCGAAGCTTTCTGATTGTATTTGTTTACTCTTACGTTTACAAAACTCTCAGTCGTCCCTAATTAACATTAATAAAAATTAACATTATTAACTATTCCATAAAAAAGAATCATAGAAATCGGTATAGAAACACCAAAGTTATAGGTACATGAAAAACGCTAATAATAAGCCATCGCGCGTGAATACTGAATCATGCTATAAGGATAATTATTTTTATGGTCGCGAACACATAGGCAGGCGGCTAGCTTGGCGCCTAGAGGCTAGCGAGTAGCTTCGGAAAACGGCTTACGACAGTTTGCAATATCCTTTAATAATTGAGCACACACATTGACAGCATTGTTGTGTTCCGGCAGTTAGAGGTATGATAGCCAGTTCCTCTGTGTAAGAGGATTCCGGGTGAAACTCGCTTCCATCTTCGGCCTAATCATCACTTTCCATCAGGTGAGATTTGGGCCAAGAGTTTCCCCGTTTTGCATAAAAAAAAAAAAAAAAAATTATAATGTCGAGGGGAAGATGGTTATAATTTCGCTTTACACCAAACGAGTAATATTATAAATGTGAAAGTTTGGTTGTTTGTTACTCAATCACGCCAGAACGGCTTAACGGATCTTAATGAAATTTAGAACAAAGATAGATTATAGTCTGGAATAGCACATAAGCTACTTTTCATCCCGGGAATATGTTCCCTAGGGATCACGCGGGCGAAGCCGCTGGCAGAAGCTAGTATTAAATAAATTATGACATCAGTACGAGTCCTTCGGCCGTAATATCCAACCAAATGCTATTGGAGGGAAAATAGTTGTGACCATTCTGCTGCCAATTTTATCAAGGATCCTCTAGAATTTTTGGAAGATGGTTTGCTTCTGAATCCAATCTCATCGCCTGTGGTCATCTTAAAAAGCTTTAGAAAATCGTATATCAAATACAGCCACATCGCCTACAAACCAACTAAACATTCAATATCACGCTACGAATCCCCAAACTTAGCCCAGATTTCTTCCCAATGTTTGTTTCACTCACGCATACCATGACGAGCACCAACACGCAGGACATCCAACATTAAAAGCCCATTGCAAACACAGCCTGCTCTCACTCAGTTAGAATAACAAGTGAAGCCCCAGTGTTGTTGTAGGCGGCCGGCACGTCGTGTGGACGTAGCGTGAGCACACACGCCTTGTGGACGTAGCGTGGTGGGCACACACGTCGCGCAGACGTAGGTGATCACCGCTGGATGACGGGCAGAGCTGCTCCACAAACACGCTCGAGACGATCACTGGGTAAACGGTGATATAGCTAGGGCTGTCTCAAGTCTGTAGTTGTGTGGTGGTGGTGGTGTCCTGTTCATTATGCTACGGTAGGTAGGTGTTTTATCAGTGGTAAGTTATTGAAGACTACAATAATAGAACTATTTGTGGAGCACCCAAACAAAAGGTCTGTAAAGGAAGAACCATGTTGAGTAGTGTGACAGTTAGATGTTAAATTGTCACAAGTGTAAGTCAAATACAAAAAATCCAAAATATAAAAAAAAAAAACAAGAAAACAATTTACAAAAGATTGTGTTCGTTAACAACCGCATTAGAAAGGAATACTGTGTCGCGGTTGTTAGCGCCCACCTCCAAGAGGAGAGACGAAATATAAAGCGAAACAAAGCAAGCAGCAGATAAAATTGATGGAATGCGAACTAACACACTTAAGAATCAGTACAAAGACAATTGTGAAAATAATGGTTACTGAACATCACAATTAATTATCTTTCGAGTAAGCCCTCCTACACACTAGCGGCAACCGCAAGTGATTGTACGAACTTAACCGCCATTAAATGACAAGCGGTTGCATATTAAACTGGAGCCGCGCGGTTGACTGCCCCCGTGGCTTACCGTACGTAGGCAAATTGTATTGAAAAACGTCGCACACACGAGTAGACATTCGTTATTTCAGTCTCTCATATCGTGTGTCTATATCTCTGCGTCAGCTCCAGTGACTATGTCTGCCCTCTTCCAATTGTACTATTTCTGTAGCTGAGTAACAGTAGGTACCCCGCCAGCCCTAGCGCTGCGTGTGCGCAGTCGGCGTGGGCGCTCCGGCGGTGTTTGCTCCTAATACTCGTCCAAACACTGCGACAACCATTCACTGCGCACTTTATTGGGCACTTGTTCGAACGTATCCCTCCCCCCCCCCCCTACCTTCCCCTTTACTAGAGTAAGTTTCAATTAATAGCATCGGAAAGGGCAGAAGATCCACTAAACTTTCGAAAAGTGCAAAGTGAGGTAGAAGACGCGCGCATCTACTATATTAGATTTTATTCACTGGAGCAGATTTTCCTGAACAACACTTGAGGAGACTCCACCCCTGACAAGAAATACTCAGATCTCTCATAGAATTAGTCGCCTAAGGGGATGCGAAAATTAAGTAATAGTGTGTTTAACAACGAGCTTGCTTTAACAGATTAAAATGAAGCTTTAAATGGAACTTCTGAAACCAATCATATGGCGGTGCTAACTGCTAGTCCAATCAGGACCGTACATTCATCTTCACTTGATATATCAAAGTAATTACAGTAAGTTTTATGTCCCGTTAAAACGCGAGAGTACCTATCGTGCATTTGATTAGTTAACGCTGTTCAACTAAATCTGAAAGCTTTCCATTGAGAATTTATGTACCTATAACAATACAATGTATCTAGTGGTGTTATGAACGGGAAGCTTTTCCCATACAACGACAGTCGGCTCTACCTCTAGTACCAAACATTGTCAACACCAACCTGTAAATCAATTAAAAACAACCAAAAACATATGCACCTCGACCATAGATCACAATAATGGAAACAATCGATGACTTCCGAAGATAATACAAGCAAACATAAATATCCCGTGTCCACAGGTACCTCGGTACACGCCATCTATTAACAGACGTACTACCGCCATCAATTAGCCCAAACACGGCGCAGTTATGCCCACTGCTGGGCATAAATAACTGGGCAACATTCGTAAGTAATGTGGCGACATCAGCGACAAATTGGGATGTACACAATCTACACGATGAGATCTGTAAGTTGGGAAGCGTTAATCTTGTAATGAAAGGTTAAATGAATACAAAGTACTTCAAGTTCTTAAACCATCTATTTTATGGTAGTCCCAACCAGCCCAGTCACCGCAATCAGTAATTGTCCGTTCTCTTCATCAGTATATGTCCGTTCGTGGATTCGACAGGAAGCGGAATACAGTCTTGCATGCTATACTAATTCATGTTTTCAGAAAATAACTTCTTGGATCCGCAAAGCTGATAAAACTCAACCACATATAAAAATATGTTCAAAACTTCAAGCTCCCTAAACCACGTTTTATCATCTAGGGAGAAATAGTATACTGTACCGTGAGTGCTCTAGCTATAAAACGTAAGTGGAGCTCAAACAAAGCTTAGCTAAATACAAGACGAAAATGTCCCCATCTCGCAATGTAGAAAGAAAATGTCCCCATCTCACAATGTAGAAAGAAAATGTCCCCATCTCGCAATGTAGAAAGAAAATGTCCCCATCTCGCAATGTAGAAAGAAAATGTCCTCATCTCGCAATGTAGAAAGAAAATGTCCCCATCTCACAATGTAGAAAGAAAATGTCCCCATCTCGCAATGTAGAAAGAAAATGTCCCCATCTCGCAATGTAGAAAGAAAATGTCCCCATCTCACAATGTAGAAAGAAAATGTCCCCATCTCACAATGTAGAAAGAAAATGTCCCCATCTCGCAATGTAGAAAGAAAATGTCCCCATCTCGCAATGTAGAAAGAAAATGTCCCCATCTCACAATGTAGAAAGAAAATGTCCCCATCTCGCAATGTAGAAAGAAAATGTCCCCATCTCGCAATGTAGAAAGAAAATGTCCCCATCTCGCAATGTAGAAAGAAAATGTCCCCATCTCACAATGTAGAAAGAAAATGTCCCCATCTCGCAATGTAGAAAGAAAATGTCCCCATCTCGCAATGTAGAAAGAAAATGTCCCCATCTCACAATGTAGAAAGAAAATGTCCCCATCTCGCAATGTAGAAAGAAAATGTCCCCATCTCGCAATGTAGAAAGAAAATGTCCCCATCTCACAATGTAGAAAGCGTCTTCCCACATCAGCGAGGTACTCGTGTGTCTCGGAGCCCAGATATGTATTATATTATATCAGTGTACAAACATTGTCACCACGAATGCTTAATATTTATGTCGTAACGACACATTTATGTCTACGCAGTGTAGGTACAAGTGGCGCCCGCGCATGATTTATAGAACAACTATACATCGTGCGATTATATATAAATTCTCGGCGTCTAGATTTACACGAAAATGAAATTCAAAAACAGGGAAGGCAAAAGTAGAATGTACAGCAGTGAGAGAAATAGAAATAGGAGGAGAGAGAGGGAGAGCGTAAAACCCAGGCTTCTAGCTTTATCCGCGACGAAGTTACAAACATATCTGTAAGTGTCGAAAATATCTTGAATGGCGTCGTGAAAAGGATGGTACGGCCACAGCCGTACCATCCTTTTCCTTTCATCCATTTGCTCGACTTAGCGGATTATATTCATAATCTGAAATTTAGAATTCTTTGCATCATGTAATACAGAACGGTGTAGGTAGGTACACTAGGTACATTAGCTGAGCGAGCTTTAATTTGTGCTGATTTGAGATTTGAGCTTTAAGTGTCATTTTTAGTTCGATAATGAAGCATTGAACCAACCAGTCGCAACATGTACAGCCAACGTTACTCAATCTCGCGACTTTTTAAAAACAGCGTCCTATAAGCGACGTATACGATAATTTAGTGCGGCAAACACCTGCGACTGCGACAGATAACTAATTGACGGACGATTTATTGTCATAGTGCGCGGCGACCGTGTCGCCCGTGTGTATTGTTACATATCTCGTCGAGATAATTGGAAGTCGCTCTCTTATCGACTTCGCCGGCGACTTCCTACGGTTTGTCGAGATAAATGAACGTATAGGTTACAAAGACGCTGCGACACAAGTAATGATTATGAAGTAACGTATGGACAGGGGCCGGGCTGTGCTTTAGTAGTTGCTTATCATTTAAAATATTACTCTCTATCTTCAAATTTCTCTATTTAAAAAAATATATATTTAGGTATAGTACCGCTGTATCGATCTGTGGCTTGCCATGCGGAAATATACCATAACTCCTGTACAATAAAATTCACTTTTCAATCGTAACACGAAAAAACCAAAGGGTTGCAGGACCATAACTAATCCACCACTAACGGTTGCTAAGCCCAGCAACCTAATTAGCTCGCTCTAACAACCTGCGCGCACGCACCCTCCGCTACGATCGCTATCTTAATGAATTTAATGTCCGTCGCGCACATACAACAACGGGCTAGTTAATACCGCCGCGACTAGGAAGTGCAGCCTGTAGTCTGTGCAGCCTGTAGTCTGTGCAGCGTGTAGTCTGTGGTCCGTAGCCTGTAGCGAGCGGCCTGCGCGTCCGCAGCCAATTAGACGATAGCATCGCAGGGTTAATGAAATGCCCTCGAACAAGGATACAGTTACGGCTTTAATTACTAAGTATCATATTTGTGAGTTATACGCTGGGAGCTGGGAGCTGGGGGATTGTTCCGGAGTACGGAGGAGGCTGGGCGAGGAATGTTAGGTTCAGTTGGCCAGCGAGCTTTTAATAGGGAGATGAGTATCTAATAGATTTCATTAAATATTCTATGCTTCTTAATAAACGAGCCTAATGTCTTGCTTGTATGTCCTAGAGTCACTCACCGACCTGCTGTTTCATTGTTACGTTACGAAAAGAATAGAATGTGTTGAATTTCTGTTGATTTCCTAATAGTGATTTCTTTCAATCTAAAATTGCAACCACGCAGTACCTACTTTACCTTGTGATTTTAACAAAACCTTCATAGTTTTGTTGTCGAACAGTAGCTCAAAAATGAGATGTTCAATCGGTCAACCCCTAACCCAACAATTAGTCAAATATTTGACAAATTGTACCAAAATAAAATTAAAAACAAATTAAAAAGTAAGTTATTCAAATTAGGCTGAGAGCCAGCACTTTTTGAACGTCAAGTTCTACAAAAGACAGTCCCCAAAACGCCCGCCCGTCACCTTACCATAACCTTGTGAAGAGCCATCGTAAATCCCAGCTGTATTACCAATAATATCAATAGTGAGCCCATAGTTGTCCTGATTACGTATAATCACATAAAGCGCTGCGGTCATTACCAAGTAATTAAATAGTCCCAACGAGGAAGTTCCTCGGGCTGCAAAATTCACACATTATTTAATATTTATTAGTTCCAAAGAATGTGGGAATGTTTCTAGACTTTAAAACAACCAAGTTAGGTATAATTTAAAGACCGTTATCTTCTCAATTTATGACTAAACGATTTATTTTCTGTTAATCTTTATCTGCCATTAGTATCAAGGATTAATTTAGTAATTTCTATTGAATAACGAATTCCGCGTGGGAAATTATTCTACATAATTATTCAGTAATCTGGCTCTTCAACTCTTTAAACCAGAAAACAGATGATAGCTGTGCACCGTATTTTAAATCATTGAAAATACTTACGCTACCGGCGATTTACATTTTAGAAATTAGTATCTTTGTCAAAACAAATCCTAACCTCTTCGAAAAAATGACAATGGTAAGAAATGTTCCAATTCGTAGTCAGTACAAGAATTCTTTGAGTAATTATAAGTGTAAAACTGCATTAGTAAATAAAAGTGTCTTAGGTATGGCTCCACGCATTTACAATAAAATTCCAGACGCCATAAAAGAATTAAATTTTGCACAATTAAAAAAAAATATGAAATTGTTTTTAATTGATAAATGTTATTATACTGTTGACGAACACTTAAATGATGAATTAATTTAGAATAACAATGATTGATACGAGTACATAGATTTAATTTTTTTGACATTCTTTATAATTCCTCATTTTGGTCTGACATAATTGGAGCTTTCAATAATATGTAATTGTTCAATTTATTTTCTACTTCAACATAATTATGCATGATTTTACAGAAGTTTTTAATACATTTTAATTTGTAATTCTAAGCTAGATATGCACACAATATTTGTACGCCTCCTGGCATAACATTAAAAAATAAGATATGTATTTTCTTTACCTATGTTAACAAATAAATAAATACAATACAATACAATACAATACAATACAATACAATACAATACAATACAACCTAACATTGTGGATCCTATCTTAGTATTTCTGGGAAATCGTAAAATTGTCTAAAAATTCCGAACCTTTTGGTCCTTGATAACGAAAGAATACTATTATGTTAATTTAGTTTTAAACTATAACTGTAAATGGCCAACAAACATTTAACAGGTTCAGCAAAATTAACGGCTCTGTGACATAATCAAGAAAACAGCTTAACGTTAGTGTGAAGAACATGGTCAGCCACGATATACGAGGCACCTCGCACCTCGCGTTATCTCCCAACTTATTTATCACTTAGCGAACAACGCCGCGGTATGCTGCTAACATTCACTGAACATTACTACTCGGCCACAAAAACTTTGACCCTCGACCTGCAGCTCTAAATCGGGCGGCCAAAGCTGTGGGCGTCACTACAGACATGTTCTGTCTAAACTATTAGTGCAAGAATTAATTGGTCGCGTATCACGCTGCAGCTGGCAACACCGGCTGAGTTCGGGTCACACAATATACTGCTCTCAGATGCCCGATGGATTTTAACGATAAAATGGAGATATTAAAGTGATTCTAGTGTCGTGTAGTGCCTCCAACAGTTTGTGTGAATAATTTAATCCAACTGGCTCTGACCCCCGACCTGGTGTTGTCATATTTAATATTTTGGTAGAATGTGGCAGGTGGTAGTTGTAAGTGATCGTGGTATTTGGGTTAACGAACTTGAAATATTTCTGCAATTCGTTATACAACAAAAATTGTTTACATACTTAAGAAGATTTTCACTACCGCATCTTCCTGCGGAGCCTGAGCATCTAAGTTAGAAGTAATTTTAAGGTTCTACACAAAAACCGCAAAGTATAGGGACCATAGACACTATCATGTATCCCAAACTAATCTAGCCTGCGACGTTTTGTGGCTACTCTATAAGATAGGTTCCCAACCAACATCTCGGACTAGTTTATCATCCAAAGCTCATCGTTCTGCGAAATCTTTATCTATACTAATATTATAAAGCAGAAGAGTTTGTTTGTTTGTTTATTTGTTTGTTTGGTTGAACGCGCTAATCTCAGGAACTAATGGTCCGATTTGAAAAATTCTTTCGGTGTTAGATAGCCCATTTATCGAGGAAGGCTATAGGCTATATATCATCACGCTACGACCAATAGGAGCGGAGCAGTAATGGAAAATGTGACGCAGACGAAGTTGCGCGGGTCATCTAGTCTATACTAATATTATAAAGCAGAAGAGTTTGTTTGTTTGGTTGAACGCGCTAATCTCAGGAACTACTGGTCCGATTTGAAAAATTATTTCTGTGTTAGATAGCCCATTTATCGAGGAAGGCTATAGGCTATATAGCATCACGCTAAGACCAATAGGAGCGGAGCAGTAATGAAAAATGTTATGCAGACGACGTTGCACGGGTCAGCTAGTCAACTATATTTTTGTGTGAAAATCTTAATGCGGTTCACAGAATACATCTACTTACCAAGTTTCAACAGCATTGTTCTTATAGTTTCGGAGAAAATTGGCTGTGACATACGGACGGACAGCCAGACAGACAGACAGACAGAAATTACGAATCTATAAGGGTTCCGTTTTTGCCATTTGGCTACGGAACCCTAAAATGCTTGGATCTATATATTTTAATTTAAAATTAGATAGTTATCGTTACTAACTAAATTATTCTTCCTTTTCTGTTGGCAATATCTGTCATTCTTAGATATTTATCTGGACGTACAAATAGGTACAAGTCCGAAATGAATTAATGGACCAATCCAGTGAGTCCCGGGTAAAGTCACATAAATATAGTTAGCCAACGGTCATAATACACGTCCACCGATACAGATGAGCCGCAGATGAGTGTGTCTACATAGATAACGATATCGACTCATTTAAATAAAACACTGTACGCTCAACTGCATGTCGTGGTAACAATAAAAGATGCCTAACGCTGGAAATCTGAACCAGGGCCTGCCCAAATGTCGTGTGTGCCCTGTGCTCTTCCTCATCCGGAGGTCTCTGTGGCCCTCACTAGGTCCTCTCCAATCCTCCTTTTCGTCATACCAAAACCTTTCGGCCCCGTCGGTCAACTGCGAACAAACATGCTTTATACTCTTTGCAGCTTAAGTTTGCCAGCATTTCGGGCTTGTTAGATCGCCTAAGTTCTCCTTGGAACCTCTTCGTTTCGCGGGGTCCCAGCATTTAAAGCTACTAAATAAAGGCACCATCCACGGTAACTAGTGACCATTGCATGTACGTGTGGCTGAGTGTACGTGTAATGTGCGCACGCGCAGGGGGCATCGATGGCCGAATTTATGGAAGCAGTTGACACGCGCAGTGGATGTGTCTGTATGTCTGTGTGCAGTATACATGCGCGTCGTTTATCATCGGGGAATTAGTTAAACGTTCGAATGTGGGCGAGACATGCCGTAAGAATGTCCGAGGAATTATGGTAATGAAGGAAAGGTACAGGCAATCGAGGTTACATCAGTTTCTATACTTGTACTTGCACAAAATACAGATACTTTTCATTTGCTTATTATTCCTATATAACTCGTTAACCAGTAGGAACTCATCACACTGTGTTCCTATTGGTTAAAAGTTTGTGCCAAAGTTGTACCCCTGGGCTAAAGTAAACCGACTTAACTGTACCTAGAATAAGCTACACTTAAATGCTTAAGTATCATATTGTGATAGGGAGCGAACCTCTTGCCATCGGCAGGCACAAATCTGGACTTCTGTCTGCTACAGAGAAACTCCAGATGGAGAAAGCAGTAACACATTTCACGACTCAGGAATCGAACCTAGGCCCATTTGCAAACACTTAGTAGATTATTATTGGTGTGATAATTCTTCATATATTATTAAAATCTATTAAGTTATACTATAAATAAAATTCGCTCAAAATTCCTTTCTTTATTTCCTTCACACGGAAATCTAAGGTTCTCAATAAGCTCAATAAAACCATTGACTCTTGATCCTGTCTTAAATCATGACAAAATCATAATTTTAATGTAGTATCAAATTGAATTGACACGGATATTAAATATTTTCATTTCATCGGCTTAATGGATGGCTTTTTTGTAAAAAAACAACTAAATGATTTATGCAAAATGGCAAATAAAACGGTACAGTCGAGTCCAAATCATATTACTAACTAAAAATTAATATATGAAACAAATGCGTCTGTTTCCGAACGCTTAAAAACCTAATCTCTTCAAAGTTAGAGCAAACAGGCTGCTTCTGGGTAAGCTCGCTCCATCGTAGACTTTGTCTCTGTCATTTCTGACCAAGACTAAAGTCAAGAGCAAACCCATCACTAATAAAAAATAAAAAAATCGAAACAAAATGTTTCAATCAAAATGAAATTTTCAATGACACATTTGAACAACCCGCAACTTTGTCCGTATTCTGAAAACAAAGATCAGTGATAATAAAGCTGGTGAAAGATTTTTTTTTTTTTCAGTAGTAGTACCTATTCATTACATAACAAAGTACAAATCTTTTCAGTTTATATTAGTGTAAATGTTTTTACAGTTCTTTACTCATTTGCGTCAAAAGTATCCGTTTTTATTGGCAATAATAATTACCCAGTCTAAACAGGATCAATTAATCAATCAACTCGATCTAAAGCGTCTCTACCGAATACATTGTAGCCTATACAATTTATCCAGATTATCCTCTAGATAACGCGCTTCTACCAGTTTGATAGATCGCGTCTGGTCACGCGATCCAACACCCGAGCACTACTTCACTTGTGTTTGCAAATATTATTACATTCCGGCCGCGACTGTACCGAACAGGTCCCAATCGATCCGCCGCGTACATCTCTACGTTATCCTGTTATTTATTCACACGCACATTTATTATTATCCCCGACATATTTATTAAGCCAATTATACACTGGAAGGGTCTCTGCTCTCGCGCGGTCCAAATATTCGGATTATGCAGATGAGCCGCGTGGCCTCCGACCTCGGCGACATTATCTGTGCTCGAGGGACTTCGCTTCTAAATGGGAGCCATGTTTTATTTATGATGTACTTACTGCTACATTCTTTTCGTTACGTAATGTGGATGTAAAGTGGAATGGTTTGGATTGAGAGGTCGCACGAGCACGTCTTTGTTAAATTAAGTTTGTTAATTAAGAAACTGTGGGTCGTTGTTTTGAAAATACTTCGAAATGTCTTCGTTTTCAATCTGCATTCATTAGTGCAGTTGCAACATATATTTTAGTTTCATAAACCGATGATAAGATTTGTTTCATCTGTTGGGCAGTTTTCGAAATGCAGTACCTACGTACAATTATGAAAGTAGCAATTATGTAAGTATAAGTATGAAATTATCTGCTATCAAGTTCTCTGTTCTTATTCGCAGGTGCCAAACTAGTTCGGTTAAAAGATTCTTTATTTATTCAAAAACAATAAACATTGTTCACTTGGCGAATAAATACATAATTAACGAGTAGTCCAGTAGCTTGCAGTTTTGTTTTCAAAATGTACCTTAGTTATGATGTCGACATTGATATTTGTTGGTGTTGTGTATTAGGCGGCCAATACACAGCAAGTTTAACTGACAATTTTGCTGTCATTTTAGACACAGTCAAGGCTTGACTGGCGGATGGCCTATCGTGTGTAGTGACTGATGGTTGCATGAATCCTAATGAAAATCTAAATATTTCATTATTCATGATTTTTAAAAGAATGGACCAGTTTTACATGTAGTTAGTATAAGGACCTGATACTGGTGTCAAAGGCTACGTCAACTAAGCACCACTGAAAACACTAAGCTTATAGGCAAAAGGTCACATTACTTAACACGCGACTAAATAAGGAACAACGTCAAGTTTTTGACACTCGCCTCAGCAGTGGTGAGCTGGATAGTTTGTAGCATGGCGTACGTTTTGGAAACATACGCTGTTACAGAATGACAGTGCATGTTGCGAGTTTCTTTGTTAGGTATTCTAAACATAGGTATTACCTATGAAATGACCGTTGAACGTTTACAACTTCGGCTTGACTTGGAATGTTAAATTTACGTAAAATTGTTATTACGAAATAATATGCCTTTTTATATCATTCATAAGTTACCTACTCATTTGTTTATTTGGGCTTTGTTTTTAATTTAGAAAGACGAATCACTATGTATTGTGTGGAGTTTGAGAGAAGTCTAAAAAAGGCACATACTCTATAGCTTATGGTGCAAAGGATCCGACAAATTAAAGAAAAAATAAGCGTAGATTGGAATATAAAATTATGCAGATAGGTATAATCTTTATCTACATAATGGTCTTGTTGTGTGCTTACAGATGAGATGTCCCAAACCAATTTATATTATTTGCAATCAATTACATGCCTGTCTATATTCTCGCTATTTAAACTCCCAGACGTATTTACATAATGAACTAGCTCGAGATTAATAGTTTTAATTTAATAAATAAACCCACACAATTCGCCACGTTTTGTGACTCATTCCGTAAAAAACACAAATCTGCATAACTAGTTTTTATTTAAGCTGAAAGTGGAGAAACATTTTAGTCACCTGATCGATCTAATATTAATTCCTTACACATGCGGATTGTAAAAACTAAAGCATAATTAATGATGTCAGGCAATAAAAAGCTACCTATCTTATTTGTCGAAATCCTGGTTAGTTTTTTGTTTGATGTAAAGTTTTTCTTTCATGACGTAAGAAGGTAACTTGAGTTCATAGAAAATATTCGAATTAGCGATGGTCACTTGTTCAGAACCAAAGTTGAGGACATAGCTCATAGAATAAGCAAGCTGAAGTGGAAATGGGCCGGCCTTATTAGCCGTAGAATCGATGACCGTTGGGGTAGACGAGTTCTTGAGTGGAGACCGCGAATCGGCAAGCGTAAGGTAGGACGCCCTCAGCCTAGGTGGGGCGACGATCTTCGCAGGGTGGCTGGTAGCAGCTGGATGAGAGTTGCCGGTGATCGAGCCAAATGGCGTGCACTTGGAAAGGCCTATGTCCAGCAGTGGACTGTTATAGGATGATGATGATGATGATGACTTGTTCAGAATATAATGTGCAGGCGACGATAAACACAAATAACTCATGTTAGTCGGACTCCACATCATGCGATGACAAGCTTTACCATTCTACCAACGATAGCGAGCTCTCACTTTGACTAGAACCCGAGGGCAGGACGACGATAAAAGCTTACTGCCTCAGCCAAACACCCGCGTCGCACCCACCACAACCACCACCCCGTATGTTTCCCCACACCGCTCAACATTACATAAAAGAATGTCTATAGTTCTTCATCATCAGTTCTCTTATCAGTCGCAGATCGAGAGACGGGGGATAGCCGCGCAGCCTCATTGCCTCCCATCCATACTGTGTTGAACTGTTGTGCAACAACAACAATGGCAGCTAGTGCGATTGGAAAGCAAACACTTTGTTACTAACGCCAATGTGCGCGAAAGTTTCACTTCTTTAAATAGCCTTTGTTTGAGAAAGCGTGTAGGTTTTATTTTTTGTCTTGTAGACGCCACTTAGGACAGAAAATTAGAGTGTGTGTGTGTGTGAGTGGGTAAACCGATTTACATAGAATATAATAGAATGCTCTTTTTCAAGTACACCATATAAGTTACAGGCTAGATAGATTTATAAAAACATTACAGAGGGCGGCACAATGTGCTCAGTGCTACTTTATCTTCCAGGCGTTTAGATGGATTGATGCGACAAATTATTTGTCAACGTCAAGTATGTTTCCCATAAACGAACAAGAACATAAACATATATAAGTTATATCTTCACCCTTTTTCAAGGGTTGTCTTACCGCATCAGTATGATTGGTGCTCCAGACTAATCAGATGCTTTACAAAACAACGGAATTAGTAACATGAGCTGACTCTCCAATCAGAATCACAAAGTCTGAGCTTTATCAACGGTATCAGCAGTAATTGCGGAGAGCACGCGACCTGCGCCTGCGCTGGGTGGCCGCGGTAAAGGTCTACACTCACTGACGTGTAACAAAGTTATCACAGGATAACCAAAGTCCCGGAAAAACTAACAGGATGAATATACAATTATATTTGTAGCTGGAAAGAAATATAGACAAACTATTCTGATTTAATAAAATTAACAGACCCGTGTATATTTTTTTTACCATATGCTTAGCTTAAATTAATTATTAAAATTCTCTAAATGTATAACAAAGAATCTGTTAATCAGTTCAAACCAAGCAATTGGCCACTTTTTTATGAATTAGCCTATACGTGTTAAAATCTTATTTCCAACAGTACTTATATAAACTAAAAAAGAAACACGCAATTTGAAACACAGGCATGTATATCCGAATTGAAAAGCTGCTTGTGTGCCTTACCTAACAATAGTGACAAGTTTCTACGACTTTTTTTTCTGTAAGTAATAACAGTAATATGTACCTAGTTATATTATAACAACACCTTTTGCTGTGCCCTAACAGGGTCTTCAACGGTTTCTTCGCTGTAAGCTTTTTTAACATCTTTTGTACCTTGCAGAACGCAAATAAATAAATATGAATATGATTATTCCAAAAAAAGCTCGTTAAATGTAATCAAATCGTTCAGTAGTTTATAATAACCCGTTCACTGAGGTCACGCAACATTATATCGACCGTATGGTCATAAATATTGCTTATCTATGATAACTGATTATGATTATATTATCAAATTAAGATACAGTTGATATGCATGCGATTAACATAACTTCAATATTTGTTTTCATTATGATGAGATTATCTCGATAACAGATGAGCCTTAATTTGTGTGTATTTTTTGTTTTAAGAGCCATTTATCTGCAGAGATTAACCCACAGGTTACAGATATAAAATATAACATTAATATAAAGTTAATTAGTAATAACTTCTTTAATTTACACTATTTATTACGAAAATATTTGACCTTTAATGTTAGAAGTGGGTATGCAAGAATTACATTCGAATCAGGTCCAACAAACACTGGAAATGTAAATATTAAGAGTTAGATACCACCCCATCTAAGACAAACACAAAACATTTTCTCAGATTTTCCAAAATCTAGATGCCACTTTTCAGCCTAAATAGATGCAGCCGATTTCATTACGAGAATAATAAGATTAAGAACGGATTACCAGCTCCTAAAACAAAAGTGGCAGTGGGCAGGACATATAGCAAGATACACAGACAGACGATGGACACTAGAGTCAACCATATGGAAGGGACCGAAAGGGAAAAGGAAAAGAGGGCGCCCTCGAAAGAGGTGGATAGAAGATATAGAAGGGATAGCAGGAAGTGAATGGAGGGAGAAAGCTACAGATAGAGAGGTTTGGAAGAAGCTGGAGGAGGCCTTTACCCGAGAAGGGGTTCCGATCAATGACACTGAAGAAAGTAATGATAGCGAGTAGAAGAAAAAGAAAACAAATTTATTCATATGTGTACCTATATTTTAAAAGTAATCAGTACACGTTATATTTATAATTTAAATACGTGTTAAAAAATAGCATGTAATAGCAATTGTAGATTGGAAATAAAAAGGGGCTTTATTATTATTATTTACCAGCTCCACGGTGGGAGCCACCCATATCTTAACAAACTAAATGAACTATAAAACGTCAACTAGATAATGGCCTCGTGCGTCGTGACTCCATCTCAATCCATTATGCAAATACGCCGAAAACAAAGTAAGTTATGTCTGTTACGCTTCAACACTGCGACTGCGGCCGGTGCATGGACTTGCTCAATGGCGCTCATTATGCTCCTCGGAGGATCAATTAAGATAGCGCGCGCATCTTACGCGGTGGCCTGCGCCCGCGCACACCTACCACTGCTACCAGGGGACAAGAACATAGAGAAGGCTTGCGTATGGAAACTAAGCTCTCATCAAGATCACCTCTGGGCGCTGAATTGCATCCGTCTGGATCATGCTTTACTTCAAAACTATCGTTTACTAGGTGATATAACATTTGGCCTTAAACACTAGGTGTCGATATAACTAAGTTGCCAAAATGTTGAAAAAAATTGTAATAGTTGTTATGACTCGTTTGTCTAGTTAACATTACTCACAGTTTCCTTTGTTTTGCTTCAGTTATCGATTAACCCTAGTAATTTTATTTGTGAACAGCATTGTGAGCCACAATATTGTCTTGTTTTGTGTATTTCTCTTTTCAGTGTTTTCTTCTGTATTTTGTTGTTCCTTTTCAATAACTTGGGCCGATTATCAGTGGAATTTACCATTGAACCCTTTTTGATGCTACTAAAACATTTATAGGCTACAGAGGTCAATGCTTTTAGCTTGTTGATAATATCAATGGGTTTGTTCATAAACCCCTATTGTGACATTTCGGAATGGATTGAATGCTAATTCTATAGTCAGCCTAGATTATGATCTGCGTATCCGATCTTGTAGTACAGTTCTCCTTCTGAGCTCACTTGTCTGCTGGACAGACGAACGCTATTAATACACAAGTTATGTGCATGAGACCGTCCCTGTCCCCCTTCCCCCCCCCCCACCGCCGCATTTAGATTGAGATTTTAGTTGTATTGACCAGCCGAGGATCGCTGTCTATTGCAGTGTAATAGACTTTTCATTTGGATTTCAAAGGGATGTGTTTAGATGGTCATAGTTCTTGTAATTGAGATTTGAATTATGCTGAAACTATTTAATATTGCCTGTGTTGTCCAAATTACTAGCTGTTTTCAGCATTTCTGAAGCAGTACAGGTTTTGAATGTATCCCTTCACACAAATGACAATTGAGACTATAAGGCTGACTGTCTGAAAATCGTACGAAACCGGACATTGGTAGTAATTTTATGAATTTTACGTCAATTTCAGAATTGACAACATTCGTAATAACACTCACAGAATATAAGTAGGCTCGTCTATTAACAATCAAACAAATTGTTTTACCATTATTGTAATAGTAACTCTGTGACTGGTACTCTGTAGATGTAACCACAACAAGTGGAATCAATCGCTTGAGCTGCGTTCAATCGGCCGGCGTCTGATCGACCACAAATCAGTGGGTAATTTGTGGTCAAACAAATCTGATCCTGTTACTTTGTGTGATATAGGCTTTTCATATTCATCTCAGTAACATATAACTAATGCGTCCCGCTTGTATTCCCCTACGGGCCTACGAAATTAGCAGAGTTCGCGATGCATTACCATAATTAATATTAGGTAACTAATAGGAGACCTAAATTTCATCAAACAAATCCATGCTCTGAGCTACCAATTCAATAATCCTAATTGAAAAAGTCAATTAGGTATATTTGATATCACTTTGTTAAGAAAACTAGAGTTTATTTTATCGACATCTAACCCAATAAATTATAAAAATATTCTTTATTATTGGATAAACTTCCTAGTACAAGCTAGTGCGCAGGCGCATCGATAGCAACGGCCGCTGATTGCGGAGTCGTGTTCGGCGCGCTGTCATAACAACCGCTCTGGAGATCACTCCGATCCGTTGTTTGAACTGTTCTGATGTGTGCTGTGTCACAATCACTAGCCACGTAGGTAACCGTGGACTATCAAAGAGAACCTTAGGGAATTTAATGTAAGTGAAGCAGAGCATGCAGCGAATTTTTACAGGATGTATTATTCTGTCTGATGTTTTTCTACAATGATAACATAACAAACAACACAGACATCGACAACAACATAGGTACAACAAAGTTTGTAAGATATTTTTTACTTGTTAGTATTTTATTGACTATTTGTCTGAATAAATAAATTGATTGATTGATTGATTGAATGATAAATTAAACAAAAAACAGCATATCGGTGAAGAATTATAGAAGAAAACTACCAGCTAAGTGCGAGTCGGACTCGTACACTGAGAGTTCCGTACCATTAATGTTAATTTTTATTATTTTTAACCGACTTTTCAAAAAGGAAAAAGTTCTCATTTCGGTTGTATTTTTATTTTATTTTTTTATATTTGTTACCTCATAACTCCGACAATTATGAACTGATTTGAAATATTTTATCCGAAAGGATATACTTGCAGATTAGTCCCATTTAAATTTTATCAAAATCGGTTACGAACTTTGTATTTTAAATCGACATAGCTGGAATTCGTCTACTTGGATGATGGTTTTATGTCATCGTAATCGAAATTGCGTATTTTGCTTTTCTGCGGTTTTGCAGTGGTGTTGTTAGGTGTAGGGTGCCACTAAAACGTAAAAAATAAAAAACTTAAAAAAAAACACTACAAAGTAAAAAATAACTTTAATTTCGGAAGTCGGTGTTTTTGTTAGTTGCTTCGTATTTTGACACCGACTTCCGAAATTAAAGTTATTTTTTACTTTGCAGTGTTTTTTTTTGAAGTCGGTTGTATTTTTTTGTGAAAAGTTTTGTTTTTGTTATAGCACCAATAGAAATACACAATCTGTGAAAATTACGACTGTCTACCTATTATGGTTTTTGAAATACAGACAGACAGCGGATGTCTCACGGCCAGACAGCGGAGGTTTTACAATGGGGTTCCGTTGGTTACCCTTTGGCTGCGAACTACGGACCCCTAAAAGCAAATTGGAAGAGAATAACAAGGTTTCTACGTTTGGGTTTCTGAGTTGCATATTATCAGATTCTTCACTTGAGTAGTCAAATGAGCTGCTATAAGTACTTAAACTAATTATATTATGGTTAGATAACGACGTGTCTGGAGAATAACGTTAGGAGAGCCAAGTCCAATTAGAACAGCTGGCATACGGCTGGAAGAAGAAGAAGATAGTTTTGATAAAGATGGCTTATATGTTTAAGATTGGCTGTACGGCATCACGACAGACACAACACACATGTCCGTGCTTGAGCAAGCACACAAAGCAGACAGCTGCCAAATATTTGATACCCACTAACTCATTATCACAGTTACATACAACACAACACATGATGGTCCATTCTCTATCCATACCACACCATTGTTACATCATAACGCATAAATCGAACCCGGACCCACCGCGACGCTCTCGCGTTACTCCTGATAGCTTTACCGTCTAACCGCTGCGCCCATGGTGCTAAGTTATGTGTGTCCACTCGACTGAATACGAAAACCTATCGAATCATTCGGATCGGATCTCGGAAGTATCGATTATCGTCGGATCGATGCGGGGGTTCCGATTAACTTAGAATTGAGTCGTAGTTTATGGTCGTTTAGTTAATGGTTAGGAATGGGGCGTGGCTGTGTCTGTGGTATTCTTGTGTTTGTATTGGAATTGAGGCGGATATTACCGTTGGAACTGTTGTTTATTGACTCAAGTGTCTTTGAATGTTTTCAGATGAAATCAAAACGCGTGTTGGTAAGTATGTGGAGCTCGCTGTCAGCTCTTCTCCAAGGAACAAGCAGTCTCCAAGTTGACTAAGAGACACTTGCAGAAAGACATGTAGGTAAGGTCATTCTAGGTTACTTTAAATGGGTGATGACGTACTAGCAAGTACGCGTATTTATGGCTCGACGAGCTCTTTCTCTACGGGTCTTGTTTTTCAGTACGCGTACTCAGGGTGACACACGAGCGAAAAAAGTCATCAAGCTATAAGTACGCATACTTGCTCGTACGTCTATCACCCACTTTAAAGTCATATTTCATTGATATTACAAACATTAAAGTTATTTAAACTTTAATTCAGAATTGCCACTCAAGTTTAGAATTAACAGGAAGTTTAAATTATAAACATAGATCTAAGAAGTCGTGACCGAGTCATAACTAAATATCGATTTAACCAAAGCCTTACAACCTACACAAATGAGTAACCCATAACAGTCACCTCCCGGACTCGAACCCGCGATCACAACATTACAACTATTGAACCACTGTCGCTAGATACGCATCGCAATTGCTAGCATAATGCTGAGCATTATCCTCGAAATGCATCGACTAGCTGAAAAGAATCGTAGATGGGTCTCAGATAGGCGCGGTTAATGAGGCGGCCGCAAACAACGGACAATGGTAACAAAGAAACATTTAACTTAACCGGCCGATGGTTATCGATAGTTGACGGGTACGCCGGAGTACATAGCAGACGGAGTGATCATACCAATGATGCTCCGGCGACAGCTACGCTTCTTTTTGAGGGAAAAGCGTGCTTCGAGAAAAAAATCTCGGGAGCTCGATGACTTTTGTCCCTATAAAACAAAGCCTTTTCAACAAACACTTTTAAACCATCCATTTCAAGTATACAAACACAACTGAACACGAGCGAAACCATTCGTTTGTACACTGGATTAGTAGACGTAGTTTGTTTTACAAAAGAAGAACCTTTGCTGCAGTGTAGCCGGTATAAATAACCCACAAGATGTTCTCTCGATTTCCGATTATTGCATTTTGTTTCTTACTCCGTGTTACTTGCTCGGCTGATGGCCAGTCGCGTCTGCGGCCATATGATCACCGACACGCTGGCTATTGACAACAATGGTCAATCACCGGCGACCTGCGAACTGTAGGGTGGCGGCACAGTGGTAAGCAGAGCGTCGAGCGGCATAATCGATGCACACACCTGGGTGAATTAAGGATATTTGGGTTTGTTGGTTTAGTCAGTGGGTCTAACACTCCCTTAGGGATCATGCATCGGAGTCATCCATGAATATGGGGTCGGATGTAGCCGAGTACCATTATTTTACATGGAACGACTGCCTATGTAATCGCCATAATACTGTAACTGGGTAATTCGGTACCGCTTGACAAGACTGGTGTAACATTGTCTAGGTTCTGAATATCCGTAATGACTGTCAAAGATCTAACTAATTATCAAAATAATAACTAATTATCAATTTTGGCCAGAGTCCATAACATCCGAAACCAATTTAAAAGTAGGCATGTGTTTCAAGAAAATTATGTATTCTGTCACTTCCCCATTGATTCCAAACCGCTGTATCGTGTACCTCTCAGCTCACACCCTGATGCACTTACGATAACATCGTCCAAACTTTTCAAAGGTGCTCTGTAGGTACAACAATAGGTATTTCCAATCGCAATATGCCTTGCCTTACATAACGAGCTCGAGCTTGCCTTATGTAACGTTACGCAAATATGCAAATATGGTTGTGGTATGCAAATATGGTATGCAGAAACGCTACCAAATAAGCCTTGATAAGTTAAATCAGGCGCTACTTTTACATCCACAATAAGGTCATAGTTCACATCCATCATCCAACAAAGTAATCATTGCATAACATAATATTGAAGCAAACGAACTGTTACTGCATTTTTGCTCGGTTTAAAAAAAAAAAAAACTAATACCAACATTTTACATAAGAGTATGTAAAATAGACAAAGAAAGCTACATCATAACGTGACACTGAATACAGACTGCCATTTGGAAATCACAAAGATTCTCATTTCAACATAAAATAAGATCTCTTTACGAAGTCGAACACCCGCGGAACCCCCAGTCGCCGCTCTCCAGCGATCATCTCACGCACGGCCCAAATATTCGTCTAAGAGGCATCGCTGTCTGTTTGTCCGTCTGTCCCAATATTTGTGTAGGCCCATAAAAACAGCATGTAAACGCCATAAGCGGGACAATGGCGGGCTTCACGGGAAGAGGGAGTGTCAACAATTAATATTCGATTACAGCTCGTTTGTCGACTGTCTCTTAAGTGCGTCCTGCGCGAGAGTGGACGGACAGTGTTTGGGAACGCTCGATGACTTCGAACGAGTTTGTCGAAGTTTGGTAGTGCACTGAGGAGTTTTGTTGTCATTGACTTAGCTGTATATATACAGACTGGTTTTAGAGAAGTATAAATCTTCCCAACTTGCTTAAAACTTTGAACTGTAACGGGCATGTTTTTATTTACCCAGCTCCGGTGCGGTTTTATATCTCAGACTGTAAAGTAGCAAGTCAAGTATAACTACTATCACTATCACCCTGTCGGGCAGCTAACATGTTTTTTTTGTTCAGAGAAGTTTCTTAGGCGTTCATCACAAATACCTATTTTTTATTCAAAATATACGTTATTATTTATGTATTAGTTGCTTATTCACACTAAAATATTTAAAACCTCTAAGCGGCCGGCTTGTGTTAGTTTTCTAAGGCACCTGAATCGTCTTCTTTTACATGGATTTCGGTGATTTAAGGCCTTAATCTAAAACTAATTTGCAATCGAAAATTCTAACAAACATTTTAAAACAGACCACGAACGAAAATACAAATAAGAAATAAAATGTATTACACAATCAGCTCTGTTATTGCAGTCAGTAACATGATCGGTTTCTAATATTCCATTAGCGTAATTCATGGGGCTCGAATACCGATTGCGACGTAAAGGATGGTCTAATTCTCGGCGTCATTTAACTTGTCAAACCTGTAAAACCATCAAGCGCCGCCGATCGATTGATCTTCACTGCGATCTAGATGCGCGGGCGCATCGGATATAGGGATGTCTCACAAAAAGTACAAGGTGCATTTACTGAGATAATACTTTAAGTAAGTGTAGGCACGATATGAGCTTATATATACATAGGTATTTGTAACAAAGGCACCTGTGTGACAAGTGTTACTTTAGCAGATAAAATATATACGATTTTCATTGATTCTTAGGTCTCTGCGTCTATTCTTAGTTTCTATCTTGATGTTCCTGTCATTATTAGTCACCGTTGTTGTTCGTTACAGATCCGGTGTGCGAAGAAACGCCTGCGATAACCCATCATGAAAACATGAAAGCAACACAAAGGTACCAACTCCTATTTCAGTTTACAAGAATTTGTCCTGAAGTTAAAGCATCATCTTCATCTTAGTGAATCAATAACAAATAATAACACTCATTGCCATTAAAGTTGTATTAGTTTTTGGCTCAATATTAAGTTCTGGTAACACCCGATTTGTTGTCGCAGTCATTAGGCCATCGCGTTTGCATGATGGCGCAAGATGACGGACCACGGTCTGGGGGACTTGTGTCGGTTGGTTTATTCTTTCACTACGATGTCAAAATATTTAAAAGAGCAATAGTAACTCCAGGATTGTAGCAGCCCTGCTCAATTGCAGTCAATTAGATGGTGCGATCAATAAAGCTAGTTATAAATCCCGGCTGGGCCTGGAGCGCAGGGCTCCAGTGCCGGGCCGCAGGGACCCCCGGAGCTGCGGGCATCAGGGACCCCATCCGTCAACACCGCGGTAAGCGAGCTGAAGAGGAAGTCACGACACAATAAGATTACAATAACGTAATTAAATTACAATGCTTTAAGTGCGCAACTAATACTTATATTCTTTGCGGACTAAGGGGCTCGGTACTCGGTACTTTTTGGACCTGAAGGAACGGTCAGAAGTTAGAATCTTCATGATCGTTTGCAAGAAATAATAACTACGATTAACATAAATGAAGAGTTAGTTACGATAATGTCTTTCTTTAATAACCTTTTTTTTTTTTTTTTTTTTTTTTATTTTAGGGATTGGAAATCATCCAATGACTCCTCCCGCTCTGGGTGTAGCGGGAGGGAGTGTCAGACTTCTACTGACTAAAACCCATCCATGTTCCTTCATTGCCCTTTGTGTTCCGGAGCCACGGTGTCTCTTGCGAATAATCCCGCGACTCCGGCAGGCGTCGGCCCTTTCGGGCCCCTCTGTGTGCTGACTCTCTTTGAGGCGCGCGTGGAACACTAACGCGCCGTCGACACGGCCTGTCGTCACTAGACGGACGGACGGCGAGCCACCCATAGCTCGCCGTCCACAGGCCCGCGCCTACGGTGGCCAGGTGGTGTCCCCCGACGCCCGCGGCGTCCACCACGGCGGCCGGGACGAGAGGGTCTCCTCTCCCTCTCCGCCACCTCCTTCGCTAGCATGACTGCTTCGCAGAAGGAGGCAACGGCGTCCCATTCTGTCTCGCTCCGGACCATGGCTTGGACCAGGGCCGGACGCGAGAGGTTGCCGCCGATCGCCGTTTCGAGGACACGGCGGTGCGCCGCCCAAGCGGGGCACACCTGCACAGTGTGCTCCACCGTGTCCTCCGGTCGATCCTCGCAGTGGTGACACCCGGGCGTTTCCTCCCGCCCGATTCGATGCAGGTACCTCCCGAAACATCCGTGTCCGGTGAGGACCTGCGTCAGGCGGAAGGTGAGGACGCCGTGGCGCCTCTCTAGCCACTCCTCAAAGAGGGGACTTATCGCCACTATCGTGGCGTGCCCTTTCTTTAATACCCTGACAGATCATAATGTACGAGTATGGGTTCATGAAAGTTAATTTGATTATGTACTCTGTGATCCCAATAAGTTCAGCAGTTGCTATCCCCGATGAGTCGAGAGCTAATGAAGGCGTCTGTGCTTGCATGACATTAGTTTTACCAAATAAAGTAAACTGAAGCTAAACACATGTTGTGCTCTCTACATTTCAATTGAAAACATATAAAACGTTAGGTGTCCGTAGCACCACGCTAGAACAGTTTACCGCTTCGACAAGCGTGTGAACTCCACTAATATATCTCATTTGCCTTTACAATAAGTTCAATTACAGCTCCAGTTTTCGCCATAACTCGGCTGGTGTCGCGATTTACCGCGTTTACTTCAGGAAATTTATTCTCAATTAAATGGCGCATTAGTCGACACGATTAGTGGTGGGTTTCCGCACTTGTGGGCTCGTAAACTGGCCAATAGGCGACCATTGTCAACGTTGTGTGCTTTAGAAGGAAACTATCGAGTTATTAAGGGGAAGTTGGCACTACTTTATGGGGACTAAATGTGTAAAAGTATGTAATAAAGATTAATTCAGTTAAAGGCTTCACAACCGGCTCTCAAGTGTGTTTTATACATTTTATGTCCTATCTAAAAGGCAAAGTCAATATGAATTAAGTTTTATAGAGTCAGATAATTTGAAATAAAATAAACAAAATTCAAATCACTTTAATTAATTCCAGAATCAGAAACAATATACTTCATCTTATCAAATATCTTCCCCGACTTATTTTCCTCCGCTTTCCCCGACCGACTAATAAGCATTTAATATAATGAGCTGATCCATAAATAACACCGCGCAGTACAGTCTCATCTCAGAGCTATTCCGTGACTGCAGCCATCCAATTAGGGCCACTCGGAGCACGGCACTAATCGCCGCAATAATTCGCGCGCACGTCCTCCCTCGCCGGTGCGCATGCATACACTGGCCGCCGTAGCTCTCTCTGCATAAGGACGCGGCAACGTTGGAGTTCGTGTATTGAACTATTAAGGCGTTGTTCACCTTATTGGAGGGTATTTACATCATTATTATCGGTCCGCCATCGTTTTTGCGGGTAGTTAGAATGGTTCTGTAAGGAGGGCTGTTTTTGTTGAGCGACACGATGTTCTTGAGTTGCGTTGAATAATGGATTGGAGTGAAGAGTCATTGCTATATCAGTGTATCCTTTTGAAGTAGTATTGTTAATGGCACTTTTACATCACGAGAATGTCTCATTGGCGCAGAAATAATGTCATATCGGGCACATGTTTAATTTAACTGCTACGGCTGAACATTGTACGAAAAGATACTGCCAAGTAAAAATCGGTCTCAGGACATATGTGGTTATACAGTATAGGCACGTAATGAGAGCTTCCGGTCATTTATGTGCCTAAATTAAAAATAAACATGTTTTATTTTCAACTAGATCCACGGGCTTTTTCGAGGCTGTGCAGTTATCTTCAAGCCGTGACAATTTCATAATTTATGAAAAATGTATGTACCTACATACTCAACAAAGTTGAGCTTTTTCATAAAGTCCTTCTCATTACCTTAACCATGAGAACGCATCCACATTTAACTTTATCGCCTATTATAAAAAGACGCCATTTGCATTCCAAAGCAATGAAGATTCCAAACAGTCCTTACTTACTAAAGTTTTAAGTGTTATTCGTAATTATGAAACTAATAACAGATACATTTGAATTCAAAACTACTGAATACTTTTAATCCTTATTTTTCAAGTGTTTAATTAATCTGAATTATTAAGTGTATAAGTACGCGTTATTATCAGAGTTTATTACTGCAGCGAGTGTAAAGTAGTGCCGTGGGCACGGAGCGGACATAAGTGGCGAAATAATAATAAACATTGAGATAAGCGGAACCTGCGCGGGCGCAATAAACGCAGTGACACGGTGCGGCTCACGTACGAGTCACGTACGAGTGATCAAACTGTAGTAAATGCTGAATTATTTTATTATAGAGGAAAGCAAAGTAATGACACTGTGATAAAAACAGATTACTTTTGTTTTAGATATCTTTAGTATTTTCGTGTCTCGCACGTGTTAAAGATAGAATAAGAGAAATAAATATTTGAAAACGATATCTATGGGACCTGAAAGACCTGCAGTGGTTGTAACATCATCTGCCTTGTCTTTTCTCAAATATATTAGTGGATGATGAAAAATACCAATATTCTACATATCTGTCCTGTGAGTACTTATCTGTCCTGTTGTGGCAAAAGATACTGAAACAACAATACTCTGTAGAAAAATAGATAGGTTAAAAACTCAGCCTAGAAAATCCACTGGCGCAATAATCAGACTTAATCAGCAGCTGCAATCATACGCGCTGCAAAACTCTTACACTGATAAGAACGTCATCAATCTACATAAATACAAACGACAGAACGATCTATAAATCAGCTCACAACTGATAAGTACAGCAGATCGAGTACCAAATCAATAGTGTTCGGATATGCGCGGGCGCATATCTGTGCGCCAATCGCGCGCCGTGACGCGCTCGTTAAGATAGCCCAGGGCCACTAATGGCCAACTTTATGGGCCACACTCGACCGTCTTAATGAATACAGCATCTCAATTTAAAAGGAGATGTTCTTTTTGTATCGAGATATGGCAGTAAGTGCTTTTAGTTTGGAAACGATTTATTGAACGCTGATTGAATGACTCCTTTTATTGTATATTGCTTTACTACACACACACAGTGTACACAATACACAACTTTTTGCGAGAAGAACCAAGGCCTAGTTTGAAGGATTTCAGTAATCGTTCCCGAACCCTGAAGAAACCCAACGGTGACAGGACTACATGAGCCAATTGCTCAGTAAATCCTACTTATCCTACTAAAATTATAAATGCGAGAGTTTGTTACTTTTTCACGTCAAAACGCCTGAAAGGATCTTTATGAAATTTGGCATAGAGATAGATTATAGTCTGGAATAACACATAGGCTATATACATCCCGGGAAGATGTTCCCTAGGGATCACACGGACGAAGCCGCTGTCAAAAGTTAGTTAATTATAATTAAGAAGCAACAGATTCAACCAACCCAAACAAAGATGGAAGGACGCTCAAAGGATCATATCTTTCTAAAGTACCCACAAGACATACCTGACAATATGACAGCACATTCAAATTATCCTAATCAGCAAGCTAATCGTCCTGCCCGCCTGTCCCGAGCTGGCCCCGCCCCCGTCACGCGCCTCACGACCGGCGCGCGCGCAGCCCCGCATGCCAAGTGACGGTTACTGCGCTTATCGTACATAATACTGAACTTATTGCTCTTATCTACAAGAGATCAGCTGTGAACAGCGGTGAGTTTCGGCGGATTTTCTTTTCTGGATTTCGGTGAGGGATCAGCCATTTAGTGTGTCAGAAAATTCAGTTATTTTACACGCGATGGAGCCTGCTTGTTTAAAAATAATCTATTCACTTCAGTTTAAGACTCCTAGTTTGTAGCTATCAGGAAACAGATTCCAGCAGGAATTTTCATTTCTTGATCATTAAGCTCAGGGTAATGATAAACCTGGCGAGGCAGTCAAACCTCGCATACTAATAATCTCAAAACCTTATTACAATCAGCAATGCAAAGTTGCATTCAATGTCATAACGAACGTATCCCTAAGCCTAAAAAAAGCAAAAGGTATTGGCGAAAGAAAATAAGATCACCATTTCCATTTAGTAGTCCAAAATTTAAGACATGACACTCAAACAATACCTACTTTGTTACAATATGGTCAGCATGGTGTTAAGGACACCGTCTGGCTAATTGGTAAAAATTCAGACTATGATCTACCGCCAGACACAAAAAAAGTATTATAAGTACTGTAATACGTATATTTGGCGATAAAATAAAATAATCATGATTTAGCAACAAAGCACCCAATAAACAAATTTAACATCGAAATGAGCATTACCTTGTAACATAGTATGTGTCCGCTCCCTCGCATCTCGGCCACATTACCGGCAGTTAGTATGCGGGCTGCGCGCGCGCATCTCGCACGAATCAGCGCGCATTGCACTCACGTACTTAATTGTTCTGTAACTGTACTCCACATCCACCAGTCATGCCTCTTTCCAGAGGGCGAGGATTTGGAGATAGATGGAGGAGATCCACAGAAATTAAACACCATACCGGGAAGATTTATCGGTGAATGGGTCTGACGCAGATTGATTTATTCAATGTTAGTTAGATCCAGTTTGGGAAGGATCTTTGAGAAAATGATTTAGTTTTTCCCAAGGCTTTTGAAAACGTTTACCATGGGGTAAAAATAAGAACATGTTTGCTATATGGACTGTCGTTGGGAATTTTTATGCGTTTTGAAACAATTATGTTAGTACACCTCAAAATTCACCACAGTTGATGACTGTGACTATTGCTACCGAAACTGCCCAGTATTTTTTTATTGTTTTTTGTTCATTTTACAGTTACCCAAAAGCTATTAATGTTTCATAGCCAATCTTCATGAACTGTAGCACCGTGTTCTGAACAACGTCTCTTGAATGATGATTCCAGCCGACATTGATGACTTCCGGTAAAATAATAATGACAGAATACGTCGTGAATCTATGAGATTTAGACTGCCTGCAAGTGTTATAGACAAGCCTCAATCACAACAGGTACGTTAACTATCAGGCTGCGAGATTTACTACCTTTGCTATATTACCGGATGTGCTAATCACTCATCACGTTGAGCTCCATAAAGTTCTGAGTAGAGTAACACTATAACTAATCTGTGTGTTGCTTTCCTCAAAATAGCACTTCAGACATTAACTACATGGTTCTAATTGATCTGACCATTACATTCACTGAATGGAAACCTGAAAACTTATAGGTTAGATCCCTGAGTTTGACCTCATGAGTAGGATTCGGTGTTTGTTCTAATAATAGTCGGGTCGGCCAGTGTTTCTGGAACTGGAAGATTGGCGTTTGAAAAGTGAGTATTCTACATAAATGAAATGAAAGAAAGTTCATGAATGGTTTAAATCCTATTTAACAAATAGAGAACACCAAGTCGAAATAGAATTTTATAATGAGAGCACCAAAGAAATTCAAAATATTCGGTCTAGCAAGGAAGTGTAATTGGATGCCTACTTTTCCTAGTTTACATAAACAACCTTCCAAAAACCATAGAAGGGCTATGCGTCTTGTTTGCTGACGATATTTCACTTTTAGTTTCGTGCCAGAACAATGCTGACTTGTGCGAGGACCTAACAAATACACTGAATAAATCAATTACTTGGATGAATGACCATAACCTTGAAATAAATTTCTCTAAATCTAGATTAATGCCCTTCCAGCCCCGTCAAAAGACCCCATTGGATATAACCTTCACCTACAACGGCACAACAATAGAAGTTGTTCATGAATTCACTCTTCTTGGCCTGTCTATAGACACAAACGTTAATTGGAAATCACACGTCAGGATGGTAAAATCAAAACTATTCAAATTTGCATATGCCCTTCGTGAAATCAAAAAGACTACAAGTCTCCAAACCGCGCTAGTTACATACTACGCATATGCCCACGCATGGTTTACCTATGGCATAGTTTTATGGGGAAATAGCACAGACGCTCCCTCCTTATTCATCCTACAAAAAAAGCTTATACGAATAATCACTAATATAAAACAGACAGATAGTTGCAAGCCTTACTTCCAAAAACACAAGATACTAACATTGGTCAGCATTTATATCTTAGAGTTATGTAAACTGGTCCGCAAATTCCCGGAATCCTACAACACGCGGGGAGACATTCAAACGAGCCATTCAATGCGCCATAAAAACAGGCTAAATTTGCCTCCGTCCCGCCTTAAAATACATGCTTCTAGTCCATATTCTATGTCGATCAAAATATATAATAAATTACCGGAAAACATAAAGCAAGAAAACAAAACTAGTATATTTTTAAATAAGTTAAAACAATTCTTAATTAAAAAAAGCTATTACACAGTAGATGAATACCTTACGGATAAATTTAAATAATAACAATTTTGATATGTTTATCTTAATAATTACAAATCAATGAAATTCTATTCTATTAATAATGATAAATATATGACACTATTATATTAATGATAACAAATAAATGACATTCAATTCTATTCTATTAATAATAAATAAATAATGACACTCTATTCGACTGACAATAATAAATAAATGATATTCTTATCTATTAAAAATATTAAATAAATAACATAGGTAGTATTCTTTTAATAATAAATAAATAAATTATATTCTATTCTATTAATAATAATACATAAATGACATGCTATTTTATAAATAAAAAATATAGGTACTATATCTAAAAATGTATGTAAAATTAAATAATCTAATACCAATGCAGGAATTCCAAGCAAATAAAAACTAAAATGTAACTTAATCCAAAAATAAATATGTTGGTAATAATAATAATATTATACAATGGTAACAAGCTAGTCAGGAAATGATAAACATTTACTTTATAATAAAAGTTATTTAAAGCGCTCTTCCTCTCTCCTAATTGTTTAATGTTTTGCTGTGCCCGACAGGGTCCATAATTGTTTCTTTTTATTATTTTTACCATCTGAATGTGTACATTATGGATTGCAATAAACATTTTGAGATTTGAGATTTAAATTTTATTCACATTTATCACCGTGCTGTAAGTAACTAACGATATGCAGCGTACAAAAGCATTATTCGTAGCATCGTTTTATACGAATACTATTTAGTAAAATCACTCGTAGCATCGTTTAACTCGTTTTATACGACCATTTTGTAGCACTATTTTGTAACATCTCTCGTAGCATCGTTTTATATGACCACTTCGTAGCACTATTTTGTAAAATCGGTTTGTACGACCACTTCGTAGCACTATTTTGTAAAATCAATCGTAGCATCGGCTTGTACGACAACTTCGTAGCACTATTTTGTAACAACACTCGAAGCATTGTTTTATATGACCACTTCCTAGCACTATTTTATAACATCACTCGTAACATCGTTTTATACGACCAATTCGTAGCACTATTTTATAAAATCACTCGTAGCATCATTCGTAGCACAAAGCAAAAGACATCAACGAATAAAACTTCACTGTACAGTATGTTACTGTATAGGGAACATGCATGAAATTTTTATCATCTACTAGGTAGCTGATATCCGCGGCTTCGTCCGCTTTATAAATTATAAAACCTACCTCGAGAACCACTCTATCCATTGGTGGAAACAGCATGGAAATCGGTGCAGTAGTTTTTAATTTTATCGTGAACAGACAGACAGACAGAAGCGGCGGAGGACTTTGTTTTATAATATGTAGTGATAGTAATAGTGATGATACAGTTTATGTAGAAATATATAGAAATATAATACTAAACGGTAAAAAAGAAACGAGATATAATTATTTTTAACAAATTTATCTGTTCCTCTCGCAAAAACGCTGTTTTCTATGGCAGCTGTATATAAAAAAATCTGTAAATACTATAAATAAAAAAATCTCATGCATATTCCCTATCCATTGTTTTCTACTTCTATTACTATGAACTTTGTGACTAACTATCATATACACAAATAGACCATTGGCAATTTACCATCTATCAACAAAAACTATTGTCAGAAGTAGGTAGGTACAACTGCTTGCTCCAATATATTTTTCCTAGAGCTCCTTGTCGTGAGCTACTGCCAGCGTCTTCGCGATCCTTAGAGAACATATTCCCGGGATGAAAAGTATGCCTATGTGCTATTCCAGACTATAATCTATCTCTGTTCCAAATTTTATCAAAATCCGTTCAGCTGTTCTAGTGTGATTGAGTTACATACATCCAAACTTTCGCATTTATAATATTTTTAGACGCAAATGACATACCTAGAGGCTTTTTTACAATTTTTAAAATATTTCTAGGTATTAAATTTGGTACCATAAGAACATTGGTAGCCTCATAAAACTGAGGGAACCAATGTGCTATTCTAGACTATAACAGTCGACATGGTATCTGCATCCTAGGTATGCTCCATAAATACATAAAAGTGTTGTTGTCTATCGCCAGCGTCAGCCATGTCAGCAAGCCAGCGATCGCATTACAAACGTGCTCTCAAGCTTCGTCTGAACATTACGACGTAACTTAATAACTTGTTTGGCTGAATTAATCAGCGCAACCGCAGCCGTTTCCTCTAGAAATAATAACACGATCCGCGCAACGACTGAAATGCTTACTCAACAACAATAAAAACGCCCCGCTCTGCTCAGCTCCGCACCGCAATTTTAATCGCTCGCTCACAAAAAGCAGCGCAACATCCTCTCATCTTACAGTAAAAAACACACAGCGTTACAATGAGGCAGGCTGGCTGCGCGCGCGCCGCGTCGTGCAATCGGAACGGGGACAGAGCCCGCGACCCCGCGGTCACGTTTCAGTCCATTGTTTACGTTCGCCAGCATTGTTTAAGGAGTTGACCATCAAATCGCTAATAAAGCGCAGTGAATGCGCATGCGCCTTTCTAACTGAGTGGACCAATAGGAGCGGCGCTCGGCCACGCCCCCCCGCTCCGCCCCGCCGCCGGCTCGCCCCCCTGACCTGGGTCCTCCTCGCTGCACTATCGCTGGTGTATTAGCGCGGCTCCGCGGGGTCACACGATTGATCCTTGTCTGATGTCTAGTCGTGAAATCGGTCCGAGTTAACACCTATTCTTGGTGGAAGGGCAAAACGGTAACAGGATCTAAACTATCTTGAGGAACGCGAAGACTGTGAATTATAGCATCCGTCTAACGCAGGGCAAAGGTGTCTCATGTAGGATTAATGGTAGCAACATCGATCTTTTAACGTTTTCACACTATGAGATGCTGATTTCAGATTATCAACCTAAATCCAAAAGTCCTCACGAGTCACCTTTTCGTCGTGAAACAGTGAACTACACATCCCAGTCACAAAAACAAAAAAATACGTTACATCTCACCTCTAAATTATTATACAAACACGACATAATAATAACGCCTGTATTCTCCCGAAAGGTTATGCAGAGTTTTAACACCACAATATTTTACCTGTTACGTTTATGTCTGATGTAATGGTGGACGAGGCTACCAAGCAGACACAGATGTGGACTCCGGGCTCACACTCGCATATCACCAATGGGAGACTGAAGTCAGTCTCAATCTGCCCGACCTGTTTATCAAAGATGCTAAGTACCGCCTGCAACCACTGAACCAAATGGGCGAATCTTGTATTGACGTCACACTTTCTAGTGCAGACGTACGCTTGGATAGGTGGCGTGTTCTTCCTGACGCGTCTTGTAGTGATCATCGCCTGATCGTGTACGATTTTGTTCCTATTCTTACTCAAGGTTCTTCACACTTAATTGGAAATTTTAGATATAAGAGTAAAGGCGCGAATTGGGAATTCTTTAGCTCACTTTTTGCTTGTCATGCCAAAGACTTCACTCGCGATGGACTGTCAGCTGAGGAAAGTGCTGAGATAATGTCAGACACTTTCACTTACTGTGCTGTCATTGCTATTGGTCGTGCATCTGTGACCAATATTCGTAGATGTGATTGGTGGAGTGACTACCTTGCTGAACAACGTAAGAGCTATCGCAGAGCGCGTAGACAGCTTAATAAGCTTAAAAAACGTAATGTTACCGGAGACGTTTTTAATCTTGCCATAAGTACTTTTAGAGTTGCCAAGTCGCGTTACAGAGCATCGGTTGAAAAATCTAAGGGTAATTTACTCCGGAAAATTGTTGATAAACTTGATAAGGAGGGTCCGTGGTCTCCTTTGTATCACGAGTTTAAGGCTAATAGATCGGTCGACCTTGCATACGTTCAGAACATTAAAGTAAATAATACACATACCACCGGCATTGAAGAAACAACTGATGTTCTGCTTGATTCTCTTATACCAGATGATTCATCAGTAAATGAAAATGAATACCATCAGCAGATCAGGGCGTGGGCCGCGGTACCACCTGAATCACCAGAGTCAGACCTTCCGTCCACTGACGAATTCATAAACGTTGTCAAGAGACTACCTCTCAACAAATCATCCGGTGAAGATAAAATATCTAATAGAATGATTATAGAAGCGTGTAAAACGTCGAGCGATGCGATTTTATCAGTATATAGCCGATGCATTGCGGAAGGTATTTTTCCTCGAATATGGCGACAAGGCTTTATACGCATTATTCCAAAGAGTGGCGACAAGCCCTCGGACGACCCTAAGTCATACCGGCCCATAACACTACTCCCATCTTTGGGAAAACTTTTAGAGCGACTGATTGTTCCGCGCTTGTTACCGAACGGACCTAAATTTCATAAAAATCAATACGGTTTTACTATTGGAAAATCCACTGTAGATGCGGCTCTATCTGTCCGTAAAATTGTCAACTCATCGGAACATAAATACGTGGTTGGAATCTTTCTCGACATTTCTGGCGCTTTTGATAACGCATGGTGGCCGATGTTACTACTTAAAATGAAAACCCGTGGTTGCTACAAAAACATCTATAATCTGATTTGTTCGTACTTTCTAAATGGCTCCGCGAAACTCAAACTTGGACATCATTCCATTACTAAGTCTCTAACCATGGGATGTCCTCAGGGCTCAGTTATCGGTCCATATATATGGAATTTTGGCTACGATGATTTCCTCGCGCTTCCGCTCCCGTACGGCTGTTCATTAACCGGTTACGCGGACGATGGCTTGCTGCTCATTCAGGCAAGTACTCGGGCTGGACTCGAGAACTTGGCTGACACATGCCTACGTTTAATATCTCAGTGGGGCGATCGAAACCGTCTGACCTTTGCACCGCATAAAACCTATCAACTTCTTTTAAAAGGAAACCTTAAATCCTGGCCTAGTATAAAATTTAATAACGTACCCGTTAAAAGGAAAGAATCCGTGTGCTACCTCGGTATGCTACTATAAAGAAACTTTTCATTTATTGATCATATAAAAACAGTAGGAGAAAAAGCAAAAAAGAACTTCTACGCCTTGACGAGAATATCAAAGGCTACTTGGGGTCTATCATTTCAAACCCTAAAAACTATATATGGGGCTACTTACTTGGGTTGTATGTGCTACGGGGCACCTGTCTGGGCCGATAGGGCCACCATAGGGGCGGTACGACGTAAATTACTTCAAAACCAGCGTTTGGCTTTGATATTCTTATGCAAGGCGTATAGGACGGTTAGTACTGAAGCCTTACCGGTGCTGGCGGGTGTTCTCCCAGTCGATCTTGAGGTGCAGCGGCGTGCTGCAATGTACTTCTACGCTAGAAAGATCACGGACCCAGAGTTTTTACCGCAACGCGACCGTGCTAAGATCTCTAGATTATTAAAACCCCAGACTGACGTCTGGGAGGCACTTTTATGCGAATGGCAATGTAGGTGGGAAGATTCCATCAAGGGCCGACACCTCCACCAGTTTTTTCCATCCGTTCGTGAGCGGCTGGAGAAGACATGGCTGGAGGTGGATCACTGTGTTGCCCAATTTCTCACAGGTCATGGCAACTTTAAGAGTAAATTATTTTCCTTTAGGCTTGTGGCCTCACCTTTATGTCAATGCTCTACAGCTGACCTTGAATACGAACAATCCGCACATCACATCTTGTGGGAGTGTATTCTTTGGCAGACTGAACGTAATGTTATGTTAGATAGTATTCAGGTCAAATCTGGAGTAGTTTACTATACGGACCTTGTAGAAACCAGAACAAATTTCCGTGCGTTCAGGCGATTTTGCCATACCTATTACTGGAATCAAAAGTAGCTCACAATTTAGGACCCATTAGTTTAAATGTTAATATATAATCCGTGGTGCTTGGCAACTGGGCCTAACCCAGTTGTATATGTCCCTTGGTGCCTATTGGCCTAGCTCCAATCTGTCTCCTGCTTGATATGGAGGGAAGTGGAAATTATATTTATTTTTCCTACTCCTCCGCTGTACTCTTCTGATTAATTTCGTTGCGGGATCCGAGACAGTTGAATCGTTTCTCCGGGACTCGTCGGGTTTCATTAACTCGGCGTTTTTCTGGTGGTCGCCACTGTTGATTCTGGCTTTCAGGAGTTGCAGTGGTTGGGAATGTGTGGCGGGCTTGTCCTAAAAAACCACTGAACCAACAAGACAGAATTATTTAAAAATTGATCTCAAACTGCCCACTGAATACAAGTGCTTTTGTTCTTCAAGCCAGCCTACTAACTGATTCAAACTATTATTAAGAACTATCACGCTACTGCTGCAGAGCTTTAAATCATAATAATGTACCACTGTACGTAAGATACCACTTAAACTCGGCTAGCCATGCAAAAAATATAAGGAAAGACTGTTAATTATAGTTTCGATCAAATGCGATCTGTTACTGCCAATTTTGTTCATAATGTTCATTGAACCTTAGATTAGCTATAAACTGGTCTGCGGTTATCTAAAGTCTGATATAGTCATCTTGGCTGCTGAACGGGAAGTTCTAGGTTTGATAGCCGAGTCGTGAATGTGAAATAGGATTAGACGGGTGCATTAAAAGAGCCTTTACGAGTGCCGATAGTTTAGTGCGTCCGGTGCAGAATAAGCTATCAGCACCAGTCGCTAACTTTACTGACCAGGAAACCTATTTATCAAGAGTTCTTAGCTTCATAATTAATGACAACACGAGAGAATAACTACTCATCGGAAACTGCAGACGTTCGAACACTGCAGACGAAATTCTAAAATAGAACGCCATCTGAATTTCTGATAAGGATATTTGAGGGAATCGAAACTAAAAATATAGTTTATCAATATATTATTATCCTCGCCATCTTCTCGCAAATGTAATGAACCAGACATGACGTATCTCGATAGCTTATGATATCAATCGCCACTGGTACCACAACTCCCGATCGCCGCGCCTATCTGCGGATACAGTACAATCTTTTTCATGGCACTCTGGCGTTATCGCCTGATCTATGGCGGAGATAGGCGCACAAATTAACGTGCCGTGAGGCTTGAACTCATTACTCCATACAGGTCTAAGAGCACGTAGCTCTGCGTCCATGTTATGGTAAGATAACTCAGACTTATTGGCATTTCCTTTGAGATATACCCTAAGTTGTATGCTAAGAATACAAATCGAGGGAAATTATTTAAAATCACTCCTAGAAATACGACTACTTTTCATTTGTCCTTTTCAAGACTTGAAATCAAGTTAAATGGTAAAAGTTTGTGACAGTGTCAAAACAAGCACTTCCACTGAAACAACTAACCGAAAATATAAACCAGAATCCTTGTAAAGAAACTGGTGAAACCGAACTCAATATGCAGAGTGTTAAATTCCGATTGAACATCTTGCAGATATCTAGGTATGATAAGTTTATTAATTATGTATAATAACATCCAACTAAAAAGGAAAAGCCTATTACCGAGGCGCCTTTTCGCATCAAGCTACCTGTGCACCACTATTGTTTAGTAGGTAGCTATTTCTAAAATGCCAGAGCAACAACTTGCAAATGCACTTAGAACTTACATAAGAATCAATACGAAAAATCATTAGCGACTAATTTAACCCTATAAAGCAGATAGTATCATCGACCAGGTCTTACGAACAAATACAGTTACAACAATACCAATATTTACGAGCTGTTGCGCCAATAAATCGCTTCATTGTGTTCGCGAACATGTTGCGATACAGCCTCCTTGTTGCGCGCTATCGCCGCATCTGTGCCAATCACGGACGAGCGGCTTAGGAGGAGTGCTCACGAGGGAACAGTGTCGTGCCGGCGTTATTGGTCACCCAGGAAAATTTTGCAAGACTTCACATTATCACTCTGATGTCCTATTTGTTTACGTTAACGATTTCGTGTACTTTAGGTAGGTAAAGGTGGTCAGAAAACAGAGTTTAAAATACTGCCTAAGTGCTTACCTACTCAGCCAAGATCGACGGAATTGGGGAGATTAATATATTCTATGAAAGATCTTTGTCAAGTGAGGGTTTGTGATGAGAGATTTAAAGTTCACAACCATGAAAATCACAGTAACGAGTTCTACAATGGTAAGTCGCAAATTGCTGCACTTTTGTACATGGACGAAAAGCCTTTTTTATGGAATCCCTGCTGCGTAGCGTCTAGTTATCTGCACTACCCCTAAGTGGGTCCGAGCTTGGCGTGCTGCGGACGTGTGAACCCGCACTATCGCTCATCGCGCGCGTGTACCAATCAGAGCAGAGTATCGCGGATCGCGCCGGACGCCGGACAAACGACGCGCCGACACGCTACCGACCCGCGTCCGGCAGACACCACGAACTGCAGATGATACGATGATACTTAAGTATTTAGTTAAAAATCACGCAGAATCGTGATCGTTGGTAAGAAGGGGACAGCAGTCAGGACAGTGAGAATAGTGATGGCAATAGGTACTGTTTTGACCAAATGTGACTTAAAATGTTGATTCATGGTGATGGGCAGAGTAGCGAAAAGCGTGGTGTTGGCCGAAGAAAAACATCGTGGTTGAGGGACATTCACGAGTGAACAGAGCTGCTTAGCTATTCCATCTATATTATCTATATAATTCAATTGTAAACAAGGGAAATATGCGAAGATGATAGTCGTCGATCTTCATTAGTTGGAGAGGCATCAGAAGCAGATTTTGTTACAAAAACTAAACTTCAGAGCCTCGCGACAAAATTAATTTCTATCGGTAATAACGATTGTCGAAAAGTCAAAAATATATGAGATTGACATTCGCTACCGAAATGTCACGTGGTCAAATACAAACAATTTGACATTTCGAAAATCCCGATCGCCTATCGAGTGTCATTTTGTCTAGAACCTCGGGGCTACCTATATCTTCGTGAAATTGGTTTAATCGCACATCACCATTGGTCATAAGCTCACCTAACAGCATCATCTATAGGAAACTAGTCTAAACATATGAGACACGACAGTTTAATAACAAGATCTCGTGCAGCATATTCGTAAAGGAAGTAAAAATATCGTAGATATAAAAGTAATTTATCCACGTATCACGGCGCTGTCCATCGATTTATCCCTATTAATCAGCATAAACATAGAGGCTGCGGAAACCACGCACGCTGGTACAGAAGGAGAACTCCGAACTACGAGTAACTGTGATGAGGTACCTATACAAATCGTGAAACGAACCAGTTCGTACTAGGAAGTGCATTGCAAAGGTGCACCTTCAGGTTGGTCTTTGTATCCGAGAAACTACGATGATTTTCATACCTAATTAAATCTTGGGATTACCAAATCAAGTGGCTTCCAAGGTATATTCTCCAGGGGCTCTAGACGAAGCGCCATTCTACTAGCGATGTTGATTGTCGAAATGTCAAAATAAAACTGATAGATCACGTGACATTTCGACAGCGTTTGTCAATTCTATACATTTTTTTTGTTGATATTGTCAATCGCCTGCGCCACGCTAACGCTGACAGAGTGTGACATTATGTCTAGCGCTTCAGGACTCATTTGCTACTAATAAGGGTAATGGCTACTTTATAAGAGAACAGCAGGTCTAAAAAGATCACTTTAGCAGAATCAGAAAGCATTTCACGCTATCTACTTTTCTCAATCAACCTCGAACCTAATTCGTAAGCGATAAAGATGAAAATCAAATTTGACAGATTGTTGTGTGATTAATATTATGATTCCGGTGGAGTGGGCCTTACAGGAATTTGAAGTCATACCGACTGACGCAATTATTTCTTTGCCTGAAAAACGACTATACTGTCTTAAAAAAGGCTACATCTATTCAGCAGGACGCTTTGTCTTCATCTCATACTCCATCCAAAGCGCCCCAGTCTCCCCAGTTTAGCTGCGATTTCTTCCCTGCACCAGAGAGCTCAGTTCTAAATTTTCTGTGTACTCAGGTTTTCTTTTCACCCCTACAGCTATGAGTTACCCTTCTGTGTTCATCCTCGTGGTGCCAGCGGTCGTGCGGAGGCCGCGGAGCGCGCGCAGGCCGCGTCACGCGCCGCCATTGCGCCGATAATTTATGAACGACGCCGCTTTTTCATTGTGCGCGCTGCCAGTTGCGAGCCAAGCCGTGAGTTGTCTGTAGTGGGGCTAGACTTTGTGAGGATAGTAGGATAGACGACGCTCACTTCGAAAAGAGTTCGACCCTTTCTTAAGATCTTGATATTAAATTAATAAAGGTTTGTAGGTTCAATTTCACAGCTCTCATCATCTATGAGAGACTCAAGCGAGACCCCTTTACTGTCTCTGTATGAACGAACCCTCACCAACATCTTAGACTCCTCTGTTCACACTAGCTACAAATTTGCCAAAAATATTTTCATGGCTGGAACCAAATTTAAACCTCTCCGTTTATTTGTTTACTAGCTGTCCCCCGCGGCTTCGCTCCCGTCAACTGGCTACTCTATCTACCTATTTTTGCTTTTAAACCTTCCCTGTATTCTGGCGAACTAAACAAAATTCATTTTTATATATAAGATTATTTATTTAATACTTTCAGAACACAAATGTACAGAAGCGGACTTCCAGCCATCAACCAACCAACCAGTCAACCTTTCCATTATAGCTAAACTACTCCGGAACTCTTTACGTAACTCCGCCCACACAAGCTTTTTGAAGAATATCCCACGTTAATGCCTAGCCCAGATGAGTAGGCCACCCTACCGCTGAGACGTGCAGCCGGCAGAGGTCGCTCGGCTGCAATCTATCTGTCACGCTGCGCCCGCGCCGGAACACGCTCCCACCGCTCCCACCGCTCGCTCCGCTCTCTGACGAGTAGCTAGACAACTACTTACAGGTCCTTACTCCTGATCGCTCTTGTAAGGTTTTGTGTTTGCGGAGAAAACAACAATATTGTGCTCAAGAATTTGTTTAGACCGTCTCGATGCGTTGTAGGTAGGTAGCTCTTATGGGTATCTTCCGTCTTGGAAGGCTCTCGAGACTTAGCCGACAGTACTTTACAGTGACCAACCTCAGCTTGTGTCCGTTTATGGAATATGAAATATGGGACACGATTATCCAATAGGATCAGTCATGCAATGAACTTGTGGGGTACTGGGAACAAAAACGGTCTTCAAGAAAATTACCTGCCCACTGTCCAGTAGGGATACTGAGAGTTAGAAATACCTTAACTCCTACGGAAACCACCCTCTTTTTGTAATGTAACGAAAACTTCATGAGATGAGCTCAAAAGGTCAAATAAATACCTCATTACAGAACTCTCCTACTAACAACTTTAAGGTAGCCTTACAAAAAATAAACCGGAAAGATAAAGCTTTGTCTTTTTTTTGTATTTAATTAACTTTAGCACTTATTGTTACCTAGAATCTCTTTAAACTACAGTGTAAAAGAAACTCCCGAGCAGATCAGTAATTACAATATAGGTACGACGATATTGTTCGTCGGTCCAAGGTCTGCCACACCCACTCTTTAGTTTTTAATTTTACCCGCAGACCTAAATAGCAGCAAGTTTTAAAATGAAGTGAAGTTAAGGCCTATGATTCATACCTCAACTATTTATGCGTTGTGTTCGATAATTTGTAGTTGTCTTTTGTTTTGTTATTTGCACATCAAGTGCGCGAGACACGCCACGGGGCAAGGCGCTGTGGCTCGGGAGAGTAGCCGCGATGCTCTCTTGTGTCCTTTTTTGCGAGCAAACAACCATGATATGAATTATGTGTTACAGAGCATCTGCAGTTTCAACTGGCTTTAATTTAATATGTATTTTTTTACTGAGAATAACTTCTTTGGATCATTTTATGGTATGCATGCTTGTACTGTGTTGTGATGTTGTAAAGCGTAGGCAAACATTTTGTTACAGGTATCATAATGATTTCTCCCGAGTTGGTCACGAACTCATCAACACCATCCCAATACAAGTAACGGCGTGTTAAAACTGTCAAGCACAGCATCTTCACAAAATTAACAATTTTATTTTCAAATGCCCAAAATTTCTAACCCCAATCACGTAATTTCGTCCCACATCAGGATCACCCGAGCCGGGTCCGCTGCGAGGCGCTCATTGATGTCCGGCCGGCGCGCGATGATGTGAACGCTGCGTGGGCGCAAACGGTCGTAGCGTCGTTACGTGGACCATCGTGTAAACGACCACTATTACATTAACATATGAAGCCCACGTATTGTAGCATCTTATTTGTAGGGTTATCCTTACTGATATATATTAACTGCATACGAAGGTTTGTCCGTTTGTTTCATCTCCGAGGTTAGACTATTATCAACAAATGCTACTGCTTGCTTAATCGATCATCTATCAGAAAAAAATAAATGACTGAAGACTGTTTAACAAACTCTAAAATTAACAAACCAAACTACAGACGAACCCCCGGTCCCGAGCTAGTTGTCACGAGTCAATACGAGCTCATAACGATCAGTAATCTACGAGCACGCAGGATATCGACTCGGCCATAACGTGGACAATAGCCCCAATAGTGAGCTGTATCAGGGTCCCGCGCCAATCACGTGACAGTTTACGTCCTATTCATAACTATATGGGCTATGATGCGGCTCTTACAGTAAGCTGTGGGTCTATTTTGTAGTCAAGTGGGACGGGGGGAAGCTGTCTACGGTGACACAATAAGGACGTGTCATAAAGGAGAAGGGGACTTCTGGGCCCAGCAGTTAACTAGTTGAAATGTATATTAAAAAACCGTTATATTTTTCTAAACGAAATCACAAAATATGGTACCATGTTTCTATCTAGGAAGCGAGAAAACTTTAATTAAATTCTGAAACTAAATATCAGAATATGTATGAAGATCGGGTGACATGTTTTTTTTCGTGGAATCGATTCATAGCGAATCGAATTCTTTTAATTTTTCTTCCAGCCTAACACTTCTGCCTGACTTCAGTCAATCACCGACTGACAGGATGTCACTCGTTCGTTTTCTTTCGTTCTGAGCACAGAGTACTTATTTTCCATATTTTGTTGTTAGGTTTGGTTAACTACAAGGTTGGTATGTAACCTCACTTTTACTATAGGCAGGTAGGTACTTCATATTAACTTGATTCCTGGATAGCCAAATTTCACCAAATTTTCAGTGAGACCTTGTTATTATATCCTCTTACAAATAAGGCTAGTTTGATTCAGTTAACACCTGGGCCCAGGAATGTATGGAGTCATTCCCTTCTCCTTTGTGTCTTCTGGATGAGGTTTGATAGAGCTTTTATGCAGGAGCTTCAGCAAGTACTTATTATAAAACAGTGAGAATTTCTTAACATCAAACTTAAATCTGAATCAAACCAGACGTGTTGTAAAAATTCAATCACATCTAATTTTAAGAGAGCGGGTGTCGATAAAGTTGTAGATGTGGAACCCGCAAGCAAACGGAGGAATTCTTGGTCGGATAATTACACAAAAAACTTTTTACAAAAAAATACAACCGACTTCCAAAAAAACACTGCAAATTAAAAAATAACTTTTTCGACACATTTGCTCATAAAATGCATTTACGAAGCCTGTATACATTGTTCGAAAGTTCAAAATTACGGACCATACAATGGAGCGTGCGGTAAAGTAGGTACTCTCACCTAAGTACCTACTTTACCGCACGCTCCGATGTATGGCGCCGTGCGTATTCTTTACGGTATTTTTTTAAATGTCCATAGACAATATAATTATAAGAATTCAATCCGTCAGCCAAAAATGCTTCCGTCTGCGTCCGTTACGGAAGCGTTCCATACGCGTTTTTTTTGTGAAGAACTTTTTGCTCAGAAGGTTTGTCGCACTTTAATATTGAAGAAAAAATTAGACAATAGATGTAGTTCTAATTACACTTATGTTTTTTTCGAGTGTATTTATGTATGATGTCATATTTCTTGGGCACACTGTAGCCTAACCCTGTGGCTTGATAGATTTTAGCTTGAAAGGTGTCGTTAGATTCGTCTAAATAGTGAGAATGATACTGGATAGGTATATAAAAATTAAAATATCTGAGCTTCGGTGCCATTTTAATGACTTCAGCTTTTTTAATCTATCGAGTGGGGTATCAATATAAAGGCTCGAGGAGACAATTTAAAAAATGTAACTTAATTAAAAATGATTTTGTCAAAAAAATCCGATTATTACAATATATATTACAATTTACAATATATATAATTCTACTAAAATATTTCACGCAGACGCAGACGCAAACAGAAGCGCGTTCTTATTTTAAAAACGCACACTATTCCAAACACACACTCCCCATTTGCAAATTCGCGCCATTTTCAATTAGAAACGTCAAAGATAGTTGCGACTTTTAATTTTAATATTAATTAGAATATGTGTTCAAGCCTACTATTTAAATGTCTGTGGTTCAAGCGAGGAATCAGATATAAATATGGAATCTACTCCACCTGACAACTTGAATGAGGCGCCAATTGCAGAAAATGGTCTCTTGCCGCCAAAATCGCGAGAACGCTATTTAATGATTAACAATAATTTTTAATAGATAATGAAAAAGTTTGTTTAATTATCTATTTATATAATGTGTCGAAAAACGTTGTATGACACACGAGCGGGTATTGGTCTTTACAAACTCATGACTATGGTAAACCCTCGACTTCGTCTCGGGCTTACCTACATTTGTCTACTCGTTTGTAAAGACCAACTCACCGCTCTTGTATCATAAATAACTATAATTTCGGAAGTCGGTGTTTTTGTTACTTTCTTCGTATTTTGACACCGACTTCCGAAATTAAAAGTTATTTTTTAATTTGCAGTGTTTTTTTGGAAGTCGGTTGTATTTTTTTGTAAAAAGTTTTTTATTTTTCACTTTTTAGTGGTACCCCACACCTAACAACACCACTGCAAAATCGCAGAAAAGCAAAATACACAATTTCAATTATCAAAGAATCATCTAAATAGTCAAATTCCAGCTATTTCGATTTAAAATCCAAAGTTCGTAACCGATTTTGATATGATTTAAATGGGACCAATCTGCAAGTATATCCTTTCAGATAAAACAAGAATTTTTCAAATCGGTTCATAATTGTCGGAGTTATGAGGTAACAAACATAAAAAAAAAACACAACCGAATTGATAACCTCCTCCTTTTTGGGAAGTCGGTTAAAAATTGCAATACTTTCGTGTTTTCTACTGCCATATTTAGATAATTATGGCAGTATACCTAATACTCTGCTCATTATTCATTAATTAATGATTTAGAAAAACGCTAAGCCAGAAATCTCACTATCAAAAATGTAAAGCATAGGTACGTTTGTTATTGGGACATCCTGCTAAACTATTCCCAACTACTACAACACCTGAAAACCAGAACCAACAGTGGCGACCACCAGAAAAGCGCCGAGTCAATGAAGCTCCACGAGTCCCAAAGCAACGAAACGATTCAACCATCGTAGATCCCGCAAAGAAATAAATGGAGGAAGGGAGCCGAGGATGAGAAAGACACGCTTAAGTATGCTTTCCTCACTTCTCTGCTGTTCTATTAAAATTAATTTCGCCTTCCGTCGCTATCAAGCAGGAGATAGAACAGCGGTGCGATTCTGTTAACACCAGTGTCACCGTGAACACTTAGGCTAAATTAAGTGAACTGATATACATTCAAACAAGATGAAATGTAAAGGATCATCAATCATAAAGGAAAATCAATGATCCTACACATGAGATATTGACAGAATAGACGAGCTGAGCTTAACCAATAGGCACCGAGAGACTTTTACAACTGAGGTGAGCCCAATTGCTTATTCCACGAATATAAACATTTAAACACAACGCAGTGCACTCTCGAGTGGATTAAATTATACCTAGTGTGAAACTGCCTCGTTCCGCATGAATAAATAAAATAGACCTACCATTTCCTTATATTGCGATGCCCCTGGTAATGCCCCATGTGCCGTGGTGCCATGTCCCCTGACCGCGGCGTGTAAATGTCGCCGAGAGCGCGAGGGGCCCAGGGCCCCGACACGACACGCCACACTTCGCTAATTAGACTGCTTTGCAACCGATGCAAACGACCAGATAGACGCACTAGCTTTGTGCTTAGTGTACGAACGGTATTTAAGTTTATTTTAAATTCAATATTTAGGAGTAAAACTAATTGGTGTTCTTTTAACGTGCTTGCTGGCTTTCTCGAATGAATATGTCACCGGAAAATAGCAGACACCGTAAGATTGTAAAATATCGCGTTAAATTGTAGGTACTCATTTTTTTCTCAGTCTGCCTGCCTAGCCCTTTTCCCAACTACATTGGGGTCGGCTTCCAGTCAAACCGGATTCAGCTGAATACCAGTATTTTACGTGGAGCGGCTGCCTACCAGCCCTCCACAACTCATTAACTTCAATTTTTTCTCAGTATGGCACATTAATATATGTCGCAGGAAAATTGCAAACATCGTAGAATTGTAAAATATCTGGTGACAATTGTATATTTTTTTTTCTTAATAAGCCACGAACATATTGGAAACTATTGAATTTGGGTAGGATTTATTGTATTCGAAACGATTTTACCATCATTTCATATTATACCTATAACCACAATATATCGAGAAAATACAATCTAAAAAAGATTTAGTACAATCTGTACAATCTTACGGAGTTTGCTTTTATCCGATTTCAATCTACTAATAACTATATCGTCGGTCTAGATGTGACACCTCGTATTTTCAAACTGATAAACTTTTCAGGAGAGACAAAAAACAGTTAACAAAGTAGGTATAATTTGCATCTTTTAATAACCTGAGGGCCAATTCTACTAATTTTCACATGCGAATGTGAAAGTTACTAGAATTGGCCCTCAGATTGCATTCGCATCTCAATCGCAAACTGTCAAAAACATATGAAAATTAAGGCTTTTTTGAATAGAAGTATAATTGGCCCTCTGGTGTAACCTCGTAACATCTAACAAGACTTATAACGTTTTAAGTATACCTGCTGTCACTAGCACCATTTTAACTCTCAAACCTATATCTATTACGTGGTCCATTAAAGATCTAGTGCCGCAATTAGAGTTAAAAATTAATTGTTTGTTGCCTCCTCTTTATCGCATTCAGTTAGAACTGAGATAATTGTAACTCTTTAATATCTCTTAAACTCATAAAAAAGCCTGTTACTGACACCAAAATGTTAGTTGGGTAGTAGGGTACACCTTATGAGTACACCAAATTGAGCTTGTAACGAGTGGTCACTGTAATTGATTCTATTCAGTCAAATGAATAGTAACCCAGAAGACAATAACGAGTTAACTCCAGAATTATTGTTTGTAACTTTTTCCAAAAAAAAAAAACTAATTTTACCAAAAACTGGTAGTTACGAGGTGTCACATCCAGACCGACGATATGTAACTACCACTTACCTTACTCCCCAAGCAAGCAAAGTGGCAGTTTTGTAATGTTAACTTGTCAACTCAGAAGCCCCATACGAAGATACTCAGAACATATTGCCCATATTTAAGATGCTGAAGTTATCATGATAATAATACAATTCTATAAGTACTTAGTCATGCGCTTTGCGAGCATCAAACTAATTCATTGGTACTTAGATATCAAATGACTAATCACTAGTGTCAATGCTCTATCAATGGCTTAGATTCAATTAGTAGAGCCTTCTTAATCTCAGGCTAATTAATAGGTGCCTGTCCTGTCTCCCTCGCAGCTTCCTTATCACATCACTCTCGTATCAGCCCGCGGCAGACCTCCCGCGTCACCGCCGTCATTACGCTGCATCGATTGCCTTCTAATTAAAATGTAAATGAGCGCCATCGCGCGTCGCCGCCTCTGTCGGTCATGTGGGATCATGTCGTCGGCCCCAGACCCCCATTACCTGCCTTCACTTATTTATGACTTATCAACCACAATTAAAATGTCCACGATTCGATTCGGTGACTCTCAACTTTTCTATAAACTATCAAATTAGATTAGATAATTTAAAATGAGCTTTTTATCGAGGCCTATGTGCGCTGGTGTAGGTGCCAGATTTTAATGATAATAAAATTGAGATGATTTTCGATGTTTTTGATAGACTTCGAATGTATTAGAATTTAGATTATTGAGGTATTTTGATGTTGAAAGTCACGATTATTTTGTAAGCTCTATTTTTATGGTTTACTCATTAAATTAATATCAGATTAGTTCTCATCATGTCGAAATGAAAGGCTGTTGGCACCGAAGACGTCAAATTTAGTGACCCGAACATTGGTCCCAACATACATACCTAATGCAGATCAATAGTCGACAAGGAATGATCCGATAATGCAGCTGGCTTACGAGATTATGATATATTTCTAACCCAAAAGCCTCAGAGCCAAGTCCATAGTGATTTTCAATTCATAGTGTGACAAAGCCTTTTCAGTGCACATTTAATCGAGCTAACAAGTCCTTCATCACAGACCACAGACCACACAGGCCGACATCCATCCAACTAATAACCAATCAAAGCCATTAGGTGGGACATGCAGGTTCCGTACAGGACGCCACTTAACCTGCGCCCGCGCAGCTAATTAGCGCGGCGTGTAGCGTCGCGGAAGTGGTCGATGTGTGCCGAGCGCGGCCGAGTACCGCCGAGCACCGCCGAGCGACACGACGTGGACGCACGAGCCAGAGGAATGGGCGCCATTACCATGATGTAGGGGATCGAGGACTGAAACAGGTCCCTGTAATTGTTTCGGATTTTGTAATTGGATTTAAAGCGAAAGATCGAACTGTTGGTAAATTGTTGCGACTGTGTACGACTCTGGAAGTGAAACCTTAATTGCATTACAGAAATAATTTAGCTCATTAAGAAAGGAAAGATATGAGTAAAAGACACTCTACTATCATAACTAACATTATACTTAAAATGGCTTTGCTTAGAGACTCCTTTCTGTAATAATCATAAGTATAATTCACTATTTAAAAAAATAAATTTAAGGTAGGTTAGATAAAATATTAGTTACATTTTGAAATTATGGAAAAAATGCTTGCTGAGTGAATTTCGGGAGCACTTCCTAGCTAGACTCCCAATGAATAACAAGTTGTGTGTTATACTTAGCAAATGCCCCAATCTCAATAACTTAAGCAAACGAGTCTCCTTTATTCCCGTGCTTAGGAGAACACGGTGCACGACACAGCGTGCCGCCGTCCTGCCAGCGTAGTGCTGCTAATACTTGATACATTATTTATTCAGGACATCATAAACTTGGCTAACGAGGGCTAACGGCTCTTGCGGCGCGGACTAATGAGCGGCGTGTCGCATGCGTGCCGCGCCGAGCCGTGCCTGGCCGTGCCGCGCCGTGCTGCGGTCACGACCGTTATGTTTCATGTATGTAACAGTATACTGCCTGAACCAATCTGCAAGCTGTGTTGTCATTAATATTAGGCCGGGACGATACTGGGAATCTGGAAAATCAGATACCTACCTAAACAAAATTCGTCCAATGGTTAAGGTCTCGAGAGGTTGAAATATGTATGATGTTCTCAGTTCAAACTCATTCAGCGGGCACATACCTAAAGAAACATAGTCATACCTACCTACATAGATTGATAGATCAACATTAATCAAATCACAACACTAACCCCGACTTATGGATCAAAACCAGGACCTCAGGTCAGCACAGCACTGGCTCGACTTGTGACAGGGTACCTACTTCATAGTTGGCGTAATAAGTGACAATAACCCAGCGAAAATCCGTGAAAGCTCGGGACACACTACTTTTGATTGGCTGACCTGTCGTGTGAAATAATGAGAGCGTGACGAACTGACGCCATCAGAGCATCGACACATTTGTGCCAGCATCGCATGTCACACGCGAACAACGCGGACTGGTGACAGACAGGGCATAGGGCACGGCGCAGCGGTCGCGCCTAGTGCTACACTTACACCATCTCGAAAACGTTGCTAAAGAACTCATTAAAATAGTCATGACAAAAACTACTAACTCCACTCTCCCCATCACACATAAATCTTCAAAATCCAATTACTAGAACGGTAGCCGCCTCTCGAACGAACCGATTCGATACGATTGTTCATAAAACATTCTAACGGGAGCCGGAATCGATTACAATAATTGTTAATCGATAAGCTATTCGCTCCATACGCATCGCTAATCAAGCCGATTTCACGCCGCGACGCACGGTTAAATACTATAATCGTTCTAATGGATAAAAAGTGTTATTCGCGAGGGGATCTCGATTACCGGAGGGGAAAAACATTATATGCAAATTAGATGCCGCCAACAGAATACCGCCCTTATGTCGAACAAGAAAAGGTCGGTTTTATGTGTGGAGAATTAATTTGTTTTGCAAAAAAAAACAGTAATAAATAATTGAATAGGATAGTTTAATCCCATTTTATGACAATAGGTATCCACTTGCGCAGCTGACGTTATAAAAACCTGCGCTTGATGTGGTATTGTGTGGTTGTGTGTGACCCTCGCGGAGCGCGGGTCGCGGATCGTGGAGGGTCGTAGGGACAATGGCCGACTTTTTTGTGGTTAGAATAATGATGTTAGGACAAGTGGCAATCAGGAGTCTGCGCACGTTTGCACAACTGTTGTGCTGTTGTAAGCTCCGAGCTTATCCCTGATGGAACTGATGATGTCTGCGCATGCGCTGTACGATGTCAGCTCGCTATGACCTGGAACGGCTGTTGAATAACTAATGAGCCTAGATTTTCTCTCTAAAGCTCGTTAATTGCGTCGTTCCGGTTTGAACTAGCTTGCCATTAGATAGGCAGGTACCTATCTACTCCCTAGTCTACACAATACGAGCTAAGTAGGCATTAATTACTTACCTACCTATATTTAAAGATGAAATAACAAGATTGTCGTAAAAGTTTCCATATTAAATTGTGCTACAGCGTGCCCTAATAGAAACATACATTTCTGCAATTGTAAACAAAACTATAAACGATTCAAATCGCAATCGTAAACGATCATTTTATGGTAACAATAAAAGCAGCGGCAGATTAAAATAACAAAATCGTTTACAGAACTATCTCCGAACGAATTAGTTTCCAAATGTGGAGGTTTAGCATAGTATTAGCAGGCCTACAAGGCGGCTTTGTTCGTCGTGATGGCGGATAGCGCGACCCTGCGACCGGGTCGCGCGACCGTGTCGCTCCGGCGCACACCTCGCCACCGCTTCATTACAGACGCTACTTAATGGGCTGCGGCTGCAAATGGTGCTGTATAATGTGCCTGTTAGCTGCAGGTTGCTAGATTGTAGCGCAGTTACGAGGATCGTTTGTCGTTGTTTTGCTTTTGTTGCAGTTTGGGTGTTTCCACTAACACTCAGGAAAGTAGGCTGAACGGAGCGAAGACGTGCAGAATATAAATATTTAACCAATAGGTATTGTTATTTATATCTATGGTCAAAGTTCAATGTCCACTAGCTCCACTTTAGTTGTAACGCACCCTTGTGTAGGTAAGTCTATGGATTTCGAATGTACATAGATGGAAGCTAAGCTATTATGATTACTTGGCATCTATGTCAGTACCATACCCAGTCAAATACAAGTTAGAACATCTACGAAATAAAATACCAACACTTAACGAGACAATTGAACCTCAAAATAGGATATGGAAAAAAGTAACGTAAAAACGGCAAACAGTTCAAACAAATTAACAGGAATTGGATTTAAAAAAATAATCACATACATAAGTAAATCGTGGCCATATGTGAGACTTGTGAGTTAGTGGCCCCAAATTATTGTAACCCATGTTTTGTATTGCCAGATCGAGCAGACGGGCGGACAAGGGAGGCGCACCGTGTTCATTGTCATCAACGGACAGACAACACGACAAACGTGCCATATGATAATACGATTATACTATTGAAATATAATAATATTGGGGTTGGAAATTAAATAAAAAATTATCTATACCTATGGTCGTTGAATAACCCTTTGGGAGCAACTGTCGGCGTGAATTAAACATATAATTGTTTGGCAAAAAATACACTTTCGACAAGTGTTTAGTCCCTACCTATTGTGTTCAAGTACAGTAGACCGCATGTCAATATTAACAAAACCAGTGTAACTGGCCTCGTGGTATCGAAACTCCGTAACTGTAGGGGCTCCTATTTGTGTGGTGTGAATCAAGCTTCCTTCGCTTGCTCCTGCATTTAAGGTTCTCTTAGGGCATTCTTTCGTAAAATAATTTAACTTTTATCGGAAGAATAATATAGCGGTTCGACATAACTACATATACAACGAGTTATAGAATAAACGCTATACCTACCTCTCAAGGGGTCATTGTACTCATCATTATAAACAACTCTAACTATGGAACCAACCCCGAAATCGCGAAGCTGTGAAAACTCAAACCGCTATTAGTCCAGTCAAATTAGCGTTTCACCTCGGAATGGGGGATAATAAACTGGAAACTCGTATGCACCTTCATTTTGACGTTCTAAATGTTGTGTAAAGTCTAAAAAAAAGGTTTCCAGCTATTATCTCAGTTTCTATAGCTCCGACAATTTAATACGTGCGATCAAAATATTGTAGAGCGTAGTATTGGCGACACTTTTGGAAACGAACACTTTTTCATGCGCTCAACCGTTTTTGAGTTATGAGGTTTATTTTAATTTATTTTAAATTTCTTTGAATTGTTCCTTTTTTTATTCCGGAAGTTTTTATCATGCTCGTCACATCGTTCTCACATGTAAGTATAATTTCAACACGATGTCAACAAAACTTTGTAACAATTTATTATTTTTAAAATACTTAGTGTCCGTGGAGTTGCTTGCACGTTCTTCTCCATAGAGATCTACGCTTCGGAACGTGCAAATAGCTATCTTTTTGGACCTACCGACCTTGACAATTCAAGTGCCTGTAAATGGTTTAATTGAAATAGGTAAATGTTTGAGTCTTGAGTCTTTGAGGGCGGAGCACTCATACTGTTACAAATGGTCAACCGAGAATCTCGGTGAAGGAATCCATTCGTTCGTCTGAGCAGGGGCCCGAGTCTGCTTTTTTTATAAATTTGTCATTCCGACACGATGTAATTGTCATGCCATTGTCATTTTGCTAAAAGTTCGTAATCTGCTAAATTCACAAAGGCACGGTCACTGGCACGTCAATGGCTGGTCACTGGTACGTCAATGGTTTCGTAATAGAATTGCGGTAGGAATGCCATTATTATAAAACCGAGCTAAATTTGAGCATTTATTCATGCCAGATTGAATTTATATTTAGTTTTACATATTAAATATTAGTGTTATAAGCAATCTGAAGTAGTGAGAAGTTTGTAAATACTAAATCTGTCATTATATAGGTACGAGATTACCATTCATATGGCTTTCTTTCAATGGTGTCAGTGGTTGATCATTGGAATGTCATAATGACGCCATTATGATGCCATTATGTTAGTAGATTACCAAACTTGTCAAAATCAACAATTTTGAAAAGTGATCGACCATTCTGACACTATTGTAATAGCAGACTCGGGCCCCAGAAATAGTCGATAGCAAATCGTTTCCTCGCCGGAGTTGAGACAAGTGTCTCAGACCCGCAGATCTTTAGATGATATTAAAGAAATTACCAGGGAAGATAGTAGCAGAACACCGCGTTTTTGTAGTAAGTCAGCTCACCCCAGAGGGAAGTTCATAGCAGAATAACGCGTGCTTGAAGTCAGTCTGCTCACCCCAGGGAGGATAATAGCAGAACACTGCGTGGTTGTAGTCAGCCAGCTCACCCCAGGGAAGATAATAGCAGAACACCGCGTGATTGTAGTCAGCCAGCTCACCCCAGGGAAGATAATAGCAGAACACTGCGTGGTTGTAGTCAGCCAGCTCACCCCAGGGAAGATAATAGCAGAACACCGCGTGATTGTAGTCAGCCAGCTCACCCCAGGGAAGATAATAGCAGAACACTGCGTGGTTGTAGTCAGCCAGCTCACCCCAGGGAAGATAATAGCAGAACACCGCGTGGTTGTAGTCAGCCAGCTCACCCCAGGGAAGATAATAGCAGAACACCGCGTGGCTGTAGTCACCCAGCTCACCCCAGGGAAGATAATAGCAGAACACTGCGTGGTTGTACTCAGCCAGCTCACCCCAGGGAAGATAATAGCAGAACACCGCGTGGTTGTAGTCACCCAGCTCACCCCAGGGAAGATAATAGCAGATCACCGCGTGGTTGTAGTCAGCCAGCTCACCCCAGGGAAGATAATAGCAGAACACCGCGTGGTTGTAGTCAGCCAGCTCACCCCAGGGTGGAGGACATCCCTAAGGATTTCCACACGATAAAAAAGGTAACAAAATCTATACTAATATTATAAAGCAGAAGAGTTCGTTTGTTTGGTTGAACGCGCTAATCTCAGGAACTACTGGTCCGATTTGAAAAATTCTTTTAGTGTTAGATAGCCCATTTATCGAGGAAGGCTATAGGCTATAATTATATCATCACGCTAACACCAATAGGAGCGGAGCAGTAATGAAAAATGTAACGCAGACGACGTTGCACGGGTCAGCTAGTATAAAAATAAAACTTCACATTATAATCTATTTTCATGATTTAATAGACATGTAGGATTACATATACATATTTTATTTCATCATAAAACTATATTTATGCAATAATTTACTCAGCTAATGTGTTCTAATAGTGACGGTGAACAGACAACAAATAGGTACGAGGCCGCGGCCGCCGGCGCTCTGGGACCGGCGCTGGATATACATCCAAATAAAATATATAATAACCGTGGATTTTTATCAGATGCACACTTTTTAACCACATAAATCGTATAAAAATCCATAGTTTACTGTAATAAGTCTTAATTTATTGCACTCTATTTATGGCGGTAACTGTAAGATATATAACTTTGTATATTATATAACAATGGGTCCGCAGAGCCCCGGCCGGCGGCGGCAGCATCCAACAGATCTCATATCTCGTGTTAGCTACAAATATAATCAACACAAAGTATAACGTACGCCTGTCGCAATGTCGCCTACACCTCGCTTAACGCATCGTTACTACATTCGAAACAATCAGATCACAATTTAGAAGTTATAAACACCAAGTTCTTATAATTAAGGGTCAAAGCACCCATCAGGACGTTTCAATATTCGATTCAAGTTCACTTTTACTCCACCATGAATTAAACTTAACAAATAATAATTACAATGTTGGTGGTTGCGGGTGTGGGACCACACCCCGCCCTTGTCCGGATTCCGGAAGCACCACCACCCCGTGTTGTTCAAACAATAGCAGATTATCTATTTCAGCATACCACGAGTGGCCGCTGTCGTCAAAATACAGATCCAACTTGTTTAAATTACGAAGCATCAAAATACTGATGCAGCAATTTAAAAAATTACATAAAACGAAAAGTAAAATTCCTAAACATATTTCAGTAATCAAAACTCACAAAACATAATTAACAAGAGATTCAGAAACAATCAACTGGTAGTGCAGACGACATTACAACACAATGATACAAAACATTATATCCCACAACTGTTCCTATTCTGTATACACTGGCAAGACAATAAATATGTATTCCAACTAATAGACAACAAAATAAGGGCTTTCAGCCGATTTGTACAAATATTAAACCACTCTTTGGCTATAAACACCTCTGGGAAGCGTAAAATATATTTTATTTTATTTATAAGCAATCCAAAATTAGTAAAAATAACTTATGGTACTCACGCCGACCATTTGCAATCCTTACTAACTAAATAAGTGTTCGTAAAAGGTAATGGCGGACAAAGACATGTAAAGTATGATCCTTAAAAATATTGTGCAGAAGAATATTGTAAGAGTTGAATTTGAGATCCTTAAATAGCGAACGTAACTTACTGTAAATAAGTGTTTTGATATATTTATATTACTGGTTCATTTTATTGGCCGCCATTACGTTAGTGACACCGCTCTGGATTTTATTCAGATTTTTTGTACAAAATCTGGAGCTGGACTGATTAGTTGTAAAGATTGCACATAAGCGGCGCAGAGATAAAATAATGCGCTATGTTTGACACAGTACATGTTGGTACTAAGTAGACCTCGGACTGCGGCTACTGCCGCCTGGCGCTGCGCACGCGCACGCTCCACAGCGCGCAGTAGCGTGCCGGCCGCGATCGTATCAAATATATAGATAAAAATAATAATACAGCGTGATATGTCAAGTTACAGCTAGCGTTAATATGGCTATGTTACAAAATGGCATTAAACAGTGTAACACTATTATTCTTCGTTTCTGTTACTGGACAAACGAGCGACATCGCTGCAATCGCGCGACTGAGTCGGGCAATACGACTTCTGTATCTTAATAAGCGTTTCGTCTCATAATTTGGTCTATAGCTAACAATATCGTGTCACATTTTATTACATTCTAGTGTAAGGCATTGCGTTGATATATTCGGGTACTATTTACATGTTTATATATTTCAGCAAGAGAGGAGGGTAGTCGGTAGATCAGGAAGTTTAGGCCAATCTAGAACTTAGTAGGAAAAGAACGATACCAGTTCGACTTGTTTCATATGATTGCCGGACGTGCCTGCACACTTGTCGGCGGCTTTGAAACGTAAGGGGCAGATGAAACATCTCATCGTCATTAGACAGAGTAGATAGAAACAGTTGTTATTGCCTAACTCAGGTCACGGCGGCGCGGTCACCGCACTAAGCTGTGACAACAAGCTATTTATAACAGATGTGTGGCTCCGCTCAGCTCGCGGCCACACTACACAGGTCACATGTAATGAGGTTACAACGTTCTTCACAGATGTTATCTAAGTTAGTAGGTGGGCGGAGCTGAGCGCGCGCTGCTCACAATAGTCACCTGTTTAACAAGAAGGATACTTTGGCACAGTCGGTGACAGACAGACAAAATTTAATAAGCGTTATATTTTCATATACTTATTTATGGAGGTAATTCTTTCGATAAAGTAATTAACATTTAGAATCAATGTTGGAAGGCAAACTAGACAGACGTGACCAGCAGTAACTGAACCTTGTCTTCGCGTCAGGTCAGCTCACGCACTCGTCACATTCGCAATCAAATTCACTTACTGCTCGTCCTTTTACAATTTAGCTAAACTGCAAATCTCAAAGGTTTGCTGTCACCAAGTCTAGTTATCTATGGTATCTAGGATAAAAATAACGTTCTCGTAAAAATGATATAATATTCTATCTATGTGGTATGTGCTCAACTATATATAAATAGCTTCATTTCGTGCTTGTCATCATGTTTTGTACATAACACTTAGCGGCGGCAGTACGCTCTACTACACTTTAAATTGTACTACGATTTAATTATCAGCTATTATGTTATAATCAATAAATTTATATAATCTTCAAACAATATTACATTTGACGAATCTCGCAATAAAATAAAGTAATCGTGTAAAAATTCAAAAAATTAAAATATGTTTCAAAAATGTTTTGATCATTTTTTTTAGTTTTGTTGCAATAAGGTCGGAAATGAGAACACATGTGCGTCCAGAAATAAAAATAGTATATCAATAGCAACGTAATCACAGCTAAAGTATAAAGGCGCGCGCAGACGACGCGACGGCGAGTGTCGCCGCCGAGAGCGGCCGCGGTGCGCACGCCGCACTTGTGCTACAACTACAACTTGTGCGACAGTGATAGTCCAACATCTGGTAGACGCGGGAGACATCGACTGAAATATAGGTCGGTCGGCGCAGCACAAGTGTCGGCGGCGCCGCCCGCCCGCAGCAAGCGCTCAGTGCTGCACAAGCACATGCTCGCACTTACATCTGTTAGTAGTTCCGCGCACGCTCGCACGCTCTCACACGCACATCCACACACAGCGTACGAATAAAAAACCACAATGTGAACAACACACAACTATGAAATATTTACGAATAAATTAATAACACAACCGTGCCGACCCGCGCCGGCACAAGTAACATACTCTAATATACTCTATACTCTATTTAATTTATTTTATATTAGTATGATTCACATCAAAAATTAAAATCTTCACGTACATTTAAGTTATCTAGTCGAACGGTCACTGGTACTGATACTGCACACTTCAATATCACTCTGCAAGACCACTTGCGCTCTATTCTAGTCGGCAGACTATCGAGCTTCATACCGCGTGAGTGTAGCGACTTACATTATACTTACAATAAGTTAATAAGCTGAGTTGCAGAGTTATGCGACACTGGGGAGTTACATTCAACTTTTATGTAACACTGTGTTATACTGGTGACAAGTTATCGAATGGATATTCAATCGATACAAATATGTATGTCATAACAAAACAGTATATTATTTATTTTGCTTCTGTAAATAAACCACGATTTCAACCGATCTTTTTAATAAATACGTCACAGACGATCCGATCGATAATTTGCCACCGACCTTAAAATAAAATGGCCACGAAATGATTAGAACCCTTAACAAGGTCAACCAAGCCTTAGTAGTGGGTCACAAGGTGCGCCAGACGACACTCCACGCACCCAACGAAAACATACAAACACAATAGTTACATAGCAATAATAACGGGAACACGAACAGAGATGTATAATTTAATATATTTATATTATCTTTATAATATTATACACTAACAACTACATAAAGCAATACGTTTGTGCTGTCCGCGCGTCACTCTACGCACAACACATCGTAACTCAACTTAACCCAACGTTCATGTTCACTATTCAACTTAATCCTTTGGTATTACATCGATAACTAACAACTAATTAAATAATACTTAATTCAGAATACTGTCGCGATGCGAGACAGACGCTGGGGACATGCTCAGCTTACGTCGCCAAATACTCACGTAAACTAAATATGTCTCCAGCTGAAATGTGATGTCAAATATAAAAAAAAATCTCTTCCATAAAATGGTGGTGTCTGCGACAAAAAACATTGATTTATAAATAATTTCCTACTTGAATACCAAAGTAAACAAGACAATGACTATAAAACACAGACAATCATAAAAATTAAAGTAAAATGTACTCAAAGTACGACAAAAATATATTTAAAATATTTTTAATATAAAATATCTAACAAAATATGATGTAAAGAGAATCTCAACTAAATGGTAAATGCTTGTGTTACACTTGTACGCAAACGAATAAATACTAGTTAATGTTAAGTTTTAACCGAATAGTAAAATTTAATGGTAACGCTTTGGTTTGTTCGCGACTATTTGAGGCGGAAACAGACTTGGCACGCTTTATTTGCGGTCTAATATTTTATGAAATCACATGACCGCGAAGCCCGTATGCAAGATAAACGAAAGTTGCGCGACATTGTTGCAGCAACAACTACTTTAAAAAATTGTTGCTGGAACTATGTCAACTTGTAAGTTTTGTTTGGCATACATAATTATATCGTCGGGTGTTAGCGTGCAGCAGTCTGTCAGCCGCGCTCGCACCGCGCGTCACAGATGTAACACAAGGCGAAAGATCAAGGAATACTGTTGTAACACGAGGCGTGTCGATGAGTATTGGAGAAGGCTGCGCAACTAAACGCGGGACTAGAAGTTACCATGTACTGCGCACGCGGCCAGGGGGACAGACAACACCAACCTCGTATTCAAGATAACTGGGCTGAGCAACTTAATGTCGCCAGCAACAAACAGTCCATTATAACAGCAACCATGTGAGCCCTTTGAACATGTTGCTCATAATGGTAGATAGGCGCACTTGCAAAACAACTCTGGGAATTTATTTTTTACCACTTTAGACCACATAATTGAAGCTTAAGTGGTGAACGTTTAATGACCCTTATTGTAAATCATGTCAAAACGACTTGAAACACGTTCTGTGGTTCTGTGGGACTTAAGCTTGCGGACCCTAGGTGTATTGCATGAAAACGGATGTTTAGGCCAATAGCAGTGTGGCATTCGTGGTGACGTCACCAGCGTGCGGCGCGGCGATACTGCGTCCGAGTGAGAGTGGAAAGCGGCACAACATGGCGCCCCCTGGCCGTGTCTCTTGCGCGAGTCGAGTCAGGACCCACTCGGGTCTGATCACCTCACTAATAACTTTAAGGTATCGGTATTTTCTATAAATGTAAATAAAATTTTATTTATAATGGTAAATATATTCTGCGAGTAATCTAATTCGCTCGACGCGACGGTCGAGTCTAATACCGGTAAATATCGCGGTAGCTCGCGACTAAAATATCGCGGACTCTCTAAAAAAAACTCTGCTTATCGAAATAAATATTATGCGCGAATGACTAAACAACCGAATCTCTTGAACAAAACGTTCCGTAACGTCTAGAGGGTAGACTGTACGAACACAACACCCAATCGTTACAAAAACATCAAGTTTAAATTCAAAGCACCGATTAATAGGTACGTCGTAAGTTTAATAAAAGAATGAACGTTGCAGCGATACTCCTACACACACATACGTACGTCCACACGACACACTCACAAACACACACACATACGCTCACAGTCACGAAGTACACGCAATTATAACACTCTACTACGCATATGGGGTTTACATCGTCCTCGGCGCACGCGCGGCGGCGCTGTGCGATACTGTGCCGCAACACTGTGCGACACTGTGCTGCAGCAATGTGCGACACAGTGCCGCAACACTGTGCGACACGCACAGCGCCGCCGCCCGCACGCCACATACTATGTATTTTTTAATATTTACAACAATCATAATTGCTATATATCTTCAATATAGGACTCAATGGAAAGTATGTATAGTCATCGAATCAACAAAGAGCTTGTTTTTTTATTTATTTATATATTGTGATGTGTAGTGATGTATTAGTGCCGCCTGTAGCGCGACAGTGGCGCAGTGGCGCAGGCGCAGGCGCAGGCGCAGGCGCAGGCGCTTGGCGGCGCGCGTGCGCCAGTGTCGCGGTGCAGCGCGAGCGTGGCGCCTCTAGCGCCTGGCGAGTGAACTACTGGACGTTACATCATAAGAAAACAGTGTTTCAACTCAACTTTGGCAACGTCTGTACAATGTTACGAGGTACTTAAAGCTGCTGCTTCACGACCCGCAGGTTACGTGAACTCAACGACTTGTCACAACAAGTCTTACATTTGTACGAGCTAGCGTTGATATTACATATAAACTTAAGTTTCGTTCGCAAAACAAAGCAAGCGTATTTATCGAGTAAAGCCTGGCGGCAGGCCGTCTGCCGCGGAGGTCATGACGTCCGAAACAATAATATCGATCAAAGACATGTCTAACCTGGTCGGTACAAACGACATGGTCAGTGATCAAGGTGTGCCGCTACTAGTACTGACCGCCCGCCGGCAGACGGCCGCGCGGCTGCGGAGACTGCACGTGACGTGTCAGCACGTTTTCTCCAACTTAAGTCCACTAAAGTATCACTATTTATGCCGTAAGAACTCGTCGAGTCACGTTAGCCGTGTCGCGTCTTGTACTGTCGCAGTGAGAGACTCGAGCGCTCCTAAACTAACATACACTAAAAGACAGACAACGTACATTCAAAAAACGTACAAAATAAAAACGTAATAAAAATAATACTTCGTCCGACGGCGACGTTGATGCTAAAGCCGTCGCGCGCTACACTACATAAATAAGAACAGCTTGCGCTTAGATTACGCATCGTCATGACTAGACAGATGTTGGCATTACACTTAACATAACGTGAACTGGCGAGCCGCAGAGCCGCAGAGCCGCACAGCTCAGGCCACAGGCGGCTTGTCCACGGGCGGCGCCGGGTTGAAGTCCTTGTTCACGAACGAGAAGCCGCGGAACTCCTCCTGCAACCACCAAGTCAAGCGTCACAACTGTTCAGTAGCTACACTCCAACCTACAGCTATACAGGGTGAATTTTTAAAGTGTGTCTTCATGGCCAAAAAACACTGGCCCCTGTATACATGGAACATGCCTCGGAAAGCACGTTCGATCAGCCATTGGTCCCGATGTTTACATTCATAAGAAGTCAGAAGCCCGAAATAACGACATTCAATCGTGAGACGAGGTGTCGGGTAACCCAGTGAATGCGAAGTGAGTAATTATTGTGCTGCTGCACGGGACTTATGCATGCAAAAATTAATGGTGGTACTGGTGGCTTCGGCCGATGGCTTGTGACCACCACTTGTGTGCGCAAAGACGTACCGCCAAGCGGCTTAGCCGCGTTCCGGTATGATGCTTAGTGTAGCTATTTCAGAGGAGTTAGGTCTAAATAGTTGTTCCAATGCAGGCCGACCAAGCAGGCTTGCGCTGACATGGGCGTATCGGGAGACTAGTCGCGGAGGGTAGCGGGATCTGAGGCATGGTGCGCAGGTAGTTGGGGGCCTAAGTAGTGTGTGTGTAAGGTTGACAGGTAGAGAATGCCTTGTTGCATTAAGTCCGCCCATGTACCACTATTGTGCATAAAGTCTAAATAAATAAAAAGCACACATGAAAAGCTGCCCCGGCAACTGTCGAAAATTCCCGGAATGAACCATCGTGCTGGTTGGCGACCACACGAGTGAGTGGGGCCGATGAACACTTGCGGGCAGGCTCGGGCGTCCCCGCAGTCTCCACACTAGTCCGACAATGATGCCGTCCTGTCAGGGCGTGTCTGAAGGTTAGCAGCATGGAACTTCGTTCCAGTTCCTTTGCCTCTTCTTTCTTCACTCACACATATTGTTAAAGGGAACAAAAAGAAAACCGCTGTACAGCGGCAGCACATCCTGTCACACAATGTGCACCTCAGCAACATTCGAGGTCTGCACTCAAATCTCGCCTCAGTCTATCACCACCTGGAGACTGAGAAACCAGCGCTCTTATTCCTTTCCAGAACCAGATCGGATGTCCGTCAGATGTCTCGTACCTCTACTACCCAGGGTTTACCCTGGACCATCGCTTTAAACCACGTGCGGGCGTATGTACGTGCACCTGGGAAGACATCTGCTATCCACTCCAGACTCCAGGTTCTCAACGCTATGGGTTCTTGTAGACACCGGCCTGGACAAAATTGTCTACGCCTGTGTTTACCGTTCGCACAGCGGAGATTTGGAGACAACTGGGCTCACTCAACACCTAAGTGAGGCGGCGGATGCGGCTCAGCAGCGGTACCCTTCTGCCCAATTGGTGTTACTGGGGGACTTCAACGCCCACCGTGGCTCTTCCCATGCCAGTGCCCAGACCATGCTGGACGAGAGACGCGAAAGCTAGCTCTAGCGTTAAATCGTACCCAGCTGGTCCAGGGGGCAACGAGGGTGCCTGATGTTGAGTCGCACGCTGCCAATTGCTTGGACCTTCTGCTGACAACAGATACAGACCGATACTCGGTGTCGATTTCTTCACCACTGGGTAGTTCCGACCACTGTCTGGTGAAGTCTGTTTCCGTTTACTCCCCGCCCGGTCCAAGCCCGAGAGTGCCTCTCGGGCTCTCGTCGGGTATGGCGATACAGGTCAGCAGATTGGCATCCGCTCTTTCTGAGCATGTTTCCCTTGGAGATGGGTCTATAATTCGACGGGTCAGCTCGACTACCCTTCTTGGGCACGGGCTGCTCGTTGGCTTGCTTCCAAGCCTTCGGCACTTTCCCAGTTTCAAGCGAAAGGCGAAATAGGCGATGCAGTTGTTGGAACGGGTGTTGCATCGTAAGCTGCTGGCGTATGCTAGGTATCTAGAAGCGAACTAAATTCTTAGTGACCGGTGATACGGCTTCCGCCGAAATCGGTCGACTGAGGATCTTCTAGCGTATGCCATTCACATCTGGAGTGAGGCCGTAGAGAAGCCTTCGACAGGGTCTGGCACGATAGCCTTATTGGTAAACTTCCTTACTTCGGTCTGCCCTCCGGATTGTGATTGGATCGCAGATTTCCTGAGGGATCGGTCTATCCGAGTGGTCATAGATGACTGCTCGTCTGGACTGCTGGTTATTAATGCCGGGGTTTCTCAGGGGCCAGTACTTTCGACAACACTATTCTTGATGCATGTTAATGATCTGCTTAAACCCGGAACCTTTGGGTATGCAGACGACAGCACTTACTGAGAGATACGTGAACGTGTCCTCACAGGCTGTCTCTGAATGGGGCTATGTCAATCTGGTCAAGTTTAATGCTGCTAACACCCAAGCATGTCTTTTTTCCGCCAAAAGGAGCCAATTCCACCCAGCTCCATCATTCTGAGGTGTAGCCTTGCCTATAACCGATCAATTAGAGTTTCTTAGGGTTACTTTAAAATCTACCCTCAATTTCGGCCCTTTCATAGAGGCAAAAGCTCAAGTGGCTGCAAAAAACTTAGGGATCCTAGCAAAGGTGAGACGGAATAGCTGCTCAAACTGTACCAAGCGCCAGTTCTATTATGTATGGAGTACTGATTATTGAACTAATTTATGACCTTTATTGTCAAACTTTATCTTTACCTTTGATAACTAAGAAACGGGTCAATTAGGTGTGAAGTTATTTATTAAAACTTTAATGCTATTAGTAAGAAACCTGTAAAAAGGTGGACTTATGCCTAGGCATTTTCTACCCGTCTTACGGAACCACCCACCATGCCACAACTGTCTCTGGTACAGAGACAGTAGTGGCGTGGTGCGTGATTATTTCTTATAGAGTAGAATGAGTGTTCCCTAACCTGGTTGATGGCGCACAAGTTGTGTATGTATGAGTGTTCCCTCACCTGGTTGATGGCGCACAAGTTGTGTATGTATGAGTGTGCCCTTACCTGGTTGATGGCGCACAAGTTGTGTATGTATGAGTGTTCCCTAACCTGGTTGATGGCGCACAAGTTGTGTATGTATGAGTGTGCCCTCACCTGGTTGATGGCGCACAAGTTGTGTATGTATGAGTGTTCCCTCACCTGGTTGATGGCGCACAAGTTGTGTATGTATGAGTGTGCCCTTACCTGGTTGATGGCGCACAAGTTGTGTATGTATGAGTGTGCACAAGTTGTGTATGTATGAGTGTTCCCTCACCTGGTTGATGGCGCACAAGTTGTGTATGTATGAGTGTTCCCTCACCTGGTTGATGGCGCACAAGTTGTGTATGTATGTGTGTTCCATCAACTGGTTGATGGCGCACAAGTTGTGTATGTATGAGTGTTCCCTCACCTGGTTGATGGCGCACATGTTGTGTATGTATGAGTGTTCCCTCACCTGGTTGATGGCGCACAAGTTGTGTATGTATGAGTGTTCCCTCACATGGTTGATGGCGCACAAGTTGTGTATGTATGAGTGTTCCATCAACTGGTTGATGGCGCACAAGTTGTGTATGTATGAGTGTTCCCTCACCTGGTTGATGGCGCACAAGTTGTGTATGTATGAGTGTTCCCTCACCTGGTTGATGGCGCACAAGTTGTGTATGTATGAGTGTTCCCTCACCTGGTTGATGGCGCACAAGTTGTGTATGTATGAGTGTTCCCTCACCTGGTTGATGGCGCACAAGTTGTGTATGTATGAGTGTTACCTCACCTAGTTGATGGCGCACAAGTTGTGTATGTATGAGTGTTCCCTCACCTGGTTGATGGCGCACAAGTTGTGTATGTATGAGTGTTCCCTCACATGGTTGATGGCGCACAAGTTGTGTATGTATGAGTGTTCCATCAACTGGTTGATGGCGCACAAGTTGTGTATGTATGAGTGTTCCCTCGCCTAGTTGATGGCGCACAAGTTGTGTATGTATGAGTGTTCCCTCACATGGTTGATGGCGCACAAGTTGTGTATGTATGAGTGTTCCCTCACCTGGTTGATGGCGCACAAGTTGTTTATGTATGAGTGTTCCATCAACTGGTTGATGGCGCACAAGTTGTGTATGTATGAGTGTTCCCTCACCTGGTTGATGGCGCACAAGTTTTGTATGTATGAGTGTTCCCTCACCTGGTTGATGGCGCACAAGTTGTGTATTTATGAGTGTTCCATCAAAAGGTTGATGGCGCACAAGTTGTGTATGTAAGAGTGTTCCCTCACCTGGTTGATGGCGCACAAGTTGTGTATTTATGAGTGTTCCCTCACCTGGTTGATGGCGCACTAGTTGTGTATGTATGAGTGTTCCCTCACCTGGTTGATGGCGCACAAGTTGTGTATGTATGAGTGTTCCCTCAGGTGGTTGATGGCGCACAAGTTGTGTATGTATGAGTGTTCCCTCACCTGGTTGATGGCGCACAAGTTGTGTATGTATGAGTGTTCCCTCACCTGGTTGATGGCGCACAAGTTGTGTATGTATGAGTGTTCCCTCACCTGGTTGATGGCGCACAAGTTGTGTATGTATGAGTGTTCCCTCACCTGGTTGATGGCGCACAAGTTGTGTATGTATGAGTGTTCCCTCACCTGGTTGATGGCGCACAAGTTGTGTATGTATGAGTGTTCCCTCACCTGGTTGATGGCGCACAAGTTGTGTATGTATGAGTGTTCCCTCACCTGGTTGATGGCGCACAAGTTGTGTATGTATGAGTGTTCCCTCACCTGGTTGATGGCGCACAAGTTGTGTATGTATGAGTGTTCCCTCACCTGGTTGATGGCGCACCAGTTGTGTATGTATGAGTGTTCCCTCACCTGGTTGATGGCGCACAAGTTGTGTATGTATGAGTGTTCCCTCACCTGGTTGATGGCGCACAAGTTGTGTATGTATGAGTGTTCCCTCACCTGGTTGATGGCGCACAAGTTGTGTATGTATGAGTGTTCCCTCACCTGGTTGATGGCGCACAAGTTGTGTATGTATGAGTGTTCCCTCACCTGGTTGATGGCGCACAAGTTGTGTATGTATGAGTGTTCCCTCACCTGGTTGATGGCACACTAGTTGTGTATGTATGAGTGTTCCCTCACCTGGTTGATGGCGCACAAGTTCTGTATGTATGAGTGTTCCCTCAGTTGGTTGATGGCGCACAAGTTGTGTATGTATGAGAGTTGTGTATGTATGAGTGTTCCCTCACCTGGTTGATGGCGCACAAGTTGTGTATGTATGAGTGTTCCCTCAGGTGGTTGATGGCGCACAAGTTGTGTATGTATGAGTGTTCCCTCACCTGGTTGATGGCGCACAAGTTGTGTATGTATGAGTGTTCCCTCACCTGGTTGATGGCGCACCAGTTGTGTATGTATGGGTGTTCCCTCACCTGGTTGATGGCGCACAAGTTGTGTATGTATGAGTGTTCCCTCACCTGGTTGATGGCGCACAAGTTGTGTATGTATGAGTGTTCCCTCACCTGGTTGATGGCGCACAAGTTGTGTATGTATGAGTGTTCCCTCACCTGGTTGATGGCGCACAAGTTGTGTATGTATGAGTGTTCCCTCACCTGGTTGATGGCGCACAAGTTGTGTATGTATGAGTGTTCCCTCACCTGGTTGATGGCGCACAAGTTGTGTATGTATGAGTGTTCCCTCACCTGGTTGATGGCACACTAGTTGTGTATGTATGAGTGTTCCCTCACCTGGTTGATGGCGCACAAGTTGTGTATGTATGAGTGTTCCCTCAGTTGGTTGATGGCGCACAAGTTGTGTATGTATGAGTGTTCCTTCACCTGGTAATTGGCGCACAAGTTGTGTATGTATGAGTGTTCCCTCACCTGGTTGATGGCGCACAAGTTGTGTATGTATGAGTGTTCCCTCACCTGGTTGATGGCGCACAAGTTGTGTATGTATGAGTGTTCCCTCACCTGGTTGATGGCGCACAAGTTGTGTATGTATGAGTGTTCCCTCACCTGGTTGATGGCGCACAAGTTGTGTATGTATGAGTGTTCCCTCACCTGGTTGATGGCGCACAAGTTGTGTATGTATGAGTGTTCCCTCACCTAGTTGATGGCGCACAAGTTGTGTATGTATGAGTGTTCCCTCACCTGGTTGATGGCGCACAAGTTGTGTATGTATGAGTGTTCCCTCACCTGGTTGATGGCGCACAAGTTGTGTATGTATGAGTGTTCCCTCACCTGGTTGATGGCGCGCACGACGTCGTTGGGCACGGGCGTGAGCACGGGCTCCTCCTTCGTGAACTCCGCGTCGAAGTTGGCGGCCTCGCGCTTGCTCTTCTTCAACACAAACAACGACATGTCAAACATTACAAGATACATAGCATCACATTATAAAACGATACCAATGTAGCTTTTACGAACGATTATTATGTACTAAGTATCTATAAGTTAAACTGTTATAGCTGTAAGAAGAGAATTGTGCAATATTTATTAAGTATCTCTTACGAAGAGACAGAAGACCTTCTTTTTGTATGTAAATAAAACCTGTGTCCTTTAATGTTAAGTCTTAATTATAGGTAATTGATAAATTGTTATTTTATTATTAATGTTTAAATAAGCACTATCCAGTCTGAAACACAGGTTCCAACCTAGTTCAGGCAAATAAGCAACTGTGTTCTTTAACAATATTTTAAGATATTTGATTGTAAATGTGTCCTATTTTATAAATAAATGATTTTATTATTAAAAAAAAAAAAAGAAAAAAAATATTTTACACTGAATTTACAAGACAGGTAGTCCAACGCAGTGGGAGCCAAAGGACAGGCGTCGTCGCCGGGAATATCTAGAAAACGCTGGCGTCACGACTTGGAAGCATTCATAACGAACTGCTCGGGGAAGGCAACTCAATGGGATAGTAGAGAAGATTATGGGGGAGACCTGCCCAGCAGTGGGAGAAATTAAGTTGATAACAAAAAGAAATTAAAAATTTTGATTAAATAATCGGCCAAGTGCGAGTGGGACTCTCACACGAAAGGCACCGTACCAGAAACCGAAAAAAAAAAACACGTTTTTTGTATGAGAGTCCCCCCTAATTTTTAATTTAATGTTTATTAGTTTTAGTTTAGTGGCAATAAAAATACACACTGAAAATTTGAAACTGTCTACCTACCAATAACGGTTCTTGAGATACCGCCCACTGACAGACAGAGGTATGGACGGGCGGACAGCGGAGACATAGTAATAGGGTTCCGTTGGTTTTCTTTGGGTACGGAACCCTAAAATGTGTTTTTGGTATGAATCGTAAAAGCAAGTAGATTGTTTGTAGGACAGAATTGTTGTGATTGATAAAACCGGCTCGAACTGACATCGATTGCTAATATCCGACCGGCATAATAGCAGGGCGGCTTTTTTTCTAGACATTCCTATACATATTATTCGATTTTGCCGCCCGGCTGTGCCAATTAATGCGGGTAAAATAAGTGCGAAGCGCCTATCGCCTATTAAATTCACCAGCTCACGAGTTTTCCCTCGGCATCTTGCCAGCTGATTTATTTTATATTAACTATCAGATTACAATATTTTATCTGGGAGGACATGGCTAGTAGTTATTCGACTTTATGCTCCACGCTTCGACCGAAAGTTCAATCTTTGAATCCTTTATTTATTATTTTTCCATGAAAAACCCTTACCATTTTGACATACCTATTTAGATTTCTAAGACCTTTTTATCTATACTATAATATTATAAAGAGGTAACATTTGTTTGTAAGTTTGTATGTTTGTAAGTTTGTATGTAGGGGGGTAATCTCAGGAACTACTGGTCCGATTTGAAAAATTCTAACAGTGTTAGATAGCCCATTTATCGAGCAAGGTTATAGGTTATAGGGGTATATATATATATCATCACGCTAAGACAAATAGGAGCGGAGCAGTAATGGAAAATGTGACGCAGACGAAGTTGCGCGAGTCAGCTAGTGTACCATAAAACAATAATATAATCCAAAACTATCAAGAATATAAAAATCTTAGGAAAAAAGCTTACTAAATTACGATGTGACTAACTTTCAATTTACCTCTTTACTTATATTTCGAAAACTAGATATCCTATCGACTTCATTGTTTTTTTCATAGTGTACTACACTAGCTAGGAAGTGGTGACGGGCGGGCGTTTTGGGAGACTGTCTTTTGAAAAAACTTGACGTTCAAAAAGTGCTGGTTCTCAATCTAATTTAAATAAATGAAATTTAAATAGTTTTGAAGTTATTCAAGAAATTTAATATAAAATAACCATTTTCTTCCCCCCCCCCCGCTCTTATCTCCGAAACTACTGAGCCAAAAATTAAAAAAAAACTTGAGAAGGGACACCCGGATGGAACGAAGTTCCTTTTATTTATTATGTACAAAAAAACCTGTATACACTCAACAAAAACACATTAGTATCTAATATCCTTTGAATTTCGATTCTGACTTTGACTTCTGATTTTGACTTTGACATCTGACTTCTGACTTTGACTTTGACTTCTGACTTTGTCTTCTGATTTTGACTTCTGACTTTGACTTCTGACTTTGACTTCTGACTTTGACTTCTGACTTTGACTTCTAATTTTGACTTCTAATTTTGACTTCTGACTTTGACTTCTAATTTTGACTTCTGACATTGACTTCTGACTTTGACTTCTGACTTTGACTTCTGACTTTGACTTCTGACTTTGACTTCTGACTTTGACTTCTGACTTTGACTTCTGACTTTGACTTCTGACTTTGACTTCTGACTTTGACTTCTGACTTTGACTTCTGACTTTGACTTCTGACTTTGACTTCTGACTTTGACTTCTGACTTTGACTTCTGACTTTGACTTCTGACTTTGATTTCTGACTTTGACTTCTGACTTTGACTAATGAATTTGAATACTGGCTTGCTTTTTATAAGAGAGAGAGAGAGAGACAGACAGAGAAACATGCGCACGCCGCACGGCTTACAATAGCTTACTATAGCAAAAAGTGTCGTTACAACTTTTCATCTGAATTTTTTCCGTCTAGCCTCCTTTCGCAATGCGCGATAAGGAACTTCGTTCCAAAACTGCGGATAATGATAATAGTTATAAACCTAAAGATTACAGGAAAACCTCTAAGAAGTTTTTAACGTTAAAATAACATGTCAAAAACAATTAAATTGGTTCGAAACCCATTGCACGCAAGTCCGACTCGCACTTGGTCAGGTTTTTTTAATGAATTGGTAGGGTAGTAGTCATTGTGTAGACGAAGTGGGCTACTGTTGTAAGACGATGGCATAAAATGAATGGATGGCTGAAATGGCATCGTGTATAGGTTAGACAGGGTGTTGAGTACGATAGTGTAGTGTGGTGAGTACGATAGTGTAGTGTGGTGAGTACGATAGTGTAGTGTGGTGAGTACGATAGTGTAGTGTGGTGAGTACGATAGTGTAGCGTGGTGAGCACTCACGACTTTGGGGCGGAAGGGCGGGCGCAGGCGGCGCTGCACCAGCGCGTCCCAGTCCATGTCGCGGAAGAACACGTGCGCGCGGATGCCGCCGCCGCCGCCCAGCACTCCCAGCCGCCGCACCGGGTTCTTGGTCATGAAGCCTGCGCCAAGGGTACGGGGTTACTACTGCGGCACTGCACGGGGACCACTAACACAAGAACACGTGCGCGCGGATGCCGCCGCCGCCGCCCAGCACTCCCAGCCGCCGCACCGGGTTCTTGGTCATGAAGCCTGCGCCAAGGGTACGGGGTTACTACTGCGGCACTGCACGGGGACCACTAACACAAGAACACGTGCGCGCGGATGCCGCCGCCGCCGCCCAGCACTCCCAGCCGCCGCACCGGGTTCTTGGTCATGAAGCCTGCGCCAAGGGTACGGGGTTACTACTGCGGCACTGCACGGGGACCACTAACACAAGAACACGTGCGCGCGGATGCCGCCGCCGCCGCCCAGCACTCCCAGCCGCCGCACCGGGTTCTTGGTCATGAAGCCTGCGCCAAGGGTACGGGGTTACTACTGCGGCACTGCACGGGGACCACTAACACAAGAACACGTGCGCGCGGATGCCGCCGCCGCCGCCCAGCACTCCCAGCCGCCGCACCGGGTTCTTGGTCATGAAGCCTGCGCCAAGGGTACGGGGTTACTACTGCGGCACTGCACGGGGACCACTAACACAAGAACACGTGCGCGCGGATGCCGCCGCCGCCGCCCAGCACTCCCAGCCGCCGCACCGGGTTCTTGGTCATGAAGCCTGCGCCAAGGGTACGGGGTTACTACTGCGGCACTGCACGGGGACCACTAACACAAGAACACGTGCGCGCGGATGCCGCCGCCGCCGCCCAGCACTCCCAGCCGCCGCACCGGGTTCTTGGTCATGAAGCCTGCGCCAAGGGTACGGGGTTACTACTGCGGCACTGCACGGGGACCACTAACACAAGAACACGTGCGCGCGGATGCCGGTCGGCCTCGAAGGGCGGCTGTGGATCTGACATATTGTTCACCTTTGAGTATGGACACGGCCTCCTTGGAGAGCCACACGGGGTACAGCACGTCGTCATGCAGGATGGACTCGAACAGGTCGTCCTCGTTGTCGGCCTCGAAGGGCGGCTGTGGATCTGACATATTGTTCACCTTTGAGTATGGACACGGCCTCCTTGGAGAGCCACACGGGGTACAGCACGTCGTCATGCAGGATGGACTCGAACAGGTCGTCCTCGTTGTCGGCCTCGAAGGGCGGCTGTGGATCTGACATATTGTTCACCTTTGAGTATGGACACGGCCTCCTTGGAGAGCCACACGGGGTACAGCACGTCGTCATGCAGGATGGACTCGAACAGGTCGTCCTCGTTGTCGGCCTCGAAGGGCGGCTGTGGATCTGACATATTGTTCACCTTTGAGTATGGACACGGCCTCCTTGGAGAGCCACACGGGGTACAGCACGTCGTCATGCAGGATGGACTCGAACAGGTCGTCCTCGTTGTCGGCCTCGAAGGGCGGCTGTGGATCTGACATATTGTTCACCTTTGAGTATGGACACGGCCTCCTTGGAGAGCCACACGGGGTACAGCACGTCGTCATGCAGGATGGACTCGAACAGGTCGTCCTCGTTGTCGGCCTCGAAGGGCGGCTGTGGATCTGACATATTGTTCACCTTTGAGTATGGACACGGCCTCCTTGGAGAGCCACACGGGGTACAGCACGTCGTCATGCAGGATGGACTCGAACAGGTCGTCCTCGTTGTCGGCCTCGAAGGGCGGCTGTGGATCTGACATATTGTTCACCTTTGAGTATGGACACGGCCTCCTTGGAGAGCCACACGGGGTACAGCACGTCGTCATGCAGGATGGACTCGAACAGGTCGTCCTCGTTGTCGGCCTCGAAGGGCGGCTGTGGATCTGACATATTGTTCACCTTTGAGTATGGACACGGCCTCCTTGGAGAGCCACACGGGGTACAGCACGTCGTCATGCAGGATGGACTCGAACAGGTCGTCCTCGTTGTCGGCCTCGAAGGGCGGCTGTGGATCTGACATATTGTTCACCTTTGAGTATGGACACGGCCTCCTTGGAGAGCCACACGGGGTACAGCACGTCGTCATGCAGGATGGACTCGAACAGGTCGTCCTCGTTGTCGGCCTCGAAGGGCGGCTGTGGATCTGACATATTGTTCACCTTTGAGTATGGACACGGCCTCCTTGGAGAGCCACACGGGGTACAGCACGTCGTCATGCAGGATGGACTCGAACAGGTCGTCCTCGTTGTCGGCCTCGAAGGGCGGCTGTGGATCTGACATATTGTTCACCTTTGAGTATGGACACGGCCTCCTTGGAGAGCCACACGGGGTACAGCACGTCGTCATGCAGGATGGACTCGAACAGGTCGTCCTCGTTGTCGGCCTCGAAGGGCGGCTGCCCCGCCAGCATCTCGTACAGCAGCACCCCCAGCGCCCACCAGTCCACCGACGGCCCGTACTCCAGCTCCTGCAGGATCTGACAACGAGAGGGGGAAACATTACACACTGCACAGCGGTAACACTTAAGGGCGCTTTCACATTTTTTCTTGAATTTTAGCGTTTTATTCGAATTTTGATGTGTGATTTTGCTTTAGATATAGCCTTAAAAAAAAACTAAAAATATGCCTAAGACAGTTTTGTCAAAGCGCTCTTACAAAATCGAATAGCTCAGGTTGACTAAAGTTGAATACCGCGCGTCACAAGATTATATTGATTTTCGACAATTATTTTAAAATATTTACTTTACTTTCAATTAGACCAATTTTTTTTTCAAGCAATATGGCAATGCCACCTTAATTAATAAATATTTTTTATTTGAATTTTGATTATAATTTCATAGATAAAAATTATAGTTTCGTACGGAAAATTGACAATAACTCTCAGTTTTACAGAATTATTTTTGGTGTATTACTGTATGAATCGTAATAAATTGATTTGAGCATTCCAAAGTAGAAGATACAGTTGTACCGTGGACATTTTTATAAATGATTAAATTATAATATCTTCGGTGTAGCAAGGTATCAAAAGATACCCTAAAGCAACGTTTTGTGAAACATCCTTTGCGGAGTCAAGGATTTTACTGATGTACGTGAACAAATTGAAATATTTATTTAGAACACTCCCCAGATAAATGATCAAACTATCTTAGGCAAATTTTTGTTTTTTTTTTAAGGCTAAGGCTATATCTAAAGCAAAATCACACATCAAAAATCGAATAAAACGCTAAAATTCAAGAAAAAATGTGAAAGCCCTCTTAACTATACTAAACTGCTCTTCATCATCATAAATTCATTACTTCAGGCGATAGACCTCAACAGCGGGACATAGGCCTCCCCAAAATATCGTGACATCACGCAAGCCTGTGCGTGCGTCTCGCATCTGGCGAATGTCCGCGTCCTTCAGCAGGTCATCGCTCCACCTCGAGCAGGCCGCGCGCACAGTTATGCGGTGAGCAGATGAGTTACTAACTGGAATGACCGTGGAGTCATGACGTCATACACTTAGTTTCACGGATTTCAGCTGTACTGGGCCGCATAAGTTCGGAAATCGGTTACTTCGTTTTTCGTCAAGACGTCATTATTTCTTATGACGGCAAAAACACAGCTTATTGTTTGAAAGGAACGTCAGGTTTTTCATTCCCATACGGAAAACATCCAAATGTGTTAAAAATCATTCAGACCGATTCCGATTCTCCGAAAAACAATTCCGTATTACGAAACCGTATGTATCCGGCCAACCTCATATTATATGCGAAACCCCGGAATGACCGCATTTCGGTTGTCCTCGTCAAATTAGTAAGTCAATGTATTTGCATTTGTATGAACAACTCATAAGACTTTTCAAACCGGTTATCAAATCAGTATCAGTAAATTCTAGTGAGACTTTAATTTAAATGGGATAAGGTTTAAATTGCAAGGGTTGAGTCAATGCTAAATTCAAAGTCCTATATTATTCAAATTAGTCTGAGAGCCAGCACTTTTTGAACATCAAGTTGCACAAAAGACAGTCCCCCAAAACGCCCTTCACTCGTCGCCAGTCAAATCTATAAATAAAAAAAAAAAAATAAAAAAATTGTTTATTGTGTCTCAAACGTTTACAGTTACAAATCTGAATGAAACAGCCCCAGTAAGTAATTAATAATACTTGTGTTGGGGTTGTCTCGCTCCTTTCCTTAATTGTAGTTTAACAATATTGAGACGAGTTTTAAAAAGAAAACCAAAACTAAGAACTAAAACGTAAGAAAAGAAACAATGACTTATAAGCAATTAGCAGCTCTGTGTAGGGTGTATAATTGTGAGTATGTATAATATGTGTAACTAAAGTAGTGTATAGTGTGTGAGTGTGGATTTGAGTGAGAGTGTGTGTGTGTGTGTAATAGAGTGTATGCGTGAGTATATGTTTTTGCGTGAATTTAGTGTGTGCAGATAGTGCCAATTATGATTGAATATGAATATACTACTATGAAATTTTGAAGTAATTAAATTGGAACGAATTTTTTTTTTTTTTAGAAAAGAATATAATTATGTATTCATTTAATCCTAATAAGGATATGCTCTGTTTCTTCGTATGTTAGAGTGGCTAACCACTCGGTGATAACTTTTTTACATTTATGCGAGACCTCATGGTGGAAATTTAGTTTTGAGTTAATTTTGTTGTATATGTAGGCTGATTGGCATACATACTGACGCCTTGCGAAAACCGTACGCACCCGAGTAGAATAAGCCACACTCGCCTTTCGCCTCCTATACTGGCTTTCTGGGTCGACTGGAATGTGTTTGTGTAAATATAAAATGGTGTTTAAAAGGTATAGTTTCCTGACGGATAACAGGCCACTAGTTCTATATAGTTCGACTGTGGGAAATCTATAAGGCTTAAAATATATTACCTTTAAAAGTGACCTTTGTGCTCTTTCTAACTCCAGAAATTTAGTTTTAGTAGCCCCTCCCCAAACTGGTAAACAGTATGTGATTACTGACTGCGCAAGAGCCATATAAATGTTGTTGAGTGTCTTTTGGGGCATCACATGTCGTAGATTTTTAAAAATCCATATAAATTTTCGAACGCGCGACATAATAACCTCGACATGCGAGTGCCATGCTAGACACCCGTCGACTATAACTCCCAAATATCTGGTAAACTGTACTTGTTTTATGGGATTACAGTCACAATTTTGGTCCAAGCTGTTTGCACACTTATGGATACGAATATTGAAGTTCGTGCATGCTTTGGACCGTGCACTTGGAGAAAAGCAGATGTAATTCGTCTTAGCAATGTTAAGAGTTAACAGATTTGCTTTGAGCCACCTATCTATAACGAGTAACCCTTGTTCGGCCTTGTTACGTGCCACTTCCCAAGTGTCGCCAAAGTAGACAATGGCCGTATCGTCCGCATATGAAATAATTTTCCCGCCACTGTTTTGTAGGTTACAGAGTTCGTTAATGTACACCAGAAACAGTGGCGGGCCGAGCACGGAGCCCTGCGGAACACCGAAAACAACGTTTTCCTCATTGCTACACGATTCGCCTATTTTAACCTGTTGTTTCCTACCCCGGAGATAACTGTCAAAGAGAGAAAGAGCTTTGCCTCTAATCCCTATAGCCTCAAGCCTCTGCACAAGTATGGGAACAGACACGGTGTCAAAAGCCTTTTTCAGGTCTAGAAACACCGCAACGGATTTATATCCGTTATCTACCTTATCTGTTATTTCAGAAGTTAGAGCTATGACCGCGTCCTGAGTTGACCGGCCCTGTCTAAAACCATATTGTGAATCGGAAAGGATGTTATATTTATTCAAGTAGTTTGTAAACCTTTTATTTAATATTTTTTCTATTATTTTAGAAAGGGATGGTAAGACTGAAATCGGTCGATAATTATTAACATCGCTCTTGTCCCCATCCTTGTGCACAGGCGTGATGATAGAACGTTTCAACGCACTGCAAAATATACCCGTTTCAAAACACAGATTGGTTAATTTGCAAATGAGGGGAACCACAAAATCTCGAGCCAACTTAAGGAAACTCACGGATATGCCATCCCACCCCGAAGCACTTGCTGAGTCAAGTGCCATGAGTGTACTATCCACTTCTGTCGGGTCTGTCTCCAGCAGCACAAATGAGCTGGCTTGGGATGGAGTATTTATAGTGCTAATAGCTGGTTCATATCCTCGTCCAGTTAGAGTCATGATTTCTTCCGCTAATGTTTTCCCAATTGTTACGAAGAAGTGATTTACGCGGTTTAACGAGTCGAGAGGATGTGGTGTGATCTGAAGTAGGTGTACACTAGATGTCTTGGGTTTCTTATAATGGGTTATGTCGTTGATTTTACGCCATAGTAGCTTGGGATTTCTCACAGAAGTCAAAATTTGGTTCCTATGATAGTGTCTTTTTAGTTTTTTAATAAGATTAGAGCAAAACGTACGGTAACGCTTATATGTTATAATCAAAATAACATTAAAAGGGTCTCTCCTCAACTTAAGTTGCAGTTTATTTCTAAGCCTAATACATCTTAGAGCCCCCGCGGATATCCAGGGCTTTAGAGTACGTTTGGCGCTAGAGAATGAGACAATTTTAGTGTTTTGGAGGAGAGATGACCTAATGACATCTATCATCGCATCTACTAAAATGTTTGGGTCTCTATATGCATTAAGAAAAGAGGTTTCCGTATTTATGAGGTGTTTGTAGGCATTCTCCAAATTAGTGACGGTTTTAGATTTAACATAAGACTTGGATCGGTAAGTATGGGAAAAAATCTGTATCAATCAACAAAATATGGAACATACCTCCGGCGCGATGTAGTCGGGCGTCCCGCAGAACGTGGTGGTGGTCGTCCCCTCTGAAACAAGCCCAGTGTCACTGTCTGTGCCCTACACTCGCCATCACTGCAGGGAGGGCAGGCCGAGCCCTCAGCTCTCATAATCTGTAGGTCACAGGGCAGCCCTGCGCTCCCCGCTCACCGAAGCAAACAGGAGTGCGCAGTCCCCCTCTAAGCGCTTTTTTACATCATAGGGCAGTTCTAAATTTGTTTTAGTATAGCTGTAAAGATACTAAATAAATTGTCTAAATGTTGATTGCACCAACATTTAGACAATTTATTTAGTATTACACCGCACAAAAATCCGTTGTATTGTTTTAGAAGTGTATCGCGATCGAATAGTCAGAAAAAAACTTCAATCCATGCTAATAAATAAAATTGAAGTCTCTTGTAATATTTACGAGTTGGACATCCCATGAAATAGTTATTTGTGCTGTTTTACAAGTTGGACATCCCATGGAAATATTATTCATGCTGTTTTACAAGTTGGACATCCCACGAAAATGTTATTCGTGCTGTTTTACAAATTGCATATCCTATGAAATTGGTATCCGTGTTGTTCACAAGTTGAACATCCCACGAAATTATGATTTGTGTTGTTTTACGAGTTGGACATCGTACAGTATGAGGAGTGTGGAGTGTGGAGTGGTGCACTGACCGAGGATGCCCTCCTTGCACATGCCGAAGTCTGCGAGCTTGCAGTGTCCGTCGCTGTCCAGCAGGATGTTGTCGAGCTTGAGGTCGCGGTAGATGACGCCGTGCGAGTGCAGGAACTGCAGCGCCAGCGTCACTTCCGCCGCGTAGAACCTGCCATACAAACACACGCTCATGTAGATTCAATTAGGTCATCGACGCGAACTTGAAAAAACACACCCAAAGTTAGTTTTAACAGCTCGGTGTTTGAGTGCGATGACATCTGTCATGCCACACAGTTTTTGTACTAATCAAAGAATGGTCTCCAAACCGGAACATCGTACTCCAACTGAGACCACATTAATGCCTAATATTGGAATAATCACGAAGAGGGTCTTTTAAAATCGTTGGAGGACCTCATGACGAAACCTTCGGTACACACTGTTTAACACAAGTTTTCCACACACTACTCAGTAAGCCTAATGAAGTCTTCTTGGAGTAGCAAGCAGTCGTAAGTACTTTTACAGAACCTATATATCTTCATACCATACACAGGAAATACGGAGTAGTGCAAACAAAATATAACATCGTTTATAACGAGTACGAAAAGAAGAGGACCCAAGACTGTTCCCTGAGGCACCCCAGATGCAACGGAAGTGTAGTCGGAGTTAAACTCATTGACAAAAACTTTCGGAGTTCTTTTAAATATATAAGATGCAAACCAACGCAGTAAGTTACCTTGGATACTGTTGAATGCTATTTTGTCCATAGATAGTTGATGGTCCACCTTATCGAAAGCCTTCCGAAGGTCGGTGGCACAGCATCATATTACGGTAGTCCATTTTCTCAAATATGTAGTCGGCAAAAATCATAAGATTAATTTTATTGTAGTCGACCGGCATTTGTGTAAGCCGTGTTGTTCAGGTATTATGAGATGTGACAAAGGAGAAACTTCAAGCTGTGTACGAGGTTTCCGAAAAGGTGTGAGAAGGCAGGAAATATTGAAATAGGGCAATCATTTTCAATATCGCTTCTATCACCAGTTTTATAAAATGTGTAATAAATGTGCGCTTCTATGCAATGGGAAAAATACTCCGTCGTAAATATTTGTTATGAAGAATGTGCAAGGGACAGATCCAGATCCTTTAGTGACATCTAAGGGTTGTACAGCTCTATGATTTAACATTCTCCGCTCACCTCGCCCTTGGCTCGTCGAACTTGCGCGCGCGCTGGATCTGGAACATGAGGTCTCCGCCGTCCACGTACTCCATGACGAAGAACAGGCGGTCCCTGGTCTGGAAGGCGGAGTGCAGCGCCGTGAGGAAGGGGTGGCGCGCCGCCAGCGCCAGCACCCGGCGCTCCGTCAGGGTGCACTCCACGTCGTCGTCTTGGATAATCGCGTCTTTCTTTAGAACTTTTACTGCGTACACCTGCGAAGAGAATATGTTGTTATCGATTGTCAGTCTCTTGTAAAGCCGTTATGTACGGACAGTGAAGCGCTAAGTGGGCGGGTATGACATTGCTGGCAAGAGATGGCCGTTACGGAGCGGAGCAGAATGGCATTCTGCGCACTAACAGTCGGGAGCAGCGCGGGGTGGCGGAGGGTGCGGCCGCACACGTCGCTTCGGAGAATAACTCTTGGTTCCGCGGCACCGCTCTCCTGCCACCACCTTTGCACCCGCGGATTAAGCGCCTTGGTCTTTCTTTAGACATTGACACCTTTGTATTATCATGTCATGCAGCTACCTTATCCACAAATGAAGACGTCACATAAAGTTATTGCAATTGAAACTTATTTCAGGAATTATCATTTCGCCTCGTATTTGCCTCAAGAGTAACGAGCTAGCCCGGTAGCGACAGCTAGAGTAAATATAACATCAAACAAAGGAAACCGCTTGTGCCCGTAGTGGCGAACGCGACGATTCATTCCAAACAGCGAGGGTCGTGACTTCGACTACAAACCCAGTAGATTGTGATGCAGCTTTGTCAATTTTCCGAGGCCGACATGGAACCGAATGACTTACCTCGTCTGTGCCCTTCTTCTCTGCCAGCATGACCTTCCCGAAGGAGCCCTTGCCCAGCACCTTGATGAAGTGGAAGTCGTCCAGCGACACCTTGTCCTGCCCGCCCGCGCCGTCGTCGCCTGCGCAACACGCAACATTATAGTGGACGCCGCGCCGTCTCATAGAGGCTTATAGCACACGTCAGCAGCAGCAGCGATTGACCCAAAAACATGATGATGTTTAGGTAGCTGAAGAAATCATTTCTAGTTTTTGTCTGTTTATCAATCATGGGAAAACATGTCCCTGAATAATTACAATTAAGTCATTGAAAGGTACTTTCCGATTAAACAAATGAATTGGACAAGTCAGAAAATGGAGTTTAGCTGCCTGTTATATAGCGTCGATACGCAATGATGAGCAACAAACTCCATGTTTGAACCCAACAGTACGCAGCTGCTACCGCCATCGCGTGTATAAGACCCAGGAAAGGAATAAATGAGTAAGACAGGATAGAATGCCGCAGTTTTGTGCAAGCTTCCGGAGAACCAAGTAAGTAAGCAGGCCACCAGTGAAAAGTATTGAAATAACCTCCATTTAAAGTACCACAGAGAAAAAACATGTGCTATAAGTATTGCTATCGCAAATATTAAGTTTTAGGCTTTTGGTGTAAGAAATTGTTAAAAGCCCCCACTCATGCACTTTATACCAATTTAGGAACCAAGTAGGACTATACAAGCCTTGATAGCTTCGGGTTTCGTACATTATGCCTGGAAAATGTTAAGAAACCAAAGCCTTATAGTTCACGAATTTGGCTTTACATAAATGAACATAGAATATAGCTGTCCATCAGCAATGTTTTTTGCAAGTTAGAGTTCAGCTACAGAGATATTAAAATAAACAATACTTATATTACAGTACACAGTGCCATCCAAATTAGTCTGCAGTTTCACGTCAAAAGCGAACTCTATCGAAACCCCAGTTTATAAGCGCTGCATGTAGGCTTGAAAGTCTAACTTAAAAAAATACATACTACAATTTGTAAGGTCACCCGAAAGATCCTGCTGATACTCTCTCCACCACCTTAAACTTGTGTTTCCCAACCACCGCGCATACTTACCACAAGTGCAACCTATATCTAAAGATGGGGTTTTATATCAAACGTGATCGGTGCATATCGTTACGAGTGTTTTTAGAAAACACTCGTGCCGAGAAGTCTTTCGAAAAGACGAGGCCGATAACGTTTGATGGCAGACTCTCGGCCACAACATACAAAGCGTCACACACGTAAAGCTAGACTACGCGAACAAGCGCCAGCACCCCGACATGAGCCAAGAGACACAAAACAACAGGCGCCACCTTGCACGTCATCGTAACACGTGAATATCTCCTCCAGCTCGGCCCAGTGCGAGCGCCAGCCCGCCGCCTGCGCGCCGCCTGCGCGCCCCAGGGGGGAAGGAAACAAAACAATGGTCAAACTAAATCAAACTATGCACTACCCAATGTGTACGTGTAGGCCCAGAGAGGTAATAGACAACTGTATGAAGTATAACAGCTGGCAACAGTCGTGATCTCACCAATGTACGGTGGGCGAACGAAACTTGCAAGCCGTATAGTCGATGAGCATTGACTGACCAACCAATAACGTGAAGCGTCAAAGCTGTTGTCGTCAAACCGACCAATGGAGAGTGTGCTCACGACTCGCGTCGGTTATTGGGCTTCCCCGTAACGCCGCTAACAACGAAAATCCAAAATGGCGGCTAAATACAAAATATTCACCGAGTGTGAATGTCAAGATCACCAGTTATCTTATTACCTCTGTAGGCTAGAATGGTTGTTTGTTCTTCTGAGTGTTTATGTAAAAAATAAGTAATGGGGAAAAAAATATAAATGATTAAATTTTCTATTTCAAAACGTTGTTTCATGCTGTTCAAACATAATTGAAACAACAAACAAAAAATAAACCAAAGCTTTATTTGAACAAAAGATATACATACATGAATAACATACAAGGTTTAAGATAAGCAATACTTGTAGGTAACATTCACTCGAAGCGGCCACAGTAACTAGTAGCGTATAGAACTACTGCTAACGAATGCAGTGGGTTGACTATACTCGGCAATTTTCTTAACAGGGCTCGTTTACTTTAAATTGATGGAGCAGTGTTAGTATTACGCCATTGCTATTCTAAATTAATCGTAGCTAAACGAGGCATCGTACTGAAATAACTCCAATGAGTAATAGTTTTAGCGCTTTGGGTCAAGTGCAATCAAAATGGCACATATATTTATGTCACACTTTTTAGAGCGCATTGTTGTAGTGTTTGACAACAAAATTGGTCCATATTTTAAGCCAGAAGGAGGGTAATATTTTTCAATAAGTTTGAGTAACTTACTACCCAGACGCAATAGGCTTTTAAACTGAAATCTAATTAGTCCGTCAATTAGATTACCAAAATATATTTGACCCGTTTTTTTAGGGTTCCGTAGCCAAATGGCAAAAACATAACCCTTATAGATTCGTCATGTCTGTCTGTCCGTCCGTATGTCACAGCCACTTTTCTCCGAAACTATAAGAACTATGCTGTTGAAATTTGGTAAGTAGATATATTCCGTGAACCGCATAAAGATTTTCACACAAAAACAGAAAAAAAAAAACAATACATTTTGGGGGTCCCCATACTTAGAACTGAAACTAATTTTTATTTTATTTTTCATCAAACCCACGTGTGGGGTATCTATGGATAGGTCGTCAAAAATGATATAGAGGTTTCTAATATATATTTTTTCTAAACTGAATAGTTTGCGCGAGAGACACTTTCCAAAGTGGTAAAATGTGTCCCCCCCCCCCCCTTTACTTCTAAAATAAGAGAATGATAAAACTAAAAAATATATATGATCTAGGTACATTACCATATAAACTACCAGCGAAAATTGGTTTGAACGAGATCTAGTAAGTAGTTTTTTTTTTAATACGTCATAAATCGTAAATCGCAACTTCTGCTTATAATTATAATACCTACTGGTTTGTACGGAACCCTCGGTGCGCAAGTTCGACTCGCAATTGGCCGGTTTTTTTGTTTTGTAACGTAAACCGAAATTGTCGAAAATACTACGCTTTTAGAATTTTCAATACGTCACGCGGTGGTGTAATTTTTAGTGCGTTCTGACGTCACGAGGCCCCACTCCCGAGTTTTGATGCGTTCTATCTTTGTCAATATTCATTGATTTACAAGAACAAAAAATACGTGTCCATTATTTTTCAATACTCTGACGGACTAAATAGATTTGCAATTTATTGATGGTGGAAACTAGCCTAGTAGGTTCGTAAAATGTTCAAATCAGTTGTATAGCCAACACACTACACAATAACTAACACTCACAAAATGCTACGATATCACACAGTTAAGAGGTAAATAACTTACGTTTACATAAATACGATATACTGGGCAGATATAAAAATATACTAGTCTACTGTAGATATAAAAATATAACTTAGCAAGCATAATATATCAGATCTATAATGATATATAATACGGCAGTTGATTTTCAAACTTCGACGATATTGGGTGATTTTGGACTCGGTAGAAAGAAAACAAATGGACATGCATACATGCCTAAATTTTAAAGAGAGTGATGTATCCTGATTCTTCCTTGAAATAAGGTTTACAATTTTTATTCCTTTATTCCAGGCATTTAGGGTTCATACTTTTTTTTATAATATTGGAAAACACCCCGAAAAATATAAATATTAAAGCACTGATTGTGTTTTCACGTTTTTAGTCTTCCATGTAGAGCCTTCAAATATTTTTAAACGCATCAGCAGAAATCATGATGCGTGGAAGATTAACCAAACTAGTCTCTCTGGGTAAACAAGTGCCATGGCACACTTTAACCACTGTTTCCTCTCTTCCTGTCCAGACCGGGGCACAGCCACAGCTAGTCATGATCGATGTACGGTATGGAGAGGCGGTGGTGGTGGTGGTGGTGGTTACCTTTGTCGTGGAGTTTGTCGTCCTTGTTGTCGGCGTCGGGCGCGCCGCCCAGCTCGGCCGCGCCCTCCGCGCCCTCCGCCAGCATAGCGTTCAGGTACTGTAACGTGCGCCCTCACGTTAGCTCACGCAGGTTGGCTCAGGCTGCGTTCAGACTTATGCGGTATGCGGCATGCGGTACGTTACACCTAAACTACTCCTTCGATTATTTGAACTCAGTGGATGGCTACGTTAATTGCAACGTCGGTGATATTCAAATTGAATCTCTCTAATTTTAATTGAATCTCGCCATCGTGTGAATTTAATAATAACCAATTTATATAATTTTATTAAACTTTTTCATACGCCAATTTGTATAGAAAAATAGGTTTCCGTCAGTGTCACCAGTGACGCTTACCTAACTTCAATTCAAACCGAAGTTAACGCGATCGAGTACATTAAAAAAACGCACAAAGCCACTGTTTCGCAAAGCAAGCGAAAAGCAACCGTCCACCTAGGCGATATGGCGATTCTTGTTTCTGCCATTTCACTCTAACCGCGTAACGCCATACAAAACAATACCGTTTTGATTAGCAAATACCGCGTAAGTCTGAACAGGCCTTAAGGGCAGGAAGATGATGAGTCAGGTACTCTTGCAGTATACATTGAGAGGTACTAGATGTGAGTAAGAGAAGGAGAAAACGAAGAAAAAATGGCTAAATTGAGGACTAGATGAACACAGGCGACTGCTAACAGGGAATAGAGCAACTTTACTGCGACTACGATATAATGGTAGGATAGAACAGAAGCCGCACTAAGAGAAGGTAAACTATCTCAAAGACTGGCACGCCCTAAGTGCTGGAGGAAAGCGATAGGTTGTATAGACTGACGGCCTCATGAGAAGGGGCTACGGCCGCAGTCGACATGTCTCAAGGGTCACTAACTAAAGCACCATACCTTTGCCTTGCCGTGGGACAACTCAGGCTAAAAATAAAAATTATACTTTTGAAGCCAATAATCATAAAAACCGACGTTATTCTAAAGTTTAGTCTACAGCACTGCTCTGGAAGAATACTATATTATTGCCAAATACTACAATTTTGAGTTCGTAAGACTATGAGACGAAAAATGATCCATATTATAGAATCAGTAAAAATCATATTTGTATAACAACTTTTGTAGATGTGAAGCAACAAAGAGTTCATGCCATTGGTGGATTTCGGTCGCCATTTTGTGATGACAACAGTGTTTCACCAGTTCCTTGCGACATTTGAGGCGCAACCACGTTTTTCATCTAAGTATATTATTATTTAATTTTTACCAAACAAGTGAGTTCATCAGCTTGTAAACTTCAACCAGCTTTCCTAAAAAAATGCCCTACTAGTTCTGAGTAGCAACAGTATCCTTCCAAAGCAGTGACAGCGACACAACAAGTAGCAGCCAGACGCGGGTGCGGGTAGCGGGTGTGAGGTTACCTTGGAGGGGCGCGGGCGGGGGTTCTTGTCGGGCGAGATGCCCATCTCGTTGAGGATCTCCGCCATCATCTTGGTGTTGATGCCGCAGTTGTTGGCCACGTTCTTGTGACACCGCTTGTGCACGTTCATCGAACATACTGCAAGGCATTCAACATATTCAATACACTTACAAGTTATGAGCACGATAAGAAATGTTAACATGAGCTTTCTTTACAGCTGATAGACGTCGACTGTCGGCCTTTTTGCCACAACCACCGGTCTTTGAGTCTCGCATCCAGCGGACTCTTGTGATGTGCATTGTGCAATATAATTTTAAATTGATTTTATGGTGGTTTCGGCCAGTTTAAAGAAAAGCTTGATTCTTTTCGCTCCGATGAGATTTCGACTTCAGTATTGACAGGTAAAGTCCCTCAAATTTTACTTTGAGGGACTTTGAGGGCCATTGAAAAAGTATCGAATTCTGGGCTATGTTCGCCTCCATACATAAGCTGTCTTGTATGCTTTAGAGTGTGGAATCAAGAACAAACGTGAATAGTGCAGGCTCACCTTCACACTGCAGGCCCTGCTTGATGAGGCCGTAGAGCAGCGAGCCGCAGTGGTCGCAGAACGTGAAGCGCTTGTACGAGTGCACCACGAAGCGGTGCGGCACGTTCACGTTGAAGCGCTGCCCGCCCGACACGCCCACCGCGCTTTGTTGCTGCAACAACACACACATTAATTGCCCACCGCGCTTTGTTGCTGCAACAACACACACATTAATTGCCCACCGCGCTTTGTTGCTGCAACAACACACACATTAATTGCCCACCGCGCTTTGTTGCTGCAACAACACACACATTAATTGCCCACCGCGCTTTGTTGCTGCAACAACACACACATTAATTGCCCACCGCGCTTTGTTGCTGCAACAACACACACATTAATTGCCCACCGCGCTTTGTTGCTGCAACAACACACACATTAATTGCCCACCGCGCTTTGTTGCTGCAACAACACACACATTAATTGCCCACCGCGCTTTGTTGCTGCACCAACACACTCATTAATTGCCCACCGCGCTTTGTTGCTGCAACAACACACACATTAACTGCCCACCGCGCTTTGTTGCTGCAACAACACACATATTAATTGCCCACCGCGCTTTGTTGCCGCAACAACACACACATTAATTGCCCACCGCGCTTTGTTGCTGCAACAACACACACATTAACTGCCCACCGCGCTTTGTTGCTGCAACAACACACATTATTACCCCGCCACACTATTATTTGTTATCAAACACTATATTACCAAACACTTCTCCATTTCGAGTCAATGGTGACCCTTTAACATTTAGTGGCAAGAAGATCCTCAATGGTACAGCTGTGAGGACACCAACAAGTTTGCTAAATTCAACGGGGGCACCACACCACCACACTCACATATTTTGGTGTCTAGCGGGTCAGTGCGGGTCAAAGACAAAGGCTTTGAATCAAAATTCTGAACTCGCAATAATATTATCAGAAATGAATAGAGACTGAGTGAAAAACCACGTCAATTCCACTTTCCTCCAAAGCAAGAACTTCAAGCAGAAGACAGGACAGAGCTATGCCACGATCATGATAAGCTCAGTTGCCAAGCACGACGGAACCTTAATATTGGTGCAGCCATACAAAACTATACCGCCTACGATAAGTGATATTGTGCTATAGACGTAGTGCTGGTTAGAGGATGCCATGTCTTTGTTTCGGTGGTTCTAAGACATGCAGGCTACCCTCTGGCTTTTATCTTCAAAGTTTTAAACAAAAAATCTCCTCTCTTTCGAACAGAGGCTTTACGCCGTTAAGGCAGTTCTTGGAACTCAGGCATGTTGTGGCGCACGAGTATATCCGAACTCATTATCCCATCGAGGCCTAATCGCCTTGAAATATATTGTTTGGTTCACCAACTTGATTCAACATAAACGCATTCTTCGCAAATTACGACTCAAAATAATATCACATTGAGTAGTAAGAAAAAAAATTACTTGTGATAAGTTTTTTATGCAAATGCTCAAAATTGGCAAATGAGCTGATAACACATACTTACAAAATGTTTGAGGAAAAGTTTGTGGCTTTTGTTTTTCCTTTTTGTGTTTCCTCCTAAAATGAATTCTAACGCATAGCTTTATTTACATCTAATCTATACATAAATTCTAAGGGCCGATTTTGCAATCTTCAGTTAAATTTTATCTGAAGGATAAAATATAGCAGGTTAACATAATATATTTTCTATACAAAAGCTGTAAATAAGGATTATTTTTCCTCAAATAAAACTTACCTAAAGACTGGCCCTGTGTCAAAACTACAGTAGAAGTGCTCAAATAGACGATGGGAACAATCCTAATACATAAAACTCTTCCGTTACTGAGTAACTAACAGACAACGCACAGCCGAAACTACTGGTCGTAGCAAGCTCAAATTAGGCTTGTAAGTTCCTTGGATAATGTAGGGAAGCACTAAGAGAGGATTTCCTGAAATTCCTCCGGGAAAATGCGCGTACGAAGTCGCGGCCAAAAGCTGGTACGTGTTCCGTTTTGAATTCGGACGTACGGAACCATAAGCCCGACAACGATGACTCACTCAACGACACATGCATTTTCTTTATGTACCTACCTGAAGTGTAAAGTTAATACTCGTAATTTTATTAGACCAGATTAATCTGTTTTCGAGTTTTTATTTCGTAAATAAGAGTACATTGGCAATCGATCATCATCATCTGCTAATATTTTATTGGGGTCGGCTTTCAGTCAAACCGGATTCAGCTGAACACCAGTATTTTATGTGGAGCGACTGCCTAAATGGTTAGTGGTTCGCCGAGATAAAGTGTGAGCACCCGCACCCGTGCACTACAAACTACTGTACGACTAGTCTACTTGTAAGTAATGTGTGGAGGTGTACTTACTCTTACCTCTTCCTTCATGCCGGGGCACTTGGTGACGACGGACGAGTGGCACCGCTTGTGCACCACGCACGTGCACACTGCGACAATAACACATGTTCATGTTCATGTTCACACACTTTGGAAAAGCAACTTTAAAGTCACCACATAATGTTTAATTTCTTCTTCAACTTTAATGTTCTTATACCATTTAAAAAAAAACTGCCTAGTCATTCTAAAATGAAATCAATTTCCAATGACGTTAAGTTGAAATTCGTTTAAGTAAAGTCGATTGGAAACAAGGAATTGAAAGGGCTGTATTTTAGTCTGCATTATGTGTGTAGTGTTTTGTAGAGTTAATGTGGTGAGGCTTACCTTGACACTGGTAGCCTTGTTTGCCGAGACCCCTGCGGAAAGAAAACAAGATTACAGTTTTTTTCAGTTAGAATTTGGATCAATATGCGCCTACAGGGTAGCTTTCTTCCGTTTAAACTCGAGATGGTAAAGCACAATCTCGATAACTAATGTGGACTCAATTTCTGCGGGCAAAATTTTCGTCAAAAAGATATGCATTAATTTCAGACAAGTTAACGAATTTTCACATCATAAAAACATCGGAAAAATACATTTTGTCGATTGGACGACATTACACAAGATCATCTGTCGATTAACAAGCTTAGAGCAGCCTATGTTCCCACTGCTGATAGCTGAACAAGAATCCTATCTGTCCCAGGAGTCTATTAAAGTCACTGATTTATTAGTTTCTTCGTATTTTGACACCGACTTCCGAAATTAAAGTTATTATTTACTTTGTAGTTTTATTTATTTTATTTAGAAGTCGGTTGTATTTTTTTGTAAAAAAAAAATATTTTCAGTTTTTAGTGGTACCCCACACCTAACTAATCCACTGCAAAATCGCAGGAAAGCAAACTACGCAATTTCGATTACTTGGATGACAAAAAACCAGCATCCAAGTAAACGAATTCCAGCTACCTATTTCGATTTAAAAACTTCGTAACCGATTTTGATAAAATTTAAATGGGACCAATCGACAAGTATCTCCTTTTGACGAATTTGTCAAATCGGTTCATAAATGACGGAGTTATGAGGTAACAAACATAAAAAAAAATACAACCGAATTGAGAACCTCCTCCTTTTTGGGAAGTCGGTTAAAAACATCCACAATAATTTGGTCATCCTGGGCAACATGTCACCATTTTATCTCGCAATAACGTCGCCTATTGAGGTTCTTGGACAATAGTAGCAGGATGCTCAGTAATTGTCTTTAAGCCAAGAGTGAATAAGTTACTTCTAGGCAAGCATGCTTCATCGTGGACCACATCATCGTTTACTATCAGATCAGATTGAGGTCAAAAGCAATTCTATCACTAATCTTGCTACTATTACAAATGCGGATGGAAGTTTATTTCTCAATCACACCAGAACGGCTGAATGGGTGTGAATGAAATTGGCACAAAAATCGACTACAGTCTGGAATAGCACAGAGGCTTTTTTATTTTAAGGTTGTGAAAATATCAAATGACCCTCACTGGGCGGAGCAGAAGGGAGTGTCAGACTATCACTGACTATACCCATCCCTGCTCCTCCTAATGGACTTTGCGTCCAGGGCCGCGGTGACTCTTTCGAACAAATTCCGCAACCCTGGCAGGAGGCTTTTTATCCTGGGAGTATGTTGATAATTTCCATTCACGCGGGCGAAGCCGCTGACACCAGCTAATCATTAATACAAAAATAAAGTAAGGCAAAGTCTTACCAGATGAACTCCCGACAGTGGCTGCAGAAGGTGGGCTGGCGCAGGAAGGTGGCCATGAACTTGTGTCCGTTGACCTGGTGCACGCGGCGCCGCATGGCCCCGCGGCGCCGCGCGAAGCCCGCGCCCTCCTTGAACTCGCGGCCGCCAGCGCCCGCGCCCGACCCGCCGCCGCGGGGCGCCTCCACGCACGCTACCCAACATACAACCACCATGCTCAAATACAAGACTGATACTGGACGCGAGACTGTGATGCGGCGCGGAATCTATCAACTATTAGGGGTAACATTGTTTGTTTGTTTATGTTTGTAAAAAGTAGTCCCTGGCAGTAGTAGCAGAAGTACTGACCCACATAGCGGAATGCCATAGTAGGCTTCTTATCCCGAAAAAGCGCACGGTCCTGATAGATAGGCCACAAGCGTGAAGCCGCAGGAAAAGCTACACACAATTTACAAGCACCGAGCTACAACACTGCAGGTCATAATTATAATTCGTTATTATGAAGTTTCCTGAAACATTTGCATTTTCGTATAGCATAATAGCAAGTTAACTTGTTGTCATTGATGTCGTACAAACGGGTAACGTTGGTGTACTAAACGTTCAACCTGTATGCTGCATTATTATACTCCCATATTTCACATTTCCACGACACTCGCGAATCCTCTACGAGTCTATGCGGCGTCAATCAACATTGGATGCAAGAGCACACTACCCGCATTTCTGCTCTTGTAACAATGAGGTTTTAAGATAATACAGCATCTTCCAATCTACCATTAACATCCCCAGAGTGATTTAATTATAATAGGTGTTTCTTAGTGGGTTGCTGATAAATGTAAAACATTTTTCTGCCTAAATGGCGACATCACTACCTTAGAATTTTGAAATAGCAAGCAAACAAATATACCAGTAATAGGCAGATTTTAATGTGTACTTGCATAATACTACCATAATAATAAACAATTAAGACCGGTCACAGTGACTTGACAATTTAAATTGAAGTATTTCATTAAAATAAAAAATAATTCTGCACTGCATGTCTGCTTCTCAATTGGCATTCATCACTTAAATTCTGACTATAACAGTTTATTAAACAGGCAACATTGCACTGATTTATATGAAGAAAATTAAGCAGATATTTTAAACTTTTGGGTACCTATTGTATAAAGAGGACAAGAGCGTGGAATATATCTCCTACCATTTCATCTACATATGAAATGGTAGGAGATATATTCCACTATCAAAATCTAATTCCTAAATTCTCCAATCTGCATGTTAGATAGCATTAAACCAGTGACTGATTAAATTATGAAAATTGCAAAACACAAGATTTTCTTAAATGTAGGTCACTGACCTTGAGAATTCCATTTCAGATCTATCTTGAGATGTAGTTTCCCCTGAGGTTCTAGGTCCACCTGGAAACATCAAATGTTTTAAACAAATCTACACCCAACAAGCATTATTATTACAAGAGGACAAGTTTAGTTAATCTTTTAACCAACATTTTACCTGCTTGGGCAGGAAATTGTGGAACTAAACAGTTTCTTCCTTATTAATTAATCTTATTGCTATCCAATTTAAAACTGGTGGGTTTTAAAATACAGCATAATAATTTATACTCTCTAAATAACAAATTAAATAACCCATTTAATTAAAATGGAATAGGTAATGAATTCATAAATTAATGTAGCACCAGGAAATTGAACTAAATTATCCTGATATTCCTAAAGATCAAAACATATCAAAAAAGACCAATTCAGCGTTGACACATCTCTGAAACAATGTCAGTGAATCATGTGCCATCTCCGAAACAAGTCAGGAATAGCTGCACCAATCATTTAATGTACCCACACAATTACATAAATACTACTGATACAAATGAGGAAAACTATATTAAACAAGGTAAAAATGCACCTCGTCCGTTAACTGTACATATTTAGGGTCCGGACATGAAAACCTTCTCCTAAAATTATTCATAACGCACACTGAGACTCAAGAGTGAACCGCACATACTAAATGTCTGCAGTGTCACTAAAATGGCTTATCAAAGAAAACAAATATTATGTCAATTGTTGATAACATGGTTGTAAGACAAATATGGAGACATGTAATCTTATCTGTGGATTATCAAAGATAAACACGCTCTGATCTAAGGATCTAGTTAATCAGTCTTGCAGTGAATTTTTATCAAAGTGGTAGTTTTAGTGATTTTTTGTGAAACTGAGTTTTATGACTGAGATATAATTTTGTTCATGATATTTCTGTGTGTTGTTCATCAGTGTTTAGAAATTGTTTTGCTCCTGTAAATGGTACTTTCTGTATTGTTCTATGAATTCACAAGCTACAGTACAAAAACAAAATATTAAGTCACAGTACTTCAGGAATGCATAAAAAAAAAACAATAACTGTAAGTACAACTAGCACTCACCCAAAAGTCTGTGGCATCTTTGTCTCGGTGCATAAGATCTTCAAATGGAATTGTGCAGTTGGCAACAAAGTCATCTGGAGGTATGGCCGCATCGTGAAACACCGTGATCCCCAAACTGTAGTATCACACCCAGTGAGCAAGCATTCAATACAGATATGTTGTATTATGGTTTTATACATGTATAGGGTTTGATTCCCATGTGAGTCATGATATGATGTCATTGTCAGAAGTCTCACATTCCAATAGGAATTATTTTGGTCATGTTTGACAAGTTCAGCTGTTCAGAATGTAGACATGATGAATTACTGTTTAAAATAACACTGACTACTTACATTTATTTACAACACAATTTGATTGACCTCAGGGAAACACAGACCACAATAACACATTATTTATATTAAATTTTAGAAGAAATCACTTGACCCAATTGAATAATCGACACTCAAATAAGAATAACATGTCAAACCAATAATCAATGGAATGATAACATACCTGCCAACATTATGGACTTCGTGAATGAAGGTCTCATTCCACACAGGGTCGAATGTCTTGGGCTTGGTGCTGGAGCGGTCTAGATGGTGCTCGTCGGCGTCTATCGACACGTACGGGTCTATCGGCTGGTCGTCTGCAACCATACCCCGTATTTACATATTAACACCAACACCCATCTCGGTAAACACGCTACACCTACTTTATACATTAAATTACAAATAAATCATGGTCCTGTAACGAAAACCTTTGCACAATCATCCGCAATGATATGTTGGGGAGGCACCCGAGCCGTTAGATGAGGCTCACCTGGCTTTCCGAAGGTCATATTATGCCGTTTCTGAAAGTCGGTCGGCCTAAGACCCGTCGCCTCGCAAACTCGTACTCGCACCGTGCCACTGAACATGGTGCTGCCGGCCAACGAGCAGTATCACCGAGACCGCGCCGCCACACGATCACTTCCACACTATAAACCCACTTAAAATCATTGAAGGTGCTTCATAATAGAAACAGAAATTAAATAAAAGACTTGACAGCGACAAAATCGGCCATGGATGGATATTTCTCTATGGTTACTAATGGATTCCAATTTCGATTTCCTGAAGAATGTTATGGGATTTGGCTATGGTATTTACAGACAAAACAAAAGGATTGGTTCGAAATTGGGTCCGAATAAGAATCCCCCCTATGTTTTTGAAGTCTGTGTAGGAATCCTATTCCTACTGATTCCTACACAGAAGTAATTAAAGGACATGTCCGAAAATGGTTTTTTATTATTCACTAATTCCAACCAGGACAAATTAAATATATTTGAATAGACATCCCAAAAACTAGTAATTAGACTATATCATACATTTTTAATCACCACCGATATTGAGAAAAAGAGTTTTTTATTTTAGTGAGAATTTACTCCTAAAACGAATAAACCTTTCTAATATCAAGGATAAAAAACATGAACAACCCCAAAAAAAAAATTACTTGTCAAAATTGACACATAGTACTGTCATTGTTTCGTTACTGTCAGTCAATGTTTGATTTGAATACGACGGATGTGAAAAAACGTTAATTATATATTGTAGATTATTGTTCTATCAATATTAAGAAATAAGATTAAATTGGATATTTTCGGTCCAGTACCATAATCCTTCTAAAACTGAAAGCACACTATATAATTATGGCTGCTTCGGATGTTCAAGTGCAAGATGCAATATTTTACTACGACCCCGGTTATCAAGAAGTGCATGTTTCAGCATAGTCCACAGGGGTGGCCTAGCAGGAGAAATAATAATAGTAGCTGCTGATCGAGAACATTGTTTAATTACCTAGGAGAATTCCTTTTTGTGACATGGAATCGAGATCGGGAGTAGACAAAAAGCCTTTCGTAAATCATACAATTTGAAAACTGATTAATACGCTATAACTGAACGCAAGTGTTAAGGATTTTTTATGGAATAAAACTATTTTTTAAAACGGTTCATTTATTGATTTTCTTCATTTTCAATGTCTTCCCTTATTAAAATAGGTACTGTCGAGAAACTGAGCTGGTGGAGATATATTATTTTGATGCCGAGCCCATCCAAGATACCAGACAATTGTCATCACATGAGCACAGCTTCCAACAGTCCTTTTCCCAATTATGCAACTGCAATAATAATCTGTTATACAGTTTTGCCAACTAGTCTCTGCCAGTTGCAATAATATATATGTGTAATACACTCTATTACTATAGTGGCGTGACTTTATTCGTCCTCTGATCAAAGCTGTCTCATGTGATGATGAAATGCCTGGAATGTTTATTAATTGTACATCTTCACTTAATTCTATGGTAAAAGTACCGTTGGGCTGAATATGTTCCCCATAGTATGAGCGAGCCTGTTTAATTTGATAAATTCCTAAGCAAAATAAAACTAAATCTGACATCTCCATGGTGGGGAACATATTCAGCTGTGGTATTTGAGCATTAATCTGGACGAAACTGGCTCGGCGTCTATTAAGCTGATGCCCAATGACATGGTCAGCTAAATAATTATGCATGTTCATTCTCTGATTAGCTCTTTCCAGTATAGTTAGGGCATCAGGACGGTCGGTCAAAACGGGATGGAAATTATTTAAAATGGCTCCTGCAATTTTAAAATCATCCATTAGATTTCTAGACCCTATATTAAAATATTTGTTTCTAAAGATTTTAAAATCCCGTTTAAACCGACCGTTTACAACTTCTACAACCCACCTACACAGTGTCACTAGTCGTGATTTGTTGGCTTTTTCAGTTGATAATTGAGTTTCCCCTTCATTTAGGGTCTCTGGTTTATACACATTATATCCCAATGATGTGAGTAATGGGATAGAATCTCTAAAACCACGGTCTAGAATAAAAGTATCATTCTGTCTAAAATATTGCCTTAATTCTGAATTTTCATTTTGGAACAGCAGTCGCATAATTGTAGCGTCTGATGTTGTGGCTGCGTATGGACCAAATATATCTATAATGTGGCCATCGGTGGACACCAGTAAAAAAGGTTTAACAAGATTTGCAAACTTGTGTAAGCTGTAAGATTTTTTTTGGAACAGATAATTCGATGATTTCTGTAAGTATATATAGGTTCCATCACAAATAATTATGGGGTTATTTTCTGCTGTTCCAAAAAGACCTTGCGGAATTAAAAGATTTCTACTGGACAGGCTTGCTCGAGAAATATGACTTACACCTAAATGTATTGGCACATAAAATTCTTTCATGCAGTTATGTGCCTTTTTCATATAACTGCATGCTACTGATTTATTTATGCAGATTAATGATGCAATTCGTCTTATTGGCTCCCCAGTTCTTATTTTCATTAGGTATAATCCTAAAGCTGTTTTTGGTTTTCTACACACAGTTGATAGTTGATTAGTAATACAGCTCAGTATTGCTAAAAAATTCAATACAGTCAATCCAGTCCAGTAACGACAAATATGGTTGTTCATATTTTCTACATTTTCAAAATCAATACTGTTAATTGTTTTTTTTCTTAATAAGTCTAACATTTCTACAATATGATTCAGTGTAAATTGCGTTGTGAACTGAAATTCATCCAATAGTTCCCAATTGTAAACACTTGCATGTTCTTCACATACTCGGGCATTAGGTGAGACATATAATTTATGGTCCATTAATATTTGTCTTTTAAGATACATGGGTACCCTTAAACGTTCCGGATTTGTGCAATCGGGAACAAAACAATGATTTGATGAATCCGGGGTTCGGCTGTAACCATCTAGTTCAATATACCTGTTTGGGTTTTGAACTACATTGTCAATGTCAATTTCTGAACTGAGTGCACTCACAGGTTCCGCTACAGAGCTAGACCTACTTTCCACATTGTCAGCAGTCACTTGGGCCTCTCTTGGTGGTTCCATCACTTCGTGAATATTATTATGGGCCCTTTGCCAACAGGCATTGCATGCTCGAGCGTTGGCAGGGATCTGAAATTAAGTTTTCATTTATTGTGTGTTCCAGTAATCAGAGATACAAATCAAGCATAAATATTCATTTAGATATTTACCTGACGGGGGCCGATGATGCTAGCAACATAAGCGCGCTCAGGACGACCATCAGGAAGGGGACGAGAGCGCCTGCCTGTTCTTGTTGAGATAGAAATGCCGCACAACACACAAACTGATTGATGACCCAGCTGCCGGTCATCAATATTGTGCTCATTTCTGTTATTTAGTTCTATCAATATAAGGTTGATGCATTCTTGGCAAATACGATCTCCATCTGTTACCTAAAAACATAATGATATGTTAGGAACACAGTATAATTTTTCTGCATGTTGTTTGAGTAACGTAGCACTGTATAACCCAGTTACAAATTATATTAAAAAAATAACTTAATAATATTAGTAAAAGTACTTATACATTACCTCCTGAGCAGTCCATTCTTCAATTATAGAGACTATTTCAGAACTCATGCTTAAAGCGTAATATTCGTACTGCTGATTAGCATGTAGTGCTATGTTGCAATTCATGCAGAGAGCCATTATTGTAGGTAACAATAATCTGAAAAATAGAAATGGAAGTTAATGATTGCAGACTCTCACAGGACTTAAAAACGTGCAAATAAAACCCATGTAGCGCTAAATAAGAATAAAGAACACTACTTACATTGAGGGTATTCCGAAAATCGAAGTCCTAATCGCGTGCAATGTCAAATAATCGTTACGAGAAAGCCAAGTCGTTAGGGTAACAGGTTCATAAACTACCGGTATCCTTATCATGTGCAAAGAAGAAGAGTCCGTTGTGAAAAAGCCAAGTCAGTAAAATCGGGAAAATCAGTAAACACAAATTAAAACAAATACGATAACACTAAGGCACGAGCGATACGAACGATAGTGTGACGGTAATGTACCAGTCTTATAGTAGTACCTATTTTTATTGTTTTGACAGATGATCTGATCTGTCAAATATGACATTGTCAGAGACTGTGGGAGGTTTTATTTTTGTTGCCATCAACAAATAAAACATTTGCCGGTAAAATAAATATTAAAACAATTTTCTCATAATTTGAGGGGTCTAAAAATATTATTTCAATGGTTCTAAGTTCCATATTTTTGTTGCAATTATTAAGGAGTAGTTTGATGCTGGTTGGATTTTTCTCGGAATAAAAAACCAACCTCCATACAAAAAGCGGACATCTCCTTTAGTAAGTCGTTTATTATTTCTAAATGGTGTGGAGAGACTAGAGTTTTATTATAATCTTGGAAGAAACACAAAAATATATTGATATTCTACATATTATTTTAAAATGCATATGATGCAAGACTTATTGCTTACTAATTTTGAAGGTATCATTTTAGTCGTTCTCATTTATAAACTTTACTTAGGCCTTTCATTCACAGGAACCACAAATTCTTGCTTTAAAAAATCAAATGACAGTACATAACTGAATGACCATTGTCTAGGGATGTCGGGTAGTTTCGATAAATAGTAAAAATTATAATGAAAAAAACTCCGATATGCTTCTTTACACATATCTAAGGAAGTATGATATCTCTGCCATTTGTATTGGAGATTTGTTTTTGTTGTACAGACGCCAGCACATCAAGATACAACAATCAGTCAAATTTCTTCAATAGATACTCAACTTTAAACTTATAGGTATAAGATCCAAAGTTGATTGGGAAATTTTGACAGTTTCGGGTACCTTGATGTGCTGGCGACTGTATATACTTCGTCAACATCATCAACAGCCCGACTTCGCCCATTGCTAAGCATAGGCCTCTCTTTGTGTCTCAATGTGCCAATCCCCACGTTCCTGTTCTAGCCTCATCCAGGTTCTACCTGCGATGGCAACAATGTCATCCGTCCATCAGACGACCAAAACTTCTTCTAGTCCTCGGATGCCACTCCTTCACTGCCTTACTTTACCTATCATCACCGCGAGGTGTCCTACCCTGCTCTACTATTTAGTTTTAGACGTACTTTTTTAGACGTTTGGAACTCGATTTATTAGACGGCTAAACCGTGAGCTTGATGACGTACAGCCCATCGATCAGGCCGTTTCCGCCGTGCATATTCAACCAAAGCTTTCGACTGTGTCGGGCACTAAGTTGTGTTCCACGATCACATATACATATTCCCGTTATGCATACATATTTCACCTCGCTTCCTAAATTAAAGTCTTTTACGTGAACTTACAGGTTTCCTCATAATTTTATCCTTCATGAAAGGAAAAGGAGTAAGAACTTAGAGCCTTCTCTGAATGAGAAGAGACACTCTAAGTCTAAGGCAAGTGCCTAAAGTAAAACGCTGATGTATAAAATATATTTCAACACTCAGACTTTGGTATCGATATTTTTTAGAAGGCACATGCCTATCACTAGTATCACTGTCAAAGTTATATGATGACTAACACAGATAAAAAATAGTCATTAGGTTATTGTTCTTGAAGTAAATAATGAAATAAATAAACACTTATTTGCTGAAAATAGTAATAATTAACAATGGGATTCTTAACCATATTGAAGAAACTGCGACAAAAAGAGAAGGAGATGAGAATACTCATGTTGTATCCTTTTCAAATTTGTTTTTATATTTATTTATAACCTTAATGTTCCACTTTCACATCTTTGTTTTCCTTAGCACATCTTTCTCAGAGGTTTGGATAACGCCGGTAAGACGACAATATTGAAGCGTTTCAACGGCGAGCCCATTGACACCATATCTCCGACACTAGGGTTCAACATAAAGACACTGGAGCACCGCGGATATAAGCTCAACATTTGGGACGTCGGCGGACAGAAATCTTTGAGGTGAGCTAGTAGATTATAGTCGTATTTGGCAGTCATCGAAGCAGTACGGGTATATTTCTTTTGATGTACCAGATATAGTGTGTTGTGAAGACAGTTTTCTTAACAGCTGGTTATCAGCTTACTAAAATACAACCATCTGGGTACAGATATGTTAAATAATACATTTATTATTATTTTTTATAAAGTTTAGGGTCATATTGAAGATAATTACTTGGTTATTTACCAACTGGAAGGATATTTGTAAAATAATGCTATTCATCAAAGGTACACTGTCATTATGTTTGCAAGGCGCACGACTATTTCTGACCTGTACCTACCCAATCTATCTGAGAATAAAATGACACAGTAGGGACTGGGGCTACAACAAATCCTCCATCCCAACAATCCATTTTTCTTTCAATTCCTTTCTGAGACACGAGACACCTCAATCCAACCCTCATAGTAGGTGTCTTGCCACCTCTTCCTTGGCAACTATGCATGTGGCTTGGCATCAAATACGAAAATATTTTATTGCCTATGACCTGTTTTTTAGCACAGAGGTTATCCTAATTAAAATCATTATTCTGGAATTGTTGTACTTATTCCTGTTCTTTCTTGCTAGCCTAAACTTATTCAGCTAATATTGTCATGTCTCAGATCATACTGGAAAAACTACTTCGAGAGTACGGATGGCGTGGCGTGGGTGGTGGACAGCGCAGACGCGCGCCGCCTGTGGGACTGCGCGCGCGAGCTGCACTCCTTGCTGCAGGAGGAGCGGCTGGCCGGAGCCACCCTGCTGGTGCTCGCCAACAAGTCTGACCTTCCAGGAGCCCTCACCTCGCAGGAGATAAAAGAGGTAATTAACAGTATCATGTGTAATAGCAGTCTACCAGTGTTTTCATGAAAATGTAATCTGTGTCTTGTTAAACTTGACTGCCAAAAATGCTAATAATATTGATTATTACCCAAATCTTGATATTTTATTTGGTTTTTGTTAAAAAAATTAATTGGTTTTTGTTTTAAAATTGAAGCTGAAAAATAACTGAGAATTGTATTCTTGTCCCACAAATTACTTTGTTGGATCATCTATAAAATTATGCATTTGCATCATTGGACCCTACTTAAGTGGAACATGTTTTTTTTCCGAGCATGTTCATTAAATTATTTTAAGAATCTCATGCCCTGGAGCTGAACATAATTGTTATGTTTTTCTCAACACATTTCTCATGTGTACTCTTGTACTATTCCAGGCCTTAGACCTGGACAGCATCAAGACGCATCACTGGCGCATCGTGCGCTGCTCCGCTGTGACCGGAGAGAACCTGCTCGAAGGCATGGACTGGATGCTCGACGACATCGCTTCCCGGATCTTCACGCTCGACTAGCATCTTTACATTACCTACATAGCCCACTATTTATAAATGAAAGGACAGGTTAGGAAGGGAAAAGAAGGGATGTTGCATGAAAGAGAATGATTTTAAATCTTGGAATGTGTTAAATTACTTGATCTAATTGTTGTCTAAGCTTTTAAAAGCTTGATCTGTTGCTTGATTGGCTGGTAACTTGATATCAATTTGAGTATGGTACAGCCTATGAATAGTATTCATAGGGCGCCTTGTCTCAAGTAATATTTCTCATGGATAGGACTGAGTTTTTGCCAATTTACAACAAAAAGAGTTTCATATTCCTGTGTATCAAATACTAAAAGAACTAAATACTTAATTTTCTTTATTTAGAATTTATGTGTTCTTTTTATATTGCTATGATTCTTAGATAGACCGATAAGTATTCTACAACTCTCTTGATACCTATTTAGTATTTTATAAGCTCTTAATTATGTACGGCTTGCTAATTAATGCGTGCAATGTATTTATCTCATTCCAGACAGCACTCGCTTCTTAATGTAACGCAAATAAAACTGTGATGTTTTGTAAATTATTAAGTTTATAATAATAAACTTTTTTAACAAACCCATTGCTTTAATTCATGCCTATATTTGATACTGTTGGAACTGTAAAATATAATTTGTTTCACTATACATTCAAGTAAAAACGTGCGCGAAACTCGTCCTTGCTACGAAAGTATCGTATCGGACTCCCTAGAACGTAAGATAAGGCGACGCGTTGACTTGGAAGTACTTCACAATTATGTCAATAAAACAAAGCTACGTTAATGTAACATAATGTTTATTCATTCAATATATATCGAGGTACTACAAGTCAAGTCAACGCGCCAAGTCAGGCAGCTATGGTTCAAGTCATACTAGACTGGACGGGCACTTATATCAACGGTCTAATTCTGGATCAGGTAGCAGCTTTGGTGTTTAAAGTTTCATATAATTCATTATATTCAATATCAATGTATTTGCCTAATTAATTTAAGAGAACATACCTTTCTAGATTACCATAATCTTAATACCATAAACACACATTGTATTAGTTCATTTTAGAAGTATTTTAAAAACAATGAAAACTAAACAGTATTGCTAAATTGACATTGCACTGGATGGAGAACCATTAATTTGCATGTCAAATTGCAGCAATAATTCTTTGTTGGAATCATGAAAAATTTCGACTAAAATGAGCCACACAGGAACAGTGACAACGCATCACACAACAAGACAAGGTATGCAGGGCTGTCTTCACAAGCTTCCCGAGCTCCTCTAGTATAACTGGAGCACAGCTGCCGAGCAGGCTCCCGTTAGGAATGGCTCTCAGTGTCCACGGATGCCTGAGTGTCGTTGAGAGTGGTGTCCAGGGACATCTGTGTGGTCTCGTTGGCAGGCTCAGTGTCCATCGTTGTGTTCTGTTCTGTGCTGGTCTCTGCAATGGTTTCGTCTTTGATTTCCTCTGTTTCTGAAATACATAAAAATATTGATTATTTTGCGAAAAGCTATTAAATTCATTATTTACTGCCACGTCGAGCTCAGCGACTGCTGAACGTGGGTCCTGGGGCCCGAGTCTGCTATTTTGATAAATTTGTCATTCCGACACGATCCCATTGTCATGCCATTGTCATTTTGCTAAAAGTTCGTAATCTGCTAAATTCATAATCGCACGGTCACTGGCACGTCAGTGGCCGGTCACTGGAACGTCAATGGTCTCGTAAAAGAATTGCGGTAGGAATGCCGTATTGCCATTATTATAAAACCGAGCTAAATTTGAGCATTTATTCATGCCAGATTTTATTTATATTTAGTTTTACATATTATTTATTAGTGTTTAAGCAATCTGAAGTAGTGAGAAGTTCGTAAATACTAAATCTGTCATTATGTACGAGATTACCATTCGTATGGCTTTCTTTCAATGGCGTGTCAGTGATTGATCATTGGAATGTCATAATGACGCCATTATGTTAGTAGATTAGCAAACTTATCAAAATCAACCATTTTGAAATCAGTGATCGACAATTCTGACACTATTGTAATAGCAGACTCGGGCCCCTGGTTGCGATTTCCGGGTTGGTTGAAAAGTATTATTGGATTTTTTCATTCGGAGTTTCTACAGCAGCCCAGAGTTTGGAAGTTGGTGGTCTGATACTCCCAAGCTTCGAAAATCACGTAAAACAGGTCCTGCGCTGCGCCTGATCTATCCCCGGTCGTGGTCGTGTCGGACAGGCGTCCCATTGGACTATCAAAGAAAAGGAACAGTGTGCTTGCATTTGCATCTCTGTGGAAATTGGCCTCTATGATCGAAATTTGGCTGCCTAAGGCTAAGAACTCACGGAGCGATTTTCACCCGCGACCGCCGCGGTGGTGGAACTTCGGTTTTATTTCTAAACTCACGAGACCGGCCGATGACCGCAAGACGGGCGGGCGGTTGCAAGACGGGCAGTAAAACGATCAGTTGAGATCCAGACCGCCATGGACCAAATTAATAAGTAGTTCGATTTTAATATCCATTTTTTATGTTTGTTTAATTTAATTTTAAACATACACAAACATGTCATTATGCCACAAGTCAGTGGTGCAAAATAGCACTGGATTTCTCATGATTTCTGTACCCATCGCCCCCCGCTGGCCACCGCGGTCGCCCGCCAACCGATCGCAGAGCGCGCGGGCGCCACCCGCCTGGCTGCGGGTGGCCGCGGCCTGCGCGGTTCTACTAGTTGCCCGCCGGTGCAGCGGGAACCGCAAACAACCGCGCACACCGCGGGCGTAAATCGCGTCGTGAGTTGTGCTTTAATTTTTAACATATATATCTGCTTTCTACAGAAGCTGCGGGCCCGCAACCGCGGCGGCCGCGGGTGAAAATCGCTCCGTGAGTTCTTAGCAAGCCCGCGACGATCAGACGTAAGGTTATTATTTTATAAAACCTGAAAGTTTCTCTGTGTATGTCCCTAACACAAGTGATGAACGATCCCCGACTATGAAGTTTGGATCATGGTGACTTTGTCTATAATGTTAGTTTGCCTATCATAGACACTAGGTAACATACTCTTAAACTGTACTTGCAGCAATTACGGCTTGTAAGCGTCTTGTCATGCTTCCCAACAGGCTATTGAAGGTGTCCTGTGGTTGTCTCTTTATGATAGATACAAGATTATATAATGCATCTATCAAATATCATATATTTTTCTTCTATTAAAGTACAATAGCTTATGGTGGACGAAAAATAGTTTGAAGAAAACCGTTAGATCTATCATGTTTTTGGTACCCTTACCCATCTTGTCCTGAGCATCAGGCTGGTCCACTTTAGGCTCTTCTTCATGTCTATCATCTCCATCACTGTCCTCCTTGTCATCAGCATCTGCTGCAAACTTGTCTCTCTTCTTCTTCTCCTCTTTACTCAAGTCTGTGTCCTTCTGGTCCACACCGTCATGGTGCTCGGGGTCGTTCTCCTTGGTGCCAGGCCCTCGTGGCCGGAGCACCCGCTGCTCTATTCGTTGGAGCTCTTCTTGAAGCTCTTGACGTTTTCTGACCAAACATTCTGGGGACATTATGAAGATAGTAGTTAATATTTCTCATCTCTTATTAGAAATCATCATTTCTACATGTTCTAGGTATGCCTGCAATGTCTTGAGGCAGGTAAATGCTTATTTACATTTAGAAAACACCTTGGACGAAAAATATTGTTTTTTTTTTTGTAGTCCCAGAAATAGAAATGTTTTAGTAAAAGTAAAAGGTCCCATACAGCCAAAATTATAAAAAAAAAACAAATCAAGTTCTTTTTATTAATCTATTACTCACTGCGATATAATCGACCATATTTTGCTGTAATTCATAAATTACTATGAGTCCGATGTAATTTATTGCATGTCTTACACTAATCAGCTAATAACTATAGCGTAAGGTCCACCCAAAAGTCGAGTTCTGGCTGAAGCCCATTAATCTGCTATGATCACAACCAAAAGCTTAAAAACGCTTATAAACTCAGTTTATGACAGGCAAAAATATTAACTGTATTGCAACTTGCAATATTGGTGCTTGGTCAAAATTTCAGTTAATTAAGTATGTCAGAAGCCAAAAGTTTTTTTGCCAATGGTGCCTGGAGCCTTCTGAGATTCTGAGGTTAGGAATTAAGAAGACTGAATATGAACAAATTTCCCCAAAATTACTGCAAGGATATTCATAAGGACACCTTGATATCATTGGAGATGCTGTTTCCTGTGGGCTGAAAAAAAAAGAAGAAAAGGAAACAAAAATACCCACTTTCATGATACTTTCTACTGGACTCTAACTTTTCAGTGGCCTTTTCAGTCATCTTCTTGGGTAGCCAGTAAATGTGCGGCTTGGTCTTAGTTAGGATGTAGTTAGCGAGACTCTTCTGTGACTCCTCCCACTTCTCGAACTCCTGGACCCGCGCCATCTTGGCCTCTAAAGCCTTGATTGTGGCTTTCTTGTGTTCCCGTTCAGCAAAGAGCGTCTTTCTTTCCTTCTGTTCTCTTTCCTTTTCTTGTCTGGCCTGCTCTTCTATTTTGCGTTCCACTTGCGCTTTCTTATCTTCCTGGAATAGTTCAGAAAACAAAAGTTAGTTCATTACTTTAAAAATTTGTTACCACACAATAGTGCATTTTACATGCATTGCATGCATTCCACTTAATCCCTCTAAGTGACTTTTAGAATAATTACCTTAGTCTGTAACACAATTTCTTCCTGCTTGAATTTCTGTAGTGTTCCCAAAAGTGATCCAAATATGCGTCTGTTGCGAGTCCTGGCCTGTTCATCATCACCCTGGGCCCGCAACACTGCAGCCCTGGTGGGCAGCTCCCGGCACACAGCTGAAGGTACCCGGGCCCGCTTGGGACCAGGACCTTCATCTTCTCCATCACTGTCATGTACCCGGGCTGATAATCTGGAAGAATAAAGATGGGATTTCTGTTTTAATTGGTATAACCAACAGGCAAATCTATGCTTTCTATTAATCAGAGTAAATTCAATTAACGTTATAAGCAATTATTTCCAACCTTTATGTGTGCAACTTAATCATGAAACCAATCAATTTCTACAGAAAAATGAATGCTGATAAGGCCGTTTGGCTGTTAAATGAGAATTTGGATAGACATAAGACCAGAATAGATGTGAAATCTATCTTAAAAACAGACTTTATCATTAGCATCTGGTATGGCAAGCCTGTGTCACTGGAAAAACATTTCAAACATTAACATATCAATTTTATCACTATTATTCTACTGTAATTAGTTATTTAGATCCTTTGAAAAAGGCAGGATTTACTCAGCCCCGAAAAAGGCACCTTGTTAGACCGTCGAAGACAAAAATGCAGAATATTTAAATTGAAAACATGCACTTTGTATGATGACACGACTGTTAGACCAAGATCCCGATTTTGCACTAGTCGAAACATTACGTAACTGATATAAAACGCAGGTACGCAACGATAATTAGTTACCGCAACCAATTAGTCACTCAAAACAATCCGCATACCTGCTAAAAACTGTTTTTGTCTCATGTTTTCGTTTTGCAAACTGATCATCATTTTTGTTGAAATTGTTTCCACCGTCTGCGAATGAGTTTCGGCCTCCTGCACGGTTGTTTCCCCTCGCATAATCTCCCGTAGAGTTAAATCTAGAACTAAACACGTTGTCAAGTCAATAATACAAACACAAAATCTCAAAATTTACATTCAAGGTGATCGCTAACCTATCATTGAATCTTCCGGTAGTTTGAACTATCTTTTTAATGTTTTCATCTATTTTAAACAAACTACTCCTCTCATTTTCTAGTTGAGCACGTAAAGAACTAAACGATACAGCTACTTCTGTCCCCATAATATTAAAAATAATGGAAAAATACAATATTCATTTAGCACTTGAGCTTTTTTAGTTTTAATTGCTTTAGCAGCATTCCACAGATTATAAAACAATTTCGTTTTGTTGCGTCTGATTAATCTGGAGCCTTTGATAATTAAACGTGGAAAATATCAGAAAGTTTTATTAAATTTTATTTTATTAAAATAGTAATCAGTTATTCTAAAGAAATAAATGATCGCAACTTGTATAATATTTTCAGCACATAAGTTTTAAGTTTTTATGTTACAAAGAACGGTAATAGATGGCGCTAGCTTTGCAGGATTGCTTTTACTACTTGATACTAGATAGAGCTGGTGTATTCAAATTTGTTTTGCCACTTGATACTAGATGGCGCTCAAAGTCGTAAAGCTTAAATTTTGTTTGTGCAAAAGTGATTTTATTTTTAAGAAGAAATTAATAATTAACAAAGACAATTATTCAGACCCTTTAATTATTATAGAAGCAACACTATTGAAAGGTTAACATATATAAGTAAAGAATTGTGTCACTCGTTCACCGTTCCCCTACGACATCACTTTCATATTTCAAACACAATTTCTAAGACATTTCTTTGGCACAGACCTTGCGAAAAATGAAGTGACTGATAATAAATCTCTGGGCTTCCTGTGTGGCTGCGGCAGGTGTCGAGAGGCGGGCGGTAGTTTAATTTCACGCGTGCCCGAGCGCGGCCTGCGCGACTGCTCGCCGGCGCCTACGCAGCGTCACCGCCTGTCACCCAACATCGTTACACAAGAAAACGCAGATTTACCTACACATTATGACGTAATAGTAAATACCAAATTTTTATTTGCTCTATCTTCCAGCCCTACAAGTTCATTCCGTCTCGCTTCTAGATCGGACTGCCGCATGCCGCATACGCATACCGAACGAGCGATGGATACAGGTTCAAAATAACACAGCGCCAGGGGGCAGTAGTGCTGGCTTGGCTGCTGACACGGAACAGAAAAAATGTTCCGTGGCTGCTGATATTCTCTTACGCCCATGCTAAAGTAAGTTTAGTGTCGTAATAAATGGAGGGAGCCCAACTTGGGCAGCAATGAGATGAGTTGATGAGTAGAACAGCCTCCTCGCTGTAAAACGTATTCTTTGAAAAATCTAGGAACCTACATACCTATTTATTTATTTCCTCCACCGCCCGTCATCGCACTGCATAGGTGCATGTCCTCTGATACTGATTTAAATATCTTTTGACGACATTGTTAGGCTCCGTAATGTTTCACGTGCTGCCGGCACGGTACGATGATGGTGACGTTAAAGTTACATCACACGGGCACGCCTGTGATCTTCTGGCAGCTAACCTATAATTAGTTGACTAGCAACCAAGTGGGTAGGTACTTGTAACCTGTTAGGCCATCGGCAAGCTGTAGGATTTTTGGGGGATTATATTAGCGTAGCTGCAACTTGGGTAGGAACGAGTTAGTGACAGCTCCTTACACTGCCAAGAAATAAGAGGAGACATTCTCAGTTTTAGGTAGGTACAGGTCCAATTCTAGATTTGCTTCATCAAACTTAAGATACTAGCTAAATACTTACTGTACAAAAACATGAACATACTGGTTTACCATACATATGTACCCCTGCATTCAAAATAATTTTGCTGGGTAATAAAGTTATTTAATAAGTGTATGAAAAGAAATGTAATCTCCAGACATAATCCAGTTTCTGCTTAGAATTTAATTAATCTGAGAAGAAATCAAATAAAACTGAAATGTAGCGTTCTCGAGAAGTTGAGATAAGCATCCACGTGCTGTTTTATTGTATCCTGCTGATTAAGAACAAGTACTACTTATTTATTAAGTTAAAGTTTGCCTACTAAACAACTTCTTGTAACTCAGAAATGAGCAATTTTACAATTATTATAGGTTTTTGGTTACCGGTGCAAGCCCATGTCTAGACGGGACCGGCTAGGACCAGTGCCAGCCAAGGTTGTAGAATTTGTTCGAAAGAGTCTCCGCGGCCCTGGAACGCGGTGGGCATTAGAAGGTACCTACATGGATTGGTTTTAATCAGTAAGAGTCTGACACTCCCTTCTGCTCCGCGCTTAGTGTGAGCGGGAGGAGTCATATTTGACGATTTGCCATCCTAAACAAAAGGCCCGTGTCAAGCCGTGTTAATGAAAAGATAATTAATGGACCTGAAAATTGGTGTTTAATGGCGTATTCTCTCATTATTTCCGTATGCGTTTTTAAATCTTTACGCCATGCTCTAGGTACCTTATCAAGACAATGTAGGTTCATACCTAAGCAAATTATCAATACAATGTAGGTTCATACCTAAGCAAATTAAATAGGACTAGACATAACTAGGCAGGCTATTTATACTTTATTACATAGGTATAGGTACATACATTTTCATATCCTTAGTATCACACTTGAAGTAAAAAGAGAGGAAAGGAAAATTAAAAACAAAGAATTTTGGATTTCAGCTACACCATTAATAACTACCGGCCTATTGTCGACTCAAACTTCAGCATTCTCTCACAGCCCATCATAACAAATCACTCTGCCCTCTCGTACAACAACTAATAGAACATATCCTCGTGTCTCCCTCCACCCCACCGCACTGATCGCGAGTACATCACGCTCCACGGCGCGTGCATCCTTCCCTGCGCCGGCGCATACAGCTATTATGAAAAAAGCAATTAGCTGAAATGTTCAGTTAGGGGTGGCACTACAGGTACTTTACTTAGATATGTAACCGGAAAATGGCAGACTCCGTAAGATTGTAATAAATCTTAATCAGATTATAATTTCTTTATATATCTATAATGAAAAAAAAAAACACAACCGAATTGAGAACCTCCTCCTTTTTGGGAAGTCGGTTAAAAATCGTTTTGTAGATATCCCATCCAAATTCAATACTTTCCAATACATCCGTGTCTTAGTAAAAAAAAACAGTTTACAATTTCACAACATTTTTTTACTTATCTTACGGCGTTTCCCATTTGCCGGTGACAGACACATTGATTTGAAATTAACATTAAAATAATTAACTCGCTTTTCGCCTTGTTTTCCATTTCCGCAAGCAGACAAAGATACTGGTCCTTATCATACAGTAAGCTGTACCTACGCAGCTACGTTAGAGATGACTAGCACTTCGCCCGCGAGTTCGTGCGCTTGCTGAAGATAAAATATAGCCTATGTTTGTTCAGTGATAATATATAGCGGTCATAAGTCATTTATTCATTTGTTTAACATAGGTACAGTTATAGTTGTAAATTGTTAATAAAGAGAGCGCTATGTTATGCCAGAGGGCGTACAAATTTTTGTTAGTTATTAAATAAATTAAAATAAGTCTGGACAATAAAAAAAAAACAATTAAGGTTTGCCTAATACAAATGAATTAATAAATATCGCAAAAGAAATTAATGTCAATAAAAATAAGAATAAAGGCCGCAAATTTAAGGTTACATACTTTTTTTCAGTTAAAGGTTTCTTTGTGTTTTTATATATGTACAATAAGGTATTTCTACCGGTAAAATAATATTTAAAATCAGTCCACTGGTTTTAAAGCCTATTTATTACAAATTAACACACAAGGTTGACAGGTAGAGAATGCCTTGTTGCATTAAGCCCGCCCATGTACAACTTATTGTGCATAGTACATAAAGTTTAAATAAATAAAATACAAATCTTTTCACTTTGTATTAGCAATAATTTTTTCATGTAAAACTTTTAAGTAAAACATTTTTCAATCTAATTTTATTTATTTGTTTGTTTGGGATTAACGCAGTAGGACGTTATAAGTTTTTCCATACCTTATGTACGGTATATTATGTTTCTATTTCTTTTAATATATTTTCTTAACTGGGTTAATTTAATACCCAAGCTTCATATCGATTTAACTTTACAGCTTTTCTATTATTTTCTACATGGGCATGTAAATGATTTATTTAATGGATTTTTAAACGATTGCAATATAAATAATAAGGGAATATAAATAATAATAGATTGTAATGAGGGCCCCTTACAATCTATTATTATAACAATCGTTTAATCTTTGAAATGGTTTTAAGTCTGCCTACCTTCGTGATAAGCTATATTGATAGAATTACTTTCAATGTATTCATAAATAAAATAGGGAATATATTTTGCTGAAATATAAAGATAATTTTATATGTTACAAATTTAATATTTCGTACGTACATGTTTCACCCGGAAGGCGGACGTTTTTACAAAAACAAATCTAAATCTAAATTACAAAATAAACACTAAGTACTAAAAGCACTTCATTCCCAATACATACCCAAGTCGGAAGTCAGTTATATACATTGGTAAGGTCAGTATAAAATGTCACAAAAAATTAAATCATCTGAAATATATAAAAATCTCGTGTCACGATGTTTGTGATCGAACTCCTCCGAAACGGCTTGATCGATTTTTTTTTTTTTTTTTGTATGTTTTGTTATTTATTTTCCTTTGGCAGAACAACGTTAGCTGCATCACTTAGTAATAATATAATACAAACATAAAAATGTCAAATAGCATTTTTCGGTCAGTAAAACAAAATATATTATATGTCTATGCAGTAAAATAACTAAGTTATAAAATGTCACAAAAATTAAAGATTATTTTGTAATTTTTGATATTATTTTGACAAGAGAAATTTAAGCTTGTCAAGATGGTCTATATCAGAAACTTAATTAATTTTCAACCTAACAGTTGATCGCTAACTGCTCGTAATATAATTTACGTTGAATTCAAAAAACGTTTTGTGCATAATGCATTATGCACAAAAACGTGCAAATAAAAGGACGGCTTCAAACAAGTTTCACTTCAAACAAGTTTCAAGATAAGACAGTTTACAAATCTAAATTATCCTAAAGCCCTGTGCCCTAAGGGCTCTAGTGGCAGCCCTGCAGCCCTACGCAGTCCGGAGCTGTAGTTTCATCTAAATCCGTCGCGTTCGGCCGAGCGTTCAGGCGTGCTATGAAAAATGGTCGCCGCGCTCTCTGCGACCGTCGACTGCGCGAGGGACACTCACGCGCATCCTACGGAGCTCAGTTCCATCAGCTTTGATCGAATTAGAAATTCATTTGGATTTGATTTTGCGTGAAACTAAATGTTTATTATGGTAACTATTCCTAATAGTGTAAAAAAGAAAGAAACAGTATTTATTGTCGCAGAAGTATCAGAATATCTCAACACTAAACTTTTCCCGCGGTTTCGCTCACATACTTGTAAAGCATGTAGACCTAATACAACAGGGTACCGGTGTGCATTTTTCGAGGAAAGTTTATTGCATTTGGCGATAGCTAGCGTACGTGTTTAACAGTTAAAGAATAAAAAAAATCTTATCAGTGCTTCCAGAGATGTTCTCTATTATTTCAAAATATTATAAAGCTGAAGAGTTTCTTTGTTTGGTTGAACGCGCTAATCTTAGGAACTACATGTTCGAAATGTTTTTTTAGTGTTGGATAACCCATTTATCGAGGAAGGCTATATTACTACTACTAGACTTATAACATCACGCTACAATCAATAAAAGCATTCATGAAAAATGTTGCGAAAGAAGTTGCGTGGGTCAGTTAGTAACAAAATAAACAATTTACTTTTACCGATGCGCTGTTGGTAACACGTGAAACTATTACAAACAGACAGAGATGTATATTATATAGTAAAATAATATGAATACGGATACCTTTGAATAATTTATTTAGCCTGCCAGTAGTTACTACCTGCATTAGTACATTACTGCATTATTATATTAATTATTTTATTAGTGTACCAACTACATTTTAATTTGAAACGTATATTTGGTGTTCCTTAATATTTAAAGTTGAAACATATTTTGTTAAATTTTGCATGCCAATACTCAGGCAGAATGTGCACGGGCCAATATATTTTTTACCAACTTTTGTTAAAATACCCACATTCTATGCGAATAAATGATTTGATTTGATTTGATTTGCAGCGGCCAGCAAAAGAGGCATTGATGGACGAACGTTTAAATGTGGGCCGAGGCACACATACGTAAGTCCATCAATGCCTAGTTGTGACCAAGGTTAGTATAGTACTTTTCTTAAATAATACACGGAAATTAAAATACAATTATTTTTCAAAATCAATGTCGAACAACTAACAACAAACAATATTCATGCGTTTTTTATTTCAATAAACAGCTTCATATTTGCAAACCAGTTCGAAATTTAAATAAAACCTTTGATTAGTTACCTCCTTGGTTGCCATGTTTCAAAACAAAAGATCGTTCCGTTTTTAAATGACACGACCGATATCAGATTACTATGTAATTTATTTGGCCGCAAAACACGACAGATATGGATTATCATACAACCACCGACCGCTGCTCGACCAGTACAGCAATTTCAATTTATCTCGAAGAAGGTTGTCAAAATAATGCTCACATTTCCAAGCATGTTTGAGAAAAAGTATTTTATTGCAAACTTCACTATTACTGAGGAAAAGTGAGATTCGTTATGTAACCGTGTAGCTAGTACAAGTGCAACAGTTGGAACATTATAAAATCGTTATAACTTGGATTTGATTGCGCTTTGACAAATAATGAAACACAAAGTTTCAGTGAACTCGGAATTTGAACAGCGCGATTAATGCGTGGACATTGCATAAATGCGCATAAAACATTTGTTGCAGTTGGATTGATATTCGGTATTTAACTACTCAAAATATTTTTCATCTGACGAAAACACTGAAAAATCCCAAAGTCTATAGTAGAGCAGTTGTTTTACACTTGTGCATACTAGAGGTTCGCCCCAGCTTTGCTTGGGCTTTTCACGTATTGTTCAAATAGTGATTTTTTCCAATAGATGCGATGGCTCCGTAGAATACCGCATGTCTATAAAAAATTTCAATAATTGAATGTTCACTTCATAATATTACTATAGAAATATACACAGTTCACTTGCCAGTGGAAGAATCCCACAGAGAGCTAAAAATCCCCGCTTTGGTAGAATTCGTAGCGATATCGGTGATGCGTAGCGGACTACGGCGTAGATCACAAACTGCACGTACTCGTAGATGTCTCGTAGGAGATCAGCGAAGCGTAGCGCGTAGCCGCGTAGCACCCCTTACACGCTTCATTGAATACATATTATTTTTTTCATTTGATTATTTTATATATTTTTTTATAAAGAAGATATTATTTACCTACTTGGTTGAACAGCCTATATTTTTAGTATTTTAATACACAGTTTTAGAATTGAATTCACTATTATTCCACAAAAGTGTCGGTCATTGCACCAAAACAAGGACGATGGTAAAGGATCGAGTTACGGAGGAGAAAACAATAATAAACTACTTTTTAAATGAAATAACCAATTATAAAATACTTAATTTGTTTTACAAAGTTCTATCCAATTGTTACAAGATTGAAGACACTACTTTAGAAGTTTAGAACATTGACATCAGTGAGTAAATTTCGTTTGTTCTCCCTTCGCACTTGCGCGTGCGCATGTACTGGTGTTTCGGTGTTTGTGTACGATCACACATTTTTGTGTCTCGCCGCCACGCTCGCTTGCCGTAATTGATGGTCACCGCGCGTGAGTCGAGTGTGAGTTGTGTCGTGTCTACCCTCCTGCTATCCAGCTATTTGTAGACCAAAACAAAGGACCCGTGAGGCTTCCGGTTGAGGTGGCTTGCTCAGGAATATTATCTATTTGGGACTCTATCATCACATTTTGAGAAAAGCGGTACAAAACCAAAAAGGATAGAAACCGGCCAAGTGCGAGTCAGATTCGCAGATGAAGGGTTCCGATCTAGTTACAATCCAAATAATCACTTTTCTTCATCATGGAAGAACGTCATTTTTTCGTTTTGTTATGTGGGACACACACTGTCGAAGTTTCTACTGTCTTTCTATTTTGGTTTATGACTTTCAGCCCGCTAATAGACAAACTGGTAGATGGACAGCGGACACTTAATAATAAAGTTCCGCTAGTAACGGGTACGGAACCCTGCAAATGGCTACCTAAAAAGAAAAACTAACCTATTACAGACACGTTACTATGTTGAGCTCATCACACAGTACATGCATCGTTAGGTACCGAGTTTCTGTTTATAATGTCTGTCTGCCCAAATAATTAGTAACAAGGTAGGACAGTTAGCTTGCAATGAATCAGGCAGGTCATATCGTTCGCGATCAAAGAGCGCCACCGCGGCCGTCGCCATTACGACGTTCCCGCCAAAACGACGAGCGCCATCTTGTTCCCGCCGGCTGTCAGTCGCGACGGATCTAGCGGAACAGCGCACGCGCAGCCCAGCTAATAAAACGCTTATGCTGATTAATTGCGACGCACATTACGAATAACTCCGTCCGTCTGTCACGGTTTGTCTCCTTAATATCTTTAGAACCAGCGCTGAAAATGAAAAAATACCCGCCGCGAACAGGCGCAGAACTAAAATGTTTTAGTGTGACCAGCGAGGCGTGCCGCGGAACGAAACGTATTTTTAATTCAAGTCTACCGCGACGAATTAAATAAATCTTTGAAGTGTAAAACAGAAATTAAATAGTTATAAATACCTTCGCAATGTAATGAGTAATTGTGTTGATTTTTTAGAAAATTTTCACGACAAGTTTTCCTGTTAAACTCGTCGGACATCCTCATTATTATTTATAACAACTGTGAAATGGGTTTTCAAGAGCGCTGGAAATTTCTAGAAATAGATCAACCTCATGTAGTTAAACTATTAATAAATATGTCAAAAAAATTAGTTGAGGAACCAATGTACCTAAATCTCGTTGGACACCAGTTTAATTTTAAAATTGTGTTTTAATTTTATTGATTGCTCTAACCCTATTAACCTCATTTAAATTTTTAAAGGTAAGTATTGTTAAACCGCATCGGATGAACGGACTATGTGCCGCAGTTTAAACTACCGTCACGCCACCTCACACTCACAAAACTTTCAGTGAGCGCATGAACGTCACGTTTCGACAATCACACTCATCGCGCAATAACTTTGGATCGCAATGAGCCATCCGCCACCAGGTACGCTACATGTGGCGGTAACAAGGTGTAACTGCGTCTGCGCTCGCGCAAATGGTTCGCAGCCAATCGCAGCCAGTCGCAGCGGGTCGCGGCGAGTCGCGGCGAGTAGCAGCCAACCGCGCGATCCCGCGGCCGCGCTGCAGGTACTTTGCGGACTAATTGGACGTACCAGGCTCATTGTGGTCATCATAGTTGGCTGTGCATCTAATTTATGATTGGAACATTAATTTTTATTCAAGTGGCTAGTTGCTGGTTGTTGGGATACGAAATTGACTGTTACTAACAATATTTTGGTTGTATAATGCCTGATTATTACCTGTCTGCACAACAGAATAGTTGAAAGAGAAATAGTGTTTCACGTATTGTGCCTAGAACAGAGTAGTAATCAATATTCTATGGTTCATCGATTAATTTACTAGTCATAAAAACGTAGCTTGTATTCAACTGTTGCTTAAACGCAGTTATGCTGCTAGCTATTAACAGCTAACGTTAATGAATTCCACAAATCGATTATTGCAAATTGCTTGAAACTGAATTAATAACTTACTTCCTACACTGTAACACTACACAACCAACATCTGTACATCTGGCGAACTGCCTACGTTAGTAATGTTTTCCTCGACAACATTACTCTCTCCGCACAGTAAACTTACAGTTATCTGGAAAAACACGAATTAACGTCTCGTACCCAATTACATTTTGGCAAGCTTTCAGCTTCGTATCATAAATCAGCTGTTGGTACGTCAGCGTATGAATGGCAGCGTTCCGCGGACTTGAAAGCGCGCTTCCACGAAGGGACGCTCGAGCGGAAGCGGTTCTGCGCGGCTGATAACCGCTGGATCTAGTGTGCTAGTGGCTTTATTTATATTTACGTTGTTTGTGATTATTTAATATTTTGTTTAGTTTTGATTATCGATGCTGATTTGTTCAAAGCTGCATCATAATTTTACACCGCTCGCAAAACAGTTCATGTAAAATGTAGGAAATTATAATCAATGATAAGATGCTGTGTGTGAATGATATGAAGTGTGGCTACAGCTTCTGCAACATTAAACTTTGCTCTTTAGCTGCGTGTTTTCTCGCTGTTTTTTCCACAGCGACAAACTTTTGCAGAGTCATAGTGCCGGAGGCCATGCCATGGTCTAGGCTTTTGAAATCAGTTTCCCTGCTACAGTTCCATCTCAATTTTCTTAACTTTGCCATTGAAAAACGTATCTAAGTAATCCTCATTTCAACTTAGCTACTGCACCACTGTCCATCGATATAAAGGTAGTACATGCACGTCTGTCCGTCCGTCTGTCTGTCGTTTGAAGTGACGCGTCGTAAATCTGCCGGCAAGCGATGCGGCTCGCGTCACAGCCATCAGCCACCAGCGCGGGTGCCGGGGGTCAGCAGGAGTACTGTGTCTTGTGGGGATATAAACAGATTATTGTTCAATGTTAGCTATTGTTGAGCTGTATCGTGAGGTGAACTGGAAAAAATGACAATATGTCGCCAAAACACTTTGAAAGTGAGCTATAAGATCAATGTTTGGCAAATTAAGTTGATAATTTTGGCAACTTAACTGAAACGCCATAATGGCCTAGAATGACGCAATTATTTGCCTGTGTGCTATTGATTTGGATTTGAATTGATTTTGGGGAATTAGGTTAATGACATTATATGTATTGGTATAAAGAAAATACGGGAAAACCTTTTCCAATCGATCGGATTCGTATTTTTCACGATGCTGTGACGACACAAGCTGAAATAGGTACTGTTCTGAACAATAAAGTAAAAGATGCTACGAAGAAGATATGTAAAGTGCGATTTGGTTTCACAATAATAATATTATTGCTAACGATAAAGATTTTCAGGAAAATCGTAATAGTGCTTGACGCTTCCGGAACCAAATGACATAATGATTCCACGGAGAAGCGAACTTAATGATTGCTGTAAACGTAAATATTATATTGAAATAGTTTTGCAGATTCTTCTCAGTTCATTAACTTTCGTTTTCATGATATTTGCTGAATTGTACAGAAAAAGTGGAAAATAAAAATTAAGTATAACAAAATAAACAGGAGTTTTTCATAAATTAAACTACGAGTAACTGATACATAACAATATTGATAACAAAAAAATACATCTCATTAGCAAATATTAGCAAATTCAGACCGTAGCAGATAGTGCGCGGGCGCAGAGGCGCGGCGGAGCGCGGCCGAGGGCAGCCGAGGGCGACCGAACGCGCCCGAGTGCTCCCGAGTGCGGCCGACTGCGGCGGCACGGACGCCGCTCGGCAAATACCGTCGATCAACATTGGCTTATGCAAGTAGTCAGTGTTTGTACTCATGAAAGCTTAGTTAACTGTTTTTTCATGGTCATCCTGCATTTACATTTTATTTTGAGAGGTTTTTCGATAGCCAAATAATTATGACTTTGCCGATGGCGCCATATCCGTGGCGTTCCTTTCCGGGTGTTTATTTCTATAAATTCCTACGAAATTTTCGAGTAAAACTTTGTTTTAATTTCCTTTGAATTTATATTTAGGTTAGTAAAATATGAACGAATGTCCAAGCGGGATAATAAGGGAGGGGAGGAAGCAGGTCATCGAACAATTTGTCCGCATCGCTGTCAACTGGAAAACGTGTCATCGCATTGCTGATCATGACTGGCAACATGGCCAATTGGCCACGTTGACTGGCTACGCTGATTCTTTGGCCGTTAACCCTCTGGTCACGTAAGAGTCGACTTGTGCTTGCTATTGTATGCATAATCTCCAGGTAAAACGCAAGGTTGTATGTCGGATCATCATCTGTATTGCCTTTTCCATATATAGGTATAGAGTGGACTGGTCAAATGATTGAATTTCGAATAATTCTCGACATTTTTGTTTCAAAAGTTCCTGAATAGTTTTCCGACATCTTTCAAGAAAATTGGCCCTAATGAAATGAAATCCGAGCGGTTCACAAGGTGCTTGCAGGAATCCGGAACATCAAAAAAGGTTGACAAGAGTCGCGACAGTTAGTTTTTCAACTGAAACACAATACGTACAGTTACAGACGCTCAGTTAATGAACATCACATGACGGTTGCGACAAGAGATCGGCTTACAGGGCTGTGTGTCTGAAGAAATTATCTTCAAAAGAATTTCAGGAAATGTTGACAACTTTATTAAGAAAGATAGTACCGACCGGGTGTCCTGTTAAGTAAGTGATGAGGTAAGTTTAAGTTCCTGTAAAAATTAACCTTGGTCACTTTTCCATATTGCTTTTGTGTCCTTTAACAAAAATCGCAAGTCGCCATTTTCTTCTAAACTTGTTGATGACAAATACAAATTGTTTTTTTTTTTTATTTGTTATATGGGTTTGCTCTTAGTAGCCTGTTCACTCTAACTTATAAAATATTAGGGTTGTTAGCGTTCGGAAACACAGACACAGGCAGCACAATATACAGGTCAATATATCTATGTATATACTATAGTCGTTATAATTATATATGTCATTATATATAACGCCATCCGCTGTTGCAGCCATTAGGTCCAAGATCAAAAATGGGATGGAAAGACGCCGGATAAACATTGAAATCTGCCTGGAAACCCCTAGAAGTTACTCTATGCTAACTCCATACGATGAAGAGATTGGAATTCTCACGGTAGCATCTCAATTTATTTTTGCAAACATTTTATATATTAGGCAAAACATACATTTATACAGTAAAACGAGCGACATCCACAACTTTAACACCAGAAACAAGCACAAGCTACATGCTCCTTCACACCGACTTCGTAAGGTCCATGATTCATTTGTGGGGCTCGGTATCCGTTTACACAATAGACTTCCAATTTCTTATCTTGATCTGCCTTTTAACTTATTTAAAGAAAAAGTAAAATCTAACCTCTGTTCCAAGGCATACTATTCTATTATACAAATTATCATGTTCCTTGTGTATAAGTAGATAGTATAGTAGTTTTATGACAGGTTATATGTGTTCATATAATTTTATTTTTTATTTTATTTTATTTCTTTTTTTTATTTATTTGTCTGACTATGTAGGTCATTTTTTATACTTATTTAATCCACATACGTCAACACTTGCTTAAGTGTGTATTTTGTTTTAGTGTCATAGTGCTAGTAGCTAACAAGTGATAAATAATGTATATATTTATTTTTGTGTAATGTAAATTTTAGAAGGAATTTTGAATTTTTGGATTACTTTGCATTTTAATTACTGTAAAATTCTAGTTCCTAAAACGTAACAGACAGTTGTGTTGCTGGGGAGTTTGTTGGCCACTTCTTCTCCACAGCTAAAACACTAGGAAGTGGTGACGGGCGGGCGTTTTGGGGGACTGTCTTTTGTAAAACTTGACGTTCAAAAAGTGCTGGCCCTCAGCCTAATTTGAATAAATGACTTTTGAATTTTGAATTTTGAATTTTGTCAAAATTACTACAATTTTGTCTGGCAATCAGAAAATGCACCTAATTTGCTCTTTTCTCGTCAACTTTATTTATGTAACCAGTATGTACTTATCAGTTTCAAAAGTAATTTTCAGCAACTGTCTCTGATAGCCCTGTGACAAGAGCATGCAGCACACAAGACATGCGTGGTGGGAAGGGCGGCGCCTTTGATACTGATACGCGAGGGCTGTGACATCCACACATTGTTACAGTTCGGCTTATTTGTGTGTGTGACAGCGAAGACACCGCCTGTGTGTCTGCAGACGAGTTTGACGTGAGACTGACGTTGTGTTGTGAAAAATGAACTGCTCTGATATCTGATAGTGGCGCTGAATGTCGTTTGAGTACATCAATTGTTTTTCATGGCATGTATTTCTTTTAGCAGATGGAACAGTAGCTGACCTAGATCCCTTAGATCAAGGCGGGGTTAAGGAAGGTTTGGACTACCCTACAGGCCTGCCGTATTATCTTGAGACCAGTGACTCTAGACAAGTAGACTACTGTCAGCGGTAGCGTGGCGGAGTCAATTGTCAAAACGTCAAAAATGTATGGGATTGACAAACGCTATCAAAATATCACTTGATCATCTCGAACATTTTGGCGTTTCGACATTGAAAGTCGCTGATAGAATGGCACTCTGTATAAAGCCATTTTTTTTGGAACTTGCATGTGAAAAGAAAATCTAACCTATCTGAGACGGGACCTATAATTTTCGAGCACAATCCTCTCGCTCTTGCGATCTTTCGTTTTAATAATTTAAATGCGCAAGTCAAATTGCTTCTATGTAAACAGATATAGAGTTAGCGAAGACATTTGAATACCTAGGATCTAAGGACCTCAAGATTTTCCATAGAAAGTGTATCGTTATGATGCGTTTGACGTTCAAATCTGAAAATAAATGGAAGACGAACGTTTATTCTTCAATTTTCCTGTTTTCATTCCTCGTAGCCACATACTTCGGTCGTTTAAACATTAACAAAGACACACGGCCGCTGAACACAAATTGATGATCCAATTATCGCTTTAGGCAACTGTAGCTTTAATTAAATATCTAATTAAAGGCACAGATACCATCGACACTGCTTCCGTTGTTTTACCGCCCTTCAAACCTTGTCAGTCCAGAATCAACCGTATATCTGAGTCACAGAGCTCAGAATCTAACACCTTCATAGCCTGCGACAACACCACATTGCCTTTCAAGTGAAAACCAACTCCATAATCTTAAAGCTAAAGTTCTTTTTCCCATAAGTGTGTTCCGGTAAGGGGTAAGGTAGGCGGCCCGATTACCGTTGGCGGCGGAGCGTGGCGGCCGCCGCTGAGATCTGAAGCGCATGCGTATGGGAAGCGCCCGCACTTATTAATAGTGCGCGAGATACTGCGCGCGCGCAGCCTGCCCCAAATAGAGGGGTTTTAGTGGAGGGCGGGTTGTGCTTTGAGTACAGAGAGGTTCGATAGGGATGCTGGTCCAGTTAAATTTCAAAGTAGATGTAAATTGAAAATAAACGTTTATTTGTGTAGATACAAATTTCATTGGCAGTTGTTTAAGAATCCATGTTCAGCGGAGGGTGACATGAAACTATGATATACTAGCTTCTTCCAGCGGCTTGCTCGCGTGATCCCTAGGGAACATACTCCCGGGATATATATAGTCTATATGTTATTCCAGACTATAATCTACCTCTGTGCCAAATTTCATGAAGTTCCTTCCAGGCGTTCTGACGTGAATTATTAATAAACATCCATCCATCTATCCTTCATCCATTCTCATCCATCTATCCTTGCCAACTTTTGAATTAATATTATTAGTAAACTTAGTAGCATTTATAATATTAGTAGGATTAGTATTTCCCCGCGGCATCTCTCATGTTAACACTTCATACAACCTCTTCCAGAATAGATATTTGTCAGAATTACCTACTGCAAAAGAGTTACTTGTCTTTATTTAATTGCAAGAATCTACTTTCAGTCCCATCTATTTCTATACCTGTACACAGCGAACAGCATTGCCAGGATGACTTGACTCTAATTTATGACGACACACACACACACAAGGGTCTATACTGCCCAGAAATTATCCTTGCAACAAAACAATGAGACAACTATCATAACTCATGGCAGTCATGAGACAGCCACAATATTACCGTCAAACAACAATGCGGCGACTATGTTACCCAACCTATGTATACAGTTATACACACTCATAAGAAGTAGGTACTCCCGAGCGGTGTCACTCCGCAGCGGCCCTCCTCCTCATTACAATCATGTCCTCGCACAACAGACAAGCTTTCAAGCTCGCATTTAGTTACAGGTAGGTACTACGAACGAGCTCCAGAATGTCCACTTCGATCTGAAAGACCGATGCAGTATACATGCCTGCTTCTACCAGTGACTTTACTCGCGATCAATTATCCGAAGGAATCATACGATAAAAAGTATCAAAGGCAGACAGCGATAATTCTCTCAAAATAGATAATTATAAGAGCGAGACCTCTGGTACTAAAGTGCTGCTTCACGATGATATGACCATTATTCAACTGGTTCTGAAAAAGAACTGCCGGCGAAGCGTGCTTAGTTAAAGATTCTTCATAATCTTGTCTGGAGGCTGGCAAAAAGCAGTAACGATAATGTTGGTAGCACAGCAAAAGTCTGCTCTGAAACTTAGAGTTCATATAAACACATAGATACAGAACAGATACCACACCATAAGATGAGCTCATTAGAAGGATGCTTTTCATCCTTTAGCATTGTGTGCTTCAGTTCTATTGCATGAATCTATCTGCCAAGCCTTTTCTCAACTATATCGGGTTCAGCTTCAAGTCTACCCAGATGCAGGTAAGTACCACGACTCCCAAAGATATTCAAATTGCAGCCGGGAATAACGGGTTAACATGATTTAACAAGGCACGGAAGATTCTCGTAATGCAACAGATAGATTCATGATTGAGAACGTTTCTGTAAGACTTCTGTCCTTCATCCATGATGTAGCTCGACCACATAAAAGCCAGGTGCTCTATGAATAGCTGGGCGCGCTCGGCGGCGCGCGACCGACTGATTAGAACAATCCTGCGCACGCGCCGCCGAGTCTGTGTGACAGGCTATGTATAGGCGGATGTCGTCACAGAGCTGTCATTGTTGGGTCGAGGAACCTGCAGTGAACTGGTCAGGTTAGTGTACTGCCATGGGTTCTTGTAATTGAGGAACTGAGTGGTTTACGTTGCGCGACCTTTCTATGTGGTCAGTTGCAGGTCACTGGCTGAAGAAGTTGCTGCTACTTTTATCGTGCGAAAAATGGGACGAAGGCTGAAATATGGCGGGATATACTAAAATTAATATCTGGGCTACAGAAAACAGCAGAAAAGTGAAGAGTTGGTGATTGCGGCTGTACGAGGTCACCCCTAGCAGCGTCCTTTTGCTCGTTTCATGATTTGATGAACCTTTGTTTACAACCTGAAACATGACATTAAAGTTCATCTTACCACAGTGTAGGTATACGGTATAATATGGTATTTTTTATTGTACGTAGATGAAGATATCGTCCTTGGTTTGATTGTAAACCACATATCCTAGCCCTGCCCCAGCTCCTAACTTGTAACCCCTTTCCCAACTATATTAGGGTCGGCTTCCAGTCAAACTGGATTCAGTACGGTATTTCTTGGCCAGACTGGAGTCAGATATTTTATAAACCGCTGAAAAATATAAGGAAATTTGTTCTGAGTATTTTTTCCAACGATATCTTTCCTGTTCACTGCCAAAACAAAAAGAAAAATTCTTCAACCGTTTTCGCCTCCGGTGGTCCACTTCGACAATAATATCGATTCATTATTTTTCCGCCACACTTCAAGGCTTTCACTTAATCCCTCTCATAATAACACATTTGCACCAGACCAGTTAGCACCTAGTTATAACCGAGCTAGGATTATTTAAGTGGCAGATTAGCATGACAATCAAATACATGTGTCTGCGAGCTCATAAAAATAAAGAAAACATCACGGCATAAATTGATTTAATGTCGATATGCGCATGTCGTTTCCCTTGGCTTCCTTTACTTAACTTGAAAGTATTGGACCCACATAACGTCTGTGTTATAGGTTTGTCGCAGAGGGAGAGCTGAATTAGTTATATGGCCAAATGCCTAGTAAGTTATCCTGAAGTTCTCAATTAAGTGGCGTTCTGTGAGCAATTTACCAAGCCTTGACCCAACTATATAGGGATCATCATATCAGGCGAAAGACTTCCACTGGTGGTCGTCACAACAACCGCTCCTGTGAGCTACTCGGGACCCTCCCCAGGTCATCGATACACCTTTGGAAGTTGGGGTCAGTTCATTCAGTTCCATTTTAATCGTTTGCAGGCCAGATGGGCAGTCATCTTGCCTTCACAACCCTTTAACTGAGTAACACGATACTCTTTGTCAAATTTCCGAGTCTCTGACTACCTGTCACGAATATCAAAAGGACCTAAAAATCTATACTAATATTATAAAGCTGAAGAGTTTGTTTGTTTGCTTGAACGAGCTAATCTCAGGAGCTACTGGTCCGATTTGAAATTCTTTCAGTGTTATAAGATAGCCCATTTATTGAGGAAGGCTATAGGCTATACAGGGAAATTGAAAAAATACCCGAAACCTCTTAGGCAGTGAAAGTACACATGATTATAAGCAACTTTTGTTTTGGTAAAACTCCGAAATCTCGAAAAAAATATCAGCTGTTTCATACATTTTCATTGGCTAAATACTGCATTTTGTATGAAACAGCTGATATTTAAGTAGCGGGATAGTAAAGTAGCCTATGTGTTATTCTGGGTCTTTAGCTACCTACATACCAAATTTCATCGTAATCGGTTTAGTAGTATTTGCGTGAAAGAGTAACAAACATCCATACATACTCACAAACTTTCGCATTTATAAAATTAGTAGGAAGTAGGATTAACTTACTCGCTGGAAAGCTCTTCAAATAAAGCAACTCTAGTTCAAACTACCCCATGAATGCTACCTTTATACGTATGGTCAGTGAAAAGGCCTGCATCGACACCACGCCACGGAAAGGAAATTATAACTTAATCTATTAATGATTTTGCTTCCGTTGATTAGTTTTTGGAAATCTGAATGAGAAAATCAGTCTGTGTATTCAGCAGTGTAAAGTGCTTTCTAAATTGTTGACGCTTTTTGTATCGGGTGGCCAGATGAAAATTTATAAAAACACGAATATGAATGGATGGATGGAGGAGGGGAAGGCCAAAGAAAAGATGAATGGATTGTGTGAGGAGCAATATGACAGAAAAGGGAGTTAGTGATAGTTTGACGGCTGATAGGGCAGAGTGGAAGAAAAAAACGTGTTGCGCCGACCTCAAGGAACATGGGCAGGAAGATGATGGCCCAGATGAAAATTTCGAATAGACCAAACAATCAATGACAAGCGCAGCCACAATGAAATCTAGTCACACAATAATCCATAAAAAATGGAAAATCATAAAAAGCGTAAAGCTATCAAGTGTCGCATGTTTTATATTCTCGTAAATGTATTTTTTGAAGGCGACAGCTCTCGCTATCGGCTGCGGTCACGGCGCGCGCTGCTATCAGAATCTGTTCTGTTCCGCGCCACCTTTGCTAATCTGAAGTAAACATTTAATTTTCGTGAAAAATGCAGCTTTAACGACAGCTATAAATATGAGCTATAGAAAAGATAAAAGCTGAACAATGCTAGTGTTGGGATTATAAATCGTGGTGCAGTGTGGGGCTGGCGCTGAGACAATCGCACATTATCCACGCCGCCCGACCGAGAACAATGCGCTTTATAGCTTATTTATTAACGTTATAACGTACTCACCGAACTCTTGTAATACTCTACGATATAATTTCATACAAACGAGCTTGTTATTGATATTTTATTTGTGCTATATGTTTATTAATATTTATTTTATAGAAATTCATGAGTGATTGAATTGTTTGGGTGACGTTCTTAAATATTTAGTTTTAATAAAATAAATTATTTTATTTGCATCGGTATCAGAGTTTCAAAAACATAAATATACGCATTTCACGCATCTTGTGGTTCATTTTAATTTATTATTCTGTTTATCCGTGTAACAAATATGACCGTCCCAAAACATCCTTAAAAACTAATTTCCTAACATTTTTCAAAATTATCAGAATTTCCCCGTTACTAGTGAATCTGTTTTGCTCTCACCTGTACGAGGTGTGCACCGCACAGATTACGTAAGCCATACAATGGCTGCCATAATACCGCTCGTAAGGGCTAGCTTTCACAGGTTTCTGTTACCTGCACCTAGGTAGGTATAGCACCTGTCTAACTGCACCAGTGGTCGTTGGTCCCAGCTGGAATAGAAGTGAACTCTATTCTGCTGCGCCTGCCTCTTTTATAATTATTGTTGACAGGCTCTCATTTGACCACTATCTCATCTGATGGTAAGCGATGATGTGGTCCACGATCGCCGAGCACGCTTACCTAGAAGTCACCTTTTCACTATTGAAATAAAGACCCTAGGGTTGTAGCTATCAGGAAGCAAACGAATGGATGGAATTTTCACCTTGCACCCGATGTGCCATATGGAATGAAAATGTTCAATTCCGACGCACACTCTTCGAAATGTTACCAATAGAAAATCAAAACTCGGCGTCGATGTTCAAGGCTTAGGAACTTTGTCTCGACTCTAGTGCTTCATCTATACTTCTATACTAATATTATAAAGAGGAAAAGTTTGTGAGGTTGTAGGGGGTAATCTCTGGATCTGCTAAACCGATTTTGAAAATTCTTTAAGCAATAGAAAACCTTACCAATACAAATACTTCAAATATATTTTCGTCTTTCAGCACCTGAACTAAAATTGCTAGTGCTGTGTGCAGGAGTTCAACAATCAAATGTATATGTACCTAACCACATAATGGCAAAACTTCAAAGGCACCCATTATAACAGCTATGGAATGCGAACAACCATAATTACGTGGTCAAACGGTTCAACCAAAGATGAAAATCAGCCAAGTGCGAGTCAGGCTCCTACGCGAAGGATTGCGACCGAATCATGTTTCTTTGAAACCAGAAACTTCTGTAAGGTTTTCCTGTATTAATCTTTATGAAATACTAGTTTCTGCCAGCGGCTTCACCCGCGTATTCGCTTGCGAACATACTCCCGGGATAAAAGTAGCTCTCTCAGACTCTAGGCTATCTCTGTACCAAATTTCACTTAAATCGGTTTAGTAGTTTAAGCGTGATTGCAAAACACACAGACAGCAGAGTTACTTTCGCATTTTATAATATAAGTAACTATGGATTTTCAGTATTTGATTCAAATTTTTGGACGCACTAGTTTCGGAGTTAAGGGCGGAATGCTACATCTTCATTTATTTCCATTATATTTTTTTGGACTTCGGTACAATACATTTGGAGAAAATTGACTTTGACAGACGGACGGACAAGCACACGAGTAATACAGGAAGGGTTTTGTTGTTTCAAACAGACGGTTCGGTTCTAAAATAGTCTTTATCGGCAGTGCCAATGAAGAAACAGAAAAAAAGGGCGAATAAAATATAAAATCTCGTGTAATGCGTGGATAAATTCTACTCACAGCAGTTGAGCCTTGATAGATTTCACAGCAGATTGTAATCAATTTAGGATGTATTGTAGCAAATAGAGATTAAATACTGTAATATGGGGCATTAGTGCGTTGTTTTCAGTGAAGCCAATCGAGACAGGACGCAGCAAATTGAAGTGATATGTGTGAGCTCCCAGCTCGCCATATCATTGTGTTACGTTGTTCCACGGTGCTTAGAAATCAGAGTAAATAGTTTAACTTCATGCGTTTGAAATTCCTTTTATGTCATTTTTCAGGAACATTAGACACAGGGGAACTCGTGGTAACTGTATGACTGAGTTCTGGAGATCAGATAGGCAATGGCTTAATGAAAAATACTGGTATTCAACTGAATTCTTTTTTAAATTATTTGTATTCAGAATGTGGAAATCTGTACGAATTAGTTTTTTTAAAGTATAAATAAGGCTACTAAACGAACTGCCACCGCGACGCGAAAGCGAAGGCTTCTTAAAAATAAGAGAGTTGCCCATCTCCTTGCGTTTTTATTCGGTAGATCATTGTTTTATATGCGTAGAGAGCTAAATATATTTGTTATCGTACGAAATGTTAAGCAAGTCAAGGCTATTAGGGTCAGAGAGTCAGCTGGGATAACATAGCTATTTATATTTCATGTAACTGTAAATTCCATAGTAGGTAACTTTATCTCCATGAGTTAAGCCGTAACTATGGAAAAAACCCGATCTTTGATATTCAAATAGATCTAATTTTAACGATGGAAACTCTTTTATGTAGCTGTATGAGTACTAATGTACTAAACGATTTTTCTTATTTAGGTATAGGTTCGAAGTTAAAAATTCAAAGTCCAAAATCGTTAATTCGAATTAGGCTGATCGCTAGCACTTTTTGAACGTCAAAGTCCTACATAAAGACAGTCCCCAAAAACGTCCGCCTTCTCAGTGTTTTAGATTTTTTTTATATATTGATAGGCATACGTTTGACCGCTATCTCGCCTGATGTTAAGCGATGATGCGGTCTAAGGAGCACGCTTGCCTAGAAGTAACCTATTCACTCTTGACTTAAAGACTCCCAGATTGTAGCTATCAGGAAACACAGACTCAGGCAGGGAATTCCACTCCTTAGCTGTACGCACAATTAATGTATTCCCAAAACGTTTTGTGCGTATAGGTGGGATGTCCACCATGTACCGGTGGCACATCGCCGTACGTCTTGTGGTCCGATGGTGGAACGGGCTTGGCGGAATTAAGTTATGCAATTCCGTCGCACACTCCCCAAAATGTAACCGATAAAAACCGCCAGGCCAGCAACTCGGCGTCGATGCTCAAGACTTTGGAGCTTCGATTCGACGAGCTTATCATTGCCGATCATCCTCTTGGCTCGTTTTTCAATTGACTCGAGGGCATCAAGCTGGTATCTGGCAGATCCGTCCCAAAAATGAGAGCAGTACTCCATACACGATCGAACTTGCCCTTGATACAGTTTAAGAAGCTGTTCCGGCGTGAAGTACCGTCTTACCTTTGCCAGGATCCCCAACTTTCTAGCAGCCACTTGAGTTTTGGCCTCTATGAAGGGGCCAAAATTGAGGGTAGATGTTAATGTATCGGCAGGGTTACACCGCGGAGAGATGGAGCAGGGTCGAATTGGCTCCTTTTAGCGGAAAGAGACACGCTTGGGCGTTTCGCAGCATTGAACTTGACCAGATTGGCATCGCCCCATTCGGAGACAGCCTGTAAGGACACGTTCAAGCGCTCAACCATAGCCTCCCGGAGAGACCGGGACCGTGACCCACCAGCTCGTGCGTCAGACACGTATCTCTCAGCAACAGTGCTTGCTTGGTAGAAGAAGTAACGCAACAAAAGCCCCATCAACACATATGTCTGTTAAGTTTAAAATCTTGAATTTATAGGTTCAACATACACCTCCTTACCTCTTGTGGCAGGTAAGTTACTTTATTTCCGGGTCGTGAGTTACGAAGAATGTCCACTAGAACCGGTTTTCCAATAATATTATTTCAATTAAATCGTTAGTTATAAGTAGCCTAAATATTGATAGTGTATGAAGTAAATCATGGCATTAGGAGATGACTCAGAATACTGCCTTGTGGTACAACACAGTTTTTTAACTCTCCAGTCTTTAATCCTACATGATATTCTAAATGAATGTACGGTTTTCCTATGCATAGTCCATTGATCGTGCTCCCCAAACACACTTGATCATGAACCCGCTCAGCGCTCAGTCGTCAGCAGTAGAGTAGCTCCGTCAGATGAATCAGAACAAAGCCGTTCATTCGTCCGTCGGCACGTTTGTGTCTGCGCGCGCCGCGTCATTTGCTCCCGCCAATTTGCTCCCTTCCGCTGCGTTTGCGCATCCAAGCGGCGACTCAAAGAAAACCACCGTTTTTACACAAATAAGCGACATATTTGGGGTAATTAACAGACAACGCCCGGCGGCATCGACTTGCTCGCTTTTTGTGATGATCATCATGACATGTCATCTGATGGATTTGATTACTGCCATGTGTTTCCGAGTTGAGCGCAGTTTTACGAGTATTTCAGGAATTTTTCAGATTTAATTGGCTTTTGAGCGGCGTCCTTCTGAAATGTCGAAGTTCTTCTTTAAATTCTTTTTATTTTCTTAACAAATCTGCCGACAATGTCTGCTTGTGTGTGTCTTCGACTTATGACGACATGTGTTTTAGGAGCGTTTTCACAAAATTCATATTCAGGTCTTTAGAATGCGTTGTAGGTACAACTAAAATTTATTATAATTAGTAGGTACAAGAATAAATATGGTTAGTCCTACCAAATAAAATATGAACGATATTTAATTTTTTGAATTTATAGAGATAGACCACCCGTAATTGTAAATTATACAAAGAGTAACTAAGTAGGTATATAGGTAAGTAGATAGATTGATAGATAATCGTGCTCCCCACTGCAACGAGACATGCCATGCCTGACGTTGCGTGGTAGTACAATAATTCATTCTCTGCAACAATACATCATGATCATGTATTTGGGTAGGCACCTGAACCATTTGGCCTGTCTGCCAAGCATTTAAATTTTCAGCAACACATAGCCAACAATTAATTACGTTCTTATCAGATGAGAGTGAACCGCGCGCCCGAGCGATAGCACCGCCACCGCTCCCTGCCGCGAGTTCAACTGATTAATTGTGAACAAGCTTCGTAACGAACAAACTCGGGCCTAATTAAAATTAAAAACCTACTTGCAACAACATAAATAAATCGTTAAAAACGACGAGCGTTTCTTTACAATATGTCGCCGTATCAGGTCGTCGTATCGTTGTCAGTCACAGAACATTAGTTAGCAACACGAATTAACGAACATAAAAAATATCAATTACAAAGAGCGTACATGGTACATAGAGCCGTACACAGTACACACGCATACATAGCGCGGCGTGGCCCACCGACAGCGGCGGCGCTGCGCGGGCGCACCCTGCCTACTCGAGCGGCGCGCATTTTCCTCGGCTCTCGTCTCGCTCGTTGCCCGAGCGCATCCGACCGAACGGGAAAACAGACATATTTCTGCACAAACTCACATCACAATCTCAACTTTATCACAAACAGATTGAGTTTAGTTTTGATTGGCAAAAACTAAAGATGCATCAACACGCTTCAAATAGAACGCGACATGGAAAAAGGAAAGCGTTCGAAATGAAGCGCGGCGATTGGCCGGTGCGGGCCAATGGCGGCGGGGGGCGGTGCGGGAGCGCTGGCAGCGGCGCGGCGGCGGCGCGCGCGCACATGTGGCGGCGACGCGTCGCGCGACGAACGTGAGTGCGTGTCCATGTGAAGTGAAGTGACTGCCATGATGCTGGGCGGCATGGACGGCAAGGAGTACGGGGCACTGCACGCCGCAGCCGCCGCTGCGGGGTACGCAATGGACACCGGTGAGTCCCAACTTACACTACATTTGCATTTTAATAGATCACTCGAATTTTCATTATCAGCGACACTGAAAAACTTTAGGAAACTTCAATTTAATTATATTTGATCCACATGGAAAATGTCATCAAAGCCTGGTTGATAAATTAATCTTTAAGATACTCGTAGCCTTGGTTCAGTTAGGCCTCAAATACTACGGGCTGCGGTGTTAGCGTTGTTAATAAATGAATTCCTAGGTTTGTAAAATGTAGTGTAGTTATGGCAAAAACTAAACTGAAAATGGTGGAAACAAACCTTTGAAATAAAAATGTTAAAATAATATCTATAACCACCTAAAGATGATGAAAAATGTGCGGTTAGTGAATTAAGACCTACAAGTCGATTCGCAAAAACAATTTTAAACCTACTTAATAGCAATTGTTTTTTTCCTTCTTGTTTAAGTTTATTGTTAAGTTTATACCTTTGCTTGAAAAATATCATGCGACGAACTCCACAACAATGATGATGAATAACTGCTTTTTATAGTGGTCAAAATTGCAGGCTTAAATTACCAAAAACAGGCCCAAGGAATCAAAACATTTAACTCTATAAATAATCTAAAATTCTATATACAATAAAAAACCATCTCAGGACTGTGAAATATTAATTAGATATAAAAGTTTTATCGCATGACTGATTAGATTGTTTTCATTAAAAGTTGATTCGTACCTACCTACTTCTACTATTTGAAAAACTGCATCCTCTTGTTTTTCCAAAAGTATCTAGCAATGCGGTTTCATTGAAAAAAAAGTACTGAATTATTAATGACATCATTATCGTCTTCTTAAACAGATTCCAAAAGTGTTATAGTTATCTACTAATCCTAATTTTAACTATTCTAAATGAGAATCTAGTTTGTTTGTTTGTTACACTTTCACCTCCAAATCGCCGAACCGATTTTGATGTGGTAGGTACCCTCAGAACCGAGGAAACCTGGAGACGGTTGAAGGCTAAAATATAGTAAATAATAAAAATAAGTTACTCATATTAAATCTGCCAGAACAAAGTACCAATACATGAGTGTTGGTACTTTGTGCCGAAGTATACTAAGACCTATGTACCATTTGTACTAATGAAAGTAAAACACGGTGTATGTACTGGTTGTCATTTGCTTGACATGTTACACTTAAATGACGGCGGCGTTTTACGCACTCGTTATGTACCTCGCCTTGTACTAATGTGCCAAGAGGTTGCTACCTCGGTAAAACAGAAAGCGAACAAGTAATTAAATTGAAACAATATTTGTTAAACAAACTTAAAACATCAGTTCTGAAATGCGTAGTTACCGGTTTTGTTTGAAGTGGAACTAAAAATGCGATACAAAGAATTTTCTAAGAAAGAAAATCTTAAAAAAACTGACGATAAGATTAAAAAGTTTTGCGAGTATTTTGTACCCTATTTTAGAAGCTCTTCGCGTCCTATTTCGAAGAACCAAGCAAATCCGGCTCGAAGGACGGAAAAATTGAAGGTTTTAGATGGTAATTAAGTACCTATATAAATAGTATAAATACCAATAAATTCCTTTAAGAGGGTTGTAACATCGGCAATGATTGGCTCGTCGAATCGAAGCTCCAAAGTCTTAAGCATCGACGCCGATTTTCTGGCCTGTCGGTTTTCGATCGGTTACATTTTGGGGAGTGTGCGACGGAATTGCATAATTTAATTCCATCAAGCCCGTTCCACCATCGGACCACAAGGCATACGGCAATGCGCCACTGGTACCTGGTGGTAATCCCACCTATACGCACAAAACGTTTTGAGAATACATTCATTGTGCGTACAGCTAAGGAGTGGAATTCCCTGCCGGAGGTCTGTGTTTCGTGATAGCTACAACCTGGGAGTCTTTAAGTCAAGAGTGAGTAGGTTACTTCTAGGCAAGCGTCCTCCACTTTAGACCGCATCATCGCTTAACATCAGGTGATATAGCGGTCAAACGTGTGCCCATCAATAGTAAAAAAACTAAAAGACTTATGAATATTAATGTGGATGGATGGAGAGGGAGAGAAAGACCATATGAAAGAGAAGGGAGTTAGTGATAGCGCGGTGGCTGCTAGGGCAGAGTGGAAGAAAAGACGTGTTGCGTCGACCCCAAGTAACATGGGATGAGAAGATGATAAATACATTCCACTTGATATGTGGATTAAATCCAAGAATAGTAAGGTGAAGAAGGTGATCGAAATTATGCAAAGAATTAAATCCCTGATCCCTAGGGAACATTTTCGCGGGATATATGTAACCTCTGTGTGCCAAATTTCATTGAGATCCTATTAGACGTTCTGACGTGAAAGAGTAACAAATATCCATCCATCCATCCTCACAAACTTAGGAAATTAATGTAGGAAATTAGGTAATTCTTTGAAACCATTTTCCTAAAAGCATTTCTGTTCGTTTATTTATAGTGAACTAATGAAATGCAGTTTGTCGGATAACCCTCTACTCTATTAAATTGTGAACAATGCTTTTGGTCAGAAGACTTGAGAATATCTTAAGACTTTGTTAGGCAAGCCCAAAACAAAGGCAAAAAGATTCGGCAAGTCGCGGAGATTCCTAATCAATACAGTGATAAAGAAGTTCTCAGATTGATGAATAATCGGGTCTCGCTAGCATACTACTGTAAGATACAGATGATTTTAAGTGAGTTTTATCTATCATTCTACCGCCTTAAGTTATTTGGCTGGCAGGCATCCTAATTTTCCTTCTTCCTCTTTTTTGCCTTTTTCCATTTTATTTCGGCTTATCTCGTCATTCTTCGGCAAATGTGTCTGTGCTGGATCGACGAAATATTAGAGCATTTATTTATGATTTCAAGTTGTTGGTGACGACCATGCTATGGAGTACCACACGTTATAATATTCAACTATTTCCTATTTTTTTAGGGTTCCGTACCCAAAGGGTAACTTACGGAACCCTATTACTAAGCTTCCACTGTCCGTCCTTCCGTACGTCCGTCCGTCAGCGGGCTGTATCTCAAGAATCGTTATAGGTAGAATTTTCTCAGAGTTTTTATTTCTATTACCGCTATAACAACAAATAATAATCCCATCCAAGAAACGTGTTTTTTTACGGTATTATGGTACGGAATCCTGCGTGTAAGAGTCCGACTCGCACTTGGCCGGTTTTATTACTGCTACCGCATTGCTATGAGCAACTGAAAGTGTTTTTAAATTTGATTGTTTAAAACTCAGAAAGGTCGCCTCTTTCCAGTCGTTAAGAGATAAGACTGCGAATAAAAATAAAGAGTACTGGTTCAATCTAGAACTGAAGAGACCAAGCCCACTGTTTTGTTTTTATTTGACAGTTTCATCATCACTAGTTTTGTTTGAATGTGGATTTCAAGCTTCCACCTTTATCCATTTTCAGCATTTCCAAACTTACAGGCATGAGCTTTAAAAATAATACAGTATCTTTTATTTGAGTGGGTTTCCATGATTCAATAAATCCATTCGTTATTTGTTATCAAAAATGATGTGTCAAACTGCACGTGACATCTTCAATTCAGATTGCAATACAGAGCTACGAGTACATAGTAATCGCGCACCCCAAAAAATTATAAAACTGTAAATATAGACGAGGACCAAGAATTGATCCTTGGACAACGCCACAGCGAGTGACCACCATCACCAGGATACAGTTCTGATTTAGTTTAAAACTAAGTGCTTAGATACAATTACCTTCAAGCCATAAATAAGATGCCAAAAGAAAGCTGCAGCAACACTTGTCGTGCTCTGCTTGTCAGATACAGTCATGCTAAATTCTATAAAATGCCGTACAAAAGTCAATATAACAAACAGAATTTATAACCTAATCAAGGCAAGCTTATGTTGTGGTGTAAAATAAAATTAAGGCTTAAGAAATTTTTAACTGCAGGCTAACACTATTTAGCCGCTTTCTTTCCATAGTTTCTGTCAAATTGTTTCTACGTTAGGCCAACTTGATACATAGATTGTGGGATGAACCGATGACGCGGCAACAGCTGATACAGTCGTCTATTATGCAGAGCTCGATAAATCTTAATGTTTATTGTGATGATAAAGAACAACACATGTTTACCAATACTTGCACAATTAATTAGCGCCGCAGCATGATAGTGATGTGACGCAAACTGTCGATAACTCAGGTCGACGCGATAAGGGGTCAGCATCTTACCGTAAGACATGAATGGCGCTATAGAATACGTACGTAAATTGATGACATTGTCTCATTTTTGCTTAGGTTTCTTCCTCTTCAATGAGAAATTGTTAAAGAGTGATTTTTATCCTTCATAGATAGTGATTATTAAACATTGAACTTGGCTTTTATTTGCATTTATTTATTTTGCTATTTGTATATACACACAAAGAATCAGTTATAGATTGATCCTTTTTGATCATTATTAACTACAGTCTGATTTCGGGGCACACCACCTTTGTTTATTTTTCCATCAGTTTAACAAAGCCTCACTGTCTCACCCCAAGCTAAAACATGGGCGGCCCTATGTGGGACGTGGGTGTACCCATGTTCCCCTCATTTGTTATAGAATGTTATTAGTAGGTTCATCCTTTTGTCCGCCTACTGATCTGTTGCTTGGCGTTAATGGCATTACTCATTTGATTTGGTTTGATAGCATTTTTGATCACATGCATGACAGATTACATCATAAACTAGTTTAGTAGGACAACGATTAGGATGGTCTCATCTTATTTAATTTTTTCATAATCTTGTTAGTATTCATCGAACATATTTAACGGAATATCTTCAGTTTTGACTTTCAACTCACCAATTAAGCTATATTTTATCGTTTAAATAATTATATTATGTTGTGTTTCACTAGCGGTCATGTTTTATCCATCCAAAAGTATGCTGCGGTTATTTAGTAGTTTTAGTTCTGAATGACGAACTTAGCAATTAGCTAAAAGTCGTTCAATGTTGGAAATGTTCTCCCAAAAAATACAGGGATTTGACAGAATTGCTTGATTCACTAGATTGTCCCGTAATAGGGTATGCAAGGTGGGTTATATGGTCACAATCAATAACTTCAGAACTCAGCTGCCCACTGCTGGAAATAGCAGAGCCACTCTTTGTGCAAATTGCAGACAGTGATTTTAATATAAAGTGCAAGATTAAAACTGCACCAATAGCCGAATGATGCAACTTGTTATGACTATCTTGCGTCATTATAGTGAAATGCGTTAACAAATTGTTCGTTGACGTTAATTTCATTTTAATTAGCTATCTCTGCGCTTTAGTTATCTATACTTCTATACTAATATTATAAAGCTGATGAAGAGTTTGTTTGCTTGTACGCGCTAATCTCAGGAACTGCAGGTCCGATTTAAAAAAATATTTCAGTATTAGATAGCCCATTTATCGTGGAAGGCTGTAGGCTATATATCATCACGCTAAGACAAATAAGAGCGGAGCACTAATGAAAAATGTGACGCAGACGACGTTACACGGGTCACATAGTCGTCTTGATAAAAGTCTGAGTAAAGCTACCTAACGAAATCGTAGGTACGTCATTGAGACTGTAGTACGTCTTTCTAGTAATTGGCTCAGCTTATGACGGAGACTGAAACAGCTGATTCTAAACGTATATTTCCGCAAACATTGCTTAAAACAAAAGCATTTTTTAATAGTAAATTACAGTTTTTACTTCAAGATTTGAAAGCTTGTCACTTTGGCTCTTAACTTACCAGAAAGTATATCCGGGTGAATAATAAAATGGATCATATTGAGGAATCTATGACATAAATGATTTGAAATCTTGTCATGTTTTCCGAAGGTGGGAAAATTTGTCTAGCAGTAGGAAAATGGCAGGAGGCTTTTAGTTAATGATAAGTAGGTATAAACCAGGGATAGCGAACTTATGGCACGCGTGCCACTGGTGGCATGCAGAAAAATAATTTGGGCACGCCTAGATGCAAGATTATTCAGCGTGATGAAATTCAAGTTCAGTATGGTTTCTATTGTTGTTAATACAACAGAAATGTAGGTACTATAATTTGAAGACACAAAGCGGATAGTATTAAGATTATCTTATGCTATTTTCTGTCCATTAAATACCCAAGATAAGATTTTTTGGCGCAGCCATGAGGCTGCATTGTTATTTTTTAATGATAATGGCACGAGCACCAAAAAAGGTACAAAAATAACCTTGCATACAGTAATATCTTTGGTAACGGTATATTCGTGTGATGCGCTTAAATATACAACCGAGTTTTTGGCCCTTAGATTTTAAATTAACTTAGGACTAGAATTAGTTTTTTTTATTTATTTCTTTATGTATATAGGCTCGCATTTGACTACTACCCCGCTATCTTGCCCAGAAGTAACCTATTCACACTTGAGTGAAAGACCCCAGATCGTGGCTACCAGGAAACAGACTGGCAGGGAAACGCACAGTGAAAGTATTGATTTTATTTATTTGGCTCATCAACGATTGAATACACATCTATACTCATATTATAAAGCAGAAGAGTTTGTTTGTTTGGTTGAACGTGCTAATCTCAGGAACTACTAGTCCGATTTGAAAAATTCTTGATTCACCACCATTCGTTCGATAGTCGGTTTTGTTGATTTTGATTCAAGATTAGTTTGTACCAGGAGATTAGGTACCTGGGCTGGTCGGCATTTCAACCGATAGAAATGATACAGTGCCCTGCATTAGGTACCCTCTTCATAATTATATTCTTAATTCGAGAGAGAGATCAGGATACGTAACTGAACGTAAATTTTGTATATACAATCTATACTATAACATTATAAAGCAGAAGAGTTTGTTTGTTTGTTTGGCTCAGGAACTACTGGTACGATTTGAAAAATTATTTCAGTGCTAGATAACCCATTTATCGAGAAAGGCTATAGGCTATATATCATCACGCTAAGACCAATAGGAGCGGAGCAGTAATGAAAAATGTTACGCAGACGACGTTGCACGGGTCAGCTAGTACAAGTATAAAAATACATCACAGAAACTTATAGACTATATAATAGTGTAGGTACCAATTTCTTACAGGTAAGCACAACATGCATTACATTAGTGTTGATAGGTGTTCATTTAAAACTAGAAAGAATTTACTCACCGAACAAAATTATGACTAACTAGCTGTCCCGCGCAACTTCGTTTGCGTCACATTTTCCATTAATGCTCCGCTCCTATTTGTCTTAGCGTGATGATATATAGCCTAAAACCTTCATCGATAAATGGGCTATCTAACACTGAAATAATTTTTCAAATCGGACCGGTAGTTCCTGAGATTACCCCCTACATACAAACTTACAAACAAATGTCACCTCTTTATAATATTAGTATAGATACCTAATTTTTCTAAAAATAATTAAAAATTTATTATGCAAGCCTTAACACAGTGAATGCCTTAAACAATGAGTCAGAGTTCACATCGACAAGATCACTGCAGCTGTTTAATAACTTACATAGACGAGGGATGGGAGAATTTAGAACCGAGAACGGTTCTGCGAAGAGGAGGACGAAAGAAAGATTGGAAGTATCTATTATTTTTGCGTACCTGTGGGTGGTATTTCCACCGTGCACCGGTGGTTTGAGTTGTGTTTTCCGATTATAAGTTGTAGAAAGCATTCTTTTTCCGAATTCCCTAGAAAGACTGCGATCATTTTAATTAGGTAAGTATGATAAATTTAAAATGTAAACATTCCTTCGTATCCAGTGCGCGATAAGAGATACTACGACACTACACAGTAGGTATTGTGATAACTGCTAGGTATTCTTGGATCGCTTATCAGTATCTTAACTAATGTTGTATTTTTGCATCTTTCCGTACATACATAATTTTACAAAAACAAAAAGTTACTTAACGGAATTTTGGTGAGTCAATTTAAAATATATATCTAGTATAGCTACTGGTACCTTTAATTATGATAAAAAACAAATATCGCCGAAACAAAAAAAAATGATTTAAACTTTTTCTATGATATAAACTTATGTCAAACTTATGTTACGCAAACCGAATAAGATCGCTATGAGCATAGGTTTTCATTTAGAAAGGACGTAAATTAAAATTATTTTTATTTATTATAAGAAGCTGAAAATTTATCATTAAAAAATAAGAAGCAGAAATTTTCACAGAATTAAAAAGAAAAAAAAAAAAACTTTATTTCGAATCAACATCATATGGGTTAGTAAACAAAAATATATCTCTTTCCTATGTTAGTAAACTTATAATCTATTTAGTGACAAGGATGTTGTTCGAGATACATCTCCGAACAACATCCCCTAACAAAGGAGAGACGTATCTTCCCGCTATGGGCTTAAGGATGGAGAAAACTAAAACTGTACTACCTATTCGTCACCACACAATTTTCAAATACATTTCAAACAATAGTAACTTGTCAAAAACGCACCACTTGATGAAAAAACTGCGTTATCAGTTTAAAAAAAACTAGCAGTTAATTACCTGGTTTAGTTAAAATCGGCATTGTAGCGGCGCAGACGCAGCGCCGCACTAAACGCGCGCGGTTTATCGAGCAGTCAGAGGGCGTCGCGGGTTATCGATAACTGCGATAAAACGGCACCGTTGCGCGTCACTAAGCTCATTGTATAACTGTTTTACTTTACTAAAAATCTGTTTGTGTGCATTTTTGATGCGTAGTAGGTACCTACGGTAATCTGTGGTTCTTTCTGTATCCAGAATTTAATGGAAAGGTCGTAGGAATTGCTTGGCGGTAAGTTTGCCACGAAATTCTGTAGGTCGATTCTTGTTCATCGTGTGAGCTAGTTATTGAAATACCTACATAACTGTAGTGGTGGTGTGAAAAATAATTATCGATATTCGAAAACCGTCGCTACACTATTCCGAAAAAAAAGACTCCGGCATTAATTTATTTCCTCATTTACTAGTTTCACTACACCACACTGGCATTTTAAATCCGTGATACCGTCAGCCTTAGTGAAAACCTAACCTGCCCTCCGTTCTAAGTTCACTAGTGATGTGAACGCTACCAGTAAACTATCGACATCGGTCGTACGAGGCGCGGGCGCCGTATCGGAGGGGTCGTCGATAATCGCCGGTTATCGCGAGGTTATCCGCCGCGCGTTAAACAGCACGAGCCACGCACACACTTGCTTCTATCGCCTGCGTTATAATTACACACATTTATATTTGTGGTCGTTTTCAACGAGAGATTATTTTCTTATAATATACTTGAGAATAACGACATAATTTTTTAAAACAGTAGATATTATTCCTGCTTTGGGCTCTCTGTACGCGACACTTTGATTGTTGGCGGCGTCAAAATTATACAGCTTTATTCACGGTGAACATTGAGAAAGTTGGTAATAGATATTTTAATTGGCTGGAACATTTGGCAAAAGTCGTTGACACTTGTGTTTGAAACCTTTATCAGTTGTAATTGAAAAGATACTTATTACAAAAACAATTGTTACCCATTAGCCAATCAATTTAGAAAAATTACCTTCCTTCGAGTTCCGTTGATAGCGAGTCGCTAGTTCACCAATCTGTGCGCTTTTCCTGAAACACTGCACACGACAAAATAATTGTAGATAGGTATGTACATTTTAATCATGTAGGTATAACTAAAATATATATTCTGTCGTAATATATCGCGAGTGTTTAGCGGTATAACTTCGGTGAATACGATGCTGAGACATGGACGCTGACGCAGGAGGTAACTTGTTCAGGTGAATACTTTCACAGAGAGTCATGGAGCGTTCTATAGGTACTTGACTTAAGACTGAATGAATGAATGAATGAATGAATGAATGATACATTTATTTGCAAGAATGAAGTAGCTGACATAAGTTCTTAAAGTCTATGAGTTTCACTATATTCGGCATTTCTGCCGTGCAAATATTTTACATGCAGTACACATTTAATAAATAAGTAGCATTAACATAAAGTACCTACAAGTATCAAGTACCAGCTAGAAGACGTACGAAGGTCTTCGATTTTTTAAATGAGTTATGGATCACATATGGAGTTCGGAAAAACGCAAGTCAAGGCTCGGTCGGACAGGTCGACTCAGACCGTGACTGAGCGATGTCCTAGAACTAGCTACAGTGTTGCTCCCTGGATGTGGATGGCCCAGGAGCGGGCATTGGTACATCAGGAAAAGAGATGCCTATGCTCAGATTTAACATCATCGTCATCCACTGATCACGATGATGTTAAATTAAAAACTGTAGCTAAAAATATACCAACCAGCCAAAAAAAAAAAACTATACTTTTTCCGCTCTTTAAAGAGTTTAACATCCGTCAGAACATGTCACGATAAAAAATATTGATCGTCACAAAAATCATAAACAAAATAATTGGTGAAACAACATGATTTTTACTATCAATAAATTAAAAGGTTTCAAGACTGTTACGTTTGTGCGTCTGAAGATATTATTAATATCGAAACCGGAAACTCTTGTAGGCCAAAAGTTTATAAAATGGCGTTTTCCTGTATTTACCTCGACTCGACCAGACCAGTGTACAAGCTTAATTTTAACACGTTATTAGCAGAAATTAGTTCAATTCTAACATGATTAGGTCCCACCGTTGCACAAAGATTAATATTAATTAGCTGGATTGACAATTTAATCGTAGAGACAGAAATATTAAATGATCTGCATTTTAACACGTTATTAGCAGAAATTAGTTCAATTCTAACATGATTACGTCCCACCGTTGCACAAAGATTAATATTAATTAGCTGGATTGAGAATTTAATCGTAGAGACAGAAATATTAAATGATCTGCATTTTTTTATCTGAGTGTCAATAAACCGGCCAAGTGCGAGTCGGACTCGCGCACCGAGGGTTCCGTACAAACCTGTAGGTAGGTATTATACCGCGTGTATCTGACATCGACGCACAAACGATTTCCATGGGTCCAGGGCATGATTCTGGACACCCCAGTGTTGGAATTTTTCGTCGGTTCTTTTCCCATTATTTCATTTTTTTCAAGAGTACCACAAATAGATATCAGCTGAGCTGATATCTATATGTGGTTTTATTCAGATTGCTCTTTTTAGTGAAAGTAGTTAATTAATTATTTTTTTTTATTAAAAATCTCATTGGGTTAGGTCAGAAGAACGATTATGAGCAATCTAAAGTAAAAAACCCTTGAAAAAAAAAAAAATGAGAAAAAAACCGACGAAAAGTCTTGGTGTCCAGAATCATGCCCTGGACCCATGGAAATCGTTTGTGAGTCGATATCAGATACACGCGGTATTATAAGCAAAAGTTGCGATTTACGATTTATGAAGTATTAAAAAAAAACTACTTACTAGATCTCATTCAAACCAATTTTCGCTGGAAGTTTACATGGTAATATACATCATATATTTTTTTTTCAGTTTTATCATTCTCTTATTTTAGAAGTTAAGAGGGGGGGGGACACATTTTACCACTTTGGAAGTGTCTCTCGCGCAAACTATTCAGTTTAGAAAAAAATATGATATTACAAACCTCAATATCATTTTTGAAGACGGGGACACGTGTGGGTTTGATGAAAAAAAAAAATTTGAGTTTCAGTTCTAAGTATGGGGACCCCCAAAATTTATTGTTTTTTTTTCTATTTTTGTGTGAAAATCTTAATGCGATTCACAGAATACATCTAATTACCAAGTTTCAACAGCATAGTTCTTATAGTTTCGGAGAAAAGTGGCTGTGACATACGGACGGACAGAAAGACAGACATGACGAATCTATAAGAGTTCCGTTTTTGCCATTTGGCTACGGAACCCTAAAAAGACGACACTTTCATCAAAACAGCTAGGTGAATGTCTAAGAAAAAATGTTCCAGCTTTTTGAAAAAAAAAAACAGATATTAAAACAGTACATCACACAAATCTATCTAGCGAAAAAAAAAACTACAATAAACATTCGGTAGTTGTCCGCTAATAGCACAAACAGAGCGTGTTTGACCGCGGAGCCGCCTGTGTTTGTTCGGCGACGCGACGCCGCCGGCGCGGGCGCAGCCACACAACCAAGATGGCGTGGGATTGGGGACATCGGCACTGGCCACAGATCATACGGCTCCCGTTAACAATGGTTGGTTTCAGATGGGTGACCGTCTCATGTTTGCTTTCCGTGCTTCCGAGGGTCTAGACCGTTGCCGTCGGCGCTATGGCGGAGCGATAGTCAAGCGTTATGCGTTTTTGAATGGGATAGGAGTTCAGATTTAGGGATCTATCGTAAATACTGGTATGAGAGAGTAACTTATTTAACAAAACCAGAAGGCTATAAGAAAAACAGCAGCTATTATAGTCCCATCGCAACACTACGCAGATTCATCAAATCTGGTTTTAGAGCTTGTAACTCTAGAAAAGGCAATTCGTTTTGAACTTCTTATGGTGGACCTATCTGCTGGTGACTCTAAACATGCTATATATTTGATCATTCCCCCTTCCTTTTTTGCTTTAATTTTAAATGTTACATTAATCCAAAAATTCAGAAGCACAATAATTCCTAGCCCGTAACATGACACTAAACAGGAGTCTAAGTCCTCCGCCAAACATAGAGTAATGTTACAATTTCCTGTCAATTACCGATGTTTGTCCACTCTGATTCGCTCCTGTGGCTCCAGGATGAGGTAAACTGAACCTTAAAGCGGTCACGATAAGGATGATAGTCATGGTTTGTTTGGAGAGGTTATAAAAGGATAAGTACTGCCGCTCGATTTGTACATTTGCTGAACGTATTCGGTTACTTGTGGGGAGTCCACTTTGTTCAGACATTTGTACTTAAATAAAGTTTGCTAAACTTTATAATTTACATAAGTAGAGCATTTATAAATATTGAATTTTTGTTTTTGAGTAAATAGACCTACAGTTTCTTTAGGTTTGTTTACTGGTTTGATTGAAATTTGAATGCAGAAGTACCTACATCAAGTAAGTTCAAGTGATAAGGTAATCTGGTTTTAACACTAGTTAAATATCATAATCAATTGAAAGTAACATTGCTGTGTGGGTTTTTCGTGAACTAAACCTATACTTAGGCGGCGAACTACACTTTCCAAAACCCGACGGATTTTGTTTAGTTCACTTAAATATTGTTAAATCCCACAATATTCTTGCAACTTTGTTAAAAATGTCCTTGCACACAGTAATTATCAAGTGGAAGCATATCATTAATACAAGTAAACTAAATCGCTTAGGTCCAAAAAAAAACAAAAAACTTATTTAGAGAAGATTGCGTGTCAGCGCTATAAAAATCCGCTCATCAAAAGAAACTAAACTAAGGCACTCAAATAGTTCTCACAGTTTTAATAAATTAGTAAACAGTGGGCGACCACTCCTCTTCCGACGGTCGATCATTAGGCCGTGCGCGGGCGCAGCCGCTACCGAAACCAAACACATTCACACAGAATATCGATAAACCGTAATCGCATCACTATTTGTATTTCAACAAATCCGGTGTAGCTCTATTTGTTTTATATTTTTTGGCTTATTTCTACTAAATAAAAACAAATATGAACTTCCGAACATGGGCCTAGTCATAAACGCACTAAGTAATGATTTCCGCCTCAACACAAATAATATACTGCATCATCAAGCGGCGGAAAATTTTACTCAGATTGAATTCTAATAAAGACAATCTGCGGTGCAAATGATTGCCTTAATAGTTAATAGGGACAAGGATACGAGATATACCTACTAACCTACTCGAATCATGTACATTGTAACATCATATTGACTGAAATATTTGCGCTTTATTTTGATTAAAATAACATCAGAGAGAATAAAGAAAGAATTTTCTTTATGGTAAACTAGCACTTCGCCTGCGACTTCTTCTGCGCGGGTTTAGTATTGCAATTTTCGTAAGGATCTCAATTTTTTTCGAAAATAAATTATAGCCTATGTTACCTACTTCCTGATTAAGCTTTATAGTGAAACAATAGTTAAAATCAGTCTAGAGGTTTCGGAGCGTATTCGGTACAAACAAAAAAAACTTTCCTATTTATAATATTATTATTATTATGGATCATCCATACTTCAAAATTAATATAATAAATGCGAAGGAGAGCCGGACTGTTAGTTTTTCACTCCTAAACCGCTGAACCAATTTTTGTGAATTATTATTGTGAAATGAATCTTGGAGAAGAACTTGTGATCCTTTTTATCCCCGGAGAGCGTACTGTAGCTACTTACAAGCTCCGCTGCAAAGTCTTAGGTAAGTTATATCAATCGCTTACCTTAATACGCTTATCACAAGGATTTTCATCAATTAAAAGTTGTTCTTATTTGTTGAAGGGTTGTTATTCACTTCTGCTCAACTGTTTTGGGAGTTACAGGCGTTATGAGAAGGTTTTTTTTCTCTCGCATTGAAAATCAGAATGCAATCTTCTAGCCTTTTCCCTATGTCGGGGTCGTTCTCCAGACAAGCTATATGCAGCTCATGTCAGTATTTTACAATTAGCGATTGTTTGACCTCTACAATACAGTAACAGGGTAGCACCCTCAAGTGTCCCTTGCTAAGACTGCTGTCAGATTTTTTGGCTTCCTACTATCCGTTACGACTGTCAAAGCTCTACAAATACGAGACTGGACCAACAACTCTTTAACTGGATATGACAACGCGCTACAGAAACCACGGATTTCAATGTTTACTCTCTAGGTTTGCTCTTGACTGTAGTCTATGTCAGAGGGGACAGAGACAAAATCGACGATGGAACTCTCAATTTGAAGGTATTAGGGAAACAGATGCAACGAGAGAGAGTAGCACTCCTTCGCTGTGCGCACCTTTCACACAAAGTTATTCCTTACCAGCTCACAATTCCAGTCTATCAGTTTGTCCAGGCTTGTCCGGGCAAGTGACAGCATTGTTTGCGCACGCATTAGCCGCCCGCCGCAAGTCAACAGCAGCGTAATGGCGGCAAACAGTACCCCCTCCCCCCGCAATCCGCCCCCCGCCCCCGGCTACTGTCTTGAGTTGACAGATGCGCCGGCGCAACGGGATCGCTGCGTGACGTGTCGCTTGAGAATTTAAATGTTTGAAGATGGGGTTTTGATTTTTGTTGGGACTAATTGCGGTGGTCAAGGAAGTTGAGAGTGCAGAGAAGTTGTTGACGACCTTCCTCTCGTTGTTTAGTTAGAAGGCATAGCCGATCTGACAGTCTAAGAGCGGTAAATGATATTTATTTTGTAAGTAGGTTGTACTTTTACACGTCAATATTTTTTGATCATTTTAAACTAGATGACGCCGGTGTTTCTTTGCTGACTGCTCTGAAAAGAAACACCGAAACAAACTCAGAGGTCAAAGTCTCTTTTAAAATACACACAATCGTACTGGTCAAATCATATGAGAACCATGTAGATATGAAGTTAATGTATGAAGTGGTATTTTGAGGAAAAGTACCACACAGATTTGAGTTGACCTGTCAAGACAGTGCAAGCATTTGCCAGTTATCGTGTAGCTCAAACTTCGAACTTTAAGGAGCTCAACGACCTGACGAACAATACCAAATTAAGGACATTTGTGTAGGCCGCATAAAGAACTCAAACCACCAGAAATGAAACCCTAACATAGCAATCTACATGGTCCTCATATTCACAATACGTTATATGAGGACCATGCAGATCAGTGTCTGAAATGGTGATGATTGACTGTCTGAATGAAGTCCAAAATGTAAAGGATTGACAAGCGCTATTGTTTGTCATTTTCAACTTTCTACAATCACGTGACATAGAGCAACTATAAACAAAGCTAGTGTTGTTTGTTTGGAGATGGTCTAGGTCATGAAATCCAAAAGGATGAATTTTGAATTCTGGTCATCAGTTTTTGATAATGAGTAGCAATCAAACCGCCTTCTTTCTTCTGCAGACCGAGATGTTTATAATGCTTTTAGAATGAAAGAGACAGCAAAAAATATGTCGTTGCAACTTCTTGTAGAGAAAACGTAATTCATCACAAGTAGCTGTGTAGTCAGGTTCATTTTTTTTTACCGACTTCCAAAAAAAGGGAAGAGTTTCTCGATTCGGCGGGTATTTTTTTATGTATGTACACTGATTACTCCAAGGTTTTTGATGCGATTTCTGTGATTCTTCTAGTCTGATAGTTACTTGCCATTTGGTCCTGTAAAAAATAATTCAGTTTGGTTCAGTAGTTTTTATTTTATGAGCATTTTTGCTCATTTCAATTTATGCGTAGACGAACGATGACGTCTTCCAAGTTTCACCACTTAAAAGTGAAAAATAAAAACTTTTTTACAATAAAACCTACTTCCAAACAAAACACTATAGGTACAGTATAAAAAAATCAGTGTAAAAGGAACAAAACCAAAAACACCGACTATGTAGTTATATATTTTCTGTAAAAAAGTTTTCTTAGGGCGATGATGATGATCAGGCAGAAAGGTAAAACTACATATTTCGCATTCCTAAATATTCTTTTCATCTAAAAACAGTTTTATTTCTCATTTTACTACGAACTGGTAATACAGTTGTACGGCGAATTAATAGCTTTAAGATTACAATAGGTCTTCAGATTATAATACTTCGTAGAAAACGGTTTACCTAATCTATATTTCCATTATTGGATACTTACATTATTTACTGAGAGCTTGTCGAAAGAAAACTGTTATCAGCACTTGGATCACATGGCTTCTGAAAAGTAGAGTTGTATTGTGTAGCTATGTTGTTCCTACCTTTTTGCCTACAAAATGATGATCCTTACACGTAATTATAACGGACTTTCGGAAACCTCATCTATTAAGATTCCCATAAACACCCCACCCAGTAAGAGGTCCAGCTGGCTCATGCGGATATCCAGAAATAACAGCAACCAATGAAGATCACCTCACGACACAACACGCCGCAGGATAACTAATTGTCCTACCGCCCGATGAGAACACCGCGCCCGCCCGGACGAAATGTTCCGTGTGCTGCTGCGCTGTGGCGCGTGCCACGCCAATAATTAGTTATCGTGAGTTATGGCTTATGGGAGAATACTTTGACACTGTTTATAGGGGTTAATAAGGGGCAGATGATGTCTTGCCAATGCCAGCACACCTCCGGAATGTCAATGATGTTTGTGTGGCATCGTTCGGCTATTTTTAGATGTTCAAATACCACATTTTAGTGGAGCTCGACTATCGACATGGTCCATGTCCGCAATGTTTGCCATTATTAATATGTTAATGAATACGTTTACTCGGATAACGTGATTTGGCTGTCAATATCTTAGCTAAGACGTGAGCCGGATTTGTGTGTGTTGTCATATTTCTGTTGGTTTAGAAGAAGTTTTTAGACCACTATTTATAGATGAAGTCAGCCGGACTGATAGAAATTTACAAGATTCCAATACTTCAGAATAATAACGTTGCTTTCGTGATATCATGCATAAGAACGGTGATACACTATACTCTTATTCTGGAGTCTCATTCACATTGTTGAGATTAGAATCACAAGAATGTAAATGAATTTAACAAAATTAGATTCTAGAAAACAACACCACAACCTATGTTTTTGTTTTTCTTTAAATAATCATCAAGGAACATCTTTAATGGCCAGTCGGACCACCGGTTCACATACCGTACATCGAAGTCAAGGCACGTCTAATTCAAAACAAAATGTCCCCGCGAGCAAACACTTGCGGAAGGCTACCGCCATTAACTGGGCTGTCCTCTCACAGCTAAGGCCTCTTCAGACGCCGAGGGGACGCCGCGCAGTAGCTCTTGTTTGTCTAGCGGGCCCGTTTGTCGGCGACCTGTCGACGTGTGTGGTCGCCTGGTCGCATCGCAGTTGATGGGCAAACACAGTGAGCCACCGAGGAAAGTTCAATTACGGAAAACATGATAGATAAATAGATGAACACTACCTGTATAAATTCACTACCCCAATCAAAAACAGTGGAGGTTGTTTTGATTGTGGCAGTGGTGGATCGTTTAAGTTTAGGTTTATTTAAACTTAATTACGTCTGTGGAGTTAATTTTCCGCTGCATGAATTTGGTTCTTCGCGTTCAATTCCGAGCCGCCTTTAGGTACAAAATTCAAAAGTCATTTACTCAAATTAGGCCGACAGCCAGTACTTTTTGAACGTCAAGATTTACAAAAGACCGTCCCCCAAAACGCCCGCTCGTCACCACTTCCTAGTGTTTTAGCTGTGGAGAAGAAGTGGCCAACAAACTCCACACACATCTTTACAGCTGATCGTTAGAAAAATATTTGTGCTGTCATCTGAATGTTCAGTGCTCTGTCACATTTTGTTGAGTGAGCAGAAGTCCCATTTTTATAAGAGCTAGTCGTGGAGCGCTTCTTTACATACTTATCCATGCACATTAGGTTCGTCTGTCCGACTCAATGTGACAGTTAGTCGGTCATATTGAGTCGGCCTGGGGCCCGAGTCTGCTATTACAATAGTGTCAGAATGGTCGATCACTGATTTCAAAATGGTTGATTTTGACAAGTTTGGTAATCTACTAACATAATGGCATCATAATGGCGTCATTATGACATTCCAATGATCAACCACTGACTCGCCATTGAAAGAAAGCCATAGGAATGGTAATCTCGTACATAATGACAGATTTAGTATTTACGAACTTCTCACTACTTCAGATTGCTTCTAACACTAATAAATAATATGTAAAACTAAATAGAAATAAAATCTGGCATGAATAAATGCTCAAATTTAGCTCGGTTTTATAATAATGGCAATCAGGCATTCCTACCGCAATTCTAATACGAGACCATTGACGTTCCAGTGACCGGCCACTGACGTGCCAGTGACCGTGCGATTATGAATTTAGCAGATTACGAACTTTTAGCAAAATGACAGTGGCATGACAAAATAAAAATAGCAGACTCGGGCCCCTGTTGTGTTGCCTCATTGCCGAAGCTCACAATAAATTTGTCAGTAGATTTGTTAATATTTTAACAACAAATACAACAGACTTCTAAAAAAAAAACACTACAAAGTAGGTTAAAAATAAGTTTTGAAGTCAGTGCAAATATTTTGACACCAACTTCCGAAATTATAGTACACTACAAAGTAAATAATATTACTTTGTAGTGTTCTTTTTATTTGGAAGTCGGTTGTAGTTACCTTTTAGGTAAAACACGATTTTTTCAAATCGGTTCATAAATGTCGGAGTTATAAGGTAACAGGTTATAAAAAACAACAATAAAACCGAATTGAGAAACGCCTCCTTTTTATGAAGTCGGTTAAAAAAGTCGCTTGAACCTGTTGACAGTGATACTCAAACATGAGGATCTGTGAAGTGGTTGCATAGGTACAGATAGCATCATGCAGTGTGGAATTGTGGATCAATGTTCATCTTATGCATGTAGAGTTCGTGTTGAAATAATTATTCATCAACCTCACGGTCATTTTAAAAACTAAACTGGATAGAATGAATTACAAATATTCGGGATTTACGAATTCCTGACTATAATATCCTCACAATGTAAATGCGAAAGGGAGTTTACCGTGTGTAAAAAAAAGAGTACAAAATGGATGGACCTGTGGAGACGGTTACAGACTTATTTTTTTGCAATAATCTAAATTAATGCGAACCAAAACGCAGTCAAAAGCTAGTAAATAATTATCAGCCATTTATTTAGGTGTTATTGACTTTTGACTTAAGGTCATCAGAAAATATTGTACCTTGAGCTTTTATTCTAAGCTCAGTTTGTTTGCAAGCCTTTCTAAAATACAAATATAACGACACATTACCATTGTCAGTCAATTCTGGGTTCATTGCGACTGCCGAGCTATCGTGGGTAGGCGGGCGAGGAGAATTAAAACCACGTGTTAAAGATCCACGCACAATTATTATTTTAACAAGATGTTACCAGAATCACAATCAGCACTGTCTGATTAATTAAAACACAGCGACGCTCCACCGAACACGTTTTGCTTCCACGCCATGCAAAAGAATTCGGGGTTGCGTCAGAGTAAAGAAACGTCAGCCCCGCTTGTCAAAATGTCCGTTGTCAATATTGACGTTTCTTGATACTCTAAAAAGGTCGAAGCGCCGTTACGGCCGGACTGACATTCGCACGTCCTCGTGCGACTGCTCACACCTCGAGTTATCTGCAAAGACCAAATACAAATCTGTAGTATACGTTTGGGCATGCTCGCCCATCCCTGACTAGCTAACCATTTATGCTGCCTGTTTAAAATGATCTCGATCTTCACCGTCGCTTCTGAATTAAACACACTGGGCGGACAACTGACTTCAGGCGCCCCTTCGACCACCCACCCACTCGCATGGTGCGGTGGACCGGACAACCCGTCAGCGCCCCTTCCACCAGTGACAAAAGCCACACACAGCTGCTGCAATCAACTGATCCGGAACGTCGACCCACATAGGCCAGTCCCAGATCAATCTCCTGCCACCCAACTCACACCAGAGAAGTCGTAGTCTGATCGTGGGCGTCGACCCGGTTTAGGCCAGCCCTGTCGATCAACTACACTTCATACCACGTAGGAAAACGTAGTCTGATCAGAGGCATCGACCTGGTTTAGGCCAGCCCCATTGATTGACCACGCCGCTCTCAACTGCCTATCCATTACCCTACGCTCTAGGTCGATTCTCGATAAAACGAATTACAATGGTCATAAACTCACCATTTACTACTCATCATCTCCGGAGGCAGAGAGGGTGCCAGAGCTTGCGGTCAAAGTGTGTGAACCAGATACCGATATTGTGTCACTATCATCATCAGATGTTACCATTCCATTCTCATGACTATGGACACCCGCCGTCTCGGCCTCCTCTGCCTCGTTGACTAACGAACTAGCAACTTCAATCAATCCACCATAGCCCCTGGGTACCGCGCGCAAGTTTTCATGTGCGTATTTATAAGTTCGGTTAGACCCATCAATGTCTCTCAGCTCGTATCTATCGTGATCTAGTACCTTGACAATCGTAAAAGGACCTTTGAACTTTCGCTGTAGTTTGGTTTGGTTGCGCTCACTACCTTTGATAAAGACAAAGTCGCCTACACTAAATGGTCTCACTATTGCTCTCCCCCGGTTAAAACGATCTACTTCTGAAGAAGCAGCCTTTTTGATATTCTCGGAAGCATTATGCCTAATGGTGTCTAAGTCCAAACGGGGCTCGGGATCAGCATGCAAGGATAAGGTTGACATTCCTAATGACTTTGCTCGTATGCCAAACATCAATTCCGTAGGAGAGTAGCCTGTTACTCTGGATCTAGTGCTATTCAAAGCAAGCTGAACTTCGGGAAGTTCGTCGCGCCACGTTTCGTTTGGGTCATTCTCTACTATTGTGAGCAGACATTTTAGAGTGCGCATTATACGCTCAACTTGCCCGTTGGCTCTACTGGAGCCAGTAGCGATAAGATGAACCTCTATACTATGCTCACTACAAAACCGTTTGAAATCCGCACTAATATAACACCTACCTTGGTCTGATATTATACGCTTCGGTGCACCAAATAGGTAAACTGCCCTTTTGAGAGATTTAATTGCGCAAGCAGCATCGAGAGAAGGTGTGTAATCTAAAAGAACATATTTGGTGAACGAATCGATAATAACGGACGCATATTCCTTTTTATCACTTTTACCACTTAGTTTGCCCGTTATGTCTATATGTATCGTATGCCAAGGCGTAGACACTTTGGGTATTGGATGTAATCGAACCTGCTGTGCTCCCGAACAACCCTTTGAAGCCTTGCATACTATGCATGAATCCACAAATTTACGCACTTGCTTGCACATTTGTGGGAACCAATACTGTTCATATATCTTGTCAAGCGTCTTATCAGCACCAAGATGCATAATTTCTGTGTGAACATGATTGATAAGTGTCCATGTCAGGGATCTTGGTACAACCGGTAACCAAGAGCTGGTTCTATGGCGTTCAATTTTCCTATAGAGTATACCCTTCTGCACGTCATATGTGTGTGCGATTGCTTCTGGCAACTCGTTGTTTTGATGTTTACTGATAAGGTCACAAATTTCACTATCACGTTTTTGCTCTACTGCTAGCCAACCCTGATGTAACTCTATAAAATTAACTTTCTTATTCCTATTCGTAGCAACAGTTAAGTCATTTAATCCCTGCGAAATAGGTGTGGGCTCAAAAACGGGATTTCTAGATAGATAGTCAGCGTGACTCATACTAATGCCTTGCTTGTGAACAATATCAAAATCGTACGCTTGTAGGAAAGCCCACCATCTGTGTACGCGGGGAGTTAAGTCGGTTTTTGATTTGGATGCTTTCAAAGAATTGCAGTCGGTGAATACAGTAAAGTGCTGACCGTATAAGTAATGCCGGAAGTTCTCAACCGCACGAACGACCGCAAGGGTTTCTAATTCGTATGAATGATATCGCGATTCCGCGTCGGATGTTCGACGGCTGAAGTAAGATACCACGTGAGGAAAATTATCTTTCCTCTGGATCAATATAGCCCCGTAGCCTTCTGAACTGGCGTCGGTGTGAAGTTCAATGGGCGAATCTTGATCAAATATCGTTAAAACCGGTTCTGACGTAAGAATATCAACAATCTTTTTATGGACATCATTGTGAGAATCTGTCCACTTGATAGGCCCTTTCAATTTTGTTAACGGGTAAAGAGGTCCTACTATACGGGTGAAATTTGGTATGAACCGTCTAAAATAAGAGGCTAGGCCTAAAAATTGCCTAACATGTGTAGCTGTTTTTGGAGTTGGAGCGTCGACTAAAGCCTGTATCTTTCTAGGGTTCGGTGAAACTACTCCTGCCTTTATGACGTAACCGAGGTAATCTATTTCCTTTTTCATGAATTGGCACTTTTTAAAGTTCAAAGAAAAACCTGCATCAGTGAGAGCCTTCAAGGTTAGGTCTAGACGTTCCAGCCCTGTAGTGACGTCATTTGAATAGCACATGACGTCATCCATGTAGGCTAACGCTACCTTGTCTTTTAGGGAACCTAGAGCAGTGTTTATGCAACGCTGATATACGGAAGCTGCATTCCGTAACCCAAATGGCATCGTCAAATATTCGAATTGACCATCCGGCGTCACAAATGCCGTTTTTGCTATACTATCGGGATCAACAAGTATCTGGTGATAACCAGATGTCATGTCTAATGCCGAAAAATAGTGCGCGCCATGGAGGCGGTCGATTTGTTCGTCAATACGGGGCAACGGGTAATGCTCGGGACGCGTGTTAGCGTTGAGTTCCCTATAGTCTACGCACATCCTATCAGTGTTGTCTTTCTTTTTGACCAATAAGATAGGGCTAGCAAAAGGAGAACTGCTTTCTCGAATAACGCCCGCTTTTAATAGGGACTGTATTTTCTCGTTAACTATTTCTTTTTCCGCAGGTGCTAACCTATAGGGATGCCTTTGCACGGTCTTATTTGGATCAATAAGATCTATACGGAGGACGCCTGTCGTGACCCGTCGCGTTGGTGTACCGTCTGCGAAGAAATCACTATATTTTTCTAAAATTCTAGTCAATGCTAATTTGTCATCACCTTGTAGTTCTGTATCAATATTCATAAAATCAAAATTACTAGATTTGTCAGAAAAATTAACTTCTTTGTGCTGAGAAAAAGTAATCTGATATTTATCCATATGAACGTGTACGTTATGCCCTAATATATCCCTACCTATTATAACTGGTTCGGCAATAGTGCCATCAGGTACTATGTGAAACAACACTGAGAGTGAAAGAGCTTGAACATTGATGGGGCTAATAACCTGGGAAGAACATTCTACATCCGCCCTACCAATGCCCGTCAGATAAACTAAATCATTCTGCGCGGTACCTGGGAACTTCTTGGCGTAGCTGTTAGTCACTAATGAACAAGCGGATCCACTATCAAAAAGAAAGGAAACTGGCTCACCGGATGATGTAGTCAAGGTGCCCCTCGATGCCTTGCGTTCACACGCATGGACTTCTTTGACCGCCGCTGCTCCGCCGCCTCCCGCTCGATCTGGACACGCTGATGCGAAGTGTCCTGGTCGTCCACACACGAAGCAGGTGATTGGTCTTTGTTTATCAGCGGCTCTGGATGTCTGGTCGCGCGTCTTTTCTGAAGTAGCAGGCTCTTCTCTTCGCTTGCGGCAGTCTATAGCTTTATGACCCGAAGTACCGCAGCGGTGACATGTTCCCATGAAGCGTGATTCGTTGACTCGGGTCCTTTTCACATCAGGATCATGATTATCGTTACCCTCGTACTTTCGTTTCAGTGAAATGCCGTTGAGAACGCGCAGAAGTTGAGATCTTGTGGTCAGGTTATGAGAGTGGAGTTCACGACGAATCGCGGCTTCCTTTTGGCATAAAACTGAAGATACGAATCCGGTTGTAACATCTTCGGACATCTCCATCCGCGGGATGCGTTCGATGATGTTCCAAAGGCGCATGGCCGCCTCGCTCGCGGTTTCTTTAACACCAACTTGAAAACGTAGAATTTCGTCGAAATAATCTTGTGGCAGCATAGGTTTAGCAAACTTCGCAAGCAATACTTCTTTTATTTGAGGCCATGTCAGCTGCGCTGCTTGTAGCCGTGTTAGACAGGTGGCAGCTCGGCCTTTTAGTGCACGTGTAAGTAACAAAAGCAATTCTGCGCCTTCTAACTTACGGTTGTTGACTATGATTTCTGTCACGTTGCACCAACCTTCGATGTCCGCTTCGTTGCCATCAGGATCAAACTCAATCAGCTGGGTAAACGTGCTGCTCGACGGTTGCGGCTGTGATATAGCCATCAATCGGGATAAGAACAGCTCCATCTGTTGAGATAGGCTTGGTTCTGATGCCGGCGCTGAAGGCCTCATGTGGCTATTCTCCTCTGAAGGAAGCCCTTCATATCCCACTTCTGATAACGACACATTACCATTGTCAGTCAATTCTGGGTTCATTGCGACTGCCGAGCTATCGTGGGTAGGCGGGCGAGGAGAATTAAAACCACGTGTTAAAGATCCACGCACAATTATTATTTTAACAAGATGTTACCAGAATCACAATCAGCACTGTCTGATTAATTAAAACACAGCGACGCTCCACCGAACACGTTTTGCTTCCACGCCATGCAAAAGAATTCGGGGTTGCGTCAGAGTAAAGAAACGTCAGCCCCGCTTGTCAAAATGTCCGTTGTCAATATTGACGTTTCTTGATACTCTAAAAAGGTCGAAGCGCCGTTAAATATAATGAATTGACGGATACGTACGGCGTACGGCAGCTAGCTCGTTACAATTACAACACGTGCAAATTGCAATTCGCGAGCTAGCGTGTGAGTGTTGACAGCAGCTGTCATGGCGGACAACGAGTTGTGACAGACACCTGTCAAAATGCCAACTAGTAAACGTCAGAATGGTTTACGGATTGAAGGTACAGCAGTGGTCGACGATGGTTTCGAAGACAAGCACGCTTACATATCCCTTGACAATAAAAAGTGCCTGTAAATCGAAATAATAATGCTTTGCTTATTAATGCGTCTAAGGTTTATGGAGCAGAAAGCATTTACAATTATAAAGCGGACATAGCTACTTAAGTTTGTAGGCCTATTGAACAGTAAATTTTCAAAAGTATAGTTTAATAATCAGACCATTTCGATGTGCCATAAAAACTTAAGAATGTTAATGATAGGAATTCTTACTAAATGCGAAAGTTTGGATGGTGCTTGTTTCTCAATCACGTCTAATCGGCTGAGCAAATCATGATGGAGGATGATTAAAAGAGTGTCCATGGAGTTTCTTGCACGTTCTTGTCCATAGGATCTAATCTTTGGAACGTGCAACTGCCGCGCTGGAGACAAAGTCGGTGAGTGTGTTTTGTTGCAGAATAACTTGCTACTCTTGTCGCTAGCGCGGCAGAATTAGCTTCATCTATTTGACTGACAGACCTTGACTATTCAAAAGTGCCTGTAACTGGTCCATTTGAAATAAAGGATTTTGTTGTTCATATTTGTATTTGATTAAAAGCACAGAGGTAGTTTATAGTCAGGAATAACACACATACCTAAGCTTATTTTTAACCCGGGAGTATGTTACCTTGAGATAATCTACGAAATCCATGCGAGTAAAGCCGTTGGCAGAAGCAAGTTAAGTTTATAAAGGGCAAAATCAACATACATAGTTCTTAATTCAATTGACATAGCAACATACGGTTAAACTATGTCAAGGATGGCCACAAACCGTGTCAAGTGGACATACTTAATATTACTTATCAAACACTATTACATGCTTTGAATATCAAAACAAGTAAGAATGAAATAAAATCGCACCTAAGTTTGTTTACCTCTGGGCGGGCGCAGCGGACGGCGCGCTCTGATTGGTCAGTTCGTTCTGCTCAGGGTTTAGCAACATTTGGTTATTTGTCTTTCATAAACAAGGTTTCTGTAATGTCAACAGTTTTAAAGTTTATTGACGTTTGCAAGAATATTTTATTGACAAAACTCAATTGATTTTGTTTGTAATTACGCGGTTATGCCCTAAAACGGGAAGGGTGGGTACCTGAGCTACATAATTTATTTTAGTAATATATTTTTATTATGGATTTAGTTTTCCTCTTCGCTCTTACCATGTCTCAAACTATAAATGGTTTTTCAGAAGTGCCTGGTCATATTTATGGTAGATTTTCTACTTTATATACTAGATTATGTCATATCATCCTAATAATAATAATATGTGCGTTTAAACAACCTCTGTGTGATTCACATTTCACTAATTCCGTAACCAACCCAAACCCAATAACTACAAAGTAGCCTCAAACACACGGAAAACAGTTTATCGTGCGCGTAAATAAATCAAAAGCGTTTGTAATTACGGCAACTACGCGATATGCGCGTCACACTACATCTGTATTAGAAAGTTGATTAGCGGCGCGTGCGCAGGCCCGCAGGCCTCTGATTGGCTGCCAGTCATCGTAAAAGTGTTTAAACGTCGAACAGTTGAACAGGCGCGTTGCGTCGAAATAGTGATCGATAACGTAACAAGGACGACGATATGTTTTGATTTAGTTTAAATCGTACCTATATGGGTCAAAATTATGATTCTTCGAACTCGTCTGTGAAACTCGCCTTAAACTTCTATGGGTTTTAATGACATAGGGAACAACCTGAGCTCATATGTAACTATGTACTTTTTGTTACTAACTAATTTATACATCTGACTTACACAATTCTGTTGGTCAAAACTTAAAAGAGTCTCCAAGAAAAAGTTGATTTATACGCATTTAGGTGTCTCACAATTGACAATACATGGAAAATATACGTATAGTCTTGTTTGGCTACAGATTGTATAGTTAACAACATATCTACAACCATATCCTATCTCTCTTCCTAGCCTTCGAAGAGTGTGCCCAAGAACGCCACGACCTCATCCCATCGGCCCCCTTCTACCATCGGACATACAGATGCACTGCAACTTACCATCCCTATCATGTTGCTATTCCACCAATTCGCACTAAGCGTTTCCAAGCGTCTTTCATAATGCGCACAGCAAAGGAGTGGAACTCTCTGCCTGCGTCTGTGTTTCCGAACGCTTACAACCCTAATCTTTACAATGTTAATATGAATACATAATGTGACATAAATACTTTTTTTAAACATTATTTATCATTATCACTTGTCAGCTAGCACACTATGACACTAAAACAAAGTTCTCTTTCCCATGAGGGACGGGAATCCGGATGTACCTATGTTGACTCAGCGTTTTTCTGCTGGTTGCCACTGTTGACTCTGGCTTGCAGGAGTTGCAGTGGCTGGGAATTTGCGGACACAAGTCCGCCATGTATGTGTTTTTTTGGTACAAACCAAAAAAACACATACATGGCGCATGCACAAAATCTCAAAAATAGGCTACAATGTAGCAAAGTTACGTGTATTGCAGCTATCCATGGTATAATATGGTTCACCGCCACACTTTTTGTGTTTTTTTTTTCGTAGCTGTGTGCTACGCGGCTACGTGTTCGTAGAACTGGTAACTAACTCCCCGTCTGGTAGTAAAACAGCACTTATGGTAACCGAGCGAAATGTACTGTACAGTGATGGTGCTAACTGATTGTCTGCTTTGAACTGGTTTAAGTATCCCCCATAGAGTATGGTGTAGATCAGTGGCGAAGGGTCCATACAACTCGATTCCTATCGGCTTCCCTTTCGAAATATGGCAAATACTAGTATCAAATTATATTGTTTTCAATCATCATTTAAACAAATAACTATTTACGAAGTTACATTGCAGGTATAAAATTTGCTTATAAAAGTAACAATCAAAGAAATAAAATCAGTGCCTAGATTTAAGCCGGCCGCTCGAACAGGAATTTAGTACATTTAATTCATAGTCTCTTGTAGCGATCGTGACCTTGAGGCCACAATATAACACTGCTAGATTTAGGCAGTTAGCAAGCCGTTAATCATCGAGTTACGATCAGGACAGAGATAGGAAATGTGTACGCCAGAACGAGATGGAATGATACTGAAGTTGTAAATCGAATTTGTTCGGATAGTAATATTTGAATGACAGTCATGACAGATCCACAACAGATTTCTTTCGCGCGAATTTAAGTGTCATGTTTATTGATATCATTGTTCATTTTCATTTGATTTGATATATTCGTATCGTAATTTAGAATCTTATAGCATTATTCGTGTATTATTGTTGAAATTGAGTTATTTGTGTAAACTAGTGATAGTTTTGCGTAGTGAAAACATGGTTAGTGGCGTTGTATTGTTTGGTGATCGGCTATTTAAATAGGTATTTAGGTAAGTAAGGAGTAAGATAGTTTTTTTAGTTTATAGTTTTATTAGAAAGAAGTTATGTAAGTAATGATTTTGTTGTTATTAAGTAAGTTCGATAGCATGGCGGCATTAGTGAACGTAGAATGCTGTCTGACAGATTATTTGTTGACTGAGGAAACATCCTTTTCAAAGTTGAGTTTTGGAAATAAAAAAACATGTAATTCAGATAGGCCGTGCTCGCCCTGACATGATTATAAATTATAAACGACGCGATGGTTTTTTCAAACATTTTAACAGTTCTTTGTACGACAAATACCCGTGGCTTACGGGAAGTTATAATTAAATTATTCGAAGTTGTTTATCTTTGCATGATTTCGGAAATCGTAGGATAGAAACATTTTTTGCTAATACGTATGAAGTTCATAATAGAAAAGTAGATCGGAATAGAAGTTTAATGAAACGGTTCAACGACACAGTAATTTTGCTAGGTAAACAAGAATTAGCTTTTCGCGGCCACCACGAAAATCCGATAACCGCGGTGCGGTAACTATATCGAAACGTTGTTATATTTAAGCAAGTATGATACTGTAATCAATTCGCATTTGGAACAATGTTCCTCAACACAATCCCACATTCTCTGGCCTTTCGAGTGATAGGTATACAAAATGATTTAATACAAAGTATCGCATTCGTTTTACGCGACCAAATTAAATTTGAAATAAATAAAGCTCAGTTTGTATCGGTCATGAATAGTCATGATTGACGAAACAGGGCCACAGCTGGAATTTACGCATCACACTTGAGCAAGGTAAGCATTTTTTGGTCCGGCTTACCTTTTAAGAAAATTCACCCTTCGCCACTGGTGTAGATATAAACACCTACTCATTTCTAAGTGTATCTTATAAGAGTAACGCTTGTTTAGGAATTACTGCCGATCGCGGCTTCACCCCTGTGGAATTAGTGCCTACCCCGATGTATAAGTTCCATCATAATCGGTTAAGTAGTTTTTGTGTGAAAGAGTATCAAACATGCATTACTACTAACAAACTTTCGCGTTTAAAATACATAGTAGGTAATTAAAAAAGATTGAAAGAACACTCCAGGAGAAATATAAATAACTAGCTGACCCGCGCAACTTCGTTTGCGTCACATTTTCCATTAATGCTCCGCTCCTATTTGTCTTAGCGTGATGATATATAGCCTATAACCTTCCTCGATAAATGGGCTATCTAACACTGAAAGAATTTTTCAAATCGGACCCGTAGGTAGTTCCTGAAATTACCCCCTACATACAAACTTACAAACAAATGTTACCTCTTTAAAATATTAGTATAGATTACAAACAAATGTTACCTCTTTAAAATATTAGTATAGATAACAAACAAATGTTACCTCTTTATAATATTAGTATAGATTACAAACAAATGTTACCTCTTTATAAATATTATAAAGAGGTAAAATTTGTTAAAATTAGTAGTAGCCAACTCTACTAATTTTAAAGCAACGTTCGAGATGCGAATCTCAGTGGTGATCTGTGGAAAAAAACAAATGTTTCATAAATTTTTGACCGATTTCGATTTCGAATTAGTTGATTTGGCACTCAGAGCTTAGACAAGGTGACATTCAATCAGTAAAATCAATGGTCAAAATTCAAAAATATTGACAAACATTGGGATTTTGATAATCATTATCGCTGGTAGCATCAGTTTGTCTAAGGTTTGTCTAGATCACAAAAAATTACAAAATTCTATTTTCTTAAGTGTTTTTAATCTCATAGTTTGATTTATGTGTCTGTGAAACTTTTCTTTCAGTAAAATTTCAAATTACAATAATTTAATTGCTTGTTATCACACAAAGACTTTGTGTGTTTCGCTACGGTCACTTTGTTTTCAATTAAAAAGTCGAGCTTAAAGTTTCTGTTCGTTTAGCATTCTATGCCCCACTAAACCATTATTTTAGCTATCTTCACATAACACCAGTTGACAAATTCGACCGTTTTCTTTAATTTTCACATCATCAAACACATTTACATCTGATATTACACAAATATTTATTTTTTATATCAAAGCTTATCCAAAGCAGTCTCATAAAAAACTTTCAGCGGCTTCAGAATCAAAGGAGAACTATTAATTAATTGCTGTTCTCAAGACAACACGGAACGACATGTATTTTTATATTCGGCGTTTAACACAAAGGGCAAAACGACCCCATCGCGGTTTTAACGAACCATTGCGGCCTTTGTTCTTGGGCATAGTTTGGCGTTTGAAATGGAGAGAGCGATGTATTTCGAGCGATATTAAAGTTGTGGGGTTTCGCTCGAATTAATGAATGCTTTATTCGTGCTACACTAGTAACTGTCAGCGAGGTAGCGTCAAAGGCACATCGTAAATTAGGCGCCGAAAGAAAGATGTTTCCCGCCTTATGATACTCTTGCTCTCTCTTACGCATCTCACCTCGCATGTTGCTGTCTCCTTTCAGAACCAATTAGTTATGTTTCAAAGAAACCGTTCGATTTGATATTTGTAGTGTTGTTTTATTGATGTTTGAGTTATAGTTATCGGTGAAAGAAAATTGTGATTGTTTTACGATTTTTTATTTATTTATTTATTTATTTTATTTTATTATTTTCCGTGGTGCAATTGTAAGGATTGTATTAATTATCAGAAAAAAAATGCTGCGTTACAATGATTGGAAACCGTTGTATGGCCGGAACAATGCTCTAGGCGAGACACGTAACATTGAACTTTATATTGTCTTTGATTGATTTAATCAAAAACAATGGTTCCAGTCCCATGTCATAATAGCAAATTATTTGCAATTTAAAAGCAAAGCAACTGTGATGCGCAGCTGTAGTGGTAAATGCAATTTGAGACACACTGTTAGTTAGTTCAAGATGTGCCGAAAGCTCTTCGCAAGACTTGTTAAACGAGCTCCTAACATTTACTATCGATATATCATCATCAGCGTGTCCCATCACTAAACGTTATGAATCGTTCTATAGTGTTGATGATCCCCCCGCCCCCCATACGTCGTAAATCCGCGCCATTTTCCAGTGTATTAGTTGAGAGCGACAATCTGCCGCGTGTTAGTTCCATTGCCGCTTACAAGCTTGTCGCCGCATTCGACACACGCACTTAACGGGTAGTGTTGACGCTGTTCTGCCTGATAATGTGTTATTGGACATTTCGGAAATTAACTGTTTGTCTGGAAATGGCTTTTCACAGTTTTTTGCATGGAAGGTGTTCAGTTCAGTTTGTGCTCAGGTGCTTCAGGGTAGAATAAGCCAAACCCAAAGTGACTATGCTGTACAGTACCTAAAGCCTAAAACTTAGCTTTAAAAGCGAACCTTTATTTTTAGGTGTTCCTAATGTTGAAGCTTTGACCAGCATGGTACCAAGAGTTATCAGGATCTGGGTTTCCAAAAGCAGCAAATGTTAGTAGCTCTCTTCTGCTTCTTTATTTTTAGGGTCTCGATCCTCCGAATGGAAAAACGGAATCCTTATAAGGTCATTAGTGTTTCTGTCTGCCCGTCTGTCACAGCTGATTTACTCAGAATCCACTTGACCGATTCAGTTGATGTATGAACTTCTGAGACACTAACACGGCCGCGTTACATAACAGCGCAAGTAAACCAAAGAAACTCTTTTACAAAGTCTCCGTTATTTATTTATTTATTTATTTAACACTTTCAGCACAAAAAGAGTACAGAGGCGGACTTAATGCCATAGGCATTCTCTACCAGTCAACCTTTGGGTGATGCAGAGAATAGTGGCGTTATCCGTCTGTCCGTCTATCCGTCTGTTTATCAGCGGGTCTGGCTCGCACATGGCTGGTTTCTTTACTTATTGATATGCTTGTGTTTGACCACAAGTCCTCAAATAATCCCCTTCTTGTTCAGCAATAAAACAACAGCACTTCAATTGGAATCAAACGCACGATAAACAATCACCTTCGGTCTGCAGTCGCCCTTCCCCACAGGTCAAAAAGCTTATTCTTAAAATATAGCAGAAAAATAACCTCACCAAACAAAAAGTGTTGATAGCGAGCATGTGACGCGAAGTGACATTGTGTACCCTTTGAAGTGGCGTCAGCGCCGGAGCGTGGCGGACGTTCGCGGAACTAACGGCGGCACACGTGCGCGCGCAGCTCAGATGTGCCGCGATCGGGCTGGGTGGCGTGCTGATTGTATGCCAATAGTAAGATGAAGAAAATAGGGTGTTTGGGAAGGTTTAAAGTACCTCTGTGCTTCTGTGGAAATTGTCTGGGTAAATCAAGTTTGCAATCCAAACGTTTTTACAAAGAACCTGAAGAATCTAATTTTTTTAACTCCACTTTAAACAATCTCTCAGTCTCTTGTAACCTCTTCTAACACCCTACAACACAACACTAGACCCGCCTTCTGCTACAAGTCTAACCCATTCCTAAGGATGTCGGTCTATCTACTCGTAGCTAGCTGCAGCTCCCGACAAAATGCCATCCTATTTCGCCACGATAGGTACCGCTGACAGAATGTTACTTGTCTCTCAATCTCCCACACTTTGCCTATCCACCAGTCCACGCCAAACCCTCCTATGCACAAGCGGTTGAACCTCCTAGCGGTTTGTTTGAGCGGCCAGCCGCTCTTGAAATTTTGTGGCGGTTAAAGTGCGTACAATGACAAGGGGTTGCATATTATTAAACTGGAAAAGCGGCTGGCCGCTCAAACGAACCGCTAGGCGTTTCAAACGTAGATAGTGCAAAGGAGGGACACAAAGCCTTTAGAGTAGGATTTAAAAAGGTATAGGTATGCTAAAATTAAATACTTTTCATCTATTCAATCGGAAAGTGGTAAAGTTAACTACAAAGACAGCAACGTCAGTGTAGATTCCGTACTCCGCTGAAGCAAAAAGCTCCGTTAATTTTTTCATCTAATACGTTCAAGTTCAGGGTAGCGCCGCTAAAAACACAGAAACAATAGATCCTAAGTCCTGTCCATTGTCCCAGCTGACTCGGTGACGAGTGTCCCCAGCATGTGACGAGGTCACGAGGCGTGACGGCCCGCCCCGCGGTGTGTCGGCCTCGTGTGACGAGTGCCGACGTTGTTGACCTGCACACATGCTGCATGACGGCAGTATGATTTACCGCTAAATGTTTAGGGATAATTTTATAGTAATGTGTCTGTCTGTTAGGCGCTTTGATCTGACTGACCTAAACATAACTACCTCGTATTCAAACAGTTTCAAGTCAATGTCATCTACTATCGCTCGCATGGCTAAGTTTGGAATATTATAGGATTTTCAGATTCGGGAGGACTCTGATCTATTCGTGCGTCATGCCAACTTCATCAAATCCAAATATTTTAATATCAATCATGGTCAAACGGCACCATTGTCATCGTCGTAAATTGTCAAACGGTACCCATCACGCAAGACTATGCTTCACATGTCATAATTCCATACTTATTAATGCTCGATGTGAAATTATGAACTGCTGGGCACAAAAGATATACCTACCTACCATAAATGTTTAGGTACTTAATTTTGAACATTACCTACTTCTTTTTGGCTTTACCCATTGAAGTCCACCAATTCCAAAAATATCACATTCCAAACGAGCTAACACACTCCTACCCTTGATATTGTCGGCACATTAGAGACTTTGTATCAAAGACAAGTGCGCGGCATGTGTCGAGGCGGAACGCCCCGCCCCCGCTTTGAAACGAGGCCGCCAGTGGCCGCCATTGGTCGCTACATTGTCTCTATGTGACCCTGGCCACGAGCTGGGACCTGGGAGCAAGCGGTGACCTTTTGACAGGTTTTTATTGAATTAAGTGGTGCGATTTAAAATGCTTTAATGAGCTTGATTGGAGTTGTAATTTAGTTGGATTTAAAGTGATTTTATGTTGGTAATGTAGACACGAAATCATGTTGGTGTGTTGTATGTCCAAATCCGAATAGATTCTGATCCTACCTATAGTATCCTTGCCTAATAATATAAACGCAAATAAGGTTGCCACTTTGCCAAGTCTGACAACTTGAAAGCTGAACAGACCCGCCAATTTAGCAGGACTATTACCTATACGTAAAATTAAATAAAAAGGCCGGACGACTTATTCTAGGCAGGATTGTATGTCTTTAAACTAATAGTAGCATACTGTGAGTAAATTCAGGCTTTTTAAGTCATCATAAATGAAAAAACAAAATTGGATGAATCAATTTTCTTTTTGATTTTTAGTGAAAATCTGGTAAAATATTTAAAGCCGGAAGGTCGGACTTGGCCTAATTTGACGAGATACGCATTTTAAAAGCCGGAATGTGTCCAGTTTTACCTGAACGCCTGGCAACCCTAATATTACAGTGAGTTTGTTTGTGACGCTGTCACGCCTTTATCTCCTCTCATTTTTTATATCCTGGAACCTTTACAGGCTGCTGGTTAAAAAATTGCCTTTATTATAGTGTAAAACAGTGATAAGCTGAAGATCCGCCCGCAGTCTGTATTTGTGCAACCCCTATCGTATGGGATGGCAAAACGTGGGTGTTCTATAGATGCACTTCTGCCCAACCCCTCAGGGAGTACAGGCGTGATATGTCGAGTGTAGTTGTAGAAACAAACAAAACATGTTGAGTTGTGTTTAATAGGTAGGTAGTACCTACTATAAACGTGTCACTTTGATGTATTAGACGAGCGTTGAAATCACAAGCACACAAAGTTTTTAAATAAATCGCGTAATAACCGTGAAAGTTGTCTGAATTCTGCCAAATGTCACAAATATACAAGTTATTATTAATTTATTAAAGTAAATACTACTTGCAATAAATAAAAAGTATGAACTGCATTAACTGTCAGTAAATTTAACAGTTTATTATATTGTCAGTGCATGTGGGATGGGGTGCTCCTGATATTATCAATGTTGCAGACATTTTCATGTTGAAGAACGTCTCTTTGGGCTCCGTAAAACTCCTATGTTTTTGACCTTAGCATAGAAAGAAACGCGGGAACACGTTTTTTAACCGACTTCCAAAAAAGACAAATTTATTCCCACCGAGTACTAGTTCGATGCAACATACTTGCCGTTTGGTCCCGCCGCTTATTTAAATTTCTGAGTAGACGTTACAAATATTACAAAAAATTATTACCTACCGACTTCCAAACAAAACACTACAAACTTAGTATATAAAATAACTTTAATTTAGGAAGTCGGTGTTAAAAAACAAAGGAACAAAATCATAAAAACACCGACTTCCGAAATTAAAGTGTGTAGTAACTAGTAGGTAGTACTTTTTAGTGTTTTGTTTGGAAGTTGGTTATATTTTTTTTCTATTCAAATGTTCATTCTTATTTTTTTATTATCATAGCACCTAGTTTAAGTTAAATATAACTTTATAAAATGTTCTTAATATCAATAAAAACATGAAAACAACTAAACCCAACTATATACAAATTAATATACAAAAACAAGATACGCTTAGGCGTCGAAGAATTCCTAAGAATGTTCATTCTTACTTTCTATTAGATCACACTTTTACTCAACTAGTCTGTTGATTGTATTATTTATACGTAGGTATATCAAAAAGAAGGAGTAGATAGGTACATAGGTATTGCTCTTGAAACTGATGCCAACTGCATTTTTCATCGTGACAGTGAAGAGAATCAGACATCATTGTGACAAAACAAATGACTAGCATTACTAACAGTCATTCTAGATGGGACACGTTACAAAGGTCTATGTCTGGTATGGTATAGGTATGGTAAAGGTCGGGACGCTGTCTGCCACCGAGTGAAGTTTGGAAAGTCGGTGAAACAGTAATAATGAGGAGCTGGTGTGGATAGCGAGGCTCAGGGTAGACCCCTTTACAGTCCCCCAGGGATGTGCCCTAACAGGGGTTGCACTGAAGGCGTTCTAGTCTTTAAAGAGGTCACGATACACCTTCCGTGAGTTGTTATGGTGATGTCTAGGGTGGTTTTAGTAAGGTAAACATCCTATATTCTCTCGTTTTTTGTCGTTTCGCCAAAACGCCAGGGGCCTTTTGATGGTTTCCACCCGATACCATTTCCACACGTTTTTTATACAGTGTGAGTCTTTAGTTGAATAGTTAAACAGTGTCTTTTGCACTGGGGTTTATCATAGTTCTGAAGAAACTTTAAAAAAAATCGATAAAAATTTTAAAATATATTGATTTTTTTAAATACGTTTTCCATCGGTAAAACTAGGTATAGTTTCCTTACTTTTCGTATGTGCACATTGCACATACACAGGAAAACAGGAAAAAAAAAGACTCACACTGTTTATTATACGAATTTTTTTAATGATTTTACCTTTTAGAAAACAATGCAAAATCTCTCTTTCTAATTACACCGCCTCAAAAATAAGTACAGTCGTATAAATAAACTAGTGACAAGGTATTTTGTCAGCGTCGCGCAACAAGACAACGAGTGTAACACATTAGTCAAGCATTTTGTTCAGAGCCGCGCTAATTTGTAGCCCGACGAGCGAGGAGTGGGCCTGTTGATTTGTTCGCCAGTACTTTGTCACCGATATGGGCAGCTCGGCTGAATCATGAACGCTTCGTGGTCACTTTTTGATGTATTTGGGAACTGTGGAAGATGTGGCGTTCGTTTTGTTTGCGTGTTTGGCGTTGAAGGGATTTTATTTTAAGTGTTTTGAGAGAACGGCTCCAGCCACAAATGTAACTAAAACAAGTGTTCTTTCTTTACTAATACCAAGTCAACCCGCTTTATGATTAATTATATTTGCGGTAAAGATATCTTTATACTGTGACGTTAAAGTCTTTCAGACTACAACTCGTTCTTCTGCTTGATCTTAGCCCTGTCGCGCTACGCGGGGTCTTTTTTAATCTTGAGGCGCCATTTATTCGGCTGTTTAGCATCCTCCATAGGCAGGGACGTGTTCCTTCATGTCCTTCTGGACTTACGCAATTCATGTCGTTTGTGGTTTTCCTTTCCCCTTCTTGTCAAAAGTGCACTTTTTATAATGGGAATCAGCAACATACCTAAATCATCTTAGTCTGACCTCAGTATACGTAGTTGTTCGTCTATAGGCGCCCGACTCCTTCATTGTTTTATTTTACATACGCAACAATTCCAACCTCGAATACGGACTATATAACGACATAATTAAAACTCTTCAAATTAATAACCGAAAAGTAAATAACAAACGAGCTGCAATTAATCACCACGCCGTGGCATCACCGCCATATATCACCGTATCGCCGACAGATCGCCACTTCGTTCATTATAACCCTCTCGCAGCTGCAGAGATAAATGTTTTCTAACAGACGTGAAAACAAACTGAAAATTATCGAGAACAGTTTAGGGTTACTGTCATTTGTTGTTGACTGTCGCGGTGTCGCTGCGGAATGACGGATCGTGTCTGCCGGAGTGACGGCCCGTAAGTCTGACGGTCCGTAGCTCGTAGGAATGACGGCTCGTTCTTTTGACGGTCCGTCACAGTGACGAGTCGTGACGTCTATTGGACGGATGCAATATGAGATGCGCGCGCATGACAGTCGAGGTTTAAATACTTCGATGTTTGTTATTAAATGCGATACCAATGTGGTTTGTTTTAACAAAAATATCAAAGTGAAATGTTGGTTTATTTTAGGGATGTTAATTTTAATAGACTTTGAAGTGTTTCTGTTTTTCGTTTTAGCTTTCGAATCAGTATTAAATAGACTACACATTTTTAAAACGACAGCGATTTTATGTTTTAAAAGATTTGGAAACGTGGAATGTTGTTTCGCGACTATGCGTGTAAAAAGTTTTGAATTCCTCGAATTTATAATATAAAGAAGTACTGAGGCATATTTAGAGTTTTGTGCTCCTGCTCACTGTAACAAAGTCAAATATATCAAATAAATGTATATTTTTCTCCACAAAATTAAAAAACAACTATCATCACTATCACTAACTGCATTTTATAAAACAAAGTCCTCTCATCCGTCTGTCTGTCCACGATAAACTCAAAAACTACTGCATCGACTTTCATGCTGTTTTCACCAATGGATGGAATGGTTCTTGAGGAAGGTTTTAGTAGGTACATTATTTGTCAAGTGGGCGAAGCTGCGGGGTCAGCTAGTTTGAATTATAAAGTAGTCAATTGCCGTCCACTGCTGAAGCCCCCCCCCCCCCCCCCTAAGAGCGCCAACCATCCCGGTCCTGAGCAGTCCGCATCCATCTGCTGTCAGCCGCCTTTTTTAAATCATCGGTCCATCGTGCCACGTAGGTACTATTTGTTCCAAAAATCAACTCAATATAATATTTCTTTCACTTTAGCTACAGATTAGCAACCCAATATAATATCAAACGGTTCAAAATTTAACAAGCTAACGTTTTACGATCCAGTTGCGCGGGCGCAGCGCTCAGGTGTCGAGTGTCGGCACAAAACGACGAGTGTCGCGGGCGGTGTCGGCGGTGTCGGCGGTGTCGGCATCAAAGTGGGTGTCGGGTGACACTCCACCGATACCTTTGACTTAATTATGAACTGCTAGACGTTTGTGGGGTTCAGTTGTAGGAACTAGTTTAGTAGGTGAGAAAAAAATAATCATTTTTAAGTACCTACCAATACCAATGATGTAGGAGGACTAGGCCGGTACAAAGAATATCAAAAAACAGCAGCGCTAATAGTTACTATAGCATGACATTTTAATAAGAGAGTTAATTCTACAAATATTTATTCGCAAACTGACAAAAAAGCCTTATTTTCCATACATTTTTAACAGATTGTCATTGCTTGTTGCTTTAAAATTAACATTTATATAAAGATGTCTCTGATTACTGATTAATGATTCCAAGGAGCGAACGACAGCAGAATACGAGCACACTTATATTCAGACTGTTTACTTGGCTTGCATCTGTATACCAATACCTAGGTAATGGATTGGTCTGTAAGTTCACTTGTGTGTTAGGTCGATTCCAAACAAAAATGTCTTCTTATCTATTAATGGAGGTGGCAATACTCAATCCTAAAAGCACATGATGGAAATCTAACGCAACGGATTTTGACCAAAATCGCATATTGTGATAGAAAGCGGCCGATTATGTGGTCGACGTCGAATACTTCCAGGCCATAGCTAAAAGCTATTAGGAATATCATGCTCCGGCAGGAAAGTCCGCTCCTTAGCTGTACGCACTATGAGGAAATTCTAGGGATGTGTACCGAAATTCTGGAGAATTATCATTTTTTATAAAAAAACGCCTTGTCTTTGTCCACAGACCCTACCGCGGGCGGTATGGGAAACCCTGGCGTGGCTGGCACCGGCACCCAGCAGTACGGAGAAGTGAACCAGCTCGGCGGAGTGTTCGTGAACGGCAGGCCACTGCCCAATGCAGTCAGGCTACGGATCGTCGAGCTGGCGCAGCTAGGGATCAGGTAGGCTTTAGAAATGGAGCGTCTTCTTCTTTTTCCAGATGGTGGTCCTTAAATAGTTTTGGCCCAGTAGGTGGCTACATTTTCTGGGTTGCGGAATTAGTTCGAAAGAGTCAACGCGGCTTTGGAATGCAGAGGGCATTAGGAGGAACACGAATGGGTTTTAATCAATCTGACACTCCCTTCCGCTCCGTTAAAGCTGAAGGAAGTGAAGCATGTGGCCACGTTTAAAGCGGAATCTGTGCCATCAATAGGTCCTCAATGATGCAGATGTACTTAGGGCACTTGGAGCCCACCAACAAGTGGGCTATATCATCCACTATCATCGATTATAGTGGATGCTTTACATAGACAGTGTACGGGAACCCGAGGTCCTTACCCAACGCTGTCAAGCTACGGAATCCCGTAAGGTGGTCATGGTCTATGGTTATGTGATGCCTTCTGCCTCACAAATTTTGAGTATAGTTTTCACTGGTACCTATGGATGCGGATGGCTTTAAGAGTAAAGGAAGACCAAACAAATGATGGGTGGATTGTGTAATAGATGGTATGACCAGGAAGCAGTTGAATGTTGAGATGGTAGTGAATAGAGATAAATGAAAGGAAAAGACATGCTGCGCCGATCCCACACAAGTTGGAATAAGAGCAGGAGGTTGAGGATTATTAGTGGGTGGAGTGGTACAGTGAACTGTAGTGCTATTCTGTAACATTTTCGTGTCTCGATAGCGGAATCCGCGGTGAGTTTCAAATTCATATAAAGATAAGACCTATTAGTTGTGTGTGTGTGTTATTAAAATTCCAGTACAGTTTACCTGAGGACACAGAATCTTGTCCAACACGACATTTCTTAGTTGTGTGTCATAAAGCTCGCTTTGTGAGCTTTGTCACTCAGGTGAAGCTCGATATCGAAATAGTTATTTACAGAATAGACTAGCTGGAGATTGAACTCTTCTTTTTCGCTAAGACACGTACCTATATATTGTAGACCATAGAACTTGAATGGCCTTTATTGTATTCAGAACGATCTGTTCACAGTTTATTGATTAGAATATAAATCAAGGTTTATTAAAATTTAACGGTGTTTGCAAATATCCGGTGACATTGGTAATGGACTGTGGTGCTGATATCGATGATGTGTTGACTGATAACAAACTGCACGTAAGCCACTGTTCTTTTTCAGCACAATTCAGTGATCACAGTCATGCAACTGCTATATTGTGTAAGATAGTATTCAGGTTACATCTGGGGTAGTTTACTATACGGACCTTGTTGAAACCAGAACAAATTTCCGTTCAGGCGATTTTGCCATACCTATTACTGGTATCAAAAGTAGCTCACAATTTAAGACCCATTAATTTCACTGTTAATATATAATCCGTGGTGCTTGGCAAAGTATATGTCCCTTGGTGCCTATTGGCCTAATTCAAATCTGTCTCCTGCTTGATAAGGAGGGAAGTGGAAATTATACTTATTTTTTCCTACTCCTCCGCTGTACTCTTCTGATTAATTTCGTTGCGGGATCCAAGATAGTTGAATCGTTTCTCCGGGACTCGTCGGGCTTCATTAGCTCGGCGTTTTTCTGGTGGTCACTACTGTTGATTCTGGATTTCGGGAGTAAAAGTGGTAGGGAATGTGTGGTGGACTTGTCCCGAAAAGAAAAGTCATGCAACTGCAAAAAATATCATCACATTTGCTCACCGGCGTGACGTCACCAATCGCATAATCTTTACAACAGTTCTTACATTGCTTGTCATTCGTGTTAATAGCGTGTCGAGATATCTTATCTTTTCATTAATCCTCTGATAATTCACTTCTCTCTCCATAAAAGTTACTGAAGCGAATTAATATTGTATCTAACGAAACATTCTGATTTAGATATGGATAAGCATTTATAGCAACTAAACCAAAGTTTGAGGCTGTTTGGAGGTATGCTTAAGAACTTCCATGGAACATAACAACAGTCACACGGGTCGATCTTCAAGGTTAAGCAACGCTTGCCAAGGTCGGTCTGTAGATGGGTGACTATCTTAACATATCGAGTTTCCTTCGTGCCTCGGAAAGCACGTTGGTCCCGGCTGTCATTTGTAGATCTTTGGCAGTCGTTACGGATTGTCAGAAGCCAGTAAATCGGACTCCAGTCTTGCCAAGAAATACCGTGTCACCCAGTTAATAGTGGAGGTCTGGTAGGCAGCCGCTCAACGGATTCAGCTGAATCCAGTTTGACTGGAAGCCGACCCCAATGTAGTTAGGAAAAGGCTAGGCAGAGAGACATTCCACATACGTTTTAGACATACCTACTGTAATTGAGCGAACGTCTAAAGAGTGGAATTCACTGCCGCTGTGTTTCCTGATAGTTACAACCTGGGGATCTTTAAATCAAGTGTAGGTAAGGGTGCTCAAGCGTCGACCACATCATCCCTTACCATCAGGTGAGATAGGCGTCAAACGCGTGCCTATCAAAAGTAAAGAAAAAAGTGAGATTGAGATCAAACGCGACGATGGTAAAAAATGTAACTCATGAAATCACATGAATAAGCCTTTTTAATGTCCTACAGTTGAGTTGGATGACAAATTGCTTTTTTATCTAATAACGTTATTTGCAGTATCGAAAAATGTTGCACTAGCAGCGTTCTCTATTTCTGCACTATCAGATAATCGGCTATTATTCTTATCAATAGTTTCATTACATCACTAATACGATGTTATTATAACTCTGCTGATAATCTGGAGTTGGAGTAAAGAAAACTATATACCTACTTAGCTTTACAGGTCTTCTTAAACTGGCCGTCGCCTTGCATTATTTATTGTTGTTGTGATACGAATTCACGACTGTTCAATATATGTTTCAGCCGTCTTGGTTAAAGTAAACTGGGTCCCTCTGTTCGTCTGTTACCTTTCACGTAGACTTAACGACACAGGTATACCATAGCCTGGAAAATGTGTGATTTGTAAAAAGAAACGTGTTGCACCGACCTCAAGTAACGTGGCATAAGTGCAGGAAGATGATGATGATGGTTTTTGAGTGGCAAATTCAGAAAGAGTTGACTCTGAGAATGGCAAATTGTGACCACTTTGGTAAAAAAATAATTCAAACAATCCAATCGACCTGCCAATCACGGTTCCACTCGACAGGATATCTTTGCATTTATTTTACTTTAAGAAACCCGAATTATTTACCTGTATCTAACTATTCTCATTTGTTGGCAGGCCTTGCGACATTAGTCGACAGCTACGGGTATCACACGGCTGCGTTTCGAAGATCCTGGCGAGGTACCACGAGACAGGCTCCATCCTGCCCGGAGCCATCGGAGGGTCCAAACCCAGAGTTACCACACCTAAAGTGAGTTATACAATATAGTTATATTCCCTTTTTTCATCTTCTATTACTTATTTACAAAATTTTTAATATTTCTTAAAAAATACAAAAAAAATAAATAAATAAAAAAAAGAAAATCATTAGCCCACCGGTATCGGGAACAGGGTCCAAGCTAACGGCGGTCAGGGCTCCAGAGAGAGGAACCTCCTGACAATGCGAGCCGCGTCAAGAAGTACCGCTTTCTGAATCAAGCCCTTGATCCAGTTACCTAACGAGTAGTTATATTTATTGTTAATCTTTATTAATCTGAATAGATAAAATAGAGCTTTGTGGATGAGCGGAAATTATTTGGACAATAAAAACTAGGCGCTTTATTACATTCAATTAGTTCGCAGCATCACAATATTGAATTGTATTAATTACAAAATTAGTCTAGCTAGATCTATAGAGTTTCTGATTAAATAAAATATCAAAAGCATGCATGAGAGTTTGGTCTTGATAGATCACTGAAATTCTGGCTAGCAATTCAAACTGGCTTTAAGGAAGTGGAAACACCAAATAATTTAAACAAGAAACTGTAGGGTACCAAAGTCCTCAAACCTCTTGCTGCAGAAGACGTTTTCAGTGAAGCCTCTCCGCAGGTGGTGTCCTACATAAAGCAGCTGAAAGCGAAGGACCCCGGCATCTTCGCGTGGGAGATCCGCGACCGCTTGCTGGCGGACGGCGTGTGCGACAAGTACAACGTGCCGTCGGTGTCCAGCATCAGCCGCATCCTGCGCAACAAGCTGGGCGGCGGCGCGCTGTACCCCGTGCCGCCGCTCTACTCCGTGCCGCCGCAGCGCTGCTGGCCGCTGCACCAGCCTTATGACTACTATGTGTATTTACAGGTGAGAAAAAATCTTGTAGCGGCATTGTTGCCGCCTCAAGAAAAAACACCGTAACAAATCTACATCGCAACAAAAAGAACCGCTTCTTAAAAAACAGTATTATAAATTGCTCTCTTGCCCGCAGGGTCGACAACACACAGCAGGCAACCCTCACGCATTACCTCATCCACACCAGCAGCCCCCTCCCCCGCACCATGCGCATGCGCACGCGCTCTGACACGCGTGCTACGCCACCAACCACGACCGGTGATCACCACTCAGTGAGAGAGATCACGGACCGGTGAGAGTGGTCATGGACCAGTGAGAGTGATCACGGCCAAGTGAGAGTGATCACGGCCCAGTGAAAATGATCACCGCTCAGTGATAGTGATCACGGCCCAGTGAGAGTGGTCACGGCCCAGTGATCGCCAGTGAAGTGAAGTGGGGTGCGAGTGACTCTGACACTGTCTCGATGATACGCGTCACGACTGAGATTAGTAGAGTAAGGTTATGTGCTTTTTGTATCACTGTACGGCGAAAACTTGAAAAATTAAGAGCTGTTTTAAGTAAGTTTGGTTGATACCTTTTCTGGAAAAGGAAATATAAGCCAGACATTCCTGAAATGTATAAAAATGTTTGGAGAAATTAAATGTAACTCACTAATATGAAATAACTTTTTTATATTTTATGAAAATTCATTTATTGACCGCTATATGGGAAACATGTTTACATTATATCTCTCTTCTTTCTGTGTCTTAATCCGGCCCTCTTGTTAAAAATATAGTTAACTAAATCCGAAGTACGACCCAGATTCAAAGTGCCCTGTGAAAAGTGATATAAAAGTGAAAAACTGATCTTATAGTGAATAAATAAAGATAGTTGTTGATAAAAAGTATTATATTATTATTGTATATATGTACGTTATCACGTGTAAGATATATAGATTTTGTATTTCACGCGAGGATTAATATCACAGATTTGTTTAAAAAGATAAGAAAAGAAAGATTTTATTGTTTAAAATCGGGAAATGTGCTGCCCGCTAAGATAAGGAGTGAGTAATATTATTGCATAATTGATTGAATAATCTATGAAAGTTTTGTATGATATGGACATTCTTAATTTTGGTAATTTTATAGACTCTCTTTGACGATCTAGTTGCGTATATTCTTGACTATTAGTTTCAACTTTTAACGCTGAGCCGTCGGAGTCGGCTTCGAGCGTTCATTTCAAAATCAGCAACTTGCCGACGGATAAGCTTGCTTGAAAAAAATACTACTTAGTTATTTTTTTTATAATTGATGAGTTTCCTCTTGACTCTAATCTCAGTCAGAGATAACAGAGACAAAGTCTATGATGGAGCGACCTTATAACCCAGCAGGAACCTGTTCAGTCTATCTTTGAAGATGATTAGGGTTGTAAGCGTTCGGAAACACATTTACCTAAAATACTGACTAAAAAATTCACAATTAGAATTGTGTGATGTATATAACTACCTATTTGTACCTCTTGTAAATGAACATAGCTAGATAAAATTGAAGATTGAGAGACTCTCACTTATAAAGTTGATGTTTTACTCTTTTGGCAGAACTAAATCGTTTTACATAGTTTCCTTTGTAACAATTATATCTTTATTTTACTTGCAATCCAAGCTGTAATATTAATTCCTCTAGTAACTGTAGATATTTATTAGTTACGGTATAAACAACAAGGATATTGTCGAGTATTTAAGTATGGGTGCAATGATGTAAATATTTTAAATAATACTATGTCTATGACACAAATGTACTTATTTTTATAAAAGTAATACTCGCACGAGTGTGGCATTTTTATTTCTTAACTTTGTCTTGAAATAAAGTGTATGATTTGGAAAAAAATACATTCTACTTATGAATGCAGGATTTCAGAAGTTAATTTGGCGTAGTTCAGTCCCAGTTTATACTATAGTAGGCGACAGATAAATGTGCACATACATTGACTTTCGTACAAAGTATTAAAAAAAAAGGGAAAACTGAAATCAAGAGTCCTGAAACGACTTCTATCATGATCCTTTACGTTATATAGTAATGAAAAACGATTCATAATAAATTGTTCGGGTATTTCGAACGGATATAAGGAAAAGGTCAATGTACTTTATTGCATTTTTTTTGGCGCCGAACATAGTATAAACTGGGACTGAACTAGAGTTCTATCCAAAATAAACAGAAAATATTTTCTTCTAATAACTTAAAATTCCTTCAAGATATTTTCTGTATAAACAGTGAAAGCTAGTGATTACACTGGGCTATGCCTGTGAGTAAATAATGTCAAACACACGAATATTTTTTTTTTTTTCAATATACTTACCTATAAGAGTTCCTCTGTAAGTACACAAATGTGTGTGCAAAAATGTCTGCAAAAGTTAATTAATCTCAAACAGATTTAATTAAAAGATTCACTTTATTCGTTTCGTATCTTTCAGTAACTTCTGTATTGTTTTATTTCACCTGGATTTGATTCCAATGGAGCCATGATAGCCTTTGTTACAAAAAATCTTGGAAAAAGTTTATATTTGTCTATAAGATTCCATTCGGGTGACGTTCAAATTGAAATACATGCAACTGTGCTTATCTTCACATTAATAATAGTTATTTATGAAAATAAAATCTGTACAAACTAGATATTAACTACTGATATTATTTAAACATAGCTTTATTGGTCAAAGTATAGAAAATAAATTGGTTTGTTCATACATTACTTCGCTTTGTATTATTTTTAGCCTTTTTAAAATTTTCAGAACTGCACCTACCTTGTAATGGTTGCCCAAATACGGTAACGGTACGGTTTTGAATTTAATAGTCTTAGTATGAATATATGTTCCACCGTAGCATTAAAACTACTGTACCTACTGATTTTGATGAGTATGGTGTTAATAGATTCGTTATTATAGCCCACCAGACATGGGATTTATATTTAAAAAATACAATCAATATGGCGACCGTTACATCCAAATAAGTGCGGGTTAATTTTATTTCACTGTAAGATTTTGTTTTAGCCGGCTTCTTTGCGTCTCGAAATGAAAACAAATCAAAATAGAAATCAATATGAACTCCGAATGTAATATTTGTGCGAACAAAAAGAAACCCTGGCGGAATTGGTCGCCGTCGTAATAAACCGTTCATTGATTAGGCCGCGCTCTGCAGCGGCAGCGTCACAGCGTCACCGCGCCACAATGGTTCCACAAATACATCCTCTATTTTCAGTACTCGCCGTGATTTAATTACGTCTGTACAACGTGATATTTCATTAAAAATTCAGTGGCTAATTGAATGCTGGGCACAATGCCGCCGCACACATTCGCGTCCCGAATCGAGTTTACAACCGAAAACAATAAACGAACGGATATTGCTCGCGTACAAATATTCACATCACGTCCCCGGAGCCCGTAGCCGGACTCTGGACACGAATTACCAATTAAATCCCTGCTTTGTTTCGAATTTAATACTACCTAATCCGAAAATTTTACTGTATTAATAACAAAATTTTATGATCGCGCTCGAAAATGCGCGGGAGCAAAAAATATGGCGACGGGCGCGCTGTTAAAATGACATTTGACGCCGCGCGACTCGACGCCCGCTGCCGCACACAGGGCTGGCTTTCCGAATATTTGTTCATAAGTCAGGAGTTATAAAAGTCCTTAGTGCTCAGTTAAAGTCCAACATAACCCAATCGTTGGCTGAAGTAGAAAGATCCTAAGCCATTTTTCAGAAACACTTACGACACTCGTAGTCGACAAACGAATGATTGACGCAAAAAACATAGCGGAAACTAGAACCTCATTTTTTAATCCTTTAAATAGTTCCATAGTCCCTCAAAGTTTGAACAATAGGCAGGATTTGAGGGACTACAGACCTTTATTTGTGTGTAATCAATACAGTCATCACCTATTTGTGTGTAATCAATACAGTCATCACCTATTTGTGTGTAATCAATACAGTCATCACCTATTTTGTAACTGAAAAAAATATAAATCGTTTTTGTTCAATTTTGCTTTTATTTGTGATGGGTTTACTCTTGACTGTAGTCTAGGTCAGAGACGACAGAAACAATACAAATACAAAATATTTATTTCTGTACCAAATAGTTTAAATTAGTTTATGATTGGAGCCTCCTTTTAAGCATGATAACGCCTCATTAGACAAGGTCTACGATGGAGCGAGCTTACCCAGAAGTAGCCCGTTCACTCTAACTTTGAAGAGATTAGGGTTGTAAGCGTTCGGAAACACAGACGCAGCTACTTGCTTCTCACAAGCTATACCTAGGCATCGCATCGCTCAACTTTAATTGATTGGTTACTCCTAGTTTGTACCTGTTATGTGACTCTGCGCTCTACATTAGCCAGTGCCATCAGGCACATTTGTTCGAGTGAAATCAAGACCTATAGGGCCTACCTAACCCCTAGGTATTCCAGTTCATTCATCAGTCAGCCCTACGAGCGCTGCGTGATGAGAGGGGCTGGGCGTAATTAAAAAGTGCAGCGAGCGGCGGCGGCGGCGGCGGCTTTGTGCTGCGCAGGAGTTGCCTTCAGTTGTATTATTTTAATGTGTATGTGCCGCCGTGAAATCGAGTTCCACAGCCACAGCCGGTGTTTGTTTTGCTATACATATAATAATGGTATTAATAACGTACCTAGAGGTGGCTACAGCGCTTCATGGAAGAATCAAATCAATCTGTCTTTGGTTAGTGCCAGATTTATTTGCAATGAAAGTCATTGACCCACGTTCATTCACTGATTTTTCTTCTAAGTATAAAACGAGCCCACTAATTATTAAAAAAATATAGAAATAAATACAAAGCTATACTGAATCGAATTCTATCGTGGTTCTTTACGTTCCCTAGTAGGAGTGCTAATGAAAAATGGTTCATTATTTATTGTTCGGGTATTACGATAGGATATTAGGAAAAGTCAATGTACTTTATTGCAAGTTTATCTGGCACTGTCTGTAATCCTTTCCCGACTATATTGAATTCGGATTCTGGTCCGACCGGATGCAGCTGAATATCTCTGAACAGTGACCTACCTTTTTTTTGTGACCTACCTACCATTGAATTGGACCGTCTAAATATCTGACATCTGACCTCTGAGCTCAGTAGAATAGGTATAATAATAATATAATTATCTATACTTCATCTAAAAATATAATACTAACAGTGAAAAAAGAATCAAAATTGCGCCAAAATATTATAATATTATACTATCATTTTAAACAAATATATCTGTCCCTCTCGCGAAACCGCTGTTTTCTATGGCAGCTGTGCTGTGTAGCGTCATGGACTTTGATGTCGAAGTTCATATCGGACTTCTCATCGCTGATGAAGGTATTTAAAAATAATTTCATGATTATTTAGCTATCTGGTAGCTAAATAATAGTAAGCCAGTTCATTTTTCAAATAAAAATCGCATGCAAGTATTCCCTATTCGGTCACAATCTATGTTTCCTTTCTTGATGCGTTCACACACACATTATAGCTTATCTCCAATCGACTTTATAACAACATACATTTTACCGAAATCTATGGTTTGTTTTGTAGAATAGTGCCTTAGTAAGTTATGGGAAAGCGGTTATGAGCTTGCGATTATTGGCAAACAGTTTATATGAATGGTTTTTGTGGGATTGTATTTAACAACATCTGTAATATGCAGCATGAAATGGTAAAAGAATTACATTTATCGGTTGATACAATCATATTCATGATTATCAATTTGCTTAAAGGGTGATCAAGTTACGAAAAAGATGAGACAAAAGTGATTCAGATTACAATTGGCAATTTGGCTTTGCAGAAAATGTGTAGACAAGAGTCCAATGTGACACCTACTGGTGTCGACATAGGCCAGCAGTGGGATTCTTCGTCGAAGGAAAGGCTTTTTTTTTCTTTTGCTTCGCAAGGTTTGTGCATGTAGCCAATGTTACGTTTAGTTTAGGTACTTGGTTCGTAGAAAATAAAGGTAGGGAAACTAAGTAGTAAAATAATACTATATTAAGTATTTTATTGGAATTTGGGAAAGGACGGAAAAAAAGAAAAAAATGGTCTTACATAGATCAGTTTTTCTTTTTTTTTAATCAATCAATCAATTCATTTATTTATTCCCATTTGTTAGTAACAAAACTATCTGACGAATTATTTTAGTAGGAACACGCAGGAAAAGGAACATCAAGGGATAAGAGGTTACTGAAGAAGGAAGAACGATCGTAAGGGACAGGAAAAATATGTGATTCAAATCGCCTAAGTGAAGGCTGGGCTAAAGTGAGCACGAAGTGTGTGTTGAAATATAACCCAGGAAACTGTGAAACAGGGAACTATGCTGTTGAAACTTGGTAAGTAGATGTATTCTGTGAAAAAGAATAAATTTTGGGGGTCCCCATACTTAAAACTGAACCTCAAAAAAAATTTTTTCATCAAACCCATACGTGTCGAAAATGATATTGAGGTTTGTACTGTAATTTTTTTCTAAACTGAATAGTTTGCGAGAGAGACACTTCCAAAGTTGGAAAATGTGTGAATGATAATACTAAAAAAAATATATGATGTATACCGCGTGTATCTGATATCGACACACAAACGTTTTCCATGGGTCCAGGGCATGATTCTGGACACCCCAGTGTTGGAATTTTTCGTCGGTTCTTTTCTCATTTTTTTATTATTTTCAAGTGTACCACAAATAGGTGTCAGCTCAGCTGAGCTGATATCTATTTGTGGTCTTATTCAGATTTCTCTTTTTAGTGAAAGTAGTTAATTAAATATTTTTTTACTAAAAATCTCATTGGGTTAGGTCAGAGTAACGATTATGAGCAGTCTAAAGTAAAAAAAAACCCTTGAAAAAAAGAGAAAAAAGCCGACGAAAAATTCTAAGTCTAGGATGTCCAGAATTATGCCCTGGACCCATGGAAATCGTTTGTGCGTCGATGTCAGATACACGCGGTATTACCATGTAAACTACCAGCGAAAATTGGTTTGAACGAGATCTACTAAGTTTTTTTTTTTAATACGTCATAAAGCGTGTAATACGATAATGGCACGGAACCCTTCGTGCGCGAGTCCGACTCGCACTGAATTTTTGTTATCAGTCACCATGACAATAACTCATTAATTAAGCTACAAACTGCTACTCCATCTTGCGTATTCTACAGATTTAGCTCCCAGCGATTATAAATTCCTCTCTTCAAACCCGAAGGCTATGAATGCTAGGTGGTATGAGATTTAGGCCGAACGAAGAGGTCATCACCGAAACAAATCACCTATTTTGAGAGCCTTGAAAACACCTATTATTGAAAGGAATATAAAAATCGGAAAAACGCTGAACTACATTAATTATCGAGTTAAAAGAAGATAAATGGGGGTAAAAAAGATGGGGGTGGATACTTAGAACTGAAACTCAAAAAAAATTTTCTCATCGAATCCATACGTGTGGGGTATCTATAGATAGGTCTTCAAAAATCCTATTGACATAGAGGTTTTAATTATCATTTATTTCTAAACTGAATAGTTTGCACGAGAGACACTTCCAAAGTGGTAAAATGTGTCCCCCCCCCCCCTGTAACTTCTAAAATAAGAGAATGATAAAACTAAAAAAAATATATGATGTACATTATCATGTAAACTTCCACGGAAAATTGGTTTGAACGAGATCTAGTTAGTAGTTTTTTTTTTATACGTCATAAATTGTAAACCGCAGCTTTTGCTTATAATATTTTTAATATTAAAATAATAATATAATAATAATAATATCCTTGGACATTTCACACAACGCCATATAGTCCCAAGCTAAGCAACCTAATGCTTGTGTTATGGTAACGATATGTATATTGCAAAAGTTACCTACAGGTTTGTACGGAACCCTCGGTGCACGAGTCCGACTCGCACTTGGCCAGTTTCTCATAAGAGACGTTGTTAGGAAAAACCTAATTTAATGCTCCGGTAAGCCGATTTCATATTTTCAATGTTTGTTATATAGGTAGTACAGATAGGCATGACACAGCTGTAATTCGTTTGTACAGCGAGGTGATTATGTCAATTTTATCAGTTTTCACTATAATTGTCTGATAAGAGGCCTACCCCAATGTCATATCGCGATACAGAGATAATACCTACCTGGCTGCTGTATAATTCTGTAAAGAAATATAAAAAAAAAAAACGGAAAAAAAACTTGTGTATTATATACCTAAGTATATCTATGGTTTTGTCAGTTGCATAAGTAAAGGATAGAAGTGAAGCGCGAGGCTAAACAATAGAGCAGCCGCACGGGTCGATGTTGAAGGTTTAGCAACGCTTGTCGAGGTCAGCCCGTGGATGGACCGCTTCGGAAAGCACGGTCATTTGTGGATCTTTGACAGTCGTACAGGTAGTCAGTAGCAAAATCATTCTGCTGTCAATGCAGTCGACCTCCTGTAATCCGACATGCCCATCACTCTACATAAAATTAAATTTATTTTCCTCTCTCATAACTCAGATATGTAGTTCAAATAGGATCTCCTCGTTTTGACTAGCAATTTATCGGATTGCAACGTACTGTTCTGTTAAAAATTCCGAACTATAGGAAGTCTTAGGCAGTACTCCATAATCCGATAATTTCGATAGCTCGATACTGCCTTGCAAAAAGTTTTTAGGATTACCGGGGGTCCACTGTATCTTGCCAAGGGATTATTTATTTATTTTTATTACAATTGCTTCCTATACTAACAGTATGCACCAAAGCGTATAGAAACTAAAAACCTTGATACATATTTCCTAAGTTGTGGAGTTCAGATAGAAACCAATCCATGCAAAATATCATCTGGCAGCAGCAGCATCTGCAGCGGTGAACTGCACCTAAATTTTTCAAAATAACTGTGAATGTGATTTGACACTACACATTAGACGCGTATAAGTTCGGAACGCGTTATTTTAAACTAATCGTAGGCAAAAGGATCGAATGACTGGTTACCAGGGTCGTAGCCACCGCCGTATCAACCGTATCAAACATACGGGGCCCCAGACTACAAGGGCCCCGACCGACGTGTGGACGCAAAGCTATACATTTAGGTACACCAGTCTTGCTAAGGAGTACCGTGTTACCCAGTTAATGGGTTATGGAGGTCTGGGCAGTCGCTCCACGTAAAATACTGGTATTCAGCTGAATCCGGTTTGACTGGAAGCCGACCCTAATATAGTTGGGAAAAGGCTAGGCAGATGATGATCTTTGTAAAAAAACAATAGGTACTTCTAAAAACGGGCCCTCCAAAAATGTTTGATACAGGGGCCCTTTGGGGCTAGCAACGCCACTGCTTGTTACGTCAGTCACTGCGATCCTTTTGCCTACGATTGGATCTTTTTGCCTTAGTCATGAAACATTTAGCTTAGGCCACTGGTTTGACTGGACGCTGACCCTAACATAATTGAACCCGTCATTTCGAAAAGGGTACAAGTCCATTTAATATTTTTTTACAGAATTAACAAAAATGACTCTTACTTGTCTTACCTTCAATTAGTAAAATGGCGCCAAAAAGTGATATTTGGAAAATTGCGAGTCGGACTCTCACACTAAGGGTTCCGTACCATAGACCGAAATAATCACGTTTCCTCTTACCCCTAAATTTTTTTATTAAATATAATTTAAATAAACTACTGAAACAATTGACTTAGGTACTTACTCATCGTTATTTACATTGATTTTTAGTTGCGTTTTATTTTATAACTAAGTTTTTAAATAAAAAAGACACATTAGGACTGTTTTGTCTTTATTTTAACTTCCTAAACCTTCCCAATAGGTGCCCATTTTAAGATCATTCAACACATTTCCATCCATATTATTTTTCACACAATCCATCCGTTATATTTTTGGTATAAGTATCTACTACGATTATTTGGTATGCTATGAGGTATGCTATGATTTGGTGTAGTATGATTTCTATCGGCTGAAAAAACTAAGAGCCCATTAACCGAAGCCCAACACATCACACGATCACCAAAACTGGTACAAAAACAGTGTCTATTTCTTTATTAGCATACTTGTGGGTATTTGTTATAGTTTTTGCGTCAGTTGAGCGTGTCGAATGGTCAGATGTCGCGCGACCCGCCGAGCGCGGCGCCTTTGTAACGCGACGCGGCGCGGCGCGGCACGCCCTCGCTACGGCAGAAAGTGGCGCCTGGGGTCGGAGGCAAAAACTTTGACCAGACTAGGAAAGGTCACGTAAATTGGCTAATTTGAAAGTTAATAGTGTTAGAAATTCGTGTAATCCTTTTGAAGAGTACCGCTACGACTGAATGCCTACCGTCCCTAGCGCCAGCTATTGTTCAAAACCCTCGTGAATCATACCTAAATTCTATATTTTATATTCAGGAAGGGAGGTAAATTTTTTCGGTGTCAAAAGAGAATAAGCACCATATGGTTTAGGTATCTATAACTTATAGGTAAGCAGGTAAGTAGGCAGATGTAATGGCGGCCTAAGTTGAGGAACGGCTGGAACAATAAGGAAAAAATAGGTTGGTACCGTGGCGTAGCTAACTGTACCTACAAAACAAAACAAAATGGTAAGTAATACCTATTAGGTACCTATTACAATATAAAATGTAGAGTTTAATTTTATTATCTTCTTTATAAGAAGTACCTAAAACTCGGCCTAATGAGAGTCGAACTCTCACACGAAGGGTTCCATAACATAACCCAAATAAGGACACGTTTGAAAGCCCCCTGTAATTTTATTTTAATAATTTTAATTTTTGTAATAGCAGAAACAGAAATACACAATCCGTGAAAATTCCAACTGTCTACTTTTCGGTTCTTGAGATACAACCCGCTGACAGTCAGACGAATTGACGGCCAGCGAAGACTTAGTAATAGGGTTCCGGTGGTTCGGGTAGGGAACCTCAAAAATAAAACTTTTTTCTGATATTTTCTGATTAGTTTTCATTGAGCCAATAACGCCATCTAGCGTCGAGTGGCTGCAACGTCATCTGAGAAACAACTGTCATCTCATAAGCGCTGCATCTATTCGACGCTAGATGTCGTTACCAGTTGTTTCAGTTCAACTCCTTTGAAAATAATAATTTCAAAACTATTATAAAATTATTTCACAATAAATAATTTTATTGTATTGTTTTGTAATTATTATCACGCTGCTATCGGCTTTAGCAAAGTAGTGAACCGGACTAGGTGCGCGTAGGTATGCGAGTATCGGTAAAATGTGATTGAGCAGCGATCTTGTTGATATCATTGTTGTTGATTACAATTCATTTACGAAAGCCTTTTTGCGCACGGCACTAGAAATATTAGTGCCGCGTGAACAAGACTTAAGGAGAAGCTTCCTAAGGCTGCCAAATTAGCTAACTTTGTTCTTTTAATAATAATTATTAACATGTACCTACTTGTATTTTCTGTGTAGGTGGTACCAATTTTTATATCAACATAATATTTAATTGTTCTGTAAGTCACGACCATAAAATCCTAGTTTCTTGGGTAGGTGGCTTTTCATCGCCATAAATAGACCCCCTGTTACCCGTATATCTCTTTGGACCCTACTTTCACCATCCGACAAAAATTCTTCTACGTAAGTAGGTAGGTACCTACTTAGGTAATCTTTAGGAACTTAAACCGACGAATGAATAGAAATATTGAGTTGATTCACACGATTTCTGAGTAGGTACCTATTGGGAGGTAAGTAGTTGTTCCCGAGAAAAACCTCAATTAACTATTTGTTTATTTAAGGATAATAGACAAAACATTAGATTTTTCCAGCATAGTTACAAGCAATTAAATGTATTAACCTATAAGTACCTACCTAGTTGCTTTTTATGAATAAATCTTACCTAATTTTCCGTCTTCAAACGTCAAATCGTTGCCTGAAATAAATAAACATCATCTCCTTAAGTGTTTTGCGCGCGGCACCACCAATTCTTTATCAACAGCTTTAGTATCAATTATTATCATTGATAGAGTGGCTGCGAGTACGTTCGGCTCCTCGGGATACTTCGGGCATACATCGGATCGCCACGGCAACCTGCGTCCACGCCGGTATCGGCGATAATCCTTGCTTTAATCGCTATATGATTAAGACTTAGCATGAGTTTTAGGTAAATATGAATGTGCAAGTCTTGTTAGGTACTTACCTAAGCGGGTAACGCGACTTCTGCTAAATTGTATGTAGCTATCTAGGCATTTGAATATTACTCTACCTACTGGCTTTACCCGCGATTTTTTTATTCTATATTTCCCGTTCCTGTAAGAATTTTGGGACTAATTAAGTATAAACATATTTATTTAAACCTTCCTCTTGATCACTCTGTCTATTGATGAAAACCGCATTAAAATTTGTTACGAGGTTTAAAAGATATAAACGGAAAAAGCGACTTAATTTTATATTATGTAAAGATATCACTGAGATACTGAGCCATTTATCTTTTATGTACTTACATACTAGTTTTCTGCTGAAATATGGAATTAAAATAAAATAGCAATTCTTCCTTCATAAATTGCTTTACCTCCGGTACTTAACTTCGACGCATGTATTTAATTTAATTTGTAAATGGGCGTTTTGAGACCCAGTTGATGGAGTGAGATGTAAGTATGTAAAGTGGTATAAAATAAGAAGGCTACTGCTTGGTTCTCATAGAAGTACCTACTTAGTTAATTAATCTAAAAAATACAAGTAATGCAACATGACACGTAAATCTAAAGGAGCATACTAACTAAATAATATAAAGGAACACACACACTTCAGGAGGTCAGAACTGTCTCATATACCTCTAGGAAGTAAAACGTGTGAGGGAGAGGGACAGGGAGCCCTTTGTCCAGCTGTGGGCACAACGGGCTCGTTTGCACGTTCTCAATGATGTACCTATTACTTATCATATTGTTATCTCGTCTTACACTCTCAGCAATCATTTGAGAGTGACCTATCTGCTATAATTTGGTTGCGTGATCTTTTTGAGAGCAGAAGGCCAATTTTACATTTTTGTGAACAACTTTCGCATTCGCAGGTCAAAAGCAAACTGCAAAAAAGCCTTGAATTATATTATTAATTTTGACAGATTGCTGCTGACAAATCCTGAACTTTCGAACTTGTGAGTTCAGGATTTGTAGGCAGCGAGCCGGGTTAACTTTATTATACGTAGGTAGAACATAAGGTCATAATTTTGTATTTCTGTGCTTATTACTAATAAGCACAGAAATATAAAAAAAACACTTGTTTATTATATCTATGGTAATGAGGCTTATTTTCAACTAGCTTCTGCCAGCCGTTTCGGCCGCGTTAAGAAGTCAAAAATGGTCCCAAAGGAACACACTCTCGGAGCGTGGGAAGTAGGTATCTATCCTATGCCAGGACATGATCTAGATGTGTGCCAAGTTTCATCCGAACTCGTTCAGCCGTTAAGTGGTAACAAGCAGACAAACAAACTTCCATTAAGGCTAGGTATATCTGTACCTACCCTTAATGGAAGTTTAATTGTTATGACACCGATAGCCGATCTTATGAACCCAGCTACTTCTAATCGACAAAACGATTATCTAATAGGTGCTGAGCTACTAGAGCACTCGACAATATTATGAGTGTGACTCTCGAGTTAGTGGGTACCTGGATGTCGAGTGGGCTGTTCAGGTGTTTTACAGCCCGTAAAACAATGCTACGTTGCTGGCTACTTAATCATATTGCTAAGCTGCTCTTTTATCGAAATAGCCAGCCCGAAGGTATACTGTATGTATGTACAATGGTCAACACGCTTGGGAAAAATGATTTGCTAAAAAAAGAAAGTTGTTCTTTTGTAGCCCTGAAAGTATGGTTTTTGTCTTGAAACCTACCGGTTTCCACTTTACAACTATATATTTTTCTCATCTTCGCTGTCGCCGTGGTCGTCTTTTCGTATATTAGTTTTAATAGTTCCTAGGTACGACCAGAAATACTAAGGTTTAGAGGAATTTCAGAGTCTGAGGGAAGTTTTTTAATTATTTGCTCGCGATTGACCTCGCGCGATGGAAAGTGAGAAAATGGTCGACGATGGACCATGCTAGAAGTATCCCATTCACACTTGAAATGCCACGGCAATAACTAATGCTCATTGTTTTTAATTGTTGTCTTTCTCCTCTCCCTATTTCGTATAATCGTTAGTTTCGAGCTGCGTGCATTGTAAACATTGCACACGGCTGAGCTAGGCGGCGCGTGCGCACCCAATCACCTTATCTCTGAAGCATTGAACTGTATCAGTACCGGCGGATTGTCCTACACTAATTCACCGCATTAATTAAAAATAATAATTAGTTGGTTTTATAAAGTTGTGGAATCTAAGATTTTAACTATTGGAACATGTAAAGTACATAATTAAGTTCCTAACATAAAGTAAAACTTAGTAATTCACTCGGTATGTAGATCTATCACTCAAAATTGCTGTGTTGCTTTACTAAACTAAAATACTTTCTTTACTAGAACGAGTGAAGATTAAAATAAAACAATACATTTTCAATGCATTTATACTAAACTTACCAGTGTGAGTATTTATTTGTTTGATAAACACAAATGATCCGGTTCTGTGAGTGCAGTTTTTTTTACAAAAGACTTTCGCGTTTAGTGAAACTAAACCTGTTTTAGTGTTTTGAAAAAAGTAATTAAACAAGTGTTTGTGAAACAGGATTGACTCTGCTCTGACCCTGTCCTGTCAGCGTCACCGACAAGGAAAGTCAACAAGATGGACATTCGTGCAAGAACTGGATCAACGAGCTGTGATTACGGTTTGTATAATTTTGTTTTTGATATTACTTAGCTATCTAGAATTCTTGTTTAACGCCCGATTTCTGAGAACTTTTCAAACTCTACGTTAGTAAGAAATTTTGTTAAACTTAGGAATCATTGAGTTTGACAAGTTCTTTATTTTAAGTACCTACTCATTCGAGACAGTGAGGTATATCTTTCTACTTAGTTATAAAATTAATCCTAGCTACTAAGTAATATTTTAGTGAGCAGTGACGTCATGAGTTTTATACGCACGTGTTCGTTTTAATCGTTCAATCGCACGACCTTCATTAATTGTCAATTGCAGATCATGTGACTTGAAACTTTTAACACAATTTTATAATGTCTGATTTTACCCCAGTTGCTCCTTGTCGTGCGTCAGTGTGCGCCTTACCCAGCAATACTTGGTAAAGCTTGGCTAAGTAGAGTGCAAGCGTGTTATTGGTGTTACATATTATTATGCAGGCTTCCTATTGAACACGTTTTTCGCTGTTCGCTACTGCTGTAGGATCTCTGTTTTATAGTGGTGAATAATTGAGGTAAGTTCTACCATGCTTATTGCCTATGTTTCTAATTTCTCCATACCGTCAATTGTCTTAAGCTACTATTGCAGTGGCAGGAACTTGAATATTTAAGTTATTGTGTGTTTGAAATCTTGATCTTCATGCACGTTTGCTGGGAAGGCGTATAAAGGCCCGTGCGTGTGACGCAGCTTGGTAGAAGTTTATGACGTGTGTAAACTTGATTGTTTTCAAATACCTATTAACATTGGTGATCGGTGAGGTGAGTTACCTTCTCTAAAACTATACAGACATAAAGGCAGGGTGCTGCTATCCATTTATCTTCTTCACAGAGTCAGTTTGACCAGTGACTATTAAATGCAACTATGAAACAACACAATGGATGGATATATTTTGTCCTACCCAAAGTACCCAATGTAGTTACCTTAAATGTCTTAAAATATGTCATGTCATGTAGGTATCTGACTTTGATAAAGAGCTATAAATGTTAACTAATTACTTTGTACTTAATAATAATCTGATACGCGTGAATTTTTGCCAAATTTCGTTGAACTTTAGCAGGGACGAATCAATTTAGATAGGCGCAGTGCAGGTGTATTTTGGGTACCTGAAAATATGCCTACGTACTTACATGTTGCTTTCTTATTAGTTTCCTTTTTAACTAACTTCTTCAAAAAGGAAGAGGTTCTATGTTCGGCTATATATATATTTTTTTTATTATTGATAGGCATGCGTTTGACCACTATCTTACCTGATGTTAAGCGATGAAATGAAGCGGTCTAAGATGGAGCACGCTTGCCTAGAAGTAACCTTTTCATTCATGACTTAAATACTTCCAGGTTAAGGTAGCTATCAGGAAACACAGACTCCGGCAGGGAATTCCACTCGTTAGCTGTACGCACAATGAATGTATTCCCAAAACGTTTTGTGCGTATAGGTGGGATGTCCACCATGTACCGGTGGCGCATCGCCGTACGTCTTGTGGTCCGATGGTGGAACGGGCTTGGCGGAATTAAATTATGCAATTCCGTCGCACACTCCCCAAAATGCATAAGTGACTCAAGGGTTTTTTTATGTATTTTCACCGATTTCTCCGCCAATTTTGGACCGTTTTTTTTTTTTTTTGTATTCGAAACCCTTTACTTCTGATGTAGTCCCATTGTCACCAAATCAGAATCTGATGATGGGAAACCCTCAAATTTTACAGGCACATAGAATGTTTTACATGAACTTTCTAACGCAATAAAGATATTTGTGCCTGGTAATCATCATTTCATGGTGCTGAGCTGATGGTGCTGGTGTATAAGTTAGGATCTGATAATGGGATCCCATGAAAAATGTTTGGTCAGCTATAGTTTCGCCAGTTGTCAACCGTTTTTTATTTATTTTTTGTTTGTTTTCCCAGACTAGTCCTATTTCAATTTGGTCAGATCTGATGAGGAACTTCGAAGGTAGGCAACGGAACTCTTCAATGAATAATAGCAAATGGATCGGGACATCTGAAATCGCATGTCTGTTTATTGTTTACACCAGTTCATAACGTAACATCACGCCGGTACGCTGTGATTTTGTTACTGTCCGGGTCCGGAGAAGGTTCTTATGAAAGAAAAAAATAAGAAAGTAGCCAGTGGACGGGGACGGGGGCGAAGCCGCAGAGGATAACTAGTCTGTATATATAAAAACTAGCTGACTCGCGCAACTTCGTCTGCGTCACATTTTCCATTACTGCTCCGCTCCTATATATTTGTCTTAGCGTAATGATATATAGCCTATAACCTTCCTCGATAAATGGGCTATATAACCCTGAAAGAATTTTTCAAATCGAACCAGTAGTTCCTGAGATTACTCCTACATACAAACTTACAAACTTACAAACAAATGTTACCTCTTTATAATATTAGAAGAAGAAGATGACAGAATTTTTCAAATCGGACCAGTAGTTCCTGAGATTACCCCCTATATACAAACTTACAAACTGTAAATGTTACCTCTTTATAGTATTAGAAGAAGATAGATGAATCCCCATTTGCCTTGGTCAACGCATCACGCGTGAACGGCTGGACCGATTTCGCTAATTCTTTTTTTATTGTGTTTGATATTGTACGGAGAAGGTTCTCGTGAAAGAAAAAAATGAAAAAGTAGCCAGTGGACGGCAGCGAAGCCGCGGGGGATAGCTAGTTATAGATAAATGTGAAAGTAATTTCCACCTGTTTGTTACCTTTTAAGTCTTAGCGGCTGAACGATTTTGGATGAAAATTTGCACACGCTTAGCCCATGCCCTGGAAAAACACATGGGATACTTTCATCCTGGCTTTATTTTCCCCTGGGAAAGGCACTTTTCAACATAAAGCAGGCAGGAGCAAGTCTTGAATAAGACATGAATAGCTTTTTAACTTGGATATTAGAGGAATAGTCGATTGTAAAGCGACTAGAGAGGCTCCGCTGTCCTTGCGAAGACCACGTGATGCTTGCGGCAGTTTCCTGTTCTCATGAACTTTTAGATAACCCTCTGTCATCTCTGTGCGATTAGAACTTCGAAAAACGAAACTGAAGATAATCAATCTGATAAAAATCCATTTCCTTGTCTAATTTATACCAGATTTCTATCTTGGATAACCTAGACAAGAAAATGAGAGTCTCTCCGTTCGTAAATAAAACTCTAAACAAGCTCGCTCATTTGATTTCTGTTACTGAGTGATTAATTGACAGACAAAGCACAGTCGAAACTACTGGTCGTAGAAATCTGAAATTTGGCATGTAGGTTCCTTGGTGAGTGTAGGGCCGTAGCTAGGAGGGGGAGTGGGGGGCATTGTGGGACAATGCCCTCCCTACCTTGAAATTACAATGCCCTACCTTAAAAATACCAAAAGCTAAGATAAACTTATGGGTTACTTAGGTTATGTGTATGTATGTATTTATGTATTTATTATAGATTGTATTTTTTTTTTCTTCCTCTCGGTTTGTCTTTTCTATATGTTGCACCTACCATGCTGTCTCTGCACCACCCTAAGGTCGACTGGTAGAAAATGCCTATGGCATTAAGTCCGCCTTTGTACATTACTTGTGCCTAAAGTTTTAATAAATAAATAAATAAATAAACTATTATAGTTCAATTGTCTGTAAATAGTTTGAGATAAAAAAAAAACAGTAGCGATAGGCATCTAAAGTTTTCCGAACATACCACAGTCTACTGACCTAGAGGTCCGTGATATACATGGTGATTGATTTAGGAGCCCGTGCTTCAGAGCAGATCATTTATGATATTTTTTTATTTTTTGAGCCACTCGCGGTTAAGAATTACGTACTTTAGGTTAGGTTTGCATATCAAATAATTTGATGTTTTCGTGCAGGTGGTGTGAAAAACTAAAACAAGCTCGCTCTGCTCGCTCCCTCACGCTCGGGATTCAATATGACGCTCGTGACATAAGACCGCTTTATTCCCTTGGTGCATAATCCACAGTTTGATATTTTGAAATATCGGTGCTAATTTAGATGAAGTCCAATCATTTGATTCCTACTACATTATTCTTAGTTGTACCTACCAACTTCATTACAAAAATCCGCCATTTTCCGAAAAGGGAGCAAGTACGTATACCTACCTAGATATAAGTATTTACTCCCTCTGTACCTCTATCTATAATAGCATAGTAAAACTAGACCTTCACCTTACTGTAGACATGGTTGTTTATGATTGTTTGTCATATATGTACCTACAAAAAGAGGAATGATGACAATGTTGCACTTACATTACGCGGTGTCCTGCGTGAGCGACGAATACGACGCGACGTGACGCAACACGACGCGACGTAATGCGACGCGATGCTATGCGCGACAAATGTCCTACGTGATTTTGGTCATTACTTCTCGAATCATGGAGAAGTACAGTACAATTTTGCTTGAAAGTTAAAAATAAACGATTCCTATTATATATCCTTATGTTTTTTGTCCCACAACAATCTTTGCTCACACACTGCGGCGATCAACGCTACTGAATCAACCATTACGTAGTTCGTGGTGTCGCATTTGGTCGCCCTCAAAACAAGTCCGCGTTACGTCGCGTCTCGCCGCAGACAGGCAGACTGTTATAGGCCGCATCATGTAGGCCCGGGTATGCCGTTGAGTTAATCGCGTTCGTCGCATTAGCAGCGTCGCGTCGCGTCGCGTAGCGTTCGTCGCTCACGCAGGACACCGCTAGACAATCAGTGCAGTGATGATAAGGTCGTTATCTTACCATCCGGGGTAGGTACTGTGGTTAGTAACTTCCTATCATGATAGGCTTTACTGAAAATTACCATAGGTATGGTTGTATTTAATATAAAGGCTTGCCTAATGCGGAAATATGACAATGTTGCACTTGTATCAGGCAATCAGAGTAGTAGGTAATGATAAGGACACTATCACGCCAACCGGAGGAATGTGGTTCGTTTCTACCTACCTACAAGTTTGTAGCTAAATAGACAGTCACATGCAAGTATGTATGTTTCAACGTGATATCGTTTTACCGTTAAAAAAATGGCCTTTTAAACATCGCGAGATTGCCTACCTGAATATGTACATAGTTCTTTCATTTGTAACTGTGTATTTTATTCGTTTACGTCCAATTTATAACTTAAAAGCTACGAGATGTGAAATGTTACATACCATAAGTAGATATAATAAACAAGTTCCATACAAACCTTCATCTCTAACTAGCGATTTTACGATTAGGAAATTCTGAAAGTACATACTTTCGGGCAATAGATATTATATATCTATGTTTTAGACAGTTTTAAACCCAACGGTCTGAGATCTGAGTTGATGTCAGTGAATTAAATAAGGGTTTCCTGACTAACTCTAACACATAGAGTAAAAGTTTCTTAAACGCCTCTAAGAAAATATGGTCAGGATAGCAATCGGGATTAGGGAATTAGGGATGAGAAATCATCCAATGACTTCTCCTGCTCTGGGCGGAGCGAGAGGGAGTGTCAGACTTCTACTGACTAAAACCCATCCATGTTCCTTCATTGCCCTTTGTGTTCCGGAGCCACGGTATCTCTTTCGAATAGTCCCGCGACTCCGGCAGGCTTCGGCCCTTTCGGGCTATCTATACCTATACTACGCAACCCTGGAAAACTAGTTAATATTTCTTTGAAATCTTGGGTGAAGTGAAGTGCCATCCATATTAACGAGACAAGGACAGTAGAATGACAGTTCCTTCAAGCCACCCAAATTTTTATGGTGAGGTGTTGTCGAATAGACCCAGAGATTTTCATACCTGTGGATATTACATTGGCTTCAACAGTCATCACCTATTATAAAAGAGACCATCATTGAACAAGCGATAAATACCCAACTGACTCACATTATTTTAGATATAAACAAAATCACGCAGTTTCAATTTTACGACGCCGAGACAGTATAACTCTTTGTTTACAACAGCTTACTTATTTAACTGCAGTAGTTATGTGCACGGGTCTCTGATTGCGAACACATAAAGTTTTACGTTCATACCGTTCAAAGGAGCGTCTTGTACAACAGAGGTGGATGCTTGTCGAGGAGATAATTAGTTAATCAAATGATTGAATGAATTTATTCATTGAAAGTTATGAACCTAGACTTCTAACAAGCATTCATACAGGGGGGCTACTCTCTAAGCCAGAAGTCCGTAGTTTCGGGCTTAGTTTTGGGTGTATTCTACTCGGGCCTTTTCATGAGCGTTAGTCGATATTTATAGTTATTTTATTGAATATGTGTATTTTATTGTTTCATTTTACAATTCTTAATCATTTTTTATTTATTTTTATTAATTTAATATATTTATATTCAGTACTAGCTTCTGCCAGCGGCTTCGCCCGCGTGATCCCTAGGGAACATATTCCCGGGATGAAAAGTAGCTTATGTGCTATTCCAGACTATAATCTATCTTTGTTCTAAATTTCATTAAGATCCGTTAAGCCGTTCTGGCGTGATTGAGTAACAAACAACCAAACTTTCACATTAAAATATTACTCGTTTGGTGTAAAGCGAAGTTATAACCATCTTCCCCTCGACATTATAATTATTAAAGGATATTGCAAACTGTCGTAAGCCGTTTTCCGAAGCTACTCGCTAGCCTCTAGGCGCCAAGCTAGCCGCCTGCTTGTGCGTTCGCGACCACAAAAATAATCCTTATAGCATGATCACTTTCCATCAGGTGAGATTTGGGCCAAGAGTTTCCCCGTTTCGCATAAAAAAAAAAAAAGTATTCACGCGCGATGGCTTATTATTAGCATTTTTCATGTATAACTTTGGTGTTTCTATACCGATTTCTATGATTCTTTTTTTATGGAATAGTTAATAATGTTAACTTTTATTAATGTTAATTAGGGACGACTGAGAGTTTTACAAACGTAAGAGTAGACAAATACAATCAGAAAGCTTCGAACTGCTAAGCTATCGGGAGTTACACGTGTTGTTCGTCAATCATAAAAGATAGACATAATTATGCTGTCGTTGGATATTTTTTATATAATTTTAAGGAGAACATTTCCGTCATACATGATTGCTATGTAGCTTTTACCATTAAGGTTGCACACGCGACGGAGGCCTAAAAAATGGAGTAACTTATCCCGTTTTCCCAACATTTCCCTTCACTGCTCTGCTCCTATTGATTGTAGCGTGATGAAAAGTATACTATAACCTGCTCAGGAGTATGAATAATAATTGTACCAAGTTTCATTAAAATCCGTCGAGTAGTTTTTGTTTCTATAACGGTTATACAGACAGACAGACAGACAGACCGACAGACAGACAGACAGACAGACAAAAATTGAACTGATTGCATTTTTGGCATCAGTATCGATCCCTAATCACCCCGTGATAGTTATTTAGGAAATATATTTCATGTATAGAATTGACCTCTCTACAGATTTATTATAAGTATAGATAGATATAGATATAGATAGATAGATGTGCTACGTGAGGGCGTCCGTGGCATCACAGGCCCTATCATAATACCAGCGCTGTGTTATTTTTTTATTTTAAATATCGCAGCATATGCTGAGATAGGGACCTTTTTGGCCTCGCACAGATCAATTTAATGTTATTAACTGTATTTTGTTATTTCGCTTCTGTCTGTTTTGTGCGAGTCCCAAATAAACATTTTTCTTTATTTCTTTCTTTTTAACCCCTGACTTACGATTAGTCCCAAAGCCAACCAAAAATGAATTAAAAAACGATTTGACAGTAACTAACAAATCATGTTGTCATTAATTCTTAGTGGTTAGGTAATACGGAGTAGAATACGCCCGCAACTAAGCCCGAAACTGCGGACTTCGGGCTTAGAGAGTAGCCTCCCTGGATAGGTAGTTGAATATTCTTCAGGTCGTTTGCCAGCTAATTGGCACAGAATAAGACAAGCAGTTGGCGAAGTCAAGCTGACGGGGTGTGGATGATGATAATGATCACAATATTATCTAGGTTAGCGATACGGGTCGCTAAATTGTTAAATTCATTCATTTTTGTTGCTATTTAATCTGCATATCGCTAGTTTTTGTGTGATATAAACACTAAACATTCTTAATCAAGTTTGATATTCAATTTTGATAGAGTAACGTGCCTAAAAGCTGTGGATACATTGAGAGGGAGGCTAAAGAAAAGATGGATGCATGTACGTAGAGTGATATGAACGAGTAGGAAGTGTGAGTGATCAGAAGTTCATTATTAGTGATCGATGGTAACATGGGATGAGGGCAGGACGATGATGAAAGTGTAAGAACTGTTTATGTACAGTGCCATTGATATTACAAATCATTTACGCGTGCCTAAAATCTTGGCATTTTGATTGATATATATCATTAGCGGGCCATCCACTAACGTTCATTTCTTCCGACTTGTCCCGTTGTGCAAACTGTACAGAAAAGCGACGGGATAAAATAAAACCGTTGCAGCCACTAATTAAACCACAATCCTACGTTCTTTCCCCTGACTTTATCACAACACGCCAGTTCGACAGGAAAAACAATCCTTCAGTGACCATACACACGTTTTGGTACATTCCTGTCAGTTTGCATCTTTTCAGTCATACCGAGGGATTGCGTGTCTGTGGATGATTATAATCCTATCATTTTAAGAAGATTGTTGTCATTTAAAAGGAATGATCGTCATTTTGAATTATCTTTATGGATTATTTTCATTTTGCAACAACATTTGGGGGCCGAGTAACCCGCGTCCGTAGGAGAATACCCTGCAGCGAATCCCTACACGTGGTCCCCGGGTGGTGCTAAACAGGTGATACTAACCGCCTCCGTGGTCTAGTTGTTAAACCACCTGATTCAGACCCAGAGGTCCCGGGTTCGATTCCCAGCGGGGGCAAATTTTTTGCTCGGTTTGGTTGGTGGTAGGACTTGTTCTAAGTCCGCCTGGCAAAGCTACCACCATCATGTCTAAGTCTGTCGCCATAACAACAATGTTAACAGCATTGTTGTGTTCCGGCATTTAGAGGTATGGTAGGTATCTTTGGCTTAATCATCACTTTCCATCAGGTGAGATTTGGGCCAAGAGTTTCCCCGTTTTGCATAAAAAAAAAAAAAAAATTGTACCCGTACCTACTACGGGACGAAGACGAACACAAAATGATTACAAACGAGCGCTCAATCACGCCGGACAAATAAACAGGCACTAACTTGATCACAGAGCGCGTCGCGTCCTTCGCGACGGGAGGGGTCGCGGGGTTTTAATACCGTCATTCTTTCTCGCTCTTGCAAATCCATTGGCGTTCATTCCGTGAGGATTGTACATTCCGGTAGGAATGAACGTTAGTGGATGGGCCGCTTATCTGCTGCAATATCCCATAGGTCCTAGCCACGTGACTTCCATTAGTCAGAAGTTCGGCGCGCCACTGAGTCTTGTAAGCTGAGGATCTAAATCTAAACATAAACAATCTGTATGCTAAGCATTACGTCATGTGATGTACTCGTGAACGTGCAATAATGCACGTTCACCAAATTGCACGAGATTACGCTATTGCTACAACATCTGCCATAGACATCACACACGCACTTGTATTTGTATTGTTTCTAAAAGTTTATTCTTAGTATGTGTTTGACAATCTCGGTACCCTATGGTCCCGCACCTTTGGGTACTTTTGCACGTGCTTAGGGGCGCCAGATTACAAGCGGGCGCATGAGGAAGATAAAAGGAAAAAAATAGTACTGAGGTACTTACTTACATAAATATTTAACAAATTATATTTTGTATAGAGTTTCCAAAATACGCCCCTCATACTCAGCCGTGTAGCTGTTTCAGGACCAATTCTGTATTTATAGGGGCCTACAGCTTGTGACACGCGGCAGGCAAATCCTGCCCCGTACGATTTAAATTGGGCAGCCAGGTTATCTCTAAAAGTTTGAAGATCTAAATCAAATTCACATCTAACACTACACAAGAGGTCCTTGACAATGTCTCATCCTATCATAAATGTTGTTTTGGTGTCATGCGCTACAGAAATATCATCACTCGTTGTCAATCGCAAACATTTTGTAATTTTGACATTGTCGCTTATAGAATGTCAGTTTATCTACAGTCCAAGGACACTAAAATTGAAACAATCTAAGTACAAAACAATACATATTAATGACGACGTTTCATGGGTTTTTTTGCAACAGACCAAATGCAGATTAATTTAATGCAAAAATACATCGATACATTTAGCCGAAGTTCAAGTCTGTGTATTGGCACTTGGCACCCACGACACGTACAGTCCTAGAGTACGAGGCATATTTTAGCCTACATTAATCTCAGTTGCCTATTTTGGCTCATTACAATAAACTGCTAGTTTTTCGATGTTTCTGATCAACATATTCTTTGTAATAGTTGACTTAGTAACTTCATGGTCACGGGTGGTCTCTTACCATATTGCTTTAAATATCGTTGGAGCACTATATTTTATTGTGTGGCTGGAATTTAATAGTGGCTGCACGTGAAGAGAATTTTGAAAAAGAAAGAAGTGATTTTTGCCTTCAGCCTTTTTATGCTTTGCAGCGGTCAAGTGAAACATATGGCCCCAAAAACATTTGCTACAGAGCTCCTTTGGGTACAGCAACGCCAGCGCTTCCTCTGCTGGATCTAGTATGTTATAAGAAGAAACAGAGTCTGCGAAATCCATATCTTCTGAATCGCTGTGCTTACTTGGTTCTTTATCTATTTAATAGTAATAGTAATAGTTTAATAGTAATAGTTTATTTGAAAAAAACATACATTACAATTTAAAGCGGCGATGCTTAAAACACGATGCTACAAGGAATCTCCCAAAATCGAAGGCGTCAAAGCCCAGCTATGGCTTATCATTGACTAAGGTATTCCTAATGCTTGGTATTATTGGCCTCCACAGGGCCCTCCCAGCCTTTTCCCAGCTATATATTAGGGTCCACTTCCTGAAGAACTTTTCTTTACATGGAATGACTATAAGTCTGACTCTAGTCTTGCCAAAAACTACCGTGTTACCTAGTTAACGGGTTATGGAGGTCAGGTAGGCAACCACTCCACGTAAAACACTGTTATTCAGCTGAACCCAGTATGACTGGAAGCCGACCCCGATATAGTTGGGAAAAGGCTAGGCAGATGACATGGAACGACTGCCTATCTCAGTAGCGGCATTAGGAACGGGTGACACGGGCGGGCGACCGGGGCGCCGGCTAGTGGAGGGCGCCTGGGGCGCTGTCTACTGGACGGCGCCCGGGGCACCAGCCACAGGAGGGCGCCAGGCCATACAGGGCGCTGTGCGTAATTTGAGTACCTATTTATTTCGTTATAAAGAAATATTAAATTATTTAATTATCAATATAACCCTTCAAGTTCATAGAACTCGATTGAATGACTTTTTCACGAAATAACATTCAATCGAGTTCCATGAACTTAGAGGGTTATATTGATGATTCAACTGGTTAAAATCCTTTAGATAAAGACTCTTCACGATCGCGAACCGTATTTTTTTCAACATACAGCTTCACACTGACCGGCAAATTGCAAAAAAAATATAAATATTTGAATTTCGCGGGCTACCCTGGAGCTTCCACCTTAACAAATCTAACGATACCAGTGATTGTTGCATGGCGAACGCAGTTTTTCTTAACTTTAATAATAGCTCACCAAACGAAAGCCAACAACTTTCAATTAATAGGAGAAATAATTCGTGATGAGGATCGGAGCATTAATGGCAAATGTGACGCAGACGAAGTTGCGGGGGTAAGCTAGTTGGAATATAAAAGGGCGTCAAATGCATGACTCGCCCGGCGCGCTTAGATGGTTAAGGCCGGCCCTGGTCTATCTGACTGAAACTCCGTTAATACGACACCCTTGGAGCCGGCAGGCCCAACGACTAAACATGCTTTCCTACAAGGCTTAAAATCACCTTCACTGCTCTTACCAGTCCAAGCTTTGATTCTCTAAACCAACACTCTAAAGTATCATGTGTTAGCATGCGAAGCGTTTTATATCCATCTTTATCAAGTTAATTGAGCGGAACAATCGCATACAATCCCCACTCGTCACCTCTTTCATTTGCCAGACTTGACAGCACTTGGGTATAATAGTTTTATTCAGTAGTGGTTGTACGTATCGCTTGACTGCGGTAACGCATCAGCGGAACAGATAGTGTTGTTCACTATATCAGCAGGTTGGAGTAGGGTCAGACACCAGTGCCAGGCGGGAAACGTCGCTGAGTGGACGATACAGTTACTGCACCTAAGGTAGGGCTTCATTTACATATTTTTTCGAGAGCATAATGTTTTTGGAGATATTTTTTCCTTTTTTATTACACAGACAATGCTGGGTATGGATATTATAGCCAGGAAATACGATTTGAGGTAAAGCCATAAAAGATTAAGTAATATATATTAATGACATCTTCTAAAACAGTAATTAAGCAGTGAATGTGTGATTGACTGTCTAGCGTTTTATAAATGTCTATTTATAAGATAACATTTAAATGTGTTTCTTTGTCATCAATTTATTACGGCAGTAAGATTATTGACAAGGTACCTAATTTAAGGAAGGCTCGTTACCTAATATACTATAAGGTACGATTGTCCTTCTGAATCCTGAATCCCGAATGTGTTAACAGGTACCTATGAACCATTAGAATAGAAAGAGGGCACTCAGCTATCGCACCTTTTTTTTATTATTTGTGATGGGTTTGCTCTTGACCTTAGTCTTGGTCAGAAATGACAGAGACAAAGTCTACAATGGAGCGAGCTTACCCAGAAGGAGCCTGTTTAATCTAACTTTGAAGAGATTAGGGTTGTAAGCGTTTGGAAACACAGACGCAGGCAGAGAATTCCACCCCTTTGCTGTCCGCATTATAAAAGACGTTTGGAATAATCGCTTAGTGCGAATTCGTGGAATAGCAACAAGGTAGGGATGGTAAGTTGCAGTGCGTCTGGATGTCCGATGGTAGTGGGGGGCCGTTGGGATGAGGTCGTAGAGTTCTTGGGCACATTACACACAGGCAGGCAACCTTGCGGCGATGAGCCAAGCTGTGAAGCTTAGCATCCACCAGTTTTTCGTCACCGATGAGCCTCTTAGCTCTGCGTTCCACAGAGTCAAGCGCGGCAAGCTGATACTTTCTAGTGTCAGTGTCAATACAAACTATGTACCCGCTATTAGCAAGTTATCTAATATGGAGAGCTATTCCTCCATTATAGCCTATCGCATCGAGTACCTATTGCTTTTTTTTCCTCCTACGGCTAACTATTAAGAACGCAAGATGCACGTCCTAAATGTGTTCACCTTACGAAGTTGTGTGCAACTGTATCTAACATGAGGTCTGCACAGGTGCCGTCCGTGGTCCATTGTTATCACAGAGATAAGCTATCAGTTCAGACTGACAGATTAGTAGCTAAAGCTGCAGTTTTATCCTTGTGATTAATGATAAGCAATGCCTCTAAAGGATATACTATACTATACTGGACAGGTCCACTCAATTCTGTGTGGTACTTTCCTCAAAATACCACTTCAGACATTAACCTAAATGGTTCTCATATGATTTGACCAGTATGATTGTATGGGCTTTAAAAGAGACTTTGACCTCTGAGTTTTTTTCGGTGTTTCTTCTCAGAGCAGTCAGCTAGGAAACACCGGCCTCGTCTATTTCAAAATTAACAAAAAAAATTGACGTGTAAAACTGTTATTTACAACCTACTTACAAAATAAATATCATTTATCATAGTTGTTCAACTGACCAGTACAAATAAACTTGGCACTTTCTTAAGAGTCCTATTACGAATTGTAAATGCTCGTTTGCAATAAACGAAGTTACGTTGGTCTGCGTTGGGGGTACATCTATAGTCCGCGAAACAATTTTGATACTTACTAGTCTGAATAGGATTATAGTTTATTTGGGCGCTCGCGCGAGACTGAGGAGCGCGCGCGCTGAATTGACGCAGAATATATAGTACTTTAATTTTATTTATTGTAATTTTGTTTAATTATATTGACAAACGAAAACTAATGAAACGTATTCATTGTAGATTGAAATTTTATATCATATTAATTTATTTGATAAAATTGTTTTTATTTGGAATATAATGGACGCTGAATCAAGACATTTCTGGCTTAAATTAGGCTTTCTTTACGTTTTTTTTCCGTGAAAACTCAAGGAAATTAAAGAAATTCTAGAACTCCAATAAACAAGTGAAACATTCAACTTACCTTTTAGTAATTTTAGCTTTTAAAAGAATTGATTGTAACAATGTGAATTAGACCGTCAAAGTTCCATCGGCGACATTTTTTCTTGCAAACTGAGTTCGTAAAATATTTATAGTAAATTACACGAAAAGAAAAATGAAAATGTGTAACTCTAACTTACAAGAAAGAGACTGGCACTATCGTTATTCAGGATCAAATAATTAAAATATCTTACTGCTGCTGATAATTACAGCGTCAAAAATCATGAATTTCCGTAAAAAATGTAATAGGACTCTTAAATCAACGTTTTCCTTTCCTGGCAATCCTATCTGGCTTCCAGGGAATATTGATATTTTAGAAAACAATGTTCGGAGATTTGGTTTTTAATACAAATCAGAAATTCTTCGAGTGTTTATCGCTATTCCTCATAGATTTGGATTTGGCCATCCACTTGAAAAATACACCCTGCTTACTTTACAGTCTGAATTGCCGAGTTAAGCTCTAACTTGCGTTCCTCTGCAATCTTGCAACTTTTCTGTTCTAGATTAAAACCTTGAACATCAGAAAAATATCGATTCATACCGCAAGTATGCATTTGAAAGAATCCCAGCTCCATATTAGGTATGCAGTAGAAGTCGTGAGCCATTTGCAGCGCGAGTGAGCGAGCCCATGACGATCAAAGCGTGCGCCTGCGCCGGTTGATTGACGACTATCTATGCTTGCTCGTAGTTCGACCCATTGTGAGTTATGAGTAGGGCTGGTGGTGACTCGGCAAGTTGATGTAATTTTAGATGTGATGATACCTAACCACATAGTATCATAAAATTACATAGTATGTTAGTATTTAGTTTGTACTTTTTTTTTCATTTTCTTCTGCACCTCTCCGAGACTTGTAGAAAATGCCTCGGACGCTGAAACTGCCTTTGGGCATTATTTTTATACAAGTGCGTAAAGTTTTAACAGAAAAAAATTATTTATTGCCGTTATTATTGCTTCGATTTAAGTCCTTGAATTGAAGAATTGGTAATTTAAAATAAGAGTGCTTTGCTTTTACGAGTATAATATTTATTTTTGGATACGTCGTTTGGCCATTACATGACCGAGTTTAGTTAGGTAAGTTTTGTGGGAACTACGGTATACCCGACTTTGATAAGTTAGGATCGAATGGGATGACGGGAGCTATTCAGGTTAGGTTCCTTTGATTTAAACCCTGCATATAGAAATCCGGCTCCGTCTCCAAAGTTAGCCATTTCATGAAATGGTTGGCCACTTACATACGATATGGCCATGGCAGATACAGATATTTACAATATTCTTAGTTTACTAAAAACAGAAAACTCACTTCCTCCGCATTAGTAATACCTGCTCGAAAGATTGACTGCATACAAGTTAGTTCAAGTTTCGGTCCCAGAATTCCTTCGGTCCATCTGTTACTATTTATCATAACAATGGAGTCTACTATTAACTACTATGGTAGTAGTACGAGCTTTCATAAATAATTCTCCAGTTTTTCGTCACAAAAGACGTACAAAATGATTATCAGTATCAACCACGTCACAAAACAAACATTCACTAACAAAACAATTCAAGCCAATGCGCTAAAAATCTAAAATTCTAAATAAATAAATACTAAACTAAATCTCATTAATTTTCGTAACGTCTCAATCTGTGACATAATCTCGATCTCGCATAATACGACACGACACGAGTGACTTACGTCACTTCCTTGCGCGCGCACTCGTTTGCATGCGCGGGCGCAGGCTGTATATCACCTGGCTTCGCTTGTATTGTAGTGGGTGCAGCCATAATCAGTTACAATGGTGGGCAGGTAAAAGGGTGAGCGTGATAAGATTTGATAGTGGTACATGTCGTGGGATGAATTGTGTGAGGAATATATGAAAGAAAAGGGAGGGACTGGATGGTAGCGTGACGGTTGATAAGAGATACAGCCGGTCGAAAAGTGCAGGCTGGATGTTGTCCAGGATATATGCGTGCCAATGGACTCCCAACCAAGGATGCCGAAGATCTTGCGGAGTGTAGAATAAAAACCCGGAAAACGGACCCCGGGCTCCGAAGCAAATCAGTTGGGGATGCAACCGGGAACACGCTCAGATGAGAGAGAGGTCATGGGATGAATTGTAAGAGGAATGATATATATGAGAGAAAAGGGAGGGACTGGATGGTAGCTTGACGGTGGATAAGAGAGACAGCCGGTCGATTCTGTAAACACGTCGAAGTGAAGGCCTGAGCTGAGTGAGCCGTCAATCCATGTAAACAAGATAGAATGGCAGATCACTTCACCCAAGCCTTTACTTTGACATGTTTATAGAATCGACCGGCTGGAAAGAGGAGACGTGTTGCGACGTCCCTAAGTAACATAGGACAAGCAAGGGTTTATGATGACTATGAGTAGGTAAGATTGTCTCTGGTTGTCTGTCTGAGTGGTTGCTTTTGGAATAACGGAATGCCTTCGGATGGACCTTTTGATGGAGCAGACCACCAAAAAGCAAAATCTTTCAATTGTAACAACCCCAGTAGTTCAGCGGGTCAAAATAAACCACTAGCAGAATCAAAAAGCAAAGCGTGATTTGCTTTTTGATTCATGCATGACCCATCACTGTCAAATTTTCCCAATCAACCTTGAACCTATTGCGTTAGCGATTAAGATGAAAATTAAATATGACAGATTGTTGTGTATGAATCTCTTAAAGTGGCCTTTTTAGCAACCAAGTTCTTCGGTTGTTTCCGAAACTTATGACGAACCAATGTTATGATGTTCAGTTATCAATGTCAGGCTCCTTTGTTTCCAAAACATTCGTACTTAGTATGCAGTTTTCAACCGATTCTTATTTCCCTGTCTGGTTTTCTTTTACTCTATAACATAGGTCCATTTTCATCTCAGAAAAATCTTAAAATCTTTTTGCAATCTAAACTTCCTTCGTGGGAACGCTATAGTGCTAGTCGAAGAGTCGTGAGATTCCGCTCCATAATCCGGTTTCCTTCCTTCCTGAAGAACGCTTTTGTGTTTGTTACGACATCTTTGGGATTTATAGCCAAGTTACATTATTGTGGAAATATCTAAACATAAACATGTTTGATCCTAAATTTGCAAAATATTTTTGCGGTATCGAAACCTTATCTTATCTTTTGGCCGCCAATTGCCCTGAAACCTAAGTCCTAAATATCTGGTGCAAGGTCGTGACGTCACCTGACTGGGGCAGAACCTTACCTACCCTTTAACTTAACCGCAGTGACCACGTACTCCGTGTGGTCGCATATGCAATGAGGTGGAACAGATAACAAGTTGGTGTCGTAACTTTGTAATCGCGGGCGCATTCGGTCCGCGGCTAGTGCAGTCACTCGCGCCCTCGCTCGCGCCCGCCATTCCGCCATCGCTGCCCGACGACAGCGGACGTTCGCGCCACTTTTTGACAGCTGTCAGATTCATCGCATTTTGCCGCGAGTGTATTATTGACTTTTTTTTTTGAAGAATCTCAGTTATCTGTGATTTAAGTTTGTTTGTTTGTTTGAAGATAATTCGGTGAGTTATTAACTATTGGAAATTACTTCATAGTTTAAGTGTTTTATGACGTCCTTGTAAAATAATTGCGGTTATTTCGGCTATGACTGCGGCTTTGATATGAGCGATTGGTTGGTGTGAAAATAATTAACTTTTTTGGATATTGTTTGTATAACTTCTGTTGGTTCGTTGGACAATCAATTGCGGCCCAAGCAGTAGGTACTACTTTGTGTTTTAAAAATGTTTGATATTGTTTACAAACAGGTTCCTTTACTTATTGACTTCTGTGTTTTACTGGTTTATCGTTAGCTTTGAGGTTACTCCAGAACCGATTTTCTTAATATTATTTCAACCTAAAATATTGTCGAACTTACTATACAATGTTGCGTAAACTTTTCTCCAATTTTCTTTGTATGCCTGCCAAAACAATGAATTTCAAAGAAATATGATTACATGCATTTCAAAAGCGAACAAGTCATACTTATGTGGGAAATTACATAAGGTGCATTACACAAGAATTGCCGATGCCATAGAAACGAACAGTAGAAGTGAGTGGCGCCCGCGCAACTGACCTTTGGGGGCGACGCGGGGCACCTACAGCTAGCACTCGTAAGATACCGGTAGATACTACCACAGGTAGGTACACTCGTTTGTTTACATACAATCATACACTAAGTCCGACAGAGATCTCTCGGTAGACATGGCCATTGAAGACCTTTGTATGGAGAAGTGTGTGCTACCATTTTTTTATTTTTTTTTTGGATGGTCCAGTCTCTTTCTCGTCCGTGGCCCGATTGTAATAAAAATAATTAAGGAACGATCTCGCAAACTAAAGAAGTAGTTTCCATTTATTTTTGCGTGATACTAAAATACTGTGCAATAAAATAAATTAAATCCTGTTGGGATTGGAGTGGGACGGTCACTAGGTACCTGTCTCACGTAGCGGATGTCACGTGGATCTGATGATACTAAATTACTGTAGCTCGCTTCTGATCAGATGCACTGCCAAGTCTTTCATGCATGTCTGCTTGGCGCCAAGAGATGATGATCGGTCTCGCTGAGCTGTCACATTGTCAAAAACTGCGTGGCTAGCAAACAGAAGGAAGGTATTGTCCCCCATATCACAGTAGACTTCAGTTTCTGGCAGTCCAAGTATATTGTCGCATCAACTAACTATATCGTCTTTCGACAATTCGGTTGGCGCAGTGGTTGAGAGATTGGATGCTGCGCTGCATGTCGCGGGTTCGATTCCCGCAAGACTAGACCCGGTAGACTATGTCTCTCTAGAGTCAAGAGCAAACACATCTCAAATAAAAAAAAGGAACAAATATCTGTATGGCCTACAGTCAGTTGTTCCGGGTCTGGCTGTTTGTGTATACATGTGAGTTTGTATGTTTGTAAACGCTCCCGCGATACAGAACAAATTCCTAGTATAGGGCAACGCTTGAATCTAAAACTTGTTTCAATTGAGACACAAAACTATTGCCTCACGTCAAAAATGTCTGAAATTGACAAAAGCGTTATGGGTACCTATGGACATGGCAGTTCTTTTTGTGCCTCCCGCCCATAGAGAATATAACCACTTTGCTCCTGACTAACCAAGAGCCTTCGGGCCACCATCAGTAATCTGCATCTTATCTTTAAGTTGTGTTTACTGCACTCACTCTGTGAAGAGAGGATGGCCTTAACGCTCGTGGTAACGTACCGTAACAATAACGTAACGGTAACATAAAATAACCATTTAATACATATTTATATGCATCGCGTGAGTAAACTAGATCCAAATACTACGATTATTTACATGTTTGTGTTTATTAACAACTTAAATTGAGACGAGGTTGAGCGAATGCAATTTGTTGAACGCGATTAACGTCGAATTTTAATTGAAAACAACAATGTTATCATTTTCTACGTTCCTTTGTCTTGTAATTACATACATTATAACTATTCTTGTTTAAAAATATGGCTTCCTTAGCTTAGTTAAAAAAATACATGAATTATGAAGTCCTTCGGAATCCTTCAATGCAGCTCCTTTCTTATAAAACTGTGCATTTTCCTTTGATTCGAACCCCTAGGTTGTAGAAAACTTACTCAACCCTACAGAGCCAGATGACCCGCGTTTTACAATTTGTCACAATAATTGTGTGTCACCTAATTTTCTTCGAGAAACTGGGCCCAACATAATTGATAATCACGGTATCGCGTGCTTGGAGTTAAATTATAGTAACTGTAGTATAACTTCATACATTAGGCATCTGCTTATTAGTTCCAAACACGATGTTCACATTTACGTACAAAGGTAGTTTTACCATAGTTTAATTCTTCTGAGTTCTAAGCTCTCGGATATTAAGATTATGTATCGTTCATCAAATCACTAATTATAAAAATTATGACTATGAGGAAATGTTCGCACTTAAGATTTGAAATTAACTAGTAGATACCTCGAAGTTATTTAATAACACCATACAAAAATGGGGAAAAGTGGTCGTGAAGGAGGAATTACAGAAAAAACCGGCCAACTGTTATTCGGACTCGCCCACCGAGGGTTCCGTACAAATTTGTACGTACATAATAACTTTAAATAAAGACTATGTTGTTTTTTTCATAATTTACATAATTACAAATGTATAGATTTTAGATTTTTTCCTATACTTGCAGTTTAATACGGTATTACTTGCCAAATTTTATAGATCTAGGTCCACAGGAAATACCCTATACATTTTGATTCCCATTGAGTGTCGATTTTTGCGGCATAAACGGTTGTATCTTATTTTTACCCTCACTTAGAAGTTAGATTTTTTCACAGTTTCAAGGGACTGAAGACTAGGGTATAGGTTTTAATTTCAGCTCGATACCCCCACACATTCCCGAAAATCCGAGATAAAGGGTCTTTTTATTATATCTATGGTCTTGACAGACGGTAGGGTTCCGTTTTTCCTTTTGAGGTACGGAACCCTGAAAATACCTAGTTGTATTTATGAGCCGTCAACTATCCTCATTTGTACACCTTGGAGACAACCAGAGTAGTTTCATAGTTCGGAATAAAGTGTATTCTTTGTCCACAATCCTTTATATTTTAGTGAATGATACAATATTAATATGCAAATGTAATGACGTACCTAGGTATGTAGGTACACTGGAGCTCTTTGTCCGTCTCTACTTACGAAGTAATTTATTTCAGCTGTTCAAACTTTAATGAATGTGCGTGATACAGTAATTAACTTTGTTTAATGTCGCCCAATGATATTAGTGAATATCGGATTGTATTTAGATTCGATACTGAAAGAACTTCGTTTCATGATTCATGTTAGGTCACAGCTGTGTTAGGTAGCTATGTCAATTTTTCTTATGTATTTATTTATTTATTTATTTATGTACACACAAGAAACTTAAAAAAAAAGAAAAAGTATACAGAGAATAGAGCACAAAGAAGTTTAGATGAAGTTTGAGATGGGATCTACACAGCGCATCGGCAGGGCGAGCAAACGAGAAACGATCGCGCAGGTAGCCAGGGTATGCAGGATTGAACAGGATATTGTAAAGGAGACATAATATTCGAGTGTTCCTGCGAAGACGGATAGGGAGCCACTTGAGATCCTTGCGAAACTGAGAGACATGGTCGTATTTCCTCAAACCAAAAACAAAACGAATGCACAAGTTTTGCAAGCGCTCAAGCTTGTTTAAGAGCTCCTCCGTGGCATCTAGGTAGCAGGCATCAGCGTAGTCAATGATCGGCTGAATTAAAGTTTGCGCCAAATATATTTTAGTTTTGAAAGGCAAGAAAGTTTGAAGAGTTTTCAAAGAGTGGAAAGAAAAGTGCACCTTACGACTAACCTCATATACTTGCGCTCGCCAAGAAAGATTGCTGTCAATTAAGACACCGAGATTCTTCGCTGTGTCCGTGTACGCAATGGTTGACCCGTTAAGGGATAATGGCTTCAAAGAAGAAGTGTCAAGCGCATGTCGATAGTAACGACTACCTATAATCATCGCCTGGGACTTGGACGGATTAATATGTAAGCCATATGACTTAGCCCACAGTTCAATACGCTCCAGGTCACGATTCATGGCATTAATCGTTGAATCCGCGTCAGCCAGCAAGAAGTGACGATAAAGCTAAATGCTAGCTATATGTATGTTGTAAACCACTGTTTGTTTGTTTTTGAAGTGGAAACTTCTTTAGCGGCGTTGAGCACTTTTCTTGGGATGGGTATAAAATGTTAAGAGTCCTATTACATTTTTTACGGAAATTCATGATTTTTGACGCTGTAATTTTCAGCGGCAGTAAGATATTTTAATTATTTGATCCTGAATAACGACAGTGCCAGTCTCTTTCTTGTAAGTTAGAGTTACACATTTTCATTTTTCTTTTCGTGTAATTTACTATAAATATTTTACGAACTCAGTTTGCAAGAAAAAATGTCGGCGATGGAACTTTGACGGTCAAATTCACATTGTTACAATCAATTCTTTTAAAAGCTGAAATTACTAAAAGGTTAGTTGAATGTTTTACTTGTTTATTGGAGTTCTAGAATTTCTTTAAAATCCTTGAGTTTTCACGGAAAAAAACGTAAAGAAAGCCTAATTTAAGCCAGAAATGTCTTGATTCAGCGTCCATTACATTCCAAATAAAAACAATTTTATCAAATAAATTAATATGATAAAAAATTTCAATCTACAATGAATACGTTTCATTAGTTGTCGTTTGTCAATATAATAAAACAAAATTACAATAAATAAAATTAAAGTACTATATATTCTGCGTCAATTCAGCGCGCGCGTTCCTCAGTCTCGCGCGAGCGCCCAAATAAACTATAATCCTATTCAGACTAGTAAATATCAAAATTGTTTCGCGGACTATAGATGTACTCCCAACGCAGACCAACGTAACTTCGTCTATTGCAAACGAGCATTTACGATTCGTAATAGGACTCTTAAACTCGCGTCAGGTCACGTGACCTGTTTGAAAATTCGTAAGACGGATGATTCAAAAATACACAATGTTTATTTTCAAGTTTTCACTTCTGTCAACCCCTTATTTTTTTTAAAACAAAGGACAAAGTTAGGGCAATCTTCTTCGTCTACCAGTACCTAGGTAAGTACTTATTAAATCAAGCATGACAATAAATTAAAACATACTTAGGAACTTACTTTTTGTACTGTTAAAGATTGTCCAGAGTTTCGGGTTTTCTTCTTAAATTCGGGGAAGGTTTCTGAATTGAAGAAAAATTAAGAACATTTCAAACCTAGGTTCTTAATTTCCAATTTTTGGATTTTGAACAAGCCAAATAATGTTTAGTTTTATATTATCCAGGCCTAATAATAATTTTGAGTGTAGGTTTCTGTAAAAAAAAAACAGTAAAAGACTACTCTACTAAGTGACTAGCTTAAATTCGCTTCGCTTCGCTCGCTACTTTCACCGTTTCTCAATATTTTTGCTATTCCTAAGAACTACCTCCCTTATTAACTTAATGTAAACTTTCACCACTTTGCACTCGATCATTAACAAAAACAAAAATAGTTTGCACCCGCTGCTCAAAATGTTGACACATCCGGAGAAAAACATCTATACCGATCTGTCAAACTTATCTAAAACAACACTCACTTTATTTAGAGATAACTAGAGGTCTAGTTCGTGTCTATTTACTTTATTATCTGTTATGTTCGGTGCCGTGTGGTTTCCGACACCGGAGTCATCTGCCTTTGTTTGAAGTTTAGTATAAACTAAAATATCTGATCGATGTCGTCAATTGATCGGAAATCAGTTAATAGCTGAATATTTCTAAATCTGTCTATTGACAGAATCCTAATATATATAAAACTAGAGGCCGCCCGCGACTTCGTCCGCGTATAAATTCTCGTTATTCCCGTGTAAATCCCGATCCCTCGGGAACTCCGGGATAAAACGTAGCCTATGTGTTATTCTGGGTCTTCAGCTATCTACATACCAAATTTCATCGTAATCGGTTCTGTAGTATTTGCGTGAAAGAGTAACAAACATCCATACATACTCACAAACTTTTGCATTTATAGGATAGTAGGATTCTTCCGTTACTGAGTGGCTGACAGTCGCACAGCCAAAACTACTCAGCTAGTCTATTCTGTAAATAACCATTTCGATATCGACTTCACCTGAGTGACTAAGCTTACAAAATGAACTTTATTTCACACGTCTTAAGGTCTTATATTTATACGAATTTGAAACTCACCTCGGATTCCGCTGTCGAGACACGAAAATGTTGTTACAGAATAGCACTGCTGTTCGTAGAAAGCTGAAATTTGCGTGTAGGTACCTTGGAGAGTGTAGGGAGCACTAAGAGAGGATTTCCAGATTTTTTTACAGGAATAGACGAGATAAGCGCGATCGAAGTCGCGGACAAAAGCTAGTAACAATATAATACCCCATAGATGTCTGATGTCGTAGTTTGTAACCAAGTGTTACTCATTTTGTAGCCAAGTGTTTTGTATCCAATCCAAGCAGGGATAATATGTGAGGAAATTCCTAATCCATTGCTTCATAATATGTTTACAAAGTGCTCTACACGCGCTCGACAACGTACCTAATGAATGTTGTTGAATTGTCAAAATTGAAAGCATTGTCGTTGATTGATTAATTTTCCTTCCTTGTCCGTACTACTTAGCCGGTCAATGTTTACACTTTAACTACGTCATACTTTTACTTTATAATTGTAGATACCAATTTAGGTCTTATTGTGTATCTTCGTAGAAGTTTGGATTTTTACTTATGCTGCCAGTACACAAAAATAATGGAACCACAGCCCTTTTAAAAATTAAAAAATATACACTACTAATGGCCTTTTTTTTAAGGGACTTTTGGGCTTATTAGGCCTTTAGTAGACAATTATAAAAGCAAGTGCACGGTTCCAAATGGTCGTTTATTTTTAAAGACCGCTAACTTTCGTCAGATGGCCTGATATCATCACTACCACTACATATTATAAAACAAAGCCCTCCGCTGCGTCTGTCTGTCTGCTGTTCGGGATAAACTCAAAAACTACTGCACCGATTTTCATGATGTTTTCACCAATGGATAGAGGTTTTCGAGGAAGGTTTTAGTCTACTTATTACTAGTGATTTCGTACGCGCATGTCCCGATTATTCCCATTTCCGTAGGGATTTCGGGAAATCCTCTCTTAGAGCTCGATAAAACTCCCCAAGGACCCTACGTGTAGCTTCCTACGAACAGTAGTTTTGGCTGTGCGTTGTTGGTCAGTCATTCACACAGTAACGGAATAATTTTAAATACATATTAGTATCAATTTAGATCAGTCCTTACAAAGTTATGCGCGTACATACATTTCGGCGATTAATTTTTATTTATATAGATTTGTCAAGCGGGAGAAGCCGCAGCAGGCATCAGCTAGTGATTCTAAATAACTGCTAGTCTATTCTGTAAATAACCATTTCGATATCGACTTCACCTGAGTGACTAAGCTTACAAAGTGAACTTTATTTCACACATCATAAGGTCTTATATAAATATACGAATTTGAAATTCACCTCGGATTCCGCTGTCGAGACACGAAAATGTTGTTACAGAATAGCACTGCTGAAAAGGTTCTGCAAAACCCACGTGAATGAACCCTGTAGTATCGAAACCGTAGCCATTGTACACGTTTCAGGGACAAAGTACCGCCGCCATTTCTCTCATAATGAAACTAATTAACAAAGTGGTAAAATGTGTGAAATGATTCAAGACTTGGCTTGGTTATTGTTGTAAATATTATTATTCTCATAGAGGTCGCTGTATCCCACGGCCATGGAGGTAAAGATTGTCAATATTGTGTGTTAGTTTCTTTCACTCACGTAGTCGCTAACATAACTGATATTTTCATAAACATGTACACTGGGGTAGAATTCTTTGGTTTTTCCCACAGATTTGATAGGTCTTACATATTTTGCGTGTGTGACGTTCAGTCAAAAGATCCTAATTTCCATCTGGGGTCTACGATAGTAGATTTTATTACAAGTGGGCGAAGGTTGTTTGATATGAGGCTGAGAGTGAAGGGTATTCATGTGTGTAAAACGACGTTTTTTTATCACACTTGCCAAAAAAACATTTTTTTTTTATATAAGTATGGCCTCTTTTCGTGCGCTGTGTTCGACTTTTGAAGCAAGCTCCAGACTAGTCGAATGTTATAAATTGATATAATTATAACATAGATACTTAATATTTGAATGAAAAGAGCGCTCACTTTTCGGCACGAGTGCGAATATAGAAACAAAAACGCACTGCCTGTGAAATAAACTGCCATTTAATCCTAAAAGCAGTGCAAAAAGAGGCAATTTTAGAACCAGTTTAGGTATGGAAAAGGGTAGTAGCATGTTAACGTGTGATAAAAAAAAAACTTAAGTGCAGATATCCGCTAGCCGCTGATGACGTCACAAGTCGGAGACACGAAGATAACCGAGCACAGCCGATCACGATCAGATCGGGACTCTTTATTGTTTTAAATTAAACAAAATGGGCCACGGCAATCATGCGCACTGAGCCGACACTTCATAGACACAGAGATTTAGAGCTATCGAATATTAAAACTAAAGCTGAAAGAACATTATATCAAGTCGATTTAAATAATTTAACTGTACATAGCGCGATGATCAAATCTCAGGTCATGGCATGAGACGGACCATTCCATATTAATCATTATAATGAACAAAACTGGTTACGGATAACGTCTCCTTTCGATAAAACAACATTTTTAGGTACCAATTAACCGGTACCGTTAAAATGTTACAATACATAATAACGGCCAAATAAATCTCATGTGATCGTCAGTAAACACACCTATTTGTCCATCAAGGAGCTCATTAAGGACATAAACAAAAGCTAGTACCTATTTAATTAAGAAGCAAGCAGATTACGATCTACACTTGAAAACAAAGCAACAGTTAAATGTACATAATAAATATAATACGTCATACTGCTGCCATACGAAAAAAGAACGTATCTACCCAAAACGAAATAACAGATTTCCGACATTAAGAAAATAAGTCAAGGTCGGAAATCATACATATTATTATGTCCTTTTTTCTTATGACGATAGCATAGTATGTATTAATCTTCGTAGGAACAGGAATAATTATCTTAAAACTGTACACCTGCTTATGTTCATATTTTTAAAAGTTTTAGTTTATAACATAGCTGTTTCGATCTTCCAATCGGATAAGGAAAAGTCAAATCCAAAATATTAATTTTGTTTTTTTGCAACAAAGAGGCCGGGTACATTTTTTCAAATATACCTGAGCATTTCCAAGCTTATTCAGAAAAATTTAACCAATAGTTTAAAAACTTTTTACAAAAAAATACAACCGACTTCCAAAAAAAAAACACTACAAAGTAAAAAATAACTTTAATTTCGGAACTCGGTGTCAAAATACGAAGAAACTAACAAAAACACCAACTTTTCCATTCAACCATTTTTCACTTTTTAGTGGTGCCCCACACCCAGCAACACCACTGCAAAATCGCAGAAAAGCAAAATACGCAATTTCAATTATCAAAGAATCATCTAAATAGTCAAATTCCAGGTATTTCGATTTAAAATCCAAAGTTCGTAACCGATTTTGATATGAATTAAATGGGACCAATCTGGAAGTATATCCTTTCAGATAAAACAAGAATTTTTCAAATCGGTTCATATTATTGTCGGAGATATGAGGTAACAAACATAAAAAAAAAAAACATACAACCGAATTGATAACTTCCTCCTTTTTGGGAAGTCGGTTAAAAAGTTAGCATTATTATTTATTCAAATCTATGGAGAATAAAAATTTTGAATCTAATAATCTATTAAAAAGTTTTTATAAATACCAGGCTATACCCAGCTGATAGTAACTTCTGGTATTTTACTTTTCTATGACGAATTGTTGTTTTTATTGTACAAATCTACTTTTCCTGCGAAACTAATGTATAACATTTATTAAGACAAGCACTACATAATTTATACATGTATTGTGAATTCATGATGTCACAACTTATGTAACGGGACAGTTACTTAAGTATACAATAACCTAACAGTGCACCTTAATTTTACCAGTTATGGAAATAATTGTGGATGGTGTGAGAACTGTGTTCAAACTACTTATCGACAGTCATTGAGAAATTCCAGATTTAAAACCCAACACGTTGGTCGACCCGAGAAGTGAACCCAGAACCTCATAATCAGCCGGTCGATTCTGTTGACATCTCACCGTGATCACTTAGGTGGAGTGAACGACGAGTGAGCTGTCATGTTATCTCGTTTGTATGGTTTGACGGCTCACTTTCGTTCACTTCGCCTAAGTGTTCATTTCGACATGATTACAGAATCGCACTGCTGTAAACCATACAAACAAGGTGAAATGTCAGCACACTTATCGTTCACTTCACCCAAGTGTACACTTTGATATGTCGACAGAATAGACCAGCTGCACTCAGGAGTAGCGCTTCTCGATCGCTATCTACTCAGACTTCGTTGCAACGACGATCCATAAAGGTTTTGTTGATTGTTCCTCTCTAAATTTATTACCCCAGTCTTGTGTGATTGTCCTCACCGCGACCTCTCGGTTACCCCAAAGTTAATGACGCTACAAAACTGGTTGGCAACATTATTTAGTTTTTATGATACATATTTGTTTTTCGCATTCGTTATTTATGTTGAATATTTTTTGGTGATGATTTGTGTTTTAATTCGCGAGGTTATTGTGCTGTTAGTTTCGTTATACCAACTATACATACACAGACAGGCTTATTTCCGTGGTTTCGGTGCTGCGAGCTATGCTGCAAGACACTCGGTTCCTTTTCCAAGATAACTGAATGTCAGTTATTTTTTCTTTCTTGATTTGTCACATCCTTTACAGACTACTACAAGCAAAGGTAAATAAATAAATTTGACCTCTTTAGTTGTCTTTATTTCTAAATTAGCAGTCGACTAAACGATACACGTTCCTTCATTTCACAGTGACATAAACTTGCATTCATTTAAATGCGCATTGCTAAAACAAGTAGGTACCTCACCTACCTACTGATTAAATGAAATTCGATAATTTGATCATTTCTCAACATTTCTTTGCTCCGACATAAGTCGTTGGCCATGAGTTCTACTTTTGCACTCAAACCAAAAACTATCGTTGCACTCAGTGAGCAAATCTTTGACACATCATAAGACAAAAATAAATCTTTCCTTTTTACTATCTTTAACTTGGATTTATCTTGACATATCTAGGTTTTACACACGACCAAAGTTTTGGAGGCAGCACTAATATTGAACCTTTCTCTAAAGTTACTACTGATAAGATAACTATTAGTTAATGTTACTATAGACATACTTCGGTATATCTATAGCGTGTAATCTAAATGTTATCAACCATCTAGCTGATAACAAGCAAGATATACCTACTTATTGTCACCGCAGACTCAAATCAATCAATGTTAGTATTTACTGATGACTCTTCTCTCTTCACATGAAATGATTCGTATAACGTAATTTCAAGAAGATTTTGCTATTTGGTAGTGGTGATTTCTCATGATGTAAAATTGTGATGTTACTGATGTCATAGTAAGAGGCATTTTTTTTTTCTCATGTGTTAATTACTTTGCATAATATTGTATTAATTCAAGTTCTTAAAACGTAAAAGACAGATGTGTTGCTGCGGGGTTTGTTTGCCACTTTTTCTCCACAGCTAAAACCCTAGGAAGTGGCGACTATTACGGTGATGGAACAACATCTGAGGTTTGGCTCACACTGGTGCACTATAATATTATTTCCCGTGCCAATGGCAGTCTCTGTTCAAAATGGTTGTCATCGGCCAAATCGGTCAGAACTGAAGGACTATTTTTTATTATTATTATCTATTAATCTGGCAGCGCACGCAAATTAAAACAACAATAGTAAGACAACATAACTATGTCGGACGGTGACTGAACAAACATGGCGGACCATAGATACTTGGACATCGTAAGTTTACCCTGTGTTCGTGTAATATCTACCACATTATTTACAAAACATGCTTAACCAGTTAATTTTAAATATTGACGATTCAACCCGAAACTGACTAGTTACCGACTTCATTTTATGTTACTGTTATCGTTTCACAAAATCAGGTAGGAACTATCAAAATACAGTTTAGTGTTATTAAAACATTTCGGTCAGTCTACATTATTTACAGAATTTGTTTCAAATTGTGATGATTTCTCCAGATCTTCGGATAGCTTACGGTTTGCCTCGTGTTTTGAAAATAGTAAATGAATAATGATGATACATTTTCCGTTATTCGTGTAATTCGGATGTTAGGAACAGTTTGTAAAGAAGAAGCTCATAGAACTAATTCAGAATAAAATAGCTTTTCTCGGTCTCGATACCAAAACTGCTTGGTCCAAAAATATCAATAAAAAGCATAGGCATAAAATTCTTGATACTACCATGCTAGATAATTTACATTTCTTTCTAAGATTTTTCCCGTATCCTAGTTAAATTAAACATTTTTTTTTCTAATGTTTGGAAGCGTTTGCGCCATCTCTCGTTACTCGAAGTTCACTGGAAGATTTGCGTCAGATAGCATCTGTCTGGCGACGCTTGGCTCATCGCCGCAAGGTTGCCGTCGGTCTTCTACAGATTGAACTTAGGGGACCATGACCTCACCCCACCGGCCCCCTTACCTACCATCGGACATCCAGACGCACTGCAACTTACCATCCCTAACTTGTTGCTATTCCACCAATTCGCACTAAACGTTTCCAAGAGTCTTTCATAATGCGCAGAGCAAAGGAGTCGAACTCTATGCCTGCGTCTATGTTTCCGAAAGCTTACAACCCAAATCTTTTCAAAGTTAGAATGAAAATGCTCCTTCGGGGTAAGCTCGCTCCATCGGAGACTTTGTCTCTGTCATCTGTGACCTAGACTGGAGTCAACAGCAAACCCACCCACAAACAAACAGAAACAATGCTGAAACAAACCTTTTTGGCGCAGCTGTGACGCACACACATCACACTGCTTTTTGTTGTTTTTAAGGTCAAATTATTATTTTGTGTTTCTACTCGGCCTGTCTTCAAATAAAATAATATTTTTCGTTCTTTCTTTTTTTCTTTCCATCAGAGAAACATTTTTTGTAATCGTACTTCCGGCGATTAGTACTTCTAAACCTCTAAACAAGCATTTTTACCTCTGTAACAATAATTTAGATGACTAGGTAGAATGCTATACGTACTAGGTATGCTAAGCTTGAGAGAACAGTCGGCAGACTCGCAATAAACTCTAGATTCCGGTTCAACAAACCAGTTCCAAAAGATAGGTTTCCCTGTTAGGTTGTATAGCTACAAGTGCCGGCTGCGAATGCAACATGTAATAGTTGTGCACTCTGCACTCTTCGGAATTATTGATGTAAAGCCACATAAGCACTTTAGATTATTGTTTACTTCTCACGTCATTTTGTATAAGGAAAAATGACCAGATTATAATGAAACTTGATACGCATAGGTACGGAAAACACATAGGCAAAAAATCCGGCCAAGTGCGAGTCGGACTCGCGCACCGGGGATTTTATAAGCAAAAGTTGCAGTTTACTAAACAATTTATGACGTATTAAAAAACTAATTACTAGATCTCGCTCAAACCAATAATTGTCAGTGGAAGTTTACATGGTAATGTACATCATAGCCTATATTTTTTTTAGTTTTATTATTCTCTTATTTTAGAAGTTACAGGGGGGGACACATTTTACCACTTTGGAAGTCTCGCGCAAACTATTCAGTTTAGAAAAAAATAAAATTAGAAACCTCAATATCATTTTTGAAGACCTTTCCATAGATACCCCACATATAGTTCTAAGTATGGGGAACCCCCTTTATTGTTTTTTTTTTTTCTATTTTTGTGTGAAATTCGAATACATCTACTTACCAAGTTTCAACTGCATAGTTCTTATAGTTTCGGAAAAAAGTGGCTGTGACATACGGACGGACGGACAGACAGACAGACATGGCATATCAGCTATAAGGGTTCCGTTTTTTGCCAATTGAATTTGAACCCTAAAAAGTCAGTTGAGAACTCTGTTTTAGTAGTTAGTAGGTACTAGGTACCTGGTATTAGAGATATTATTGTTTGTGCACAAATACTTTTATGATGACAAAATTCTTATACCGAAACAAAACTACACTATCCCTGCTGAGTCATAGGTTAGGTACTATAGGTACCGAGCGAAGGCAAGACGAAAGTATTGAGAAAACTTATGCAACACTTTAAGATCTTCGTTTATCTGACACTAACTTAACCTTTGTCTTAGATTTGCTTGAGAGACAGTCACAAAAAGAGAAAAAGCCATCACATTGAGATGTACTTAAGTCAAGAGTGAATAGGTTACTTCTAGACAAGCGTGCTCCATCTTAGACCGCATCATCGCTTACCGTCAGGTGAGATAGTGGTCAAACGTGTGCCTATCATGAATAAAAAAAAATGTAGATACGAGAGTAACTAATTAAGTAATTACCATAGATAATAACCTGGCCATTGATTAAGTATATTGTTAAAGTAGCTTTGTCTCACAAATCTGTGTGATGCCGCCCTTTCTTGCCGACTTCACATATATTTTATACTAGCTTTTGCCCGCGACTTCGTACGCGAATATCCCGTTTTCTCCCGTTCCCGTAGGAATTTCGGGAAATCCTCTCTTAGATCTCCCCTAAAACTCCCCAAAGACCCTACGTGCAGCTTCATACGACCAGTCAGTAGTCTTGGTTGTGTTGTTGCGTTATCTGTCAGTCGTTCACTCAGTAACGGAAGAATTTTATATACCAAATGAAAATAAAGCTAAAACGTAAATGAAAATAAAAATAATATAAAAAAGTGAACGCAAATTAGCCAAAACCTACCTATCGGTATCTAAAAATCTATGCGTACCTATAACTACTACTTCACCTAAAAAGAAATAAAATGTAAACTATTAATAATTTCTAATTTGAACGAATATTTAAACTTTACCAAAATAACTAATAAGTACCTATTTTATAAAATAACAACAAAAGGAATCTAAAAATAAACTATCAAAGACTAAAAGTCGCGCTGATAAGTTTTTTAATAAGGGATGACTGAGAGTGTTATAAACGTAAGAATAGACAAATATAATCAGAAAGCTTCGAACTGCTAAGCTATCGGGAGTTACACGTGTTATTGTGAGTCAATCATAAAAGATAGACAAATGCTGTCATGGGATATTTTTTATATAAATTTAAGGAGAACATTTCCATCATACATGATTTCTGTGTAGCTGTAACCATTAAGGTTGCACACGCGACGGAAGCTTAAAAAAACCGGCCAAGTGCGAGTCAGACTCGCGCACCGAGGGTTCCGTACAAACCTGTAGGTATATAAGTAAAAGTTATGGGTGTTTGATTCCAAACTCCCCCGAAACGGCTGAACCGATTTGCATGAATTAGTTTTATATATATTTTTTTTTTTGATAAATCCAAAATATTGTTATTATAATTCGGTTGCAATCAATTTCTAATGCTAATGCTTGTTTTTTTATCTATATGTGCCTAGCACTGAATTTGCACGCCACAATTGGCTGAATGTGATGACACCATATATTTATTCTTAAGACCATTATGTACCATATTCTGGCAAATAAATGATTATGATTATGATTATGATTATGATTATGAAATTTTGTGTGCATATCGGGTAGGTCTGAGAATCGGCCAACATCTGTTTTTTTTTTTAATCGCTGAACAACGTTTGCTGGGTCAGCTAGTAAGTTTATGATTATTAAAAAAAATATACTATGTGATGTAACTAAAAATTTAAGATTTTCGGAATTTTTCCTATATGTGTACTTTATAACGTTGCTTCATGCCAAATTTCAAGATTCCAGGTCGTCTGGAAGTATCCTTTAGGTTTTGATTCCCTTGCGAGTAGTTGCGAGTTTCAAAATATGCGGCTTTAATTGCTGTATCTTTTGATTGCGTTGACGTAGAAGTTTGATTTTGTTACAGCTTAAAGATATTATAGACTTGAGTATTTGTTAAGAATTTCAATATAATACCACTACGCGTTCATGAGTAAAGGGGTAATAAGTTTAAAATTATTAAAAATATTTTTATTATATGATGTAACTAAAAATTTATGCTTTTCGCAATTTTTCCTTTATCTGTGTTATAAGACGTTGCTTCGTACCAAATTTCAAGATTCTGAGTTCACGGGAAGTACCCTGTAGGTTTTGATTCCCTTGCGAGTGTCGAAAATTTGCGGCATAAACGGGAGTATCTTTTGATCGCGTTGACTTAGAAGTTTGATTTTTTCACAGCTCCAAGAGACCATAGACTTGAGTATTTGATATGAATTTCAGCTTGATACCTCCACGCGTTCCTGAGAAAAAAGGTCTTGACAGACAGACAGACAGACAGACAGACGGACAACAAAGTGATCCTATAAGGGTTCCGTTTTTACCTTTTGAGGTACGGAACCCTAAAAATGGAGTAACTTCTCCCGTTTTCCCAACATTTCCCTTCACTGCTCTGCTCCTATTGATAGTAGCGTGATGAAGAGTATACTATAACCAGCTCAGGAGTATGAAAAATAATTGTACCAAGTTTCGTTAAAATCCGTCGAGTAGTTTTTGTTTCTATAACGGTTATACAGACAGACAGACAGACAAAAATTTTACTGATTCCATTTATGGCATCAGGTTCGATCCCTAATCACCCCCTGATAGTTATTTTGGAAATATATTTCATGTACAGAATTGACCTTTCTACAGATTTATTATAAGTATAGATAGAAGATAGATTGGCACATATATTTCACATAATATAATATTTTATTTTAGCAGAAGTAGCTAGCCCATTCCCACTTCAGACATTGCAGAGATTCCGTAAATGGTGTTCTAGGTAATTGCTAATATTCAAAACGACATTAAAAATAGTTATTAAAGTTTGACACTGACATTATGACATTTTATAGCCGTGAAAAGTGTTACCTTATCACTTCAGTAGGTACTTAGTCCCTAAAGTTTGAAGTCACGCCGCATTACGTTGGTCACAGACACGCCATGGCAATTACCTCTTATGCACATAACACAATGTTTTCACTGCTGTATGACGAATGCTGTAAGAAGTCATGTTTTTAATTAATAGTTTTTATGGTGTTAATGTAATGAGTGGTTAGATGTACTTCTTAGACTTCTTAAGGTCAGACTGCATTCGTTTCGCGTTAGGGACAGTTTTATCGCGGTTTTTAGTTACTTATTAGCAGTGACGGATTAAGACTACTTGATGCCCTAAGCAATCCACGCCTGTGGGCCCCCCTATCCATCCGTATGTCAACTAGAATCGGTCTTTAAAACTTTACCGCCTAAAAACGTTACTTAGTTTTTTTTTGTAAAATAAGATGATGAGATGTAACGACCCATGCCAATGCCATGCGGCATAATATTAGAAGTGAAGTAGACAACAATAAAAACCGGCCTAGTGCGAGTCGGACTCGCGCACCGAGGGTTCCGTACAAACCTGTAGGTATTATATTTTAAGCAAAAGTTACGATTTATGACGTATTAAAAAAAACCACTTACTAGATCTCGTTCAAACCAATTTTCGCTGGTAGTTTACATGGTAATATACATCATATATTTTTTTTGTTATATCATTCTCTTATTTTAGAAGTTTCAGGGGGGGGGGCGCACTTTTAAGACTTTGGAAGTGTCTCTCGCGCAAACTAGTCAGATAAAGATATTAGATAGAAGAAAATAATGATATTAGAAACCTCAATATCATTTTCGAGGACCTATCCATAGATACCCGACACGTATGGGTTTCATGAAAACAAAATTGTTGAGTTTCAGTTCCAAGTATGGGGACCCCAAAAAAATATTGTTTTTTTTTCTATTTTTGTATGAAAATCATACATTTACTTACCAAGTTTCAACAGCATAGTTCTTATAGTTTCGGAGAAAAGTGACTGTGACATACGGACGGACAGACAGACATGACGAATCTATAAGATTTCCGTTTTTGCCATTTGGCTACGTATAACCTGCCTATAAGTTCCAGCACCTCTAGAAAAATTCCATTCTGAGGAGATCCAAATTTCTCTACTGGACCTCTTTCTGCCAATGTGCGAATAACGGCTATACCTAACTCGCTGTAAAACGTGCTGCCAGTAAACATTCTCTTCATGAATTTTCTTATCAAAACCTTGATGCAAGCTCAAGCCTTGCCTGCTTTTTAATAGACAGTCTCTGTGACTAGAACTCTTTTCATGCTTTTCGTTTCAAATTAGTCCTAGAAACTTTTTTTGGTGTGGTTTTTGGACATGAGAGAGAGACGTTATGCCCTAAGCACGAATTTTTTTGTGCTTTTTCTGGTGCCCCCCCAGACGTGATGCCCTAGGCAATTGCTTAATTTGATTAAGGGTTAATCCGTCACTGCTTATTAGGTAGTAAACATCTTGAAGTTCAGTAATTTACATAATTGGTAATTTAATTTGATGTATTTATTGAACTCCAAGATGTTTTATACCTCCCATAAGTTGCAGTTCAGCACAGGAGAATCAGGTCTAAGATTTTTTGCGAAACAAAATCCACCTACCAAAATGTTAAAGTTTATCCAAGTTATTTGTACAAGTTAAATATTTATTATGCAAAATCTTGAAGGCATCTGTATTAAATTAAACTTCCTCAATGTTCTCTTCCTATTTAAATAAGATTTTATTGGCTAGACTTTTAAACTACTTTTCGAAAAAACGATTCACAAATCTATGTCAACCAGAAGTAGGTAGATATAATTTAAAGGTCACCAGTAGTTGATCGGATCGGTTGAGCAACCGACCTTGGATTACAAGTAAGCGACCACTTTTCACTTCTCGTCGTCCATTGCTGCCTGATAAGGGCGTTTGGTTCAACTGCTTAAACAAAGCCGCTAATGTAATTAAAAGCAGGTTCGATTTCGCAATGTCGTAAAAAATTTGGTGGGCATTTCGTAAAAGCCCTTGATATCAGGGTGTCGGTGAGCGTGTTAATTGGTTAAAAAAAGTTGTAAACAGGGTAAACTGTCTGTTTTTATGATTTGATTCGGGGAATCTTACTTTTTATTCCGGGAGTAGCTGAGCTAGTTTGTTATGTAATTATGTAGTATGTTAAACTAGCTTTAACCAGCGAAATCAACTGCCTGAAAATAAAAAAAACTCCCGGGGTGAAAAGATATCCCATCTATCTGTCGTGTATATCTGTATATTTACGGCTCCAGCAGATGGGTGACGAGTAGTGACGAATTATCCATAGAGCAATTTTTTGGAAGACGCATTATAGATGTCTCTGGAAAGTGGTAAACTCAGTAAGATTGTGAAATATCGCGTGAAATTGTAAACTTTTTCTTCTAAATAAGACACGGATATATTGGACACTATTAAATTTGGATGGGATTTATTATAGGTAGCATATAAAATGATTTTTTCATAATATATCGAGAAATTATAATGTAATCAAGATTTATTACAATCTTACGGTATCTGCCGTTTTCCGTTGACGACATATTTTTGGCACATTGTCACATCGCAGATTTCCGTTATAATTTTTTTTTTTCATATCCCAGTTGCTACAGATAACACCTAACCACACTTTGTTAAAATGTAATTGTAGCTTTTTCAAGTAAACATTGTTTTCTTCTAATTTCACCAAATTCGTCCACTTACCATCTAAACAATTGAACAATATTCTCACCCGGAAACGAAATAGAAACCAGTTTGTTTTCACCGGTACTAATTGGTGTTGTTTTGTAAGTGTAGACACAATACTGCACTGTTAGCGGCTTCTCTGAAACAAAGACATTCGTACAGTGTGTCACTGACAAGCTTGGAGCGTGAAATCGCCGAAAATGTCGTGTTGACTTTCTGTTTACTGGATTTCCACATTTTTGCAATTTCCCGCGAATTCGTTTCCATCCTCGATCCCGTTCCATTTATCGGAACATCTATATCTCGTAGCGATCTTTCTATGACGGATATTTTGTAATCGGATCAGTAGTTTCAGATCCTTTAACAAAATTAACCAGAATTATAAAAAAATAAACGTTAATTCGAATAAACAACATGCATATGGGTTATATTAAACAAAAAGATAACTTATTCCTATGTTAGTAAACTTATAATATATTTAGAGACAAGGATGTTCTTCGAGATACATCTCCGAACAACATCCCCTAACAAAGGAGAGTCGTACCTCCCCGCTATGGTCTTCAGGATGGAGTTGCAGTTGACCCGCACTCTGCGGAGCAAAGAGGTTGAGCCCATCCTTTAAAGTGCACAACCTCTGTGAGAGGGACGTCAACAATTATACCTCTTTAAAATGTTAGTTGATTAGTAGATAGGATGTTTAGCACAAGTGGAAACCAAAAGCAATACCCACTTTCCTGTATAGAAAGTTGTGTGTCTACATCCGTTACATAGGTACATCCACACCCCGCAACAGTTGTCAGTGCAATATACCACCCATCAAAGGTCATCCAGTATATTTATAAAGCACTCGCTCCGAAAACAAAACAAGCAGAACAAGGCAGGCGAACCCGCGGGCCGCGGTAGTAAACATCCGTAATACTATCATGTTTGCTCAAAGACTATTAAACCACCTATGTGTTTGCTAAACAATACCCGTGCGATTGTGTTAGTTTGGTGCATATTACACCAAATATGGCGTTTGTCACAATATCGACGATCGATGTTTTGGGATTCGTAACGTAGATATGTGCGGTAACAAAAGATAAACAATCAGTGCCAATAATAGGCTAGTTTAAACCAAAAATAAATGAGGGTTTTCTGAAATGTCTTCGGGGCCGAGTCACCCGCGCCCGTATTAAGAGAATACCCTTCAGCGAATCCCTACACGTGGTCCCCGGGTGGTGCTAAACAGGTGACACTAACCGCCTCCGCTCCGTGGTCTAGTGGTTACACCACCTGATTCAGATCCAGAAGTCCCGGGTTAGATTTCCAGCGGAGGAAAATTTTTTGCTCGGCTTGGTTGGTGGTAGGACTTGTTCTAAGTCCACCTGGCAAGCTACCACCATCATATCTAAGTCTGTCGCCATAACAACTATGTTAACAGCATTTTTGTGTTCCGGCAGTTAGAGGTATGATAGCCAGTTCCTCTGTGTAAGAGGATTCCGGGTGAAACTCGCTTCCGTCTTCGGCCTAATCATCACTTTTCATCAGGTGAGATTTGGGCCAAGAGTTTCCCCGTTTTGTATAAAAAAAAAAAAAAATTCAAGCACCAGGTGGCAGCATTTAGGTGTCAGTCCAAAACAACCAATCAGATCGCTTGTTTTCTGACATTAGCTAGTTGACGTCGGCGTCATGTTAATGTCAAAGTCACTTCCTCAATTAAAAGGCCCTCTCGCCTATCTCATTGTAAATCTATTTATTCCGTTTATAGTATTAAAAAATAATGGACAAGTATTTTTTGTTTTTGTAAATCAGTGAATATTGACAAAGATAAAACGCATCAAAAATCAGGAGTGGGGGTTCGTGACGTCAGAACGCACAAAAAATTATACCACGGCGTGAGGTATTGAGAATTTTAAAAGCGTCCTATCTTCGAATTTTGGTTTACGTAACAAACAAAAAAAGTTGTCAAATGTTTTTTGAAAATCTAACAGACGTACTAATTAGATTATTTAAATGGACAAGCCTATTCTACTTTTTTTAAGCAACGAGATCGCTCGCATTACTATGTCAGTCGCAATTCGCAAAAAATTCAGGAAATTGAAATGACATTCCGTCAGCGGTCAAACGTCAACGTCAAACGACATGTTGTTAAAACACCACGTGAATAATTTCTTATATTTTAACAATCGCCGTCGATGTTCGAATAGCACTTTCTGAGCCTCAAGAATGGTAATCAACAGAAAATAGCAAATACGATCAGTTAATAAAATAGTACCTAGTATCAAACCTGTATTATACCGATCATCTACCATCCAATCATTCGTACCCATATTTTTTGTGAATAACTTTCGCTTTTTCGTCTAAAGAAACAATAAATCAGCTGCTTGACCTTGCAATGTCAGAAATGGAGTAATTTCCCAGCGGCCATTGCCCAACAAGTCATTGCTACATAACGTCCATGACGCTGCAAATTTAACACAACAACGCGGGCACAATCAATGTTATAGCGACAAGTTCTTTGAAAGAACAATGTACATTAGGTGGCCAAACTCTCAGAAATGTCACTATATTGTTGTACCTAATTTTGTCTGAAAAATTGGTCATTTTCTCGTAAACAATTTGTTGTTGTTTGTTGTTTTTGTTGTTGTAAAATAATCCTGAAAGTTTTTGAGAGAATTAGAACTCCACCATTCGGTTGGCGAAGTCGGTTGTATTCATATGGAAAATACTTTTTTAGTTTTCGTTAACATTTTAGTACCTAGGTACCCCAACCAGTCCATTTCTAATTGAACTGTAAGTATATCTTCGAAGTTATTCATCAAATCTATATGAAATTTAAATGGTACCATTGTTGTTAGGCGACCAACAACCTTTCCGTATACAAAACTAGATCCCAGTTTTTGAATGGTAGCGGCTACCTAGCTGGAACCCCACATTTCAGACACTACGTAACGCTATACAGATTCCACTGCCAGTCTTTCAAGTCAAAACAATAAACGTTTTCACTTGACAAAACAAACTGCTGATAAGGAAACTATTTAACAATAACACAGGAAAGGCAATCAGCCGAGAGAATCTGAAGCGGCGCTAATTGTTCGCTCTGCTTGCTCTATTACACCAATTTTGCTCAAAATCCGATTGGTTTCCTTTTTCTTCCAAAAAAAAAATTATAATATGGGTGTCAGTCACTCTTTGCCGTAAAACTGTAACACATCAAATGAAAGGGCTTACTGTGAGGATTTTAATGTTTATAAAATAAATAGTTTTGAAGTTCTATAGGAAGTTAGAAAATAATTGACCATTCCTACCCCCTTATCTCCAAAACTCCTGCACCAAAAATTTAGAAAAAAAATGCTAATAATAGTTCTTTACCTATAGATTACAGGAAAACCTATTAGATATGAAGTCGATGATGTCAAAATTACATATAACAAAAATTTTACTGGGTCGAAACCCTTTGCACGTTTTTTGAGTTTGCCCAGTTTTTTGGGGACAATAGCATCTCGAGATCACTTCTCCACAACAAGTCACAGCTGATGAGCTTGATAGCGCTGGCCATCCAGTAGCTACCGCCACGTCATGCTCTGATAACGACCTCTACCAAACAGTTAACTGTTATGTATGCGCTCACAACACGTAAGATGGCTGGTTCAAGTTGAGCTTCAAGTTAAATAAACGCATGGAACTCATGTTTTGATGTGTTAGTTTAACTTATAGTGTTACCTATGTAACTATAATTCCTAACCTATGGTATACGCGCGCGTGATCCTTTACTAAACTGACTGAAACTAACTGACTGGCTGAAATTTGGTACAGAGATAGATTATAGCCTGAAATAAGATGGTTTCCATGGGTTGCGGGAACGGGATCAAAATTTCATGATAACTTTTGGTCGCGATAACTGATAGCAATACATAATAAAAAACAAAGTCATCCGCCGCGTCTGTCTGTCTGTTCGCGATAAACTCAAAAACTACGGCACCGATTTTCATGCTGTTTAACCAATGGATAGAGTGGTTCTCGAGGCAGGTTTTAGTATATAATTTATGAAGCGGCTAATTTGCAAATCAGCTGGTTTGAAATAAAATCATAGAATAAAAACTTTTTACAAAAAAATACAACTGACTTCCAAATAAAAAAAAAACACAACAAAGTAAAAAATAACTTTAATTTCGGTAAACGATTCTGATAAAATTGAAATAGCGACCTATCTGCAAGTATATTCTTTCAGATAAAACAAGATTTTTTCAAATCGGTTCATAATTGACGTCGTTACGAGGTAACAAACATAAGAAAAAAAAAATTCAACCGAATTGAGAACCTCCTCCTTTTTGGGAAGTCGGTTAAAAATTGGTGTTGACAATTTTAAAAGACAAAACTTTCTTTAACATGTGGCAGTCAGTAACGCAACAGATGTATTCACGCCACATCTGAAGTTTTGCAGCCCAAATTCAGAAATCTAGATCATTGACCATAACATCTTATGGCTTAGCTTAGTCCTCAAACAACTCTACCACGATTTCACCCAACTGTACCTAGTAGGTGCAGGTTTCGCGAAAAAGGTTTATCAAAATCTGGTACAAATTTTCTAAACGTCCTTGAATGGCGCTGAAACAGCTATTTGGCCTGTCGTGTCAAAGGGCACAATGTCACTTCCAAAATGGACAAACTACATACATCCTAGTTTATAGTAAGAACTTTTAGAACCGACATTGTTTCTTAGTTCCATTTTTTACCTTTTTACACTTTTTCGTAGTAATGAAAGTCAGCAAGGGAGGTGGAGCTCGTGGCTAAAACAGCCGCACAGGTCGATCTTCAAGGTGAAGCAACACTTGCCGAGGTTGGTCTGCGGATGGGTGGCCATCTTAACATACCGAGTTTCCTCCATGCCTCGGAAAGCACGTTAAGCTGTTGGTCCCGGCTGTCATTTGGAGATCTTTGGCAGTCGTTACGGATTGTCAGAAGCCAGAAAATCTGACACTAATCTTGGCAAGGAGTACCGTGATAGCAGTTAATGGGTTATGAAGGTCTGGTAGGCAGCCGCTCCACGTAAAATACTGGTATTCAGCTGAATCAGGTTTGACTGGAAGCCGGCCCCTGTATAGTTGGGAAATCTCAAATCAAATCTCAAATCTCAAATTGTTTATTGCAATCCATAATGTACACATACAGGTGGTAAAAGAATAAATAGAACAAATTATGGACCCTGTCGGGCACAGCAAAACTTTAAATAATTAGGAGAGAGGAAGAGCGCTTTAAATAACTTTCCTTGCAATATAAATGTTTATAAATTTTCAAATTTTTTATGAAAAGGCTAGGCAGATGATAATGAGTAGTGAAAGTCATTAGTAGGAATTTAATTTTTTTCTTGTTCATCTCTAAGTAGGCTAGCGTTTGATTACATTCTCACCTGTTGGAAAGAAATGATGTGTTCGACGTTGGAGTACGCTACATCATATCAGCCGAAAGGCGTCCACTCCTGGATACAGGCCTCCCCAAGTCGCAACAACAACCAGTCATGTACGTCTCACATCCACCGATAACCTGGTGAAGGTTTTGGGAGGACGCCTAGAATTAACCTATTCAACCTTGACTTAAACCCCCCAGGTTGTTGCTATCACGAAACACGCACTTCGCCAAGTGTGACAAAATAATTGATGGGGACAATTTGATGACACCTTTTTACCTAAATCGCACCAATTTTCTAGTCTAGCACTCTTGATAATGGTTATAACAATTTAGATATAACTGTGATGATTATTTGAATTCAGAACGCGTACAGTTCGTCCCGTCGTGCGCCCGCGCATCCTTGACTCTGCACGATCCATAGAAACATGGCCGTAACAGCAATTTGATGATTAATCATCATATTTGAACACATGTTTTGAATTAAATAGATGTATTTCCATTTTCCATTAAATACGGTACTGTAGTTTGCTGGTTTTAAAGATACATATTGTAATACTACGCAGTATTCTACAAAATTTACCAGCTAAAGTACCTGCAGACTGTCTGGTTGTCCATAAAAGATCGCTTTTAGCGATAAGGCCGCCCATTGTGTCACCCTATGTAATGTTTTCTTCATCTATCTTTTCTGTAACTTATAATATGGTGTATTCTATTGTTTCTTCATTTTGTTAGGTCTTTTATAAGCATGTTCTGAACTGAAAAGTTAATGCGTAGTAGGTACATTTTCTATTGATAAACTAAAAAAAATAAACCAGTATCGACCTACGACAAGTTTCGCTTGATTTCCACGTTACATAGGCTTTAGTAAAATATTATGTTTTTGATTTCAAGGTGGTTATGTAAGTCCGCATGCCTAACGTGGATCACCTTGAGCGTAGAGGTAGATGCGCAGGCGCACGCGGTACTTTGATGTTACTTACTATTAAGGTCTTTAGTAGGATGGTTTTGGTTGTCTTTTTTGACAAGTTAATTTTCATTAATTAACTCCCTTGAGGTTCTTAACATGCGGTATTCTGTCCACGGCAGCGTGACGAATGAGATTGTCAATACGTCAAAAATGTATTGTTGTTGACAAACGCTGTCGGAATGGCTGTCTGATGGACTAGAGTCAGGAGCAAACCCATTTCAAGTAAAAAAATGTCACTTGATAAATCTCATTCGAATTCGCTAAAAAAATTGGTCCTTTGTCTAGAGCTTTTGAAACACTCAATCATCATCAACAGTAAAACGCTTGACATTCAGAGATCTTTTCTAAAAAATATATATTTACGAATACATGAAAACTTATTAGACAGCATTTACAAGCTAGTAAAAATATTTATAAATGTGCAAGCGGAATATAAATATATATATATATCCCATTTGGGAGGGGAAGAACTTATGGGACACTGAAATTTTCGTCCAAATCGCTGCTAATGGGAAAAATGCCCAGAAGATGGCAGCTTTGCCACGTTGAATGGCAATGCTGGTTCATTAACGTCACGTGAAGTCGACTATATGCTTGTGCATTCCACTAGGAATAGTTTACAAAAGAAAGCATCTTACTTAATCAGCTTACATCAGACATTTTTCTGAACATCATTGTTTACAAACGCAGAGGAACGCAATCATTGTAGCGCAACAATGTCGGTAACCACGTGCTTAACAAAAGAGTAAGTGATTCTCAGCACATGCACGTGCCGCCAACACCTATATGAATGACCTACAGAATGCCTACTTTTTAACCGACTTCCCAAAAAGGAGGAGGTTATCAATTCGGTTGTATGTTTTTTTTTTTTTTTTTTTTTATGTTTGTTACCTCATAACTCCGACAATTATGAACCGATTTGAAAAATTCTTGTTTTATCTGAAAGGATATACTTGCAGATTGGTCCCATTTAAATCATATCAAAATCGGTTACGAACTTTGGATTTTAAATCGAAATAGCTGGAATTTGACTATTTAGATGATTCTTTGATAATCGAAATTGCGTATTTTGCTTTTCTGAGATTTTGCAGTGGTGTTGTTAGGTGTGGGGCACCACTAAAAAGTGAAAAATAAAAAACTTTTTAAAAAAAATACAACCGACTTCCAAAAAAAAAAACACTACAAAGTAAAAAATAACTTTAATTTCGGAAGTCGGTGTCAAAATTCGAAGAAACTAACAAAAACACCGACTTCCGAAATTAAAGTTATTTTTTACTTTGTAGTGTTTTTTTTTTTGGAAGTCGGTTGTATTTTTTTTAAAAAGTTTTTGAACTCAGCGTTTACGAGTTTGGAATAACTGTTGAGTTGAGAACTTGGGGTTTTGGTTAGGTTTTGGTAATCAGGATTATTGATAAAATAAAATACTGATTAGCAGATCCTTTATCCGACTACCCATCATCCCAATGACGGTGGGATGAGCCACTCTTCAGAGTAGTTCAGAACGACCGTAGGGCCAATTGGACTAATTAAAAAAAATCTCATTCGCAATCTATCTAAAATGTATTAAAATGAGATTTTTTTGACAGATTTTGTTAATGCAGAAAATGTTAAAGGCCCTTTGTGTGTCATGCGTATTTTGACCCGCGCGCGGATCTCGTCCGCATGCGAGTGATAGCACGCTCCTAGCCACACGCAGGACAAAAATTTCGTTTGACGCTGACAGTATTGTGTGTATATGACTATGCGTGCGACCCGCGTTACAGTATAAACAGGAACAGGAACACTGAAGACAGGAGAACGCCACCCGCATCCGGATAGCACGCACGCGGGCTGTGCTTCCGCAGCCAATCCGAATTCAGCGCGCGTGCTGCCCGTATGACAGGAAAAACATGTATGAAATTATAGGATGCGGGCAGCCCGCATGCGGACCAGATTCGCGCGCGGGTGAAAACACGCATGACGGGAAAAGGGCCCTTGTAAGTTTGTAGAATTGGCCTTCATTGTCACATTGCTACTGTTGCTGAGCGTGTTAGTGAGAATTTGAATTTAGAATCTGCTTTATCAGTATTAAAGTATAGGTATGGTTGGATTTAAAGCTTGATTGTGTTTAAAGAACACAATCATGAGTAATAGATGATTACCGACTCACCTCCGAGTGTGCAGTTATTCTGAAGCTAAAAATCCCCGGACTTGTCAAGGATATTTTGATTATGACTGAAAATCCTTTCATATCTTGATTAATGCAAAAACGATAAAAAGTCGATTATTTTAGGCAGAAAAAAGTGATTAAAACAACATTTTAACTTGAATGTCTGTAAATAACACAATTCTCTACATAGAATAGCGATTGTTGGCAATCGATATCACAGAATATACAGATGCGACACTAAATAGGTACCTATATTAGGTACGCTTAATGTTATGTAAGCGCTAGAATTAACGGATTTCTCTCGCAATAACCTAACTAATATTATAAATGTGAAAATGGGTTCTTTTTCTTTGTTTATTAGGTTTTTTTTTGCAAACATCTGTATAAATTTGAGCGAAGCTGCGGGCAGACGCTAGTCCTTAGTTACAATTTAATTGAATCTTTATGAAACAGGTTGTTGAGATTTACCTCTTTTGATTGCCTAGTAACCGGCTCCTTCATATTTTATGTAAACTATATCGGTTGATCTCTAACCCCAACTTGCAGTGGGTTCTGCAGCCACACTGCCGATGACCCAGCGCTGATACAGTGAGCCTCTCATTACCATAGTCGTCCAGCCTGTGATTGGTTGTACGGTTAGACAGAATCGGTAGACCTACAGACTGAACTACACACAACACACACACACACACATACACACACATACAACACACACATACACACACACACACATCCACATCCACATCCACATACACACACACACACCCACACCCACACACTTACATTTTATTTTTTTAATTTTTTTGGGTAAAATTGAAAAATTGATAATTTTATAATAGTATTTAAGTACGTAAGATATTTGCACGCCATGAGAAATGGCAAACATGTCGTGAGCCATTCTAATTTAAGATCTCGTATGCATTTATTATTTTAATTTTGTATGTATACCTACACATGTTTGAGCAAATAAAATTTCTTATTCTTATTCTTACCTTTACGATGCTTATCCCTGCACAAGCACACAAGTGTACTGTGCATGATAGCCTATGAAATGAACCAGTTGCCAAAAAAAAAGGAAACAAATGCATTTAAAAACTTACCACACTTTACCACCTGCACATAACACATTGCGACACAACTAGAAACAATTCACGAGTCGAATTAAACAGCAGTGTATTCGAATTCGATCGCATAAAACACGAGTGATTGATGAAATCAACCACAGATTGTGAATTTATTGCTTGTTGCATTGACCCTACTTTATGGTCCAAAGGATCTTTTTTCCAGCCTAAATGCCTGGTTTCTCCAAAGCAACCAGCTTCATATAAGAGCCCCTTCTTACCTCCATAACTCAGAACAGTCACAACATTACTAGTTTTGGAAAATTGACCAGTCCTAACAGCGCTGGGTGCAACGGACTTACCAGATCTCTTATCTTTCACGCAGGTCTCCCATGGGCACCATATAAGGCACTAGACTAAACCCAGCCCACACCAGTCGTTGTATAGGGTATCTTATGGCCGTCGCCGGTCCGAGTCAGGTTATTTGCGAGCGGGGAACATTCGCGATCGCGACGCATCGAAACAATTGCATGCATCCGGGAGGGTGGGGTCACAGTGCGATAGGTCATTCTTATATCTTCGAGATGGATCTATTTCTTATTTGTATAAGCAAGCATACTTTTTTCCTGCAGCTTTCTAGTCTCTACCGTCGCTCGGAAATTTGCGGTTTAATGAAAAAAGTAGCTTGTTGCGCTCAGCGTCAATGAGTCCTACAGTACCCCTTGACTTTCGCTACGTTACGGTCTCCATTAAGGATCTTAAAGGACCGGGTCTCCAGGGACCCGAGAAAGTCAAATAAAAAAACAAACATATTAGTTTTCGGGTCACCAACTGCAAATAGCATCTTTAAACCCGATTTCTAATTAACCAATTAAGAAACAACATTTTCAAACACTTCATGGAAATCGAAATGCCTGTATTGAAAGCTATTAGTGGCTACAAAATAATTGATTTGCGATTCAATGCCAAAATCTAATCGTTATCGATTTAGCTCAGCTAAAAATTAAAAACAACATCGTAATATGAGGAAACACTAATTTAAAAACCAAATGTATGTACAATTACTGTAGCTGAACACATGACGTATTTATGAAGGAAAAACTAGTAAGCTATGAAATTGAGTATGAATTAATAGACAAGAAAATGTGCAAGCTCATAGAGAAAGTAAGTGCTACATGATATTTTCTTAAACAATCGAAGAGAACTCCGTAGTCATTGCTTCATATTTTTAAAGGTTCTTCTGCTCGATAGCCGTAGATTTGTAATTGATTTTACTGCTGTTGCTCATAAAAATCTCCACGATGTTCAGCCTGATCGCTGCTCAAACGAAGAAAGCTCAAGCTTTCTTCAGGCTAATTCTGTCTACAATTATAGTTCAGCAAGTCTAATATCGAATTCATCGAGTCTACCACTAGAAAAATCACAACATTTCTTAAGCTCGGCCAACTCATCTTTAATCGCTCTTAGTATCGCTGACTGAAATTGGGAAGCTCTGCAGCTGCTGCTTCAATTCGCAAATCTCACCCAGTATCAAATAAAGCAGACGGTTGCGGTGAAAGCAGAGCTGGCGACGATTTACAAGCAGGTCCTTGTCATTGAGCTCTTCGATCGGGACCCAAAAAGGGTGTTGATCGAAAAGACCAGAGGGCCAATTCTACTAATTTTCACATACACATCTCAATCGCAAACTGTCAAAAAAGCCTTAATTTTCATACATTTTCATAAATTAGTCTAATTGGCCCTCAGGACTTAATTTCATGCTCGGAGTGAGCATTATGAGCATAATACTAGATATTGACAGATTAAATCGGCAAAATCCTTTCGCTCGCTGCAAGTGCGGCCTCGCATCTGAGTGCACGCCACTGATTGTTCCAACTCCACCGAGACATGATAGCGTTGCTCATTTAACTGTGAAGGTACCACCATCTGGTGCACTCGGTACAATGTAGATACATCTCTACCGGGCTTTGATTACCTTTGGATAGAGTCGTGCTCATAACTAAATTCAGTTAAATTTGTTATTTTAATCATAACTACATATAAAATGACATAATATGGCTCGTATTGTTAGGAGATGTCTCTGTATCAGACAGAGAGCTTGGCCTGTTCCCGATACCAGTGTTTTACTATTTTTTAAGCAATTACATTTGCAGGTACCTACTCAAATATTTAACCATGTTATTAATATTTATATTAATATTTATATTCTCTTATAATATGAATATTAACGGAACAATTAAATTTAGTTCTAAATGCTTACTCAAATATACGACATGAATTTAACTAAAAAATCAAACTATCATAAACAACACTAACGAAGTTGACTATCCGTTATTTTTTAAGATTATTTTCATAACTGTCTGGCGGTTTGAGTGCACTTTGTGGCCTACCCAAATGTCCTTACTTTGGTATTGTTCGTCGGATCGTTGAGCTCCTCAAAGTTCTAAGTTGAGATGCATGATAACAGTTCCACTCAAACCAGCGCAGTATCAACTTTCCTCAAAAGGCCACCTCAGACGTAAACCTGCATGATTTTCATATATTATTACATTTGCATGGCAATCCTTATAGATAGTTACTTGCCCAAAACCATGATGCTGGATAGAACCAAACTGTGCTTAGGTAGGTAATAAAATTATGTCAATAAGTTAATTAATTTTATAACTAGCCTGAACACGCGTTTTGTTATTGAAGCGTTTTGCAACAAATCCCAGCAATGCTGTACAATCATAAAAATAACTGAAATTGTTATTTTAAAACACATTTCACTTTGCTTATCAAGAGAATTCGTCACCGCGCATGGTTCACTAACAATTTTAAAACTGGGTCGACATGTGGTTAATGAATGTAGGTATTTAGTTCTTTTAATTTTAATTAATGTCATCGAAAAACTGTAGTGTCGAATATTAATCGAAGCGACTACCCGACGACAAAGCAGACAATGTAGTCATTTAGCAGTTCTACATACTCGTTAATGACGAGTTTCAAAAGGCGTCATTTTCAACGTATTTTTCCAAAATCTACCTACATTGTTTTTACGGTGGTTTCTTTAGGTACCTACTTATCTAATTGTAACAATTTATTTACTAAAATCAGCCTGTTTGGTTTGTTCTAACGCAGGACAAAAGGTTGCGGAATTTGTTCGAAAGAGTCACCGCGTCCCTGAAACGGAAAGGGCATTATAATAAGAGGAACACGGATGAGTTTTAGTCAGTAAGACTCTGACACTCCCCCTTCCGCTTCACCCAGGGAGGTAGGAGTCATTTGATGATTTCTTCCTTCTTTGTTTCAATTTGTTTTTTATTTTTTTATTTATTTATACTTTACTGTACACCAAATTTAAAACACGTACAGAAAATCTTAAACTTTAAACATATCAACAATTTGTCCCGATCTTTTACGATTTTGGCCCAATACTTTGAGATGGCGTCAATCTCACCTCGCCGACTAAGAGAAGCAGGTGTAAGTATATATGTATGAGCCTAGCTTTTCCCCATTTATATTGGGGTCGGCTACCAGTCAAATTGGACTCAGCCGAATACCAGTATTTGAATCACAGCGTAGTCTTAAAGAAAATTAATATGAATTATCATTAACTATCGGTTCGAATGAGGAAAACCAAATCACCTGCATGCAGGTTTTAAACCGTCATAGGTAAAACCCGGAGCTACTGATGTCTTCAAAGTTAGTGCTTTGTAAATTAATCATCTCGATTTCTCTAGCCAGTAATTATTTGTACTCCGGTTTCTGAAAACCCGATCAAGTTTCTCGTCAACCGATACTTGCTCTAATCTCTTGTAAAATCTTATCAATGTGGTTGACCAGTATAAGTATGACCTAGCTATTGAGATTCAGACGAAAGGCCTATTTTTTGTTTTCCTTGGGATCCGTCTAAAGCCGCCTGGCTTTTTGAGAAAAATAAATAACAGGAAATGTGGGATGGAACCACCCAGTGATACGAACAAGGATCCCCGTGACTTCTTAAAAAATCACCCCCTCCGTACAACGTTTGTTAGGGCACTCAAATGAAATACCTAAATGACATATCCGAAATGATCAATACTGTACGTCTCTATGTCAGTCGCCAACACTCAGCAAACAGCTAAGTAGAGACGCACAAATGTGAATGGACGCTAAATGAATGTGACATATATATTACTTGGCAACAACTAGCATTAACCATGTTTGGCACAATTCAATACAATCTGCGCTTATCTTAAAGATTTAAGAGCGAAACAGACGAAATCCGAGGAAGTACGTCGTATGATCTATCGGAGTCAAGGCTCGGTTTGCGCAACGTTGCGCGGGCGCAGCCCTGCTCATGCGCCAGTGAAAGCCGGGCTTACACAACCGTAGATCTTAGAGCGGAGTCTCGACTAAAGTGGGAAATTATATGCAGTTTATGCATAGTCACTGCTAATTAAATTGCACTGTGGTTTAGCTTTATTTTCTGGTCGTGGTGCAAGCAAGCACAGATAATGTAACATGTGATTTGATGTGATTGTCGAAACGTAGAGGCCAAGATTGTGAGAGACGCCATTGATATGAGTCCCTAAGTGAGCGTTTTTTCTTTGGTTATTCTTATGATATGGATTTTTATTTTTCTTTAAAATGTCATAGACTGAATGTTACCCTGATTCGCCAATTACGTTCGTCATTTTCTAATTTAAATATTTATCATTATCAGCATCAGTTTACATGGACGTAAGTTGTTCTAAATAAAAAATCTTTAAGAACATTAGGAAGTTACCACCACTTCCTATAATGTTCTTTTCTTCGAGGTTTCAAAATCTTGAGCATCGACGCCGTGTTGCTAGCCTGTCGGTTTTTTATCGGTTGCATTTTTTGGACCGTGCGGCGGAATTGCATAATTTAATTTCCATCATCGGACCACAAGACGTACGGTGATGCGCCACCACATGTTAGGCATCACGACCGCACGCACCAAACGTTTTGGGAACACATTCACTGTGCGTACAGCTAAGGAGTGGAATTCCCTGCCAGAATCTGTGTTTCTTGACAGCTACAACCTGAGAATCTTTAAGTCAAGAGTGAATAAGTTACTTCTAAACAAGCATGCTCCATCTTCGACCGCATCATCGCTTACCATCAAGGAGAGATAGAGGTCAAACGTAAGCCTATAAAAAGTAAAAAAAAAAAAAAATGTTATAGAGCGTACATTTTGGGGCATGGGGTAAATTGCGCAATCACCTTTTATTTATAGGTAGGTACAGCAATATTTAACTTTTTCAGTAAAAATATTCCTATTTATACTTAGCTACATCGAACGATATCCAGTAACTAGATGTTGTACAATCTCATAAACATGACAGGTGATCATTTGATTGCTCTCAGCGGCCAGCGCATTACATACACATTCCTATTATATATACGGACATACATTATATCAGTTTTTATAAAGATGTTATCGCGTGGGTTTCCTCAAGGTTTTCCTCTATCTCTTAACCCGGTATCACTCATGAGATAACTGGTCTTCGTTGATATTAAACTTCATCTTAAAACTATTCACCAAGGTAAAACTGTCAAAAATACCGTTCATGCATCGAAAAGATGGCTTCGCGATAAATAAGGCAGAATGGCCAGGATCATAGCATAGAGCCAATATAATGTAGGTAGGTATAAGTTAAAGTTTTAAATTTTTAAGAATATTAAAGTAATTTATAGTCAAAAAATACAACCGACTTCCAAAAAAAAAACACTACAAAGTAAAAAATAACTTTAATTTCGGAACTCGGTGTTTTTGTTAATTTGTTAGTTTTTTGACACCGACTTCCGAAATTAAAGTTATTTTTTAGTTTGTAGTGTTTTTTTTTTGGAAGTCGGTTGTATTTTTTTGTAAAATGTTTTTTATTTTTTACTTTTTAGTGGCACCTCACACCTAACAACACCACTGCAAAATCGCAGAAAAGCAAAATACAAACGCACTAGTTCCCCATACGATTTTCGAAAGTTCCCCTCGACTTCTCTGGGATGCCATCATCAGATCCTGGTTTCCTTATCATGGGACCATTTGCAAAGTATTCCCTTTCCAACAAAAAAAAAAACATTTTTAAAATCGGTTGGCAAGCGACGGAGTTATGCCCGAACAAACTTAAAAAAAAAAAATTACAAACATCCGAATTGAGAACCTCCTCCTTTTTGGAAAGTCGGGTAAAAAATGTTTTCTTCATCATTTTGAATTTTACTTTGTTGCAAACAAAACAAATCCGAACAAAACAGTGAAAATAAGTTAAAAAAAAAATCTAAAACCAGCTGTCTCCACAAAACTATAGGTTTTGCTGTGAATCACTGAGACTATAACTTATGTTTCTTATTTAGGTCGTCGGCTGTCTTTAATTACATTTAGTATGATGTATATCTTAACTACTTAGTTAACAAGTATTTAACACACGCCTGTGCCTTGCTTGACGATATTTACTATTGTCATTAACTCATCATTTCATCGAAATCTAAACTTTCTTAGGAACTATTTAATGTTATTGACTAAAAATAATTGTCTTAAAAATATGTTATTATTATAAAAGTACTTATTATTATGTTATAATAACAAATTATTTAAAAAGGGGACAGGACAGGGCATCAAAAAATTCAATTCAATCAACAAAAATTACAGCAGGAGTGCTGACTGCTGATTGATTGACCGAAGGAAAGGCCAGGCCCTCTGGGCACGTACAGAGCTGACTAACCGTTTGTTTGTTTGTAGTTCAACAACAACAAGACTATACGTCGCTCAGGCTTTTTTTTTTCATTAAGTATAGTAAGTAAGTTACAATCACTGACTGCTGATAAGCTTTATTTCCTGGAAAAATGCAGGATAAGCCAAAGAAGTGAAGCCGCGATTAAAGAGCTATTTTATCATATATAGACTTTCCATGGACTTTTGGGCTTCACCTATCTATAGCGTGGGTAACCGCCAGCGACCTCTGCCAACCCTTAGTTCCATTAGGCGTGTAGATATTTATTTACGAAGATAGATATGCATTGTGTCAATATGTTTAAATATACAAATAAGGCGCTGATAACGATGGACTATCGAATGATAAAACGCGGTTTAGCTTGCTTACGATGGGCTCACACGAATTAGTATTAAATGATAACCCAAATATTTGATGTTATCTGAAAAACCCTAAAAATATCCTCAACAGGTTTACACATGAAATTATAAACGTACATAACCTACTCGTAATTATACCTATTTGTATATCTTAAGAAAGATAAAAGGAAAGCCATCTCTGCCCCAGAAAGGGTTACATTTTATGAGAGGGGTAAATAATGGAGAGTGCAGCACAATTAAAAGGGTAAACTTTATTATTATTTTTAAAACAACTTATACAAAAAAAAAATTTTGGAAGTTTAAGAAATTTTACACCTTGAACCCTAAGTAGCTAATCTACATAATTTGGTGGCTTTTCACAAGTGTTTCCTGCAAAACGAAACATGTAGGACTGTGTAACAAGACATTGCAGGCGACCATACTGAAGTAGGTAGGTAGGTAAAGATAAGTATCAAACGGAAAACCACAAAACGAACCGCCCAAAACAATGTGACACACAAAAATTCACACATATCGCCCAATGTGGTGAGCAGACTTCTAAGTGGCACGGTCAGCTACAAAAATCGATAGACACTGCTAATTTTACTTACCATCAAAATTGAACTTAAATTATTCGATAAACGCCTTTTTTCCATTCTATAAAGTATTGATAGTTTTTTAAGTGAAAACTTCTTTAGCGGCGTTGAGTACTTTACTTGGGATGGGTACCTATAAAATGTTAAACTCTCAGGACACGTCACCTGATCGAAAATTCGTAAGACGGATGATTAAAAAATGCACAACGCTAATGTTCAAGTTTTCACTTCTGTCTTTTTTTAATTGTACTTTTGTTCTGATTTTAACATTTTGCTGAAAATATAGACTTTCGAAAAGAACAGTGTTAGCCGATTTTTATCACTGACTGTACCTTTAAAAAGATGTTTATGAAGAATCTGGTTTTGGTTTAGACTGTAGACAACAATACCCCAACATTGCGGTCTAACAAAATAACCTTTTGCCTTGTTCTTAGAACCGTAAAATATTGAACGATTTTCCTTGTTTTGACTTCCCATTGTCATATTATTACATCTTCGCCCACTTTCATGGAGCCAGAAGAGTTTGAAACAGTTGAAACTGCTGCTGAAAGTAATCTTTGCTTTTTAGCGATATCTTTAAGTAATGCCACCAACGCTATTAATCAATTGAACCTGAAAGATATGAAAAGAGAGTGGGGAAAACTTTGCCCATTAATGGAGCATAGATTAGGTTAGGCAAAAAAGAAAGAAAACTAATTTATTTGACACACACGGATTCACACAATGTAGGTACAATAAAAGGCGCTTTTCCTCCACATTTATTATGCGCATACCTTTTTTTTTTTTAGGGATGGGAAATCATCCAATGACTCCTCCCGCTCTGGGTGTCGCTACACCCAGAGCGGGGGCGGAGCGGGAGGGAGTGTCAGACTTTGACTGACTAAAACCCATCCATGTTCCTGCATTGCCCTTTATGTTCCGGAGCCACGGTGTCTCTTGCGAATAATCCTGCGACTCCGGCAGGCGTCGGCCCTTTCGGGCCCCTCTGTGTGCTGACTCTCTCTGAGACGCGCGTGGAACACTAACGCGCCGTCGACACGGCCTGTCGTCACTAGACGGACAGACGGCGAGCCACCCAAAGCTCGCCGTCCACAGGCCCGCGCCTACGGTGGCCGGAGGTCACCAGGTGGTGGCCCCCGACGCCCGCGGCGTCCACCACGGCGATTATGCGCATAGCTGAAGAGTGGAACTTTTTTTTTTTTTTTAATTATTATAGGCGTACGTTAGGAACTCTCTGCCAACGTCCGTGTTCGCGTCTGCCTTCAAAGCAAGAGTGAACAGGCATCTTCTGGGCAAGCTCGCTCCATCAAAGACCTCATCCATCGCTTTCCATCAGGGCTTGCTCTTGTTGTGGTGAAGAGCAAGCCCATTCTTCTTTAAAAAAAAATGTAACCTTCTTTCAAAAACAATTACATTGTGGAGAGGAAGAGAGAGAATATTATAATTTATACCAACACAGTTTTCATTACTTTTCCATTAGTTAATTTTCTTTAATCGCTCTTAACATGCGTCAACCTAAATAATAACAGCCGTACGGGTCAATCTTTAAAGTTAAGCAACGCTTGCCGAGGTTGGTCCCGGCTGTCATTTGTAGTTCTTTGGCAGTCATTACGGATTGTCATAAGCCCCAACAACCAAGAAGTACCGTGTTTCCCAGTTAATGGGTTGTGAAGTTCTGGTAGACAGCCGCTACACGTAAAACACTGGTATTCAGCTGAATCCGGTTTGACTGGAAGCCGGCCCCAATGTAGTTGGGAAAAGGCTAGGCAGATGATGAATCGCTCTTAACATGCGTCGAACCTACGAGTAGGACCATACTGCCACTATGTCACTGCGCCAACGAAGCGCTGCTAGAGTGGAAAATTGTTGAAAAGGAAAATTGTGAGTTTCATAATGTCTGTTATTTAGTAGCAATCGAGTCATTATGTGTGGATGAATGTGTTGTTAAAACACCTGGACGAACTTCGTGATTATGTGGGCTATTGTTGATGTACTTAGCTGTAGGTAATTATTATTATACCTACATACGTAAGTGCCTGCAATAAAAGAACGACGTAGGTCGTTTTCAATTACAGGAAAATTTACCGGATTTTCCCGAACCACGCAAAGCGCTATTCAGTCAGTACGTTTCTGTTTTCACTTGCAGACAAAGTTTGAAAGTGACTTGAATTAATTATTATTAGAGATCATTTTTTAAATTATGTTTCTTTAAACTGTAACACCTACCGTAGAGCTGAACTTTTTAAGAACAATCTCTAGATATTGTCTCAAAGTGATGTTCTTGACGTATGAACCTCGTCGTCCTTTATATTTAACGGACACCAGCATTCCTTATTTTATGCTCTACATGAAGTGGCCATAGACTGTGCATTATATGAAGGCACAGTCTATGACCACGAAAAATTTCAAATTAGATACAATTCACCAACCAAAAAAAACCACCACCAACGAAAAAGCTAAAATAAATAATCACCAATAACATTTATACGAAGTGTGTTATATTTACGTAAATATTTAACAAGTGTCTGAAACATACCGATCAGTTCTACTGAAAAACGGTACCAAACGAGGCAAAGCTAATATTGTAGAAACATATTTATTTACGTCATTGTCACCAGGCCTTCAGTTTCTTGACATTCTTATTACAATGTTAATAATTTCGGGAGTCAGTATTAAAAAAAAATCTTAAAAAGTCGATGAACTTTTTTATTTAAAAAAAAAAAAAATTACTGGCTTCTGACAATCCGTAACGACTGCCAAAGATCTACAAATGACAGTTAAAAATAAGAATAGTTAAGAGTAACAAAACTTTCCTTCACGTTTCGGAAAAATCTCCACATAAAATGATCTAGCTCCAACGTAACGTATAAGTAACATAACTTTATGTATTCTTTCCAGACCGTGGTAGAAGATGGCTCACATGGATCACAGCATGCACGCGCACGCCCTGCACGAGGGGCACGAGGGGCACGACATGGACAACATGCACGACGACCCCTGTGCGCACGCGTCGCACGGACACGCCATGGTGGTGAGTACATCACTCAGCTATTTACCAGCTTGCCGCGCTTGACTCGGTAGAACGCAGAGCTAAGAGGCACATCGGCGACGAAAAACTGGTGGATGCCAAGCTTCACAGCTTGGCTCATCGCCACAAGGTTGCCTGCTTGTCGGTCTTCTACAGATTGTAGTGTTGTTGTGCCCAAGAACTCCACCTCATTCCACCGGCCCCCTTCTACCATCGGACATCCAGACGCACTGCAACTTACCATCCCTACCTTGTTGCTATTCCACGAATTCGCACTAAGCGTTTCTAAACTACTTTTATAATGCGCACAGCAAAGGAGTGGACCTCTGTCTGCGTCTACGCGTCTGTGTTTCCGAACGCTTACAACCCTATATCTCGTCAAAGTTAGAGTAAACAGGCTCCTTCTGGGTAAGTTCGCTCCATCGTAGACTATAACTCTGTCATCTCTGACCAAGACTAAAGTCAACAACAATCAAATAAAAAAAAAAACTTACCTGAGCTGGAACATGGGCTAAACTAAGGCCCCAATTTTTTTTGTGGCCAAGACCCCTTGACGAATTAGTCTGTATCGGATGGACACCGACTTGCTCAAGACGGTTTTTAAACTATAACGTGTTTTTTTTTTTAAAGTGTAACTTTTATTACATCGTCTCAAGCTTTTTCGTCTGTGTGTTGCATGTCGCGTGACGGTGACGTCAGAGCAGCCGAGGCCAATATGGCGGCTCCTATAGTTCGCATCAGCTGACCATTTTTAGTGAAAAGTTTCACTTTTACCGTGGTTTCATAAATCCACACAATCCTTGTTTTTTATTTGATATGGGTTTGCTCTTGACTTTAGTCTTGGTCACAGATAACAGAGACAAAGTCTACAATGGAGCGAGCTTACCCAGAAGGAGCCTGTTAACTCTGACTTTGAAGAGATTAGGGTTGTAAGCGTTCGGAAACACCGACGCAGGCAGAGAGTTCCACTCCTTTGCTGTGCGCATTATAAAAGACTTAACTTAAATCAATAGTGATGATCTTCTTCTTATCGTGGGGGCACTAAGGTCTAACGTCCCCACACCCTAGTGTCAGAGTTTCTAAACCGCCTTAAGAGCCTCTGACATGGTTTAACGACCGCCATGTGGCGGCCGGGACCACATGGCCTATACGTGCCTTGCGAAGCATGGAATCATCTTTTTATCAGACAAACAGGTGATTGAAATGTCATAGCCAAATTGGAAACAACTTTACAAAGTATGCTTCCCGTGGGAATCGAACCCCCGACCACCGGGTCACATGGCAAGCGCCTAAACCCCTCGACCATGGAAGCAATTAAAAGTGATGGTGACCTGAATAAATGGGATCCTGTCTCTTCGACCCCTCATCGATTATTTTTCTTATAATATCATCAGTCATAGATCCTTGTGTGTCTGCGTAGATCCGAGACGTACCAGAAGATTATTTTTATTTAAGCTCGTCCAGGAACATACGAGTACTAAGTGTTAGGCTGACTGTCCACTGATTCTCATTGACAGACTCGGAGATTTTTATGCAAGTTTTATTGGTAAATATTTCTCCGCTTCTAAGTGGACAGTCAGCGTTACGCAGCGTTATGCTGTTTTTATTTTAAGGGTAGGTTTGGTGCGGCATACTTACGTCTTACGGGATATGAAACATCCACCTTTGTTTTCTAAAACAAGAAACCTGTGTTCGCAATTCGAGACCCCCTGCGCTAGAATTTAGAACTAGCGACTAGCCAATAACAAGATAGTCACATGTTTATTTATTTAACTTCATGTACAATAGTGGTACATGAAGTTGCCGGGGTTGGTCTGTGGATGGGTGACCATCTTAACATACCGAGTTTACTCCGTGCCTCGGAAAGCACCTTAAGCTGTTGGTCCCGGCTGTCATTTGGAGATCTTTGGCAGTCGTTACGGATAGTCAGAAACCAGTCTTGCCAAGGAGAACCGTGCTACCCAGTTAATGGGTTGTTGAGGTCTGGTAGACAGCCGCTACACGTAAAATACTGGTTTTCAGCTAAATCCAGTTTGACTGGAAGCCGACCCCAATATAGTTGGGAAAAGGCTAGGCATATGATGATGTACAATAGTGTTACATAAGCGGACTTGATGCAACAAGGCATTCTCTACCGGTCCGCCTTTTTTTATTTTTTTAAGGTGGGTTTGCTCTGGTCTCTAGTTGTCTGTGTCGTGTCCTTTGGGTTAAAAATAAATACACTATGGTAGGTGTTAATGTAGACACTCGGCTACATCGTACACTGTTGCTATCAGTTCCTTATCTGCTGCGGTCTGCGGCGACCACTCTTTCCCATCGATATGGAAGCGGTGGTGACTTAGACGCGGACGATAATGTTGTTGTAATGGTTTTTCGTTGAGTGGAAGTGATGCATGATAATAAGTATGCTCTTTGGTGTTGCAATATACACATTTTAGAAATAAGAATAATGAAGAAGAGAAGTAATCACTATCACTACATTATAAAACAAAGACCCTGCCGCGTCTGTCTGTCTGTTCACGAAAACTCAAAAACGACTGCACCGATTTTATGCCGTTTTCACAAATGGATATAGTTGTTCTCGAGGAAAGTTTTAGTATACCTACCTATAATTTGTCAAGTGGGTGAAGCCGCGGGCGTCAGCAAGTGTTAATTAAAGTACCTACATGGTAGGTACTTCTAAGGCTAATCTTTTGGGCTCACTTCCAGTCGACAATGATGTGGACAAATATTTTGCCGCGGACGTGTAGTTGAATAATTATTTTATAGAAAAAAAGTAGATGCTTCTAGTAAAATAAAATCATGCAATAATTTGCACGTGATCCGAATAAGATTTTCACGAAAATTAAAACTGAAAATCAGAGTTACGCGTCCCAACGAATTAACTTATTTAACGGCCTAGAAGCATTGTTGTTTTTTTTTCTTGATACTTCCTATTAAATTTCAAATGTCATCGATCTTAACATATTTGGACACACGACTTACAAAATAGCCTTCATCGCCAAAAAGATAAGTGAACGTAGATCAGAAATAAAGAGTAGAGCAACCACACTACTGTCAACACTAATAAGTTCCTTCTCCAAGCAAGAACACCGGTACTTTCCTGTACTATTATGTCCTACTTTCCCCGTCTATGACCTGAGAAGGAAAACTCTTTACATTATTCATTCATATTTTCCTGTTCGAAGTGTTACACATTGATAACAATATATGCATGTATGCAAACATTGTAATTGAACGCGAATTTCCCGTGTCGAACACTGCCGATATGATAAACAGGCGCATTCCTTCACGAATGGACCGAAACTAAGAAATTCGTGTCTGTGTGTCAACGTGTTTGCTTGTCGTGCATCGCGACGGTGCGCGCTCCACTTCCTGCGATATTGTCTTGGCACCCGGTGATACCTGGCACCGGGTTAGTCTCTGGTATTCAGGCTGTGCCAAAAGGAGCAAACGAATAGCTTGCTTGCTAAGACCAATGCATAAATGATTTCGATTGTAGGTACCTACATCTATTTTGTAGAAGACTGTTCTTAGCTTGATCACGGTGGTCAATCTCAATGGAGTTTAGCCATGTAATAAATTCTTAATGGAAAACCCAATTATTCGTTTTTTCCGACCTGGGAATTGAATCCAGGACCCTACCCTCAGCAGTTACGCTTGCGAGCACGTAAACAACAGCGCAGTAAAAAATGAAATTGCTTACCTCGCTGACTTACGTTCTGCTCGGAGCGGCATCGCTTCGCTTCACGCGTTCAGACTGAATATCAAAGAAACCAAGTAGGTACCCAATCAATTACATGCCACCGAGGAGATCAATCACTTATCACCCTCTTATTAGTTATTAACACAATCGTCACTAGTCACTAATTAACGTAATTGGCATTTTAATTATATTTTCCGCAAAATTATGTAAAAATTGATGCGGTCTAAGGTGGAGCACGCTTGCCTAGAAGTAACCTATTCACTCTTGACTTAAAGACTCCCAGGTTGTAGCTATCAGGAAACACAGACTCAGGCAGGGAATTGCACTCCTTAGCTGTAAGCACAATGAATGTATTCCCAAAACGTTTTGTGCGTATGTTTGTGATTGGGAAAATTTGACAGTTTCGGATAGCCTGATGTGCTGGCGACTGTACAATAAATAAAATAAATAACTAATTTATTGCAGATATATCGAATCCATAGTTTGTTAGTAAAATGCAAACTTATAAAACTAATGTTAGTATTAAATAAATATAACTAATTGATTGAGTGGCAGATCAGCAAAGCAAGATTATTATTGTTTAATTATTATTTACAAATAGGTATCGAATGAAATAAGTGTCATGGTGTGGTTTAAAATAACTAATAATGACTTGAAATAATTACATAGGTACCTATTATATTTAGCTAATTTCCTACTATAGAACGTTTTTATTTAAATTCGATTGAAGACTGATTTAAACAAATTAAAATAAGCCGTTATTGATTTGCAACTAGTTTTTTATGCAAACCGTACTTTTCAAGAGACTTTTGACAGATAGAGGTCATTGACGTTCCTATTCTTATTTTTTTTGAAACGCGTTATATTAATTAATCCTGATTTGTAACAGGGTGCTATCTTTCCAGCAACTTATTCACAAAGCAGTGAATTCTGCGATATCCTGTGCTACAGACGTTGACGTGCGACGTTCGTCAGTAACGTCAAGTCGTGGGAATCTCGTTGATATGCAATATTCGTAAGAGGAAGCGACTGCTGTCGTTGATTAATGTCGCTCTGACCGACTCTCCATAAACTTGGGGAATAAAACAAAAGGATCCGTTTGGAATACTAACATTCTAAAACATTATTAGATGGGAGATAAACGACTTTGCGAGTCTTTAAAATGTTAGTTCAGAGCAAAAACTGTATCGAAAAGCTCATCTGTTTTTTAAAGTTGCCTGTGTGGAAGCGATTTTAGGGATGGGAAATCATCCAATGACTTCTCCCGCTCTGGGCGGAGCGGGAGGGAGTGTCAGACTTCTACTGACTAAAACCCATCCATGTTCCTTCATGTGCCCTTTGTGTTCCGGAGCCGCGGTATCTCTTTCGAATAGTCCCGCAACTCCGGCAGGTAGCATGCCTGCCTTCACTGTTGACTTAAAGAACTCCACAGAGTAGCTAGCTATCAGGAATAACAGACTCCACTCCTTAGCTGTACACACAATGAAAGGTATTCTCGAATATAAACTTTTTTGGGTATAAGTAGGGCATGGGGGGGCAAGGCTAAGGGACTCCAGCGTCCAAAGGACCCAGATTTCTTTGACGAAGTCAATTCCACCCCTCCCCTCAAACGACATCCTGGATCGGCCCCTGGCGTAGGATGTCCACCATGCACTATATATAGGTACTAAACATCGTATTTACTTATGCATTCACTAATTCCTGCAACTCTCCACTTCCAGTTCCACTCGGGCGTGTGCCAGGAGATCCTGTTCAGCGGCTGGATGACCACGAACGCGCTGGAGCTGTTCGGCTCGGCCGTGGCCATCTTCTTCGCAGGAGTCCTGTACGAGGGGCTGAAGTACTTTCGCGAGGCACTGCACGCCAGGGCTTCGACTGCCACCGGCGACTCCCGGGTCAATATCACGAAGAGCGAGTGCGGGGCGAATGGACCTTGTGGGGGCACTGCTGTTGTTAAGTAAGGAGGTTTTTCAAAAAAATATATAAATATAAAATAAAGTAAGAATTAAAGGATTTGAAAGGCAAGCAACAAAAATTGATTATCAGAAATGAGTTTAGTTGCTGGCCTTTCAAGCCTCTTATTTAAAAGTAAGGACTCAGAAAACAAGAAGAATTATTGAAATTGAGGGTTTATGAACCGATTGCTTTGCTGTGATGGTAATTAATCTTTTTACGGACCTATATATCTTTTTGTTGGCACTGGTACTAGGCCTCATCAATAACAGGGTAATTGTCACCAAATATTAAGTAGGTAATCAAAGCATACAGCAAAGGCATGAGCAAACTCTTCAGCTTTATAATATTTCTATACTAATAGTAATATTATAAAGCTGAAGAGTTTGTTTCGCGTTCGCGTACTGATCCGATTTGAAAAATTATTTCAGTGTTAGATAGTCCATTTATTGAGGAAGTTAAAAGGCATCACGATAAGACTAATCGGAGCCGAGCGTTTAATGTCAAATGTGACGCAGAAGAAGTTGCGCGGTTCAGCTAGTTTATTAGGTTTTTGATTGCTCATTGCTTGTACTACTACAAATTATTTCAATTAATTTTGAGTAGTAAGAGTCTTGGAGCCGCGGCCGAAATGTGTACATTACACTTGATCACACTTGATCTAAATTGTATCAACAGGTTTAGTCGAAGTATTATGTGGCCTAGTTTCAATCCAACATTGACTGATCAGCACAAAACACATCGAATGTTAATCATCGAACATTACCGTTTGCTTATTTCAACAGAATTGTGACATCTTTAATTATACGGTAGAAGATTAAAAGCATAAGTTATTACTTTGTTTTGGTCGTAATCGGTAAAATGGCTATAATTACAATTATGGAGACATAATTGAATGCAATACAATGAGTGCTAGTGATAAAAGATTCATAAGTCTTCTAGAAGACAATACATACTTGTTTTTAGTTAAAGGCCATTAAAACAAGAGAGACAAGAAAAACCGGCCAAGTGTGAGTCAGACTCTCAGGCAATGGGTTCCGAACGAATTTCATATTTGTAACTATTGTTATTTTAACACTAGAGAGTTATAGACTTCGTATAGATTTTTCTGTAATATTTTGGGTATTATTTGCATTTCTTTTTTCAAAATTTTTGGCTCAGTAATTTCGGAGACAGGGGGCGGAATGGTTTAATTTCTTATATAACTTCAAAACTATGTACCTACCTATTTTATAATCATAAAAAAATATTTTAACCCCTAACAATAAACCCTTTCAATTGATATGTGTTACCCCCAAAAGTGTCACTTTATTGTCACACAAAATTTATTTATTTACGTACGCGTCCGTGTTTGGGTCACAGAACACCATATGTGTCCCAAATATCAACAGAATCGGTCTAGTAGATTCGAAGAAAATTGGCTGTGACGAACGAACAGACAGACAGACCCGACTGATCCGATAAGAGTTCCGTTTCTTTACGTATGTCCGGAACCCTAAAAATGACGATCCCTTTGGCATTCAGTTGGTTGAAAACAAAACTGCACAAGTGACATTAAGTTTTTATAATTATAACTAATTCAAAATGTCCATCTTCCAGATACACGATGCTGTCCTCCGGCCACGTGATACAGACAGTGCTGCACTTCCTGCAGTCCACCGCCTCCTACACGCTCATGCTGGTCTTCATGACGTACAACGTGTGGCTGTGCCTGGCGCTGGTGCTCGGCCTGGCCGTGGGCTACTTCTTCTTCGGCTGGCGCAAGAACACCGTGGTCGACGTCAACGAGCACTGCCAATGATGCACAGCACCCTGGACTGGCTTCACAGCACTCGCACCGTCAGTCTATATCAAGAGGTTGCTTAGACGCGACCTTCGGCGATTAAATCGTGCGACTGTTGTAGTGTTACTGAAGCGATCAGTCGCGCGACTCAGTCGCAAGCGTGTGGCTGGTCTTAGTATTGGTCTGTGTTTATGCTTACTCTATACAAGTACATATTTCTTCAAAAGTTAGGTTCTGATCATGTGTAAAATGGGCCCACAAAATGGTTCTATATCAAAAGAAGCTTCTGTTTTTTTGTTTAAACGTCGGATATTATTTTTCCATCATTTTATTTGATAGATTCTAATATTACATGAGAACAACTTCGCCCGCTGTGTTGTGGGTGTGATATTACATAGTCCTAAAACCGTTAAAATGAAAACCTGTAGGTACATTGATGGTCCATGTATTTAGAATACGTAAGTTTTAATTGTAATGTTAAAGTGACTACCATGTGATTACCCATTGAAATTTGCCATGCAGCACCAGAAAAAAAAAACTGACTAGGCGCTGAAAGCCATCCAGCAAAAATCGATGTCGCGAATTTAATACCTGATAATGTAAAAGTAAGGCTGTCAATGGATTCCATTTTGTATTTGCAATATTAGTAGTTAGATTCATTAATTTAAGATTTGAAGTATTTTATTGACACTACCAGTTCTTATTTGGTTGAAAGAGGAAAATAATGTATTTCAACCAAATGAAAATCTTGTAGTAAAAGTATAACTAAGTGCTTTCCTAGATTTTTGTACAAACTATTAAATTTTATACGGATTTGGACTATTATAAAAATACATAAATGTGATACCTATTCAATTTATCTACTATAAGTGTTAGGTTAGAATTTATTTAATTTTCCAATTTTGTGTTAAAGTTTGCTTTTAAAAAAACTTATGCTCAAAATTTTGGCACGTGGTGTTTATACACCCTAGGTAGGCTAGGGTCATTCCTAGCTACCTAGGTTTTATAAAATTATTAGGTATAGGTCCCATGTACCTAATTGTTCGAAAATATGAAGTGTTAATCAATTTTTTTTGCTGATCGTACAACTACCTAGCTACATACTTAATCTTTTTATTGCAAAATTCTCATACAGGGAAGGTATACATCACTGCACTAGCTCAAAGTGTTAAGTTTAAGTGCGATTCGATTACGATTATTTAAAAATTCACTGAGTTCATAATAATGAACATTATGAAAATGTTCACATCATCAGAGACGATTACTTATTGATATTCTTTCGGAACATATTACCTAATGAATAAGACAATATAATTTTAAGTTATTATATTAAGCATCAATCGTTTCTTGCCATGTTTGGTTACACAATGACTTTTAAATATATTTAGAGAAAAAAAAACTGTTAAAATCATTTATTTTCCTGATTTCCAATGTCCCTGCCCCCACTTCAAGCTTTTGTATAATGCTGGACTATATAAAACATCCTGTGTGGTGCTGGCTTGTGGCCTGTGGTGGCCTGGGTGGGCCTGTGGTTGCCTGTTGGGGCCGCAGGTCATAGAATCGGCTCGCCGGCTAGGACAGCACAAGTTTCGGCTGCTATAGCTGTTTTTTATTAGCCATTACTGGGCAAAGGCCTCCCTCAAAGCCTTCCAGATATTCTCCGCCATCTCGTACCTGCCCTTGCATTTGATGTCTAATTCGTCTCGCTCCCTCTTCCCAGCTCAGAGATGCCATTACTCCTCTGGCAACCCTCTTAGGAGATTATAATAGCCATTTTTTTCCGCCATAGCTTTAGCCAGGAACGAGTCTAAATCGTCACGCTAACGTTTCTTTAGCTTTGCCTCTGCTACAATGCCCGTCCTCAGACACCAACAGCGTGATGATAATGGCTATACCTCGTGTAAATTGTCCCGAGTCTTCATTTTCTATGAGCACCTAAATGGTCACCACTTAGGAGCTCAAAGAAATTGACGACTCACTAACACAGTTAGTTTGTATAGAAACTGTTGTCTCTTACAATGGCTACCTCTTGCAATCCAGCGACCGATCTAGGGTTGGTTTTTGTTATCGATGGTAAAATCTGTATAGGACGCCTGAACGAAAGAAATAGCCAAATTAAGTTGATTCTCGGCAGGGATGGACGCAATACGGAGTGGCGGGGTTAGGCGTCAGCGGTCGCAAGTTTGTTTATTTATTTATTGGCCTATCTACAATTGTTACACTGTTTATACTAAAAACACAAGCATAGTGTAGGTACCTACAATATGATGCGATAGACACAGCATGCAAAAACAACAAATCAAGTTATTATGGACGTAAATACCTAAATACGAGAACGACACCAAAATCGGAAGAGGTATAAATATTAGAATGAAGCCTCGTTTACACTAGGCAACATTTCACGCGAAAGTTGTTTAAAAATTAGTAGAATTGTCCCTCTGGTGTCTGCCTGCCTTGTTGTGACTGTTAGGATGGCTGGACCAAACGAGATAATTGTAAATACATGAGATCATGTGCACTGTTTAATACATATTTACTACCTATAATGAAATAGGCGTTTGCTACATTTGCGTTAACATAATAATATTATTATATAAAAAAAATAAAGTGGTCAGCCATTTTGACGTCAGGTTGGCTGTAGGTACACTATAGGTATAGGTTTAAGTTCATAAGTTCTCATAGTTTAAGCGTTACATTAACCACTTTGTTAATGTAAATTTTTAGTAAGTATGTAGGTAGGTACCTGTTTGCTTCTTTAACGTATTTTTTTTTAATAACTTTAAGAAGCTCCTATAAAAATCTATACTAATATTATAAAGCAGAAGAGTTTGTTTGTTTGTTTTTTTGGCTGAACGCGCTAACTAATCTCAGGAACTACTGGTCCGATTTGAAAAATTATTTCAGTGTTAGATAGCCCATTTATCGAGGAAGGCTATAGGCTATATATCATCACGCTAAGACAAATAGGAGCGGAGCAGTAATGGAAAATGTGACGCAGACGAAGTTGCGCGGGTCAGCTAGTTTAGTATTAAAAGCCCTTAATACGCCTGTACATTAATTATTTCAGTATTTTTACCAGAATGATTGCTAGCAATGTTTTACAGGCACTGAGGCGCTTAGTGCTTATATGAAGGTATCATATAAATATTGTTTCGTTTGTAAAGCTCATTGTAAAGTTGGGATGGGATATTTTACATGTACCTACACACACGTGGAAAGTTATCAATTAAAGACATTAAAAACATATACACATAAATTTTTTACGTCACTTCTTATTTTCATAAGATAATTTTGCTAATAATGGGTTTTTAGGTTCTGTACAAACTTAATTCATAACTTTTTATAATATTTCCAAAGTTATTCAAGAAATATAGGTAGGTACGTTAATGATAGCAAAAAGGAAGTAAATAATTAAATTAACAACCCAAATGCCCAGATTATGAGAATTTGGAAGTGGACACCCAACCTGACGTCAGAATGGCTGACCACTTAATTTCTTTTCAAATATTTCATTAGGTACTGGCTGACTCGCGCAACTTCGTCTGCGTCACATTTCCCATTAATGCTCCGCTCCTATTTATCTTAGCGTGATGATATATAGCCTAGGTACAGCCTTCCTCGATAAATGGGCTACCATCTAACACTGAAAGAATTTTTCAAATCGGACCAGAAGTTCCTGAGATTAGCGCGTTCAAGCAAACAAACAAACTCTTCAGCTTTATAATATTAGTATAGATAGGTAGCTTACCAAATAGGTATGTAACAGTGCACATGGTCTCATGTGCGTAGGTAAGTACATCTCGTTTATTGCATCCATCCTGACGGTCTCGCCTTGCTCGTACCTACTTTCGTTTGTAAGCGCCTGGGTAAGCATGGAAGAAACCGATGGTCAGTTCAAGTTTTTCAATCAGGATAAGAAATATGAGTAAGAAGAATAGAATAACAATTATCACCTGCTGTGAATAAAATCAGAGATACCTTAATGGAAAAAAGAACTCCAAAACAAAAGCGCACTGTTGGACTTTCAATTTTCGACACTGAGTTGAATTGAAGGACATTTAAATTAGTAGCAGTATTCTCCTGCCTCAAATATCTAATTAAGAGTTATATGTTTTAATTAAGTAGGTATCTGTTCGGATGTTTAAAATAATACCTACTCACAATATTTTGAACTCAATAATATTAAAATTCTGAAGTGTTTTTTTTACGGACCATACCTTCCTAAACAGACAGACATAGGTTCCTATTAGCTAGTAGTTAGCTATACTACAATGCGAGACGTGCTAAACGTGGGTGTCGGTATGGCATTGTAACTGAGGGAATTCAACAGGAACTAAGCGTGCTAATTTATTAAGTAAACATTATTGTATAAACGGGGTCGCCAAAAACATCTGGCGTCCGGTTCTAGCGTCTCTGTCTGACGATAGCAATCGATAAATATAACTCTGAAATAATATTTTAAGTCCTGGTTGAGATTACTACTGTATATAGATTAAACATTTGTAATATTATTCATCGATTAACTCATCGTTACTTAAATAATTTATCCTGGATCAATGAATGAAAGTTACTTTCATGTTCACGCATGTGTGTGTATGTGTACAAATGTGTTGTGTGTTGTAGAATGAACTGTATTTATGAATGTGTTTGTGTACGCTAAAATTCGTTCAAAAACGGTTTATTGTTTTATGTGTAAATGTTGGTGAACTCAAAAAAAGATAGCAAAACATAGGTGCATTTTGAATTTAGATTCTGACTAAAAATACTTTTATTTTTATATTATAGCTACATTTTTTACTTTTATTTCAGTCTTCAAAAAAGGCAAAAACATTAGGTACTTTCTAATTTGAACATCTGTGCGCAGATTCCGAACGAAACAAATGTCATGTCAAGTAAAATGTGACGGGTGCCCCATGTTTTGCCTTTTGTAATTTACTTGTTGATTTTATTATAAGAATTTAATGAGAATTTAGTGAACAATTGTTATATCGCCGCGGGGACAGAAATGTTATAGTTTTATAAGTGCACACAGTGTTGGCGACTCAACGTAACGCTTCCACGGCCGCCGATTGTTCAGGTAACGGGATTTATTTATGACAACGTCGATATTTTCTTGGAAACGTTTACTTGTTTGGTTTTTATTGATTGTAATCTCTATAAATGACCTTTGACTCCGTAATTAGTAGCCGTAGTTGCAAGTAATCATGTTTGTGTACGTCGTGATTGCGTGCTCATATAATTTGGGCGAAACTTCGAATTTCGCGAAGCGGAACTTGTGTGAGTCTTGTGCACGGCAGGCTCGCTGCCCTCGTGATATTTGAATAATTCTCAACTTTGTATTCAAATAAATAAATTTCTTAGTGCTATTGTCCTTTCAAGTCCAGGCAGAATTAATAAAACATTGTTTTCTACTTGCATAATATTTGACAACAGTTAATTGGTATAAACAAGTAGTTTTATGTATTATTGTGTCATTATTAACTTAACTACTAGTTAGAAGTTACTCATAATCATCGGAATCTTCAGCTGCTTCTTGTTGGAGCACATGTGGCTTGTAGAACCTGCTGTAGATGTTGTCCCAGAATAGCAGCCGCTGGTTGCCTGGTGGCACACTCATCCTCAGGGTCCTGTCAAACTGCAGCAGCGGCACATCTGATATGTGGTAGTTCTCTTTGTTGGAAGGCACTGGTTGCCATATTACAGGGATTAATGTGGTTCTGAGCGGTGTTGGGTCACTGAAACAAAATATACATAATACTTACCTTCAGAAATTGTATCAGAACAATGATTATTGTGACACTGTATTCTGTGTGTCTGCTGTTGAATAGAAACAGAATTAAGGATGTATCTAATGAAATACTTTATTGGAGACTTTGGTCTAGTCGTTATCTTCTAATACAGGTTACAAATAATGTTCTGTAACTGCATAGGCTGATTAACAAATAAAAGCAGAGCAGTATTTTCTTCTTTTGCCATTTTTTTCTGGTCAGTAATATTCCGTTGTTGAAGCTGATAGAACTGGCTACTTAGGTATCTAAGAAATTGATATTACATACCCCATTTTAATGTAATTGTTCACCAATGTCATTAGTATTTCTAGGTCAAGTTCAGTTTGTTCTTCCACTTTGTACAAATAATCCAGTATAGCATCAAAACTAGTTGGTACCGATTCATCAGACACCTCTCTTGGCAAAGTAAACTTCATAACATACACAGAATATGTGTTTTTAGCTGCAAATAGCATCGCCATCTTTATTATTGGGTACTCAGTTAATATGTCATGCAAATAGTCTGCATAACTCTGGACTGCGTCTCCTCTAAAGTCATCTTTAAAGTAGAACTGCTTCACAATCTCCCCAAGACCGTGTTTGTCTGTATGTTTGTGAAATTCTAAGTTGTTTGGCAGTAAATCATCAAAGTTCTCTGGTACATTCTCAAATTGTTGTGTTTCTGTTCCAATGATAGATGTTTTGTCTCGATGTGTAAACGTTATTAGCATGGGCACATTGTAGAAACTTCCTTCTTTCAGTTTTCTTACAGGATCTGCATCTAAAAGATTCAGTGCATAGTCTGATATATTGTCAACACAGGGGAGAAATGTTTCTGGGATCGTAGCCAGATCTTCGGCTGAAGCTTGTAGGTAGAAGCTGTGCAATTTTTCTGGATCATTAGAGCCTTTATAACCCAGAGTGGTAGCACCATTGTAAGCTATAGTTTGAGGGTCAAATGTCATTGAAGAAGGAGACAGAGCTGATCCTGATTCTAGAATAACTCTATGTAGGAGTCCTTCAACCATCCCGGATAAAAGGACCAGTTGTATTGCGGCGGCGCCGGCCCCAGTTCCGTAAACGGTGACGTCCTCAGGGTTCCCGCCGAACTGCGCGATGTTTCTGTTCACCCAATACAGGGCCGCTATCTGGTCCTTCAAGCCGGCGTTCCCTGGGGCTTCAGGTATGCCGAGGCACAGGAATCCTAGGGCTCCGAGCCGGTAGTTGAAGGTGACGATCAAGTAACCGTCGTTAAGGAATATGACGGGAGCGTGGTAGGCGCCCCATCTGAAAAGAAATCTTAACGTCACTAAAGGTAGATAAAATTTCTCGATTGATGTCTATCATCATCTGCCTCGCCTTCCCTGCGCTTCCCTTTCGACAGGGATAGCTCTGTTGGAATCGGCTTCCAATCAAACCGGATGTAACCAAAAACTGTTGCTAAAGTTCTTGATGAGTAATAAAATGTATTGTGTTATCTGAGCTAATTTAGAGGATCCGTATTCGATATTACATCCTCTATCTCTGCTTATATTGATGCCACGAATTTATTGTTATCGTTTATAAAATGCTTTGACACGTACTTACATTGCATCCTAGTGTTTCTTAATCGTTAGTAAGTACCTACCTATCTTATTTTAAGTGTTGGAAATCCCCAGTTAGTCAGCCGGACCCGCGTCTTTTCTGCCTACAAGTTTACGAGACTCATTTGATAAGAATGTCGTAAAATATCTCGATTTGTTTTTTAACCGACTTCCAAAAAAGGAGGTTCTCAATTCGGCGGGTGTTTTATTTTATTTTTGTATGTTTGTACACCGACTACTCCGAGGTTTCCGATCCGATTTGTGTAATTATTTTTCGTTCGATGCGGCATACTTGCCATTTGGTCCCGTAAGAATTTTAGTTTGGATCAGTTTTTTTTTATTTTATGAGCATTTTTGCTTATTTCAATTTCTTTCGCTTAAAAGTAAATAATAAAAAAAAAAACAAAAAAATATAGGTAACCGACTTCCAAACAAAACACTACAAATCATAAAATACATTAAAAAACAAAGATACTTACATAACCAAAAACAACAACTTCCGAAATTTAGGTTATTTTATACTTTGTAGTGTTTTTTTTTTGAAATCAGTTACCTATATTTTTTTGTAAAAAGTTTTTTTTTATTTAGGGTTGTAAGTGGCAGACCTTTGTGTCTAATTATAAAAACCTAAGGTTCAAATAACTACAGATTTCTGATGTAGAAATTAAATTTCTATAGGTAAATAGTAAATAACTATTTCAAACTACTTGATGAGGCGACGACGCGATCCTAACTCGGTAATAATACTTCAGAAGCCGGCCAAATTTAAAGTATAGAGAATCGAGCCCTTTTGCTTTTTATACCGACTTACTTTACTTATTAATAAACGTTTTCAAACTAACGCTTCACATACAAAGTCTAATCGTAATATTGAAAATAGCAGTCACGAGTTTCATGATCATTCGATATAAATAGCAACACAATATTTAGAATATCATCAAAATATTCTGTATTTGTATAAACAACATAAAGTCTTCATCTTTGCTGATTATAATAGTGTAAGTTAGTAGCGTCTTCGCTCACATGGGAAATATTTTTTGTAAACAGATCAGTACTTACTTCCAGAGATAACAAAAGTGGGTGGGAGGGTTACAGACCGTGCCCATTTAGAACAAACGGCCAAGTTCTAGTCTGTCTCTCACACGAAACGATAATAATAATAATAATATCCTTGGACATTTCACACAACGCCATATAGTCCCAAGCTAAGCAACTTAATCCTTGTGTTATGGTAACGAGATGGCTGATAAACTACTTATATACATTTTTTTTTGTAAATACATACATATTATAGATAGAAAACACCCAGACTCGGAACAAATACATGTAGGCCGTACAAATATTTGTTCCGTGCGGGAATCGAACCCGCGACATGCTGCGTAGCAGTCAATCGCTCAACCACTGCGCCAACCGTGTCGTCAAACGATACACGCGGCTTCGCTCGCTTGACTAATTATAGACTAAAACCTTCCTCGGAAACCACTTTATCCATTGGTGAAAACAGCATGAAAATCGGTGCAACAGTTTTTGAGTTAATCGCGAACAGATACACAGACAGACGCAGCGGAGGACTTTGTCTTATTATATACGAGGGAGCGTTTTTATGTTCGCGGAATGGAGGGTAAGACGTTAAAATAAAAAAAAAAACAAATTATTTTTCCTTTTCAATATATTCACCTGCAAGACGGACACATTTTTCAGATCTTTCAATTAAGTTATTCATACCCTCATAAAAAAATGTTTTGTCTTTGTCCTCAAAATACGCTGAAACTGCCTCCTTCATCATCGGTGGTATTTTTTTACCCCGCAGCTCTTTTTTCATTTTTGGAAAGAGGTAATAATCACTCGGGGCCAGGTCTGGGCTGATAAGTTCTGGCGTGGTCACCTCGATGCTCCTGCCCGGCCTCGGGTCGTCTTCAAGGGATTCCCTTCCTTTTATATTAAACAAACTGTGCCACTTGTACACCATGGTTTTCCCTGGACAAGAGTCACCGTAAACCGACGACATCTCATCCATTATGGTCGCAACTGATTTTCCTTGCTTGGTAAGGAACTTTATAACGGCACGACATTCGATTTTGACGATAGCTCAAAGACTAATAGTCTAATAACAATGAAATCTCGTATTTATACTAATTATGAGTCACTGAACACGTTACGATCCTAATGAGCCTAATCACCCCCCTCCAACCCTCTCATTCCGCGAACTTAAAAACGCACCCTCGTATGTTTTTCTGTGAAAATTTCAACTCTCTACTTATTACGGTTCTTGAGATACAGCCCGCTGAAACACTGACGGACGGATGGACAGCAGATTTAGAAATAGGGTTCCGTTGTTTCCCCTTGGGTTACGAAACCTGGGGTACGATGTGGTCGACCTCATCGCTTACCTTGAGGTGATCTCGTTTAGAAGAGCGTCATACATTACCCGTTCTGGAAGTCTCCGCCGTGCACGAACACGAGCACAGGCAGCGACGCAGCGTGCTCCGGCGCGAACACATTGACCACCAGGCAGTTCTCCTCGCCGTCGTCAGCGGCGGGTTGGTTGCACTTGATCTTGTGGGTGGCCTCGAAGATGCCGTCCCACTCAGGCGGAGGCTCGGGAGCCTGGGGAAACGGGACGTTGGTACTTTAGACAATAGGCTAGATTCCATCATCCACAAATTGCACAACTATTTATTCCGTCAGTTAGAATATTGAAAATAATTGATACGTATTTTTGTTTTTGTAAATCAATGAATGTTGACAAAGATAAAACGCATCTAAACTCGGGAGTGGGGGCTCGTGACGCCACGACTCACTAAAACTTATGCGAAGGTGTGACGTATTGAGAATTTTAAAAGCGTCGTAACTTCGTCAATTTTGGTTTCCGTAACAAAAGAAAAAACACGGGTCAAATATTTTCTGATAATCTAACTGACGGACTAATTAGATTTTTTCAGGACACAAGCCTATTGCCAACGGTTCCGCTGTTCTTAGAAATTTTCTAAAGCTGCTTTCATACTACGCTATAATATAATAGCATATAGCACAACAATATCGCGCACCATACATTGTCAATAATATATGTCAATAATAAATAGCACAGTACCTACAGTGTGAACGTGTCCATAACAATGTATGGTGCGCGATATTGGTGTGCTATGAGCTATATACTCTATGCTATTAGCTATTATATTATAGATAGAGTAGTCTGAAAGCAAACATTCTACCGGAATAAGAAGTACCTTATTATTACTGTCTAGCCGTTTTTCATCAAAATTTATTCCTCGATTTTAGTCCATTTGATTAAGATTAAGATACATCCAAACAAACAGACAATGTAAGGAATATGAAAGAAAAAAAATATATTTGGGACTCACACAAGACAAACACTCTTTGTTCGGCTGTAGTCGGGTAAAAATTCAAAAGAATCAAGTCATTTATTGAAATTAGGTTAAAAGCCAACACTTATTGAAGTCAGCTTTATATAAAGCCAAGGGGACTAAAGCCTAATGTTAGCTGGGCCAAAGAAATGGCGCAAAAACTCCTCAGCAACTCATCTGTCACTTATGTTGGGTCCAAGGATATTATATTATTATTATATTATATTATATTATTATAGTTACTCATCCCACCGGCCCTTTCTACCATCGGACATCCAGACGCACTGCAACTGACCATCCCTACCTTGTTGCTATTCTACCAATTCGCACTAAACGCTTCCAAACGTCTTTCATAATGCGCACAGTAAAGGAGTGTACCTCTCTGCCTGCGTTCGACAGAAACCCGATCGGAATACGATGTACTTGAACAAATGATATCTGAATCCAATAGGGAATATGCATGAAAAAAGTATTTATGATCTGAACAGTTTATCTAAAAGTATTGGAAAATATAATACTAACAGTGGAATTAGAATTTAAATTGCTCGAAAAACGAACGAGATACAATTATTTTAAACAAATATATCTGTCCCTCTCGCGAAAACGCTATATTCTATGGCAGCTGTATAGTCGTCATGTAATATGACGTCACTATTCGTATCGGACTTCTCTTTCTAACTGTAGTCTTTGAAGCTTTATAACTTCATAAATGATGAAGGTATTTAAAAAATAATTTAATGACTGTTTACTAGAGCTAATAAGTAATATTTTGCAAATAAAAAAATTGCATGCCATTAAATGCTAAACTTGGTACCGGCATTGCTAAACAATTGCAATGAAGCGTTCGGATACTATATAATTGTCTTGACAATAGCATTTAATAGATCATCTAGCTAGGCCTTAACGTAGGGCCCGTGGAACAGTTAATAAATTATCACTGATATTTCAATACTGGTATTCTAATACAGTGATTTATTCTATTACGGAATTCGTAACAATTACATTTAAACTAGACCGTGATCTCCAAACTAAGTAATTACATTACCATCGGCAGTAACTCTCACGCGCGATAGCCATCTAATCTACGTACAGCGCCATATGGGCTCCGCGTCTATCAGCAAATGGATCAGCTGACCTTAAACCTGTCGCGGCGCGTGGGCGGGCGCGCGTACGGCAGCCCGAAGTACACGAAGTGGGGTGGGTCAGGGGCGAAGTAGCCGCGCACCGCGCCCTGTGATGTGGCCACGTCCCGGTGCGCCCGCGGCACCGGCGTGGGCCTCCCCTGCACCACGCACAGCACCACACTCACTGTGCACACCACTCCGACACCCCCTAACCTCATGGCCTATCTTCAAGCCTTGCCAACTAATTGTGTCGTGTCCGGTGATCTAGTTTACGATTAGTTATCAAAACAGACGGCGTCCAATCAAAACATTGACACGTCAAATGTTGTACTATTTGTGATTGTGAGTCAGTGTTAGAAATTCCTGAATAGTTGAGTAACAATAGGTCGTAAGTACTATGTACCTACTTAAGTTAAGGAAGAATTTTTTTTTGGCTTTTGTAGCATTCAATTAAACAAACAATAATTTTGTTCATAGTTTATTTCAAATAAACCAATCACATTTTTCTAAAGTACATGGCTTTTATTAAGGTGACTAAGCAGCTAAGTTTGCAAAATATAAAAAGATGACTTGGTTAGAAGAAATGCCCAGCGTTTCTAAAGAAGGTGATGAAGAAGACCGCTTGTAGGAAGAGCACAGTGTACACACTGGGGGACACGCCTAGAGCAAGGCTCCTGTCGACGAAGTGCTCGCGGTACACCTCGGTCCAAAGCCTCAGGCGGTTGACATGCACGCCTGTCTCCATTTCCGTTTCCGCACCGATCGTCAACAACTGCTCTTGCTCTGCCGACCCCTTCTCAAACTCGTTCCACTCGATGCCCTCGGCTTTAGGTGTTCTGTAATAAAATCAGGGTGTTATTTTGTACTTGAACTTATTGCATCTGTCGTTGAATAGGATACTAAAGTTGGTTCTGAAATTGTGGCCATTCTGTGCGGTCATGATGAGTAAAGTGACATGTGTATTGTGTGTACCAGCTGTTAAACTGTCAGCAGTAAAAAATATAAAAAAAACATAGGTTCTAATGAATAATGGTGGTCAGTAATGTTATATTTTCGTTACGAGTTTTTGACAAAACCAATGAAATTACATGAATAAGTAAAAAAAAAACTTAAATATCATCAAAGTGAAGCTTAACGTCTTACCCAGTCTTAAGGAAAGATGTCCATAATTCAATCATCAGGCCAATCATATTCTTCTCATTTTCACCAAGATTCGACAAGTCTCCGTCTTGATAAAACAGATAGCCAATGGTGTCCCCCCTCACTGCTCCGTTAGCCTGCTTCTCAACAGCCGCCAACTCCCTGTTCAGCTCTCCGACAAATGCAAATTCGTAGAAGTAAACCGTCGACCCAGCATTGACGAGAGATCGCGCGGTCCGCAGCACAGGCCCAAGATATGCCATATCCGTATAATATAATGTTCGATTTTTCACATTGCTCAAGGTAATGTCACCCTCACTAAAATATTGAGCTTTCACTCTGGCACCTACTCTCGTCATATCTTCTGTGTTTTCAAATTTTAAGTCATTGGGCAACAAAAGACTGTGGTTCGCGTTGAGTTGTGCTATGCTAGCTGCTGTATGATCCAAAGATTCGTGCACGCCTGCGCACTGCGCCGAACCTATCATGAACGTGACGTTAATGCCTTCCTTTTGTAACATCGCCCATGGAGTTTCCACCATAAAATGTTCTACATTTTCTGTCTTGTTTTCTAAGCAAGGTCTCCAAACGAGATCTTTTGATGCTGACAGCAGCACCCCTATGTCTAAATCCTCCCATGATGCCCAAGATCCAGTTATGCTGGTCGCTAAACTCGTAGCAGTTAAAATAGGGTTCCTGTCTATTGCCCAATGTGAGAGAACTGAGCCACTTTCTGTGATAACTTTCTTTACATTATTTTTAGACATCGGAGACAAAGCTAAATATCCGGCTAAAGCTCCCGCCGTCCCTTCACCACTTACGGCGATATTGTCAGGATCCCCACCAAAGTTTATAATGTTTTCTTTAACCCAACTTAGCGCTAAAGCTAGATCCTTCAAAGCTGCATTTCCTTGAGCGGTTTCGTTTTGCAAACATAAGAAGCCAAGTGGTCCTAGTCTATAATTAGGTAAAACAAGAATTATGTCCTCTGAGACTAAATGTTCGGGACCGTATATTTCTGGGTCTGCGCTTTCATTAATGAAATTTCCTTCGTGGATGTGAACAAGGACACTTGCTGCTGTAAGGTCAGCTTTAGATGGTTTAAAAATACTCAAAGTCAGACATTCCGGCACTCCGACACTTTTATCACCTTGAAGCTGCGGGCAGCGAATCCTGTGAGCTCTTTCATCGTGTATGGAATCTTCGTCCGCTTCGGAAGATACTGGAGCCTGAAAAGTAACAAATATGGAATGAGAATTTAGAAACATTGTATTAAACTTGATTTTATCTGTTATACATACCCCGAAATGATTTTTAAAGGTACCGTACTTTATATCTATGTAGCTAATAATTTCTGATTTCCCTCGCCACAAACGTCCACGTACGCGGCCAGTCGATGTTTCTACAACTGTAGCATCGTCATCTCCTTCACCAGGTTCTTCAGGTTCTGACGTGGTGGTTGTACTCTGGTCTTCTGTGGTACCAGGTTTAGACGTGCTTTCTGTGGTTTCAGGTGTAGTTGCTTCTACTGTCGCTGTCTCTTCTCCGTTATTATTGCCTTCGCCTTCGCCCACGCTTTCGCCCTCTCCTTCGCCCTCGCCCTCACCTACGCCCTCACCTACGCCCTCACCTTCGCCCTCGCCTCCACTAGAAGCACCATCACTATTTGATTGAATGCTACGACCAGATCCATTCTCGCTACTCTTAATGGAAGTATTTTCGCTGTCTTCACTCGTCTCACTAGTTTTGCTTCTAGAATTGTTATCGGATTCATCACTGTTACTCTTTGTTCGACTAGCACTCGACTCCGGGTCATTTGAATTTCTTGCAAAGTTTTCGGCTGATGGATTTACTGTTTCGTCACCTTTTGTCACGGTGATTTCTTCAGGACCGTTAACCACATGAACTAAATGCGGTTTTGTATTTGCGTCCAGACTATTACGGTTCGTCTGACTGGAGTGGAGGTCGTGTTCTATCGTGAGATGCAGCGCCGCCGCAGCCGCCACTAGCGCCGCGCTCATCCATACCGCTGTCATCCACCGCATTGTTCACATTTGCAAATGGCTTTCGATGCTCATTCCTAGAAATAAAGCACATTGTTTAATAACTGTCATGCAACAGACCATTCACTGAATATTTAATTAACCAATTAAATATTCGAGTATAGTGAATTTTCTAATGGAACATCATTGAAACAAAGGTCTCATGTTACTGGCTATGTACTTTCAAATAACTCAATATTAGACCCAATCTATTAATGGATTTCGCTTTATCGCGGCCGTTGTTACAGGAGCGTTAATGTAATATTGCTATCCTGATTGATCGCTTCTTACTGTTCTTACGCAATAGATCAATAGTTAACGCAATAGGCTACTCTCATGTTACGCAAATCTCAACAGGGTTACTTTAAAATTTAGAAAACGTATGGAATGATTCGAAATGTTTAACATCATCAAAAGGTTTAATGTCATCCAAAAGGAGATGGACAGATCTATGCTCGGAGTTTCCTTGTGTGATCGAATCGAGGTTACCGACAAATCCACCGGAAGACGCAGCGAATAGAGAAAGTGAAGTAGCTTAGACTTGTCAAATAGTGCTATTAACTAGCCTAGCCTTATAGAATGTTCTGGAAGCAGGCTTAAAAATAACGTGTGTGTCACACTAGCAGAACTGAAGATCATATCCAGTATAATTTATTCATACAAGATTTAGTTAGGAAATAGGAAAAGTAGAAGAAAGTAAACTCGATGGCGTCAGCGTCAACGTAGCACTTTGGGGTGACTTCTTCTATAACAACTTACATCTGATTTTCCCAACGTCAGAAATCTGTAGTCTATAAATTAATTTGAATTTCCGACATAACTCATTAAAAAACCGAAAATGGCTTTCTGCACTCCTCGATGTACCAAATCTCTCGTAAACTTTGACTATATTGAACCTCAGTACTTCGTTCACGTATTGTACTTGACGGCGGGTTTATGCAAAGTTTTCAGCTGATGGATTTTCTGTATCAGTTTTGTCATAAAAAAACTCTCAAACGTTAAAATTATTCTACGGATAAAACACTTTATATCCGAAGGCTAATTCTCGTACTAAACTAGCGTTCCAACTGAAGCCTCAATACGATCTCAGCAACTATACCTATTGATTATCGCTGAGGTCATATTGAGGCTTCAAAAACTGCTGGTTTCTTCGATAGTTTGAGAATTGTCCCTCTGATGTTAGAAAACCTGCCTTCACTAACCTTTTAGTGTTGGTGTGTAGCTGGTCGCTTGCTCTGATCAGTCGCGGCTGCCGCAATGGCAAGCTCCCTGCTCGGCGGGAGATCGATGACGTGGGGCAGTCGCCGACAGTAGCCATTGTTTATCAGCCATCATTTTGTGAGGTTCAAGTCTGTTTCGTGAGACTTCCGTGTGTTGGTAAATATATTATGTGATCGACATTAATGTATAGTCGTTTGTCAATCTAACCTTCGTAATTGGTAACACGGTACCCCAAAATTGGTGTCCGATTCTGCTTCTGAATCCGTAACGACTGTCAAACCGCTTCAAATGACAACCGGTACCAACGGTTTAACGTGCTTTCCGAAAGAAAGAGAAATCTCGGTTTGTAATGGAAAAAAGAAAGAAAGAAAGAAAGAATATTAAGAAGACCATACCCATCCACGAGACTATCTCGGATAGCGTTGCTTATCCTCGCAAATCCCGTGCGTTCGGTGTTATTTAGCCACGAGCTCCTATTTCGCTTGCAACCATTGTTATATAGCTCGACCGGGACCGCTTAAACACTGGCCGTGTGCCCACCGCACGCCCGTCGCTCGAGTTGTCGGTGACGTCCCGGTGATGGTGGCGGTGGACAAACGGCCTAACTGCCGCCGCTCACGTTGACGGCGAAGTGACGTAACGAATAGCGATTGGCCTGCCCTGTCCCCCCGTCTCGCGGTGCTGCGGTCCCGGTAGAACAATAATAAATCGGTTGCACTTATTAATTCAAGGTTAGAATATATTTGGACTTTCAATTTTGGCGTTGCCAGTACAAAGATTAGGGTACTTATCAGAGTTCAGTAATACCATTTTTTATCAGGCCCTCGAAGCTGTGATAAGGAAAGCTCTGCTATTTATTTTGTGCTACATCACCTGTAATATATATTTTATATGAAAGCTATAGATAGGTGTAGGGGAAATTCATGGTAAACATAGATTTTGGACAGTGCATTTTTACCGCAAAGTAGGTTGTTGATAAGATAACAATATAATTGATGAGGCTAACACTAGACAGGCCTCAGTTGAACTTGAGGTCTGGCTAAGTTTTTCAGAATGCCATCAATAAATTACTTAACTTTTTGTCATGGATATGGTGGAAGCCTGTCCTGCTTGGGCGGAACAATGCCGTGTCCTCGAAGAAGAACCTCTCGCTTCCGGCCCGGGTGCAATCCATGGTCCAGAACGAGAAGGCATGGGAAGCAGCCACGTCTTTCCGCGAAGCAGTAATGCTAGCGAAGGAGGTGGCCCCAGCCGCCGCAACAGAAGAAGACGCCCTGAGCGTTGGGAGACTCAGGGTGATTCTCGGCCACCGTAGCCGCAGGCCTGCGGAAGGCGAGCATTCGGTGACTCGCCGCCCGATAAGGATCAGGCCCGTGTTGTACGCGCGCCCTAGAGATGTCAGCATAATAATGCCTGCTTGGGTTGCGGAATTTGTTCGAAAGAGTCACCGCGGCCGTGGAACCTGGAACGCAAAGGGCATTAGGTAGAACACGGATGGGATTTAGTCAGTAAGAGTCTGACACTCCCTTCCGCTCCACTCAGACCGGAACAAGAGATTTGATTGATTTTGATTTGATTTGATTTTCCGTCCTTAAACAAAAGTTACGTATCTTATAATAAGTGAGCGAACCATAAAAGTTTAGTAGTTGTTATATTTTTGTTACCGGTTTATTGCAATAACCAAAGTAATTACAAAAATAATATAAACAAAAAAGCGCGTCGTATTGTAAACTTTGCATCTGAAAAAGACACAATTAGTCAATTGTAAATTATCTAGTTTTCTTATTAATTAATTTAATTTGACCATTTAGACTGTGGTCATACCAAATTTTCATCTGAATCAAATGAAATTCTCATCTGAAAAAATTGCGCTCCCTAATGCAGCTTCCTGCATGTGTATAAAAAATAACTTTATTTTTATTCTTGTTACAGGTAAGCAACACAGCACCGTGGCCTTGACATTTTGTTCAAAAAGCCGAAATTAAACATTTTCCTCATTCACACTTTCTTTACTTCCATTTCTGTAAGTAGAAAATAATAACAGGAGAACGAACGTTACAAAACAAAAAAAGTATTAATTGCTTGTTAAATAACATGTACGAAGTTTTTGTATGTTTTTGTTTTTGTTGTCCTACGCACGAGTAGACGTGTGACGTCATAAGAGTTGCGTCACGCGCACTAGGATGCGGCTCTCGTGATGCCTCTGAAACCAAACAAGTGTATTATAAACGCGATATAAGTTCATATGACGCGCGATTGAGCTTCAAATACGTTGAACTTTGCAATTAAGGTTTCACAAAAAGTGCCAAGCTATTTTGAACCATATGCGTTGAAATTATTTATTACTGTCTACTTAAACTGCCTTGTACTTAACCTGTACTTGCAAATAGCTACTTATATCCGAAAGCCACAGTGTTAAAAATAACTGAACTAAATCTAAAATCTTTTAGACAAAAATATGCTTTGAAAACCACTCATCTAGTCTATTTGTCCACTGCAAAGCAAAGGCCTCCCTCTCCCTTTTCAATACGATTCTGTCTTAGTTCTGCTAGTGCAGGCCTGTCCTTATGGTAGAGTATCAATCAAAGTGATCAATGTGCCTACCAAATTAGTAATTAAGAATTTTTTGAAATCTTTTCCGAAGCTACAAGCCAGCTTCTTTAGAAACGGGTTCTGAAACCTTTATGCTATGTATAAACATTTAAAAAAATCACCATAACCCTGCCAGTGTGTAAAGATTATCGTAGAAGTCCACCATATCTCGCTGTGCTGTAGTCATGTTGACGTTGTTGTATATCAGCACCGGTTCCTTGATCAGCTGGTAGTTGAGCCTCTCATCCGTCGCCGGCCAACCCGATTGGTTGTCACAGAGCGGGTGGCTGGAACACACCACAACGATTGGAGATCATCGGTTGCAAGTTCTCAAATTGCTTCCATCAAAAAATCGACAAATTACCTGCATCGCATAAAGTTGACCACAAACGTTGTCATCCAATGCTTCATGAGGTCGTCCCTTGTTCTTGGAGGAAAGGACTTCTCGTCCTGGTCCAGTAGAGAGTTGACGCGCAACACAAAAGTCTGGTCCTCAACATGGGCGCTGCCTCCTTCATACGTCAGCATGCGCCCGAACTTGACAACGTTAAAGTCGCTGTCGAAAGCGAAGATGTACCTATAAAGCGGTGCGGCTCCTTGCGCAGCCCTCCACTCCGCCACCTTGAACGCAGGGTAAGAGAAAAACGCGCTCGTACAATATTTGATGATCTTGTCTACTGTCACACCTCCTTCGTAGTATCTACCCATCAAAATCTCTGCCAGGCTAAGCGCCATGCTTTCAGACACAGAATAATTTATGTCCGTAGGGAGCGCTACTACAGGGTTCTGTTCTATACCCCCAACCAAGTCCAAGTATTCAAGTCTTCGTTTAAAGTATTCGCATTCAATGCTTGTAGTGCCCACGATCATGGGGAGATCCTTCCCTCGGCCAAGCTTTATTAATTTTTTTGGATAATCGTCCAGGATCCTCTTGACTCCTGAATGTTCAGCTTCTACGACTGGAACGAAGGCGAATAGCCCTGTCGTGAATTGCATGATCCTGTTGGCTTCCATGATCTTTTCAAGAGGCATATTTATAAGTTGTTGGTGTATTTCGTCGGCGTCTGTAGCGTTTATGCCTACGTGTTCCAGAAATGATGTTGCGACAGTTTGCGCGTAGGCAGGTGAAACTGTATAGAATCCACCGTTGCCTAAACCACTCATCAATATTACTCTGAAACAAAATATGGTGATAAATCTGCAACAGACGAAAATACGTTAATATCTGGGGTAAAGTTTAGCTGCTTTACCGTTTCAGTAATCCTACAGAGGCTTCAGATAGTGCGACGAGATGCGCAGCAACCGAGCCGCAGCTCTGTCCCGCCAGGGTCACGTTGTCAGGGTCTCCGCCGAAGGCTCGCGCGTTCCTCTGCACCCACTTTAGCAAGGTGATGGCGTCCCGGAGCCCGTTGTTACCAGGCACCGACGCAGAGTTCAGGGATAGGTAACCGAACACGTTGAGTCTACAATGTTCAACAAAAACTTGCTTCAAAGATCACGCTAAATACGCATAGGTGTAATTTAAAAGTACGGAAGCAAATATTATAATAATTGCAATATTTTTTTATTCCTTTCAAATATGTAGGTTTTCAATGAAGTAGGTGTGTGCTGACCTGTGATTAAAAGTGATGAGAATAACTCTTTTGCTAACTAAATATTCAGGTCCATGGATGTCTGAGTCACCTGATCCGACTTGGAACCCTCCTCCATGTATGAAGACAAGGATAGGTAGACCGGTTTTATGGCAGATTTCTTTTGACCCGTGTTCAGGGGCTTCCAGGGGAACGTGGACGTTGGCGTGGATACAAGACTCGCTCATGCCCACGGGCCTGGCCATACGACCGTATATCTCGTCATACTGGGGACATATGGGGCCCTCCTCTGTAGCTAACCGAACATTGTTCCAGGGATCCAATGGTTGTAATTCCTGGAATGGCAAATTGGTTCATTAACGCAGGGTTACGTCTTGGCATGGAGACTACTCAAGATCCATACCAGATAGGATAAGACTAGTGTCTTATCTCTGGATGGATGGATTATGGATCTTGTAGTGGTAGTCCACAAGATGACGGGGGCCTTCTTGGAAGCAGTCGGGGGTAAGCGCAATTACTATTATCTAGAGCCCCCGACTCATAGTGTCCGTAGAGTTTTATAAGACTTTAGTCTGACATAAACTTCAGTTCAACCAACACGGAAGGTATCCTATCAGGATTTCTACACAAAAAAACCGGCCAAGTGCGAGTCGGACTCGCGCACCGAGGGTTCCGTACAAACCTGTAGGTATATTTATAAGCAAAAGTTGCGGTTTACGATTTATGACGTATTAAAACATTCACAACATATTGGTAACCTCAATATCATTTTTGAAGACCTATCCATAGATACCCGACACGTATGGGTTTGATGAAAAATTTGAGTTTCAGTTCCAAGTTGTGTGATAATCTTAATGCGGTTCACAGAATACATCTTCTTACCAAGTTTCAACAGCATAGTTCTTATACTTATTTTCGGAAAAAAAGTGGCTGTGACATACGGACGGACAGACAGACATGACGAATCTATAAGGGTTCCGTTTTTTGCCATAATTATGGCTACGGAACCCTAAAAAGGACATGACGCTACCTTGAACCGGAGCTTGTGTAACGGCTGCTTCGCGTAAGGGATGCCCCTGAAGCTGGCATACTGCTCACCTGCCTCCGCCTCCCGGACGCGCCCGCACACCCATCCCGAGTCGATGCGCGTTTTCACGTCGCACTTTAGTCTAGAGTCTTTATTCGCCGAGAACTTTGGGCTTTCTGGATGAATTGAAACGTAGAATTAAATTAAAAATGGGCACCAATATGGCCACCGCACCTTTCTGCATTAGTATGGAATCATGGATATAGAAAAAGTAACGCTCTGCGCGTCTTTTGTATAATTGACGAGTGTGTGAATAAATTATTTTCATAACTCGAAAATACCCAATTATTATTTCTTTTTCAATTTCAATATTATTATTTTTTTTATATATATGTTTATTTTTTTTTATACAAAACGGGGAATCTCTTGGCCCAAATCTCACCTGATGGAAAGTGATGATTAAAATATAAAAATAAAATATATTAAGTCTCATCTGGTTATTATGTGAGTGAAGGTCGATCTTCCACCATCTCCTATTGGCTATTGGTAGAAGCTTTTTCCATAGTGTAAAGTTATAGGTTCTTAATGTCTGTTTAATTATTTATTTAAAACTTATTCCGTAACTGTAAAACGAAACAAAATCAAATAATTTCAGTACCGCATGTTTTACAAAGTTATAAAATTAAACAAAATGTTATTTTTTTTTGTAGACAAGACTATGAGTCAATGAGAGGCAAGTCCTGTCGACAGCAGAAGATAATATTACTTAGAAAGAAAAAACTTAAGGCCAGTTTCACCGGTTACGGATAAAGTGTCGGTTAGTTATCTGATGGATAACTAACCGACACTTATAATACTATGATACTTTATAATACTCAAATACTTAATAAATCTGTCAGATATCGCTATCCGACACCTGTGAAACCAAAAGTTTTAGTTCATCTGCCAGATAAGTTCCTAATAGGCTAACCGACACTTTATCCGCAACCGGAGAAACTGGCCCTTAGTATCGTATTTATTATCCTAAGATTGTGTTAGCGTACACTTTATGTATTAAAATTTAGTCTATAAACATACATAAAATATTTTAAATTATCCGGTCCGGGAGAAGTGGAAAGAATTTTATTTTAAAATTATTTCTCCTTGTATTTTTTAAAATACAAAGAGATAATAGCGCATTACTGCAGCGGCCAGCAAAAAAGATGGACTTACGTATGTGTACGTATTACGTTCGTCCATCAATGCCTAGCTATGTCCAAGGCTTGTATAGTACTTTTCTCAAATAATGCGCGGTAATTAAAATTACAATTATATTTCAAAATCAATGACACAACCCCGCTTTAAAGTGTTCATTTGTTTTTTTTTTTCAATAAGCAGCTTTCTATTTGCAAGCCATAGTTTAAATTTAATAAAACCTTTGGTAAGTTACCTCCTTGGTTGCCATGTTTAGGAGCAAAAGATCGTTCCATTATTAAATTACACAACAGATATGAGTTTACTATATACTAGGGAGTTTGTTGGCCACTTCTTCTTTCTAGCTAAAACACTAGGAAGTGGTGCGGGCTGGCGTTTGGGGGACCGTCTTCTTGTAAAAGATGACGTGACACGCAAGTGAGTTTACTATGTAATTTATTTGGCCGCAAAAACACTACAGATATAGATTTTCATACAACTTTTGCTGGCCTCTGCTCGCATGTATTTGGCCAGTACAGCATTCTCGATTTATCTTGAAGAAGGTAGTCAAAATAATGCTCAAATTTCCAAACATGTTTGAGAAAAAATAAAAAACACGACTTACCACAACAGAAGCATGTTGTCAATAAACAAATAAGTAAGTAAAAGTCTCTTATCATTTTAATGTCCGCTCGATGATTAAATTACCGAGGCTTCCCGGCCTCTATATATGCAGTCATTAGCGGTGGCGTGTGTGCTCGGAACCAAAGACCACTTCACACTGTACACAAATAAAGGAGGCAGTTCATAACATGACCCGACATAAACCCCCCATAACCCGTATATATTATGTATTTTCTAAAAAGTATACGAGAATTCCACCAAGGAGATTCATAACACGAGAATAAGAAACTTTTTAAAGCAAAATAGCGAAATAAAGCGCATTATACTTTTATTAACTTTCCTGTATTCAAATTTCCATGGCGGGAGAATCGCATAAACCACAGATTAAAAATTACCGACACTTAAAACTAAAGCTCTTTCATTTTAAGTACTTTAAATTCAACTAAATTAAAAATGGAACGTCCGAAAACTAATGCTTATTCATTTAAAGTATTTTGAAGTTCCGTTTTAAAAGTAGAATATCATCAAAATAATAAAAGATAACAGGTAATAAGCTGAATGATTGAACCTCCTAGGAAGCGCTCTTGAGACAAATATGAGACCACGATGTTGTTCTAATTTTACATTTTCAAATTCGAGCCATTTTTATATTGCAACGATTGTTGCGACTTTTCGACTGATAGGTACTTATCTAAAAACAAAAAGTTTGTCTCATTTCTCTCGCAAATTTATTGTAAAACGTTGTATGATACACGTGCGGATATTGGTATTTTCAAACTCGTGACTATGGTAAGCACTCGTTTGTAAAAACCAACTTACCGCACTGATATCATAAATAACTATTACAATAATAAAAACTGACAGTAATAGGTTAAATCTTGTTACTATATTTTAAAGCAATTCAGTTCTATTTTGCCATGTTTTAGACAGAAAAAAAATATCCCGTTCACTTCATCTTAGTTTACACGGTGAGATGGTTACAGAATCGCACTGCGATTTTCAAAGCGGTACGTCGCATACTTTGTGGCCCTAACGATGTAAGTACTTAAATGCAAAATAATTTGGAAAATTCCACCTTGTAGTCGAATCGTGTATTACATTTTATCAGTCGCCTTTTGTGGGACACCGTAATAATTACAAGATTATTGGTTGCATGGCATCAGCTGTACTTTGCCAGCAATATTTGAGTACTTTTCGTCTGCTACGCTTGATTTGACTACAGTAAGGCCAAGTGCCAAGCATTCCAGAACTGCAGAATAGTTCATGACTCTAACATGTGACTTGAGAATACCAGTGAACAAAGTGCTTGAATCTTTCCTGACCGTATAAAAATTACGAAGCACTCGAAAAATCTTTTGCTTAAGAGTGTGTATTCCGTCCACTAGCGCCGCCAATCGTTTTTATTAATTGTGGTAAATTTAAGACACGTAGATAAAAAACCGCTCTGTAGTGCACTGAAGAAATGTATCTATTATTTTTTGACAGCTATTTTTAATACATAACTCATGGCTATATAGCCAAAACGGCAATTATTGCTAAAAGTGGCCACTTTTAGCAAAAATATCAACTTTGGCAACTATTTATGTTCTAAAGTACAAAACATAACTCTCAAAACATAATAAATACATTTCTTCAGTGCACTACAGAGCGGTTTTTTATCTACGTGTCTTAAAACCACAAATTATAAAAAACGATTGGCGGCGCTAGTGGACGGAATACCCGCTCTTAAAAATTTGAGCCAATTTATCAACTTGGCAAGTTTTTTTTTCGTTTTTTTTTATTATTATTTTTTCTTCGAAAGATTCACCGCGGCCCTAGACCGCAGAGGGCTTTAGAAGGAACACCGATGGGTTTTAGTCAGTAATAGCCTGACACTCCCTTCTGCTCTCAGAGCGGGAGGAGTCATTTGATAACATCCCATCCTTAAAAAAGGGGACTTCTAAGAGTGGATTTCCCGATATTCCTACCGGATCGGGAAAAACGGAAAATGCGCGTATGAAGTCGCGGGTAGAAGTACCTAATATTAATGATACAGAGTATAACAAACAATACTGCAATATGTTTGTGTACAATGAGTATTAAAATACGCATATAACTGGTTTCATTACTAACTAAGTGCTTTTGTTATCTATTATATTGTTAGTAGTGAGTGGATAATTGTTATTGGGTAATAGCAATTCATTTATTCTTCATCAATAATGATATCTCCGAAATATAATGCAGATTTTCACACAAAAATACAAAAAAAAAACAATAAATTTTGGGCGTCCCCATACTTAGAACTGAAATTCAAAATAATTTTTTTCATCAAACCGTGTGGAGTATATATGGATAGGTCTTCGAAAATGATATTGAGGTTTCTAATATATTTTTTTTCTAAACTGAACAGTTTGCGAGAGAGACACTTCCAAAGTGGTAAAATGTGTCCCCCCCCCCTTAACTTCTAAAATAAGAGAATGATAAAACTAAAAAAAAATATATGATGTATATTAATTACCTACCATGTAAACTACCACCGACAATTGGTTTGAACGAGATCTAGTCGGTATTTATTTTTTAATACGTATACCTACATAAATCGTAAATCGCAACTTCTGCTTATAATATAATACCTACTACTGCTTTGTACTGCTGTAACCCTCTGTGCGCGAGTCCGACTCGCACTTGGCCGGTTTTTTTCTAAATGCTTATAAAAGTGTATACGACAGCTTAAACAAAAACACTTTTTTTTAATGACGTTTTAGATTGATTATTCATTTTAGAAAGGATTCCGTCAATAAATCAAAACCCATGAAAATACTAATATCGCGGGCGAAGCCGCGGACAGAAACTAGTCAAATCTAAAACTCGCAATAATTTTCGTCTAATATTTTTTTCTGAATCACGAGCACATTCTTAATTTAAATTTCGAATAATAGAAAATTCTATTCTAAGTTGACTACACATTTTTAAGTAGATTAGAGCGATTTGAACGACCTTAACTTGTATTTTAAGATATTTCTCACAAACTCAACACAAACTTATAATACTAATAACCCTCCAAGTTCATAAAGGCCTAGGAACTAAAAAAAACAGAAAAAGTCATTCCTACAGCTTTATGAACTTAGAGCGTTGTATTGATGATTTTGATGATTATAATTCTGTAAACTACATATGTCTTACAACCGCGAATAATATTTTAATCAACATACAACCTAGCACTGGCCTGCAAATTGCAAAAAAGATACCAACAAAAGCAAATTGCAAAGGTAAGATAATTTGAATTTCGCGGGCTGGTTGGAGCATTCACCTTAATAGTGCATTGATGGACATTGGTTCTACAGTATTCACATGCGGTCAAGCGAATCACTTTCGAGAGTGAAAATATTTTCTAAATATAGTTGCAGATGAATTTACCGTCCAGATTTGTCAAAATACAAAACCCTCTGAGAAAACCCACAGCTACAGAGGTGTGGGTTTAGAGAAAGCCCGCAGCTGTGGTAGTCGTAAGAAATTTTTACTTGAATCAATACTAATATTATAAAGCAGAACTGAGTTAGTTTGTTTGGTTGAACGCGCTAATCTCAGGAACTCCTGGTCAGATTTGAAAAATTATTTTAGTGTTAGATAGCCCATTTATCGAGGAAGGTTATGGGCTATATATCATCACGCTAAGACAAATAGGAGCGGAGCAATAATGGAAAATGTAACGCAGACAAAGTTACGCGGGTCAGCTAGTAAAACATAATAAGCACTGAGATTTCTATGTCGAGCTGTGGAGCAGATCCTGCATGTGTATTAAAAATAACTTTATTTTTATTCTTGTTACAGGTAAGCAACGCAGCACCGTGACCTTGACATTTTGTTCAGAACCGAAATAAAACATTTTCCTCCTTCACACTCTCTTTACTTCATTTCTGTAAGTAGAAAATAATAACAGGACAACAAACGCTACAAAACAAAAATCTAAAAGTATTTCTATCATGAACAGCTTGAACATGTCTTTGGGTAGGTGCTCCTTCGCACGAGTAGACCAGTAACGTCATAAGTGATGCGCCACGCGCACTAGGATGCGGCTCTCGTGATGCCTCTGAAACCAAACAAGTGTATTATAAACGCGATATAAGTTTATATGACGCGCGATTGAGCTTTAAATACGTTGAAAGTGCCAAGCTATTTTGAACCATAGGGTGTTCAACAATGAACCACCAAAATTTCAGACTAACACAACTCAAATGTTTACTTTCGAAATTAACTTTTATCTGAAATACTGGATAGGTAAGTTAGTTGACTAACTATCTAAATTAAAGATAGAACTATTTTTTTTTTCTTTTTTTAACGTTGCCCCACACTAGGAATTTCTCCTGTATCGTGGGTGCGTTTACAAACATATAAAGTCACATACACAAACAGCCAGACCCGGAACAACTATCTGTAGACCTTACAAATATTTGTTCCGTGCGGGAATCGAACCCACGACACGCGGCGCAGCAGTCGATCGCTCAACCACTGCGCCAACCGTGCCGTGTTAGGAGTGATAATATTGATAAAACAAGCATTTTTATCGAAAATTATATTTGGCTCATTGTGTCCACCCCCTGGTACATAATAAACCGAGGGGGGGCGGGTCTGCTACAGTAAACCATGAGGTAAACAATATTGAACCAAAAAAAGTTAAAATGTTATTTATACACGTAATGTTACAAAATCAGTTTTAATAAAGAAATAAATAAAAAACTTATTTTTAATGATCGAAATTATTTATGTTTAACGACAAAAAATCAATTTGTTTTCATTCAGTGAGAGATTAAAAGCTAAGACACTTTTTATGATCAATAACGTGTGAAAGGCTTTTTTTTCATAAAATAATATTTTCTAATAAAATACTTATTACATAATCACTTTGTATATTTAGCTTGCTATAATTATTATTGGCACTTAAAATCAGTCTCAATAATCTGAATAACAAAACATTACATTACATTTTTTTTATTTGTCATTTTATGACAAGAATGCTAAAATATAATATAACTGCTTAATTTAATATTTTACGTAATTTCAATTGCGTTAGTCTTTTATTTGTATTCTCGCAATATCAGGTACTACAGGCTCAAAACATTTTACGAGCTCAAAGGCTGCCTTCATGGATTCTTTCGTATTTTATATATTCCAGTTTTTTTTTCTCATGACCTGTTTTAGCCGCATCTATAAAATAAAGATATTACTTAAACTTATTTCGCAACATCTACACAATTAACTGGATGCAACGTTAACAAACATGAACCATGATATTAATGAACCATGGCCCATTGTTAAACATAGCAAGTTGGTTAACTGTGGGACACACCCTTTTTTAATGTTACAGGTAACTAACTTTGAAATGACTTACCAAATATACAGTTAATACGTCAAAAGAAGCACAATAAGCGTATCTACGGAGCTAACACAGTAGAATACTTGTAATATTAAACTGGAACATATAAAACATTACTCACTTATTTTTCTCCAGGCTTTACACGAATAAACACAAAATTACACGCCACACGGCCGACGCAAATTGGTGGTCGCAAATTATCTACATGGTACCTAGTAACATATCTATGTTACTAGGTACCATGTAGATAATTTATACAATCTATGTTACTAGGTACCATGGAACAGCAACGCCGCATTTCCAAAATACAGGCTTGGTTAACTGCTAAACATCTGACCCTATGCGTTGAAACTATTTATTACTGTCTACTTGAACTGCCTAGTGCTTATCCTGTACTTGCAAATAGCTACTTATGAATATCCGCGGGCCACGGTGTTAGTAACAATTGACTTAATCTAAAATCTATTAGACCAAAACTTTTTACAAAAAAATACAACCAAACAAAGTTTTTTATTTTTCACTTTTTAGTGGTACCCCACACCTAACAACACCACTGCAAAGTCGCAGAAAAGCAAAATACGCAATTTCGATTACTTGGATGACTTAAGACTATCATCCAAGTAGACGAATTCCAGCTATTTCGATTTCAAATCCAAAGTTCGTAACCGATTTTCATAAAATTTAAATGGGACCAATCTGCTAGTATATCCTTTCAGATAAAACAAGATTTTTTGAAATCGGTTCATAATTGTCGGAGTTATGAGGTAACAAACATAAAAAAAAACATAAGTACAACCGAATTGAGAACCTCCTCCTTTTTGGGAATTCGCCTAAAAATATGCTTTGAAAACCACTCATATAGTCTATTTGTCCACTGCAAAGCAAAGGCCTCCCTCTCCCTTTTCAATACGATTCTGTCTTAGTTCTGCTAGTGCAGGTCAGTCCTTATGGTAGAATAACATTCAAAGTGCCTTTTTAACAACGGGAAATCATCAAATGAGTTCTCCCGCTCTGGGCTGGGCAAAGCAGGAGGGAGTGTTAGACTCTTACTGACTAAAACCCATCCGTGTTCTTCCTAATGCCCTTTACGCTCCAGGGCCGCAGTGACTCTTTCGAACAAATTTCGCAGCCCCGGCGGGCACTGACCCTAGCGGGTCCCATCTTCTATGCTGACATCTCTTTGAGGCGCCCGTGGAACACAGCGTGCCATCGGCCCGGGCCTGTTTCATATCGAGGCACCCAACGCTCGCCGTCCGCATGCCCACACCAACGGTGGCCGGGAATCGACCTACGACTCCCGACGCCCGACGCGTCAACTTCTGTTGCGGCGGCCGGGGCGTGAGGTTTCCCTTTCTCTCACGAGTACGGCTTTTTCCTTTGCTAGCATTACTGCATCGCAGAAGGAGGTGACCGCTTCCCATGCCTCCTCGCTCCGGACCATGGATTGAATCAGGGCCGGACGTGAGAGGTCGCCGCCGCCGATCGCCTCGACGACGACGACGAGGCGGTGCTCCGCGCTCAATCAGGGCAGACCTCCACCTCCGGGCGATCCTCACAGTGTTGACACCCGGGCGTATCCTCCCGCCGAATTCGAAACAGGTACCTCCCGAAACAACCGTGTCCGGTGAGTTCCTGTGTCAAGCGGAGGTGAGGACGCCGTGCCGCCGCTTTAGCCACTCCTCAAAGAGAAGACTTATCGCCTGAATTGTTGAAGAAGTTTTTTAAGTATTTTTCGAAGCTATAAGCTAGCTTCATTAAAACCGGGTTCTTGTATGTATAAATATTTTTAAAATTTATGTCTGTCATTACCATAACCCTGCAATTGTGTAAAGGTTGTCGTAGAAGTCCACCATCTCTCGCTGTGCTGTAGTCATGTTGACGTTGTTGTATATGAGCACCGGTTCCTTGATCAGCTGGTAGTTGAGCCTCTCATCCGTCGCCGGCCAACCCGATTGGTTGTCACAGAGCGGGTGGCTGGAACACACCACAACGATTGGAGATCATCGGTTGCAAGTTCTCAAATTGCTTCCATCAAAAAATCGACAAATTACCTGCATCGCATAAAGTTGACCACAAACGTTGTCATCCAATGCTTCATGAGGTCGTCCCTTGTTCTTGGAGGAAAGGACTTCTCGTCCTGGTCCAGTAGAGAGTTGACGCGCAACACAAAAGTCTGGTCCTCAACGTGGGCGCTGCCTCCTTCATACGTCAGCATGCGCCCGAACTTGACAACGTTAAAGTCGCTGTCGAAAGCGAAGATGTACCTATAAAGCGGTGCGGCTCCTTGCGCAGCCCTCCACTCCGCCACCTTGAACGCAGGGTAAGAGAAAAACGCGCTCGTACAATATTTGATGATCTTGTCTACTGTCACACCTCCTTCGTAGTATCTACCCATCAAAATCTCTGCCAGGCTAAGCGCCATGCTTTCAGACACAGAATAATTTATGTCCGTAGGGAGCGCTACTACAGGGTTCTGTTCTATACCCCCAACCAAGTCCAAGTATTCAAGTCTTCGTTTAAAGTATTCGCATTCAATGCTTGTAGTGCCCACGATCATGGGGAGATCCTTCCCTCGGCCAAGCTTTATTAATTTTTTTGGATAATCGTCCAGGATCCTCTTGACTCCTGAATGTTCAGCTTCTACGACTGGAACGAAGGCGAATAGCCCTGTCGTGAATTGCATGATCCTGTTGGCTTCCATGATCTTTTCAAGAGGCATATTTATAAGTTGTTTGTGTATTTCGTCGGCGTCTGTAGCGTTTATGCCTACGTGTTCCAGAAATGATGTTGCGACAGTTTGCGCGTAGGCAGGTGAAACTGTATAGAATCCACCGTTGCCTAAACCACTCATCAATATTACTCTGAAACAAAATATGGTGATAAATCTGCAACAGACGAAAATACGTTAATATCTGGGGTAAAGTTTAGCTGCTTTACCGTTTCAGTAATCCTACAGAGGCTTCAGATAGTGCGACGAGATGCGCAGCAACCGAGCCGCAGCTCTGTCCCGCCAGGGTCACGTTGTCAGGGTCTCCGCCGAAGGCTCGCGCGTTCCTCTGCACCCACTTTAGCAAGGTGATGGCGTCCCGGAGCCCGTTGTTACCAGGCACCGTCGCAGAGTTCAGAGATAGGTAACCGAACACGTTGAGTCTACAATGTTCAACAAAAACTTGCTTAAAAGACAAGGTCACGCTAAATACGCATAGGTGTAATTTAAAAGTACGGAAGCAAATATTATAATAAATGCAATATTTTTTTATTCCTTTCAAATATGTAGGTTTTCAATGAAGTAGGTGTGTGCTGACCTGTGATTAAAAGTGATGAGAATAACTCTTTTGCTGACTAAATATTCAGGTCCATGGATGTCTGAGTCACCTGATCCGACTTGGAACCCTCCTCCATGTATGAAGACTAGGATAGGTAGACCGGTTTTATGACAGATTTCTTTTGACCCGTGTTCAGGGGCTTCCAGGGGAACGTGGACGTTGGCGTGGATACAAGACTCGCTCATGCCCACGGGCCTGGCCATACGACCGTATATCTCGTCATACTGGGGACATATGGGGCCCTCCTCTGTAGCTAACCGAACATTGTTCCAGGGATCCAATGGTTGTAATTCCTGGAATGGCAAATTGGTTCATTAACGCAGGGTTACGTCTTGGCATGGAGACTACTCAAGATCCATACCAGATAGGATAAGACTAGTGTCTTATCTCTGGATGGATGGATTATGGATCTTGTAGTGGTAGTCCACTAGATGACGGGGGCCTTCTTGGAACCAGTCGGGGGTACGCGCAATTACTATTATCTAGAGCTCCCGACTCATGGTGTCCGTAGAGTTTTATTCGACTTTAGTCTGACATAAACTTCAGTTCAGCTAACACGGAAGGTATCCTATCAGGATTTCTACACAAAAAAACCGGCCAAGTGCGAGTCGGTCTCGCGCACCGAAGGTTCCGTACAAACCTTTAGGTATATTTATAAGCAAAAGTTGCGGTTTACGATTTATGACATATTAAAAAAAACTACTTACTAGATCTCGTTCAAACCAATTTTCGGTGGATGGTGTAGGTAATTTACATCATATTTTTTTTTTGTTTTATCATTCTCTTATTTTAGAAGTTACAAGGGGTAGGGACACACATTTTACCACTTTGGAAGTGTCTCTCGCGCAAACTATTCAGTTTAGAAAAAAATGATACTGGTAACTTCAATATCATTTTTGAAGACCTATCCATAGATACCCGACAGGTATGGGTTTGATGAAAAAAAAAAAATTGAGTTTCAGTTCTAAGTTGTGTGATAATCTTAATGCGGTTCACAGAATACATCTTCTTTCCAAGTTTCAACAGCATAGTTCTTATAGTTTCGGAAAAAAGTGGCTGTGACATACGGACGGACAGACAGACATGACGAATCTATAAGGGTTCCGTTTTTTGCCATTTGCCTACGGAACCCTAAAAAGGACATGACGCTACCTTGAACCGGAGCTTGTGTAACGGCTGCTTCGCGTAAGGGATGCCCCTGAAGCTGGCATACTGGACACCTGCCTCCGCCTCCCGGACGCGCCCGCACACCCATCCCGAGTCGATGCGCGTTTTCACGTCGCACTTTAGTCTAGAGTCTTTATTCGCCGAGAACTTTGGGCTTTCTGGATGAATTGAAACGTAGAATTAAATAAAAAATGGGCACCAATAATATGGCCACCGCACCTTTCTGCATTATTATGGAATCATGGATATAGAAAAAGAAACGCTCTGCGCGTCTATTGTATAATTGACGAGTGTGTGAATAAATTATTTTCATAACTCGAAAATACCCAATTATTATTTCTTTTTCAATTTCAATATTATTATTTTTTTTATATATATTATGTTTATTTTTTTTATACAAAACGGGGAATCTCTTGGCCCTAATCTCACCTGATGGAAAGTGATGATTAGGCCGAAGATGGAAGCGAGTTTCACCCGGAATCCTCTTACACAGAGGAACTGGCTATCATACCTCTAACTGCCGGAACACAATAATATATTATTTTATTGTAATTTTTTTTAACCGAATTCTTCAAAAAGGAGGAGGTTTTATGGTCGGCTGTTTTTTTTTTATTTCATGTTCACTGATTTCTTCGCCAATTATGGATCGATTTCAAAAATTCTTTGTATTGGTCAGCCTATACTCCTGAGGTGGTCCCATTGTCACCAAGCCAGAATCTGATGATGGGATCCCATAAAAATCGAGGGAAATCCTCAGATTTTACAGGGCACATACAATGTTTGACGTAAAATCAGATATTTGTGCCTGTTTATCATCATCTCATGTTGCTGAGCTGATAATGGAAGGTATAAGTTAGTATCTGATGATGCAATCCATGTCTATTGTCAACCGATTTGGACGATTCTTTTTTTTGATAGAGTTTTTCCCTGGACTGGTCCTATTTCAATTTGGTGATGATCTGAAGAGGATCTTCGGAGGTAGGCAACGGAACTCTTCAATTCCCTTGAGAGTGTCGAAATATACGTTTTTGCGGCATAAACGGCCGTATCTTTTCACAGCTTCAAGGTACTGTAGACCTAAGTAAATGGTTTTAATTTCATATCTCCACGCGTTTCCGATATAAGGGTCTTGCTTGAGAGACAGACGGACGGACGGAAAACAAAGTGATCCTATAAGGGTTTCGCTTTTTCCTTTTGAGGCACGAACCCCTAAGAACAAATATTTTATGCCCAGCGATCCGTAACAACTTAAGGCGACGAGAAGGTATGTCCTTGTATCCGTCTTGATCAAGTGTATCGTAGGATCATTATGTGAATTACGAAGAAGCTAACACTAGACGAATAGAACGTGTCCGGTCTGCGACTACTACCGCCATCTCGTGGCAAACATTTACGTTGGTAATAATCTATACTTCTATACTAATATTATAAAGAGGTAAAATTGTTTGTAAGTTTGTAAGTTTGTATGTAGGGGGTAATCTCAGGAACTACTGGTCCGATTTGAAAAATTCTTTCAGTGTTAGATAGCCCATTTATTGAGGAATGCTATAGGCTATAAATTATAAAGATATCATGCATATTAGCCAAACTATCTCAATTTTTGTCTATCCAGGCGGAAAAAAATAGCTCTTACAACAGAGTTATTTGCGTGCGCTGCCTTAACAGTTGTATATAATTGAAAACAATGTATGGCAACCTGGTCCGCTTTGAATAGTTCTACAAAAAAGTCCGCGGCACCATATTTCTATCTTTTATATTTTAGCAGATATAGTAGCTTTTATGTGTTAAAAAAAGTATTTTTCGATGTACTTATCTTTGAACGATTTTTTAAACAATAAATATTAAACCTCATCGAAAACAATGTTATAATGATCACAAGAACATCATAGAGATACGATTTGCCCAAAACAGTATGTCAATTGGTTGAATAGTTTCGAAGATAATATAAACTTTTATTATCTTTTATTACTTGATATCGTCCAAGTTGTTGTATTTTGCTGATGACATGAAAATCTATGCCACAATATCATCACAAGTGGATGTGATTGCCCTTCAGGATGATTTACGTCGTCTGGAGGCTTATTGTCGTGGGAGCAGGCTCGACCTTAACCCTGCTAAGTGTTCGGTTGTAACATATTCTCGAAAGCGCTCAATTATTCCTTCATCGTATATCTTAGGTGGTCAAGTACTACCTAGAACGAATTGCATCCGTGATCTGGGGGTATATCACGATTCAAAACTTACGTTTGAATTTCATGTCAGTGCCATAGTCGCTAAAGCATCTAAAGCGCTAGGTTTCATAGTGCGGCTATCCAAGTGCTTCACTCAAGCCAAAACTTTGAAAATTCTTTACTGTACTTTTGTTAGAAGCCACTTGGAGTATGCGTCGGAAATCTGGAATCCTTGTTATCACAAGTACATTGATCGTATAGAGAGCATCCAAAAAAGGTTTTAACAAGCCCGCCACACATTCCCAACCACTGCAACTCCTGAAAGCCAGAATCAACAGTGGCGACCACCAGAAAAACGCCGAGTTAATGAAACCCGACGAGTCCCGGAGAAACGATTCAACTGTCTTGGATCCCGCAACGAAATTAATCAGAAGAGTACAGCGGAGGAGTAGGAAAAATAAATATAATTTCCACTTCCCTCCATATCAAGCAGGAGACAGATTAGAGCTAGGCCAATAGGCACCAAGGGACATATACAACTGGGTTAGGCCCAGTTGCCAAGCACCACGGATTATATATTAACATTTATACTAATGGGTCCTAAATTGTGAGCTACTTTTGATTCCAGTAATAGGTATGGCAAAATCGCCTGAACGCACGGAAATTTGTTCTGGTTTCTACAAGGTCCGTATAGTAAACTACTCCAGATTTAACCTGAATACTATCTAACATAACATTACGTTCAGTCTGCCAAAGAATACACTCCCACAAGATGTGATGTGCGGATTGTTCGTATTCAAGGTCAGCTGTAGAGCATTGACATAAAGGTGAGGCCACAAGCCTAAAGGAAAATAATTTACTCTTAAAGTTGCCATGACCTGTGAGAAATTGGGCAACACAGTGATCCACCTCCAGCCATGTCTTCTCCAGCCGCTCACGAACGGATGGAAAAAACTGGTGGAGGTGTCGGCCCTTGATGGAATCTTCCCACCTACATTGCCATTCGCATAAAAGTACCTCCCAGACGTCAGTCTGGGGTTTTAATAATCTAGAGATCTTAGCACGGTCGCGTTGCGGTAAAAACTCTGGGTCCGTGATCTTTCTAGCGTAGAAGTACATTGCAGCACGCCGCTGCACCTCAAGATCGACTGGGAGAACACCCGCCAGCACCGGTAAGGCTTCAGTACTAACCGTCCTATACGCCTTGCATAAGAATATCAAAGCCAAACGCTGGTTTTGAAGTAATTTACGTCGTACCGCCCCTATGGTGGCCCTATCGGCCCAGACAGGTGCCCCGTAGCACATACAACCCAAGTAAGTAGCCCCATATATAGTTTTTAGGGTTTGAAATGATAGACCCCAAGTAGCCTTTGATATTCTCGTCAAGGCGTAGAAGTTCTTTTTTGCTTTTTCTCCTACTGTTTTTATATGATCAATAAATGAAAAGTTTCTTTCTAGTGGCATACCGAGGTAGCACACGGATTCTTTCCTTTTAACGGGTACGTTATTAAATTTTATACTAGGCCAGGATTTAAGGTTTCCTTTTAAAAGAAGTTGATAGGTTTTATGCGGTGCAAAGGTCAGACGGTTTCGATCGCCCCACTGAGATATTAAACGTAGGCATGTGTCAGCTAAGTTCTCGAGTCCAGCCCGAGTACTTGCCTGAATGAGCAGCAAGCCATCGTCCGCGTAACCGGTTAATGAACAGCCGTACGGGAGCGGAAGCGCGAGGAAATCATCGTAGCCAAAATTCCATATATATGGACCGATAACTGAGCCCTGAGGACATCCCATGGTTAGAGACTTAGTAATGGAATGATGTCCAAGTTTGAGTTTCGCGGAGCCATTTAGAAAGTACGAACAAATCAGATTATAGATGTTTTTGTAGCAACCACGGGTTTTCATTTTAAGTAGTAACATCGGCCACCATGCGTTATCAAAAGCGCCAGAAATGTCGAGAAAGATTCCAACCACGTATTTATGTTCCGATGAGTTGACAATTTTACGGACAGATAGAGCCGCATCTACAGTGGATTTTCCAATAGTAAAACCGTATTGATTTTTATGAAATTTAGGTCCGTTCGGTAATAAGCGCGGAACAATCAGTCGCTCTAAAAGTTTTCCCAAAGATGGGAGTAGTGTTATGGGCCGGTATGACTTAGGGTCGTCCGAGGGCTTGTCGCCACTCTTTGGAATAATGCGTATAAAGCCTTGTCGCCATATTCGAGGAAAAATACCTTCCGCAATGCATCGGCTATATACTGATAAAATCGCATCGCTCGACGTTTTACACGCTTCTATAATCATTCTATTAAGTATTTTATCTTCACCGGATGATTTGTTGAGAGGTAGTCTCTTGACAACGTTTATGAATTCGTCAGTGGACGGAAGGTCTGACTCTGGTGATTCAGGTGGTACCGCGGCCCACGCCCTGATCTGCTGATGGTATTCATTTTCATTTACTGATGAATCATCTGGTATAAGAGAATCAAGCAGAACATCAGTTGTTTCTTCAATGCCGGTGGTATGTGTATTATTTACTTTAATGTTCTGAACGTATGCAAGGTCGACCGATCTATTAGCCTTAAACTCGTGATACAAAGGAGACCACGGACCCTCCTTATCAAGTTTATCAACAATTTTCCGGAGTAAATTACCCTTAGATTTTTCAACCGCTGCTCTGTAACGCGACTTGGCAACTCTAAAAGTACTTATGGCAAGATTAAAAACGTCTCCGGTAACATTACGTTTTTTAAGCTTATTAAGCTGTCTACGCGCTCTGCGATAGCTCTTACGTTGTTCAGCAAGGTAGTCACTCCACCAATCACATCTACGAATATTGGTCACAGATGCACGACCAATAGCAATGTCAGCACAGTAAGTGAAAGTGTCTGACATTATCTCAGCACTTTCCTCAGCTGACAGTCCATCGCGAGTGAAGTCTTTGGCATGACAAGCAAAAAGTGAGCTAAAGAATTCCCAGTTCGCGCCTTTACTCTTATATCTAAAATTTCCAATTAAGTGTGAAGAACCTTGAGTAAGAATAGGAACAAAATCGTACACGATCAGGCGATGATCACTACAAGACGCGTCAGGAAGAACACGCCACCTATCCAAGCGTACGTCTGCACTAGAAAGTGTGACGTCAATACAAGATTCGCCCATTTGGCTACAAAAAGTAGGTGGTGCGTCTGGGGTGTTATGGATTGATAAGTTCATCTCAGCAATAAAATCCTCAACAGCACAACGTCGTTCGGAATCAGTGGCCCGAACTTTGCCATACCACAGGGAAGAAGATGCATTTACGTCAGCACCAACTATAACCTTGCAGCCCGCGAGCGACCGCAAGACGTGACGGAGATTATGTATATGAGGAGTGACAGGGTCAGAATACTGAAAGTAGCAGCTCACAACGTAAACCTTAAAGGTAGGCGATGACACTTCCGCCACGGCGCAATGGGGCGTCATGAGATTACGTATAGCTGTTACAGTAAAGCTCGAAGAACGCTCAACATAAATTCCGGCACGTGACTTGCTGTTCAGCTGGACCATCTTGTGACCCAAGCGCGCGTTTTGATACTGTTCCTGAACAAGTACTATATCTAGATTATAATCCATAATCAATTTATCCAGCTCAGATGTCGCCACCCTATCGTTATGAAGGTTTAATTGTCCTATGGTTAAACTATCCATTATTAATAATTAGTGTTAAGGATTAATTGTTCGAGTTTGAGTTTGTAGGTAGTACACTCTTGAGATCCGCAGCGATGATCACACGGTTTTTTAAAGCGTTTACACGCCACGCAAGTTGGTTTAAAATTTAAGTCGTCATTGTGCGGGCAATCTTTAGTTTCATGTGCCTCTGAACAATTAGCACAGGTAGGTTCTTTATTAACGCAGTGTTTTTTAACGTGACCAAACTGTTGACAATTTAAACAACGAACAACTTCGACATCATCAATAAAACGGCAGGTAGCCCAATCAATAAATAATTTATCCTTTGTAGACACTAAGTGCTTACGTACGGCAGGCTCTATTTCAATTCCGATCCATTTACGACCGTTATCTAACGTGCGCCTACGGATAATTTTTGTAGATTTTATAAAGTCATCCTCTTTTATTTGAAGCTCATCTTTGATATTTTGACGGTATAATGCAATCAAAAAAGAGCCATCTTCCATTGAAGATGGTACATCCTTAACCAACACTCGAGGGCGTCTACCTTTTGGTTTTTCTAGACGTAAACCAGCGGCCTTGATTGCTTCTACCGATTCCAATTTTTTTAGCTGATTTTCATTAGCGACGCGTAATACAACACCGGATTTCGCGGTTTTTTTCACGCCTACTATTTGAAAACCGTCATCACTAGGTTTAATTGCCTTCATAAGCGCTTGTTTTGTCGCGGACGAGGTGCTATAATCAGCTGATCGAGCCGCGGTCGGATAAGCCACCACACAAGGTAACGGTGGACGAGATTCCATAATCGCTGGCGCCACTTTTGGTAAACGTAGTTTCAACGAGTCCGCATATGAAATTTTACAATTGTTGTTACCGACAGGATTAGGATTGACAGCGTTAATCGACCTAACCTTTTCTAATTCGCGTTCCGTTCTGGCTAACTTCGTCTCGTTGCACGACGATTTTATTGCTAGCATAGAAACAATGCCCGTAATTCGCTGCGTCATGTCCATGATGGCAGATTTATTTGCAACGTTAATGCGCGACCCCTGATCATTGACCAAGTCGTTAATTTTAGACAGGTATGCCGACGCCTCGGAAACTAAGTCGCAATAATCAGTATTGCTCGCATTACTTATATTTAAAAAGGGTGAGGATCTTTCCACGGTTTCGGATGTTTGGTGAAGCCGTTTTGACCTGTCATCGGGTGAACTGTACGTTGGAGACAGTTCACTGAACAAGCGTTTAGAACTAGCGGAGGTTGCCACGGGCGACCTTTGGGTTTTTGTGTTTCTACGAAATATTTCTCCGCCTCGATCCGGCGGATCATCGTTTGTTGACATCATCATTAACGGCGAAAAACACTAAATAAACGTATTAGGACGCGACTGAATGAAATAAAACAAAAACGAAACAGATAAATAACGATCGATAAAGTTATTTCGCGTTACCCACACAAAGAGAAAATAAATGAACTTACCGATGGCTGGAGAAATTGACTAATTACTAATAAATGAATAAACAAACACCTTTAAAAACTTACAAAACACGCACTTAAAACACTAAGGCACACCGGAAAGCAATTCACAAGCCTTAAAACAAACACGCAACGCGATTTCCGAATTTATAAAACGAGCGATATAATTGACACCGCACAGCGCACGAGTGGGGAGGGAAGTCAAAAAAATCAAATAAATTCCAAATCCAAAAAAGGTTTATCAAATATTTGTGCTATCATCAGAAAGTGCCCTACCGGTCTGAAGATTATCTCAACCTCTGTAAGAAATTTCATATTTTACCGATACCCTAATAAACCGACGAGCCATCTCTGATTGTACTTCGTTAATTAAAATTTTCAATCACTCTATTGATAACTCTGATATTCTATCAAAATTCTATTTTAACGTTCCTGGAAGGTCTAAGCGATGGTACGCGCCGTTACGTGTTCCACTTACCTCAACGAATTACAGGCAAAATTAATTTGTGGTGCGTGCAAGTAGAAAATTTAATGACATATGTAAGCAGCATGATTTTGATACATTCGTGACGAGTGTGTCCTCGGCCAGAAAGTGCTTGAGCCTTAGTTTTTTTAATTAAGATTTTGTGTGCTCAGGTTTTTATTCGAAATGTGAATTTAGCTTAAGTTTGAATTGTTAATCAATTTTTTGTTTTCCTTATTTTGGAGACTGTTTTGTTGTTCACACCCTCTTTCTACTCTGCTTTTTAGAAGTGATGATTTTTAATTGGCTTCCAGTCTCACATGCCACTATGTATTCTGTTTGTATTAGCTGTAAGTCATCCATAGTGATAAATAAATAAATAAATAAATAAAATTACTAAATCGCAAAACGCCGCCCGCGCCGTCCATTCACGAACCGCATTAGAACATGCTTTGTGCAATTACGTAATTTTTCTGAATCGTGGTGTTAAGATTTTCCGCGGATTAATAATGACCCTCTCCAGTTATTATTTAACTTTTGTCGTTAGGTACGTGAGTTGTACGTCGTTGGTTGAATGTTGTTGGTCTATTGTTTTGGTTGCTCGATTTCTCAAAACACAATTACAATATTACTTCGTCCTCATTCTTCGAGTTCGAAGCCTGCTGTGATATTTCTGTTTTTGGGATATCGGACAGTTTCAGCGATTGTTTATCATGCCTAAAAGGAAATCTCAACTTTCCTGTCAGACATCCCAGACATGAGACAAGAGCAGCTCGAGTACGCCGTACGGCAGAGTCTGCTCTTGATAATCATCTGCGCCTCTCGAGGAATAGAGAAAATATTTCGCAAGCACGCGCTGGGAAATCTAGCTCCGAGCGTTCACAGCGGCTTGCTAACCAAAGCTGGAGAGCTGCAGGTCCGTGCTCGGGAATCTAGCGCTGAACGTGCACAGCGTCTCAGTGATTTAAAGCAGCATGTCTCTGCAACAAGGGATAGGGAGTCTAGCGCTGAGCGCTCGCAGCGGCTCGCTAGCCTAGCTACATACATATGCAATAAAAACAAAACCCTCCTTTTGGCAGTCAGGAAATAAATCATAGCACTCAGTACTAACCGAACCACACTCATCATTTCATCAGAAGTTAAAATGTTTACCGTCCAACGAAGTGGGCGCGGGTCAGCTAGTATGAAATAAGTTAAATTACTTAGTGCATATGCACTGACTTACTATGTTGTTTACAAATAACTATTTTATCAATGATGAATGGCTAATGGCTACATAAACAATGGAAACAGCTGATAGCACCAAACAGCTTCTTCAGGCAAGTGGTAAAATAAAGTGTGACAGCAAACTCGCTGAAAATTATGAAACAAAAAATTCCTGAAAATTATTGTTATCAATTGGGTACGACACCGTTCTAATACCTACACAATGCTGCATGAAATTCAAATCAACACTTTTTAATTAATTAAAAATAGCTATGAACATTTTTCGATGTGCAAGCTCTCATAGGCGTGTTTGTAAATCAATCCGACTAATATTATAAATGCGAAAGTTTGTGAGGATGGATGTATGTGTATGTATGTTTGTTACCCTTTCACGAAAAAACTACTGGACCGATTACAATGAAATTTGGTATGTATGTAGCTGAAGACCCAGAATAACACATAGGCTTTTTATCCCGGAATTCCCGGGGATCGGGATTTACACGGGAATAACGAGAATTTATACGCGGAAGAAGTCGCGGGCGGCCTCTAGTAAATATAAAAATAAAATATTAAAATATTATGTCTCATCTGGTTATTATGTGAGTGAAGGTCGATCTTCCACCATCTCCTATTGGCTATTGGTAGAAGCTTTTTCCATAGTGTAAAGTTATAGGTTCTTAATGTCTGTTTAATTATTTATTTAAAACTTATTCCGTAACTTTAAAACGAAACAAAATCAAATAATTTCAGTACCGCATGTTTTACAAAGTTAAACAAAATGTTATTTTTTTTTGTAGACAAGACTATGAGTCAATGAGAGACAAGTCCTGTCTACAGCAGAAGATAATAATATTACTTAGAAAGAAAAACTTAGGGCCAGTTTCACCGGTTACGGATAAAGTGTCGGTTAGCCTATTAGGAACTTATCTGGCAGATGAACTAAAACTTTTGGTTTCACAGGTGTCGGATAGCGATATCTGGCAGATTTATTAAGTATTTGAGTATTATAAAGTATTATAGTATTATAAGTGTCGGTTAGTTATCCATCAGATAAGTAACCGACACTTTACCCGTAACCGGTGAAACTGGCCCTTAGTATCGTATTTATTATCCTAAGATTGTGTTAGCGTACTCTTTGTGTGTTTTGTCTATAAACATACATAAAATATTATAAATTATCCGGTACGGGAGAAGTGGAAAGAATTTTATTTTAAAATTATTTCTCCTTGTATTTTTTAAAATACAAAGATAAATAATAGCGCATTACTGCAGCGGCCAGCAAAAAAGATGGACTTACGTATGTGTACGTATTACGTTCGTCCATCAATGCCTAGCTATGTCCAAGGCTTGTATAGTACTTTTCTCAAATAATGCGCGGTAATTAAAATTACAATTATATTTCAAAATCAATGACATAACCATTTTTTTCCCGCTTTAAATTGTTTTTTTTTTAATAAGCAGCTTTCTATTTGCAAGCCATAGTTTAATTTTAATAAAACCTTTGATAATTTACCTCCTTGGTTGGCATGTTTACTATATAAGTACTAGGGAGTTTTTTGGCCACTTCTTCCCAGCTAAAACACTAGGAAGTGGTGCGGGCTGGCGTTTGGGTGACCGTCTTCTTGTAAACGATGACGTGACACGCAAGTGAGTTTACTATGTAATTTATTTGGCCGCAAAAACACTACAGATATAGATTTTCATACAACTTTTGCTGGCCGCTGCTCGCATGTATTTGGCCAGTACAGCATTCTCGATTTATCTTGAAGAAGGTAGTCAAAATAATGCTCAAATTTCCAAACATGTTTGAGAAAAAATAAAAAACACGACTTACCACAACAGAAGCATGTTGTCAATAAACAAATAAGTAAGTAAAAGTCTCTTATCATTTTAATGTCCGCTCGATGATTAAATTACCGAGGCTTCCCGGCCTCTATATATGCAGTCATTAGCGGTGGCGTGTGTGCTCGGAACCAAAGACCACTTCACACTGTACACAAATAAAGGAGGCAGTTCATAACATGACCCGACATAAACCCCCCATAACCCGTATATATTATGTATTTTCTAAAAAGTATACGAGAATTCCACCAAGGAGATTTATAACACGAGAATAAGAAACTTTTTAAAGCAAAATAGCGAAATAAAGCGCATTATACTTTTATTAACTTTCCTGTATTCAAATTTCCATGGCGGGAGAATCGCATAAACCACAGATTAAAAATGACCGACACTTAAAACTAAAGCTCTTTCATTTTAAGTACTTTAAATTCAACTAAATTAAAAATGGAACGTCCGAAAACTAATGCTTATTCATTTAAAGTATTTTGAAGTTCCGTTTTAAAAGTAGAATATCATCAAAATAATAAAAGATAACAGGTAATAAGCTGAATGATTGAACCTCCTAGGAAGCGCTCTTGAGACAAAGATGAGACCACGATGTTGTTCTAATTTTACATTTTCAAATTCGAGCCATTTTTATATTGCAACGATTGTTGCGACTTTTCGACTGATAGGTACTTATCTAAAAACAAAAAGTTTGTCTCATTTCTCTCGCAAATTTATTGTAAAACGTTGTATGATACACGTGCGGATATTGGTATTTTCAAACTCGTGACTATGGTAAGCACTCGTTTGTAAAAACCAACTTACCGCACTGATATCATAAATAACTATTACAATAATAAAAACTGACAGTAATAGGTTAAATCTTGTTACTATATTTTAAAGCAATTCAGTTTTATTTTGCCATGTTTTAGACAGAAAAAAAATATCCCGTTCACTTCATCTTAGTTTACACGGTGAGATGGTTACAGAATCGCACTGCGATTTTCAAAGCGGTACGTCGCATACTTTGTGGCCCTAACGATGTAAGTACTTAAATGCAAAATAATTTGGAAAATTTCACCTTGTAGTCGAATCGTGTATTACATTTTATCAGTCGCCTTTTGTGGGACACCGTAATAATTACAAGATTATTGGTTGCATGGCATCAGCTGTACTTTGCCAGCAATATTTGAGTACTTTTCGTCTGTTACGCTTGATTTGACTACAGTAAGGCCAAGTGCCAAGCATTCCAGAACTGCAGAATAGTTCATGACTCTAACATGTGACTTGAGAATACCAGTGAACAAAGTGCTTGAATCTTTCCTGACCGTATAAAAATGACGAAGCACTCGAAAAATCTTTTGCTTAAGAGTGTGTATTCCGTCCACTAGCGCCGCCAATCGTTTTTATTAATTGTGGTAAATTTAAGACACGTAGATAAAAAACCGCTCTGTAGTGCACTGAAGAAATGTATCTATTATTTTTTGACAGCTATTTTTAATACATAACTCGTGGCTAAATAGCCAAAACGGCAATTATTGCTAAAAGTGGCCACTTTTAGCAAAAATATCAACTTTGGCAACTATTTATGTTCTAAAGTACAAAACATAACTCTCAAAACATAATAAATACATTTCTTCAGTGCACTACAGAGCGGTTTTTTATCTACGTGTCTTAAATTTACCACAAATTATAAAAAACGATTGGCGGCGCTAGTGGACGGAATACCCGCTCTTAAAAATTTGAGCCAATTTATCAACTTGGCAAGTTTTTTTTTCGTTTTTTTTTTTATTATTATTTTTTCTTCGAAAGATTCACCGCGGCCCTAGACCGCAGAGGGCTTTAGAAGGAACACCGATGGGTTTTAGTCAGTAATAGCCTGACACTCCCTTCTGCTCTCAGAGCGGGAGGAGTCATTTGATAACATCCCATCCTTAAAAAAGGGGACTTCTAAGAGTGGATTTCCCGATATTCCTACCGGATCGGGAAAAACGGAAAATGCGCGTATGAAGTCGCGGGTAGAAGTACCTAATATTAACGATACAGAGTATAACAAACAATACTGCAATATGTTTGTGTACAATGAGTATTAAAATACACATTTAACTGGTTTCATTACTAACTAAGTGCTTTTGTTATCTTTTATATTGCTAGTAGTGAGTGGATAATTGTTAGTGGGTAACAGCAATTCATTTATTCTTCATCAATAATGATATCTCCGAAATATAATGCAGTTTTTCACACAAAAATACAAAAAAAAAAACAATAAATTTTGGGCGTCCCCATACTTAGAACTGAAATTCAAAATAATTTTTTTCATCAAACCCATACGTGTGGAGTATAAATGGATAGGTCTTCGAAAATGATATTGAGGTTTCTAATATATTTTTTTTCTAAACTGAACAGTTTGCGAGAGAGACACTTCCAAAGTGGTAAAATGTGTCCCCCCCCCTTAACTTCTAAAATAAGAGAATGCTAAGACTAAAAAAAAATATATGATGTATATTAATTACCTACCATGTAAACTACCACCGACAATTGGTTTGAACGAGATCTATGGGTCAGTATTTTTTTTTTAATACGTATACATAAATCGTAAATCGCAACTTCTGCTTATACTCGTAATATAATACCTACTGCTTTGTACGGAACCCTCTGTGCGCGAATCCGACTCGCACTTGGCCGGTTTTTTTTCTAAATGCTTATAAAAGTGTATACGACAGCTTAAACAAAAACACATTTTTTTAATGACGTTTTAAATTGATTGTTCATTTTAGTAAGAATTCCGTCAATAAATCAAAACCCATGAAAATACTAATATCGCGGGCGAAGCCGCGGACAGAAACTAGTCAAATCTAAAACTCGTAATAATTTTCGTCTAATATTTTTTTCTGAATCACGAGCACATTCTAAATTTAAATTTCGAATAATAGAAAATTGTATTCTAAGTTGACTACCCATTTTTAAGTAGATTAGAGCGATTTGAACGACCTTAACTTGTATTTTAAGATATTTCTCACAAACTTATAATACTAATAACCCTCCAAGTTCATAAAGGACTAGGAACTAAAAAAAAAACAGAAAAAGTCATTCCTACAGCTTTAGAGCGTTGTATTGATGATTTTGATGATTATAATTCTGTAACTACATATGTCTTTCAGCCGCGAATAATATTTTAATCAACATACAACCTAGCACTGGCCTGCAAATTGCAAAAAACGTAAGATAATTTGAATTTCGCGGGCTGGCTGGAGCATTCACCTTAATAGTGCATTGATGGACATTGGTCCTACAGTATTCACGTGCGGTCAAGCGAACCACTTTCGAGAGTGAAAATATTTTCTAAATAGTTGCAGATGAATTTACCGTCCAGATTTGTCAAAATACAAAACCCTCTGAGAAAACCCACAGCTACAGAGGTGTGGGTTTTGAGAAAGCCCGCAGCTGTGGTAGTCGTAAGAAATTTTTACTTGAATCAATACTAATATTATAAAGCAGAAGAGTTAGTTTGTTTGGTTGAACGCGCTAATCTCAGGAACTCCTGGTCCGATTTGAAAAAAATATTTTAGTGTTAGATAGCCCATTTATCGAGGAAGGCTATAGGCTAAAGTGAACAGCCAGCTATCTACACTAGGTAATATTATAAAGAGGAAAGATTTGTTTGTTTGTTTGTTTGAATTGAATAGGCTCCGAAACTACTGGACTGATTTGAAATATTCTTTCAGTTTTAGATAGCCTATTTATCGAGGAAGGTTATATATATCATCACGCTAAGACAAATAGGAGCGAAGCAATAATGGAAAATGTAACGCAGACGAAGTTACGCGGGTCAGCTAGTAAAACATAATAAGCACTGAGATTTATATGTCGAGCTGTGGAGCAGATCCTGCATGTGTATTAAAAATAACTTTATTTTTATTCTTGTTACAGGTAAGCAACACAGCACCGTGGCCTTGACATTTTGTTCAGAGGCCTTAGTGTGAGTTTTTTCGACTCACGTTCGAACGCGTTCGATTGCGAGCGCGTTAGAATTTAGTATGGGAAGTTAGTTATAGTGCCACCTGGTGGTCACTCGTAGAACCTAATTTCCCATACTAAATTCTAACGCGCTCGCAATCGAACGCGTTCGAACGTGAGTCGAAAAAACTCACACTAAGGCCTCAGAACCGAAATTAAACATTTTCCTCCTTCACACTCTCTTTACTTCATTTCTGTAAGTAGAAAATAATAACAGGACAACAAACGCTACAAAACAAAAATCTATAAGTATTTCCATCATGAACAGCTTGAACATGTCTTTGGGTAGGTGCTCCTTCGCACGAGTAGACCAGTGACGTCATTAGTGATGCGTCACGCGCACTAGGATGCGGCTCTCGTGATGCCTCTGAAACCAAACAAGTGTATTATAAACGCGATATAAGTTTATATGACGCGCGATTGAGCTTTAAATACGTTGAAAGTGCCAAGCTATTTTGAACCAGGGGTTAGGGTGTTCAACAATGGACCACCAAAATTTCAGACTAACATAACTCAAATGTTTACTTTCGAAATTAACTTTTATCTGAAATACTGGATAGGTAAGTTAGTTGACTAACTATCTAAATTAAAGATAGAACTGTTTTTTTTTTTGTTTTTTTAACGTTGCCCCACACTAGGAATTTCTCGTGTATCGTGGGTGCGTTTACAAACATATAAAGTCACATACACAAACAGCCAGACCCGGAACAACTATCTGTAGACCTTACAAATATTTGTTCCGTGCGGGAATCGAACCCACGACACGCGGCGCAGCAGTCGATCGCTCAACCACTGCGCCAACCGTGCCGTGTTAGGAGTGATAATATTGATAAAACAAGCATTTTTATCGAAAAATATATTTGGCTCATTGTGTCCACCCCCTGGTACATAATAAACCGAGGGGGGGCGGGTCTGCTACAGTAAACCATGAGGTACACAATATTGAACCAAAAAAAGTTAAAATGTTATTTATACACGTAATGTTACAAAATCAGTTTTAATAAAGAAATAAATAAAAAACTTATTTTTAATGATCGAAGTTATTTATGTTTAACGACAAATTACCTGCAAAAAATCAATTTGTTTTCATTCAGTGAGAGATTAAAAGCTAAGACACTTTTTATGATCAATAACGTGTGAAAGGCTTTTTTTCATAAAATAATATTTTCTAATAAAATACTTATTACATAATCACTTTGTATATTTAGCTTGCTATAATTATTATTGGCACTTAAAATCAGTCTCAATAATCTGAATAACAAAACATTACATTACATTTTTTTTATTTGTCATTTTATGACAAGAATGCTAAAATATAATATAACTGCTTAATTTAATCTTTTACGTAATTTCAATTGCGTTAGTCTTTTATTTGTATTCTCGCAATATCAGGTACTACAGGCTCAAAACATTTTACGAGCTCAAAGGCTGCCTTCATGGATTCTTTCGTATTTTATATATTCCAGTTTTTTTTTCTCATGACCTGTTTTAGCCGCATCTATAAAATAAAGATATTACTTAAACTTATTTCGCAACATCTACACAATTAACTGGATGCAACGTTAACAAACATGAACCATGATATTAATGAACCATGGCCCATTGTTAAACATAGCAAGTTGGTTAACTGTGGGACACACCCTTTTTTAATGTTACAGGTAACTAACTTTGAAATGACTTACCAAATATACAGTTAATACGTCAAAAGAAGCACAATAAGCGTATCTACGGAACTAACACAGTAGAACATATAAAACATTACTCACTTATTTTTCTCCAGGCTTTACACGAATAAACAAAAAATTACACGCCACACGGCCGACGCAAATTGGTGGTCGCAAATTATCTACATGGTACCTAGTAACATATCTAATAAAGATAATTTATACAATCTATACGATCTATGTTACTAGGTACCATGGAACCAGGGACAGAATTACCGTTATTTTTTTTATAACGTTATCAATTACTGTTATGTTAACGATAAAAAAGTAACGATATTAATAACGGAACCCGAGGTCAGTTAACGTTATCTAATTACCAGTTTTAGTACCGGTAAAAATCACAATTGTTATACCGGTAATTTGTACGCCTATCTCTTTCTATCTATGAAGGTGGGGAGACTAGCATATTTTGATGTTAGTAATACTAGCTTCAGCGTGTATGAAATATTGTTTCTGTGCTGCACTCTTCGACGTTTACTTAATAAAAAGAGTGATAACGAGAACCGTATAATGTGTAAGTACCTATTTTCTATAATATTTTAATTTTCTGACTAAAACATCGGCCAATAAACATACCTATATGTGTATTGGCCGATGTTTTAGGCCATAGACACTAACATTCGAACGCACGTCTCTGTATACAATTTGATCTTAACGGCGCCGTATTTACGTAGTACTAGAAAGAGCGATGTTCATAGTGCATGTGTATTCAAAGACGTTTCCAGGGCGACCAACTGTACTACTGGACATGGCACTAACAAAATTATTTTTTATTACTATTGTTTTAGCTTATCGAAGACCGACTGTAATGGTTCTTTGAATCGCAAACCCAAATCCAATTGGAATCACCGGTTCCTGAAGATTGTCATCATGGTGGTACGTAATTTAGTTAGGCATTTTATTTAATAAAACAAAAAGACCAGTGCTTAATGACACGCTAGAACCAGCGATACGTCTTTAGATGAATGACGTGTCGCTGGTTCTAGCGTGTGAAAGGGAAAAGAATAACAATAATACGAGCGGTTCACTGTTATTCGGTGTTATTGTGGATTTGTAGATGACACAATAACGCGAGCACCATGCGCGCGGCTGAGGCACTTGGTCGTCTCGTATTATATTGTTATTACGTAGTTGTTGATTCGCTCGTTGATGATACTTTTTACTATTAATTGTATTTACTTTAAGTGTGGGATATAAATAAATTTGTTCAATTGTTTCAATACACAATTTATAATAATTATAATTTAATAATAATTATTATTAATATATTTTACTGTATAAGTGTATTGTATTTTGTATGGGCCACAGTTGCCTGAAATAATTGAATAGTAATAGTAGTATTGTTAGGAGGTTCCTCTCCCAAGAGCCCTGACCACCGGTAGCTTGGACCTTGTTCCCGATACTGGTGGGCTACTATTTTTTATATTTTTGAATGTTTTTTTTTTGATATTATTTTATATACAGGGAAATTGAAAAAATACCCGAAACCTCTTAGGCAGTGAAAGTACACATGATTATAAGCAACTTTTGTTTTGGTAAAACTCCGAAATCTCGAAAAAAATATCAGCTGTTTCATACATTTTCATTGGCTAAATACTGCATTTTGTATGAAACAGCTGATATTTTTTTCGAGATTTCGGAGTTTTACCAAAACAAAAGTTGCTTATAATCATGTGTACTTTCACTGCCTAAGAGGTTTCGGGTATTTTTTCAATTTCCCTGTATAGAAATATTTAAAAATGTAAATTATATGTATAACAATGATTAAAGGAAATAACCATACAACACATTAATCTTTTTTACTTTTATTTTAGAAAGCCAAATCGAGTACAACGATTACAGTCAACAATGGGATGTTTCTACACAATTAGAATCACAGCAGCAAGATAACGGTCAGGAAACAATGATTTTAGATTTATCTACATACGTCAATTTACCAGATACGGATACGGAGACTTGCAGAGCGTGTATAACCTAACTCAGTACCTCTTTTTACGTAAAATAATATATCATTGTGAAAAATGTCATTTTTGCAGTACTTAATCTAAGAAAATATTTATAAAATATTTAAAAAAACTTGTTCTGATACTTTTAAATCTGAAACTAATCATAAACAAAAAATTTTTATTTCAATCAATCAATCAATGTCAATTTCAGGGAGAAATATGTTTAAGTGATCCGTCACTTATTTTTTTTTGCTGTATATCCCGTTATTTCGAATTAATAAAATATTTTCAATAAAATCTGATTTTAAATTATATCTGTATTTAGAAACCAACCAAACCTCTCTACACTAACTTGAGGCCGGAGCTGCTATACAACTTGACCTCATATAAATAAGGAAATTTATGTTTCTTGGTTCCCAGTAAACAAAATTTTGTTAGGAGAACGAAGTAACGACTATTTTTTTTTTATCATGTCTAAGTCTGTCGCCATAACAACTATGTTAACAGCATTGTTGTGTTCCGGCAGTTAGAGGTATGATAGCCAGTGCCTCTGTGTAAGAGGATTCCGGGTGAAACTCGCTTCCATCTTCGGCCTAATCATCACTTTCCATCAGGTGAGATTTGGGCCAAGAGTTTACCCGTTTTGTATAAAAAAAATAAAAAAAAATTCGATATGTATCTATTTCGTCTATAATATTTTTTTTAGAAGTAAACCTATTGCTATCTCTCTCTAAGAAGACTGATAAATCATCATGCTTCTCTAAATATTTGTTGTTTAAAATGTCTTCTAATTCTAATTGTGTTTTTTCGTTCTTGAACCTGGGTGCCAATTCACTCGTGCTTTCTGTAGCTTTTTCTAGCTCTCTAACAGTATCATTATTGTATTTAGCAGTAAGTTTTTGTAAGTGATTGTGAAGTCGAATTAAGTTATTTTTTGCACTAATTTGGTGAATTTCGGGAAGCGTGTAATTAACTCTGAGATCTAGAAAGACAGCAAACAAAACAGTCATTCTGAAACAATAATTCCTCTCTTTCTGTCATATATTTAGTAACAAGGTGGCTCAGATTAAAATTAATATTATTTAAATTTATTTTGCATAGTAACCATTGCAAGTAAAAATCGCCAAGTGTGATTTGTTCAGCCTGTAAAAAAAAAATAGATTTGTAGTAGAGGCCAAGGAGTTTAAAAAATCTTTGAGAGTATCCCAAACAGATTCTGGTAAGTAAGTCTGCAAATCCTGTTCACTACAAATTGGTTTTAGATTAATCGTTATCATGTCAGTACTGGAATTCCATCTTGTAACACAATCTAAAATTGGCATTTTATATTTGCAATTTCTAATTTTATGTAAATACGCCTCTGCTATAAGTCGCTTTACTACATTACGTGTACTTGTTAAAACTTCTTTTATTCTTGCCTCTTCCAAAGCACTGTGAATAGCTAACTGAAGTGTGTGAGCTGCACACCTTACGATCCCTATACCGCGTCTATCTGACATCGACGCACAAACGATTTCCATGGGTCCAGGGCATAATTCTGGACACCCTAGACTTAAAATTTTTCGTCGGCTTTTTTCTCATTTTAAAATTTTTTGCAAGGGTTTTTTTTTACTTTAGACTGCTCATAATCGTTATTCTGACCTAACCCAATGAGATTTTTAATAAAAAAATAATTAATTAACTACTTTCACTAAAAAGAGCAATCTAAATTAAACCACAAATAGATATCAGCTCAGCTGAGCTGATACCTATTTGTGGTACTCTTGAAAAAAATGGAAATCGTTTGTGCGTCGATGTCAGATACACGCGGTATTACGGTGGCCGTCACCCTGATTATCTAAATTCAATTCAAGCGATAAGGCTGAAGCGACCGTTTCGGTATATTCATTTTCAGTATAATCATAATCAAATTCAACATCAGCATCAAAATATGAATCAGAATTAGAAGTACTAGAATTATTATCAATGCCAACATCTTGACCAGGATGCTCAACCTCGCTAGTGCAATCTAAAATTTCAGTTTGAGTATTGTTATGTTCTGCTGCTTTTGAAGTGCTTCGGTTATTTTGATTTACTGCTTTCGGGATATTTGATACTTTTTACGCCATTAATATTTCAGTTTGACTGTTGTGATATTCTGTTGGTTTAGAAGCACTTCGCTCTACTGGTTTATTCAGAGTTGCAGTATTTGGTACATCTGAGTCTTCTTCTGATATTAATCTGCTCATTTTTAACACTTAGCGCCGTTGTCAGTAGTAAAACTGTAAATATTTTCCAGACCAATACGAAAACGTTGTAAAATAAATTTTATTTGTTCTTTCAGATGTTCAGCTGTATGTCGCTGAAGTAATTCTATCATAGCAAGGTTTTTAATGACAATACGACTATCTTTATAATATTGAGCGTTTACTCCCATACAACCTCTAGTAAAAAGTGATGCGATATCCACTTTAATGCATATCATCTTATTTCGCAATTCATTGGCCATATCCATACGTAAAGATGCTGCTGAATCACTTATATATTGCCTGATATTTTTGAATTTATTGTGATATTTAAATCAGGTACCGTTGATAATATGTTTTGAAATGCTTGGTCATCTAGACATCTAGCATTGCCATTGGGCGACCGTGTATTCAGGCATTATTGATGTATAATTTGCGAGTTATGCGAAAGAGATATATTTCTGCTCGATGAACTCTCATTATTAAGATCCACGATATATTTCTGCTCGATGAACTCTCATTATTAAGATCCACAATCTTGGTATATTCGTTTTGGTGAATATGCTTGAGGTGTTTCAGAAGATTTGATCCATGGCTAGTCTGTAAACAAAAATGTGTAGATAACTAAAAATGTTTCGACTGCGTGTAAGACACGCTTTATGGGGCTAATAGGAAAGTATATCCTTTCAAATAAAAGAGAAGAATTTTTCAAATCGGTTTATAAATGACGAAGTTATGACGTAACAAACACAAAAAAAAACATACAGTCGAATTGAGAACCTCTTCTTTTTTTGGAAGTCGTTTAAAAATTATCAATTCGATTTCGATGAAAATAATATAAACGCAACGAAATCGAATTGTTCAGTTTAAATTAAAACGTCGTCCGAAATGTGTCGATCCAGTTGCCAAGTTAACTCACACGAGTTATAGTTAGGTACCTACCTACGTAAAAAACGTAGGATATAAGAACGGATTTAGTGTATCCAGAGATCCAGAGGTCGACAATACCTACATTAGTAAATAATTACGATTAATTGAAGAATAATAATAATACAGTTTAATAAGAAGGTAAGTAGGTACTTACGTTTAATGTTTTTTTGCACAATGTGCAAGTAGATTTTTTTGTTTTCTTTGAAGACGTTGAAATATTGGTTCACTTTGTTGCACTTATTTCGGCCCATAATTAATAATATTTTGACACAAACAACTATTTAATAAAATATACAGTAGAAGTATGTCCGACGTATTAGATTTTGTGCGCCGTATAATATAACGCGCGAGCGCGATGTGTCATCATGTGTCTCGAATTCGTGTTGTTGCCGCTCCGCTCAGAAAGCCTGGCGAATGAATGCACGCCAGCATGGCGCGCGGCACGCGTTTCGGTTTGGCAACGTCGCACCAAACGTTGATAGATTTTACCGATTAACGCTATTAGTATCGCTATTTAAATACCGGTAAATCCTGTGATTTAACGTTATTTTTAACAATAAATTTTTAACGTAACGGAACGAAATGTTTTGGTAATTTTACCGGTATATTTTTAGTAACGGTAACCGTCCCTGCATGGAACAGCAACGCCGCATTTCCAAAATACAGGCTTGGTTAACTGCTAAACATCTGACCCTATGCGTTGAAACTATTTATTACTGTCTACTTGAACTGCCTTGTGCTTATCCTGTACTTGCAAATAGCTACTTATGTATATCCGCGGGCCACGGTGTTAGTAACAATTGACTAAATCTAAAAGCTATTAGACCAAAACTTTTTACAAAAAAATACAACCAAACAAAGTTTTTTATTTTTCACTTTTTAGTGGTATCCCACACCTAACAACACCACTGCAAATGCAAAATCGCAGAAAAGCAAAATACGCAATTTCGATTACTTGGATGACATAAAACTATCATCCAAGTAGACGAATTCCAGCTTTTTCGATTTTCATAAAATTTAAATGGGACCAATCTGCTAGTATATCCTTTCAGATAAAACTGAAAGAATTTTTGAAATCGGTTCATAATTGTCTGAGTTATGAGGTAACAAACAAAAAAAAAAACATAAGTACAACCGAATTGAGAACCTCCTTCTTTTTGGGAAGTCGCCTAAAAATATGCTTTGAAAACCACTCATCTAGTCTATTTGTCCACTGCAAAGCAAAGGCCTCCCTCTCCCTTTTCAATACGATTCTGTCTTAGTTCTGCTAGTGCAGGTCAGTCCTTATGGTAGAGTATAATTCAAAGTGCCTTTTTAACGATGGGAAATCATCCCCAACAACTTACCCTAACAATGACCAAAGCAAAGAAGAATATGGTGAAACAACGGCTGCACTTCCTCCCTCTAAAAGTGCACCTCACAAATATAAGAGGGTTGCACTCTAATCTCGATCCGGTCCATCACCACCTTGAGACCGAGAAGCCGCACCTGTTTTTCCTAACGGAGACGAAAATAACAACGCCGTCGGACGTGGCGTACCTCAACTACCCGGGCTACTCTCTGGAACACAAGTTCAAGAAGCAGGCTGGGGTCTGTGTGTACGTCCGTGATGACATCTGTTGTCGTCGTCTCCGTTGCTTTGAGAAATCGGGGTTTTCTGCCATTTGGCTACTTCTGGACACTGGTGTGGAAAAATATATCTTTATCGGTGTTTACCGATCGCACAGCGGCGACCAGGAGACAACAGCGCTATTTAACTCCCTCGTGGAGTCGACCGACGTAGCCCAGCAGCGGTACCCAACAGCGAGGTTCACTTTTCTGGGGGACTTCAAAGCCCACCATAAAGAGTGGTTGTTCCCGTACCAGAGAACTGACCATGCCGGGTTAGAGGCACGCAAGTTTGCTTTAACGCTAGATCTAACCCAGCTGGTGAATGTGGCAACACGGGTACCGGATGTTGACGCCCATACACCCAATTGCTTGGACCTTCTGCTGGCAACTGATCCGGACAGTCATTCAGTATCGGTCTCAGCCCCACTGGGAACGTCTGACCACTGCCTGGTGAAATCCGTATTGGCCTGCTCTCCTCCAGATAAGAGTCCTAGAGGCACGAGACGAGTATGGCGATACGAGTCAGCAGATTGGGATGAGATGCGGCATTTTTTTGCGTCTTATCCATGGCGGCAAGTGTGCTTCTCTTCGGGTGACCCCTCGTGCTTTGCTGACGTGATTGCGGACGTGATTCGGCAGGGGATGCAGTATTTTATTCCATTCTCTGACATCCCACTCGGTAACAAGTCACGGCCTTGGTATAATGCAGAATGCGCCCACGCTGAGGCCCGTAAAGAGTCTGCTTACCAAGCGTGGATCAAGGTCCGCGACCGAAAAGTTAAAGCACGTAGGGTTCGCGCGAGAAAAAGAGCATTTTATTCTGCCGCTAAGTTATGCAAGCGGGTTCTACGTAGGGCACGGTTTGACCATGTAGGACGTATCGGGGCCAAACTAGCATCGCACCCTCCGGGTAGTAAGCAGTTTTGGTCCCTGTCGAAAGCGGTTGATACGAACTTTTGTCGACCCACTTTGCCTCCAATGTTGAAACCTGATGGGTCGCTGGCTCACTCTGCAAGTGAGGAAGCAAATTTATTTGCATCTCTTTTTGCAAGCAATTCGCGTCTGGACGCTGGCTCCAAGCAACCACCAATTTTACCTCGTTGTGAATCTTCGATGCCGGAGGTCACAGTTCACATTAAAGAGGTCCGGAGAATATTGAGCAGTCTAGACGTGAATAAGGCCAGCGGACCTGATGGCATTCCAGCGAGAGTCTTGAGGTAATGTGCGCCTGAACTGTCTCCTGTATTGACACGTCTGTTCCGCCTCTCTCTAGAAAAAAGAACGGTGCCAAAATCCTGGAAGCTTGCAAATGTGCAACCGGTGCCCAAAAAGGGAGACCGCGCGGACCCTGCTCATTACCGTCCGATCGCCATTACCTCCATACTATGCAAGGTTATGGAAAAGGTTCTAAACAGTAAGTTGCTGACCTACCTTGAAGACAATGATCTCCTCAGTGACCGTCAATATGGCTTCCGCCGGGGACGGTCTACTGGCGATCTTCTTGTGTATGTCACGCACTGCTGGGGCGAGGCCATCGAGAGACACGGCGAAGCACTTGCCGTGTCACTCGATATCTCGAAGGCCTTTGACAGGGTCTGGCACGCAAGTCTACTCAGCAAGCTTCCTGCTTATGGCATCCCGGCTGGTTTTTGTAGCTGGATATCAGACTTCCTCAGTGAACGGTCAATCAGAGTCATTGTTGACGGTTGCTACTCTGACCTCATGGCTATTGATGCCGGAGTTCCTCAGGGGTCTGTTCTCTCTGCAACTCTTTTCCTGCTGCACATCAATAACCTACTTCAGCCTGGTCTTGTTGGGTACGCAGATGACAGTACGGTTTCAGAGAGATACATGTCGAGCGCAACAACCAGCGGGGGTGAAGTTCGTTCATTGAGAGAGGCCATGGTAGAGCGGACAAATTTGACCTTGAGCCTTGTCTCCCAGTGGGGTGACGACAATTTGGTCACTTTTAACGCCACCAAAACTCAGGCGTGTCTTTTTACCGCTAAAAAGAGTCGTTTCGCCCAAACTCCTACTTTTCGGGGTGTATCTGTTCCTGTGACTGATCGGCTCGAGCTTCTAGGCATGGAGTTGACATCCAGTCTGAACTTCGGCGCCACCATTGAGTACAAAGCCAAAACAGCAGCCAAAAAGCTGGGCATCCTGAATAGAGTGAAGCGATACTTCAGGCCTGGACAGCTTTTAACCCTTTACAAAGCACAAGTCCGATCCTGCATGGAGTATTGCAGCCACCTCTGGGATGGCTCGGCCAAGTACCAGCCTGCCGCGCTTGACTCGGTGGAACGCAGAGCTAAGAGGCTCATCGGTGACGAAAAACTGGTGGATGAATCAGGGCCGGACGTGAGAGGTCGCCGCCGCCGATCGCCTCGACGACGACGGTGGTGCTCCGCGCTCAAGCAGGGCAGACCTCCACCTCCGGGCGATCCTCACAGTGTTGACACCCGGGCGTATCCTCCCGCCGAATTCGAAACAGGTACCTCCCGAAACAACCGTGTCCGGTGAGTTCCTGTGTCAAGCGGAAAGTGAGGACGCCGTGCCGCCGCTTTAGCCACTCCTCAAAGAGAAGACTTATCGCCTGAATTGTTGAAGAAGTTTTTTAAGTATTTTTCGAAGCTATAAGCTAGCTTCATTAGAACCGGGTTCTTGTATGTATAAATATTTTAAAAATCTATGTCTGTCATTACCATAACCCTGCCATTGTGTAAAGATTATCGTAGAAGTCCACCATCTCTCGCTGTGCTGTAGTCATGTTGACGTTGTTGTATATGAGCACCGGTTCCTTGATCAGCTGGTAGTTGAGCCTCTCATCCGTCGCCGGCCAACCCGATTGGTTGTCACAGACCGGGTGGCTGGAACACACCACAAGGATTAGAGATCATCGCTTGCAAGTACTCAAATTGGTTTCACAAAAAAATCGTCAAATTACCTGCATCGCATAAAGTTGACCACAAACGTTGTCATCCAATGCTTCATGAGGTCGTCCCTTGTTCTCGGAGGAAAGGACTTCTCGTCCTGGTCCAGTAGAGAGTTGACGCGCAACACAAAATTCTGGTCCTCAACGTGGGCGCTGCCTCCTTCATACGTCAGCATGCGCCCGAACTTGACAACGTTGAAGTCGCTGTCGAAAGCGAAGATGTACCTGTAAAGCGGTGCGGCTCCTTGCGCAGCCCTCCACTCCGCTACCTTGAACGCAGGGTAAGAGAAAAACGAATTCGTACAACTCTTAATGATCTTGTCTACTGTCACACCTCCTTCGTAGTATCTACCTATCAAAATCTCTGCCAGGCTAAGCGCCATGCTTTCAGTAACAGAATAAGTTATGTTCGGGGGGAGCGCTGCTACAGGATTCTGTTCTATACCCCCAACCATGTCCAAGTATTCAAGTCTTCGTCTAAAGTATTCGCACTCAATGCTTGTAGTGCCCACGATCATGGGGAGATCCTTCCCTCGGCCTCGTTTTATTAATTCTGCTGGATAATCGTCCACGATCCTCGTGACTCCTGAATGTTCAGCTTCTACGACAGGAACGAAGGAAACTAGCCCTGTCCTGAATTGTATGATCCTGTTGGCCTCCATGATCTTTTCAAGGGGCAAATGTATAAGTTGTTCGTGTATTTCGTCGGCGTCTGTAGCGTTTATGCCTACGTGTTCCAGAAATGATGTTGCAACAGTTTGAGCGTAGACAGGTGAAGCTGTATAGAATCCACCGTTGCCTACACCGCTCATCAATATCACTCTGAAACAAAATATGGTGATGAATCTGCAATAATGAAAATACGTAAAATATCTGGGGTAAAGTCTAGTTGTAATACCGTTTCAGTAATCCTACAGAGGCTTCAGATAGTGCGACGAGATGCGCAGCAACCGAGCCGCAGCTCTGTCCCGCCAGGGTCACGTTGTCAGGGTCTCCGCCGAAGGCTCGCGCGTTCCTCTGCACCCACTTTAGCAAGGTGATGGCGTCCCGGAGCCCGTTGTTACCAGGCACCGACGCAGAGTTCAGAGATAGGTAACCGAACACGTTGAGTCTACAATGTTCAACAAAAAAATCTTTTTACAAAAAAATACAACCGATTACCTAATAAAAAAAAATACTTTGATAGCTGCGCCACAGTTACTAACTTTTGCAGTTATCATCGTTTAACCATTTTAAGAATGTATCTGTTTTTGTTCCAAATAAACGATTTATTATTTATTATTATTTTGGAAGTCGGTGTGAAAATACCATGAAACATTTTTTTTATTTTTCACTTATTAGTGGTACCCACACCTAATAACGCCACTGGAAAGTTGCAGGAAAGCAATTTCGTTTACTTGGATGACACAAAACCTTGGATGACGGTTTTGTGTCATCCAAGTAAATATTTGTACGCCATATTATAGCAGGATATGCTGGAACCACAGGGAATTCCACTCCTTAGCTGTACGCACAATGAATGTATTCCCAAAACGTTTTGTGCGTATAGGTGGGATGTCCACCATGTACCGGTGGTACATCGCCGTACGTCTTGTGGTCCGATGGTGGAACGGGCTTGTCGCACACTCCCCAAAATGTAAACGATAGAAAACCGACAGGCCAGCAACTCGGCGTCGAATCGTCGATGCTCAAGACTTTGTAGCTTCGATTCGACGAGCTTATCATCACCGATGATCCTCTTGGCTCGATTTGATTTGAATTGATTTGATAAGTAAACGAATTCCAGCTATTTTGATTTGAAAGCCGAACTACCTTACCGATTTTGATGAAATTTAAATGGGTGGTTAAAAACCGAACTACCTTACCGATTTAAATTAAAAAATGGGTGCTCCCATTTAAATTAGAATCGGGTTTCTTTCAATCGTTTCGTAAATGTATATGTGGTAACAAACATAAAAAGTACAACCGAATTGAGAACCGCTTCTTTTTTTTGAAGTCGGTTAAAAAGTCGCCTAGGGGCCGTTCAAGTATTACGTAAGCACTAATGGGGGATGGAGGGTCTTCACTTTGCTTATTTTTGATGACATGGGGGACGGGGGACGGTGATTACGTCAACAATATTTACTTACCTTTTTCAGTTTTCAAGTCTTAGTACATTTCGATTTGACACAATTATGGCTAGTTAGTTATAATTACTCTCATACGATGTTTCATAATTAAGTAAGAAATAACAGAAGTGGGGAAAATAGGTCCCGCGCGATTATAAACTATGCCAATGCTTACGTAAGAGGAGGGAGGGGTAAGAGCTTTGATTACTATCGCTGACAAGGGGAGGGGGGGAGTTAACTTCATATTTGCACCAAGTGTCTGCCCCATTTCATGTCCAGGCTATTTTTTTCCATTCCTGGTTGCCTGGAAGAGATCGCGGAATGCGATAAGGCCGCCATTTGTATATTTTTTTAGTTTAAGGTTTTCTTTGTTTTTATTTTTGTTGGTGTACAATAAAGCAAAAAATATTATGATGCAAGTTGGCACACTTTTCCACAATAGCCGAGGTGGATTTGAGCGGCGGGTGGTTATTATTTTTTCACTTTTAAGTGGTGAAACTTGGGCGACGTCATCGTCTACGCAGAAATTGAAAAAATGTTCATCAAATAAAAACTACTTAGCCAAATCGTATCAAATTACGGTACCAACCACATCGAACTAAAAAAAAAACACAAAAATCGCATTTAAAAACCTCGGAGTAATCGGTGTACCATACATTAAAAAATATATTCACCGAATTGAGAACCTCCTCCTTTTCTGGAAGTCGGTTAAAAATGAATTGGATTTTAGAAACTTCGTGATACATTAACATAATATCTTATTTGCTGATTAACTGCTCATCAGTTTTGAAAAATAAACGAATACAAAGTGTCAGGTCTGCGACTACTAGCGCCATCTCGTGGCAAACATTTACGTTGGTCTGCATATGCACTGACTTTCTATGTTATTAACGAATAACTATTTTATCAATGATTAATGGCTAAAGGCTACATAAACAATGGATGTAGCTGACAGGACAATAAAAGCTTTTGATTTTTTTTTTTTGAGATGGGTTGGCTCTTGACTTTAGTCTTGGTCAGAGATGACAGAGACAAAGACTACGATGGAGCGAGCTTACCCAGAAGGAGCCTGTTTACTCTAACTTTGAAGAGATTAGGGTTACAGGCGTTCGATAACACAGACGCAGGCAGAGAGTTCCACTCCTTCGCTTCTTCAGGCAAGTGGTAAAATAAATTAACTCGCTGAAAATTGTGAAACAAGACTTTCCTGAAAATGATTGCTAACAATTGGATATGACACCATTATATACGCAATGAATTGAATTCAAATAAAAAAAATTCATAGCTTTTTCCGTAGTGTTAAGTTAAAGGTTCTTAATTTCCGTTTAATTATTAAAAACTTATTCCGTAACTGTAAATTTAACATTTAACAATTCTAGTCTGGTTATAAATAACGAAAGAAAAAGAGTCTATTTGGTCCTACATAATTTAAAAAAAAATACGAAAATTAATTTCTACATTTTTTTTTTTACTGTAGGTCGGTACTGTAGACAAGATCATTGAAATAATATAGTGTTACTTATTTTAAAACTTATTTTCGTAAATATTGTCCTAAGATTGTGCTAGTGTACGATGAATGTATTTATTTATATACATAAATATAAAAGAATTCAAATTATGTGATCCACACTAACTCAGAACCGGGAGAAATGCATAGAAACAAAGCAGGGAAATACAAGTAAATTAGCTACTTACCACAGCAGAAGCATGTTGTCAATAAACAAATAAGTAGGTAAACTCTTATCATTTTAATGTCCGCTCGATGATTAAATTACCGAGGCTTCCCGGCCTCTATATATGCACTCATTAGCGGTGGCGTTGTGCTCGGACGCAAAGACCACTTCACACTGTACGCCAATAAAGGAGGCAGTTCACAGCATGACCCGACATAATTATCACAATTTTAAATTATTAATCCTTTTGTTATAAAGATAAATCTACATTATGTACAAACGCGTATAAAACAAAATAAATCATTGGGCATCAAAAAAATAATCCACATCGCTATCAATGGCAAAAGTGCCCAGAACACTGGCAGCATTGCCACGTTGAATGGCAATGGTGATTCTTTGGTCGAAGAAAAGCCCAGCCCTCTGGTCACGTGAACCATCGACAAGTTGTTTGCTAATGTTCCGAAAGACTATGTGCACGCGGACCCCATGGGTCTAGTGTTTTAACGCCAAAAGACTCAAATATATAACTCCCAATTAGGTTATTATATTTACGCCTTTTGAGGTTTTCTGCACCTGCAGCAGCCGCCCCAGCACAGCCCGCCGTGCTAAAAAGATGGGATGGCGCAAGGGTTTCAACACATGTTGCATCCCACACCAAAGGCCTACCCATCTTCCAAGGCATTATGGTCATCCCATTTTGTTATTAATTCCAATTATATATAATTTACAAATTAAAATTCAAAGATTAAAATAAATAGTACAATAGGTCATATTAAAATTTTTAAGTAACAGGCTGCGTTTTATAATTTTGTTAACTAACCAATTAATCTGTTGTAAAAATATTGTACAATAGAAGCACCTATCTGTCAGCAGGTCTACCTCATAAAATTAATTTATTTTCATACAATACAAGTCGCGGTAAACACAATAATAAACAACTGGCCAAGTGCGAGTCGGACTCGCGCACGAAGTGTTTTAGTTTTATTATTATCTTATTTTAGAAGTTACAGGGGGGGGGGACACATTTTACCACTTTGGAAGTGTCTCTCGCGCAAACCATTAAGTTTAGAAAAAAAAAAAAATTAGAAACCTCAATATCATTTTTGAAGACCTATCCATACATACCCACACGTATGGGTTTGATGAAAAAAACCATTTTTGAGTTTCAGTTCTAAGTATGTGAACCCCAAAATTTATTGGTTTTTTTTTCTATTTGTGTATGCAAATCTTAATGCGGTTCACAGAATACATCTACTTACCAAATTTCAAAAGCGTATAGTTCTTATAGTTTCGGAAAAAAGTGGCTGTGACATACGGACGGACAGACAGACATACATGACGAATCTATAAGGGTTCCATTTTTGCCATATGGCTACGGATCCATAAAAATGATCTGAAAAAAAAAAAACATGCATGTTATCTTGTAACACCAAAAATAGAATTTTAATTTCAGTTCGTCTCTGCAAATTTTATTTCAAAGCAATTTAAGTAGTTCTATTGCCGTGTTTTAGACAGGAAAATATACCGTTTTATTTTACCAGTATAGTCTCAGTGATCACCAAGTCCAGCCGGTATAACCTTACACACACATCTCATCGTGTAAACTAAAGGGCTTATTACACTACAAGGTATCCAAGGCGTCCCGATTTAGGGCGGTGTAATAAGAGTTACGGAAAATCTGGCACCAGTCTTGTGTCTTGCCAAGGAGAAGCATGTTACCCAGTTAATGGGTTGTAGAGGTCTCGCAGGCAGCCGCTCCACGTAAAAGTTTCAGCAAAATCCATTTTGACTGGATACCGACCCCAATATAGTTAGTAAAAGGCTAGGCAGATTGTGATTAGGAGTTAGGGAGTTAGGGACCCTAATTAGGGTAACCGGAGCGGCCCAGTCTAGTTAGCTGCGTAACTCTCTTACTACCAGGCAGTGTAATAGCGTTTAGGGCATTAGGGAGTAGTGTGGCCAACACGTCAGTTTCCCCAATTTGGGAACAAATAGTCTATTGTATCCCCACAAATTTGATATTTAGAATCCCCGTATTTTCCCCGCATCTTGCCAAACCCCAATCAACTTGAGATTCCCCGCAGTTTGAAGAATTTCCCACACGTTGGCAACGCTGGTCACTTCACAACTGAGTTAGGGCCGAATCGACCAGCTAGTGCAATAAGCGATACCCTACTTCACTGGCCCTAATAATGTACTAAAATCTATACATATAATAAAACTGTAGAAAAGTGGATTTTGTACATGAAAAAAAATCCAAAAAAATAGCTAGGGTGTTAAAGAACAACCAATAGAACCCATTTCCAGCATTTTTAGAATTTGTGTCTGTTTGTCTGTTTATTTGTTCGGGCATCACGTAAAATCTGCGAAAGCAATGTAGATAACTTTTACACACAAGGATTGAGCGTTACTTGGAGTAACATTTAGTTTTTGTTTCATTGCAATCGGTTCAGTCTTTCAAAAGATATTTGAATTTAAAGTTTTCCAGAAGTAAAATTAGGGTTATGTGCACTTAGTCTCATTATTACTTCACGTAACTTTTATACATAACAATAAACTGTGCGTAAATTGTAGTAATATTAAGTTTTTTGTTTCATCGTAATCAGTTCATACCTTGTAATAAAAAAATGTAAAATTATTATATCCTTTCCAAAGTAAAATATTGAAATAGTGCCATCTATCAAACTTAGACTGAACTATACCTAGAGATCAACTGCGTGCAGTATTCGATAGATGGCGTTGGCGTGTGACGTCAATTTTCTGAATCGATGTTCCTTGAAAGAATGACCTTCGCCCATGTCTGCAATTGAGTCTATTTATCTATTTTTCATGTATGCTTATCTATACTATTAATATTATAAAGCAGAAGAGTTTGTTTGTTTGTTTGGTTGAACGCGCTAATGTCAGGAATTACTGGTCCGATTTGATCAATTCTTTCAGTCAGTGTTATATAGCCCATTTATCGAGGAAGGTTATAGGCTATAATATATTATCACGCTAAGACAAACAGGAGCGGAGCAATAATGGAAAATGTGACGCAGACGAAGTTGCGCGGGTCAGCTAGTTATTAAATAAATTTTCCAAATTTCACCTTGAAATCGCCTCAGGTATTAGTTTTTTTATCATTCGCCTTTTGTACATAGTTTTTTTTTTATAATATTGCACAGACAGTCAGATATAATAATAATTACAAGATTATTGGTTGCATGACATCAGCTGTAGGTACTTTTGCAATAATATTACATTCTAGTATTTTTCCGTCTGCTACGCTTAATTTGACTAAAAGTAAATATTGGCGAATAACTTCTGTTTTTCGCGATGTGTTTCTGTACACACAATATCTACACTAGCTCTCTAAGGAGCGGCTGATCCAAGACGGTCGTTTGGGGCTTGACCCCGCTAAGGGTAGGTTTTAGCAAAGCAAACTCATTAAGCCCCCTTGGATTAGTTTTGGTAAATTCTTCAATGCCTTTGTTAAGTATTCCATTCGTTGTTTAAGATCTAGGGGTGAGTGGAAAAAAGAAGGAACTTAGGAATGGACGAAAGACTGCATAAGTACATACCTACTTAACTTACAGATACTAGTAGGTGTCACTTAGGGCTGATTTTTCATTCGTCAGATAATTTTTAACTGTGGATAATTATGGCTGTTTGACATATTATCTATGCAAAAGCTGTCAAACCGAAACTTTTATTCCTCTGATAAAATTTATCTGACTATTGAAAAATCGGCCCTTACAGTACCTACTGTTTTTCTGAAATTCACTATAACCCGCCGGGCAATAATGACTTACTTTAGGTTGAGTTTGCATGACATATAATCTCACGTTTTCGTGCAGGTGGTGTGAAAAGAGTTGAGAATGAATAAAGAAGAATTCTATTCTTTATTAATTCTTTATTCATATAGACGCTAGAGATCATTTAAGAGAAGTCAATAGCAGTATGTTTTAATTTAAGTGATTTGCAATTAGTTTGTAATTGGCATAGCGTGCGCTACATCTAAACCATTGACTCGTTTGTAAACACCACCAGGCGCTGATTATCAAGTGTTAAAGTAATCATTGTTCCGAAGCAAGAAAAAGATGATTTTATTCGTCCTTGAAAGATCATCATTTCATAGTTTAATATGTTGAGCTGTTAAGACTGGTTTGAGGGACACTAATCAAGGTGGAGGCACTAAGGAAACATGCTATTGTAAAACTAAAATTAGTTGCTTTTAAATATTAACAAAAATACAATCACAATCTTATGAAATATAACCACAGGTTCCCTTAATCAAATAATTCTATATCTGCGGTGGCGGCGTAACAACATCAAGGGACGAATTTCTGAAAAATATTAATCTAACATTAAATTTTTTTATTAACAAATAACTTTTTACATAAAAATACAACCGATTTCCAAAAATAAACACTACAAAGTAAAAAATAACTTTAATTTCGGAAGTCGGTGTTTTTGTTAGTTTCTTCGTATTTTGACACCGACTTCCGAAATTAAAGTTATTTTTAACTTTGTAGTGTTTTGTTTTGGAAGTCGGTTGTATTTTTTTGGAAAAAGTTTTTTATTTTTCACTTTTTAGTGGTACCAAGTCACACCCTACTTTAAGCCTGAGGGCCAATTCTACTAATTTTTAAACAACTTTCGCATTCGTATGTCAATCGCAAACTGCATAAAAAATCCTTAATTTTCATACTTTTTTGACAGATTACGATTGAGATGCTATTGTGAAGATGAGTGGAATAGGGAATATGCATGAAAAAAATATTTATTATCTACACAGTTCATCTAAAAATATACAAAATTTTAATACTAACAGTGAAAATAGAATCAAAATCACTCGAAAAACAAACGAGTTATCATTATTTTAAACAAATATATCTGTCCCTCTCGCGAAAACGCTGTAATGTATGGCATCTGTATAGGCGTCATGTAATCTGACGTCAAATTTCATATCAGAATTCTCTTTCTAATTGTAATCTTTTAAGCTTTATAACTTCATCAGTGATGAAGACATTTAAAAATCAATTTTATGATTGTTTTTTAGAGCTAAAAAGTATTTCATTTTGCAAAAAAAAAAAAACATGCTTATTCCCTATTGGCAAGTTTTCTTCCTTTCTCCAATTTCTTAATTCAGAAATCAGCCTTCGTTATTCATGTAAGTACAGTTCTGATCACCTCGCAATCTGGTCGATCCTGTCGTAGAACCGGATCATTTCTCGTTGGTACTTTGTCGGTGGTGTGTTGTCGAACACGCCAGGTTTATTGATATCCTGGTAGTTCAGGAGGTTCTTCTGAACGGGGGGCCAGCCTGGATCGCCGCAAGTTGGCTTTCTGGAACCAAACCAAGTGGTGGCATTCATAATGTGCTGTTTCATGATTTGATGAGTCAACAGTGACACAACTTGATATTTCAAGGAATACTGAAGCCTCTTCTCCAAATCATCTAACATTACAGTATAAAATTGCAATAGAAAAGAACTCACTTGCAACGAATAAAGTTGACTATAAACTGAGTCATCCAATCCTTCATAAAATCGTCTCTGTTTTTAGGCGGGAAAGACTGCTCACCTCCGAGGACCGCATTTTCTCGGAAGATAAAAGTCAAGTCTTCAACGTGAGCAGTGCCGTTGAACTGTAATCTCAGACCTGCTTTCACTGCGCTGAAGTCTGCTTCATACGAGAACTGGTACAAGTAGACCGGTGCTGCGTTCATCTCGGCTCTCCACTGTGCTACCTTGAACGCAGGATACACGAAAAATACATCTCGGCATACATCCATATACTCTTCTATATTCAGCTTTCCACGAAAATTTCGCTCAATCACTTTAAGACCCAACTGGCGTGCCACATTTGGGAGCGTAGTGAACGGTATCCTGGCCGGCAAAATCAAAGAAGGGTCTGCTTCGATCTTCTGTAATAACCCTGCGTACAATATTCTTCTCCTAAAGAATTCACACTCTTCAGTTGTAAAACCGATAATCGTTGGATATTCGTTTCCTCGACCTCTTTCTATGAGTCTTCGCGGATCCTCGTCTATTATTCTCTCAACTCCTGGGTGTTCAGCTTCTATTACAGGAACAAAGGAGACCAACCCAGATTCGTATTGGAAGGCGCTATTAGCATTTAAAATTTCTTTGAGTGGAGTTTTAACTAGTCTGTCGTGGATGACATCAGGTTCTGTCGAGTTGATGCCCAAGATTGAAAGGTATCTAGCGGCAGCGATGCTGGCGTAAATCGGAGAAGCTGTGTAATACGTTTGTTCGGCTGTGCCACTCATCAAGATTACCCTGAAATAAAAATCATAAAAATTAACTAAATATCTGAAGGTTTGAATAGATGTAATAGAATTTTCCGAAGCATACCTTTTAAAAAGTCCTTTAGTCGCATTTGACAAAGCCAGCAAGTGTGCACAGCATGCGCCGGCGCTCTGCCCCGCGATCGTGACGTCAGTAGGGTCTCCGCCGAAGGCTCGCGCGTTCCTCTGCACCCAGCGCAGCAGCGTCACCTGGTCCCGGAGACCAGCGTTACCGGGGATCTTGGGAGTATTCAACGAAAGAAAACCGAACACGTTGAGCCTGAAAGTTATTTACGTAGTCTTAGATCGGTGCTCTTAAATTTATGATCAACTAGCTGTCCCCCGCGGCTTCGCCCCCGTTTTACCAGCATAGTTCCCGTTCCCGTGAAAAAAAGACTATCCTATGTCCGTCTCCTGGTTCTTAGCTACTACCCCACCAATTTTCAGCCAAATCGGTTCAGTCGCTCTTGAGTTATTAATAGTGTAACTAACACGATTGCTTTTAATATAGATATGAGAAATTTTTGTAAGAAATAAAACCTGTGGTTGAAAGTGATGACGATAATTCCTTTGCTAACAAGATACTCCGGCCCTTGAAGGTCAGTGTCTCCTGATCCTGTTTGGAAGCCCCCACCATGGATGAACACGAAGATAGGGAAACCTTTCTTGTCTACATTGTTGACGTAGCCTGTGTAGTATGCGTCATCATCGCTATTCCCAGGAAGGGCTTCCAAGGGTACATGAACGTTGGCGTAGATGCAGGACTCGCTCATGCCCCTGTAGGGCTTGACCAGGCGGTCGTATAGCTCGTCGTGCTGGGGACAGACGGGGCCCTCCTCGGTGGCGTCCAGGTGGTGGGGCCAGGGTCGCACTGGCTGCAACTCCTAAAATAGACAAAAAAATCGATGTGGCCTGTAAATCAATAAGTAAAAAAACACGATCTAGTTTTTAATTTTCTCATTTGTTCCCAAAGACAAGTTGGATTCGTATGAAAGGTAGATTCGGAGACAATAGGGAATATGCATGAAAAAAGTATTAATTATCTGAACAGTTTATCTAAAAGTATTCGAGAATATAATACTAACAGTGAAATTAGAATCTAAATTGCTCGAAAAACGAACGAGATACAATTATTTTAAACAAATATATGTCCCTCTCGCGAAAACGCTGTTTTCTATGGCAGCTGTATAGTCGTCGTGTAAATTGACGTCACAGTACGTATCGGAGTCTTTGACGCTTTATAACTTCATAAATGATGAAGGTATTTAAAAAATGATTTCATGATTGTTTATTAGAGCTAATAAGTATTTAGTTATTTTGCAAATAAAAAAATAGCACCCTATTGGCTGTAACAGATGGACAGGCAGACAGACAGGTGATGACGGATGTTAGGAACTCTTAAAAGTCGTTTATTTGCTTTCTGTCTGCGCATTTCACTTAAACTTAATCTCGTATAAATTAAAATTCGATCGAACGATGTAACGACAAGCAGCGTGCCTTGAACCGCAGCTCCCCCAGAGGTTGCCGGGCATACGGGATGCCCCGGAAGCTGGCGTACTCCCCGCCATACTCTCCTTGTCTGCGCAGGCCGCACACCCAGCCCGACTCGATGCGTGTGCGCACGTTGCAGCGCAGGTCATTCGATGACGTTGCAATTATAGCTGAAAATGTGTTTAGAAATAAGAGATAAATAAAGACGAAGATATAAATAGGTAGGTATGTGAAAGACTTTGCTATCTATTACATATTTTTTTATTTTCAAAATAGTGTGATCTAACACTGTATACCTCGATTCGTGCACATAGACATATCATCTAAACTCTAAACCATACCTAACTCCTTTCATGAACGTTCTTCAATTACTTCATTTTTTTCATGTTTTCTTAACCTATACGTTTTCTCATAATATGATATCAGCGCTTGCTATGATACTAAATTTTGTAAATTTATTTAGATTTTGTCCTCCTGTAATTCTTTTATCAATTCAGTGAACAAGCTTATGTTACACTAGCTGACCCGCGCAACTTCGTCTGCGCCACATTGCCATTAATGTTCTGCTCCTTTTAGTCGTAGCGTGATGATATATAGCCTATAGCCCTCCTCGATAAATGGGCTATCTAACACTGAAATATTTTTTCAAATTGGTCCAGTAGTTTCGGAGCCTATTCATTTCAAACAAACAAATATTTCCTCTTTATAATATTAGAGTAGATATATATTACTGCTTGTAAACACTAAACCATCTGAGAATATCAGTCGCAATCTGGCAAAAATGTATGAGCTTTGGGGCTTTTATCCAGCCAGTTTTAACGTCCTCTTCCGCATATGCACTTGTCTCACCGCCGAAGCTATTAACTATCGACTATTTGCTCGCTGAAAAAAGGGTCAAAAGATATATATCTCGTGTGAGTAAAAGAGACACATACATTTATAGTCGATAGCTGAATGTGAACATTGCCGGCGAGTCGGCTCTTACCACTAGTTGGTCGCAGCAACAAGCGATATCAAAGATTGTACTCGCTCAGCGATGCTCGTTCAGCTATACTCGCTCAGCAATACGCGCTCGGCGATGCTCGCTTGGCGGTCAGAACTCACCAATTAGCGGTAATTTTTATCTACGGTACAAGCCGGAGCAACTGGTGCGAGTAATCGCCCGTCGAACAAAAGCACTCGCTGAAAGCCGAGCGTCAAAACTATCGAAACTACTCGTTTTGAGTTCAAGCTTTACTCGCTACTCGCTGACCGACGGCGGTGAGACAAGTGGTTTTTTTTTTATGGATGGGAAATCATCCAATGACTTCTCCCGCTCTGGGCGGAGAGCGAGAGGAAGTGTCAGACTTCTACTGACTAAAACCCATCCATGTTCCTTCATTGCCCTTTGAGTTCCGGAGCCACGGTATCTCTTTCGAATAGTCTCGCAACTCCGGCAGGCGTGTGCCTAAGGTTCACTTTCACTCCTATATGTATATACTGGATATATTCTAGTTGAATAAAGTCCGTTGAACTCAACTCACCACAACACAAACATTCGATGATCAGCACCAAACTATAGCTCCGTAACATTTTGTGTTCAGTTAACATTTATGCACTAAACTGTTTAGTTCCTGCGAGCTATATTAATACTAGTACGCTATTGTTAAGGCATAGAGTCATCATGAAAATATGGTATGATATATTTTATGAGTTGCCTCTTGCTTTTGTGCTATAGTACCATACCTTTTATAATTATTATGTAACTAGCTTTCTCGTGCAACTTGGTCTGCGTCACGTTGTTCATTAATGCTCCGCTCCTATTGGTCGTAGCGTGATGTAGCCTTTCTCGATAAATGGGCTATCTAACACTGAAAGAATTTTTTTCAAATCGGACCAGTAGTTCCTGAGATTAGCGCGTTCAAGCAAACAAAAAAACTCTTCAGCTTTATAATATTTTATATAAAGTACTAGCTTCTGCCAGCGGCTTCGCCCGCGTGATCCCTAGGGAACATGTTCCCGGGATTTAAAGTAGCTTATGTGCTATTCCAGACTATAATCTATCTTTGTTCTAAATTTCATTAAGAACCAAACTTTCACATTTTCATTTATTTTTTTTCATTTTTTCTATTGATTGTAGCGTGATGAAAAGTACACTACCACCTGCTCAGGAGTATGAATAATAATTGTACCAAGTTTCGTTAAAATCCGTCGAGTAGTTTTTGTTTCTATAACGGTTATACAGACAGACAGACAAAAAATTTACTGATTGCATTTTTGGCATCAGTATTGATCCCTAATCACCCCCTGATAGTTATTTTGGAAATATATTTCATGTACAGAATTGACCTCTCTACAGATTTATTATAAGTATAGATAGATACCTACTAACCCTCAGCTTCACTCGCGTTCAAGTAGCCTATGACTGTCTCCATGGTCCCATCTATCTTTGTGCCAAAAATCGTCAAAATTAGTTCAGGCATTTAGGCATGCAAAGCTCACTCGCGTTTATAATTAGTTAGGACATTTCGTTTAGTTTCAAGTTGCGTTCTGTAATTTCATTCTCAAGTACAAGCAATGAGAAATAGCCGCACAGTACGTACAGTACAAGTTGTTCATTGAATATAAACTTTTGCATTAAGTACCTTTACAGCACCGACCAATAGGGAATATGAAAAAAATATTTATTATCTACACAGTTTATCTAAAAATATACAAAATTGTAATACTAACAGTGAAAATAGAATCAAAATTACTTGAAAAACAAGCTAGTTATCATTAATTTAAACAAACATATCTGTCCCTCTCGCGAAAACGCTGTAATGTATGGCAGCTGTATAATAGGCATAGGCGTTATGGAATCTGACGTCAAAGTTCATATCAGACTTCTCTTTCTAATTGTAATCTTTGAAGCTTTATAACTTCATCACTGATGATGATATTTAAAAAATAATTTATGATTGTGTTTTAGAGCTGAAAAGTATTTCATTTTGCAAATAAAAAAAATGCATGCATATTCCTTATTGGGATAACAAGGTCAGACGAATGGCATGATGCATTCTGTCGCGAATGCTTTGTGCGATGGCAAATGTCACATACACTGTAAGTGTACGCTTTCTCCTTGACCAGATTGTATAAGGGTATCATTTAAGCTATCGCCAATTTAATTAGTTTTGTGTTTCTTAAATAATAGGGTTTGCCCACAAAATAGTAGATTTGTCACCAAAATGAAGTCACCAAATAATATAAAATCAATTCCACAATAAATCACCTAAAATCATGGAGATATAGGAATATATTGCTTGGCTCGTGCGTAGGTCACAGTTCTAACCTAACCTAACCATTTTTCTTTTAATAAATCAATTTATTTAGTGACAGATCTACCATTCTGAGTACAAAGCTATTATTTAAGTAATAAAACTTGATAATTATTCATACCTGGGAACACTTTTTGTTTACTGGAGAAAGTATATATTTCGTGGCGATAGATCTATTTATTAGGTGATACAACTTGATGACAAATATAAATTTTGGTGACAAGAAATATAGTCCCCATTGTATAATGTCATATTTTACTCTGTGTGCTGTGATTTAAATGTTTTATTAAAACAGTAAACTAAGGGCCAGTTTCACCGGTTACGGATAAAGTGTCGGTTACTTATCTGATGGATAACTAACCGACACTTATAATACTACAATACTTTATAATACTCAAATACTTAATAAATCTGCCAGATATCGCTATCCGACACCTGTGAAACCAAAAGTTTTAGTTCATCTGCCAGATAAGTTCCTAATAGGCTAACCGACACTTTATCCGTAACCGGTGAAACTGGCCCTAAGACTCACAAATCAAAATTTACAGCTTTCATGGAACTTGCAAGATAAAGTTTGATCAGCATTTCGTCATCATCTTCCTGTCCTAATCCCTTGATACTTGAGGATTGCGCGACACGTTTTTTAGGGTTCCGCAGCCAAATGGCAAAAAACGGAACACTTATAGATTTGTCATGTCTGTCTGTCTGTCTGTCTGTCCGTCCGTATGTACAGCAGCCACATTTTTCCGAAACTATAAGAACTATGCTGTTGAAACTTGGTAAGTAAGTGTATTCTGTGAATCGCATTAAGATTTTCACACAAAAATAGAATCGAAAGCAATAAATTTTAGGGGTCCTCAAAAATGATACCTATTGAAGTTTCTAAAATATTTTTTTTCTAAACTAAATAGTTTGCGCGTGAGACACTTCCAAACTGGTAAAATGTGTCCCTCCCCCCTTTACTTCTAAAATAAGAGAATGTTAAAACTAAAATATATATATATATGATGTACATTACCATGTAAACTTCCACCGAAAATGGTTCGAACGAGATCTAATAATTAGTTTTTTTTTAAATACGTCATAAATCGTAAACCGCAAGTTTTGCTTATAATATAATACCTCTATTATAAGCAAAAGTTCGACTCGCACTTGTTTTTCTTCCATTCAGTCCTATCAGCCGTAAAGCTATCTCCCTTCTCTTTCATATCGCTCCTCACACAATCCATCTTTTCTTTGGCCTTCCTCTCCCTCTCCATTCATCCACATTTATATTTTTAAAGTTTGATCAGCGTCTGCCAAACACAAAGTGGAAAAGTTGGAACGCGCCTTAAATCTAATCGTTACTACGTAGGTAGTTAACAGTAAGGTTTAATTAGGCAAACTAATAACCTCTTCTTGAGGATATAAGTTATTGCGATTTGGCAGAGCGTATAAATAAACTGAAGGAAGAATGAACTTAAAGTAATTTCTTTATTGGTAATCTGTAATTGGTACATCTTTTTAACATAATGATACAATACAAGCTATTAGACAAACCAAGTGTACAACATTATGCGATAGATACATTCTATGATGTCTAATAAGATCAATACTGTAAAAATCACTCCCATGTTTATGTTTATTGCTGTTCGCTATTAGCTATACGTGAGCTTACCTATCGAAGGACGATATAGTACATTGCCATCCAAGGGTGAAAGTATTTGATTTAGTACATTGCCATCCAAGGGTGAAAGTATTTGATTTAGTCCCGAGACGGTGTTTGGCGCCCGACCGTAGCGAGGGCGCCAATAGTTCAGGGACTAAATAAGTCTTTCAACCGAGCTGAACACTGCTTTTCGTTACGAATACAAAGAAAGTAAAAATAAAAACACGAATCCGAATCTTATGATCTCATCGTGTTAATAAATCTGCTATAGGAAAGTATGAACAAAACTCGAAAAAACAAATGAAGATCGGATTGCCGCTTTCCCGACTATTTTTGTTTTATTTTTTCTGTGACTAGCCAGCATGATTTGACGACTGTCAGTTGATAAAGATTCTCTCTAGGGCTGCTAAGTAATACTTTCAACCCGGTCCTCAGGCAACTTCAGGCTTACTTTCCGAGTATGAGTAGTAAAAATATTATTTTCTATTAAAGTTTTTCCTACACTTCCGGATATTTTATTTTCTATTAAAGTTTTTCCTACACTTCCGGATATTTTTTCATCATCATCTCTTTTTAGGGTTCTGTCTGTACCCAAATGGTAACCAACGGAACCCAATAGAGTACGGACGGACGACGGACGTCAGAGGCTTAGTAATAACTAAGCCCCTGACGTCCGTCGTCCGTCCGTCCGTCTGTCTGCCAGCGGGCTGTATCTCAAGAACCGTGTATTTCTATTGCTGCTATAACAAGTATCAACAAATAATAAAAGTTACTAACACGTATGGATTCTGTCCGAAATAAATAGTTAATAATAAAAGTTAAGATTGATGGTACGGAACCCTTCGTGTGCGAGTCTGAATCGCATTTGGCCGGTTTTTTTTTTTTCGTTTTCTTCTCCCAATCCGTCATAACAAAAGTTTTCGTTACATCCCATTCGTCACACAATCCATCCATCTCTCCGCTGGTATCCCTCTCATTCGCCACATAGTAATACACAGAAGGCTTTACTCGTATTGTTATTTATTACAGAAAATCTTATATCTAAGTTAGTTCCCGATGCGGTTCCTGGTGTAATAAAACTTGTCGTAGATGTCGTCCCACATGCGCTGCGTCTTGGAGTGAGGGTAGTCCATCATCTTCAGCTCCGTGCCAATGTCCATCAGGCGGAAGCTGTCCGGTCTCGTCACCTCCCAGGTCACCTCGCTGTCGTGAGACGGGTTTCTGAAACTCAGACGAATGTCATTGATAAAACTTGGGGGCTCTTTAATCAGGAGTGAATAAGTTACTTCTAGGCAAGCGTGCTCTATTGTCCACATCATCACTTTGCTTAGCTTAGCTTACGTGCGATTGTAGTCTAAACGAGAGCCTATCAATAAAAAGAAGAACGTAGATCAGTATTAAAACAAAACATGTGTTGATAGTTTGGTGTCGTTACGTAAATAGTTTCTTTTTATATTTAGCTGGCATTCATATCTGTACAAGTTTAAAAATTTTACTGCAATAAAAATTCCATATTAAGTATTTTGAAGATTCTACAGAAAAAACTTATTTCGACAAACTTGTAACACTTTAAGGTTAAAACTGGTGTATGCCAAGCTACACAGCTTGGCTCATGGCCAAGGTTGCCTGCTTGTCGGTCTTCTAAAGATTGTACTTCGGTGAGTGTGCCCATGAACTCCACGACCTCATCCTACCGGCCCGCTTCTACCATCGGACATCCAGACGCACTGCAACTTACTATCTCTACCTTTTAGTTATTCCGCCAATTCGCACTAAGCGTTTCCAAACGTCTTTATAATGCGCACAGCAAAAGAGTGGAACTCTCTGTCTGTGTCTCTGTTTCTAAAACCCTAATCTCTTCAAAGTTAGAGTGAACAGGCTCCTTCTGGGTAAGCTGGCTCCATCGTAGACTTTGTCTCTGTCATCTCTGACTAAGACTAGAGTCAAGAGCAAACCCATGATAAAATGAAAGTATAATCAAATGACCATGAGCACATCTGCCAACTTACAAATGTTTAACAAAATTCGTCCAGAGCTTCACAAGCCGCCTCTGCATATTCCCCTCCTCTCCTTCTACAGCCCCGTCGTAGAACAAATAAGCCAGTTCATCAGAATGAGCTGCGCCTGTCTTCGGCACCCCAGGCTCCGATCTGACTCCAAGGTCCCCGGAGTATGAGAACTGGTAGTAGAAGACCTGGGCCGTTGAGGAGTGCAAGCGGACGCTGCGGTGGATGTGGCTGGAGAAGTAGGCGTCCCTGTTGGCGTTGGACAAAGTGATAGAAAACTATGAAGAGAAGTAGTTTTCCTTTATAAAGTACCAGTAGACTTACATCAAACTAGAAACTAGGTACAAAAGCGTGACATTTCTAATTTATATCTATCATTGGATAGTCATAATCATATCTGTACAAAAAATCCTTGTTCTCATTACCTGTGATACGCTAATACCGACGCCATGGTAGCATTTTTCTTGAAATACATGTCTTCAACCAGTCGTCCAGTTTGCTTCCTTTCCCTTTCATTTAGAAACTTCAAATCATCTGGTACTAAAAAACTAGCACCCTTGGACACCCGCCTCAGTACATTAGCTTCTCTCAAAATCGAAACAAACACATAAGCTTCATTGTCGTTGTATCCAATCATCATTGGGACTGAATTACCCTTCTTACTCGATAATAAATCGTATGGTGCTTCGAATAGGAGTCTTTCTTCCTTCTTCGCAGGGTTTTCAACACACATTGCAAAAGGAAAATAAGGAACGTTCATTTTATTTGCTTGTGCTACTAAATCTTCGATTTTTGCATCCACCAAAGAGTTGAAGTTTTCATCGGCGACATCTGTGTTGGTTCCTAAAGCTTTTGCTCGTTCTTCCGCGTCGTAGTTAAAGGACCAAGGACATAGGGCGCTGCCACTCTGTAGTATAGCACCATGGTACAGTCCATTCGCCATGGGGGATAAAATTAAAGCCTCTACCATGGCTGCTCCAAAGCTCTGTCCCGCTACCACCACTTTGGCTGAGTTTCCTTTGAAAGCGACTATGTTGTCCCTAACCCATCGCAGCGCTAGCACTACATCCTTTACGCCGGCGTTGCCTGGTATTTGCTCGTCTCCTGAACATAAGAACCCTAAAGGCCCCACCCTGGAAAAGTCAAATTGCTACTTAGATTCGTGAAAAGGATGTAAGTAAAATTTTTTGCCTAATTAGTAACTTTACCTGTGGAACACTATGACTACTATGATTCCCTCCTGTACTATCTTCCCTGGGTTGTAAGGCCCACTTCCTCCCGTGACCCACACCAGCACAGGCCAGTTACCACCCGCTGCTGTGGGTACGTGGATGTCCAGTTGAAGGCAGTCTTCAGGATTGGAGACCAACGAGCAGGTCATCGATTTGGAGTTTCTAATGTCAGACCAGAGGGGGGCGATACCAGCTCTCTGAAATGTTCAAAGGAAGCATATATATTTTTTTTTTTTAATTTGAACCTCCCTTGTGAGTAGGTACTCAAATTCCCTCAAATATAGTAATTGAGAGAAACTCACCTTAAACCTGCCCATTGAGCCTGTAACATTGGCGTAAGGTATGCCCGTATAGGACACGTACCCGTCCCGGGCCACTCCTCGCAGCTTGCCCTGGGCGATGCTGATCACATCCTGCCTGGTCATCCACATCATTTGTAATATCGCCACTAGTTTATACGGCAACATTGTTAAAGACACTACTTAAAAAATCTGAATCCGAATTGACTTTATTGACAGATTTTCTTAATATATCGTTCCTTTGCCATCTAACGTGTGATAGTCAACTGCTCCTTTTGTGAAACCAGTCCGGTCTGTCGCCATGCGAAACAGCGGGAAATCCCAGTATTTTCACACAATGCGTATATTATGTTAGGTTTTTCAATTTTGTAATGTCAGTATCATACAGATCTCTCCTGTTTATCTGCACCAGTGAGTTTGTTTAGGGTCTTCACAAACTGAGCTAAACTGAGCCTGGAGAAGATATTCTGACTAGCCCTCTGGTTTTGATAGCATATCTTTCCGGATGTCTTGGTAAGCTTTCATTGTAATATGACACTAGATCTGCCAGCGACTTGGCCCGCATTATCCCTAGGGAACATACTCCCGAGGTATATATGGCCTATGTGTTATTTTTGTTGTGTGTTTTGTATGTGTTCTACCTTTGTGCCAAATTTTATGAAGATTCTTTCAGACGTTCAGATGGACGGACGTTTGATACTCTTTCAAGTAACAAACATCCGTCCATCTACCCTCACAAACTTTCGCATTTATAATATTAAGTAGGAAGAAGGATTGCATCTGCTAAATGCGGTTTGAATATTATTTAAATCTAAAATAAAAAATATGTCATCTAAATTCGGGTAGAGTTACCTATATCAACAGGTGAAGACGAAATGGAAAGCTGCGAATCAAGTTCTAGAAACAATTCCTCTTAGATCATAATTACTTTTTAGAACATTAACTATTAACCCTTAAAAACAATCCCTGAATTAAACAATATATAGAAATAAAAATACAATATCCACGTCCGTTCATCGCAATTCTTTTATTTGATGCTTCAATCGAACGCCACAGCACGCGAACACACGGCATTGTACTCTCGGCGTCACAACATTAGAAAGTGAAGTATTTACACGCGCTGTGCGAGTAACTAACAGTAGACACTTAAATAATAATACGGTACATCAGTCGCTTCATAACGCATCGGGAATGCCTGGATCACGAAGTAGAAATGCTAAACTGACAGATTCTGATATGATGAACGCAATGTCCACAGATATTGAAGGAAAAGATCTTGGTTATGATTCGAAAAATGAAATCAATTTGATCTTCGTACTTACTAAAAACATATGCAACAAAAACAACTTATACAAAACACAAACCAACATAAAACATATTTTCAAAAAATTAAATTCCGTTTGAATATTTGTTGGCTCTTGTGTTTAGAATATCTGCCTCGCGATCTTCATGGATTTGTACAAACTTATTATCTTTAAAAAAATTACTTACATTAACTTAAAAGTAAATATTTGCGGGCGGATAATTTTGTGATCTATAGCCTAGTTTAGTTTTATGAGATCAATCTTTACGAGTCTAGAAAGCTCAACTGTTGTTCAAGAACCACGGTTGAGCTTTATTAGAGCTCAAATTTGATTACAATTGCTTCGTAAAACAAGACCAGGTCTAAAGACAATCTAGCTGTTCCTATAAATCCGGATCATCAAACTAAAAAAATGTGGTCCTCATTGAATTACACTGTTTCACATAACACACAACTATGTCATCAGTAAAACCGATTTCATTTCAAAGGTTTAATTACAGACTGTTTGAAAATTTATCATTACAATCATCATTTACTTTCATAAAACCTTCCAAGTACAAATTGCAATCTTCAATATTGAAGAACAAGAAATTGAACCATAGAAGTTTAGAAATTTCATCAGTTACCGACTAGATTTGTGACATAAAATTTACTCTAAATAAATTAATCCTATATAAAGCACAGAATCAAACCACATACCGACAAATAGTTCCCGACATAGCTGGTCCTAGATGATTAGGATCCAATTTAAATGCACGATCTTTTGGTTCAGACACTTTCACTGAAGACACTGCACTGACTATCAATTATTTACAGCACCGTCACTGCAGCCTTTACTTCAGTCCCTTGTTGTTGGTCAAGCTGTCGAAGAATTCGATGATGTCCACTTGTCTCGCTGAGAAGTCCTTGCTCTGCACCAGCGTGGGGGACCTGATGTCTTCCAACTGGTGGCCGTTGTCCGCCGGCCATATTGAATGCAGGTCTTCACAGATCGGTTGACTGGAATAGAGATAATGAAGAAGTTTTTAAGAATGTTGGAGGATTCATAACTTATTAATGATTTTCAATTTCTACTTGCACGGTATCGTTACTTCACGGTTTCCGAGATTTAACAAAACATTTTAATAGGCTTCAAAATTATTTTAAAAGATATTTCAATATGTAGCAATTACCTGCACGTCATAAAGTTGACAAAGAATTCGGTCATCAACTTCCTCATGCAAATATCATCGACAGAAGGCTTCGCGGCCCCCGGAGCATTGAGGACAGAGTTCGCCTTGAACACATAAGTGAGGTCCTCGATGTGGCCCACTCCGTCATAGCTGAGCCCCGTCGCCTCCTTGATGACGTTGCTGTGACCTTCGTACGCGAATCTGTACAGGAACACCGGTGCTCCACCAGTCTCTGCTCGTTTCTGTGCCAACTTCAACGCAGGGTACTCATAATAAGCGTCCGAACACGATTTCACGAAACTATCCATAGTTATCGTACCGTTAAAGTATTTTCTATCGATCTTTTTTGCCACATCCATCACGAACTTAGGAGGAGTCATGAATATAGTCCTGGGCGGTACAATTAAAGCAGGATTCGCTTGAACCTTTTTTAGCAGTTCAAACTCTTCTAGTCGTTTGCGGAACGTCTCGCATTCAGCAGTAGTGAATCCAACGAGGAGTGGAATATTCTTACCACGTCCGTTGGCAAGTAAGATTTCTGGGTCATCATCGATGATGGTCGTGACTCCAGGTAGTGGTGACTCTACTGTGGGTACGAAGGTCGTTAAGCCAGTCATGTCTAAAAGGATTTTGTTGGCTTCGCTAAGTTTCTCTGCAGGCAGGTTGATGAGCTGGCGGTGGATGTCGTCGGGGTCGGTGGACGTGATCCCCAGGATGGTCAGCAGGTGCTTGCTCATGAACTGCGCGAATGCTGGAGAGGGGCTGTAGAATGTCGAGGCGGCTGTTCCACTCATTAGGATCGCTCTGAAATTAAACAAATATAAAAATTGAGCATTCTTAAGGAACAGTAACGCCATATTATCTTCTTATGTGTTCCAAAGTAACTTTATTTATATCAATCGAAAATAAAGTGTGAATAAATGACATATGAAGTCCCAAAGTCGATTCTTAGTAAACAACAACAAAATACAGAACACAAATGAAAAAGCAGTCCTGGATACTTCGAACCCAGAAAACCACAACCAAAAAACGAGAGCTTGAAAGTCAACCAACCTTCTAAACAGCCCTTCAGTGGCTTGGGACAACGTGAGCAAATGCGCGGCCGCAGCGCCGGCACTCTGCCCCATAATCGTGACGTCATCGGGGTCACCTCCGAAGTACTTGGCATTCCTCTTCACCCAGTTCAGCAGCGTCACCTGGTCCCGAAGGCCAGCGTTACCGGGGATCTGTGTCGTGTTCATTGACAGGAAACCGAACACGTTCAACCTGGAACATTTAATTTCAGTTGTTTAAATGCAAACTCATGTTCAATTAGATAGCCAATGCTACCAGAACTTTTGAAACTTCTTATTACTGCTCAATGCTGAAGATCTTGCTTTATGCTAAATTTATTCTTACTATTGTTACAGCATGCACTCTTTGCTAGATTCAAAAAACATTTAAAAATTAAAATTACCTGTAATTAAACGTGATCACGATGACATTCTTGCTGACTAAATATTCTGGACCATGTAGATCTGCGTCACCAGACCCAAAGGCGAATCCTCCACCGTGTATAAACACCAGGATCGGTAGGAGACTGGACGTGACCTCCCGTGGGATTGGTGGTAGGAGCTGTCGAACTTGTCTCCGAGGAAGCAGGGGGAGGGCGTCTAAGGGCACGTGGATGTTGGCGTAGATACAAGCCTCGTTCTGTCGCAGCACCTGCGTCTGGTTCATCATCCTCCCGTAAAGGACTTCCGTTTGTAAGCATATTGGACCCTCGTGTGTTGCGTTGATGACGTCCCAATGATCTGCTGGTATCAACTCCTGAAAGGATTAGATTTGAGTTTATGAATAAACGTTGCGATTTCATTAATTTCTCAGGCTAACTAGATATTTTTCTGGACTAAAAGAATTTCTGGATCAGCAGGGAATAACAAATAAATTAACAGCGTTACTTATGAGTTCTCACAATCCAAGCTGTGTCAGGATCCAACATGATCGGAGCTAGTTTTGAAAAACTATTGCATCATGTTGCCCATAATATAATTGCTATTAACTGTTTAGCTAGATGGTAGGTTTTGGGCCACTCGAATCGTAAGGTACTTTCGATTCAACAACACGAAGAAAAATAAGAATAAATTCAACATTTTCTCACCTTAAACCTCAGCTTTCCCACGGGCTGCTTGGCGTAAGGCACTCCTCGGAAGCTGGCGTAGGGGAAGCCGTTCTCCGCCAGCCTCTGCATGCCGCAGACCAGGCCCCTGTCGGTCTGTAGGGGGGGCGCTCCTCTACACTTGGCACCCGGTGGAGACGGGGACGCAAGCGCTGTGCATGCTGGAATGGAAAAAGAGACAAATTAGTACTGAAAGTAGATTGGTACCTACATGTTTGTCGCAGATGGCGATAATTAGAAAAATATTGAAGAAAGATGTTTTGCGCCGACGCAAAATTAGGTAACGAAAGGAGAAGAAGATGTCTGTCAAATAACAAGGGTTGGAGAAACTGTGGGCCTAAATTGTACAAAAGTAAAGTAAAAGTTGAGTGCCCGGAGACAAGGATGGCGGTCGCAGCCTCGCAGCGGACCACATTGACTAAGGATACGGTGAGACGAACTTGTTAGATGCCGTCAAGACTAGTAGAGATTACATGAAGTGAAAAGAGTATTGAAGCAGGCCTTTACCTAGAGATGATAAACTAACGAAATTGATTTGAATTTTTAAAAATAAAACAATGTGAGAAAACCACGAGAGTTAGACTTTTACGCCAAAGAAACAATAAACTATTTTTTAAACATTGTATATGCTTGAGCGACAAGGTAGCAAAACTTGTTAATTAAGTGATTAATGTTCTTCCTGATATGCTAGAAAATAGAACTCAAACTGGATTTGCTAATGTTCGAAATATTTAATATTTGATAATATTGTGATGGGGCTATAAATAGTTGTATACTTGATGACCTTAAAGCGAATAATCAAAGAGACTTGAAAAAAACTAGTTGACAAAGCAGAAGTATTCGTATTCCATCAGATTTGTTACATCATATGATCAAAAGAAGCCATCGCTTGCTTTACTATACGAGTACTTTATAGCTTACTTGACATATTTAGCCTTGCACGTCACCTAAGTAAATAATCGTTTCTATGACGTTGAAGGACTATCATATTACCCTGTTACTAAGTTGTGGATGTAAGTTTGGCGGTCTGAAAATACTGGCAGCTACATTCAGCTAGACAGGAAGCTGACCCCCACATGTTTGGTAAGAGGCTAGGTAGAATAATATTACAACTTGCCCGCGACTTCGTTCGGCATATCCTTGTTTTCCTATCCAGTAGGAATTTCAGGAAATCCTCTGTTAGTACTTCCTTACACTCCCAATGACGTATTATATATAGAGACACGTCATAAACCAACATCGCGGCGCTTAAAAACGGCGAAAATACTAGATAGCTACTAATACGCATGAAGAAAGGGAAAGAAAATATGTCACCGTACGGCGGGATGCCTGTTGCTAGAGGGAGATAAATACACATCTTCAGTTACGTCACAGGATAAGTAATAGTCAAATTGACATCAAAACAAACGTAGTGTCGCGCGACAGGTCGGTGCGTAACTAAGCGCGATGTGGCCAATTGGCTTCATTTCTTGTTGTCATTTTAGAGTGCGGACAACGTATCTATAGGTTTATATATCATTGTACACTCCCCAAGGAACTTACATGCCTAATTTCAGCTTTCTACGACCAGTGTGCCAGTTCCACTAATTTTCACATTCTTTTAGGCTTTTTTTTCACAGTTTGCGATTGACATGCAAATGCGAAAATTGTTTAAAAATTAGTAGAATTGGCCCTAAGTAGTTTCGGCTGTGTGTACTCTGTCTGTCAGTCAGTTACAGAAGAATAACATCACGTTGAAGCATATTCTCTTGAGATGATGATTACATTTGTGATTCTCAGTTATGATGATGATTAGATTTTTTCTTGTATGGTTACATTTTGAGGTCTTTTTTGCTACTTATTGACGTATCGCTTAGTACTTACTTTGCATTACTAAAGCAATGTCGTTGACCTCAGTAAGTTTAACGCCTATCGTATCTCCTTCCGGTCCGTTTTCGCATATTTGGTGCGGAACTCTAAAAACAGCCACGTAGCTACTTTAAATTCTGCACACCATGGCAACAGGATAGTGTTTGCTAAATAACGGGAACGTAAATATGCTGGACTGTTGCTACCCGGCTTAGCTCTAGTGGCCTACCACGCAGGAAACGGCCAATTTTTCTGGTTAAAAGTAGGAAATGAGTAGTAGATAGTTAAGAGTGTGTATTCCGTCCACTAGTTAATCGTTTTTTATTAATTGTGGTAAATTTAAGACACGAAGATAAAAAACCGCTCTGTTGTGCACTAAAGAAATATATCTATTATTTTTTGACAGCTATTTTTAATACATAACTCATGGCTAAATAGCCAATACGGCAATTATTGCTAAAAGTGGCCACTTTTAGCAAAAATATCGACTTTGGCAACTATTTATGTTCTAAAGTACAAAACATAACTCTCAAAACATAATAAATACATTTCTTCAGTGCACTACAGAGCGGTTTTTTATCTACGTGTCTTAAATTTACCACAAATAATAAAAAACGATTGGCGGCGCTAGTGGAGGAAATACACGCTCTTAAGTTTTATATAAATACGATAGTTTCCTGGATCGGTTAACTAATAGTACATACGCCTAAGAGAACAACTTTTCCGTTGCACTAAAATATCGATTTTTATGTTGACATATGTAGTGGTGTCTCAGTATACCCCTATAATTTTTGGAGGAATTCTGCTACCTAAGTTGTGGTTATTCTTACGGCTTCATATGGGACCGAATCACAATAGTGACCCCATGTTTGGCCTAGGACACTTTGTTTAGGTATTGCTCAATTAGGAAGCCGGAATTGGTACTAACGAATATTATATGCCAAACATGATGTGGAAGTTTTGGGCCACTTCGATACCAAGTTGGCATAAACAATAAGTGACCTTCGAGAAGAGGTTCCCAGACAAAAATAAACTGAAATCGTGCCGTGGCATTGTCGTCTCGCCCCTATCCACGGGTGCCTGGACAACATGAGGTTAAACTTTCTAAAATAAACACTATTTTTCAATGGATATTAAAAATGAAAAGTGCACACCTATGTTCTAATCCAGGACATAATCAACCTAAGTAAAAAAAAAAAAAAGTAAGTAAGTAATAAATAAATAAATAAATAAGTACCAAAGGCCTGGTTGATTAACAAACATTATTTTTCACAGTAAAAACATTATTAAGCAATAGAGTATTTCTTGTGCTGATACTTATTTATTTATTATATATTTATTCATATAAATCGTACACCTAAGACTACCTACAGTACTGTCTTTCCTTTCTCTTTAAAATCCATCCAAAGGTTGTCTTTAAAAGATCGCCCTTAGCGATAAGGCCGCCCATTTGTCACCCTATGTAATGTTTTCTTCATCTATTTTTCTATAACTTATATGGTGTACATAACAAAGAGTATTTTATTATATTCTATACATACGAGTATCGTGTAACGTAAGTAATAAACTTCATAGCTCTAGAAGTCTAGAGACACAAATCACCGGCCGTACGAAATGGCGCCAAGTTTTTGTCACTCATGAAACCAGTCGGTGTTGTGGGAGGACCTTGTCGGCTGGGCCAGGCACGTGTAACGGGCCGCCCGGACGTACTCGTACACATGAAGTGTTCGTCGCGCTACGTTTGACCTTACGCGGGTCACCTAGTAGCATAGGTGTTTAAACATGCCTTGTTTTATAACTAACTCGCTGACCCGTCTGCGTCACATTTTCCATTATTGCTCCGCTTCTATTTGTCTTAGCGTGATGATATATAGCCTATAACCTTCCTCGATAAATGGGCTATCTAACACTGAAAGAATTTTTCAAATCGGTCCAGGAGTTTCGGAGCCTATTCAATTCAAACAAACAAACAAATCTTTCCTCTTTATAATATTAGTGTAGACTAACTGATGCCCACGGCTTCGCTAGCTTGACAAAGTAATATACTAAAAATACCATTATTATACCATTGGTGAAAACAGCTTGGAATCGCTGCAGTAGTTTTTGAGTTTATCGCGAACAGACAGACAGATGCGGCGGAAGACTTTGTTTTATAATATGTAGTGATAGTTCTTAATTTTCAAAGTTTCATACAAAGTATGATTACATTGACTACGTCAGTTTGGAATTGTATCTGGGATCCCTCGCTCTGACACGCTTGCGGAATTTTTGTTTTATCGTCCCGTACTTAAAGGGTAACCAATGGAACCCTATTACTAAGCTTCCCCTGTCTGTCTGTCCGTCCGTCTGTCTGTCAGCGGCCTATACCTCAAAAACCGTAATAGGTAGGCAGTTGAAATTTTCACAGATTTTTACTGCCGCTATAACAAAAAATAATAAAAATTAAGATTTATGGTACGGAAGCCTTCGTGTGCGAGTTCGACTCGCACTTGGCTGAGTTTTTTAATTATCATTGATAGGATCGTGGATAATTGGTAGGAGCTCGTGGCTAAATATCAACCGCCGCACAGGCCGATCTTCAAGGTTAAGCAACGCTTGCCGAGGTTGATCTGTGGATGGGTGACCATCTTAACATACCGAGTTTCCTCCGTGCCTCGGAAACGGTGCACGTTAAGCTGTTGGTCCCGGCTGTCATTTGGAGATCTTTGGCAGTCGTTACGGATAGTTAGAAGCCAGAAAATCTGACACCAGTCTTGCCAAGGAGAACCGTGTTAACCAGTTAATGGGTTGTGGAGGTCTGGCAGGCAGCCGCTCCACGTAAAATACTGGTTTTCAGCTAACTCCGGTTAGACTGGAGGCCGACCCCAATATAGTTGGGAAAAGGCTAGACCGAGGATGAGGATCACGTTAGACCAATATCTCATCTGATGGTAAGCGATGATGTAGTTGACGACGGAGCTCGCAAGCCTAAAAGTAACCTATTCACCCTTAACTTAAGCTTCAAGCCAAAACTAGAACAAGTAGTCCAACCAAAGTGAATATTAGGTATTAAATTAAAAGATAAGATTCTGTAAACATAGATATAACACACAGGCCAAGATCCTGTAAACAAATGTAAACAAATAGATATACAGGTACTTAGTACCTATTAACCTACTTGTTATCAATTTACGCGTGTACTGATTTTTCACAATTAGCAGATTCCTAAGCTGACTCCTGGGGATGACCTTGTTTAATTTCATAAACTCAAGTTTCGTACTTGTGATTTTGTGGAGATTACGTTATAACCACGAGTGTTCATACAAAACTAATGGAAATAAGAGGAGAGGAACTCTCTCTTTCCGAACACATTAAATCCTAATCTGTTAAAAATTAAGCTCACTCCTCGTCTCTGTCACCTCTAACCCTTACTAGAGGCAAGATCAAACTCATCTCAAATAAAAAAGGGATTATATGAATTGTTTGTAAAAGAGGGTCTCTCAAATTCCTGCACCTGTTGTGAAAATTCTTTAAAAAAAAAGAAAGCTGTATTAGTGGTGTGTCATAGGCTACTTCTATCACAAAAAACACGGGGTCAAGCTTTTCTAATAAGATATGAAGCTCGAATTGATAAATAAATCTCCGTATTGTATTGGACTGAAACTTGATGACGAATATTATTTCATTAGGTTGTTGGAAACTATTTTTAAAAGCGGTGTGGTCGTTATTTTCGTTTAAACAATGGAACAGTAAATCTAGCAATTAGCATTAATAATTCAAACTTTAAATAACACATTCTTATGTAAATGTTAGATATTATTATATCATTATATTCGAGAAACGATCTGGGAATATTTTAAGTTTATTTATAATATGTGAATTCATGAATAAACATAACACTCATTTTATTCAAATTATGTTGTCAACATTTATATACTTAAACGAAATATTATCAATAGACTCAAAAATATAACAATTCACATACCGTATCGTACGTTACTTATATACGTCGTTATGGTTTAAAATAAAGAATTAAGAATTTCCTAACACGTTAGTATGGAAGAAAAACGTTTCAAGTTCTAAATTATAAATAAAAAATAAATAAATAAATTACCAGTATTTTTTTTTATTTTTTTATTTGAAATGTAAACCTTTGCATACCCATGTGTCGGTAAAATATGGAGAACTTTATTATTATAAAAACAACTATGTATGTACCATACCCATGTTTGCAAAGCAATAAAATGATTATGATGATTATGATTATGATTTTCTATTCCATTTTGATTCCGAATCTGATGTAGGTATACAAGTTCAATCAACTCCTAAATGCGATATTTTATATTTCTTAACATAATAATATTATCTACTAAATCGCTGAACCGATTTTTCAATTTTAATGAGACAGTTGAGACCCGGACTACTATTTGCAAAAATCTATATTAACGCAATCGAAGACGCGGGTAAAAGCTAGTATTAAACAATTATAATTATTAAAATAATTGTAACATACATACAACAATTTTGTCACGAAGTTACGTCGATCTCAAATCTCATGAGCAAGCGTTTCGTAGGCTGAGCTCGTAGCACGTAGCCGTAGCAAAGTGCTACGAGAGCTACGAGACTTAGAAAGTGCTACGCGGTCATCTCTCGTGTAATGAGATTATTTTAAAGACCCGTCTGAATTGGGTTATTCTTACCTAATGTGTTTAACTTACAATGAAGTCATTATGGCGTTACCAAAATAGAATGTATTAGTCACCGGAAAATAGCAAACGCCGTAAGATTGTAAAATATCGCGTGAAATTGTAAACTATTTTCTCTAAATTAGACACGGATTTATTGGGAACTATTGAATTTGGATGGGATATATTATATACAAAACGATATTTTCATAATATTTCGAGAAATTAAAATCTAATCAAGATTTATTACTATTTTACATAGTCTGCCACTTTCCGGTGACATATCTATACATCTATACTATCTATACTTCTATACTAATATTATAAAGAGGTAACATTTGTTTGTAAGTTTGTATGTAGGGGGTAATCTTAGGAAAAACTGGTCCGATTTGAAAAATTCTTTCAGTATTAGATAGCCCATTTATCGAGGAAGGCTATAGGCTACATATTATCGCGCTAAGACTAAAAGGAGCCGAGCATTAATGGAAAACGTGACGCAGATGAAGTTGCGTGGGTCAGCTAGTTTATGATAAGGGCTAAAAAAAAATGTCAATTCCAAGAAGACATGTTCTTTTCAGTTTCTTGCAGATCTTACGGATTATAATATCAAGTTTATTGATATTAAGTATATGGAACAACTAGTGGTGAGGTGTAAGGGGGTAATTAACCGATTCCTTACACACGATAAGGTGACATACATTTTCACAAAGTAACTTGATTTATTTTTTAAACCTTTCCATGACTTACTAAAGAAACTGTGGTATTCCACACGTGCGGATTATGTTCACAACAAAGTTTTTCATGTCGATGTACTCAATTAAATGATAAATGACTGATGCGCCTGCGTTGGCCGGTGAGCTATGACGTCAAGAACTACAAAGTTGCAAGTGGTGTAAAAACATATCAATTTGCTAAATTGCTTTTTCATCCGTGTCTGGATCGGTAGACGTCGAGGTTTTGACAACATTTGTTTTACAAAGTTGTAGCCGAATATTATCACTAAACTACATAGTATTCAGTGCACCGGGTGCAAACTTGAAGTTACTGCCAAGGTCGTCAAAAAAGGTTTCAGATTTTTATCAGTCTGAATTTTAAGGTTTTAATAACTTCAGTTGATTTGTTGCGAATTATACTAATAGAATTATATATATATATAATTATATAGAATTGGAACTTTACTTGACTAACGAAATGTTACGTGAAAACTGTCACAAAATTCACAAAACCCAAAAAAAAAACCGTATCTCAAAATTTGGAGAGAAAAACCACTGTAAAATCACAAACGAAGAAATAAAAAGTTTGAACACAAACTTAGTTTGGTCGAATCACTGCGCGCTATCTGTGAACTCACCGTGCACCGCGAGGGCGAGCGCTATCAAGTGCGTGTTCATCTCGGCTGGTGTCGGGCACCACACTGGCCCGACCGCCGCCTCCGCCCCGTATATATGCCCGGACCGGCTCGCCAGCATGCGCACACCCGCTCCAGATCCAAAAAGCCACAAAACTGGCCATAAACAAAAAAAAAACTACTCGTTGATTGAGAACTGTAACACGGAACTAATTTAAAAAAATGAAAATCGAAGGTTGCAAAATAATGCTTACTTTAGCTAAACATAGCTAAGTACAGTATAAATTTTCATAACATATTTGTGCTGTAATAAGATAATTACATATTTCCATTGTTTAGGAGGATGTATTTACGCTCGCGAGATTTTCTTGCGAGATCCTCGCTTGGCACGTGGAACGAGTTAGACAACTCATTCATAAGAAATGTTGGTTCGGAATAATCCTTTTGACACTTTATGCCAACTGAAATCATGTTTTAGCTACATTCATGCCCAAGCGCTTTCAGTCAGACATCATAATATGGTTGACTGACCACAAAGAGGTCCAATATTACCATGGGCAAACAGTTACCATCTCAACCAATGACAGCAGACAATGAGTGATTCTAGAAAAACCGGCCAAGTGTGAGTCGGACTCTCACACAAAGGGTTTCGTAGCATAATCCGAAAAAAATAACACGTTTTTTGTATGGGATTGGGGATCTTGATTCGGATTTTATTTTATTATTTGTTGTTGCAGCGGCAATAGAAATACACACTGTGAAACTTTTAACAGTCTACCTGGTATGGTTCTTGAGATACAGCCCGCTGACAGTCAGTCAGACGTACAGAAGGACTGCGGAGGCTTAGTATTAGGGTTCCGTAGGTGACCCTTCGGGTACGGAACCTTACAAAGAGCTGTCCATTTGAAGAACGCTTTTCAAAATATGTTTTCCAAGTATTCCTTGCACTGTCTCCTACCATAGTAAAAGTTCAAAATCAGCCTTCAGTTAAACTAGTGAAAATCGCCCAAATGTTCCCCTGACGTCACCAAACTGCACTATGTTATAACAGAAACATAGTTGCGATAAGGTCACTCTGATTTCGTCTGACGGCAATAGTATTGCCACCTGAGCCGCCCACGTGCAAAAACTTTTAATAATGAGCACCTCTATAAATACCCGCGCGTGTGCACCGGGCGCAGCTCTATAGCTAGAGTAGTTCGCACGTGTAGCCTTCGGAAGCGTGCCAGCGGCTCTTCCACTAACTATTATGTATATTTTTATTTCTATTCATTCATGGAAACTTCTGAATTGCCGTGAGAAAAAAAAATGAAATGTGAAAAGACGCCATCGATATTCAAGGCCAAAGTTCCCCAAAATTGTTTGTTTTTTTTTTTTTTTTCTTTAACGGTACGTATTAAGTTTGCTCTAAATTGCATCATTCTTCATTTATGCAATGTTTATATTTTTTTGTAATAAGGAAAAATGCCATCACGTTTCTAATTTAAGTAAAAATTGTTACTAACACTATGGACCCCGGTCTGAAATAAAATTATTCTATTCTCTATTCTCTAATTACACCAAACTGTGAAAAGGTACTTACAGCCCTTATTTTTATTTAGCGGAGGTAAAACTTTGAAACTGCTGAATATTGGAAAGATATTCTTTCAAAAAACCTTATTTATCGGAAGTGTCGTAGACAAGTAATCGCATAATCATTTAATAGCATATTCATCCACCCTATGTATCTGCCGTGGATAACTATTATGGGGTACTCATGTAATCTTAGATAAGTACTTAGTTAAGAGTTGAAAGCTGTTGTATTATCCCTAAAAATAAATAAATAAAACAAGTAGTCTTTTTTTGCAAATGTAAATCTTTATAGAGGTCCTCCTGCCCTGAACAGACGGAAGGAGTTCTTATAAACTCACGGGAACTGGAGTACTTGCGCAGTTCGTCTCACTTACCCTGTTATTTATTCGCATGAAGGCAAGAGGCAACATCACCCTCTGATGACGTAGGTGACGCTGACGGCCGCAGTTGGTCTTGAGAGGCGCTCGCAGAACGGCGCCGCCATCTTAGTTCTGGGTTTGTTTAGGCGACAGACTCATCAGTCTGTCACCTGCCTGCTGCGGACCGAACATCATTGCGCCCTCCGGTACCTGGTGCGTCTGGTACGAATAAGGAGTTTGTGTCCTTTTTTTACTGTTGATTGGCGTACGTTTGACCACTACCTCACCTGATGTTAAGCGATGATGTGGTCTAAGATGGAGCACGCTTGCCTAGAAGTAACCTATTCACTCTTGACTTAAAGTCTCCCAGGTTGTCCCCTTCTCTCCAAAGGACTCATAAGTACTGCCATCCTTTAGCCTCTGCTGGCACTTAGATCTGTCTCATATTGTAACCTGTCACTCAAGATAATGTTTATATCCTTGAACATATTTTTGTATTCATATGTCCAAATGAATCCACACGAGCCTGTATGTACTTGTCTAACCAAATACAAACCGGTTCATATGTGAATGATGTAGTTACATAATATTTTACTACACAATCCTGAACTTGTTTCGTAAAAAAAACAGGTCAACGACTTGAAAAAACAAGGAAATTAATTATTCATAGAAGCCGTGGCTAGAATTAACTGGATGTTTTGATATCCTGTTTGAAACATTTTTTATTCTTGTTTGAAAATAGAATACACGTAATTAAAAGAGGGGCGTCAAAGAAGGAGAGGTTTTCTTATGATGTTTTCCTTTGCCGTTGATTGTGAAGTTCAAATAATTAAAAATTAAAACTACGAACATGAGTTACTTTCTCCTAAGGTGGAAGCTCCAGGGTAGCCCGCGAAATTCAAATATTTTTTTTGTTTTTTGCAATTTGCCGGTCAGCGTGAAGCTGTATGTTGAACAGAATACGGTTCGCGATCGTAAAGAGCATTTATCTAGAGGATTATAACCATTTGAATCATCAATATAACCCTCTAAGTTCATAGAACTCGATTGAAATTTCGTCAAAAAGTCACCTTAAACTAGCTTTTTCCCGCGACTTAGTACGCGCATCTCCCGTTATTTCCCGTTACCGTATAGCCTTCCGTATGACAGTGGACATAATTTACAAAAAAAAAATATAGCCTCTGTCATACGGAATTTTCTAAACCCGACAGGTAGTTCCAGAGATTATCGCTTTCAAACAAACAAAACAATCTCTTCAGCTTTATTATATTAGTATAGATAGATTAGTCGAAGAATTTACTCATTCAGGGAACTGATAAATAAAAAATAAAAACCTCTTATCTCTTTCCAAAATCTCAAGATTCGGAATAATACTTTCAATAGCAATTTATTTACAGAATACTGTTTTCTTTTTCAGGTAAATGTTGGTGTTTTCCACTTCGGAAGCCTACCCAGAGCGCGTACCAACTAACTGAATTGACTACTAAAAGGTATTTCCTATAGCATTATTTCACGGCTGGCCCCAGTTTGGTATGAGGCAGTATTCAAAGGCTTCAATATCAGTTTCACTTTTCTTCACAAGAATTTGAAATTGAGTGACGAACGTTTCACCCCCTCCCGAACCCATTTTGCTATTGTTTTGTCTAGATCGCGCTAATCTCAAAAACAACTGGTTCGAATTGAGAAAATATTTTAGTGTTGGAAAGCCCATTTATCGAGGACGTGTGAAATGTGACGCAGACGAAGTTGCGTGGCTCAGCTAGTTAAAATAATATTAGCTTGTGACTAAATAATATCAGCCGCACGGTTTCGATCTTCGAGGTTATGCGTGCTTTCCGTGACTCGGGAAGCACGTTAAGCCGTTGAGCTCGGCTTTCATTTGTACATCTTTGACAGTAATAACGGATAATCGGACACCAGTTTTTTCAAGGGATACATATTTCCCAGTTACTGGGTTGTGGAGGGCAAGTAGGCAGTCGCTCATGCAAAATACTGGTGCTCGGCTGCACCAGGTTTGACTAGAGCCGACCCCAACGTTGTTGAGAAAAGGGTTTTCAGATTGATAAGTTCTTTGGCCTAAAATTGCAGAAGACCGGGAAACGTGAGGCTTGTTGTGAGACAGTCCAGACTGATAATAATATGAGAAATATAAGCATTGTCCTAATGTTAAGCTGGCAATGCTGATGCAATTATAGCAGTGAGTTGGGTAAATAAGGCAAAAATTAAAAGTCACTATGCAGTTATTTTTGCACTTGAACTGAATATAAACAATCGATTCCAAAATTTAGCTAGCAACTGTAATCGGTGCACCTCAAGAGCAATCCGCTTTTAACCTACCTCTCGACGAGATAAACATAAAAACAATACAAATTATAAAACAAGAAAAAGTAGGTAATAAATTTTCAAATGACCTGAAAAAACAGCGTCGTTCTTACCATTGTGCTATCTTGCACATGTAACTATTCAACAATGGAGGTAAAAGACACACTGCAAATAAAAACGGTCAAGCGCAAGTCGGACTTGTGCACCGAGGGTTCCGTGCCATCATATAAAACGTGAAATTCTAAATAATAATAATAATAAATATAAAGAGGAAAACTTTGTTTGTTTGTTTGATTGTAATGAATAGGCTCAAAAACTACTGGACCGATTTTAAAAATTCTTTCACCATTCGAAAGCTACACTATCCACGAGTAACATAGGCTATATTTTATTTTGGAAAAAAATAGTTCTAAATAAAACTTGTCAAAATGTAAATAAAATGGAGGTGTTTTGGCAATTTGCGATTGTGAACGCTCCTTCAAAATACGAAAATGGATCTCTCAAATAAAATTCTAGATTCCCTGTCGTCGTACTATGGACCACAACATTGTTATTAACTGATAAAATCTGTGAAAACGTCACCTTATCACGTATGTTGTGCCGCTGTTTAAGTGTGCATTATGTACAGACACGTAACTTAGTACTGCTGAATCAATCATCAATATCTTCACAATCCGTGCACTCCTGAACGTGATGAATTCCACAGAACCACTTTCGTCATCATTTTCTCGCTTTATCTCGATTTATTTGTGATCGACGCACATGGCTTCTTCTATACTTTCCTATAAGTCGTGATCTCTCTTTATACATACCTATCATCGTCCTGACTCAAAATTTTCCACACGATAGTTTTATCGTTTCATCAAAGTCAAAGTCAAAGTATTTATTAGTGTGTTTTTTGGTGATACAATAGGTCTTATAATTAGGATATGGTAACTCAAAAAACTACCCATTAGGGCATACACTATTTAACAATTTAAGAATATAAAATTGATATTACAACAAATTAACATAAACAATAGGTACTTAGAATACAATCTATTTTATAATAACCATTTTGAATACAGTTAATAGGTCAAGTTTTTGAATTGTCAAGCATAGGTAAATACATAATTATCATTTAGTTTATTACATTTTGTCAAAAAGGAATTCGTCAATAGTATAGTAGTATTTTTCAGTCAATAAGTTATTTAATCTCATCAGTTAAGTGATAGCCGATTTCAGTTAGCGATGCGACTGTAGTTTAATGTAACTGAAATAGCGATAAGCAAGAAACGTAGAGCAAACTTTTATCGGGCTAAAGGGTTCGATAAAGTTTAACATGAATCTTGAAAACGAGGGTATTGCGTTAAAATGTTTGTCTTATCACATGCAATTATATTGCTATTTACTGGAGGAGTTCCGCAAGGTCATATTTTAGGTCCGGTCCTGTAGCTATTTGACATCCAATTTTAATTATCTTTAGAAGTTTATTTTTTCGTTATCTGTGGTCGTGCTATCTCTCGCTGGCACACCTATAAAGATCTGCTTCGACTTTTTGTACCTCGGGTCGCTTGTCCAGGGGATGAAGATATAGACCAAGCCGTAACTTGCTGGTTCGGTGTTTAATGGAAGGTCACCAAACCAACGACTGACCTCGACTAGCATTTCTTAACTTGGAAGATCAATACTTGCAGATATTAGTATTCCGTGGCCACGAGCTTTTTAAATCATAATATTAAGTAGCAATAGGGAAGTTTTAGTATCAGATTCTGGAGTCAAACAGAAAATAAAAATGATAAGATTTGACACAAACTTACAAAAGAGCATGCGTCGTGAACGAAATAATCAATTAATTATAATTAAGTACTTCTTGTTTATTTAAGAAAACCATTTTATTTATAAAATAAACTGCATAAAGATAGAGATAAAGATAGTTATTTAATATCACGTGATTAAAAAAAAAATGTGGGCTTATAAGAATGGTTACCTTGACCGACACTGACGCAGTAAGTATACGTACCTACTTACTGCCGGAATAAGATGCACTTGATAAGTAGCCCGCGCAACCTTGATGACATTCCAGTTATCGTCATATCTATAGTTGCCGCTTTTTTTTAATATAAGAAAAAGAAGAGAAGAGAGAAAGAATCAAAGACAGAAGAGAAGAGAAAAGAAGAGAGAAGAGTATTCTATTCTTTTCTATTTTTTTATTAACCTAACTTCAAAAAAGAATGAGAAAGTAACTCTGTATTTCTTTTTGGTATCTTTTCACAGCTATAAGAATAGAATACTCTTTATTGTGTATGCCATATAAGTCACAGAAAAGAATGAATATGAAGAAAACATTAAATAGGGTGACACAATGGGCGGCCTTATCGCTAAAAGCGATCTTTTCAAGATAACCTTTGGATGGATTTTAAAGAGAAAGGAAAGGAAGGGCTGTGCAGTAAGGATTTGGATGAACTTGGCACGCAAGCAGATCACGTCCTAGATTGGACATTATTATAGGATTAGGATATTTTTATTCCGATAGAGATCCCTATATGTTTGTTCCCTTGGGAAGATTCGCAACTTTAATGCGAGCGAACCCGCTGGCAGAACCTAGTTTTTAATTAATAATTCATTACAAAATGATACCCGCAGAACAGAAATCGCATGTGTCACCGCAGCGTTAGATCGGAAAAGGCGCTTTGAGGAACAGGGATGGGTTTTAGCCAGTAAGACACTGACAAGGAGTCATTTGATGATGTCTCATCCTAATAAATTATAAATTAGGTTAAAAGACAAAAACCAGGAAAAGTACCCATGACACTCAGCGATGATGTAGCTTTCAGCACTAACCTTTGACAAATATAATCAATCCATTTTAATATTTACTAATTAAAACTTAAATAAGGCCGCTATCCCACTGGCGTTTTGCGAGCGTTGGCGTTTCTCCAACGTCCAAGTCTGTAGTGGCAAACGTTAACGTCACGTTGACGTGGTTTGCGGTTTTTGGCAACAGGTAAAATCATGCCATCCCGCTCTTTCCGTGTGGGCGCGGACGGGACGGCGTGAATGTACTTGTTGCCAAAAACCGCAATTTAAACGTCGCGTCTGCGCAGCGCTGACGTTGCATAGACGTTGGAGAAACGCCAACGCTCGTAAAACGCCAGTGGGATAGCGGCCTAAGACATAAATCCACAATTCTCCAAATTAAAGATGCATTAACCAAATATGGGCTGTTTCAAAATGCCTAACGCATTAAGTTCGTGATTCGTGCTCATCAGCGTGTGCATGAATGTGCTTGAAGCATCAAAAAATAAGGTTTGCGGAGTAAATACCATGTTGTGGTTTGTGGTTTATTGCGGTTTAATTAATTACCATTAGTGGTCACATTAACGATGCTTATGCAGTTCCTATGTAAATCAAAATAATTATAATAATTCCATTTACACACTTGGCTCCGGCCCGTTTTTAAAATATTTTGAAGTATGCTCAAAACATTTCACTCAAATGTTATTATTAGTTGTAATAAAAACTGATTACAAAACTAGCCGTTAAAACTACTGCCACCACAAGCTATAATCATCTTAATTTGAATCATCAACGTAACATATGAGAGACAACAGCAACGACAACAACAACAACAGACACACATGCAAGCACACACACACACACACAATTGCAGTTGTGTGCAGTTTGCACTGTTGTCAACAGAGTTGACAACTTGTCAATCAATGCAATCCCGAAACAAAAACATTGATAACACTCGGAACACATAACCGTACATGTTACCAAGTTCAAAACTACTATTTATAGGTATGCTGACTCACTGGTCGCACTTCTTGCAGTTTTCAAAACGTCCGCAATCTTAACGATTTCATTACGTTTACCCCGAACCTCCTTCAGCCTTAGCCATAAGAACTTTGTAACCATATACTAGCTTATCTAATGTTAAGCAAAATATTAATTCGAGTTTGACTAGCAAAAACTCAAGCGTTGAATGGGTAATTCCAAGTTATGGGTTCTTAATTAAAACTTGAATTTAAATACGGCTAAAGAAGTAGGTATTTATCAACAAGAGGAAAGAACAATGGCGAGATCTTAGCTGAATTTGATTTGAGCGTCTAAAAGTGACTTATATACGAAGGCAGTTCCATTATTTTTCTACGTTTTTTCAAATTATCACATTAACTTGTTAAGGCCGGATTAAAAAGATATTTTAAATGACAAGTAATTTGATTTTTTCATTGACGTTTAGTGTTGCCATTTTATATCGGCCAAGTTACAGTAAGCACAGTATTATTGTAATAAAATTGAATGAAATGAATTAACAATACTGTTTATTTCTAAATGGAAATGTATCTTAAAGGGAGGTTAAAATATTGTATTGTAAAAATAAATCAATTACTTTCAATTAAGGACTGACAAAAACACTAGTATCCCAAATCTAAAAAAAAATTAACTTGGTTTGACAACTGTTGATTCGTTGTTAGTGTTGTTACTTTAGACATAACCTACAAAAGTTCTGAATTTCTATTAATCTCGGCTTTCTCGAACAAAAATTCTTGCACAACGTAATTCAGTAGTTGACGCCGAGTTAAACAAGATATTTTTCATTAAAAGACGCAAGAATTTAATCTCAGCTAAATTATTGTATGGGTGGCTGCCTTTGTTCTTTGAACTTTTTTTATGGTTAGGCCAATTTCGTGCTTGTTTATGTTTATAGACAAGCAGGCATCGCAATAGTTTTATGTACTGAAAAAATCTAATTAGTCTGTCAGTTAGATTATCAAAAAATATTTGGCCCGTATTTTTTCTTTTGTTGCGTGAAACAAAATTGACGAAGTTACGACGCTTTTCAAATTCTCAATACGTTACGCCGTGCCATAATTTTTAGCGGGTTGTGACGTCACGAGCCCCCACTCCCGAGTTTTGATGCGTTATATCTTTGTCAATATTCATTGATTTACAAAAACAAAAAATACGTGTCAATTATTTTTCAATACTCTAACTGACGGACTAAATATTTTTGCAATTTGTGGATGATGGAATCTAGCCTATTCTGCTCCATTAAGTTGACAGGCCTTTAGGATCGAATTATATTATACTAGCTGACCTACGCAACTTCGTCTGCGTCACATTTTCCATTAATGCTCGGCTCCTTTTAGTCTTAGCGTGATGATATGTAGCCTATGTCCTTCCTCGATACATGTGCTATCTAATACTGAAAGAATTTTTCTAATCGGACCAGTAGTTCCTGAGATTACCCCCTACATACAAACTTACAAACAAATGTTACCTCTTTATAATATTAGTATAGACTAGCTTTTGCTCGCGACTTCGTACCTACTCGTATATTCTGTTTCGTCCAGTTCCCGTCGGAATTTTGGGAAATCCTCTCTTAATGCTCACCTACACTAAAATGGCTTGTATGTTCCTTGAGGAGAACCTACTAGCCATTTTTCAGCTTTCTACGACCAGTAGTTTCGGCTGTGCGTTGTCTGTCAGTCACTCAGTCGGACAGTAAAGGAAGAATTTTTAACCGACTTCCCAAAAAGGAGGAGTTTATCAATTCGGTTGTATGTTTTTTTTTTTATGTTTGTTACCTCATAACTCCGACAATTATGAACCGATTTGAAAAATTCTTGTTTTATCTGAAAGGATATACTTGCAGATTGGACCCATTTGAATTTTATGTAAATCGGTTACTTATATGATAGTTTTATGTCACCCAAGTAAACGAAATTGCGTATTTTGCTTTTCTGCAATTTTGCAGTGGTGTTGTTAAGTGTAGGGTACCACTAAAAAGTGAAAAATAAAAAACTTTTTACAAAAAATACAACCGACTTCCAAAAAAAAAAAAACACTACCAAGTAAAAAATAACTTTAATTTCGGAAGTCGGTGTCAAAATACGAAGAAACTAACAAAAACACCGACTTCCGAAATTAAAGTTATTTTTTACTTTGTAGTGTTTTTTTTTGGAAGTCGGTTGTATTTTATATACCGCGTGTATCTGACATCGACGCACAAACGATTTCCATGGGTCCAGGGCATGATTCTGGACACACTAGACTTAGAATTTTTCGTCGACGATTACGAACGATTATGAGCAGTCTAAAGTAAAAAAATGAAAAAAAAAAATTCATTTTTTTACTTTAGACTGCTCATAATCGTTATTCTGACCTAACCCAATGAGATTTTTAATAAAAAAATAATTAATTAACTACTTTCACTAAAAAGAGCAATCTGAATGAAACCACAAATAGATATCAGCTCAGCTGAGCTGATACCTATTTGTGGTACTCTTGAAAGAAAATGAAAAAATCAGAAAAGAACCGACGAAAAATTCCAACAATGGGGTGTCCAGAATCATGCCCTGGACCCATGGAAATCGTTTGTGCGTCGATGTCAGATACACGCGGTATTAGGAATAAGCAAGATGTGCGTACGTGAGTACACGCACGTAGTCTCGTTTCAATTCATAAATCATAAATCAACAAAGTGGGTCAATATCAGGATAGCAGCCCGGGGAGCGATGTGACTGACTCCGGTTATTCCGCTGACTTTTGCTGTTACATGTGCAGGAGAAGCAAAAAGACTCGTTTTCTTACAGAGGCTTTTAGCACTTTCAAATTATTAATTAAGTTGTGAAACAGGTGACTTGCAAATGAAAATGTATGAAGTTGTTTATCAAGATGCTATAGTTTTCTTCTTCTAAATATTATATAAAAATAAATCCCTATTTCCCTTGCCACGGCATCACGCGTGAACGGCTGGGCCGATTTCGCTAATTCATGTTTTGACAGCTAGTTCGCTCATAATAAAGCTTGGGTTCCTATGAAAGCGTCGCCATCATTTAATGACAGCCGTCTTATATGCAAAATGATTTTTGACAGCCAAATGAATGAATGATAATTTATTTCTGAGTATATGGTACATATAAGGTCTTAAAATTAAACAGTCTCACATACACTACCGTTTCCGGTGTAGAAATATAATATGTAATGCTTGCAAAGATGAAAATGTTGGTACGAAGACTGTATTTTTTATGAAACCTAAACTTACAAATGTAAAATGGCCTATCCCAAAACTACGTAAAATAGTCATTGTTCGAGGGAATACAAGTTCGCTGTAACTGAGACCACCGCGCCATTAGCGTGTAAAACTGTTATGATGACTTGGGCTTCATTGGAAGTCCTCTATCTTTTCTTAAGTTATGTAACATAGTCATGGCGAGTCCGCCCAGGCGTTAGGTGCTTTCTCTAACTCATCGAAGAGAGCTCCAGAGAGGTCGAGTTCCTTGATGGTCCCTTTCTTTTCCCGTAAGGTCTGCGATCTTTCACCTTCCTCTTGTGTGTTTGTGTTCTCGAGCCTACCAAAAGTTCTGAGAAGATATTTAAGGCGGGGTTGCAGTAATTTTTAAGATTTTTGAACGTCTGAAAATCTAATTAATTATGAGTTTTTTAACAAATAAAAATCATTACATAAAAATTGAACATACCCTCAAGTAAATCGTAAAGATAGAAACGCGATTTAGAATGATTGGCTCGATACTTTTTTTTATCAAACATGACACTAAATTACAATTTTAAACGTGTACTGCTAAGAGATTTTATCACGAATATATATAAAAGTTATATCAATAGATAGAGCTTTTTATTTTGAAGTAAATGTTGAAACCATATTGTATTATTTCTTTATCAGTTTTCGCCAAGAAGAAAAAACAATCAAAATTTAGGCATTATTTCGCTCGCCGGACAGTCGCTGTTGTTCGTCAAAACACACAGTACTGCAACCTCGCCTTAACCAAATAGGTTAAATGCAACGCTAAATATATTAATTGATAGCTTTTGCTGGCGACTTCATACTCGCATATCCCGGATTTTTGACATTCCCGTAGGAATTTTGGGAAATACTCTCTTAGTGCTTCTTTACGGAGGGGAAGCTACAAGCCAAATGTCAGCTTTCTGCGACCAGCAGCTTCGGATGTGCGTTGTCTGTCAGTATACTCACTCAGTAACGGATGTTTTTTTTTCGTAACTGCTCAATAGTTTGCCCGGATAAAGTATCAATTTTTAACCGACTTTCCAAAAAGGAGGAGGTTCTCAATTCGGATGTTTGTATTTTTTTTTTTTTATGTTTGTTCGGGCATAACTCCGTCGCTTGCCAACCGATTTTAAAAAAGATTTTTTTGTTGGAAAGGGTATACTTCCCAAATGGTCCCATGATAAGGAAACCAGGATCTGATGATGGCATCCCAGAGAAGTCGAGGGGAACTTTCGAAAATCGTATGGTATCTATTTTGCAGTGGTTTTGTTAGGTGTGGGGTACCACTAAAAAGTGAAAAATAAAAAACTTTTTACAAAAAAATACAACCGACTTCCAAAAAAAAAACACTACAAAGTAAAAAATAACTTCGGAAGTCGGTGTCAAAATACAAACAAACTAACAAAAACACCGAGTTCCGAAGTTAAAGTTATTTTTTACTTTGTAGTGTTTTTTTTTTTTGGAAGTCGGTTGTATTTTTTTGTAAAAAGTTTTTTATATATAAGCCAGACACACATTTAGAAAGCATTAATTGATAAGCTTAATTAAGAAATGACAACGTTTCAGGTCTTACCAAGAACAAACGTATCTTCAGGTGAAGGATTACCAAAATGCATGCGCGGAATCAATTTGTAAACATAAATAAAGACACCAAATATCTTCTTAAAACAAATTATTTTAAACTTTACTGGGTCAAGTTTAAGTTGAAATTGCAGTGTCTGAAATAAAGCCGCTGTTGTCAAAGCTATATTTTATCGCCCGGTCAATGTCGAATATTTCAGTGAATCTTTTATGAGAGATAAAAAGTGAGAGAGTTACACGTGGCGTGTATTCGCACGTGGAGTTCCCGGCCTTGGGCCCGAAGTCTGCCTCACAAGAGAACTCTTACTGTCGATAAAGTTATCGAGATGAGAAATGTTTGCATGACCTACATTTATTTGTTCCGGGTTTCAGTGCTTCTGCTTTATGCAATGGCCACACGACGCCGACGGGACTGTTTCATGGCATTCATTCAGTCAAGTATCATGAATGGCAATTCAAAACAATTTGATTCCAAGAATAATTCCTAAAAATGTAATTGCGATGCAGACGATGCAGACGAAGCTTTCAACATATCAAAATGAAAGTACTCTATCCTATCAAAAAGCTCATCAATGATGCACCATTTTGTATGGTTTCATCAACATGCCCTCCGGCATGTATTTAATAGATGCATTCTGAAACCTTATGGTCCCGGATGAACGTCTGAATAAATTATCTTAAAAAGTTTTCCTCTCATATAAATAAATTCCCGAAATGAATAGGTTATCGTTTCGGCTTGCATTATCTTTACAATATTTTGCCAACAAACGATACATTTCGTTTCGATAAAGTATCGATCAGAGACCAAGTGCTGCAAAATTATCCACTTCAGATAACTGCAGTGATAGCGTATCGTGGCTCATGACCCGTGATCAGCTGTTGCCATACGGAAAACTTTGATCTGATGTATCAGACTTATGGCGCCATCACTATCGCTTCTGTATTTCGTAGACGCAGTGACTCCTATAATTATGTATACTGGAACCAATTTTCACAATGAGTCTACCATAATCTTGATCAAAATTTCTTAAAAATAACTTCATGAGCTTTCCTAAATAAGTAAAAAAAAATAAGAAGGTGGGCGGTTGAGACATCTACGTAGTATGGGGACATGAATTGGCAAAAGCAGAGTTCGAATTTTAGTGTTCCTTATAGATGGTGGAAAACCAAAATTTTCAGGTAGGTACAGCTGCACCAACAGCAATCTTTTCAGTGTAACGGATTTCCATAGTCAACATAAAAAATCTTTGTCAAAATACAAATGCGCAGACTATTTTCTCTGAACTCAATAAATATCATTTTTATTGGAATCAATGAAGTCAATTTTGCAACCAGTGTCTAATGGAGAGTTTTGGTCGCGTCAAGCATAGAGTGTGTTGCCCCGAGTTAAATAGACCAATGGCCTTTAAAAGGTGACTAGGACAGACTGGATACGAACGTTGAAGATTGATTAACGGTTCCCGTAGCCCCGGTGCGAGGGAACATGAGGTAGTTTTGATCAGAAGTCTGACCGACCCCTCTGTCCACCCCAGGGCCGAGCACATCCATGAGGATTATCACCCATTACCAACAAAAAAAGACTAAATAAGAAAATTAGAGGATCTATGTAGTGCCTTGGGAGCAGCCTATTCTCAGCAGCGGTCTGCGATTGTGGTTGAATTGATTGATTGATCCTGGTCGCTTTTTAACTATGAGAGAGATCTGTGCATTTGAACGTGCAAATAGCTTCATGTTTTTGACTGACCGACCTTGCCAATTCAAAAGTGCATTTAAATGGTTTATTTGAGATAATTACTTTGATTTGGGGTACCTACGGGATTTGATACCTGAAGTCAGTGTATGCCAATTTAGTTCAATATCTCGCTCATAGCGAAAACCCACCGATATCCAAGTTCATCATCGAATGAAGCGTTATGCATTTGAGCTAACTAGTGTTAGTAATCTTGCTCATGCCAATAATAGCCGCCGATACATCAGGTCAGGAGTCAATACTTAATTAAGGTGAATAACGAAAAGCGCGGTAAACAACTGTGTGACCTGTGTCACGTGGCTAGCAATATGCTCCGGCGCATAGATTACCTACTCGGAGTTTCGTGTGGGACTGAAACGCGAAGGAGACGACTTGAGTTTGAGACGAATTCAGACAGTTTTTTAAGAACTACAAATCTGATGTTTTGAAATTATAAAAATCCACTAGCAATTACGTACCTACAACAGGGTTGCTTGTTGGAAGCTTCGCTGCAAGAAAGTGCGAGACTTTTCCACTTGTCAAAATCATTCAATACAAAAAACTTGACGGTAAGATCGCTTTTTTAACCGACTTCCCAAAATGGAGGAGGTTCTCAATTCGGTTGTATGTTTTTTTTTTCTTGTTTGTTACCTCATATAACTTTCACTTTCTAGTGGTACCCCACACCTAACAACACCACTGCAAAATCTCAGAAAATCAAAATTCGCAATTTCGATTACTTGGATGACAAAAAACCATCATCCAAGTAAACGAATTCCAGCTATTTCGATTTAAAATCCAAACTTCGTAACCAGTTGTAATAAAATTTAAATGGGACCAATCTTCAAGTATATCCTTTCAGATAAAACAATAACTTTTCAAATCGGTTCATAATTGACGGAGTTATATGAGGTAACAAACACAAGAAAAAAAAACATACAACCGAATTGAGAACCGCCTCCATTTTGGGAAGTCGGTTTAAAAAAAGCGATCTTACCGTCAAGCCCAACAGTGTTACACAAACAACAACAACAATGCAAAAGTGCAAGCTAACATTTTAGGAATTCAGACGACTGAATTTACTTATCTAATGGTACTTATCAGCCGCATGTCACAGCACTTCGCGCTTGCTACGGGATCTATTTGTCAGTGACCATCCCCATTTTCTTGAAATCTTGGTTTAGTTGGTGTAAACGTAAATTCTACAGACATTTTAATGAAAAAGCGTCTTACGACCACCACTTGACAAATCCATGCGTAGGTAACAAATTTTTGCCATGGGATGCGGAATTTGCAACCGTAAGGTTATCAGAAAGTTGGACACGAGGCTTCTCCTGAACATGACGCATCATCAGGTCATGTCATGATCTAGTCAAAGCATGCAATCAGACATAATAATACCTATATGATGCAGCTGTTATCATAACTGATACGAATGTTTCAATGGTGGGAACTTCGGTGAAAGAACACGCGCCGAACATTTGCGCCGATTGGTATTTTGTTGTGTCTCGGAATCTTTATCTGCTGGCGCTAAGGATGATATGCAGCGTGAGTTGCTGTGCGGTGCTAACATACGTAATAGACATGAAATTAATTATTACAAAAGGGGTTTCTGTAATTTTCAGCCGGTTTCTATGTCTTACTAACAGGCTACGGAACAAAGAAAATCACTGTTAAGTTGTCGATTCCTTGGAAAGAGATATTCTTATATTGTCAGTGTATTTTCTATATATTTGTCTGTATCTACTTTTACTGTTTTGTGAAATTAGATATAAATATAATTTTCAATGTTTGCAGTGGGTAATACCTAGCTTTAAATGTACTTTACTCGGTCAATAGCTATTTAGTCATAAGTTTATACAATAATTAAACAAGTGGTTGATTAAACTGTAGGTTCAGTTGAAGGTCCCAAGTATATTAAAAACTAAATACTTAGTACAAAATAATTAACAGCACGGCTTGATTTCAAGGTTACGCAATTCTGGCCAGGGTCTTCCTGTGGATGGGTGACCATCTTAACATACGGTGATTCTTCCGGGCCTCAGAAAGTACGTTAAGCTGATAGATCCGGCTGACAGTTGAAGATTATTGGCAGCGTTGCGGATTGTCAGAAGCCAGAAAAACCTGACACCAGTCTCGCCGCGATCAGTTACTGAGTTATGTTGTTCAAACAGGCAGTAGATTCTTGTAAAAGCTGGCACTCAGTAGGTATTACTATAATATACAATACTAAATCCGGTTAGACCAAAAAAGTTGGAAAAAACTATGCAGATGTAGTAAGTAGTGTAGATAATCCTTATAGTCTATTAGTATCCCCGAAACATGACTTGCCAGTCTGTCACTCCTCGTGGCTATCTCAAAACCAGCCAAGTGCGAGACGGAGGGTTCCGTACCATAAGCCGAAAAATAAATCATTTTTCTTAAATTATTAAAAACTTTATTAAATTAAAAGGGGCTTTAATTATTTTGATTTATTTTTATATTTTTGTTATAGCGGCAATTAAAATACGCAATCTGTGAAAATTACATCTGTCTGTCTTTTTTTTTTTTTTTATGCGAAACGGGGAAACTCTTGGCCCAAATCTCACCTGATGGAAAGTGATAATTAGGCCGAAGATGGAAGCGAGTTTCACCCGGAATCCTCTTACACAGAGGAATAAGAATAATAATAATAATTAATAATTGTCTACTACGGTTCTTGAGATACAACCCGCTTACAGACGGATGGACAGCGGAGGCTCAGTTATAGGGTTCCGTTAGTTACTCTTCGAGAATGGAACCCTACAAATGAATGATCACCCGGAAGAGATCGCGGAATGCGATAAGGCCGCCAATAGGGAATATGCACGCGATTTTTTTATTTACAAAATGAATTGCTTATAAGCTCCAGTAAACACTCAAGAAAATATTTTTTTAAATATCTTCATCAGCGATGAAGTTATAACGCTTCAAAGATTACTATTAGAACGAGAAGTCCGACATGGAATTTGACGTCACATTACGTGACGTCTATACAGCTGCCATAGAAAACAGCGTTTTCGCGAGAGGGACAGACATATTTGTTTAAACTAATGTTATCTCGCTTGTTTTTCGATCAATTTTGATTCTATTTCCACTGTTAGTAATGTATTTTTAGATAAACTGTTTAGATAATTTTTTTTTTTTATGCATATGCCCTATTTTACGTACAATAAAGTATGGCTCATACTCATGGGTTATTTTTTACCCCCGGTCAAAAAGAAGGGTGTGATGGGTACGATTCTTTGGGCCAAGCGTCATCGCGTCGGGGTCGCTAATGATATAAGTAGGTACATACTTAACAAATAAAAAAAATTACGGTCTCCTGAGGATAAGACGCTTCGCCCAAAAAATCGTACCTGTATTAAATTGAAAGGATCAATGCATATTATTTTTTACTTTTTTTGTCAGGGGTTTTTAAAATTTTAAGCAGTTGACCTTAGCTGCATAGCAAAAAACCTCACAAATCATGGTTGAACGACCTCAAAATGCGCTGTTATACTCACAACAGGTGAGTTTTACTTCGAACTTAAACTAACTATAATTTATGTGTTTTTGTTTGAATCTATATTAATACGTGAAGCAAAAACTTTGTGTCCCTTAATACGAATTTTACGCGAACAGAGGAGTATTATGAAATTCTGCACATTTAAAGTTTATAATTATGGATGAATGTAAAAAGATATTAAGTATTTTATTGAATAAAAGCTTATAAAATTAATTAAAATAAAAAAAAAATGGTCGGATTTCGACCACTGGGTGACCACTTTATATAAATAGTTAGGTACATAAGTATATGAAAAAATCTCTTTTACCATTGTTTATTTTTTAAATAGTATTTAGCATAACACAACACGTACATATAACGTCAGCTGCCAAATTTGGTAGTTCATGGTCCAGGACTAAGATCAACTTTGAAACTACGTTTTTATGCAAATAAATGATGTTTATTTTGTAATCAGGTTAAACATAACACTTTTAAACTAGATGAGGCCGGTGTTTCCTAGCTGACTACCCTGAGAAGAAACACCGAAACAAACTCTTGAGATCAAAGTCTCTTTTAAAGTCCATACAATCGTACTGGTCAAAGCATTATGAGAACCATGTAGCCAGTGTCTGATGTGGTATTTTGAGGAAAGTACCACACAGATTTGGGTGGACCTGTCCAGACAGTGCTAGTATTTGTCAGGTATCGTGTAGCTCAAACTTAGAACTTTAAGGAGCTTAATGACCTGACGAACAATACCAAAGTAAGGACACTAGAGTAGGCCGCATAAAGAACTCAAACCGCCAGTCTAAAATGCACTGAAACCCTAATATTGCGATCTACATGGTTCCCACATTCACAACACGTTAGGTATGTGAGGACCATGGAGATCAGTCTCTGAAGTGGCATTTTGAGGAAAGAACTACACAGATTTGATTGGACCTGTCCAGTCAATGCAAGCCATGTTCAGTATTCGATAAGCTCAACTTAGAACCAATAAAGAGCTCCACGACCCGGCGAGCAATGCCAATTCAATGGATATTTGGGTAGGCCACAAAAGTACTCAAACTGCCAGACTTTTTTTAAAAATACTTGAAGAGAAAATAATAACCTATATAGTCCTCAAATTCACAATAATGAACAAAAAATTTGGGGGCCGAGTCACCCGCGTCCGTAGGAGAATACCCTTCAGCGAATCCCTGCACGTGGTCCCCGGGTGGTGCTAAACAGGTGACACTAACCGCCTCCGTGGTCTAGTGGTTATACCACCTGATTCAGACCCAGAGGTCCCGGGTTCGATTCCCAGCGGAGGCGAATTATTTGCTCGGTTTGGTTGGTGGTAGGACTTGTTCTAAGTCCGCCTGGCAAGCTACCACCATCATGTCTAAGTCTGTCGCCATAACAACTATGTTAACAGCATTGTTGTGTTCCGGCAGTTAGAGGTATGATAGCCAGTTCCTCTGTGTAAGAGGATTCCGGGTGAAACTCGCTTCCATTTTCGGCCTAGTCATCACTTTCCATCAGGTGAAATTTGGGCCAAGAGTTTCCCCGTTTTGTATAAAAATAATAATAATAATAAAAAATGTACAGTATAAATGTCAATATGTAATAAAAATAATATAAGAGAGGTAATTAGATATGTAAAATGTATGTGTAAAGTATGTTATTGTATTGTCGAGCTGTATAAAAGCTCCCGAAAAATATTCTGCGCTGGCTGGCCCACATGCGCTATTGTCAGATTCGATTGCCTATTTAGTTTTCCTAGTAATTCGTTTGAAATATTTTCAATAGTTTCCAACTTCGTACACGCATATCCCGTTTCCATCGGAATTACAGGGAATCCTTTTTAGTGCTCCCCAAGGAACGTACATGTTAGGCTTCCTAGGAACAGTAGTTTCTGCTGTCCGTGAGTAAGTAAGTAAGTCATTTATTTTGCAAATATGAGTACAGTACATGGTGATAAAAAGAGAAAAGGTAGGTTTACCATTCAAAAGTAATCATTTAACGCTAAAACAATAAAGACATTGAATTGATCTAAATCACAAGTTATCTAGATTGCTTCATTACAATTCACCTATAGATCACTACACACCACTTATTCAAATTGTTTCTCAGTAAGGAATTAACATCAGGTGAGATAGCGGTCAAACGTTTGCCTATCAAGAAAAAACGTTAACAGCTGTAGAGTCTGCTTTACGCGTTAAAAAGCTTCGGAGCCTGTTTTTGAACAGTGCGGCAATTCTTTCCATTGCTTAAATAACTTACTTTATATGACCGGAGCCACGCAGTAGACACTTTTGCGCATTAGTGCTGTTTTGCCGGTATGAACACATGGTTGTTGAATACGATAAATTGTGAATTCGATATTTTTGCTCTGCATTTTGGAGCTTATATTTACTTTTACAGGCTACAGCGATCGTTAGTAGAATCATAATAATTTAACATACATCAATCTGTCAAATTTCATTTTCATCTTTATAGCTAAAGCGAGAAACTCGTGGCTAAATAATATCAGCCGCACAGGTCGATCTTCAAGGTTAATCAACGCTTGCCGAGGTTGGTCTGTGGATGGGTGACCATCTTCACATACCGAGTTTCCTCCGTGCCTCGGAAAGCACGTTAAGCTGTTGGTCCCTTCTGTCATTTGGAGATCTTTGGCAGTCGTTACGGAAAGTCAGAAGCCAGAAAATCTGACACCAGTCTTGCCAAGGAGTACCGTGTTACCCCAGTTAATGGGTTGTGGAGGTCTGGTAGGCAGCCGCTCCACGTAAAATACTGGTATTCAGCTGAATCCGGTTTGACTGGAAGCCGACCCCAATATAGTTGGGAAAAGGCTAGGCAGATGATAGCTTAAGCAAGGTTGATTGGGAAAATTTGACAGCTTCGGGTAGTTTGATCTGCTGATGATTCTACTTAAGTGACCTTATTAGACACCCAGATATGCTCTACAATTTAGAGCTTGCTACATGCATAGCTATGTGTCCTTATCGTTGCGTAAATCTCAGGGTTTTGCTTAGCAACATTTTTCTCCATACAATATGTCAGAAATAAAACAAAGACATGTTGAATAGCTCATTAGTACGGCGAATGATGCACTAAAATACGAGTAAGTAGTGTACATTGTACCTACGGCCTTGTGTGCACTATCTGTAGTGCAGTATCGACTGAAACATTTAGCGTGGCGCTAGCGTGATTACAGCAAAGTATCGATGTTACTACTACTTTATATAATTTTTAGGGTTCCGTACAAAACTGAACCCTTATTTATATCATCACTCGGCTCTCTGTCAGAGCTAGTTTGTTTGTTTTTTTTTTTTAGTTGTACATATGGACTTTTGTGATCCAAATACGGAAGCATTACGTAAATAAATATGTTTTTAGTATGGTGGTCAAACTAGAAAATAAAATAATAGTAGGTATATAATAATAATACGTTTTTCAAACTGTATCGTGTCACATGTCAAATTAAAAAGGAAAAATAAAGAAAGATTAAAGGATTTACTGTGAGGGTTTTAATATTTTTTTGCATAGTTTTGAAGTTATTCAAGAAATTAGATCAAAAATTATCATTCCCTCCTCCTTATCTCTGCTAAAACTGCCGAGCCTAAATTTTAAAAAAAATGCAGATAATTGTTCTATACCTAAAGATTACAGAAAAACTATAACTATAAGAAGTCTGAAGTGTTAAAATAACATTTTAAAAAGAAAATTGCTTCTGAACCCTTTGCACGCGAGTTTGACTCGCAAATGGCCAGTTTTTGATTACTATTTTGATAGGCACAGTTTTGATCACTATCTCATCTGGTGGTAAACGATGGTGCGGCCGAAGACGGAGTACGCTTGCTTAGAAGTAACCTATTCACTTACCTTCACTTAGGTACTTTGTATGTTATGCAGCAATATACAAATGGAGAGAGCTTTTACTTACTAAAAGCAAAGAGGGAATTCAATAGAAAAAGACTAAACGTTTTGAACTTTAATATTTCCTGAGGCAACCTACTTACAAAATAAAATTCATTTATTAAGTTATAACAATGATATTATATTTATTACTGAGTTTCAGTTCTAAGTATGGGGTTTATTTTCAGTTCTAAGTTCTAAGTATATACCCTCAAAATGTATTGTTTTTTTTTTTCAACTTTTTGTGTGAAAATCTTTATGCGGTTCACGGAATACATCTACTTACCAAATTTCAACAGCATAGTTCTTATAGTTTCGGAGAAAAGTGGCTGTGACATACGAACGGACAGACATGATGAATCTATAAGGGTTCCGTTTTTGCCATTTGGCTACGGAACCCTTAAAAACATTCAAATCCGAAAATTCCCAAAAAAAATCATGACCACAGTTCAAGTCAATCACAGAAGTCTTAACGCCTGTCTGGCTGAATCGTTTCACGGAATCAGCATTATCAATTAGTAGGTACACGTGGAAGCTCGCTGGCTTGTTACTGTGGGTAGCATCGCACATGCTTGCCCGCAAACACGTGTGCTGCTCAGACAGTCGTTGCATAACGACTGTACAACAGATTTATCTGACGAACTGCAAAAACAATGAACGACCTTATGTAATGCACGTGCTAATATGTTGTGAGGACATGTTAATATTATGTTTGTGTTATTTGCGAGTTGCCTTGGATCTCACTGAAACAACATTGGGTTTTCCTGTCTACGTCTCCCGTTGCAATGCAATCTTCCCATATTTCTGGGACATAATATACCAACTCTCGGCGTGACTGTGATCCAAGACGCGGGCTTTGTGCGGATTGATAAATGTCACATGTGCCCGACTTTTTATTTCTAGGTTAAGCAGGTTTCCTTCGCGGGTCTGCGGACGGCGAGCGTTGGTTGTCTCGCCGTTCGATCAAGACCAGGCCCGGGTCGGCGGCGCGCTGTGTTCTTCGCGCGCCTTAAAGAGATGTTAACTAAATAGACGGGGCCCGCTAGGGCCTGCCAGGGTTGCGAAATTTGTTCGAAAGAGTCACCGCGGCCCTGGAACGTGGAACGCAAAGGGCTAGGAGAAACACGGAGTGGTTTATGTCAGTAAGAGTTTGACATAAACCCTACTGCTCCGCCCAGAGCGGGAGGAGTCATTTGATGATTTCCCATCCTTAAAAAACGCCATTTCGGGATAGATTCCATAGTGTAATAGGCTAGATTCCATCATCCACAAATTGCAAAACTATTTAGTCCGTCAGTTAGAGTATTGATAAATAATGGACACGTATTTTTTGATTTTGTAAAACAATGAATATTGACAAAGATAAAACGCATCAAAACTCGGGAGTGGGGGTTCGTGACGTCACGACTCACTAAAAATTATGCGAAGGTGTGACGTATTGAGAATTTCAAAAGTGTCGTAACTTCGTCAATGTTGGTTCCCGTAACAAAAGAAAAAACACGGGTCAAATATTTTTTGATAATCTAACTGACGGACTAATTAGATTTTTTCAAGACACAGTCCATTGTTCATAATGGTGAGTACGACCCCTTAAGAAGTATTGTGTTTAACATGTGTGTGTTTATCGAAAAAACGTCGACTATTGAATAAATAAAACTTCCGATCGCACCATAATATGTGTTGCAACCGATAACTTCATGTGTAACTAAAATTAACATGTTATTTTAGGATCGCCCTTAACCTTTTGGTTCAATGCTCAGTCTCACATCAGTGGTGGAAGATTTCCTATCAAGTGGGTCACAATAGCAACCTACATAACGATTTGTACGATTCCACTATTTCTAAACTAAGGGCAACCTTTGAATTAGTGTTACTAAGGCACTATCATGTTAGACCGCATCATCGCTTAACATCAGGTGAGATAGCGGTCAAACGTACCTATGCCTATCAATAGTAGAAAAAAAAAATGTTGCAGGCTACAAAGATCTAAAAAAATAAGTACAACCAACTTCTGTATTCAAAATGTGGATTTACTTACTTCAGAGTTCATTATTGACATTAAAGAAAGTTATTTGTTTTCCCAAAAGAGACTTAATGAATGAGTCGGGGTATTTTGCCCATCTCCTTTTTCCACGACGACGACATAAAAAAAACAGCAGCAGCAGTGCTTTACAATAGAAAAGCAGCGTCCTCTACTGGGTAACATTAGGTAACTCTAATTTTCAGTAATAAAACGCGTTTATATCCTCCCGACAGAATTTCAGTCACGATGTCGAATCTCAACGGAATATCAGTCAAGTAAGCAGGAGATATTATAGTGCACAAGTGTGCGCAAGAACAGATGCACTGTCTGTTCCTTTACTTTCATGGTTCGATAAAACCGGGGGAAACGAGGCGCACGTGCGTTCCGATACACGGTGGCATCACACCAATTCTAACTTCTAATCCCCGAGCCGATACTGAGAAATTCCGAATAAGAAAAAACCCAATAACTCTTTTTGCCTCACCTAGGAGTTGCACCCACGGGCCTGCGGATCGCGAGCGTTGGGTAGTTCGACATTCAATCAGAACTAGGCTCGGGTCGACGGCGCGTTGGGTTCTATGCGCGCCTCAAAGAGATGTCAGCAACTATGCTGACATCTCTTGGCATGCACTGACTCTAGCGGGCCCCGTCTACTAAGATGGGGCCAGGGGTTGCGAAAAATTTGTTCGAAAGACTCACCGCGGCCCTGGAACACAAAGGACACTATGAGGAACATGGATGGGTTTTAGTCAGTAAGAGTCTAACACACCCTTCTGCTCCGCCCAGAGCGGGAGGAGTCATTTGATGATTTCCATTCTTAAATAAAAAAGGAATCGCACACCGCGCTTTGGACCAACAGGGGAGCAGGGGGACAGGGTTGATAAATATATTATAATTGTATCGCTAGAAGTTAAAAAATCACATTAAAACTTCTGAAAGTTAAAAATTAAGCATTCTGATACTAGACAAAATACAAATGCCAGGAAAAATCAAAAAGTTCGTCAGAATCAAAAAGAAGCAAGTCTTCCTATCTGCTTATATATATGCGAAAGTTTGGACGAATGGATGTCTTACTCGATCATGCCGGAATGGCTGAATGTATGCACATAGGCTATTTTTATTCCGAGGGTATGTTCCCTTGAGATAATTTCTGACAGTTACTTACGCGGCGATGCTAGTTAGTTGCTGGTAGAAGTAACTGCGCTCCTCAGTAATCCGTAGATGTGCTGCACGATAACTTACAAATGCTTACGCTGACTCGATAGGTCCACTCGAATCTGAGTGGTATAATCCACAAAAGACCACCTGAGACTTTGTCTTCATCACCATCTGTGACTTTGACTTCTGAGTGTTTCTTGTTAAGGTATTCCGCGGCGAAACACCAGCCTCCTCTAGATTAATTGTGCAAAAAAATATTGACGTGATATTAGTTAGTTAATCTACCTATTGGAAAATATATATTGATATATTATCATTTAGAAGTGAATAAAAAGGACATTAACAAGCTTATTGCTTATCTGCCGCTGTCATAACTGGCTCCACAGCACATTACGTATGCAAACACATCATATTTAATGGCGTACACACGCTCAGCAGATATCTAGACAAAAACGGGCGAATCTCGCTAATGTCTATAACAATAGTTATCGCGGCACGTGCATGGAAAGTATTGGAATCATAACAACAACTTGAAGGATACACGAGCTGCAGACATCAGATATTTTATCGCTAATGCCCCGTTAGGTTGATGAAGTAATTAATAGGGAGATTTACAGTTTGAGCTAGCAACAGCGATAGGACGCGTTCACGCGGAAACTTTCGCGTAGTGACGGGGAGCTTTACTTCGTTCGTCGTTTGAGCAAGCAGCTTTTGATAGAAAGCTGTTACTGATTGGCTCTTGATGAATTTCGCAGTCCACTGCTTGATATTGGAAATCTTATTCTTTGAAATTTGCCTCAAAAAGCCACCGTATCCGGCCCGCCGGTCTACACCGGCTTGCTTGCCCAGCTTTCGACTTGTGTGCTGACTCTTGAGCACTTTTGCAGGCTTCCATACTATTTTTACCGTTTTGTAACACTGAATCATCTGCCTTACCTTTTCCCAACATACTTGGGGTCAGCTTCCAGTACAATTTATGCAATGTTGGTCCTTCTGGTTCTGCAACTCTGACGCGGAAGAGAAATGCAAAACAATGCATCTGCTTATCTCTGCTAGTAATTATTGTTGTTGATGTAACGTGCCTGTACTGGTCCCGTGATCCCGCAGGGCTGGGTCAGTGTGTCGCACGGTTACCGGCCACCGGCTATCACAAGCGACTCGTGGCGCTAAATATAACTCAGAGGACAAACACTGATTGTCAATCAATCATGTTAGGGTTTATCTCTTTTCTTATTGTTTTTTTTTGTTGCTACGCTGTTTGCTTGTCCTGATTTTTTTCTTGAATTATAATGATTAATTGGACAGTTGTCACAGTGTAATGTATATTGTAATGCTATGATCTTTATGTAGGTACCTATTTGTAAAGCAATTGCTACAGTCTTTTCAGTTTCACTTGTTGACTCAGCTAACAAAGTTATCTTATTCGTGTAATCGTGTCTCTGTGTGGCCCTGTCTGGCCTAACCACAGGTGTTTTGCTTGGCCTAAAGATGGGAAAACATCAAATGACGCAATCATCAAGTATCTTCAATGTTTACATTTGCACCGACCATTTTTTTAAGATTTGTTTGGTAAATATAACCCATGTCAAATAAAAAAATTAAAAAATACCTATAAGTGAGTTTTCAGTTAGTGAACAGTGCCTAATGATATTTTATTGTAAATCCACGTTCTTTGGGATGATTTTCTTTGTTTACCCACAACAAACGGACACAAGATACACTCATGTCTGTTACCTACCTAAACATAGAAAGCACAAGTCTACAAACGCTACAGAAAAGTTTGTCAGGGTATCCCTGAGGATACACTCAGCATTTTCTGGGCGTTTGCTCTACCTAGTAATAGTAACTACTCACACGTTTTTATTCAATTCAAAAATGCAATTAAGGCGAATATCAACACAATGAGCATGCTTGACGACATGATGACGCACAGTGTCAGTAATTATTTTGTGCTTGGTAAGGACCAATTACATCCAGTCAGCAGACTAACGACAAAGGCACCACCATCTGGCGATGACGTAAGTGACATGCGCAGGAGTCGAACCCGTGTTTGTGCGCTCCTGGGTCACCCGTGACGTGACGTGTGAATATTGTACAACAATGTGTAATTTTATATGTATGTAGTGTATAATCAGTAAATATGCTTGTGCAGTGAAAGTTAACAACGGTTGGATAAATAAACCTAATGTGTTACAAATTAATTGGAAACTGGACTGGCTTTATTGAGATCATGTTAATATGTCATGAAGTTATTAAATTGCCATCACTAATTGATCGTAGACATCACCTTTGCCCTGATAGTGACAGTAGCACAAACTGAGATCCCTTACTCTTGCCGGAATTGCATTCCAAGACAAAGTCCCAATTTAATTATAGCCTGTAACGAGATATGTACTTAATTAAGATCAAAAATCCTTACTAATATTACAAAAGTGAACGTGAGTTTGTTTGTTTTTTTAATTTTTTTATTTGACATGTGTTTGCTCTTGACTTTAGTCTTGGTCAGAGATGACAGAGACAAAGTCTACGATGGAGCGAGCTTACCCAGAAGCTAAACTTTCACGGCTCTATCGCTAAACCGATTGGTTCAGAAGTCGATGTGGCCCCTTTTTTAAAAGGATGGGATATCATCAAATGAATTCTCCCGCTCTGGGTGGAGTAGAAGGGATGTGTAAGACTCTTACTGACTAAAACCCATCCTAATGCCCTTTGCGTTCCAGGGCAGCGGTGACTCTTTCGAAAAATGGCCCCATCTTCTATGCTGACATCTCTTTGAGGCGCGCGTTGAACACAACGTGTCTTCGACCTGGGCCTGATCCTGATCGGATAGTGGCAAGCCACCCAGCGCTCACCGTCCGCAGGCCCGCGCTTGCGGTGACCGGGAATCGCCCTGCGACTCCCGACGCCCGGAGAGTCTTCTACTGTTGCGGCGGCTGGGGTGTGAGGTTTCCCTCTCTCTCACGCGGTCGGCCTCCTCTTTCGCTAGCATTACTGCTTCGGATAAGGAGGTGACCGCTTCCTATGCCTCCTCGAGAGCATGAGTTTAACCAGGGCCGGACGCGAGAGGTCGCTGCCGCCGATCGCCTCGACATGGACACAGCAGTGCTCCGCCCAAGCACTATTATACTAACGTGAATGAAGCAGCTAGTCTGCAAAGATTCAGTAAGTAGGTTGAGCTCCTTAAAGTTCTAAGTTTGAGCTTCACGATAACTGGCAAATGCTTGCACTGTATGGACAGGTCCACTCAAATCTGTGTGATACTTTCCTCAAAATACCACTTCAGACATTTACCTACATGGTTCTCATATTATTTGACCAGTACGATTGTATGGACTTTAAAAGAGACTTTGATCTCTGAGTTTTTTTCGGCATTTCTTCTCAGAGCAGTCAGCTAGGAAACACCGGCCTCATCTACTTTAAAATGACCAAAAAAGATTGACGTGTAAAAGTGTTATTTACAACCTACTTACAGAATAAATATAATTTATCATTAGGTATTTTAATCCCGTTTTCAATACGCAGCATTATCACTTTATGACATAAATCGCAACCTTAGCAAGCAAAGCTTTTGCTTATCATGCCTTCCTTTACCGCACCACTTCTATCAGCGTTTTCTTGCTGAAAGAATGCTCCAATATTCCTAAACTACCCAGTTCACCTAGGTCAATGCTAAAGCTATTACGACCTGTCTCATCAGCCACATGTCTGTTATGTTAGCCATGCATCGTAAGTTTGTTTACGCTTTACGCGTCGTCGTTACTAACTCGTTATCAAGTACTCTTCGTTATTATGTGTCAAGTTCAGGGTTGAAAAGTGCCACGTGTATATCCAACTGTGACGGTAAATACTGTATCCCTATATATCTATGTATGTTTAGGGGCACGGTCAAACAAAACATTTGCGAATGACGTATGTGACATACATAACAAACTCGGGGTGTATTATATCATTATATGCCAGGGGGTTATCTGGGACTTGAATTGGTCAAAAGGCATTTTGAAAACAAGGACTGCTTTCAATCTTTCATTTAGCACAGAGAGTCCGCTAGATATAATAAGTCTCCTTCACCCATATTTTTTGGAAGTAGGTACCTACATATGTATTTTTAATTTTTGAGATTCAATGCCGTCTACGACCATTTCCCTCGTATTGGCGCGGCTACGAGCCATGTAGGTATAAATTATGAGAATGTTTTTATAATGAATCTAGTTTTTTTACGTAAGTATTTTGAGTCTATCTAAGAGGTAACGGGCTTGACTGCCCAGAATGCAACGTTTTCCACGTTAGCTGACATAATATGTATGTAGATATCGCCACTCGTGGAAGTAATTATAAAACGTGTCACCAATAACACTAATCTACAAATTATTTAAAAAATGCAACTGATAGATGTTTCGTGATATTTAAAGGCCGAATTTGAAAGTAGAAAAATTCCATCACGTTTAAATTTTCAATTGCATCAAATTGAGTTTTAAAATTGCTGTAAGTAATATTATTTATTCTGTTTATAATCTTGTTGGCTATGTTATTTTTTGAGATGCTCATTATAAAGGTAATGCAACTGCAAATTGCCACTGTCGGCTGAAGCTTAGATTGATGGGAGTGAATGTTTAATTTATATACCGTATAGGATAAAGCAAAGGTACCTATCCGATGCCGGGGGTAACCTTTTCACATTGCTGTTATATTAAAGTACCTTTAGCGTAACTATAATTAGCTCATTAGTAGCTAATGATCTGATAATTACACGAGTAGGATAGAGCTTAGAGTAAACATACTGGCTGCTAATCTTTCTGAAACCAAATAAGTATTTCCAGTAATGCAGTGCCTGAATTCATTAGCAATCATTAATTAGCTCATTAGTAGCTAATGATCCGATAATTACACGAGTAGGATAGAGGTTAGAGTAAACATACTTACTGGCTGCTAATCTTTCTGAAACTAAATATTTTCAGCAATGCAGTGCCTGAATGCCTCGTTCAGATGCATTCAGGCTCATGCTAGTGAAACTACACATCTGCCTTGACCCATTTTTTGGGGTTCCGTACCGAAGGGTAACCAACGGAACCATATTACTAAGCCTCCGCTATCCATCCGTCTGTCCGTAAGCGGCATGTATCTCAAGAACCGTAATATGTAGACAATTAAAACTTTCAGTCTTTATTTCTACTGCAATTATAACAACGCGAAAATTTAAGTGGGCTCCCATACAAGAAACGTGTTGTTAAGATACCCATCCACAGGCTAACCTTGGCAAGCGTTGCATAAACGTAAAGATCGACCCTTTTATTTTTCAGTTTATCATATGGCGCGAATCCGACTGGCATCTGGTCGGGACCAAGGGACATATACACCTGGGCTAAGTTGTATATGTCCCTTAGTGCCTATTGGCCTAGCTCTAATCTGTCTCCTGCTTGATAAGGAGGGAAGTGGAATTTATATTTAATTTTTCCTACTCCTCCGCTGTACTCTTCTGATTAATTTCGTTGCGGGATCCAAGACAGTTGAATCGTTTCTCCGGGACTCGTCGGGCTTCATTAGCTCGACGTTTTTCTGGTGGTCGCCACTGTTGATTCTGACTTTCACGAGTTGCAGTGGTTGAGAATGTGTGGCGGGCTCGTCCCAAAAAAAAACATTTTCCAAGTGTCACGTGATCAATACGTCATATTTATCATTTCGACAGTCGCATTCGTTGATAGAATGTCACTTTGTCCAAAGCCTTTGCCCTGGGTCGACGGAGCGCGGTTGTATTCCACGCGCGCCTCAAAGAGACGTCAACATACTCAGCATAGTTGACGGAGCCGCTAGGGCCATTGCCTGCCAGGGTTGAGGTACTATCCGAGGAGGCATCCACAAAAAAGGCAGAGAAAATATGATGACAAAAATCACTCTAACCATTGCAAGTATTGCAACACATCAATTGCATAACTATCGTCATATAATTACGAGTATGTACGTCATAGTATTAGGTGTAAATGTATCATGTTTCATGCAGCCCAGACGAAGCCGAATAAATGAATCGCATTGGGCATATCAATTTACATAATTACGACTAGCTGATGTGAGGGTAGACACAGTTGCGAGAATTGCACGTTGTTCTGTCATTTTGAAAGGAATTGAATGTTGCAATTCCTGTGAAATTTCAGGTGTTCATTACCAAAATAATTTTAGTGAAACCCTTAGACCGCGGACAAGAACTCAGCGGTCAAGGAGCGGCGGCGGCGCGGGCATTTCCATATAAATCAACGCATTTGACGCGACCAGCGAGCGGCGCGTTCTGAGTTCGTGTTCGTGGCCTTTGAATAGAGGATACTTGTAATGTTGCATTGGATTTTTTAACTGCTTTGTTTTCATTGTAAACTACGCCTTATTAAAAAAATAATGTAGGTACCCATAGGCTTCAGCGATCATAATTTCAGCAATGAAAACATCACACCATTATCAAAGAATTTTACAGCCATTAGCATTCGGAAGACCATGTCCTCAGTTCCTCAGCGCATCATCGATAATGAAGTTTCATACCCATATAGGTGTTAATACCTAACCTTGGAATGTAACTTTAACAACATTGCCTAAGGTCAAGTGTTTAAGAAGCTTTCACCCAAAGTACTAGCGTTCCTATGGGCGCCGGAAGGGGGGTGCAAGGGGTGCGCTTGTATCCCCCCGGTGTTCTATAAAACATAAAAACAAGATGATGTAAAAAAAATAGACAAACTGTATCTAGCAAATCCCGGAATCGCATTCGGCCTTGAATCCGTCTTCTTTAGTTCTGGGCAAAAGAAAACCTATTCTATTCGAGGCGAGGTTTTGAAGATGCACCCCCGGAAAATGGTCCTGCCGGCGTCCATGTGTGTTCTTAAAATACTACCGGAGGTGCACAAATATCATGTGATACATACAAACACCTATCACCTTTCTCTCCATAATCGGGGCAGATAATAAATAAATCGGTGTGCAAATGGAAACATTAGTGGGTATACTGACGAGAGATAATCCCTGACCACCGCGATTGGACCCTGATCTCTACTGTAGCCGGCGAAATCTTGTTTTGTTGAAGTAGTGATAAGCACTTGGTTTTATAATGAAACTTGCAGTTTGTTCCAAGAACTGGCATTACAGACAAAATATATTTCTGATTACGAAAAATTCTATACCTATCTAATCTGCAAATCAATCAAATTTTTTTTTTTATAAATATATACGTAGGTACGTACATCAAAAAAAAAGGTACGTACATCAAAAAATAAAAAAATTTCGTCTGACTATTTGTTCTGACTAATCTCCGAAACGATTTGATCGATTTCGATGCTTACCTTACTTTCATCAACAGATAGCTGATCTTATAAGGAATTATTTGGCTATTTCTAGTTTACAATAAGTATTAGGGTTCCGTGAAAAAAAAATTGAACCCAAAAAAGAAAACTTTCGACGCATGTGTATCTGAAAGTATGCTGCTGCGATTGTCTTATGTCTACCTACGGTCAAGGTCATGCTAGTTTGTACTCCCCTACGAAATAAAATGATTGCGAAGTTTCGCAGCAAATTCGTGGACCTTGTGAAAGAAGTTATATCTGATAAAATTCAAAAGTCATTTAAATTAAAATTAGGCTGAGAGCCAGCACTTTTTTGAACGTCAAGTTTTACAAATGACAGTCCCCCAAAACGCCCGCCCGTCACCACTTCCTAGTGTTTTAGCTGTGGAGAAGAAGTGGCCAACAAACTCCCCAGCACATATGTTACGTTTTAGGAACTAGAATTTTACAATAATTAGTATGCAAAGTATTTAATACATGACACAAAAAAAATATTATTATTATTTATCACTTGTCAGCTAGCACACTATGACACTAAACCAAATACACACTTGAGCAAGTGTTGACGTATGTGGATTAAATAAGTATAAAAAAAAATATTGACCTACATAGTCAGTTAAATAAATAATAAAAAGAAAAAAAAAAAGTGTTTATTCACGGTAATACATTGTACAAACAAAATCATTACCTCTGCCAAACTGCAAAGCAGTTTGTTGGCAAATAAACTATGTTATATGAACAGACTATAATAGATTAGCTTTAGCATCCAAGCCAACCATCCACACATAAAAACAGACTTATGTTGACCAGTCTGACCCTTATCCTTTCAATACATTATTTTGATTTAGAATTAGTGCATGTGCACTCAAGCGCAATCAGATTTACTAACAGCAACAATGTCACAATTTCTCCGCAAGGTCATTGCAGGGGCACAGGGCGTCCGGGTCGCCCAAATGTATGCAGACAAAATATTTTCATTAACGATAACCTGAGACAATAATAAGGAAAGTGTCTTGTTTTTTCAACCTGTGTGAATGTCATTGTTTGGACTATGATTGACTTTCGTATAAATATCTACCCTTAATCGGTTTTTTTCTTACTATTTATAGGCATACGTTTGACCGCTATCTCACCTGATGTTAAGCGATGATGCGGTCTAAGGTGGAGCACGCTTGCCTAGATGTAACCTATTCACTCTTGACTTAAAGACTCCCAGGTTGTAGCTATCAGGAAACACAGACTCCGGCAGGGAATTCCACTCCTTAGCTGTACGCACAGTGAATGTGTTCCCAAAACGTATAGGTGGGATGTCCACCATGTACCGGTGGCGCATCGCCGTACGTCTTGTGGTCCGACGGTGGAACGGGCTTGGCGGAATTAAATTATGCAATTCCGTCGCACACTCCCCAAAATGTAACCGATAGAAAACCGACAGGCCAGCAACTCGGCGTCGATGCTCAAGACTCTGGAGCTTCGATTCGATGAACCTATAATTGCCGATGATCCTCTTGGAATCGTCCCCTGATAAACCAATATTTTCCCGATTTAAAAAAAAATAATAAAAATATTTTTTATTTTCAGGCGTCGATGGCCCATAGCGTGTTAGTATTACCAAAAAAAAACTTAAAAACTATGTTGGTAGTAACACTTAGCCACAAATGAGTACAAAAACAAACACAAAACAGAGGAAGATTTATCAAGTCCCATGTCTGACATGTAGCTTGACAAACCTATCCATTGTAGGCCCGACTAACCTGTCTGCAAAAACCTTCAGAACGCTATTGCTGCTTCCGCTCACCCTGCGCAACACCGATGCCACTTTTTTGCGCATGATCGCGAAAAAATCATCAGTGTGCGCGTCAGCGAACATCCCTGAAGCACTACAGTAAGGCGGAAGCCTCAACAGCGTCCTAAAGGCATTGTTGTGTTGAATGCGCAGTGCGCTGTCTGTTTTTTGGTTATGATTAGCCCACAGACTGCTGGTGTAAAATATTTGACAAAACGCCTTAAAAAGTGTTATTTTAACCGGTACTGAACAACCAGCAAACCTGCGTGCCAACATGTTTCCCCTCACAGCCATCGCCCTGCGCTCTCTTTCCATATCTAAGTCATCTAAAATTCAAAATTCATTCAGTGCATTTTGTCAGGGTATATACACACACACATAATATTTATTACAGTTCCGTGTCATGCATGGTGTTAAGGCAGATTTCATTATGTGAACATTTAAAATAAAAGTTGCTTAGTTTTCGATAAAAACCCCAGTGTCTGGCTGGCAAAAAAAATGGTTTTTTAAAAGTTCAGTTTTCCTTTCAATGTCGGAACCCTCAAACCAATTTTTTTTTTACTTGAGATTGTTTTACTCTTGAGTGTAGTCGAGGTCAGACCAACAGACACAAGCTCGACGATGGATGAACTTACCCAGAAAGCTTAGTTTATAAGGCAACTAGCTGACCCGTGCAACGTCGTCTGCGTAACATTTTTCATTACTGCTCCGCTCCTATTGGTCTTAGCATGATGAATGATGATATATATGCCTATAGCCTTCCTCGATAAATGGGCTATCTAACATTGAAAGAATTTTCCAAATCGGACCAGAAGTTCCTGAGATTAGCGCGTTCAACCAAACAAACAAACAAACTCTTCTGCTTTATAATATTAGTATAGACTGATATAATCCTTCGTTATTCAACCACCTACCATCTCTTGTTCCTTTCTAACAGCATTGTCCTGTGGTTGCGCAGGTGACGCGGCGGCATGGAGGACGACGTGACGTTCCTGTTCCAGCTGGGCGTGCTGCGGGACGCGGTGGCGGCGCCCGCGCATCTGCTCACTCTGGCGCACCTCAAGGATCTCGCTGTCAAGTTTGTGCACGAAAAGGTGAGCTTTGACAGCGTTGACGACAAAAGTTATGTGAAGAGAAGTTCCATCAGTGCATCGTAGCTAGTCAATTAAGCATAGACTCACAAAATGACCAAAATTAAAAAAAGAGACTGGAAAATGGTAGAGGAAACAAAGATATGATAGAATGTTTACTTATCCAAATCCACTTCGGTGACCATGAGCCTTCCAAAAAAGCTTCAGTACCTGCTGTAGCTAAAGTCGGAGAAAAATGATTTGCTCTCGCACTCGAAACACACTAACATAAACTACAAAATCGATCATTGTGCCAATGCCAATATGTGATCGTCGTCCATTTGTATAGCGAAACTGAAAAGCAAACTGTCGAAGCAACATTCGAGTATTCGCGCTGACGCATGACGCCTAATGGCGGCCATACACGCCAGGGTTTTCAAGATAGTTATAACCTTACAAGCTTAACCAACAGGCAAACCTTATCATGTATGTTATAAAAACCACCATGAGAAGAGGTGCAAATTTGACTGCAATGCAATCGGTGACCTCTTCATGTACTGACCTAAATGTGACCGTTCGCACAGATCCCAGACAATGGCCTCAACCGGCTGTCGGACCGCATCCTGCTATTCCGGCACGACTACTGCTCGCCCAACGTGCTGCAGCTTATCAACTCGGCCTCTGACGTCACCGACGAGACGCTCGTCGAGATCGTGCTCACTGCCAACCGTGAGTATGGATGTCAGTAGTTGTTACTACTACGCCAATAAAACGTTATAGAAAATGTTTAAGTTCCTGGATGAAAATGACAAAATTTATAAATTATAAAGAATGGGAAATTAAATGAATACAGAAATAATTTACTGAATCTGTCAGGTATAGTTGCAAAAGCCATATCATATGGAGCTCGAGCCACGACAAGAGACAAGTCAAGTGTAAAGCAGTATTTCGTTACCCTTCCAACGCTTCGTCTTTAATTTATATTTTTTTACTTACTTATATCAAACACAAAGCTTTGGAAGGCCTCCCACAACGTCGACCGATGGCCGCAGAAATACGCTGTATGCGAAACGCACACGACTGGTCGATATGGTGACTCTTGGTCCCTTTCAGAGTCACCACATCGTCCAGCCCTGCGCGCCCTATTTCAAGCTACCGACGGCGACGTCTTTCAGATGAAATGATAAAAGTGTACCTCTCAATCAAATCTACACAATTCGTTTGTCCCCACAGCGCTGCTATGCGACGGGGGAGCGGAGGCTGCGCCGGCGCCGCGGCCACACGCGCTGGCCGTGCACTCGTACAAGGCACCCACCTTCTGCGATTTCTGCGGCGAGATGCTGTTCGGACTCGTGCGCCAGGGGCTCAAGTGTGAAGGTAACGCTAAAAATCTATGTATTTAGGCTCTTCTTATTTTCGAGTCGAGTGGTTAGGTTACCTTAGATTGTTTGGGGTTTCTTGAATTGCAGTATCAGTGAACTTGAGGCACTCCACTGTGTTTGCAGCGGCCAACCTGTGCACATTAAAACCTGGCAATCCTTTTACCGGGACTAACATTTTGTGAACGAAATACTACATTTACCCAAAAGAAATTAGAGCTACGGACAGTAAAATGGAGATGTCAACAACACTTCTTTAAGACCAGATTTTCAGAAATAAAGTGATTAAACTTAACCTCGATGGTAGTTTAACAGCAATAGAATCGTTCGCTAAACCACTGCTGTGCCCTCCTACGCACAAGCGGTTGAACCTCCTAGGCGGTTTGCTTGAGCGGCCAGAGGTTGAAATAGTTCTGTAGCGGTTAAGTGCGTACAATCACTAGCGGTTACATATTAAACTGGAAAAGTGGCCAGCCGCGAAGTCAGGTGCGGGCTCGCAGTCAACTGCTGCTGCGTAGGAGGGCTTAGGATCCCTGTCATACTTGATGTGCAACTCTTCATTATTGATATTCTTTTTTAACCGCTTTTCAATTGCTTTCAGGATGCGGCCTAAACTATCACAAACGGTGCGCTGTCAAAGTGCCGTCGAACTGTACGTCGCCCGTGACGCCGGGCGCCGGCAGCGCGGCGGGCGCGGGGGGCGCGCGGCGCGTGTCGGGGGGCGCGGCGGGCGCGGCGGGCGCGGGCGGCGGGGCGCGCAGCCCGTCGCGCGGCTCCGCGCACAGCCACGCGTCGCACGACGACACCACGTCGCTGGTAAGGCGCCTCGCCAGGCTCGTCACTGACAAAGACAACTAGGACGACTGCACCAATTGCACGCCAGTTGGATTGGGGAGGGGGAAGAGGGGGTTTGAATCTCGGGTGAAACCTTTTTTATGCTATATTGACAGGGGTCACCCACAATGAAATGTATTACTAAGGAGATGGACCGGGTTGACTTTGCATTCCAGCTAATAATATCTGACATATGGGGAAGCAGTAGTTGAAATTTAAATCAAAAGCATTATTATTTTTGCACCTTTATCAGGAAAAAATGTCTTTGTTATTTTAAGTAAAACTAAAGTAATATACAAGTTCTAAGGGACTGCTCAGTTACAGTATCTTTGTGACGACAGAAGTATTATTACGTGTCACAACTTACAATTTACAAATTAGATTGACGATGTAATTGGCTCATGTCTTCAATACAGATAGATACATTAATTGCAGTATTGAATACAACATCCATTTTCAAACAAATTCTTATACGAATATATAACAAACGACAAAAGAATGTACCGATCAAAAGTATTACCTACATTTAAAAACTTTAGTTATTTGTTTATTATTTTTGCATTTACATGCTATTTTTGTAGTCATATGACATAAAAATAACATAACTCAATAATACTTTAAATCAAGCTTATTTGCACGCAAAAGTATCATTAGTTATTTAGATTTAATCTGAAGTGTAAACTTATAAGGAGGCGTTAGCGAATCTCAAATATTTTGACATTATTTTTAGATGCAAGACAGGTCCATTTCAGAAATAACAAATATTTTCTTTATTTTAGTCAGAAATTAATTTACAGTGAGAAAACTGATTTCAAGTTAGCAATTGTTCTATATTTTTTACGTACATTTTTTTGGGTATATCGTCTGAAGTTTCACACAGTTACTTTTAACTGTCCAAAACTAAAATGAAAATAAAACCATAATTTACAACAATTTTGCAAGTATTTTTAGAAAAATCTGTTTAAGTATATTTATTTAATATCTTATGAACTCTATTAATTTTTTCTGCTACTTAGATCATAGTAGAAAATCTATGGTTGTTTTTTTACTTACATAATTATAGATGTATGCAGATTTAGTCAGCTTAAGTACTTAATTGCACTGAGTATTATATATCCGTCCAAAATTATATACTTAAAGTATTGTCTTTTATTTATAATACTAAAAGTATTAAGTTTTATACAAGAAACATTTACATTTTAATATATTTTGTAAAACTAACAAGAATCGGGTGGTGGGTAGCAATTGTGGAAATTATATATTTTTGTTTTTAAATAAATGACTTATTTTGATTTATTTCGTTTTATTTTAAAATTCCCATATTACCCATCATCCAATTCGAAAATGACCAAATTAAAACTAAAAGAGGGGCAAGAAATTTAATTTGGTATAAAAATACTATGTTTATAAGCAGAAAATAGATCAGAACATTTTTTTTCTGTAGTGAAAAAAAACTTTATGTTCGAAACTAACCGATACATGGCGGTATATCCATATATCCATGATCCATGCAGGAATGCTACCAAATGCCGAACCTTATTATAGTGAGCAGCAGCACTATAAGAGAAAGCATTCTAGGAACTACGGTCACCAACCCGCCTACCAAGCGTGGTGACTATGGCAAATCCCCCCGCTGAGAAGCAACCCTGATTCACGGCCCCCAGTGCCCGGTTGCTGCACTATTCCTGGCCATGGTAACGGTGCGGTGGGGGGTGCTTAGAATTCTCAGGGTTTGGCAGGGCACCAATTCCGTAATTTTTACCTGGCGACGTTCTATGGACGCTCTCTACGGCTGCACGTGCACCTCGCTGAATTGGAAGTAGAGTTAGGTCGTATTAACTGGCACATCGTGCGAATGTCGGAGATCCGAAGACAGGGTCTTGCAGATAACCCTCGATCAACGGTCAGTACTTCCGATTTGCGGATGACATTGTCATCATGGTGTAACCTCTGCAGGAGCTGGAAGTGATTCTGAACTGCCTGAGCGATTTTTCAAGGCGTGTGGGTCTCGAGATGAATCTGGGCAATACCAAAGTCATGTACAATGCTCATGTCACCCCGAGACCTGTAATCGTAAATGGCGCCACCCTCGAGGTTGTGCAAGAATACATCTGCATGATATCTTTGAATCGTCGATCCCACAATCCCTTAAGACCAGGGCCTATAACCAGTGCGTCCTACACGTAATGACTTACGGAGCCGAAACGTGGACGGTGGACACTCATTATAGGCCTGTTCCACAAACTCAAGGTTGCTCAGCGTGCAATGGAGAGAGCAATGCTCGGGGTTTCTCTGGTGGATAGATTTCGCAACGAATTCATTCGGCAACGAACTAAAGTCACTGACATTGCGCGTAGAATCAGCATGCTGAAGTGGAAGTGGGCCGACCATGTCTGTAGACGGACAGACGGACGATGGAGCAGACATGTGTTAGAGTGGAGACCGTGTATGGGCAAACGTAGTGTGGGACGCCCTGGGGCACGATGGACCGATGATTTAAAGAAGTTGGCTGGCAGGGGATGGATACGGACTGCTCAGGACCGGGATGGTTGGCACCCTTCCAGGGAGGCAAACATTCAGCAGTGGGCGACAATCAGCTAATATGATGAAAAAAAAATGATGATGAGAATTTATTGTAAAACCAGCGGCCAAATGCGAGTCGGACTCGCGCACCGAGGGTTCCGTACAAACCTGTAGTTATTTTATAAGGAAATGTTGCGGTTTACGATTTATGACGTACTGAAAAAAAAACTACTTACTAGATCTCGTTCGAACCAATTTTCGGTGGAAGTTTACATGGTAATATATTTTTTTTAGTTTTATCATTCTCTTATTTTAGAAGTTATAGGACACACACACACATTTTACCACTTTGGAGACACTTGTCTCTCTCGCAAACTATTCTCAGATTAGAAAAAAAAAAATATTAGAAACCTCAATATCATTTTTGAAGACCTATCCATAGATACCCCACACGTATGGGTTTGTTGAAAAAAAAAAATTTGGGTTTAAGTTCTACGTATGGGGACCCCCAAAATTTATTGTTTTTATTTTTGTGTGATAATCTTAATGCGGTTCACAGAATAAATCTATCTACTTACTAAGCTTTAACAGCATAGTTCTTATAGTTTCGGAAAAAAGTGGCTACGGAACCCTAAAAATAGGCTGTATTTTTCAAAAAAAAAATTTTTTCAAAATTCAAGCATTTATTTCAATTAAACCATTTACAGGCACTTTTGAATTGTCAAGGTCGGTCGGTCCAAAAAGTTGAAGCTATTTGCACGTTCCAAAGCGTAGATCTCTATGGAGAAGAACGCGCAAGAAACTCCACGGACACTCTTTTAAAAATAATATTTTTTTACAAAGATTTATTTACATCGGGTTGACATTATACATACATGTGAGAACGATGTAAAAGACGAGCAGGATAAAAGCGTCCGGAATAAAAGAGGAACAATTCAAAGAAATAATTAAAATTAACCATGGCAGCTAAGAAATGACCAGTCCCGACTGACGGCGCCCGTTCACGAACATGACGCATGCGCCAGCACCATTCGGCTCAACCATTTTGAAGGGAGCCAAATGATCCAACGCATACGCCACCATCAGCTAGACTTTTGAGTGAGCATGACACTCCCAACCGCCAGGGTACATTCAAGTCAAATTTTACATACCTAAAACTGATAATTAAAGTTAAAGGTACACAGTACTCACACATGTGCTGTTAATGGCTGAAATTATACAATGCTTAGTAGGTAAGTTGATTCTAACAATGCAAATTTTTCTTACAATCTTCAGCCGGTCCAACAATGTTTCCGAACTATTTACAGATTAGTTTGGGCTCCCTAGTGGCTGTGGAGCAGGACCAGCATTCAGCCAAGCATTTTTATCTTCAATATAATCCCCCAACTTATAATATGCTTGCCTGCATAGTGTGCGTTTAATACAAGACTTGAATTTCGTCTCATTTAGTTCTAATATATGGGGAGGTATCTTATTATAACATTTTAAACAGTACCCCATGAAAGATGAGGCTACTTTAGCCAGTCTGAAGCCTGGTTGAACTAACTGGTCCCTATTTCTAGTACCATAATTATGTCTCTCGCCTCTTTTACTAAAAAGATGTAAATTCTTTCTGACATACATGATGTTTTCGTAAATGTATTGACAAGGTACCGTCATGATGTTAATATTCTTAAACAGTTCCCTGAGAGAATCGCGCCGGCGGAGATTATATATCGCTTTGATGGCTCTTTTCTGCAGAATAAAAATAGACTCGATGTCTGCAGCCCGTCCCCATAGTAAAATACCGTAAGACATGATACTGTGAAAGTAACTAAAATATACCAGTCTCCCGGTATCGACATCCGTTAGTTGGCGGATTTTTCTAACAGCATATGCTGCTGAACTTAGCCGTCCGGAAAGAGATGTTATATGAGGGCCCCATTGTAGCCTGGGGTCAAGCGTAATTCCCAGGAAAACCGTTTTATCGACGAATTCTAGTTTTTCCTTGTTCAATAATATGTCACAATCACTGCTTTTGACATTAGGTAAGGCAAATCTTATGCACTTTGTTTTCTTTTCATTTAGAACTAAATTATTCGCCGTGAACCAATTTTGGACTTGCATTAGGGCATTATTTATGTCATTAACATTGTTCGTCCTTCTATTTATCTTAAAAATTAAAGAGGTATCGTCAGCAAACAACACCATATCAAGATTTTGTTGCAATAAATAAGGTAAATCATTAATATAAACCAAAAATAAGAAAGGACCCAAAATAGAGCCTTGGGGGACGCCCATTTTTACGTTTAATCCCGACGAATTGACACCGTTTATGTGAACTAATTGCTGTCTATGATAGACAGCAATTAGTTTAATAAGATTTGACTAAGTTTAACGCTGTTTTGCCTAGTCCGTAATGCCCGAGCTTCAGGAGTAATGTATCGTGATCAACACAATCAAACGCCTTAGAGAGATCACAAAAGACACCTATGGCATCCTGTGCGTCCTCCCACGCATTAAAGATATGCTTTAGTAAGGTGACACCAGCGTCCGTTGTACAACGTCCTTTGGTGAAACCATACTGTTTATCATGTAAGATGTTATTCGTGTTAAAATGACTGAGCATCTGATTTAGCATTACTTTTTCAAATACCTTACTAAACACTGGCAACACGGACAATGGTCTATAATTATTGGTGTCTTTACTATCCCCAGATTTAAAAAGTGGTATCACTTTACTGAATTTCATCAGGTCCGGAAAGACTCCTTGATCGACACACAAATTAAATATTAAAGCTAAGTACGGCGCTACAGTCTCGATAATTGAGGTACAAACCTTGATAGACAATCCCCATAGATCTTCGGTCAATTTAATTTTGATTTGTTTAAAAGCTTTTATTACTACTATGGGGTTTATATGTTTAAAATTAAATTCAGTCGCGCAGGCTGATACGTTTGCCTGAAATAAATCAAAAGCAAGCGAAGGCGAGGAATTTAAGGCTTCAGTAGTTTTAACAGGGATACTTGTAAAGAAATTTACAAATTCTTGAGCAACTTCTTTGTTATCGCTAATAAGTCCGTGAGGCGTCTGCAATCTGTAATCAGTGTTATGTTTTTTGTTCCTATTTGTTTCATTATTTATAATTTTCCAAACCGTTTTTATTTTATTGTCTGCTCTTTTACCTTATTGCTTATGTATAAAGCCTTAGCTACCTTACAAGTATTTTTATAAATTTTGGAGTAGGTAGATACATACTTATTAAAAGTTTCAGTGTTAATAAAAGGCTTAAGGCCATACAACTCATAAAGTCTATCCCTACTTTTTCTGAGTCCTTTAGTTGCCCAGTCACTAAATAAAAACTTAGGGCAGATAGTTTTAGTTTTATTTTTAAAAGTATTATTGAATTCTGTTTGGACTAAAGAAAAAAAATCTGTATATAAAATATTAGCACTGTTCACTGTACAGATCCAATCACTTAACTTCCCAATTAAAGTACGGTTAAGACAAGACAAGACAAGACAAGACGTTTATTTGTTGAGACATGAGTATACATAAAATGAATGCAAGTTGTTTATAAGAAAAAAAGATCAGTCATGTTCGGCCTTGTGGCATACAAATATAGGTAAATAGTCATTTATAACTCAAAATTATTATTAAATACACAAACTAGAAAATAATTTTTAAATGATAAATTATATAAAATTGTTCTAGTCAATATTCTAAATTATAAAAGGTCACAAAAAAAAAAAAAAAAAAAAAAAAAAAAATTACTTAATTAATAAAAAATGTCAAAAAAAAAAAAATTAAATTAATTCAATCAAAAATTTAAATTATTATTAAATTGTCACAAACTATAAATTTAATTTTATAAGAATAAATTTGTATTAAGTTATCCTATATGCTTATTATAAATAATCTAATTTTAAAAATGTCACAAAATATTTGTCTAATCATAATACAAATTCACATTTTGTCATTTAAAAATTCTGAAATACTGTAGTATGCTTTCCCAACTAAAAATGATCTAAGCCGCTTTTTGAGTACGTGTGCGCTTAGTTCCCTCCATTCCTTTGGAAGTTTATTAAATATTAAAGGCGCCATACAGAATACACTTTTCCGCATTAATGCTGTTTTGGAACCATGCGAACAAAGCATAGTATTATCGCGTCTGTTGCGACTGACTTTGTCTGCCAGGCGTGGAAATAATTGCCGATTACATTTAACAAACATGACAACCTCTAAAATATACATTGATGGTAACGTCAGTATATTATAATAAATGAAAAACGGTTTACAACTGTCAGTCGAATCTAATTTAAACATCGTCCTAATACATCGCTTTTGGGCTTTGAAAGGTATATCCTTGTCAGTCGAATTACCCCATAGGATAATACCATACCTAAGGTGCGATGAAACTAAGCCGTGGTAAGCTGTTAGCAATGCGTCAGTGTTAAGCACAGGCACTAATCTGTAAAGGACATATGAAGAGTTACTAATTTTTTTGCTTAAAATTTCGATATGTTCCTTCCAATTTAACTTTTTATCAATAGTCACTCCAAGGAATTTAGCAGTTTTGACTTCTTCAATAATTTTATCATTATATTGGATCTTCAGATCAGATGAAGTTGGTAAGCGTTGACTGAAATGCATAATATTAGTTTTATTGAGATTTATTTTTAAATTATTATTATCCAAATATTTTACTATTGATTTCAGAGAATTATTAATGTCACTATTATATTCGTCTTTATTATCACATTGAATTGTTATGGTACTGTCGTCAGCAAAGAGGGTCACAGGTTGTTCAACAGATTTAGGTAAGTCATTTATATACAATATGAACAGTGGAGGGCCCAACACGCTGCCCTGAGGAACTCCATATTTCACTACACGTTCATGTGATTGGAATATTTCTTCACGCTTAGTTTTTGTATTTATTGAAGAAATTTCCGTGAGCTGCTTTCTATTTTCTTAATATGATTTAAATAGTTTTAGAACATTGCCTCTTACACCGTACGCCTCCAGTTTGTCCAAAAGAATATCATGCCTAACGTAATCGAACGCTTGGGTCATATCACAGAATATTGTGCACACAGGGTTTGTCTTATCAACATTTAGCATAACTCCATACAAAAAATCATATAATGCCATATTAATAGTATGATTTTCTCTAAATCCTTTTTGCTCCTTAATAAGTATATTATTTTTCACCAAATATTTGCTTAATTCTTTGTATAAAAATTTCTCATAAATTTTGGAGATAACACTTAAAATTGAGATTGGTCTGTAATTTTCTATGTCGTCTTTATTTCCCTTTTTAAATAATGGTTTAACTATTGATATTTTCAAAGCATCAGGAAAGATGCCCGTGCTTATGGTCAAATTAATGAGATGACTTAAATGCATACAAATTTCTGCAGAAACTGATTTAAGAATTTTTGTAGATATTCCGTCATGACCAACGCTATTCGTATTTTTCAGAGACTTGATTATTTTATACACATTTTGTGGTAAACAGGGAGGCATGAAAAACGATTTTTCTCTATTTAAAATTTGCGAGGTAACGTTATGTCCTGATTCCGGTATTGGGATAACTTTATCAATAAAATAGCTATTAAAAGCATCCGCTATTTTTTGAGGATTTGTTATAGTCTTACTGTCATGTTTTATTTTTGATATAGGATTTCTAGGGGTGTTTTGCTTTGAATCATTAATTATTTTCCAACTGGTCTTTGATTTGTTGTCTGATGTTTTTATTTTGTAACTATTTTGGGCAAATTGTGTCAGCTTTGTAATTTTTTTGAATAGTTTAGAGTATCTGGTCAATTTTTTTTTATTAGTTTCGCTAGGGTTTCGTCTGTATATCCACAAAAGCTGCCGTTTTTTCCTACTGCATGTTTTGATCCCACGTGATATCCACGATGGTTTTTTAGTTGCATGTATGGTTACAGTTTCATTAGGAAAGCATAAACAGTAGAACAGTGAGAGTGTTTCTATAAAAGCGTTATAGGCTATGTTAGGGTCACTTGTTTCATAAATATCAGAAAACGACAAATTATGTAGACAATCTTTAAATTTTTTGATATTTTCGTCACTATAATTAATCCACTGACCGGATTCGCTTAAGAAATTCCTATTATTATATTTTTTTTCTTAATCAAGCGACTTTTGCCTATAATCATACTACAAGCTTATTACTATTTTACTGCAGGCAAAGGCTTGCAAAGTTTATTATTACGAAAATAAACTTGCAAGCAACACCAAAACATTTGCAGCAAAAATAATTCCACGTTTCACATTTTGGGTCATAAAAAATAGGCTACAGACTAACCTGGTAAATTGTATTTGTCCTTATCTATTTGTGACTGCTAAATGTTAAATGAACCGAATAATTGTTGACAAACTCATTTGGAGCAATGATACATAATGACGTTAAAAGCAAAACCCTTTTTACCATTCGTAAGTCACCGACCCGCGCCGCCGATGTCGGCCGAGGGCGAGATGGCGAGCATATCCAAACGCCTACTGTCTCGAGACAAAAATATCTGAAAGGACTTGGCTAAGTTAAAAAAGGGACATATACATCATTTATCAGCTGAATATGGAGACACTGGCGCTGGTAGTGATTTACTTAATTAAAACTGTGAGTTTGGGAAATCTTTCCATTGCCATTAGAAATTAGTATTACTCTGTAAAAGTAGAGGCGGTAAGCCGCAGTGTCTGTCCCTCAGTTTGAGGATTTTTTGTAAAAACAGTAAATACGAGTACACCGGTTATAATACGTACAATTACTTGCGTACTCAGTGAACAATTGAATTGACAGCAAAAATTAACAACCTTAAGACAGTACAGAAAATGTTTACCTTCTATTATAGGGGTTCGAACTTTTTTTGATGGATATTTCGAAGTTGCGGAACACTATCTATAATAGACACTAAAACAAACAAAAAATGTTAGCAACATGGGTCGCGCACGTTGTCAAGATATTACAATATTTCTAGGTTCGCTAGCTAATTTAATGAGGCCATAAACCCCCACAGCTAGGCAAGCAGTCGCGCTCGCCGTCCCGCACGGGGTCGCTGGGCGGCTGGAGCGCGGCCAGCGCGGGCTCGGCGGCCAGCGGCGCCGCCATCCCGCACACCTTCGAGGTGCACTCGTACACAAGGCCCACTGTATGCCGCCACTGCAAGAAGCTGCTGCGCGGCCTCTTCAAGCAGGGCTTCCAGTGCAAGGACTGCCACTACAACGCGCACCGCAAGTGCATCCCCTTCATACCCAAGGACTGTAATGGCGAGATCCGGGATCAGCATAGTGAGTGTGGTAAATATTTTTTGGTGTTTTTCAGCTTTGCTGTAGTTGTAATTTACCTTCGATCAGGGTAGATGACTGAAACTAAAAAATATATTTAGTCCATCAGTTAGGCCCATTTCTCGAACGAAAATTAACACAAAATTAGTGTGATATATTGTCAAACACGCATTATATACCTGGGATTGGTTGAATGAGTTTCAACAGACAATCACATCACTTGACTTGGGTTTAATTTGGAACGGGTCGATTTTCTTTTCTATTTCCACGTAAACAGAAAAGCGGTACAGTGCGTTGAAATTACGCGTGACGTTGTATGTTTTAATTTAACACAGAAATCAACCCCATTTGAAGGAATAAATGTAGGTACGTAGTTCAATAAATGATGGACGGATGTCATTATTGCCATCGCAGGTAGAACCTGGATGGGACGCCGTCACCTTCTTCTGCGAAGCAGTCATGCTAGCGAAGGAGGTGGCGGAGTGGGAGAGGGAGAGAACCTCTCGTCTTGGCCGCCGTGGTAGACGCCGCGGGCGTCGGAGGCCACCTGGTGACCTCCAGCCACCGTAGGCGCGGGCGGTGAGCTATGGGTGGCTCGCCGTCCGTCCGTCCTCTGACGACAGGCCGTGTCGACAGCGCGTTCGTGTTCCACGCGCGCCTCAAAGAGAGTCAGCACACAGAGGGGCCCGTAAGGGCCGAAACCTGCCGGAGTCGCGGGACTATTTGAAAGAGATACCGTGGCTCCGGAACACAAAGGGCAATGAAGGAACATGGATGGTTTAAAAATAAAAATAAGTAAAGGCGTGAGGATTGGCACGAGGAAAGAGAGGCCTTTGCTCAGCAGTTGGGGAAGTCGGGCTGTGGATGACGTAGTTCAATAAACTTTATTAGACTTTTCCTTTATTATTTTGCTTCTAAAAAGCGTCATCGGCATCATGTCTACAGTCCAGACACATCCTCAAGATGCATGCCAAGCAAACATTCTCTTTAAAACCGTACCTCACTTCAGCTTAAAAAATACCTTGATGTTTACGCTTATAGTTTGACAATACCGCTACTTTTGGTCAATGAAGGCATACTGAAGAATTCTAAGCATACTCAAATATTCGCTTTCCATCAGGTAAGATTGTGTGGAAACGCGAGCCTGTCAATAATAATAAACACACGTTGTGCAGGCGAGTACCAGGACAGCAGCGCCGGCAGCGAGCTGTCGGAGTCGGCGCGGCTGCCGGACGACGAGTCGGATGACGGCGGGACCGAGGCCGCCGAGAGCGCCGCCGGGGACGACGGAGAGGTAATGTGGAGGGCTGCGAGAACGTTGTGCAGGCGAGTACCAGGACAGCAGCGCCGGCAGCGAGCTGTCGGAGTCGGCGCGGCTGCCGGACGACGAGTCGGATGACGGCGGGACCGAGGCCGCCGAGAGCGCCGCCGGGGACGACGGAGAGGTAATGTGGAGGGCTGCGAGAACGTTGTGCAGGCGAGTACCAGGACAGCAGCGCCGGCAGCGAGCTGTCGGAGTCGGCGCGGCTGCCGGACGACGAGTCGGATGACGGCGGGACCGAGGCCGCCGAGAGCGCCGCCGGGGACGACGGAGAGGTAATGTGGAGGGCTGCGAGAACGCGACGAAAACACTTATAATGCGATTTAAATGAGAATAGGAACGTCATTGACGTCTATCTGTCAAATGTCTCATGAAAAGTACGGTTTGCAAAGAGAATTTAGTTGCATATCAAAAACGGTTTATTTTACTTTGTGTAAATAAGTCTTAAATCATTTTTAAATAGAAACGTTCAATAGTAGTAAATTAGCTGGATATAATATTTAATTGTTTATTGTTATTATTACTTATTTTAATTAAACCATACCAAAACCCTGTTTTCACTCAATATTTATAAATAATAGTTTAAAAAAAAAATCTTGCATTGCTCACCCGACCTAATTGGTTTGCATTGATAGCTATGACGTCAAAATATGGCGCTAAGTCGATCCTATACTTATTTGAAAAGCATTGTAAATAAAAATATTCTGAACAACTAAAATCAAACCATTATATTTTCATCAAGTGATCAATCGACCTCGATCGTGCGGGCACGATCAAGGTCACAACACAAGGAACAAATTTTATTACAATTCGGGAATTGTAATAAAATTTGTTGCGAGTTGCTTTCACCTGGAAGCACTAAACAACTAATGTCCTAAATACATACCGCGTGTATCTGACATCGACGCACAAACGATTTCCATGGGTCCAGGGCATAATTCTGGACACCCTAGACTTAGAATTTTTCGTCGGCTTTTTTCTCATTGTTTTCATTTTTTTCAAGGGTTTTTTTTACTTTAGACTGCTCATAATCGTTATTCTGACCTAACCCAATGAGATTTTTAATAAAAAATTGATTAATTAACTACTTTCACTAAAAAGAGCAATCTGAATAAAACCACAAATAGATATCAGCTCAGCTGAGCTGATACCTATTTGTGGTACTCTTGAAAAAAATGAGAAAAAACCGACGAAAAATTCCAACACTGGGGTGTCCAGAGTCATGCCCGGGACCCATGGAAATCGTTTGTGCGTCGTAGTCAGATACACGCGGTATGCCTGCAGCTTACACAAAATTGTGCAAGTACTTCTTATGCCATAACAAGTTTTAATAGCTGACTGTCACTGTGGCATGCAAGCTGCTAGTATAGTATAGTACTATTTAGGTACATACAGGGCTGCGTATTACGGCCTTAACAATGTATGCAAAAATTGTACGTAAGATATTTGCACGCCATGAGAAATGGCAAACATGTCGTGAGCCATTTTTATTTATGATCCTGTATGTACCTATTTATTATTGTAATTTTGTATGTATACCTGTTGTATGTACACATGTTTGAGCAAATAAAATTTCTAATTACTAAGAGTGGTCAGGTCCCACTGTACATATGGCTGGAGTCATAATTTTTACAGCATTAAAGATTTTTTTGATGGGAACCACTTACAAAATAACCTATAATATTTGCATGCTATTATATAAACAAAACATGTTTGCTCTTTAATATCTGTAAAACAACTTTGTACACCGTGTTTTATGCAAATAAAAAAATTGATTGATTGATGACAGGTGGAGCTCCGGCGGCGCTCGGACGAGCCGCAGCGCGACTCGCTGCCGGAGCGCTCCGCCAGCCGGCCCAGCAGGTGAGGCGCGCTCTCGTACTGACCCTGTGTGGTGGTGGGCTCTTACTCTTGTCTCCTACGTCCTCTACTGTCGCTTACTCTTGTATACGTCACGATGGTGATGGACTTGTATAACTCTGTGGTGGGCTCGTGCATATCTGTCGCTTATACTTGTTTATAGTTAAATATGTGATGGTCTGAGCAATGTATGATGAGCTTATGTATCTCTGTGCCATGGAGAGACGGTGCTTGACGGCGTCTTATGTACGACAAAGCGATTATCGCGAGAATACGCAATCTTCGTGTACGTTTTGGTCGACAATCCTGATCGCGTGGTCTTGTTAACGGAGGGCGCTTTTCGGTTTTGCCTATAAAATAATCCCGAAGATGTCATTGTATTAGAATGACGTCTGAGGCATGTTTATCGAGTTCAAGAGTCATTAAAGCTCGCACCTTTCCTCTGACTGAAAACAACAGGTTAACGGTAGGCCTGTACTAATTCATCATCATCGTCCTAGCCTTTTCCCAACTATATTGGTATTGGCTTCCAGTCAAACCAGATTCAGCTGAATACCAGTGTTTTACGTGGAGCGGCTGCCTACCAGACCTCCACAACCCATTAACTGGGTAACACGGTATTTCTTGGCAAGGCTGGAGTCCGATTTACTGGCGGTAAGCGTTGCTTAACCTTAAAGATCGACCCGTGCGGCTGTTACTATTTAGCCACGAGCTTCTCAGACCTGTCCTAATGCATTCTCATGAATTGCCTTTGTGACGTTTGGCTTTCTGTAACTTTACAACGTTTCTTTTATCTCATAAACGTGTATATAGGTCTACTTAAGCATCTTTTATTTATTAAAGAAATACTAATTGTGGATTACACTTTCTTCTCGTGTGTTGTTTCTACTATCGCATTTATCTCGCTAGGTGTTGATCTAAAGAATATGAAAGCTCTGTGGAATAACCTGCTTTAAACTTTGCTTTATGCTTAGTAAATGTAATGGTCATACATATGTGTTATCATGGGAACTTGGGCTGGCGAACCTTAATACAGGTTACTTTGTAACCTAGCTAGGACGCCAGGAGTCTCACATTTGTATTATCTTATAAATTAGCTAACTTCTCTCTTGTAACTGCAGACTGTACCACATTTTTTTTTCTTTTTTTTTAAATACATATATAAATTGAAATAAATTGAATTTATCAAAACATTAATATGGTCACCTATACGCAGTCACACTCAAAGTCGGTCCTTGCCGCTTGGGTATTAAGGTGTTTTTAACCGAGAGACACCTTTCATAGAAACTTTTACCCGTCGCAAATCATCTTTTGGATGAAATTGTGAATAACGAATAATGAAACAATATTTAAAAATATACGTACAAAATGCTTAGTCCTGATTGATGGATCAACGCAAACCACTGGTCGTAGGAATTTGAAATCCGGAGGACGTGGTTCATCATTTTCAGATCATGTAGGTATTTGATTGAAGCACCAAAGGGGATAAATTAGTGGATGAAAAATCTTGTTCCTTGGGCCCATACACTTGAAACTTGATACAAAAATTGGTAAGAGTAAATAATAAAGATCGTTACTATTCATTTATGACAACTGTCCCCAAAAGATGATTTATTTCTATGGAATTTCTTATTATTTCGTGTAATTTACTTATAGCTTAATACTAATATACTGATCGAAGTAAACAGTAAAAGTTGTCATTTAATTTGGTATAAAAGGTAAGTGTATTTTTTTCAACCTATTCAGATACAGAACTAGTTAAATGTTTAAAATTAACAGACACAGAGTTATTCAATGGAAGCAAACAAAATCTTAAATCCTATCGGAGAACAGATACGTTTTAATATTTTAAATGGGAAAGCATAGGCTAGATTAAAAGATTCATATTATGTTTTATGGATAGATAACCAAAAACGCCACAAAGAATAGACAGGTACGAGAGAGCTCAGTAAGTATTACTGCTCTGAGTGTCAATGTCAAATATTTACCACCGGAACTGAAAAGTTACAGAATATTTGAAATTGAAATGGCAGTCAACAGCGAAAACATTACAAAAATTACTTTAAAAACAATTAGTACGCCTCATCGCCGTTCACGGCTGACATAAACTGAGCACTGAAATGACGTATAAAAAAAACAACAAAACAGAATCCCAGAAAACAATCTCCCCCACCACCACACAGCAAGTTCCCCCTGGCACCCCCGCAACCGCCCGTCCTAGTAGATCTGACTCGTCGGCACGTTACAGCTCGTCGTCGTCGCCCAGCGCCAACATCCCGCTCATGCGCATCGTGCAGTCCGTCAAGCACACCAAGAAGCGCGACGGACAGTGGCTCAAGGAGGGCTGGCTCGTGCACTTCACCAACAAGGATAAAACGGTGAGTACTGTGACATCGCTGGCTATTGCCGCTTACTATCTAATGTAAATCAAACAACGATTGGGTTCATCTAAAACTTATTGCGAGCCCTTGCTTGGATCAAAGCTAATACAGGAAAAAAACTACTTTTCACGTTCTAATTAGTTTGGATTCTATCCTTTTTCATCAAACCTTACAAAGCCTTATCGACTGGCTAATTCAACCAAGAAGGTCCACAGGACCACAGTACTATCTGTATAGACTTTACCCCTGTTCGATCCAGCCCATCTCTAGAGATCCTCCCCTCACTGGCGCCTTAAGCGGAGATCCGTATCCCTCAGTGTGTTCTTAGAGTATAGTCACTTAGTTTGTAACTTTTTAAAAAGGTCAGACAAGTGACAGGGGTAGACTTTTACCAACTATGTCAGGGTTCTCCAGTATAACCGAGTACAGTTTTACATGAAGCGACTGCCTATTTTATACCTCCACAACCACAACTGGGTAATACTATACCCCCCTAGGAAGACTGGGGTAAAATTTCTGCTTTCTGACCACTCGCAACGGCTGTAAAAGATCGACAAGTGACAGTCTGGAGCGATGGTTTGACCAACCCGAGCTCGTGTTGCTTAACCTTGAAACCCGATCATACCTACAAGCCCCCAACAAGAAACAATTAATACCGCTAAGCAGTGTTGCTGCAGTCTAATTTTTTTAAGGGTATGGACTATAGGTCATGGCTACAAGCACATTTAACATTTCAGTTTTATCTCTGGTAGGCATTCTACAATATTTTTTATAACAGATATAACACTACTTAACATCAAATGTATTGCATCTTTAATGGCAGTAATGTAAAAACCCAAATATTCCTGACATTCGAATTAAATCTATATTGAACTTGTTTTACAAAAAATAATAATTTGAATTTATTTTTCGCTCAAAGTTGTCGACTCCGTGATCGAGAGATTAAAAATAAAATAAATCAATTCTCATGTCATGTTGCAGCTAAAACGTCACTACTGGCGCCTGGACAGCAAGTCCATCACGCTGTTCACTTCAGAGCAAGGCAGCAAGTACTACAAGGAGATCCCGCTCAACGAGATCCTCGCCATCGACACGGCTCGGCAGCCGCATGCGGGCACAGGTAGGCTTTCATAATCAAGATAAAGTGCTTCTAAATTGCAATCGACCGATGTCGATATTGATCGGCGGATGCTGGTCGATCGATGAACTTACTTAATTTGTCTGCCAAGAACAAAACACGATTGAAATCAACAGTCGAAATCAGCAATCGACCAAAATCAAGCTAATGTTTCAAGAATAGCTAAGATTCAAGACGCCATAACTGTTCCTTATAATATAGCTGTCTAAAGTGGTGACATAATCATCAGATTTTGGTAATTCAAAATGGCTAATTTTGTGGATAACAAATTATAAAATAACAGAGCATCCAGTTTGGGAAGGAATATTGGCTGGATTTATATTTCAGATAACTTCCGATAATCTTACATTATCCAATGACTTGTTGACAGAAATCCGTCGCTTGTTATACGGCGTCTAAAGCCTAGACCTAAAAAGGAAATTGTGGTTACATGGGAAATCATTAACTTTATATTACTTATGGCAGATGCACGCCGCGTCAAGTCAATACCTTGCAAAAATTGTAAAGCACAATTCCGAAAGGGTGTAATCCTTGAAAACTGCTGCTACCCTCAGCGGGGCGGACTCGGTATAGGTATGCCTTTGGGGTAAGAGGTCGTGTGTGCGTTTGTGTGTACGTCACTGTTAACGTTTTCCTTAGATATTACCGGATATTAAAATGCATTTTTTGCACTATGTAGGGAAGTTTTTTAATTTAATGTATAAAGGAGCCAGGGACGCTGCAGATAATTATGAATATTTATAAAGTAGATTATAATAATAGAATGCTACATGTTTTAACATGAATAGAATTTTATTGATAGTTTTATATAATATATATAGTTTTTTTTTAATAAGCTAATGTCTACTAATAAAAGTTTATGTTTTTATTAATTATCAATTTATCATCATTGGTAATGACGACTGTTTTTCGTTTGTTTTGTGTTCATTGATTGTTTGTTTTGTTTTCTTTTTTTGTTTGATTAAGTTTTATTTGTGTGCTTTTTTTAACAACAAAATACTTTTTTATTCTTATTTGAAATATTTAACTTTGCTTTAATTAATTTACTTATCTTTAGCAAGCAAAAAAAAAAAAGTAGGTAATCATTAATTTCTAATACAAACACGCCTTTTTCCATGGCCTGAAACTTCTGAACATTTTCGGCTACGCTTTTAACACTCCTTTTTTGTGGATGAGAATAATAACTTCTCCCACTCTGTGCGCAGTCGAAGGGAGGGTTAGACTCTTACTGAGTAAAACCTACTCTTGTTCCTTCAAATACTTTTCGCCTTCCATAGCCGCTCTAACTCTTGAACTATTTCCCAACCCTGGACGCTTTTAACACCTATTGATAGTCTTGACAAAAACGCTAAGTTTCATGTTGCAGACGTGATGCACTGCTTCGAGGTGCGCACAGCCAATGTGGACTACCTGGTCGGCGTGGAGGAGGCGTGGGCCGGCGGCGCGCCCCCGCCGCCCGACTCGGGGCTGGGCGCCTACCTGGCCAGGTCCTGGGAGACCGCGGTCAGGCAGGCGCTCATGCCCGTCACGCATCACTCCGGTAAGACTTACATATACAATGTGGACTACCTGGTCGGCGTGGAGGAGGCGTGGGCCGGCGGCGCGCCCCCGCCGCCCGACTCGGGGCTGGGCGCCTACCTGGCCAGGTCCTGGGAGACCGCGGTCAGGCAGGCGCTCATGCCCGTCACGCATCACTCCGGTAAGACTTACATATACAATGTGGACTACCTGGTCGGCGTGGAGGAGGCGTGGGCCGGCGGCGCGCCCCCGCCGCCCGACTCGGGGCTGGGCGCCTACCTGGCCAGGTCCTGGGAGACCGCGGTCAGGCAGGCGCTCATGCCCGTCACGCATCACTCCGGTAAGACTTACATATACAATGTGGACTACCTGGTCGGCGTGGAGGAGGCGTGGGCCGGCGGCGCGCCCCCGCCGCCCGACTCGGGGCTGGGCGCCTACCTGGCCAGGTCCTGGGAGACCGCGGTCAGGCAGGCGCTCATGCCCGTCACGCATCACTCCGGTAAGACTTACATATACAATGTGGACTACCTGGTCGGCGTGGAGGAGGCGTGGGCCGGCGGCGCGCCCCCGCCGCCCGACTCGGGGCTGGGCGCCTACCTGGCCAGGTCCTGGGAGACCGCGGTCAGGCAGGCGCTCATGCCCGTCACGCATCACTCCGGTAAGACTTACATATACAATGTGGACTACCTGGTCGGCGTGGAGGAGGCGTGGGCCGGCGGCGCGCCCCCGCCGCCCGACTCGGGGCTGGGCGCCTACCTGGCCAGGTCCTGGGAGACCGCGGTCAGGCAGGCGCTCATGCCCGTCACGCATCACTCCGGTAAGACTTACATATACAATGTGGACTACCTGGTCGGCGTGGAGGAGGCGTGGGCCGGCGGCGCGCCCCCGCCGCCCGACTCGGGGCTGGGCGCCTACCTGGCCAGGTCCTGGGAGACCGCGGTCAGGCAGGCGCTCATGCCCGTCACGCATCACTCCGGTAAGACTTTTGAAAAAAAATAAGATAAGTGTAGCTAGCTGCTTAGTGAAGTTGAATCTGTCCGTGACTTGGGTGTTACGCTTGACTCTAGTCTGCATTTTGATACTCATGTGGACAATGTAGTGAAAAGGGCCTATCAGATGTATGGACTCGTGATGTAGCTTTGTGCGACCCTCTACTTTTTTAACATTATATAAAACCCTGATTAGATCGCAATTAGAATACGCCGTCCAAATTTGGGATCATATGATAAGTACAAGGATAGGCTAGAAATTGTGCAGAAAAAGTATTTAAGTACTTTGAATTATAAATGTAAGATTTTTATCCTTTACAAATAAAATAAAATAGTACGGGGACTAGTATGTAGTCTAATCGAAATAAATATTTCCTCACCTATTTCTCTATTACCTCACGCCCCTTTCAGCGGAGGCCCGAGGCTGCGCGGTGGCGGAAGCGGAGGGCGAGGGCAGCACAGAGGAGAGGGTCACGGACATGGCGCAGCTGTACCAGATCTACCCCGACGAGGTGCTGGGCTCGGGCCAGTTCGGCATCGTGTACGGAGGCCTGCACCGGCGGTCCAAGAGACCCGTGGCCATCAAGGTATGTGCCTCATAGACCCGTAAGATAAGACACACTTCTGTGTTTACGTCTTGATAGATTTTGGTAGGGTTTTCCACTATTAAATCTGCACTAACTGGAGGAGGAAAGCTCAGGATCGTGAAATGGAATAGGGTCTGGGGGACGCTTATGCTGGGTCTCGAAACAATCTGTCGATATCTAATGTACATAATATTAATTGTAAACAAAGGCAATTTAAAACTATCTTTAAAATTTTGGTTCAAAGATCGAAAAAGCAGCCACTTTGCACAAAACTGACCGTATTTTGTAGCCTGTTTGGAATCGACGCGGCAGAGTTTTCGCTGAGATCTCTCACACATTCACATACACGATACTCATCTGACTACATTCTGCACACTCCCCAGGTCATAGACAAGCTGCGCTTCCCAACCAAGCAGGAAGCACAGCTGAAGAACGAGGTGGCCATCCTGCAGAACCTGTCGCACCCGGGCGTCGTGAACCTGGAGCGCATGTTCGAGACGCCCGAGCGCATCTTCGTGGTCATGGAGAAGCTCAAGGGAGACATGCTGGAGATGATCCTGTCGCATGAGAATGGGAGGCTCACGGAGAGGATTACCAAGTTTTTGGTGGCACAGGTACAGTGGTGGCCATAATATTTGTCTAAAATTGTTGTTTGCTCGACGAAAAAGACTCAAAAATATCACTACTGCACTCAGAAAGATCACTGAATAGTAATAAAAAATAATTGTGAATGAAGTTATATATGGCAGTAAAGTATTTAATTTTGTATATTCGCACTTGTTAAAAAAAAACATGTTTTTGTGATGAAATGTTTCAATACCTATGTAAAGAAAGTTAATGATTGATTCATCGTTTTAAAGTGGCGTCTCTTGATGGCCTATTCTTTCACAAACCTTAGCTATACTATTCTCTAGATAAGTTCTGTAATGGTGTAATTGAATGTCTAACTGATATAAACCAATCCGAAAGCAATAATATCCCAAACATCTTTCGTTTTTATTTTATTCTTTGATATTTGTGATTTATCTTAAATTTTTATTGTCGACATTTTGGAAATATTTTATTAATTTGGACCTTGTTTTGACATTGCAGTTTTTAGAGAAATTTTATGAATTTGTGTCTTTTAATTATCTCTCATTCTTTCTCTATAGTTGATATTTTAAATTTAATACGGAAACAATTAAACTTTATATTGATATTAACATGTACGCCTAATGGAAAAGCATAGAGCACTTAAAAAAATGTAACGTCTCACAAACCTGTGTACCTGTAACCTATGTTTACAAATAAATAATCTGATTCTGAATCTCTCATGAACGTAATGAAATTAATGTCTCATAACTACTTTCAATTCTCCCCACTCGTCAGATCCTGGTAGCCTTAAAGCACTTGCACGAGAAGAACATCGTGCACTGCGACTTGAAGCCGGAGAACGTGCTGCTGTCCACCGATGAAGAGTTCCCTCAAGTGAAGCTGTGTGACTTCGGCTTCGCGAGGATCATCGGGGAGAAGTCGTTCCGGCGGTCCGTTGTTGGCACACCCGCGTATCTTGGTGAGTGCACTAGAACTACAGTATTGTAGGTTGTGTGTTAATGAGTACGTGATGCTGTCCACCGATGAAGAATTCCCTCAAGTGAAGCTGAGGGAATTCTTTGGACTTCGGCTTCATCAAGATCATCGAGGATAATTGGTCTCACGGCCCGTTGTTGGCACGCGTCGGCGTAACTATATCTTGGTATCGTTTATCTTGGTGAGTGCATTAGAACTACAGTAAGTACGTCAGCAGGTTAGCAGATTCTGAGTTGAAGAGATCATTCTGCTGTCCACGAACGAGAAGTTTCGTCCGGTGTAGTTCGGCGTCTGCGATTTTGCCAGTTGTTGCTAAGCCTGCGTGTCTTTGTGAGTCACTTATCCACGTACAGATCTAGTCAAGCTTTGCTTAACCTTAGTGACCTGAAGCTCTAATTATTTGGAACTGAGCCAAGCTAGCCTGAAAAGTTACAGGTTCCCGATACCATTTATTAATTTTGTGGTGTTTGTTACAACACTCTCCCATAATTCAATGGTTTAGCAATGGTAAGCAATCAATAATAAAAGTACAAACTTTCTTAGGCCATATCGTCGAATCGAGGCTCTAAAGTTTTGAGCATCGACGCAGAGTTCCTGGCCTGTCGGTTTTCTATTGGTTGCATTTTGGGAAATGTGCGACGGAATTGCATAATTTAATTCCGGCAAACCCGTTCCATCATCGGACCACAACACGTAAGGCGATGCGCTTCCGGTACATGGTGGACATCCCACCCATACGCACATAATGTTTTGGGAACATATTCGTTGTGCGTAAGGAGTGGAATTCCCTTCCTGAGTCTCGTGTGAGCCGATAGCTACAACCTGGGAGTCTTTAAGTCAAGAGTGAATAGGTTACTTCTAGGCAAGCATGCTCTATCTTAGACCCCATAATTGCTTAGCATCAGGTGAGATATTGGTCAAACGTATGCCTGTAATAGTAAAAAAGATATCTCTAAACAAAACATTTAGCATGCGAGTTGTAGTTGGAGTGTAACAAAGGCGTGTCTCCCCGCTAGCCCCGGAGGTGTTGCGCAACAAGGGCTACAACCGCTCGCTGGACATGTGGTCGGTGGGCGTCATCATCTACGTGTCGCTGTCGGGCACGTTCCCCTTCAACGAGGACGAGGACATCAACGAGCAGATCCAGAACGCCGCCTTCATGTACCCGCCCACGCCCTGGAGGGAGATCTCCGCTGAAGGTGACCCATTACCTTACTTAAGCTATTCCTTCCCTTAATTATATAACATTTGCGGAATTTGTTCAAAAGAATCACCGCGGCCCTGAAATGCAAAGGGAACACGAACATGAGCAGCATTAGGAGGAACCAATCCGTGGATTGGTTTAAGATCCGATATAAGTATTATACCCTCACATGTTATTTAATGCTAATATAGAATAAATGTTAGTAGATAACGGTTAGATTGATGCGTCGGACAGGGGTTACTTAGCTAAATCACGTGCCAATGATGTTAAACAATAAAATGTTTAATTAAATTTGTTTCAACTTCCCTTTTTAAGCGCCATTTACATGGAGAGTTTCTTGCCTCGAAGATACGGTTCTCGAAAGTAAGAAAAAAATTTGATCATGATCTACATAAACGATATCGTATGTGGAGAGCGTTAATCGCCTCGTCTTTGAATACTGAATGTCTCCATGTAAACAAAATTTGAAAGCAGGAATCGTACTTTGAGTTACAGTCGCTATTATGAGTGCAGTTCGCGAGGATTTTTTAATTAGGCCTGCGATGGTTTTCCCCTTAAAAACTACTTAATTAAAAATCAACAGCAAAAGTAAAGTTCCCTACTTTTCTAAAGAATTTTGCTGTCCCTTCACATCTTCTATAACATAAAAAAAAAACGAAAAATTGTGTGTGTTATTGTCAGGAGAAGGTTCTGGTTTCAGGTTATGAAAGAAAAAATAAGAAAGTTGCAGGGTAGCCAGTTGACGGGAGCGAAGCTGCGGGGGACAGCTAGTATTTTATATAAACTGAGTTATTCTTCAAGGAATAAATATAAATGTATAGCAGGAAAAATAATGTACTGCACTAGGAGTAGCATCATTTTCACCTATACGAACATAACAAACAATTTAGCGGAAGCTTTCAAAAGATAAACTTTTCACTTTTGTGTACTAGCTATAGTAAAATATCCCAAAACATCCAAAAACAAAATTCAAAATTCAAAATTCAAGCATTTATTTCAATTAAACCATTTACAGGCACTTTTGAATTGTCAAGGTCGGTCAGTCCAAAAAATTGAAGCTATTTGCACGTTCCAAAGCGTAGATCTCTATGGAGAAGAACGTGCAAGAAACTCCACGGACACTCTTTTAAAAATAATAATTTTTTACAAAGATTTATTTACATCGAGTTGAAAATATACATACATGTGAGAACGATGTAAAAGACGAGCAGGATAAAAGCGTCCGGAATAAAAGAGGAACAATTCAAATAAATAATTAAAATCAACCATGGCAGCTGAGAAATGACCAGTCCCGACTGACGGCGCCCGTTCACGAACATGACGCATACGCCAGCACCATTCGGCTCAACCATTTTGAAGGGAGCCAAATGATCAAACTCATTTTTTACCTCATAACTCCGACAATTATGAACCGATTTGATTTTTTTTTGTTTTATCTGAAAGGATATACTTGCAGATTGGTCCCATTTAAATCATATCAAAATCGGTTACGAATTTTGGATTTAAATCGAAATAGCTGGAATTTGACTATTTAGATGATTCTTTGATAATCGAAATTGCGTATTTTGCTTTTCTGCGATTTTGCAGTGGTGTTGTCAGGTGTGGGGCACCACTAAAAAGTGAAAAATAAAAAACGTCCTACCGTCAGCTCAGAGAGTTATCGGCGTAAAAGGCAGCGGCGATAACGCAACAACACAGTGATTTAATAAAAACAATGGCACAAAATGTAAAAAATCTTTTTACAAAAAAATACAACGGACTTCCAAAAAAAATCACTACAAAGTAAAAAATAACTTTAATTTCGGAAGTCGGTGTTTTTGTTAGTTTCTTCGTATTTTGACACCGACTTCCGAAATTAAAGTTATTTTTTACTTTGTAGTGATTTTTTTTGGAAGTCGGTTGTATTTTTTTGTAAAAAGTTTTTTTACATTTGATCATTTGAACTTGATCATCCGTTCCATAATGCTATTCGTGCAACGTTCCCTGTTGGGATAGGGGCGATGACAGGGTGACGTGATAAAACACCTGATTCCTTTTGGTACATGTCTAAGGCAGACTTATTTCATGTGAACAGCAATCGACCTAATCAACAACCTGCTGCAAGTGAAGCAGCGCAAGCGCCTGTCGGTAGACAAGTCAGTGGCGCACGCGTGGCTGCAGACGCGCGCCGCCTGGCTCGACCTGCGGGCGCTGGAGGCCCGCGTGGGCTCGCGCTACCTCACGCACCCCAGCGATGACGCGCGCTGGCAGCAGCGCTGACTGTGAGTATCTAACTATGCGCTGGAGGCCCGCGTGGGCTCGCGCTACCTCACGCACCCCAGCGATGACGCGCGCTGGCAGCAGCGCTGACTGTGAGTATCTAACTATGCGCTGGAGGCCCGCGTGGGCTCGCGCTACCTCACGCACCCCAGCGATGACGCGCGCTGGCAGCAGCGCTGACTGTGAGTATCTAACTATGCGCTGGAGGCCCGCGTGGGCTCGCGCTACCTCACGCACCCCAGCGATGACGCGCGCTGGCAGCAGCGCTGACTGTGAGTATCTAACTATGCGCTGGAGGCCCGCGTGGGCTCGCGCTACCTCACGCACCCCAGCGATGACGCGCGCTGGCAGCAGCGCTGACTGTGAGTATCTAACTATGCGCTGGAGGCCCGCGTGGGCTCGCGCTACCTCACGCACCCCAGCGATGACGCGCGCTGGCAGCAGCGCTGACTGTGAGTATCTAACTATGCGCTGGAGGCCCGCGTGGGCTCGCGCTACCTCACGCACCCCAGCGATGACGCGCGCTGGCAGCAGCGCTGACTGTGAGTATCTAACTATGCGCTGGAGGCCCGCGTGGGCTCGCGCTACCTCACGCACCCCAGCGATGACGCGCGCTGGCAGCAGCGCTGACTGTGAGTATCTAACTATGCGCTGGAGGCCCGCGTGGGCTCGCGCTACCTCACGCACCCCAGCGATGACGCGCGCTGGCAGCAGCGCTGACTGTGAGTATCTAACTATGCGCTGGAGGCCCGCGTGGCTATAATATATACACTATATACGTAGCTATAATATTAATAAAAACTTCCCAAATTACCTAAGAACTTCGATGAGACATGAACGCCTGTCAGATCTGTCACTGTTGTCCATAGAGGCAGAAACTTTAGAAAAACTAAAGTCATTATCAGCTTTACATGATTTAATAAATCAGTTTGCCGAAAAAAAGGCAAAGAAAGTGTTTATTTAATTTGAATTATTTGTAAAAATTTTGGAGAAGTGACAGATAAGTAGATAATTTTATTAGGGTGAATAAACATTTCTTGTAATTTTTGCAAACATTTTTTTTCTTTTGTGAGAAAAAATTTGTTTGGGGGCCCTTAGGAAGGGTAAAGACCCCAAACAAATTTTCAAACGGGGCTCCGCCAAGGCACACTACGCCGCTAGTCTCAATTGACTCAACCATGTCATTTTGGGCTACTACACTGCTGGCAGCTCCATTTTTCGCTTTGTATACTTCACACCTGAGACTTTATATGAGCTATAAATGAATTGGTCTTCCTTGCCAGATGCTAAGACAGTTATACCACAACTCTATAGATAGATTTAACAAGAAATGTATAAAACTAGAAAATCGGTTTTATAATCTAATCTCTTTCTTCGTCTACCAGATCGCTACCCAAGCCTCCCGCGGAGGCACCCCGTGCAGGGCGGCTGCGCGCGCGCTGCGCTCGACTGCAATGGAAAAAGCTACTCATCCGCGTCAGGTAGACCTTCACACCCTCACACCGTGGTACCACCTCATCATGACCCCTCGGCAATGCAGCTTGGTGGTATCATCAGACTTATATACGCTAAAAAATCTATAACGAACAATCGAACGAACAAATTTTAATGAAACACGATTTAATGTCACACATAATGGCTGCTTCCAATATATATAAATAGTGTTCCGGCAAATCGTACCTGTAAAGTGTGAGTGTCGTGAATTTTAAGACATTTCAGCATTTCACAATATCGTCATGCTGATTGAAGAAAATACGAATTGAATAATAAGACTAAAATAATTCACAAAGACGTATTTTTTTATCAAACAGGTTTAAAACATATTTGCTTACTATTAAAAAATGTGTGCGTTCGCCCAGCGGAATGTTGTTGAATTAAAAGATTTTAATTATGCAGATATTTAGTGTATGACGTCGTATAATTGTGTATGGTATAAAAAAAATTGTGCACGCAGCCATTGTGGAGAAATTCACCAAAAACTGATTCCGCTGGGCGAACGTTGTCCTGGCGGAACTTTTTTTAATCCATAGATTTTAGAAGAAAAGAGATGTGTCCAAAAATTAGTGTGTATTTGTGTGTAATTGTGTATGTATGAATAAAATTAGTGCATGCATAAACTTCGGAGAAATTCAAGTTTCCGCTACGCGAACGTTTGGCCATTACCTAGTTTTCATATAAAGCGCTTACATAGAGAGCTGTAAATTTTTACATAAGTTGTTTTGAATTTGTTTATATTTGTTTAAAAAATAGATTTAGAAAAAATCATAGGGCTTAAAAGATAAAAATATAAACGTAAAATACGCTTATTAGGTCTTAGTTCTTAAAGTATGCACTTTGGGGTCTAGATTTTCACGTTTATACAAACCTTGTAAGTGTCTGCAACATGTTGCCAAGTATCAATGATGTTCCGTTAGTAATTAAAGAGTTATAGGACAATTTACCATGAATTGATCACTGTTTACAAAGCAGTCAAATATCACGACGTTCTAAAGGAATTGCATGGTAAAATGTATGCCAATAATTAGTGTATTCATTCAACTATTCACATGCAAAATTTCATGTCATTAAATTCAGTAATTAAAGAAAAACAATTATAATACTGACGAAGCATCGAAAACCTACATAACCCGACCAAGTTCGAATAGCTACAAAAAAGCGGCCGTGCAATATATTTAGGTAACATCCCAAAATTTACAGTATAATATCGGTATTGAATTGGTATAGGTGATAACACAATTGTTGTTTCGATATAATAATGTCATTTATTTTTGTACACCTTTTTTTTTAATGTATTTGACTATGACAGAAAGTAGGTACTATTTACGTAGGTACTTTATTTAAGTATGCTTTTGAGACTTTAGACCCCCCCCCCCCCCTATTATTTAAGACAAATAAAATTCATACAGTTAATTTCTATTGAAGATTTCACGGATCAGGATTCTAACTAAGTATAGACCCCATAGGGAAATTAAATAATTACCACATGTAAGTACCTACAACTGTTTAGGTAAATATTTATCATATTTTAGCTTATTACACTATTTAACCAATGGACTAGGCATGCACGAGCGTTCCCCTTTGCAACTTTAGTGGATCAAACAATCTAATAACTTAAAAAAAAACTACTTCTTGAATCGATTTTTTAATTGATGTATACCGTTGTACTGGTAGTGACTTATGTATGTTGAGGTTATTTACTGTATTTGCTACTCATTTAAGAATATTTTCTTGAAAATACCTTTTTTATACCAATGTTTTAGTTTATAAGCACTTTTTTAATGTTGATCAAATCTAAACAACTGAATAGTCTAGTTATGTGATGTGATTTTAATTTTTATTGAAGCTCGAAATATTATACTTACCCTTATATTCATAATCGTTTATTAAACCTATTTTAGTTAAAACACATTTAAGTCTATTGCTGTCGTTGCAAGCGTTTGTTAACGTTATCATAATTACCTACTTACATAATTAAGTATTATATGTAATTAAAAATATTTTTGTACTCGAATATTTAAATAGAGAAGTACTTGTTAATTGAAGATTTATTTTTATCGTAGATAGTGGCGTTATTATTAAAAAAATAATTTTCATTCAAGAAATGCAATTGTTTTATTTTTTCCTAACGCTTGTGTACGTAACTGTACCATATTAATAAATACTATATTGCAAGGTTAAGAACGTTTCTAAGATATATGGCACGGCCGCTTTTTTGTAGCCATCCGAACTTGGTCGGGTTATATAGGTTTTCGATGCTTCGTCAGTATTATAATTGTTTTTCTTTAATTACTGAATTTAATGACATGAAATTTTGCATGTGAATAGTTGAATGAATACACTAATTATTGGCATACATTTTACCATGCAATTCCTTTAGAACGTCGTGATATTTGACTGCTTTGTAAACAGTGATCAATTCATGGTAAATTGTCCTATAACTCTTTAATTACTAACGGAAAATCATTGATACTTGGCAACATGTTGCAGACACTTACAAGGTTTGTATAAACGTGAAAATCTAGACCCCAAAGTGCATACTTTAAGAACTAAGACCTAATAAGCGTATTTTACGTTTATATTTTTATCTTTTAAGCCCTATGATTTTTTCTAAATCTATTTTTTAAACAAATATAAACAAATTCAAAACAACTTATGTAAAAATCTACAGCTCTCTATGTAAGCGCTTTATATGAAAACTAGGTAATGGCCAAACGTTCGCGTAGCGGAAACTTGAATTTCTCCGAAGTTTATGCATGCACTAATTTTATTCATACATACACAATTACACACAAATACACACTAATTTTTGGACACATCTCTTTTCTTCTAAAATCTATGGATTAAAAAAAGTTCCGCCAGGACAACGTTCGCCCAGCGGAATCAGTTTTTGGTGAATTTCTCCACAATGGCTGCGTGCACAAATTTTTTTATACCATACACAATTATACGACGTCATACACTAAATATCTGCATAATTAAAATCTTTTAATTTAACAACATTCCGCTGGGCGAACGCACACTAAAAAATAGTAAGCAAATATGTTTTTATAAGAAAGCTTTTCGTGACAATCAAATAGACCTGACTATAGGTGAAATATGTAGCGCGTCGTAGTTAAGATGTATTTTATATTTTAAAGATTTTTTATTCGAGGATCGAGGAGAGATTAATAATTCTGTATGTTCGACAAACTTAGTTCTGTCACAAAATGTACCATTCAAGGTACCACAATGGTTGTCTAATAACTGCATTCCTATATTAAAAATGTTTTAACCTATTTTTTATTGTTTTTAGCAATTCTTTTAATTTATTAGTGCGGAGGGTTTTCTTACGTGACGTAGATTTATTTTAAAATATTAACCTTTTGCGTTTATATGTTGTGAAGAAATATTTTTTTTAAGTTAATTATTTTTAAGTGTTACGAGAAGAGGGCTTTTGCCTAATATTTTATTGTCACAAATAGATATGCTAGAGAATTTTACTTACTGCGGACGATTGATTAAGTTTGTGTGGTAAGGATGTAACTAGTACTTGGTTTTATAACGTAAATCACAAATCAAATAGCTACGTGTTACGACACGGCTTTTACTTTGAATAAAATATTAGACGTATTTATGCAATCACAGTTTCGCACAGTAGTGATGTCGGAAGTGTCAAAAAGTATCGATAAACTACAAACAAAAATGGACACATCGAAATTTTTAAATGCTTTCGATACAGTCATCAACCAGATAATTTAAAAAAAAAATCGTTACAGTTCAGTAGATATTTTTCTTGAATTAAAGTACCTATATTAATATATATTTTAGAAGTAACTCGTCTGAACTCACAGCTAACTACGTTTAGTACAACTTCACCGTTTCTAACTCACTTCTTACCTTAAGCGAACTCCTAGTCTATAAGAATTTGAACTCTATCCTCTAAGCTATTAATTAAGCTATACAATTAAACTACTATAAGACATTGATTTTGTAGAACTTTCTAAGAAATCGCTTTGTAAACGCTAAATTGTTTTTTCTATCTGTAGTATTCAACATTAATAAATTAAAAACTTGAAGAAAAATACGATGTATTTCCTACGAGAACACTCCTTTCTCGTAGGAAATACATCGTGTTTTATGATCCCGGCATTTATGAAATGTTAATGAAAAATACGATGTATTCGTGCAAAATATAACCAAAACATGAGAAGGATCTATACGTTAGTTTATCACGGTCTAATAAATCCCATCTAATAAGTATGAGCCTACGACGCGGCGGCCTAAATATTATACTCTAATTTAAATTAGTTTAAATTCTGTCGAAATCGAAATGGAATGGTCATACAAGAGCATCTTGTAGACATTTTTGTTTTGTTATTATTAGGGTAGTCCCGCGTATTGTGCGCATGTGAGAATATAGATAATTATTTCGAAATGTTAAAAAAACATGAATGAATTACGACTATTTTATCAATCCGAGTGACAAAATCCAATAGTGCCAACATTTTACATTTTTACCACGCACATGAACATTTTGTAAATATTATACCATTTTGTATGAGAAATATATTTAAGAAACGGAAAATTAAATATTTTAATAAAAAGTATAAATGCATTTAAATATTCAAATGGCAGTCTTCCTCGTGTATGTAATATAAATCATGTACCTCGTGTATGTATGTAATATGTATGTTACCGGCAATCTGTATAATCCGGTATTCTATAGAATACCCAGGCAGTGTATAGAATGCTTAAAACATTCAAGTAATGTATGAAATATTATTCATTTTGTACTTTGCCTAGGTATTCTATACAATAGCGAACATGCAGCCTGCAATGTGAGTAAAAGAGTATAGCTGGGAAAGGGGAGACGCGTGGGGAATTTCTTAGCCGGATCTGATTTTTATAGGATACGGTTTAGTCCCAATACAATTTATATGAATGAGTTCGCACGTGCTTTCGATTTTAAGATCTGACAAATAACCGAAACGGGCAAAACTTAAGATCCAATTGTGTTGTGCGTATCACCTAACCATTAATTAATGTCAACATGATTTCACAGTTACTGTCAAATCGTGTTGTCGTTCATTCTCAATTCGGGTTCGGTAGAACACGCCCGCAACTACGCCCTTTTTATTTCCCTTGCTGTTCAATTAAATACGGAGGATGTCACTTAAGCCGCTAATTAAACGGCTGATGAAGCTAGTTGGTTGCTCGTTCATCGATTAATACAAGCCAAAATCTATGTATTTTACACATATCCGGTGGAACAGTAGGTAATCTATACAATCCCTGGGAATTGTATACATTACCTTGGTAAAGTATAAAATCGACAAAATATTCATTATAATGCAAACACTAGCTGACCCGCGCAACTTCGTCTGCCTCACATTTTCCATTACTGCTCCGCTCCTATTTGTCTTAACGTGATGATATGTATATGCCTATAGCCTTCCTCGATAAATAAGCTATCTAACACTGAAATAATTTTTCAAATCGGACCAGTAGTTCCTGAGATTAGCACGTTCAACCAAACAAACAAACAATCAAACAAACAAACTCTTCTGCTTTATAATATTATAAGTATAAGTATAGATTGCCTAGACACCCCAGGTATTCTATATAATACCTAGGTATTATACAGAATACCTGGGGTGTACCTATAATACCTGAATTATACAGATTGCCGTTAACATGTATAAATCATGTACCCAGATGTAAGTACAGTCAATGAAAATTACATTAAATATATTAGAAACATAATGCTGATAAACCGCTCCAAACTAAACATTTTACGGAATTAAATCCGAATAAAATTTTATCTACACAATATCGATAGTTTTGCGCTCTCATCACATCTCTATTTTAAGAATATATAGTCGTTACGATACTAAGAAAATAGTAAATAAACAGGAGCGATCATCAGCATTATGAGCATTTTAAATAACATGTAAATTGAGTCTTAATGTTCGGAAGACTTAAAAGTGACAAGGCATGTGTCACCCAATTTTGTCGAGTAACACACGAGATCTGACAAATTCCATGACATGTGTCTTGCCGCTGCGGTGCGGTACTGTGGTAGATGGATGGTAGATGGCGAGGAGAGCTAGAGATACTGTGACAGAAGGGACCTAAGTTAAGAGTATACGTCGTGATGTGTGTGTGTATCTATATGTCACAATTATTGTACTGTTCTTGTCTTGAGCCGTCATTCCAAGAGAGAAGCGAATCGGGGCGGTCTGAGAAAAACAATATAGCCTAATTTAGAGTTTTGAAGAATCCCCTTATATAATATAAAAATCATTTATTGCTAAAAATGGTATTTGTAGTAGACACAGTTTGTATACAAGAAAATGTGCATATACTTAAATTAGAAATTATTGGTTGAGCTGCTGAAATTTACAATTGCACGCAATATTTTTCAATCTTACGGAGTTGCTATTTCCGGTGACATATATAAAGTATATAATAAGCTATTAAGCTATGGGACGTATCGTAGCATATTATGACATAGTGAAGCGCTTAGTGCAATCACAAGAACTATTGATAAACTTCACTTCCATTTATCAAATATGGTTTAACATCGTGATCGCTAAGGCAGTTCTTCATGCAGCTGAATTTATTTAGCATAATGTTATTTTCCTAGAACACTGATAAATGGCCTTATAACCCTCGAGACTCGTCCCCGATCGCATATAAATGAAGCTGTGATTTTAATACATTTATTTTTTATTTTTATACACTTTACATTTTGCAATACAAGCTTCCATTTCTGTGATCTCTTTACCGCGTTACGTTACTCGCAGCTAGCTCATGAAACATTATTTATAATAAATTATACATTATATATCTAGATGTATGTCTATGTTGTCTGTGTCATGTTTAATGTTCTAATCTTTGTCGTTCATCTGTATAATTATAATACTTTAACTATGCAAACTGGCGAATTTTCTGCCGTACATTGACATGTATACTTTGAGATCGTCTCTTCATACGCAAGTTTTTGTTCTAAACTATAATTTCAATCGTCAATTCTGGCCTGGTAATAAATCTTAGTAGGTGCTGGTTGTTTTACTTGAGTGTTTTATTGTGGGTGCAATCACAAACGCTTATTGTATTAGTATTATTACTGTCGTGGTTTTTATTTATTTGGGTGTCCGATATTTTGGAACATTTCAATCAAATTGGTGGTACGATACTTGTTACCACGGCAGACAATAATCTTTATTGATTTATTTGTTGTATTTTTTTTAGTAAAAAATGAGTATTTTTTTACTAAAAAAAATACTATTTAATTATTTAAACTAATTTACTACAAATTTAATAATATGTAGGTAATTCAAAAATAATACTTTCAAAATAACGGACAAAGCAAATTAATACCAATTCTTGACTAATATTTAATTTATGTTATAAATGGTGAATTTTGGACCAAACCCGAGTTTGTAAACGTATAGTATAAAGTTGTAACATATTATTAAATCATCCAAATATGTGTATCGTCCAAATGTGTTGAGGCGATTTCTTGTAAGTTTAAAGCAAAGCGTAGTATCACCCCAAATCCTCATAGTTCTCGTATCTGACAATTAATTATGTGCCAAGTATAAAGATAACAGACTATTTTTCCTTATTTTCCACCTTTTAAATAAAATTATTAACAAGAGTAATAGGTACAAGTGTTCGCCTATATCAAATAAAAGTATTCGCCAGTTCTGACTGCAAACACTAGACGGTGCCGGATTAGCCACATAGCAAGAGTAGTAAATGCTACGGGCTCCGCGTTTTGACTTGTAAATACTTACCTACATGTCGCTGAAAACACACAATGATTCCTAACTCCTGCTACCGACCCTTGAGGCCCTTGAGGCGGTTTTAGAAACTCTGACTCAGGGTGTGTGGGGTCGTCGACCCCATAAGAAGATGAAGACCACCGATAGCCGGTTTGCGCTGCTGTGACGCACATTTTCCCAACCTGTAGACGTCACTAACTATGTGTCTTTTTATGCATGTACTTCATAATTTACGCAAGTAAAGTCTTTCCTATGTTTCTTTTCTTTCAAGGTAGTTTTTTTTTTTATCTATCCAAGTACGAATCCAGTCCACATGTACGACGATAACCTTTCGGCTCAGGCACTATTTAAGGGCCCCGTGGCCTGGGATAATAACTAATATTTAAAAAAAGTATTTCATTATTTTCGTTTTCTTTTTATACCCTCAACCTAAAAAGGTTTACAGGCCCCCGTTGGTAAAATTTGCTACAGTCCCCGGGCTGGCTTAATCCGGCACTGAGTGTAGAGCTTCAGAAAATTATAATAATATGATCTAATCACCATTGTTTTGTTCTCCAAAAGGCGAGTAACAAAACTGCAACTGTTAGAGGATCGGTTGTATCGTACTTAATAATAAAGATCACCCAACACACTTGGACGCATGTGGCGCGGTGGCGAATGTAACTTTAGTACCTAACAAGTGTCAAAGTGAATGATGATCTTGTGACGTATGGTTCAAGACTTCAAGTACACAGTGGTCTTTGATGGTGTTATTATGACAAGTTTTACAATTCAACAGTACTCAAACTTACACTAGTTTTAAGTACGTAAGTTTTAGTTATTAAAATATGAACCTTAGGTGATTGTCACTTAATTCAAAAGTTTTCGTAAGATAGAAATCCTCAGTTCCGGATGACCGTGGACCATTGTGTACCTGAGCTGAACTATAAGTTCATCTATGACCATCATGATGTGTTAAGAATACACCTAAGTGAGTGCTTGTTTGATGCTAGAAGAGGCATGGTGTGTTGTGCTCGTAAGCTCATCGCTTTCGTTTAGCGGTAAATGAAATACCAGCAAGCAGCTTAGTCAGTTGATCATAAAAAAGCTGCAATTTTTATGTAAATCGCTCGTAATGTTGTAAGAAAAGCAGCTAATTTGTATTAACTTCAAAATATTGAAGTATGATTTATTTATTTAATTTCTAAGCCAACGTTCGCTCGGCCTAATCTGAGCCTATTAAAAGGTCTCTAAGAGTTAGTTACGATGCAATGCTTAAAATACTGCGATCAGATTTTAAATTTACAATTTTGTAAATAAAATGCGGTTCGTCGCTTCTTCATACAAAATAATATTGTGATATGAGCATGTTTATGTTGTATATTTGAACGAAATTCTTGTGAATGATGAAGGTGACGAAACGCATTTAGGAAAAGGCGTTTTCCATAGAGTTTAGATAATGGCGAGCACAACTCACCGTGTCCGATATGTTGATGTTTTAGTATAGATAAGAGATTAATATTGTGACAGATCGATTTACAAATTGTGTTATTATTAATTATTTAAATAATAAATGCCGTTTTGAATATAATTCTTTTTTACATTATTTTATTTTTATTTATTGGTACTTATATTATATTAGTATATTCAATTCCTGTTGACCCTAAACCGCTACCTACTACCTACTACCTACTTCATAAATAAACTAGCCAAGTGCGAGTGGGAGGCGTGCAAAGGGTTCCGAACCATTTTTTTTGTTTAATGTTGTTTTTACACTACCGACACACTCTTTATAGGTTTTCCTGTAATCTTTAGGTATAGATTCGATGCTATCTGCTTTTTTTTTTTCATTTTAGGCTCAGTAATTTCGAAGAAAAGGGAGGAATGGTAATTTTTCGTCTAATTTCTTGAATAGCTTCAAAACTATTTATTTTAAAATTATAATAATAATTATGTAATTATCGGACAGATAGAAAACAGAGTGAGGATCACTCGGTTGTTTGTCGGTCCGTCTGTCCTTAAGGGTTCCGTTTTTTACGGATGTGCGGAACCCTAAAAAATATATGGTTAAACATTTATTTTATTACGTTTCGTAATTTTGAATTCTAAGATACTAAAACACTAAAGCAAAAAGGATTCAAACAACAAAATGCAGTATTTCCGCGGATAAGCAGGCACATCCTCATTCCTGAACATGGGCAATCTACCAAGTGTAGGTACCCACTAACCCAGAATCATCGACGGGTGACATCACAAGCTGCCATGCAGCAAGTTCAAATGATCTCAACTTACGTGAGTTGGTATGAGGTTGACAAACTTCACGGCTCGGCTGATGGGTGCCTCGCAGAGCACGCATGTGGAGCGGATAATAGCTGCGTTTAGCGCGAAGCTTACCAACATTTTGCAGTAAATATGATTTTTAAAACGTAGCTATTATTTTGAAGGCCTGTCAGGTATTGTAAGGGAGACAAGAAACAGTATGTAGGAATAAGGTTTGACTAACACAGTCGGCGGGGTTGCTGTACTTTTTAAGATTTTTGAACGTCTGAAAATCTAATTAATTATGAGTTTTTTAATAAATAAAAATCATTACATAAAAATTGAACATACCCTCAAGTAAATCGTAAAGATAGAAACGCGATTTAGAATGATTGGCTCGATACTTTTTTTATCAAACATGACACTAAATTACAATTTCAAACGTGTACCTACTGCTAAGAGATTTCATCATGAATATATATAAAAGTTATATCAATAGATAGAGCTTTTTATTTTGAAGTAAATGTTGAAACCATATTGTTTAATTTCTTTATCAGTTTTCGCCAAGAAGAAAAAACAATCAAAATTTAGGCATTATTTCGCTCGCCGGACAGTCGCTGTTGTTCGTCAAAACACACAGTACTGCAACCTCGCCTTAATTAATGAGTACCAACAGTTTTCGTAAAACGTAACAACAACACTTAATAAAATTTTAATACATACAGATACATTTATATCAGTTACTCTCATATATTGTATAGGTACCCAGTCCAGAGAAAAAATGTCTGTCCTGAATGTGAAATTAAAATTACCTTGCTGGTTTTTCCAGTAGAGAACCCCTGACCTAACAGTACACGGCACTAAGCGAAGCGCGTCACACGTCACACGACGCTTCACAATCGGAAAAACATCTCGACAGCCACACGCGACAATGACCCGCCTACTAACACTGCTCCTCATCACACACGCCACTGCCGAGTGGGTCGAGATCTCGCAGCAGCACTACAGGAAACCCATCAGGACGCACAGCCCTTTCACCACACCAGACAAAGACTTAGGTCTCGAGGACACAACAAAACCCTGGATCTACAACAACCGCAGCGTGACTGAGTACAACTGGAACAAGGCCCCTGCCAGACCACCAAACATCGGCAATATGAAACGTGTCCAACATGTTGGAACTACTGTAAAAACAACTGACCGAGTTCCACTAGAAAGCGATGATCTTGATCTACATGTTGATTTCAGAGACCATGAACTAAGACAGAACTTCGGCTCGATGCGAGCAACTATAGACTTACATGCCAAACAAAAAGGTATGATTGAAAGAGTTCCTAATGTGGGTAATATTAAACGTGTTGAGTTGAATAATAACCCAGTTAAATCGCCTGCTGTTAATTACAAAGGAGAAAGAGACAAATATTGGAATAATCGACATGAGAATGACCCGCGTGATGAGGATCATGATACTGAAGGAAATGAGTTTGAACGTAACAAGAACACAGAAGGATTTAGAAGAATTTACGTAAATAAAGTTAAACATTATGGTACTGAAACACCGGTTACTTTCCCGCCAGATGATGATGAAGATACATCATCTAGTGAAGAAGCAACTAATTTTAACACGGAACGATCAAAAGAAGTTTACAAAAATCATACTACTGTGAGGGATTTCCACTCTACGAAACCGACTTTTATTACCGAAACTGATGATTTCACCAGTTACGAAACACAGCGAAATAGATTTTATAAAATCACCAATAGTAAATCTTCTGAAGTGACTGAAAAAATGGACTTACCCACCACAGAATTTATAACTGAAGAACCAACAACAAAAATGAATCCAAAACGTACAAAACCCACACGAGTGAAAGCTAATATAAACAATGTTCCTAAAACCGTTAATGATTTCAAAACAGAATCTCACGAAAATAAAATTCATGTCACCACAAACGACGAAAAACAACCTAATCCTGATGCCAATGACCATAAAACTAAACCAAAAAGTAATAAAGACCAACCAAAGCATGATCACGAACTTGAAAAGGAAAATGAAAAAAAAACTAAAGACAAGAACGTTGAGACACTAACCACTACCAAACCCGAAAAGAATAAAGTGAACACAATGGAGAATGTGATCAAGTTTATGAGAGTGGTCGCGGACACTATATCAAAGAACTCTCGTAGAAGTTTCAGCGACAAGATGCAGTACTTACACGAGCTGAAAGAGTCTATCCTGGCCAATATTGGTAAGTAAAATCAGTTAGGTATTTAGTAAGTAGAAAGAATGACTGACATGGTGGAAAATAGAACCATATGTTCACTCATTAAATACAAGTTTTTAATAAATTAATTGGAGTTTTTTGCCAGAGGTTTTGATATCTGCCAGGGTTGTGGACTTGTTCGAAAGATTTACTGCGGCTCTGGAACGCAAAGGTCATTTGAAGGAACATGAGTGGGTTGTAGTCAGTAAGAGACTGATACTCCGTCCCGCTTCCCCCAACTCAGAGCGGGAGAAGTAATTTGGTGAATTTCCATCAAAAAAAAAAATGGCCTATTGTGAATCGGACTAGCGTGCCGTTCATAAAAAAATGAAAGGGTTCCGAACCAATTTCATTTTTTTATGTCATGTTATTATAACACTACAGACTAACAGACTTCTCATAAGTTTTCCTGTAATCTTTAGATACCTACTTATATGTAGAACTTTAATATACATTTTTTTTTTTTTTTTCAAAATTGTGGGCTCAGTAGTTTCGGAGATAAGGGAGGGGAATGGCTTAATCATTTTTGGTCTAATTTCTTGAATAACTTCAAAACTAGTCATTTTAAAATTATGAAAAACATATATAATAAAATCAAGAAAAAAAAACAAACCAAACAAAAAAAAAACTAATTTCAACAGAATCGGGCCAGTAGGTCCGGAGAAAACTGGCTGTGACAGACGGACAGACAGACAGGCACCCGAGTGATCCTATAAAGGTTCCGTATTTACGGATGTCCGGAACCCTAAAAAAGGGGGGTTTGGATCGATCCTATGACCCTGCCAATTATGATGGTGTATAATATACAGTTTAAATCCTAAGTCGTGCAGATTTAGCTTTTAGTGCAGTGCACTAAAAGCTATAAAAATCACTTGGAAGAAGAACGAAATAATGAGTTTTAATGCCTAGCTTATTCCAGAGGAGCGCATAGATGCAACATGGCCGGACGACGACAGCGCCGGCACGCGGCGTCGCTCGCGGTCTGCGCATGCGTCCTCTCGCGGGCATGTGCAGTTTCCTTCATCAGAGAGTGCGCTCATGACCATTTCCTTCCTTACTTTTGCCGTGTTTCTCATCAAACTAGTATTGGTAAGTTTGACTATGAATTCAATGGTTTTTGTGTGATCATTATGACGACTATTGTTACAAGTAACAATATTCCATTAAATCTTACCTTTAATTTTCTTGCCTGCCGCTTGCTCGTCCTGAACCTTCATCAAATTAAATCTCAAATTGTTATTGCAATCCAAAATGTACCTAGAAATAAAAATGATACCTTTATTGTATTTTACATTAGAAGTTTAATCATGCAAAATACCTACTTATCCCAAAAGAGAAGTCTCGACATGAAATACTGAACTATTTATCTTTTTGTTTGCAGCAAGTGATCCAGACCTATAAGCACAAAACGATGATGGTAGCACCGCTGATGGTGGCCTCCGCACGTAACGTCTTCACACAACATGGACATCATTGACGAAAATAATGTTACACTTGGTTGTTATTAAAAGTTCTTAAAATATTGGCATTTTTATTGTTTTCCTAATTATCCACATGAATAAGAAGATGATACATCATCTCGTTTTCGGTAACATAACACACACATTCTCGTTTTCGTACAATATAAAATTGAAAAAATTATTATGTAAAACTTTCGCTATTTTGTAAATTCCCGCTCTTGTAAAGATTGAATGACTGAGTGAGTGAAAGTAACGTCATAACGCCTTTGTTCGTTCTGAAATCAAGTTATGTTTAACTGTTTTATAATAGATTGGCTATAACTTAATTTTGTTATTTTTACAAATAAATACCTGGCTCGTATTCAACTATTAAAAGAGAAATAAACTGACCACATCGACGAAGTGGGTTTTTAGTTTCAGACCGAAATTGCATTGATTGTTTTCAATCATTGTTTCATTCGCCCCTTCGTTCGGTACTTCGGTTGATCCAACAACAATCATTCTTATCATTCAACAATACCATTCCATTCATCATACTATTATAATTATTTATAATTCGCATTGTATTTTATGGGGAAGCTTGGTAATTAATTTGTGTTGATCACATAGGTTGTTGAAAATGAATAATGCAACCGAACATATATTTCTACTAAATCCTGCGCCGAGTCAGTCTTCGGAACCTATACAGAGACTGAGCGCCCTGGTACCGCCGTCCTCAGAAGTAAACCTTCAAAGTGAGTACTAAATACTGTTCTGTATCTATTATTTTGTTTGCTGATTTTTCATTCGTCAGATAATTTTTACTGAAGAGTAGTAAGTAGGTATGGCTGTTTAAAATATTTACAATGCAAAAGCTGTCAAACCTGGAATTTTATTCCTCTGATAAAATTTATCTGACTATAAAAAATCGGCCTTATGAAGAGGTATACATACAAGTACATAATTATATCTAAAACAAGTGAACATTATTTGACGCCTCAAATTCGGTACGAAACTCGAACGATTTTTTGATTATTTTAAATTCTAATTTTCTAACGCTCAGACCAAACCTTTTTGTTGGTCTGACTTCTAATGTAAGTATTTTAAACCCACTGACCAACATTTATAATTTCGTATCAATTCTGTGCCAAACTATACCATGTCTCCCACCTAATATTCAATCCATGTATTAACACGGTTGTAACAAGCTACCCTTAACTACATTCATGTAGCATACAGGTTTACATGTGAATTTAACTATACGGCTATAGTTTACGCCAGATAAACGTGAAATAAAGTCCATTGACCTTTCCCTAATATCTCTTTGTAGATACTAGAACAATACATTTTGAACCATTTTTCATTACTAGAGAACGTAAAGGATGACGATAGAAGTCGATTCAGGACACCTTTATGTCATTATTTCTGATTTTGATCATAAGAAAGTCAATAAATGTATGTGGGTCAATGTACTTTATTCCACGTTTATCTGGCGTAAACTATAGTACTCATATAGTCAGGAAATCTGTACCATTTCGTGTATGTGAACTTATTCTACCATCATTTACAGATGTCAAAGACTTCTCACATGTGTGTCGGACATGTGCCACCATCACAGAGTTTGTTATGCCTATATATGCTGGTGAGGGGCTGCAGAACAACTTGGCTGATAAAATAAGACAACACTTACCAATACAGGTGATTATTCGTATAACATATCTACTATTCTACAAAGCTGTGCAATTCATTAAATTTTTGTTCATAAAAAAATACAATGTGTTGATTCAGTAAATTAGGGGGCTTTGCCCGTCTTGGGAACCTAGGTTAAACCGGTTAGATCCAGCGGTGGAACCATTATGGCCGCCTGACGCAATTGATTTTATACTTTACTAGCTGACCTGCGCAACTTCGTCTGCGTCACATTTTCCATGAATGCTCCGCTCTTATTTGTCTTAGGGTGATGATATATAGCCTACAACCTTCCTCGATAAACGGGCTATCTAACACTGAAAGAATTTCAAATCGGACCAGTAGTTCTTGAGATTAGCGCGTTCAACCAACCAAACAAACAAATTCTTCTGCTTTATAATATTAGTATAGATTTTTATGACATTACGATTTATATCAATGACGTCAAGTGGAACCAATGGTTCCACTCCGGGCGCAACCGGTCAAGATAATAATCCCAGATTTTTTAAAATTATGTAATTAACTATCTTATTCCATTCAACTAATTTTATAAGCCTGGCAATTTTCCTGTTAATCATAAACTAGGTTTCTTATCGGTCCAGTGAATTTGATAGTGGACAGATTGGATCAGCTATGTATATTTTTCAACCACAAATCTTTCTGATTTTGTTGTATGTATATTTCCTTTATCCCTTGTCACAACAACGAGTCAGTCAACAGGGATTCTAAACAATTAGAAAAATACTTTGGCTTTGTGCAACACATTGTCTTCCATTTACCCCTTTCAAACCACTGACTTTATTACAAAGTCAAAGTCAAAATGTTTATCGAACAATGTGTTATGGTTTGTTAGTAGGTACTTATGACTTAGCAGCCTTTTACAAGCATTGCAATATTATTCGCCCGCCCTTGTGGTGGAGTAGGTATAGTATTGACGGGAGCAAAGTCGTAGGGGGCAGGAAGTTGATTATAAAAAACCCTTGGGCTTTGGTGCAACACATTTTCTCTATTTAACCTTATCAAATAAATCACTGTGATTCTATCTATTTGCAATATGAGTATCCTTATATATATAATATGTAGATCTGGGTCTTATGCATTATATCTGCTGCACCAGGTGAGTGAGAGCGATGAGCTGCCTCTGGTGGTGTGCTACCAGTGCGCGAGTACCCTGCTGGCATTCCACGAGCTGGTCATGTGCTGCGAGCAGGCCGACGCCGCCCTGCACGCCAAGCTGCGCTCCAACCAGCGGGTAACTGTCTCCTAATACTTAGCAATTCAAAAACGCTTTTATAAAACTTATTGTTTACATCACAAGCCATGTTGTCAGTGTATCCAACTACTTCTGGGAAGAAACACTGCTATTAATTGAACAGCTTAAATACACTACATACTAATTTAGCAAGCCCCATATGGTTATACAAACACTATTAGTGTTTGTGTATCACTTTGCTTCACTTACAAAACCAGTAATACAAAATTCAGGAATTTAATGAAATGGTCACTATAATATTATTTCTTCCATTACAATATGTAAAAAAAAATGTTTTGTTGCTATTTGGCTTCTTGGCAAATGGACAAGTCATTGTATACTTCCCTGCAATAACTTATTACTAGAATTAAATCATCTGATGGAGCTAATGTATTTCTGCAATCTAGAACGTAATTTAACTACTTTGGATCAAAATTTTTGTTTTTAATTTTTCAGAAATTAAATGGGACATTAAACACGAACGAAGACGATGCCGAGAGCAAGTAAGTATATGATATTATCTTAGTATTGTTGTTTCTGCATAATTTGCCAGACATGCTCCCTTTGCAGGTTGTTTTACACAAGTGTCAGAAAAGCTCTTGCTAACATTCACATTGATCTGGTCAAAGAGGACACAGATATGGAGATAGTTTGCCAAAAGTGTGAGGAGAAGCCCGCACTGACTACTGTGTACAGCCTGGCTAGCCATATCAGATTGGACCACTCTCCTGATATACTTGACAACTCCATTAAGACATTCATCACTGAATACATAACATTCGAACAAGTGCTAGCGGAGTTGGAGGATTCTGACAAAGAAACGGTATCAGACACTAAAGAGACAACTCCTATAGTTCTGCCGTCCTTGCACTGTCCGTTCTGTTCGAGTGCGTTCTCTTCGGCCACGCGGCTCGTGTACCACCTCAACAAGCACGACTACTTGAGCAAGGCGGAAAGCGTCATGTGCTGCGGCCTCGTCTACAGCGACAAGAAGCTCTTCGTGCTACACTGGCAACAAGCTCACGTCGTCAGAACAGGCCACGACCGAGCAAAAGTATGCGTCAGCTGTGACTTTACAACTGACACCATAGACGAACTGAAACAGCACTATAGAGGCGCACATAACGATGCGCACATTACGAAAGAGAAGAAGGCAGAGAGTCCAAACAACCAGAAGTACATCCCGGCGGTGTGTCCCGAGTGCAACAAGGCGTTCTCTAACAAGTATAACATGTTCGCGCATATGCGCAGCCACACCACGCAGTCCGCCGAGTACCCGTGCGACCAGTGCAGCCGGAAATATCGCAGCCAGGGGAACCTCAACCACCACAAGAGGCTGGCGCACCAGGGGATACTGAACTACATATGTGTGGAGTGCGGGGAAGCCTTCCCCAGCCGGTCTGAGCGCGACGTGCACGCTCGCATACACTCTGGAGAGACCCCCTACAAGTGTCCGCACTGCGGCAAGTCGTACCGCGCCAAGAACACGCTCACACAACATCTAAAAATACACGCAGGCATACGCAAATACGAGTGCGAGATCTGCTCCAAAAAGTTGCGAAAGAAGAGCCACCTGGACTACCACCTAAAAACGCACATGAAGTAACAGCGGGCCTTGTTTGTTGCAGGAGCCCCTGCTTGCCCGAGGAGCCCCGCTCTGACTCTGACCTCTGCGAGCTGTCCGATAACGAGCCACTGGCCACGTTCGCAACCAAAAAGCCCGTAAATCTTTATTCGAACTTCTACCGAGCACTCGTGAAGTTTAGAGATCATTTTGTTAGTGATCATCATCATGAGGATTATCCTGACTTTACGGAGTCGAGCGTGTCCGACGCAGAGGAGCACGACGTGGACACGTTCGACGACCTGACGCAGTGCAACATGCGGCGCGACCGGCTGGACGAGGCCACGCGGCGCGAGCTGCGCGAGGCGGCGCTCCGCCTGGACAACAAGACGTACTACGCGTGCCGCGTGTGCGGCAAGCACCTGAGCTCGGCGCACACGTACCTGTTCCACGCGCGCATCCACACGGGCGAGCGGCCGTGCGTGTGCCACGTGTGCGGCAAGCAGTTCCGCGCGCCGCACGGCCTGCAGCGCCACCTCACCGAGACGCACGAGCGCGTGCGCCGCTACAACTGCCACCTCTGCACAAAGAACTTCGCCAACTCGCAGAACCTCAAGCAGCACCTAAGAATACATACGGGGGAGAAGCCCTTCGTTTGTTCTCATTGCGGGAAGAGGTTCACGCAGAGCGGTTCGTTACACGTGCATCTGAAGACTCACAGTGACCAGTTCCCTTACGAGTGCGCGGAGTGCGGGGCTAAGTTTAGACTGCGATCCGGACTAGTGCGGCACAGACTGAAGCACACGGGCGAGCGGCCGCACGTGTGCGCGACGTGCGGCAAGGGCTTCCGGCAGCGGCACGAGCTCACGACGCACAGCGCAGCGCACAGCGGCGCCGCGCCGCACGCCTGCGCCGCCTGCCCGCGCGCCTTCCGCCAGCGCCGCGCGCTGCGCCACCACGTCAAGCGCGTGCACGAGGCCGACCCGCCCGACCTCGGCTACGGCCACGTCGCGCACTACTGATCTTGCCGCAATATACGTTTCGAACTTACATGACAGTATCATTACACCGATCCCATCCTTTCCCTTTCCAGAACGGTAATGCCAGTAGCAGAAAAAGTGCAAGAAGATGACAAAACGAAAGTTGAGATCGTCGAGAAACCGGAGTTCACTATAGGCGAGAATGGGAAACGATACGCGAAGTGTGGCGTGTGTCAGAAGAGCGTGTCGGTGGGCGCGTGGAGGCGGCACGCGCGCGCGCACCGCGGGGAGCGGCGCCACAGCTGTCACACCTGCGGCCTGGCCTTCAACGACAGCGGCAACCTGGCGCGCCACACGCGCGCGGTGCACGCCCGGCAGCGCCCGCACGCCTGCCCCACCTGCCCGAAAACATTCTCACGGAAATCTCACTTGGAAGACCACGTGAAGTCTCACTCGGAGAGTCGTACGTTCGTGTGTGACGTGTGCGGGAAGGGCTCCAAGTCGAGCGCGGCGCTGCGCATGCACGCGCGCACGCACGCCGCGCGCCGCCTGGCCTGCCCGCAGTGCGGCGCGCGCTTCAAGCGGCGCGCCGAGCTGCGCGCGCACCTGACCGTGCACACCGGCGAGCGGCCGCACCGCTGCCACTGCGGCCACACCTTCCGCCTGCGCACTCAGCTCACGGCGCACGCCCGACTGCACCACAAGACGAGGGATGACGAAATACAACATTCAAATAATGATAGTAATATACTAAGGTTATGCGACGAGAAAGGAGGGTTGTGAAATAATACAATATTTAATAAAGCATTATTAGGAAAGTAGTTTCAGGAAATTGGTTGGCAAAGCTTTGATGTATGAAATCAATAATAAAAAGGTAGCTTTTCTTTAATAGCCCTTATTTTTGTAGGTGTAGTAAGATGTAGCTTGTGAACGCAGCCTTGCCCTTGTTGCAGGCACTCGCTGGCGGAGTCCCGCGCGTGCGCGTACTGCCCCCCGGCGCTCCCGGCGCTCCCCGCGCCCCCCGCGCCCCCCGCGCACTCGTACAGGCAGCACCTGGTGCTGGTGCACGGCGACCTGGTGTTCCACTGCGAGGTGTGCGACCTGTTCGTGGACCGCAAGGACTTCATAGTGCACATGTCCTACCACACGCGGACCTACGCCGCCGAGGAACGGCTCCGGAAGATGCTCCGGAAGAAGAAAAAACCTGTCAACGCGCAGCCCAGCCCCCCAGCACAGCCCAGCCCCCCCGCTGCCACGCCCCCCGCTCCAGCCCCCGCGCCTGCTCCCCAGGCAGCACCCAAAACAGAAACCAAACCACTCATTGTTAAAATCAAAGCCAAGAAGCCAGCAGTGACCACTAAAACCAAAACGAATGTCCAAGTGAATGAGTTCTCAGACCACAGCGATATGGACGAGTTCGGACCTCTGCCCGAGTCCGTGTTCGAAGCTATCGAGGACACACAAGACGGCCAGCATTTAGAAGATAATACTAATCAAACGCCCAAGAATGAGCAACTCAGTGACGAATCCAATAAATCTTCCCTACCAGAAAATAAAAATTCAAGTAATCCTGACCACTGTTTGGAAAATAATAATAGCTGTGCCCAAAGTATGAATGTAGTCATTAAAAATACGAGTAATAATACAAGTAACAATCTTGTTTCGCCAGCCGCTAAATCAGCCCCAAAAACTGCCGATAGTCACCAGACTGGGTTGGGGAAGAGAAACCGGAACAAGTTACGCAAATGTCCCCTCTGTCCTAAAGAGTACCAGGCGTCTTCCAGCTACTTCTATCACCTGAAACACACCCACAAAAGCAGCAAGGAGCACGAATGTGAAGTGTGCGGCCGGAAGTTCGGCACCAGATCCTGCCTGACGCAACACATGACCGTGCACACCGGCCAGTGCGAGTTCGAGTGCAAGCAGTGTCAGAAGCGGTTCAGGTCCAAGGCGGGGCTGTACATCCACGAGCAGACGCACGGCGGCACCAAGTCGTGGACGTGCAGCCAGTGCCCGGCGGCCTTCCGCTGGAAGACGCACCTGCTGCGGCACGCGCTGCGGCACGCGGGGGAGCGCCGGCACGCCTGCGCCGCGTGCGGCCGCGCCTTCAGCGTGCGCGCCGACCTGCTGCGACACGCGCGCACGCACTCTGCGGGCAGCTTCGCCTGCGACAAGTGCGCCCAGAAGTTCGCTCAGCAGCGCTACTTAACAGTGCACATCGCGAAGCAGCACAAGGCAAATGTTAGGAAGTCTAAGTAAGGGCTACTGCTACTGTCGCGGGACTATTCGAAAGAGATACCGTGGCTCCGGAACAGAAAGGGCACTGAAGGAACATGGATGGGTTTTAGTCAGTAGAAGTCTGACACTCCCTCTCGCTCCGCCCAGAGCGGGAAGAGTCATTGGATGATTTCCCACCCTTAAAAAAAAAAAAAAAAACGCTACTGCTACTGCTATACACTTTCAGCCTTATTCATAAAAACTTTTAATCATATGTATAGTTTAACTACTGATTAGCAGGTTTTTTTATTCGAATTTGAGTAGCAGAAAACCAAACACTGTTTAGCAGAGTCTACCTAGGGGTGTAGGCAAGGCATTCTCTTCCAATCAACTTATGGGTTTCATGTAACTATTTGAATTCAAATTCTGCTACGCAGTTCTTGAACTTAGCCAATGGTTAGATTTTTTATACATAGCCTGTTTACCAGAAACTCGAGAGTGTATATTATGTGTTAGTTATAAGCTAAGTATGGCGACGGCATTGCGCCCTGAAACTAAGTCGACACATTTATTGATTCCGGTAATAATTAGGTATTTATTTACTAGACTAGATTGCACTGCAGCGTAGGTTTAGCTCACACATAAAGACTCTCGTGGCTAATAATAGCAGCCGCATGGGTCGATCTTCAAGGTTAAGCAACGCTTGCCAAAGTCAGTCTATGGATGGGTGACCATCTTAACGATACCACCGTGCTTCGGAAAACACGTTAAGCCGTTGGTCCTGGCTGTCATTTGTAGTTCTTTGGCAGTCGTAACGGGTTTTCAGAAGCCAGAAAATCTGACACCAGTCTTGTCGAGAAGTACTGTGTTACCTAGTTAATAGGTATTAGAGGTCTGGTACGCATACGCTCTACTCCGACACCAGTATAGTTGGGAAAAAGCTAGGCAGGTGATGACTTCAGTGTAGACTTACATGCTTAATTTAGCTTCTAAGGCCCTCGTGCATAAACTAGAGTTATCTTTTATCTCTCAGTTGCTTATACGAGATTACTCAAAATATATGTATTTCCCTGGGTGACCAACTAACTCTGATTTGTGAAAGTGATTAAAATAAAATTTTAATGATAAGTAATCAGTCTAGAGTCAGAGAGTTCAGTTTTCATTTTGTGGTCATTAATCACCGTTTTAATTAGTAGATTTATTTTTGAGAAGAGATTTTAAGTTTTTTTTATTATCTTTTAGTATCCATATTTTTTTTAATGATCATGTCTATCTCTAAGATCAGGGTACAACTACGGCTGGCCCGGCCCGGTCAAACATTGTATAGTCCGTCGAGCCGTCTGCACGAGCGAGAGAATCGCCGGGAGTTGACGCTTTATCACTGGACGAATCCCTGCGATAATATCGCCGTATGGAGACACTTTCATAGAGTTGTTATAGAAATACATGGCACGACGAAAATATCGCCGCGATTCTCTCGCTCTCGCTGACGGCCCCTAAGTATATTTATTAAGTCATAGGAATGATTAATTTATGTTCCCAATACCGGTGCGGTATTTGAATATTTCTATTGTTTTTTTTTTATGACTAAAAACAGTAAAATATATAAACGAATTTAAATTATAATAAGTTAGCTTTAGTTTAAAAAATAATTAAAAAACGATGGTGATTCTATAATTCCTTTATTTGTTTATATCGTATCTTACTGTTAAATTAAAAACTATTCATTACGACAATATTACAACAAGCTACTGAGACACATAATACGTTTTTGTAGACAATTATGTCAAAATAAATTAACTAGAGAAACTCCGTCACACGAGAGTGTTACCTCGTTTGGTTAATACTAGCTCTATAGTACCTTCGTACCATATTGCATTGTCTCCCAACTGAAGTAATTCAAAGTTTGATCTTAAATGGATGCCGGAGAAAGAGTTTAAAAACTAGATCACTTATTTGAACCCGGGGCACATACGAACGAAAAAACCTTGTTGAAATAATTTAACTCGATCTCGCTTACCCCGTAGTCAGCGGTAGAAGTTCTATTCTATTTTTTTATTACTGGCAAGTAGAGCCGATGTCGACTATTCTGCCAATGTCAAAAGTAAATTGGAAAAGCAAGTGTGCATTAGACTAAGTTTTTGTAAACTGGTCAGCAATATGATAAAAATCTTTGATTGATACAGTTGAACTTGGCGGGTTAGTACTGGACTGAAACAAACAAAAAATAAAAAAGCGGTAGAAGTTAACAACACGTTTCAAATGAGAATAGGAACGTCAATGATCTGTCAAATGTCTCTTGAAAAGTATGGTTTGCAAAGAAAACTTAGTTGCATATCGATAATGGTTTATTTTACTTAGTTTAATAAGTCTTAAATCAAATTTAAATAAAAACGTTCAATAGTAGTAAATTTGCTAAATACAATATTTAATTATTTAAAGTCTATTTTAGTTATTTTAAACCTTACCAAAACACTTTTTTCACTCAATGTTTTAAATTATTATTTTTTTGTATTTCTTTGCTCACCCTACCAAATTGGTTTGAATTGACAGCTATGACGTCACAATATGGCGCTAAGTCGATCCTATTCTTATTTGAAACGCATTGTGCAGTGCTCGGAGTTTCGCTAGTTAATTTAATGTAAACCTGTTTTTTACGTCTATTTTAATTAATTTTATGAATACATGCAGATAGTTTTTGAAATGTCTATGAAAAAATATTCGCAGTAGCATTATATTCCATTCTTCAAGTTAAAGTGTATCCGAAAATGTAAAATAATATTTAAACGAAAGTCAAAAAGTATCCATAAACAATCAATAAACTTATCCCAAATATAATAAATAGTGAATTATTTCTTAGTTTGTGATCAACGTCTAAAAGCATTAGTTTGTACAAAATAACCTGAAAACTAAATTACTATCACAAGTTAAACTATAATTATCTTAATATACATCGTCTTCAGCCGACCTCCCGAAGCAGAGAGAACTGACCTGAGTAATACAGTCACGAAATTGAATAATCTGTAGAAAGAAAGCGCAAATGTGCGGGCATTATCTGTTTCTTCGGTGGTTAGTTATGATGACTAAGATGACACTGATAGCCTGTGACGTGAGATTCAACATAACGGACGTACTTACCATAGAGAATTAAATTATAGCAACTACCAAAAAAATGTACCTAAATTGTATTATTTTGTAACTAGCTCTAAAAAAAATTTTACCGCCTGAAGGACGAAATTACACCCGCCATATTGAAATCAAGCTAGCGCAGGTGTTCTACAATATTTTGTTGTTTTACCATTAGGTACTCATAAAATATAATTACTTACACCAAAAATTTGTACCTAAAAAGTACCCCAAGTAAAAAATAACACACTTGACCAATTGAATAATTTTCAAAAAATTCTAAAAATCTATAGGTGCCAGTAGACCAGGGGCCCGAGTCTGCTATTACAATAGTGTCAGAATGGTCGATCACTGATTTCAAAATGGTTGATTTTGACAAGTTTGGTAATCTACTAACATAATGGCATCATAATGGCGTCATTATGACATTCCAATGATCAACCACTGACACGCCATTGAAAGAAAGCCATATGAATGGTAATCTCGTACATAATGACAGATTTAGTATTTACGAACTTCTCACTACTTCAGATTGCTTATAACACTAATAAATAATATGTAAAACTAAATATAAATAAAATCTGGCATGAATAAATGCTCAAATTTAGCTCGGTTTTATAATAATGGCAATACGGCATTCCTACCGCAATTCTAAGACCATTGACGTGCCAGTGACCGGCCACTGACGTGCCAGTGACCGTGCCATTATGAATTTAGCAGATTACGAACTTTTAGCAAAATGACAATGACATCGTGTCGGAATGACAAAGGACATGGTAAAAAGTGGCCTATGAATCAACACATGCGAAACCTTTACCATTATTCCTAGTTTTTTTTTTTAAATTACATTTTAATGATTAGAATAGAACGGACACTTTTTAATTACGAAACCATTTTAAAAAGTAACTCACTTGGGTTTTTTAACCCGGCGCCATTATTTTAAAATGAAACAAAGCAGTCTCAGCGCTGTAAGATTTTTAGTTACCTACAAAAAGAATAAAGCGATTAAAGCGCTGTATGACACGAATACTATTGACACTGACAGTCGATGAAATGACAGTTGACACTTTGATGTAATGTATTTTGCACCTGATATCAGGGAATCGGCCGTCGATCTAAGTTACCACGCTTTCGTATGTTAGAAGAACATAGTAACACTACTCTACACCATTTTTTGGTGAGATAAAAAGTCTGGCAGCTCTGGGATCTTTGTCCATTTGGTATATTTTATAACCTCAAAATCCGAAATCATTTTGGATATTTTACAATTCTGAAAAGTGTCCGTGATTTTAATTTAGTTTCAGTCGAACATATGCATTATTTAAAACACAGATAGTAAATTCACGTCTCTGTTGGTTCTTAGGCGAACGAAGTATGGGCACTGAACAATGTCCTTTATAAAAATAGCAGACTCGGGCCCCAGGAACATGTCAAAGTATTTTTGAGACTGGTGGAGATTTCATGCAATGCCATTGGTTAAAATTTCCGTTTCTCCACTCCGCTGTTATGGAAAGGTACCCCCAAATCCAGCTCCAAAAATTACTGTGACATGTTTCTGGTCTACCGGCACTGGGAATCTTAAGAAATTTCTGAAAATTATCAAGTTGTATTTCTCAGAAACTATCCAACTGATCAAGTGTGTGTTATTTTTTACTTAGGTAAGTACTTTATTGGTATATTTTATTAGTAACGAGCTATCCCCGCGGCTTCGCTCTCGTCAACTGCATCTTGCTTATTTTTTCATTTATAAGAACCTCCTGACAGTAACAAACGCAACAAAAAAAAAAAATTAGCGAAATCGGCCCAGCCGTTCACGTGACGCGACCAAGTGAAATAGGGATTCATTTTTATATATTTAAGTAATGGTAAAACTAAAATATTATAGAACATACGCCATCGTTCTGAAGGAGGTACAAAATAGTACAACTCAGGTGATTTTTTTTTTGTTACTAAATAATTTAATTCGCTATGGTACTCCTGTCATTTTGACTCTCACACTGTGACGTGGCCCAATCCGAATTCTAGAAAAAGACAACATCTGGCCGCACAATCTCTTACTCTCTCACACTTCCTCTATTCGCTTGCCAGCCAGACAGTGCGTGCTGAGCCCAATTCTCTATGTCTAAGTTTCTAATTATAGTGAGGTTGACAAAACAATACAGTTGAATATATTAAACGTTTGGCAATAAAATTACATGACAAAATAAATCTGCCTTAGTTCTGAGTAGAGACATCAAATCACTTCCAATTTAATTGAACATGAATGTGTTATACACTCCAATTACCCATTTAAAATTTTAACTAATCCAATTTATTATAATAACATTCAATTTTGTGCTTCACAAAAAAGATAAAGAAGTAGGAAAGTGTGGCGAACTTCCTGTATAATTAACGTTGTCCTGTACAAGTCAATATTATATCATTTTAATATTACGAGATTTTGTTACTAAATGAAAACTTTACTTTTTTTTGTTCAATATAATTTTGTCCCTGCCAATTCCACTTAAGAATTTTAAACCAGTCTTACTCCACTAATGGCAATTTTTCTTACCGCACCCTAATACTTAACAATCAGTTCATTTTCAACAGCCTCTGACATTAAGGCTCAATTTTCACTGCAGCAAAACGGAGGCATTACATTTCGCAAAGATGCTCGAGGAGTCTCGCGACTGCGCCTTGAGGCTATAGAAGATTACAATTGCTAGATCTTTAACTTCTGTACTTCGGCTCTTATCTATAGTTTGTAAGTTATACAATAAAATTGATATAAAGCTCATGATAAGTACATTTTCGTTAAAAAAAATCGCTTCTATTCCACTCCACGGCAATGTAAATTGAACCTAATCCTCCGGTCTAGACAGGAGGGTACATATTTTATTTACAATCCATTATACAAAATGATATGATACAAGAGTCTGCTAGATAAATAGAAAAGATGGGTAAATAATCTCACATACATACCTTATCTTACGGTCCAATAAATAGCCAGTTAATTTTTATTAATAAAATTGTACAGTAATCTGCACGTCCATGGCAACAATTTGACTTCGACAACACGCACGTATGTCGTAGCAATAAGGGCGATTTTAGTTCAAGCGTTAGTAAGTACCACAGAGCTAAGAATCGTCAAGCCAGTAGCCGTAACAGATGATATTCATATCGGCGCAAGTTTTCACAGCAGTTTGTTTGTTTGCAGTTTTCGGGCCGTCAGTTTCTATGAGTAATCGGCAACACTCTCTGAATTGTATGGAAAGTGCTGTCATTGCTGCCTCTAACACCAGCCGTCTCATTACATGTGACGTGCGATTTCCGTACGACTTACAATGCTAAGATAAATGACATCTGCCTAACATTAGGTTATTACGTTCTTAGCCAGTTTGTCGCATACATACTCGAGTGGTAACTGATCTAATGTACGATATCGATGGGTGGTGTGGATCGGCCGTCCTGCGCGGTAGGCGAGCCGCTCTCGTTCACCAGCCGCTGTCGCTCGCGGTACATGGACACCTGGATGTTCTCCAGCTGGTGGTAGCGGCACACCTTGATGGTCGAGAACACTGCTAGGCCCACCCATGTGGCGAACGCTGCCCAAGTGCCGAACTGGTGGAATAAAAGGAAGCAGTTTAGCCTTGGTGTTCAACAGTCAGACGAATATTACATTCATATTTTATTTATAACAAGCTACGGCTACTCTATTTAAAGCATCTATAATACAGTACTCATACACCAATAAATAAAACTTATTTTTATTTGGATCTCAAACAAAAGGATACACAGTTGTAACATAAATCACAGCTAAACAGGGTGTGCTTTTTAAATTACATGACAAAGCATGCACATAACTAGGTTCACAAACAGAAAAAATGCTTACACAAAATAAAATTGAAAATGAGGTAAAATCATTCCAAAAAAATAATGATATTTATAACTTTAAAAATTACAATATTAACTTTATTGCTATACATATTAAGGGTGATATTGGTAGCTGATATACACTAAGAAAAAAAATATATACTGACACGAGCGGGACAACAAACTTAATAATAGTGCCCCCCCCCCCCCTTTCTGCCAGGTTTGTGATTAACTTTATTATGTATCGGGTGTTAACAGACCCTTAACGATAACGAAGAGTCATTGTAAGTGTTGCCGCACACGGGCCACCGGCCACAACCACAAAACGTCGCCACCGGCATATTTTCTGTAGTTTTCATAGATTTACGATTGTAGCGTGTGGCGGCCACAACCGTGTGCGGCGAGTCCTTATAAAATGTATGAAGACTACATAAAATATGCCGGTGGCGACGTTTTGTGGTTGTGGCCGGTGGCCCGTGTGCGGTAACCCTAACCGTCATTGGCATTGGTTATTATATGATTTTTACAAAAACTAATAAAAAACAGACATGATAAAAAAAATCGACGTTTCTTGCATTTGCAGTTCTAAAACGCTATGAATATCAAACCCACCGATGCAGTCCGTACAACAAACAGATAGGCACAGTGGTTGCGTACATAATATTGCGAAGCTTTCGGCTATGTCATTTTTGTCTTTTCACATCCTGTATTGTGATAAAAAAAAAAACAAATATTATACTGCGGGGTAATAGCGAAAACTTTTTTTTTTAGATGTGTTTGCTCTTGACTCTAGTCTTGCTCAGAGATTACAGACAAAGTCTACGATGGAGCGAGCTTACCCAGAAGGAGCCTATTCACTCTGACTTTGAAGAGATTAGTGCTGTAAGCGTTCGGAAATACAGACGCAGGTAGAAACTACGCGTAAAATACTTAAATGCTGAAAATAGCACAATAAAGCATAATATATAAATAAATAGAGATCCAAGAGCTTAAACCTAAAAGTTTAGCACTCCACATCGAATAAGTTTTTTTTTTCTAACATTTCTATTTGGCGCCCCTTGAATTGCCGCCCGGTGTACGGGCCCCGGTTTGCCTCCCTCCCCTCTAGAACCGGGCGTGCTCTGGCGTTTCAAAGGGTTAAGTAGTAATGTTAGAGAACAGAGAAGAAAGAGAGGATAAACAAATATAGCATTTGAACTGGTCCTCACAAAGCGACCACACTTTAGAAATAGAAAAAAAAAAAACAAATCAAGTTATAAACATTTATTTTGTAACACACTATTTACATGCACTTTTGGATTGTCAGTCAGTCAAAAAGATGAAGCCACACTGGTGCTCAAAGAAACTACATCATAGTACGGGAAGTTTTCAAAAATGTCTTAATGACTAATAGTCATAATGGTCATAAACTAAAAAAAAAAAAATTAATTAGATTATCACATCCCAAATGATTGATAGAGTTGAAAAGAAAGGTTATATGCATTAATCTAAGACTAACGTGTAGGGTGTTTCAAATCGATTGCTAAACAATTTTCTTTTCAACACGCGAAAAATTTCTCCTCCCCGACTGATTTTAGGCACGAAACGAAGTATTTCGCACGAACTTGTGCGAAAAGTTGCTGGTCTGCCCCGCCTACTCAATATTGAAAGCATGTAGCCCGTCAACCCCTACGAAAATCGACGTCGGGGAGCAAAACAAATCCGCGGGACTGTTTAAGGGTGGTAACTCGTGGTACGGGACCTTGTCCTTTGCAGCAACACTATCACTTTAAGGGACTGCTCACACTTATTCAGCTCTTTTCAGCTTATGCCCATAGAAAACAACGCTTTTGTATGGAGACGCGTACCTACTCATCCGTTCAGCTTTCGCGGCAAACAGTATAAAATGAGGACAAATGTGTTATTAAAGCCCAATTCACACTGGCGCAGAGTCGAGGCGTCGCCACGCGTCATGTTTTTCGAATGTTCTAAATTCATCTCTATTTCTCTAGCAATACGGTACGAATTAGTGTTGCGAATGTTGTAAAACGCTCGGCGACGCGCTTCTGCGCGCGTCTTCGCTTGCAAGGTAACTCGGGTTCGCGCATCACCGCGCGCAGACGTGCGCATTCGCGCGAAGACGTGCGTAGACGCGCGTCAGCCAGCGCGGACATCGGACGGATTACAGTGGAGACAAGTGCATCGATGCGCGCAGACGCGTCAACGGGGCGAAATATTTCACGTCGGGACGCTTCGAGTCTGCGCCAGTGTGAATTGAGCCTATCATGCGAGTGCTATAGATAGAGTTCAGCGCTGTTCTGCCGACGATCTTATTCTTACGACTTTGTGCGTGGTTGATAGAAGCAGAACTGTAAAGTGTGACCAAAATCATTCAGCGAAACGCGAATAGAGCTGAATAAGTGTGAGTAGTCCCTAAACCTGCTGAATACTTCCAACCGTTGACTGGTTTACGATTTATTGTATAACATTGATCGTTACTTCTGAGGTATATTCGCCAATACCACACCTCGTGCGGCCCTTCGGACGAAATGTCCCTAACATAGTGAGGAAATGATGTTCAGATACCGAATATGAAAAGTCAAGTCTTGTTGACAGATTAATTATTGATTGTGATAAAAGAAAATTGTTCCATTTTCAAATTGTTTGTTAATCTTATGAGCCAGTGTCACTATTACATAACTACTTACTGAACTTTTTGAAAACTTGTCAATTTCCAAAAATATATCAGAATTAAAGTTACCTGGTACAATGCAGCTCCCGTCTCCGCCAGTGTAGGCTGCGCTATCGGCAAGACCACTGCGTATGATATTCCGGAACACATATTGTCATCTGCCACCAGCTGGGCGGGATTAGCGGGATAGCAGCACAGTGCAGTGAGACACTATGGAGAGGAACGTGCATCAAACTCCACGGCTACTCAAATAAGAGTTTCAAAAAGCGTCAATGTGGCCGATACCTGCACCTTCTCACATTATTTTTAAGTGTATGCACAAAACTCACCCGCTTACAGGCTGCGAATTAGCCAATCACATAGGCAACTACTGGCTGCATAATCGCTATATCTCTGTCTCACTTTCCTGTCCGTTTTCACTTCATAGCTACGTAGCTATTATTCATACTCATTTATTTCTAATCTATATTTGTGACTTCTTTTGTGTATCATTTATTCGAGATCCAGATAAATAAATTCAGAACAACTGGTAACCAAATGCTTACAGCTAAGAAACAATTGTCGACCCTGTCAGGGCACAGCAACATAATATCATACGAAACAATAACTAAATAAACAAGACGAAGTAACATTGTAATCCAAACATAAAATTATTTTTTTAACAAAATAAAGTTTTTCGCAATACTATAAATTATACAATAACAGAAATTATTGAAACAAATAACAAAAAAAAAATAGAAGCACAACTTACTTAATAATAGTTAGCAAAATAATAATAATAATAAATATTGAAACTTAAAAAAAAAATTAAATTAAATACTTAAGTATTAATTCAGAATAAACCCATAACATTTGTTTATAAAATGTTTATATTTGTTTAACTTGTAGCGGCAACAATGCCGACACAAGAAAAACGAACGAAATAAATCTACAGCGCAACATACCGCGTGTATCTGACATCGACGCACAAACGATTTCTATGGGTCCGGGGCATGATTCTGGACACCCTAGACTTAGAATTTTTCGTCGGCTTTTTTCTCATTTTTTAATTTTTTTCTAGGGTTTTTTTACTTTAGACTGCTCATAATCGTTATTCTGACCTAACCCAATGAGATTTTTAATAAAAAAATGATTAATTAACTACTTTTACTATAAAGAGCAATCTGAATAAAACCACAAATAGATATCAGCTCAGCTGAGCTGATACTTTGTGGCACTCTTGAAAAAAATGAGAAAAGAACCGACGAAAAATTCCAACACTGGGGTGTCCAGAATCATGCCCTGGACCCATGGAAATCGTTTGTGCGTCGATGTCAGATACACGCGGTATACAGGGTTATTAGTAAAACACCGATGCGAAGCAAAAGAAAGCTGTTCCTTTTTCTTTTGTTTCGCAAGTTAGAGCGTTCTATTTAAATATTTTTTGTTTTTGTATGATGTTATTAACATAGTCCTGAGAGGTTTTGGTGTTTTACAAATAACCTTGTAGAACCGCGACGCCATCTATCCAACTGGCGGCGAACTAAAAAAAATTCTACATCGCGATCAAGCAGAGTTTACCATGCGATTTGATTTGAATATCAACCATCGAGCAGTAGCCTGCCAGGCACAGCCAGGCACAACAACCACCTGATCGGAGGATCCTCCCTTTCTATGGAGGTCTTTACTCTCTGTAACGTATACCCTCAGTTTCACGCTATTCACAACCATTCGATTCTAGTATACCGAAACGGTTAGTTTTGATGATTATGTAAGGAACGAGTAGGGAAAATGCTAAAGTCCGGTCGCGAAGCAGAAAGAATTTCATCTGTTGACCTGTTGACCTGTTATTACCTGTCTCTGTCACTCCCGCGTAAATAGAATATAGTAATAATAGAGTCTCGCTCGCACAGATGCAATGGCCGCCGTCCTCAGGGATTGTAAACCTTTGCCTGAGAGTGTAAGGTTTCTTCTTGTTTGCAAGTGTATGTCACGTAAAAAAAGAAGGAATCGAAATTAGTTAAACTAGATGATAATGTAGATAAAACTGCTGATTCTTTTGTCATAAATGTGATAGGCGAGACGTTTTCGGAAAGCAGTAACTCCGATACAGAGGAATCGGATTCTGTTTTTTTTTTATTTTTGCCGTATTAGTAATTGTAACTCGATTTTATAACTTATTATATAAAATTTAAATACATCATTTATAAGATAATATTTTTTTTTCTAAGTTGGTACTTTCTCCTTCAAATATTTCATTAACACAAAAATGCAAAAATGTTTGTGACCACTGTCAGTAGGTAAAAAGGTCATTGTACGAAATTCTTCCTGCTCCGCGACTGGACTTTACAAAATACTAATCAAAATTCTTCCGTTGAGTAAGTGAGTTAGTGACAGACAACGCACAGCCGAAACTGCCGGTCGTAGAAAGCTGAAACTTGGCATGTAGGTTCCTTGGAGAGTGTAGGGACGAGGGGACCAGAAAAAACGAAATAATATGTACGAAGTCGCAGGCAATAGCTAGTTATTTATGGGAAAAAATATAATGACCACCATAAAATGCTTTGACACCCTTAGTTTTGTAACCAAAAATATCTACTTAACACCAGAAAAATAGTAACGACTCCACTTTAAATTGTATTCGACCACCAAATTTAGTAAATGATCACCAAATCTTAGCGAGCAAATTAATATTCAGTTAGTATAATATTCAAATTCTATAGTAACGTGTCTGCGTCAGATCCCCTCTATGGCTGGTGAAACATGTGGGTTAGGTTAGGTTAGAACCATGACCATTAGCGCGCGAAGGCGAGCGAGCGCCAGATTGGTTTAATTTTGGTGATCATTTACTATTTTTGGATTACTCATGATTTACTTGGAGTCATTTTATTTAAATAGGATAGCAAAGTGTTAAAACTTTGGTTAAAATTTTACATTAAAATGCGAGTTTCATTTTGGTGATCATTTACTACTTTTGTCTGCTATTTGTTACTATATCTGGTGGTAAGTTAAACATAAGCCGTTATTTATAACTAGCTGACCCTCGCAACTTCGTCTGCGTCACATTTTCCATTAATGCACGGCTCCTTTTAGTCTTAGCGTGATGATATATAGCCTATAACCTTCCCGGATAAATGGGCTATCTAATACTGAAATATTTTTTTCAAATCGGACCAGTAGTTCCTGAGATTACCCCCTACATACAAACTTACAAACATACAAACATACAAACTACCTCTTTATAATATTAGTATAGATACAACTTCTTGCTGCTCGTTTGAGGATGGAATTGAATGGTTCTGCAAAGCTATGATGAGCAGGGTAGTCTATTCTCGTATACCCAGAGAGAAACATATTAAGTTATACCTCATACCCGAGTAATTTTTTTCTCTTGGTTTTTTTTATTTTTTTTTGTTGACAACTGGGCTTAGTCTTGAACTTGATCACGCCTGATGGAAAGCGATGGATGAGGTCTATGATGGACACCCAAACCTTTCTCGAAAATAAAAGTAAACTGAAAGAAAATAATCTAGCTGCAGCTGACAGTTAAAGTGCCGTCAAAATCAGCACAATTGTTTCGGAGACCCATTCTACTCCTTTTTCGAAATAGAAATTAAAAAAGTAGGCTACGCTTATAACAGCAAGAGTTACCGCGGCCCTGTAACGCAAAGGGCATATTATGGAGGAAAACGGGTGGGTTTTCATTTCTCACAGAAAGACAGCTTATAACATCAGCTATCTGTCAGTGGAAGCCTCGTCAAAATCAGTTCAGCCGTTTCCGAGATTATTATCTATTAATACGTTAATCCATTCCTACTCAACAAAAAATTTTAAAGGTATGTACCTAAAAAAATTTTTAAACAAAAAATTAAAAATTGAAATAAAAATAAATTCACAACAAATCAAAACAAACAGATAAAAAAATTAAAAAACGTAATTATTTTATACTACAGATAATCACTTCAATTTTATTTATTTCTAAGTATATGTAGTATGTATAGATGCATAGAGCAAAGAAAACTATCAAGTAATATTAGGCTAGTCAAGCAAATGGACTTACCTGTGAGGAGCCAATCTCCATGTAGAAGCCAGATGTGGTGATGTTGTCAAACTTATCTATATCCTGACCGGCCGCGTCTTCGCAACTGAAACAAATCAATCACCAAAAGGTTATCCTAAGGTTATCCTTTTTAGAGTTCCGTACTCAAAGGGTAACCAACGGAACCCTATTATAAAGCCTCCGCCGTCCGCCCGTTCGTCTGTCAGCGGGCTGTATCCCAAGAACCCAATAAGTACCTAGATAGTTCAAAATTTACACTGAGTTTGTATATCTATAGCCGCTATAATAGGCTAGATTCCATCATCCACAAACTGCAAAACTATTTAGTCCGTCAGTTAGAGTATTGAAAAATAATGGACACGTATTTTTTGTTTTTGGAAATCAATGAATATTGACAAAGATAAAACGTATCAAAACTCGGGAGTGGGGACTCGTGACGTCACGACTCACTAAAAATTATGCGAAGGTGTGACGTATTGAGAATTTTAAAAGCGTCGTAACTGCGTCAATTTTGGATCCCGTAACAAAAGAAAAAACACGGGTCAAATACTTTTTGATAATCTAACTGACGGGCTAATTAGATTTTTTCAGGACACAAGCCTATTTAAAGGGATACAGGAATCGTGTATCTTTCGGTTTATGGTAAGGAACCCTTCGTGTGATGATCCGAATCACACTTTTTTTTTTCATTTCACAGTTTGTATCGTGTGCATACTAAAGCTTTTTAAATAAAACACTTAAAAGAGTGACATGAATACATTGATAACTAATTTCAATTAACCTAAACTATCCGTGTCGGGATACCCTAAGCTCCCTTCGCCTTAAGTTCCCAACTGACGGCTAGGCAAGTCATTAAATGATATTGAACCAAGTCATTTGCCACCTAGCTATTCAATGGGTTTGTGTCCTGAAAAAATCTAATTAGTCTGTCAGTTAGATTATCAAAAAATATTTGACCCCTGTTTTTTCTTTTGTTACGGGAACCAAAATTGACTAAGTTACGACGCTTTTAAAATTCTCAATACGTCACACCTTCGCATAATTTTTAGTGAGTCGTGACGTCACGAGCCCCCACTCCCGAGTTTTGATGCGTTTTATCTTTGTCAATATTCATTGATTTACAAAAACAAAAAATACGTGTCCATTATTTTTCAATACTCTAACTGACGGACTAAATAGTTTTGCAATTTGTGGATGATGGAATCTAGCCTATAAATGCCGGACGGTATGTCACTTAGACCGCTGATAAGCTAGTAGCTTAATTAAACTGCTTACTTGGGGAACCTCTCCACAATGTTCTGGCACCAGGTCATGAAGCCGAGGGTAACGATGACGGCGGCATTCACGGTGAACAGGCACACCAGCATGCAGCCCACGGCCTCCACGAACGCCGACAGGAAGGAGCTGTCTATGCCCTTGTACATGAACATCGACAACCTGGACGTAAACAGAACAGGTTAAATAAGTTAAAAAAGATTTTTAATGGCATTGCCTGGATAAACCTTGAGGAAAACCAACACAAAATGTAAAATACTGTTTTTATGTTAAAAACGCGCTAGCTCTTTCCCCCTATTTAGCTTTTTAGGGTTTCGGATCTAATGAGTAACCAACGGAACCCTGTTACTAAGCCTTCGCTTTCCGTCCGTCCGTCTGTCTGTCAGCGTGTATCTCAAGAACCATAATAGGTAGACAGTTGAAATTTTCACAGAGTGTGTATTTCTATTGCGGCTATAACAACAAATAAATTAAATCTACCCTGAGAAGAACATCGAAATAAACTCAATAATATTTTAATTTTAATCTCTTTTTTAATTCCTTTATCTATACACTAATCTATACTAATATTATAAAGAGGTAACATTTGTTTGTAAGTTTGTATGTAGGGGGTAATCTCAGGAACTACTGGTCCGATTTGGAAAATTCTTTCAGTGTTAGATAGCCCATTTATCGAGGAAGGTTATAGGCTATACAACACTAATTTTAATTAGTACAAAAAAAAATGGGGCTGTTCCCGTACCCATTACTGATCATAATTTTGCAGTCAAAAGTAAAAAAAAACGAAATCCCAAAATTGTTTAATTTCATTTATTTTTACTTGAGTATCTTAAATGATTCCTTAAAAATAACTTAATTGTAAAAAGTTGATAATTTTGTTGGTCCTAAGCCCAATTAAAGTGCGAAAGAAAAGTTTGGATTGCTTATTTTTTCGTTTACCATAAATTGAGTGACATTTTGGGATATAAACAAACGTTAATAACTTTGCTGTTTATGAATATTATTTATTGAGACTTTACATATATAATAACAAGACCTTTTCTAATAAGCCCTTTAAGTAAATACTTAAAGGGCTTATTAGAAAAGGTCTTGTTACAATCCGTTGTGTGTTGTGATTAGTACAAATGTACTAATTAAAAATTAGTGGTGTATATCAATAATGGAAAATGTGACGGAGACGAAGTTGCGCGGGTCAGCTAGTGATTTATAAAAAACTAGCTGACCCGCGCAACTTCGTTTGCGTCACATTTTCCATTAATGCTCCGCTCCTATTTGTCTTAGCGTGATGATATATAGCCTATAACCTTCCTCGATAAATGGGCTATCTAGCACTGAAATAATTTTTCAAATCGGACCCCTAGTTCCTGAGATTATCCCCCACCACATACAAACTTACAAACAAATGTTACCTCTTTATAATATTATAGTATAGAAGTATAGACTAGCACTTCGTCTGCGACTTCGTTCGCACGGATTTAGTTGGTACTCCAAGAACTTCACCTCCCCTCTACCCTCTTAATAGGGTAACGTGCAAATTACTTATTAATGGACTAAACGTAGGGCAGTTCACACAAACCGCAACATTTTTCTTACTCAGAGTATTTTTAGACCCGTCGTAACTTTTAAACGAAATGTCCGATTTGAATAATTTAAAATGTAATTTAAGTACATAATTTTAATTATCAATCAATTTAAATGGATAAGGATTAATATAATGATACCAAAATCACCACTATTCCATTTCACCCGGTGTCTTGATTTTTTTTTTTTTTATTGAATAATTTGAACAAAAAGCGGTTATACCTTCATGGAATTTTTTGTAGATATTGATGTCCTCTATAAAACTGTAGTACATCACTTTGCTCTATTGTCAAAAGTTTCCGCAGCGCATGCGATATACCTAAGGATTTTTTTGGGACACCTCAGGAGACACCTTGGGTTACATTATCGACGTTTTCATATGAATCCTGAACTTTTTTGAAAATATAATATTACCTATGTTCATCTGGGATAATGTAGAATTCTAATGGTGAAAGATTATTGAAATCGGTCAAGTAGCTTCGAAGCCTATTCATTTCAAACAAAGAAACAAAAATATTTCTCTTTATAATGTTAGTGTAGGTGTATTTTGAATGGTCGAAGTATAAGCATATTATACCGCGTGTATCTGACATCGACGCACAAACGATTTCCATGGGTCCAGGGCATGATTCTGGACACCCCAGTGTTGGGATTTTTCGTCGGTTCTTTTCTGATTTTTTTTAAGAGTACTACAAAGTATCCGCTCAGCTGAGCTGATATCTATTTGTGGCTTTATTCAGATTGCTCTTTTTAGTGAAAGTAGTTATTTAATTATTTTTTGATTAAAAATCTCATTGGGTTAGGTCAGAATAACGATTATGAGCAGTCTAAAGTAAAAAAAACCCTTGAAAAAAATAAAAAAATGAGAAAAAATCCGACGAAAAATTCTAAGTCTAGGGTGTCCAGAATCATGCCCCGGACCCATGGAAATCGTTTGTGCGTCGATGTCAGATACACGCGGTATTTTATTCGTGTTTTAGAGGTAGGCTCTGTTATAATTTATACAATGGTAAACTAGTAATGGTCAAATGTTATGAGAGCCATATTATAAACTAGACTTTTGAGTCCACATAGTAGACCACACAGTTTTGAGTGGACCTGGCAAAACATTTGTCAGCTCAAATTTCTGGAGCTCAACAATTTGACAAACAAATCAAAGTAAGGACATTGCAACTCAATAATATCATCAAATTGATTAGCAAAATCAATGAAACTATGACAGATAACAAGTAAGTTGCACTAATGTTATCTTTAATCAGACAGACAAGCAACAGTCAACTCTTATATTTATTATACATCAGTTAATTATTAGCAAGTATTACTCATTATTGTGACTATTTTAAGCAACAAAATAAAATGCTCTAAGCTATTCTCTGTGATAAGAAGCTCCGTAAGGCACTAATATCATCATTAGGTTTTGATGAATATAATTTATTATTGCCAAGGAATTTTGGGCATTTATCCAACAGATATTTACTTCCAGGATAAAAGTAGGTATCCAATGTTCAAATTCAGCTCCATGATGTTCAGACCATGGTCTACCAGTGTGTAAAATTTGGTCAGAATCTTTTTAGCCATTGAGGCATACATGTTAGGTAAACAAACATTAGTTGACGTTTTAAACACAACAGGTGCCAAAAAAGAACCATCAGCTGTTTAAATAATACTTTACAGTAAACCTATTCTGCTGGAATCCAAGGTCTGTTAAAACCACAATAAACCTAAAGTATTGAAACAAGCCACTGAACACCTTCCAAATGTTACTAGTAATAATGCTTTGGTAATGTAATGCTTACCTGTAGATCTGAATGCTGCTAATCACGAACATGACGAAGCCAACGGAAATAACATACTCGCAGTAGATGCGGGACGCCCAGGCGACCCCAAGCTGACCATCCTGCTCCCATTCACCATGGGAGAAAAGCAAGCAGTGACCTCTGAAATAATAATATTTTATACAAACTACTCACAAATGATTTTCGCATTACACTTCTAATTTATTATTGTTTTGCTATATTGCATTTGAAGTCTTTCACAAAACAAAAATAAATAAAATGTATGTTTAAAGGAGCTCAAGTCAGCATAGAATAATTTGAAACAAAATTTGCCATTACAGCAATGGACCACAAAGGAGGATAAAATGTAATTTTGTTATTTCTGAATACAAAAGTAATCTCGGAAAATATTTAGTGATAAAAAATATCTCTGAAGATATTGAAAACAATTATCATAAACAATGTACTTCTTTTTTCAATATTTTGTCATGTATACTACTAATATTATAAAGCTGAAAGGTTTGTTTGTTTGGTTGAACAGGCTAATCTCAGGAACTCCTGGTTGGGATTGAAAATTTCTTTTAGGGTTGAAAAGCCCATTTATCAAAAGAGGAAAACTATAGGCTAGGCACATCACGCTACGTCCAATAGGAGAGGATCATTCGTGAAAAATGTGACATTGTGTGTGTAGTTCACAATAAAACAAAACGTTTTAAATGTAGAATTAACCTGTTATTATTGAAAAAAGATACGATTATGTGAAGATAACAGTAGAGGATGACCAACTAAATGGATAGATTGCATAAAAGATCAGTTGGCGTAAAGGTAATGATTATTGAAATGACTAGAAAAATACAAGCTGCGCTGACCCTCAGCAATTGGGATAAGGGTGGGATGATACTGAAGACTATATGATTACTTTATTTAGGAAAATTTTGTAAAAATTGCCATCTTACTTGAATTCACCCAAATGCATGCTCATCGGCACTATGATACATAGGGACAGGATCAGCCCGATCACATAGCCTGCTATTTGACTCAGGAGCAGCACGTTTCTCAGAGCCATGGCAGTAACTCACTAAATTCGTCACAGATTTAGCACAATAAGATAAGTACGACTTGTTTTCAGCAACCTTTAACAATCTGGATCTGATTAAAAATTGAGGAAAACACCATGAAAACACAAAACAAAGCTGACTATATTACTTTACTCTTTGAAGCTGACATTCGAGACCTTTTATAGTGTTGTGACACTAGGTTAAATGCTGTTTATCGATCGAAGAAACACTAGCACAGACACAGAACACAATTATCCTAGCGAGCACAGAACATAACACAAGTGCACAGAACTTGAAGTGACGACTTGACGTATGGCCGCTATGGCGACTATGGCGAGCACAGAACACAATAACCTAGCGGATGGCGAGTGTAACAAAAATTACATTAAACGAACGCTCCTATATTCGCTTCAATACGCGCAGATTCAACTTCACGTTTTAATAATATTTTGTTAAATAGTTTCTTTAAAATAACGAATACCTGTCTAAAAGCAACCGCTGAGTTGAGATAAGTGACTATTAAATTTTCTTCTATTCTAACTCACAGTTATTTATTGGCAAAAAACTTATCTTGATTCGTAAAGAAACGTAAAACACAGTATACTGTCACGCCAGTTATGTCACAATGAAACGTCAAATTGCGACAGATTGGACGTTGGTGATGTGTTTCAATCAGTGGAATCAGAAATAAATCGTGTTAATTGAACATTTTACTATGTCATTGCCTTCCCATTAGACTGATAGTAAACTAACATAATGAATTTCAACGCTTCCAGAAACGGTAAGGAGCATTTTGTATGTAAACAATATAGTCACCTGTTACCGACGTGCTCGGGTTGTATCTAACAATTGCTAGTATATTTCTCAAAACATTCGAGTGTTCTGATCACACTTTATCTTTCGTAACACCTTTTATACATTAAGCTACTCAAGTGACCTAAATTTTATGGGTAATAATCTAAATTTACCGACGCATCAGAGGCCTTGTTATAAACTGTTGCTGCGTAACAGCAGTCGTTGTTGCCAATGGGCTCGAACTATGTATACGTAGGTCTTCTAACTTACTAAATAATAATGCAGTCTTAACCACTAGGCCATAAAATAAAGGATTTAAAATGACTGTTTGTTTGCAGTGGGCCAGGCGGGCGGTATTCGCAAGGCGAAGCGCGTGAGTGACGTATCGGCGATGGGGGCGCCGGCGCCGACTCCCGCCTTTAGTCCCGCGGCACCTCCAGCATACACGCCAGGGTTCCAGCCCACAGGACCCCCACTTGTGTACCAAGAAGGAATCCAATTAGATGCCTCACAGGACTTTGGAGCAGCTGTTCCACCAGCTGGAAGTAAGTTATTATTGACTGTCCCTATATTAACATAACATTAAGTTCTGTAATTCTGTACTAATATAGTGAAGCTGAAGAGTTTGTTTGTTTGAATTGAATGCACTAAACTCTGGAACTTCCAGTTGGATTTGGAACATTATTTTTGTATATGATAGCCACATTTATGGAATGGGAAAAGACGGATATGGATAGCTAATTTGTTAATAATGAGAGCTATCCTTTAATTTGCCATTTATGTATAGCTAATAAGGATCAAAATTTGGGAAGTGATATTTCCAGAATTTGATCCTTATTAACTACACTTTCGGATGGTGTCTTTTTTCTTCCAAAACGGTTTGATTCCTGGGTTGGAAAAAAGATTTTTCAATAATCCAAAAATGCTATTTTATTTTTCATTAAAATCGAGTCTGAGACTCCTTTCAGAGTTTGTTTTTCTTTTAAATTTGGCCATTAAAAATATACTTAAAAAATTCACCCGGTATGTATTATAACAACAGGAATGAAGATAATATGGTAATATTGAATTGATGTTGTGTTTCAGACTTTGGTTACATGGGTGGATACCCTCAGTCTCCAATGCCAAACCCAGCACAGCTAGGTAGCATGCTACATCAGCCTATTGTACAGGTAACTTGCTTGTCTAAATAAAAGTAATGAATTCAACCTGTTGTGAGCAGGTAGCATAAACTTGGATAAAGTTGTCACCAAAACATTTGTGTTGTGAAATATGCTTTAAAATTACATTAGTAGAAAAAAGGTAATTGATTGGTTGTGCAAAATATTCAGCAATCCTTAAGGTTTTGAGGTCAGATCGGAAAATGCAGAGCTGCTATGTACTTTGTACGGATTCAACATTGCCTTTCTCCATTTTACCCATAAAAATTCTGTCTCACTGACTGTCTCTGAATTTCAGCAAATTCACACTTATTCAGCTCCATTTGTGTTTCGCTGAACGGTTTTGGTCATACTTCTGCTTCTATCGGCCGCATACAGCATCGTAAAGATACGAAAAGAAAAAAAGAAGGATCTATGCAGGTCGCAACTTGTCAACAAGGAGTCAGTGTGACTGACACTTCACAATTTTTCGCGAAGTCACACATTTAGTCGGGTCTTCGTTTAGAAGATGTTATGAGTTAAATTTTTAAGGCACAGTCCAAGAGCTAGATCGAAAGCAGTGGAACTGCCCTGAACGCGGAACAGTGCTGAAATCTATCTATAGCACTTGCATGATAATAACACATTTGCCCTCATTTTATACTTATTTTCCGCGAAAGCTGAATAGACACGGAAAGCTGAACGGATGCGTACGTGTCTCCATACAAAATCGTTGTTTTCTATGGGCATAAGCTGAATAAGTGTGAGTAGTCCCTAAGTCCTAATTTATTTATTATCCTTATCTTTATAAAGCTGTTTCCCTTTATTATGCAGACAAGGAACAAAAGTGTTTTCCTGAATTTAACAGGCTCTAGCACAATGCTACTTTTTTTAGTCGTCTATTTTGTGTCCCAACGCTGCGTCAAAGCTTCCTATTTCTCATACAATACAATACCTCTCAAGTTTTCCTCCAAACGCGATCGACCTCCTCGACAATTTTCGCCCATCTCTCTGAGTGCATGCGTGTGATTTGTCCAGCTCACTCCCAATTGAGCCTAGACAACTATTTTTAAGAGTTCAGTGTTTTGTTCCATGGTACACAAACGAAATTTAATGGTCCCCAAACCCCTTCCCACAATTGTACTAGCATTCTCCTCTCGCAGGACATGGCGCTGCAGTACTCAAACAAAATGTAACGGTCCCCAAACCCCCTCCCACTAGTGTAGTAGTGTCCCCCTCTCGCAGGACATGGCGCTGCAGTACTCAAACAAAATGTAACGGTCCCCAAACCCCCGTCCCACTAGTGTACTAGCGTCCCGTTCTCACAGGACATGGCACTGCAGTACTCAAACAAAATGTAATGGTCCACAAACCCCCGTCCCACTAGTGTACTGGCGTCCCGTTCTCACAGGACATGGCGCTGCAGTACCCAAACAAAATGTAACGGTCCGCAAACCCCCGTCCCACTAGTGTACTAGCGTCCCGTTCTCACAGGACATGGCGCTGCAGTACCCAAACAAAATGTAACGGTCCGCAAACCCCCGTCCCACTAGTGTACTAGCGTCCCGTTCTCACAGGACATGGCGCTGCAGTACCCAAACAAAATGTAACGGTCCGCAAACCCCCGTCCCACTAGTGTACTAGCGTCCCGTTCTCACAGGACATGGCACTGCAGTACTCAAACAAAATGTAATGGTCCACAAACCCCCGTCCCACTAGTGTACTAGCGTCCCGTTCTCACAGGACATGGCGCTGCAGTACCCAAACAAAATGTAACGGTCCGCAAACCCCCGTCCCACTAGTGTACTAGCGTCCCGTTCTCACAGGACATGGCGCTGCAGTACCCAAACAAAATGTAACGGTCCGCAAACCCCCGTCCCACTAGTGTACTAGCGTCCCGTTCTCACAGGACATGGCACTGCAGTACTCAAACAAAATGTAATGGTCCACAAACCCCCGTCCCACTAGTGTACTAGCGTCCCGTTCTCACAGGACATGGCGCTGCAGTACCCAAACAAAATGTAACGGTCCGCAAACCCCCGTCCCACTAGTGTACTAGCGTCCCGTTCTCACAGGACATGGCGCTGCAGTACCCAAACAAAATGTAACGGTCCCCAAACCCCCGTCCCACTAGTGTACTAGCGTCCCGTTCTCACAGGACATGGCGCTGCAGTACTCAAACAAAATGTAACGGTCCCCAAACCCCCGTCCCACTAGTGTACTAGCGTCCCGTTCTCACAGGACATGGCGCTGCAGTACGGCAACCAGCTGGCGGCGCAGGGGCGCGAGGCGGTGCAGCGCGAGCTCAACAAGTACGTGCCCGTGTCGCGCCTGCGCTACTACTTCGCGGTCGACACAAGATACGTGCTGCGGAAGCTGCTGCTCATCATTTTCCCCTATACACATAAGGTTTGTACTGGTATTATATAATGGGGAATCATAAAACGATCGAATAAAAAAAAACTGAGCGACTGATGATGAGATACTGTATGATATTTAATAACTTGAGCGGTATGAATTTGAGTAAACGAAAAATTAACTAAACTAAGGACGAATATTGATTAATAATAAAATTCAGAACGAACTTACAAAAAATGGGTTGTGATTAATCCATTTCAGATATTAAAATTCTAGCCGTGCGACTAAATGACTAAGAGAGCGACTAGACTAAAGTCAAGAGCAAACCAATCACAAATTTAAAAAAAACACAGTGTGCAACCATTGTACAACTTGAGGGGAACTTCAATATAAAGATAGATAGGTTAGTTTTCTTTTTACTTTATTTGTTAGAGTTAATTTCCGCGGACCTGTTTAGGCTAGGTTAGCATTTTGTATTTTAAGTAACACAAAATGAATGTTTGTATGTTGCTGTTCGGTTGATTTCTCGTCAGTCGCAGGCAGTCGCTCACTTAGTAATACTATAACGTAAATTAATTATTTTTGTCACTTAAAACTTTAATTTACAGTCACTCGTTTAAATACTCCCCTTATATTATTGATAGGCACCTGTGACTACTATCTCACCTGAGGCTCTAAACAAAGTGCCAACGATTGCGAACTTCGGAAGTCGGTATATGTATTGATCACGTGACGTTTCGACAGCGTTTTCAAACCTATATAATTATATTTTGTACGTTATAAAAATCACCTTTGCTGCTCCTCCAGTATCGGAATGTCAAGGGTACAGGGGCAAAACAAGGAATGTCACAATAATATAATTAATTTGACTTTTATTTAATTATTGACTTAAACAATTAACAAAGCTTCTTTGTACCTAAAGATAATCTCAGTAGTGTAAACTTGAGATCCTATAAGTAATATCTAAGACTAGCTGACCCGTGCAACGTTGTCTGCGTAACATTTTTCATTACTGCTCCGCTCCTATTGCTATTCATAGCGTGATGATATATAGCCTATAGCCTTCCTCGATAAATGGGCTATCTAAAACTGAAAGATTTTTTCAAATCGGACCAGTAGTTCCTGAGATTAGCGCGTTCAACCAAACAAACAAACAAACTCTTCTGCTTTATAATATTATAGTATAGATTACATACGTAAAAGAAAGTCCATACACATTGAGAAATTAAAATGTAAATTAAACAAAAACTGGTTTTTGTGACATCCTCTGTTTTGCCCCTGTACCCTTCACTTGTTCTAGAGATTTGAAGCTCTATGCCTCGGGTGGTAAGCAATGAACAAGTTTGTGTATTCAGTAATACTAAACATTATTTTGCAAGTGACTTCACCTTGGTGAGTTTATCATATTATGCAAGCTGATTCACCGCTGTTTGTTCCTCGCAATTTTTTGCTAAGTTGGCTACTAATTTCTAGGAGTGGATGGTAAAATACGACCAGGACACACCAGTTCAGCCTCGATACGACATGAACGCGCCAGACCTCTACATACCCTCCATGGGCTACGTCACATATGTACTGCTCGCCGGCTTCATGTTAGGTGAGTGACTATTTCGTTTTTTAGTTGCCATCATGCAAGGCTCAAGGTATCCTTTTGGCCACTCAATATTTGGGTCATGCAGGACAGATAGGCAAGAGCCGAAAGCCCACCATAACATTACTGATGACAAAAACCCTGAGCATTACTGGGGATCTCAGGATCATCTGAGATCCACAGCTCATTGTCAAGGCTCTTGTTTAAAAGTCTGTATTCGACAATAGGCTGTCTGAAGTTGCATTAGTGAAATGTACTCTTGTATCTTATACTTTCTATAAACGCTAAAAGTTTGTATGGGTGGATCGTTACTTAATCTCGTTGGAACGGCTGAACGGATCTAGATGATTGTGTATGTGAATGCACAGAGATAGATAATATTCTGGAATAGCACATAGGCTACTCTTTATCCCGGGAGGCTGTTCCCTTAGGATAATTTCCAGTATGCTCGCGGACGAAGCCGCTAGCTGGAGCTAGTAATCAACACAGGAAGTATCATTCTCCAGTATTTGATAGATAAAGTCAAAGTTCATGATGATATTAAAATTTTGTAGCATAACCAATAATAAAATTTATTATCAACATGCTGTACGTTATATGAGCGGAACAGAACAGATATATGTTTTTAGAGCTTATTTCATTTCTTAACTACTAAAATAAAAAAGGAAATAGAAGCATAATTACAATCAATAATAATAATATATCATAATAAACGTGATGAATGAAGTAAGTGATTTGATAACAATGTCATAAATCTTTTCATATCAGATGTAATGTTATCTTTACACTGCAAAATGTTGCTACTGCATGTTATATGATTGAATTAACATGTTATATCAACTACTGCCTGACATGGATGAGATTTAGGGACTAAACACATTTATTCAGCTCTCATTCACGTTTCGCTGAACGATTTTGGTCACACTTATACAGCTCTGCTTCTATCAGCCGCGTACGTCGTAAGAATGAGAAAAGCCGTCATAGCGTGCTACCTCCGCTGAAACGCTTCTATCTACTGCGTACGACGCTAAATGCGGCTATAGCACTCGCATGATAATAACACATTTGTCCTTATTTTACACTTGTTTTCCGCGAAAGCTAAATAGACGCGGAAAGCTGAACGGACGCGTACGCGTCTTCATACAAAATCGTTGTTTTCTATGGGCAAAAGCTGAATGGAGCTGAATAAATGTGTTTACTCACTTAATCGTTTGACATTTATCACAAACAAACGAAGTTAACATTATTTTATGTTTGAAATGAAACACTAACTAGAAAATATCGTTTTACTGCACTCAGCGCAGAGAGCAGTATTTTATCCTGTGTTATGTAATATTATAGATCTTGCCGTTTTCCCAATTTATTTTAAGTCTATGTGTTTTCCACATTTCACCATTAGTTGACATCTTAGTAGTCACATATTCGTCCCATTATTTAATACTAGTACTAGAGGCCTTCCGCGACTTCGTCCGCGTATAAATTCTCGTTATTCCGGTGTAAATCCCGATTCCTCGGGAACTCCGGGATAAAAAGTAGATGTGTTATTCTGGTATAGTCTTCAGCCACCTACATACCAATTTCATCGTAATTGGTTCAGTAGTATTTGCGTGAAAGAGTAACAAACATCCATACATACTCACAAACTTTCGCATTTATAATATTAGTAGGATTTCTACAGAAATTACTCGTATACCTACAATGTGTAACAGTATATAATGCATACCTGAAACGTCTCGTATTCTCCCGTTCCCATAGGAATCCGGGAAATCTTCTCTTAGTGCTCCCCTGTCAAATTCCAGCTTTACGACCGTTTTGGTTGTGCGTTGTCTGTCGGTCACTCAATCAGTCAGTCAGTCAGTAACGGAAGAATTTTATTTATTAGGACATAATTAGTTGTACCCTTCATAATATGCACAGGACAAACATTTATAAAACAAGTGCACAATAGGCGGACTTATTTATATTTATTTAATACTCTACGCACACACAGGTGTACAGTATTACCCAACTGATATGGCGCGTCGTGAATATTCGTTCGCGCAGAAAAGAAAGTATGGTCCCGAAGATTAACGAAAGAATGCTTAAAACTTACAATCAACCTAAGATCACTATTATAAGGTTCATAATCGGGTCGCGTGATCAGATGGCTGTAATATTTAAAATTCTTAGGGGGATTATCGATGATCCTGATTTGCATAATGAAGTCTGCAATCTATTTGTCCCAGACAATTACTGTCGTGGCAGAAAGCACCGCTTACTGGCTGTTCCAACTAGCCGTACTATTGCACACTCCAAGTCACCTATTCCTCGGACTGTAGCCTCTATTAACGCTCTCCTGGACTCAAGAACAGGTCTTGATATGTTTGCGGATGAATGGAAGATGATAATGTCAGAATGTTTGATTTTTTGTGAGAAGAAGCATGATTGAGTGAAATCTATTTCAATTATGTTAAATAGTGTAATTGGTTTCGGCCGTTCTATTTAAATAAATAAATAAATAAATAATACACTGCAGCTGTTAGTTCCATCTCACTCGCAAGCCATTGTAAGAAGTATGGCGGCTGACTAACATGCCACGAGGCGATCGCTAAGATGGCGGCGGCTGCCGACCAATAGCGGTTCAAGAAAAAGAAGCGCGGTGCGTGGAACGTGCCGATTGGTCAATAGCATTTCCCGCGCTTTGAAAATTCATCTTCTGCGCAGGTACATCGGTAAGCCATATCAGTTGGGTACTACTGTACAGGGGCGGACTTAATGGCTTAGGCCACACAACACAACAGCATATCTCGACAAAATGTACTGAACAGCTTCTTTAACCTCTCCAGGTCTCCAGCACCGCTTCTCCCCGGAACAGATCGGCATGCAAGCCTCCTCTGCACTCGCGTACATCATCTTCGAGATGATCATGTACCTGGTGACGCTGTACGTGACCAACACCAGCACGCACCTGAAGACGCTGGACCTGCTGGCGTTCTCGGGCTACAAGTATACCGTCATGATCGGCAGTCTGCTCGCCGGACTCATGCTGGGCAAGACCGTCTACTATTGTAGCTTGGTCTATATGAGCTTCGCGTTGTCTTATTTTTTGGTGAGTGATTTTTTGTTGGTTAAGTTTTAGTATAAGCTTGCCAACTACAGATGAACAATCTTATGCCTTTCTTCCAATGGGGGTAAGCAGGGGGTAACAGTTCCTTATAATCGCACGCACGCCGGTCACCACTTTCCAGTGTTTTAGCTGGAAAAAGTGGCCCAACAAACTCTCCAGCATATCCTCCCCACCTATTGCCTTCCTTGCACAATACAACCACCGAAGTAGTAATTGTATTCTGGTTTATAAATGACTAAAGCATCATCAGCAATGTGTACCTTTAGTATGAACTTATTTAATTGAGATATATAGAAAAAATAAATAAAACAACACAAAGTACAGTCATAGAGTGCCACAATGGGCCGCCTTATCGTTAAAAGAGCCTTTTAAGACAACTTTTCAATAAATTCCAGGTAAAAACCCTCCGCCTGCAGCTGCTGTCAGGGTCGCAGGCGACGGAGCCGGCGCCGGGCGGCGCGTACGGCTTCGCGGCGGCGCCGGGCTTCGCGCCCAACCCGTACGCCGACAGCTGGAGCAAGCCGGGCGCGGGCGGCACCAAGCGCCGCGTGTACTTCCTGCTGTTCGTGGCCGTGACGCAGCCGCTGCTGTCGTGGTGGCTCACGTACCACCTGGTGCCGGCGGACGCCACGCCGCCGCCCGCCTAGCGCAGCGCAACTGTCTACAGCGGACACTTACATACTTAGCCGACGGCAAGGGTTCTCACTGCTTTTTGTATATACTCTAAATAATAGATATTTTTACTATGTGCGAATCGGGAAGCTAAAATGGTAGGTTTTTTGTTTTAGGCAGTGGCAACATTAAATTTCCCAGTGTTACCAACTTATTCATTCTAATGTTTTCGAAAAAATCATGTCTCTTACGTTACTTAGATTATCTTTTTTATTAAATTTGAATTTGTAATTAGATAAATTATAAATCTAAATTAATTACGGAACAGTCGGAACCCCCTGCTGTGCAAGTAACACTGACACATCGGGTCACAATCGTAACGCATTTACCTCCATCTGTCTCGACCCGGGAACGAACCTGTGACCCCATGTGCCAGCGTCTAGTCTGAAACAAATTGAGAGAGTCATGTAAATATGAATATTTCATTGATTTTGTAACTGCTTCACTTTCCATGTTTGGTTTGTAACTTTTTCTGCCTCTCAACTAAAATAAAATGGAAAAATGATGTAAATAAACGAATATTGCACGAAGCATCTACAAAGGAAAATACTTGGTTACGTTTTAAAGTAACCAATTTTTTAAAAATACTCAAAATTGTACCTAATCTGTGTAAATTGTAAAGATATAGTTTAAAATTACAAATAAGTTGTACAAAAAACTATTCTTATGACTTCTGTTATAAGAAACATAATTGGAATCTCTAGATAACCATATTAAATGTTTACGAGGGGTAGAAAATGTTACACAACTGGTAATCAGTCTCCTCCTAATCAGTAACTCCGATTTGATAGAAATATAAATGACCAGAATAACTTGGTATTTCATGGTGGAGCTGCTTGTAAATTAAACTATCAAATCATCCTCCATCGTGTCTCAAAGTAAACTGATCAATCAGTAACGTACCTAACGCCTGACCTGGTTAAAACTACGGCATACCAATAACAGTGTAAGATTGGTCGATTCAAACTTAAGGACGTCTATGAATTCCGCTTTATGCTGCGCAGAAACCAGCCCCTCCCCAGTCTTGCTACTGCTCAGCTACTCGCGGTGTGTTGCAACCGCCATTAGGTTTGATTCTACCTGTACCCGGCCTTAAATATGGCTCACCGAAATTTAGACAAAGATTTCCTATGGCAAGCTTCACATTTCTAAAGTTCGATGTGTCACATTTACGCCCGGGCTGTCTACCTGGGTGTTTTGTTTGTGAAGAAGGCGTAGCCTGCTTACCTAGTGACTCAAACAAGGATCAAGATATTTGTATTGTAGTGCCAATATTACATTGTTAAGCTCTGGTCAGACTGAGGCAACCGAGCGCTGGATACGGGATGAAATTCGCTCGTACAGATTGTGACAACTAACTTGTATGGTGGTGTTCAAAATGGCCCAAATAGTCGCGTCCTATGCCTCAGTTTGAACAGTCTTGTATAGATACTATAGCATAGACAACCCAAAGGATAAGTGTGGATCTGCCCATGAATCAACAATATCACTAAGCTAGCAACTGAAGAGGATAGGCAGAGGTCTATGCATTCTTCCAAAATAAATAATACAAACTTAAGTTATAGACTTGCAAACATACATATTCATGAGAAACATTACCCTCTACCTGGGGCAGTCCTTATCGGGTGTTGACTGTGAAGCTATTGTCACTTTGGAAAGCTTTAGGCTACGTTAGGAAACAAAGATATCCCAAACAACCGATTATTCCACTGTTAGATAACTTTATGAAAGTGCTTATAATTATGAAAGATGTAATTTATATGAACGTCCTCCACGACCGACAAATATTCCTTATCTTACAGCTGAGCTGTATGAGTGCAATGAGTGTGTATTTTGTACCGATTCAATGCAATATTAAAGGCTAGTTTTATATTACGTATTGTGTTTCTACTAGTATACTAATTTTATTATAATAATTCCGTCAATTGAAAGAAAAAGTGTTTTTAGTCGCCAAATATGGCACACCATAAAAAAAGAAACGATGATTTACAGAGGATGTCAAAATATGCGACACATCAGTGTGCCAATTCTATTCATTTTCACATTCATAATGCATCTCAATCTGTCAAAAATGTATGAAAATTAAGGCTTTTTTGACAGTTTCGACAGTCGATTGACATGCGAATGCGAAAATAATTGGTTCTCTGGTTAAAACGGCAATCAGCTGGTCTAAAAAGGTCACTTTAGGAGAATCAGAAAGCACATCAAGCTACCCAAAACAAAAAATTTCCCAATCAACCTTGAACCTAACGCTTTAGCGATAAAAATGAAAATGAAGTTTATCAGATTTTTGTTTGATTAATATTATGATCCTAATATGAGTACTAAAGTGGCCTTTATAGTCCCACAGATCGAGGCGTTGCTACCCTTGGTCAGGAACTCTTATTTCACACATTTCCTTTCTTATTCTCAGCTTTAAAATAGTAACAGTAAGGTCGATTTTGATTTAGCAGTGACAACCGCTATACTCCATCTTGTTTTTGTGAATCCCTAATTGAAGTTTCATGGGAAATCGTTTCTCCAGAAAGTGAGTACCTATCTTCAAGTAGTATTTGGTGTCCAGAATAAATGAACATTCACCTATATGTAAGACTATATCCAGGTAAGAATAAGTACCTACTTTACTTAATGCAAAGACCCATCGTTACCTCTCGTACACACGTCCTCGCGTCTCAGATAGACGTACCTAATGTGAGTTAACAGGCACTTAAAAAACAGCAGGTGGGCTGAAGACACTCCCTCAAAATACTCCATCCACCATTTCTGGCAGTACTGTCATACTTACGACATATAAGTAACAAACCTACTTAAACGGACTTTGCATTAATAAAAATCTTTAAAAGTAGAAGTGATAACCTCTATAACTAATATTATTTGCCCATCACAAACTCATATAGCGGTTTGCCTAAACCTAATTAACAAGTCGTTACTATTTTTATTTGAGACGGGTTTGCTCTTGACTCTAGAGACAAAGATGATAAAAACACGTAATTAATTTGTGTTTTCAAACAATTTAATAATTGCTTTAGTAACATGCACAGTGCAGTGAGATCCAGTATTGGTACAGACGCCAGCACATGAAGCTACAACAATCTGTCAAATTTCTTTAATAGATTTTCAACTTAAATCTGTAGTTTTAAGGTTCAAAATTGATTGGGAAAATTTGACAGTTTCGGGTAGCTTCATGTGCTGACGACTGTACTGTACTATTGTAGTCTTTGAGTGTGATTCTTTAACATCTCACTGGGTAAGCTGAGGTGAAGTGAACGTGAAGCAAGCTGTCAAAACAAGATGTAATGACTGTTCATTTCATGCTCACTCCACGAGTCTCAGATGTTTTGATCAACCGGTTGTTCTAAGCGGATTTCACCAATTAAACTGATCTGATCGCGATCAAGCTGCGTTCAAGAGTTGTTATTGTCTTTTCTATAGTAGTACTCTGTGGTATTTTCTTTCCAATGGAATATTGACACTAACAGCTCGTAAACTTGGTTCATGTGTTGATCGCGTTCAGTTTCAAATTGATGAAATCCGCCCGAAGGATTCCATGCAGTTCCAAGGTTGAACTTTGAATAGTACCATCATTTGCTAAACCCGCTTTCGCCTAGTCATGTGAAACCGACAGCAAAGTGGTATAACTATAGATATTTATTTGACAGCATTTAACACTCACAACGTGTTCGCTAGATCGTTGGTGGGTGAGCACAACGAGGTCATACATCGCACGCAGTATAGTGAAACTTTTTGCGTTCATTAACAACCGTACCTATGTTGCGCTGGCCGTACACTTGCGATTCATCATAACTATAGAATAGGACAGGAAGTCTTGAGAATACAGTTATTTTTATTCAATACTCTCAATACATTCGAGTTCTCGTGGCAACGCAACTGATTCTTGTGAGTGTGACACATTAAAAAAACTTAGTTGCTTTCTGGACGAGCGATGTGCTCGTGGCTAAATAATAACAGTTACACAGGTCGATCTTATCGTTTCGAGTTCCCTCCGTGCCTCTGAAAGCACGTTAAGTTGTTTGTCCCGGCTGTCATTAGGAGATCTTTGGCAGTCGTAACGGATAGTCAGAAGCCAGAAAATCTGACAGTGACACCAGTCTTGTCTGAGAACCGTGTTACCCAGTTATTGTGTTATGGAGGTCTGGTAGGCAGCCGCTCCACGTAAAATACTGGTTTTCAGCTAAATCCGGTTTGACTGGAAGCCGACCCCAATATAGTTGGGAAAAGGCAACGCAGATGAGGATGATGAGCGATGTGCATAAACGACGAGCCTAGGTACTTAGTACATTTTTGTACAGAATGGTTCCCTGTGTACTAGGTAGGTATATTTTTTTTAATTCATACCAGGCGCCTAACTACCAGGTTTGCGGAATTTGTTCGAAAGAGCCACCGTGGTCGTGGAACCCAAAGGGCATTAGGAGGAACACGGATGGGTTACAAGTAGTCGATAAAAGTCTGATACTCCTTCCGCTCCACCCAGAGCGGAAGAAGTCATGTGTTTTTTATTTTTTTTATTCAGGTAAACCAAACGAACAACTGTTCACACGAGCACATTAACAGCATATTGTAATGATTTCCAATTCTTAAACTAGGTACAGTAATTAGGTAAACTAGTATTAAGTATACCTACTTAAAATCAAATCCTATGCAAAACTATTCACTTTTTTTTTTTTTTTAGGACAAGCCCGCCACTCATTCCCAACCACTGCAACTCCTGAAAGCCAGAATCAACAGTGGCGACCACCAGAAAAACGCCGAGTTAATGAAACCCGACGAGTCCCGGAGAAACGATTCAACTGTCTTGGATCCCGCAACGAAATTAATCAGAAGAGTACTGCGGAGGAGTAGGAAAAATAAATATAATTTCCACTTCCCTCCATATCAAGCAGGAGACAGATTAGAGCTAGGCCAATAGGCACCAAGGGACATATACAACTGGGTTAGGCCCAGTTGCCAAGCACCACGGATTATATATTAACATTTAAACTAATGGGTCCTAAATTGTGAGCTACTTTTGATTCCAGTAATAGGTATGGCAAAATCGCCTGAACGCACGGAAATTTGTTCTGGTTTCTACAAGGTCCGTATAGTAAACTCCAGATTTGACCTGAATACTATCTAACATAACATTACGTTCAGTTTGCCAAAGAATACACTCCCACAAGATGTGATGTGCGGATTGTTCGTATTCAAGGTCAGCTGTAGAGCATTGACATAAAGGTGAGGCCACAAGCCTAAAGGAAAATAATTTACTCTTAAAGTTGCCATGACCTGTGAGAAATTGGGCAACACAGTGATCCACCTCCAGCCATGTCTTCTCCAGCCGCTCACGAACGGATGGAAAAAACTGGTGGAGGTGTCGGCCCTTGATGGAATCTTCCCACCTACATTGCCATTCGCATAAAAGTGCCTCCCAGACGTCAGTCTGGGGTTTTAATAATCTAGAGATCTTAGCACGGTCGCGTTGCGGTAAAAACTCTGGGTCCGTGATCTTTCTAGCGTAGAAGTACATTGCAGCACGCCGCTGCACCTCAAGATCGACTGGGAGAACACCCGCCAGCACCGGTAAGGCTTCAGTACTAACCGTCCTATACGCCTTGCATAAGAATATCAAAGCCAAACGCTGGTTTTGAAGTAATTTACGTCGTACCGCCCCTATGGTGGCCCTATCGGCCCAGACAGGTGCCCCGTAGCACATACAACCCAAGTAAGTAGCCCCATATATAGTTTTTAGGGTTTGAAATGATAGACCCCAAGTAGCCTTTGATATTCTCGTCAAGGCGTAGAAGTTCTTTTTTGCTTTTTCTCCTACTGTTTTTATATGATCAATAAATGAAAAGTTTCTTTCTAGTAGCATACCGAGGTAGCACACGGATTCTTTCCTTTTAACGGGTACGTTATTAAATTTTATACTAGGCCAGGATTTAAGGTTTCCTTTTAAAAGAAGTTGATAGGTTTTATGCGGTGCAAAGGTCAGACGGTTTCGATCGCCCCACTGAGATATTAAACGTAGGCATGTGTCAGCCAAGTTCTCGAGTCCAGCCCGAGTACTTGCCTGAATGAGCAGCAAGCCATCGTCCGCGTAACCGGTTAATGAACAGCCGTACGGGAGCGGAAGCGCGAGGAAATCATCGTAGCCAAAATTCCATATATATGGACCGATAACTGAGCCCTGAGGACATCCCATGGTTAGAGACTTAGTAATGGAATGATGTCCAAGTTTGAGTTTCGCGGAGCCATTTAGAAAGTACGAACAAATCAGATTATAGATGTTTTTGTAGCAACCACGGGTTTTCATTTTAAGTAGTAACATCGGCCACCATGCGTTATCAAAAGCGCCAGAAATGTCGAGAAAGATTCCAACCACGTATTTATGTTCCGATGAGTTGACAATTTTACGGACAGATAGAGCCGCATCTACAGTGGATTTTCCAATAGTAAAACCGTATTGATTTTTATGAAATTTAGGTCCGTTCGGTAACAAGCGCGGAACAATCAGTCGCTCTAAAAGTTTTCCCAAAGATGGGAGTAGTGTTATGGGCCGGTATGACTTAGGGTCGTCCGAGGGCTTGTCGCCACTCTTTGGAATAATGCGTATAAAGCCTTGTCGCCATATTCGAGGAAAAATACCTTCCGCAATGCATCGGCTATATACTGATAAAATCGCATCGCTCGACGTTTTACACGCTTCTATAATCATTCTATTAGATATTTTATCTTCACCGGATGATTTGTTGAGAGGTAGTCTCTTGACAACGTTTATGAATTCGTCAGTGGACGGAAGGTCTGACTCTGGTGATTCAGGTGGTACCGCGGCCCACGCCCTGATCTGCTGATGGTATTCATTTTCATTTACTGATGAATCATCTGGTTTATGAGAATCAAGCAGAACATCAGTTGTTTCTTCAATGCCGGTGGTATGTGTATTATTTACTTTAATGTTCTGAACGTATGCAAGGTCGACCGATCTATTAGCCTTAAACTCGTGATACAAAGGAGACCACGGACCCTCCTTATCAAGTTTATCAACAATTTTCCGGAGTAAATTACCCTTAGATTTTTCAACCGATGCTCTGTAACGCGACTTGGCAACTCTAAAAGTACTTATGGCAAGATTAAAAACGTCTCCGGTAACATTACGTTTTTTAAGTTTATTAAGCTGTCTACGCGCTCTGCGATAGCTCTTACGTTGTTCAGCAAGGTAGTCACTCCACCAGTGGCGAAGGGTCCATACAACTCAATTCCTATCGGCTTCCCTTTCGAAATATGGCAAATACTGGTATCAAATTATATTGTTTTCAATCATCATTTCAACAAATTGCAGGTATAACATTTGCTTATAAAAGTAACAATCAAACAAATAAATCAGCCTAGAATAAGCCGGCCGCTCGAACAGGAATTCAGTACATTTAATTCTTAGTCTCTTGTAGCGATCGTAACCTTGAAGCCACAATATAACACTGCTAGATTTAGGCAGTTAGCAAGCCGTTAATCATCCAGTTACGATCAGGACAGAGATAGGAAATGTGTACGCCAGAACGAGATGGAATGATACTGAAGTTGTAAATCGAATTTGTTCGGATAGTAATAGTTGAATGACAGTCATGACAGATCCACAACAGATTTCTTTCGCGCGAATTTATTTGTCATGTTTATCATTGTTCATTTTCATTTGATTTGATATATTCGTATCATAATTTAGAATCTTATAGCATTATTCCTGTATTATTGTTGAAATTGAGTTATTTGTGTAAACTAGTGATAGTTTTGCGTAGTGAAAACAAGGTTAGTGGCGTTGTATTGTTTGGTGATCGGCTATTTAAATAGGTATTTAGGTAAGTAAGGAGTAAGATAGTTTTTTTAGTTTATAGTTTTATTAGAAAGTAGTTGTAGTAATGATTTTGTTATTATTAAGTAAGTTCGATAGCATGGTGGCATTAGTGAACGTAGAATGCTGTCTGACAGATTAGGTATTTGTTGACTGAGGAAACATTCTTTTCAAAGAAATAAAAAAAACATGTAATTCAGATAGGCCGTGCTCACCCTGACATGATTTTAAATTAGAAACGACGCGATGGTTTTTTCAAACATTTTAACAGTTCTTTGTACGACAAATACCCGTGGCTTACGGGAAGTTATAATTAAATTAAATGTTTTGTTTCCCTTGCATGTTATTCTCAGATTCTAATAGCTTATGGAGCCACACGGGATTTAAAGATATTAATAATCTTTCAATTTCGTCCAAAAAACATGTTCAGACCGAAAAACATATCCGAAGTTGTTTATCTTTGCATGATTTCGGAAATCGTAGGATAGAAATATTTTTTGCTAATAGGTACGTATGAAGTTTATAATAGAAAAGTAGATCGGAATAGAAGTTTAATGAAACGGTTCAACGACACAGTAATTTTGCTAGGTAAACAAGAATTAGCTTTTCGCGGCCGCCACGAAAATTCGATAACCGCGGTAACTATATCGGAACGTTGTTATATTTAAGCAAGTATGATGCTGTAATCAATTCGCATTTGGAACAATGTTCCTCAACACAAAATCCCACATTCTCTGGCCTTTCGAGTGATAGGCATACAAAATGATTTAATAAACACAAATCTGCTTCAAACTTGCTTGGCGTAAATAAACAATTTTTCTTTCTTTTCTTTCTTTCTTTTAATACAAAGTATCGCATTCGTTTTACGCGACCAAATTAAATCTATATCTATATCTATCTATCTATCTATCTATCTATCTTCTTCTATCTATATCTATCTTTAGTTATAATAAATCTGTAGAGAGGTCAATTCTGTACATGAAATATATTTCCAAAATAACTATCAGGGGGTGATTAGGGATCGATACTGATGCCAAAAATGCAATCAGTAAAATTTTTGTCTGTCTGTCTGTCTGTCTGTCTGTCTGTCTGTCTGTCTGTCTGTATAACCGTTATAGAAACAAAAACTACTCGACGGATTTTAATGAAACTTGGTACAATTATTCTTCATACTCCTGAGCTGGTTATAGTATACTTTTCATCACGCTACAATCAATATGAGCAGAGCAGTGAAGGAAAATGGGAGAAGTTACTCCATTTTTTAAGCTTCCGTCGCGTGTGCAACCTTAATGGTTAAAGCTACACAGAAATCATGTATGACGGAAATGTTCTCCTTAAAATGATATAAAAAATATCCTACGACAGCGTATGTCTATCTTTTATGATAGACGCACAATAACACGTGTAACTACCGATAGCTTAGCAGTACGAAGCTTTCTGATTATATTTGTCTACTCTTACGTTTATAACACTCTCAGTCATCCCTAATTAAAAAAGTTAACATTATTAACTATTCCATAAAAAAGAATAATAGAAATCAGTATAGAAACACCAAAGTTAAACATGAAATACGCTAATAATAAGCCATCGCGCGTGAATACTGAATCATAAGGATTATTTTTTGTAGGTATAAGGTCGCGAACGCACAGGCAGGCGGCTTGCTTGGCGCCTAGAGGCTAGCGAGTAGCTTCGTAAAACGGCTTACGACAGTTTGCAATATCCCATAATATAATGTCGAGGGGAAGATGGTTATAATTTCGCTTTACACCAAACGAGTAATATTTTAAACTAGCTTCTGCCAGCGGCTTCGCCCGCGTGATCCCTAGGGAACATATTCCCGGGATGAAAAGTAGCTTATGTGCTATTCCAGACTATAATCTATCTTTGTTCTAAATTTCATTAAGATCCGTTAAGCCGTTCTGGCGTGATTGAGTAACAAACAACCAAACTTTCACATTTATAATATTACTCGTTTGGTGTAAAGCGAAATTATAACCATCTTCCCCTCGACATTATAATTATTAAAGGATATTGCAAACTGTCGTAAGCCGTTTTCCGAAGCTACTCGCTAGCCTCTAGGCGCCAAGCTAGCCGCCTGCCTGTGCGTTCGCGACCACAAAAATAATCCTTATAGCTTGATTCAGTATTCACGCGCGATGGCTTATTATTAGTTCATGTATAACTTTGGTGTTTCTGTACCGATTTCTATGATTCTTTTTTATGGAATAGTTAATAATGTTAACTTTTTTAATTAGGGACGACTGAGAGTTTTATAAACGTAAGCTTTCTGATTATATTTGTCTACTACAAATATAATCAGAAAGCTTCGAACTGCTAAGCTATCGGGAGTTACACGTGTTATTGTTCGTCAATCATAAAAGATAGACATATGCTGTCGTTGGATATTTTTTATATAATTTTAAGGAGAACATTTCCGTCATACATGATTTCTGTGTAGCTTTCACCATTAAGGTTGCACACGCGACGGAAGCTTAAAAAATGGAGTAACTTCTTCCGTTTTCCCAACATTTCCCTTCACTGCTCTGCTCCTATTGATTGTAGCGTGATGAAAAGTATACTATAACCTGCTCAGGAGTATGAGTAATAATTGTCCCAAGTTTCATTAAAATCCGTCGAGTAGTTTTTGTTTCTATAACGGTTATACAGACAGACAGACAGACAGACCGACAGACAGACAGACAAAAATTGTACTGATTGCATTTTTGGCATCAGTATCGAACCCTAATCACCCCCTGATAGTTATTTTGGAAATATATTTCATGTACAGAATTGACCTCTCTACAGATTTATTATAAGTATAGATATAGATAGATAGATAGATAGATAGATGTGAAAGTTTGGTTGTTTGTTACTCAATCACGCCAGAACGGCTTAACGGATCTCAATGAAATTTAGAACAAAGATAGATTATAGTCTGGAACAGCACATAAGCTATTTTTCATCCCGGGAATATGTTCCCTAGGGATCACGCGAGCGAAGCCGCTGGCAGAAGCTAGTATGAAATAAATAAAGCTCAGTTTGTATCGGTCATGAATAGTCATGACCACAGGCCACAGCTGGAATTTACGCATCACACTTGAGCAAGGTAAACATTTTTTGGTCCGGCTTCCCTTTTAAGAAAATTCACCCTTCGCCACTGCACTCCACCAATCACATCTACGAATATTGGTCACAGATGCACGACCAATAGCAATGTCAGCACAGTAAGTGAAAGTGTCTGACATTATCTCAGCACTTTCCTCAGCTGACAGTCCATCGCGAGTGAAGTCTTTGGCATGACAAGCAAAAAGTGAGCTAAAGAATTCCCAATTCGCGCCTTTACTCTTATATCTAAAATTTCCAATTAAGTGTGAAGAACCTTGAGTAAGAATAGGAACAAAATCGTACACGATCAGGCGATGATCACTACAAGACGCGTCAGGAAGAACACGCCACCTATCCAAGCGTACGTCTGCACTAGAAAGTGTGACGTCAATACAAGATTCGCCCATTTGGCTACAAAAAGTAGGTGGTGCGTCTGGGGTGTTATGGATTGATAAGTTCATCTCAGCAATAAAATCCTCAACAGCACAACGTCGTTCGGAATCAGTGGCCCGAACTTTGCCATACCACAGGGAAGAAGATGCATTTACGTCAGCACCAACTATAACCTTGCAGCCCGCGAGCGACCGCAAGACGTGACGGAGATTATGTATATGAGGAGTGACAGGGTCAGAATACTGAAAGTAGCAGCTCACAACGTAAACCTTAAAGGTAGGCGATGACACTTCCGCCACGGCGCAATGGGGCGTCATGAGATTACGTATAGCTGTTACAGTAAAGCTCGAAGAACGCTCAACATAAATTCCGGCACGTGACTTGCTGTTCAGCTGGACCATCTTGTGACCCAAGCGCGCGTTTTGATACTGTTCCTGAACAAGTACTATATCTAGATTATAATCCACAATCAATTTATCCAGCTCAGATGTCGCCACCCTATCGTTATGAAGGTTTAATTGTCCTATGGTTAAACTATCCATTATTAATAATTAGTGTTTAGGATTAATTGTTCGAGTTTGAGTTTGTAGGTAGTACACTCTTGAGATCCGCAGCGATGATCACACGGTTTTTTAAAGCGTTTACACGCCACGCAAGTTGGTTTAAAATTTAAGTCGTCATTGTGCGGGCAATCTTTAGTTTCATGTGCCTCTGAACAATTAGCACAGGTAGGTTCTTTATTAACGCAGTGTTTTTTAACGTGACCAAACTGTTGACAATTTAAACAACGAACAACTTCGACATCATCAATAAAACGGCAGGTAGCCCAATCAATAAATAATTTATCCTTTGTAGACACTAAGTGCTTACGTACGGCAGGCTCTATTTCAATTCCGATCCATTTACGACCGTTATCTAACGTGCGCCTACGGATAATTTTTGTAGATTTTATAAAGTCATCCTCTTTTATTTGAAGCTCATCTTTGATATTTTGACGGAATAATGCAATCAAAAAAGAGCCATCTTCCATTGAAGATGGTACATCCTTAACCAACACTCGAGGGCGTCTACCTTTTGGTTTTTCTAGACGTAAACCAGCGGCCTTGATTGCTTCTACCGATTCCAATTTTTTTAGCTGATTTTCATTAGCGACGCGTAATACAACACCGGATTTCGCGGTTTTTTTCACGCCTACTATTTGGAAACCGTCATCACTAGGTTTAATTGCCTTCATAAGCGCTTGTTTTGTCGCGGACGAGGTGCTATAATCAGCTGATCGAGCCGCGGTCGGATAAGCCACCACACAAGGTAACGGTGGACGAGATTCCATAATCGCTGGCGCCACTTTTGGTAAACGTAGTTTCAACGAGTCCGCATATGAAATTTTACAATTGTTGTTACCGACAGGATTAGGATTGACAGCGTTAATCGACCTAACCTTTTCTAATTCGCGTTCCGTTCTGGCTAACTTCGTCTCGTTGCACGACGATTTTATTGCTAGCATAGAAACAATGCCCGTAATTCGCTGCGTCATGTCCATGATGGCAGATTTATTTGCAACGTTAATGCGCGACCCCTGATCATTGACCAAGTCGTTAATTTTAGACAGGTATGCCGACGCCTCGGAAACTAAGTCGCAATAATCAGTATTGCTCGCATTACTAATATTTAAAAAGGGTGAGGATCTTTCCACGGTTTCGGATGTTTGGTGAAGCCGTTTTGACCTGTCATCGGGTGAACTGTACGTTGGAGACAGTTCACTGAACAAGCGTTTAGAACTAGCGGAGGTTGCCACGGGCGACCTTTGGGTTTTAGTATTTCTACGAAATATTTCTCCGCCTCGATCCGGCGGATCATCGCTTGTTGACATCATCATTAACGGCGAAAAACACTAAATAAACGTATTAGGACGCGATTGAATGAAATAAAACAAAAACGAAACAGATAAATAACGATCGATAAAGTTATTTCGCGTTACCCACACAAAGAGAAAATAAATGAACTTACCGATGGCTGGAGAAATTGACTAATTACTAATAAATGAATAAACAAACACCTTTAAAAACTTACAAAACACGCACTTAAAACACTAAGGCACACCGGAAAGCAATTCACAAGCCTTAAAACAAACACGCAACGCGATTTCCGAATTTATAAAAACAGAGCGATATAATTGACACCGCACAGCGCACGAGTGGGGAGGGAAGTGACAAAGAAACTATTCACTTATCGTATTCATCTAGATTGAAAAAAAATCTCTAGAACACATCCATTAACCGAAATTGGTTTGATTGCGATAATTTGGCGACTCAGCCGGTCAGCCCACGGCGTTCGTGACTCGGTGGAGCGCCCCACAGCCCGACACGCACAGCGCTGCGTGCCACTCCAAGTCCTGAGAGGCGTGCCACGTTGGCAATCACTACGAGGTTACCGGCTGTCTAATGGCGTATGGAATGCTCACACCATACCTACAGTCAAATTGAGATTTTATTGCTTTTTTGGTGGTTTTAAGTACAGGTTATAATATAAATACTAGGTAGGTACTTACCTACTGTATTTATCGGTTCCAGGGTTAGATAGAATACCGACCATGTCTAGTTGAGTTAGAAAAGGTCCAGGTAGATGATAAAAGACAGGACAATAACAAAGGGGACTTACGAAGAAAACCACGAAAATCTATAAGTCGAGAAGATAAATAGGTACCTACTTAAATTACTGCTTAAATGCTCTCTAGTTTCAAAGTGTTGAAAATCGTCGTTTAATACGCTTGACCATTGTGTCATTTCAATTCCATAGTGACAAACATTGGTCACATTAAAATCTAGGTGCTGACAATTATATCCGACCGATGCCTACATAGAAAATACCGTACCTACCTATTTTATTTTCCAAGTCGTCATCGTTACGCGAACTTACTTAATTAACAAGTAATTTGAGGTGTTTGTTCATTCATTTGTAAAATAACTTCGATCGCAGTGCTAAGTGCTAATTGGGACCTGCTTTAGATACTAATTGGTAGTCTTTAACTACAGTCATTAGCAAATGTAAGATAACTTTGTTTTTGTTCCCGTCAATTTACTTTCTATTTTGTGGTAGATGGAAATATTTGCATTAGTTACGACTACGAGTAGTAGTCATAAATGGTAAAATAATAGACCAACCAACTATAGACTCGTTCACTGTTAGTATCTGATTTATCAAACAAGACAAACGAAAACGGAAATGGATCAGAGTAGGCAACCTCTTGGGAAGACTAGTGATTTATCGGCTTCTGACCATACGTAAAGACTGTCATAGATCTATAACTGACAACCAAGACGAACACCGAGCTATGGAGGAATCATGGTATGTTAGAGTGGTCACCCATCCACTGACCGACCTAGACAAGCATGATACCTACTCGCCCTCTATGACATGAGTCAGCAAATCCCTTCTCTAAACCTCGGATCAACCTGAGATCTAGATTTCAGTAGCATGCTGCATTACTGTAGGTTACAAGTGTTTATAAATCAAAATATCGCCTGAAGTTCTGCCAGGGGCCCGAGCCTGCTATTACAATCAGAATGGTCGATCACTGATTTCAAAATGGTTGATTTTGACAAGTTTGGTAATCTACTAACATAATGGCATCATAATGGCGTCAATAAGACATTCCAATGATCAACCACTGACATAATTATTTTCTATCTCTATGCCACTGACACGCCATTGAAAGAAAGCCATATGAATGGTAATCTCGTACATGATGACAAATTTAGTATTTACGAACTTCTCACTACCTACTTCAGATTGCATAGAACACTAATAAATAATATGTAAAACTAAATATAAATAAAATCTGGCATTAATAAATGTTCAAATTTAGCTCGGTTTTATAATAATGGCAATACGGCATTCCTACCGCAATTCTATTACGAGACCATTGACGTGCCAGTGACCGTGCCATTAAAAATTTAGCAGATTACGAACTTTTAGCAAAATGACAATGGCATCGTGTCGGAATGACAAATTTATAAAAATAGCAGTCTCGGGCCCCTGAGGCCTTAGTGTGAGTTATTTCGACTCACGTTCGAACGCGTTCGATTGCGAGCGCGTTAGAATTTAGTTATAGTGCCACCTGGTGGTCACTCATAGAACCTAATTTCCCATACTAAATTCTAACGCGCTCGCAATCGAACGCGTTCGAACGTGAGTCGAAAAAACTCACACTAGGGGCTCTGATCTGTTGATAACACTAAGGCGTGAGCATACAAATAATTTTCTTCATTTTATTTTTTTTAGATACCTATAGAGCTATAATATCAATGACACTCACACACATCTGACATCTGTTCATTTTATTATTCTACAATTCAAGCCAAAATTAGCATTAAAAGATGAATTTTTAAAAGTTATAAACTTAAAATAAACCTTAGTACCGGATTTTAGATAAAAGATGGCGCTAGGTGTACCTACCCGCATTGCGCTACCTAGCTCTGCGGCAAAAAGTGATATAAGACTAGGGAGTTTGAAAATCCAAATAGAGTATCATCTCTGTAACTACCTGTACCTACGCTTCAAACCACACACTAAGATAAAATAGACAACAATATTTTGGAAAAAAAAACGAATTAAATTTGACGTCATTTCCTAGTATCCGCAAACGTTTATGGACAAATTTCCAAAAAAAAGTTGCATTTCGTAGGTTGATCCAGCTTCTGAAAGTTTCCTATTCCTATATGACCTAAAATTCACTTGATCTAGATATCTAGATGCAGAAATGAGATAGAAATACTTACCTTGGTCCTTGACCTAGTTTTGAGCTATTTTGCTAGGTCTATAAAAGGCGCCACATTTAAAATGTTACGAGAAGTTATATTAAAAGAAAGAGATATCCATAAAGCTGCAAGAAAAAGACCGTAAGTTTGACTAAATCAAAAATAGTTTACCTTGATCTACAAATTATAATTATTATTGAAACTATTTAGTGTAATTCTATTGTACAAACGTCAATAAAATACGACACCACATATCTGATACATATTTTATGTATATGATAATAAAAAAAAAATATGCGTATAAATAAAATGTTTTGCAATAAATACTCAAAGGTCTTTTCTTATTGGAATCGAAATATAATATAATCACATTTTGGTATTTTTTTTTTGAAACCTCTTTGTAGCTTCGAACAGAAGTGAAGTTTACAACGAACGTTGATTGGTCCCTGAACGACCTTGGCGCATTATGTATTTATAGTGTTGTGCCGATTAAATAAAAACTTTATCGACAAATTTGACATACCCGATGGAACGCAATAGGAATTACATAGCACAGATTTTAACGTGATTAAAACTTAGTTTCTTACAGTAGTATCAATAAAATTAAAGTGAGTTTTTAATTGAATTACTTGCAATTTTTTTTTAAAACATTAACTCTACTCGTGAGACGACCCACTGATCAAATATTCAGAAACATGCATTACATTATTTGTATTGAATGTTTTTTGGAAGAAGTTGTGTTCCATCGATAGTTTTGGTGAAATTTCTACGTGCAGCACTAACACAATCAGCTGGTTACTGTCATAATACAGTTTGGCCAACATAACGGCGTGACACTTGCAGCTAGCTTCACGTTGGCTGTGCGCCACAAACAGCCGCAGTATCGACAAACGTTCACAAAACGTTTAGACGTAACAACCATAGTGTCACTTCTCTTCTTATTTCATTTAACTCCACCATTCAAAACTTCAATTTTCCTTCGTTTCTAGTTGTTTAAGTGTTAAGTGTTACCATTATTATGTTTAAATAATGCATAGTGCTGCATAATCGTACACAATTTGAAGCAATTACGTAATGGGAATTATGCTAGACAAGTTTAAAGTTTTGCCCTGAAATTCAACATGGCCGCTGACACAGGGATGGATACTTGCCCCAGTCCGGAAATCACGGACTCGAGGAAACGGCCGCTCGACGGCGACTCGGAGAATGGAGACGTAAAGAGATCACACTTTAGCTCGGGTGAGTAGCACACGATACATAGTTATGTAGTTTTGTTTTTACTTCATTGCGTACTTGGCAAGGCGGGCATAACATTGACACAGCGAACTTGTGGTCGATTCAGCCGCACGCAGCTGGACTCCAACTAGATTCTTATCAGTACACACTGTTGTTATCATTTTGACCTATTTTTCTGTGATTGTGAGGTCATAATGTATCGAATTATTTAACTTTAAAAAAGTATAGTTAGATAAAAAATGTTCTGTGTAGTTAATGCCACTTTATTGCTGCAATATAATGAATATAATTCCGTTGATAAGTTGAAGAATTATAGGCACAAATTATCAGAGTAATTTCGCCGTACCGTTTGATAAGACAGGGGGACGGCCAGACCGGCCGCCTTGTGTAGTATGAATTTATGCAATGTTAAAAGATAGTCGTTGTTTTTTAGTGCAAGACTTGGTGACTGCGTTGCCTCTGGCCAACGGCCATGGCAATATAACGTCTCATTTCGGTGAGTCGACAGTCTACGCATATGTTCCCTCATCGGCTTTGTGGTTGTTGCGGCGCGCATGCCTCACGCGCGCACTCACTCGCGCCCATCACCTCTGCTGATGTCACCGCCTTCATGTCCTCACTTCACTCACCTTAATAGACTTCCTAACCATTCATACAAGAATCTTATAAGTCACCAATAAAACCAACCAATTGACCAATTCTGTAGCTACTCACTAGATTTATAATAGATAGTAATATTAAGGCCACACCAATTTGATTAGACCTCGAACGTTAAAGTAGACCCTAGAGGCCATATTAACAACTGTAGTTACAATGTTGAGCAATGCAGGTCATTGCCTAATAAATAAATTAATATTTTTGCCTCTATATGAGATGCAAAAATAAATAATATTAATAAATCATGCTTGTAATATTGTGCGAAATCATTAATGATAAAGATTTAGCAAAATGTTTATCAAACATCTTATTTTAATTAATACTTTGGCTTCCCAATTTTCTTAGCTATATTTACTGCTTTCATGAGTTGAAATTGTTTAAAAATGGATATTATAAAGTATTAATGTGTGCTAAATAGTGTAAAACATCAGCAGAGTGTGAGCGGGCAGCGTAGGTGTTAGCGTTATATCGTTAAAATCGTCCATCGTGCACAGTATACATCGCCTCGTTGTTGTGAGCCATGTCGTACTTAGCCTCACACCGATCCACCCATGGCTTAGTCGTTGCATCGTTGGTGTGAACATCCACTTCAATGTACAGAACTTCTACCATTTATTATTTTGGTGTATTCTTCTCATTCTTCTTCTTTGACAAAAGTGTTTATTTTTTCGCTTTGATTATTATTGGCTTAAATGAGAACTAACAACTGGAATAATTAACATTATTTATTTTGCATTAACAGATCATTAAAAATTGATATACACAAGTAATATAGATTGGCACTGTATCACCATCATTAAAAAAACTAATTAGCTTAAGTTTATGATTATGAGTACGCTTGCTATCTGGAAAAGCAAAGCTGTAAATTGTTTATCACTGACTGATCACTGCAGTAAATGTGATCTACTGCCACCTTGAGCAACTGTAATCTATTTAATGATAGAATGTCCTCATGTTCATTATTAAGAATTGCAATATTATATTTATTCTGCTGCTAAATTGGAAGTTACTACATGACAGTCTGCATCAGAGATGTAACACTGAAAAATATACCCCTCTAGTTATTATTCCGAGGTTCCGATTTGTAGCGAGATTTTTAGAACATTCCATGGACACTGAGGGACGCAAAACATTCCGCATTACCATTTCGCAGTTACTTGTTAGAGTTAGTAGGAAGGGTTGACAATTTGTGCCCTTGTTCCTTAATTACGGGCTACGGTATTGCCCCGGTCAGCAAACCCGCCCCATTGTAACACCCGGCGAGCTTTCAAGAGCTGTTTAACCCTTGAATAATGGACGGATTATATAGAAAATCTTCCGCACTTTAAACTACGCGGAAATGCGACTCAACGCGATATGGGAAAATTACGATAGCATGCATTTACTGAGATAATAGCTGTCATGTTGTCAACCACACTACGTTCTAGGATATTACGTTCTTGTATAAAAGGACACGATAAAACGGGCATCAATATTGGCTTCAAATTTTGAGGGAAAATATTACGGAACTTTCCCCAAATTTTTGCCAAATTAGTTCTGGCAGCCGCATCGGTAACTTTCGATAGCCAATCTATTCGGCCTTTTTTATACACTAGATAACAATGGAAATCTTTATGAATTATCCAAAGAATTACGTAATATGAATCTTAGTCGAACCTTATTGCTTCAATCGTGAATTAAAAGCAATAAGTTTAGTATCTATGTGAAGGTCTTGCTGACACCAGATTGATGACAAGCAAGGTCATTACCAGTACTGACTGCACATTCCGCCTCGCTGTTTGATTCTAAGTTGAATGGCTTCGCGTTAGAGTCTATTGTCTATCGTGGGCCGTTTGATTAGCCTGAAGGTTGGCAGCAATTTGTCAAGTGTTGTCTCTTGGGTAGCGTGTCAAATGTTTACGCAGTGTAACGTGTTGGTTTAGATCGTGTAGACTGGTTACTTGAACTAAATGCTTGGGTAGGAGGATGATGTTGTAGTTTCATTCACTACACTTGATTGATTCAGAGAGTGATAGAGAAGGTTTGGCTTTGTTCTTTTCTACCTTTTTCAGTAGACGAATGTGTGTAAACTGCCATACGCCTCTATAAATTCGTTTTATTTAAACAAACAATGAACTACAATTGAGTGCGCAGGCCATCCTGTTCACAAGCACCTTTAATTAGCACGCTTTTAATGTGCGGTAATGATACTTCATTAATTAATTTTATGAAACTAATGCGCTCGCCACAACGCTCGTAATTACCGCACTTCCCGCGGAGGTTCTCGACGGCGCGGCGGCCGAGGTAACCACACACTAAATGTCAAGGGAATTGTAACCTTTTTGGTTGCACAATTAATCACTACACGTTTAGATAGCCGCACACGTAATGATTTGACACGAAAATTTAATTATTTATAAGGCGTGCTTAAAATAAATAAAATAACATTCGAAGCCGACCAGAATAAATAACGATTAGACAGGCGTATTTAATATCTCTCCAAATGTTGTCAGAAATTGTTTGCATCATATTTTTTCAATCATGACGAAACCGTTGGTCTGATTTACCGAAACGTTCATAATTTAATTATACTGTCTATTTTTCTGTATAATTTTACATTCCAGTAATTTATACGTCAGCTCTCCGCCTACAAGGACCACGGACCATTTTAGACAACGTGAGGTGTCCAAAATCAGATGACGTCCCCCAGGGACACCCTAACGTTTGACCCAGATCAAAGCAGTCCAAAATAAACATTTTGTATTTCCATAGGGAGAAAAGTAAAAGTATTTTAAATGAAAATGTTAATTAATTAAAGTTTTGTGTTGGTGGTTTTCCCTCGGTCCTCCAAATACCGTTGAGTTTTCTTATTAAAAACCCACGTAAGGTTTTGTTTGGTGTTCTTGCTAGACTTTTTTGGGCCTCGTTTAATTTGTACGTTAACAGAAACGCGAAAAATGTGTATCGTTAACCGCAGTTTGGCTTGCGTGATATTTATCCCTTCGCAAAAATTAACGATGCCGTGATGTGCTCAAACTTTCGGCTTTGACTAAAGTATACTTTTAAAGTTTTTATTATACATTTTATCACACTTTTTATGGTATCTACGCAAACTTAGTAAGGACATCAATGGGGAAGACATCCAGCGAGCCATCTATTATGTAGTCCAAAAAGTTATTTAAACTCAAACGCACAAGCCATCCGTATTTCCGGATTATGAACATCGACATCCGGATCGGTTACGGCGGGGTAAAACCGCACAATTCCCAAATACACAACTGATGCGGTTAAATTCAGGTTCCGGAAGACTCCATTTCCTAGATTCAGGATTCCAATAACAGCTTGAAGATCTCAAATTCTTCCCTCACCCACCTGTACCTTTTACCCGAGAGGATTTGTTGGTAACAAAGCTACGTCAACACAAACCTAACTGCCAATTAACATTAAACCGGAGTTTAACGACGTATGATAAACACAAGAGCCCGTATCATAAGTTCTTAACTACGTGGAAACAGGCCTGCTGTAAAGAGGTATTGTGTCGAAATAAATATTTGTTTTGCTCGCAATTTGTCCGAGGGTCCTCGGGGAAGTACGAGCCCTTAGAAAAGAAAGGTCCATTTTTTGTAATGTTGCCTTTAGATACTGAATTGTTAGTAACTTTTTGGTCTGTGAAAGTGGGCGTAGACAGTTGATTTATGAATACCTATGAAAAAAATATAGATGTGATGATTTCCATATTTGGTTGCGAATTTCTAAATCTGATAAGTCTTTGTCGGTTTACTCTTCTTATTTCTGCAGCCAACCAAACACTAACTTGTAAGTCCACACTCCTAGAGCCACCCTATCTAAATAGCTCGAATAATATTTGTGTTTGCACAGGTTTCTGCTCGAATTCAACCAAATCAATATTCGCATCTTTCCGATCCAATGGTATATTTCCGATTGCCGAGGAAATAGCGTCACATATACATACAATTTGCGGGCTATGTATGTATGATTTACCTTTCTTAGATAGAATGTTTTGCGCATAAGTTTTATGGCCTGAGGTTTCATCCAGTCCCACAAAATTCATGTTGATCCAATCATAAATATTTAAATAAAGAAATAAAATATCATCTTGTTATTCTCTGGTCCATGTTACTTCGTATTTTCTTTATATTAGCATGTACTGAGATGTCGTTTGTTGTCCAATTATTTCACGGAAAATGTCGTACACTCTTGGTATAGAAACCGCGCCTTGGGAGGAATTAAGACAAGAGTATTTACAGAAATATGTGCCCACTGTTATTTTTTCGTTGTCAAAAAATACCAGCCAACAACAAATTTCACAGGACATTTATTACTCTTTATCCAAATACAACCTGGGAGTCTAGAGAGAGAGAATAGGTTACTTCTAGGCAAGCGTGCTCCACCTTAGACCGCATCATCGCTTAACATCAGGTGAGATAGCGGTCAAACGTATGCCTATCAGTAGTAAAAAGAAATAATAATACTTCTGTAAATCCGAAACCGTTTACGCTATATTTGCCAGATTTTCCCCGTATACAATCCCATTGTGTTTCTATTTCAAAGTGAATATATTGTAATAATTTATTTAAGTACTTAATGTCGTGCTCTAAGCTGGATAGAGGAATAGTTTCAGTAAGCAAATACAGCGTGTATTCTCAAAGGATTGCGCCCGGGGATCACAAAAAGACCTCGTCTGGAATATGTTGAAAACAAAAGCTCCTTTGTCTTATTTTTATTAAAATAACTTACTAAAAGCTAACGTCGCTTATGCATGAGCGAAAACGTTTCACTTAGCTATTTAATTAATTTTATGAATTCAAGTAACGAAAGCTAATGTGAGTAAAATTCAGATAATTTCGAAAACTATTTGAGTTACTCAAGCCTTCAGTAAAATAACCTTGCCCAACAACAGTTATATATCTTGAAACTAAATTACATAAGGCCACATAGACGCTTCCTAAAGATAACAGTTACATTACTTATCAATACGATCCAAACTGATAACGAGCTCTCATATTATTCTACAATTTACCGATAGGCTTGCTGATAACACTATCTTATCAGGGACCTCTTTAAGACCTGTAAATTGATAGGTAATTACAACCGTCTAGTTTTAAGTGCGTTCTCAAACGACAATTTAATACTATTTTAATAGGTCCTTCTGCCCAAGTCTCGGAAAGTCTGCTAGTTGGAAAGTCGCAAGCAAGCTTAGCCTATAAACATTTAAAAAAATCTGTTAAGAAAATCGCAGTTTGTGCCGACAACGGCATTTGGAAACAGTGTCACCCCATAATCGTGCCGGGATGAGAATGGCACATCCGCACCTATCCGGCTCGAAGGACGACGGGATACGCCCTTCCCTCTTTATTCCGCCTTTTTAGATAAGTAAGGTGCAATTTTGTGCGTGTCTGAATCTGAATACTTAAAATATTTTAAAATGGTCCTTTGCTACGCAAAAGGTTTCAAATCGATCTCGACCGGCTGCTTAGCATTCTGAACGTCGGTTGTTGTTAGTATTCATGCTATTAAAGCTGAGAGCAGGTATACATCGATGGATTTGTGTCTAGAAACTTCGAATTTGTAGGAAAATTTTTGCTCTAGAGCTTTGAATTTTGTGGGCGTTTATTGAAAAAGATTTGGGTTAGTTAAAGTAATAAATTACATAACAATGAGTCAAGAAGCTAACATTGGATTTATGTATTGCTGATACTGATAAAATAAATCTTAATTTTGATCTCAAATCACTGAGCGATAGTTTCTCAGTCGCCGCGCAATGTAGTTGTATTTATTCTAGTAAAAATACATCCAACAATTACATTCCGTAGTACAAATACACATCTAATAAAGCTATAATCGTAACATTCACTTTGTTTATCATAACAACGTTTTATCTCTACCCACACAATCAATTGATTTTCAACTGAGCGTCAATGTTTTTAGAACTCACTTTTCGACGTTAGAATAACAATCTAAAGTTTTTATTTTATCGGGAGCGTTTATCAGTTGTAATCGATGCGCATTACCAATGGAATTGTCACAATAGCCATGCGCAGGCGCAATCGCCAGCTGAATGACAATAAGCGACCATTTTGATTTGTTCCCATTAGTTGTGAGTACTGATTTATTGCAATTGAAACAGTTATGTACTTTCGTGATACGAATTGGCTTTGCTTGTGTTCATATTGCAATTTTGCTATCATAAAGGAGTGATGGCACGCCAATAGCTACCTACATACGTTCATAGAAACTATACGTTCCTACGATTTGCAGTTATTGGTGTAACTCTATCAAATAATAAGTAGCTTTCGAGTAAGCGATGGTTAACTTTTGATTACTTCTTGTAGAACTATGATTATCAACAGTCATAAAACAAACTACTTTGTAATTTTTCATGTAAGCTGTTCGTTTAAGGTTTGACGGATTTCACAAACTACTGCACGAGCCTAATTGAAAAAGGAAACAATAGCTGAAAACTCGCATACAAACGAATGTCAAAAAAACTTTCGTCGGTCCATCAAGCCAGTCATACCGTTGAAATACTCGCGACGGGGCATTCGGAAACAAAAAGTAACAAATTACCCCCACGCGTTCTGAACTCAATTGTGACTCTCATTGACCTATTAATACTCAAACAGAAATAACACACGACAGCTGGCAGTGTCACGTGTAGCTGCTGACAGGTCTTCGAGACATTGAACGGGTTCAATTCACCGTAGCGTTTCTATTAACGTTTCTTCCAGGGTTGCAGATGGAAAGTGTTACCGCGGCCCTGGAACGCAAAAGGCATTTGGAGGACCGCGGGTAGGGTTTAGTCAGTAAGAATCTGACATTCCCGCTCCACCTAGAGCACGAGGAGTCATTTCATAATTACCCACTCAAAAAAAAGAAAACAGGTTTCTTCTCCGAACAAAACGTTTTGAGGGCGCGAAAGTATCCGAAAGTCTCGAGAAAAACACTTTGTCACGTTCGACCATCAGATGCAACCATTAAAGTCTTACCTACTAAAGCTTCTAAAGCAGTTTCAGATCTTTACAACTGTTGCGGAGCTACAATGATACGCTCAGCTGCACCGGTTACTCACTCCAATGTCACCGGTCTAAAGGTGTGCGCAACACAACCTATGCGGTAATATTCTACCGGCATCGGCGTGACATTGTAACGAGTTTCTCAGCTCGAATCTGGCTCCCACGTGTCCAGACCCTTGTAACGTTTTGAAGTAGAGGAAATATGCTTCAAAGTAATACCCTCATCGAGTTCTTGTCAATCGGACATCTTTATTTAGGGACAAAGTCGGCGATAGGACGCGGCACCTGTCGCAGTGCTTGTAAATAGGGATACGGTGCTCATAAACATTTACCGTCACGATATGGTCCCCAGCCAAGAATTTATACTCCGTCCTTTCCGGCGAGCCTCGTGTGTGGGACTGGGGGGCTATATCAAGTATTTAGGCTGTATTATGTTACAGTACTAAAAATACAGCAAATAAGCGAAACTCATTGATATTCAAAATGAGAGGAAACGTTCAGCTTGGCTTGTAATTGTCTCCATCTTTGATTTATGATCTCTTGCTTTCTAATACTTATTCGTGCGACACATATACAAGACATATTGGAGTACTTGTACAAAAATATATGCTGGATTGCCAAATAGCTTCTTTTATGAACCCCGCTCACGTTTCCAGTACCAATAAACAGTTCTGATTATCGGGTTGATATATCTGCCGTAACTGTCATGTAGCTATAAAAGTTGCACGGCAGTTGTAATCGTCCGTAAGTTGTGGACTAGTGTCTGGAAAACTTTTCGATTTCGATATTACGGGAAGGTGCGTTCTTGGGTATTTTTCCTTATGAGAGAGCAATGTTAAAGATGAAGCTTCTGCGACTATCTTCTGCTACTCTAGTATTGCTAAAACAGACCAATGTCGCTTTTAAAGTTCTTATGATTTCAATTACTAATGTCATGATTTTGCAAAGGACTTTTAGATCTATGGAACCTTCAAATAATCTAGATCCGTTATATAAATACACACCAATAGCGGCTTTTGGCATCTTGATATAATCGCCACGCCTCTATCAAATCTGGGTTCTCGGTCAGAGGTACACTTGTTTTAAATCTATAGATATCGAGATAAATCTCCGATCGCCAATCATCTTGCCGATCACCTGATGACACTTGTATTTGACGTCACACCCACGTTTATCCTTAACGACTTAACTAAAAATAAGCAGTGAGTTGACCTAAGAGCAAGTAACCTATTTGATATACTTTATCTTATCAATTGCCTCTGCCGCTTTAATTGCGCTCATTGGCCAAAAATACGTCTTGTTTGCTTTGCGATACGCTCTCTTACTTCCTATTAATTGCCAATGAATAAATACATGTGTACTTAATTATTTTGGTCCTAATATCCGAATGAGGAAAGAATTACCAGTAACTGAGCCAGCAGAAAGAATTCGGGTCAATGAGGAAAAGCTTTTTAATTTACTTCGTGGAGCTTAGAAACCTTATATCGTCTTCATAATAAAATAGAAATGATGTTAAAATTTAATAAAAGAAATGCTAAGATGTTATATCTTGTTTCATCTTTCTCCAAATTGCTAAATATAATATTACTTGGTCAACGTCTACGTACATAGATTCCGCGAATATCATAGACTTCGAAATACTTTTACTTTTTAAACTGAGAAAATAAACTTTTGATGATGAAAAATGTACAGCAATAAAACTCGCGTTCCCCACTTAAAACAAGTATCAGAAACGAGTGCACAATCACTGTAACACGATGGTATTCATTGAACACAAAAAGTTCTTATTAGAACCATTTGGATGCGCAAGCGCGCTAGGAACTTTCATTTTCATCCAAGTGTACACGCTTACGCAACTATTACACTATGGCTTAGAGGCCTACATTCTTTTTTTGGGAGACTTTCACTGACAGAAGGTGTAAATTTTCTAATTGAAGAGTTAAAACGGAGGCTTCGTTAAAGGGCGGACTGAAATCGGATGCTCCGTTGTTTTTGTTTCAAGTTTATTCAGTTATTTTAGCAAGTTGTCAGATTTCCTCCCGAGGCACTCTAGCTTTGCCGTTTTCATTGTTAGATTGTTTTGTAAATAAATCTTACTTTTGACACAAGTTGATCTCAGATTTGGCCAGAATCCGCCCCTCGTCGATAAATAGGACATAGTTTGCGTAACATACATTAGCAAACAAATAAAGAGCCAAATAGTGTGGCACGCTTGGATTTATTTGAGGATCATCGAACGTTTGAATTCGTGAGCTGTATTCTCGCAAACATGTAAGTACATTCCTTGTGTTTGCTTTGATCTCGCTGATCAAGTCTATTCCGATAACATTCATCATAGGCGGTAATGTCTCAATTGCGCTACGATTTAAACCAATATCGTGCATAGTCCATTTTGCCAGCTTGAAATTCTGTCCACGGCGACATACAATAGCCTTGCGTATCAATAATTGAGCGGCTGGTGCAGCACACGTCGCTTGCACGGCATTATGTCGCGTGCGGGCCGCCCACGACACGCTTATGTTGTGAAATCCTGAACAGCTATCACGGAAAGTGCATTAAATCGGCCGTGTCACGAAGCTACACTGACTCCGATCAGCTATGTGACTCAGATTCGGGCCACAGATTTGGGACATGAACAACTCTATGCGGACGACTCAAGACAAAGTTACGTCACGGAAATCGATGAAGATGCCCTCGGTGCCCGGTACTGGCACCTCTCCATGTTTTTCGCAGTTTTGACAGCCTAGTTCAGCTTACGACGAAATCTATCCAGGAAAGTTTACCCCAATTCACCCCATTGCGCACATGCTATGTAGTTTGCAAAAAAGTCGAGCTCATCCGCCAAACATTTCTTTGTAACTATATCGTCCATCCTATATATTTTGAGTACAAACAACTTTGAAGATATTATAATAAAAACACTCATTCACGCATGATATACAGAGTTTATCTATTTTTACATAATCATGCGCGGCCTCAATACTAAACTTATATTATTTGTGGACAGTAACATAAATTCGTTTTACGCTACAATTAGAATGGGAATTAGGACGTGAATTGCTATTTATTACAATTGTACTAGAATATCTTTACTACAGACGGTACAAAGAATATTTAAGATTTTGCGCCTAATGGCCATGTCGAAATGACGTGAAATATTGCTGAATAAAAAGGTAGTAAACAAGTTAGTGGTTTTAAAGTGATGTAACAAAAGGCACAACCAGAGCTGTTGACGCTATTGTGCCGACGGTACTCTGTGTACCGAGCTCTGGCTCACTTCGTTGAAGTTGTACAGTTTTAAAATAAATGTTGCTGAAAATGTTGTTTGTACCGAGAGAATTTGTGATGGATCTGAAAGTTTAGATACCTGTCTTTCGCAGCGATAGCACAAAAGAGCAATTTTCGTTGCGCAATGTTGAAGCGTGCTCGATCAAATCTCACAAATGAAACACGTTCCAAACGTTGACACAACATGACACGAGCATCCTCTCACATAATTTCAAAACTGGAGTCCGATGTGCACTTTACCACGGAATCAAAATGTAAGCCTTTGACAAGCACTGAAGTAGGTCACAGCTAGTGGATTGAAGCACCCATTAGAGGCACACCACTATTTTGTGACCGGTTTATTGCGAAGAAATTCAATATTTTCTACAAATACGAGCGCCTGACTCTGTGGTCCTTAGAGACAACTGGTTTTACGGTCGCTGTACTTGTTACGTGAATAAAATTCAAGGTTTAAGGCCCAACACGTGATTTAAATAGAAACGAAGCGTTAAAATTGTTTTACATAACTCGTCACGGTGTGAAATATGTAGTTAAGTGAGATACTGGTAGAGTAGTCACATTTGGTTTATCACTCTGTCTAATGTTTGATGCAAAACGAGGTAATCGCAATTATCAAACAAAATGGGACACTGATAACCAAAAGTATTTAATAAATCTACATGAAAGACCCAAATGAATGTCTCCAACGGTGCTTAGCTAAAACCTCTCTTTTGAAGCTTATTGATTGCAAAACTAAGACGAAAAATAACTTGGACAGAACTTGAGATTTGTGGAAAGCGCAGAGCAAATACGTCAACGCGGGATAATCGCTAGCTAAACCGCCATATTTGAATGTCGATGAGCGAGCATCTGTGAAAAGCGCTGATGAAGCTAAAGAGCTTGTCAAGAGCTTCTGGAGTGCGACTTTTTATCTGGCAAAAGCGGCCAAAGGAAGTGCGCCCTCGCCAGCGGATAAATGTACGAGCATTTCTTTATAAAAATACCCTGGATCTCGCCAACCGTCAAGTGTAATTGAATATGTAATGACTCGCATAAAAGAGAAATGAGATACACGAAATGAATTATCTACACTTTATTATTTTACCTGCGTAAAGTTTGATGTTTTATAGGTAAACTCTTTGAGTCAGACCGCAATAAATGTCTATAAAATACCCGCCGCGATTCCGTGTGGGAAGCTTTTAGATTGTATTTAGGTGTTCGTAATCTCAATTTAACAAAGTTTTATTGTTAGTGTTTATTTGGAACGTTGATAAATTGTTACGTTGATTAAGTTTATTGGCTCAGTGTGAGCTATCGCGAGGAGCTTCCGTGTTTGGCGCCAGTCCTATCATACTCCAATTTGGTTGAGTGCTATCCTAATCAGAAGTGAGATTGGCTATTTGTACACAATATTCACCGATATGGGCGTAGACCTTAACGAGGTTACCATCGACGTCATTTCTGAACCCTTCTCCGATTCTGAAAGCGATTAGGGCGTCTTAATGGGTACCGCAAACGGGTTCCACTTTCATGTCGAGATTTTTTCTTCAAAATACTATACGCAATTCTTGAAGATGTCAATTCTGATCTATAAATTATCTCATTTCTGATTTGCTAGGATCTGATTTCTCTTTATAGCTTTTATCTACGTCGTCACCGTTTAATTATAATATCTTGTCTTGTCAATTAATTAAACGATAACCATCTGAAGGACAGACATATTTTCAAACTATGTTTTTGAAAAATCGAAACGCATTCGGATGTCCGCAGATTAGAACTGATGATCGAAATGAATTCCTCTAATAACGTTAAACTATAGTCATTAATCATGTGGTCTGGTTCATTAAAGTCTGCCAACATCCTCTATTACATTTAATTTCTTGCTAAGACTGCTCAAGTCGTGAATTTCGATGTCAATTCATATAAACACGTGAGAATAACAGGTTATTGTAAATTGTTTCGTCTTTACGACGTCGTGACAACTGTTGTGCTGGACTCATGTGTGTGCATTGGCTGTGCAATCTTGTCCAATCATGTTTTATGTGGTTGCTATTGGTTGTTTGTTTGCATTTCATTTGATGGATCTATTCAATGATATCTGAAATGCGTTCGATTCGTTAAAAACCTTTATTTTACCAGCCATATTCCCAACCAGTAGTTTTCGTATTGCTAAAATTGTGCGGAAAAAATATACCGTAGCCGAATCATTCCTTAAAAGCTCTGCTTAGACGTCACTACTGTTATTTTGTCTAGAGACAATACAAATAAAACAGTATAAAATTCATAGCCATAACATTTTGTACCAACAACGCTCTCCGAGACTGAGGGAGGATGGTCCCGCCTGAAACTCCTAGAAGCTCTATAAAGTCGATTGTTCTGTAAACGAAGGACAAAAAATGAGGTTACAGTTCAAAGTTCATACGCAAAAAGATGAAATGTAAAGAAAGGAGCTCTTTATTAAATAGACAATTCATTATAAGACCCCTACCCTCCACCATCTTTCACTTGATCAATAAAGTATTTGGGGCATCTCATTTGATATTTTATTTTTTTCCATCTAGTTGCTAACGAGACAATTATAACCGTGAATGATTTATTACTGGCGCTCACAGTATCTACAAAATAAATATTAAAATAATGAAATGATAACCTTTTGAGGTTGGAGTATCTGACAGAAAAACGATATCAATCCAGACGCGTGTTCGTCGAGCATGCTCGACACCGGTCTTTAAGAAAATGAGCAGAACAAAATATAAGTCCATATTTAAATCAGAAGTACCGAGATGGCGCTACGTCACGTAACGTTGAGCATGAATTTCACAGGCTACGTGATACATGTACATTCAAATATATAGATGTTCCAGTTTGTCGGGAAGGTAGGTGTAACTTTGATTAGAAAATTAGGCGTGAAATTGCGACATTTGCAACCAATTTAAGTCTTCAAGTCCATAAATATGGCGTCTTCCATGTAATTCACATAATAGAAAGTTAACGAGCGTAAAAAGTCCTCCAGTCCCATACCGAATTTGCGGCAGACGCCGATAAGTTTTATAAATGAGGCATAATGGTTTTCCAATTTAACATTTTTCCAGTTAGAGGGACTCTGGGGAAGGGACGCGTCTGTTTTTCAAAGCCGCTTTTATACTGCACGTCTGCGTTATTGACAGCTGTATCCGGGCCGGACCCCGTCCCTCCCTCTTGCGTCAGTTTCGCTCGTATTCTACCTTCGGAATTTGCATTACTTCGGCTAGTGTCCTGAATTTGGCTGGCCATTCCAGCATTGTGCCAAATAGCGGCTGTCTAACGCAAAGGGTTTGTTTAGTTTAGACAACCCGAAACTTCGCATAATTCCACCGAGTTCTGAAATAGCTGTTGTCCTGTTTATATTGTGTAATTTAGCGTGTCAGATTGTTCATGTTCTTGAGTGTTTAGAAGCTCGTTATGACAGTGTGTCAACGAAAGTAAGCGCGGGCGAGAAATGTGCGAAAATCCAAATATTTCAATAGATTATACTGTAACCTCAATATGTCCATATTTTGTTTGTTGTGGTAAGTAGGTTGGATAAATTTCATGCATTATGCATGTTTGATGCGCGAGCGGGTATCGTTGTGTCGTCATGGGCCTTTTTTAGATAGCCGGAGATAACCTCAGGCCCGCGGGACGACACGCCGAGTGATCCGATCACGTGTGATTTATTAGAGCCATGCGCGGCCATTTTGCTAAAATGCGGTAAAAATAAATACGACCGTACGTACCCGCTTTAGACAAACTTTAAAAGGAAGATTAAAACGTTTGGGAAGTTGCGCGGCCAAGTTGATCCGAGAATTTATAAAGCTTATTTCTTTGTTGCTGTTTATTACGCTAAGAGATGCCGCAATGTCTTAAGAGCCTCAAAAAATGTTGTCGGAAACATTCTCTTCTGGAGTAATAATCAGTAATTACTTGGAGGGAAAAGTTTGCAGCTGTATTATGCTGTGTGGAGGTATGGCGCGAGAGACAAAGTCGCCATTAATCTCGGCTGCAGCTCAGATCAAAGCACAAAGATGAAACGCCAGCAGCTTTGTGCAGCGAGTACCTTCTGGAATGGGAACACGTCGAGAACCATATAATGTAGGTACTCGATGCTACTTAGATCTTGAGCCAGCAATATGCGCATTTTTATGGTTTCCTTTAATATTTACTCTTAGTATGTTATATTGGATATACCAATGCGACTCTTAATATACGGAGTATTTGTAAAAACTACCAGGTTTGTATTTACAGGATATGCTGTGTAAATTTTACGGGAAAACCTTGAGAAACACAGAAAGCGCATCAGTTTCAAATTGACCTAATACTACCTAAGTAAACGTACTATTAAACTGGAAAGCTTAGAGGCTCCTCTTTCGAAGCCTTTAAAAATCGTGCTTACCGCTTTAAAATAGTGTGTAGGAGTAACAAAGTTTGAATACACAGCAAATTCGATCTTAGCTAGCGACCTGACAAAAGATTCCTATCTATTCGGCCTACATTCACCCACTGGTGGGTAAAAGCCTCTCGTGCCTTCCGCCCTCTTTTAGGCCTTGTGTCCGATCTTTAAAAGAACAAAAACCCGGGACGCCACTGACACAGATTTCTTTGCAGAGTTTAGAATATTAAAGGCAGTTTGCTGACGTTGAAAGCTGAAAGGCAGCTCGACGTCAAAGTGGATTGTTACTCGTAGTTGTTTGTATCGATTGGTCGTCAATTTCGCAGGGTGCGCGGCTAGAACAATCAGTTCACGACAGCAATGGTCTTCAGAACGACTGTGCCAGTCGAAGCTAATTGATTGACCAGCTGTGATTGCCAGCTTTCTATGCAGTAAATTGACGGGTTTATATGCTGCTTCGTGATTTCTCTCAAACGCTTTAACAGGGGTTGCCATAGTTATAGTGCGAGGTTTATTCCATACAATTCCATTATTCCATACGTTGTCAAAAAATGTAGTGTTGATGATTCTGCATTATGAATCTTGCTATAGTAGCTCTACTAACTTAATGATCAGTTATATTAACCATACACGAATAATTTAGCATAAGCTTTAGCCAACGCAGCTACTAATTTTGAATTTCAGTTACATTTAGAACCTTGACGTTTAAATAATGAGTAATTTCAAAACAAAGCAGGGAATATGACCAGTCGGAACTAAGAGATATCTAACCACTATGTTGTTCTGTTATCTATTGTGGTCAGTGGCTCGCAACTAATTCTCATTACGTGTTACTGCTGAACAAATGAATGCACATTGCTCAGATTTAACAAGGACACAAAGCTCATAATACTATGCGCCGAAATAATGAGAGAACAGCCCGGTTCAAAGTTAAACTATGTTTATGCAAACCACTGCGTGATTTCGGACAAATTAGGTTTCCATGGACCCCTGTCACAATGTGATGAGCCTTTGGATTAGTGATAGAGAAAATACAAACACTGTCAGTCCTTGTGCTGCTAAGCCAATTAAGAACGTCTTTACTTGTCGGATTTCGAGACGTAACATCGGTTACATGATCATGTATAGCGAAAGCGATATATTCGTGTCGAAAAGCTTGCATCGCCAAACTTTTAAAGGCTTAGCATTGCCAAATACGGTGCTTGGCAACGTGCGCCGTAAGGTCGTGACCTAGAACACGGCGGAGGTGCGGCAGCGGTGCGGCAAACTCACCTATTTATAATCCTCTGTTTTCTATGACGAACGACACGAACAGCTTTCTAAGGAAGACAGCTATTAAAAAATAATTGATGCGAAAAAATGAGAACACGAACGAACACGAGCGTGCCATTAAATAAGCTCCTTTGACAAAGGGCGATCTGACTCCCGAATTCGAGCCTATTATTATTTCTAAACAGAAAAATCTTTTGTTAGAGATGTCCCGAAAGCTACAAAGGCTTGTAATCTTTGATAAGTCGACGTTATTGGAATGAAGAGAATGCCAAATTGAGTGCGGAATTAATGTTGGCGTAACCCTGCACCCTGTCGAAATAATTCGTCAGTGGTCAGGCAGGTCTAGATTATCAGCTTCCGAGGCGGTCGGATAAGCTTGAGATCTCTATTGTTAATGTGGGTTGCGAAGAATAGGCCTTTTTTCTTACTCTCCCTCCCCCGTCATCCAGATAATGACGAGATTGTACATAGAAATCTTTCTCTCGGAAAAATTCATTGCCATTGTCCAAGTCTCTTTATTTTGACGTGAACTGGTGCAGCTCGTAGATGAAAAATATTCCGTGTATTGTTCTAATTTGAATTAACTATGAGAGAAATTATAATGGGCCACCCCCGTAACCGCGTTCGTCTTTGGTATCGCAATTTTTCCCGAGTTAATTAATGAAGCTTTTCCTGTGGTGCAGAAATTAAATAAAGCAATTAGTTTTATAGTCATGTCGGAGTTCGCTAACGTTAATTGAATTTTTTGGTAACATTATTTCGTATTTAGTCTTTGTTGTTGTATAATATTATGTCACTAAGAGTCATTATTTGTAGCCGTTACGCTATAATAACCAATTATCGGCCATGATACATACAACATCGCTGACGCAGAGAAAGCATTATAATAAATTCATCAGTGCGGCGGTTGCCACGTCATGAAGACCTATAAATCAATGACAACCCTTTTTTTGCACACGATGTTTGAAAAGAATATGATTTGCACCACTCGCTGCTCGCGTTCTAAATCGTTTTAGAAAATGTTTCGCTAGAAAAATATATTTTCATTGTTCTTGTCGTTGAGACGTATTTTCTCCTTTAAAAGAATTTTAGATCGCAGACACTGTATTATCTTTCCATCTCAGACTCTTGCCATCCTCCTTACGTTATTTTTATCGGGGTGGTTTCTGAGTCTTTTCTTGATTTACATTGGAACATTTTTTTTATATTTTAAATTTGCCAGCTGCTAAACAGTTCTGTTTAAGCGGTTTGTTTTCTCTAGCTCCTAATTCTTCAGGCAAAAGGTTTTTATCTGCAGTTTTAAACAAAGAAGTATGTGTAGATAAAGCTCGGGTGTAACCATATATTTAATGCACAGAATCCCGCGAACCGACCGCACTCTCGGCAAAGTTGTGAAATTTTCTCTCAAATATATTTAACCGCCAGTTTTTCCTCGGTAAAAAATAGCCTGTCTCTCTTCTGGCGTAAAACTTGAAACAAGATGGACTAGCTAATAGATCGTAGGGAAAATAGTAGCTGGAGTATTGTCGCTCATATGTCGTGGTGCGAGATGAGGCGGGCTGCAGGTGAACTGCCATGCTCCATTTGAAATGAGGTCAAATGAGACGCGCCGGCAGACGGTGGGATGCCACTCAATTGAAACATATTGAATGTAGGTGGCACACTAGTTTCTTCACATTGTTATGCACAACGATGCTTCGTAATACACCTGATTAATGACTCTTAACAAAAGCCATGAGGCGTCCCTCAAGGTCTGCTTTAAAATTGCTTTTACATTGAATTTTTGTGTTCAAAATTTCAATCATAATGCGATTTTCTTTAGAGATTAGAGTCTTTTATTGCTTTACATTTGGGTTAAGTAACTTTCTAAGTGGAACGTGCCCAGCGGTTTTGTGCGTAATTAGATATGAACCATGAAAACAAACAAGTGAAACTTGTCCTGTATTTAGTTTGTCGTTCTGCTAACTTTGTCCATTCTCTTTGTCAAATTCAACTTGTTTATCCCTCCGGGAAATATCAAAACTTCCAAACTTTCTGGTCTACACTTGATATCTTTCTTCAAAATGTTTCATGTACGGGGCTCGATTTCACCACAAACCCATTCGGCATTCTTACTTGGTTGAGTAGGGATCATTTTATTTCTATCATCAATCATTTAGGCTTCTTCTTCGTCGTATTCTCCATCTGTGTTAGATCTAGCATTAATCAGCGAAATAAATTGCATGTTAATAACTATGAAATTAAAAGCTGTACTATTTGCCTTTAAATTAAGATGAAAAGCATTAAAGCAAACACATCTAACACTGGCACGTCGAGACTCACATGTCGTGCCAAAACAAACTTGCGAAATTAATTCGTCACCAAACACGCTACTGTTGGTGCTAATTAATATAATAATTTATTTTTGATGTTGGCTATTGAATCTTCATACACCGTCATCGCGACTGACATAGCACAGGTCCTGAGGTGTGGTTTACAATACATACATACATAATAATGCACTTCACACTGACTCATGCGATAGCTATACCGGAACTGGTGCTCCAAAGTTCGTACCTCTCACGCTTTTGATCACCAGCCTCTACGCTGTAATATTTTACATATAAATTGAGATTTCATGGTTGAAATCAAGCTGCAATATCCTTATAATCCCATGAAACCTCATTTAAATGTAGCCGAATGAATCTGAGCACTGTGTTTTGTTGTTTAGATGTTATCTGCGGTCCATTTATTGGATTCCTTTTCAACGAAGCTAGTCAATTTATTCAACCCTTTGCACATTTAATCACGGTTGTATTTTCTTTGATTACCTATGTAAATCCCTGGTTAATTTATATCGGGAGCCGGGAACTGTATCCAGAATATTGTTGTAACCAATTAGTATAATCTGGTGTTACGCCTAATCTTCAACGGGGTTTGAAGGGAGTTGTAAAGCCATCGTATTGATTTATTACCAATTCCCAATTGTATCTAAGTTAATATGTAATTTGAAAGCCGTAGTTAGGAGCTTACGGTCCGAAATTCGACATTATGTGGGCGTCTCTCAGAATACGTCCTACGCAAACATTTGCTGTCCCAAGTTCTTGTTTATTTTAATGGAAATCATTTCGTATTTTTCTCTAATTAAATCTTCTACATAAACAATCTCAACAAACGTTTTTGGGTTGTACTAATACTAGAGCTTCGAAATTAGATTTACTGTGCTTGTTTTGTAAAACGAAACACAGTGCTCAGGTTCTGATGTAATCTGTGGGCTCTTCTAATTATGCTACTTATGGTCTGCAGCCGTGGAGCCGACATACCACTTCAAGGTGCTGGTGCCATCCATGGTGGCCGGCGCCATCATCGGCAAGGGTGGCGAGACCATCGCCCAGCTGCAGAAGGACACTGGCGCCAGGGTCAAGATGTCCAAGTCCCATGACTTCTATCCTGGTAAGTGGAACAATATATTTTTTAATTTAGTTCATGCGAAATTCTCAATTGAATGCTGTGTGAAATTTGTTACACCGTCAAGATCATGATAATCTATAGAAAAATATAACTGAAAATCGTAACAGAAAATAAGACAGCTTTCTTGCTACGAGTATTTCAACAAAATGGAATAATGAATAAGTAAACTTTCGACAAACCATAAACAAGAGCAAACATGCCAAACCATTATTCACCCAAACTTCAAAATCCGCCGACTTTCTCATAATTTCATATTTACGGTAATCCCTTAACCCTTATCTACAATCAGTAGTCGCTCTGCGCAATTATTCCCACAACAGTTTCAAACGTAGGCAATCAGTCTAACAAGGCTTGATAACATCTTGAGGTCCATTCAGCTTACATCATGCGAGATTTTGGCTTGAAACTGTTTAGGTGTGTCAAGGCCTTAGACGTGTGATCAGGTTTACACAACAAAGAATTGAAAGAATTAGAAGTGTGTCTAGAAGGTGTGTAAATAGACAAAGAGTTAATGCAAATACTATGAGTATGGTTGATTGTAGATTGGGAAATGTCGATTTTGTAGACAAGATCTTGCGGTAAACGTTAGTGATGCTAATGAGAGAAGATCGAGGATTACTCTTACAGGAGAAGCCATTGGATTCCTTCAGCAATGATATAGACTATGAATAAATATTATAGCAATAATCCTAAATCCAGGCCTACATTATTATCCCCATTATACAGGCACAATCTGGAACCGAGCTGGAAAAACAGATTTGAAACAATAGAACCTTTGCTCTATGCAGCAACGATCCCCAACAAAACATCTGCACACACGAGCTTTACAGAACGTAACATAGAAATAATAATGCGCAATACGACACAGCAGTACGCTTCATTAGAATGTAGGTCACAGTGTCAGGTTCGATTTCCGAGCCGGTGCCTCGCTGCGATGCGCGTAGTCAAGCAGCTCTGAGCCTCTGATTGGACATGTCGCCTTGCACAGCGCTAATATTGTTATTCATGTGAATTCATAATATATTGTATGGAAAATGCATTGTACTGAGAAAAGTCTGAAAGAAACTTAGAATTACTAGGAGAAAATTCTGCACTAAGATTCTGAATATATCCGCAGAGAATCCATATTAAACGCTAGAAACCTTGCGCAATTTATCAAGCTGAAACAATTTAAACCTTGTTTAATTTATTCAGCTGCGAACTCTTTAAAAATAGTGTCAAAATTTTCCTCCGCTCCAAAATGAATCCATCTTTCTTCTTGCTCAATGAAACTCAAGCTATCTAGTAATAATTTAAAATGCTTATTTTCAAAATATTAACAGATAAATTGTCCTTGCCGAAACCAGAAATAAAAATCGGCTAACCAATAGCAACAGCAAATATTATTAAATTTCAACAACTATTCTAGCAAAATGATTGAGCCTTGCACAGACTAAAATAATATAACCACAAATAATATCGTTGATTCCGTGTGGGACGTGGGTAGGTAACCATTATAGTATTTATTGCATAAAGCATAACGCCCATGCGTGCAGGCTACATATCGCACAGTATATAACATTTACAACGTCAGATTACGTCATTGGCCACTATTTCCGAGGCATTGTGTCACAGATTTAATTATTATTTATTATTGTGTGCCGTAGTTTCTTTAACTTGATTGTTGTTAACTTTAGGACTGATAGAAAGGAAGTGACTTTTTTCAATTACAGAAACAGCTATATAATCCGCCTACATTTTAGCCTTAGTGATAAACGCCAATTTTACACAGGTTGTGTTTGATAATAATGTGGCACGAACCCGGATGGAAACAAATGCGAATTTGCTTCTGAGTCATGCGCACACAGTCAATAAAGCAGCAATTGTTTTGTTTACCTATATGTCTATTTTTGGTTGACTAAGTATTTAGCTTTCTTCATTGTTGTCCTTCAAAATTTATTTGCATCTGAGCCGGTATAGCGCAGTTGCTTGAATGTTGATCAGTTGATTCTTAACTTGGTTACCTATGGGCATTTGTGATATTCATATTTGTGAAAATACATTTTAATTCCTTCTTTGTTCCAAAACACAGAAGAGGAATCTAGAATTAATTAATGGTACTACAAGGTAGAAATTTTGTCGCGCTAGCATATGAGTATGTAGATGACATGCTGGCACCCTGTCAACTTTAATTCCATTTTTAAAAGCTATATTAGTATTAACTATATTAGTACACATATCACAAATGCCATAATTATGACGAAAGAAGTCGCGGGGCATCCTATTTATACTAACAACATTATCAACAAAATAGTCGAGTAAAAAATAGCAATGACCGGCGCACGCGCAATGAATGACATTAATTATCCTGCCCGTGTGTCCTGTGCCAAATTGGTTGATGTAGTTTTGTCAAAAATTTAGGTTAACTGGTTAACTCCTCTCATTTGCTGATTGGGTCGTCTGGAAATAAACGGTAAACATCTATTAGCGGAAACTGTGGCGTTTTTAATGGCAGAAGAGTGTGTTGTGGTTTTGGCAAAAAATATCAGGATTATTTGGAGCCGGTAACCGCAGAACCAGTTACAGCTTAGGTTGTAAGCCCAGTACTAGTATTATTGCCAGTACTATTCTTATTTAATTTAAGTACACCATAACGATCCTATTTTACAACATCTTCAAGAATTTTACGACTGAAATACTCGCCGTCCTCATCGTGTTTCGCATTTTATGAAAGAAACTGACATTGTTAACTAAGACTTATAGAATGCTCTAAGATGTTTCGGTCATCAAATATCCAATATTGACTTTATTTATTGACACTAACCATTTACTAACCTAACAAAAGTCCACAAGTACAAATAAATTTTAAGGATTGATATCCCCTGTTGACTTTGATGTTGTGAATTATGTCAATGTCGAAGCGATGCTCTCCGTTAGTTAACACCCTGCTAATAGTGCTCGAATGAGTAGACGCCGCCGCCGATAGAATATAGGCTAAACAACCAGCAGTCGGTTTGTTAGCGATATTAGTGCTACAGAAGTGGGGACGATATTGTGTCATATAATTTATTGGTCCACCATTAAGAAGAGTTATTGGGTAGGAGCTTGCTTTTATAGTCTGTAGAGATAGTACTGTGTGAGGTTTCTTTTCTTTTTCTTTTGTTTGCTCAATAAGCAATTTTGTTACTGCGGGTTACTGCTCTATTCATTCATACCTTAGCCTTTTACTTGAGTATCGTCAGTCATTAATTTTGCATGAAATGAAAAGTAGCATCCCGAAGTTTGATTGTAAAAATTTACATGGTTCTCCCTCCTTCGTCGTATTAATTTAAACCTAAATGGCGCAATGGTGTACGTCTGCTCTGTGTCGTGAATTTTATCCCCGCATCAGATTTTTTTATGGTCCTACAGAGTACAGATGTACATTCCGTGTGTGCATGTTTGTGTACGTGATTTGTGCTCGTAACGACACCCACGACTCATGACACGGGCTAATCCCGCTGTAGGCTATGTGAAGTGTTTATGTTGGTATTAATGCCACTGTTACTCAACCTTTAGGACGTATCTCGAGCAACAAACAAATAATTCATGACGTAAGATTAGTTTGAAGAAGAGACAATGAATTACACTACACGAGTTATTGTGGTTCTTCGCTTTAGAAGAATCGTAGATTAAATCTATCTAATAAAGGCCAATGTTTAAAGATAGAAAACGATTAGAATCCTTGACAAGATTCCATTCACAATATTTCAACAGGTAACCATGGAAAAAATATTTCATTATTTTAATACCCGTCACGAGAATGTTAGATCCCAATCACAGGTACCACACATTTCTAAACAGTGCAAAAACTTAGACCTTCAAAAGTTGACACACGTTTTCCTTGCTCAACACACGATATTAACTGTAAAATAAATTCCTAATTAACTCGGCCTGACCTTGACCGACGCTCAAAGCGTGTGTAATCTGCTGAGCTTGGAAAAAACAAGCACGACTCTAGTTAGACCTGGTGCATATCGGCGGACGTGGCGTGACTAGCACTCGTTTTGTACACTACCTTTATTTATAAAATAGGGCACTCTGGTCATGTGAGTGAAGTATGATGACCAGCGATCGGCGATGTGAGCACGACAGCCTTAGGTCCTTGACTACAGAACGGGGTGGCCTAGTTCGAAGAATTAGCTTCGAAGTAGTACGTGTCTTAGCCTATGGATACTGAAGAAACAAGTTAGGGAGTGGCAGTTATGTAAATATGCAAGACTAGATTGACCAGTTTTGTTTAGCTCCGTCTGCGCTGATATAACCCGGAACGATGCTAGACAACTAAAAGGTGGTGTTAAATAAATAAACCAGAGTAGAATAATAGTTCGTTTATTATAGAATAAACACAATAAAATTAGCCAGCTTTGCTGAGCTGTGTCGCTAAGATTGACTTTTTTCTTAGAAGTGAGTGTTGCCAGGCAGATGACAAAAAAGAACAAAAAATGTTGTCATTAAAAAACTAAAAAACTACTTTCAGGTTCAATCATGTATTGAACATAGTTGGGCGGGGCCAAAGGTAAGTCTAAGTATACAATTTTATACTATTTAGTTTGTAAATTTTTATTTTTGCTGCTTATTATACTATATATTTTTGATGTATTATTGGATGGATTAACTTATAAATTATACAGAATTATTGTTCTTTTACAGCTTTTTGAACTTTAACTTTTACATTGAATATAAAAAATTATACATTTATTAGTACTAAGTGGCCACTAGTTAATGACAGCAGATCCTACTTTGCATCCAGCCCAGTGTAAGTATTTTACATAACAAAATCACCTTGTTTTAGATTTACAATTTAAATTAACATTTTTCTATAATAATTATTATCGCTTTACATAAGTAATGAGGTAAAATTAAACTTTTATACTTATACTATTAATAATAGAAGTCACGAATTTTCATTAATTGGCAGTGGACATAGTTTAGAGTATGAGCGTAGAAACACTTTGCCTGAATCAGCCATCTTTATTTCTGCAACTCTTACTTTTCCATCAGCACCAGGTATTACTTTTACAATACGGGCCATAGGCCACTCAAGAGGTGCGGAATTACTCATCTTAACTATAACTAGATCTCCAACCTTTAAATTGGGTTGGTCTTGCCTCCACTTAGGGCGATTCTGTAATGTATTTAAATAATCCAATGACCATACTTTCCAGAAATCCTGTTTTAGTTTTTCACAAATTTTCCAAAATTTCAGACAGTTAACATTTGTATTAGTATAATCTATTTCAGGATAACTAGTCAAAGGCGCACCTATCAAGAAGTGTCCAGGAGTTAAATATCTGTAATCAGATATCTCAGCACTCATTGGTAACAGAGGTCTAGAATTCAAAACTGCTTCAATTTGAGTTATCACTGTGTACAATTCTTCAAAGGTAAGTACCAAATTTCCTACTACTCTTTTTAAGTGATACTTTAGACTTTTAACACTGGCTTCCCATAATCCGCCAAACTCTGGTGAATAACTAGGTATGAATTTGAATGAAATATAGTTATTGGAACAATAATTTTTAATTGTATCTACATGTTCCTTTGATGAGTTCAACTTAAACAATTCATTTAGCTTATTGGATGCACCTTTGAAGTTTTTAGCATTATCACAAAATATTTGCCTAGGTAGTCCACGTCTAGCAATGAATCGTTTGAGACATGCCAAGAATGCTTCGGTGGTTAAGTCGCTTACTAACTCTGCATGTATTGCTTTAGTGGTAAAACAAACAAATATAGCTATATAGGATTTTGTTATTAACGGTTTTCTAATTCTGCTTATTTTCAGATCAAAGGGACCACAGAAGTCTACCCCTGTCACTTCAAAAGGACGAGAAGCTGTAACTCTTTGTGCAGGTAAGGAACCCATTAACTGCTTAGCAGCTGTAGCTTTCAATTGGAAGCACTTCACACACTTACTTAAAAGCTTTTTTACCTCTCTTATCCCATTAACTATATGGTATTTCTGGCTCAATGAACTTAGAACTAATTTTGCACCCGCATGCAATAAACGCAAGTGTTCTGTTTGGATAAACAGGTGGGTAACATGACATGACTTGGGCATGATTATTGGATGCATCTTGTCATAAGAAATATTTTTTGCATTTTGCAACCTACCTCCAGTTCTAAGTATGAGCTGTTGGTCTAAGAAAGGATATAAAGCACTCAGCCTAGATTTAATAGGCTTGTCTTTCAATAAACACTCAATTTCATTTGAAAAGTACTGCCTTTGAGTTTGTCTTATTATGACCATTAAAGCATTATTTAATTCTAGAGGTGTCAATGACCCCTTCATTTTAGAATTTGACTGTTTACTATTGTTACAGAAACGCAGCATATAGGCCACCACTCTTTGAAGCTTATTTGAATTTGAGTATCTATTGAATATTGATTCATCAGCTGTATTATTACTAGCAACATTTGCAGCTGCTTCTGCATGCACTTCCTCTTTTAGTCCATCAGATTTTATTTGAAAGTAGAACTCATTTTCTTTGTGCTGATACATTGTATCAGATAGGTGTTGTGGACCATGCCACCATAAAGTATTATTTTGTAATTTCTGAGGAGCTATACCTCTTGATAATAAATCTGCAGGATTTTCAGCACTTCTGACATAGGCCCAAGTACATCCTGATGTAAAGTTTTTAATTTGACCTACTCTCTTTGATACATATTTTCCACTCTTTAAATTACTTGAGTTGAGCCAAGCCAAAACTATTTGAGAGTCTGAGTAAAAAGTCATTTTAATTGGAAATCGGGACTGTAAAGTCTTTTTCACTCTATTTGCAAGCTCAGAGAGTAGAACTGCACTATTTAATTCCAGATTAGGTATTGTTAAACTTTTACCCAGGGGAGCTACCCTTGATTTTGAGCATAATAAATGGACTTTGACAGTACCATCCTTATATAAGACTCGCATGTAGAGGCAGCATCCAATTGCTTTTAACGATGCATCACAGTATCCTACTAGTTCTGTGGATTTCATATCACCCTTTAAGACACCTCTTGGGGTGGAAATAGTACCCATTTCCTGCAAATCTCTTAAAAATATTTCCCAGTCTTGAAGTTGCTTTTGAGGTAATATGACATCCCAATTTATTTTTAAGGCCCATAACTCCTGCATAAAAAGCTTTGCTTTGACTATTACTGGACCAATTAATCCAAGAGGATCAAATATCTTGCCTATGAAGCTTAGAATTTTTCTTTTTGAGTTTAATTTACATTGATCATGTTTTGGACTATGAAATTTAAATAAATCCTCATTAGTGTTGTATTTGACACCAAGGGTTTTTATAGTGTTATCCCCATTCAAATCTAATTCGTCAAAATATTTTTGTTCACCCTGTAAGTCACTAAGAATATCTTCATTGTTGGAACACCATTTGTGTAGCTTAAATGTCCCTAAATCCAGTAAACTTATAAGTTCTTTTTTCAGGTTGGCCAGTTCCTTCAAATCATCACAGCCAGCAATGACATCATCAACATAAGTATTATTCATGATGGCCTCTGAAGCCAGAGGATACTCATCATGGAACCTCATAGCAAGTTCTACCAGGCATCGGGTGCTAAGGAAGGTTGAAGCCTTTAAGCCATATGTGACAGTTTGAAGCTGAAGGCAAACAATGGGATTTTGTGGATTGTCTCTCCATAATATATTTATCAATCCTACTTGATTTTTATTCAAATGTACCTGCCTAAACATTTTCTCAATATCACATATTAATGTGTACCGGTATGTTCTAAATAGGATGAGTATGTCAAACAGTTCATTTTGTACTGTAGGTCCATTGTACATTTTATCATTGAGAGAGACTCCATTTTTAGATTTCTGGCTACCATTGAAGACTACTCTTAATTTAGTAGTCTTACTGTGCTCATTCCTGACAGCATGGTGTGTTAGAAAATAGATGGGATCATTTTTAACATCATAATCACCAATGTTAACAATCTTGGCATGCCCCAACTCGATATACTGGTTAATAAAGGTCTTATATTGCTGAAAATATTCAGGATGGTTTTTGAATTTATTTTCAAGGGAGTGAAATCTCTGAAGAGCAATTGAGAAGGAATCTCCCAAATTTAGTTGATCCATGGGAACTGTAAGAGGCATATCAACATAAAATCTCTTATCAATCAATTGTACAGATTTTTGAAAACAATCTTCAGCTAGTTGACATTCTGAGGTAACCTCTGCTTTTTCAGGGATTTTCTCCGCAAGCCAGAACTTATTCATGACTTCACTTAAATTCTCTTCACTAGTTTGCACTACAAAATTTGTCACCATATTCTGCACTTGAACAGTGGTGAAAGATAAGCTACCACCTACTACATGTCCAAATAAAGTATTTTGCAGCACTAGACCATTATTTAAATTTATTTTACCATTTTGTATAATTTTGAAATAAAAATCTGCACCCAGTAATAACTCAATTGTAGAAGGGACATTAAAGTCAGGATCAGCCAGCTTAACACTTACAGGCAGTTTAATAGTTGACATATCAATGTATTGTTGTGGCAGTTTTGATGTGATTGTGTCAACAATGTGGCAAGAGACAGGCAACTCTACATTATTATTAGAACACAATACAATATTAGTGTACCTATCAATCTTGTTAGGATTGTTGCAAATACCTACAACATTAGTATTTGTTTTTAATTGAGGCAAATTTAGTTTATTTGCAAGATTCTTTTGTATAAATGATGCCTGGCTGCCGGTATCAAGCAAAGCCTTAACATACATATCCTGTCCATACCCATCAGCGAGCCTTACCCTGATAGTGGGAAGTAAAATGTTTCCCGTTGACGGCTGGTTACATAGATTACCAACCTTTTCATCTTCTGGACTCTCCTCATGCATGAGAGTATTGTGATTGAGTTTGCAAATTTTGCATCTAAAATTATATTTGCATTTATTTTTATGAGGCTTAAGGCATACTTTGCATAAATTTTTAGATTTTGCAAACTCAATCCGATCTCCTATGGCCGCTGTTTGAAATACAGGGCACAAATAGATAGGGTGTTTTTTATTGCAATAGATACATGTTATGTCTTTGGATGTTTCTTGTGTAGTAACATTAGTAACTTTGTATGGACTAGATTTGCCCCGAGCACTCTCATATGGAGTACTTTTTAATGTGGGACTATCTTCTAGCGCGATTGCACGCCGTTCCAAATATGACACAAATTCATCCATTGTTGGTAAATTGTCAGGGTCATCTCGGTCAAGGTGATATGCCCTGCATGTGTATGAGTCTAATTTACGACTCAATATAGAGATTAATAACATATCCCATTGTTTAGTGGGCTGCTGTAGATTTTTCAAAGCATAAATTTGCTGTTGCACTTCAGAAATAAACGATCTTATGGTGGCAGCTGTGCCTCTTTGCATTGGAGGCAAATCCAGAAGATGACTGATGTGGTTTGATATCAAACGAGCTTTATTGTCAAAGCGTTTCTTCAATAGGATTAATGCTTCAGGGTAGGACTCATTTACCATTGGTAAATTTACAATGACTGCCAGAGCATCTTCTATAAGATATTTTCTGAGATAGAACAGTTTTTGAATGTCAGACAATGATTTATTTTTATCGATAAGCGCTGTGAACAGATCCATAAATGGTTTAAATTTAGTAAAATCTCTGCCATCAAACGTTGAGATTTCAATGTTAGGGAGTTTAGACATAGACACATTATTTTGTTCATTATTAATGGCAGTACTACAATTTTTAATTGATTCACTAAGCATAGCTAAAAGTCTATAATACTTTGACTCGACCACATCAATATTTTCGGCATCTTCCGGGTCCAGCACTAATATATCTACGTTAATGTCCTCATAGCACTTAAATGTACTTACAAGTTTGCTTCTTCGCGCCTCTAAGTCTGCCGCGCCGGCAGACGCAAAACTTACAGAGTCGTTAATGAAGGTTTCAATGCGCGTGATTGTTCCCTTGAGCAGACCGCGCCTTGTGCGTAAGGATGGGAGCTTGTCTGCCATATTTGCCGCGCACAATTAATTCACTATACCATTTATAACCGCACTAATACATAGGTACCGCACTTTTGTATAAATTTACATCACGAAATCGTACTTTTGACAGCTTGTCACTGACATTTGACGTCTGACAGCTCGGAAACAGATATTTCTCAATCGCCCCAATTTTCGCGCCGTCGTCGCCTCGAACAATCTCGTGTTGCCAGTCAATGTATTACAGTCAGTCAGCTTTTGAGCTTACCGCTCTTGGTATTTTTCTTCTTATGCTTTTTCCTGAGGACTTCAGGATTCTCAGGGAACTTTCTTACTTGCAGGGTTGCAGGCAGCGTGTTTCTGGTCAAGACTGCGTACTCTGGTTCGGATCGGGGAACTTTTTTCTCCGGTCACGTGGGCACGCCAATCCTTGCACTGCTTACACCAGAGAATATAGAATTCTCCCCTTCTTGGAATGAACTGAATCCACCTTAAATGATCGTAATGCACGGCCTTACGACTGAGAAATATGGATTTCTCGTGGATATCAAAGCAATCGCGTAGTTTTTCCGGATGGCGCACAAGGTCAACCTCCGATCACTTGCAACAATCGCGATTAAACTGCACTGAATTTACTTTATTCATCGAAGGACCACTTACTCTGTTAAATAAATAAACCAGAGTAGAATAATAGTTCGTTTATTATAGAATAAACACAATAAAATTAGCCAGCTTTGCTGAGCTGTGTCGCTAAGATTGACTTTTTTCTTAGAAGTGAGTGTTGCCAGGCAGATGACAAAAAAGAACAAAAAATGTTGTCATTAAAAAACTAAAAAACTACTTTCAGGTTCAATCATGTATTGAACAGGTGGTAAACAACGTGCAGGAAAAACATTTGAACAAATATTCTCGAGATAAACCTCCGGTATTGAAGATCGAAGGTGGTCTAACCTTGGCTATTGCGATGTCATCAATGCGTCACCTTGCGCGCCTGGGATCTTCACTACAGGCTCCTCATTAGCGATGCTTAGGTTAGAGATCGTGCTAATACTTTGTCATTATGACTCTTCGAAGGTTTTCATAGTAGCATGTTTTAAATGCTATACAGACTGCACAAAATATCACCATTAGGTGATAATAAAAAAAACATTTGTCTAGGAGGCTGGCTTGACGAGAATTCGGTTTCTCCTGAATGAACTTATTCAGTAGTGGAAGCTTTCGTTAGTTCATATTCAAGGCGAATCTTAGGTATCTTAATCATTTTTTTTACTATTGATAGGTTTGATCACTATCACACCTGATGGTAAGCGATGATACGGTTTAAGATGGAGCAGGCTTGCCTAGAAGTAACCAATTCAATCTTGACTTAAAGACTCCCAGGTTGTAGCTATCAGGAAACACGAGACTCAGGCAGGGAATTCCACTCCTTAGCTTTACGCACAATGAATGGAGCAATGAGAACAATTGCAGATATTCACTTTCACGCGTTGGCCGTGGTTTTGACGACTGAAGTCATGGCCAGAGCTCGAAAGTGTCAGAGTAGATTCCGTACCATTTGAGCTTCAAAATTACGTTTTTCATACATGTATTTTGTTATAAAGTACCCCATGTTATTCATAAAATTCCAGTCCTTTAGTTGCGGACTGTTTGTTGACCTTACAAACCATTTGAGAGAGAGTATAAAGAGAAATATTTTCCTCCGTACAGCATTCGTATATAAAACGAAGATTAAAACAATTCGTCTGCGCTCGGGTCAAAGCTGAAATGTTTGAAACAATCCTGACTAGTTGTATTGTTGCTGACATTTCGTTGCTACCCTTCTCGCACCCAAGTCCAACTCTCGGACCGGGTTTTTTATTTAACAAAAAAGCTTGATAAAGTATTTTTACGGTAAAGAGGAGTAAGTACATACAGCCAGTTTAGTGTCAATCACTGTGATAAATTACTCTTGTCTCCTTGAGCCCTACAAGACAGCTACAAAACCGACTATTTCAAAGGGATGTCTGAAATCGTCCGCTGTTTGAAAGACATGAAGGCTCCAATCCATTTTGGTATAACTTAATAGCTAAGAGAAACCTTCAAGCATGAATATATACAATATTCACACGAGAATTATCTTAGCTCTGAATAAAAGCTATTTATATTCAAAACACTGCAAGTGCAAATCCAATTGAACAAATACCTTGTTTTCTTGCTTGACTTAATCGTTTTGTCGCAAATAATCCCCAGCTGGCCTTGCAACTATAATAGTTAGGAGTGACGCTGCAGTAACTGATTCCGTTTTAACCGGCGACTATGTAACTGATGGCCGCGCGGGCGCACAGCATAACGCTGAAAGGGAAATCAGCATTGATTGAAAAAGGCGTTGGTTCAGTGCTGTAATAGATAAAACGTGTTCTGTTTGAACCTGTATTTCCTTTGCTGAAGATTCTGTTTGTAGAAATGTTTTTTTATCGTTCTGTTTTATTCGTATGCTTATGAGTACTGTTTATATTCTCATTAATAAGCGCTTGTCTTCCATATACTCAATGGTTATCAAGATAAGAGTTTTTGTTGTTTCGCCGATTTACTTCACTGACGACTGTTTCACCTTTGTCTGACCTGATGTTATCATTTACAGCATTATCGGATGTTTTGTATTATGGTTTCTGTCTGTATCAAAACTACGTACATTAGTATCAATTTAGTTCTTCTAACCGTAGTTTCATAATAGCTATTTCTTCACTATTTACCATCGCAATTCTCAATTTCTTAGAACTTTTTTTGAAAGCCTTAAACCTATCTATCATAAATGTAAATGTTAGCACAAGTTTGACATTTAAAATATTCCTTATTCCAACCCAATGAGTAAGCACACCTATCGCCACATCACATTTCTCTGTCTTATCTTCTACCTCATAAGGATAGTAATCGCTTGTGTTTCCAACTAGTGGAAATACAAGCATCGCACAGATTGTATAAGTGGTAGGTTTTTGTGTAATTTAATCGAAATGTATTCGCATATCGATTGAGTTGCGTCACACCGCCACAGTTGTCACGAGCAGTGCTCACTGCGCGGTCCTTGAACAATGTTATATTGTTCCTTCTAACTTCACAATTGGAGAACTGCTTTATTACCGTCTCTATCTTTTTTTACTTGATTTGGTCTTGTTTTCAATTATTGTTCATTCTGTTTTCTTTACTTTTCGTTTTGGTTTCCCTGGAAGAGCAGACTATGTCATTTTGAATTTGTTGTAGAGTGGTATTGAAGTACGCGCTTCTTTGTACCTCGACATTTTTTCGCAGTATTTGTAAATGTTAAAAAGATTACCTACTGCCACAGTACATTTAATGCTAACAAACGAATAAGTAAAACATTATTAACATTTCCGTTTTTACTCGTGTAACTTGAAAAGCCACTTTGAATTTTGACGTAACATTAACTCAATTAGGTATACAAAAGAATACGGAATGCTTAGTTTTACCGTACTTCATTACCAGTATTATGTAAGGAAAGCTAAGTCTACTCAAGTACTCGGAACATTTGATTTCGATATTGACACATGTAGTTGCGTCATCATTAAATTAAACCAACACCGTAAGAGGCTTCGATCGACACCAATTAAACATTATAACAGAAAAAAACATTTGCTCACCTATTTTATGCATTAATTGACCATGAACCAATGAGTCAAAAACTTTTGAATAACTCGTGCAAAGACTGTTCCGAGTCCAATTAATATGACCCAATTTTCTGCATCATAGATGAATCAGAACAAACAGTACATGATATTCGATTATATCAATTTAATCATACCGCTAATATACTTGAAACTCCCAAATTTGTGATTGTACGAGATTAAAGAATTAAGTAACTTCAACACGTCTGAGGTTATTAAAAATTAAGACGTTCGTAAGTGATCGTCAAAATTCGGATCGGATACGATCGATCCAATGCGGATAAGTGTCAGAGTTATCTCCAAAGATCAGCGCAATATTACTGCGATTCGTAGAAGTGTTCCCCACGACGACGTAGCTGTTTCAAAGTAAGTGAGCCATTCAGTAGATGACGGCGGACTTAAGTCATTATGGACTCCCATGGGGATTACGGGATTTCAGACATCTTTATATACAGCCCCGAGGTTTTTAGAAGAAAGTAATGTGTCGAATGTTACCCTAGGAACGTTTAAATTACTGTGGCTTTCAGACGTTTAATGGCACTTGTGGTTCGGGCTTAACGAAATGTTTCAAATTGTGACGGCAATTGTTTCAAAGTAGACCTCTCGGGATGACATAGTTCTGTCCCGGAATTTCTTTGGTGGGAAATGGTTTCAACAGGAACATAATTCTAAGAAGGCAATAATTAAATTGCATACGTATAGTTTACCTGAGGTTTATCTCGCGTGCAAATCGGAAGAGTGATTGAGGAAAAGGTAGCAAATATGTACAGTGTACACTGAGCGGCCCGTCAGACCCTGCATTCTTACCGTAAATTCGAAAGAAGGGTTACTCATGCGATACTTAATTTTCAGTTAAAATTACGAGTTCGACGCTATTATATGTACCAATACTCGAAACATTAAAATCTCTGGAGCATGCCGGAAATATACTCGGTTAATCAAATAATGAGTCTTGTGTATTTCCTATTCGGTTTTGTATGTAGGGCCATTGCTTACTATCAGTAATTTCCTTAGCCTAAATCATGATAAGTTTCCACAAAGTGTACAAACCCGACATTCGAGCGCTCATCCAATTTGTATAATCCCTTTGAACCCCCTCTTACGACACCACACGAATAATGAAGATGATGAGCTCTTAGCAAGTCTAACGAAGACACATTACAAAACTTATTTCAGTAATGATAATGATGCAGAAATCTAATATGCGAGGTCCATTCTAAATACTGCAATCTTCCAATGAAGAGTCAAGGCGAGACGTACTCTTAACACATGACACTGATGTCACTGATTCTAAAATAAAAGTGAATACATACCTGCTAATGCTAACTGTAATAGAAAACATTTAAAAAATGTCCAAGAGTTGGCTGAGCGTGACTGGTGTTAATTTCGTCATTGCTAATGGCGAAAGAGATTTGACTTTTAATTCGGCTGAAGTGGCTTTGACTCAATAGTTAAGAGTTTGATATTTAACCATGTTGTTTTAACATCTTAGTAGGAACGCTGTTAATATTACCTAACGTCATTGCGACTTATTAAAAGGCTAGAAGGTAAACAGAAACGCAGAATAGGGTAAAGTCAACAGTGAATAGGTTACTTGTAAGCAAGCGTGCTACATTTTCGACCGCTTCAATGCTTACTATCAGGTGAGATAGTGGTCAAATGTATGCCTATCAGTAGTAAAATAAATAAAAAACATCGTCACAATTATTTCTCATTAATATACTATAACACTTGCCATGTTACCTCTTCAAGGACCTTGGTTGACTTAAAATTCGCAAGGTATTTTTGTTGCATCAAATTTTTATAATAAAAATTGCAACCTTTGCCACATCATCATCAGCAATCGAGACTGTTGTTGCAATCACAGCAGAAGCAAATAAAACAAATTCCGCTTAATTGTAACCTGTAATATAAATATGATGATGCTTCTCCTACTACCACACAATTGTCATTAGCCACATAGACACAGGTATTTCCACCATTTCTGCTTGTAATGACATTAGAACTCGTTCGAACAATAAGGTTAATTACAAATTAATGTTGCATCGTGAACTCGACTATTAATTCCATTGTTTAGTCGTCATAAAAAACTAGTTGCTCGACGTATACAAGCATTTTTTTTAATACAGGTTATTTTGTGTTAAAGACAACAGAGCCATCAGTATTACAATAAAAGCGACGTTGGATCTGATATCTTTTGTCATGCTTGGTCGGAATGAAAATGTAATCATGCATGACAATAAGGGATTATCCTCGGCCCAATGTTGGAATGGCTGGACAAAGTGGACAATGCTGGCATTAAATGGGCGGTAAAAGGGTTTTGAATAGTGACCACAGTCCGCAGGCAGTATAAATTGTGACTAGGGATTATCCTTGCTGAAGGACAGACTGACCCTATCACCACCAACTCGGGATTAAAAGATTTTTTTATAGGTTTATAGGGAACCCCTTTTTTTAAGGATGGGAAATCATCAAATGACTCCTTCCGCTCTGGGCGGAGCAGAAGGGAGTGTCAGACTCTTACTGACTAAAACCCATCCATGTTACTCATAGTGCCCTTTGCGTTCCAGGGCCGCGGTGACTCTTTCGAACAAATTCCGCAACTTATAGGGATCCCTTAGAATCTAGTTCTTAAAGCTATATTATATTGGACTAGCTGACCCGCGCAACTTCGTCTGCGTCACATTTTTCATTACTGCTCCGCTCCTATTGGTCTTATTGTATATAGCTTAAAGCCTTCCTCGATAAATGGGCTATCTAACACTGAAATAATTTTTCAAATCGGACCAGTAGTTCCTGAGATTAGCGCGTTCAACCAACCAAACAAACAAACAAACTCTTCTGCTTTATAATATTAGTATAGATTTGTAGATTTTCTGTGTGGCCTTAGAATGTAGAATGTCATGTCTATTCTACATTCTAACGTGAATGTTTCTGTTTTCATAGGAAGTTATGAAAACTGAAAATGTATTTAAGACGTCGGTATTCTATAAATAATTTGCATTGTTGTGTAAAAGTGGGGGCGGATTATGGTATTTGTACAATAGTTATCGTTTAACGCAGCAGGAAAATGGGAAATAACAAAAATATTTATTCTTTGAAATTTTTCTTACTGTAATTTAGCGAATACTTAAAGCTCTTATCCTATCATACAAATAGTTATACATTTTTTCGCCAAGTTTTTCTCAATTTTGAACGGGATAACAGCTGAATGTGAAACTGACAACTTTTACTTTTCAAATTTTTTTAGTAAAAAGTATTTAAATAACTGCTGAAATAAATAAACAGTAAAAATAAATGCCAAGCGTTGTATGAACATTTTGTTTTATTTGATCGTCGCCGCTCACGCCAATGTTACGGAAGACCGTTTTACGATAAATTAATGCACTCTACTACACATAAACCATCTATAACTACCATAAATAATATTTATTTTAATAGCTTCGTCCGGTGCTGACAAAATAATGACGATGATGAGGTTCGCAATGTCATAGACGATAACATTTTAATCAATGGTACTTGTAAAGGGGTGCGTACATTTTTGATTTTTTAATGGGAGCTGGCATTGCCCTCAGCCGCCACTAGGTCTTTTTTTTTAATGCGTTGCACGTTAAAACTTTTATATGCAGCTAGTGGATACTTAATAACAAAAAAAAACGGGTTACACTCCGGGATTGCCGGCAGAAGTGATAACTTGAACATCAGCGTTTTGCATTTTTGAATCATCCGTCTTACGATTTTTTGATCACGTCACGTGTCCTGACGCGAGTTTAACATTTTATACCCATCCCAAGAAAGTGCTCAACGCCGCTGAAGAATTTTTCACTTTAAAAAATTTGCCAAATGGTGCCCTAAAGTGTTACGTTGCCGAGATATCTGAAGTTAAAGTCACCATTTCATTTCGTTATAAGTGCTACAACTATTATTGAAAACTAGCTGTGCCCGCGACTTCGTCCGCGCAGAATATTTTTTTATGTAAATCTATAAAATAAATACAATTGTTTCTTAAATAAAAGTAGCCTAAGTTACTCCTTATTACATCAGCTACCTGCCAATAAAAGTCCCGTCAAAATCGGTCCAGCCATTTTAGAGATTAGCCAGAACAAACAGACAGACAGACAAAAATTGAAAAAAATGTTATTTTGGTGTATGTAATATGTACCGTATATATATTCATATGCATGTAATAAAAAGCGGTTATTTCAATATTACAAACAGACACTCCAATTTTATTTATATGTAGTATAGATAGATATAAATAATAGTTGTTGTATGTATAGTAAGTAGTAGTAGTTGTTAATAATAGTACTCGGCGTGATTTAACCAAAATGGCGGCGGGGAGGGGGCTATGCTACAAAGTTAATTTTATTTCGTTTGTTATATCGTTTTATTCACACCATTTCGACAAAACAGGGCCACTTTCTTTATTATTCAAATAGACAGACAAATGTCACGAACCTTACAACATTCTAACTCTCCGACATGTTTTTAACTAATAAAAATATTTAAATTGGTATTTACCGAATCACCTTGACCGATCACATTCAAATGAGCAATAAAGTAAAAAAAGAAATACTAATATTCTAAACTTGTGCGACTGTAGTTCTCTTGTCATTCGTCAACGGACTTGTCATTCACGCCTCAAAGAAATATTTGAATATAGAACTGCAAGTTGGCTGCTGGCTTAGTTCTCGGGGACCTTGACCCAAAAATAACAAAACATTCGTCTTGACACCGTGACATCGAAGTCTAGAATACTTTTTGTTCACGATGTTATGAGTGCTATTGTTCTGTGGAGATCACTTTCAGTTTTAACGTACATGGCGCACATGAAGCGCAGGCGTTATGAAACAACCAACAATCAGCACGTGACGTCCACCATCACTGCGTCACATTTAATGACATTTTTGTTTATATCGTATTTACTAAACATAGACGAAATTTTAAAGTTGTATAAAACGCACACTATGTAAACAAGCATATTATAAACTAGGGGAGTACATTGATGATCAAAATGCTTGGCTAAATGCTGGTCCGCTCCACAGCGACTAAGTGCCCGAACTATGAAGATGTGAAAATATTGTTGAACTTGCTGAAGATTGTAAGATTATCTTTACATTGTATAGTATATACTCATTAAATAATGTAACCATGATTTTGCAAATACTGACAACTGGTTTAAAAGAGTGTCCATGGAGTTTCTTGCACGTTCTTCTCCATAGGATCTACTCTTTGGAATGTGCAACTGCCGCTCTGGAGATAGGTTCGGTGAGTGTGTTTTTGTTGCAGAACAACTTGCTGCTCTTGTCGCCAGCGCGGCAGAATTAGCCTCATCTATTTGACTGACAGACCTTGACTATTCCAAAGTGCCTGTAAACTGGTCTATTTGAAATAAAGAATTTTGTATTTGTATTTTGTACTAATGCCATGCAAATTAAAAGACAATATTTGCACTCGATATTCAGATCAGCATTCAATTTGGATTCGTTGCGTTGATCTCTTTTTGTCTTGATATTATGAATATGGGATCGTATTCGTATATCTTTTTTATTGAGTTACACAGTATTCTGCTTTCCAGTCGATTGCAAATAGCCCAAATAGCTGTGTTCTTTTAAACAGGTTTATTGTATACTAGTTGACCCGCGCAACTTCGTCTGCGCCACATTTTCCATTATTGCTCCGCTCCTAATTGTCTTCGCGTGATGATATAACCTTCCTTGATAAGTGGGCTATCTAACACTGAAAGATTCTTTCAAATCGGACCAGTAGTTCCTGAGATTACCCCCTACATACAAACTTACAAATAAATTTTACCTCTTTATAATATTAGTATAGATTATACGAAATCGAGGATTTTATAAATATCAGCGCGTCATGTGCTGCCATCTATTGACTGATTTAGAAATAATAGAAGTAGCTAGTTTCTTGCATGGAGCAGGAAATATTAACATAACCTGCTCCATCGAAAAATTAAATAAAATTTAATAAATGTAGCAGAAACGAAAATTCCGCCAGTGAAATACTAGTTCAAACGTCGTTTGACATTGCTCACGGTAACTATGAAAATATAAAGCGTTCTGAATAGCTGACCTAAATATTATGAGCGTAACAAATGATTTATAGCAAAGCTAAGCACTTGATATTCGAGTGTTTCATAACGGAGTGTGTAAACACGCGGAATATCTTCGCGCGAAGTACTACAATAACTCAATAGAATGTATAATTGGATAATAGTGATAATCTTTCTTTATGGCGGCGGCCTTGCGCTGACCGTGCCGCTAGCCAGGCTACCCGGCCGATTGTGACAACACCACGCGCGCTCCTCCGCAATGCAATCTACACAACATCACAATTTAGTAGAACTGCACTAAACAAATGTTTGCGCCAAATGCGGCGACAGATTTTAATACTGCCTCACATTTGTGCCAACGCACGACCAATCTCTAACTAAGTACAGTTTTTTGGCCCACTGTTCTAAATTATCATAGCATTGGACTAATACCAAACGATAACGACATGTTTAAACGATAATAGCCACTAATGTTTTATAGTTACGATTTAGAATTGTTTGCATTAGCTTTCAATGTTTCAAGGTCAAGGGAGTTACTCAATAAGACCGGTTGTGTATGACACTGTCTGTTGCATAATTTCCCGCGGTTTCTGTTCACGACGCCAAAGATGTCTCGACATACTCGTTTCTATATTTCTACCATTTTACGAATCTATAAAACCTTCTTTATGCGCGACTGCTTTTAGTTTTCCTATTTGAATGTGGCGGATGTGACGCAAACACCAAGTTATGTTAACTCCAGGTTTTTCTTTGGGGGAATAAGAAATATGTTAATGAGAAATTGTGTTTGACAAATGTAAATAGGCAGTAAAAAAGTATTTGTAATGAGCACAGTAGCCGATGCTCATAGCGACGGCCTTGGATACACCAGTTATTATTTTATGGCGGCATTCGATAATATTGCACTTTTTGTTATCGATTGGAAATCTGCACGTTGTTGTTTAAATATAAAGCTTTTCACTCCGAACATTTTTAACAATTTCCGCCAGAGGTTAAGAGAGAAGAGACCTGACTTGACCCTTTCGGCCTGTTCTTGGGACTTCTCGAAGTGTTTATCGTCTTGGAAATTTTTCTCCGTCCACTTGTTCTGTTCCTTATAACTTGAAAACAAAACCTAGCCCAGAATGAGCCTTTCCTGAAGTTTTTTACCGATAGTATTTGTACATAAGAGGCTAGAGTCGCGGAATTTGTTCAAAAGAGTCACCGAAGCCCTGGAACGCAAATGGCATTAAGAGGGACACATGAGTTTTGGTCAGTCTGACAATTCCCTTCTGCTCCGCCCAGAGGAGCTGCGCGGGAGGAGTCATTAGATTATTTCCCATCCTTAAAAAAAATGTAAATAAGGAGACCTTACCTAAAGCGGTTAGTGTAGGTAAGCCCAGAATCTACCAGATAGTTGAGACTACTACTATTCGCAAATAGATTCAAAAATTGAAAAATAACAAGTTCCTGGTATCAAGGAATACATAATTATATCCAACGTCTCAAGATTGGCAGTGGACAGGCACAGCCCATTAATGTAAGTTTACGATTTATGGTGATTAATAATAGAGAAACTCCTAACCCAAGTAGAAGTTAGGTAAGGGCCATATCTACAAGGAAATAAACTCATCGGGGGACGATTAGTATTATTCCAAAGTCGAGAACGTTATAGCTCCATTAAGGCGCTCGAAACAGGAAAATATAAATGTTAATTTGACCATATATCGGAATTTATAGACGTTATTAAGGTAATTAACTAATTCCAGCAACATTCGCTAATTATATCTTAGCTAACAATACCTCTGTTATGATTGCATTTGTGATTATTACTAAATGCCATAAGACTATAAGACCAGTCCAGTCGCATCCATGATAGGTCAAGAATTTGGTTTACACTAAACAGCTTTTAAATTGCTTCCAACGTTTTATTTCTATTTAAAAATAAAGTCTATTAAACGTAATGATTCAATTAACTTAAATTTTGTAAACGACAGAAAATTGCAGTAAATTGGTCAAATTAAATTGCAACAAGCACCGTCATTGATATTCTAAGCAAGTTGTAGTAATAGAAACACGCGTTTACACGGCAGGTGTAGCGTAAGCGTTGCATCACCAGGAGGAACAAATTAGCTCATCACCCAGAAATATTGAGAAACACGCAATGTTACTTGTATTGCGATGTAGCTGATACGATTCATTGATCAGCTACATTCATGAAAGCGTTTGATAATCACAAAATAGCGTAAAGGAAATGAAACTCTCGAGTTCCCAGATTACTTTACACGTGTAACAACGACTCAGGACGTCTCTGAAGGTCGTCAGACATTCTCAAGCGAAGAATGAGTATTAAACTCAAAAGCATTTATCTCTATCATAAATTCACAGGGAAACATTAGTTACAAACACCATTAATCTTCTATCGAACTTAGCAAAATGAAGTCTTGATAAAATTACAATAAAACTTTGGCACAAATAACGCGTGACGGTGGCCTATTCATTTGAGCTCGCTGCCGCTGCCTGCCCGGCCGAGCGATCAATAATGCCGAAACACCGGGTGTCGTTCCCCATAACCCTCGTGCGCTGATAGGCGACCTCTAAACCGTGATTAGCTTGAACCTCTACAAAAGGGATTTGGAAAATTGGAATCTGAACTGTAATTGTACGATTTCGAGCACCCTGAGGCTATTGATAATATAGTCACATTTTCCCTTTTATGGTTCAGTAAAATTCCGAATGGAAATGTATTGTTTTCGTCTGAGGCGTGTCGTGATTGAAATTCAGAACAAAGAAAAGGCGGTGATAGCCCTGCAGCCGTCAATAATAAATTTTGTTTATTTCATTTAACTTGAACTCGTTAGGATAATTTGCTAATAAATCTTGAACTACAGATAGATAGTGAAAGTATTTTGAAAAAGGCTCAATTAGAATATTAGCAGGGTATAGATTGTATTAAAAATGCTTCTTCAATGAAATAAATTACATCACATCAACATTCCATTCAATTAATGTCAAAATATCTTCTTTGCAAATGAAGTGTACCAGTTTTAATGGGCTGGTATAACTCAGAGCAGCGCGGCCCATCTCTCGATAGGCTGCCAGATTCTGACGCGAGATTCTGGCGCGCGTTTGATCGCTATCCGTCATTTTTGGGACTATTTATAAGGTGGAGGTAAGTTTTCTATTTCTGGAAAGCGCAGTTTCGTAAACGTGCGTAAAATGATCGTTTAAAGATACATAAGGATTGCAATTCTTACCTGCCTTTCGGCTTTTTACCTAACTTCAACGACTATAAAGTATTTCAACTAACCGAAATATTTTCCTAGTTCGCTGAATGCAGTCGAGAATTCAAAGGAACTTTCTGAATAGACGAAAACTGAGACTTCTGACCTCTGAAAGCTTCCATGGTGATAACTAATTTAAGTCCTAGATTGAAATATAAAATGATTAAAAACTACACCAAGCGAAACGTATTCAAAATATTTAAATTCCAACAAGCTTTCAGAGAAATGATATTTAAAATTGATCCCGTATTAATTTCCAGCTTTAGCTCGGAATCGGATACAAATAAATGGTATATTCACATCCCAATCAACAAAATACAAGAGTGCTTCACTTTTTCCGGTTCTTGAACACATAAATATTATTTTTGCAGTTTTGATGCGACTATAAGCACAGTATTATAAGCTACTTTATTATTATATAAAACGTGGGTTTAGCATGCCCTTGAATTTGAGACTTAGAATGATGCGGGGATATATTGATGTCGTTTTTTGGGCAGGAATAACTCTTGATTTAACTGTAGGAAATCTCTACGGAGTTAGGGATCTCTAAATAAAGCAAAATTTTCTTTAGTCAGACAAAGCAGCGTAATTATTAACGCTTATCTTCCCATCCCGTCCTTTGCGAGCAGAAGGACTAGAAAACAACTGGTTGTTTTATTCTATCCCCGTCTACAAGAACATTTACAAGAACAATCGTTAGATAGCGAACAATACGATTCTGATTAGACGGTTTTGCGTGAATCTGTAGTAAACAAAGCATTTTAACAAGGTCTTGACGGTGTCATTTTTTTTATAAATAAATATACATTTTGTCTATGACTCACCTGACCGTAATCTTCTATTGTCTTTGTCAACAGGCACAACGGAGAGGGCATGCCTCATCACCGGCTCCGTCGATGGCATCATGGTGGTCCTGGACTTCATCATGGACAAGATCAAGGAGAAGCCAGAGCTCGTCAAACCCTTCCCGGAAGGCGTCGACACCAAGATGCCACAGGACAGGGATAAGCAGGTATGGGCTGAACATGTTTTAGTAACAGGATACACGGAGCTTTGTGAAAATCGATACTAAAGTGTAAGGGAGTTTCCAGCTGCGAGGAAAACGACAAAGAAAGTAGTAAAAGCTAACGTGCGACTTTAGCATCTTTTTATGATCGTGAAGAATTTAAGTTCCGGCAAAGTTCTACACGAATTTTTGTCTGTGTGCGTACTTCCCCGGCTAAACTTTTCTAGGTTAAGAAAGAGACATCACTGTTTTAAACTTTTCGGAACTGCCAGCATTTTACATAATAACACTGAGTATTCTTACAACAAAACAAAGGGTCACTTCGGTTATTTTAATGTACGGATGTGACCTTTTTGCCGTGCATAAATTAAACAGTTTCCGTCCTGTTTTCGACTTAGATAACCCCTAAACCATATTTGATAATGTCTCGACATGTAAGCAAAAAGTGGGGTGTCTTCGGTCTTCAATCATCGCATTACGCCTGTCATGGCGTCCGCATACGGGAACGGGAGTGGCGCATACATTGTAAGCAACGCTCCGTACGCAACCGAGACAAATGGCCGGCATTTACACGAAACCCCTAAATAAGTGTAATGTTCGGCTCGTCTCGTGTATCGCCCATTATTTGATACGGATTTTAGGTTTTGGAAGTGTGGAATATGCGGCTCCGATTTCATTCGTCTGTTTTATGGAATAAATTATCCGTGTAAAGCTGTTACTTTATACTGGCTCTTGCTTCTATCGAACCCTTGTAAAATCTCAAATGCTTCCAGTACAGTTTCGTCGCATTATCCTGTTCGAATCACCCCGCCCGAATTTTAACGGTTCCTAATTTTGAATGTTGAGTACTGCATAAAATTCAGCATACAGTGTAAAGGGTTATAAACATATTGTAATACACTGAAACATAAAAAAAACAGCAGAAGAATTGTACCGAAATGTAACAATTATGTACTTATACCCGTTCCCGAGCACCGCGCCTTGAATGCTGGCGCACGTTGCCAAAACTGTTATATTTACATATTTGTTCAGCCTCTTCGTTACATTGTTGTTATACTATGAAGCGTACTATATAATTATGTCAGGGTGGAAGATGCGAGCCAGAAATTCAGTTTCGCAGAAGTCTTTGTGCGACTGCGCGTACTGCACATAGCGTTTGATACCGAGATGACTATACAACATGACAAAAGAAAGAAGGAAAATGTATTTACTGACACAGAATTAGCATGCATATGTCACCGGAAAATGGTAAACTTCGGTAAACCAAAGTAAACTTAGCCAACATCGGACAACGGGACGTCCATTTGATTCGTATATCTATGGCCATGTACGCCATAGAATTACGAATTAAATGGACGTCACATATGAACAAACCAATGAGTGCCTAATTTCTTGTAGACTTGTGCCATTTTATTTCAGGTCACGTTTTATCCTAATGACATCGAGAAATTATAAACTATAAGATTTTCAGACGTAGTAAAATATTCCGAATGCTCATTTGACAATTTATCGAGAGTTTACATACTCTCTGGAAATAAAATATTTTATAATCTTACGAAAGTTTGCCATTTTCCGGTGACACATACAAATTATGAAGTTAACCTTAGAACCCACTAAACTATAGGAGTACTTAAATTTTGAAGATCAAGACAAATATTAAGATACTTATTCTTTGCAATAAGGAAAAAGGAAGGAACGGACGGAAAGCATTGGACTCAGCATGATCCAATGCCATAGAGGGCCCCCAGCACTGCGCTGATTTTGTAACTAAGTAGTAGGAGTTACAACATGTGGACTGGACGCAAAGGCTACGCCGATCTCCCAGTCCACCCCCACTAAGACGAAGCGGGAATTTCAGTGCTGGGTTGTTTTAGTGGATATACCGGGCTTACCCGGGGAGTCCCACATACCCCTCCCACTCCCCCGAGTGAGAGGGTATGCGTAATGCACTTTTTCCCAGCCGGAAACAAAAAAAAAAAAAAATGAGTTACAACATATTTCAACTAAATTTTCTCCGCTTATAGGGATACTCTCTGCTTAAAATTTGAAGGAAGTACCGCGATTCCCAATCAGTTTTACAAAGATTCGTGATAATAAAAATTCCTCACTTAGTACATTATCCACATGTAGGTACTACAGTACAGCAATCGTTTCAATGAGCTTTTCATTACCGTTAGTTAACTTCTGCACTGCTACTAGCACATCCATGCAGAAAACACATTATTCTTTGCTATATTTAGCTACAAACTGCCGCTATAAAACAATTTGTTTCAAGTGAAGCCGTTCATTCGTTGCAGGGAACTTTGCCGCAAACTCTTAAGCCAGGGATGCTCAACTTACAGGGCAGGCGGTCTGTCCGTGCGGCAAGCCCGGCTTTTCACTCTCGAAATATAAAGCAATTAACGCCACTATAAGTTGAGAGGGTGCTTCTTGTCCTCCTTTAATATTATAAACTATTATTGTGAGTATCTTTTGTAAGCAACTGCGGCGCTTCATTAAATTAGAGCACCAAGTAGTCTTTCGAAAGTTTATTTATTATTTATTTATTTATTAAAACTTTATGCACATGTAACTGTACAAAGGTGAACTTAATGCCATAGACATTTTCTACCAGTCGACCTTAGGGTAGTGCAGAGACAGCATGGTAGGTGCAACATAATCAAAAAACAACCCGAAAGGAAGAGAAAAAAAATACAATCTATAATAAATACATAGATACATACATACACACAAACAAAATTAACAACATTAGTTTAGTGCCTATATTAAAAATAGTGAATTGGAGGCAAAACAAATTGTAAAATGGACTATTAGACAGTTAAGAAAAGAAAGCCCTTTTCACGCTCTAATTTTCATAGCATGGAAATTTTACAACCGCAACAAAAAAAATACATATTATTCGGCTATCGACGAAAAATACCCGTGGTCTACATTTCAAGAACACGCTATCGATTAACTCATAATAGACGCCTATTAAACATTAAACAAATTTTCTTCACGTTGTTTCCCGTGATGGCGTGAACGATTTTAAACGGTATCAACGCTGGCATATTAAATTAGCGTCGGTCGAGCCACGTGCTCGGGACACGTGCCCGGGTTACTGATCACAATGATCAATAAATCATAATTGTTTAACGACGAACATTGTTTTATAAACGGTTTTATACAAATTGTTTCTGCTCTACATATAGAAGCTCGCGAACGTGCAAGCCATTAATAAAGGATGTAATAAAGAAAATTACGAACATGTATTTGTTGTTTGTAACGCTACAGTCACGTATAATATTAAATTTGAATATGTAAATATTGGTAGATGAGATACTATGCTCGTAGTAAAAGGTTTGCGATCTCTGATCTAGGTCGACACCAAGTTCTGATAGTGTGGTGCGAATCCGTGCGATCGCTGCCAACACTGGTTACTTTCAATTAACGTTCAACCGAAACAAAGGCCGATTGAAATTGCCAATGAATTTCTGTAATCATGAACGACATTTTCACAAATACAGCTGAAATGCTATCTTACAAGTTCGCACTTTTAACTTAGACAAATTAACTGTGTTAATGTGCCGTAGCTAACTAAATAAACGATGTTTTAACGTTGATAGTACAGGCTACAGAACCAGCATTAATGTCATGTGGCGAACATAAACAGCGTTTATGTTAGTGCAGCTTATCTCCACAACCGGTTGTTGTATTAGATAAAATTAACTGTCGCTTTTTTACTACACATTGTGTGCTTGATTAATTTGTTTGTGAACTTCATTAACTGTTGAAGTACCAAGCTGTAGTTCTGTAAAAATGGCTTTTATTTCATCAGGACCTTGGTATTCATTATCCAGTACCTATGTTTTTCTGTAAGACTCTTTTGGTTCACCATTATCTAACTCATTTTAATTTTCACTATCTGGTCTAGTGGGTCAAGTTCTTCCTCCATAGTCTTTTTACTCTGTCTCTCAGTTGTGATGCTTTAAGATCCCCCAACATAGTCTTTGACACTCTTCTCTTTCTTGTCTTTAATAAACAATCTATGTTGAAATCCTTAAATGTTTACAACATTTAAGTTTTAAGTTTAACATAACATTTAAGTTTAATGATGTTCCGATGGATAGACTCACTGTAATATTGCCCACGCTCTTTAACTTCTCCTGAATATCGTAATAACAGGGCATGACAAATGTACGCATCAGTTCAATTGAAAAAGCTGTAGACGAGTCCTATAATCCAGAAAAATGACACAGACACGCACAGACATTTCAATTTCTACATAACGCGTAATTTGTATGTTGTCATTTTACGGTACGGCGCGGCGGGAGCTCTGACGATATTCAAACGAAAGGGAAAAGCCTCTCGGATACGCGCTCGCTTCAATATAATAATTTCGTCGAGTTGTATCGGTAACGACGAAGAAAATTTTATTTGAACGAGGTTAGCTTGAGAGCTATATCAACACTTTATATTAAGTAGAAATAATACTTGTCATCTTCGAAAAACGCTTCACTTTCACGTAAAATAACAGATGGCAAGTTCTAATCGGTGGAGGCATAACCATTAACGTTTCTGTTCCATTTAGCTCGTCGGTAGAGCCAATGGAAAGTGATTACGCGCAGTAATTTGATGTGAGAACATTATCCTGTGTTCGCAGCAGGCTAGCCAAATGAAAATCAAATTGTGATTGTAAGCAAAAACCGTTAGGCCTCCATATCAAACGATTTGCATGCAAATGGCCGACCGCAGTTAAGGGCCGATTTTGTATTCATAGAGACGAGTATTTTTCTTTATTTATTGAGGTAGGGCACTTTGTGTGCTGGACGGTTTCGGAAGAATGCGACGCCGCGTCCGCTATTCAAAATATTAGGTTTCCTTCCTCAGTGTCGATTTACCTGATATTTTCCGGATAGGTACAGAAAAGGGAAAAGTTGCTTCACAAAGGTTTTACTGTGAAACGAGTGCCTTTCGAGTGAGCGTTAGGTAGTTCCATGGTAACGAAATTTCATCGAGCACGTGTACAGACCAACTGTGGCTTTGCGTTAAGCTTCCAGGAATATTTCAGTTTTAAGCTGAAACTAGGGTCAGGCATTAGATCCATCAGCCCGTTAAATGCGAAATGTGGACTTCATAGCTTCGTTAATAGAACTGGCATATTGAGATAATCTGACGCTTGGCAAGCATACGGTGTTGTGCTCTGTATGTTGTTAATATCGCACATGTGCTTCCAAGTTCCAACCTTGTTCCATCGACCGATTGGTACAGGTAAACATTGCCAGCACATCATTTCTGTACTAAAGCTCCCTACATAACTATCCAGCTAGATTCGATAATTTATGATCCTTGCAAATATTTATGGGATATCGAATGCATGGCCGAAGACACGCTGGGCCTATCCCAAATGAATTGGCATAAGGACTGGGAGAAAATTCAACTGTGGGTTAAGCTCGCCTTTGTAAATTAACTTTATTATCACTGTGTTATTATAATCTGTGGTGCACAATCATAAGCATTGTGAGGACGATGCCAATGCTTTCAATTTTGAAGATTTGGCATGGCCTTCTTGGACTTCGCGTGTAATACGCAACTGATTCAACCAAGAAAAAACAAATTTCTTTACCGCCTAACCTTTACAAGCAACTTTTAACAAAAACTTATTCTATTATTCAACAAAATCCGAGAAATTCCTGCAAAGTTTGAACACTTAAGGGTGTAGAGGTCTGAGTTCACCTCAATATAACAATTTGGTAGCATCGCGTGAACACTTGCGGAATCACATCCATCACGACTCCGAGTGATTTATTAAAGATTCCCAGGTTAAAGCTACCAGGAAACACACGCTGGCAGGGAATTCCACTCCTCATTTTGGGATTTTTTTTTGGGAATACATTGATTGTGTTCCTAAAAAAATTCATCTAGAATCTCTAAATAGTAGAAAATAAATTCATTTGTACCCCTGTCTGTTTCGCCACTTCTTCAAAACCTCGCATCGTATTTTGATGCGGTTTTCACTAATATAAAGAGCGATAAACGAAGTATTGTTTTAAATAATTTGCACGGACCTACAGCTAGTCACCATATAAAATTAATCTTATCGTTTTAAAGGAAGCGAATCAAAATAATCCGTTACAATTCACCGACAACCTTTCCCTACTTTCAGCAGAGCTACCTAATGATAATGTAAATAGAACGTTACGTGTTATCTATCACCTTATCAGTGGTGTACATAGCCGTGCGGTTTATATAACAGAGCACTTATGTCTCTGCTAATCAATAATACCCACTCCAGAGTTATGAGCGTGGAATTAGAGAAGTACAAAGATGTGTTAAAGGTTAAAGTTCACTATTTCGTAATTGGTATTACGTATCTAACTATTAATTGGATAAATGTGTCATTAGGAAGTTAATTATTTTGTCTGTCGAAGGGAATCAAATTTCCGTAGCTTCAGTAAATAATTCTTGAATTAAGACTGTAAGTATCGGCCGAATTTTTAATCGAACATCAGATTTGTTTTCGCGATTTGACATTATTTTCAATGCAAAAATAATAATAATATCATTTATTTATAAAATAAATTATTTATAAAAAAATTTAGGTACAAACCGCTACATTTATTTTACACATAAGTAACATGATATTATTTAGTTAAGTTATCAGCCCTAATTAAGTTATCAAAAATATCTACACCAAACTCACCAAGTCATAAAAAAACCGCGTCATTAAAAATTGTAAGTACTCAAAAAATTAAAATGCCATTACAGAACCACAGTCCTACCTACGTCACAGAATTAAGTCTGAATTATGAAATAAGCTATGTGCGGTCGTGAAACCACTAAATGCATATTAATATTATGCATGAGCTTCCGCTCTGCTTGCGGGGAGAAAAAACATAAATCACATACTGCGAGGACACGTACAAATGGTCTGTACCAACCTACCTACTACCTGTGTCGTTGGTGAGATTCGATCGAACGGTGATTTATCAGCCTGTTAATTACATTTTCTGGTTATAATATTTGTGGTCTCTGAAATGAATATGTAGGTACGGTAAAATGATGGTGGTAGAAGAACTGACGTCATTATTACATACCTATGCTACCAGCAAGTTTTAGAAAAAGACATTGGTCCTATGGTTGGTTTGTGGACAACCGATCACTCTCATCAACGACACTTTGAACTTCCAAAGTTGTACACAAAAGCAAAACGCGTCACCAATTCCTAGTGTTTTAGCTGGGAAGGAGACGTGGCACAAACAACTCCCCAGCACCACACCTTCCACACCACATCTGTGTGTTAAGTTCACTGAATCAACCTAGAGTTCCCAAGAGAATACTGGCTAGGAAGTAGCAGAACAAATCTATCGAGTCTAAAATCTACTTAACCGGGCCCATTATATTTAAACTATAGTACACATTGTGACTGCACCAAGGTACAGTAGAGCAAGTAGTACAAGCTAAGTGGTCGTCGCAAGGTCAGACGCGGGCGAATCACGTTCCGACACTATCGGCGTACGTAATTCATTAGTACGACGCGATAATCACTAGCAATAACTAAACAACGCTATGGATCTTTCAGACGTCTTTGCTATTGTCCTGGAAAATTTTTCCAGCTGTTCCCAACGTATTAAGACTCGAAGCCCAGTGCGACGCGATCAACACTTCTATGTGTGGTATTGCTCCTATCCTGGGCAATTTCTCCAGCAGTTCCCAATGCCACCACAGCCTAGTACTACGTGATAAACACCTATGTGTGTCTGGAAACAACCAAAATGTTTAGTACACCCTTTGGTCGTCTTGGTATTGTCCTGAACAATTTCTCCAACTGTTCCCAACATCTTAAGGCCCAATACAGCGTCTCACAAAGGTGTTTAAAGACTCCAAGACGTAAGTAGGGACTAAATACTTCGTTGTGTGCTCCGTCGCATATTTACTTGGGTTCATAACTCCTTATAATCCCTGAAGGGTCGGGCAAACGTATGGTCTTGATCAGGCGTTTAGTTGCCTGTGCTCTGTTTCTTGTGACATTCAGCTGGCGCTGTTGATGTTCAAAATACTTCAATTAAGATGCAGAATACAAGCTTATCTTCTGATAAACTTGTTGGTTTTGCTAATCAGATGATTACCAAACAAGCTGAAAGATGTCTCCGAAATTCTGTGCTGGTCACGTTCTTGTCATTTGGGAAATTACGTTACGCTCACTCATAAACACAGTACACAAATCAGTTTTCCACTTCCCAATTAGCACCCTGAAAATGCGTAACTTAGATCATTAAAAGTATCCATTAGATGCACCATAAGTTATGTAATTTCAGCATTAAAGTTTATTTCTAAACGGTTATCTTCTCGGCTGATTAGCGTTAGCGGAACAGTGCTCGATATCGTAGTGTGACCGAGCACGTGCGATGGCGTGCCGACGTGCAGGGTCATAGATCAATATCGTGTGGGGAAAGGTACGAGTGCCTGGTACCGAGCACAAAGAAAAACGAAGACAGAACCTCACTAATGCAACCGCGGTAGAGTGCTGTTTATATACTTGCCTACTGCACACTGTGTACTATAGCTAGTCTTTGGTTTTTTGGCGATGTGATGCGGACTCTGCGGTCGTTACATCATTTGTGGGAGGGTCCTGCTTTGGGCACTGCGGATGTTAACTTTTAGAGTAATTGCGAGCTTGTGACCCCAATCTCGCCAAAAAACTGGGATAGTAGTAGATAGAAAAGTATTTTCTCTATTATAATAATGAATGGAAGATGAAGTACGGTATGCATTCGACAGCTAGATTTTGATAAAGGAGATGTTCCAAAAAGTATGGAGTCTGGGCCAGGTCCTTATATAAGGAAATACATTTAAAACAGATTTCAACAATTCAATTTCTTTTAAATGGCTTTGTTTGTTGGTAAAAAAACAAGAAATTACACTTGAAATTGCAATACACTACAAAAACCCATCATGGTGGTAAACTGTCTTATTGATTGATTATTGACCGTTTGACATGTTTATTTCTGCGGAAGTTGATTGTTGACGATAGTTACGCTTTCAAAGTGTCTGAAGAGACACTGTCGTGACAGCTGATAGTTATTTGTCATTGTTTTTAAGCACAGATTAACTAAATCGTTGAGACGCCATGTTGAAAATCGATAAAAATAATTGATAAACATAAATTAACTATGTACCACAATAGTATACATTTAAATGTATTATCTGCATTTTTCCCGAATTCTATGGACTTTTCTCTTTTTTCGAGCTACTGTACATAGACTTGGCCCATTTTGGAGCATATCCTTTGCCAGGCTTTTTTCAACTGCATTCGTATACGAATGCAGTTGAAAAAAGCCACCCATATTTTCGGCACTGCAATATTTAGTTAGGTATACCAGAAAATAGAATGCGTACTTCAAAACTGCGCTAAATCATATTTATGACACGACTAACTGAAGATCAAGGATAATAATTAATTAACTAAAGATGGCCCAGACCCAATTAAAATCTATTACAACAAACACACAGTACGCAGTTCCACTTGACTCTGTGCTAGTACGTCTTCACCATTGTACACCAGATCGTGTGTCTCAAGACTATTAATTAAGGAGGAACAGCCACGGTAACTACCAGTAAGAGAATATTATGTGCAGAGGGATTACGTCTTTTTTTTTTATGCGAAACTGGGAATCTCTTGGCCCAAATCTCACCTGGTGGAAAGTGATGATTAGGCCGAAGATGGAAGCGAGTTTCACCCGGAATCCTCTTACAGAGAGGAACTGGCTATCATACCTCTAACTGCCGGAACACAACAATGCTGTTAAGATTGTTGTTATGGCGACAGACTTAGACATGATGGTGGTAGCTTGCCAGGCGGACTTAGAACAAGTCCTACCACCAACCAAACCGAGCAAAAAATTTGCCCCCGCTGGGAATCGAACCCGGGACCTCTGGGTCTGAATCAGGTGGTTTAACCACTAGACCACGGAGGCGGTTAGTGTCACCTGTTTAGCACCACCCGGGGACCACGTGTAGGGATTCGCTGAAGGGTATTCTCCTACGGACGCGGGTGACGGGTTTCTGCTAACCAGTAATGGTTTAGGAAAACATGATAATAGTTATAGCCAAAGAGATTTCATGTGACTGCTGAAAACATCGTATATTTTTTTTTGCTTGAATTTTTTGTCTAAGAATTTCTTAGATTCGTAAATGTCAAGCACAGTAATTTTTTTCTCAGAATTCTGAACAAACGAGCAATTATAAAGTTAACACTTGTAAGTCTGCCTGTTCTAGTAATTGCGTAGGACAGAATTTTTCTACTTGGTGCTTGCTCTGCCCTTAAATTTACGTAGTCTCTTTGTTATGCTCCACCAATTGTTGTCAAGAAATTTAATAAGTATTAGGGAGTTTCTTGAGCATCTTGTAGACAACAAAGACTGTGGTAATAACGCCAGTAAAAAACAATCGGTTTCCAATCTTTCGAGACCATCAAATGACATTTAGAACTGCTAAATAATTCATAAACAACAATTAAGAATGCCATATTAAATTCAACAATGCTAATAGCTATTCCCGTGGCAACGGCGGATCCTTGAAAATTATGAATTCTCAGCAATATTGCCTGTTTACGTAAATGCCATTTAACATAAAATCAAGTTTACTGTGTATTTAGCTTTTATTCACCCTTTGTTCTGCCGTACATTCCATTTAAGACCATAAACTTGGAGCTGTTCAGCTTTAAGGCCTACATAAAATAAGGTTTAAACGCCAGTCTGTGGCGTTCGTTTTATTCTACCTCATTTAGATCGTCGTAGGAAAGTAATGTAATTACACGTTTCTTTTAGAAAAAGCTGGGATTAGCTAGCGGAGATCCTTAAGTACGATAGCACACTAACTAGCTTTTTTCTTTACCTTAAGATTCTACGCCATCAAGTAACCGTTCATTATAGGTTTCTTTCTATCTACGCATAAGTTCACGCAAAAAGCTTGTATCGTTGGGTCAACTCGCCGGGTTCACTCACGGTCAGCCAACATTATAACACAGCAAGTTCACGTCTTCTCATTCGCCTCTTAACATTTCCATTACCACAGCCACGTCTTCTTTCCAGGTGAAGATCCTGGTGCCGAACTCTACGGCCGGTATGATCATCGGCAAGGGGGGCAACTACATCAAGCAGATCAAGGAACAGAGCGGCAGCTACGTGCAGATATCGCAGAAGGCTAAGGAGTTGTCGCTGCAGGAGCGCTGCATCACTGTGGTCGGTGAGTATCGAGGTACCAGTAACCACCATCATCATATTATCAGACCAGATACTCCATGACAGGCTTACACAAAACTACATCGTCATAATCACCCTGGTAAAGGATTGGTGAGCAGCCGACACCACGCTGCTGTCTAAAGACTCGCCTTCAACATTAACGACGAAGGTACCTTTAATTATTGTAATTAAGAGGGTGCTCTACCCAGGTGAAAATAGGTGCTCAATTAATTAAATATTAATGGACTGCGGGTGGATATCTGGGATCACGGCGAGCCTCATTAGATAAGCAGCCCCTTAAAGCGTTCATTTGCAATTCACCGAATTATCCTATCTTTATTACTCACTGATAAGTGTTGTATCTTCGCTGTCTTGGTACCACACTATAGGGTTTTAATTTAAATTGAAGGGATTATTACGTCCTTCCCATCTTCCCACCTTGCCTCTTGCATCCCAATTCATAGTGTTATGCTACTTAAGTGTGTCGAGAACCCGTTGAATAGTTCGGTCCCGGTTGTGACACCGAGAGCTTTGGCAATGACAGTCGTTAGAGACAGTTATAAGCCCGGGACTTTCACTGCGGGACCGGGTCGTACTTTAGAATATCCGTTCCTCCCTTGTAATTTGGTTATGCAAGTTCGTATTGCGTTTAATTAGTGAAATTAAGCCATTACGTTATTTACAGAGGAATTCCCAGATGATGGTAAAACGGTTTACCTATAATGTCAACTTCAATATACCTTTATGGGCTCTATTGATGCTCGTTAAGTCTGAATTTCCACCAGAGATTGCGAGGATACATACATACATTATGCTCGCTGCGTAGCCTCGCCCATCTCTGGTGGAAACACACCCTGAATGATATCCTTCTCACAGAATGTTAAATTCCGTTTCATATCAACCTGCTTTCAACATACTCCTTCGATCTTCTTAAAAGCACGCGAAAGCATCGCCTAACCTAATATCATTTAACCTTCATCACTCTCCCACTCACAGTAAAACGTTCAAAATTGCGGCTAAATGTGCTATTTGCCTAGGTCTAGCCATAAAACAGGCCATGAAATACTGAGCCCTGTCCGAAGATTACACTGACGAATAGAACTATAAATAAAAGATTAATGCTAGAGCTTTATTTTGACCTAGTAGACTTGATCCTTATCTTTTAGGTTACGGCTGAATTTAGATTGGCTTATTAGAGAATGAATCTGCATCGTTGAACATATTTATAGGAGTCCCGTTTGCATCGGACAAAGGATTATAAAGACCGTGAATGTACACTGCTAAACCTCAATTGTTCTAGTCTGTAGAAAGGGCCTCTTTCTGTGCCAAATCACTTTTTTTTACCATCATTTAATGATGAGAGTCCACGTTATATCCTAACTACCAAGACGCCTCTCTGTTGCAGTATTTGACATTGCCTATCATGTTTATTTAACTAGAACAGTAAAATATTTAACAGTATAAAATTTATATTCAAAAGTTTGAATTGAAAGTAGGTTTTTCGTAGCGTCAACACAAGAAAAGGATTTCCTTCATGTTCTTTTCGATACAGTGACAGAGTGTGGATATAGCTAGTGCAATTCCCAGTTCAATTTTCGCCTGTTTTCGCGGACAACCACTGCAGTTAGCCGCGTTGTGTATAACTGCTTCATTGGACTTCGGCGCCCAGCCAAATGTCCGCAGTACCGTCAGTCGACACGTAATACCAGCGATCAATATAGTCACGTTTACACTTCATAAGGGAAACAGAACGGTTCGCTGATTCGCTCCTTGGATGAGCTCCTATAGCGGAAGTAGTGGGGGGGTTACAGCCTTTACTAATACTTTTCCAGGCGGTAATTGTGCGTTTTTGAATTGAGATTGTCAGAATGAATGAACAGAAACTAGTATAGTATTTGTACATTGTTCTTCGATTCTCTGAGATGGGTTTTTGTATCGGTCGTGGGCGTTCCGTACTTTTAAAGATGTTTACTTACTATATTTTTTCAGTCGATAATTGGCCATTTTCCAATTTTATCAGTAGGTCGTTGTAGAAAAACTAGTGTTCATTGTATTTCTTACTTAAATATTCTCGAAGATGTAGGTGTATGCTTTTCCAGACAATAACAGATTTTCCTAATTCGACTTGCCAGGTTGCTAAAAAACTATATAGTGAATTATATTTTTAACCGACTTCCTTCAAACAGGAGGACGTTCTACGTTCGACTGAATGTATTTCTTTAATTAAATCTAAATATTCTATTGCTATCTTAACAAAAGAGAAAGTCTATGATAAAATATTCGCAGTTTTATTGTCTACCGTTATGGTAACCACGGATAGTGTTGCAATTGTCTGCCGAATGTGTCCGCAGAGTGAGAGGATGTATCGGCTTGCACAATCGCGTCTAGTCTACACTTTATGGATCAGTGGTTCTGTTTTTTTTTTAAAAGCTTTGAAGATTATATGACTGTCATTTGAGAATGTAGAAGTCATTTTTGCTGTCAGACTTAACCTAAAATATAATGTACGATGACGCGTGACGATTGCACGTTTGAGTTTTCGTTTAAATTGACTACATTGTTGTACAAGCCCACATAATAGCGTACCGCTGGAATTGTAATTTATTGAGCTGATAAGCTGTCATTTTATAATTAGCAAGCTGTCACAAGCTGCATCATACAATGCCGCTGGTTTAGTAAAAAATAATTGGTCAACCTTTGACCGTTTTATTCTTTAAGCGTCCTTTATAAGAGTTTCATTATATAAACGTTACTTCACTTAAATAGCATTACAAAACACGTTTTTCTTGTTTGTTTGTCTAACAATTTCAATGTAAAGGGCGAACGCATAGAAATCCGATAGTTTTCTGGCTTGTGCCCTTCGTGTGCGCGAGGTCACGTTGAGGATTGAGGCCCTAATTATATAGTATTTTATATATACCTATTTTGTTACCGACGTCATTATTTACATAATGTACGCTACGAATGTTGTGTGCTGGTGACTCGATTTTTGATGATATTTTATATTGTTTGCAAACTGAAAATCTTATTAGCTCTAGTAAACAATCAACAAATTATTTTTTTAATACTTTCGTCAGCGACGAAGTTATAAAGCTTAAAAAATACAATTAGAAAGAGAAGTCCGATATGAACTTTGACGTCAAAGTACTTGACGCCTATACAGCTGCCACGTAAAACAGCGTTTTCGCGAGAGGGACAGATATAATTATTTGTTTAAAATATTTAAATCTCGTTTGTTTTTCGAGCAGTTTTGATTCTATTTTCATCTGTTATTATTATATTTTTGAATGTTTTGAGACAAACTGTTTAGATAATTAATATTGTTTTCATGCATATTCCCTATTGATGCTCACGTTTGAAGATCTCACGTTATGGTTAAACAATGATGTGGTCGCGATGGAACACACTTGCCTTGAATTAACCTACTTATTCGAGACTTCAAGACGCTCAGGGTAATAGCTATCAAACCAAGACTACGCTGTAGTCTCAATCACAAATATGAATTGCCTTCGCAATTGTTGAATTCGTGTAATATAGAAAAATGCTTGTACATATTTAAAAAAAACAAGCATTTTTCAATACCCCATCAATTGAAGTGTTCCGATAAAACTCCTCGATATTTTAAAACTTGAATAAACGGCTGACTAGCTGAAAGCCAGATTATCTGATATTGGATTTGCGGCATCCATATCGTGCCGGTTGCGGATGCAGCAGGAAATTGTGCCGGATAGGTAACCGCGCGGTTTAACGGGGTAGCCGTTAGCGCTGCGGCCACTGAATTTGTATCCGAGTAGAAACGCAGACTGGGAATCAGGACAATAATGTTCTACAGTTATGGTGACGGAGATAGTGGTTTAGGCACTTGTCTCTGTCGGCGATCAGCGAGTAGCGATTGATAAGTTTCGATAGTTTGGACGCTTAGTTTAGCGACGCTTTTGCTTTTGTGCGACGAGCTTTTACTCCCAATACTCGCTCCGGTCCGCACAGTTAGAAATTACCGCTTGTTGGTGAGTTCTGACCGCCCCGCGACAATCGCCGAGAGAGTGTCGCTGAGCGAGTACAATCTATATTATAAAACTAGCTGACCCGTGCTACTTCGTCTGCGTAACATTTTTCATTACTGCTCCGCTCCTATTGGTATTAGCGTGATGATATATTGCTTGAACGCGCTAATCTCAGGAACTACTCGTCCAATTTGAAAAAATATTTCAGTGTTAGAAAGCCCATTTATCGAGGAAGGCTGTAGGCTATATCACCGCGCTAAGAAAAATAGAAGCGGAGCATTGATGATTAATGTGACGCAGACGAAGCTGCGCGACTCAGCTAGTCTTTGATAGCTCTTGAGCGATCACTTGAGGTAAGAGCTGCTCGCCGCCAGTGTTACCAGCCAGCTATCGACTATGAATGTATGTGTCTCTTTTACTCACACGAGATCTATATCTTTTGTCCCTTTCCTCAGCGAGAAAATAGTCGTAAGCTAATCGCTTCCTTGCAGTGAGACAATAGTGAGTATACATGAAAAAAATATTAATTATCTATACAGTTTATCTAAAAATATACAAATATATAATACTAGCTGACCCACGCAACTTCGTCTGCGTCACATTTTCCATTATTGCTCCGCTCCTATTTGTCTTAGCGTGATGATATATAGCCTATAACCTTCCTCGATAAATGGGCTATCTAACACTGAAAGAATTTTTCAAATCGGACCAGTAGTTCCTGAGATTACCCCCTACATACAAACTTACAAACAAATTTTACCTCTTTATAGTATTAGTATAGACTAACAGTGAAAATAGAATCAAAATTGCTAGAAAAACAAACGAGATAAGTATAATAATGTTGAACAAATATATCTGTCCCTCTCGCGAAAACGCTGTTTTCTATGGTGGCTGTATCTAATAGGCGTCATGGAATTTGACGTCAAAGTTCATATCGGACTTCTCTTTCTAATTGTAATCTTTGAAGCTTTATAACTTCATCGCTGATGAAGATACTTGAGATATTTAAAAAATAATTTCATATTTGTTTACTATAGGTAGCTCAGCTGAGCTGATACCTATTTGTGGTACTCTTGAAAAAATTAGAAAAGAACCGACGAAAAATTCTCACACTGGGGTGTCCAGAATCATGCCCTGGACCCATGGAAATCGTTTGTGCGTCGATGTCAGATACACGCGGTATTTAATTATGCAAATAAAAAAATCACACGCATTTTCCCTTTTGCAGGCGATTGCCTTTAACAGGCGAAACTTTAATATTTGGAATAAACGTTGTCACTTGGTAGTCTTATATCGGTTTTCCCTGCCTACCGCAGGCAGTCAAGCTGGCACCAACCATATTCACTTTAAATTATTTTAAACTAGCCGACGGTCGCGGCTGCGCTCGCTTGACAAATTATATACTAAAACCTTCCTCGATAACCACTCTATGGGTGAAAACAGAATGAAAATCGGTGCAGCAGTTTTTGAGTTAATCGCGAACAGACATACAGACGCGAGACGTGGCGGAGGACTTTGTTTTATAATATGTAGTGAAAATAGATAAAATTGCATGTATCTCTCTTTATTTTATAAAAAAAGAAAAATTTAATTATATAAGGTTGAGTTTTTTTATATTATTTAGGAGGAATAGTGTCGATCCACATTAATGTAAAATGGTTGCTTGGTTTTAATTGTTTCATTTTTTTTTAGTAGGTATATAATGTTATTAGATTATAAGTATTTTTTCTATTTTTGCATGCCGTAAGGTAGAGTGTGTTGGAACTGTATTTTTTTTATAACTTCATCTTATTTTGTACCCACATTCAACGCAAAAAATAAATGATTTTGATTTTTGACTTTGATTTTAGTTATAAATTAAATAAACTGCAGTTTTGAAGTCAGTTTAATTTGATTTTTTGTTTGGGTGCCTTAACTGACGCTTTGAATTTTACCGGTAAATGCTCACGCATGAAGATCTGATGAAGAACTTCGCAGGCAGGCAACGGAACCTTTCAATAAGTGATAGCAAATGGATTGGGATCGCTGAACTTGCATAACTGTTTTTACCAGTTCATAACATAACATCACGCCAGTACGCTGTGAATGAGCAAATGGATTGGGATAGCTGAACTTGCATAACTGTTTTTACCAGTTCATAACATAACATCACGCCAGTACGCTGTGAATGGGTACGCAGGTACCACTAAATGTGAAAAATAAAGAACTTTTTCACAAAAAAAATACAACTTCCAAAAACAAAACACTACAAAGTATATAATAACTCAAAAAAACCAAAAACACCGACTTCCGCAATTTCAAGTTATTTTATGCTTAATAGATAGTTTTGTTTTTGAAAGTCGGTCGTATTTTTTTTTTCTTAGTCTAACATGATTCTTGTTGGTCCTAAATCCTTATTATCCAATTGGCATTCAAGATTCAAACAGTCAATTTATACAATCGTATGTTTAGCCATAAACACTCGCTATTCCACTGACAATATGAGCAGTGCTAGAGGTCACATCACGACGTGTGGCGCTGGCGACAATGACTAATGATATTTATGTACTCCGATGTTTATCCAAGGTTGAACTATTACATAAATACATACATAATATCTGTGTTATTGGTGTTGTTCAAACATATTTTGCTACAAATTTATGTAAAGTTATTGGAGGAAAACATATATTAGGGCGCAAGCGTTACTACTATTGTGGAATTGGGTCGGAAAAGTCATCGCGGCTCTGGTACACAAATGGCATTAGAAGAAATATGAGGGGGTTTTAGCCAGTAAGAGTCTGACACTCCCTTCTACTCCGCCCAGAGCTAAAGGAGTCATTTGACTATATTTTTACGTATGGGAAATTATTCCCATACCTAAAAATAAATATCGTTACTGCTGAGCGTGAGGCCCTTGGTTCGATAAGGGTGGGGCAAAATGTAATTGAGTTTTTCAAATTGATACGTCTGGACTTGGGCCTAGTTTACGGCAATAGGCTTACCTAACAAAGTTATATGGGATTGAAACAAAACTGGCAAAACGAGGGGAAGAAACAGGCTATACTTCAAAGATTGGGGATTAATAAATCCGGAGGAGTACTTATGAAAGTCATATTTTAAGAGACTAAATTACTAATATTTGTCATTTCTAACCTGGACGGTCTCAAAATGTGTCAGACAAGAATTATCCTCTTCTATAAAAATAATTTCAGCTTAAGCTTATCTTTGTCTAGGTCTTGTTACGGACATCTTATTCTGCGTCGTTCCTGGCTAGAATTAGCAATGTTTTATCTTTTTTAATAGTTTGTTATATTAATCACATAGACACATAATAATATTTTTATTCAACAAACACACAACAAACCTACCCTCAGCGGGCTCCAGCCTCCGTCCCAATGACAATCCTGGATCCGCCCTTTTCGCCTCGTATAAGATACCTGGGGGACTTTATCGAAACCGGGCAGTACGTACATCTATGTCTTTAAGGTGGAAGCTCCAGGGTAGCCCGTAAAATTCAAATATTTTTATATTTTGTGCAATTTGCTGGTCAGTGTGAAGCTGTATGTTGAACAGTAGAACAGTCGCGGCCGTAACGCATATTTACCTTAAGAATTATACCCATTTTAATTATCAATATAACCCTCTAAGTTCATACAACTCGATTGAATGACTTTTTCACGAAATAACATTCAATCGAGTTCTATGAACTTAGAGGGTTATATTGATGATTCAAATGGTTATAATCCTTTAGATAAATGCTCTTTACGATCGCGAACCGTATTCTGTTCAACATACAGCTTCACACTGACCGGCAAATTGCAAAAAAATATAAAAATATTTGAATTTCGCGGGCTACCCTGGAGCTTCCACCTTAAGAATGTGATAGCTACGTACCACCCGCCAGCTATGACCGGGTGCTAACAGAGACATTAGCAGAAACAATGCATGAAATAGTGCAGAACTCGCGGCGCTGGCGGACTGCCCGGTTGCGCCACAGTATGTACTATACCTACTTAATATGGCTCATCTATATCAGTTTATATGCGGAGGACGAGCGGCGCGTGTAGCTGCTGACTTGCGTTTATTAGTCACAGATGGTCCTCATTATTAATTTAGAATAGTAATGTTATGAGGATATCCAATATTGGCTGTAATATTTGTGTTCGTGACGTGTGTGTTCTCTTGATTTTGGGTACCCTTTAGGCAGCTAAATATATTTTTTTTTCATGTAAATGTTAGGAACAAGCAGATTTTTCTTTGTCAAGGAGGGTGGATCTTACGTGGTTCATCTTGTTACATTCAGATCTCATTAAAATCCGAGGAAAGAGCAGCATCTTTAGTAGTCTAGGTTGGTTCTTTAGTAGGTAGGGTATGGGTTAGGTGGGTCTTATTTTTTTGGAAATTTGGAATGTGTTTTTGTTGTGTTGTGTCTGTGTCGAATAAATGTTTTCTATTCTATTCTTAGGTAGCAACACTTCTTTTCTACTATTAATATGCTCTAGACGTTGCGAAACTTCTGCTTTACCACTAAGTTCTAAAGATATGAACATTTTTTCCTGACTTGTTATTATTGCATGCCATCAATACGCACAAAGCATAACGTTCTCCCAACAGAATCTTCCACACATTTGGTCTGTTACATCAAAATACGAAGCTACTAATTCCATGTACGGTCGTTCCAGGCGAGAAAGAGAACAACAAGAAGGCCTGCCTGATGATCCTGCAGAAGGTGGTGGACGACCCGCAGTCGGGCTCGTGCCCCAACGTGTCGTACGCGGACGTGGCGGGGCCCGTGGCCAACTACAACCCGACGGGCTCGCCCTACGCCGTGCCCACCGCAGAGGTGAAAGAGGTGACCTCTCGTACACGCTACATGCTACCTGTGACGTGGACGAGCTTGCGGGGGCGCTCCACTGGTGTACACGTGTGTGTGTGTGTGTGTGTGTTGGGGTGGTTTCAGGGGTAGGATTGTAGGCTAGTGTGATTTAAGAGTGTGTATTCCGTCCAGTAGCGCCGCAAATCGTTTTTTATTATTTGTGGTAAATTTAAGACACGTAGATAAAAAACCGCTCTGTAGTGTACTGAAGAAATGTATCTTTTATTTTTTGACAGCTATTTTTAATACATAACTCATGGCTAAATAGCCAAAACGGCAATTATTGCTAGAAGTGGCCACTTTTAGTAAAAATATCGACTTTGGCAATTATTTATGTTCTAAAGTACAAAACATAACTCTCAAAACATAAAAAACGATTGGCGGTGCTAGTGGACGGAATACACGCTCTTAATGGGTGTTTTGTGAAGACTATCACAAAAATTCTTGAGATGTTGATCAGATTTATGAGGGACGAGTGATGCTCATCTTTGTTCAAGTCAAACACACAAGTCAGAATTAGTAAAAAAAAAAATTATTGACTACAGTACATCATGTACAGTCGCCAGCATATCAAGATACTTGAAACTGATACATTTTCCTAATCAATCTTGAACCTTATTCTTTTAGCGCTAAAGTTGAAAATCTATTGAAGAAATTTGTCAATTTGTTGTAGTTTCATGTGCACAAAAATAGTACACAAATACAAAAACACAGTGTGTACTGACAATGAAAACGCAGTGTGTCTCACGGCTGTGCCAAATACGTTCATGTCAGCAATGAGGAATCCCATAAAATAGTAGATTTAATGACGTGATCTTGGCTGTAGTGAACCTTATTTATTTTGGTTTTTCTGAACCGATTTTCAGCCAATTTGATTCCGTAGCGAAATAAATGAAATTACATAGTGTAATTTAATTGTAATTTGTTAGGGCGCTGGCGTACGAGTGCAATAAACGTTATATCCGTATGGTTAGAATTAAGCACCACCACTTTTTTTTGTGACTAAAAATACCATACAAGATGGTAATAACAGCTCACTGTTACAATCACAATCACAGGTGTAATGACAGCTCACTTGTCTTTCACTCCACCTAAGTACACGGTGAGATGTCGACAGAATAGACCGGCAGTTCCTCACTTCACTCAGTCGCCTCATAGAATAGGTTTGTGTCCTGAAAAAATCTAATTAGTCCGTCAATTAGATTCTCAAAAAATATTTGACCCGTGTTTTTTCTTTTGTTACCTACGGGAACCAAAATTGACGAAGTTCGAGTGGTTCTCGAGGAAGGTTTTAGTATATTATATATTTTTGTCAAGCAGGCGAAGCCACGAGCATCGGTTAGTTTAAAATAATTAAAAGTAAATATGCCAATTTGTGGTTAATGGCAGCTTAAATGCCTGCGGTAGGCAGGGAATACCAATATAAGACTACCAAGTGACAACGTCTATTGCAAATATTAAAGTTTCGCCTGTTAAAGGCAATGGGCTTGTGTCCTGATAAAATCTAATTAGTCCGTCAGTTAGATTCTCAAAAAATATTTGACCCGTGTTTTTTCTTTTGTTACCTACGGGAACCAAAATTGACGAAGTTACGACGTTTTTAAAATTCTCAATACGTCACACCTTCGCATCATTTTTAGTGAGTCGTGACGTCACGAGCCCCCACTCGCGAGTTTTGATGCGTTTTATCTTTGCCAATATTCATTGATTTACAAAAACAAAAAATACGTGTCCATTATTTTTCAATACTCTAACTGACGGACTAAATAGTTTTGCAATTTGTGGATGATGTAATCTAGCCTATTAGTATTTTAGCACTGCACCTGAAACCACTGCAACGACATGACCAACACGACGATCACAATAATAAAATGTATGTTTGGCTGAAGGTAGGTAGAGAGCAGTGGAGCGCCGCCCAGAGTGTTCAGCACGTGAGCGTGTGCTAGCGGCACACGCAGCACTGCGCCCCCGCACTGGCCCCGCCCACTGGCCCACTCCACTAGCCTGCTCCACTAGCCTGCTAGCTAGCCTACTAGCCTCTACTACTCAGCTTCTAGACGCCGTATAATGGGTGATGGCTTTCTGACGGCCAAGGGAGTGTTCAAGTATTACGTAACGAATTTGGGGGGAGGGGGGTCTTGTAAAACGTTACCTTGCGTTACAGGGGGGGAGGGGGTGTTTGAACTACGCGTTACGTAACATTGCTTTTTTCACCTTTTAGAACGGTCGCGTAGAGATTCTACATAAAAGTATAGAATAAAATAGATTTTATTTAGTTTGTCAGTTGTTTTGCTTATAATTTTGTGTTTGTGCGTCATTTCTGGCGGAATAAACGTATTTTCTTTTCTTTTTCTTTTTGCTTTAATTTTTAAAAGGTTATTTTTTTTTTTCAAAATTTCCTAATGGTATTGGTCTCTTGGTGGTTACGTAACGTTTCACGAGGAGGGAGGGGGGGTACATACGTTACGGCACGTTACATGGGGGGAGGTGGGGGTCGAAAATCTCCAAAAATTGCGTTACCTACGTAATACTTGAACGCTCCCCATTAGGGAATATGCATGAAAAAAACATTTATGATCTAAACAGCTTATCTAAAAAAATGGAATACTAACAGTAAAAATAGAATCAAAATTACTCAAAAAACAAACGAGATATAATTATTTTTAACAAAATCTGTCCCTCTCGCGAAAACGCCGTTTTCAATGGCAGCTGTATAGACGTCACGGACTTTGACGTCAAAGTCCATATCGGACTTCTCTTTCTAATTGTAATATTTGAAGCTTTAGAACTTCGCTGATGAAGGTACTTAAAAATAATTTCATTATTGTTTACTAGAGCTAGTAAGTATTTCATTTTGCAAATTAAAAAATTGCATGCATATTCTCTATTCTACTCATTTTTAAATCCTCTCGAATTCATATGTCAATCGCAAACTGTCAAAAAAGCCTTAACATTTTTGACAGATTGCGATTGAGATGCGATGTGAATGTGAAAATTAGTAGAATTGGCCCTCTGATGGTATTTCAACCTTATTATTATTTTTTTTTTATATACAAAACGGGGAAACTCTTGGCCCAAATCTCACCTGATGGAAAGTGATGATTAGGCCGAAGATGAAAGCGAGTCTCACCCAGAATCCTCTTACAGAGAGGAACTGGCTATCATACCTCTAACTGCCGGAACACAACAATGCTGTTAACATTGTTGTTATGGCGACAGACTTAGACATGATGGTGGTAGCTTGCCAGGCGGACTTATAACAAGTCCTACCACCAACCAAACCGAGCAAAAAATTTGCACCCGCTGGGAATCGAACCCGGGACCTCTGGGTCTGGTCAGGTGGTTTAACCACGAGACCTCAGAGGCGGTTAGTGTCACCTGTTTAGCACCACCCGGGGACCACGTGTAGGGATTCGCTGAAGGGTATTCTCCTACGGACGCGGGTGACTCGGCCCCCACCTTCAGCTAAGACAGACAGAACACAACTAAGAGGGACACAAGTCATCAGTAGTGCGATTCACTAAGGCAGAACATCTTTACAACCAAGAAATCATCGTTGAAACATCTGATGAGGCATCTATTCATCATATAGAAATCATCGTTGAAACATCTGATGAGGCATCTATTTATCAGATGTTTCAACGATGATTTCTTGGTTGTAAAGATGTTCTGCCTTAGTGAATCGCACTACTGTACTATTTTCAAAGGTGATCAGATTATTTAAAGCAAACTTACTTTTAAGTTTTTCAGAAATCGAAAAAATAAGATTTCAAGTCTATTAGTATGAAAGATAGGGTTTGATTCTATCCTTGAACTTAAAAGAGCATTTTCAGTTTTATGCCGTTTTTAATACTTAATACCAAAGGATAATAATTATATTCAAAATTATCTGTACTGCATTACGATACAGTGATTTACATTTTTTTCACAAGTAATAATAATATTTCAGATCGCCTTTGAAACTAGTCAACTCATATCTAACATCAGATGTCTTGAAGCTGAATAGTCGATGACTAGCTACTATCCTGAAGGAAGCACAACCAATGAGAAATCTATGATATCTTAGATTTTTTCATATAAACCAATGTTCAAGTTTTTATTCTATGAGTTGTTTATCATAATACATTACAACTTTAATATGAAGTCACTCGATGGGCCAGTGTATGGGGTAGCTAGTGGCACTGACACTAACCGCTTACACTAGTACTTGTACACTAGTACTTGTACACTATACCTACTAATACTTTACACTCTTTTAGGTTGAAAAAAAAATCACAAAAAATGGTGGTAAAAATATTAATCAGAACACAAACCGACGTAACTCGAAATATTCAATATTTTGATTTGCAACGAGAATTGAGTTCTCTACACATGACACTAAAACATAAATGTAATAGACATCAGCCGGTGAATTGTGTAAAAGTTTCACCGTGAACATTATAAAGTGAGCGGTCAATTCTTCCAATCATGGGAAACTGGTACTTCCAACCCACGCTCACTCCACAAAAGTCCACGGTCAGATGATTACAGAATACACCGACAGATTGTACGTACCTAACTAAAAAAAAAATTAAGAGCTGCCAGTGTTATGCACAATACCCTATTAGCAAGATGTCGTACGCATGTTTTGTTTTTTGTTAACTGCAATTTTTAACAAAATCTTGCAAGTGGGCACTGTGCTTTAGACTGACTTTCTATATATCAGGGCTATGTGAGGCAGCTTAGAATGCTTTCCCATGAGGATAAACCCTTCGTTTTTCCCCTGCTACTTCGCCTAGCACTGGTAACTGAAAAATTAAAGTACAGACGTCAAGCTACAGCAATCTGTCAAATTTCTCTAATAGATTTCCAACTTTATAAAGTTCAAGGTTGATTAGGAAAATTTGACAGTTTTGGGTAGCTTAATGTGCTGGCGATTGTACATCTAGATTGCAGAATATTAAAAAGTAAGATGTTTTTAAAGTGTAAAGTTTCACCAACTAATTTGATATAGACTATGAGGTGATCAATATTGTCTGCAGTCTAGTTGAACTTGACTCCTTGAATAATAAACACGAAGTAAAAGTCAGTACTAGTATCATCTTCATGTTCACGAATACATTTTTCTAATTTTGTTTGGCATAGTATTACTCGCAAGTTTATTATTTACGGGAATTACACTGGGTTTCTTGAAAACAAATTATCGACCCTTCACAAATCAAATGATGCAATTCTCAGTTGAAAATTCTTTCAATCAATCCGCACATTTGGGATAATTTTCGTTCGAGAAACTGGGTTTTATAGTTTCACATGTCTGTGTTTTTAACCAAATTCATTAGAATGAGTGTACCAATCATCGCTGTGTATTCATCCTCCCATCGCCTGCGGTCACAGGGCATGGACATGTTACAGAACCACGCGCTGGGCGGCGGCGTGGGCGGCGTGCTGGTGAACGGCGGCGTGGGGGGCGTGGGCGGCGTGGGCGGCGGCCTGGCCGCGCTCAGCCTCAGCCTCAGCCTGGCGCCGCCCGGCTCGCAGCCGCCCGCGCCCATCACGCAGCACACGCTCGACCATATTAAGGTACCTTTCATAATCTTGCTTCTCTTTTTCCGAGGTCGATCTGTCGATGGGTGATCTTGTCTGACATTCCGGCTCTACTTCGTGCCATATAAAGCACTCTAAACTACCACCATCCGACTATTTGAAACCCGAGCAACATGTTGTATTTGGATGTGAACTGCAGCAACCTACAAGGAAGAATTCAATCGAATACGCTCCCAGGCAGGCCACTGCAAACACAACTCGGGTGAAAAGGCTAATGTTTAGTGTACCTTAAGGGTCCATGTACCTTTAGTTTAGGGTCTTTAATTGATTTGGTTGAATGGTACCAATGCTGTATTTAACTTAGCCACCTAGTACCAAAGAATCTAGGGAGTTCGTCATAAATGCGAAAAAAAAATAAAATAATTTGCATATTACACAGGAAATCTGACACCAGGCAAGTGCTAAGGTGTATTGTTTTATCCAGTAACTAACTGGGAGATCAGAAATACCATCCGTGAAAAAAAATCTAGTACTCAGCTGTTCAATTAAGTTGACTGATAGTATTTATTTTTATTTATAGCCTATTTTGTCTAACTGCAGGGCAAAGGCCTCCCTTTCTTCCTTCCATTTTTCTCGGTTCTAGGCTAATGTGGACCAATCTTGACGATAAGCAGCAAGCTCGACCCGCCATCTTCGCCTGGGTCTGCCGCGACGATACCGCCGAACATTGTCTGGGACCCACATTGTGGTTGCTTTGGCCCATGAATCGTTTGTCATGCGGCAGACGTGTCCGGCCTAGTCCTACTTGAGCATGGCCGCTTTTTGAGACTGATAGTATGGGAGAGTCGGAGATATTATACCGCAGGATAAATTGTACCACCTTCAAATAGCAGTATTTTTTTACGCTGGCAATGTAGACCTATATTTTAGACTAACTGACCCGCGCGATGGTATATAGCCTAATCATCACGCTAAGACAAACTTGGAGGTGGAAACTTGTATCGAAATTTTGGAGGTGGTACGATTCATCCTGTGGTACAATACCTCCGACTCTCCTTAAGGCGGGGTTGCAGTACTATTTAAGATTTTTGAACGTCTGAAAATCTAAATAATTATGAGTTTTTTAATAAATAAAAATTAAAGATTCAAGTAAATCGTAAAGATAGAAACGGGATTAAAAAAAAAAAAATAAATAAAAATGAATGAATGAATGAATGAATGTGATGAATTTAGAATGATTGGCAATTTTAAACGTGTACTGCTAAGAGATTTTATCACGAATATATGGGAAGAGTGAGGTTATCCTCAAGGCTGACGTTAAAAACGCCTTCAATTCTGTTAACAGGGACACCTTGTTGGCAGAAGCAAAAAAAGAAATACCAGAAATTTACGGCTTTTTATGGCAATGTTACAGGAACCCTTCAAAATTATTATTACAAAGACAACGTTCTAGAATCTGCAGTTGGATGCCAACAAGGTGACCCCCTCGGGCCAGTCATTTTCAGCTTGGCTATCCATCCCATCATTGAAAAACTAAATTCAAAATTTAACGTCTGGTATCTAGATGATGGAACACTAGGAGGTGACGTAGACACCGTTTTAAAAGATTTTATTTACCTGAAAAAGCAGTTCCAATCCATCGGCCTTGACCTCAACCACTCCAAGTGTGAAATTTTTATTTGTGACAATACCGACAGACCAATGACTCTACAGAAATTCAATTCTATAGCCCCAGACATCAAAATTTTAGATAACAGTTCTCTGCACCTCCTAGGATCACCAATATTGGAAGACAGTTTTTCTTCATTCATTGACGACAAAATTAAACATTTTAACGATATTTCGGAAAGACTTTCTAAAATTAGTTTACATTCGGCTTTCACCCTCATAAGATATTGCTGTTTTGGGCCAAATTTTATTTATTTTCTCCGCTCTTCCCCTTTATGGAAGCAGTCACACCTTTTGGACAAAATTGATCGAATCATTCAATGCACACTAACATCTATCTTAAATGTACCCATTCGCTTTGGTGGGCTCGGCATCCGCAAAATTTCTAGTATAAGCCTACCGGCGTTCCTGTCTTCGGTCAACAGCACTGAAAAGTTAACCAAAAGGATTTTAACTCCAACTTTGGTTAACTGTGAAGTGCCTTGCTTGACCGATGCTGTGAACGCCTGGAAAGTGGCTTGCCCGAACACGGCGTTGCCCGATAACCCGTTTTCCCAGAGGCAATGGGATGAGCCGCTCTGCAGGTTGGTACGGAATAACCTCTTAAACACGACCACCAATACTGCGGAGCGTGCCCGCCTGCTGGCTGTGGGTGAATGGGAGTCGGGTCTTTGGCTACAGGCACTACCGTCACCCAACATAGGTACTATGCTGAGTGACAGTACTTTCCGGATCGCTACGTGTCTGCGTCTGGGTGCTCCTAGCGGAGCCCCACATCGGTGTCAATGCGGTGAACCAGTCGACCGCCTCGGACACCATGGCCTGTCTTGCAGTAGGAGCGCTGGTCGGCTAGCACGGCATGCCAGCATTAATGACATCATCCGTCGGGCTCTTGTCACCGCCGGGGTGCCAGCTGTTTTAGAACCCCACGGCTTGGCACGTGACGATGGGAAGAGGCCAGATGGGATGACCATAATGCCTTGGAAGGTGGGTAGGCCTTTGGTGTGGGATGCAACATGTGTTGACACCCTTGCGCCATCCCATCTTCTTAGCACGGCGGGCTGTGCTGGGGCGGCTGCTGCAGGTGCGGAAAACCTCAAAAGGCGCTAATATAGTAACCTTATTGGGAGTTATATATTTGAGTCTTTTGGCGTTGAAACACTAGGCCCATGGGGTCCGAGTGCACATAGAGTCTTTCGGGACATCAGCAAACAACTTGTCGACGTTCACGTGACCAGAGGGCTGGGCTTTTCTTCGGCCAAAGAATCAGCATTGCCATTCAACGTGGCAATGCTGCCAGTGTTCTGGGCACTTTTGCCGTTGACAGCGATGTGGATTATTTTTTTGATGCCCAATGATTTATTTTGTTTTTTTTATGCGTTTGTACATAATGTAGATACTGTAAACATTGTAATTTAATAATACCCTAAATAAATTGTTGAACGAATATATATAAAAGTTATATTAATAGATAGAGCTTTTTATTTTGAAGTAAATGTTGAAGCTATATTGTATTATTTCTTTATCAGTTTTCGCCAAGAAGAAAAAACAATCAAAATTTAGGCATTATTTCGCTCGCCGGACAGTCGCCGTTGTTTGTCAAAACACACAGTACTGCAACCTCGCCTTAACTCTGAAAAAATTCCCACCCGTCACCGCTTCCAAGTGCTTTAGCTAGGAAGTGGTGACGGGCGAGTGTTTTAAAGGATTGTCGATGTTGCGCTATGAACGTTGTCGGGTTGTAGGTGGCGCTCCGGCAAGCGGGCTACAGCGAGACGGGCATCAGCGAGATCGGCGCGGCGCTGGCGCTGCTGGTGAAGCACGGCGTGCTGGGGCTGGCGCTGCCGGCCGCGCTGCCCGCGCCGCCGCTGTCGGCCGCCTACTTCCCGCTGCCGGCGCAGGACCCGCCCGCCGTCTTCGGGCCCATCGGGCAGATGTCGCTCGGTATGTACTCAGGTTCGGACGCTCCTTCTACTCACTACTCTAGGCTACCTCTACCTCTACCTCTAACTGCGCTACGGAGGCTTGTTTCAGTTACGAACTCATTCTAACTTCTAATCCGATCCAAAAGTCGTTCATTCTAATTAGGCTGAGAGCCAACATTTTTTAACGTCAAGTTTTACAAAAGAAAGTCACGCAAAACGCCCGTCACCACTTCCTAAGTATTTTAGCTGGGGAGAAGAAGTGGCGCAACAAACACCTATTGAAAAGAGTAGAAAAAAAAGCTATTTGTACACTTGAACTTGGAAACATGAAGTTAATTATACATTCCAAAAAGAAGATCTACATAAAGAATTGGTTCAAATTAAATAAAAATGCAATGAGTACCAGTATACATAAAACAGTAACGAAAAAAAAAACCTTAAGTGACTATGGGATCTATAGCCACAGCGCTGCTTTGTTTATGTACTTGAATTTATGAATTTTATTTATTTTTTGTTTTACCAGCCGCGTCAATGGAATTAAATCTAGCTTATTTAATTACACCAGTGTTACTCTGAAACAAGCCTCAGACCGCATTATCTTGACTGTAAGCAGTTCTAAAATATGCCGTATTCGCGTTTTGACAAGCTAATATGCCAACGGCGTTTAAATCAATAAAAAAAACGCTGCTAAATGTCGTACAAAATCAGCAACTACATTTTGAAATACGTATTATGCCCCTTAAAGCGTAAATCTAAACTCCTTTTTTTAACTTGTTGTCTGAAACAGGTAAACTAAAACTTCCCCTTCAATTAAATTAATATCACTACAAAAAGTTAATCCTTTTGTTATTCAAATGTAAATTAAACACAGTTCCTAATTAGCCCAAACAGAATAAAATCTGGCAGACAGTTGGCAACAGAGCAATACGTACTACTGTGTAATATTACAATGTGTATCTTGATAAGACCAGTAATTATGTAACGAAATTATAATAATACTACCTAATTAACTCACTCTAACTAGACCTTGAAGCTAACTGCGTGTTTACGGAAAACAATCAATTTGGAACTGTTTATTACTGGTTTTGTCAATGAATTTTATTTTATTATGTGGAGAATATTTATAAAGTTTTAAATTATGGTTACCATCTCGGTTTGGCAAATGACTATGTATCCTAAATATACTATTGATGATTTCAAAATAAATAATCTCCACGGAAAACTTGTATAATATGACTTAATTTGAATTGAACACCTTTAATGATAGAAATATACTGAAATTTAGCCAACGTCATTTTCTCTCGAAAGTGACGAAATGACCGATTTCATAATATTTCTTCCCAAAATTCGTGTTTGAACATTTTGAAGAGTATAGTTGAAGCCAACTATCCCCAAAAGTGTTGTGTCCGGGCCGGCGCAAGCCTCGGCCGCAGGTGGCGCCGCGCCGCCGCGGTGGCGTCACACATCGCTTCCAAATTCTAAATTTCACACCGCTTGTCATTCTATCTTGGTATCTGATTGGCTATCGTGTCTAAATAACTTTCAATATTTTATTATGCTTATGTTCTCACTCTGCCGTGTTTTATTTCAAATGAGAAGTTCAAACGTTTTATTTTTTGTTATTGTTGCAAAACGAAATTGAATCAAAATGGGTTATTGAGACTGAACCTAGCTTGATTGAGCGCAATACAAGTGCATGTGACCGCTGTCCCGGAGTACCGGAGCATAGGTGTCTAATACACAGACGTTTTTCAGGTGTGCATATGATTTCAGATTACACACAACAAATGATGTGGGCCTATAAGTGTTACCAAAAAGACTAAAACATATCAGGCATCTTGTAAACTCCAGTGGGGCGTGAATAATGACTTTGAAACGAAACACGGTTTATTACTAAGACAAGACTATGTATACTATATCGTTAATTGCATGCTTAGATATTTTTTATGGTGTTTCAAGTGTTGTATTGCTGATCCAAATAACACAATTGGCTTACAGTTTTATTTTTTGTTTATTTAATTAATATCTATCTGAAGTTTTTCCAAATTCTCTTGACCATCGCTTTTCCATACCATTCTGTCGGCAATACATAACATGAGCTTGTGTTATGGACGGACAACAAATACAAATTTACTAAAATCCATGACAAAAAATTTAACTAAAAAGAAATGGATACCAATAGAAGTCGGTTTTTCATTGTAATATTACTTTATTGCATTGGCAAAAAAAACTTAGTTTGCAATGATAAATATATTGATGGCTGGATTCTCACATTATAATTATATCAGTAACAGTGGATTTTGGAAATGAATACAAATTGCACCTTATTTTATACACTTAGCACTTCATTGGCACATTTAAAAACCCAAAGTCCGATCCATGACACAAATAATAGAAAGAACAACTTTAGAGTAAAATGTTCTAAATAAGAACAAAGTTCTGTAAACTGAAATGTATTTATTTAAATTAAACTTTGTAAAAAAGTCTCATCCAACTTTATATAACTTTTTTATTTGGATTGAACAATAGTTTTGTTTAGATCTAGCGAAATTGTAAGAGGAAAAAAAATGTAAGTAAAGTTAAGTTTTTTCTATGAAACACCAAAAAATATGGTCGGTAAAGTTGTTCTTTTGCGTTGTATCATGTATATTCGCGCCAGCGCCGTAGCCGCACCGCAGCCGCACCGCAGCCGCACCGCCACTTAGCCGCCGCGACACTACCCGATGCATGACAGTACAGTATACGTAGATTCACTTAGTCACTGTTCTTAGAACTCTAATATTTCAGCGTGTAAACATATTTTCCCTATTCTTGAGTTATTTCCATGTGCTGTGTGCGGTAAGCATTCGATACAAAGATAATGTAAATTTTTCTTCTATGTTATTTCAAGCCAAAATCAAGCCATCATTGTGTCAATTTTTAAAGATTAAATTAAAATCCGAAATTATTTTTTTTAATTCGTTAATTTTAAAGAACTCCAAATTCATAAGTGACAATTTGGTCAGTGGGTCGTCTTAGGGGCGGTATTTATTGAATATGTTTCACTAAATTTTTAATAGTTGTTCAATTATTTAATCAATATACCAAGCCTTTTTCACCATGTTGGGTTTGCTTCTCATTATGTAATATTTATTTGATATATTATTGTATTCTAATTAACAACGGTGCACGCTGAAATATTAATTCCCTTATCTCGAGTATAATTTAGCTGTAAAAGTAAATCACAGTCGGTATTGCAACACTTTAGAAACACGTCGGAGAGGAGTGTAGTCGTAGTGACGTGGTCGGTAGGCGGCGGCGCTGAGCGGCGCTGTGCGGCCCCGCTAACTGTGAGTCTGTCCGCAACAAGCGCGAAACGTTCTAATGTAAGGTCGCTGGCTCGCGCCGGGCCCGGGGGACGCGTGACGCGGAGACCAAACGCGATGACGCGATGACGCGGTGCTGACGTATGACGCTCGCAGGCGGCGCGCGCGGCGGCTCCTTAGAGCGTTTCGCGGAGGTTGCATTCGAGGCGCTTCGCCCCCCAGCCGTGGCGCCCATCTCGCTGTCGGGCGGCGTGGGCGGCGTGGGCGGCGTGGGCGGCGTGGCGGGCTTCCCGTCGGCCTCGCTGCTGCCGCTGTCCAAGAGCCCCACGCCCGCCGACGCGGGCGCCAAGGACTCCAAGAACGTGGAGATCGCTGAGGTCATCGTCGGGGCTATTCTAGGTCAGTTACTACCGCATTATGTTATTGCTCGCGTTTAACTTTTTTCTTCCTTGATAGGAAGCGATGATTTTTAAAAACGTTTACTCAATTCGATCTTGACTAAAAAAATATCCTCTTTTTAAATAACACTCACTCTACCTATATATTCCAATATGATCAATAAGTCCAATTGTCTAGAAAAGCTGCTCAGTGAGGGTTTTCTGAAATCTCGAGGACCAGATGGCAGCACTGAGGCGTCAGTCACTTACACATTTGTTAAGTTGACGTCGACGTCATGTAAATGTCAAAGTCGTTTTTTTTTTTATTAAGACGCCCTCTCGCCTATGTTGCGTCAACTGGTGGAGTAAATTTTCCTAAAAACCCTCATTGACTAAAATAAAGTAGATGTAATCTCCCTGCACCCCGCTGACGTGTGTTGCACGTTGCAGGGCCGGGCGGGCGCAGCCTGGTGGAGATCCAGCAGATGTCGGGCGCCAACATCCAGATCTCCAAGAAGGGCACGTTCGCGCCCGGCACGCGCAACCGCATCGTGACCATCACGGGCACGCCCACCAACATCTCCAACGCGCAGTACCTCATCGAGCAGAAGATCCAGGAGGAGGAGCTGAAGCGCACGCGCCACAACGCCATCTCCGGCCTCATGCAGTAGCCGCCGCCGCCGCCGCCGCCGCCACACTTCTAGTCACAGAGCGCCCGCACCCCGCACTCCGCCCTCCGCCCTCCGCACTCCGGCGCGAGTTACCTGACTCTAGTTAAGAAGTTTTGTTTTGTTTTCTCTCACGGAGGATATAATTTATGCAGCTCTCGATATGCGTCGCGCCGGCTGTCTGCGGCGCGGGCGGCGACACATATCGACACATAGTTACCTATTTACAATAATACAATTTTATGTATATTGATTTTATGCATGTAACATAGATAGTTTTGACGTGGTGGGGGTGCCCGCCGCTCACTGGTGGCTTATCGGAGCTCAGGTTTAATGCAACATAATAATTTGAAAGTACAATGATACTAGTGAGCACGCCTGGCGTCGCTCCCCGCCACACTATATTTTACGTTCTTATCGTGATGACAAGTAATTATTTTGTTCTGCCTAGCAGACGTTATTGTTGTTTAAGATATAATAATGAAATATTGTGATATCTCCTATCACGGAAATTCCTATTCCATACACATATTATTTTTGTATATTATTCACCACAGCATACATTTTTTTTTTATTTACAAAGTTTATTTCATTGTAAATGTTACCATTGATAAGTTATTTTTCTTTAGTTTATTAGGATTAGTGATGTGGTTATTTGATAAATCTATCGACACGGTGACGTCTCGCCGGGAGACGTTATCGATACCCTTCGCAGCACTACGGGAGTTTAGGAGCTAAATCCTACCAAAGTTGTTTTATTTACTGACATATTATATGACAAGCATCGACTTGAGTACGGCCCTTAGACTAGATTCAAACTAGAACAAGCCAGAGTGGTATAGAACAATTGTTTTGAAAGAACATAAGTTCATAATCAATGATTCTGGCTTGTTCAGATTCATATAGCTGGGATGCCTGTTCTTGCAATAGTTTCGTGTATTCGTTAACGAGACGAGGGTAGTCGTCAAGCCGGTGCGCACTAGCATGAGTACAAGATCCTAACGTTTCATTCGCACGCCCTTAGTTCAAGTGTCACCCTTGTTTAATATCATATTGCTAGCAGAGTTCTTCATTCCTGATTTTCTCTCGGTAAAGATCTTTATTTTTTTATACATTTATAAACAAAAGAATAAGTATCTAATCGTTTTAATATTTTTGTTTCTTATTAGGAAAGTTTCATTGTCGTTCATTTGTCGTCGGTCTAAATTTGTCTTACGATATAAGTACAATTTAAATAATAATAAAAATGCATGTCCAGATAGATGAAAAATAATACAAAAAATATTTTAAACATTTTAATGCAGATTTCTATATATCGAGATGACAATATAAATGATATATTCTTATTTACAGTTACTATGATATTTTATTTTTTGCCGTCGTTTAGCCAAGACGATCTTTTAGTGTTTGTTAGTGTCCGCGCGCCGACGACTTAGTCGCACGACTCAGTCGCATCAGTGTCTGTGACGCCTGCGAGCGCGCAGAAACTGTTCGACTAACAGTTGAATCAGAAGTGGATTAATATCCTTGTAGATTAATTTTGCTTTGTCTAGAAGTCGTCAGCGTGCGCTGTACGTTAGATTTACATAAATAATATTATAAACTGTGATTGTTTTCGTCGACATTGTCAAGGTACTACGTGTCAGTCTCCACTTAGTGTAGAAGCCGTTCGGTACTTCGCCGGAGGGTAGTTATAAGTTGTGTTCGTTTACCTCAGAAGTGCCATCGTTCTACAGATTAGCGAGGTGAGCCTCTTCACATCTTCAATTCATATAGAGGCGGTGCGTTACGTTTGATTGTGACTCGTTGCAGCTGGGGACCCTTGATTTAATGTAGTAGCTTTTACGAACATCTCGAGCTATTGACAGTTAACAATCAAAGTAACAACTACCCGCAATGAAGCAATTTCCGTGTACATCCCGGCCCCGCGTTGGGCGCCATCGCGACCCCGCGTTGGGCGCCATCGTGGCCCCGCGTTTGGTGCCAATCCGTACGGTCACAAGTACAGATACTAATGGGTGATAACTTACTACGAAGGCGGTGACTACTATCAAATGTGAATAAACGTATGAAGTACAAAAGAAAACGTAATCATAATAAAAATATAATAATTCGAAATCGGCTTAATGATGAAAGTTAATGTACGATAGTGTTTAAGAAATCGGAATTGAGAGACAATTTCTCAGCTAATTCATTCACAATTACGCGATTATAAATAATAAAATAAAAAGTATATAAATATTTTAAACTAATTAATTATTAGGAAAGTGAGCACGCTCGATTCGCCATAACCTCGTACTTCCGAGAAAAGTGAAATAATAGTGATTATAATGTTATTGTAAGTTTCCTCCGAGCGAGGCGCCGCCCACTGCGCGCGGGCGCGGTGCGACTACCCACACTAGGCACTAGGCAGTACGCGAGACGCGCTCGCAGCGGGCGGACGCGGCGCTGTCCAACGACATCTCGATGATACAAGTTGTGGATATTGTTAACTGATCTATTACATATATACGTGTGTTATGTAGTTAACATTGCGCAGTGTAGTGTGGCATTAGTAGCTAGTTAATATATATTCAATCTTTAAAGTGTATAGGTAACGCTGTTGGATAAATTTCCGGTGTTTTTTCGAATTTTTCTCATCTAAACTATGTATATTGGGGGTAGATACAGATATCTTCTTGTGTCAATTAATAAAAATGTCAGTTTGTGCGTTCGCGGTGGCTAAAGTATGGAAATAAGTTAGGAACTGAATGGATACTTCGAAGTAAAATGTACGTTTCAGACTATGCATAATATAATCGAGTAGAAATGATAAATGAACTGATTTTTAAGAAATGGATTGTGAAATGTTCGTGTGTTTAGGTATGGTAGTGATACGGGATGGGCTGGGGACTAGTGTAGTGAAGGGTGGTGTCTCGGTGTGTGCTAGATAGTGATCGCGAACACACAAGCCACGGTCGTGTCGGCCGCAGCCTGAACGCGTATCGCCTGTTACGTCGATTTAACAAGCTCAATTTTATCGGAACTAAATCTCGATTAGTCGGTACGTATAAGTTAAATGCGTCAATTAAACGAAATGTATGGTTTCCAAAGAAAAGATATATCATTTCACGGTTCGGGCGAGCTCTGGGGGTAGACATAGTTTCCGTCTCGTTTCTTCACTCTTTCTCTCTCTTTCTAAGTTACTTGCCTCTATTGTTGCTCGGGGCGGTGTCGCGTGTGTCGGACACATTCCGGCTAGAGTTAAGTGTTTCTCGTAGAGGGCGGTAGTGTGCGAGTGTCGTACGGCACTGTTTTCTGTTCGTGTTTCTAGGAAGTGGACGTCTGTTGGGATTATCGCTGTCCTCACTCCAGTAGTGTCTCCTCACTGGCTGTACAAAGCGCGTCTCGTCGACACATCGCGACCGCCGCGCCGACACTATGATAGTTATCAATGGAATTCTAGTTAGTTATAATTAACATATTTAAAAATCAATTTTATGGGTATAATTAGATAATTTTTAAATTAAAATTACTGGGAAAATGTTAATGTTGTTATACTGAAGTTGTTACAATATTTGAGAGTATATTAACGTGAATACAAAATAATAATTTTAGTGCGGTAATCATTATCTGGATGAAGTTTATCGCGTGGAAGATAATAAATAGTGCAACGTCGTCCCGATACTTGTAATAGTGCATGGTCGCAGAGTCTGCGGCCGCGTCCTCCGCTCCGGACTGTTCTGTGATACTGAGTGCACACACACCCACACACACGCACGCACGCTTGTAGCACCCGCACGCACCGCACGCCACACGGGCCGAGCACTGTGTCCGTTACAGGTTGTGTCAAATTATATAGAGTCAGTTCAGTAGCGTAGATGTTCCGCGGGCGTCGACACCCGCACCCCGCACCCCGCACCCGCGTACCACTCCCGCACTCTAAAGTCGCAAGTAATGCTGTTACGATTAAGGAATTTCAATGTTGTAGGATAAGGTAGCTAGTTGTCATTCTTCACTGTCGGATCTATCGGAGAGGTTTCAGTTCACGCCGGCGCCGGCGACTCGCACGGCGCCGCGCTCTCATCCTCCCATTTTAATTTTAATAGCTAAATGTTGTTGAATTTGTTGATAGAGTGGTTTATTGTAATTACTATAGGTAGTTTAGTGGGTATACACGCGAAGGTGGCAGCCGTTGGGTGCGCTAGGCTAGAGTAAGGTTCGATACTGTGTTTAGGAAAATGGCTGTGCGTTCAAGTCGAACTCAACATTAAGACATCACCATACGCTTGTTTCTGATGGGCGCGAATCGCACACGACCCCCGCGCGCCCCCCGCGGCGCGCGCTCCACTCACTATCTGTATATAATTGCATAACATTTTTCATTTACGTTATTCTCCTTGCTCATTGTCATCAATTTATTAAAGACTGAGGAATCAACTCGCGCATATTGACATCGTCACGAACGCGTCCCAAACGGTAGGGATTAATTGTAATATATAATTGTTTATTAATCATTAAAATAAAAATTTCGCTCGGTTTCATGTGGGCTCGCCCTCGGGCGTAGTCGTGTGCGATTCCCGCAGTACACTCGCGGTGTTTAACGTTTTGATTGTTACACGTCAGTTTTATTGTTAAAACGCCCAAGTTGAAGATTTCCATTAGTTGGCCGCTGCTGCGAGTGTACGGAGTGAGCGGCGGCGTGGCGCGCGCGCACGCGTGTCCGGCCCGTGGCACGCGCGTGGCGCACTGGCCGACCGGTCAGTCCCGCACGTGGCGCACTGGCCGACCGGTCAGTCCCGCGCGTGGCGCACTGGCCGACCGGTCAGTCCCGCGCGTGGCGCACTGGCCGACCGGTCAGTCCCGCGCGTGGCGCACTGGCCGACCGGTCAGTCCCGCGCGTGGCGCACTGGCCGACCGGTCAGTCCCGCGCATGGCGCACTGGCCGACCGGTCAGTCCCGCGTGTGGCGCACTGGCCGACCGGTCAGTCCCGCGCGTGGCGCACTGGCCGACCGGTCAGTCCCGCGCATGGCGCACTGGCCGACCGGTCAGTCCCGCGCATGGCGCACTGGCCGACCGGTCAGTCCCGCGCATGGCGCACTGGCCGACCGGTCAGTCCCGCGTGTGGCGCACTGGCCGACGGGTCAGTCCCGCGCGGACGCCGCGCCGCCGCGCGCGTGCCGGCCTCTCGGCCTCTCGAGCGCCGATCAGTCGTTGTCTCATCAACCTTTACACATGTTGAGATTGATATGTTATACTAATTCTATTGAATTATAACTTGTTGCGTATTATAAGTATGTATAGAGCGAGCTCCGGCTCCGTACGTTATGTGTAAATGTCATACGTTGATAACATTTGTTGCAGTTCAGTGATGGAATTTTTATTTTTTATTATTAATATTTTTGTTAACTTGGTTTACGATAAACGGGTCTGCAATGTTATGTAACGAGAATATAATTTTTAATTAAGTTTGAATTTAAAAAACAAAAGTTGAATAATAAATATGTTTTGAATTTAAAATTCACTATATTTTAGTCAATGTTTATTATTGTTTAGTTAGTTGTACTGTCAGATTGATTTTTTAATGAAGTGTTATTTTGCAATGTTGTAAATGATAAGAGGTAAAAATGGAAGGTTACAATGTCTTAGTGTTTAAAAGCTCGAAACCAATGGAAAGGTACCTTGAACATTGTCTATATTATATTAACATTAATAAATGCAAAAACTTAATGTGTTAATTTATTAAACTCCGTCCCCTTTGACCGAAACAGTGAGATATTTGTCGTCAGACATTACTTCTATGATACCTAGGTACCGGCACTCCTCTGTGTAGTTCCTCTCACTATCTGCAATTAGGTACCATAAAATGCACTAGCCTTTAGAATTTTTAGCTAGACCAGTCTTTGTGCCTATTCAAAATGGTTAAAAACTATGACCAGTATGAAAGGGAGCTGTGGGTATCAGGCTATGGCTGAGATTTTCGGACTAGCGTACTTAAAACCTTAACTAGATAGAAATGAGCTGAGTTCTTAGGGAGATAATGTTAATTAAACGTCATACATATTCACCTCGCTAGATAATATTCTGCTCAGTTAGGAGGCACACTGACTCGTATAGTCGAAGCACTCTTCCTCTCTCCTATTATTTGCTGTGCCCGACAGGGTTCTTTAACCATTTTAAACCATCATTGTAATACATATGGAATGCAATAAATTATTGAGTACCTATTGAAAGCTAAGACGCTAGACCGTACACTCAATGTATATGTCACCGGACAGTGGAGTGGCAAACGCCGTAAGATTGTAAAATATCGCGTGAAATTGTAAACTTTTTTCTAAATAAGTCGCGGATGTATTGGAAACTATTGACTTTGGATGGGATATACTGTGTAAAAAACGATTTTTACGTAATAATATATACCTATCGACACATCACCATCATCGATGACATACAAAATGTTTTTGAAGTGAAAAATTATTTAGGCGTTGAGCACTTTTCTTGGAATGGGCATAAAATGAAAAAGTCGTCAGATCACTTGACCTGATCGAAAATTCGTAAGACGTCAGGACACGTGACTTGATCGAAAATTCGTAAGACGGATGATTCAAAAATGCACAACGTTAATGTTCAAGTTTTGACTTTTGCCGGCACTCCTGGGAGTGCAACCCGTTTTTTTTTTTTTCATAATAAATCGAGAAAATATAATCTAATCAAGATTTATATATATATTTTTTTTTTTTTTTGGACACAAGCGTGAACAGCAGTGCGATTCTGTAAACATGTCGAAGTGGAGTGATCACAAAGTGAGCTGTTAATCCAAGTAATCAAGATAGAATGACAACACACTTCGTGATCACTACACCCAAGCCTTCCACTTCGACATGTTTACAGAATCGATTGGCAGTACAGACCGCTAGGTTATTGTGTTCTGTGAGTACAGAAGTTTATGTCTGAAACTTGTGTCGCAATTTCTGTTGTTATCTAAACTTAGCTTAAGTATTACAAGTGGACGGGGACGACCAAATCGGAAACATGAGGAATGGCAAGAAAGGAGTCTCGCTCCATTTTGATGAAAACTAATTGCAACATTAGGGTGCCTGTCCATTTGCGCGAAGCGAGGCAGTGGCGCAGTATACGTGTCTGGCATTTTGCTGTACCAGACATACAGCGTACAGTACGAATAATCTAAGTTTACCCATGCGAAGTACGTCGCAATCGATTGCGCAGGATGTCAATTATTTGACAAGAAACATAGAAAAGCGCATGCGCGGGTACGTCGCGTATGCCGTCTCAGTCACTCGTATACGTTTGATGCATACTTGTGTCTCGCTTCCTCAATGCAATACGACTGTTGGTGCGAAAAGTGTTAAACGTTGTTATTGTTTTAATTAATTATTCTGGTTTTTTCTTACTGTTTGACTTGTATTTTGTGTTTTCTTGTAGTGTATGTGTTTGTTGTGTTACTTTGTGATCGTTTTATTGTTATTGCATGCATTTTTTCAAAATTCAAATATAACACGTACACAAAAAAAACATAATCTACGAACGTAACACTTTTCTACGCGATGGACCCTGCGCGGTCGTCACTAACAGCCAACTTCGCATGGGTAAAGTTAGAATATTCGTACTGTACCTATACCATTTTATAGATTTTTATTCATCATATCCAGAGATCGCCTGGGCTCGACTGCGTCAGTGACAGTCGGTACGCAATTATTATGATAGTTTGTAGGAAATTATTTTTTTTTTGGCTGGGTATTATACTACGGTGTAGATGGCATTCATACGCTGATGCGCAGTCGTTAGGTCCTCACGTGTACTGGTGAGAGGCGCACACATGCTGTGGCCTGTGGGTCATAGACACGAAGATCGGTACGGTACCGTCTACTATGAACCTCAACATCTGGAGACTCTTTGCTTCGGCCGTCAAGAGTGGGGTGTTTTTTTTTTTCAGATTAGGTACTCATGGTAACGCGAGCCCAGCCTGCCTTAGCTGATGGCTTCCCTGATTGTGTAGAGTCTTCATTTGGAAGAAAACTGGATGAAGGGGTCCAACAAAACAAGTAATACGCTGATTATCATTTTTATTATCAAAAATGTCACTTGGATACATAATATAAAGTTCACGCAAAAATGAGATTTCGTACAAAAATACGAAGAAATGGACGGAATTTCTTAGTTCAGATCACACGATAATTCAGTAAAAAACTTAGATAACTAAATATAAAATACTTATGTAAAATAATGATAAAAATAAGAACAATAGCTGCCAAGTGATAGACATACAAAATAGATAATTCCTAAACATTGCACTAGGGCTGGCACATTACAGTTTTATACGCTTACACATGATTTTTAAGCAGAGGCACGAATATTTAAATTCATTAGAGTAGAACTTTTTCTGCTTGGGTGAACTCGACCCTATAAGAACCGCTGTAGCTTTACGCTAGATACGCTTTTGAATGCAAGCGTAGGGAAAGTTTGTACAAAGTGTCAACTATTTCTGTCGTTTTTCGCTTAATCCGACTCGTCTGATTGGTATTTTTAAATTGATCTAGATAGGTCACAGGATATGTTCTAAATTAACAGTGGACATCATAGTTATTATATTTTTAAACTAGCTGATCTGGCAAACGTTGTTTTGCCATAAAAAAATTGCCTACGATCTACTCTCAGACCTATCTATACAAAAAAAAAATGCACATGAAATCGGTCCAGCCGTTTCGGAGGAGGTTATATTTAAGACTAGCTGAAGCCCGCGGCTTCGCCCGAGTCAATGTCTTCGTTGAAAACTCCCAGAAGGTTTATTTTTTTCCGACACCTACAACAAATATCATTATATTTTATAATTTTAGCCCATGTACAAAAAAACTTGACAAATTATATACTCAAACCTTTGAGAACCACTATTATCCATTGGTGAAAACAGCATGGAAATCGGTGCAGTTTTAGAGTTTATCGTGAACAGACAGAAACAGACGCGGCGGTGGACTTTGTTTTATAATATGGACTTTGTTTTATATAACTTTCGCATTTACCTATAATATTAGTTACGTATCACTAATAACTTTGTGACGTAACGTTTGTGAGGATGGATGTTTGTTACTCTTTCACGTCAGAATGCCTGAAAGAATCTTCATGAAATTTGGCACAAATTTGGTCATTCATGCAAGCGAGGCCGCGGATGACAGCTAGTATTAGATAAATTCGGTCCGATCTTTGCAAACCAAAGAATTTTAATTGAGATTCTTTCCAATTAGGTACCTAGTTTTAAAAGGTATTATACAGACAGATTAAACACATAAATGGATCCGCAGATTAATTGTAAAAAGTGCGAAAAGAGACATTATTTGATTATCTGTTTATATAACAGATCATGGATATAAATTGATTGACTTATATACAGATATACTTATTTTATCTAACTTAATTATATTCTTATAAACTAGGTACATAAAGTTATGTTTAAATTGTTTCAAAACTGCAGTGGACTGATAGAAGAAAGTATATCTAATGGCCGCCGCACGCCAAATTAAAAACAATAAAAACACGCAAATCTTTGTGCTAATTAATCGATAAATTCGCCATGATTTTTACAAGCATTCACGCCAAACTTAATTTCAAGAATTAGGTAGTTAATCTTTCGAGCAAATACTGTAGACACATACGCATTCGTACAGACTTATTAATAGGTGCTCTTAGGCTGCGTTTCAGCCAGAGATATGCGAAGATGCCTCGATGTAGAACCAATAAAATCGCTCCATTTACCTAGCTTCGCTCAAAGCAAGCGATTCTATTGGTTCTTAACAAACATATCCCTCGGTTCGCATCCTCACACTCTTCTGTTGGAAACGCACCCTCCTAACACTACCCTCAATTCACATGACAGTTTGAGCTGATGTCATCCGAGTCGAAAAACCTTTGAACATGCAGGTATACCCGTTGTCTATACCCACTTTTTACATTCAATCAGTTCACTACAGCTTCAAGCCTTCATAGGAGCTTTAAAATGTCTGAAAGCTTCTCTCAAGATGTTTATAAATTACAGTTACCGAGATGAGTAGGTGATCATTTCTACCTGCAATAAAACAGGATTAACATCAATTTTTATGGTCGTCAGCATTCTAAAACTCCTTGTATATGCTTCTCTTATAAAATATTGAAGTCTTCCATACTAGTTTACTTATGACTAATATATTTATTATAAAGTTATGTTTACAAGCTATGTTTACGAGAAGGTAACAAGTGTTCGAGGACAGTCACCTATGTATAGCGTCCACTACAATGTGCTATTATAAAATCTACATACCTATTGTTAATATACTTGGTTAGTAAGCGCAAACTGACGAAATATAATGTACGAGGTTAATAAGTTAAAATATTATCCAATACTTGATATTTACTACTTATAGAAAAACTACAGAAAAATAAATTCCTATAAATGCATTCACTATTTATCAGATCATTTTAATAGGTACTCTGAGCCGCAAAATTATAGTTTTAAGGTTTAATTTGCTTAGCTTAGCTGCCATTTTGTTTCAAAACCTTTAGCTGTAAAGAGTAATCAGCCATTCACTGTGAGCCAATGCCTTATTAGTTATTATAGAAGTCGTGAGCGGTCGACAGTGCGTGATCATTTGTTCCGCGTGACTACTGCCGCTAGTCGCGTCGATATTAACATGAATACAGAAGAAAAAATACTTATGCATATTAATAAAGAGGTCAAAAAGAATGTCTTTCAACATAGATCAATTCCTTTACAGTAAAATATTGCGATTTTTATCCTAAATATCATTGCCGCTGACTCCACCTCATACATCCGAGTATCAAATATAACTCTTTGGATCCTAAAAAAACTACATTTTGGTTAGTTTCTTAAATACTATGAGACGATTTCGTACTGCGGTACGTGCGGTTCGAAATCGAAACCATTGTAGTGAGTAAAGCTGAGACTCCTGCAGCCGGGAGCGTCGGCGAATGGCTTGAGTTCGTGCGCGAGGCTGGGGAAGGCGGGGCGCTCGTCGGGGTCCACCTGCCAGCACTGCAGGCACAGCTGGAACAACTCGTCGCCCACGTACGACGGCTGCGAGGGCCGCATGCCGCGCAGGATGCGGGCCGCGACGTCCTTGTTAGCGCTGTGGAAATATGGAGTGGCGCCAATCGTCAGCGCCTCCCACATGAGGATACCGAACGACCACACATCGGCCTTAGGGTTGAACCTCGTCTGTCGCAGCATCTCGTGGGACGTCCATCTGGTGTAATCTGGTGTTTCATGCAGGGGTCTCATGTGAGATAGCCCAAAACCGGACACTTTGGCAACGCCGTTGTCTGCGATCGCGATGTTACGACAGCTGAGACGTTTGTGCAGAATCTTCTTACTGTGCAAGTATTCCATACCTCGAGCTATATCAACAAAGTACTGAAGCAGTCTGTTTTCAGGTATAAGACAAAACTTGTTATTTTGAAGATCCCTGTGTCTGCCCTGAAGAAGCAAGTCCTTCAAGGTGTGCTTATTGTCTTCTAGGACTACAAATAAGGTTGTATTGGTTTCACAGAAGCCTATGAGTGAGATCACATTCTCATGTTCATTGGACTTGATGAGCTGGTCTAGTTCCTGCAGCATCTGCTTCTTGTCTGGTCTCTCCAGCTCCCTGTCAGCCACCACTTGCACAAGCCCTTGTGTTTGTGCCCCGTGCTGTTGAACTTTCCCTCTAGTAAACTTTCCATAGCTACCAACACCTACTATACAGGAAATATCTATGTCTATCAGATTTCTTGGTATGTTCCATAGTTTTCTTTTTAAATTGCTGTAATAATCTACTCTTGCATCATCTTCCTGAAGGAAACTTGAGTTCTCAATCTCCATGCATGGTTCGCTCATACTCAAAGGCATAGACTGGGAGCTTCTCTGTGACCGTACTATCTGTATCCTCTTTCTCAGGATAATGAGCAGCCCCACACCAATCAGCAGTAGTACCACACTGATAGCAATAGCTGCTCCAAGTGCTATCACCATCGGAGAAGTCTCTTCAGGCTCATTGATATTCAAAATAATTTTCTTAGCTGATTCTGCATACCGGATTCTTTTCACAAAGTTTTTCTCACTAACAACACCTAATGACACATCTATGTCATTTGTCAGTGGTAGGGGAGCATTGTAGAAGCCATTGTAAGTATGTCTGTCACCTATGATGAAGTCATGCTCAATATCATCTGGGTCCAACTCAGCAGTTATGTAGTAAGGGAGACCATTTTCAGTGGCATATGTATGGTTCCCAAGGGTAGCAACGATAAACCCTTGCTGGTACAACTCAATGGAGACAACAATTCTGTACATAGTTACAGGACCATTGACATTCTTAGCTTCAGGGATGTGCACCACCATTCTGTCTCCCTTCCTCTCCCTGATCTCTATGTCAGGTGGGCTCGGGTCTGGAGTTCCTATCACTGTCTCCACTGTAGTTGTAATATTAGGTCCTTCAAAACCATTGTTGACTGCAACCACTCCAATTTCATATTTAGAACCTGGTTGTAAGTTTAGTAGTTCAGTGTAAAGGGTTTCATTTGACACTCTCCATTCAAGATCAATGAGTGCAGCATCCGTGTAGGTCTCCAGAACAATAGCTCTTATTATATAATCAGATATGGATGAGTATGCACTAGGGGCGGACCAGTGCATCCTAACAGTTGTTTCCGTTATGTTGGTAACATTGATAGATGATGGTGGTCCAGGGGAGAAAACATCAGTGTCGTACACACTTGCGGCGTTCTCTCCGCCGCATTTTTGACTGTCATTCTTAGGGCATTGAGTACCACAAGAATCTAGAGGCAGTTGGAAATTTCCGGGCGCGTTTCCGCAGAAACACGTCGACTCGTCTCCTAGGATAGCGTACTTGTAGTATACTTGCTCGCACGCCGACAAACAGACGTCCACGGATTGTCCGGTGTGAGTGTTGAGCACATTCTCAACCATCAGCTTGTAGCAGCCGATGTAGTCGCCTCGGTCGCCGCTGCACCCCCACCAACACAACAATAACAACACCAATATGTAACACTGTCTCTCCATTGTGTTCCAATGGGTAATTGACTCATTCAAGCCCACTTGACGTTTTTTAAACGCCCAAAACAATTTCGTTTCTCAGAACTCCCGTTTTTGGAACTGGAAATTCACAGCTGTAGAGTATTTATAGAACATGACATACATCATTGTGTACCACTGGAACTTAATAATTAAGTAAACTTCCGAAAAAATTGTACATAATGTACCGCGTTGCTTGTTGGATCGTTCGTTATTATTTTGACAGATAACAACAGGTGTTGCTGAATTTATGAATTTCTTGTTTTCTGAAATTCTGACATTCGTATGAAAAATTATAATTTTATTTTGTTTATTGGCTATTTTCTACAAAAATAAGAATATAATTTAGAAAAAAAAATAGCACACACAGTTAGAGTCTGGCCACGCTAACTTTGCAGAAGTAAGAAAATCTATGGAATTCGAAAATCTATAGATGGTAACCCCCGACTATTCCTAGAGCCGAGTAGACAGCCAAATAAATATTTAAACTGGCAACCTAATCTCAAAAATGCCAATTTCTCTTTTTAAATTTTGACAAAATACGAATACATTTGTGTACATCCACCTTAGCAGACTTTCCGTGAGGCCGCAAAACTGCTAAGGATGTGACAGTACATGAAATATATGACAAATTGAAGGAGAACTACTAAGACCTACAAGCCTAACAGTCCCTACGACCCTAAGCCCTATAAGCCCTGCAGCCCTAACCTATCATATGCCTAGTAGGTGATAAATACATATATAAATACGTTCAGGAAGTCTGCACCATGCGACCTGAGGTTACAGACGGATAGTAGACAGGAATTCCAGGTTCGGGAAGGGTACACTCACTGCCAGTCCCGCAGACTCACGAGACTGATCAAAGATGGCTAAAGGTGTCTTGGCCACAGTGAGGGGTAATGAGACAAGAATTTAAAATTCAAATCTGATTTATTTACAATATGTTCCAGCTTAAGTACTACTTTTTCTTAACACACACTATTACACAAAATGTTTGTGTTCCATGCGTGTAAAATGCAACCAAATGAATATTTTAAGTAGGGCGCGCGTGAGCCGGGCAGAGTGCTGAGTCAATGTCCAAAGGTACCATTGAACAATTTGTATTTTTCGTAGCATGTTTGCCAAGGTAATTTTGGTCTTCACATAATTTTCGTGCTTCATAATCATAATATATGATGTGTACCTTGTCTGTCTCATGAAGGTATACCTTCATGGTCTGTCTGCACAGACCACATAGAGGCTTCTGTCTGTCAAGTTTGTCATTATTTGTCAATGACGTCAACGTCAAACAAGCAAGCAAGTTTGAAATTTTGTAAACGTTAAACGGCCGAAAGAAAGCGGAAAGGAATTTATTAATGTGATGTAAACAGTGTGGATAAACATTAAAAATACTGTAATAAACGCAAATATTTTACAAAACATGTCTACCAGATCCGGGAAACGTAAGTTTTATAATGGTTTCATTGTGTGCATCTGTACCAGACGCGTCAGAATAACTGAGTTTTCCGCGCATTTCAGGGATTCACACTTCTTTACTTGAGGACACAGGCACGATGGAGCAAGAGCGGGCTGTGAAAACTGAAAGGAAGACTCGGAGTAAGCGAGCGAAAGAGAACTTGGACGAAGTAGGAGTCTCAATATTTAAAAATAAGAAACGTAACAATTACGTGAGTTACCCAGCTGACAATGAAACACTCGGAGATACCGCGTCTAAACAGGAGGTTGAGACGCAACCAGGCAGGACTTTACGTAAAAATGCTCTCAAAGAACATAATCCAATTGAAAACAGTGATCAGTTAGAGACGCAGTCTCAGGCGAAAAATCTTATAAGAAAGTCGCGCCGTTATAAGGGAGTGGATGACACTGAGGAAACCGAAGACCTCGAAAATGTACCAGCTGAGGTTGAACAAGTGCCAAAATCTAAGAAAGGTAAGAAAAAGAAGAAAGTGGAGGCTACAATTGAAAATGCTCCTACTGAAGATGCACCTCTCATAGCAGAGGAACCTGCTAAGAAGTCCAAAAAGAAGAAGAAGAAGAAAGGGAAAAAGACCAGTTCCATAATTGTTGAGGATGTCCCACAAAATGATAATTCTAACAACCCCCTACTGAATAGGAGTAATATGTCTGGTGACTCATTCCATAGCGCTGCGGGCAGCCCTTTAAAAAATGGAAATATAAATTCAGAAAAAGTAATTATCATATCTGAAAAAACTGAAGAAATTAATAAACCTTCAAAAACCAACATAAAAAATAACAAAAAAAATAGGAACAACAGTATGTTTGACAAAAATAATGTAGTACTAGACATGTCTATGGATAAAGGTGAAGAAAATAAAAATAACAACAAAAAGACTAAAACAAGGAAGTCTGTTGCTGAAGAGACTACCATAGACCAATGTTTTGTCTCAGTGGCTAGAGATAATCTTGAAAAAGGTCTTGAAGATATTTTGAATAATTCTAATTTGTCCACTGGAAAAGTAAAGAGAAGGAAATCTAACACAAAAGATGCCACATTTGAGAAAAGTAATATTTCAACAAACCTTGAAAAGGATGTGGAAAGTAATTTAAATGATTCCAAAGTTGTACAGTCAAAGAGAAGAAAATCAAATGTAAAAAATCTGAATGAATTATCACATCATTCACAGCTAGAGAATATGTTAGAAGATGTTAATAATGGAACTTTTGACAAGGGACTGAGAAGAAGAAGCTCTGCTGTAAAAGATATTACTTTTGACAAAAATAATGCATCTATTGCAAAAGAAATAAATGATGATATGGATGTTTCCAATACTTCTAACAAACACCGCAAAACTAGAAGATCGTTGGTTAAAGACGGCACATTTGATAACAGTAACACATCTGTTGCAAAAGAAATAGATGATGATATGGATGTTTCCAATATTTCTAACAAACTTCACAAAACCAGAAAACCCATGGTGAAAGATAGCACATTTGATAAGAGTAACACATCTGTTGCAAAAGAAATAGATGAAAGCAATGATGTTTCCAATATTTCTAACAAACTTCACAAAACCAGAAAACCCATGGTGAAAGATAGCACATTTGATAAGAGTAACACATCTGTTGCAAAAGAAATAGATGAAAGCAATGATGTTTCCAATATTTCTAACAAACTTCACAAAACCAGAAAATCTGTGGTGAAAGATAGCACATTTGATAAGAGTAACACATCTGTTGCAAAAGAAATAGATGAAAGCAATGATGTTTCCAATATTTCTAACAAACTTCACAAAACCAGAAAATCTGTGGTGAAAGATAGCACATTTGATAAGAGTAACACATCTATCGCAAAAGAAATTATTGAAAACAATGATGAAAATGATATTTCAACTATTTCTAATAAACATCATAAAACTAGAAGATCTATAATCAAAGACAGCACATTCGAAAAGAGCAATGCATCAATTGCAAATGAAGATTTAACTGTAGAAATAGATTTAAATGTTTCTAAAAAACAATCAAAAGCTAAAAAATCTATTCTTAAAGATTCTACATTTGACAAAAGCAATGCTTCCATAATAAACGAAAACAATATTGAGAAAGATGAAGAACCAGTCAATGTATCAAATAAACAGCTAGGGAGAAGGAAATCAAACATAAAAGATTCAACTTTTGATAAACATGAAACTTTACTTAACACAACATTTGAAAAAGAAACAGAGGAAGGCAAAAAAACTGTAAAAGATTCTACATTCAACAAAAGTAAAGATACACATCTAGATGCAACTTATGAAAAAGATCAAATGCCTTCATCAACTTCGAAACAAAAAGAAAAGAAATCCAGTGAGAACACAACTTATGATAAAACTGACAAAACTAGAGACACAACATTTGAAAAAGATAACTCCTCATCTTTTGATGCTTTCAAAAAAGGGGCAATGACCAGAAAATCAAGTATCAGAGATGCATCTTTCGATAAAGGTAACTTTTCCATCACCAGTATAACTAAGGAAGACTTTGAAAAGGACAACAATATCATCTCCAGTTCAGCCACAAAGAGGAGGTCTCTTAGACACACTTTTGATAAGAATGATACTATTTCAGAGGATGTTGTCAATACAACTTATGAGAAACCAGAAAATACTGATAATGACCTGAAAAGGAAGTCACCAAGACTATCAAAAACACCAGATATTCAGATGGTACTGAATACCACATTTGAGAAAGACAACACTAATGAAGGAAAAGAAAACCTCATCTCTAGTTCAAACTCAAAGAACTCCCTTATTAGTTCTGACAACAGTAGTGTTACGGACAAGTCCGATATCTCCCGTATCAGTATAACAAGTGATGATACCTCAGCAGAAAACATTGAGAACATAGTCAATACTACTCCGCTACTCATAGAAAGCAGTATCGACGAGTCTCAAATCTCCATCACAAAACCAGAGAGTCCAAAACCCCAAACTCCTTTGAAAAGAGAAGGGACGTTTACCAAAGATGCCCCGGAGCAATCAGAAACTGAATTAGAGACTCCAACTAAACGTAAATCAGTCCCCACAGCAGGTTGTACTCCGTACCATGTTTCCAAGAGTTCCCAGAAGAAGACTATGTTGAATGTGACTCGGTCATTGGAGAAGGGTGTTCGTGCTAGTGTAGACCCTGTTCCGAGGCTGACCAGGGTCATGTTCTGCAGCCCGGTGGACAACCCAGTCACATTTACACAGGAGAAGAGGAAAATCATCAAGTCGAACCTCAAAGGTTCCAACAAGAGCTTCGTTTTTGATGAGAATGGTGAGTGTTAATTTATAATTCTTAATACTAGCTTTTTCCGCATTTTCGCTCCCTTGTGGCATGTTCACAGGAAAGTTGCTTTATTTTCGGGATACAAAATTAATTAAATAATTAAGATTTTTAATGTTATGTGACTATACATTTTTTTTGTCGATGTTGGTTGCTGACATGTTGTCTGAATGTTGATTGGTCGGAGAGCTGTGAAACTAGCCTTACACTACACCGTTTCGTTACAGCGTCAATGTCCCGGCCGGCCCGCAAGCGCTCTTACACCCAGAATGACGCCGACGACGCCCGCGTCAAGCGCTCGCGCCTCGCCGAAGATCTGCAGCACTCGGTAGACCGCCTGTCCAGACCCAGGACTTCCAGTGCCACAGGTCAGTTCTGCTTTGTCTTTAATAACCGATATCGCGCGGACACTAAGCCGCCCCATCTTGTTCTATCCATGACTCAACTTTGTTGCATGTTGTTTAGCCACCATCACATTTAGCACAGTTTGTCGTCGTGAAGCTCAGTGACTTTCTTAATATCAAAAACAAAATAAAGACAAAGTTGTCCTGCTGAATCAACTTATGTCGTGAATCGTGATGTTCTCTAGGAATGAAAAACGTTTCATAATTTCTTGTTAGGGTATCTACGAAGGGATATTAGGCAAAGGTACTTTACTGCAAGTTTATCTGGCTCCTACTATAGGTAGGACAGTAGTTAGTATCTACGTCTCTTTCCTAAAATCCAGTCACTCTCCATCGAAAGTCGATCCATAAAGCCAGAGGGTGATACCTAACGCTTTCCAATTGCCCGCTTGCTGTGCTACTTTCAATCGTTATAATTTTCCCTTACCTAGCTCTGTAATTAGGGTTTGGCGTTCGTTATTTCCATTTCAAGACTTTCAGACTAGCTGCCAAGCGTCTGTTAATTAGTAAATTCGGCGAGAAAGATTTCCATTTAGGGCCATTTTCCATTAAGTTTGCTTGGCGTATAAAGGTAGGCGCTTTTCATTAAACAAAATATAATATACTAAGAATTCGTAGGTAAGTCGTAACGCAGCTAGATAAGTTCCTGATGGCAAGTTCGGAAACCCAACTGGCTTATTGGGTCTGTTTAAGAGTGGTTTAAATAGCTGAGCTCTTAACAATGGTATGGCTGTATGACTGGTGACTACTGCACCAAACTGCTTGAAACGTGACTTGGCGAATCTAAAAACGTGTTCCGTCTCCAGACGTTTTGGCGTCAGAGTGTGCCAAATAAATACATATTCAATACCAGCTACTCTCTAAAATATGAATCACCTTCTGGAGAGACGGGTAAAACGGCACTTCGACCTTACACAAAACCAAATTAAAGGTCCTCGTCGCGCCTGCTACTCCCAGTTCTCCTTTCTTCTAGGAAACACCTGCGGGTCTATAAAAGCCACTATAAAAGAATCATATTAGGAGTCCGTAAATTAAATTTTCATCTTTATCGTTAAAGCATTAGGTTCAACTTTGATTGGGAAAATTTTAGTTTCGGGGAGCTTGATGTGCTGGCCAATTTTACTAACGTGGCCTTTTTAGACCTGCTGTAATCTACCTTTACTAATATTACAAATTGTTAAATTAAACATTGCCAAGTAGTTCGATTAGTCATAGCTGATAAGGTTATTAACGCTGCGTGCCCTTATCACCGCCGTCACCTCGACACCTCGCCAGCTGCTACTTTGTCGATAACGGCTGTAATAACCCTGTTCTATTGTTACAACTATATTTCAATGTTTAATGGCTGTAGAAATATTTTTTTGTGGCCTGGACTTGCAATATAGTTGACATGATTATCACTTCATGGTAGTTCTGTAAAAGCAATTTATTTGTGTTTGTGCTCCTTATATTATTAAAGCCAAAATAGAAAAGTAATATTTTTTTTCTGTACTGTTTAATTTTTGATAACACAAAAACAATTTGCAATCAGAATTTTTTGATGTACAGAGGCGAGCTTAGCTTAAAATTTCTCGCATCCTCAAAGGTGTCGCAACGGTCGGTTAAAAATATTATAGAATTCACTGAGTAATAGCCTACATTTGTTTTGATAAAACCATTTTCCTGTAAAGCATACCCAACCGCTCCGTAAAAACTGAATGGAAATTCCAAAATGATTAGTTTCATATCAACTCATGATGTTGAAAAATTTCAATTGTCAAGTTACCTTGACTTGCTTTCTACATTTTACACACTCATCATGAACTCTTACTTCACAGCTAAACTATCGGTGGTGACCCCAAAGAAGCCCTCCACCCCATCTAAGCCGAAGTCTGAAGGTAAGCCGCCGCGCACCAAGCTGCCAAACTTCGCGGCTCTGCACCAGAAGCAGTTCGACAGGATGGAGTCGCTGAACGAGTGCCAGGAGCGGAGGGCCAAGAGGGCCAAGCAGCTGCTGACGCCCACTGCGCCTCCTGGCCTGCTTGAGAGGATCAGTCCTAAGAGTAAGGAGGTTTTATTATATTTGTGTAGTTTAATAGACGTCGCCGTCGAGGTTGACCGTGGCGAAGGTAGTGTGACTATTTTCAAAAGAGTCACCGCGGCCCTGGAACACAAATTAAGGCATTAGGAGGAACACGGATGCGAGCGGAGCGACAAAAACATTCTAACAAAAATAAATAAATAGAAGGCTATTATCTCCTGGATGACTATGCTACTACTTGGCTAAGTACGGAACTGGATTACTTGCGACTTCTTGGGGTTGGAAAAATCATCAGTCAGTCACCATAAGGTCAAGCTAACTTCCATATTTAATTCCGCCAAGCCCGTTCCATCATCGGACCACAAGACGAACGGCGATGCGCCACCGGTACATGTTGGACATCCCACCCACACGCACAAAACGTTTTGCGAGCACATTCATAGTGAATGAGTCACATTCAAAGGAGTGGAATTCCCTGCCTGAGTCTGTGTTTCCTGATAGCTACAACCTGGGAATGTTTAAGGCGGGGTTGCAGTACTTTTTAAGATTTTTGAACGTCTAAAAATCTAATTAATTATGAGTTTTTTAATAAATAAAAATCATTACATAAAAATTGAACATACCCTCTTGTAAATCGTAAAGATAGAAACGCGATTTAGAATGATTGGCTCGATACTTTTTTTATATAACATGACACTAAATTTCAATTTTAAACGTGTACTGCTAAGAGATTTTATCACGAATATATATAAAAGTTATATCAATAGATAGAGCTTTTTATTTTGAAGTAAATGTTGAAACCATATTGTATTATTTCTTTATCAGTTTTCGCCAAGAAGAAAAAACAATCAAAATTTAGGTATTATTTCGCTCGCCGGACAGTCGCTGTTGTTCGTCAAAAAACACAGTACTGCAACCTCGCCTTAGGTCAAGCGTGAATAGGTTACTTCTAGGCAAGCGTCTCCATCTTAGACCGCATCATCGCTTACCATCAGGTGAGATGGTGATCAAGCGCGTGCATATCAATAGTAAAAAAAAATAGTTAGGTTGCAGTAGTGACAAACAGGATACTGCTATCACACCTATCTGTCAGTTTTATCATCATCCACAACTCCACCTCGCCACTGCTGAGCACAGGCCTCTCTTTTCTCGTGCCAATCCTCATGTTCCTGTGACAGCCTCATCCAAGTTCTACCTGCGATGGCAACAATGTCATCCGTCGCTGGACAACCGGCATTTCTTCTTCCAGTCCTCGAACAACACTTGGTCACCATTAATTGCATGAGAGTTTACATGTGTGTGCTTTGCATACAAAATGGTAGTGTATCGCTGTCAGTGTGTTTGTTCGTATATTTCTTATCCGTAAAACAATTTTAAGCTTCATTCATCATGGGATTGTTTTTTCTTTTGATGTGCGTTTAGTCATGTAGCGGCATTAATACCGCCACAACAAAATCCAGCGAAATAAATCTTCATCCCAACAAAAAGAACCGCGCGCATCGAACTAAAATCCTGAATCGCGCAAGTAGTTTACCATGCTATTTGAACATATACATCGCCCGAATATCACCATCACGCAGTAGCCCGCCAGGCACAACAACAAGGATCCTCCCTTTATGCAATGGAGGTTTGCGGGGCTTTAATATCTGTACCGCATACCTCCAAAGTCACATCTACGATGGCGAACTTTCGGTTTGAATTTTCTCTCGACTCAAAGACCCTCACGTTATAGCAATCAGAAAACACAAGCTGCGGCAGGGAATTCCACTCTTTTTACACGCAAAATATTCGCTTTCCAAACATTTTTTTGCTTGTACGTTTGGAAAATTCACATTTCACTTTAGTTATAACGAATTAAAACAAAAGCTTTATTAAAACCCATTCCAATAATCCTATTCATAATATCTTACGTTATCATATCGATTACCAATCGTACTCGGTGCGTCACAAGCTGTAATCGAGATACCAATATATGGGCTCCCTATTAGAGGACTATCTTATCATATCGAACATGTGGGTAGGCACAACTGACACGTGTCGCCTATCTGTGTTCACGTATTTTGGAAGGAAAAACACAACATTTTGTATCAGTTTTCTTTCGGTGAAATTAAATTGAGTCACTGTAGTGTTATGTCGTAGTTTTGAGTAGGAAGTTTCTGATATCATGTAAGATGCCGCGTATAGTAGTGAATCATATTCATTCTTAATTCATTTATTTAAACATATAATTATACTTTATTGTACACCAAAATAAATAAAAAAAACATAAAACTAAAAAATATACAATTGGCGGCCTTATCGCATTCCACGATCTCTTCCAGGCAACCCAATGCGCTTAAAAGGAAAATATAAATCAGTATCATAAGATTATATATATACGATGATGCCATCGACAATAGCCGGGGTTGGCAACCAACTCGAAGTTAAAGGACATCTCTGGTTTGAGAAGGGTGTCTAATACAAACATATATTTTTAATAGCTGATGATTTAAGAATTTTTTTATAGTAATTTATAAATTGATCTAAATAAGTGTAATAATAGTGATATAAATAATTTTAAATGTTTGCATGCCGATTGGTAAAATGTGGCTGGGCTAAATGTAATCTTAAGAACTACTATGTATTACCCATATTTGCAAAATAATATTCTATTCTATTCTATTCTATCATATTTGTTATTAAACCTTTGGTAAACAACCAACTCTGAGATAACCAGTTTATGCAGGCAGATTTTAATAAATTATACTAAATAGTTCGGTGCGGGCCTATTGGAACTCTGGCACTGGACTCGGCAAGCGTTGGTTTACCAAATAAAAAAAATAAGTTCCTTAAGACCTATTCTCAGACCTACTGAGCATACACAAAAAAAAAACATAAAAATCAGTCGACCAGTTTTGGAGGAATTCGATACCAAACACCATGACACGAGATTTTACTGTTAATAGATAATTATGCCTGCCGCTGAAGCAACTAGACTCACTGATACTACTCATCTAGTATTCCCTAAGCTGAGTCCCCTTTCCACCCGTGTTTGCACCATAAAAACTGGTTTAGGCCTGTAGAAAAACGTCATTCTGCATGCAGCTTTAGAGCTTAATTTACTTTGCCGAGTAAATGTACCTTTTTTTTCTGTTAATAGGCTCATGTTTGACCACGATGTCACTTGATGGGTCGAACATGATGCACGCTTGCCTACAAGTAACCTATTCACTGTTGACTTAAAGACTCTCAGGTTGTGGCGATCAGGAAACAGACTCGGGGAGAGAATTCCACTCCTTAGCTGTACGCCGTATGAAAGTATTCCCAAAATTATTTATTGATTTATTTATTGTACACCAAATTTAAAATACGTACAGAAAATCTTAATCTAACAAAACACAATTGGCGGCCTTATCGCATTCCGCGATCTCTTCCAGGCAACCTGGAATGGAAAGTAATAGCCTGGACACAAAATGGGGTTGCACTTGGTTCAAATATAAAGTTACATAGAAAAGCAAAACAAACAAAAATACAGCATTACATTAAAACTACTATAATAGATACATAAATACATACCTACATATTTAATATAAAAGTAAGAAAATTATATAAAAAAACAATTTTGCAATTACAAATAGAATGGTTATACGTATCGTAAGGGTGGGATGTCCACCAAAGCAATTATAAAAATTATACTCATTACAATGAAACGCTTACGTAACAAAGCGTGAATTATAAACCTCGCCTTTAGCCTAATGAACTAATCTAAGCCTAAGCCTACAGGAAATGATCTAAACCCATTGTTCTTTTATTATAAAATCTATGTTTAATGTCAACTAACTTGTAGAGCTCACACTTACCTACTCAAACAAGACGTGGTACGCGTTACAGATGGGTAAATCCGGACTTGAAGATTTAAATATTCGAATCCGTAAGCGGATCTGATTCCTTATCAACTCCTTTCAAATCTTATTAAATCCGACTCGGAACGGAACCGAATGCATGGCCGGTTCGGTTTATAAAACAGTGCCAACATGAACTTATATATCATATCATTAGTCATTACGTTACAATGAAATTGATTAAATGTTATTGAGTAATCTATAATAATAGAAAATGCATGTCGCATTCTAAAAAACAACATGCCCGAACAAAAAGAATGCCTACTTTCGTGTATTTCGATCAAATCCTGAGCTAAAAGAATCAAATTATCCGAAGAACAAATCACTGGATTTGTATTGAAACAAGCGAGTCTGGAGTGATTTGGTTTGGGGAATTCAAAGGAGTCGAAGAGCCGATAAGCGGAGTCGGTACCGATAGCGGAGCCGGATTTAGTGATTCGGATCACTCCCCGGAGTCGAGATTACCCATCTCCTACGCGTGTAACAGCACCCCCACTTAATGCGGATGTCACACGACATCCGGTGAAGTTGGTTAATTAAGTGCAAGAGCGGATCATCTGTTACTGTATCGTGTATGTGAGCAAGATTGAAATAAACAAAGCTTTGGATTTACTTGCACTACAACATGGAACTAGCACTAAAACCCGATTTACACTTGAATAAGTACAGTAGCGAGTTAAGAACTCAGACAGTAACGTAATAAGTAGTAAGTTGTAAGTAGCATCCAAACGGGCGGAGTGAGTTGTTATAAGTTGCCGAGAAGAAGACTAGTCGCGTCACTTTACAAATAGGTTAGATTCCATCATCCACAAATTGCAAAACTAAATATAGTCCGTCAGTTAGAGTAATGAAAAATAATGGACACTTTTTTTTGTTTTTGTAAATCAATGAATATTGACAAAGATAATCAACGCATCAAAACTCGGGAGTGGGGGCTCGTGACGTCACGACTCACTAAAAATTATGCGAAGGTGTGACGTATTGAGAATTTGAAAAGCGTCGTAACTTCGTCAATTTTGGTTCCCGTAACAAAAGAAAAAACACGGGTCAAATATTTTTTCATAATCTAACTGACGGACTAATTAGATTTTTTCAGGACACAAGCCCATTTATGAACTGTACTAAACGCGCCCCTCTACATACCGGCCAGTTAAGATGGTGGGGCGCGGGAGACGTGAGAGAGGGGGCTACTTCGCACTGGGCTCGCCAAAAAAATAGGATCGCGATCTATTCAACTCAACTTAATCAACAACTTACTACTTAACTCGCTTTTGCCGTTCAAACAACATTAACAACTTAACTCGCCGATGACGCAATTTGACTCGCTACTGTACTTATTGAATTGTAAATCGTCCATTAGACAGCGACTTCGTCCGATTTTTGACAGATTCAAGGGAATGTAGACCTAAGACCCATTTAAACTCGATACCTCCATGCATTCCCGAGATCTTGACAGTCAGACTGATGGACAGGACAATAAAGTGACTAAGGTATTTTGGGATGGACAGGACAATAAAGTGACTCTATAAGGTATTTTGGTACGAACCCTAAAAACTGACTTTATTCAAATGACGTATAAAAAGTGCTAATTCCCAAAATCAGCACTTTAACGTTACAAGAGACAAGTCCTCAAACCGCTGCTTTTCTCCTTTTTTATCGTTTAAAAGCTGGTTAGAATTAGCGCAATAAACTCCTCAACAACATTAATTTGTCCAAGAAGAGAGATTCCTCATCTACATCACCTTGTTTTTATTTATAACTATAACTATCTTTTGCCCGCGACTTCGTACGCGCATGTCCCGATTTTTCCCATTCCCGTAGGAATTTCGGGAAATCCTCTCTTAGAGGACCCCTAAACCCCCCAAGAACCCTAAGTGCGGCTTCCTACGACCAGTAGTTTTGGCTGGCGTTGTCTGTCAGTCATTCACTCAGTAACGGAAGAACTTTATGTACATATTACATTATGTATTAGGATAGTGTCCCGACCCAGCTCGGCCCGGACGTATTTTTTTTTTTTTTTTTAATAATCTTACGCAAAACTCGCCCTGACAATTGCGAACACAACTACACAATAATAGGCTTGTGTCCTGTAAAAATCTAATTAGTCCGTCAGTTAGATTATCAAAAAATATTTGACCCGTATTTTTTCTTTTGTTACGGGAACCAAAATTGACGAAGTTACGACGCTTAAAATTCTCAATACGTCACGCCCTGGCATAATTTTTAGCGGGTCGTGACGTCACGAGCCCTCACTCCCGAGTTTTGATGCGTTTTATCTTTGTCAATATTCATTGATTAGCGAAAACAAAAAATACTTGTCCATTATTTTTCAATACTCTAACTGACGGACTAAATAGTTTTTCAATTTGTGGATGATGGAAACTAGCCTTTATCCAATTTGGATCAATAGTTAAGAAGTTATGCGCGTACATACATTTCGGCGATTCATTTTTATTTATATTGATAATGCTAGGGTTGATGAGTCTTGACGGGGTCAGCTAAGGCTAGTGCCTGGCAGGGTAGCGGAATTGTTTGAAAAGAATTACCGCGAATGCAAAGGGCATTTTGAAGGAACACGTGTGGGGGGTAGTTGAGTCATTCAAATTTGATTATTTCCCTTCCAGGAAAGAAATGTTTATGAGTTAGCGATTGAATCTTGACTTTTGTTTTTATTTAATAGGTCTGTAATCATCAGTTTTAATTCTCATTGGTTTGATGTTCTGATAGATAACAACCAAAATACCAAACTAAGAAGATTTTTTATCGCTTAACAAATAAACTGTATAACGATTCCATCAGCTATTATCATTGATCTACATCCTAAATTACGACAATGTGGTTTTTAGGCCATCATTAAATATTTTGCAAAGGGCAATGTTCAGCGGCAATTTATTGATGATCATCACAATCAGCCGCTGGAAAGATAATGTTAGACGATAAAAATCACCATAAAATTATTGCAATTTATATTTGTGTAGTAATGTATTCAGGTTTTCAAAATATTGCGTATTTAATTGTAACTTCAATGATTTCGTGTTTAAATAATGCAATGACTGAAACTGAATCATCAAAATATATCCAACTAGCTGACCCGCGCAACTTCGTCTGCGTCACAACAACAATCTTAACAGCATTGTTGTGTTCCGGCAGTTAGAGGTATGACAGCCAGTTCCTCTCTGTAAGAGGTTTCCGGGTGAAACTCGCTTCCATCTTCGGCCTAATCATCACTTTCCATCAGGTGAGATTTGGGCCAAGAGTTTCCCCATTTTGCATAAAAAAAAAAAAAAAAAACATTTTCCATTACTGCTCCGCTCCTATTTGTCTTAGCGTAATGATATATAGCCTATAACCTTCCTCGATAAATGGGCTATCTAACACTGAAAGAATTTTTCAAATCGGATACTGGTCCGATTTGAAAAATTCTTTCAGTTCAGTTCCTGAGCTCCTATTTGTCTTAGCGTAATGATATATAGCCTATAACCTTCCTCGATAAATGGGCTATCTAACACTGAAAGAATTTTTCAAATCGGATACTGGTCCGATTTGAAAAATTCTTTCAGTTCAGTTCCTGAGATTAGCGCGTTCTACCAAACAAACAAACTCTTCTGCTTTATAATATTAGTATAGATCATTTGGACAATGTACGCAAACACTCTGGGCTGAGCGGAAGTGTCAGACTCTTACTGACTAAAACCCATCCGTGTTCCTCCAAGTGGTCTTTGCGTTCCAGGGCCGCGGTCACTCTTTCACTGACCTAAACATAGCTGGACCCAAACAGTTAGGCACTGTTATTACAGCTGTCTTTAAACAGTCGATAGGAAACTCTAAAACGTTGGTTGGAAGTTTACAACACATGCCATACGAGAATCGCTTACTGCTACGACATGAATCGCCTTCAATGTTAAATTGTTACCTCTACACAGGACGACGTCCAAAAATCGATTTGAACTAAGACAAATATTCAGCCTAAGAAGACCTAAAATCATAAGCTATGTCCATTGTCCAGCAACAAGGGCAAATCCAGCTTACCCGCCTCTCCTAAATCCGCTAAGGGGCAAAGACGACCGAGATATCAACCTAACGAAGTCATAGAGAAATTTACGAAAAGTAACTCCTCCCCAATGACTTCGTTAGGTTGCTGCGGCTTGTTATACGTCAAGCAAAATAAAACTTTTTGTGCTTTCTAATTGTTTACTACGCTTAAAACCTACCTTGAGTGGAATCAAACCCCTCCTAAACGACAATCCTGGATCCTCCCCTGTCCACGTCTTTCGGCTGAAATAATAATAATTATCAATAATAAGAATGAGGGCCTAAAAGCCTGTCTTTGCCCTGTAAAACTAACTGAGATGAAATCGATACCGATCCGTATGCCATAAATAGATAACAGTTATCTGTGGTTTCGCAATCGTGAGTCATAACACTCTCTCGATAAGTGGTTAGCAATCATAACAAATCTCTTTACTATCTTAACCTAAATACCAGGATCCAGTTGCGACTGCTTCTAGCATATGCCATATTCCTACTCACGTTTTTTAACCGACTTCCCAAAAAGGAGGAGGTTCTCAATTCGGTTGTATGTTTTTTTTATGTTTGTTACCTCATAACTCCGACAATTATGAACCGATTTGAAAAATTCTTGGTTTATCTGAAAGAATATACTTGCAGTTTGGTCCCATTTAAATTTTATCAAAATCGGTTACGAACTTTGGATTTATAAATCGAAATAGCTGGAATTCGTCTACTTGGATGATAGTTTTATGACATCCAAGTAATCGAAATTCCGTATTTTGCTTTTCTGCGATTTTGCAGTGGTGTTGTTAGGTGTGAGGTACCAGTACCACTAATAAGTGAAAAATAAAACACTTTTTACAAAAAAATACAACCGACTTCCAAAAAAAAAACACTACAAAGTATAAAAAAAAATTACCTACTTTAATTTCGGAAGTCGGTGTCAAAATACGAAGAAACTAAGAAAAACGAACTCCGAAATTAAAGTTATTTTTTTTATTTTGTAGTGTTTTTTTTTTGAAGTCGGTTGTATTTTTTTGTAAAAAGTTTTTTTTAAGGATTGAATATCATCAAATGACACTTTCCACTCCTGGCGGAGTAGAAGGGAGTAGACTCTTACTGACTAAAAGTCATCCGCATTCCCCCTGATGCCCTTTGTGTTCCAAGGCCGCGGTGACAAATTCCGCAACCCTGGCAGGCACTGGCCCTAGCGCAGTTCCCACTCACACGCACAAAACGTTTTGGGAAAACATTAATTGTGCCTACAGCTAAGGAGTGGAATTCTCTGCCCGAGTCTGTGTTTCATAATAGCTACAACCTGAGAGTCTTTATGTCAAGAGTGAATAGTTTACTTCTAGGCAAGCGTGCTCCATTGTTCAATCTCCATCAGGTGCCGTTGTGGTGAAATGCGAACCTGTCAATATACCAAAAAAGTTGTATTTGTTAAAGGCATAAAAACGGCAATCAATGGAGAGTGTTATTCGTATTTTTTTTCATTTGGGTTTTTTCGGTGGTAGACCAGAGTTGGTAGTTTAGCAGCTTGATACCCTGGAAAGCTCACAAAGATGTTGGTACAGTACGGATCTTTTCGCTGTGTAAGATTGCTGTCCTTTTGGAGTTTTGGATTATAAAGATTAATTTATTGTATAAAAAATTACATTCAAAACAATTGGTTCCTGGAACTCACACTAGGATTCCCTGTGTCGTGAGTTCCAGGCTCCTTCGTTCTGTTTACGCTTCCAACTATTGTCACACAAATAAGATCCATTACATTTTCCCAAATATAATCTTATCTATTCTTAATTAAAAAATAGGAATACACAAAGAATTTGAGAGTAAGGGAAGAGACACTCTGTATCTGTATTTGCGCACACAGTTACTGTTGTCCATTATAATATCTCTGGCTTGACGGGTTATCTCTACTTCCATTGTGATGGGCCTTTGGACTTAATATATTTTTCAAACGGTGTGTTTTCCCAGTTTCATTGTATATGTCACCGGGTAATTGTAAACTCCGTAAGAACACGTACATTGTCAACTAAACATTTGGAATACTTTTGTACGCATCATTTTCTAGTCTTCCGTTCCGAGTTAGCCATTTTACAGTGACATCTCCATTGCCCTGAAATTTGATCCTACTATCCCAGGTAGGTTACCCATACAGCGCTGTGTGGAAATCGAATCCGCCCGGCCTGGGACAGCAGGCGGATGCTCCCACGTAGCTATTTAGATCGTTAACTGTTACATAGGTCATTACAATATACTCCAGTTTCAGGTCACTCTTTAAATAGCTGTGAAGCGCAGCAGTGCAGTCTTTCATATTTCAGAATGTTATGTACCCTTAACAGACGTCAAAACTATCTGTACATCAAATCAGTTCGACAGTTTCTACTTCAAAACAGCTTACCAAACTCACTTTATCTTTTATAGTTTGTAACCGACTACCAAATAGGAGGAGTTTCCCAATTCGGCTGTTTTTAGCGCCCAAAACTCTTTAACATCTTCTTTCTTTTTTCACAGATAACACAGAATCACCAAAAAAGAGCAAAGAGTTAGCCAAGCCCAAAGACAAAACCGACACCCCCACCAAGAAGGTTCCCGCATTAGAATCTTCACGACCAGCTCCCAAGGACAAAACCGACACCCCTACTAAGAAATTACCCACACAGGAATCTTCAAGACCAGGTTTCACCAGGTTCGGGTTCAAATTGAACCTGGACGTGAACCCGTTTAGTATACCGAGCAAGACTGTGGAGAAACCGAAAGAGAAGGTTATCGAGAAACCCAATGGGATTCTTCCCCGGCAGGGTTTACTGCCATCCTTGGCTGGAGCCACATCAGTCAGACGAGAGGTCGCGAAGCTAGCTGTCATGAGAGAGAAGTCCTTCACTGACAGACGGAATGTGAAGAGAAATGAAACTAGGACCGTCATCAAAGGCGTTAGAACTAACAGAAGGTTTGAGTTGCAGATGAAGATGAGAAACATAGACTAAGTAGGGTATTTTTAAAATAGTTCTCCCGAAGGGAAGTTAGGCTGCCGCAGACAGGAGACGCGATAAGGCACAACGATGTGACGACCATTTTTTTTTTTATTTGACTGCATTACATCTCAAAACCTAGAGAACAGACGAGCCGCAGTTAAAAAATATTCTTAGAAATCTCCAAAAATACTGGTGATATCAGCGTCTTAAAAGCTGTTATAAAAAGAGACAGCGCTAATGGCGTGTGACGTCGCGACTCATAAGTCCCGCACTCATTGAATTGATGCTATCCAGAACAAATGACATTTTGTGTGACAAGGATAGAAGAATAACTTTCAAAGTGCATAACTTCTGTTTTCGACCACTTTTTTTTTCACATAATCGTTGCCTTAGAGTGAAAACCTCGGGAATCAATTTTTGATCAAATTTATTTTTATTGCGTTTCTGGGAAGAAAGGAAGAAAAGCTTGCAACGCACATACTGATCTGACTAATTTGTTCATTCGATAGGTACTCGTAGCGCCACCTATGACAGTAAATGAGAACCTCGTAATTTTTTTTTATTTATTTATTTATTCCAGTAAACTAACTTACAAAACATCTTCATATCTTCTGCCAAACTGCTGCACAGTTTGTCGGCAGACTCGCATCTGTCAGGTCAGTTGGGCGTGAATAAACAACTAACGTGTCGTTTTATGCGTTTCGGACAATATTATAGTATAGAACAGTTCTAGATATAAAAGCGACTTAAATTTACATATTTCATTAATAAAAGACGCCGAGCCAAAACTTTACAGCACGCAGTCTTTTCTTCAAAAGTTACTTATGGTTTTCACGGTTATGGCACACTATAACAGCATCGCAACGGCACCGCTCCAGCCCAGCAGTTATCTTGTCATTCAAATTAGTCCTTAATTCGTGTGTCGTATAATACATTTTATAATGTCAATGTCAAAAAGCCAACGGCAGGCAGTTAGCGTGTTAACCGCTTCAATACAACTTGACTCGCAGCCTGCGTGCTTACAGCGCGCCGTCCGCGTGTTTACTGCGCGCCAATTCCGATTCGCCAGTCCTAGGCGTGTTCAATGACAAATGCTTTGTAAAATTGTGTTTGCGGTGACAGCAAGCTTGCACCTCGCGGCTGGTGCGCGGACCAGTGTTGCCAGGGCCCTTGAGTCGTAAGTTACGTTTCGTTTCCTAAAATGTTACATTTTTGCTCCAAAAGTTACATTATTGTATTTTTTTAAAATTACGTATTTTTGGGGTCGGTGGGGAAAATGCGGAATATAATGGAATCTATGATGTGTAATGGTGTATTTAACCTAAGGATAAAATTGTGTCATCTCTCTTTGTTGTGTACTAGCTGACCCACGCAAATTCGTCTGCGTCACATTTTCCATTAATGCTCGGCTCCTTTTAGTCTAAGTGATGATATGTAGCCTATATCCTTCCTCGATACATGGGCTATCTAATACTGAAAGAATTTTTCAAATCGGACCAGTAGTTCCTGAGATTACCCCCCTACATACAAACTTACAAAAAATGTTACCTCTTTATAATAATAATACTAGCTGACCCGCGCAACTTCGTCTGCGTCACATTTTCCATTAATGCTCCGCTCCTATTTGTCTTAGCGTGATGATATAATTATAGGCTATAACCTTCCTCGATAAATGGGCTATCTAACACTGAAAGAAATTCTCAAATTGGACCACACACAATGTTGTATTCTTATTTTTATTAGTATAAGTTGCAAACTTTGACATGCAGTTTGCCAACAAAATAAAACATTAGTTGGAAATAAATGTATTCATCAGAACTTCACTTACGCACATAATACAACAAAACGCAAGGAAACAAAACAAATCACAATCAGTCATTTCTGTAGCTACGAAACCGCGTACGGCGGGAACTTGCGAAGTACGAAAAGTGCGTGTACACGCTCAAGCAAAATCAAGTTTTAAAGCAAATACTTTACGATTCATTTTGTCGTGGCGCTTTCCATTCAGAGCCATCTGTGAGTGTGATATGGAGTGAAATACTTTTTAGATGCGCAGTTTTAGGTGCGTCATAGTGATGGGTAACTCGTCATTTTTAGACGAGGTTGAGGGAGCACCTCATTTTACCTCGCGAGGTACTCACGAGGTACCCGTCATTTGAGGAGAGGCATCAAACGTGAGCGTATTCACCTCATGAGCCGAACTTAGCCGATTGTTCGAGGCAGCGGCAAGCGAAGCGAACGGGTGCGTCGACTCACGAGTACTCACGATTCCGATTTTTACGTCTCCCTCAAACACATCATTTTATTTCGCTCATGAATTTTAAACCGCCAAAATAAACGAATCATTGACTCTTAAATATTGAATACCAATCTAATGCCAATGTTTTTAGAGTTTATAGTTAAAGTTTAATTCATAGTAATAGCAATAATAAAAACATTTTCATTTTGAGTACAAAATAATGTTAACATTCGCTCACTGAGCTCACTCAATCACTCACTCAATACTCACTCGCGAGAACCTCGCCTCAATCAATATATTTTAAAAATTGAACCACCTCACTGACACTCATTTTTCATTGACATTTTAAATGTCAATGTAAATTTTTCATTGACATTTTAAATGTCAATGTAAATTTTTAATTGAGGATGCGTGAACGAGTGAGGTGGTTCAATTTTGAAATTCGAGAAACTCTTTCAATTTGCGATCACGAGTACCTCAAATGAGGCACCTCATGAGTGAGGGACACATCTCTAGTGCGTTAAATTGAAATGCGTTCGTAAACTGTTTGCAATCAAAATCTAGTCTAACAAATCTCGTTGTTCTCAAAAGTTACGAAAATTGCCCTAAATACAAAAATAACTTACATGTTACGCGAGGGGGTCAAAAGTTACGAAAAATGTAAGAAATGTAACCTTCTGGCAACACTGGCGCGGACTGCGAGCGGACGACGGGTAGCCGGGTAGCCGTAGCCTAAATACGAGGCGACGCCGTGCTGCAGCTGTGCAGTTGCGATGCCGGTGTAATATGCCATGACCTTAAGGCGTCGATATCGTAATATCATCTATGAAATAAGACTTAACAAGTTAAGAACCTACCCTGTGAAAATATGGTCGTCAAATCATTGTCACATTGCGGGAGCATTTAAATGATGTTATGGTTGAATTTAAGCCTTGTTTTAGGGGGCGATAACAAAAAAAATATTTTTAAGTTAGCTCTAGTAAGCTGCGACGAAATTGCTAATTTTCATGTAAAAATCAGGTTATTTTTGCATGTTTAGCCAAATTGGTGGTTGACGATGTAAATGTTTCGTATTTAGTTTTATATAATGTGTACTGTATTTGATAAGTGCTCCATAGTTTTACAGACGCGGTGCCATATTTACTACAGTTTTTCTATAAAATATATTTCACGTAAAAAGATTAACTCTTTGATCTACCTGAGAGCGCAGAGCGGCGTGGAGAGAATCCGCAAATGTTTGCAGTGCGTGGGCAGAGGGTAGTCGGGGAGCCGCTCATTTGATGACGTCTCTTCGCCTACACACTCGAGTCTCCATAACGAACGTTTACGATTTTATTTTCGTGCCGCTATGCCAAGTTAGGGGCGCTATACAGTTATACACATAATCGGATCGGCAATTACTACACATTCGTGTGTTTTCTTTGGCTAGCGCCAATCGGGTATAACAAGTGATGAACTAATATTGATCGCCGAAACTAAACTGACATAGCGAGGTGGTCCATTTTACTCGACTGCGGCGGAGCCTGAAAGGATGGTTATTTCCCGAACATTCATTTACATAATTAAATTCGATTTTGTCTGTAGGTGCCGATATTAAATCGGTCGACCGTCCGCGTATAGCGCCCCTAAGACTAACCAGTATTAATAAAAACCTTTAATTTTGACTTAATTTTTATAGTTACTTTAGAGAATATGATGTTAAAACTAACTCTGTTAATAGGCAAGCCAGATAATGCCACCGTAATCATGTACCGATATTGTGTTTTATAGTTATCTAACAGATTAAACGATTCCATTTTATGTGTTGTGGTTTTATTGATAAACGCCCAGCCGCAACCCGTGTGCCACAGTTCTGCGACATTCGATCTGAATGCTTCTGACTTTATATTTACCAGGCTACGTTATATATCATGCTTTTGTGCATGACTGAATTATATGCATATAGATAGCTACATAATTATTGCATAGGTACTTACTCCTTTTGCTGCGTTTACTTTCATGCAGGCAAATAATGTTCTAAATTTAAATATAACTAAGTGGCCTGGCACGTGACGATGGCAAGAGACCGGACGGCATGTCGTTATTTCCTTGGAGGATGAGTAGGCCTTTAGTGTGGGACGCTACCTGCGTCGATACTCTTGCGCCATCCCACCTTCCTAGCTCTTCGTGCTGTGCTGGCACTGCCACCGCGGCTGCAGAGAACCTCAAGCGGCGGAAATATAACAACCTCGTTGGAAATTATATTTTCGAGACGTTTGGGGTTGAAACTCTCGGGTCGTGGGGTCCGAGTGCCCATAACTTGTTTAAAGATCTGTCAAGACGCTTAGTTGACACTTCGCGTGATCCAAGGGCTGGCTTTTACCTCGGCCAAAGTTTAAGCATTGCCATACAACGTGGCAATGCTGCCAGCCTTTTGGGCTCATTACCAGTGGCTAGCGATGCGGGCGAATTTTTCGACGCCATATGTTAGTTTTAGTTAGTTAAGAGTTTTTATTTAATTGTATATACATGTTATTCTTGTTTTGATAAAACACAATTTTATTTGAACTACGTATGTAGGTAGTAATCTCGATACACAAATAATAGGTACCCCAACTAACGTCCATATTTATTTGTTTAAATAATTCATTCGGCTATCTCCGACTTTTTACTCCAGGAGATTTACTGGCTCTGCCAGAACCATAGATATACTTATATATTTCTGTGGCCAGAACTGATCTTCTGACTGGAGATGCCAAATGTCACATAATAATCACATGCTTACAGGTGTGCGTTCGCCCAGCGGAATGTTGTTGAATTAAAAGATTTTAATTATGCAGATATTTAGTGTATGACGTCGTATAATTGTGTATGGTATAAAAAAATTTGTGCACGCAGCCATTGTGGAGAAATTCACCAAAAACTGATTCCGCTGGGCGAACGTTGTCCTGGCGGAACTTTTTTTAATCCATACATTTTAGAAGAAAAGAGATGTGTCCAAAAATTAGTGTGTATTTGTGTGTAATTGTGTAGGGGAAGGTGGGGCAGCTTCATACAGTTTTTATATTTTGTCGTATAGAATTTTCTCTGGTATCAATATCTGTATCGATTCACCAAAAACTAATAGTCTTGCTATCTGACTTTATATAGAAAATATGTAATTTGTGTAAATACACTTGTGCGGCTTTATATAAAAGTTAATAAAAAAAATGAATAATGTATGAAAGTGCCCCGCATGTGGGGCACTTTCATACACGCTATGGGGCAGATTCATACATGTGAAAGAATACACAAATTGAGTTTGAAATGTTAAATTATTTATCAAAATCAAAATATGAAAATACAATATTTTCGAAAACAAAAGCATTAGTCTATATTAGCACACAATACTAAGTAATAACCGATTAATACTAAGTGAAAAAGAGAATAACCTAAATGTAGGTAGTTTTGTTTTTAAAACACTGAAAAAACTTAACTAACCCAACAGTCTTTCTGATCAGTCATATCAGCATTTAAATATCTAAGGCTATTACTTAATTCTTATTTAGTAGTAGTATCAATAATCAACAATTTTTAGAAGAGATCTTAAATGTTCTACACTAATTAACTTGAAACGGCTTTTTTGATACGGCTTTATAGTGTCTGTGCATTAACTCCATAATATTTGGCTGCTGTTTTCCGAAAACAGAGTTTGTTTTCCAATATTTCATCGATAGCTAGTACATTCATACAGTATGAATGTACCCCGCGTACTGCTGTATGAACCTGCCCCATCACAAGAAAATTAAATAAAAACATTCCTAAAAACAAAACAACCTTATATATGATTATTCACGTATAAATTTACAAACTTTACCCTATTATCTTTTAACTAAAATAGTATTGAATAATCTAGAAAACAGCTTAAATCAATAAAAATACGTTCAAAGTAAGTCATAAAATTACTTACACGTGGCCAAATCACTTTCCTAGTCACCATGTCGCGCGTTTCGCATCGACTGCTGTCAAACTCCGTGAGCCAACACACTCATAAATAAGCTACGCACACACGTATAAGTCGTTCAATTTCTGTGCGCCTAACAACAGATATCACTAGTGTATGAAGGTGCCCCTTGTATGAATGTGCCCCACTTCCCCCTATGTATGAATAAAATTAGTGCATGCATAAACTTCGGAGAAATTCAAGTTTCCGCTACGCGAACGTTTGGCCATTACCTAGTTTTCATATAAAGCGCTTACATAGAGAGCTGTAGATTTTTACATAAGTTGTTTTGAATTTGTTTATATTTGTTTAAAAAATAGATTTAGAAAAAATCGTAGAGCTTAAAAGATAAAAATATAAACGTAAAATACGCTTATTAGGTCTTAGTTCTTAAAGTATGCACTTTGGGGTCTAGATTTTCACGTTTATACTAACCTTGTAAGTGTCTGCAACATGTTGCCAAGTATCAATGATGTTCCGTTAGTAATTAAAGAGTTATAGGACAATTTACCATGAATTGATCACTGTTTACAAAGCAGTCAAATATCACGACGTTCTAAAGGAATTGCATGGTAAAATGTATGCCAATAATTAGTGTATTCATTCAAATATTCACATGCAAAATTTCATGTCATAAAATTCAGTAATTAAAGAAAAACAATTATAATACTGACGAAGCATCGAAAACCTACATAACCCGACCAAGTTCGAATAGCTACAAAAAAGCGGCCGTGCAATATATTTAGGTAACATCCCAAAATTTACAGTATAATATCGGTATTGAATTGGTATAGGTGATAACACAATTGTTGTTTCGATATAATAATGTCATTTATTTTTGTACACCTACTTTTTAAATGTATTTGACTTTGACAGAAAGTAGGTACTATTTACGTAGGTACTTTATTTAAGTATGCTTTTGAGACTTTAGATATAATCTAGATATACCTATTATTTAAGACAAATAAAATTCATACAGCTAATTTCTATTGAAGATTTCACGGATCAGGATTCTAACTAAGTATAGACCCCTTAGGGAAATTAAATAATTACCACATGTAAGTACCTACTACTGTTTAGGTAAATATTTATCATATTGTAGCTTATTACACTATTTAACCAATGGACTAGGCATGCACGAGCGTTCCCCTTTGCAACTTTAGTGGATCAAACAATCTAATAACTTAAAAAAAACTACTTCTTGAATCGATTTTTTAATTGATGTATACCGTTGTACTGGTAGTGACTTATGTATGTTGAGGTTATTTACTGTATTTGCTACTCATTTAAGAATATTTTCTTGAAAATACCTTTTTTATACCAATGTTTTAGTTTATAAGCACTTTTTTAATGTTGATCAAATCTAAACAACTGAATCTGAACAACGATCATCCAAGTAGACGAATTCCAGCTATTTCGATTTAAAATCCAAAGTAAATGAATCTTATAAAATCTTAATTTCAACTTGGATTGAATAAGCTAAAATTAAATTAAATTGGCCTATTTTGAATAAATGAATGAAGCAATGTTAGTCCGGAGGGTGTTGCTGTTTTGCCCTTTCAAACACTAAAATAATTGTTAGGCAATGCTTGTTGAAGACTGGATAAATTGTTTTTGAGCTGTATCCGCAATAACGGTCCGACGCCGAAAGTAATGAGTTTGCATTTTATGTAAAAACAACATCTGCTCAGCCGTTCTGACGTGATTGAGTAATAAAAATCCATATATCCATGCAAACTTTCGCATTTCTAATAATAGTAAGAAGTAAAATATAACACCTGGACCAATCAAATTATGTTTGTGTAAAAAGTCAAGGAAGATATAACCAACGGTTGGGACACCGGCCCTGCGTGCGCGGGGCGCCGCTTGCTCCAAGGGCGACTGCGCCACAGTCGTCACAACCTGACATTGACGTTTTTTGAAAAAAATTTCGTGTTGTGTTTTTGTGTATTTATTTAAATTTATTTGTGGCAGTGTAAATATTTTTCATAGTGCATAGTTTGTTGTTTTTAAGTTATTTTTTGCTACAAATTATGTTTTCATCTGTAAGTATTGTATATATTATATAGGCTTATGTTTAGTTTAAAGGATAGTAGCGATGCCATCCGATGTGCTAGTCAACCTGCCACATCGCTGGATGACTTAGTGAGGTGCCCCCATTGCTCCCAAGCACGTTATTTTAAGGGTGAACGAGGCTTGAAGGTACATGTGGGGAAGAAACACAAACCCCACAGTGTGCCTTCATCATGCCCAACTATCACCACTCCTCTAACACCTAATTCACTCCCTCAACCCCTTTGGCAAACCCTGACAAAATTAAAATCATCGACACCAGTACTAAAAAGAGTTCCTCGTGGCGCGAGACCATCCGTCGCTTCGAGTTTGGCACGTTGTGTCCGCCTCGTCGCCCAAGAGAACTCACAAAGTGCTTGGGAGCAACTGCTCACCTTTCCATTTAGGATTCTACATGTGCAAAAAAATTCGGCAACTAAAAAAACGCTAACAGCCCAAATTAAAGAAAACTGCAACATTTCGGCCCAAAGTTTCGAACCAAATTCACCATCACACCTTCCCCAAAGAGGTTTATTGCACCATGTGGAATCTAAACTAGGCGAGGGTGATATCAGGGGCGCAGCTAGGATCATCTTTAGCAGTGATGTGGTTGCGCCGGACTCTCCAGAGACACTTAAGGCTCTGGAGAGCAAACACCCCGCCCCGGCAGATGATCTCACCTTCCCCGAACTACCTGATCCAGAAACAAACGTACTTAAAATTACAGGCCAACAAGTATGTGCGGCCGTCTGTTCCTTCCGAAGTGGCTCCGCCGGTGGCCTCGATGGTCTCTCCCCTCAACATCTCAAGGACCTAATGTGTGCAGGCGCTGGGGAAGCCGGTGAGTCCCTTTTGAAGGAGCTGACGGCCCTCATCAACCTAATGCTCTCTGGCAATGTGAACGAGGCCGTCATTGATATTTTGTACGGGGCAAACTTATGTGCCCTGCGCAAAAAGGATGGCGGCATTCGTCCCATTGCCGTAGGGTCTACATACAGGCGCATCGCAGCCAAAATTTGCTGTGCTTTTTATAGTGAATCTCTGGCCAGCAAATTCCAGCCCCTACAGCTGGGCTTCGGTTCCAGAGGGGGCTGTGAGGCTGCGGTGCACGCTTTGTCCTCGTACCTCAAAAGCAATGAAGGTGAGGTCATTCTTAAGGTTGACATTAAGAATGCCTTCAATTCCGTGAATAGGGACACCTTGCTGACAGAAGTTAAAAAAGAAATACCCAAAATTTACAGTTTTCTTCATCAGTGTTACAGGCATCCTTCTAAATTACTTTATAAAGAAAACCTTTTGGAGTCAGCAGTCGGTTGTCAACAAGGTGACCCTCTTGGGCCAGTCATTTTCAGTTTGGCAATAAATCCCATAATTCGGCAGCTAAATTCTAAATTCAATGTTTGGTATTTGGATGATGGAACTCTAGGAGGTGATGTAGATACAGTCCTTGAAGATTTAACATTTTTGATGGATAAATTCAGTTCAATTGGGCTAGAACTCAACCTTTCGAAATGCGAAATTTACCTCCCCCAAACGACTGACAGACAGACTACCTTAGCAAAATTTAACACTGTAGCTCCTAATATCAAAATCACTGATAGAAATTCTTTTCACCTTCTGGGCTCCCCAATTTTTGATGAATCCTTTGCAGCATTCATTGAGCAGAAAATACAAAATTTTAATGATGTCTCGGATAGAATTTTCAAAATTAACATGCATTCGGCCTTTACACTTATTCGATACTGTTGCTTTGGACCAAAATTTACATATAGCCTTCGCTCCTCCCATCTATGGAAACATTCACATCTTTTGGAAAAAGTGGACCAAATTATAAGAAACACACTTTCTTCAATCCTAAATGTGGCCTTGGACGACCGAGCATGGCAGCTAGCCACACTTCCCATTCGTATGGGTGGTCTCGGCGTCCGCAAAATTTCAAGTATTAGTTTACCGGCCTTCCTCTCCTCGGTCCACAGTACTGATACTTTAACCAGGAATATTTTATCATCCTCACTGGTTGATTTTGAAGTACCGTGTTTGACTGATGCGTTGAATGCTTGGAAAATGGCTTGTCCCAACATGGATTTGCCCGACAACCTGACCTCCCAGAGTCGATGGGATGTGCCGCTCTGCAGTATTGTACGGAATAACTTGATTCATACGTCATCGAATACTGCTGAGCGCGCGCGTCTGTTGGCTGTGGGAGAGTGGGAGTCGGGTTTGTGGCTTCAAGCACTTCCGTCATCCACCATAGGTACTATGATGGATGACGCATCGTTTCGGATCGCGGTCTGTCTCCGCTTGGGCGCACCTTGTGTTGCTCCGCATCGGTGTCATTGCGGAGTTTCTGTCGACAGCCTCGGACACCATGGCCTTTCCTGCTGCAAGAGCGCAGGCCGCATAGCGCGACATGCTAGCATCAACGATATTATTCGTCGGGCTCTTGTCACCGCCGGCGTACCGGCAGTATTAGAACCTAGTGGCTTGATACGTGACGATGGGAAGAGACCAGATGGTATGACGTTGGTGCCGTGGAAGATGGGTAGGCCTCTGGTGTGGGATGCAACATGTGTCGACACCCTTGCGCCATCACATGTTCCAAGTACGGTGGGCTGTGCCGGCGCTGCCGCTGCGGCTGCTGAGGCCCTCAAGCGGCGCAAATACTGTAACCTTATCGGTAATTACAGTTTTGAGCCGTTTGGGGTCGAAACGCTTGGGTCATGGGGTCCGAGTGCGCGTCTCCTTTTTAAGGAAATATCTCGTCGACTAATCGACACTTTGCGTGACCAGAGGGCTGGCTCGTTCTTTGCTCAAAGAATTAGCATTGCCATTCAACGTGGCAATGCTGCCAGTCTTCTGGGCACGTTTCCGGATGACGACGATGCGGAGGAATTCTTCGACGCCTAAGCGTATCTTGTTTTTGTATATTTATTTGTATATAGTTAGGTTTAGTTGTTTTCATGTTTTTAATTCGTGTACTAGTTTATTAATTTGACTATAAGTTGGTATTTTATTGTATGTATAGTTTAATAACAACTGAATAGTCTAGTTATGTGATGTGATTTTAATTTTTATTGAAGCTCGAAATATTATACTTACCCTTATATTCATAATCGTTTATTAAACCTATTTTAGTTAAAACACATTTAAGTCTATTGCTGTCGTTGCAAGCGTTTGTTAACGTTATCATAATTACCTACTTACATAATTAAGTATTATATGTAATTAAAAATATTTTTGTACTCGAATATTTAAATAGAGAAGTACTTGTTAATTGAAGATTTATTTTTATCGTAGATAGTGGCGTTATTATTAAAAATATAATTTTCATTCAAGAAATGCAATTGTTTTATTTTTTCCTAACGCTTGTGTACGTAACTGTACCATATTAATAAATACTATATTGCAAGGTTAAGAACGTTTCTAAGATATATGGCACGGCCGCTTTTTTGTAGCCATCCGAACTTGGTCGGGTTATGTAGGTTTTCGATGCTTCGTCAGTATTATAATTGTTTTTCTTTAATTACTAAATTTAATGACATGAAATTTTGCATGTGAATAGTTGAATGAATACACTAATTATTGGCATACATTTTACCATGCAATTCCTTTAGAACGTCGTGATATTTGACTGCTTTGTAAACAGTGATCAATTCATGGTAAATTGTCCTATAACTCTTTAATTACTAACGGAACATCATTGATACTTGGCAACATGTTGCAGACACTTACAAGGTTTGTATAAACGTGAAAATCTAGACCCCAAAGTGCATACTTTAAGAACTAAGACCTAATAAGCGTATTTTACGTTTATATTTTTATCTTTTAAGCCCTACGATTTTTTCTAAATCTATTTTTTAAACAAATATAAACAAATTCAAAACAACTTATGTAAAAATCTACAGCTCTCTATGTAAGCGCTTTATATGAAAACTAGGTAATGGCCAAACGTTCGCGTAGCGGAAACTTGAATTTCTCCGAAGTTTATGCATGCACTAATTTTATTCATACATACACAATTACACACAAATACACACTAATTTTTGGACACATCTCTTTTCTTCTAAAATGTATGGATTAAAAAAAGTTCCGCCAGGACAACGTTCGCCCAGCGGAATCAGTTTTTGGTGAATTTCTCCACAATGGCTGCGTGCACAAATTTTTTTATACCATACACAATTATACGACGTCATACACTAAATATCTGCATAATTAAAATCTTTTAATTCAACAACATTCCGCTGGGCGAACGCACACGCTTACAGTACAAGAAAGAAGATTGTAGATATTCACCATCCCAACAAGTTGTGACACCCAATGAGAAGTAGGTTACTATGGTGTTGAGTAGGTAGGTAGCTCTAAACAATGTAGAACCTAGATTTTTGCACAGCTATGTGTGTCTATTGTATTCCTAGTCTAGCTATTACGTGTGATAAATAGCGTTAAACCCGTGTGGGAAAATGTTGCCATAGATTTTAAAACTAAAACTGCTAAACAGTAGGTATTGCAGTTGTTTGTGAAAAGCCAGCACCCCTGCTGCAGCACAGTGGCCAAAAGTTGAATAGATGACCTTTTAGGCAGAATTGAACTGTGCCAACATTTCAAAATTACAAAAGCAATCTCTGACCAAGACTAGAGTCGAGAACAAACTGAACACAAATAAAAAAAGCAATCATATCATATCTGCAAGTAATATAATAAAGTTGTGGTCATTTTGAAAAGTAATGTTGTTGACTTTGAAACTTCTTCGCGTTGGTCATGTTATCTGTGGTCTAGTGGTCACATCAAGTCGCATGAATGAGCTATTTATGAGTTGAGCATGAGGTTGTTCGGTTGCCGGATTGGGCAAAATGTTAATAATCTGGAATTTTTCAGTAGCAACCCAGAGTCTGGATTTGCCCCGGTTGACGTATTGTATAATTATAGTGAATTGTATAATTTCACTCATAAATTATTTCATAACGAATGCAACCATGATTTTTAGGGTTCCCTAGCCAAATGGCAAAAACGGAACCCTTATAGATTCGTCATGTCTGTCTGTCTGTACGTCCGTCCGTATGTCACAGCCATTTTTCTCCGAAACTATAAGAACTACGCTGTTGAAATTTGGTAGGTAGATGTATTTTGTGAACCGCATAAAGATTTTCACATAAAAATAGAAAAAAACAATAGATTTTGGGGGTCCCATACTTAGAACAGAATCTCAAAAAAAAAATCATCGTACCCATACGTGTGGGGTATCTATGGATAGGTCTTCAAAAATGATATTGAGGTTTCTAAGATCATTTTTTTCTAAACTGAATAGTTTGCGCGACAGACACTTCCACAGTGGAAAAATGTGTGTGTGTGTCCCCTTAACTTCTAAAATAAGAGAATGATCAAACTAAAAAAAATATATGATGTACATTACCATGTAAACTACCAGCGAAAATTGGTTTGAACGAGATCTAGTAAGTAGTTTTTTTTGAATACGTCATAAATCGTAAATCGCAACTTCTGCTTACGGAACCCTCAGTGCGCGAGTCCGACTCGCACTTGGCCGGTTTTTTGGACAATGAAAACTGGTTTAAAAGAGTGTCCATGGAGCTTCTTGCATGTTGTTCTCCATTAGAACCTATGGAGAAGAATCGGAGCTCTTTGGAACGTACCTACAACTACCGTGCTGGAAATAGTCGGTGAGTGTTTTGTTGCAGAACAACAATTGCTGCTCATGTTGCTAGCGCGGCAGAATTGGTTTCATTTATTTGACTGACAAACCTTGACTATTCAACAGTGCCTGAAACTGGTCATTTGAAATAAAGGATTTTGTATTTCTATATGTATGTGTATTTGATGACAATAAGCTCGCCCTTTTTGCTCACATTTGTGACGAAATGTCTGCCTTGCTTTTTCCCAACTAGGTACCTACACAATTTATCTTAGGGTCGGCTTCCTGCCTATCCGGATGTATCTGAATACCTACTAGTAAGTATTTTACATGAAGGCCACTGCCTGTCTGACCTGCTACCCCGTAACGTATTTTTATACACCACTTGATAGGCTTTGAGGAAAAATTTTTTAAAGACATAATTTGGGGCCAAAAATCCGCCAATTTCTGTTTACTATTTATTTTGATGTACCAACCCAGTGTCACTCTCACGAATACGAACTAAGACGAATCTATTGACACCACTCACATAAAAATAAGACAAGCCGTTTAGGCTCCAGGGCGTGCCAAAGAAATATAGGTACATACAATACATTCGAAATACAAAACCCTCCTTCTTTCTTCTTTTTCGTGTCGCTGGCACGACAGGTTTTTTTCAAGATTTTGATGTCCCAAAACGTTGTCACCTCCACGGCAGCACATATAGGTCTCAAGGTCACATTAGGTGCAATACCTACTTATGTTTTGGGGCACAGAGGGCCAGATACACACGTGATGTAATATGTGTGCGTGTGTATATTATAATTTATCAGCCTGCGAACGCCTACCTACCTAAATACTGGCTGGCTGGACGTTACAAGGTAGTGTCTGCCTGCCCCCGTGGGACTGCTGTCAGCCGCTTATAATCCATTGTTATTTATTAATTTACTGTCGCAAAGCTATGGTTATGCAGCGCATTCGTCGGCAATGCACTGATGTTATCGCTAATAATGGTGTGATTGCAAGCGACAAGGTCACTACAAAGACTGAAATTAATCCGCCACTTGTTTATTGTAAGTAGGTACCTATATATTTTTGAAGTGAAAACTTCTGCGTTTAGCACTTTTCTTGGGATGGGTTTAAATGTTACTTAAACTCGCGTCAGGACACGTGACCTCGTAAGGATGATTCAAAAATGCACAACGTTAATGTTCAAGTTTTCACTTCTGCCGGCACTCCCGGAGTGCAACACGTTTTTTTATTTCATTTGTGATAGGTTTGCTCTTGACTGTCGTCTAGGTCAGAGATCACGAAGGCAAAGTCTACGATGGAGCGAGCTTACCTTAGAAATAGCCTGTAGATATCAAATGGTTGGAAATGATTATGTTTATTTTTGACGAGCTGTCAGCTCTGCAACCCCTGAAAGCAAAAACACATGTGGCGACCACCAGAAAAGATGAGGAGTAAAAAAGGGCCACTTGAGTAGAATCATAATATGAATCATACTAGAGAACTATCGGTAGGTAGGCCTTTGGTGTGGGATGCAACATGTGTCGACACCCTTGCGCCATCACATGTTCCAAGTACGGTGGGCTGTGCCGGCGCTGCCGCTGTGGCTGCTGAGGCCCTCAAGCGGCGCAAATACTGTAACCTTATCGGTAATTACAGTTTTGAGCCGTTTGGGGTCGAAACGCTTGGGTCATGGGGTCCGAGTGCGCGTCTCCTTTTTATGGAAATATCTCGTCGACTAATCGACACTTTGCGTGACCAGAGGGCTGGCTCGTTCCATTTGTTCCCAACGAGTAACACCCTCAAATGTCACACTGTTACTCGATGGGATTTTTTTCTGAAAAAATTCCCAACCGGTCACACTACCAGTCACACTGTTACTCGATGGGAATTTCTTCAGAAAAAAATCCACGATAATATAAGAAAAAAATCGCGACCAATTTCGAGGTAGCGCTCGCCGGCCGCTGCCGCGGCACCGCTCGCTTCGCTCGCTCGGCTCGCGCGTAGTTGGTCACAGTTCTAACCTAACCTAACCTAACCTATAATATTTTTGGTAGTAATATTAATCTTTTAGTTGGATAGAATTTGGTGACCGTTGATCCATTTTGGTGACCGTCTAAATTATACCCCTTTAGTGTGACTGGTTGGGAAATTAGTAATAAAAAGTTCCCATCGAGTAACAGTGTGACTGGTTGGGAATTTTTTCTTAAAAACATTCCCATCGAGTAACAGTGTGACATTTGAGGGTGTTACTCGTTGGGAACAAACGGCTCGTTCTTTGCTCAAAGAATTAGCATTGCCATTCAACGTGGCAATGCTGCCAGTCTTCTGGGCACGTTTCCGGATGACAGCGATGCGGAGGAATTCTTCGACGCCTAAGCGTATCTTGTTTTTGTATATTTGTATATAGTTAGGTTTAGTTATTTTCATGTTTTTGTTATAAAGAAAGATATTTCCCCTAATAAATAGATAGGTACTAGAGAAAGCACTAATGGCGTGTGACGTTACCCTCAAGTCCGCCATATTGAATTGACGCCCTCAAGTCGAATGTCGTTTTGTTTGACAATCTGTCAAATTTAATTTTCATCATTATCGCTAGAGTTCGAGATTGATTGGGAAAATTTGACAGTGATGGGTAGCTTGATGTGCTTTCTGATTCTGCTAAAGTGGCCTTTTTGGACCCAAGTTTGAAGTGTCCCGGAGAAAAGAAAATGCTACCGTCCAATCAAAATAGCAGTTGTTTTAATAAGTCGACCAATCTGAGGCCAGTCTGTGATGGGTAACCATAACATATACCAAGGCTCCGTCTGTCATTTGTAGAACTATAACACACAGAAACAGACAGAAGCTATAAAAATCGGACTCCAATTATTACCTAAGTAGCTACCTAGCTACTACACATACCTAGATCCTACTCCGTCTGCCAGGGTAGCGGAATTTGTTCGAAAGAGTCACCGCGACCCTGTAACGCAAAGGGCTTTAGGAGGAACGAGGAACACAGATGGGTTTTCGTGAGTCTCGTAAGAGTCTGACACTCCCTCCTGCTCCGCCCAGTACGGAAGGAGTCATTTGATGATTTCCCATCCATAAAAAAAAAACTATTCTGTGTTCATTGCATCTGTACACTGGCAACAGACCCTAACAGCTTTGGGAAAAATCAAGGCACATTGTAGTGGGCATTGAACCCACAAAACAGCGCAAATTGGACTCACTTATAGCAAACTTAACGTTAGTTGTTCTCTCGGTCACAAACACCGGACACAGTCTGAACCCGGACCCGTGACCCGTAGCATTGAAAGCAATTACTCAACGTCACTGCGCTAAACGTCGCGTCATTTACAGTTAATAATTATCTACAAGTTTCTAGAGAAGAGAGAGAGGATCTCGTGGCTAAATAATGTCATCCTGACACAAAGTCAATCTTCAAGTCTTCAAGGCCAACTAATGATTGCCGCGGTCGGTATTGTGGATGAATGACCTCATGTCGAGATTCTTCCGTGCCTAGGAAAGCACGTAAAGCTTTTGGTCCCAGTGTCATTTGAAGATCTTTGAAATTCAATTAAGGTGGTCAGAAGCCTGTAAAAATGTAGCACCAACACTTCGGAGAAACCAGCGATGAAATCTTGTTACCTACCTATGTTATTTCAAACACATCACGCGCTGTAGTGGTTGCGTCACTACTGCACTCTGGAAATCTCATATAAAAATAACTTCAGGAAGACAACTTGCATTGACGTATGTAACCCTCACCCAACTTGTACATGGCACCTACAGAGAATTTTATTAAAGTGCGCTGTAGGCTAAAGCCTAAAATACAGACGAAGTGCCAGTCTGGAGACTGGAGACTCTTTTTCTTGCCCTTCATGCTAAACACCCTGCATTTTCCAGGATACTGAACGTGGCTAACGATGGAGTTGAGCAGTCTAAGTGGCCACGTACTGGTTGGTCAAGAAAGGTTGAGTCAATCGACACAAAAGAAGGGAATTTAATAAAAGACATAAGATTATGACTACAATCAGATTTATTTAATGTTCTCAACATAGAAGCACAGCATGGTAGGTATTATGGAGCACATCTGTCGCACGACTCACCAGTGTTCTCCTGTGGCATCGCTGCACACTGCTCATATTACGATAATAATATATTTTACATTTTATAATTCAACCATTACGCAGGCAGTAATCACAAAAACTTAAAAAAAATGGGTCGACGACTAAATCTATGTCTAATTGTCTATGGCAGGAGGAGCCAACTTGATTAGACCCAATCGACTTTTTACTGACGAAACCCTGTGAGATCTACTAATTACACAGGTATTACTTCTTAAAATTAACCAGTATTCTCCAGTACTTATACCTACAATTATGTAGTTTTTTTGTTTCAAACAACCTATTAACATAGTTGCGCAGTCTATAGGTACGTATTTATATTTTTTTGCCTTGCCGCGATTGACTGGACTAGAAGCCGCGATCGACCGGTTGACAATCCCTGGTCTATATTGGTAATGGTTTTTTGTAAGGATAAAATAAACAGTTGCTGTAACAGATCTAAAACATCAATATCATGAAAATCTTATTTGCTGTATTTTGGTTAGCTACATTATTTTATTATTTATACAATTTTCAGAGTTAATTTTCCGTGTTTTTTCTTTGCAGCAGCTGTACAGACAAAGGCTCGATTTGTTCTGCCGAATGACTACCTACGTAATGGCTGGACAATTTTCTTTATAAAATTACCCCTTGTGCACTTTACAATCTCACTTATTGGAAATCAGACATTCACAATAAACACTTGTACTGTTATTCTATTAAAATACAATATAAATACATTGTTAGGGAAAATAAATATCTCACTCTAGTGGAAATGCTTAGCTTTTATTGTACAGTATATAAAATATTTCTTTTTCTTCCTTTCATATAACGTTGCATTACCTACCTTTGCTGTGGGTTGCGTCAGGCACATAAGAAACCATCGCTCAACATCAGGTGAGATAGTGGTTAAATGTATGCCTATCAATAATAAAAAAAAGAAATGCGTCATCATCAAGAAGGTATAATAAAGCAACAATTACGAAACTAATCTGCAGTCCAGTATAATCAAACCAAGTGCGACAAATTGTCTCATTCAATGCGAGTAGACTCGTGAGAAACCAATTAGAACTAAGTTTACTGGCACTTGTTAAATTATTAATTTCAAGCAAATAAAGGAATTAATTAACTCCAAGCGAAGAAACGCTCCCGTTGGGATGAACTTTATTTACCTTGCTAGGTACAGTGGCCAGCACATCAAGGTACCCGAAACTGTCAAATTTTCCCAATCAACTTTAAACCTTATGTTCTTAAGAATACAGTTGAAAATGTATTAAAGAAATTCTAATTATTTTGCATGTATGTGATTCATATTAATGTTATTAATTATTATGTACCTAAAATTTCTACACAATGTATATTGTTTGTTTGAAATAAATAAATGAAATGAAATTTAAAAAAAAAAAAAAATTTGACAGATTGTTGTAGCTTCATGTGCTGGCGTCTGTACTTAGTGAAATAAAAACCTGCTCCATCGTTATGATTTCCCAAAACGATTTATCCAAATGACTTAGTATTAAGTAAGTAGGTATATCCAGAATAAAACTGAAAACAAAATTACCTTTTAACTTACCTAATTACAACCCAAATCAGAGGAGAAAGAGTATCGAAAGAATAATAACAAAAAAATAGGTTATCTATGGTAGAACTTAACATTTGTTTTAGTAGGGTACCTACCGCATCGTGCTCATATTTTGGTCTAGCTAATTCTAGAGCACCATCTGACGCAGTGGAGTAAATAGATGTCAGTGACAGAGTATTCTCGTGGAAACTTTTATTCGCGGACCAAATCAACTTTAGTTTTATGCCTAAGTACTATAAAACGAAAATTATAGGACGCATACTTGATTCGTTCGGAACTTTATACCCACTGCACTGGCCACTGGGTTAAATTGGGCATCGGCATCGGCATTATTCCAAGTAACCACAAACAACGAGGGTTTATGTCATAATATAATATATAGTACAGATACAAAACAAGCCGGTTTAGCACCCAGACAGGCTATTGTCTTTGAATACCAATACAATATCCTATTCTACGAATTACTTTTTAGTACGACATCAGTTCGGTACTGGAAATTTTATTAGGTAGGTATCTACATTGGAAACCATACATGTAGACCGTATTAGCAAAAATTAAGTGACAGGTCACAGAAATTTTACTTTCGCCTCTTTACGAATCACCTGGCGCCAAAATCCGCCATCTTTAATCAATTTTGGCGGGTCAACGTTCTCGCATGTTGTTTATATTTTATTCTTCAAATATAATTATCTAATAGCTCAACCTTGAACTTTTACCACTGGTTTTGCTGACGCCCTGTCGTGTGGCTGCCAAGTTCAATACTTTCCAAATTAGCGACTGTTGTATGTGTATAACACTCAAGGGTAAACACAATTAAGTTACCATTATTCAATATGGTGAATAGGTAACGAGCCGGTTCGTCGTCAAGGATTTTTGAAATTGAAATACCTATATAAAAATTACATAGGTTAGGTTTGGTTAATTTGGCATATTAGTTTGTGCAGAACGCTAGACTGCAGTGACCTTTCAGATATTGAAAACACGACAAAGTAATTTGAAACATGAAAACCCTAAAAAGAGCTTTACGTAGTTCAAACGCTAGCATACTAGCCAAAGCCATTGCCATCTGTAAGTAGGTACCGAAATTTTCATCAGTACCTACATAGGTCTATAGTCGTTGGGTAGCTGTTAAGTTTCCAACTTGGATTAGTGGCAGGGAGTTCCGCCAGGACGAGGAGCCCCAGTATTTTTGAAATAAGAATCTATGTTAACAATAAGATAAAAACGCCAGCGGGCTTTGTCAAGCACCGATTGATATAGAGAACACGTAATAATTGGACAGCGCGGAGTTGAGAAGTCGAGGGCCATCTTACAAGGTTCGTCTCAAGAGTTATTTTCTTGAAGACACGCAATACAGAAGACTCAGAAATGCGTATTCATGTCTTGCTTGAGTGCTTTCCGTGAAAATCGGGAAAGAGATTCACGTGTTTTCGTCATTTAAAATATAGACTCTACCTTACCTCACCCTAAATGTTTAAGGTCAGTCGTTTTGCGTTTAGCGAATCAGAAAAGACGCAATAACTTTCTCATTAATCTCATTTGCAAGCGTAGGCACTGGAAATTAGAAAGTGCCTGATTATGGCGCATTGTTGGCAATACTGTCATCAAATCAATACGTTGTTGAAACTAAAGTTATGTTACTGACTGTAGAAAAACTGTTCAATTTCCCGGATTAAATACAAAATTATTTTGTAGATAGTTTTTTAAGCTGTTTGTTCTTTTTTTTATACTCGAACCCGATCTCGAACCATTGTTAATTTAACTGTCAAAACCAAAACATTGCCAATGGCGAAAATGCATTGTTCGCTGATACGCTTAAAGCAGAGGCTACGATGAAAAAGTAAAATAAAAGTATGAAAAATTTACAGTTTAAAATTTCGTTAGGCTACTATTTGTTTACACAGAAAGCGAGCGTAAATATGTAGGTACCTAATCAAAATTCGCGGTTAGACAGAACGTTACAAATAGAAGCTAGCACAAGCAGTGTGTCGGTGCACATTAGGGCTCAGACAATGATAACAAAAGATATAAAATTAAAGTTTATAACAAATACAACCGCGGTATTACAATATCAGGGCACGTTTCACGTCCTACACGTGATTTTCAATGTCGGAGCCTTTGGTATCTCATCAGTTTAGTTTTATTTGTGTTGTAAACTGTATCGATTATCGATAACATCGGAATTTGTACCTTTTTATGGTTTTGACCGACACTATATTAATCATCCGAAATCTCAATAATAATTAGATAGGTCTCAATCTCAATAATAATCAGAATCAAACAATGGTTCGGCACCAAAATAAATCGATTCTGTTCTTTTATTTCGCTCCTGCCAAACTTCACCTGCGTCCATGAATAAGTCCTGAACGAAACAAGTAATTTCCAGAATAAAATCTTGCTGAGTACTGTGCCCTCGAGCGGCCAACCCGGTAATACCTTTCATACAAACGCTCGTACGTGATTATGCCGTTGAAACAACATCTATAATTTATTTTTTTAAGTAAATACGTATCTTGTGCACTAGGTATATGTAGGTTTCTATAAAAGCAAAAAATAAAAATTCGGAGAAACAAGTTCAGTTTATGTCTCCGAAAATAGGCTATTTTGCACAAATTATGCCTGAACTTAGGCCGCTCATAATATACTCATTAATTGTAAAAGTAAAGAAAAGATCGTGATAGAAACATTGCAAATGTAATGGAGATTCTACATGACTAATATTTATTTCACAAACTTCTGAAGCTTATCCAAAAAAACGTATTACCTGGAACAAGTTTTATGAAATTTTCGAATACTATTTTTTGTTCAATGTTATCGCGTTCTCACTTGCTTGTTAGTTTTCATACACTGCGCTAGATGAAACAACAAGCTTTTCAAACATGCTCGCGTTGACGATAGACCGATCGGGAAGGGCCCTCTTAAGGGAAAAAACACTCGTACAAGTCGTTATAGTGAAAATATGCGCGCGTCATATTAACGCTAGGATGACGTCACAGAAATATTTGCTGAGTCCAGGCTGTCACGTAAAAGGTCACACGGACGATATTATGCAGAAAGCAGACTGTGTAGTCGCTTTGAAGAGTTTAATAATCGTTAACTGAGTCGCTTTTTAAGTTTATGAGTTTCTACACAGGTTTTCTGTGCAATAATAGCTGCAGATTGGATCTGTGCCCGATAAATCTTACATGACGTTAAACAAGACTAGGTACTGTTTTGGGATTATACAATGTTTCCTTACATCTCATCCTCCCAGAAATCTACTTTTAGACAAAGACTGGATTGAGCAGATTGACGTCTTTAACGAGGCATTGATTGATTCCAAATTTGAATTCAACGCTTACTGCGACGATGACATCATTTGTCATAACAATTCAAAATGTCCGTTGAACTTGAAAGCCAACCTAAACAAAAGAAAATCTATTGAAAGCTAGGTTCAATAGACTTAGCTGAAATGTGTCTGCCGATATATCCAAGGCACGTCCAAAAAGCTAACACAATTTGGCTGTCCCTGAGAGCTATAAAGTCTGTCAGGCCGGTGTTAGCTGAATCTAGCTTTGTAAAACCCGAGCTCTTTGTGACATCCAACAATACTTTATTGGCCTTGCATGAAAGGCTTTTGGCATAAAAGGAGGAAGACAATCAGTGAATTTTTGAACGGAGGCAAATATGTAGGTAGGCAATAAAACATTGCACGCGAAAAAATGAGATTATGTTTAGTTGTACATTGTGCAAGAATTTTTCGACATGTGGTCAAAATCGAGACTTATGTCGCCATCTTGGTTTTTTGTTCAATACAGCTTCCATAGACTATTCCCTGAAACCGTCATACAAACGTCAAATAAATCCTTGTCTATGCGATGCGCGCACTGTTGACTTTTTGTCCGCGTGACAGTACATTTCTGTCTTTCGCAATAAATTGTGAAGTGTAACAGAGATATAGTTTACTGTCACAATGGCAAAAATCACCAGTGTGCGCCTAGCCTAACATTGTAATAACACTGTGGGAACACCCAAATACTCTTTTCCGAACTTCAATGTTCCAATTTTCAAAAGTAACCCTAAGTAGTCCTATGTTTTGCAAATAAATATAAATATTATAAATAAATAAGAATCAAGTACTCGATTTGTTTTGGGTCCGAAAAACGACATTCCGATTTTCAAGATTCCGAGGTTACCTCTATCTGGCAGAATATAGATGCTCCGAAAATAACACACTTGGCATTATCTTCTTTTATATTTGTAAACATTTTCAACATTTAAATTAAAATTGTCTTAAAACAGTCAATATGTTGTATTACAAAAGTAAGTGACAGAAACGAATCGCTGTAAAACCGACTCCACGTAGTCTTGTCTGCCCTACCCCTAGAGTGTAATTGAATCCCACCGTCGCGGCTGAAGCTGGCCGGGGCGAAGCCGACCAGCAACACTGTCATTTTGCCTGCACAACCCACAGTAATGGCTTATGGTCATCAGTTGCCCATTTTTGTGCCTCAATGGAGTTAATTGACCATATCAAACAGTCCACCCTTATGATACTGAAATGGCTACATTTTATAATACTTTCTATTATTTATAGGTAATTACACTAGGTTTACTACAGTTTGGCATTTTATAAAAAAAGAAACAAGTAAAAAAACTAAGCATTTTAAGTAATAAGTATATCTAAGTAGAGCAAAAGAAACAAATTCAAAACACAAAATTTGATAAAAAAATACTTTTTAAGAAAACTTATCAAATTAATCTACATACCTACGTTATTTTTGCGGCGATACAAAAATATATTTATGATATTTCTATTCTCTAATAAATCTTCATAATTTAAACTTGGCTGAGTTATTCAAATGTTAGATAAGAACATGAGATCAGTTATAGTAGATAAGTTGGAAAATACGGTTTTATTTGCAAGAATTCCTGTCCCAAAACGACGAAGCGTTAGTAGAGCAGACTACAAAGGAAATATCGTTTGTTTAAAATTACCGTTAATTTGTCGTTATGACGTAAAATGATGCGCCACAGCTCATTATGTCGCGCAGAGGGACAGTTTACGAAACATTGCGGAATTTATGACGTTGAAAAGCTTTTATTTTCTGTTCAAGGTAGCGTTTGTCGTAAAAGGCTGAAATGCCCAGTTATCTGTGCACTAGCGAGAATATTGGCTTGCACAGCTCAGGGTTGCAAGTAATGTATGGTCACAACGTGGTACTAAGGTCGCGGCTGCCTGGCGGGAAAGCGTGGCGGTTGGCGGTGCAAGTTCGCTCCGAGTTATACTTCCCGACATGATTCGCGTGGCTTGCGGCTTCTGATGCTATCAAAGGCTTCAAAGCACACGCCATTTGCTTATATATTTCTCTTTTGTAAAGTAAATAATTTTGTTATGAAGTGTCTGTTGTTTGTCATTTTGTTCCCGCTTTTTCGAAGAAAATGACAAGCTCTAATATGAATTTCAAATCATGAGCGTAGGGTCACAGGCGGCAGAAGATGGAGCCTCGATTATCTCTTCATTTATGAGGTTTCCTTTTCAAATAAAAAATAATTTATTGTTAGAATAGTCACTGTAAAATCTTGAAAGTAACAATGGCAATAAATAATTCTGAATATCGCCGCAAAAAGTCGAATGTAAAAATAAAATTAGCTGTAGTAAAAGACACTTTTTTTTTGCTGTTTTGGAAGCCAACGCAGCTTTCAATTGAAGGTCGGTTTCTTAGATATGTGCAGCGTTATACTCAATAACAAAAATACGTTTAGTGATCAAAATAGAGCTTTGGGACGAGCGGCCGAGTTTTTGACACACAATGGAGCGTCGAAGACTCTCGATTAATTGAGCGATGACACAATTTCAACTATCTCCCAATTTTACCAGAGATACGTTGGTTGAATATCAGTTCTTTATGATCAATAACAAAATGTAGTAGTAGGTGCGCATATCCACAGCTCCGATAGTTTAACTCGGCTGGCGCATCAAGTGGGCTTGTTAGGATTAATCTAGAAAAGTTTCCAATCTTCGTAGCCTACGCTGTCGTCTGCCGCTCGACCCAAACCCCTACCGGTACCTATATACATTTAATATTAAAAATAAATCTAATATTTATCTCACTATGTTACAGTTCAATATAAATTAATTTTCGCTCAGGCACCTAATTAGCTATAATAGGATCTTAACTACATTAGAGCACAAGAAGATGAAATGCGGTGTTCACTCATTTGTGATCATACGAACGTAATTTTGTTCGTGTTTTGTTGTGAATTTGACATTCCAAGCCGTCACTGTCAGAAAGTTGACAGATGTCACAGTCGTCTAATTAACCCTAATTTAGTACAGTCACAAATAAGTACGCACCTTTTGTTATACACTCCCAAATTTACCTACTCGGATTTTTTTACAACACAATTAAAATGTGAATGTTTTCAACACTTATCCTAAAGGAAACAAAGTAATCTTACATAAATTTTATTTACACAAAAATAATACACATTTTACATCCTTCACAGCTTTTGTAAGCTCACCCTGCATTTAGGGACACAAGCAGTTTTTCTTTAGGACTTTTTATCGATACTAATAAATAAAATGGCGAGCCAACTCTGAATCACAGGAAAATTTATACAACGTAACAACGATAAATATGCACTTCCAGCCGTCCGATAATATTAATTAAACGTTAATTTGTCATCACCTCGTTGAACATCAAGTTGACCAATAAACGATACACTGAATATACTCATTGATTCACTTGTTCATTACGCTTCTGGCGTTAGCTTATGCCACACGAATAATTCACACATTCCTCTCACAAACAGGTTTCCAATGTCAATGTCATGAGAATTACCCGTTGAACGCAGTTGATTACAAGTAGAAATAGTAAGCCACACTCAAGGAGCAAGGAGCATTACATAGGTACATACTTTTTCTAGTCGATTAAAAATGCATCTTCCTAGAATGTCAATACATATTTAGATTTCTAACAGTCATCGTAAAAAAGCTAATTTCACAAATATTTAAAATTAGGTATAAGTAGTAGAAGCTTAAAAAACACGCGAAATGGGCTTAGAATAATAAAAAAGAAAAAAATATCTTAAAAACTAAAGTATTCAACCCTCTTAAATTACACACATGACAGGTTCTCATCTTGAAAGAGTACCAAAGGAGGTCAATGTTCTAAAATAAACAAGAAAGACAACCATAAAAATAACGTGAAACAGCAAGATTAAAATAACAGACAAAGCGGAGCTTACATCACACAAAAATATCGAATCATTAGAAGATACAGAAAAGATTTTATAAAAAGAATTCACGATGCGACGCCATGTTGATCAAACCTTGTTTTTATTGAAATTAGTTACAATATTTAAAGTTAACTCGTCTCAAGATCACTGCCCAGCATACAATTTGCATAATATTATAATGTGGAAGGCTTCAAATCATGCGGGACAGCGGGAGTTATTTTTAGGACCACTCTTATGTATATAGGGCCAGTTTTGAGGTAGGTCAAGGGAGGACAATCTTCGTAAAAAATACCGTTAATTTAAATAAATGAGAATTGATAGCAGACGAAGAATTAAATAAATTCTAGCTAGCGAAATGTTTCAAATAAGATGTCTCGAGACCTCAAGACGTAAATCTTGGTCCTACCATTAATTATAGAGCGTTGGAATGTGATCCCTTCATCCTGATTGATATTAAATCGTATTTCTAAAGAATAGACGGGTTACTTTGGCTTGTAACAAATTGACTTAGTAGCTCTAAAGAAATAGTCTGCGTTAACTCAAAAGCGGGATAGGGTCGCCTCCTAGCATATTATTCTAAAATGAAATTGCGCGTAGAAAATTTGCAACATCAGCGTCCTGAAAATTTACTTGTTACGATGGTTTGATTTTGGACTTGTTTTGCCACATTCAAAAGCGTTCGATCGACAATATCTCATACATAGTACAAACTTTGGGAACCACGCAAGGCCCTTTTGCGATTTTTTTTTCGATTTTTACTGTGCATAGCAACTCTGCAAGTCGTCTATAGTAGACAATCCGGATTTGCTGTTCAACCGGTTCCATTCGTTATTTTTGACTTTTGTTTTCTGTTGAAGCTCTCGGAGCTTTTGAGTATGAGCCATCTTTGAGGGCTAAGTATTTGGGCTAAGGTCTAAATGAAGGTTAACTCGTGTATACAGAATTTGCTTAAGATTTTAAAATGCAGAACTCTTGTAAATGTTTCAGGGAGACTTCTTTTGTATTCACTGTCCTTGTTCGTTTAGATTACAGTCTATGTTATGTACAAGGGCTCATAGGGCTTAGGCGAGCGCTGAATCAGAGTTCTTAGAAAATGATCTGAATGAAAACACTGTCGCTACAAAACCATTCTTTAAAAGAAAAATTCAACAGAGTGAAATTTTTTTATAATCTTGTCACGAGTTTAAAAACCGAACGTACAAATCATTACTAATTGTTTGATTATAACGAATCTTAAAAATTATAAAACTGTAGATTATTAAGTTTTATGATTCTACGTTTTATGCATACACGAAACTAACTACATCATAGGAATTATTTAGCACATTTCGATACATCGCTGTGACCACGCGGCTATCCCAGGCACTGTAGTAGTAATTAGCCCGTGATGTCATCAGGCTTACTCTAGCCTATCATCACGGCATCGCCACATAATTTTATTGAGGCTTACGATATAAATTAAGCACGTTGGCATACAAAAAGACTGATGAAGCAATAGCATTTTGATAAAAAATAGATTTAAAAACTATTTTAGGTTAAAACTGGGTCGGGCTGAATTTATTTTTGGGCAGTTGCTAATAACATGATTGTGTTCAATTGTAACGTTCTTCAATTGTTTCCCTTTAGAAAACTGTTATATTTCATGTTTGGGACGATAAAGACGCTATGGTCACTAATATTCCACCTTTAAAACAACTCTAATGCCCAAGAATGGTGTTCAACGCGTTTACTATTTATAAAACGAATTAACTTTGTAATAGTGTCATAGCCGGGTAATAAATCTCCCGTTTGAAGTCATTCTAAATTAATTCTTCGTCCTTGAAAACCGATCAATGCCGGGAAGTTGGTAGCTAGACCATAAACAACTAGAGTTGAGTCTAAGTTTTAATAGGTAGTAGACAGTGAATGCATTTTTGCTTCATTCGTTCTTCCTTTAAGGCCGATTCAAAATCCTGGACTTTTCAGCCAGTTACTTTTTCTTAAAATGTTATAATATAAAAGTGTGGTTCCAAAACTTTTCAATTTATTATAGTTTATTAAGGACCCACATTCCACCATTAATTGTAAAGTTGGGTACGGATTTTTGTTAAAACCTTTCAAAATAAACACAATGTGTTTATCAGTTACACTTGAAGTAGGTAATTGGTAGCCGCGAAGTTATAATTATCGCAAGTTTATTTCTGCAACCAGTGATGTAATTAGTAAACTTGTAAACGAGGCGATATCGAAGATTGGTGAACTGAATCTAATCTAATGGACGATAAATGTAACAAAGGCTCGTGAAAAACTAGAAATAGGTGCTTAGACACGTCAACCAACATCGCGGCGCTTAAAAACGGCGAAAATATTAAATAGCTACTAATACGCATGAAGAAAGGGAAAGAAAATATGTCACCGTACGGCGGGATGCCTGTTGCTAGAGGGAGATAAATATACATCTTCAGTTACGTCACAGGATAAGTAATAGTCAAATTGACAACAAAACAAACGTAGTGTTGCGCGACAGGTTGGTGAGTAACTAAGCGCGATGTGGCCAATTAGCTTCATTTCATGTTGTCATTTTAGAGTGCGGACAACGTATTTATAGTTTTATACATCATTGCTTACATCGTTTAGTTTAGTTAGAATTCAGCGTTACTTTCTCGTTATTGATAATCCGATATGTTTGATATTTAGCTGCGGTAGCTCGCTTCAAGTTAACTATACCAAACAATACGACTGGTTCTTTACGTAGGTGTGGTTGAATATTGATTAAAAGATGGCGGGTTAGCAGACATTACAAATACAGAACGGCTGTCAAGAGTTCAGTCACATCTAATTGACGTGACGACAGCACGTTTGCAGAGTAGATATAGGCACATTTTAAGCGCAGCAGCCAGGAGAATCCTCGACAGTAACCATTTGCTTAGCTTTTCCGACTAATCGGGGTCGCCTTTCAGTCTAACGAGATAAAACCCCAACTCAGTATTTAACAGACATTTTAACAATTGCTGGAAGTCATACATATCGTATTCCCTATTACTGTAGAAACATATTAGGGAATACATGCGATTTGTTTATTAGCAAAATTAAATACTTATTAATTCTAGTAAACAATCTTGGAATAAAGCTACAAAGATTATAATTTGAAAGAGAACTACGATATGGACTTTGACGTCAAAGTCCATAACGCTTATACAGCTGCCATAGAGGGACAGATATGTTTGTTTAAGTAATAATTATATCTCGTTTCTTTTTCGTGCAATTTTGATTCTATTTTCACTGTTTCTATGATATTTTGTACATTTTTAGGGTTCCGTACCTCAAAAGGTAAAAACGGAACCCTTATAGGATCACTTTGTTGTCCGTCTGTCTGTCTGTCTGTCTGTCAAGACCTTTTTTCTCAGGAACGCGTGGAGGTATCAAGCTGAAATTCATATCAAATACTCAAGTCTATGGTCTCTTGGAGCTGTGAAAAAATCAAACTTCTAAGTCAACGCGATCAAAAGATACTCCCGTTTATGCCGCAAATTTTCGACACTCGCAAGGGAATCAAAACCTACAGGGTACTTCCCGTGAACTCAGAATCTTGAAATTTGGTACGAAGCAACGTCTTATAACACAGATAAAGGAAAAATTGCGAAAAGCATAAATTTTTAGTTACATCATATAATAAAAATATTTTTAATAATTTTAAACTTATTACCCCTTTACTCATGAACGCGTAGTGGTATTATATTGAAATTCTTAACAAATACTCAAGTCTATAATATCTTTAAGCTGTAACAAAATCAAACTTCTACGTCAACGCAATCAAAAGATACAGCAATTAAAGCCGCATATTTTGAAACTCGCAACTACTCGCAAGGGAATCAAAACCTAAAGGATACTTCCAGACGACCTGGAATCTTGAAATTTGGCATGAAGCAACGTTATAAAGTACACATATAGGAAAAATTCCGAAAATCTTAAATTTTTAGTTACATCACATAGTATATTTTTTTTAATAATCATAAACTTACTAGCTGACCCAGCAAACGTTGTTCAGCGATTAAAAAAAAAAAACAGATGTTGGCCGATTCTCAGACCTACCCGATATGCACACAAAATTTCATGCAAATCGGTTCAGCCGTTTCGGAGGAGTTTGGAAACAAACACCGCAACACGAGAATTTTATATATTAGACTTGCTGACCCAGCAAACGTTGTTATGCGATTAACAAAAAAAAAATAAAAAAATAGATTTTGGCCGATTCTCAGACCTACCCGATATGCACACAAAATTTCATGCACATTGGTTAGCAATAAAAATACCATAACTTTTACTTATATACCTACAGGTTTGTACGGAACCCTCGGTGCGCGAGTCTGACTCGCACTTGGCCGGTTTTTTAGATAAACTGTAGGTACTGATAATTAATATTTTTTACTTGCAAATTCTCTAAAAGATTTTATTGTGTATGTAAACAACTGGTACATAGTTGTAGCATGAGTCGCCATTATCTACCAATTTAACGTAGTAGAATAAGTCAGAGAAAGCCTTCGAAACCTCTTTAATGCAACTAAATCGTTGGAATCAAGGCCCATCGAATTGATTGGTGTTATCATTAAAGAACAAGGCAAACATTTTAACTTGTTAATGGCGCTGCAGTAGCCAACAGGCCGACACCAACAGCGTTTAAAATTTCACAGAGTTTTCCACATGTTCTGATTATTTACGAGCAGTAGGCAGGCAAAGTGATAAATTCTTAAACGCGCTTCGACAACTTTTATAGGCTTTGGCTTTCCATTACCCTTTTTACAAACACGATAAAGTCGCGAAGTAATAATGCAAAAGCCTGGCTTCCTCTTAATTAAATTTTCCAGTGATACACACACGCCACTGACATAATAGGTACCTACGTAGTTTTAAACGTTCTTGTTATAGTTTTCATACAAAAACAACAATAATAATATCAGCTTATACCAGAAGGCCAATTCTACAAATTTTTAAAAAACTTTCGCATTTGCATGTCAATCGCAAACTGTCAAAAATTTCTTATTTTTCAAACAGTTTTGACAGTTTGCGATTGAAATACGAATGTGAAAATTCGTAGAATTGGCCCCACTGTTCGTAACCGATGAATATTCAAAAAACCATTCGTATGTCAAACTCAGCACAGAATATGATTTGCTTGCGTTCCGCGTCGCGACTACAATTCACGGTCAAGTTGACAGGTGGCACTACTTGCCCCCATTCTCAGGACAACATTAGACTTTATTATGAACCAGTTTGCTGAGGAAACTACCGTCCTATGCAAGGTTTTGTGACTATGCTGAGGTTGGTACCTTGAAAGTTCCACATTGTCTATTGTCTACCTAAAGGTAGGCGTTGCTATGTCCAGGGATTTCTTCCCATAGACATCTTGAATAAGATAAACATTTCGAAGATATCCGATTTTTTATCGTTTCGTTAAAATGCAATACACTGAAAGATAACTAGCTTTTTAATTTTCAATTATTTTATATTCCATGTCTTTTTTATAGATTGCAAAAGCGCAATGTTATGGTTTGAACTGTTGCAAGCATAGATTTAGCTTTGCTGTTCCAATTTCATTTCTGTTTACGTTCACAAAATAGGTTAACTAATTCAGTTGTTCGGAAAATGTTGACGCAATTATTTGAAAAAGTTTCCTTGCGTTAGGTACCTTTTTTCTCATATAATATTGGCTTTCCTTTTAGTATAAGTGACGTTAGGTCGATAGTACCTAATAAGTTTTAGCTACGGTCTCCTCGGAAAGTAGTAATGTCAAAAGGCGAACTTTGTTTCAGCTGTTGAGTTTCTTAGAAATCCGTATCCTACTTTTCCCTCGAAGCGTTCAACGAATATTAGGTACCTATCGCTTTCCAAACACTTTATTGTACATATTTATTTATATTTGGCAACAACAAATGCATCACGCTGCTATCAAGGTACATAATCGGCCGGATGTAAGCAAAATTATTTTCAACGATCACCGTATTTTGTGAATGTTTCCGCTGTCATGGCCGCTATTGTTATTGTATCGAAAAAACAAAATGGAACCTAAACAATTAAATTCACAGAAGTTATCATGGTGTGCCATTACAATAGATCTAAGACGCAGTTGGAGCCACTGTCACTGAATGAGATATGAACTTTCCATTGTACAATATAGGTAGTAGGAGTTGAAAACATAATAGTTTATGATTAGGGTCTTTATTCAAGTAAGTATTTAAGAAATATTTGGTAGGCAGACTCTATGCGAACGAGGTTGAGGAAATAATAGAATGGGATTTTTATGTGGGAAACCGTCTGGTATTTACATTGTTTCCGCGCCCAACATATGGTATCTTTAAGCATCTACCAACTAATTAAGTTCCAATTAATACCACTTGTTTTGTCCAAATGTAGATCCCTAGTTCAAAAAAATCAGTTACGGAAAAAGATCTTATTTTTCATACTCGGAACTCGGAAAACTACGTCTACACCATACCAACATAAGCATTCTAACTTGAAGTCATTATAAACTATGCAAATTTTCAAGGAATTAACGTAACGCATAGACCGTCGTGTCCGTGTTGCCAGTTACAATGCCAAGTTCAAAAAAAGTGGTCAATTACGTGCTTAGTGGAAAAGATTTCGTAACCGAACTTGAACGATAAACGCATACAAACAAGCCTACACAAAAGAGGCTAAATAGACTCTGTTTAAAATCTAAACCTTACTATAAATAAAGATCAAGGACATTATGAAACCCGGACGAACAAAAACTAGTTATTCAAGTGCACATAGCTAAGTTATAGCCAATTTAATATAACTAATAGACACTTTAGACACTTTAAGTGGCAGTCATTTTATTTTCCGTCGAAATTCCAGAAAATATCACTGTGTACACACAAAATACACCAACCAAACAAATATTAGGAGAAGGGCGACACTTCAACCGAGGTTACATTGAATTTAGACAGAAAGGCTCACGGAATATTGTGATATTAACATATTCGCTATTCCACAGCACCTGCGGTTTTGCGAACTACGTTATTTACTTAAGGAAGCCTGAATGGCGACGTTATGCCGTCTTTACTACCAAACCAACTGTGTAACAACAATATACGAGTAAACACGCTGTTGATTCGATTATTGTCTTGGATTTGAGGAAGAATATCGGATTTCTTGAAAGTTTTGTGAGACATATCATTATGAGAATTTAATCGGTTCAGAGGGCCTATATAGAACGAATATTTTTGACGTATAATACTTAGCAACGTAACGTAAAATTTTACCATAGCTACAATACTTTTATTCGTTTCGCACATAATATTTATTAGAATTAGATATTAAGTATATTCACATTTTTAGACGATATAAATTGGTGTATGTCCCAGAAAATTAAACCAAAATACTATGGGGTTGTAGTTTTTCACATTAAAAATTCACTTACGTTAACCTTACTATTTGTACGTCAAAATACTCGTGCTAGCCCCTCTGATGGAAAGTAACCGCCTTATTTTGTATACGAGCTGACAGTAGGAGTTGATATAGAGTAGCGATAGTAATGATAATGTCGCGAGGGGGCGCCCTAGGACGAACACTGACCTTATTGGTGATATCCTAAAGGTCCGTAAATCCCTAATAAAGTATCCAAAAGGTCAGCTGGTCTTTTCTGTTGACATCTCACCGTGTTCACTTAGGTGGAGTGAACGAAAAGTAAGCTGTCATTTCATCTTGTTTGTATAGTTTGACAGCTCAGTTGTCGTTCACTTCGCCTAAGTTTTCACTTTGACATGTTTACAGAATCGTACTGCCTGCCGGTGTGTATTACCTAGATGTCGTGAACCATCGTACCTACATGTTTGCCAGAAGAAGTATTGGTACCAATTTTCTTTACTTTCTTTCTATATCTAGTGTAACTTTACAAAATAATGTTGTTCAAATATTTCTATTGTCTATGAGATGTGAGTTTGACGTTTGTAACTGTCGAATAAGTTCAAAGATGGCGATATACCTGCTTGTAACCTTGTCTTTGAATATTTTTTTAATGATATTTACTAACGTCTTGTGAATTATATATTTATCAATTTAATGTTCACTCCGATAAAACAGCGGAGATACTCCACAAGGTTACCCGACATTGTCTGTGTTTGCGCATAACGGAGCGGGAAAATTTGTTAAGAGTTGAGTCATAAAGTCAACATGGCGACCAAATAAATTGTATTTTTCTGCTCCAATTACCTAATATGAAGGGCCATTGAATAATCACATGATTAATAAGTCATGGTTTACGTTTTATTGAGCCTGGGTATTATCATATAAGAGGATTAAACCCTGCATGGAGTCTTCCGAGGATTTATTATTTTTCCCGTAGGCAGGAGGCGTGGCACATGTTTACGCTTAGAAATAGGAAATCGAGAAAAATCAGTACATAAAAATACGACACAATGAGACTGGTGGAGAATATGATGCAGCTAAGTATTTAAAAGAAAATGACAGGCTGTCTCAAACAACCAATTTACTGAGATAACGGCATGAGTAATACTTGAAGTAGGTAGGTACGTATATTTACTCGGCAAAATGGATGACCTCAGTAAGTTATGAGAGAACAAATCACAAACTTTGCTATTTCTATCGAGGTCCAGTTAGTCTTCGAAAAAGCAAAAAGAAAACTTCAATTCAATTTCATTCTCGAATAACCGTGGAACTACTTCGTTGAACTAGCAAGTTGGCACAAAGCCTTTTTACCAAGGCAAAGACGGGTAAGCAAACGTATTTGGATACAGTCTTGAAAGCATTGTATAGTTTCTTTGTAAATGGGTTCAATTCGTCTCACAGTCTCGAACAGTGGGAAAGACATATTGTTTTGTTACTAGACGTTAGCAAGGAGGTTAAATGCAGGTACAAGAACTTCTTATTTCGTCTCGTCACTCGTGAACATTTTTGCAATAAAGTGAATTATTAAGACGGGAAAAAGACACTGAATTAACTGCAAACAGATGATGAGATCCTTATTTTTTCAAAGGTCACGGTATTCGGTAGATATTTTATGTAACTGAGACAAATTGCCCCAATCGATATTGTATTTTGGGAATAATAACCCTATTGCCATGAAAAAAACGGAAAAGGTACGATAGTAACTACAATTCAGCGCCATTTAAGCCTTGGCCTTCGTTTAAGTCTAAGTTAACGAACGCTGAAGAACCATTCGTTAGGGCTCGGTGGCTTGGTCTAGAAGCCTTATTCGACGAGATAAATTGCCAAGTTTTGAAACGGTAATTTTCTGTCATCTCCATACATTTCTTAGTGAACTGGTGTAGATGTCGTTATCAAACATTTAATTGACGTTTCTATTAGCCTCGCTTTTGAACTAAAATTATTATTATGTTTTACGCAAATAGAGTTTCAAGCAACCTCAAAAATAAACGATGATTTTTGCAAATGTCAAGGTTGAAAAAAGTGAATCTGAGTTCTAATGACGTCTATGGAAGCTGTCATTATGGTGGGTGGGTGTTAAGTTGTCGTGCCGACAGAGAAACGTGACATTATCGTAATCACACTGAAATATTTGTTTAATTTTGTAATAAAAGATAACACGATAATGTATACCAATAGCGATGTTATTAGAGTTACGAAAATACACCTCTTCGAATATGTTTTTAGATTTTGAAGCATCGTCCGTAGTTTTATATTATCTGTGGTTAGGTACCATTAGCACGTATTGCCAACATTCAGCGTTGCCAACGTATGGGGCATTCCCGAAACTGATGGAATCTCAAGTTGAATCAGGGAAAAATGTGGGGATTTTGAATATCGATAGTTGAGGCCACGCCACGTAAGAACGCTTTTCCAAGAAACTTTAAAAAAAAATGAGGAGAATTTGTGGAGAATCAAGATTTTTCTCTTTAAAAATTGGTGTTGTCAACGGTGCTTATGTAATTCATTTTCTGCCTAACGATAAAATAGGTTAGACGGGATATGACCATAAGATACACGTATGGATGTCAAGATTGTTTGTTTATTATGCACTCGTGGTCTTCCAGCCACATTGTACGCGTATTCATGACTCACACATACTGCTTGAATAGTTCGCAACTTCGTTTGTTTTGATATTGCGAAAATACTCGTAGCAAAATATTTTTGTGAAATGAAAGACGGAAGCTACATGTTGGAACGCAAGAAATGGGCCTAATTCTTGACATAAATCGCATTAATTGACAAAAATTTAGTGAAAAGTGAAGTCGAAAGTTGAAATTGCTGCTTTAACAAGTAAATTACTAGTCAGGAACTTCATTTTGCAATAACAAAGATTACGACATGATTACGACATTCAATTGTCATCAGAGCGCGATTCTGACAACCTTTCACTTATCCGTACCCTCTGCCTGAGTTAACATTGACCATTTAGTAAGTACCAACGTCACTTCTACATCTTGACAATGAATTTTGTGGCAAACCTCTTAAATACTTCACATTAATTTATCATTTAAAACGCATCTATTGATGATTAAGATTTGTAGAAACGGCTTGAACATTGATTTGACATTAATGCAAGAACGACTGAGCTCGAAATTAATGGTTCTTTTTTGTTCAACTGAGTTCCTTACTCAATAACTTCGGGTGTAGGTAATGTCATTGCGGTCCTAAGGCTAGATTGCCGTAGATGCCTAATAGTTACATTTTACCAAGATTCATTATGCAATGGCATGGCAGAAATGATGATAGTTACTAGAAAAAAGGACGCTTGATTGCTGTAGTTGATAAAAACCCTTTCATTATAAATAGGCTGACTCAATTATTACCTTTGCGTAATCGATGACATGCTTATTCTGACGCCACCCCAGTGTGACGTAGGCGGTGGCAGTAAGCCTTTGTGGCAGCAAAAGGCAGCATTCAATACAATATGTAGGTCAGAATTGAGACAAGTCGGCGCCAATCATACTAACAAAAAGACTTAGTTTAATGGAAAGTTCTTTAGCAAAATGTTTCATTAAGTGAGCATAGACTTCTTCGGTCCAATTTTTTTTTAAATTCAGTATATTGAAGTAAAGTAGTTGGTACAGTCGCCAGCACATCAAGCTATCTAAAACTGTCAATTTTTCCCAATCAACATTGAACTTAATACTTCAGCGATAAAGTTGAAAATCTATTAATGAAATTTGACAGATTGTTGTAGTTTGTGATTTGCTGGCGTCTGTACGTAATACGTTAAACAGTCTATTTACTTTCCTTCGCCAGATGGTACGTATCAGGCTGTCTAAAAATATTCCGTCGTGTTTTTTATGTTATTTCATGAAAAGAAGAAATTCTTATCATTTGTGATTCTTTTGATAAAATTATTAATATTCTAGCCTCTGTACAAAGATATACCTTGTAAATAGGAGCTGCGAACGGAATACATTGAAATAATGACTTATTTAATCATTTTATCTGAACATTTAAAAAAAGAAAGTGCAAAAACCAACCGTTGTAAGGGGCAGGATTTTGCAATCTTAAAAACGGTTTACTTCCTACGCTTAGAATAATAACGCATAGAAGCCGCGTCTAGAACAAAACCCGAGCAAAATCGTGTGTCCACTTCATTTTCTTTGTGTGCGTGAGCCGAATGTGTATATAGCTTTCAGTGATACCATTACTAAGCCGTTACCCACAAAATATGGGAAGACGCATTACTATTTTGCTATCAAGGCAAGTATTTTATGTTGTTGGGAACGGGAAAAGGTAAACATGATTTTTCATGTAATATGACATATTTTTTCGGAAAGTATTATTCAATTTATTTCAAAATAAAAGGAAATAAATCGCATAAAGAATGAGATATTGTTCAATGCGTTTAGAATGCTTGATGGGTTATAATTATAAACAATGTTAAAACATTGGGTTTGATATGAATTAACAGTAAGTATTGTATTTTAAAATTACAAAAATGAAAAACATGAATGAAAGCAATGTGGGTATTTTTTCTTCACAAATAGCAACACTGTGTTATGACAAGTTAGGTTATTAGAATTTTGTTTTATTTATCGATTTACGTAAAAATAGTGCATAGAATGTGAGTACTTATTTGTGAAATGTTATTTGATTACATTTTTTTGTTTTCCTGATGTGCTATAACATCCTTTCACGCAACAAACTGTCATTTTCAATTATTTACTCGCGAGCTGTGTTCGAAGGAACGTGACATTGAGTACTGACGGCCTGGTGGCTAAGTTTGACGGATTAGGCTAAGTTTTAGTTGCCTCACTTTTTGCACTCGTACTAGGTTTCTATGCGTTATTATTCTAAGTTCCTACGGGTAAAGTGAAAATATCGAATTGACGTCACAAGACCAGTTATCACAATGTTGTCATGTCATTAATCAAGCCTTCAAGGGCAGCTAAATGCTGAATTGGAGTGAAAAAAATATTCATTGAATGTCTTTAGTATGCACAGTAAAGATATTCAATAATACCCAAATGAACATGAGTCAATACTGTCATGCTTGACAGTCTTGACTCATGTAGACCATCGTTATACGCTGACACGTGCTACAAGCAAATGCGCGATAAATTGTCTTTCTTGGTCGCCATACAACAATCTATGACTATGCTCACCGGGCATATTGCATCCGGTACGTACTAGCTGGTAGCAGGAATAATTGAAAAACTTTGGGATATTGTTATGCCCCAAGTATCATCTGTTATGTGTTGAATTCGGAATTATATTTTTTCCTGATCAAAGATACTATAGGTTTTTTAGAATGGCCATTCGATGCCCTGGGCCATTTTAAATGGATTCTAGAGTGAAAATAGTATTTTTTGCAAGAATACAACAAGCTGACAAATATAGCTACATAAGGATTCCGCCATATTCTATCAGGTCACTGGTTTGCAAATTGATTGAAGGGTGTTGCTAAAAATATATAGTTCTAATGACGACTATAACAATTTAAAGGGTATCTTTCAAAATGGATCATTGTTACCATCAGAAAGGCAATTAATTACACTGCTTCTCGTTTCCCCTCTAATGACGCAAATATAACGGGAAACAAATCGGAATTTTATACCCCAGTAATCGTGGGTTTTCATTAAAATAAGCAGCGTTGTGATGTGACGTCATTCTTATCAGTCTGATTATATCAGAGCATTTCTTAGATATTTTCGGTTGAATGAAACTTTTTTTTAAGTTTCAACCTTTCTACCAATAACCTAAATTGGGAATCAATGGCAATGAAATGCGTTACAGACAGTTTTGAGTCTGTTTCCGGATAGCTATCTACAACCTGGGAGTCTTTAAGTCTAGAGTGAATAGGTTACTTCTAGGCAAGCGTGCTCCATCTTAGACCGCATCATCGCCCATCAGGTGAGAATTGAGATGGTGGTCAAACGTATGCCTATCAAGAGTAAAAAATAAAAATACTTCGAAAGTATATTAGTTACTTCATTATCACACAAGTAGGTTTCTACTGTCGCTTGGAAAATTACAGAACTGTTTTACTGGCGTATTTTTAGGTTAACTCAAGGAAAATAAATATGTTTATCCATGCTAATATGGAAGGCATAAATAGCTTTATAAACTTATTAGCTTTTGTTTTGTAGAGCGCTGCTCGAGTTGGTTTCAAAATCGCAAACGCAAGTACAGTTGTCAAGCTTGAGTTTCCGACTCAAGATTTGGTTCCCAAGTTGGACAAGCGTATTTTAAAAAACTAAATTATAAATAAATAACGTTTTTAAATATGCGCTTTTTTATGATCTTATTTCTTATCTTCGTATTCTCCAGAGTTGCCCGACAATGATATTGTATGCGTACCCCTTCGGGAGTTTAATACATTAGTACTGAGGTAGGAACAGTCGCCAGCATTTCAAGATATCCGAAACTGTCAAATTTTCCCAATCAACTTTGAATCTAATGCTTCAGCGATAAAGTTGCAAATATATTAAAGAAATTTGACAGATTGTTGTACCTATGTGTGTATTCATAAAAAAAACTCTTTATCGATTGTTGGCGTCATATCGTTGATATCAAGAAATATGCGGAAAATAATGATTGTAAAACGATAAGATAGAAAATGAATAATTTTATAAAGTCGGGATCTCCAGTTTGTAGCGCATTTTATTTCAAAATTCAAATATTAAATTCTATGTTATCATAATTTCGGACGTAATTAAACTGAATTATCTGATAAAATAATTATCGAAGGCGGCGTATTGAGAACTCATTTTCGCAAGACACCCAAAATATTATCAAAATATTGACATATTATAATGATTACGAATAGATTAGACTGGACGTGAAATACCTTCTGTTGTTCTTAAAATAATTAAACAAACTCAGCTTACCTACTATTTTTATCGGAATTAATTATGCCATTAGGAAATGTTTACTAAAACTTTAGCCTAATGATAAAATCTTGCAACTAACTAGTATCACTACTATAACTACTTGTAGATATCAACATCAGTATCAACTTTCAGTGTCGTCGGAGACTGTAAAAGTGTAAAACTTCCGTTAACATTTATCAAATAGGTCTTGTTCTACAGAAACAAGTGCTGGCACATTAGTCACTTGCTGATAACATTCGCTTATCGGTCGCGCTACCTCAGCCATCGCGCTGGCGCGGGCGGTAAAAATCGATAATTGTTGGATGTCTTTGCTACACCACCCACATTAAAAAAAGTGCTTCTGCACGCTGACTAGACCATAAAGACGAGAATACGATATGTCAGCGACTTATCGTCGTTCCCGCCTTTAGGTCCCCGCCATCGTAAACCAGACTGAGGGACAGGGTTGTCGACCTAACAAAAACGATATCATTGTCCTGTCAACATAGTACATCCATTTTAACCCCTGGCTTCTGCAGCGTCCGTCTTTGGTATAATCCCACTATTTCATGCGAAACGTGATTTCAAATAATCCGTGAGCTATCGCAAGCTAGATAAGTAAGTATAACTTACCTATTCGTGGTGACGGAGTGATACCGCATTTAGCGTTGGTAAAGTAACGTGGCGTTTGCAAATACCCGCATCGGGCGCAAACTGTAGTAGGAATGATTATTGCACCTCATTAGCATACAAACGAAATGCTGAGGGCCTCAGGAAATACTACCATCAAGGTCCGAAGAATTCGTAGTGACAGCAGAACAGCAGGTGTGCAGCTCATGAAGACAGGCAGGTGCGAAACACGCCCAAAGGCGGACAGGCTTCTGCTCAGAAGAAGTTGAAAGAAGGCTGAAAAGGAAGAGGTGTCCTACTCTATGCTACATGAAATTTATTGAGTCAACTTCCAGTCTAGCCAAGACAACTGCTGTTTTATTTACTATCAGGCACATCGGCCGGTCTAAAAAGGCCACTTTAGCAGAATCAGAAAGCACATCACGCTACTCGTTACTGTAAAATTTTCCCATTCAACCTTGAACCTAACGCGTAAGCGATAAAGATGAAAATTAAAATTGACAGATTCTTGTGTGGTTAATATTATGGTTCTGATATGATTCCACTAAAGTAGCCTTTTTAGATCCACAGAGCAGAATCTACCTCAGAATAAACGGAGGTAGTTTTGAAGTTTCAGAGCCACGTCTAAATAATTATGATAGCATGCCCAACACATTTAGGACAACATTTCACTTCGTTAGCAAGTTATAATTAGTTCTTGTCTAGACCATCCAGTTATCAAATAGCTTATTATATCTATTCTGGCGTGACCTTCAACTGCCACGAGCTATTTGATGGTCAATTATGGTAACTGGGTTATTTATTGAACCATCGTGATATTTTGGGTGACTTTGTGGTAATTTTCGTTAGCGTTACAGTTTAGTTTGCGTATTTAAAATAAATCCAATCATTTTGGTTTCTGACTGTTATGAGGAAAGTAACATCATCACATCAGACCTAATTCTAGAACATAGACCACAGGTTTACTGACGCAGATTTCAAATATTTTTTCAATGGCTTACGATTCTGTTCCATATTATGAATTTTTATGTAATGATGGCCTACAAATCCCATTTTTCAGACCAGCAATGGAGCTTACCGCGCTCTACAACGAAGTTTATTTTAAAACTTAACGAAGTTGTTTCTTAATAATCTGGAGGATAAAGTAATAAATATGAGCCAACTTTTGCAGTGTATTACTTTTACATGGATCTTTTTTTCTACGTAATTGGAAAGATCGCCCTGTTCTCATAAAAGTTGAGGCTAAGGGATTGTCAAAAACTTTTCCTTCTTCTGTTTTTGTTCCGTGAGCTAGTTACTTACTTTATTTGTTAATAAAGGGCACAGCCAATAAGAGGTGGTACACATAACCTATTTTTGATATTGCTATGGATGCCATCAGCTCCACTCAAGAGAACTGGCATGTGAATACTGCCATTTTCACGTAGTTAGGAACTGGTGAAACCCACTACATTGACAAGCAAATTGACAATGCCAGTGATTCATGCCGTGTGCAACACACCTGCAAGGAGAGATAAAACAATGGACTGCGCGCGCCGGTGAATTCAATCGCTCACGTTTAGCTGGATTGATTCAGGAAATAAATCATTATGATTAACATTGTATTTCGTGTAGCTGCACGTTTGCTGCAAATAATTTTGTTTTTCGACTTAAACCGTTTACATAGGGCTTTTCACAAGCTGTGTTCAGAGAACTTGATACATATGTTGAATCACGAAGAGACATTTCATAAATAAATTAGCTCAATATTGGAGCAAATATTATACAAACAAGATTAAATCTTGATAAATATGGAATTCGTGTTGAATTCTAAGAATTTCCTTCGCCTGGACAAGCAATGTTAAGATATTTTAATTTAATGAGAGATGTTATCTGCGCATAGTTGAATTCCGTGACTACTTTACAAAAAAAATAAAAATAACGATGTTAATCTAAATATTGTTTCAGTAGCATTTATGAAACCTTAGAGGTTCTGTACAAACTGTAATAGAGTCATGGAAGTACTTACTTCAAACAGTGCCAAGAAATGGCAACGAAATTAAGTTCAAGCAAAATTCTTTTAAATGGAAAAGCATTTTACAAGAACTGCGGCCATAATCATGCCATTGCCATGGCTCATTTAAATTACTTATTCTAAATACTAAGCATCATTAAATTGCATTTAACATTAAAAAAAGGAATATGCGCAAAAAAGAAACGAATTCAACCAAGAGTTAATCAAGGTCACCATACTGCTGTGCAATTACGTAATAATTGCTGGCGTGGCGCTGGAGTGCGGTGTGGGAGCTTGCCTGCCAGGCCATTGGCGAAATAATGTTGCCAAGATACGTTCCGTCTGAATAAACGACTAGAAATATTCTAGAAAAAAGAAAAACTCGATTTAGAGCGAATTCAATGACGTTCCACTGTTCAAACTTTACCCGCCATTTTACGAGGTTCCATTTTTTTTCTCAAGGGGTCTTATTGAATCAAGGCCTCGAAAGGAGGTTCGTTGTAAAAAGATAACATAATAGAGGCTCTATGGTACTTCAGAGCAAGGAAATTGCGAGCTACTGAAAAGTGTTAAGAAATCTGGAATTTCTGGAGCTTTATTGAATGCGAAAGCCTGATGAGATCATAGGTCTTTGTCGAAAAATTACGGCTATTTAGGTCACCAAAAGCTATTCAAACATTTTAAATCATAAAAGGTTGAGACCGAATATTAAAGTTAAAAACCCGAATAGTTGTATTTGCTTTAGCAAAAGACCATGAGCGCAGAGTAAGATATGCATCAGTAAGTTTCATGCAATCATATTGAGATTGGCGGCCATTGTAAGTTAAATACGAGTTTTGCAATCATTTGGTTAATTAAGTAATGATTCGTTAAATCTGAAATACCAGTCGATTACAGAAACAACTTACGTCGAGGCAAAAATGATGTATGTTTAAACTATAAAGTAACAAGAATGAATGAATGTTCCAAAGAGCATCTCGCCGGAGCATTGAGGGAGCATCGGATGCCAATGACACTGCAACGACGGAACCTACGTCACGGAAAATAACACAGACAACTTCTTATCTCTACATTTATTTACCTGGGATATAGAAGACTTGATTATTTTCCTTTGTCATTCCACAAAGATTGAACATTCTGATTAAAACCTCCTCGGTAACGTGAAAAAGATTTGAGTACCTCCTCAAATAATCTCCGAAATTACTAAGGATTTTAAGAACTATATAACATCGCGAATTTTCTTTGACTGATAGAGATGTTTGACCTTTTACGTTGAATAGATTACTGTACCGGAATCCTCTTGATTTTGTCAAAATCACGATTTCATTGTGTGTTTAGATTAAAGGACATTCAAATATAAAACCATGATATAAAGTGACGAAGATGAAATTTTACAAGCTGGCATTGTGCCTCATATGGCAGAAAAGCATGACAGAGACTCAATCGAATAGGGAATATGCATGAAAAAAGTATTTATGATCTGAACAGTTTATCTAAAAGTATTCTAAAATATAATACTAACTGAGAAATTAGAATCTAAATTGCTCGAAAAACGAACGAGATACAATTATTTTAAACAAATATATCGGTCCCTCTCGCGAAAACGCTGTTTTCTATGGCAGCTGTATAGTCATCGTGTAATTTGACGTCACATTACGTATCGGACTTCTCTTTCTAACTGTAGTCTTTGAAGCATTATAACTTAATAAATGATGTAGGTATTTAAAAAATAATTTCATGATTGTTTACTAGAGCTAATAAGTATTTTATTTTGCAAATAAAAAAATTGCATGCATATTCCCCATTAACAGCGTAGAAAATGAGTTATGGAGAAGTGCATCACTCACTTTTCGACGAAAACAATCCAGTATTTCCATTAAGTCACGTAGGTACGGGAAAATGAATCGAAATCCGTCAAACCGCAGTATAACATGAACCAATATTTGGAACCTTAATACCGAATATACCGACAAATACGCCTCTGGTTAATAAAAAAGGTCCAAAAGTATTTATGGATAGATATAAGCTCTTTTATCTTTGTTCCTAACAAGTCTGGCGTTATCCAAGATTCTTTTCTCTCGCGTGTGCGTAACCTTGCGTGACCCCATATTCCCCACATATCAAATAAAGCCCAAAGACGCTCGACAGATTGGCTAGCACAACTTTCGCGGTTTCTATCATGAATTTTATAGCCTCTTCCAACTTTAATGCCTTTGATATTTGTTCTTGAAACCTTTTATCAATTCTTTTATAGTTCTAACTACCAATCGACACGATTGAAGTTTTCGAAGAAGCCAGTGTCAAGGTTCGTACGTTTTTATTATTAATGGACTACTCAACATACTACGAGTAGTCGAGTAGTCCGTTAGTTGTTATTGAAAATTCTTAAACCGGCCCGAGAGTTTTGTAAGAAGTTTCTACGGAAACATTTCGTTACGGTGAAGCGACACTGATTTCCGGACAGTGTCAACATCGCAGGTACCTACCATCAACAGTAATTAGCTTACTTATGATCACAGGGCAACCCTGAGTTCAGCGCGCAATTAAATGTAGATTCCAGACAATGTATTAAAAACGGATATTATTAGCATTATTTGAACAGGAAAATAATAACAAATGTCGCATATGGTGTGGATTCAAAACGCGTTGATGGCTACAAACAAAATCATTATTGAAAGATGACGTAATTTTAATACTTCTCGGATTTAGAACCTATTGTTGTGTCTATTGCTCGTTCGAGGTTTAAACCGCGATAATTTTATCTTGTTTGTTTTAATTAAATTAAATTATTATTAAGTGGGATTTCAAGTTCAAGAGTTGTTTTGAAGCTAATGTGCTAACTAGCAAACAATGCTATGGAGATATAGTCAGTGGAAGTTTAGAATTATCAGTTAGAACTTAGTTACAATCTAGCTTATTCAGTTACTTCGTAGAGCCAATAGTTATTGGGACAGAAAGGTTTCGTTTACATATTTTACTTGTTGTTTAAGAAAAGGCTTCAACTCACGACTAAGGCAACAGCGACCAATTTAAGTTCCGCGTCGTTTTGTTTACGCGCCTAAACAAACGCTTGCCCTATTAAAGCAAGGTCATCGCACGAATTAGCGAGCTATTCATTAACAGCGCTCAAGAGTTAATAAGCTTCCTGAAAGACACTTTGTTTTCGCGAACCGTCGGCTAAAAAGCTTGACGTTTTAAAACAATGACCTATTACAAAAATTTTAAACTTAAAATGTCACGCCATTGATGTCTATGGTTTCGAACTGCAAATGTTACTGTTATACCGCGATTACCGCGAACCAGTAAATAACAGGTTCAGAGAAGTAATGCGTGGTTACAAGTTCATAGCCCATTGTCTATGAAATTAAATTGTCGAACAGTTTCGATCTATTTTTATTTTAGTCTAAAGCATTTTGGAGATGTTTTTTAAATCAAAATGCTTCTCAGATCAGTTTAAAAGCCTAGCCTCACAATAAGCATATCAAGCTCAGATGCTGCATTATATATTTAGAGCCTACACCAGTTTAAGATGGGTACATTCCTAAAGCTATTTTCTTACTGGATTTGAACCATGGATTTATTCAAGTTTCGCCGATATACATTGACGTCAGTCTACAACGAGATCGACATAATTTGAAATGGTAAAACATAACTGTTTTTCAGATTATCATTTAGCTCTAAAATACGTTGACCCTTCTCATTTAACGGGGGAATAAAAACCATAACAGAACCGACAAATGTTACGACTTTTAGCGACTGTTTTATGCTTTCAAATATCGTTTGAAAGCCGTATATTGTCAATACCTACAGCAAGGGACTTCAGAATGCCATAGATTCATGGACTTTTTGATAGTCTTACAGCATTAAATTTTCTAGCCTTAATTCGTAATGAGATCTTTAATACAGTTGATGAATTTTAAGAACTAGAAATCCATTAATTAGTTTTAATTATCGACAGTCAGGTTTACCTAGGTACTTCAGAAGTTATGAATTGAGCGTCATCTAGGCACAAAGGCGGCTAGAGGACGCGTACAATACCTACCTACAATATATCATCATTTGAAACATTTCCAATTTACAGTTTTTACCTAAACTTCCCTCCAGATGTGAGTCTATTTATAAATTTTACTTTTCTCATTTTAATACAAAATATTATCGTTTAGCTATGGACAGGAGACATCTTTGTAGATTATTGCTATCTTAATCTACAAGTCAATCTATTGACCTTATCTACAAGTGGAATATTATTATTTTGAAGCAAGTTATGACCACATTAACATCCCGACGCAATTATTATGACTGTGAAGTGTGACTCATATGAAATGTAGCTCTGAACGCGACCTATTGTGTGATGCTCCGCTCGGAACATGAAAACATAGTATTTAACAACGATTTCATTGATTTATTCAGACAAATATGTACACACCCCAGCGGCGACTCCAAACCATATAAAATATAATACAAAGCTTAAAAAACACGATGATTAAGCTGTATCGACGCGGGAATGTATCGGTGTCGTCGGCGTAACGTTAGCATCACGGTCACTCACTCGAGTTAGCTTTGGTACCTCGTAAATGCACGGGGCGCTGTCGCTGAGCACAGCACTGAGAGTCAAACGCTGGCCGCGCGGCCGGCCCGGCCCGCCAGCTAGAGCGCGGCGGACTCGGGCGCCATGAGCGGCGACAGTGGGCCCGCCACGCGCCGCCCGCGCTCCAGCTCGAAGCGCAGGTCTGGCGGCGCGCGGCTGCGAGCGCCGTCCTCGGGCAGGAAGGCTGCCACCAGCAGCGCGCAGATCACCAGCAGCGCGCCCAGCACGAAGGGCGGCCCGGGCACCATGCGCACGTACTTCTCCTGTTCTGGCTTGCCTGCCACAGCATGCTCCTCGTTCAGATCCACGTGGAATAGGTAGAAGATCACGCCGAACATGGCAGGCCCCAGCCCGTTGCACAAGCCGCGCACGCCCGTCACCATGCCCTGCACCACTCCCTGCCGGTCTGCCCGGCTGTTCACTGACACATATGCACTTATCGCTGGATATGTGACCGAGCCGAGGGCAGCCAGCACTCCAGCAGCCCACATCATCCACGTTCGGCTACCAAAACCGTACCACATTAGCTGCAGCATCTCAAACAGTAGTCCCACCATGATAGTGTGCTTCGCTCCAAGCGATCTCATTAAGAATCCGAGAAAAACTTGTACACCAATACTGAGCACTCCTACGATTGCAATAAATATTGCAACTTGGACTACACCAAAGCCCATCACTAACTTCAAGTACACAAATATGCACGAATACTGTCCGGCCTCCGGTAAGTATGAGAGGAACACTGCCACACACAACATTAGCACTGTGCGTTCCGCACCAACTTTTCTCAAGGCTGCAAAGGGATCGGCTTGCTCCCAGCTGATAGCAGGGCCCCAGCCGCTGGGTCTGACCTTCTCTGGGAGGCTTTCAGGCACTGCAACCATGATGAAGAACACATCCAGGATAGCGACGGCGGTGGCGGCGGCTACCACCAGCGCCTCCCCATACAAGTCCATCAGGTAGGCGCCCAGCGCGGGCGAGATCACCATGCTGGCCGCGAAGGTGGCGGACACGAGCCCGTAGGCGCGCGAGCGCTCCGCCTCCGTGGTGACGTCAGCCACGTACGCGAACACGATGGAGAACGTGACGGCGAACACTCCGCTGATGCTGATCATGGCGAAGAACCACCACGTGTTGATGGTCATGAGCGGGATGGGTGCACACGTGAAGAACACCGTCACCAGCAGGAAGAACTTGCGGCCCCACACGTCGGACAGTGCGCCGATCAGCGGCGCAGACAGGAACGACAGGATGCCCTTGATACCCATTATTAAACCGTTCATCAAAAACGTGTGATCCGGGAACGTTACGTTCAGCACCGAGATGATCGGCATCGTGAGCAGGCCCCACGCGAAAAACTCCAGGAATATCACCACCAGAGCGTGGAAAACGGAGGGCTCGCCGATGCCAGACATTGTCATAATCCCGTCTTTCATAACAGTTTTTCTATTCCGTATCACCATTTCTACTTCAGTTTTCGTGGTTTTCGTGGGCGTCATTTAAGAATTATATGGTTTATTTCCCTACAGAACTACTTATATTAGAGACATTATGGAAACCTTAAAGCACTACATGGAGGAAAACTTGATAAAAGCGAGCAAGTAGTAGCAACGTCAAAAATCCACTGGAAAATTGAAAAACAATTCGATATTAGTGTTGCCATTACATGGTTTTGAAAGATAACTAAAATCAATTAAAAGGGGTGGAAAATGTTCCTGTTTTCCTAATAACATTCAAAACAAAGAGGAAAATAAAAGTATTAATATTTAGTGTCATTTTGCGGGCTAAATGGCAATTTGTAAAATTTTCTGAATTTATAGTTTTTGGATGAATTGCAAAATATTCCCAGTTTTTTTTATGCTTATAATATGGCAATACAAAAAAAAACCAGAGACAAGTTTTTTGTGTGTGAGTCTGACTCGCGCACCGAGGGTTCCGTACAAACCTGTAGGTTTATTTCATAAGCAAAAATTGCGGTTTACGATTTATGACGTATAAAAAAATATAGGTACTAATTACTAGATCTCGTCCAAACCAATTTTCGTTGGAAGTTTACTGGTAATGTACGTCATATTTTTTTTTAGTTTTATCATTATGTTATTTTAGAAGTGACAGGGGGTGGGGACCACAGACATATAAATAGTAGCAGACCAAACATTCGCTAAAATTTGCGTAGCCATTACGCACACATAGGGAATGTTGTCATTACAGGGCCGAATTAGGACCGGTTGCCGGTATTATCTAACGATAATGAAACAATCCATACCTATACTTTCTGAAAATCCGTGAAAATCGATATTTTCTGGGTAAATTAAATATAGATTACTTATCAAAAGTCTTAACGAATAGAACCACCCTCTATTCCCGTGGTTATTGTTAAAGGCGACTAAGGGAATATTTTAAGAGGACGATGGGCAGCAGTCCACTCTTCACCTTTTGACGGTGTTTACAAACCGTTGACGGATGTCAGTATCAGCTAGAAGAACCGGCACTGCAGTTATTAACCCGCATGCCCAGTTTTGTAGAACCGAGAGCAAGGTATTAGTATGTCTGAAAGCTAGTTTAGGAATAAATCAGGATTTGTGAAATAAAAGTAATGTAATTCAAAATTCAAGCATTTATTTCAATTAAACCATTTACAGGCACTTTTTAATTGTCAAGGTCGGTCTGTCCAAAAAGTTTAAGCTATTTGCACGTTCCAAAGCGTAGATCTCTATGGAGAAACTCCACGGACACTCTTCTATCTTACACTCTCATAATGCTTACATATGGAGTAAATTCGTTAAACAGTGTAGGAATTGCTCCGGGACGTAATGTTGTTCGATCAAATGATTCTCAAAATGCTTTGAGCAAAGTACACTTGAAGGTCTTGGTTGCCAATCCTGGAGTTTCAGGTTTTTAATCCAGGCATTCCGTAAACTTTCATCCTTAGGAAACCTGGAAAAATATTAGTATGCTCATTTATTGCCTGCTGAATGAAAATTCATCGTTATGTGAGTAGCCTATACTGTATTTATACATATGCCTATGTTCTCCATAACACAGACACTGGGTAACATAACATTGATTTTATAATTTGTTTTTTATAATAGCATGACATGTGTACATACACTGAAACTACTACAGGTATTTTGAAATTGTATCACCAAAAAAGAATAAAAAATCATACATTAAACTGAGGCTTTATTTGATAATTCAATGGAAATAAATATTTTACATACAACAAATGCAATTAACTAGTTTCGCCTTTGTTGCCGAATTCGTCCCTGACTAATTGAACAGGTACTTGAGCTGTCACTTGATGCCACTTTCTGACTATTTTAGTCCTTGTTATGGTTTATTTCTTTAGTTTTAGGTACAAATCGCATCTTTGTTAAAAACTGTATGTAAAAAACGAATAAACAGTATCGAAACATTTGAATTCAGTAAAGAAAGCACTAAGATTTCCCAAAACTTACCGATGATAGGTCAATCCAGGTGTTTTGTGGTAGCTAGCACTGTCACAGCCATACGCACAGCACTTTACCATTTTATTTTACCGTCCTTGTGTATTTTATGTCCCAAACAAGTAATATTTTATTAATTTTAACACGATTGAAACAGAACGTATGTAGCTTATCAATATGGCGGCGCGGGTTAAACAAGCTACGCGTCAAATTTTGTCTATGTATGAGTCAGTGTGACAACACGTGACAGAACGAGACACGCTTATGAAAAGTCACTTAGAAAAAAAAGGATAAAGAATCATACCATATAAAAAAATATATCTACGTATTAATGTTTGGTCTGCTACTATTTTATGTCTGTGGTGGGGACACATTTTACCAGTTTGGAAGTAAAATAAACAATAAAAATTATACTTTATTCAAAATTTCAAATTGGTGCAATAGAACATTAATTAATCTTAGATAATAATATAGGGAAAACCATGTTAGATGCCTGTACTAGGAGAGTCCTGTATTACAGGCGGCAAGGGCGCAAACAGAGTGAAAAGAAATTGCAGTTTAGAAAAAAAATATATTAGAAACCTCAATATCTATTTTGAAGACCAATCCAAACCCATACGTGTGGGCCGTGTGGGGTATCTATATACCCCACACGTATGCGTTTGATGAAAACAGAATTTTGAGTTTCAGATCTAAGTATGGGGAACCCGCAGAATTTACTGTTTTTTTTTTTTCTATTTTTGTGTGAAAATCATAAATTTTATACGGTTCACCGAACAGCTGATCTACTTACTAAGTTTCAACAGCATGGTTCTTTTAGTTTCAGAAAAATGTGGCTGTGACATACGGACGGGCAGACAGACAGTCATGACGTATTCATAAGGGTTCCGTTTTTTTCTATTTGGCTACGGAAACCTAAAAACCAGAGACAAGTTTTTTTTCTGCAACATTTTGCCATTCATTTTTTTTTTTTTCTTTAGCCGTATTGGCCATATCTTAAATCATCACATATAGACATAGTAAAGCCAATCCAAGACTTGAACTTCTAACGGGTGGTGCTAGCTAGTTATTAAAAAAAGAGCCAAACCTGGAACGTTCAATCAATATGCGGCAAACAATAATTAACATTAGTTTTTTTATTGTCTGTCACTCTGTTTGAGTTGTCAAAATTGAAAGGAAGAGGAGGCGTCGCCGTCGACGACTAGATTTTACAAATTATATCATTTTAATTTCATAAATACGAAATGGTACACATTAAAACTAATTCTGCCTAGTGCTTAACACAGCCTTCTTAAGCAGACGTTTAATTTGATGTGCATTATTCACAGATTCGCTTCATACTGATCCAAAACCGTGCGGGTAAAACTAGATTGGCAAAATGGTACATGAATTTCGATGATGACGAGAAACAGAAGCTCATCGAAGAGGTGCACGCCGTGGTAACCGTCAGGGACGCCAAGCACACCAATTTCGTCGAGGTAAGCAGCATAAGAAACTCGAATAGGGGCCCGTAAGAGTTGTCGTATCCTACCATGAAGATTTTATTCATACCGGATTTTGTTACAGTTCAGAAACTTTAAAATTGTATACAGAAGGTACGCAGGCCTGTACTTCTGCATATGCGTGGACGTGAATGACAATAACTTGTGCTATCTGGAGGCTATTCACAATTTCGTCGAGGTCCTGAATGAATACTTCCACAATGTCTGTGAATTGGATCTGGTGTTCAACTTTTACAAGGTAAATAATCCTACAGTATTAGCAAAACTGGAAAATTGAGACAAAATTCCTCTGCCAAATTCTTAGTATATATCATACTTTGTTAGAGGAATTCAGTTACATCCTGCCATTCAAATTCACAGATAATGACCACAATGATTATCCAATCAGATTTTTAATAATCCATTTACTTGAGCATTACCTTATTTTATTACACAGACATAGTTCAAACTGGAAATTACAAATAAATTGTAAAAAGAGCGTCTGTAAGGACATGGCCTCTAAGCAAAGACATAGAGGGAGGCAAAGTTTGTATGCTAGATGAGTAAACCATATTGAAATACTTCTGTTACCGAGTGAGTGACGGACAACGCACAACTGAAACCATTGATTGTAGGAAGCTGAAATTTGGCATGTAGGTCCTTGAGGAGTGTACAGGGGGGGCACTAAGGATAGGATTTCCCGAAATTACCACTGGAACGGAAAAAAGGAATAATTGTGTACGAAGTTGTGGGTGAAAGCTAGTTTTTTTTATAATACTATGATGTATGTATGTAAAACGGGCTGGTTTCCGCAACTAAGCGCAAATTTTGCGTGTAGGTGGGACAAATTTGGCATTCAATCCACCCCAGCTCCCCAAGGAAGGCCAGCAACGCCTTGGTGTTACCAATTGTCTCACAGAGGGTACCTGGGTTACCGTAGTACTTGGCTCTGTAATCCGCGTCTACCGGGCAGCTTAGAAGCAGGTGTGCTGCTGTCTCATCCTCCTCCATACAGGCTCTGCATAGTGGGCTGTCAGTGGCTCCTATAGCATAGAGGTGTTTATTAAAAGACCCGTGTCCAGTTGTTACGGCTGTGACTGAATGCAACTATTGTTTAGTCAGTCTTAGGGCTTGTTTTAAGAATCGACCATCTATAGAGGGAAGTGCCTCTTTGGCCTGCCTACACTCACCATGATCAGCCCATAGCTTGTGATGCTTGTCTCTGGTGCGTTTCCTTACCAGATTGCGTAGATACCCAAAAAGCAGCGGCACAATGGGTTCAGGTCCAATCGTTGCCATACTCAAACCCCTTCTGATATCTATAATACTCCTATCACTACAATCATTTCTACTTTCCAGGTATACACAGTAGTAGACGAGATGTTCTTAGCTGGAGAGATACGAGAGACGTCGCAGACTAAAGTGCTGAAGCAGCTCCTAATGCTCAACTCCTTAGAGTAACTGTTCATAAACATATAGCGAGGACATAGCCAGGATACCATGAAAGACATGAACAATTTTTTCCTCGAGTGTCAAGCTTAAAATACCAATGAGCAATAGGTACCAGTAACTAAAACCCTATAGAAATCAACATCCTTTTTTGTTATCAAGGTATGCATTATACACCACTCTTAAAAAGTTAAATGTGGTGTCCCTGGATGTCTTACTTCAGCAAAGATAAGAAATATTTGAGATAATGAGGCAGTAGTAAGTATCTAACACTAACAGAATCATCATCTGCCTAGCCTTCCTAATTATTTTGGGGTTGGGGTTACTCTCTGAGAGAGTAGGGCCCCTGATTCAGCTGAATACCAGTATTTTTTTACTGACTAAAAAGGAGGATCCTTTTGTTTTTTTTTTAGGTTAAGCAGGAGTACCTAACTGCCTGTGTGATCTTCAACCTCTCTCAGCGTATAAAAATGTTTGGGGGATTTTAACAAAGAATAGGATTTCTTTAAAACTTCATCTTTAAAAAAATATACTAGACTTATAGTTAGTACCAAATGATATTGTCAAGTTATTTCAAGTAGAAAAGATGTTTAAGTTGTTCATTTTCTATCAAATCTTGGCTATATCTATATTTTTAGTGTAAGTTGTATGTAATATATTTATGAATACTGCAGTAATAGACAATTTAGTCATAACCAGTGAAAAAAAATCTGCGACAGGACTTGTCTATGGTACCCATAGAGTGGTGCAGAAGAATGCAGAATAGTCATCAATAGTTGCTTATAAGATTACAATGAGAAAGATCTGAGAAAAAACCTGGTTAATTTTTTTATTACTGCAGCATTGATAAAACTATTTAAATATTAACTGTTACTTCATATTATAATGTTATTTGCTAAGTTTGTATAAAGAATACTCATTCATTCCATCCTAGACGAATATTGTACTATCAGCACTTCAAACATTTAAATTGAATACAAGTTGTAGAATGTTCACTGTGTGTGGAAGAGTGGGGAGAGAGAAGTATTTATTCATTCATCATTTTAATTTTTATGTAAATTAATAATAGCTTTTTTTGTATTTAAAAGACATCATACAAAGGCAAAGTTGTCATCATCAGCTAATCATGGTTTAAGGATGATCCCCACATATCAATGTGTACATGTGATGTGGCCAGACCGTGGACCATCACTATGAACCATCATCCATACTTGGTCGATATCCCGACTAGTTGTACCCAGTGCTCACATTTATTATGCACACAGCTAAAGTGTGGAACTCTCTGCTGACGTCTGTGTTCCCGTCCACAATAACCCGTCTGTCTTCAAAGCAAGAGAGAACAGTCATCATCTTGGCAAGCTCGCTCGATCATAGACCTCATCCATCGCTTTCTATCAGCCGTGATTGTGGTCAAGAGCATACCTATTCTTCAATAAAAAAATTATAAAATGTACACACCAAAAAAAATACAAACATCCGAATTGAGAACCTCCTCCTTTTTGGAAAGTCGGTTAAAAATTATTTTGTTCCCTAACGGTCCACGGCTTTTCCACGTCTCAGGTACAGACGCCAGCACATCAAGGTACCCGAAACTGTCAAATTGTTCCAGTCAAAATTGAACTTAAAGGTTTCAGTTATAAAGTTGAAAATCTAATACAGAATTTTGACAGATTGTTGTAGCATGATGTGCTAGCGACTGTACCTATGGCTACGGATATTTGTGTATTAGGGCGGGTTGTTTCAACTACACTTATCGCACGCGTAAACGTTAAAAATGGTGCTAACTATCGTCAACTCAAAAAATTAGGTTGTTTCACAAAATGTCAGCGTTAACGCACGTGAAATATAACGTTTACGTTAACAGATGGTCTGAGCACTGATTAACGTAACTTTAGTTGCGTCAAATAGAACAATATTGTGAAATTTCTTTTGAATTCCTCAATACCAGTTCTTCTGATGACACAAATGAGTGGTGGAATGCAAAAAAAGCTATTTAGGTAGGACCCGTGTCAATAACTTAGCTATTGGGATGAGCAGGAATTTATACCAGCATGTTTTGAAACAACGCTTCTAATTTAACGAACTTCAAACATCTTCCGTAATCGTAACTTTTTGACGTACGTATGTTACGTTAACCAACTGTTTGATACAACCCGCCCTTAATCTTTAGTCTCTCAAGCCGTGTTGACGCGTAACATCAAGCATATTTTCTTAAGTTTAATAGTTCTTTCGATTACTGCTCAAAGGGACGCCTACTTAGCAAACGAGCGTAGCCTCTGCAACCACACCCTACGCAGAAATGGACACGCGCCTTATTTTTTAAAAGTAATAATTTGTTAGTTTTTGGTAGCATATCTCTTACCGAAAATTATATTCATAGACTATGCTCTCAAGCTGGATATAAAGATAACAATGGTTTAAAATTATGTATTTATTCGAGTACCTTCATGAGATCATACATAATGTATATAAAGTGTAATTATAAGCATTGTTTATTGGTGTATATTAGATTAAATAAAATTATTGCTTATTTAGAATAATATTGTATTAATTTTTTAATTAAACAAAATTCCTTCCCGCCCCAATAACCAAAATAAAACAAAAGACTTCAAAACATGATTTATTTATAAAAACATAATGTAAAAATACAAAACACATAAATCTACAAAACTTTTAGATTCTAAATTATACTATCTCTTCATAATTACAACACTATTATACACAGTAAAATTAAATCATGCTTTCTAACAATATTATAGCAGAGATTTGACTTCAGATTTTTCATTATTTTTCGAGCCACGATTGGTATTTTACAAACATTATTGAAATATTTCTATCGCTAAAATATAGGTACGTTTAAATGAAAGGGACAGCATGAACATTCAAGTTTATTTGCGTTGTTCAACATTGGTTTGAGTTAAGGTACAAGTTCGTAGCGAAGCACTGGGGGGCGAAAAAGTGCACTTTAGGAGAATAGTAATATTAATTACACCACAATCTGTAAAATTTAATTTTTATTTTATCGCTAACGCTTTAGGTTCAAGGTTGATTGGGAAAATTTGAAAGTGACGGGTAGTGTGGGTTTCTTTGGATTTCTATGAAATAGCGGCAGGCGACGCTAGTTACGAAATGTACAGACGTCAGCATATCAATCTATGTACAGCAATCTGTCAAATTTCTTTAATAGATTTTCAACTTTATCGCTGAAGAATTTAGGTTCAAGGTTGATTGGGAAAAAATTACAGTTTTGGATAACTATGTGCTGGACTGCTGGCGACTGTACCTCTTTCATAGAAATATACCGCGTGTATCTGACATCGACGCACAAACGATTTCCATGGGTCCAGGGCATGATTCTGGACACCCCAGTGTTGGAATTTTTCGTCGGTTCTTTTCTCATTTTTTAATTTTTTCAAGAGTACCACAAATAGGTATCAGCTCAGCTGAGGTGATATCTATTTGTGGTTTTATTCAAATTGCTTTTTTTAGTGAAAGTAGTTAATTAATCATTTTTTTTTATCAAAAATCTTATTGGGTTAGGTCAGAATAACGATTATGAGCAGTCTAAAGTAAAAAAAACCCTTGAAAAAAACGAAAAAATGAGAAAAAAGCCGACGAAAAATTCTAAGTCTAGGGTATCCAGAATCATGCCCTGGACCCATGGAAATCGTTTGTGCGTCGATGTCAGATACACGCGGTATAGAAACACGTAGAGCCGCGTTATTACTGGTTTCTATATAGAAACCAGTAATAACGCGGCTCTACGTGTGCTGCTGCTGCTTGCGAACTTGAACATTAGAGTGAAATAAATCTAAATAAAAAATATTACACTAGTTCTATGGAAAAGGGGGCGGATCTCCTGACTGTATTTTTGGGCATGACTAGTCAAACAAATATTAACAAATATTTTCTGGTGCGAAAATATTTTGCTATCGAATTCGAAGTATAGCGACGGCTGCTACGGTTTTGGCCAAAGATAACGACGAACGTCATCAAAATCACAGTAAAAACAAGAACGTAATTATGCGAATCGAGTATCAATCAACGTTTCAGTTTACCTACAGAATAATACTTAAGTACCATGTAGGTTTAGATTAAACAGTTTATGAGCGCGCGTCATGTTATTCTTATGTCATTGGAATAAAGTCCAAATTGGAATGACTGAAGAGTACCTATTCGGTATATTATTATGCCACTTCTGTAGTATTATATTTTAAATTCAGTCTCATAATCTTGTTCAGTATATACAGAAACACGTATACCTACGCAATAAATATATTGTCAATACTACCAAACATGTTTCTTATATAGTTACTGGTTACAATCATCATAGCGCACAGTAAACTGATCCTTATCACGTGCGACATAAGCCCGTGTTTACACCCACTCCCAGTCGTGCAGAATTGGCGGGAACATCCACTCATCGGGTTGGCCCACGTGGGATATGATGGACCCCATGTCGAATTTACTCCATCTGTTGACAAGACAAGTATGCAGGGTGGAGTTGGGATAGTTAGGGCCTAACGTTCGTTGTAGGATATAGAAGAACGTTTTTAGCAGACTGCTTCACGTTTAGACACTCACCGCCGCCGGCGAGAAAGCGATTAGCTGTCGACTATTTGCTCGCTGAGGAAAGGAACAAAAAACTAGATCTCGTGCGAGTTAAGGAGACACATACATTCATAGTAATTGATAGCTGGTTGTTCACTCTGCTGGCGAGCGGCTCTTACCTAAAAGCGACACTCGCTCGGCGATGCTCGCTGAGGGGTCAGAACTCACCAAACAGCGGTAATTCCTACCTAAGTACTTATAGTGCGGGTCAAAGCGAGTATTGCGAGTAAAAGCTCCTCGCACAAAAGCACTCGCTTAAAAAGCCGAGCGTCAACTATCAAAACTTTTCACACGCTAATACTCGCTTCTCGACAAGTCGTTTCGAGTTTGATCGCCTGCGCGCGTCGCTGAGAAAAGTGCCTAACGCTATCGAGGGGACGCCCAAGAAGCACGCTACCACCCACAACAAGTCTTCAACCATTACGAACAAAACAACATTTTCTACGAACTTTTGCTATAGGTACACAGCTGGGTTTCCTGTAGCCCGGGAGGCCATACGTCATCTATTATACTAATATTACAAAGCTATAAAGAGTTTGTTTGAGCGAGCGAGCTAACCTCAGGAACATAAATGAAAAATGTGACGGAGACGAAGTTGCGCGGGGGGTCTGCTATCATTGATACGGTGGTAGTTAAGTACCTACCTAGTTCAGAACCTCCAACAGTAAAAGAACACAGTAACAGCACTCACTTGAAGGGCGGGATGCCCCGGGAGATGTTGTAGGTGGGGCTGCAGACGGCCACGAAGCGGTAGCTGCTTCGCAGGTAGGCGCTCGTGATCTTCACGTCCGTAGCGCCGTGACTGCGGTGGCCCAGCGCACGGAACGGATATGTTCCTGGATATTGTACACGATAATAGTAAGTTCGTTATAATAATAGCCAGCACGAGCCCGACGCGACACATTCCCAACCACTGCACCTCTTGGAAGGCAGAGTCAACCATGAAAAAAAGTCGACCCAATGAAGCGCGACAAATCCCGGCGAAATGATGCCAGTTGTATGCGTTATGCGACTCTTGGAACCCGCAACAAAATTAATCAGAAAAGTAGGTACTGCGGAGCAGAAGGAAAAAATATAATTTCCACTTCTTGACCAGAGAGAGGTCAATCCAGAAAAATACCTTTGTCAGTTAGCTAGCATCCTCACGACAGAAAAGAACACCCCATCAACTCCACCTATGGCCCCACCGACATCTTGTTATGTGGGCCGAATCTCACGACTGCGACATAATTATCCCTCCTAGTAGAATCTCTATCACTACCTCCTTGGCTCCTTTACTACGGAAATACCACTAGGGTTATGTTACCATTGGCTGGGTTGAGGTCATTCCTGGCCGCGATAGCATTGCAGGCGCTGTAGGGAGGGTTGCACTGCTCACAGCGCGACAGTGGGTCGTGCTTAAAGTCGTTGTAGCGCATCGTGTTGTACATGTCGCGTAGATTGCAGATCTTTTCCTGAAAACACAGACACATTCGATACACACGCACTTAGACACGAACCTAGTTTAGCATATAATACCATTTTTTATTTTTAGTTTTACCATGTACCGTGCGTGTTTTATGTATGTGATAAATAAAATATATTATTATTTAAATATTCTATTCTTCTTCTATTCTATTCTACACAGTCCAAGTTTAATTGCTTCGTAATCTCCGCATATAAAGACTCCGTTGACGCGGGCCTGCTGACTGCGATCTATGCACGGGCGGTTTGTGTAGGGTTTAAGAAAATTAAACTACTCTACTGAAAGTGAATATTCATGAGAGCCAAGCCGTTCAGTCTGTTTTCAGTAGTTGTGTTCCGCAAGTAGTTTTGAAGTCTCCATAGGATTGAAAAATTCTTTTCTGGTGTAGCAGTGGAAACAAGTATGGTAGCCAATATTTGAAACAACGTGTTAATTTTGGATATATATACGACTAGCTGACCCGCGCAACTTCGTCTGCGCCACATTTTCCATTATTGCTCCGCTCCTATTTGTCTTAGCGTGATGATATATAGCCTATAGCATTCCTCGATAAATGGGCTATCTAACACTGAAAGAATTTTTCAAATCGGACCAGTAGTTCTTGAGATTACCCCCTACATACAAACTTACAAACAAATTTTACCTCTTTATAATATTATATAGTATATAGTATAGATCACATCTATCTAAGCATTTCAAAGCATATTTTGGAGTAGGGAAGGTGATAGGCATAGCTGTTTTCCACTCCCCCTGGCTACGCCCGTGGATCCATGGGTTGCTCACCGACCGTTAGACCAGGCCCGGCCAAACGGCGCGTTGTGTGCCACGCTTGCCTCTAAGAGATGTCAGCTTAATTGACGATGGCCCGCTAGGGCCATCTGGCCTGCCAGGTATGCGGAATTGTTCAAGGGTTATACCGCAGCCCTGGAACTCAAAGGGCATTTGGATGAACACGGGTGGGTTTTAGTCAGTAAGAGTCTGTAGTGCGATTCACTAAGGAAGAACATCTTTACAACCAAGAAATCATCGTTGAAACATCTGTTGTGGCATATATTTAACAGATGTTTCAACGATGATTTCTTGGTTTTAAAGATGTTCTGCCTTAGTGAATCGCACTACTGACCCTCCCTTCCGCTCCGCCCAGAGCGGGAGAAGTCATTTGATGATTTCCCAGCCAAAATAAAAGTTTTTTAGAGATGCTGCCAGGAGGATAAATAAAGCAATTCCTAGTCCATATCTCTGTGTCCATATATAGCTGATAATTTACCCATAGTTTCCCTTAGCCAGTAATAATGTCCTTACCTGTTTCTGCTTCAACATCTTGGCTCTGGGGTTGGTATCGTAGCCGAACCAGTCTCCGAAAACGGAGATTCGCACGTTCCCGCCGCTTAGGTTGAAGATATTCGGGAAGTACGGGATGTTGTACGACGGGAAGTACGTCTGGTTCTTCAGTAACTCCGTCCTGTTAGTTTTAACTAGAATGAGCAAGTTTTTTTTTTTATACGAAACGGGGAAACTCTTGGCCCAAATCTCACCTGATGGAAAGTGATGATTAGGCCGAAGATGGAAGCGAGTTTCACCCGGAATTCTCTTACACAGAGGAACTGGCTATCAAACCTCTAACTGCCGGAACACAACAATGCTGTTAACATTTTTGTTATGGCGACAGACTTAGACATGATGGCGGTAGCTTGCCAGGCGGACTTATTACAAGTCCTACCACCAAAAATGTATGGTCTGGTTTTCGGAAAGGTTTAAAACTGAATTTGATGGTCTACAATGCCTATGCTGTCAGCTCACTCAAAGATTTCTCTATTTAGGATGTTAAGAATTTAGCGTAGTCTTCAACCTCACCGGAGCAGCAAATATAGGAGAGACTGCAGCCTACCTCCACAACCCTATATCTGGGTTGCGGGGCTTGAACTTCTATATGTAATAACCCAGGGTTGATGGAGCCAGGGTAGCGCGCGTTGAACTTGTTTGTAGTTGGTAGTAGCGGTAGAATGAATGAAGACTCACAAGTCAGCTGCCTCCGTGTAGCCTGGTATCTGTTCCACCACCCACAGCAGACCAGGTTTAATGGAGCCGGGATAGCGCGGGTTCCGAGGTTTGAACTTCTTGTAGTCGACTATGAACCTTAAGGAAATAGGCTAAGTGTGTAAAGTCTGATCAAAGGATTAGTAGCACCATTCTAATTATATAAGTAAAAAACATCACATTTTCTTGGGTTACTTTAAATAATATCGTTTGTCCTGAGTTAACTAGCATCAACGCACAGCCTGAGCTATTAAGCATAGAAAGCCGAGATCATAGGTTTAATTAATAACGTAAGCATTTTGTGATTTCAGAGACTTTCCAAGCATCATCATCCAAGCATGTATGGGTTTCAAAGCATGTTATTCCAAGACACACATTGTTTACCTGTTTGGAAACTGAATAGTGGACGCAGTTGACCTATAGGAGGAAGGTGCAGAAACTATAGATGGGCACAGAAGTCTCACTGCAATTTGACAGTTTTTACTTATGAGTTTCGGATTTCAATTCAATTTACTTCGGTGAGTATGCCCAGTCCCACCGGCCCCCTTCTACCGGACATCCAGACGCACTGCAACTTACCATCCCTACCTTGTTGCTATTCCACCAATTCGCACGCGTCTTTCATAATGCGCACAGCAAAAGAGTTGAACTCTCTGCCTGCGTCTGTTTCCGAACGCTTACAACCCTAATCTCTTCAAAGTTAGAGTGAGCAGGCTCCTTCTGGGTAAGCTCGCTCCATCGTAGACTTTGTTTCTGTCATCTCTGACCAAGACTAGAGTCTAGCAAGAGCAAACCCATCTTAAATAAAATAAAAATAAAGTAATTTACTTCGTTGAGTGTGCCCAAGAACTACACGACCTCATCCCACCGGGCCCCCTTTTACCATGGGACATCCAGACGCACTGCAACTTACCACCCTACCTTGTTGCTATTCCACCAATTCGCTCTAAGCGTTTCCAAACGTCTTTTATAAAGCGCACAGCAAAGGAGAGGAACTCTCTGCCTGCGTCTGTGTTTCCGAACGCCTACAACCCTAATCTCTTCAAAGTTAGAGTGAACAGGCTCCTAGGAGGACAACAACAGGAGACTTAAACTCTACGATGGAGCGAGCTTACCCAGAAAGCTAGCTCCATCGTAGATTTTGTCTCTGTCATCTCTGACCAAGACTTGAGTCAAGAGAAAACCCATCACAAAAAATGTGCGTGGGTAGATGCCAGTGTTCTACGTGCACATTCCCCTAAGCAGAGCCGAGCAGGAACCATAAGTAGCAGCATGATCGAAGGTAGCAGCACAGGAATTCGAGCAAACATCTTAGTGCCCCCTACACTCTCAAAGGAACTTACTGTAAGCCAAAATTCAGCTTTCTACGACCAACAACTTCGGCTGTGCGTTGTCTGTCAGTCAATCAATCAGTAACTGAAGAATTTTATATAATATTAGGTACCTAGTCCTAATAAATAAAATTCTTCCTGTTGCTTGCTGACTAGGTAAACGCTGTTTTGCCATATAAATCAAAAATAGCGTACGACCTATTCTCAGGACTACCAAATATACTTACATAAAAAAAACAACTTGTTGCACTCCGGAAGTGCCGGCAGAAGTGAAAACTTGAACATTAACGTTTTGCATTTTTGAATCATCCGTCTTACGAATTTTCGAGCAGGTCACGTGTCCTGACGCGAGTTAGTCTTACAGATTTTCGATCAGTTCACGTGTCTTGACCCGACATTTTAACATTTTATACCCATCCCAAGAAAAGGTATCAACACCGCTATAAAAGAAGTTTTCACTTCAAAAATCATAAAAATCAGTCAAGCCGTTTGGGAGGAGCTCATTAACTAAATACTGTGACACGAGATTTTTATATTTTAGAATATAATTATGTTGCACTCACCACTGGTTATTGTACGTGCCGCTGTTGTACTGTCTGAATATCTGCGTCCACTCCTTGCCGCTACGCGCGAGGCGGTTGGCAATCATCGCTCGAGCGTACTCCATCACCTGCATATACACAAATTGTGGGTCTCGACGTATCCTTATGTATTTCAGGGTTCTGCTCTGTGGTTGCTTTAACCAGAATCCAGCAGACGTGGTCAGGTAAAAAAGCATAATTATACACAAACTGTGGGTCTCATCGTACCCTTATGTATTTCAGGGTTCTGCTCTGTGGTTGCTTTAACCAGAATCCAAGAGACGTAATCAGGTAACAAAAACTAACTATATTACATTAAAAAGGGGTTTACACGGTACACATGTTTGTTGAAGTGTCCTAATCGTGCGCGGCAACAATACAAATAATATATTTTGACGACACGGTTGGCGCAGTGGTTTGAGCGATTGACTGCTGCGCAGCATGTCGCGGGTTCGATTCCCGCACGGAACAAATATTTGTACGACCTATGTATTTTTTCCGAGTCTGGGTGTTTTTCTATCTATAATATGTAGGTACGTATTTACAAAAAAAAAAAATGTGTGTAAGCAGTTTATCAGCCATCTAGTTACCATAACACAAACATTAGGTTGCTTAGCTTGGGACTATATGGCGTTGTGTGAAATGTCCAAGGATATTATTATTAAAAAAAAAAAAAATATTATTAAGAAAAATCAAAATGGCGGCAAGGGGGCTATGTCACAATGCTTCGATGTCCATTATTTGATGTTTAAAATCCTACATGTAGAATCAATTCTAATGACATCTCGGTACACTCCGCGTGTTTTGTCGGGAGTTTCACTGGTATATAGCTTGTCATATGGAGTAACATGGCTACTTATTTTTTTAAGAATGATTGTTCCGAGCAAATAATTAAAACTCATGAATTTGTGAACAAAATCCGACTGTATAGGAAACGTGTAGGCAGCAGCGTGTAGTGTGTTAAGCAACGCTTGCCGAGGTTTGGTCTGTGGATGGTGACCATCTGAACATACCGAGTTCCCTCCGTGCCTCGGAAAGCACGTTAAGCTGTTGGTCCCGGTTGTCATTTCGAGATCTTTGGCAGTCGTTACGGATAGTCAGAAGCCAGAAAATCTGACACCAGTCTTGCCAAGGAGTATCGTGTTACCCAGTCAATGGGTTGTGGAGGTCTGGTAGGCAGCCGCTCCACGTAAAATACTGGTATTCAGCTGAATCCGGTTTGACTGGAAGCCGACCCCAATATAGTTGGGAAAAGGCTAGGCAGATGATGATAGGAAACGTGTAGGTCTATATCAAGTAGGTTTTACTTATGAGTTTCGTAATTGCAACGCTAGATGGCACGGTCCCCTAAACGGAGCGTGCGGGAACTGTAGGGGGCAGCACAAGACGCGTCGATGTCAAGTATTAAAGTTCCTTTCGAATATGCAGCACTAGAAGGCGTTCCCTCCCAACTAGCACACAAGCGCTATAAGAAGCTGCACAGTAGCTGGATAAAAGATTTTCATAACGGCCTCAGCTCCATTAGTAAGAAATATAGTGGTTCTATAAGCGGCTACAGACCACTTGTAGCGCTAAATAGGCCCATATTATCCTGCTTACAGCTCTACAATGGGTCTACAGTGGACGTAAATGTAAGTTATAAAGGCTCTACAGAGTTGGCTTAAAGGCGATGGTTAGCGCCATGATATTTCGTGAAAGCTCTTGTAGCGCCATTATACCAACCTCACAATATTTCGGCGCTCCTGTATCGTTATATTAAATGTCGACGCTTTAAATTAGTAATAAGGTAGGTGTAAACTAAATATATTTTAATAAAATGAATCATACGTACACTATAGTGACAAGTGAGGAAACATAATACGGATTGGATTATTAAAATTACTACGGTAAGTTTAAAATTGTTTTATTTCTTTGTGTACGTGAAATATCAGTGCGAGTACTAGATGTATATTATTGTCAAAATTTTCACGCGCCCTCAAAATATTCAGTTTTTAATGCAAAAATTTATGTTGATATTATTTGATATGTAGGTTATGAAATTGTATTTTAACATAAATCATACTTTGAAGGTTACAAATAGTTTAATTAAGGTCACAGGTAAAAAATGGTGACAAAAGTTATGAGTGTATGCATGAATAGGTACGATCTTCTAAATGTCGTAATAACTTTTAAAAGATACTTTTACAAAAATCTGTAATGGCGTCTCGATCAAGCAGCTCTCAGAGTTGGTTACGTCTGTTCTAGATTCTTGAGTCGTACAGAGGCTTTAGTGTTTGCTGTTGTAGACTTCTAGGTTTTACAGTCGTGGCATAGGCGTGCTATTCAACTGTTTTGGTCGCACAATAGCTTCTTGCGCGTACTATTGAGAACTCAAAGTTGTATGGTGGTCTTTGAGATATCCTTTTATATAACTATTTTAGGGGTCCGTATTAAATATTGAAAACATTTGAAAGGTAATTCAAAGTAGGTATGATTCTTTGAAAACCGTTGACTGACTGAGCCCTCTCCAAAATTATAACCTACATGTTTTGTAAAACGATTTTGTTTTACTTCTTTCTTATTAAATATCTTTATTTAATGAAAAGTATATATTGCTGGGTATAGGTAATAATGTTAATAATTACTATATTTTCAGAACGACTTTCAAATTGTGAAAACGATCAAAAGAGGGAAACTTCAGCTATGCATTGCACCGTCTCAGTGGGAAAATGGTTGTATATTAAGATGGCCAAAAAAAGGTGCCGAAATATTGGTTATCGACCTCTGGGAAATTCCGTTCTCAGACCTGAATGGTCCAACATTAACTGCACAGTCAAAATACCAAATCTTGCGTCGTATGAAGCTGCTGAAGCTGAACTCCCAAGTCATGTTGGATAATACGGATACAGAACATGAAAACGAGCAAATGACTTTTCGGCGTCCATTACATTTTGGTGTTTTAAGTTTTAATGATGGCATTTGTAATTATATTACAGCATTACATTTTGTTTTTTTTTTTTTAAGTTTTAATTATGCTACTTACGTTGAAGAGGTTTTGTTTAATAATACATTTTAATAGAGCTGTTTGGGATCTTATTCTATTTTTGCCTTCGTTATAATTTTAATTTATTTTAGAATGTTGGTTTTAATTTTTAACGTAACGCGGTCAGAAACACTAGCACTTTACTACAGTTAAAATTATTCAGAGATTAATTTTTGAAATCGAACAATAGTTAACTATTTTCTGATCGCAGCAAAAGGGTGTACATCAGAATGGCAAGTGTACATTTCAGATTTGCCTAAATTTATCACTGTAATAAACACTGTAACAAGTATTTTGTTTATTCGATCAATACATTCGATATTATTTGAAACAGTGTCACTTAAGACTTCCTCACTATCTGTTACAGCCATAACTTCTTCAACATCACTGTACAGTACTACTGCTAAATGATGCACTATTATTATTAAACACAAAACTGGGAACTACGGAACCCTCTTTGTATTCAACTCGCACTTGGCTGTCATTTTGTTTGGTACGATTTTTTATCGACTGATTGTTGAGTATATTCTGATAATTTTCAGGTAATATATAACCTACTGTACGGCTTTAAACGATGTAATAGCATTAGTAACGTTCCTTTTTCCGCCATTCATTTTTGTTTTTTTTTTAAGAGCGCTAGTAAAAACTATTAAAATACTTAAAGTGCTATAACACTATTCTGTAACCCCCATGGCTGTATAAAATGTTTTGTATGATACCTTATACAAATATTTGCCGTACAGTGGCCATATAATTCTCTCATATAGCCCTCAAAGCGCTATTCTAGAGCTAGTTATAGATTAGTAATACAACAGCCGTAAAAACCTCCGTTATAGACCCTAAGGCTTTAGAAAATGCCTCCCTACACTCTTGAGCGCTATAAAAGCAACTTATAACTCCTTTTAAATCCCTATAGTTATTAAAGTACTCTTTTACATCCGACGGTGGTATAAAAGACTTTATTAACTCAATTATACTTCTTATGGCGGTCTACCGACGCTATTTCATGCTCTTTTATCGCAACAAGTATTTTTTTTGCTACTAAACGGCTACAGTACCACCTAGCTGTTAAAGGGTTCTTAAATATACTTCTGTACATCTTAAGGAAAATTGTACAGCACTTGAACGTCTCTTATACAACTACCAGGCTGTACAATGCCTGTTTAAGCAGCTTGTGTGCTAGTTGGGCTGTAATCAGTTTTTCAGGGTGTACAGAACTTACCGCGCCGCAAGGCTTGATGAGCGAGAACAGGGAGCTGTTGCTGTTGCCGATTGTGGTCTCGCTGGTGGCCAGACCCGAGGAGATGATGTAGAAGTCGTCTGTGGACTGCCAAGTAACAACTTTTATCTGCATTTACACACCTTCAAGAACTTGTCAATGTTACTGGCGGTTACTAAGCTATTTTTTAAAACTTCAAATTACCATTTCAGTAACCAAAGTCCAAATCAATAAGCTGAAATTTGGCATGTATGTTCCTTGGGGAGCGTGAGGAGCACTAAGCATACATACGCACTAGCGATCAGCCGCGGGGGCGGTCATACGCGCGATTCCAGTTTTATAATAAACTAGCTGACCCGCGCAACTTCGTTTGCGTCACATTTTCCATTAATGCTCCGCTCCTATTTGTCTTAGCGTGATGATATTATTATAGCCTATAACCTTTCTCGATAAATGGGCGATCTAACACTGAAAAAATTTCAAGTCTGACCAGTAGTTCCTGAGATTACCCCCTACATACAAACTTACAAACAAATGTTACCTCTTTAGAATATTTATATGCAACCGCTTGTCATTTAATGGCGGTTTAGTACAATCACTAGCGCTTGCATGTAGAAACCGGAAAAGCGGTCAACCGCTATGCAAAGCAACCGCTAGTGCATTCGAAGGCTAAGAGAATTTCCCGTAATTCCTACGGGAACGGGAGTTAACTTTGATTTGCTCGTACGAAGTCAGACAAAAGCCAGTACCTACAATCAACGTATTTTCTTTCCTTTTTTATTTCTTTTGTTTTCTTTTCTTTCCTTTATTTTCTTTTTTAATTATTCTCTTTCTTTCTTTTCTTACTTTCTTCTACAAGGTACGCAAGGTGAAAGCCGTTATTACCTGCACGAAAGCCGGGTAAGAGGTGAGCGACATCTTGTAACCGGGTATGAGCTTCTTACTACCGGGGCAGAGGTGTAGGTGCATCACGTACATTTTGTGCAGACGCAGCATGGACTGGTAGCTGTCGGGACAACATTTAGAAAATAGATTTTTCTCCGACATCTTCAGCAATCATCGTAATATTTCAGCTATTTTAACTAGGTACACAAAACCATAATGGATTATGTACCGGTCCGCAACCTTCCTCATGAATCTCACCATCCATTGGTGAAAACTCAAAACTATTCAGAAAATCCGTTTGGTAGTTTTTGAGTTTTAAATCGCGTAGAGAGACACTGGTAAACCAGTGTCTCTCGCGCAAACTATTCAATTAAAGAAAATCTGAAAGGAGAATTTCGTGGTAAAATAACCACTGCTACACGGGTCGATCTTCGAGGTTAAGTAACGCTTGCCGAGGTCAGTTCATGGATGGGTGGAATGGATAAACGCTCTTTTACGGAGATGCGGGGCGTCGCGCCGCCCGCTCTAAATTCAAACATACAATACGATTCAAAGATCTTTGCCTATGCGAAGTACGTCGCAATTGGTTGCGCAGGATGTCAATTTGATAAGAAACATAGAACAGCGCATGCGTGGGTAGGTCGCGCATGGCGTCTCAGTCGCTCGTATACGTTCGATGCATACTTGTGTCCGCTTACTCAAATGCGAAAAGTGTTACAACTTGTTATTGTTTTAAATTATTTATTTTGGTTTTTCTTACTGTTTGATTTGTGTGTTTTTGTGGTGTATATGTTTGTTGTGTTACTTTGTGACCTTGTTATTGTTACTAGTTGTGTTTCTTACTTGTTTATAATACAAAACGTATAAATCAGGTAAAAATATTCTACGAACGTAACACTTGCGTAATTGCACATGAGCGGTCGTCACTTAAACCTAACTTCCGAGCGGCAAAGATCCCTAAATCGTACTGTAAATATGGCGTTGTATGGCTGCGGCGTCGCACGCCCTTCGCACCGCGCAACGCTCCGCGTCTTTGTAAACGAGTACTTACAAGCTTAGCCGTTGGTCGTGGCATTTGAAGATTTTTTACTGTGACCTCAAGTAAAAACTATAAATCGATCAAGAAATTTCAGAAATACTCCTCAATTTTGCAGATAATTTTTTAAAATAACTGTTTATAAGTATCTAAGGAAATGTGATTCTTTTCTATAACTTCCTGGAGCGATTGTTATACACAAGCCTATCCTGATGATAAGGGGCATCCTGACCTGTTCCAGGTGACATGTGAGAAGTACAAGTTGCTGAGGTCAGGCAGCAGTTTGACGAGTCCCGTGCAGCGGTCGCCGAACAGACTTCCATCCGGACCTGTCTTCGGCATCGACACCGAGAACGCGATCTCGTCCAGATCACCTAGCATGTTGATCCAACTGTAGACAGGAATAAAAACTGGTCAAGAGTGAGTCGGACTCGCGCCCCGAGGCCAGGGTTCCGTTAAGTTCCGTACATACTATCATATAAAACTAGATTTTTTTTAAACTTCTGCGGGGCCTATGTTTTAGATCCGCACCGTCTCTTAACCGATAGTGGAACTAAAGTAATTTTTGTTGATGATTTCTGAAAAAAACTGGCCACGCCTGCAGAGGGTTCCGAACCAATTTCATTTTTGTAACATGTTATTTCAACACTAGAGACTTCTTATATGTTTTCCAAGTCAAACGTAAGCCCGTCAACAGTATAAACAAAAAAAAAAATGTCAAAATGGAGATTATTTTATAGGACTTGAGTCCGGTTCTGTAAATAGAGTACTAACATAATATCTCTGGTGGAGAGCCACTCGTAGGGGTCCTTCGTAGCATCGTTGTAGCCCACCGCCAGGCCCTCCAGCTGGGTGTAGTACAGTTTCACCTGCAAGCATCGTAGTTTGTACAAGCATCGTAGTTTTGACAAGCATCGCAGTTTTTACAAACTTCGTTGTTTCTGCAAGCATCGTAGTTTTTACAAGCATCGTAGTTTTTACAAGCATCGCAGTTTTTACAAGCATTGTATCGCGCAGGGGTGTGACCTCGCCTTAGGGCGTCGCTGGGAGGAGCTATGGACGAGCTTGATCGATCCATAACGAAGGTCAGCAAGACAACAAGATTAATTTAGTCCTTAGGTACCTGATACCAATAGGGGTCGCTTGCTTTACTCTGCACCATCTTAGACATGTACGCTTCGTTCTGGTCCACGAACTCTTCGATGAGGCCGCAAACGTCCGTCTTGTTGTAGCAATATCTGTAGATAACCGTTATTTATACCTCTAGTATCTCGTCTCGTCAGACTACGAAGAAGATACATAGATCAGGTGAGATAGTGGTCAAACGTATGCCTATCAATAGTAAACAAACACCGGTCAAGAGCGAGTCGGACTCGATCACTGGGTTCCGATTATTCGTCAGAGAATTTTAACACTGCGTTGTGTATTGCCGCTTTAGCTCAGCGCCATCTCCTGACCGATAGTGGAACTAATTTAATTTTTGCTGATGATTCCTGAAAAAACTGGTCAAGGCTTCTTGTGTGCAGAACCAATTTTAATACTGATGGCATAATTGGGTTTTTTTTTTTAAATCTTCGTAATACCCCACATACCGTAGTAGTCCACTTCGAATTTAAAAAGAACCTCTTTCAGTCGCTGTTGCAAAAAAAAAACTATACTTGCTGCCATTTTAGTGGTCATAAAACGGCAGCTCACTTCATTTATCCAATTGCTACTACACATAAAAGAAATGATGTTTAAATGAATATTTGATTTATTAAAAACTAGCTGACCCGTGCAACGTCGTCTACGTAACATCATTACTGCTCAGCTCCTATTGGTCTTAGAGATTTTTCAAATCGGACCAGTAGTTCCTGAGATTAGCGCGTTCAACCAAACAAACAAACAAACAAACTCTTCTGCTTTATAATATGAGTATAGATGAAAAACAACGGGTTGCACTCCGGGAGTGCCGGCAGAAGAAAACTTGAACATTAACGATGTGTTGATGCGTTGCTGGGGAGTTTGTTGGCCACTTTTTCTCCAACGAATTTTCGATCAGGTCACGTGGCCTGACGCGAGTTTAACATTTTAATACCCATCCCGAGAAAAGTGCTCAGCGCCGCTAAAGAAGTTGTCACTTCAAAAAAATATTATTCATTAGGTATCATGACGTAGTTTGAAACATCCAGTAAAGAGCGCAGTCCGAGCCTCGTGTTCCAAGGACGGCGCGAAATGGAACGGTGACATTGTTTTGATGCGTAAACATTATTAATGTGACAGAATAAGTCTGTCCATGTGTCACAGCTGCACAGCTGCAAAAGGAACTGTTATGGTGTGCATAACAGTTCCTTTTTACCATTTGGGTAGGTACGGAACCCAAAAAAAGATGACAGTTTTCGCCAAAACTACTACAAATAAAACTACGCCCAATAGTGTACCAGTAGCAGAAATAAATACTTGTGACTTACCGACTATAGGCGACTACATCATCACTGACAATTGCGTAAAAAAGTATCATGAGAAAATCTCGACAAGCATGTTGAATAATGCTCGTACTATACCTTTTCCGTATGAGAAGTCCTTCGCAGTGTCGGATTAACCACGCAGCAAGAGTAGCAAATGCTACAGGTCCCACATTTGGACATTGGGGGGGCGGGCCCCGCATTTGGACATTGGGGGGGCGGGCCCCGCATTTGGACATTGGGGGGGCGGGCCCCGCATTTGGACATTGGGGGGGCGGGCCCCGCATTTGGACTTACAAAATCATGTCACTATAAACCACACATTATAGTCCTCCCAACTCCCAATTTACTGCGACAGCCGTTGTCTGCGGATGAATTCACTAAATTGCTATTGATTTGGTTTTGTTATTTTGTTATGGTATGGGTCTTCGCGCAAGACTCGTTTTCTTATGCTACCATGCCGTCTGAAATCTAAACAGCCCCGGTTCTATACCTACGGACAATGTCCGAAATGGCCAAACCAAAAAACAAATGTGGGCACTGGCGCAACTTATGGTCCGGGGGCGCAACATAAGGATGAGGCTTTTTTTTTTTTATGTTTGTTACCTCATATCTCCGACAATTATGAACCGATTTGAAAAATTTTTGTTTTATCTGAAAGGATATACTTGCAGATTGGTCCCATTTAAATCATATCAAAATCGGTTACGAACTTTGGATTTTAAATCGAAATAGCTGGAATTTGACTATTTAGATGATTCTTTGATAATCGAAATTGCGTATTTTGCTTTTCTGCGATTTTGGAGTGGTGTTGTTAGGGCACCACTAAAAAGTGAAAAATAAAAAACTTTTTACAAAAAAATACAACCGACTTCCAAAAAAAAAACACTACAAAGTAAAAAATAACTTTAATTTCGGAAGTCGGTTGTATTTTTTTGTAAAAAGTTTTTTCTTTTCACTTTACGAAGTTTTAGGTTAGATTAGGGGGCCCTTGGTAAAATTTGCTACAGGCCTCGCGCTGGCTAAATCCGGCACTGGTCCTTCGACCAACAATAGGATACAGGCTGTAGATTATTAACTTACCCTTTGAGCATGTTCTGCCAGTGGTACCAGATGAGGTCCCTGGTGAGGTAGCCCTCCAGGTAGCCGGCCGCGTACGCCTGCTTCTCATCCGAGAAGTCTGCTGACGTGTGCAGCTCCAGGAAAGCCCAGCTTGATCAGGGGAACACACTCATTAGAAGCAATAGGAGCTGAGTTCCTTGACACACAATCACTAGTATTGTCTTTCTTTTTGCCAATTCAACAACATTCATAGAGTTATTTTAATTCATTACCTACATTGAATCGTCAATTAGCGAAATAACTATAATACCAGTATATAATTGAAGTATTAGAATTTTCCCGCGCTTTTCTCCCTTTGGAACCGTGTTAGGGACTACTCACACTTATTCAGCTCTATTCAGCTCATGCCCTTAGAAAACAATCATCCTTTCAGGTTTTTGCGTCTATTCAGCTTTCGCGGAAAATAAGCTTATAATAAGCAATAAGCTAATGGAGCTAAATAAGAGTAGCCCCTTAGACTTTTCCCGCGCTTATCTCCCTTGAAACCGTGTAATTCAGGATAAAGCCTGACACTTAGGATCAAGTATGTAGCGGTCTATCAAGTACTGTAAATACCTAGACTTTACAAACAGATTGTTTGCTACAAAACCGCTTTTACTTCTTTCTAATATTAGATACTGTCGAGTCTCCAAAATGATACGTATTTAAACAACTTACCCTGTCGAGTTAATTTCGTTGCTATAAGTGGCCCGGGCGACGTTTTCTTCAGGTATATCAGCGAAATAGTCGGTTGTCTGCACAATAACCTTGTCGGCCGGCCACACGATATATCCGTACTTACATTCACACACTATAAAAACGCAGGTTAGTATCAAAAAACACCATTCCAAGTTCATCTCGAAGTGTAGTCAGAGTTCATATTTTAGATGTCGTTTCCCCATAAGCTCCTTCGTTCTGTTTGCATGCAAACATACGTTCTGAACGATGAATAACATTTATCATTTATAATTAGGACAGATTATCGTTTGTAAGTTCTATGCAAATCAACTTTTTTGAAATTGACGGCATTTGCTTTGGTATTTTGACGTTTGCTGTCATTCATGTGCTGGTGTTGCCAAGTTATAAATATTTGCGATAATAAAACCAAAAAGTCGTAAGTTGCAAAAAGATTGCATGACTTTGATACGAGTAGGTTGCTTAAAAATAAGACTTGCGAGACTCAGATACATTATTTAAATCTGGCTGAATCGAGCAACTTCGTAAGCGTCAAATTTTTCATGAATACCACGCTCCTATTGGTAGTAGTGTGAATTTTTCAATTAGAACCAGTAGTTCCTGAGATAAGCGCGTTCAAACAAATAAATTCTTCATCTTTATGATATTAGTTTTAAAAGTACATTCGCCAGCTCATCAAACTACCCGAAACCGTAACATTTTCCCAATCTACTTTGAACCTTATTTCTTCAACTCTACAGTTGAAAATCTCATCATCTGCCTAGCCTTTTTCCAACTATATTTAGGTCGACTTCCAGACAAACAACAACAAGTATTCATATTTTCTCGCTTCTGACTATCCGTAACGACTGCCAAAGATCTCCAAATGACAGCCGGGACCAACAACTTAACGTGTTTTCCGAGGCACGGAGGAAACTCGGTATGTCAAGATGGTCACCCATCCACAGACCAACCTTGGCAAGCGTTGCTTAACCTTGAATATCAACTTGTGTGGCTGTTATTATTTAACTACGAGCTCCTTGAATCGTTAATTTTGAAAATATATTGAAGAAATTTGACAGATTGTTGGAGCTTGATGTGTATCTATACTAATATTATAAAGAGGTAACATTTGTTTGTAAGTTTGTTGAAAGAATTTTTCAAATCGTACCAGTAGTTCCTGAGATTACCCCCTACATACAAACTTACAAACATACAAACAAATGTTAGCTCTTTATAATATTAGTATAGTTTAGAATAGACCTATACGATTATAGTAGCTCGCAAAAATATTGAACAAAACATTAAGGTATTCAGGTGCAACCGGGTTAAAATGACGATGACCGGGCAGATTACCCTGTTTTGGCTTCAAGAACATTTAAATGTTAACAGCTTACCGCGCTGTGCTGCGCGCCTGTCGTACCTAACCACGCGCCTCATACATTCCTCCAAAGAACATTATAAATTACTATCGTTTTCTACGCAGGCGCAAGTTATTTCCCAGTTATTATACCTCCTATTAGAAGCTGTATGTATCATTAGTAAACTTAAACTCTTATCGACTAAGGGTATGATCTTTCAGTAGTCCAATAACTTTTACCCAAGGAATAAAAATGGTCGTCTGACAGCTTTTGTATGGAAAATATGTCAATATGACGTATTTATTCTTACAACTAGCTGTCCCCCGCAGCTTCGCTCCCGTTTTACCCGCACAGTTCCCGTTCCAGTGGGACTTCCGGGATAAAAATCCTTCTATCCCGAATCTAATATCTATCCTATGTCCTTCCTCGGGTCTCAAACTATCTTTGTACAAAATTTCATCCAAATCGGTCCAGTAGTTTCGGAGCCTATTCAAATCAAACAAACAAATCTTTCCTCTTTATAATATTACTGTAGATAAACGTTATCTGACTATTAAAAAATCAGCCATTCAGAACAAAAACAAAATAAAATAAAACCTCATACAAAAAACGTAATATATTTAACAAACAATTTCTATCCTCGTCCGGAGATCAATTTATAAAATAATACTAAAAAAATAATCCACAATATTGATTCGAGTCTCAACTGGCGGTCAGTTTCATGCCGATCTCTCCGCACTTATAGTCCAGCTCCCTGAGCAGGTAGGGGGTCCGCTCGTGCGCGGGCGCAGACAGCCACTCGTTCACGTTGACGGCCACCGCCACGTAACCGTGCTCCTCCAGGATATCCAGCACGAGGCGGAACGTGCCTCGCAAGCGGTTGCTGTTCATCGAGAAGCAGCCGGGCAGGAAGGTTAGGACACACAGGCTGGAAATTAATAAATAATCATTTATTTCAAGTTATCTGTCTCATCAAAATTAATATAATATTCACAAAACACACAGTCACATTAAAATATAGTCAATGTCAAATTAAACGTACACAGATAAATTATAAAAAAAAAACAAAAATAATGCTACATTACGCAGGTAATGTAGCATTATTTGAAGAGAAAGACATAAAAAAGAAAGAAAAAGAAAGAAAATGAAGGAAAAAAAAAGAAAAAAGCAAGAAGAAAGAAGTATTGATTTATTTTCGACTTTATTTCAACGTATGTTATGTTGATAATGCGCTGTGTTTCATTAAATGTGCGTCGGATATGGTCGGGTCTGTATACGATACTAGCTGATGCCCGCGGCGTCGCCCGCTTGACAAATTATAACTAAAACCTTCCTCGAAAACCACTCTATCCATTGGCGAATGATGCAGTACTTTTTGAATTGGTTTTATAACATGTCATTAATTTTTTTTTTTAATTTTCAAATTGAATCAGACGGACAACTTGAAAATTACAAAAAAAAAAACACATTTTATCTTGACATTTAAACACATTTGGACACGAATATACCACTTATCCTGGATTAGTTTTATTATTTAACAAAGTGCTCCTAGCACTTTCTTTTGTACTGACAAAATTCTTTCCTTACTGACAGACAACTCACAGCCGAAACTACTGGTCACTGGGGAGTGTAGGGAGCAATAAGAGAGTTTTCGCGTACTAAGTCGCGGACAAAAGCTATTAACTATGAATACAAGTAACATTATTATTATTTTCTTGTAAACAACTTTGCCCCACATTAGGAATTTCTCCTGTATCGTGGGTACATTTACAAAAATACACATACACAAACAGCCAAACCCGGAAAAGCTATCTGTAGGCCATACGAACATTTGCGGCTAAGAACCCGCGACACTCAGCGCAATAGTCAATCGCTCAACCACTGCGCAACTGTATGAAAAATTAAAAAAAAAACTTTTTTTTTTTTTCAAAGGAGTCCACGAATTCGAACCATGCACTATCTTCTGACGTTTTATTAATTCCCATGGTGGCTTGAAGGTCCGTGTTTCAGAAAAACTTTGTTTAAAGTACAATGACTTAGTCATCATCTGCTTAAGCTTTTCCCAACTATATTGGGGTCGGCTTCCACTCAAACTGGATTCAGCTGAATCCCAGTATTTTACGTGGAGCGGCTGCCTACCAGACCTCCACAATCCATTAACTGGGTAACACGGTATTTCTTGGCAAGACTGAAATCAGATTTACTGACTTCTGAAAATCCGTAACGACTGCCAAAGATCTACAAATGACAGCCGGGACCAACGGCTTAACGTGCTTTCCGAGGCACGGAAAAAACTCGATATGTTAAGATGGCCGCCCGTCCAGTCAGACCAACCTTGGCAAGCGTTGCTTAACCTTGAAGATCGACCCGTGCGGCTGTTGTTATTTAGACCTAGGTTCCTCTATAGGTACACCATTTAAGTTACAGAAAAAAATAGATGAAGAAAACATTACATAGTGTTATTTAGCGACGAGCTACTGCATATAATCAGTTAGTAAGAAACATAAATAACGGTATTAAAAAGTAAATACTTACAGTACTCCGCCAGGTGGTATGTTCAAGAACTCGACTGGCACTTTCAAGTCGCCCGTAGACACCTCGAACTTTACAGGATAGCCGTTCTTCAAACATATCAGACAATCTGGAAAAGACAGCACATTTTTAACTTATGAGCTTACCAGCTGTTGCCCGCGAAATCGTTCACGTGTATCATCATCTTCCTAGCCTTTTCCCAACTATATTGGGGTCGGCTTCCAGTCAAACCGGATTCAGCCAAATACCAGTATATTACGTGGAGCGGCTGCCTACCAGATCTCCACAACCCATTAACTGGGTAACACGGTACTCATTGGCAAGGTCAGATTTTCTGGCTTCTGACAATCCGTAACGACTGCCAAAGATCTCCGAATGACAGCCGGTACCAACAGCTTAACGTGCTTTCCGAGGCACGGAGGAAACTCGGCATGTTAAGATGGTCACCCATCCACAGACCTACCTCGGCAAACGTTGCTTAATCTCGAAGATCGACCTGTGCGGCCGTTATTATTTAGCCACGAGCTCCTCCTTTTTTATAATAAGTATCCTATGTTACTTCTAATACCTCCAAGAATATGTGTACAAAGTTTCATGATGACCGGTTAAGAGCGTGTATTCCGTCCACTAGCGCCGCCAATCGTTTTTTATTATTTGTGGTAAATTTAAGACACGTAGATAAAAAACCGCTCTGTAGTGCACTGAAGAAATGTATTTATTATGTTTCTGATACAAAACCAAAAACACCGACTTCCGAAATTAAGGTTATTTTATAGGATCGAGAATGTTTAAAAATCTACACTACGGCCACTGGTCACAGTTCACTCACCAGAAATAATCCCATTGGGCAGCACGACATTCTTGACGACACACCCCGCGCCCCCCAGCCCCGCAGACAGGTGCTGCTCCAACAGCTCCGTCTTCCGATGCACAGGATACACAGACCTCGCCTTTTCAAGCAAATCTTCCGGTACCTTGTAATCTTTACTATGGAAGGCCTGCACAGCCTCATACAGCGTCAACAGCTGGAGATAATCAAGCTGATTGAATTCTCTGTTCAGATTCTCCTTGCAAAACACTTTTTTGAGCAGTTTATCTTCATAGAGACCTAAGGAAGCCATTTCAAGGCATATCTTCGTCCAGGGTAGAGTACGACTGTCTTCTAGCAGGATCGGGTTTTCAGTTATCTGTCGTTTGATTTTGGTCCACTGTGCGGAGTCAGGAGTGTAGTTATTGTTTGAGAGGCAGTTGATGAAGCTGAACAGTGTGTTGGGGCGGCAAGCTGAGAGAGTGGTGCAGTTGTTGGCTGCTTTCTCGCAGAGGTAGCCCACGAGACCGAAGTGCGTGTGTGCCTTGGAAATAAACAGTTAACCTGATGTTAAGCGATGATGCGGTCTAAGATGGAGCACGCTTGCCTAGAAGTAACCTATTCACTCTTGACTTAAAGACTCCCAGGTTGTAGCTATCAGGATCAGGAAACACAGACTCAGGCAGGGAATACCACTCCTTAGCTGTACTCCAATTTAATGTTTTCCCAAAACGTTTTGTGCGCAAGGGATTCTCGTGGCCTGATTCTTGGTCCACCTTGGGGGAGGTCGCGAAAGCTGCGTCATCTGGCACGCGGAGGCCCATCCAGATCCTATCAACCCCATCAACCATAAGTGAAAACTTGTAAATGGCTATTTTTACATATTTTTACCTAATATTGTTATGTATTAGCTATAAGTTTTCCTAAAAGTAATAAAATAAAATAAATAAACTATCTGTTTCAATTCGCCTACCTGGGTGCTACTACACCAACGAGGTCAAATAGCAATATTATTGAGCTTTCATGTCAAATCTTCATAAGTAATGAAAAAGTATACTCACAATCCTGGAAAAGACACGAGCCACCTGCAGCCCCTTATCGAAGCCCACCCCTCGAGCCACCACCGAGCTAGCCACCGCATCCATCAGCTGCTCATGGTAGTACTCCGGATGCTTCTCCACGATCCTGCTCTTGATCTTAGCAGTCAACATCAGCATCTCCTCGTACGACAGCTGGTCGATCCTCTGCGTTAAGATGTCATAGCAAATGTGGAGGAGCTGGACCCTCACAGGGAATCTCTCTTCTGTACAGTTCACTTGGCATAGCGACACTATAATCGACTTGGCTACTTGAGCGTCTATAACTTGATCATGGAGAATCAATGCAGTCACTATATCATCGATGTACCGGTCAGGCAGGTTGTGTAAGCAGCTGTAAGCCAGCATATCTTTCAGCAAAGGCATGTCTTTACTATCAATCTCTAATGGCAAGTGAATCTGGAAGGCCAACGGTAAGGCAAGCTTCAGCGCATCAACTAAATGATTCTTGTGGTCGAATTTTGTCAGTAAGAAGTCTAGAAACATGATCTGTCTAAGGTTCATCATGTTGATGTAGCATCTGAGAAGCTGCAGCATGGTCTGGACTATAGTGGAGTCGGCAGGCACCTTCAGGTATGACAGGACCTTCGTGGCTTCAAGAGCATCATTCACATCAAGAGCTCGAGCATGCCTTTTGATCTTCTGACAGAGAACTCCAAACATCGGGTTTGATATTAATTTTTCGGGGTCTGTGCCTGATCTGAAAGGCAAAAAGTTTATTTTTGTGACTTGTGGGAGTATCATTTAAGGCTAGCGAATATTGGGCGAAGGAAGGCGAGGTTTACTATCTGCTAAACAAAATTCAAAGTCATATTACATAATGTCAAAAATAAAATTAATTTCCACTTGTCTGCAAGAGCATCAGAATAGATCGAAGCTGAGGCATTGGTTTCGTTAAAATTGATGGAGGGTGACAGATAAAGTTACTTAACGATATCATCACGTACATAGTCATATGTGTAATAATGACTCTAGTCTTGGTCAGAGATGACACAGACAAAGTCTACGATGGAGCGAGCTTACCCAGAAGGAGCCTGCTCACTGTAACTTTGAAGAGATTAAGGTTGTAAGCGTTCAGAAACACAGACGCAGGCAGAGAGTTCCACTCCTTTGTTGTGCACATTATAAAAGACGTTTGGAAACGCTTAGTGCGAATTGGTGAAATAGCAACAAGGTAGGTATGGTAAGTTGCAGGGCGTCTGGATATCCGATGCCTGGTTTTAGTTCTTTTAAAAATACCCTGCTAGCTACCTGTCCTGGCAGGACACGAAGGAGACTGTGGGACTAAATAGCTTTGCGTCTACAAGTCGGGGAACCTTGTAATCCGGCAGCCCAGTATCTTTAATACGGCTGATACGACGGTAGCTACGTCCCAGGGTGTAGTGATTAGAGACGCGCTTACAACAAAATATTGGCTGCACCACAAGGATATTTAAAAAAAAATCTCTCTTTTTCTATTTACAATCAGCTTCAATTAAATTTGTCTGACATCATCAAAGCCGTTTTGAGATTTAGCACATCCATTGATGCATCATCTCCTTAGTAAGAATAGCTTCAGATTGAAGCAAGTCTTATACACTCTGATCAGTTTCATGAGTGCTTTGGTCAATTGGTTTTTGTGACGTTAATTTGATGATTCTTATAAATGAAACCAAACCACAAAGTTATTTGAGAAAAAAGTTGGGACTAGTACTTTAAGAAAAAAGTTCGGCTCTTGGTTTAAATTGATACATACAATATTTGGAGTGAAAACTGTTTATCAAAATCAGAACTACGTACTGTCCAGTCCTCTGTAGTTCAAACAGGCAGCATAGAGCCTGCAGCATGTGTTTGTGATCCATTTTAGCCATATTGCTGTTGACTGCGTTTAGCACCTCAGCAGCAGTTGGTGCTGCCTTGATGACCATCATCAGGGCATCTGGAGGAGGCCGGTTCACTGGGGTTGTTACTGCAAAAGTTTTAGAATTGAATAAATTGATTATTAGTTTATTGAATTGTTAATGGAATTAATTGGATTATTTATGGAATTTATTAGATTTTTTAAACTGACTGGATTGTTTATGGAATTAAATGGAATGTTTGAATTTATCCTTTTTATTATAAAATTAATTGTTTTACATAAATAAATTAGTTCCTTTAACTAGAGAGTAGCAGACAGAAAATGAACGGAGATGAGAATTCTCTCAAAATTGAATCATCATAATCATCATATTTATCAGCCAATTGCCGTCCGCTGCTGAACTTAAACCTCTCCCAAAGAGCGCCAACCATCCCGGTCTTGAGCAGTCCACATCCATCCGCTGCCAGCCACCTTCTTTAAATCATCGGTCCATCGTGCCGCAGGGTGTCCCACATTACATTCGCCCACACGCGGTCTCCACTCTTACACATGTCTGCCAGCTCCATCAACCATCTGTCCGGCTACAGACATGGCTGGCCATAGTCACCGACATTGCGCGTAGAATAAATCAGCAGAATCTACGCGCAATATCGGTGACTTCAGTTCTCTGGCGAATGACTTTGTTGCAAATTCTATCCACCAGCATTGCTCTCTCCATTGCACGCTGAGTAACCTTGAATTTGTGGAACAGGCTTATGGTGAGTTTGTGACGCACTGGTTATAGACCCTGGTCTTAAGGGATTGTCGGATCGACGATTCAAAGATGTCCACGAAACTTCCCGAATGCTCAAAATTGTATACTCGGTAAAAACAAAAAGTATTGATAGTCGCAGGACTGATATGCATACAGATTATACCTACTTATACTCATTTGCCCCAGAACTCTAGAGAAAAAGACAAGTTAATGCTGGCTTGATTACTTATTTCCCACACTCTCTTTGCCTTATATTCACATCATACCTGTATGTGAAAGGCTCAGTGCATGTTTACATAATTTTTTGTAATTTATTTATTAATATTTTAGACAAGTTACACAAATAAGTAATACATACAGTTTGTCAGCTAAGACTAGCATTGCCTAGGGCACGCCACAATAGTGGCGATAAGTCCCCTCTTTGAGGAGTGGCTTGAGAGGCACCACGGCGTCCTCACCTTCCGCCTGACGCAGGTCCTCACCGGATATGGATGTTTCGGGAGGTTCCTGCACCGAATTGGGCGGGAGGAAACGCCCGGGTGTCACCACTGCGAGGATCGACCGGAGGACACGGTAGAGCACACTGTGCAGGTGTGCCCCGCTTGGGCGGCGCACCGCCGTGTCCTCGAAACGGCGATTGGCGGCGACCTCTCGCGTCCGGCCCTGGTCCAAGCCATGGTCCGGAGCGAGACGGAATGGGACGCCGTTGCCTCCTTCTGCGAAGCAGTCATGCTAGCGAAGGAGGTGGCGGAGCGGGAGAGGAGACCCTCTCGTCCCGACCGCCGTGGTAGACGCCGCGGGCGTCGGGGGCCACCTGGTGACCTCCGGCCACCGTAGGCGCGGGCCTGTGGACGGCGAGCTATGGGTGGCTCGCCGTCCGTCCGTCTAGTGACGACAGGCCGTGTCGACGGCGCGTTAGTGTTCCACGCGCGCCTCAAAGAGAGTCAGCAACACAGAGGGGCCCGAAAGGGGATTATTCGCAAGAGACACCGTGGCTCCGGAACGCAAAGGGCAATGAAGGAACATGGATGGGTTTTAGTCAGTAGAAGTCTGACACTCCCTCCCGCTACACCCAGAGCGGGAGGAGTCATTGGATGGTTTCCCATCCCTAAAAAAAAAAAAAAAAAAAGACTAGCATTGCCAGGCATCCAGGTAAAGCCAGACATAGTCAAACTTTTAGGTTTGGTCTGTCTGGTTTTATTAGGCACATTTACATTTGTCATGTGTAGATTTCTGCTCTGCCTACCTCACCTTGTATCGCTAGGTACGCACTACTACTATTGCAATTATGTAAATTATCATAGTCATAGTAGGTAATGAATAGGCGAATGCCTGATGGGCAAAAGCTGTCGAAGACGAAAAACGACCATCTGTCGAAGCTGGAGTTACGCGATTGGATAAAGGGCCTGATACAGAAGGCAGTACTCTTCGATACAGCTAGTATTGTGAGGAGGTACCTTTCTCTGGAGCCCTTACCGCCGGGGTCAGTGGGTCGTCTTAGGGCGGTGCAAATGAACCTTTTCATATAGTTTTGAAAGGAGGTCCTTTCAGACCTATGAACAGTTTAGGGATTACATTAATACTTACAGGCACGAAAACTTTTATCCAGCAAGGATTTGCTCAGTGGCTTCAGATGGCTACCTTTCACCACACTGCGCCACGCGTTCTTTAGTAAAAGCGACATGATTACTGGAAAAATAAACGTTTTACATACTTATTATGAACAGGGTGAGAACCTTGTTGTTTTAGTTAGGTTATGTTTATTGATTAAACAAAAGTACAAACACGAATTCAAAAATATAGGGACACAAGTAAAACTAATTACAAAAGAGACATTTTAAATTAAAGATCATAAAAATTCAAAAACATCAGAGATTTATTACGCTGCTACAAATACAATTTTATTTTTCTCACTTTTCTAAACCACAATGACGAATAGGAATGATTTCACATATTTTACACAATCACAGATCGTTTAATATGTTTTATTTTTATTGACTGTATCTCGCAGGTATCCTAATGTTTCTACAAATGTTTTAAAAACAAAAAAAAAACAAATTTTGAAAATTTCGCGTTGCTGACAACAGCTGATTCTGACATTGCTTGTTGCAGATTTGCAGTGTGACAAGAAACTGAAGAAACATAAACACTTTAGTTTATAAAAAAAAAATAACTTTTGCCTGCAACTTCATACACGCATGTCCCGTTTTTCCTATTCCCATAATATAATAATAACATTTTTCTTTGTTGTGCTGATGCACAATTTTTTTTTGTAGAATTAAAGGGAACAGAAAATATTGCGGTTTGGACTGTGGGTTTGGAACATCTTCATTAAAGGTAACTTAAGACGTCTTTTCTTCCGTTCAACTTGCTTGCACCGGCCAACCGGAAAGCAGATGGCGCTAGCATAGTTTGTTCCCTTGTTATTTTTTTATGTTGTGTTAGTTGCAGTTTAACGTCTAAATTCTTTACTTTGTAACTGAAAGGCAGCTGTAAAACAATTAAAATAAGTGGAGCACATAATCATACATCATGTTTTCTAACTGGCGAGTCAAGGAACTGAAAGAAAAACTTAAAAAACGTGGAGCTCCCTAACGAGGAAAGAAAGCGGATCTTATTGAAATATTTTGGAGTTTTGTTTTTAAATTCAACAAACAAGCCATAATCATAGTATAGAATCCTTGTAGAACGACGGGCGATTGATTGGCAAGATTTCGATTGATCGGACAAGTGATTTTTAACATTGAAATCACACAGGCAGGTACGAAATATTATAGGATGAAGAGTGTAGGGATAATTGAAAAAAGTAATAGTCAAGCCTTTATTTATGATCAGCTTGCCTGTGTATTACGTGTTATTTCATAATCACTTTCTACAAAGTGTTTAGCTACCCCATAACCTCGTACTTTTCGTAAATAAAATTTTCACGACGGATAGCTTCTAAACCAAAGCCTTCGTATTTTTATATCCTTCGGTATTTGATGCGTTCTAATTTCAGAGCATTTAGAGACAATACAGCGCGTCATTGTAACTGTTTGAAATTATTTTCTGTATTTGACCATATGAAAAGGCAATATTTTGGGAACAAACTACGCTAGCGCCACTTTGACAGTTGCCAACCCCATTCAATGGGAATTAATTCTAGTGGGGAAATCGCTGTTCGTGACATTGTTTGTATTTTTTTTTATATTACTGACAAACCTGAAACCTAGCTTAAAGATATATGGTGGCTCTAAATTATGAACTTTGACATATAGGCTATACATTAGGACTTTTTAATAGTAGCTAGGTTTCAGGTTTGTCTACACTACGTTCTCTATTGCTAATTTTATTCTTACTGTGCTACTGTTTGTTTTTCCTTAGATAAATAAATATAAAAAATCTTTATATAATTAAACAAAACAAAGATTTTTTTTTTCGGAACCAGCTCCAGTTGCCATCAAGGGAAAATTTTTTTTTTCTGAAAACCACAAAACTCCGAATTTACTTCCCGAACGTACAGGGACTGACTACTACTGGGACTTTGACAGTTTGACATTGACATTTTAAAAGTTGCCGTATTTTGCCCATTTTTCGCACATTCGTTCGTAAAATACCGAAAAACCCGAAAAAGTTGAAATAAATATCTGCTTATTTATCAAAACACTGCAAGAAATACACAGACCACTTCAAAATGCAAAAAGAAACAGTCGTTAGCACACGTCCAGACAGAGAAATAAGGAAAAGGGTGATAAAACCCGGAGACTACACCTTGGTTCCTTACGAAGATTCCCGATGCAAGATCACTCTATCTGACGTGAAATGTAGCAATGAGGCAGGGCCTTGTGAGATAGATTCATACAGCCGGATATTTAGCCGAGCATTTGACGGGAATGTGTTGATTGGCGACTGTGATTCGTTCATTGACAAAGATTTCGAGTTGGTGCTGCAGGCGATGTGTTCCGGCGAGACTTGTGAGGCCACTCTGGTGTACAGGAACGCGGAGGGGAAACTAATGAAGGAGATAACGTGTAAGGTGGACTTGAAGGAGCTTACAGAGGAGCAGTTGATCAGCGACTGGAGTTGGGAGAGGCTGTATGAAGCTGCTGTGCACCACAAGGTAAGAACTCTGCTTTCTTTGTGTTTATACAGCTGTTTCATACATTTTCACCAGGTTATAATAGAAGTTTGGGTCAGTGGGTTGTCTTAGGGGCGATTTAATGTGAAACCGCAGTTTTGTTTTGAAACATCTTGCTCTGCCTCATACATTTTTTTATATTGTGAGTAATTTGTAAAAGATTATTGTGTTTGTGTGTAATGAATAACTTGTTTTGGAAGGCAAAAAAAAGCCTGTCAAAATAAAAAATAAAAATTATCCTAATATATAAAATTCTTCCGTTTCTGAGAGACTGACCGACAATGCAGAGCCATAACTACTGGTTGGAGAAAGCTGAAATTTGTCATGAAATTCCTACGGAATGGGATAAAACTGGATATGCGCATATAAAGTTGCAAGCCAAAGTTAGTTATTAACATGGTGGAGAATCTGCACACCCTATAATTACCATCTGATTGAAACAGAATTTATTCCAAGCTTGTCTAGAATACTTGTGACTTGAAAACTCATAGGAAATATGCCAGACTTCCTGGGGATCTTTACATCAAGAGTGAATAGGTTACTTCTAGGCAAACATGCTCAACCACATGCCAATGTAGTCAAATGCTAGGAATTAAATAATAAAATAACCGGCCAAGTGTGGTGTTCGAATTGTGCTTAATTTTTTATTATTTGTTGTTATAGCAGCAATAGAAATACAATCTGACAGACAGGCGGATGGACGGAATGGTTAGTTTTTGGTTGAGTTTCCTCCGTGCCTCGGAAAGCATGTTAAGCTGTTGGTCCCGGCTGTCATTTGGAGATCTTTGGCAGTCATTACGAATAGTCAGAAGCCAGAAAATCTGACACCAGTCTAGCCAAGGAGCACCGTGTTACCCAGTTAATAGGTTGTGGAGGTCTGGTAGGCAGCCGCTCCACGAAATAAAACGGGTATTCAGCTGAATCCGGTTTGACTGGAATCTGACCCCAATATATTTGGGCTAGGCAGATGATGATTAAAATAATACAAAAATGTTGTATACCTTATTTAGATCTACAAAAAATTCCACTATGCCTGCTTACAGTTAAATTCAGCAGAACCGTAATATAACTATTTTAATTTCCAACAGTCAGTTTTTACGTGACTCACTATTTGTTGTATTATTGAAAACAACCATTATTCATCTTATTAATTCATAAACAATTTGCAGGCAAACACAGTTCACTTCACGGCTTTAATTAATAAAATATTTTCATGGCTTTAATTAATAAATTATTTTAATCACAGACACCACTTCCATTCTCAATAAACGTTTAAAGATTAAAATGTTTTTATTCTCAGTTCACTGAGTTATATGCTTTCCTGGAACACAAGACAAATAAAATTCCTTAATTGTGTTTTTTTAACTAATATTAAACAAGTGTGTAAATCAATACATGTTTGTACTTTCGATGGAACATTATGGAATGTAAGTATGTGTTTAGTTATTAGGCTGTTCTAAAACACTTCTATTGTAAATTATGTTGGCATATGGCAGTCTATGTTAATCAAAGGAACTATTTGTAAACATTCTTGTTTTGTTTTTGAATTTGTCTCTCTTACCTCTGACCTAGACTAGAGTCTTGACTCTAGTAGGTACCAGAGACAAAGTCGGCGACGCTATGGAGTGAGCTTACCCAAATGAAGCCTGTTCACTTTGAAGTCAAATGCGTCATCAGTTGTTAGTTATTTTTTAAATGTGAAGCGAGGCGTATTCGAATTCTAGGCGCAACATGTGCTTAGACCAAGCGTCATCGCTGCGTTTCGCTGCGCCGCGTTGCCGTTTTATTATATTGTGAAGTAAATATATCTTCATTTGATACATATCTTTAGAAGTGCATGTATGAGCTGACCCTTATGAATTTTCTCTATAGTGAAATCAGACTGTTAACCATATTTACGCACAAAACTATTTCCGTTTCTATTGTCCTCCTAACAATGCACTAAAACACCAAAGATTCCGCACTCACAAACATCATTGTTTGCGCACAGGAGCGCGGAGTAGACCTGATCAAGCAGGGGAGGACCACGGACGCCTTCCGCCGGTTCAACAAGGCGCTGAAGATGCTGATAGCCACGGAGCCTCTGGATCCGAAGGTCGTCAGCGAACAGGTGGTCAAGGATATGGTGGAGCTTAAGGTGAATATAAAACTGGATAGATCTGTGAATATTATGGGCACTGGAATGTTGTACTGAGTGTGCTGACGGGACCAAATACTTGTAATACTTCGAAAAGCGTTTTTTTTTTCTTAGCTTGTCTTGCAATCGGTTGTAAACCTTTAGCAGATCTAATGTGCGAATATTAGCTACTGAGGTCCATTCTTCCACCGAAGAATCTGCCTCTCAAAATCGTTTGGGCTTTATTCAGTAAAGTCCCATATGTGGTGGCGTTTGCGTTTGAGCCTTTCCATGGTTTTTCGTTCCTTGTATGACCGAATCCTGTGTTGTACATATTTCCTCTTTAACAGTTGTGATTTTAGATGCTCATGTAATTCTGAGGTCTTCAGAAACCTTGAGTTGATATTATTCTGAGAGCTTTATTTTGAAATCGCTGGTGAATTTCCACATTTGAGTTTCTCGCAGTGCCCCACAGTTCGATTCCGTGCGAAATGCGATTTTTACTGATATCACGTGGCGAGCAGCGGATGGATGCGGACTGCTCAAGACCCGGATGGTTTTTCGCTCTTTGGTGGAGGCTTACGTTCAGCAGTGGACGGCAATTGACTAACATGATGGTGATTATTACTTTTTTGGATTCCTTACAAATGGCAACATACGACACCGTATTTATATTGCCGCAAATACAAAAAACAATAAAGTTTCTTGTATGCCCCATACAAGAAACGTGTGGGACTTTCACTTGACCGGTTTTTATGAAACCAGTTTTCGATTTACATAATATATCTTTCTTCAGGGTATTTTATGAAATAATGAAGTCATAATTAAAACAAAAGAGAAGCCTGAAATTGTGGCTCAGAATGGACTCCCATTTGGGGCCACAATTTCAGGCTTCTCTTTTTTTTGGCCGACATAACGCGACAACCATAATAGCCACCCCACGTTCGACACACATATAATCCCTCCATTTGCTCAACTAAACCTCTTTTCCCAGGTAAAACTCTACAATAACCTAGCCCACTGCCAGCTCCAACACGACGAATACGAAGCCACTCTAGAGCTATGCGAGAAGGCGCTCAGCTACGACCCAGTCAACGTGAAGGCCCTCTACAGGAAGTGCTCCGCTCACTCCGGCCTCCACATGTACGAGGACGCCTGGAAGGACATCCAGGAGGCCCTCAGAATAGAGCCCAACGATAAGGCAGCTCAACTCAAAGCTAACTCCTTGAAGCCGAAGATTGAGAAGATTAACAAGGAGTATACTACAGTTATCAAGAAGATGTTTGGTTAAATTTTTGAGGGTTTTTTTTGGTGGACAATTGTTTTGTTAAGGGGAGGTTGAGTTTATGGGTCAGTATTTTTGTTATTAATGTGCTGAGCCGTTACCTTGACTCTTCTTTCGCAGGGGTTCCCAAACTGCGTCGCCTCTCCCCGGATGCTTTCCCAAAGGCGTCGCAAACCAAATGAAACACAAATGCTGCAATTGGCAAAGGAGCGTCTTGTTTTGAAAAGCCTTTCTGCTTGCGAATCTGGTGAAGATCTGATCTGAAGCTAAGTTTACAATAAATTGATATCGATTGAACACTTATCGACCAATTTTATAAATATTTTTCAGTGAATCTCTTAACCAGAAAAGCCAATTCAAACGTCTCAATGATTGTACGTACCTACTAGTTGCCCAAATGGAGCTACCACAAGTATCTTCGTATAAAAAAGCGTCGCAAAAAAGACATTTAAAGGCAGTCACAATATCATAAGATTGGGAACCCCTGTTTACCGACTTTTATTTGCAGAGCAAGTTAATGTGACAGTTGACTGTTAGTACAAAATTCATGCAATTTTTACTGTCTATAATATTGAACTGTGTATGGTAAGCCACTGACGTTCTGCATAAGCTACCGTGTTCGCTTTAGAGTTAGCGCATACCATCGGATGACGGAGTGGCACAAGACAATGTGGAACACTTAATAATGCTCTACAATTGCGTAACTGAAATAACGCAATTCCTGAAAACGGGTCATTTTTGGTAGTATCTAGTACCAACTCATCATTATAAAATTCGTTTACTTATGGGATCAAGCCTTTTTTGTGAATGGAAATTCATCAAATGCCTCCTCCCCTCGCTCTGGTCGTAGTGGTAGGAATTAGGAAATGTTAGACTCTCACTGACTAAAACTCACCCGTGTTCTTTCAATTGCCTTTTTGCGTTCCAGGGCCGCGGTAACTCTTAACGAACTGTTTCGGAACCCTGGCATGGGATCGAAATTGAGGAAAATAAAGAGATTTTGCTTGAGGTCGAAAATTGAACTGGGGGTCTATGAAGACCACTATAACAGAACCTTAATAATAACAACCCTAATCTCTTCAAAGTTAGAGTAAACAGGCTCCTTCTGGGTAAGCTCGCTCCATCGTAGACTTTGTCTCTGTCATTTCTGACCAAGACTAAGGTCAAGAGCAAACCCATCACAAATAAAAAAAAAAAAATAAAAAAAATCGTATTAGAATCATAACAAGAACCGTACAACAATCTGTAAAAAAATCGTAGGGGGTAATCTCAGGAATTACTGGTCCGATTTGAAAAATTCTTTCAGTGTTAGATAGCCCATTTATCGAGGAATGCTAAAGGCTATTTATCATCACGCTAAGACAAATAGGAGCGGAGCAATAGACGAATTTGCGCGGGTCAGCTAGTCGATTATAATGCATAAGGTTCAAGGTTGATTGGGAAAATTTGACAGTGACGGGTAGCTTGATGAGCTTTCGTTTTTCACTATATTCGACCAGTGGTGGGCGTTGACTCTTAAGCAATTTTATTGAAAATAATTACAAATCCTACATTAGCATAATTACCTCTCGTGTGAGTGAGAGGCAAGTATCATTCGGTAAATACCTTACCAGGCCGTAAATATATCACAACGAGTTTTGGAAGAGTTCGGCTTTGGAGAGCGCCTACTCTATCACTCATGCCTGTCTCTTCCTAATACCCGATGTGATAACGTCCGTGTAGTTAATATCGATGTATGAATTTAGTTGATTTGTACGGTTGAACAGGGATGTTAGATAAGTGTAGCTCAAAGAAAATGCGTTTAATGGAATGTGTTAAGGAGAAAATGATGGTTAAATGTTGCCGCATTAAATGGCGCTAGTTTTGTTGGGCACCATTAAGAAAACGAAAAATGTAGCTGTTCTTATAGTGTGGGCAGTAAGGTCTAACGCCCACACACCCTAGTGGCAGAGTTTCTAAACCGCCTCAAGGGCCTCTGACATGGTTTATTTGACGACCGCCATTTTGCGGCCGGGACCACCGGCTTATCCGTGCCTTCCGAAGCACGGAATCATTTTTTTATCAGACAATCGGCCTGCAATGTCCTAGCCAAACTGGAAACAACTTCACAAAGTATGCTTCCTGTAGGAATCGAAGCCGACCACGGGTTCACAAGGCAAACGCCTAAACCACTCAACCAGTAGCTGAAAAACTGCCAAATAAGAAAAACTCGTAGAAATATCAACATGTCAATTTTTTATTCGAATACAATTTTTAATACTTACATCATTATTACATAAAGTTACCGAACTCAATTCTTATTGATTTTCAGCCTGCTACAATACAGCAATACTTTTCGTTTAGTATAATGTGTAACAGAAATAGCGCCATAAGTATAGTATTATAAAACATCTTCCCCTCAACTATGGTGTGATTCCCTTATAAATGTCATCCGCTCTGTATAGCTCCATCTCACTCTCACAACGGAAAAATGTTAGCATGGGCACGTTATAGTTGGGGGGACTGTACTAGAAAAGTAGTCGTGGGTATGAAATGTGCGAGTAAGACAGCAAATATTTAGTACTAACCGAGTCTTGCTATCTCGCTCTCGCGTTTTATGACCGCGGTTGCCACGAACGTTGACGTACTGATAAATAATGGAGAATAGAGACGCAGGGGTGAACATAAACAAAATGTTGATTGGGATTTTCATTTTAATGCCATATTATTGGTTTCAATAAAACCATAAATCTTATAATTTTTATTTATAAATAAACTTTATCTGTTGAGTGATTTGTTTTTTTTTTTTATTATTTGTTTGTTTTTATTAATTCACATTGATTTTTTTATAGGTATCCTTGACGCAAATATTGTAAACCATGTTACGTGAAAATCCCCTTCTAATCTTATTGTCAATTCACCCCTTGCGTTTCTATTAACAATGCTAAACTGCAGTGCGATTCTGTAAACATGTCGAAGAACACTTAGGTGAAGTGAACGAAAAGTGAGCTGTCAAACCATACAAACAAGATGGCATGACAGCTCACTTATCGTTCACTCCACCTAAGTGATCACGGTGAGATGTGTACAGAATCGACCGGCTGTATAATTACACTATACAGCCGGTCGATTCTGTAAACATCTCATTATACATTAAAAAATAAACAATTTTCTGTCATTATTTTGCCAAATAGGAGACTTCCATCATCATATCCTTTCAATGTTTTCCAGATATAAAAATATGCATTTACATAGATTATAATATTATATGAACTATCATTCTACTGTGATGTTTCCGTGTCTATTTTTGAGATATCTTTAATTATTGTAAGATTTGAAAATCATAATGGATGTACTTCTGTGTTGTAAATAACTCAATCAAATATATTCTCATATACGTAGCAGATACCTATTTATTATTTTACTATCACACATTCATCAACACTACTTATTCATTGCCTAGCCCTTCGGGAAAAGCAGGAGTGAATTTATGTTACATTATCTGAATATCCAAGAGCTTGGGTGGCGCGCTGATGAGGGCTACAGAGAGAAGACTCTGCGACTCTTAACATCAATATAGGTAGGTACATAAGTTGAGTCTATGTCACCGGAAAATGGCAAACACCGTAAAATTGTAAAATATCGCGTGAAATTGTAACTATTTTAACTGACTTCCCAAAAAGGAGGAGGTTCTCAATTCAGTTGTATTTTTTATGTTTGTTACCGCATAACAGTCATAACTCCGTCAATTATGAACCGATTTGAAAAAATCTTGTTTATCTCAAAGGATATACCTACTTGCAGATTGGTCCCATTTAAATTTTATCAAAATCGGTTACGAAGTTTGGATTTTAAATCGAAATAGCTGGAATTTCTGCGATTGTTTTGCGTTTCTGCGATTTTGCAGTGGTGTTGTCAGGTGTGGGGTACCTACCACTAAAAAGTGAAAAATAACTTTCATTTCGGAAGTCGTTGTCAAAATAGGTACGAAGAAACTAAAAAAAACACCGACTTCCGAAATGAAAGTAATTTTTTACTTTGTATTGTTTTTTTATTTGGAATTCGGTTGTATTTTTTTGTAAAAGTTTTTTTTTGTTTCTAAATAACACACTGTTGTACCGGGTACTTTGGATGAATTGAATTAGGATGGGTTATGTTATTATAATATAATCAAATTTTATTACAATACTAGCTGTCCCCCGCGGCTTCGCTCCCGTCAATTAATCGAGTTATCATTGTTTTTAAGATGTATTCTGCTATTCGGGTCGGAGACAAATCCAACGAATCAATAACCATGAAAATTGGTTCAGCAGATCTCGAGTTATAAGTGTTGTAACAAACCCGTCTTAGTTTTATATAAATAGATTACAGAGTCCGCCATTTTCCGGTGACATCTACGTTAGTTGGCAAATCTACTGACAGATACAATATTAGGCTCAGTCATGAGAACCGTTGACGGTATCAGGCCCACGACTAATCCACCGAACGAAAACTGCTTCCAAGGGTACACCTGGACCTTTTTTAGCTCCTTAAAGATATATGGTGGCTCTAAATTAAGAACTTTGACATATAGGCTATTGGGACTTTTTTTAAGTAAGGTAAATCATCAAATGTCTCCTCCCGCTCTGGGCAGAGTAAGATAGTGGTCAGACACTTACAGAATACAACCTATCCTGTGTGTTCCACTAAATGCCGTTTGCGTTCCAGGGTTGTGGTGACTCTTTAGAACAAATTCCGCGACATTTCTGATCACTTCCAAGTTCTCATAGTTAAAATCTTAAATTAAGTATTCGCATGGATTCCACATCATTTTTTGACAAGTCATTCACTATTCAAGCCGCTCGTTTGTGGAATGCATTACCCATAGATGTGAGACGTGCTCAAACGCTACCAACGCGCAACGTTTAAAAAAATGGTAAAGGAGCATTACCTCTCACTATAATTTTTCTTCTTTCCAAATTATTTATTTGTTATTTATTAGTATATTGTATTATTGTATGTGTTTATGTTATATTATTAAGTCTAATTAATATTATTTATGTTGTTTCCACACTGACCGCCCTAAATCTAACTTCTTTCGTTCAATCCATCCTAAGGTTGTCTGTAAGAGATTGCCCTGTGCGATAAGACCGCCCATTGTACACTTGTTTTTATAAACGACTTGTACTTGTTATGAGGTGTACAATAAAGTATATAATAAATAAATTAAATAATAAAAAGACGAAAACGAAATAAAAAAAATATAGGTTGATTAATATAAAAAATAAAAGCAATATTACAGTTGCTGGTAGTAACTAAGATTCAGGACTCAGTTCGACAAAAGTTTTGGGAATTTCACAGAGGCCATGCTGTGTTAGACACAGCCCGAGTCCCTCCCCAGGGCTCTTCACCTTCCAAGCGAGCGACGCAACGGCTTGTCACCCACCGCGCGCCGCCTGGCCCGCAGGCCCCCACCCGTCGCTCGGAGGCTCCTGAACGAGCTACCGTGCGGCGCCCCAGACGCCCAACTATACCCGTGGAGAGGTTAATTGCGTGCACGGAGACTCAATGTTCCGTTGTGATAGTCCCGTGCACTGATGGCGTCTGAGGCCTACAAAGTCGCGTCGCTAGATCAAGCCGCGACGAGTGGGTCGGGCGGTGAAGTTTGCCCAAGGGAGACCGAATTAATATCGTCGACTTTCGCTTATATACTAACTTGCAGGAAAACTTTGCTTGCGCGATGCAGAACAAACTGCAATTTCTTCTTTGGAGTAACTTTTTCATGACTATTTTCTTTACACATCTTGTGTAATTTTAATTACTTATTCGATTCCATTGTTATATTTTCGTGTTTCTGTCATTAATTCAATTTTTTTCACGGATTTTGTGTTTTAATTCGAGAATGCCCATCGACCAATCAAAGTGCTTGAAAGGAGCGGTGAAATCCCGCGAATTGACTCATCATGTACCGACATAATACTTAGGGCGGGTTGTTTCAACTACACTTAACGCACGCGTAAACGTTAAAAATGGTGCTAACTATCGTCAAATAAAAAAATTGGGTTGTTTCACAAAATGTCAGCGTTAACACACGTAAAATATAACGTTTACGTTAACAGATGGTCTGAGCACTCGTTAACGTAACTTTAGTTGCGTCAAATAGAACAATATTGTGAAAATTCTTTTGAATTCCACAACACCAGTTCTTCTGATGACACAAATAAGTGGTGGAATTCAAAAAAAGCTATTTAGGTAGGACCCGTGTCAATAACTTAGCTATTGGGATGAGCAGGAATTTATACCAGAATGTTTTGAAACAACGCTTCTAATTTAACGAACGTCAAACATCGTCCGTAATCGTAACTTTTTGACGTACGTATGTTACGTTAACCAACTGTTTGATACAACCCGCCCTTACTCGTTGAAGTAAACGTCACTTCAGTAGATAAAATGTAGGAGTAGGTAGGTACAGTCACCAGCACATCAAGTTACCGAAAACCGTCAAATTTTCCCAATTAACCTTGAACCTTATTGGTTTCCGAATAAAGTTGAAAATCTAGACAGATTGTTGGAGCTTGATGACCTGGTGCATGTACCTACAAGATACTCGGATATTATATTTGTTTAGTTTAAATTACTTTTTGCTTTGTGAAATTTGTGAAGTTAGAGCTTTTAGAGTTAGATGCTGTGGCTCTACATGTTGTAATAACTTTTTGACAGTGCGAGCCATTATGAGCTCGTCCTGGCAACATTTAATAATTATGATAAGGAATGTTTTTGGTGGGATTAGGTAGACATTAGTTACGAGCAATGCGAAGCGAATAGCTACTTCATATTCATCTATTTAATATAGCTTATCAAGGTCGTAGGACCTTCGAATTCGTCCAGTCGCTACTTCGCTGGTTGGAAACTTTGGAGATTATCCAAGCAGAAGAGTATTTTCGTCCCGCAAATCACCATGATGATCCAATAGGTATAATAAAATAATACCCACGCGTTGTAGATCGTAATAGCTAGTTTACACAGTGCGAGCTAGCGGTCGAGTCAGCATGTGTAGCTGCAGTGCATTCAAAGTCAAAGTCAAAAGTCAATTATTCAAATTAGGCTTATTATGAGTGCCAGCACTTTTGAACGTCAACGTTTACAAGAAGACAGTCCCCTAAAAACGCTCGCCTGTCACCACTTCCTAGTGTTTAGCTGGGAAGAAGAAGTGGCCAAAAAACTCCCCAGCAACACATCTGTCTGTTGCGTTAGAAGAGCTTGCATTTATACAATAGTATGCAAGGCATTATTACAAAAAAAAAAAAAAAAACATGGGTAACACATAATAAAAACTAAAATGATTCGACACTTGTAAGCTAGCCTGTACCTCTACCATGAGATGTCATCGAAAACTTACTCGCTAGCGTTAAACTCGCTAGCGTAATAACGTGGATCGAATAGTATTCGATAATGCTCGCACCATGAGTTTTACGGAGTCTTACGCAGGCGCTAACGTAAGCTCGATAGATCGCGTCGTCTAGCTAACTTCACTCTACTCGTTAGAATGCTCCACTACTTATGTTTTGTTTCTTTCTTTCTCACTAATAAGAAGAGAGGACGGCTTGTAAGCTCAAGATGTATTGTTATCGCTATACTTAAAATGTTAAGACAGTCGATATCATAAAATGAAACCGACTAAATAGAAAAGTTTACGGTTAGTGGACAACGTAACTTAATTAGTGGTTTTTGAATTTTTATTCCTTAGAATAGGTCAATGTCGTCTATTTAATAAATTATAACTTTGTTTGTTGACGTTGTGTCCCAGAGCTGCGTTGGGTTGTGTGGTTTGAAAGTTTACTAAGTATAGACTATTACCTATTTACATTATTTTAAACAATGCCAACCAGTGTCTCACAGTTTCAATTGTTGGTGAAGTTCATGGAAATGTATGTTTCTATTTTCTATAAAATTATGTATTCGTATTATAAAATTACAAAGTTCCTAAATAGTTGCCCCTCAACGCAGGTAGATATACCAAGCCACTGGAAACTTTGAAAGTATAGTAATTCAGCTAAGCTTAAGTGTCTAAAAATAATGGCTAGTAGCTAAAATATATACAATTAGGTATATTATATACTATAATAATGCTCTTGCAGACAGTATTTTGACTTTGTTAGACTCAAAAACGTACATAATTTTAGTGTAAACATATGTTTCACTCGTCAAAATGCTAGTGAGCTACGTAACTACTATCGTAAGCGTGTTGTTCGATAGCGTCTGTCGAATTGGTGACTCATGGTACCGTTTTGTATGATGACAGCTCAAAAACGTTAGTGACTATCGAATAGATTACGTGAGGTTTTTAACCTATCGAAATCTATAGTGCTCATGGTACGAATTTTATTTCTTTCAGTGACCGCTAGGGGCGCTGTACAGTATGTCATACAAATAATTTACGGAGACGCTAGCGAGTTTTGGCTGCGTAAACTCATGGTAGAGGTACTGCACACTCGCATCGTTTGGACGTCTGCCACGTGCGAATTGAATAGTAGCTCGTACCTATTCGAGTTACTCCAACATTTTTTTCACTCGCCTGCTCGCCTGACAAATTAAGTCGCACATATAGCAGCAGCTCGGACATCATTTGTACGGTTCGGACGCGTTTACCTAACATCGGCAGTATCTCGCCAGTGACAGCCAGTCAGTTGCAAGAGACTGGGCAAACTAGGTAAGGTACTATCATCGTGAAGACATAACGCTAAGGCGAGGCAAGCTACTGACTTACGAGTAGGCCTAGGCAATCCGAAGAGCTGCCTACTGTCTAGTTAGTAGCTCGTACTGTGTAAATCTATACTAATATTATAACGCTGAAGAGTTTGTTTGGTTGAACGCGCTAATCTCAGGAACTAATGACCCGATTTGAAAAATTCTTTCAGTGTTAGATAGCCCATTTATCGCGGAAGGCTTTATCTATAGGTACTCTATACTAATATTACAAAGCAGAATAGTTTGTTTGGTTGAACGCGCTAATCTCAGGAACTACTGGTCCGATTGATAGCCCATTTATCGAGGGAGGTTATAGGCTATATCATCACGCTAAAACAAATAGGAGCGGAGCATTAATGGAAAATATGACGCAGACGACGTTGCGCGGGTCAGCTAGTTAGTCATAATGGCTGTTTCTGCGATACGTTTCACTAGCAACAATGATTGAAGATCATTACCGCTGCCCCGAACTTAGTTAGAATTTTAAATGATGATTGTAGAAACAAAACAACGTCGTGCCAAGACGTAGAGCACGTTCAATAAACAACAATATTGTTGAAGTAAAATTGATTAAAATTCCACGCGCACTCCGTCTTGTAGGTACCTACACTTACTTATTAAGACTAATTTAGTTAATTACACACGCATTGTAAGTTTCTGACTTTTAAAAACAAAGTTTTGAATTACTGAGCGAACAGGAACAAATCCCTAAAGACCCATATGCGAAAACTTCTAGCTGTTGGCGAAAATCTAGAAAAGGTCAACTAGTTAGCTCTAGTCAACACCAAGAAACAGACACAAGAGTCGAACCCGCTACCAACACAGATGGCATCCCTTCGTACAGTTCATACCCTCCACGAAAGAGCTCTTCAAAACACTTTGATAGCGTCAAAACATCGGCTGAATAAAGACACGCCCTTGACTCAGCAGCCGATCAAATCTCGTCTGCCTCGTATGACATCACACGGCTGTGGCTATGACATCATACTACCCGCCAAACCAAAATAAAACGCAGAAAACCCACAAATAAAAGCTACATACAAAGGTTGTCATGAAAAGATCGCTGAATCGCTCTTAGCGATAAGACCGCCCATTGTGTCTGTTTATGGGTCAATGGCATTAATATGTGACAGTTCCCAACTGTCAAGTGTCAAGCCCTTTTCCCGCGGTTCACACCACGGCATGGAAATGATTGTAAAGATGTCTGAAGATTAATAATAATTGATTGTCGAGCCAACTTGTTTAAAAATTCAATAAAACATTGTCAGGAGACGAAGGACAACAAAACAGTGTCACCCATAGATATATTATAAGTGTCACCCTATCTAATGGTGTGCATAATAAAGAGTATTATTTATTATATTCTAAATAGTACATTACTAAACGTGGTGCATTTCTCAATCCTGTGTTTACTAAAGCCTCGCTGTCCGGCCGTCCGCCTGTCAGCGGGTCGTATACTCGTATCTCAAGAACTGTAATAAGGCTGTTGAAATTTATAGGTACCTACATAGTCACATAGTGTCTCTAATTTCTATTGCCGATATAACAAATAAGCTAACTAAAAGTTTAAGGGCAAGTAAGACGTGTTTTTAAGGCACGGAACCTTCATGTGAGAGTGTGGCCGATTTTTTTTATTGAGTGGCCTCTCGCAGGTCGCGGACCTCGGCTTAGGGCGTCACGGGGGGGAGGACTACTAGGGATGGCCGATATTGAACAGGGAATATTTAGGGGCGAATTTAAGGCTGATATCCGCTGGCGGAAGAATGGCGGTCGTGATTTGCGCAGTGTGGTTGTCTCTCTATAGCTTTCTTGCAGGAGGGTGAAGTCATCAGGACTAATCGGAAGTGACAAGGGTATGCCTCGATCGGCAAATCTTGGAGATAAGGGAAGATTCGTATAGCGCGGCCGACGCGATAACGGGGTTGCGATGTTCAACAGCAGTGTCGAAGAAAAACTTGGTAACGCGTTTCATGAACTGCTGGATAGTGAGCAATTCAAGACCATCTGCGGTTTATTAACACCGTGTTCCATAGCGCAAGTAGGTACAGTACGAATAATTTATGTTTGCCCATGCAAAGTACGTCGCAATCGATTGCGCAGAATGTCAATTTGACAAGAAACTTAATTATAACAGCATGCGCGGGTAGGTCGCGTATGCAGTCTCATTCCCACGTATACGTTCGATGCATACTTGTGTCCCGCTTACTCAATGCAATAGGACTGGTGGTACGAAAAGTGTTATTGTTTTAAAAATTTGTTTTGTTTTTTCTTACTGTTTCATTTGTGTTTTGTGTGTTTTTGTAGTGTATATGTTTGTTGTGTTACTTTGTGACCTTGTTTTTGTTACTGGTTGTGTTTCTTACTTATTAATAATACAAAACGTATAAATCAGAAAAAAAAATTTTTACGCGATGGGACCTTCGCGGTCGTCACTAAAAGCTAACTTCGCATGGGTAAAGATAAAACATTCGTACTGTAGTGGGTAGTAGACCTTCTGTAGCTACACGTTCGATGACCCCAGCTACGCAACTCAACTGTCTGCCTCTGCCAGTAGTTCGCAAGCCACTGACCAACGCGGTCACATATCTTTACCGCGCAGTTTTACCAGCATACTTCCGCGTACGCAAATGTTTAGTGAGTAATTACTCAAGAAAGTAATTTAGTTTTTGTGTTTTTAAGTTAAATTGGAGTAAAAACGTGTTGTTAAAAGGTAAATATAGTGCATTATGTCATGTGTTTCACCTGTAGTTTATGTAAACAGTGGTCAGTTGATTGGAGGCTAATGTATTATGTTTGTACCGGTTTTGTGTTACTCACGCCTCACGCTAAGTTACAAGTGGGTGGGCAGCATTGTTACTGTTTGTAAAGTTAGGTTGAGATACAAACAGTGGATTTTTTAATCAAAGTGATACTGATAAGTAAAGATTTTTATCTTAAAAATGGTTGAGATATCTAAGATTCTTTAAAACATTTCTAAATTTAGACATATTTCTTGATTCTAATAGACTGTTTAATGTGCTTGCTAACGATGGGAAACTAGCAAATGATAGTTGAATTATGATGCACAAATAATAAGCGATTGTTAGCGAATCGTCGAGCTCTATAATTTGTAACCCATGTCCGTTCTGACAGCTAGAGTAGTTACATGGGGCAATGTTGGCAACTTCTCTTCAATCATTGATTGATTAACAAGTGAATGCCATAAAAATTCCACTCTATTCCATTCGCTAGTGGCGAGTTGTAGCTGAGTTTACGATGCCATCACTACGCGAGCAATTGTTGAAATTAAATTGCTGAGGTAGGGTCAGCAACGAAAGCTGATGGACGCTGGTGTTTATTTATAAATTATTTTACTGGTTCTTAAATTATGCTTTAATGAATGCAAGACTCAATTACACTGGACAGAAGTAGGTACTCTGTGCTGGACAGTCTCGACAAGGTCGTTATTTCATAATTTTTTATTTGTATTTTGAAACTTATGGACGCGTTAATAAACAGAGGGTGAAACTATTGTTATATCTAGCTGGTAATGGGTAAGCTCATCAGAAAAGTAATTCAAATTGTAAACATTAACATCCCTGCATTTTAATGTAGCTATTGTATTTAAATGCTGTGACTCAGTTATTTTATATTATTGCGTCGTAAAAACGTCGTTATTTCTATAATCAAAATCGATTTTAAATCACGTTTAAAAAAGGATTTGTTTTATTTTATTCACGGCATGTTATTTAAATCATGCTTTATCGCTGTCATCTCTGAGTCAAGAGCAAACCCATCATAAATTTAAAAAAAACAACGGGTTGCACTCCGAGAGTGCCGGCAGATGTGAAAACATGGGCATTAACGTTGTGCATTTTTTAATAATCCGTCTTACGAATTTTATACCCATTATCCCAAGAAAAGTTCTCAAGAAGTTCTCTAAAGAAGTTCTCACTTCACCATTTATTTGGTCACCTGTCCTGACGCGAGTTTAACATTTTATACACATCCCAGGAAAAGTGCTCAACGCCGCTAAACAAGTTTTCACTTCAAAATAAAAATGATGAACAGTGATGATGGTCCACTGGTACAGACATATAACCCTGATACTGCATAAAAATGATGAACAGTGATGATGGTCCACTGGTACAGACATATAACCCTGATACTGCATAAAAATGATGAACAGTGATGATGGTCCACTGGTACAGACATATAACCCTGATACTGCATAAAAATGATGAACAGTGATGATGGTCCACTGGTACAGACATATAACCCTGATACTGCATAAAAATGATGAACAGTGATGATGGTCCACTGGTACAGACATATAACCCTGATACTGCATAAAAAATCAGACAAATGCGAGTCGGATTCTCACATGAAAGCATTCGTACAGTCGCCACAACATCTAGCTATTCGAAACTGTCAATTTTTCCCCATCAACCTTGAACCTTAAATAAATAATAAATAAATAAATTTGTTTATTTGGAACAAAATTATATTGTTAGTGATAAAGTTGAAAATGTTTTGAAGAAATTTTACAGACAGCTACAACAGCTTGACGTGCTGACGTCTGTACCGTGCACCGATTGACGTTTCGCCTTAAATTTTTATAATTTGTTGTTATAGTAACAATAGAAACACAACACATGCTGTAAAATTTCAACTGTCTCCTAAATCGATACTTGAGAAACAGCCCGCTTACAGACAGACGGATGGACGAAGAGTTCAATCTGTTGGATACTCTTCGGGAACCCTAAATAGAAGCAGGTGTGGCATAATATAGATTCAAGATTCAAGGTTTCATTTCAAACTAGCTGACTCATCGCGCCACTTCGTCTGCGTCATATTTTCCATTAATGCTCCGCTCCTATTTGTCTTAGCGTAATGATATATAGCCTATAGCCTTCCTCGATAAATGGGCTATCTAACACTGAAAGAATTTTTCAAATCTTTCCAGTAGAATAGTTCATATCGGGATTGCTACCATGTACCTTTTTATTTGCGAGTTTCCGATATTTCGGCATTGTGAGCATGAAAGTTTAAAACAATTTATCTTTCCAGTAGTTCCTGAGATTAGCGCGTTCAAACAAACATTAAACTCTTCAGCTTTATAATATTACTAGCTGACCCGCGCAACTTCGTCTACGTCACATTTTCCATTATTACTCTGCTCCTATTTATCTTAGAGTGATGATAAATATGCCTTTAACCTTCCTCGATAAATGGGCTATCTAACACTGACGTTCCCAAGTGTAGATCTCTATGCAGAAGAACGTGGAAGAAACTCCACGGATACTCTTTTTTAAATCATGTTATGTTTGGAGCCATACCCTGCGTGAACGAAACTGCCTGTCTATTCTGCAGCGCGATTCTGTAAACATATCGAAGTGCACACTTAGGCGAAGTGAACGACAAGTGAGCTGTCAAACCATCTTTTTCGTATGGTTTGACAGCTCACTTTGTGATCACCTCACCCACGACTTCACTTCGACATGTTTACAGAATCGAGCGGCTGTTTTCACAGTAACATAGGGACGGACGTTCTGCCAGCTGATAGTCGTTAACATTTTGCAATAGATACTGAGCTCATTGAATAACACTCTTGAATACATAATGCAACACTGCTTATATTGTGCTTAGACTACATACAAAGGTGACAACACGGTTGGCGCAGTGGTTAAGCGATTGACTGCTGCGCAGCATGTCGCGGGTTCGATTCCCGCACGGAACAAATATTTGTACGACCTAAGTATTTGTTCCGAGTCTGGGTGTTTTTCTATCTATAATATGTATGTATTTACAAAAAAAAAAAGTATATAAGTAGTTTATCAGCCATCTCGTTACCTCGCCCTCTTCCTACTATGAATTGACACTTTACATCACTTCGCGACAGTGAAAAACCTTGGGTTTCGTTCCCATTGGGCGGGAGTTATCTGCGAAAATCACAAGCATTAGGTTGCTTAGCTTGGGATTATATGGCGTTGTGTGAATTTTCCAAGGATATTATTATTATTAAAGGTGATCGAGATCCCGATCACCGAGGTTAAGCAACGTCAGCGCATATAATAGGTACCTATATTCTGCATGACGTTTGATTGATTCCTTGCAATAAAATGACCCACCAGCTCTCTTCCTAAATCGTGGGAGTGTTTTCATTGAGACATGAAGAAGGTAATCCTGTAAGTTAGGCTTTGCTTACCTATATTGTGTGCTGGAATCGTACCACACACCGAAAGTTAGCCAATCACCCGCCATCTTTCAGGTACTGAAAGATCTCGATTTTAATTTATTTTCAAACTAGCTGTCCCCCGCGGCTTACTCCCGTCAACTTTTTTGCTGTTTTATTGCATAAGAACATATTCTACTCATAATCACAAATACAACAAATAAAAAACAGACAACTGACACTTTCAAAATTTAATACAATTGCACCTGGAATCCAAATTATTGATAAGAGCTCTCTTCGTCTCCTGGGATCTCCAATCTTTGATACTTCGTTTCCCGATTTTATTGCAGAAAATATCCAAAAATTCGATGACGTTTCGGAAAGATTGCTCCAAATCAACATGCATTCGGCTATCACCATCATTCGTTTCTGCTGTTTTGGCCCAAAATTGACATATTTTCTTCGTGCTTCCCATTTATGGAAGTACACTCATCTTTTAGACCAAATGGATCAAATTATCCGACGAACTTTGTCATTAATTTTGAATGTCGCCTTGGACGACCAAGCTTGGGCTCAAGCTTCTCTTCCCATCCGCATGGGAAGACTCGGCGTTCGCAAAATTTCTAGTTTAAGTTTACCGGCTTTCATATCTTCGGTCCACGGCACTGAGGAATTAATCAGGAATATCCTGGCTTCCACACTGGTTGATTTTGATGTGCCGTGCTTTACCGATGCTATCGATGCCTGGAAACTCGCTTGCCCGAGTACTGACTTACCTAACAATCCATTTTCCCAGAGGGGGTGGGACGAGCCGCTCTGCAGAGTAGTTCAGAATAACTTACTGTCCACGTCTGCTACTACTGCTGAGCGTGCACGCCTGCTGGCTGTGGGAAAATGGGAGTCGGGTCTTTGGCTTCATGCACTACCGTCGTCGAGCCTAGGCACTTTGTTCGACGACACCACTTTCCGCCTCGCTGCTTCTTTACGTTTAGGAGCCCCTTGTTGTTCTCCTCATCGCTGTCTCTGTGGGGAAGTTGTCAACAGCCTCGGGCACCACGGCCTTTCTTGTAGCCGCAGTGCAGGCCGTTTTGCGCGACACGCTAATTTAAATGACATTATCCGACGAGCTCTCGTCACCGTCGGCGTTCCAGCCGTATTAGAACCCAATGGCTTGGCACGTGACGATGGCAAAAGACCGGACGGCATGTCTTTGTTTCCTTGGAAGATGGGTAGACCTTTAGTGTGGGACGCAACCTGTGTCGATACTCTTGCGCCATCCCATCTTCCTAGTTCATCGTGTTGTGCTGGCGCTGCCGCTGCGGCTGCGGAAAACCTCAAGCGGCGTAAATATAGTAACCTTATTGGTAACTATATTTTCGAGCCGTTTGGGGTTGAAACCCTAGGGCCGTGGGGCCCTTGTGCTCATAGCCTTTTCAAAGAAATTTCGAAACGGCTGGTTGACACTTCCCGTGACCCAAGAGCTGGCTTTTACTTTGGGCAGAGATTAAGCATTGCCATTCAACGTGGCAATGCCGCCAGTCTCTTGGGTACATTACCAGCTGACAGCGTGGAGGACGAATATTTTGATGCTCTACTTTAGTCTTTTGTTAGTTTAGTATAATTTGTTAATTTTGCGTTTTAAGTATATTGTGTGTACGTATGTGTAATATTATAAATGCGAAAGTTTGTGAGTATGTATGGATGTTTGTTACCCTTTCACGCAAATAATACAGAACCGATTACGATGAAATTTGGTACGTAGGTAGCTGAAGACCCAGAATAACACATAGGCTGCTTTTTATCCCGGAGTTCCCGAGGGATCGGGATTTAGACGGGAATAACGAGAATTTATACGCGGACGAAGTCGCGGGCGGCCTCTAGTATAAGATAAAATCAAATTATAGGGAATTAAAAATGTACACCTACATAAATATTATACTCTCTTTCTTAAACCTCCCTAAACCTTTGGTAGAAGTAGAGCCTTATCTATCCATCTTTCCCTTGCTTTACCGCGATTTTATTTTCCAACCAGAGGTATTTTCCCCCATTTCTCATCTGACATGCAACAGATATGTCCGACATGACTTACTTACTAACCATAGTTTTTCACAATTAATTTGCACAATAACTATGGCGTGCTTGCGATGAGTCACATCTAACTTGATGTTACTGACGAATAGCTATTTTAGGAACTTTATATATATGTATTAAGTTGGTTGTGCATACTAGTAGTGTGTAGTCGAGGAATGTGATATCCGTCTAGGTATAACGATTTTTCCTTTTTTTTTGTATTTATAACATGACATGGGTTTCCTCGTTAAAATGGCAATTAGTGTGATAAAATGCAAATGTGTTGTTTTACCACTTAAGGAAAACCACAGATATGCCAATAAGGTGGTTAATGTATCGCTAGTTACTAACTGTGGTTCGCGTAAAACATCCTGTTGTCCTGTTGATATGGCAAACAATCTGAAACAACAATATCTTACTCGCGAAACATGTGATAAACACAAAATACTTCCTTTTTTTATGAAGTCAGTTAAAAATGGATGTATTTTTACAGAAACCTGATATAGTATATATATCTAATAAAATTATAATATTACTAGCTTCTGCCAGCGGCTTCGCCCGCGTGATCCCTAGGGAACATGTTCCCGGGATTCAATGTAGCTTATGTGCTATTCCAGACTATAATCTATCTTTGTTCTAAATTTCATTAAGATCCGTTAAGCCGTTCTGGCGTGATTGAGTAACAAACAACCAAACTTTCACATTTATAATTTACTCGTTTGGTGTAAAGCGAAATTATAACCATCTTCCCCTCGACATTATAATTATTAAAGGATATTGCAAAGTGTCGTAAGCCGTTTTCCGAAGCTACTCGCTAGCCTCTAGGCGCCAAGCTAGCCGCCTGCCTGTGCGTTCGCGACCTTATACAAAAATAATCCTTAAAGCATGATTCAGTATTCACGCGCTGTGGCTTATTAATAGCGTTTTTCATGTATAACTATGGTGTTTCTATACCGATTTCAATGATTCTTTTTTTAGGGAATAGTTAATAATGTTAACTTTTATTAATGTTAATTAGGGACGACTGACAGTTTTATAGTTAAACGTAAGAGTAGACAAATACAATCAGAAAGCTTCGAACTGCTAAGCTATCGGGAGTTACACGTGTTATTGTTTATCAATCACAAAAGATAGACATATGCTGTCGTGGGATATTTTTTATATAATTTTAAGGACAACATTTCCGTCATACATGATTTCTGTGTAGCTTTCACCATTAAGGTTGCACACGCGACGGAAGCTTAAAAAATGGAGTAACTTCTCCCGTTTTCCCAACATTTCCCTTCACTGCTCTGCTCCTATTGATTGCTACAATCAATAGTGTAATCTATAAAAGTGATGAAAAGTATACTATAACCTGCTCAGGAGTATGAATAATAATTGTACCAAGTTTCGTTAGAATCTGTCCAGTAGTTTTTGTTTCTATAACGGTTATACAGACAGACAGACAGACCGACAGACAGACAGACAGACAGACAAAAATTGTACTGATTGCATTTTTGGCATGAGTATCGATCCCTAATCACCCCCTGATTATTTTGGAAATATATTTCATGTACAGAATTGACCTCTCTACAGATTTATTATAAGTAAGTATATAGATATAGATTGCATCAAGATTTATTAAAAAAATTAAGAAGTGACTCATCGCATTGGTACTAAGTATCATCATCGTATTATCAAAAACTTAGCTGTTTACATTCGCAGTCCGTCAGCTATAGAGTTTTATCATCTTACTACTTTTTGCCCTCGACTTCGTACGTATGTACATATACCGCTTTTCCCATTCCCGTAGGAATATCGGGAAATCCTCTCTTATAAGTGCTCCCCATTTGTTTTTTAGGGATGGTAAATCATCAAATGAATTCTCTTTACTCACTAAAACCCATCCATGTTCCTTCGTTGCCCTTTGTGTTCCGGAGCCGCGGTATCTCTTTCGAATAGTCCCGCAACTCCGGCAGGCGGGCGTCGGCCCTTTCGGGCCCCTCTTTCTTTGTGCTGACTCTCTTTGAGGCGCGCGTGGAACACGAACGCGCCGTCGACACGGCCTGTCGTCATAAGACGGATGGACGGTGAGCTGCCCATAGCTCACCGTCCACAGGCCCGCCACTCTTAGTGCTCATGTAGGTACCTACATGCCTTTCTTTCTACGACCAGTACTTTCGATTGAGCGTTGTCTGTCATAGTAACAGAAGAATTTTATTTATATTAGGATTGCAAAACAACGTCAGATATCGCTATCCGACACCTGTGAAACCAAAAGTTTTAGTTCATCTGCCAGATAAGATCCTAATAGGCTAACCGACACTTTATCCGTAACCGGTGAAACTGGCCCTACTCCTAAAAAGTGTAGTGGTTGGGTGGGCTTAAAAAACAGGAAATTATTTCGATTCATTCCATAGATATAGTATTTTATATTTCTGTGATTCCTACCCATCACAGATTCTATGGTTTATCGCTAATTTATTTGTTTTGATTCTGAATCTTTGTACTTAACATAGCCTCGGCCATGTTACAAGAATAAAGAAAGAACCTCAGCATAAATCAAACTTGCATTCACGTTCATCGATCCAGGCGTGTTACAAAATCGATCGTTCGTGGGAATTGTGTCACCCGACTAGAGATTAGATTATGCCTTCATAAAAGAAAATACACGCGATTAAATTTCTGTACTACTCAACAACTCAATCAACATTATGGGAACACTTGCTGGTTGGGTTTCTTCAGATTTATTCCTGGTGTTATCTCTTGAAGAGCTGAAGGTCAACTGTGTTCCAACTCCCAAGAGTGCCTTTTATTATATGTATAATACTAGCTGTCTCCCGCGGCTTCGCTCCCGTCCTGACTACCCTGCAACTTTCTTATTTTTTCTTTCATAAGAACCTTCTCCTGGCAATAACAAACACAACAGAAAAAAGAATTAGCTAAATCGGTTCAGCTGTTCTCGAGATTTGCGCTTAGCAACACATTCAGTGATTCATTTTAATATTATAGACTAGCTGTCCCCCGCGGCTTCGCTCCCGTCAACTTTTTTATTTTTTCTTTCATAAGAACATTATGAGTAGAATATATTATATTCTACTCATAATCACAAACACATCAAAAAATAATTAGCGAAATCGGTCCAGCCGTTCACTCGTGATGCTTGGCTTAGACTAAGGGAGAAAGGGATTAATTTTTATATACTTACTAGCTGACCCACGCAACTTCGTCTGCGTCACAGTTTCCATTAATGCTCAGCTCTTAAAAAATATACATTAAATATAGGTACATGCGAGTTGCGACATAATGCGAATATATATAAATAACAAAAATATACATGCGACTATAAAATGAGATTTAAGCTACCCTATCTTTCAAGTTGGATCAAATTGCACACGGTATGCAAATTTGATTAAAATCGGTTAAGTAGTTTAGGAGTCCATCGCGGACAAACAACGTGACACGTGATTTATATATGTTATTAAGATTAAGATAAGATAAAATTAAGATAAGATTAAGATAAGAAAAGATAACATTTATAATGTCACTCAATTGTTTTGCCTTCCCGGAACTTCTCTACTAACACTTGAACTTTATTGTATGGTATTAAAGTTCAAATTGACTTTTAAAGTATTATTACGAATCGTTTGTATGGGAGTAAAAGTAGAAAAGTGGTGTTTTTAGACTTTTTCAGGCATTTTTTTTATTTTTTCTGCGTAAGAACCATCCTCGTACTTCAAGGAATATTCTAAAAAAGAATTAGCGAAATCGGCTCAGCTGTTCTCGAGATTTGCGGTTAACAACACATTCAGCGATTCATTTTTGTATTATAGATTGGTTTACGGTCGCTCCCCTCTGAATATAAAATAATACTTTTATTTTGTTCCTAGGCAAGAGTAGGTATATCACAGGTAAGTTGATCCAAGAGAAATAGGACACCCAATCTACCAAAAATCCTTGTAAATAGTTATTTATTAAAAAACCCGACACCAAAAACGATTAAAACTTCCAAACGATCAGATTTCGCAGTCTTATGCAATTATTGACCTTTATTTAAATTCAATCTATACTATACTTATAATATTAAAAAGCAGAAGAGTTTGTTTGTTTGTTTGGTTAAACGCGCTAATCTCAGGAACTACTGGTCCGATTTGAAAAATTTCTTTCAGTGTTAGATAGCCTATTTATCGAGGAAGGCTATAGGCTATATATCATCACGCTAAGACCAATAGGAGCGGAGCAGTAATGACAAATGTTACGCAGACGACGTTGCACGGGTCAGCTAGTCACAGATAAAAAGGCCACCCAACAAAAATACCCTCTTTTGACCACTCTCTCACGTGAAGGAAAACGATGATGTGCTTGACGATGGAACCCGTGTGCTTGCCTATAAGTAGCCTATTCACTCTTGGCTGAACGACTCCCAAGTTCTAAGCCATCAGGAAATCCAGCCTGCGTCGGAATACCACCACTTCTGAGACAGCTAGGTAAAAGGCTTGAAATAGGTATGTGGAAGTTGCTTACAAAACACATTCAAATCGGAAAGTGTACCTAAAATCCTTCGCTGTTGAGTAGCTAACCTCTTTTCCTCCCGATATGGCCAGCTTCTTACTGACACTGAAGTGACGTCAGGATATAGTGACATTGACATTATTACTGACGTGACCTGCTTGTTTTGGTGTTAAATTTTTTGTAGATTTCATAAGTTTAATTAAAATGCCTTCCTGCTGGTTTAATAACTTATTGAAGATGAGGATTCAGCATCCGAAAGATCGTTTTTATATAGGTAAACATTTTAGGTATCTTACTAAAGTAGAAAAATTTGTTAGGGGTGTTGCATGTTGCGGGCTCAACTGAGAGAAGCAGAGTTCACCAGTATGCGATAGAATTAATGCGCTAATCGCTGAAGTGCAGAGCTAACGAAATTGGACGCAAAGCAAAAAAGGCTGCCCACTTTAGACAAAGAACCGGGTGTTGTGTTACAGCTGAGAGAGGCAGAGTTCAACAGTATTGGACGCAAAACGGAGAGGCCGCTGTTGTCCGAGCAGTGATATGCTAAGATAAGCACAATAAATATAAGTCCTTATCACTGCTAAAACATGTGCAGAACGTAATTAATCACGACCAAACAAAAGATCTGTTATCACTTTACTCACAAAGTAAAAAGCAGTTATTAATGCAGAACTATTTAACATTAGAAACTGATCGACACGACCTCGTGCAGTCACGCCAATGTTAGCAGAGGTGCCTACCTGTATTTCGTCAGGAAGGAATTGGCGAAATGTTGTAAAATAGAAATTCCGTGCTTCTTCCAAGAAATTCACAATGTAAAAACTCTAACACCAGCTGACTGCCAAAGTTCTACAAGTGTCAGCCGGGACCAACGGCTTTACGTGCTTTCCGAGACACGGAGGAAACTCGGTATGTTAAGATGGTCACCCATCCATAGACCAACCTTGGCAAGCGTTGCTTAACCTTGTAGATCGACCCGTGCGGCTGTTATTATTTAGCCACGAGCTCCTCTTTGTAATTACCTACTTACCTACCTGTATTTCGTCAGGAAATAATTGACGAAAAGTTGTAAGTAAAACAGAAATTCACAATGCAAAAACTCAGTACCTATTGATTTACCAGACGTTATGGAAATCGAAATTAGGAGTCCTCAGTTCATGATGTGTGAAAATAGTTCGATACACGTTGGCATTTTACATTAGGTACCTACAGTTCTTGGGCTCCTTATCTCGACCTTCGGTACGTGTGTGTCTATTCCACCGCGGGTGCAATGTCAAAGTATCTCGCAGCAAAATGCTGTATTTCTCTACGATACCATCATCTGCCTAGCCTTCTCCCAACTACCTATATTGGGGTCAGCTTCCAGTCAAACCGGTTTTAGCTGAATACCAGTATTTCACGTGGAGCGGCTGCCTACCAGACCTCCACAACCTATTAACTGGTAACACGGTACTTCAAGGTAAGATTGGAGTCAGATTTACTGGCTTCTGACTACCCGTAACGACTGCCAAAGATCTACCTACAAAGGACAGCCGGGACCACAGAAATATAATTGTATGCGATTTTGTAGTGGTGTTGTTAGGTGTGTATGTGGGGTACCACTAAAAAGTGAAAAATAAAAAACTTTTTACAAGAAAATTCAACCGACTTCCAAAAAAAAACAGTACAAAGTAAAAAATAAGTTTAATTTCGGAAGTCGGTTTCAAAATACGAAGAAACTAACCAAAAAAAACACCATAACCATATCCTGACGTCACTTCAGTGTCAGTAAGAAGCTGGCCATATCGGGAGGAAAAGAGGTCAGCTACTCAATAGCGAAGGGTTTTAGGTACCTAGGTACACTTTCCGATTTGAATGTGTTTTGTAAGAAATTTCCACATATTTCAAGCCTTTTACCTAGCTGTCTCAGAAGTGGTAGTATTGCGACGCAGGCTGTATTTCCTGATGGCTTAGAACTTGGGAGTCGTTCAGCCAAGAGTGAATAGGCTACTTATAGGCAAGCACGCGGGTTCCATCGTCAAGCACATGGGTTCCATCGTCAAGCACATCATCGTTTTCCTTCACGTGAGAGAGTGGTCAAAAGAGGGTATTTTTGTTGGGTGGCCTTTTATCTGTGATTGAATTTAAATAAAGGTCAATAATTACATAAGACTGCGAAATCTGACTCGTTTGGAAATTTTAATCGTTTTTGGTGTCGGGTTTTTTAATAAGTATCTATTTACAAGGATTTTTGGTAGATTGGGTATCCTATTTCTCTTGGATCAACTTACCTGTGGGCTGTGATATACTTACCTACTCTTGCCTATGAACAAAATAAAAGTATTCTTTTATATAGGTAGGTACAGAGAGGAGCGAGCGTAAACCAATCTATACTAATATTATAAAGCAGAAGAGTTTGTTTGTTTGTTTGGTTGAACGCGCTAATCTCAGGAACTACAGGTCCGATTTGAAAAATTTCTTTCAGTGTTAGATAGCCTATTTATCGAGGAAGGCTATAGGCTATATATCATCACGCTAAGACCAATAGGAGCGGAGCAGTAATGACAAATGTTACGCAGACGACGTTGCACGGGTCAGCTAGTATTGTATAAAAGAGGGCTGCACTCTTGGGAGTTGGGACGCAGTCGACCTTCAGCTCTTCACGAGAGCAACACCAGAAATAAATCTGAAGAAACGCAACCAGCAAGTTTCCAAGGCTAATGAAAAATGAAAATTCTTGTTTTATCTGAAAGGATATACTTGCAGCTCCCATTTAAATTTTATCAAAATCGGTTACGAACTTTGGATTTTAAATCGAAATAGCTGGAATTCGTCTGCTTGGATGATGGTTTTATATCATCCAAGTAATCGAAATTGCGTATGTTGCTTTTCTGCGATTTTGCAGTGGTGTTGTTGGGGTACCACTAAAAAGTGAAAAATAAAAAACTTTTTACACCGACTTCCAAAAAAAAAAAATACTACAAAGTAAAAAATAACTTTAATTTCGGAAGTCGGTGTCAAAATACGAAGAAACTAACAAAAACACCGACTTCTGAAATTAAAGTAATTTTTTTTTTTTTATATACAAAACGGGGAAACTCTTGGCCCAAATCTCACCTGATGGAAAGTGATGATTAGGCCGAAGATGGAAGCGAGTTTCACCCGGAATCCTCTTACACAGAGGAACTGGCTATCATACCTCTAACTGCCGGAACACAACAATGCTGTTAACATAGTTGTTATGGCGACAGACTTAGACATGATGGTGGTAGCTTGCCAGGCGGACTTAGAACAAGTCCTACCACCATAAAGTATATATAACCCTACCACCAACCAAACCGAGCAAAAAAAATTGCCTCCGCTGGGAATCGAACCCGCGACCTCTGGGTCTGGATCAGGTGGTATAACCACTAGACCACGGAGGCGGTTAGTGTCACCTGTTTAGCACCACCCGGGGACCACGTGTAGGGATTTGCTGAAGGGTATTCTCCTACGGACGCGGGTGACTTTTTTACTTTGTAGTGTTTTTTTTTTGGAAGTCGGTTGATTTTTTTTGTATAAAGTTTTTTTTTTGTATTTCTTTACGATATAATTATCAGTATAACCTCGTTTTCAAAGAGAGTTCAGGTAGGTAACATCACAGTGGGTATATAGGTCTCCGAACGGTATTAGCTATGAAGTCGTTGCAACATAATTAAAATTACGCGTCGTAGGTAATCATCAAACATATAACTATTAGGTATGTGTGTGCATGTACTTGTGTATTTAATCACTAGCCACGATATGGGTGGATACAGTCTGTTTAGCTGTGTTATTATTAGGCTAGTTTCCTCCATCAATAAATTGATGTTTGTTTAGTCCGTCCGTTAGAGAAAGAAACCTTCCCAGTATTCTGGCGAACTAAACGAAAAATAATTATTCAACTCGGTCCAACCGTTCTCGAGTTTTAGCAAGACTAACGAACAGCAATTCATTTTAATATATAAGGAGATAAGATTACAAAGATATCGACTGTTAAGAAAGATTCTATTTAATATCGGGGCCAAACGAAGATTTGTGCATTTTATCAGATTATCGTACCTATACGTTTGTTGCAAGTAACACCTACCTGCGAATGATGCGAAAGGTATTAATACTAAGTCATATCATGGTGCGATGTAACATAATTGCAGTCAACAACAATCAACCGTTCCATTTTGACACCCAGCGTTTCCAAACGTCTTTCATAATGCGCACAGCAAAGGAGTGGAACTCTCTGCCCACGTCTGTGTTTCCGAACGCTTACAACCCTAATCTTTTCAAAGTTAAAGTGAACCGGCTACTTCTGGGTAAGCTAGCTCCATCGTAGACTTTGTCGTCTCTGATCTAGACTAGTCTACATCAAAAATAATTTAAAAAATAACCTATTAAATACACCCTCTCGGAAACGTACCTATGTCCTAGAATCCACCCCGAGCCAGGGTGATTAGATAAAATCTCTGTCGAATCTTTTTCCTGTTATTCCACCTACGCATAACAGGACAGATTATATCTGTTCTAATCTCAGGAACTACCTACTGCTCCGATTTGAAAAATTCTTTCAGTGTTGGATAGCCCATTTATCGAGAAAGGCTATAGGCTATATATCATCACGCTATGGCCAATAGGAGCGGAGCAGTAATGAAAAAAGTTACGCAGACGACGTTGCACGGGTCAGCTAGTAACCAGTAGAATCACTTGCGCTGAGCGAGGTTAGGTAAATGAAGCGATTATACCAGACCTCCATCCATTAACTGGGTAAAAGGGTTGTTGCTGGCAAGAGTGGAGTCAGATTTAATAATAATAATAAAAATAATAATAATAAAGCTTTATTTAATTCCATGCATAGTACATATTAAACGATCACAATTGGTAACTTACTAACCTATAATATTCAATTACATTATTTATTACACTTATATAAATTTAATTTATAATTATAAAATCTATTATGTAATTAGTTTAATTATTATTTATTTTAATTATCAATATTATTTAATGCATGGACCCCGTTCGGGTAAAAGCCTCCCCCAAGGAAAGCCAACCTTCTCTGTCATTTGCTCTGTCTAGCCAACTTCCGCCCGCGCACGCTACAATTTCGTCTGCCCATCTGGCCCTTGGTCGACCTCTTGATCTGGTGCCTTTTGGCCCAGACCACTTTACCGATCGTAGAGTCCATCTATCGTCCTTGTAACGGGCCACGTGACCCGCCCACTTCCATTTAGCCTTCATTGCAAAAGTTAAGGCATCACATACTTTTGTCTTCTTTCGAATGTCAACGTTCCTTACCTTATCCTTCAGTTTTATACCTAGGCAACTTCTTTCCATTCTTCTCTGGGTATTTTGAATTTTGTTCCTGGTTTTGAGATCGAAGGTCCAAGTTTGGCATCCATAGGTGAGGCACGGTAGAATTCCTGTATCCATGACTATTTTCTTGGTCAGTAGTGGAAGTTGCGATTTTAGTATTTCCTTATGGTGCCAGAACTTGTTCCAGGTAATCGACACTCTTCGGTTAAGTTCTTCAGTGTTTCTTTCCTTATTAAAGGAGATTTGTTTTCCTAAGTATATGTAGTGGTTGACAAACTCGAGAGGTGTGTTATTTGCTAAGATGAGCGTTGCACTGCGGTTAGACATAATTTTAGTTTTATCCAGATTCATTTCCAATCCAGTTTTTGCACTAGCCTGGTTTAATTCATTTATCATTATGTTTAATTGGCGAGGGGTTTCCGAAAATAAAATTATGTCGTCGGCAAATCTGAGATGACTTAAAAAATTCCCATTTACATTAAGAGTCAGATTCACGCTCTCGAAATATTACCTACCCTCGACCTTCTGGGGTAGAGGTAGGCCAATAGGCACAAAGGGACATATTATACAACTGGGTTAATTAAGCCCAGTGGCCAAGCACCACGGATTATATGTCAACACAGAAACTGTAACTATAATGGGTCCTAAATTGTGAACTACTTTTGATCCCAGTAATAGGTATGGCAAAATCGCCTGAACGCACGGAATTTGTTCTGTGAGAAATTGGGCAACACAGTGATTCACCTCCAGCCATGTCCCATCCAGCCGTTCACGAACGGATGGATAAAACTGGTGGAGGTCGAGGGTGGGTGGGGGAAAATTCAATCATTGATTGAATTTTCCCACCTACATTGCCATTCGGATAAAAGTTCCTGCCAGACGTCAATCTGGGGTTTTAGTAATATAAAGATATTAGCACGGTCGCATTGCGGAAAAAACTTCTCGGGCAGTCTGGTAATATTTAGCAGTGTCGCATCGCAGTGTCCAAAGCTCAGCATTTATTACGTCTACATCTAGCTAAACCTAAATTTTCCCAATTCCCAGCAAACATGGAGAGCCTATCATCAGGGCAAGGCATCCAGGTGGTGACTCCGAGTGAGGACCACACGTTCCTGCTGGACGAGGAGTCGCTGCAGGCGCTGCTGCTGCGAGCGGATGTGAGGGACCGGCCCGTGGTACTGGTCTCCGTGGCTGGGGCTTACAGGAAGGGAAAGTCTTTCCTGCTCGATTTTTTCTTACGGTACTTGGATCGGACGGTGAGTTGGGGGAGTTAGGGTAGATTTGTTCAATGAAACGTGGAAAGTAGAAATAGAAACGTTTATTACTCAAAATAGGTATAATTACAGAGTTTTGTTTATTACTCCAAACCGCTGACAAATGATCTTCAGATTTATCAGTTTTGTTTGCATTCTGGCTTCGGAGTGCGTCAAACCAAGTGCAGACCACGGAGGTGCAGACAATCAGACATGATGAGATGGGCGACCACATGGCGACCACCTAAATGAAAATCGATTGGATGTTTTGGAGACTTACAAAGTTGGAATTCATGAAAGTTTATTGTGGGTGACACCGGAAAATGTCAAACGCCGTAACATTGTGAAATATCGCGTGAAATTGTAAACCATTTTTTCTAAATAAGACGATGTATAGGATATATATATTATTATGTATAGATAACTATTGAAATTGATGCGGAAATATTATATACAAAACGATTTCTTCGTTATAATATATATCGAAAAATTATAATCTAATCAAGATTTCTTTTCCATCTTACGGAGTCTATCATTTTCCGGTGACATGGACACGCGTATAAATCGCAGTCATATTTTGAACTAGCTTTTGCCAATGAGTTCTGCCGCGTGAAAGTTGAACTACCCTAAGGGAACATTCGGAACATTTAATGTCGTATTCCGCGATATGGTCAACCATGCCAAGTTTCATCTACATATCCGCTGTTAAGACGTGAATAGGGAACGAGCAAACAGAAAGATTTAGATATCAGTCTGGATTGTTCTTTGGAAGTTCTAACTTGTCATCTGCATCATCCCTTCGCCTCATCCCAATTTATTTTGAGCCTGATAAATAAGCAGCATCATATCAGCCGAAAGACGTCTACTGCTGGACATAGGCCCAAGCGTCACCACAACGACCAGTCCTATATGCGTCTCGCATCCATCGGCTACCCGCGACCTTCACCAGGTCATCGCCGGTCCACCTTGTGGGAGGCCTTCCAATGTTGCGTCTTCCGGAACGCGGTCGCAACTCCAGAACTTTTCGGCCCCATCGACCATCTGTTCTGCGAGCAATATGTACCCTAGTCATTAGTCATTAGTCATTGCCCACTACCACACACTTATAACCTAACCATGGACCACCTTGGACCTTGGACTTTCGAGTGTTACATTTTTTCTATTCATGATTCCAGTACAACAACGGCGAAGGCGGGGGCGAGTGGCTGGGCAAAGAGGACGAGGCGCTGAAGGGGTTCTCATGGCGCGGTGGCTCGGACCGGCACACCACTGGCATTCACCTCTGGTCGCAGCCCTTCAAAGCTTCCCTGTCTAACGGGGAAAAGGTATCTTCAAACAGCTTTTATTGTTCTCACCCATGCATATGCACAAAAGGTTTTAGGAATACTTTCATTGTGGGTACAGCGTAGAGTGGAATTCTTTGCTGGAGTCCGCTAAAACCTGTAAAAAATATCTTCCTGACCTGCCAGATTACGAAGTTAAAAACAGAAATAAGCTCATTTGGGCAAAACGGCGATAGAGACCTAAAGTACCTACAAACTCGATCCCCTCACTCCATTTAGGGCTGTTGCTAAAACAAGGCCATAGTTATTGAAAAAGCAGTCTCTGTCATTCATTCATTCAAGACAAATTGCCTGAGTTTGGGCTGCAGATTTTTCATGACCATTTTTTTTTTACTATCTCGGGTCTCTGGAGACTCGGTCTTTTGGTAGGCGTACGGGAGGCCGAAACCAACTCACAGAAGCCACGTTAGACATTTAAAATGTAATGGGGCACCAACCGGCGATTATGTAACGACCATTTATTATAATCTTCAATACTTCCTCGTTCCTACATGGACAACGAAGTGATGCCTTCCAAAATCTTTGACAAAGCTTCTTATGTCACTGTATGTTATGTCCCTACGTCCATTTCCGACATTGTCATTGTTACGGATAACTCGACTTACCTATCAGAAGTCGACCTCGTTCCGTAAAGAATTTGTACGAAACTGTTTTTATAAGCAACCTACCGCGTGTATCTGACATCGACGCACAAACGATTTTCATGGGTCCAGGGCATGATTCTGGACACCCAAGTGTTGGAATTTTTCGTCGGTTGGTATCAGCTCAGCTGAGCTGATATCTATTTGTGGTTTTATTCAGATTGCTCTTTTTAGTGAAAGTAGTTAATTAATATATTTTTTTATAAAAAATCTCATTGGGTTAGGTCAGAATAACGATTATGAGCAGTCTAAAGTAAAAAATCCCTTGAAAAAAATGAGAAAAAAGCCGACGAAAAATTCCAACACTGGGGTGTCCAGAATCATGCCCTGGACCCATGAAAATCGTTTGTGCGTCGATGTCAGATACACGCGGTATATTATAAAACCCTATCAGTGTGAGTCCTGTATTTAGTTGTTTTTAGTTATTTCTTCTTTTCAACAAGACTAAGAATATAATTTTCTTTTTACTATGTCAGATAGCATAGATAGCAACCTACACTTAATGCTATGCAACCTTTAACAGTCATCACATCTCCCTCTGTCCCGCCAGGTAGTGGTCCTGCTGATGGACACGCAGGGCACGTTTGACAGCAACTCGACAGTGAAGGACAACGCCACGGTGTTCGCACTGTCCACCATGCTGTCGTCCGTGCAGATCTACAACCTCTCGCAGAACATCGAGGAGGATGATCTGCAGCACTTACAGGTATGGGAAAAGAAGTAGCGACATCTAGGTACACATATATGTCACCCGAAAATGACAAACGCCGTTAGATTGTTTAGCGCGTGAAATCGTAAACTTATTTTTTCTATATAGGACACGGATGTAGGTATTGGAAACTATTGATTTGGATGGAATATTTATTATCAAAACGATTTTTAATCGACGGAAGGAGGAGGTTCTCAATTCGGTTGTATTTTTTTTATGTTTGTTACCTCATAACTCCGTCAATTATGAACCGATTTGAAAAATTCATTGATTGTTTTATCTGAAAGAATATACTTAAATTGCAGATTGGTCCCATTTAAATTTTATCAAAATCGGTTACGAACTTTGGATTTTAAATCGAAATAGCTGGAATTCGTTTACTTGGATGATGGTTTTTTGTCATCCAAGTAATCGAAATTGCGTATTTTTCTTTTCTGCGATTTTGCAGTGGTGTTGTTAGGTGTGTACCACTAAAAAGTGAAAAATAAAAACTTTTTACAAAAAAATAAAACTGACTTCTACCATCACTTTATTGGGGGCCGAGTCACCCGCGTCCGTAGGAGAATACCCTTCAGCGAATCCCTACACGAGGTCCCCGGGTGGTGCTAAACAGGTGACACTAACCGCCTCCGTGGGTCTAGTGGTTATACCACCTGTTACGACAGAGGCAAATTTTTTGCTCGGTTTGGTTGGTGGTAGGACTTGTTCTAAGTCCGCCTGGCAAGCTACCACCATCATGTCTAAGTCTGTCGCCATAACAACTATGTTAACAGCATTGTTGTGTTCCGGCAGTTAGGGGTATGATAGCCAGTTCCTCTGTGTAAGAGGATTCTGGGTGAAACTCGCTTCCATCTTCGGCCTAATCATCACTTTCCATCAGGTGAGATTTGGGCCAAGAGTTTCCGCTTTCTGTATAAAAAAAAAAATGCAACTTATAAAAACTAGACAAATACAAATACAAATACAAAATCCTTTATTTCAAATAGACCAGTTTACAGGCACTTTTGAATAGTCAAGGTATGTCAGTCAAATAGATGAAGCTAATTCTGCCGCGCTAGCGACAAGAGTAGCAAGTTATTCTGCAACAAAACAAACTCACCGACCCTATCTCCAGCGCGGCAGTTGCACGTTCCAAAGAGTAGATCCTATGGAGAAGAACGTGCAAGAAACTCCATGGACACTCTTTTAAACACTGCCTTTTTACAAAATCATGGTTAGATTATTTAATGAGTCTATACAATGCAAAGATAATCTTACAATCTTCAGCAGGTCCAACAATGTTTTCACATCGTCATCAAAGTTCGGGCATTTTAGTCGTTGTGGAGCGGACCAGCATTGAGCCAAGCATTTTTGTCGTCAATGTACTCCCCTAATTTATAATATGCTTGTTTGCATAGTGTGCGTTTTACACAGTTTTTAAATTTCGTCTCATTTAGTTCTAGTATATGTGGCGGTATTTTGTTATAAAACTTTAAACAGTATCCCATGAAAGATGTTGCTACTTTAGCAAGTCTGAAACCTGGTTGAACTAACTGATTCCTATTTCTAGTGACATAGTTATGTCTGTCGCCTCGTTTACTGAAAAGATGTAGATTCTTTCTAACGTACATAATATTTTCATAAATATATTGACAAGGGACCGTCATGATGTTAATTTCTTTAAACAGTTCTCTTAGAGAATCTCTCCGGCGCAGATGGTAAATGGCTCTGATGGCTCTTTTCTGCAAAATGAAAATAGACTCGATGTCAGCAGCCCGTCCCCAAAGTAAAATACCGTAAGACATTATACTGTGAAAATAACTAAAATAGACTAGTCTAGCGGTTTCAACATCTGTAAACTGGCGAATTTTTCTAACAGCATATGCTGCTATAGACGAATTCCGTAATCGGTATCTACTCGTTTATAACAATTAATCCATCACATTATCTGTGTTCCAGCTTTTCATGGAGTACGGTCGCGTGGCGAAGGACGAGATCGGAGGCAAGCCCTTCCAGCGGCTGCAGTTCCTCGTGAGGGACTGGTCCTACCCCTACGACCATCCTTATGGAGCTGTCGGTGGCGAGCAGCTGCTCAGGAAACGACTCACGGTAAATTTTAATTAGCATTTGGGTTTCATCATCTGCCTAGCCTTTTCCCAACTATATTGGGGTCGGCTTCCAGTCAAACTGGATTCAGCTGAATACCAGTATTTAAGTGGAGCGGCTGCCTACCAGACCTCCACAACCCATTAACTGGGTAACACGGTACTCCTTGGCAAGACTGGTGTCAGATTTTCTGGCTTCTGACTATCCGTATAGACTGCCAAAGATCTCCAAATGACAGCCGGGACCAACAGCTTAACGTGCTTTCTGAGGCACGGAGGAAACTCGGTATGTTAAGATGGTCACCCATCCACAGACCAACCTCAGCAAGCGTTGCTTAACTTGAAGATCGACCTGTGCGGCTGTTATTATTTAGCCACGAGCTCTTAATTTAATTAGGATTTGTGTTTACTATGGGTATAACTTAACATTTGTTGAAACATGAAAAAAGTACAGGTGAAGCAGACGGTTATCGAGTCTTTATTACTTTGTTTGTCAATACACCTCAAGAGGTTCGAGATTACAAGAAATGTAAGTTGTTCAAATATATAAACATTATACAAACTGCAACAACTAAGCATGTTGCCGTTTGGATAATTTTTAAATTCGTGTGAATCATCAATCAAAGTAAATTGTTTGCTTTTCTTTTGCTCTAATTCCCAGCTGTTCTTCATTAATATCAGCCAATTGCTGTCCACTGCTGAACGAGCCCCGAAAAGAGCGCCAACCATCCCAGTCTTGAGCAGCTGCATCTATAGCTGCTGCCAGCCAACTTTTTCTTCTTCTTCTTCCCAGCTGTTGAAACATTAAAATAATTGTTCTGGATTTATTTGTGAGCTGATACAAAGTCTCCGTGACCTCAGGTTCGCGAGGGTCAGCATGAGGAGTTGCAGCGCGTGCGTCAGGACATCGCGCGCTGTTTCGAGGACGTCACCTGCTTCCTCATGCCCTACCCTGGGAGCAAGGTGTCCACCGACCCTCATTTCAGCGGGAAACTGTCTGGTAAGGAGTATTCTTCTTGTATCAAATAATTAATTTTGGGGTGTTTTGGGATCTACCTCCTCGCGGTCCACCCCGGGCAACGGCACCACAGGCTTGCCTGTGGTACGGCAGATCGATCCCACTTAAGCGGTGGTAGGCTCCGCAAGGAGCCGCCTGGCTCGCGACCACCATCCCGCCGGAGTCCGGCGCCAAGCAGCTTGCTGTGTTCCGTCGGTGAACGGGAGTGCCAGTGCCATTGGGAGAGAAGTTGGTTGTCAGTTACGCTGTTCAGAACCGGTTTTGGACGCTGGGCGAGGTTTTCCGGGTAACTAATTTTGGAGGGTAGCGGGATCCGAAGCACGGTGCCAGCCGTTGGCCGACCGCAGTCAGTAGGGGGCCCAAGTAGCACGCCAGCCACGTGTGAAAGGCTGCCCCGCCAACTCGCGAAAAATCCCGGTATGCTCCACCGTGCCAGCCGGCGACTGGATGGGAGGACCCGGTGGCCATATCCGGGGGGGTTCGGGCGTCCCCGCAGTCTCCAAATGAGTTCCCCATTGGTTAGCTCTAGTGTACCACTTGGTTTACTGACCAGCGCCTCGACAGTTCGACTTTTGTACCACTTGGTTTACTGACCAGCGCCTCGACAGTTCGACTTATTTCCCCAACAACTTACCCTAACAATGACCAAAGCAAAGAAGAATATGGTGAAACAACGGCTGCACTTCCTCCCACTAAAAGTGCACTTCACAAATATAAGAGGGTTACACTCCAATCTCGATCCGGTCCATCACCACCTTGAGACCGAGAAGCCGCACCTGTTTTTCCTAACGGAGACGAAAATAACAACGCCGTCGGACGTGGCGTACCTCAACTACCCGGGCTACTCTCTGGAACACAAGTTCAAGAAGCAGGCTGGGGTCTGTGTGTACGTCCGTGATGACATCTGTTGTCGTCGTCTCCGTTGCTTTGAGAAATCGGGTTTTTCTGCCATTTGGCTACTTGTGGACACTGGTGTGGAAAAACATATCTTTATCGGTGTTTACCGATCGCACAGCGGCGACCAGGAGACAACAGCGCTATTTAACTCCCTCGTGGAGTCGACCGACGTAGCCCAGCAACGGTACCCAACAGCGAGGTTCACTTTTCTGGGGGACTTCAACGCCCACCATAAAGAGTGGTTGTTCCCGTACCAGAGAACTGACCATGCCGGGTTAGAGGCACGCAAGTTTGCTTTAACGCTAGATCTAACCCAGCTGGTGAATGTGGCAACACGGGTACCGGATGTTGACGCCCATACACCCAATTGCTTGGACCTTCTGCTGGCAACTGATCCGGACAGTCATTCAGTATCGGTCTCAGCCCCACTGGGAACGTCTGACCACTGCCTGGTGAAATCCGTATTGGCCTGCTCTCCTCCAGATAAGAGTCCTAGAGGCACGAGACGAGTATGGCGATACGAGTCAGCAGATTGGGATGAGATGCGGCATTTTTTTGCGTCTTATCCATGGCGGCAAGTGTGCTTCTCTTCGGGTGACCCCTCGTGCTTTACTGACGTGATTGCGGACGTGATTCGGCAGGGGATGGAGTATTTTATTCCATTCTCTGACATCCCACTCGGTAACAAGTCACGGCCTTGGTATAATGCAGAATGCGCCCACGCTGAGGCCCGTAAAGAGTCTGCTTACCAAGCGTGGATCAAGGTCCGCGACCGAAAGGTTAAAGCACGTAGGGTTCGCGCGAGGAAAAGAGCATTTAATTCTGCCGCTAAGTTAAGCAAGCGGGTTCTACGTAGGGCACGTTTTGACCATGTAGGACGTATCGGGGCCAAACTAGCATCACACCCTCCGGGTAGTAAGCAGTTTTGGTCCCTGTCGAAAGCGGTTGAAACGAACTTTTGTCGACCCACTTTGCCTCCAATGTTGAAACCTGATGGGTCGCTGGCTCACTCTGCAAGTGAGAAAGCAAATTTATTTGCATCTCTTTTTGCAAGCAATTCGCGTCTGGACGCTGGCTCCAAGAAACCACCAATTTTACCTCGTTGTGACTCTTCGATGCCGGAGGTCACAGTTCACATTAAAGAGGTCCGGAGAATATTGAGCAGTCTAGACGTGAATAAGGCCAGCGGATCTGATGGCATTCCAGCGAGAGTCTTGAGGCAATGTGCGCCTGAACTGTCTCCTGTGTTGACACGTCTGTTCCGCCTCTCTCTAGAAAAAAGAACGGTGCCAAAATCCTGGAAGCTTGCAAATGTGCAACCGGTGCCCAAAAAGGGAGACCGCGCGGACCCTGCTCATTACCGTCCGATCGCCATTACCTCCATCCTATGCAAGGTTATGGAAAAGGTTCTAAACAGTAAGTTGCTGACCTACCTTGAAGACAATGATCTCCTCAGTGACCGTCAATATGGCTTCCGCCGGGGACGGTCTACTGGCGATCTTCGTGTGTATGTCACGCACTGCTGGGGCGAGGCCATCGAGAGACACGGCGAAGCACTTGCCGTGTCACTCGATATCTCGAAGGCCTTTGACAGGGTCTGGCACGCAAGTCTACTCAGCAAGCTTCCTGCTTATGGCATCCCGGCTGGTTTTTGTAGCTGGATATCAGACTTCCTCAGTGAACGGTCGATCAGAGTCGTTGTTGACGGTTGCTACTCTGACCTCATGGCTATCGATGCCGGAGTTCCTCAGGGGTCTGTTCTCTCTGCAACTCTTTTCCTGCTGCACATCAATGACCTACTTCAGCCTGGTCTTGTTGGGTACGCAGATGACAGTACGGTTTCAGAGAGATACATGTCTAGCGCAACAACCAGCGGGGGTGAAGTTCGGTCATTGAGAGAGGCCATGGTAGAGCGGACAAATTTGACCTTGAGTATTGTCTCTCAGTGGGGTGACGATAATCTGGTCACTTTTAACGCCACCAAAACTCAGGCGTGTCTTTTTACCGTTAAAAGGAGTCGTTTCGCCGAAACTCCTACTTTTCGGGGTGTATCTGTTCCTGTGACTGATCGGCTCGAGCTTCTAGGCATGGAGTTGACATCCAGTCTGAACTTCGGCGCCACCATTGAGTACAAAGCCAAAACTGCAGCCAAAAAGCTGGGCATCCTGAATAGAGTGAAGCGATACTTCAGGCCTGGACAGCTTTTAACCCTTTACAAAGCACAAGTCCGATCCTGCATGGAGTATTGCAGCCACCTCTGGGATGGCTCGGCCAAGTACCAGCTTGCCGCGCTTGACTCGGTGGAACGCAGAGCTAAGAGGCTCATCGGTGACGAAAAACTGGTGGATGCCAAGCTTCACAGCTTGGCTCATCGCCGCAAGGTTTCCTGCCTGTCGGTCTTCTACTGATTGTACTTCGGCGAATGTGCCCAAGAACTCCACGACCTCATTCCACCAGCACCCTTCTACCATCGGACATCCAGACGCACTGCAGCTTACCATCCCTACCTTGTTGCTATTCCACGAATTCGCACTAAGCGATTCCAAACGTCTTTTATAATACGGACAGCAAAAGAGTGGAATTCTCTGCCTGCGTCTGTGTTTCCGAACGCTTACAACCCTAATCTCTTCAAAGTTACAGTAAACAGGCTCCTTCTGGGTAAGCTCGCTCCATCATAGACTTTGTCTCTGTCATTTCTGACCAAGACTAAGGTCAAGAGCAAACCCATCACAAACAAAAAGAAAAATAAAAAAAAATAGTATATAACACGAGGAGCTACAGGATATCGCGCGCTGCTTCGCGGATGTTACCTGCTTCTTCATGCTCTACCCCGGCAGCAAGGTGGTCTGGTAAGAAATGTTCATTCTCTTTGGTTATTTTGTGAAAACAGATTTAGAAAAACGTCAGACTACATTGATTTATTTGCCGATGAATGAGTGTGACTGGCCACATTACAACGTCCTCTAAAATTCCTCCAAAATTAGCTCCCCAGCCGTTATGGTGTAAGCGTTTTAAGTTCCATTTAATGGCGAGCTAATTGCACATCAAGCTGAAGGCCAGACTCCGGGTTAAATGAACATTCCAAAAGCCATCATTTAGCCCATCAGCTCTATTTTTGCTAATTCTATGGGCACAATCGCTGACAGCCGCTAAATTCCAGACAGTTCTCGACAGATCTCGGCATCCATGAACTTTTTATCATGCCCTCAAAACATTCCCATCTTGGCACCATGTCGTAATCATTGATATTCGTCAACTCTAACTTCACGTCTAATTTTCTATCATTTCAGACATAGACGGAGAATTCAAGTCGTACCTGAAGCAGCTGGTGCCGATGCTGCTGGCGCCGGAGAACCTGGTCACCAAGAAGATCGGGGGCCAGACGGTGAAGGCGCGCGATCTGCTCAACTACTTCAAGAGTTACGTCGAGGTCTTCAACAGTGAGGAGCTGCCGAATCCCATGACCATACTGCAGGTGAGCATGAGCAATCAGCATAAAAATAAAACAATATCACCTGGTTTTGGAATGACAATTTAAAAAACTACGGTTAGACAGGCAGCTGTGATCCAAACATTTCTGGAAAAGATAACATAGGGGTTCTTCCTACCTCCAGGCCACAGCGGAGGCCAACAACACATCAGCGTCGTCAGAAGCCCGCAACGTATACGAGACGCTGATGGAGGAGGTGTGCGGCGGCACCAAGCCCTACCTCAGCCAGGAGACGCTGGATGAAGAGCATAGGAAGTGCCTCAACAAGGCGCTGCACGCCTTCGAGAGCAAGAAGAAGATGGGGGGCTCCGAGATGGCGGACAAGTTTAAGGAGCTTCTTTTTAAGGTAAAGAAGCTTTGACTTTAGTTTGCAGAGTAAAGAATAGAGGAATAGGACAGGGTGAAAAGTACCGCAAACCTCCATAAAAAAGGAAGGATCCTCCGATCAGATGGGTGTTGTCTGGTGGGAAACTGCTCGCTTGTTGATATTCGGACTCTTGTATATGGCCCGATCGCGCGGAAAACTCTGATACCGCAGAATTTCATTCAGTATAGTTCGCCGCTGGCAGGATAGATGGCGCTGCGGTATTTTTTGTAGCGGTTCAAACGTTTCGTTTTTTTCTTCTTGCGACATGGATGCCACTACAAAAGTTAGTTTTTCATTCGAAAACGAAATTCATTAATAAAGTTCATTTCCTTTTGCTGTCATGTGCTAAGCTCGAATAAAGTCTAATTTTATTGATGCCCGTTTTGACTGACGTCCTACTAAGTCACAAGTAATAGATGTGAGCCTATTGCCGTCAACCTGGCTTAAGTCTCGCGATGCTTCTGAAACAAAATCTCTCTGATAAAAACTTATTACAAAAAAATACAACTAGAAAAAAAATAGAACTAAATTGTTAGGTGTGGGGTACCGTACCACTAAAAAAAAGTGAAATATAAAAAACTTTTTACAAAAAAATACAATCGACTTCAAAAAAAAACCCTACAGTATAAAAAATAACTTTAATTTCGGAAGTCGGTGTCAAAATACGAAGAAGCTAACAAAACACCGACTTCCGAGTTATTTTTTACTTTGTAGTGTTTTTTTCAAATCGGTTCATAATTGTCGGAGTTATGAGGTAACAAACATAAAAAAATAAATTAAAAAAAAAAAACAACCGAATTGCGAACCTCCTCCATTTTAGGAAGTCGATTAAAAAATCGGTACAAAACTTAATCTCTATTTTTGACCCCGACTAAAAATACGAGTGTTACAAGTTTTACGAGTCTTTCTGTGGCAAAGAAGCTCCTAAACAAATGAACCGATTTTGATTTATTTTTTTCTTGACACTCCAGGACCTAGAAGATCTATACAAGCAACTATCAGCACACAACGAAGGCAAGAACGTGCACAGCATGCTGGCCACGCCGCTGGTGTTCCTGATGCTGCTGCTGGCGGGCTACCTGTTGAGCGTGCTCGGCGGCACCCTCGGCGTGCAGACCCTGGTGGCGCTAGGACAGCTGGTCACCATGGGCGCCACTGGCATGCTGGCTGTGTGGTTGTATACCAGGTAAAGAGGCTCGAATATTTTTCTATGGGAGCTGTAGTAGCGTAGCAAAGGGGTGGCGGGGGAGGAATGGTTTTCACGTGCTCTTATTTTTGCTAGCTTCAACTTTTTTTTATTTTTGATGGGTTTGCTCTTTCTTGACTCTAGTCTAGGTCAAAGATGACAGAGGCAAAGTCTACGATGGAGCGAGCTTACCCAGAAAGAGCCTGTTCACTCTTAGCTTTGATAAGGGTTGTAAGCTTAAATATAGATCAATCAAGCTGGGAACTATTAATTGAATACATTCAAATGCATATAAGCACGTTAGTAGTTTTTTAACTCTGACGTTTTCACATGGTGATCGTTATTTTGAAAAACGGGATATGCGCTGGAAAAAGCTAGCATAAAATAACTGTATGATCTTTGTAAATAAATAGGTTCTTTTTTGTATGTAGGTACGTAGTTCTTATCTATGAAATGGGTTTTCGTTTTCTTTCTAACCAACATTTTTGTATGTACGTAGTTCTTATCTATGAAATGGCTCTTCTTTTTCTTTCTAACCAACATTTTTGTATGTACGTAGTTCTTATCTATGAAATGGCTTTTCTTTTTCTTTCTAACCAACATTTTTGTATGTACGTAGTTCTTATCTATGAAATGGCTTTTCTTTTTCTTTCTAACCAACATTTTTGTATGTACGTAGTTCTTATCTATGAAATGGCTTTTCTTTTTCTTTCTAACCAACATTTTTGTATGTACGTAGTTCTTATCTATGAAATGGCTCTTCTTTTTCTTTCTAACCAACATTTTTGTATGTACGTAGTTCTTATCTATGAAATGGCTTTTCTTTTTCTTTCTAACCAACATTTTTTTGGCAAGGTTTTCAGTAGTCCAGAGCAAACCCATCTCAAATAAAAAAATGAGACTCAAAATACAGTCAAGGCGCGGTCTATGATTTTTATCCTTGGTTACCAGCAGAATTCTTACAATAACTGCTATGCCACTTCTATGGTCCTTTCAACACAGTATTTAGCATTTAAATTACTTCACAGGTGGACGGGCAGCGGCCGCGAAATTGGGATGCAGCTGGATGATATAGCCATTAAGATTAAATCTAGTATCAGTTTTGTGAGTATCCTTTTAATTTACGCATCTACAGGGAAATTGAAAAAATACCCGAAACCTCTTAGGCAGTGAAAGTACACATGATTATAAGCAACTTTTGTTTTGGTAAAACTCCGAAATCTCGAAAAAAATATCAGCTGTTTCATATTTTCATTGGCTAAATACTGCATTTTGTATGAAACAGCTGATATTTTTTTAATTTCCCTGTATAATATTTTTGATGAATACGAAAAGCCCAAAGACAAAATTGAATAGGCGGACAGGCAAATAACAATTTCAATTTTGTAATCGTCTTGTTGGCTCGCGGTCGCACAACTTCGATTCTCTGATCGGAAAAAGTTCTATTGTGTTTTCTAGGAATTTTTAGAGCCTTCAAGCATGTCACAGCACATCAAACTTGTAGCATAACTTACAATATTTGAGGAGTACACTCGTGCCTACCCCTTTCAGAAGCGTAATCTATACTTAATATTATAAAGCAGAAGAGTTTGTTTGTTTGTTTGGTTGAACGCGCTAATCTCAGGAACTACTGGTCCGATTTGAAAAATTATTTCAGTGTTAGATAGCCCATTTATCGAGGAAGGTTATAGGCTATATATCATCAAAACAAAAACAAACAGGACCGGAGCAATAATGAAAAATGTGACGCAGAGGAAGTTGCGCGGGTCAGCTAGTAACATTATATTTTACTAAATCTTTTCCCCAGGTTATGCCACCGAAGCCGAGCCACCTCTCAACTGGTTACGAGCACAGCAACACGACGGCCACACACACCGACAAGAAGGAAAGATAATGTCACTCACAACGACTCGTGGAATTATTGGGGATGGCACTCATGTCGGCTCTACATAAAAGGGTTAAGTCTGAACTAAATGCTACCTGCAAAAATGCAATTTGAATGCAGTTGAATTTATACGGAAAAAATCTGTTCCGAATCCGTCAGTTACATAAGCAAAAATATTGTTCACGTATTTGTTTTTTTGTCGTCATATGAACAAAAAATTTTGACGAAACAGTCGTTAAAAAGTTGTTTTCGTGACTACACCTCGACTATAAAAAGTGGTAGGTACAGTACGATTCAAACTTAATGGCGGCTCGGAACATCGTACGGTCCGATGCGCAAAACGCAATTTTGGGTATCAGCCAATTAAATTGAGCCTAAATTATTGTCAACTTGACTGTACCTGCGCGCAACTGCACTCGCAGCTAACTTCCGAACCGCCATTAAGTTTTAATCGAACTGTACCTATTTACCCAGAAGTGACTTAGCAAGCACCCACTCTAAGTTAATTTTTTTTCGGTGTACCTTTGTCAATTTGTCAATCACTTAGTTGTTAAATATTTTTTGATAATCCAACTGACGGATCAAATAGTTATTTTTTTTATCTAGTACACGTCCCTTTAAGCTTCTACGAAACTACCAATCGACTAAGTAGTAAGCACACCTTTTTTTTGGGACATCCCGCCACATATTCTCAATATCTCAACCACTGCAATTCCTGCAAGCCAGAAAAGTAAGCACACTTACAGTCGACGACGCGCAGTTGGCCAGTAAGGAGTGGCTTGCGCAGTCGGTTGATACGTAGTATCTCTATGTAGTCTGTGGTCGGTTGGCAGTTTTGTGCCTAAAGTAGCCTCCACATTATTCCCGAAGTTGATCGAAGTTGAGCGAATACGATAGTGTGGAAGGGTACTTCGCTTCGCCTCGTGCAACTTCGCTTCGCCTCGGGCGACTTCCAGTTGTTGTCGGTTTTTGCGCCCGAGTCAAAAGACTCGAAGTTCGAACACGAAGCGTCTGTCCACACTACTCGGGTCACTTCGACTCACTTCGGTTCGCGTTAGCCATAGTAAATACGCACGTATTTTTATTACGCGAGAGTACACATTGCAACGGCAGTTGCCACATGAACGTTATCCATTATGCCTATCGTCAGGGGAACGGGGGGAACGGGCGACTGAGTTCCTCGCGAAGTTGCTCGAGGTGTGTGGACACCTACTTCGGACTTCGGTCAACTTCGGAGAGCACTTCGCTTCGTGCAACTTTGGAATAGTGTGGAGGAAGCATAAGATATTTGCCATAACCAAGTCCCCCTTAAATTACGAAGTAAGTTGTAAAAAGATGTCCAGAAGACCGCTGATGTGTTATTAAGTGTTTATTTTATGTATATTAAGTCAGTGAGTGCCAAAATGAAGTGGATTTAATTATTTTGAGAGAAAACACAGGTACTATGGTACCTATACAAAGATCTTTTGGCGCGTGGCCTCAATAATGCTCCATTTGTTTTTTTTTGTCACCGAAAAGTGGCAGACTCCATAAGATTGTAATAAATCTTGATTAGATTATAATTTCAGAATCAGTGTTTATTTGTGAAACATAGGTTTTTACATTTAAAAGCTCTTAGACTAAGTAGGTACCTACTATAAGTGCGCTATTTTTTGCCGTGAAGGCGTACAAATTTTGAAAAGAAAACGAAAAATTAAAAAATATTATGAGGAAATCCTTTTGTATGTAATACCTACATCCCATTCAAATTCAATAGTTTCCAATCCAATATTATTCGTGTCTTACAGAAAAATAAGTTTACAATTTCACGCGAGTTTTTACAATCCTGCGGAGTTTGCCATTTTTCGGTGACATCGCCAAAGACACATTGCTTTTACCAACTGAATCCCACTGAAAATGTAATTGTGCCCAAACATCCTTATCACACTGGAATGGACATGACTATATAAAATTGGTGTCATTTTGGAGTCGCTTGAGTAGAAACGTAATATGTCGTTTTGCTTGCGTCTCGTATTTTGTTTTATTTTTCAATGAACGGACCAAATCAATGACAGATTTAATTTATGTTTATAATTTAGCGGGAATAATGCAATTACAATTCAGTTGTGTTTGAAAAGACTGATTCTCCTCATAAATAAACTCATCAGTTCGATTCTGTAAACCTCTCACCGTGGAAGCATAGGTGAAGTGAAAATGTTGTCTATCCATACATACAAACAAAATAAAATGACAGTTCATTTTCAATGACATTCAGTTCCCGCTCATTCCAGCTAAGTTTACACGGTGAAACGTTGATAGAATAGACCAGCCGGTCGATTCTGTCGACATCTCACCGTGATCACTTAGGTGGAGTGAACGACAAGTGAGCTGTCATTCCATCTATTTTTGTATGGTTTGACAGCTCACTTCGTGATCACTTTAACGCCTTCACTTCGACAGGTTTACAGCCTGTCGATTCGGTCGACATCTCACCGTGATCACTTAGGTGGAGTGAACGACAATTGAGCTGTCATGCCATCTTGTTTGTATGGTTTGACAGCTCACTTGTCGTTCACTTCGCCAAAGTGATCACGGTTGATAATCGACCGGCAGCTGTACATCTCACCGTGAAAAGTAAAGTGAAGTGAACTTAAAGTGAGCAGGCATCATTCCGCAACAGTTCAGTTGCGGTGGGGTTTATACAGACACAGCCGGCACGATGTGAGTGAGAGTTTGTTTTCACTTTTCTCTTACAAAATAGATCTCGTTGTCTTTCAGAAAGTTTTACCTACTGTAAAGTAGGTATTGAAAAAGCTTTGTTTTTTAATCACCTTATTCCGTACCTAAGCAAATTAAGTTTAATTAGGATCGGTTCGTAAATAACCAATACTATAAATTTGCAATTTATATTAAAAATCTACCATCAGAAGTAAGCGCTCTTACGCAATAAAGAACTTTGATCATACCTGGCACCAGTGATTTTTATAGATTTCTTAAGAATTTAAGCTTGTAAGTTAGGTTTATTTAATAAATCTGCTTTATTCCCTGTAAAATGTACCTAATTATAAGATAATATTATGTAATTACTAATGATACTGTTGACTTGAGCGCGGATTTTGTGATTTTTATATTTATAATAGTAAAATACTAATTTTATACTGTTCGATATTTGTTTTATTTGAAACTTTCCCGAGGACTGACATTTATGTAATTGAATCCATTACTTTGTATGGAAAGGATAGTGATTCATCGTCTGCCTAGCCTTTTCCCAACTATATTGGGGTCGGCTTCAAATCAAACCGGATTCAGCTAAATACCAGTGTTTTACGTGGAGCGGCTGCCTACCAGACCTCCACAATCCATTAACTGGGTAACACGGTATTTCATGGCAAGACTGGAGTCAGATTTACTGGCTTTGACAATCTGTAACGACTGCCAAAGATCTACAAATGACAGCCGAGACCAACGGCTTAACGTGCTTTCCGAAGCACGGAGGAAAATCGTTATATTAAGATGGTCACCCATCCACAGACCAACCTTGTCAAGCATTGCTTAACCTTAAAGATCGACCCGTGCGGCTGTTTTTATTTATATACAATATGCAATTAATGAAGTAGCCTAATCTATACTAATATTATAAAGTGGTAACATTTGTTTGTAAGTTTGTATGTTTGTAAGTTTGTATGTAGGGGGTAATCTCAGGAACTACTGGTCCCATTTGAAAAATTCTTTCAGTATTAGATAGCCCATTTATACGGGAAGGTTATAGGCTATATATCATCACGCTAAGACTAAAAGGAGCCGAGCATTAATGGAAAATTTGACGCAGACGAAGTTGCGTGAGTCAGCTAGTTTAGTATACAGAGCTCTTACCCCTCCCTCCTCCTCCCCATGGGCCATGCTAAAGTATCTAAGCATTGGTATAGTTTTTACTCGCGCGGGACCTATTGAAGAGATTTGCAAACAAAAAAGTAAGTAAATATTGCTGACGAACGTAATCTCTATTTATTAAACCCCACGTCATCAAAAAAAGCATAGTGAAGAACCCCCCTTATCAGTGTTTACGTAGGTAATACTTGAACAGCTGATGACTGCTTCCATGCGTTCTCTCGTGGACCTTATTAATGTGACAACAGTCTCTTGAGGAAAGTTGTCCCATTCTGCAACGACGGCATCTTGGAGGTCTTGGAGAGTGGCAGGATCAGGATCACGTACCCGTACTCGCCGTTTCAGTTCATCCCAAAGGTGCTCAATAGGGTTCAGGTCTGGACTTAGCGCCGGCCAGCGCATAACAGGGATCCCAACTTCTTGCAGGTAGACTCTTACAATTAAACGGTGTGACAGCGGGCGTTATCGTGCATTAACGTGAACCCACTGCCAACAAAACTCGCATAAGGGACAACCTGCTCCTCTAAGATCTCTGTTATGTACCGAGGAGCAGCAGTCAGCGACCCTTGCCCGCGAACACTTCTAGTGCGAGAAACACACACAATTAAAGTGTGTCCGTTTCGACCGCGCGGCCATGACGTTTTTTTTTTAAAAAAAATATGCCAAGTTTTTGTAAAAATTTGTAAAAGTAGACACCCAAAACCATAAATTTGTCAAAGCTATGGTTAAAAAGATATAAGGGTTTGAACGTGGCCGCGCCATTGAAACGCTCCGAACCGCACGGCCACGGAGATCTTTAAAACTAAGCATTGCAGAGACCTGAAATTTTGGTAAGTAACAGATTGAATTTGTAAAAAATTTGTAAAAATATAGAAAAAAATCCTGGGCTTATATTTTAGGAGCTGTAAGACTAATACGCCATGGCCGCGCCATTGAAACGGTGAAAAACACATTTTCGCCGATATTTCGCTGAAAAAGCAACGCAGACGTCTGAAGTTTTTTGTAAAACCCAGATTTGAATTTGTCAAAACTAGTAAAAATAAAACAAAAAATCCTGGGTTTATATTTAAGGAGCTGTAAGACTAATACGCCATGGCCGCGCCATTGAAACGGTGAAATACACATTTTCGCCGATATCTCGCTGTAAAAGCAACGCAGACGTCTGAAGTTTTTTGTAAAACCCAGATTTGAATTTGTCAAAACTAGTAAAATTAAAACAAAAAATCCTGGGTTTATATTTCAGGAGCTATAAAACTAAAACGCCATGGCCGCGCCATTGAAACGGTGAAAAACACATTTTCGCCGATATTTCGCTGAAAAAGCAACGCAGAGGTCTGAAGTTTTTTGTAAAACCTAGATCTGAATTTGTCAAAACAGGTAAAAATGCAAAAAAGAACTGTAGGTTTACATTTCAGGAGCTGTAGACCGGAATCTTAAATACGTCTTGAATATGTCGATAGGGTGACCATGGCTTATTGTTAACAGAAAAATGTTTCACCTATTTTGTTAGATATTATATGTTAAGGATTCTTAATGAAATAAAAATGAAACGATAGTATACAAAACCATGTTTATTTGTTTCACAAATCACATTTTTTTGGCTTACACTGATGTGTGCTTTCAAATCACAGATTCGTTTCTTTTAATACTAATATATATTTGTTATTTATATATTATCACATTAATCACAGATTGTTTGCTTACACTTACACATATATTTCTTCCAAAACCACAGATTATGTTCTTTCAAGTAGGTACTGAGATATATTTCTTATTTAAAAAACACTAATTACAGATTGTTTGCTTACACTACGAAAAATGTATATTTCTTTCAAAATTACAGATTATTTTCTTATAATACGAATATGCATTTCTTATTTAAAAATCACATTAATCACAGATTGTTTGCTTACACTAAGATAGGTATATATATTTCTTTCAAAATCACAGATTATTTTCTTATGCTAAGATATCATTCTTATGAAATAGGACCTCATGGCAAAAGACTTTCTCTAAATTCTTACCTACAAAAAATAATTGGCAATTCACACAAAAATCTTAGTCATCATCTATAAGACCATATGTTAAATTATGTATTGTTATAGGTTGTTCAGAACTTGCGTGAGTTGCGGTTTTATTCTCGTCATAACAAATCATTGTAGAATTATTTAACAAGCAATGACACTTGTAGTGACCGATCAGGCCTACAACCGGGGGGACATATTCCACAGCACCTATCAGTCCATATTTTCTTTGTTTTATTTTGATATAATGGGGTATTTCTTCGAGCTTGATTTTGTCTGTGCCATTAAGATCAAATAAAATAATGCTCCCTAATTCGTATGTAAATCTCTTGGTTTCGTTGTTACATTTTAAACAAATTTTTAAATCCGAGTCATCGATAATGACGGCATCTTCCAGTCCTCCGATTCCGAATAAATTGATGATTTCTATATTAATCGATAAAAATACTATGGTTCTTTTAGAGTGGTTTGCACACGTTTCGGTTAAACATTCTTTAATTACATTGGCACTGTATAAGTACTATAAAAGTATGTGTTCAAATATAAAAGCCATATTACTGTCACATCCATAAGTATTGTTTTCGCTTTTATAATACTTAGCAATGATTTCCTCTCGTAGTTTATGAGCACTATTTAAATTTAATGATTCTGTTAATATTTTTATAAATTCGCGGATTAATTTGCTTGTGCATGTATTAAATATTTGTTGAATGTGAACGTTTTGTTTGTATCCAAATGCTAACAAAAAGAAAACTGAGTCAAACGCACATGTATTAGTAATGGTCATACTTTTATTGATAGAATTTATTGTTGTGATATAGCGAAACTAAAAAGTGCAATACGACGTCTGCACATTTGCACGTGCCCACCGATATCGCACCTCTGTAGGGCTCCCTGAATATAATAAATTATTATTCTAAGGTTGAACTCTAAAAAACTGTAGAACATCACTTTGCTCTATTGTCAATAGTTCCTGCAAGGTACATGATATTAGGATTTTTTTGTAATTTTTTTTCACCCTTGGGGTTACATCATCGAAGTTTCTATCACCTATGTTCATCAGTGATAATGTAGGATTCTAATGGTGAAATAATTTTTCAAATCGGTCCAGTAGTTTCGGAGGCTATTCATATCAAACAAACGAACAATCAAATCTTTCCTCTTTATCATATTAGTGTAGATATAGATGAGCTGAAATCAATAAGCGTCAAGTACTCAGCAAGTTTTTTAAAGAATGTTTGGTGCCATATAGTCAATGTTTTGTAAATAGTAGTTTTTCCCGACAAAAATATTAATTGTTAAAACATCTGTCAAATACATAATTTAGATACAAAATACACCTTTTGCTTAAAGATATCATCACGATTGATTGAGCGACCAGATTGAAATAGGTACCCAAATATTATTATATTACAATACTAGGTTAGGTCAACTACATAGGTTGACTAAAATGGTAAGAGAGTATGTAGTATGAATTACTTACCTTGATAAGAAGTATTAATTAATTAGTAATCAAATCCTGAGGCGTAATGAAGTCCAGATTGCAGCAGCAGAACGTTTTTCGAAGCCAAAGATAACAAATGTACGAAACAGAGTGCAAATCGAAGTCCATAGGAATGCCAAAATAACAAATGTCCAAAACAGTGCACAAATCGAAGTCCATAGGAAAGCCAAAATTGAAAACACCAACAAGTACTACGTACGAATTAACTGAACGTAAAACGACGACTAATCGAGAAAAAGTTTTTGGCGGGGGAAGACGGTGTGACGGCGAGATATCTCTTTTTGGACGGCTGTGATTGGTTAGAGAGCCAGCCTTCGTCTCCCGCGCTGCACCCGCGCGTTTCGTTCGCTCCTATGCTCCTGCTATTCAATGTTAAAATGCATGACTTAATTATGGGGGTTATTTCTGGCAGAATTTAATCTTAGTCTTATTCATCAAATTATGATATTTTATACTCATTAGTCATCACGAACGCTATGCCGTCTACCAAGTAAAACAAGTATTTTCAGGTAACAAACAACGATTTTTAAACAAATAAATATGGTTTTGTATACTATCGTTTCATTTTTATTCGATTAAGAATCCTTAACATATAATATCTAACAAAATAGGTGAAAATTTTTCTGTTAACAATAAGCCATGGTCACCCTATCGACATATTCAAGACGTATTTAAGATTCCGGTCTACAGCTCCTGAAATGTAAACCTACAGTTCTTTTTTGCATTTTTACCTGTTTTGACAAATTCAGATCTAGGTTTTACAAAAAACTTCAGACCTCTGCGATGCTTTTTCAACGAGATATCGGCGATTACGTATTTTTTCACGGTTTCAATGGCGCGGCCATGGCGTTGTAGTCTTATAGCTCCTGAAATATAAACCCAGGATTTTTTGTTTTAATTTTACTAGTTTTGACAAATTCAAATCTAGGTTTTACAAAAAACTTCAGACGTCTGCGTTGCTTTTACAGCGAGATATCGGCGAAAATGTGTATTTCACCGTTTCAATGGCACGGCCATGGCGTATTAGTCTTACAGCTCCTGAAATATAAACCCAGGATTTTTTGTTTTAATTTTACTAGTTTTGACAAATTCAAATCTGGGTTTTACAAAAAACTTCAGACGTCTGCGTTGCTTTTACAGCGAGATATCTGCGATAATGTGTATTTCACCGTTTCAATGGCACGGCCATGGCTTATTAGTCTTACAGCTCCTGAAATATAAACCCAGGATTTTTTGTTTTAATTTTACTAGTTTTGACAAATTCAAATCTGGGTTTTACAAAAAACTTCAGACGTCTGCGTTGCTTTTACAGCGAGATATCGGCGAAAATGTGTATTTCACCGTTTCAATGGCGCGGCCATGGCGTATTAGTCTTACAGCTCCTTAAATATAAACCTAGGATTTTTTGTTTTATTTTTACTAGTTTTGACAAATTCAAATCTGGGTTTTACAAAAAACTTCAGACGTCTGCGTTGCTTTTTCAGCGAAATATCGGCGAAAATGTGTTTTTCACCGTTTCAATGGCGCGGCCATGGCGTATTAGTCTTACAGCTCCTAAAATATAAGCCCAGGATTTTTTTCTATATTTTTACAAATTTTTTACAAATTCAATCTGTTACTTACCAAAATTTCAGGTCTCTGCAATGCTTAGTTTTAAAGATCTCCGTGGCCGTGCGGTTCGGAGCGTTTCAATGGCGCGGCCACGTTCAAACCCTTATATCTTTTTAACCATAGCTTTGACAAATTTATGGTTTTGGGTGTCTACTTTTACAAATTTTTACAAAAACTTGGGTTATTTTTTTTAAAAAAAAAACGTCATGGCCGCGCGGTCGAAACGGACACATTAAAGTTCGTTTTGCCATCGATTGACATGCCGCCCCAGAACTCGCACGAGCCACCCCCGTATTCAACTGTCTCTTGAATACAGGCTTGTGCAAATCGTTCCCCTTGCCTCCTGTACACTCTTCGACGCCTGTAGTTGCAGAATAGACACACCCTCGTCTAATCCGAGAAGAGCACAGCCCTCCATTGGTCTATTGTCCACGGGCAAATTGCAACGGGTCTCTCCGTGCAGTCAATTTTGGCCCTGTAGCAGCCCTGTGAGCTGCAATTTTCTTCTCCCGCATTCTTCGCACTGATCGCAGTTGTTGTTGCAGCTCAACAGCATTGGAGAACGGATTACGTTAAGACGTCGAAACAATGAAGCAATCGTCTCTTTCGGATGTGCACCGTTGTCTTCCAGATCCACGTCTTCGGATATAGCCACCATGCAGTCTCTTGGAAGCGTTGGAACACTCATCGAACAGAAAAACGACTCCAGTTCAGTTGCCGAGCAACATCACATTGCCAATGCCACCCTAGGCTGCATTATTGCATCCCTGATTGCAGTAGTGCAATGACTTGAGCGGCTTCATCTGCAGTGGTATCACTTCTGGGCAAAGGCCTCTACCATTCCTTCCACTTTCCACGATGTTGCGTCTCTTCCCGCCAAGTAACGAGAAAGCCATCCAAGGCGTCCCGCCATTTCCTCCTCGGTCTGCCCGTCTAACTGTCTCAGGGCTCCAGTTTTGACCGATTGCTTTACCGAACTTAATGCTACTTTATTCTCTTCTGGAGATTCGGGATATGCACAGCGTCCATATCTATGACACCAGCCGTAAATGCAGAAAATTCTCCAGAGGCATATTACACTAAGCTTCACGCTACTGCACGTAATAGTGTTGAAAGGGCCATTGGTCTACTGAAGTGGCGGTTCCGATGTCTTTTGGTGCACAGAGTGATACATTATCATCCAGATATTGTCGCCAAAATTGTAGTTGCATGTTGTGTATTACACAACTTTAATCGGACAGGAGTACCAGCACCTGTGCTATCCCCTGAAGACATGCTGAATGAAGGGAGACTCCCATCAAAAATTCAGCATGATTATGATATAGGACCAACAGAATTGGAAATGGGGAAGAATCGCGCGGACAGACTTAATTAATAGATTATGGCAGACAAGAGTGGTCTAATTTCACTGATCGAGTTCGCCTTTGTGTTACACTTTTTATGTTACAATAATTATAATTACTTATTGAAATAAATTGTATTGTTTTCTTTCTCGGGTCCCTGGAGACCCGGTCCTTTGGTAGGCGTACGAGGGGCCGAAACCAACTCGCAGAGGCCCCGTTAGACATTTCAAATGTAATGGGGCACCAACCGGCGATTATCCCTGTATCTAGGTATGCACTGAAAGTATTCCCAAAGACAATCCCCGATTAGAGCAGTACTATTGCAGAATATGGAAACAAAAAATGAAACGCTATAGGTTTGGGTGGTTTAGTGGACTGATACTCGTTATAGAAGAACTATCGGCCCCTGCCTGACCACTAACAATATACACGGCTTTTAAATGGCAGGGGGTGACTTGCACACTCAATGAATGGGCCCCCAAAAACGGTCGCTAGCACAAAGTGACGTAGCGCCAAGGAGGCAACATAACCTGAGGTGCTAGAGGAGTGGAGAGGTATACCACGGCTATCAGGACAATCCTGGAAGTGCAGTTAAGATCCCTACCAGCATCTTACTGGATTATACATTCTTCTCCCAAGCACGTGTGCTCTAGCGAATCTCTACTCAGACCGGCCAGTTAAGGCAAGAAAGAGGTGGGAGCTCTGTTCCTCGTCAGTTTTCACTCTGGTCCAAGCCAAGTCTCCAAGTCTTTCCCACGGAACAAAGTAACTGCAAATAAATCGCAATCCCAGTCCTCAAGTCCCATCCCAGTAACCCAAAATTCATACCGTAAAACGGTATTTTTGAAACCCAAACCCCATTTCTCCCTTTCACCCGGTTAAGATAGACAAGCTCACCTGAACCTCACCCAAAATTACTCCTTTTCCCCATCAGAAAACGGCTGTGCCCTTCCAATGGAAGCTCCAGAGCCAATGCTTCACAGACAGAATACCTCAACAAATATTTTAAATTTAATTACTGACATGCTAAGTCTGCTCTTGCAAACCCATCCCAAGCTATACCTGACCACGTTGCATCAAAATTGACCACTCTTCTAAACTATATTCACAATATTCCATCCCCTGACATTTCTCCAGTGGAACGTGAGGAGTATTACTCCCAGAAAGCCTGATCTTTCTTTTTTAATTAATAAGTTTAAACCATCAATCTGCGGCATTGCTGAGACATTTTACCAGTGTACGTCATGATAGATCTGATGGATACGGAGGATGTGCCTTGCTCATCAATAGCAAGGTATCATTCTCTCAGATACCTTTGTTGGCGATGACATAAATGTTGTTGCTGTGAAGGCTGAGGATAAATATTTTTTCTTTTTATATTGCGCACCCACAACTAGAATATCTTTCAGTAATTAGGAATTTATTATGCAGTGTTAGCGGTCCAATGCTTGTCATGGGTGATTTTAATTGTCACCATTATCGTTGGGGATCAGATACTTGTGATAACTTTGGCATTGGCTTGCTGGATATATTGGATGAACTCAATCTTTCCCTTATCAACGATGGCAGTTGTACGCGTAGATCTGCACCTGAGGCCTTAGTGTGAGTTTTTTCGACTCACGTTCGAACGCGTTCGATTGCGAGCGCGTTAGAATTTAGTATGGGAATTTAGTTATAGTGCCACCTGGTGGTCACTCGTAGAACCTAATTTCCCATACTAAAAACTAACGCGTTCGAACGTAAGTCAAAAAAACTCAGACTAAGGCCTCTGGTCAGAATAATAGCTGCATTGATTTAACATTCTGCTCATCCAATATAGCTAGCCTTCTCATTTGGCGTCGCTTGGATACGACCTATGGAAGTTATCACTACCCCATCATAATTGAATTTCCTACCAAGAATATCCCTTTTAAAGTTTCCCCCCCTCTTTTAAAACACCAATTGAACTCTGCAGACTGGGATTTATATGCTAAAATTCTGGACCTAAGAATATCTTCCCTTCCAGAAGTTAACAGGGATAACGCCCAGGATTGTTTCTTGTCCTTCTCCTCCACCATTGCCTCCACTGCTGATGATTGCTTCCCGTCCAAAAACCCCATTCTGGTAAACTTTCTTCCCCGCCATGGTGGGATAGGGAATGCACTAACATGGTCAAGGCCAGGAATGAGGCTGAAAAGACAGTCAACGGCAATATGAACCTGGATAACCTTATTGCCTTCAAACAGATACTAGCTAAGTCCAGGAAATTCCTTAAAAGGAAAAAACGCGAAGGTCAAAATATTGTAGTTCGCTGAGTCCTCCACCCCGGTTTCCGTGGTTTGGCGAAAGGTGAGACGTTTTAGGAGTCGTTTAGCACCTGCCTCCTCCTCTAACAACCTCACGGAAGAACTGGGACACCAGTTTTTCTCAAAAATCGCTCCAGCTTATGTTCCAAGTGTTGAGGAAACCAGTGTTGACATTTATGATGCAGACAACATTGACGAACCAATGAACATGCCATTTAGCTTGGAGGAGCTAAAAACTGTGCTATCCCACGTCACTCCGTCGGACTCCACGCCGGGAGTGGATGGATTCCCGTACTCCTTTATTTCTAAAGCTAGTCCAAAAACCCACAAATATTACCTGGACCTGGCTAATTTCTGTTTTATTTCTGGCTACATTCCCACAGAGTGGAAGGTTCAAGTTGTCATTCCGATAGTAAGTAAGTAAGTAAGTAGTAAGTAAGTAAGTAAGATTTTTATTTGCAAGAAAATGTGGTGTTAAGGTGTTACATGGGTTTTTAGTGCAAGACACATCTCGCCATACTATGATAGCATGCAAATATTTATACATCACTAAAAAGTTCGTAATGATGTTTACACACATTTACCAAAGAACAAATCGATATGACTTGAATAAAACAACATCGTTATGTCATAAGATAAGTCGAAAATAACGAAGTAAAATTTAAAAAGAAAACAATAAAGTAAAATAACAGGTATAAAATTTGTAAAACACGAACACAAAAGACCAACAGAGCGAAAGCTCACAATGCATTTCTAAAATGGTAGGAATCCGATGAATATTTTTTGAGGAATTCGTTGATGCTATAAAAATTTTCTTGAATTAGCCATTTCTGTAAGACAATGCAAAATTTACGATAGGGTAAGTCAACTATCCCCTTAGGTAGTGAGTTATAAATTAATGGTGCCATATATAGGCAGCTGTGTCTGAACAACTCTATTCTGGGTACAGGTAATTCTAAATATGAATGGTTAATCTTACGTCTATTTATGTTATTTTTATTTCGGAAGAGTTTCATATTGCACTTAACAAATTTTGCTATTTCATAGATGTAGATGCTAGGAGCGGTTAAAAGGTTGGCCGATTTAAAAACAGGCCTGCAAGAATCAGTCCACCGCATGTTGAAAATTGCACGCAAGCATTTCTTTTGGGCTATTAGTACTCTCGAAAGCTCTGCTGTGTATCCCCAAACAACTATACCATACCGTATTAAAGAACATACATACGCGTGGTATACCAACAATGCGGTACGTTTAGAAGTGGTTTCTTTGACCTTTTTTAACGCGAATACAAACTTATTTATTTTTTTACAAATATTATCAATGTGTTCCTTCCACGTGAGATGTTCGTCAATTATAATACCTAAAAATTTAGTACTGCTAATCTGTTCTACTGGTTGATTATTAAATGTTATGTCTAAATTTACGTGTTTACTTTTTTGCGTTTTGAAATGTATTATTTTTGTTTTTTCCAAATTAATTTTCAACGTATTTTTATTTAACCAAGACATGATGTCTTTTAGTGTGTTATTTATTTCAGCATTAAGAAGACTTTTATTTTTGCAGCCTATAATTATTGTTGTATCATCTGCAAATAAAACGCTATCATGTTTGGATATTGCTTGTGGGAGATCATTTATATAAATGAGGAATAGTAGAGGGCCCAAAATGCTGCCTTGTGGTACACCAAGGTTATTATTTTTGGTTTCAGAATCAAATTCTTCTATGCTATTTGTACTATCGTTAAATTTGGTAATTCTTGTGATTTGTTTTCTATTACTTAGATATGATTCGAACCATTTAAGGGCCGTTCCTCTTATACCACTTTTTTCTAATTTTCCGATGAGAATAGAATGGTCGACATAGTCGAACGCTTTACTTAAATCTAAAAAGAGAGCAGCTGAAAGATTTTTCTCATTCACTTTATTTAATATTGATTTAACTAACTTGAATGTCGCTAATGTGGTTGATCTAAATTTTCTAAATCCATGTTGTTCTTCGACCAGTACCTCATACTTATTAAGAAAATTCAATAGCCTTTTCTTCATAACTCTCTCAAAAACTTTTGATAGGATTAGTGTTAATGCTATAGGTCTATAATTATTTTTGTCTGACTTAGAACCTTTTTTGTGCAAGGGTTTTATTACACTGAGTTTAAGTTTTTCCGGGAAGCAACCTTGTTCTATTGATAAATTCATAATGTGAGCTAAGGGCTCCGCTATAAACTGCGATATAAGTTTTACAAGATCGGTAGTAATATTGTCGTAACCAGATGATTTAGTATTATTTAGAGATTTCATAACATAATAGATTTCGGCTGCATTTGTAGGCTCTAGAAAAATACTGTGGCTGTTACTCTTAAAATCTTGGTTATTATTATCATCATCACCATCGTGATTAGTGATAACATTATTTTTAACTACGTCTATGAAGAAATTGTTAAACATGTTTGCAATGTCGGGTCCAGATGTTGCTGTTACGTTGTTGTCAGTAATCTTATTGATATATTTACGTACTGTTGGGTTACCTATATTACGTTTAACAACGTCCCATGTAGCTTTACATTTATTTTTAGAATACGCAATGTGCTTTAAGTTACATGACGATTGTAAGTTATGAATGCATTTTCTTAGCAGTTTAGTGTATGCCTTGTACGTAGATTTATTTTCATTTGATTTGTTACTATAATATTTACATCTTAAATTTCTTTTCGTTTTGCAACTTTCTTAAGCCCTTTTGTGATCCATTTTAGTTTGTTAGTTTTATAGTAACTTTTTACCGTAATAACAGGAAAGCATAGTCTGTAAAATAAGGTAAGTAAGTCATGAAAATTATCAAAGGCTTCATTTGCTTCAGTAATATCATAAATTTCAGTAAAAGACAGTTTGCTTATGTAGTAAACAAATTTATTAATATTTTCTTTGCTCATATCATTTTTTGTCATAAAATAGTGCCTAGTAATATTAATATTTTGTGGCTTAAATTCTACGACTTGAGCAGTATTATGGTCTGACAAACATAAATTATATGTTTTTCCAATGGCGTTAGGGATATTACTCACAATATTGTCAATGCATGTATTTAATCTTGTAGGCACTTTTATATGACATTCCATCCCATAATTTGCTATAATATCATTAAATCTAATAGTGTTTCGATCTTTTTCCAGAAGAAAGTTTATATTAAAATCACCGGCAACTACTACTTTACTTTTTTTATGTTGCAGTTGGAATAAAGTTTTGTCAAAGTTTTCGAAGAAAATATTTATATTGGAATTGGGGGTCCTGTAAAGACAGACTATTATTAAGTGTAGTTTTTTTATTTCTATAGCACAAATCTCATATTGTTTTTCAATGCTCAATTCATTTAGGCTTTTTAATTCGATAAATTGAAGATTGTTTTTAGTTAATATACACGTGCCACCTCGACTTTGTTCTGGTCTTGAATAAATAGTACTGAGTTGAAAATTATTTATGGCCATGTAATTTTCATCACCCTTTTTTATAAAATGTTCACATAAACATATGACATCAACATTTGTACCCGATTCTTGCATCTCATTTATAGCTAATTCTAAGTCAGAAATTTTGTTAAGTGCTCCGGCTATATTTTGATGAAAGATTGTAAAATTACTTTCATTAGATTCCGATTTATTCAAGAAAAAACCTCTCTGCATTTAAATTTATCGGTGTGCTTAATTTTTTTGAATTTTTGGCAACCTTAAAATAGTAAGGAATTGTCCCTATTTGTGGTTGTTTGATGCTTTTATTAACAACACTAACTAAGTTTTCAGTTCCAGATACATTCATTGAATCATTAGTGGAACTATATTGAAAATGCTTTGGTTTTGTTCCCATATTTAACATCGTGTTATTATAAGAGTTGGTCGATTTTTTAGTAGAGTTGTTATAAGAGAGGAAAGTTGGGCTATTATGTTTCCTATTAATTTCATTGTATATGTGACTAATAATCTCATTGCTGCTATTTCCTTCAATAAAAGTACAATTATCGAAATTATTAGTAAATATTATAAGATTGTAATTTAATTTACTTTCATTTAGAAATGCATTGTAGAGTACATTTACTACATAAACGTTACATTTTTTCAATACTTTAAGCGCTGATGATATTTCCGACAATACTTTGATAGGATTAGAGTCATTACATCCACTCATAATAATGACGTGGTCGTTACTTGTCAATTGTGCAGACAAAGAATAACAGTTGGATATAATTTCTTCTGAGTTTGCATCAGGTTTTCTTATAGCAGAAATGTTGTAATCGTTATTAAAAAGTTCTCTTTTCCTGTTAATCAGTTTTTGAACTATTCCTCGTCCTTGGTTATCAGCCAGTAGAATTATCTTTCTGTTTTCAGCTACAGGTATATCTAAAGTGTTATGTTTCATTGGTTCATCTGTACTCTTTATTGTTACTTGGGAATCAACTGTGACTGTGTGTCTTGAGAATGAGTTATCGGCTATTGAAACAACTTTGTTTGTTTTTTCAATTAGATAGTCTTTTTTTCGTATTTTATTACTACTAATAAAATCAGTACAGTACCTACGTACTGTAGGCGTTTGGGATTCGACATCCAAATCTAATTTCCTTACTGAAATATTACTTCTGTTAATGTAAGACTTCTTAGATTTTGTTTTGCAAGATAAAGTATTACTTCTTGTACTCAAACTTGTGATGTACATAGTTTTATATTGCACTGTCTTTTGTTTCTCTACTTCAAGTTTTTGTTTCAGTGATTCATTTTCGTTATTTAAAGTTTCTATTTTTAAATTCGCATTCATCAGTTGCTCCTTCAAACATTCTATTTTAGTTTCTAATTCTATATTATTTTCATTTCTTACGTGAGTGGATAAGTCCAGCATACTTTTAACACTCAACTCTGATGTCAAACTGTCCAAAGACTCATTTGAAAAATGCGAAAGGGATCGCTGTGGAAGCCTTTTTCTCAAGCTGTAATTATTGCGAGATCCCATGTTGAATTATGTCAAAACACAGAAAATAAAATGAAAAAGTGGTGTGTAATTTAAAAAAGTTTATCACTTATCCAGATACGTATTCAGGATCTCGATGATTCCAGGTGACTCGGTAACTTCTCCACGTATGTCTTTTTAAATTTTATTTAAAAAACAAAGTCTTTTGTAGGTAATACAAACTTCGTTATTATTGTTCCGAATATCGATAACGTAAGTATAGTATCACTTTCACAAAACAGTTTTTTTTTTCGTTTAAAATGTAAGAAGTTTTAGTATTCGAATAAAAAAAAATAAAAAACAATTTGACAGTTTTTTGGTTCGTTTCACTGTTTTTAATTTGTTAAAACCGAAGAAAAGTTTAAAAATAGTATTGAAATTTCCAAAAAGTAGTATTAGAATGTCAGGTTTGAACACATGCACTATGACATGCAAGTAACGTCGTATCTAAATTAGCCAATTGACCACATGGTCTGTTATATGAAATTATCGTTTAGTTGATCAAATCAGATTCAAAAGTTCGTTAGGACGCTATCACTTTTAATTTTGAAAAAAAGTCGATACAACTTTCGCGCCCACATTTTTAAAAAAAAATAGACGTTTACACAATTGTTTACACTTCTTATTAAAGTTATAATTTGAAGACACTAATGAGTTTGTTTGTATTCATGTATTGATGATCACTTTATATTAAGTTAAATGTTTGAATTTACACACACATTGTTTTGTTTACAACTTTGTTTGTATATACCGGCTTATTGTTTTGGTTGAAGAAACGCAGTTCGATCCTAAAACCAGGCAAAGATCCTAGTGATCATTGCTCATACAGACCTATTGCCTTATTGTCCATACTCATCAAACTTTTAGAACACTTAATTAAAAATCGATTAAGTAGTGTGGTTGGTGGAAAACAGGAAACTGCTCCCAACGACTCAATTCGGCATTAGGAAAGGTCTGGGCACAGCTGATAGTGTGGGTATCCTCACGTCAGAGGTCCGGCTGGCCCTTAGTAGGAATGAGTCTGTGGTTGCTGTCTTTCTGGATATATCAGCTGCCTATGATTCGGTTCTCCTCCCTAATCTCAGGCAAAAGCTGCATGAGCTGACAGTCCCGGCTAGGATTTGTCGTATTATTGGTAGCATTTTTACCAATCGCACAATTCAATTGAGAATACCAGGGGGTGACTCTGAACAAAGATCGGCCTGGAGAGGATTACCCCAAGGATCAGTTCTCAGTCCCCCCATTATATAACATTTATACAGCTAACTTGCCCTCTTCCCTTAATTTTGACTGTAAAATCCTTCAGTATGCTGACGATATTGCACTAATGGTATGTGGCAGTTCCATTCAGGATGCCGCTCTTTCGATGAATGTCTCTCTGGCCTCATTAAACCAATGGCTGCTTGACAATGGTTTGTCCTTAAGTGCTCCAAAGAGTAAAGCTGTCATTTTTACACGCAAGCGTTCTGTGCCTCCAATAGATATTAACATCAATGGTCAAAGCATTCCGGTCGAAGATAAGGCTAGGTTTCTGGGAGTAACATTAGACTCAAGATTGTCTGGGGTCGACCACATCAACAACACGGTCAAAAAATGTGAACGTTCTGTGTCGATCCTTAAGGCTTTGGCTGGGGTATGGTGGGGAGCTCACCCCTACACCCTTAAACTGGTCTATAATGCGCTGACCAGAAGCGCTATGGATTACTGCAGCTACCTTCTTGAGCCCTGTAACAAAGAAGCGCTTAAACAATTAGACAGCATCCAGTCTAAATGCCTAAGAATTGTAGTTGTGGCTATGATATCATCTCCCATAAATGCGCTGCAAGTGGAATGTGCAGACCCACCCCTACACCTTAGGAGACAGTACTTGGCAGATCGCTTCCTAACTAAGGTATTTTCCCTCTCATCCCATCCCTTGCTCCCATTTTTAGAACTAATTGACCTCTCTTTTAATACTTAATTCTTCCTATTGGAACCATAAAGTGGTTCCCCTATTGTTAAATAGGTACAGAGAGCTTAAACAACTCTCTGCGCCTATTTGCCAATACCCTACTCTTCCGGTCTTCTCCGCCGCATACGAGGCGATTCATTTCGAACCAAAAGTCGTTTTGGGATTAGGTTTATCTAGGAATTTTCAAGACGCTAGACATGACTTTGAGTCAGCTGTCAAGCGTTATTGGGAAGGATGGAATTTCTTTTTCACGGATGCTTCAAAATTCTCTGAAACCGAATGTACTGGTGTGGCAGTTTATTTTCAAAATTCCAAAATAGCTTTACTTTTTCAATGCCCACCAGAAGCATCAGTCTTTACAGGAGAGTGTATTGGTATTTTAGAAGCCATACACTATATTAAATCTCATCAGATAACAAGGTCAGTAATTTTCTCAGATTCCCGTAGTAGCATTCAGGCCCTTAAACAAAATCAACTTCACAGTAAAATTAATAGTCAAATCATTATAGATATAAAGAACTTGTTATTTGATTGCTCCCAAAACGGTGTACGTTACCCCAGCAAGAAAGTATCTCCTAGAGTTAAATGAGTGGAACGTATAGTTGGTGCCTTATTCTCTTGATTTTAAAGTGAGAACACGGTGTTTATCTGGTGTAAATGTGCCCCCACATAAAAAATGTGTGCCCCCTGTCGTTTTGGAAAAAAACGGAAAAAACGATTCCTGCTGGGGTAACGTTTTTCTAGCAGGAAAATTCTAAACGAATGATCGGAGAGAGAAAAATTGTGCATGGCCAGAGAGCTTACATGTGTGCCAAAATGTGCCCCCATAAATAAAATCTGTGCCCCTTCAGATTTACGAGATATTGCATTTCCTGCTGGAGTAACGTTTTGAGGAATCGTATATCTCTAAAACCATTGCATGTGCCCATGTAGAATAAACATACACGGGTAGCTCTTAATATGTGCCCCTATGTGCCCCAAATTAGATTTAAGAAAATATTTATAGTTTTCAAGTTATCGCGGTTTTATGAAAACCCGAAAAAACATCGCAGCGCCTAAATGAGACAAGGTATTAGTTCGCTGAAAACTGTATTCGGTCCTTCTTGACGCTAATAATAACCATACAAAGTTTCAAAACTGTTCATGCATGCGTTTTTGAATAATCTTGCTAAAAGTCAAAACAATGGTTTCATAATTTTGACGGCAAAATACAAGGAACCGGCTCAATCCCAGATGTGTAGGTGTAAACCAAAATCTTGTGCCTTTAGTCAAAAATATATGGTGAAAATATTCATCTTGGAATGTTTCGCATTAAGTAAATATTAACAAAAAACCAAAATATGTAATCAACGGCTGGTTATCCGACCAAATTTGAATGACTACTAAAAAGCGACGGATTCATACATATCGATGACCTTCTTTATTGGACGTATTATACCTAAGCCGTTGTCCGTACAGTCGCGTTCAAAAGTTTTGGGGGCTAAAATATACTAAATGCACCTTGTGACTATATTAATGAAAACAGCTTGTTGATGTGGAAATTATTATATTTAGGTACCTATTCCCTAAGTAATTCAAATCTCAGATCAAATTTCCTACCTATTAATATTAGAAATTATTTGCACGTTGTGTAGTCATTATTATTTAAATCTCAGATCAGTTTTTCATCTAAGTCTAACATATAATTAGTAAATTTTCATCACAAAAAATCACAGATCAGTATTAGGTATAAGTTTAATATTTTTTTTTTCCTCCTCAGAGGAGTTTGGCTTCGCACATCTTGTGCATTGGCCAGAGTCAAGTAAAAGTATAATATTGTGTAAGAAAAATATTAAATTTGAAATCACAGATAAATAATTTTCTAACGAGTAATTTGCTTATACATAGATTCAGATAAAGTGTGTTAGTACCTATAGTTAACCGCATAAAGATATAACTGTAAACATCGAATGTGCACAAATTATCTGATGGTATTTGGCTATAAATAATCATATTTAACATATATACGTAACAGCTTTATCACCTGACTGTGGAATGTCACTTATATATCTAAAACGCCATCAAATCAAAATTATGTGACCCTACATAATCAGCTTATAATCGTTGATTAATAATTATAAATCCCTCATAGCTACGTAATACGACATACAAAATGAAAACACGTTGTTGCAACATAGATCATTGTGCGGTTGACAATAGGTATACCTACCCTAAATAAAACGTAGACAGAGTATTCTAATAAACTATCAAAACTGTAGGTACCAAAATTTATTTGGTTATGGTGAACACTCCAACCAACCCGCGAAATTCAAATTTTCTTACGTTTTTGGAAATTTGCACGCCAGTGCTAGGTTGTATCTTGATTAAAATATTATTAAGAAGTATAATCATCAAAATCACCAATACAACCCTCCAAGTTCATAAAGGCGTTACAAATACGGGCTTTTTATTGATTTACAAAAATGAGCTACCTCTTTTAATAGTAGGTAGGTGTTCATCACACATTTCATGAACTACATTTTTTTTAAACATCGGGACCAATCAAATTTTGGGTCAAAGACCTGACAAATGGCAAATATCTGGATATACTTATTTCTTTCGTTCACACATAAATTACTGCCGGTCGATTCTGTTGACATCTCACCGTGATCACTTAGGTGGAATGAACGACAATTGAGCTGTCATGCCATCTTGTTTGTATGGTTTGACAGCTCACTCGTCGTTCACTTCGCCTAAGTGTTCGCTTCGACATGTTTACAGAATCGCACTGCTGAATGTATTTAATTAAATTTAGAATGGAGAAGATAGCTTACCTTGGAATAGCACTTAGTCATTAGGCTACTATTTATAATGTACTTAATCATGTGTAAGGTCATAGAATCAGCTAGTAGTATATAATCCAATAACAACTTTATTTTATTTCTTATTACTTTTCTACTTCAGTGTACTCAGGCACAACACGTGTGAACCGGTTGGTGAGTAAAGTAAAGAAGGTCATCGATATGTATGAATCCGTCGCTTTTTAGTAGTCATTCAAATTTGGTCGGATAACCAGCCGTTGATTACATATTTTGGTTTTTTGTTAATATTTACTTAATGCGAAACATTCCAAGCTGAATATTTTCACCATATATTTTTGACTAAAGGCACAAGATTTTGGTTTACACCTACACATCTGGGATTGAGCCGGTTCCTTGTATTTTGCCGTCAAAATTATGAAACCATTGTTTTGACTTTTAGCAAGATTATTCAAAAACGCATGCATGAACAGTTTTGAAACTTTGTATGGTTATTATTAGCGTCAAGAAGGACCGAATACAGTTTTCAGCGAACTTATACCTTGTCTCATTTAGGCGCTGCGAGGTTTTTTCGGGTTTTCATAAAACCGCGATAACTTGAAAACTATAAATATTTTCTTAAATCTAATTTGGGGCACACAGGGGCACACATTAAGAGCTACCCGTGTATGTTTATTCTACATGGGCACATGCAATGGTTTTAGAGATATACGATTCATCAAAACGTTACTCCAGCAGGAAATGCACTAACTCGTAATTCTGAAGGGGCACAGATTTTATTTTTGGGGGCACATTTTGGCACACATGTAAGCTCTCTGGCCATGCACAATTTTTCTCTCTCCGATCGGAGAATTCTAAACGAATGATCATTCGTTTAGAATTTTCCTGCTAGAAAAACGTTACCCCAGCAGGAATCGTTTTTTCCGTTTTTTTCCAAAACGACAGGGGGTACACATTTTTTATGTGGGGGCACATTTACACCAGATAAGGCACCAACTATACGTTCCACTCATTTAACTCTAGGAGATACTTTCTTGCTGGGGTAACGTACACCCCAAAACGGCTTGGACATCGAGATAACCTGGATCCCCGGTCACTCGGGTATTGTTGGCAATGAGTGCGCTGATTCGTTAGCAAAGTATGCCACATCGAATCCGGTTGATCAAAAGCACTACGTAGCGCATAACTACGATTTGCGGAATGGTACCAAACCCAAGTTATTTAACTCGTGGACTGAAACATGGAAGACGACTTCTAAAACCAAGGGCCTCTACTACGCTGCCATACAGCCTGAAATCCAGCGTAGGCCTTGGTTTTTTAAATATCCTAAATTGTCGAAGACAACTGTTTCGTCCCTCTGTAGACTCCGGGCATGGATTTTGTTCAGGAACACAGGGCTACAACAATGTCCGAGCATTGTTGTAGCCCTGTGTTCCTGAACAAAATCCATGCCCGGGATAATTCCCTGTGCGAGTGCGGCCTTGCGGATGGTACTTTAGACCATATTTTCTTCTGTTGCTCCCTAAATAATAAATCCTTTGACCTATATAATAAAATTTCCAAACTCAACATTCCCCTCCCAACCAAATTTCATACCCTCCTTTCCCACTTCTCCCCTAAACTAATCAACATTTTGGCCACATTCATAAACGAGAATGACTTAAAATTTTAATTAATGCGTAACGTGTGTGTAAATAGTCTGTATCTATACTAATATTATAAAGAGGTAAAATTTGTTTGTAAGTTTGTATGTTTGTAAGTTTGTATGTAGGGGGTAATCTCAGGAACTACTGGTCCGATTTGAAAAATTATTTCAGGGTTAGATAGCCCATTTATTGAGGAAGGTTATAGGCTATATATCATCACGCTAAGACAAATAGGAGCGGAGCAGTAATGGAAAATGTGACGCAAACGAAGTTGCGCGGGTCAGCTAGTATAGTATAAACTAGTAGTGTTGTAGTGTGCTTGTAAATTAGACTATAAATACTTGTAAATTAGATTATAATATAGTTGGTTAGTAAAACATATTATGTTTTACTAACCCATGTGTTCGTTTCAGCTACACTAACAGCTACCACGAAGTAGACCGGGAAAAGTTTGACGTACTGCCTCTCTGTGCTACCGTCACCACGTGACAGTGGCAGAATAGTCGGAACCGGCTCAGTTGCCATAAATATATATAAAAAAAAAAAAACTTGAAAGTAAGGACATCTTATAATTATTTACACTTTGTGAACATAATTCATCGTGTTAAATTTATATCGTCTTACTGATACTCACGACGACGCACGACGGCACGAACAAGTGTTACAATCTTAGTACCTATTCAGCGTTCAAGTCAACCCAACCCATTTATGTCTTACTTATTTTTTTGTAATTTTGCAGGTACAGATGAATCCGACATGGAAATACCTAATGTGCAAGAACAAGAAATGAAGTCTAGACCATCTCAGCTAGGATCAACATATCAAAAGTCTACAGGCTCTGCAGTTGTAGAAAATGAAACCGAAATACCAGAGAGCCATGTACTAGAATCTCAACTGTTCCAATTGATTGAAGAACATCAACCTAAATCAGGCACAATGTTAACCTGTAAGTTATATTATTATTAACACAGGTTTAGAAACTGATTTTTTAATAAATTTAATAAGCTTGTAAAGCTAATAAAATGTCAGTAGTAATAGATATTAGCTCAACTGAGTCTGCTGTAACCAAGCCCTGGCATCACACAATGTTTCTTTTTTTCTATAGTTATTTGGACAGTGTCTCCCCATCCACTGTTGTTGTTCTATTATTAAGCTGGTCTAAAATAAAGTAGGTAGCTTGGATAATTGAGATTGTGATTTTTTTTTGAGTAATAGATAAAAATATGTTCCTTAGATACATGTTACTTGCAAAAGTAATATAATTTATGTTTATTGCTCCAGATGATAACAAAGATAGTGATGAAGATCCCTTCTCAGATACAGATTCCGTCGCGGATCCTATGTATGCAATGATATTATAAGTAAAAAGGGGTAGATAGGTTACCTATACAACATTCGATCTTCAAAAACGTGAAACCTACGTGACGTGTGTCCGTTGACGGCGCAACGCGACACTGAGGTGAAGTGTGGCTAGTTAGCCACATTTTAACGTGTCGCTTGCTGAGCGCTTATAACCTATCTACACTTTTTTACTTATAATATCATTGTATGTATGTACCTGAAACATCTACATCGCACTATTCAGACAGTGATGAGCTTGGTGTGACTGATGGACCTGGCCGTCCAGACACCCACTGCTCTGAAAATAATAAGACTCACCATTCTCAAAACAAAGAAACCCATCATGTGATGCATCCTGGAAAGGACAGCGATCCTCTGAATTCAGATGAACATGAGCAGGAGAAAATTTTAACAAGGAAATGTAAATGCAGACCTGCTTCTTGGAAAATAAATAAACAAAAGCTGTTAAGACTTCAAGGGAAAGAACATTTGTCGCAAAAAGGAAATGTAGTGAGAGGAAAATCAGTACAAGTTAAGTGTCATTGCCATTATAAATGTGGAGAAATATTTTCTTTGTCAGACAGGCAGAAAATATTTGATGACTATTTAAGCCTTCCTGATGAAAGATCTAGATGGAGCTTTATCAGCAGTTGTATTACTAAACATGAACCAAAAAGGCGTTACCTACAGATAAAACTGGTACTAATGAACACAGTAATGACAATAACAATGCTTCAAAAAAAAATTCACTTTTGCATATAGTTTAACAATATCTGGAAAAAAGCATTGCGTATGCAAAAATTTTTTTCTGGCAACGCTAGATATTTCTGGGAAAAAAGTAGAAACAGCAATGAGAAAGACAGATTAAAGCGGTGTTGTGGAGGCAGATAAACGTGGCAAAAATCCAGCTCCAAATCGTATTTCAGAAGAAAGAAAAGATGTGGTTAGAAACCATATCAAGTCGATACCTGTAACTAACTGACTCACATTATTGTAGAAGTAGTAGCAAGCGAAAATACCTTCCCTCTGGCTTAAGTGAGATGCGTTTGTACCAAGACTATGTTGAATTCTGCAAGGAACATGAAATGGAACCAGTGAACTCTTCCTATTACATACATATTTTTACCAATGAGTTTAATTATGGTTTCCATCGACCAAAAAATACATGTGTGATTATTGCACCCAGTTCAGTAATAAATCTGTAAATGAGCAACTAGAAGCTAAAGCTGTAGTGCGATTCACTAAGGCAGAACATCTTTACAACCAAGAAATCATCGTTGAAACTTCTGATGTGGCATATATTTATCAGATGTTTCAACGATGATTTCTTGGTTGTAAAGATGTTCTGCCTTAGTGAATCGCACCGCTGAACATGAGCTGCATCTGACACGGAAGCAAGAAGCCCGCGATCATAAAAAAAGAAGACAAGAAAAGTGCTAAAAATGACCCAACATTCCATGCATAAACAATGGACATGGAAAAGATACTACTGACACCACATTTAGAAGTTGGGCAACTTTATTATAAAAGAAAATTAAAAACTTACTCTTAATTTCACAGTATACAATCTAGCAGACAAGCAAGCCAGTAACTATATGTGGCACGAAGCAAATGGCACAAAAGGCGCATCCAAAGTTTCAACATGTCTTTGGAATTTACTTAAGAATCTGGATCCTGCAGTAATTGAAGTAACATTCTTTTCTGATACTGCAGCAGGACGAAATCGCAATTCCATACTAGCAGCAATGTTTTTGCGGGCTGTTCGAGATCTACCAATACAAACAATCAATCAAAAATTCATGGAATCGGGGCATTCCGACATGGGAGTGTGATAGTGTACATTCCACAATAGAAGGCCGAGCTAAACATACAAGCATTTTGGTACCTGAAGGATGGTACACAGTCGCAAGGACTGCTAAATCAACGAAATGCATTATAAGGAGTTTCTGGATTTCAAAACCTACAGTCAAAAACAAATAAAAATAAAGCAGAAGACGGAGAATTAATGAGATGGTTAGATACCGGAAAAATTGACAACACAGCTATATTTTACACACAATTAAGTCAACTTGAGTTCAAGAAACTTACCATCCGAAGAACTATTAGAAAAATCAATGCTGCAGCTGATATAGTACTACCTCTTTACAAGAATCAGTTAACAATTGAGAAAAAAAACTTGAAGACCTGCAACAACTCTGCATGAATGGAACTATTCCGTCTGCCTACCATGATTTTTACATGAAAACTTCAAAGTCGTCAGTTAATGATAGTGCATCTGACGAGTCAGAAGTTGAAGATTTGGAAAATTGTTAATTTATGTGTAATAAACATGCTAAGATAACTCATGTTCCTTTTCTTTTACCTTATACTTACAATACTTATTTAATCGAGGTAATAGTTTATTTAAATTCTTAACAACCAAATAATTTGGATAACTCTCTTCACAAATGTTGCTCCTTCATACAAAACCTACAATTTTCACTTTGTTGTGAATACATAGTAAAAGGCTTAGATTCATTCACATTCCTGAATTGTACATTGTTTTTGTTTCTTTTTTTTTTATGTGGTGAAAAGAGCTAAGCGAAATATTCTTAATAACTTCGAAAATAATATATGAGCGTACATAATCGAACTTTCTTAATTTCAACACCTTAATTATAATACTACCTTCTTACAAAAAATTATGGAAATCTGGATTCAAATAGTAGAGATACAACGAAAATCATTTTTTTGTAGGCACTTTCTTATTTCAATTGTCTTTATCTTGGAACCAATATAGTGTGGAATAGCTCCCTTCACTACTAAGGCGACGAAATACAAAACAAAATTGATCAGCCATTAGCGTTTCATTGCTTCCGCCAGAGCTTTTAAACCTTCTCCCACAGCTTTAGTCGCCTCCACTAGCAAATGATCCCTCTCACTATTGCGTTCCATGAGGGCAAGCATTCGGCTATCTAAATCTAAACGCCGCTGCTCTATTTCCAAAAAATTATCAGCCATGCGTTTTAAATTGCTACGTCGCTGAGATGGTGGTGCCGCCTGGACACTTCTTGTGGCCTGCAAAATCCTGTGACGTGGTCTTCTTTGACCTAAAACAAACCAAAACAAGTTTCAGCATGTGAATGGTTTACCGTTATCTTAGATGTCACCAAACCTTCACGTGGTGCACTCCACCAATTAACAAACAAATACCTACGGCAAAGCCACATCTACTTAGAAGCACCGCAATAGGGAATATGCAGACGATTTTTTTATTTACAAAATGAATTACTTATAAGCTCCAGTAAACACCCAAGAAAATATTTTTTAAATATCTTCATCAGCAATGAAGTTAAACGCTTCAAAGATTACTATTAGAACGAGAAGTCCGACATGGAATTTGACGTCACAGTCCGTGACGTCAAACGTCAATACATCTGCCATAGAAAACAGCGTTTTCGCGAGAGGGACAGATACATTTGTTTAAAATAGTTATATCTCGTTTATTTTTTGAGCAATTTGGATTCTATTTTCACTGTTAGTATCATATTTTTGTATATTTTTAGACAAACTGTATAGACACTATTTTATTTTGCGCCAGATAAACGTGGGATAAAGTACCTACATTGACCCACTGACCCCATCCCAATGACACCCATGTCCCATTGACTTTCTTAAGATCAAAATCAGAAATAATGACATAAAGCTGTCCTGAATCGACTTCTATCGTGATCCACGTTTTCTAATAATGAAAATCAGTTCTTAATTTATTGTTCTAGTATCTACGAAGAGATATTAAGGAAAGGTCAATGTACTTTATTCCAAGTTTATCTGGTGTAAACTATAAATATTTTTTTCATGCATATTCCCTATTATTGGTGTAGTACTTGCACAGAATAAGGTATACAAAAGTGGGCAGCCTGCACGTGGGGCACCCTGCCAATTAGCAAACTCTTGCAGCAGCTTTACATCAGTCGAAAGCTGCAAACAAAGCAAACAAGTATGTTTGCGTTGTTTGCTGTGTTTGTAAATATTGCTCTGAGTTCATAAAGTAGCAAAGTAATTTACTTGTAAGCCTAGATGATGAAGGTCTTGTAGTAGGCGGCAAGTGCTGCTCAGAGTTGCTCCTATCAGGCTGAGACTGCTGCTGCTGGTTCCAAATAGCAGGCGTCTGATGTTGAATCATCATGTTCTGGACAAAAACAACAACATTAAAGGCCTATCCGCACACAACAGTGCCGGCACATGACCGGCAGTTCCGTACCGTACAGTTCCGTGACTTGCTATTCGTATATGTCAGTACCGTGTCGACAGGAGTGGTGATTTTTACCCTAGTATCACAGCAGTTTCACGTGAAAATGCCTCGATATTCAAGATCACAATTATTAAGGCCGATCCGCACTCGTCATTGACAGTGACTGTCACTGAAAACCAGCGCTGTGGCTCTGTCTCGCACACGAGTCCCAGCATTAAGCTGAGTGATGGCCGTTTTGCGCAGATTTGACGCTTAACTTCCTAATCTTTCATAGATATAATTGTATTTTTTTTGTGTACTTTTGATATGCGTCATATTGTCCGCAAATAAACTCTTTTTCTTTCTTTCAGAATGTCAATTTGACAAGGAACTTATAACGATGCATATGCGCATGCGCGGGTAGGTAGCGTATGCAGTCTCAGTCCCTCGTATACGTTCGATGCATACTTGTGTCCCGCTTACTCAATGCAATAGGACTGGTGGTACGAAAAGTGTTACCTATTGTTTTAAAATATTTGTTTTGGTTTTTCTTACTGTTTCATTTGTGTTTTGTGTGTTTTTGTGGTGTATATGTTTGTTGTTACTTTGTGACCTTGTTATTGTTACTGGTTGTGTTTCTTACTTGTTAATAATACAAAACGTATAAATCAGAAAAATATTCCACGAACGTAACACTTTTTTACGCGATGGGACCTGCGCGGTCGTCACTAAAAGCTAACTTCGCATGGGTAAAGATAAAATATTCGTGCTGTACGTACAATATCATTTTTCACTGACACGGATGGATACGTTACTGATCGGCACGTGTCGGCACTGTGCAGTGTGCCGGCACTGAAGCACTGTTGTGTGCGTATCGGCCTTTAAATGTATAATCCAAAAGAATAGCAAAAGAAAAAAAAAAAAAAAATCTTACAGCTGTAAAACTTTCATTGGGCCTGGTGGGACTGGTGGTGGTGGCAACTTCCATTTCTGGGCCCAGAAGATTGTTCTAGAAAATATTTTGAAATGTGTTATTATATTTTGAAATGTTTTTTATGTTGATATTTTAAAGGAATATACAAGTAAAAAATAAGAATGAATAATAATTAACAAAAACATAAAAACACCATTAATTCTGATTGGGCTCTATGACCCAAACTGAAGTCCACATCGGCTAATATTCACCACAAATAGACATTCATCAGGGTGCGTCTCTTAGTGTTTAAACTCATTTGGTCTAATTTCATTTTATTATCGTTCATAAGATATAATCAACATGAGATATACCAACTGTGGATATAATTTCTTTACATAATAACATTTATTTATTCTAAAATTTAATGTAATCGAAAATCATTTGGTCTAACGTTTAATATATATAAAAAAACTTCTGTTCACGCCGTGTGTCCCATCCCTATCGCGGATGCCGGCCAGCAGCCATGACAGCGCGCCGCGAGGACGCGCCGCTGACGCCCCGCCTATTCGCCATCGCCATCAAGCGCACTCGCGATCGCACGTACACGTAACGCAATACAACATTGTTCTCAATTTATAGTTTCCAATAAACCCTTCAGAACTTACTTGCTCTTTGAATTTTACTCTCATCTCAAACAATTTGGCGACCGTGACAGGACTATTTCTGTGCGGGAAGCGCAGAATCAAGAAAACAACGAAGATAGTCAACGGAAGTACGGACCAGTCGAGGTTGGAAGAAGTTGAATCCAGGGCCTGGCAGCAAGCTACATCAGTAATAAGGTGTGCCCGTTCCTTAATCCTACCTACCAGACATCTCCTATTCCGATAACTATTCTTTTGTTTGTGTGAGCACTGTTTTATTGCTTAGAATTTCGGTTGCGTGTGTCTAGCTCAACTGGGTGGAGTCACTGTTACAGCTACCTAGGTACCTAATGCGCACATATTCGTTCACCCGAACGATTACATAGGCTGTAACCCCAAGTACCTTATACATTACTCATTCCAGCGTGTATTTCCTTTGTATTTCATTGCCTTTTGCATTTCCCGCCTAAAGGGACATACCTACTTTTGGGTCTCTGGTCAATTTTCTCCGTAACCCTGCACGCTGCTAGCTTCTGCACCGCATTACAGCGCATGTTTTTTTAACCATTTCAGCTCAAGCGCCTACCTAGGGCACCTAGGTATAAGTACATAGGTACCTAACCTAGTGCGCATCGGGACACGAGGCGAGCGACGCCTGTACCGGACGAACCTCCCTCCCCGCGCGCACCTACCTTCTCCCCCGTGTCACGTGCCGGCCGATTCTACGGAACACCGGGACCTCAAGTGGACCACTGACGCTGATTTGCAGCTGCTGCATGTAATGGTTGCGAGGTTTGCGTGGAGATCAGGTATTTAGTTAACGTTTTACTATTAGGTGGGCTTATGCCAGTGTACTTCTAATCTGCATTATGTCTGACACGGAGTTAAAAGACTTGAGACGTCAAAGAGGATCGATAAAAGGAAGGCTAACAAATTTCAAAAAGTATCTAAGTGAATTTAAATGTGAAGATCCGTCGACATCTAAACAGCAATTCTTGGAATTAAAACTAAGATTAGGTAAAACTGAATCGTTGTTTATCGACTACGATGAAGTGCAAAATAAAATAGAGATTTTGGATTCCACTGAGGAACTAGACTCAGATAGGGATTCAACGGAAAATATCTTTTATAGCCAAATAAGTTTAGCACAAGAATTAATTTCGAGGTCAAACGCTCAAGATACTTTCGAAAGTGTCCATTCACATTATGGGGAGAAAACCATTAACCATATCAAATTACCCACAATCAAATTACCCAATTTTGATGGGAATTTCAATAAATGGCTCGAGTTTCATGACACATTTAGTTCGTTAGTTCACAATAATCCAGATTTAAATGAGATAAACAAATTCCAATACCTTAAGCTTTCATTATCCGGTCAAGCAGCATCGGTGATAGAATCATTAGAAATTTCTACATGTAACTATGCTGTAGCATGGAAATTGATTTGTGATCGATACAATAATACAAGACAATTAGTGCACAACCATTTAGTTTCACTTATGAATATACCCACTATAAAGAAATCTGAAACTTCACTAAGAGCATTAGTTGATCATATATCAAAGCACATGCGAGCATTGACTAGTCTAAAGGAAAAAACTGAGAATTGGGATACTTTAATTATCTTTCTATTCAGCCAAAAATTGGATTTAGTTACCTCCACCAAATGGGAGGAGTATAGAAATAGTTTACCAGATAAACCTGCACTAGATAATTTTTATGAGTTTTTACGAAATAATGCTGATGTACTGGAAATGGTCAATGCAAGCCACAGTGACAAACACACTAACAGCGAAAAGCCACAGAAGTCAAATGAGAAAGCATCTCGTTCGGAACGGTCTCATAAGACGTTTGTTGCCGCGGCATGCCAAGACAATCCAAGTAAATCTAAATCCTGTCTAATATGTGGCAAGGAACATTTAATTTACTACTGTGAGAAATTCAATAGTATGTCTATCGATGAAAGAAATGCAGAAGTTTCTAAACATAAGCTCTGTACAAATTGTCTGCGGAGTGGGCATTTTGTTCATAAATGTCCAGCCACTCCATGTAGATTTTGCAAAAGGAAACACAATTCCTTGTTACATAAAATTAATGTGTCCAGTTCTAATAATGTAGAAAGAAAGGATAATTCTAATCCTACCACTAGTGTGTGCAATCCAATTGCACTATCAACCTGTATAGAAAACCAGGTACTTCTATCAACAGCTATTGTTATATTAAGTAGCAATAAGCAAAGCCATGAGGTCCGATGCCTACTGGACTGCGGCAGTCAGTCATCTTTCATATCGGAATCTCTAAAATCTAAACTATGTATTGATAGCCAATCTATTAACACTGTATCTGTAACTGGCATCAATAACATGACATGTGCAGCTCTAGAATGCTGTAACTTAACTATCAAATCTCGTACTAATTCATATTGTAAAGAAATAAAAGCATTTGTTATACCACAGATAACAAGTAGCTTACCTAATTCCAAAGTTGATGTGTCAACTCTAAACCTGCCCAAGAATATCACACTCGCAGATCCTACTTTCTATAACCCTTCGCGAATAGATCTGTTGTTGGGAGCTGATGTTTTTTGGGAGGTGATTTGTCCTACTAATCAGATCAAATTGGGAAATTCTAATCAACCTGTACTACAAAACTCTCAATTTGGGTGGTTGGTAGTGGGGCCCATCATGTGTCCTAACTATATACCAAGTAAGGAAATTCACTGTAATTTCAGTCAAGCCATACGACAACAACTGAAGCAATTCTGGGAGCTGGAGGAGCTGCCGGAGACCTCAAAGTTAACCGTGGAGGAACGTGCCTGTGAGGACCACTACGTGCAGCACACGCGCCGCCTGAAGGACGGCAGATTTTGTGTCACGTTGCCTTTGCGAGATAAACCAGAACTATTAGGGAATTCTCATGCTCGAGCTAAGCATTGTTTGTATTCACTAGAGAAGAGATTCAAAAGGCAACCTGACGTAAAGGAACAGTATGTAAGCTTTATTAACGAGTATGCTAGCCTAGGTCATTTGTCTGTAGTGGAGCAACCTGACCCGGTCAATCTATTGCCACATCATCCAATCCTAAGATCACAAAGCGAAACGACAAAATGTCGAGTAGTATTTAACGCTTCCTCGAAAACCGAATCAGGTCTCTCTTTAAATGATTTACTTATGGTAGGGCCAACAGTTCAGGATGATATTTTCTCAATATTAATCAGATTTCGGCAACATGCGTACGTGGTAACTGGCGATATTGAGAAAATGTACCGTCAAATCCTAGTAGAAGAATGTCAGAGATTTGAAGAAGAAGAACTTGCAAGTAATTTTGTGGCGTGAAAACGAGGAAGAGCCTATGAAGTACTTACAGCTTAACACTGTAACCTACGGTACTTCGTCGGCCCCTTTCCTAAGCACGCGATGTTTAATCCAGCTGAGTCAGGAATGCGATTACCTGTTGATCAGAGAAATAATGTCACATGATTTCTATGTAGATGATCTAATTACTGGTTGTAATGACGAGTCCACACTTGCAGAAATATACCAACAGATCATTGCGAAATTAGAATCAGCTTGTTTCAATCTGCGAAAAGTTAAAAGTAATTCAAGTAAATTTAAAAATTCAATTTCAAGTACAAGTAACTCTGAGCAAGAAAACTTTAAGATTATCTCATCACCAGGCCATGCTCTCGGAATAGAATGGAATCCAAACACTGATAAAATTTTAATGGTATCCTCTAAACTATATGACTGTAATAATGATACTCCATTTACTAAGCGTTCCATCCTGTCCCTTACTTCTAGTCTATTCGACCCTTTGGGTTTACTAAGTTGTTGTACTATTGTATGTAAAATACTTCTACAAATGCTATGGTCTCTGAAACTATCGTGGGATGATGAGATACCTCCTAACATTAATAAAATGTGGAGAAATTTTATTGACAATGTGAATCACTTAAAAACTATAGATATACCAAGAAATGTTTGTTGTGCTAATCCCGTAACTATAGAGTTACACTCATTTTCTGATGCCAGTATGAAGGCTTATGCTGGATGTGTATATGTGAGGTCAACTGATGCTCTAGGCCAGCGATACTCAAAGTGTGTTCCGCGGAACCCTGGGGTTCCGCCATACCCCTGTAAGGATTCCGCAAGAATTCAGAAAAAATAAAATAAAAACACCTCTCCTTCTGACGCGGCGTATCATTTTACTATGCCGCCACCGTCGATACCTACTTGTGAGCGCGCAGTCTCTTTTTATAAAAGCCGCCTCTGAGATTAGATGATTACACGCTTTAATAGAAAACAAGCGACTTTTGGCTCTAATTTCAAAACGTAAAGTCGAGATTGTTTACACCACATTTTTTTAATTTCAATTTTTATTTTGGCTTTTTATTTATCAAAGACTCGAGTATTTCGAACTTTCGACGATCGCGCCTTGTCACTAGTCAGTCGACGATTAGCGTTCGGAGCAATAAGTAAAAACTCTTCTACGCAGTAACGATAGTGCATTATTTTAACCCCACCATCCTGACAGAATGGAACGTTGGCATAAAGGCGTTAAACGTGTTGCAACAACATCTTCCAACGAAGCCGAATGTTCAAAAGCAGTAAGCGCGGAGTGTACAGCAGTGTCTATTCGAAAGAGATACCGTGGCTCCGGAACACAAAGGGCATATGGATGGGTTTTAGTCAGTAAGAGTCTGACACTCCTTCCCGCTCCGTCCAGAGCGGGGGAAGTCATTTGATGATTTCCCATTCCTAAAAAATAAAAATAAAGGGGGGGCTGCTCTCTAAGTCCGACGTCTGTAGTTTCGGACTTAGTTGCGGACGTATTCTACTCCGTATTACCTACGAATTTACGATTAGTCTGAAACCCGAACTAAAAATTAACGACAATACGATTTTATAGTAACTGTCAAATCGTGTTATAATAAATTCTTAGTGGTTAGGTGATACGGAGTAGAATACGCCCGTAAGTAAGCCCGAAACTATGGACTTCGGGCTTAGAGAGTAGCCCCCCCTGACGATGATGCAACGACGACAAGTTCCATGGTTTCAAAGGCGAAAAAAGGGAAGTATGATGAATCATATAGCAGTTTCGGATTTGTTGATTCCAACGGCTCACCTCTCTGCTTGTTATGTAGTAAACTGCTTCCTTATAGTTCCATGGTACCTGCCAAGTTGCGCCGGCATTTAGAAACTGTACTCCCCGAGTCTAAAGACAAGATTATGTAATCAAACGAGATATATGAATCTCTTTTCAAAATTATGTCATCAGAAGTATGGAGTCACTGTTCAAAACGACCCCTCTCAACGATTATTGGTGCAGAATACGTGGTGAATATCCAATGCTTGCCAAAATGTCTCTGAATATTCATCTCCCGTTCCCAACAACATATTATATTATATGTTCGAAACAGAATTCTCAACCTATGCAGCCACGAAAACAAAATACCGCAATAGACTGGACGCCGAACCTGATATGAGACTTCAAATGTCCTCTATCAAACCTGATATCAACCGATTGATGAAAAATAAAAAACAGTTTCATACCTCCCATTATTTAGATATTTTTTCTTTTTTAATATCTTCTATTATTTTGCTTGTTATGTAAGTACTTACCTAATAAGTAACTGTAACATATTAAGTACTTTCATTATGCTTATTAATAAAGAATACATTTTTAAAAACGATTGTTTTATTGTAGGGTTCCATCAAGTATATCGCTATCCGAAAGGGTTCCGTCACCAAAAAAGATTGAGAACCGCTGCTCTAGGCAACTGCACAGTGCGTCTTTTGTCCGCTAGAGCTAAGGTGGCGCCACTGAAGGCTACAACCATACCCAGGTTAGAACTATGTGGTGCTCTTCTAGTTGCTCGCTTATGTAATAAAGTTTGTAAATCACTACGTTGTGACATTTCTAAGAAAACATATTGGTCAGACTCTAAAATAGTACTGGGTTGGTTGTGCACACCCTCTCATAAACTGCAAACTTTTGTTGCGAACCGTGTTGTATCTATTAATGAACTGTGTAATGACAGCAAATGGCTGTATGTCCCTACATCACAGAACCCAGCTGATATAGCCTCTCGTGGTGTTTTTCCAAACGAAGTGAAGTCGTTGTCATTATGGTGGCAGGGACCTACATTCATTCACGACGGGGATGAATATTGGCCAAGTCAAGTAGGTAGCTATGCAACACTGCCTGAAATACGAGTAAATGCTGCATGTGTCAATGAGACACAATCTTCTAATTGTGTAATTGATATAAAGAACTATTCTAGTTTCCCTAAGTTAAGACGCATTATTGCATATATATTTCGTTTTTATAATAATATTAAGAATCCTAAGAATCAAAACAAGCAAATGTTAACTGTAGAAGAATTAGAATATGTGGAGACTAAGTTAGTATGTATAGCGCAACAAGAAAGTTTTCCAAATTGGGAAAGGCAATGTAAAGTAGCTCCCCTCATTAGTTTAAGTCCATTTATTGATGGTGATGGGTTAATGAAAGTTGGAGGCAGACTACAAAACTCTCAATTTGAATATAGTAAGAAGCACCCCACTATCATTGATTCTAACCATCACTTTGCAAATTTATTGTTCAGGTACTATCATACTTCACACATGCATGCAGGTCCACAACTCCTCCTCTCATTAATTCGCGAAAAGTATTGGCCTATCAGAGGGAGAGCTTTAGCTCGAAAGGTTTTTAGAAAGTGCATCATATGCACTCGTATGAGAGGAGCAGTTGCCAAGCAAATTATGGGTAACTTACCCTCTCCGCGGTTAACGCCAGGCTATCCATTTAAAGTGACAGGTACTGACTTCGCTGGGCCATTCTTATATAGCGATAGGAAAGGTCGCGGTGCTAAACTATTCAAATGTTACTTTTGTGTATTTGTATGTTTCAAGACTAAAGCTGTACACTTGGAGTTAGTGAGTGGTCTGAGCACAGAAGCTTTTATTCTAGCTTTACGTCGTTTTATAAGTAGAAGGGGTAAACCCCGTGAAATATGGTGCGACAACGGCACGAACTTTGTCGGTGCCAGTCGCGAGTTGGGCACATTCTTAAAATCTAACTCTAACTCTGTGTCAGAGCCTTTTGCAGAAGAAGGCATAAAATTTAAATTTCTACCTGCATACTCCCCAAATTTTGGAGGTCTGCATGAGGCAGCTGTAAAGTCTGCTAAGTACCATTTGAAAAGGGCCTTGGGTGATTTCCATTTTAATTTTGAAGAGCTTACCACTCTGCTCACACAAGTAGAAGCAATACTAAACTCACGGCCCCTTTCCCCTCTCTCTCCCATCGCTCACGATCTGTCCCCTCTTACTCCAGGGCACTTCCTTATCGGAAGAACGATGACTTCGCTGCCAGCGCCTGATCTGCTGGAAGTCAAGAGCAGCAGCCTACAACGATACGCCAAGATCGAGCAAGCCAGGCAGCATTTCTGGCGTCGATGGAGCCACGAGTACGTCTGCGAGCTACAGCAGCGCACCAAGTGGCAGAAGCGCCACCCCAACCTGTCACCTGGTCAGCTCGTTCTAATCAAGCAGGAGGCTACCCCACCATTGAATTGGCCTCTGGGAAGGATCGAAGTCGTTTTCCCAGGCTCTGATGGTGCTTGTCGAGTCGCCGACATCAGAACCACCAAGGGCATCGTGCGTAGAGCCGTCAACCGGATATGCCCACTATTCGAAGATGAATCTTGAAACAGGAGGTTTCAAGGCGCGGGAGGATGTTCACGCCGTGTGTCCCATCCCTATCGCGGATGCCGGCCAGCAGCCATGACAGCGCGCCGCGAGGACGCGCCGCTGACGCCCCGCCTATTCGCCATCAAGCGCACTCGCGATCGCACGTACACGTAACGCAATACAACATTGTTCTCAATTTATAGTTTCCAATAAACCCTTCAGAACTTACTTGCTCTTTGAATTTTACTCTCATCTCAAACAACTTAATTATGATTAACACCCCGACTCAGAGTACCCCGACTCGGATAGGTTAGGTTAGAAGGCTAAGCTTTCTCGCCTTAGCCTTCTTAGATATTTTTCTTTAAACCATCCAGAAATAGCAGCCCCGCAAAGCGGGGCTCCGTCAACCTATCTTGGAGCAGGTGGTAATCAGTTACTAGTTATGTTTAATATCTACTTAATATTACCTATAACTACGATAGCATTTACAAAGAATAAAAATTTTGTTGTGCGTTTTTAGTAGGTAGGCGTTTTCATCATATTAGACCAAATAAGTTTTGTATCTTTTGAGTGGTATTTCCTGTTGTTAAATAATGACAATAATTAAGCAAAATCAGTGGCCTCCAGCCAGCTTGAAAACACTGGCCTCTGCCTAACCACAGTGAGGCAGCACAGTGAAGTAAGCTCGAAGACATTTTCATTATGCAAATTTTGACAGTGGAATGAAGAAGAATATTTTTATAATAATAACTAGCTGACCCACGCAACTTCGTCTGCGTCACATTTTGGCTCGAATTTCCTTTCTTTCCCTGAATTTCGTTTGCTACAAACGTCACGGAGCCCGAGACCTTTCCAACGAATGCAAAACCGTGGAAATCGGTTCGTGCGTTCTGGAGTTAGAGCGTCAGGTAGGAAAACCCGACTTATTTTTATATTATAGATATTCAAATCACTTACTGGCATATTTGTGCAGGTAAGTACAACTGGACTGTGCCACTGGTGCTAGTATTGAGGGGTTGTTTTCCTGTGAAGGTTCTAAATCGTACTTAGGTACTTCACTGAAAAATCGCGGGGAATTAAAAACAATTTATAGGTAGGTACTGCTTGTTTGTAGACAAAAAAAATAATAGCTTAGAGACGTGAGACGACGATTGGCATTTGATTATTTTGATTTGATTCATTCATTTTTTTTTTTTTTCCTTTTGTTCCCTCTGGAACAGGCTAAGGTCGGAGACCATGCTGCCTAGTCATCAGTAAATTCGTATTTTTTTGTAAAGTCAGATTAAAGTCATTAGTTATATATTTTTCCTTAGGTAAGAAAATCCAGGTTAGGTCCTCAGTTTCATATTTTTCATAAGTAGAGTAAATCCGTGTTAAGTCATCAGTTTTAAAAATATTTCACTATAATCCATGTATTAGACTTCTTATTCTCAAAATCTAATGTAAAATCCTCAATATTTTTTTTATCCACAAGTTTTTTTTTTTTTTTTTTTTTTTTTTTTTTTATGGCAACTGAGCCGGTTCCGACTATTCTGCCAGTGTCACGTGGTGACGGTAGCACAGAGAGGCAGTCCGTCAAACTTTTTTTTCAGTTTACTTCGTGGTAGGTGTTAGTATAGCTGAAACGAACACATGGGTTAGTAAAAAATATAGTCTAATTTACAAGCACACTACAACACTACTAGTTTATACTATATACAGACTATTTACACACACGTAACGCACTAATTAAAATTTTAAGTCATTCTCGTTTATGAATGTGGCCAAAATGTTGATTAGTTTAGGGGAGAAGTGGGAAAGGAGGGTATGAAATTTGGTTGGGAGGGGAATGTTAAGTTTGGGAATTTTATTATATAGGTCAAAGGATTTATTATTTAGGGAGCAACAGAAGAAAATATGGTCTAAAGTACCATCCGCAAGGCCGCACTCGCACAGGGAATTATCCCGGACATGGATTTTGTTCAGGAACACAGGGCTACAACAATGTCCGAGTCGGAGTCTACAGAGGGACGAAACAGTTCTCTTCGACAATTTAGGATATTTAAAAAACCAAGGCCTACGCTGGATTTCAGGCTGTATGGCAGCGTAGTAGAGGCCCTTGGTTTTAGAAGTCGTCTTCCATGTTTCAGTCCACGAGTTAAATAACTTGGGTTTGGCACCATTCCGCAAATCGTAGTTATGCGCTACGTAGTGCTTTTGATCAACCGGATTCGATGTGGCATACTTTGCTAACGAATCAGCGCACTCATTGCCAACAATACCCGAGTGACCGGGGATCCAGGTTATCTCAATGTCCAAGCCGTTTTGGGAGCAATCAAATAACAAGTTCTTTATATCTATAATGATTTGACTATTAATTTTACTGTGAAGTTGATTTTGTTTAAGGGCCTGAATGCTACTACGGGAATCTGAGAAAATGACTGACCTTGTTATCTGATGAGATTTAATATAGTGTATGGCTTCTAAAATACCAATACACTCTCCTGTAAAGACTGATGCTTCTGGTGGGCATTGAAAAAGTAAAGCTATTTTGGAATTTTGAAAATAAACTGCCACACCAGTACATTCGGTTTCAGAGAATTTTGAAGCATCCGTGAAAAAGAGATTCCATCCTTCCCAATAACGCTTGACAGCTGACTCAAAGTCATGTCTAGCGTCTTGAGAATCCCTAGATAAACCTAATCCCAAAACGACTTTTGGTTCGAAATGAATCGCCTCGTATGCGGCGGAGAAGACCGGAAGAGTAGGGTATTGGCAAATAGGCGCAGAGAGTTGTTTAAGCTCTCTGTACCTATTTAACAATAGGGGAACCACTTTATGGTTCCAATAGGAAGAATTATTAAAAGAGAGGTCAATTAGTTCTAAAATTGGAAGCAAGGGATGGGATGAGAGGGAAAATACCTTAGTTAGGAAGCGATCTGCCAAGTACTGTCTCCTAAGGTGTAGGGGTGGGTCTGCACATTCCACTTGCAGCGCATTTATGGGAGATGATTTCATAGCCCCAACTACAATTCTTAGGCATTTAGACTGGATGCTGTCTAATTGTTTAAGCGCTTCTTTGTTACAGGGCTCAAGAAGATAGCTGCAGTAATCCATAGCACTTCTGGTCAGCGCATTATAGACGAGTTTAAGGGTGTAGGGGTGAGCTCCCCACCATACCCCAGCCAAAGCCTTAAGGATCGACACAGAACGTTCACATTTTTTGACCGTGTTGTTGATGTGGTCGACCCCAGACAATCTTGAGTCTAATGTTACTCCCAGAAACCTAGCCTTATCTTCGACCGGAATGCTTTGACCATTGATGTTAATATCTATTGGAGGCACAGAACGCTTGCGTGTAAAAATGACAGCTTTACTCTTTGGAGCACTTAAGGACAAACCATTGTCAAGCAGCCATTGGTTTAATGAGGCCAGAGAGACATTCATCGAAAGAGCGGCATCCTGAATGGAACTGCCACATACCATTAGTGCAATATCGTCAGCATACTGAAGGATTTTACAGTCTAAATTAAGGGAAGAGGGCAAGTTGGCTGTATAAATGTTATATAATGGGGGACTGAGAACTGATCCTTGGGGTAATCCTCTCCAGGCCGATCTTTGTTCAGAGTCACCCCCTGGTATTCTCAATTGAATTGTGCGATTGGTAAAAATGCTACCAATAATACGACAAATCCTAGCCGGGACTCTCAGCTCATGCAGCTTTTGCCTGAGATTAGGGAGGAGAACCGAATCATAGGCAGCTGATATATCCAGAAAGACAGCAACCACAGACTCATTCCTACTAAGGGCCAGCCGGACCTCTGACGTGAGGATACCCACACTATCAGCTGTGCCCAGACCTTTCCTAAAGCCGAATTGAGTCGTTGGGAGCAGTTTCCTGTTTTCCACCAACCACACTAATCGATTTTTAATTAAGTGTTCCAAAAGTTTGATGAGTATGGACGATAAGGCAATAGGTCTGTATGAGCAATGATCACTAGGATCTTTGCCTGGTTTTAGGATCGGAATGACAACTTGAACCTTCCACTCTGTGGGAATGTAGCCAGAAATAAAACAGAAATTAGCCAGGTCCAGGTAATATTTGTGAGTTTTTGGACCAGCTTTAGAAATAAAGGAGTACGGGAATCCATCCACTCCCGGCGCGGAGTCCTTGACGTGGGATAGCACAGTTTTTAGCTCCTCCAAGCTAAAAGGCATGTTCATTGGTTCGTCAATGTTGTCTGCATCATAAATGTCAACACTGGTTTCCTCAACACTTGGAACATAAGCTGGAGCGATTTTTGAGAAAAACTGGTGTCCCAGTTCTTCCGTGAGGTTGTTAGAGGAGGAGGCAGGTGCTAAACTGCTCCTAAAACGTCTCACCTTTCGCCAAACCACGGAAACCGGGGTGGACGGACTCAGCGAACTACAATATTTTGACCAACCTTCGCGTTTTTTCCTTTTAAGGAATTTCCTGGACTTAGCTAGTATCCGTTTGAAGGCAATAAGGTTATCCAGGTTCATATTGCCGTTGACTGTCTTTTCAGCCTCATTCCTGGCCTTGACCATGTTAGTGCATTCCCTATCCCACCATGGCGGGGAAGGAAGTTTACCAGAATGGGGTTTTTTGGACGGGAAGCAATCATCAGCAGTGGAGGCAATGGTGGAGGAGAAGGACAAGAAACAATCCTGGGCGTTATCCCTGTTAACTTCTGGAAGGGAAGATATTCTTAGGTCCAGAATTTTAGCATATAAATCCCAGTCTGCAGAGTTCAATTGGTGTTTTAAAAGAGGGGGGGAAACTTTAAAAGGGATATTCTTGGTAGGAAATTCAATTATGATGGGGTAGTGATCACTTCCATAGGTCATATCCAAGCGACGCCAAATGAGAAGGCTAGCTATATTGGATGAGCAGAATGTTAAATCAATGCAGCTATTATTCTGACCAGGTGCAGATCTACGCGTAGCACTGCCATCGTTGATAAGGGAAAGATTGAGTTCATCCAATATATCCAGCAAGCCAATGCCAAAGTTATCACAAGTATCTGATCCCCAACGATAATGGTGACAATTAAAATCACCCATGACAAGCATTGGACCGCTAACACTGCATAATAAATTCCTAATTACTGAAAGATATTCTAGTTGTGGGTGCGCAATATAAAAAGAAAAAATATTTATACCCTCAGCCTTCACAGCAACAACATTTATGTCATCGCCAACAAAGGTTAGAGGAATCTGAGAGAATGATACCTTGCTATTGATGAGCAAGGCACATCCTCCGTATCCATCAGATCTATCATGGCGTACACTGGTAAAACACGGCAACCTGAAATTGCTTCCAGGCAAGAGCCATGTCTCAGCAATGCCGCAGATTGATGGTTTAAACTTATTAATTAAAAAAGAAAGATCAGGCTTTCTGGGAGTAATACTCCTCACGTTCCACTGGAGAAATGTCAGGGGATGGAATGTTGTGGATATAGTTTAGGATAGTGGTCAATTTTGATGCAACGTGGTCAGGTATAGCTTGGGATGGGTTTGCAAGAGCAGACATTAGCATGTCAGTAATTAAATTTAAAATATTTGTTGAGGTATTCTGTCTGTGATGCATTGGCTCTGGAGCTTCCATTGGAAGGGCACAGCCGTTTTGTGATGGGGAAAAGGAGTAATTTTGGGTGAGGTTCAGGTGAGCTTGTCTATCATAACCGGGTGAAAGGGAGATATGGGGTTTGGGTTTCAAAAATACCGTTTTACGGTATGAATTTTGGGTTACTGGGATGGGACTTGAGGACTGAGATTGCGATTTATTTGCAGTTACTTTGTTCCGTGGGGAAGACTTGGAGACTTCAGCATATGATCTGGAAACAGGTGGGAAGACCCGACTTGCCTCCGCATACGAGATCGATTTATCCGCTATCAGAGCTTTTATGCTCTTCTGTCGGCCCAATTCAGGACAAGCACTGTCATTTGCGAAATGGTTGCCACTACACGAAACACAGAAACTCAATTCACGGGTGACTTCACATCCATCACCTGGATGATCTTCACCACACTTAAAACACCTAGGTTTCGATCTGCAAAGTGTGCGGGTATGTCCATAGCGACAACAATGATAACACTGAACCGTTGGGTAAGTGTAACGCTCAACTGGGAGAGCCGAATAGAAGCTGTACACACGCTTAGGTAGTATTTGTCCGTCAAAAGTTAATACAACAGTCTGTGTGGGCTTCCACTCAGTCACACCAGAAGAGGACACCTTCCGGTTCATCCTTCTGGCTTTGATAACCGAGCCACATCCCTCTGGAACCTGGATATTTTTAATGATTTCCTCTTCTGACCACTCAACTGGTATATCCCTAACAATTCCCATTCTTGTTATGTTGTATTGTGGAATGGCAGCCATGTAATTGTGTTGGGAAATAATTTTATTGTTGAGAAAACTGTTTGCATCCTGGTGCGACTTGAACTCAACTGACACACGATTTCTGCCTATACGTTTGATCCCATCGAGACGTACGTTATTCACGTTGTTTATCGTCAAAAACATACCAAACTTGATAGGTTGTAGCACAGTGCCTGAGGTTTGTTCGTCTTTGAGCGAAACATTCACAATATATGGTGGATTGTCTCTAGCTGTGTAAGAAAGCCTGCCTAATACGTTTTTCGCAATCTTGGGTTTGACATTGGAAGAAACTGGGGGCGAACTAGCGGCCCTCTTGCGACTAGGGGTATCCGTATCCATAATCGGGTCCTGTGGGGTTATTACGATGTCATGGGGGAGGGTAATTGTTAGTCCGGGGGAGAGATCAAATAATTCATCAGGGGGGTCAGGATCAGGGGGCTTTTTCGAGTTCATCTCGAATTATTGTTAAAAAGAAGGACACTTACAACAAAAAACAAACCTTACACCAAGAACACAGACACAGAGAACACTTTCGATCGAGTTTTAAACGAGAAAAGATCACAAAAATCGAAAATATTCGTAGCACTGACAAAAGCACGTGTTTAGCCTTCACCACTACCAACGAAAATTACAAGTTATATACAGAAAACAGACATCTATCCTATATACACAAGAAATTAAATTTGCCCAACTGTACTAATAATGAAATTAAACAAATGTAAATACGTCGAACTATTTACAAGGAGAGCCTGAATGGAGCGCGGTACCAAATCAGGACTACCATATATTTCAATAAGCTCATCCATTAACACAAGGCGCTGGATGCCAAAAGATGAGCAGTCAAAGAAAATGTGAGCTAACGTTTGCTCAACTTGAGAATTGCAATGATCACAAAGAGGACTATGCACAATATTTTCAAACGAAACAGATGATAATTAAGACGAGAATGACCAAAGCGAAGCCTGAGTATAGTGGAGTAAAACTTCCTATTCATGTAAGTATTGATTTTACAGAACCAAGGCATGGTTCCTATGGGAACATTAAATACAGCATACCATAAACCTTTATTTTCAATTTGAACTGTGTGATTCCAATGCCTTTTCCATATACCAGTGGACCGTTTTTTCAACAAAGGGACTATGTCTGTGCATGGAACAGATATATTAAGGAAACTACTAGAATCAGGGACATCATCAGAATTTGTTAAAGTTCTGGCTAAAACGTCAGCCCTTTCATTTCCCAACACACCAACATGTGAAGGGACCCACATGAACAAAACCTTAATATTATGAGAAGACAAATGCAGCCAGGATTCTTTTATTAATGAAATTAGATAGTTTGTTTTAGCATTCAACCTATTGTTTTTGAGATTTTTAAGAACACTCATGCTGTCACTAACTATTATCCACTCACAACATCCATCATTTTTATGTTCAATGTGTTTTAAGGCAGCAAGAATAGCCACAGCCTCAGCTGTGAATATACTTGTGTTTGAATTTATTTTATAACCAATACCAGTATTCAATAACCCGTCGTAAATAGCAAATGAGACTGCAGACTCAGTTTTGGACCCATCAGTATACACAAATCTATAATCAGTAAACTCAAGGAATTTACTATGTACATCTTCCTTGGTGGATAAATTGTGCTCAATGATGATGTCAATTGCAGGAAATTTGCTGTTGAAATCCCCCTGATAACATGGAAGAAGAGATGACTTATAAATTTGCAGACTGTCAAGAAAGTTTACATATTGAGAAAAACCTTGAAGTATATAAAGAGAGTTACAAATAGGTGGTGTACTACATTGTTTTAAGTTTGAAAATAGATGATTATTAATTTTACTATACAGTTTTAATAAAAACCTTTCTTTCAAGTAGGAGAATCTTATACTCAATGGAGGAAGTTTACATTCAACTTGCATTGCATTGATTGGAGTGCTTTTAAATGCTCCAGTAATAAGTCTCAAACTTTTGTTTTGTATTTTATCAAATAAATCAACTATCTTTCTATCACCAGCAAAACAGAGAAAACCATATTCAAAATGACTACGGATGAGAGATTTGTACAAAAGCAACAATATTTTTGGATCAGCACCCCAGGAGGTTCTACACAAAGATTTCAACATATTGAAAACTCTGTTAGCTCTTGAACTTACCAATTCAACATATTTTTTCCAAGAAAAATTATGAGTAAAAGTGACTCCTAAAAACTTAGCTTCATGAAAAATAGGAATAGAAACTTGATTGTAACACACAACAGGACTGAAGTTGCTAGCTTTGCCAAAGACCACTAGTTTAGACTTATGTGCATTTATATCTAGATTTAAATAAGAAAAGTATGTATATAATCCATCTAAAGCCTTATTTAGACTATTTGCTATATTTATTAAATTTTTTCCAGACAAATACACAACCAAATCGTCAGCAAATTGAAGATTTTTGACCTCAGAACCTAGAATCAAATTCAAACGACGAATATACAGAATGAATATTAATGGAGAAAGTATTCCTCCTTGACAAACTCCAATAGAAGCTAATCTTGGCCCATATAATTTACCATTATACTTAACATAAACTTTCCTTTCAGTTAAAAATTCATGGACCCAGTGAACTATTTTGTTTGGAATTCCTATGAGAAGCAATTCAGAACAAAGTACATCAATATTGACACTATTAAAAGCTCCAGCAACATCAAAAAATACCGACATTAAACAATCCTTATTAATGTAACTATTTTGGATATCAAGCTGTAACTGACAAATACTTTCACGAGCCGATGTTCCCCTACGAAAACCAAATTGATTAGTAGGTAAAATATTGTTTTGTTCTATGTAAAATTCCAACCTTTGTTTTATTAATTGTTCAAATATTTTACCAACACAAGATGTTAATGCAATAGGACGATAGGAATCAGGATTTGACCGAATTTTATCAGGCTTCAAAATAGGTATCAAGCAGTCTGACTTCCAAGGGTGAGGTATGTCATTGTTCAACCACAGGTTATTCAATATCTTGAGAAAAGTGTGCAAACCTCTATCACTAAGCTTTTTCAACATAATATAAGGAATACCATCCAGTCCAAAAGCACTATCTTTTCTAGAATAGACAGCAGCCATCTCCTGTATTAAAAATGGTTTTATTAAGAAGTTATTTATAGAATTTGTCTCACTGACAAGAGGAAAACTTGATTTACTATTTACATAGTCTGGGGTATATTTTTGCAGAAAATCTTGAATCCAACTATCATCATTATTTTTGCAAGAATATGTTTTATTAAATTTCCGCATGTATTTCCAGATTCTCGACAGAGGTGTACATCGATTAAAAGAGCTGCAAAGTTCAACCCAACTGTTTGATCTTTCTGTTTTCAATGTAAGTTTTTTGAGGGCTTGTAATCTTTTGAACTGTATAAATGTGTCATCAGAGGGATTGTTTTTGAAATTAATATAAGCCAGCTTAGATTTTTCAACTGCTTCTGAGCATTTTTTATTCCACCAAGGAAGAGCAGGGGATTTAACCAACTTCCTATGAGATGAGTTATTCAAAGAAGAATTAGCATGAAAAGAAACTGGTGTATTACAAATAGGAAGACATTTGTCAATTGCAGCATGCAAAATTTTGCAGAACGCAGAATAAGTTTCCAATGGAGCAAAGTTTTGGTCCTGAAAATTTGATAATTCTAAATCTACACTTTGTTCATATATATTCCAATCAACCAATTTAAAGTTAGGATATATGGGCAAGTTATGTGTGTTGCTATTAGTGTTTCCTAAACTAAAATTATTTACAAAAACTTTAATAATTACAGGAAGATGGTAGCTGCCAAGTGGATCATTATGTACAGACCAATCACAAGAAAGTGACAATGATGAGGACACCAAGGACAAATCTAAAGCATTTGGACGCCACATCAAAGAACCAACTGTTGTCACTTCACCACTATTTAATAAAGTTAAATCATTATCATCAATAATTTCCAAAATATCCCTACCTCTTGAATTTGTAGAATTACATCCCCATGATGTGTGATGGGCATTGAAATCACCAGCAAATATCATCGGTTCAGGCACTGATTTGATTAAAGATTCAAATTTATGTTTGTTAAAAGAAGGAGTGCAATTTGTTGGACAATAAAAACTTACAATACTTATTTCTGTATTATTTACAGTTATTCTTACACAAATATTTTGTAAGGAATTGTCAGCATATGTATTTATGTTTCTATAATCTATACTATTATGAATTAAAATAGCTACGCCATTATGTTTGTTACCAATATCATTTCTTTCTATTCTGTATCCTCTAATTTTAAAATGTTTAATAGGTGTCAACCAAGTTTCTGATATCATTGCTACATGTATGTTATGGTCATAAAGAAATCTAGTTAATAAAAGCTTATTACTTAAAATACTTTGTGCATTCCAATGTATGATATTAAGATCCATTGCTATGAGAGGAAGTACTATGTCTGAATGTGTGCTGAAGAATTTCTTTTATAGATGTAGAATTTATGGGTTTATCTTTTTGGCTTACTATAATTTTTGTTATTGCGTTTGTTAGAGTATTCATGAAAAAATCTGATTTAGATAAGTTCATAATTTGAGTTTCAATATTTTTGTGAGTTATTTGTGGAAATGAATTTTCATTGAATAAATCTGAATACTTGACGGCTCTGGATTTAATTTTACTTTCCTCAATTTTTTGTTTTTTTTGTGGACAAGTGTTTGAAATAGCGACATGATTACCACCACAGTTGGCGCATTTCGCGTTTTTAGGGTCTTCTTTGCATATCTTAAAACTATGATTGTATGTACATACAGAACATACTAGATCATTTTTACAGTATTTTGCAATATGCCCAAACTTCATGCATTGAAGGCACTGTTTTACAGGAGGAACGTATACGCTTACCTCATGTCTCCAAGAGTCAAGATATACATACTGAGGCAACTCTGTGGACGCAAAAGTCACCGCCACAGTTTGAGTGTGTACGTTACCCCAGCAAGAAAGTATCTCCTAGAGTTAAATGAGTGGAACGTATAGTTGGTGCCTTATCTGGTGTAAATGTGCCCCCAAATAAAAAATGTGTGCCCCCTGTCGTTTTGGAATAAAACGGAAAAAACGATTCTTGCTGGGGTAACGTTTTTCTAGCAGGAAAATTCTAAACGAATGATCGGAGAGAGAAAAATTGTGCATGGCCAGAGAGCTTACATGTGTGCCAAAATGTGCCCCCAAAAATAAAATCTGTGCCCCTTCACATTTACGAGATATTGCATTTCCTGCTGGAGTAACGTTTTGATGAATCGTATATCTCTAAAACCATTGCATGTGCCCATGTAGAATAAACATACACGAGTAGCTCTTAATGTGTGCCCCTATGTGCCCCAAATTAGATTTAAGAAAATATTTATAGTTTTCAAGTTATCGCGGTTTTATGAAAACCCGAAAAAACATCGCAGCGCCTAAATGAGACAAGGTATAAGTTCGCTGAAAACTGTATTCGGTCCTTCTTGACGCTAATAATAACCATACAAAGTTTCAAAACTGTTCATGCATGCGTTTTTGAATAATCTTGCTAAAAGTCAAAACGATGGTGTCATAATTTTGACGGCAAAATACAAGGAATCGGCTCATTCCCAGATGTGTAGGTGTAAACCAAAATCTTGTGCCTTTAGTCAAGAATATATGGTGAAAATACTCAGCTTGGAATGTTTCGCATTATGTAAATATTAACAAAAAACCAAAATATGTAATCAACGGCTGGTTATCCGACCAAATTTGAATGACTACTAAAAAGCGACGGATTCATACATATCAATGACCTTCTTTACTTTACTCACTAACCGGTTCACACGTGTTGTGCCTGAGTACACTGAAGTAGAAAAGTAATAAGTAATAAAATAAAGTTGTTATTGGATTATATTCTACTAGCTGTTTCTATGACCTTATAAATGATTAAGTTTGTTATAAATAGTAGCCTAAATGCTATTCCAAGGTAAGCTATCTTATCCATTCTAAATTGCATTAAAATACATCCAGTAATTTATGTGTGAACGAAAAATATACATCCAGATATTTGATATTTGCCAGGTCTTTGAGCCAAAATTTGATGGTCCCGATATTTAAAAAAAATATGGGCAGTTCATGAAATGTGTGATGAATACCAACTTTATAAAGAGGAAGCTCTTTTTTGTATATAAATAAAAAGCCCGAATTTGTCTTTTTATATGTATTTATATATATATATATTGATGAGTAACAGTTAGTTTTTCATCATTACGGGAATCCTCCAACCAGCCCATGAAATTAAAATTTCTTGCGTTTTTTGCAATTTGCAGGCCAGTGCTAGGTTGTATGTTGATTACAACATTGTTCGCGGCTGTAAGACGTATGTAGTTACAGAATTATAATCATCAAAATCACCAATACAACCTTCCAAGTTCATAAAGGCGTAGGAGCATTCCCCTCAACCAAATAAATTTTGGTACCTACAGTTTTGAGAGCTGTAATTAGTGTATACCTATAGTCAACCGCACTATGATCAGTGTTGCAACAACGTGTTTCCATTTTGTATGTCGGATTACGTACCTATGAGGGATGAGGTGATAATATTGTTACGTATATGGGATAAATATGTTTATTTATAGCCCAATACCATCAGATAATTTGTGCACATTCGATGTTTACAGTTATATCTTTATGCGGTTTACTATACTAACACATTGAACACTAACACATTGAATTTTGAACACACTATATGAATATGTATAAGCAAATTACTCGTAAGAAAATTATTTATCTGTGATTTCCAATTTAACATTTTTTTTTTACAAAATATTATACTTACTTATACTTAATACTGATCTGTGATTTTTTGTGATGCGAATTTACTAATTATATGTTAGACAGATGAAAAACTGATCTGTGATTTAAATAATAATGTGACTACTTACACAACGTGCAAAAAAAAATTCTAATATTTATAGGTAGGAAATTTGATCTGTGATTTGATGCAATAATTACTTTAAGAATTAAAACAATAATTTCCACATCAACAAGCTGTTTCATTATAGTCACAAGATCCATTTAATATATTTTTTAAGTAGCCCCCAAAACTTTTGAACGCGAATGTATGACAACAGCTTAGGTATAATACGTCCAATAAAGAAGGTCATCGATTTGTATGGATCAGTTGCTTTTTATTAGTCATTCAAATTTGGTCGGATAACCAGCCGTTGATTACATATTTTGGTATTTTGTTATTATTTACATAATGCGAAACATTCCAAGCTGAATATTTTCACTATATATTTTTGACTAAAGGCACAAGATTTTGGTTTACACCTACATATCTGGGATTGAGCCGATTCCTTGTATTTTGCCGTCAAAATTATGACACCATCGTTTTGACTTTTAGCAAGATTATTCAAAAACGCATGCATGTACAGTTTTGAAACTTTGTATGGTTATTATTAGCGTCAAGAAGGACCGAATACAGTTTTCAGCGAACTTATACCTTGTCTCATTTAGGCGCTGCGATGTTTTTTCGGGTTTTCATAAAACCGCGATAACTTGAAAACTATAAATATTTTCTTAAATCTAATTTGGGGCACATAGGGGCACACATTAAGAGCTACTCGTGTATGTTTATTCTACATGGGCACATGCAATGGTTTTAGAGATTTACGATTCATCAAAACGTTACTCCAGCAGGAAATGCAATATCTCGTAAATGTGAAGGGGCACAGATTTTATTTTTTGGGGCACATTTTGGCACACATGTAAGCTCTCTGGCCATGCACAATTTTTCTCTCTCCGATCATTCGTTTAGAATTTTCCTGCTAGAAAAACGTTACCCCAGCAAGAATCGTTTTTTCCGTTTTATTCCAAAACGACAGGGGGCACACATTTTTTATTTGGGGGCACATTTACACCAGATAAGGCACCAACTATACGTTCCACTCATTTAACTCTAGGAGATACTTTCTTGCTGGGGTAACGTACACAGTTTGAGTGGGCTGATACGTGACCGCACCACCGGCACTCTGACTCTGCACTCGACGCATGAAGCGCCTCACCTGAATTACATTTCTGGAACTACCAATAAGCGCACATATTCTTTTATTAGATAGGTCTGTAGGGACCGATGTAAGAACACCAGTAACCTCGGTGTTGACAGCAGGTATTGTCGCTTTGAAGCCCATTTCGTCTAAAAGTTTTTTATTTTGTAAGAAAACATTGGCATTATTGGAAAGATCGAAAGTGATACCAATTTTATATTTATTTATTGACCTCAGGTGTAGTATCCCAGTCACGCAGTATTTCCGTATGGCATGGGATATGGCCAGCCTATCCTTGTCTGTAAATGTTTTGTTCTCAGTTTGATGAGATAAGAACACGATGTATTCAGATTTTTTACTGTTTTCAGGGTACTTTCTTGAGTACCCTGGGACTTTAAATATGTTATATTTATTGTTGGAGTCTTCATCAGAGTCAGAAAAAGAATCCCTATCTGATGCTCGTTCGTCAGGGGGCTCCTCTTTTTTCCGCTTCTTGTTTCCCATCTTCAAAAAACTATTTACAATTATTCACAATACCTAACTATAAAGTTTAAATATCTAATTATTCCGAAAATATACAAGATTAACTATTTAATTTAAAAACAATTTCAATTTTGGCGCCTTGTTCGTACGTTTCCCGCGCATTTTCTTGATTCATTCATTTGATTGACGTAGAAAGGCAGTGTTGCCAGATGATGATCTAGCATTCTCCCCAAATCTCACCCGAAATCCCCCCAAAATTTTAGTGTTTTGCACAGACATATAAATAGTAGCAGACCAAACATTCGCTAAAATTTGCGTAGCCATTACGCACACCTAGGGAATGCCGTGTTTATATATTTTTGAAATATGTCTTTTTGTTAAGAGACATTTTAATTTATTTGAAAAGAGCACTGACAGGCCAAATAGCCGAACACGGCATAAAGATAGACTTCGGCTACCGCCAATAAAACTAAAATTATTTAAGAAAAATGTATACTGCATGTCGATTATTATTTACAATCATTTGCCCAATTGTTTTCAAGACCTACCGCTGACAATGTTTAAAAAAAGACTATTTAATCTATTACTATATAAAAGCTATTATACCGTTAAGGACTATTTAGAAGACAAGTCAATAGAGTCTGAAATTTGTAAGCTAGACAAATTAACATTACTGACATTGTGAATACATTTGCACGCCATGTTATGGCAGGATATGCTGAAACAAAATTACTGTAACACCTTATGTACCATATTCTAGCAAATAAATATTTTGATTTTGATTTGATTTGATGATATCATTACAGGGCCGAATTAGGACTGGTTGCCAGTATTATCTAACGATATTCTGAAAATCCGTGAAAATCTATATTCTCTGGGTGCATGAAATATAGATTACTCATCAATAGTCTTAACGAATAGAACCACCCTCTATTCCCGTGGTTATTGTTAAAGGTGACTAAGGGAATATTTTAAGAGGACGATGGGCAGCAGTCCACTCTTTATCTTTTGACGGTGTTTACAAACCATTGACGGGCGTCAGTATCAGCTAGAAAAACTGGCACTGCAGTCATTAACCCGCATGCCATGTTTTGTAGAACCGAGAGTCAAGGTATTAGTATGCCTGAAAGCTAGTTTAGGAATAAATCAGGATGTTTGAAATAAAAGTAATGTATGTAATTCAAAATTCAAGCATTTATTTCAAATAAACCATTTATAGGCACTTTTTAATTGTCAAGGTCGGTCTGTCCAAAAAGTTGAAGCTATTTGCACGTTCCAAAGCGTAGATCTTTATGGAGAAGAACGTGCAAGAAACTCCAGGGACACTCTTCTATCTTACACTCTCATAATGCTTACATATGGAGTAAATTCGGTAAACAGTGTAGGAATTGCTCCGGGACGTAATGTTGTTCAAAAAGCGCTGGGATCGATCAAGTGATTCTCAAAATGCTTTGAACAAAGTACACTTGAAGGTCTTGGTTGCCAATCCTGGAGTTTCAGGTTTTTAATCCAGGCATTCCGTAAACTTTCATCCTTTGCGAAACCTGGAAAAATATTAGTATGCTCAATTATTGCCTGCTGAATGAAAATTCATCGTTATGTGAGTAGCCTATACTGTATTTATACATATGCCTATGTTCATGTTCTCCATAACACAGACACTGGGTAACATAATATTGATTTTATAATTTATTTTTAATATTAGCATGACATGTGTACATACACTGAAACTACTACAGGTATTTTGGAATTGTATCACCAAAAAAGAATAAAACATCATACATTAAACTGCGGCTTTATTTGATAATTCAATGGAAATAAATATTTTACATAAATACATACAACAAATGCAATTTACTAAAAGTTTCGTCTTTGTTGCCTAATTCGTCCCTGACTAATTGAACAGGTACTTGAGCTGTCACTTGATGCCACTTTCTGACTATTTTGTCCTTGTTATGGTTTATTTCTTTAGTTGTAGGCTAACGGTACAGACAAATCGCATCTTTGTTAAAAACTGTATGTAAAATACGAATAAACAGTATGGAAACATTTGAATTTAGTAAAGAAAGCACTAAGATTTCCCAAAACTTACCGATGAAAGGTCAATCCAGGTGTTTTGTGGTAGCTAGCACTGTCACAGCGATACGCACAGCACTTCACCATATTATTTTACCGTCCTCGTGTGTTTTATGTCCCAAACAAGTAATATTTTATCAATTTTAAACGCGATTGAAAAACATTTGATGCTTATCAATATGGCAGACAAGCTACGCGTCAAATTTTGTCTATGTATGAGTCAGTGTGACAACACGTGACAGAACGAGACATGCTTATGAATTGTCACTTAGAAAAAAAAGGATAAAGAATCATACCATATAAAAAAATATATCTACGTATTAATGTTTGGTCTGCTACTATTTATATGTCTGTGGTGTTTTGAGAAAAAACCCCCAGTAATTGGAAAAATATTTATTTATTAAAAAAAAATATATAATAATTCAGCAATAGCTTCCATGACTGGATCAGCATCTCCACTTGCGTCGTCTGCAGTTTCGTCGTACATTTTCTCCGAGTTAAATCTCTTGAGCATCTTTGAAGTTGGTTAATTAACACATCCTTCCGGCATTGAATATCTCATTCTCAAAATGGATTCGGCCGTGTTGATGGCTAATCTGAGCCGAGTTCCGTTCCGTTCAGTCGCGGTCGGTCGCTCGGTCAGATACTTAAACAGGTTTTTGCCGCCACCAACCGCCATTGAGTGTACAACGTTGATAAAAAGCAGTGAGTGGTACTCCTATGTGGTCTTTCAAGGCGCAGATGCCTTGTTGAAGATAATGGCACTGTCAAAACAATACTATGTAAGAAGGTATAGAAAGGAGTGGGAAAGTGACCCCATATTATAGTACGTTCATCGTCGTGCGCCGCCGATCAAACTGTGCGTGTTTATGTGCTAAATTAAGTAGTGAGTGGTTTGGTCGCGTTCAGTTATAAAACTATTTCAAAAAATCCTCCAATTACCTCCAAGCCAATTTTTTTCCCCCCGCAGAACCCCCCAAAGGATTTGTCCCCCCAAAAATCCCCCCGTGGTCTGAAAATACCCCCAAATTTGGGGGGAATCCCCCCCATCTGGCAACAGTGTAGAAAGGACGCGAGCGAATACTTTTTTTTAATACACGGACATGAGGCAAAGGCGCCACTACTCAGCCTAGTATTTTCATTCTCATCTCAAATAAAACTTGTAAATACCACAGACATATAAATAGTAGGTAAATACCTACTAAAAAACTTACTAAATTGTGCATCTACATTACACAGCGCAAATTCATGAGTCGATGTAAAACATAACAAGACACAATTCAGCGTCACTACCTACCCACTACTTGCCATAGAACAATGTCACTTAGGTTCTCGGAACTCACTTCACTTCACTTGGTCTGATTTTGAGTTCTTGACATGTGAAAAGTCACACTCACTTCGCTTCTCATCTCGCCTGTACAAGTTTCGGTATGACTTTCGAGATGATTTGCGAGATGGCTTTCGAAGTGATTTGAATGACCCGTTATGTTATATGCCACCCATCCACAGACCAACCTCGGCAAACGTTCCTTAACCTTGAAGATCGACGAGTTCGGCTGTTATAGTTTAGGCACATTGAAGCATAACCCCAAAAATACACCACTTAAGTTAGTAAAACAGTTTACCTATGTATGCAGTTTACAACTCTCCTCCAAGTAAACTCGATAATTCAATCGAATAACAATCAGGTCATTTATTTCCATAGCTAAACTAAAATAACTTCACGCAACCCCCGCCTGCACCACAAGTTCAGCGACACGCCCACCGACCCCCACAATGTGAAACGCGGCCTGTTCGGCTGTCATAAGATGAGAAAGCACCCCGAAGCGCTGCGCAAAGGCAGGACCATCGACATGAGCTAATCTCTAGTCTAGATCAGAGATGACAGAGACAAAGTCTACGATGGAGCGAGCTTACCCAGTATTCTGGGTAAGCTCGCTCCATCGTAGACTTTGTTGTTCACTCTAACTTTGAAAAGATTAGGGTTGTAAGCATTCGGAAACACAGAGCCAGGCAAAGAGTTCCACTGCTTTGCTGTGCGCATTATGAAAGACGCTTGGAAGCGCTTAGTGCGAAGATTGTCAGAAGCTAATAAATCTGACTACCGTCTCGCCAATAACTACCGTGTTACCCAGGCAATGGGTTATGGAAGCAGCACGGTCATCATCACCATCAAATCAGCAAATTGCCGTCTACTGCTGAACGTAAGCCTCCCCCAAAGAGCGCCAACCATCCCGGTCTTGAGCAGTCAGCATCCATCCGCTGCCAGCCACCTACTAATAATCGGTCCATCTTGCCGCAGGGCGGCTCCACAGAGCTCCAAGGTAAAATACTGGTATTCAGCTGAAACCTTTGACTGGAAGCCAGCACTAATATCTAGGCAGATAAAGTCTAGGCAGATGATGATGATTACAGATTGAAGAAAGTTTAGATGCATTTTTTTTTAAATGAAATTATAGTTTTGTGCAAATTAACTGAAATAAACACCGATTTTGAGTAGGCTCTTGCTAGAAACTGGAAACTGAGCATACAGAATAATGATATCTTTCTCAATGTCTACTTATAGTTTACAAACTGTACACACATTTGAAGATAAAAATTCTTCCTGAATAACACTTTATAAAGGACTGTTCAAACTGAGACGATTTAATCCTTTGCAAGTCATGCGATGTTTAAACGAACCCATGGACAAGTTAGCACAATCGACGCTAAGTCCCTCACATCCACTGCAGAATCTGCCTCAGTTCGAACAGAGCCAAATTAAACTCCTATCGCCAACGTCAAGAAGATCTCAAATTTACCAATCCCAATTTTCCAGGTCCATAGCTGCAGCAGAAACCTGGTATGTCTCCCTCACGACCCTCGGGGAAGGTTGGCAGAACTACCACCACGCTAACTTTTCACGTTTTTTTAATCTATACTAATATTATAAAGCAGAAGAGTTTGTTTGTTTGTTTGTTTGGTTGAACGCGCTAATCTCAGGAACTACTGGTCCGATTTGAAAAATTCTTTCAGTGTTAGATAGCCCATTTATCGAGGAAGGCTATAGGCTATATATCATCACGCTGTGACAAATAGGAGCGGAGCAGTAATGAAAAATGTTACGCAGACGACGTTGCACGGGTCAGCTAGTAAAATTATAATCATCAAAATCATCAATACAACGCTCTAAGTTCATAAAGCTCTAGGAATGACTTTTTCTGTTTTTTTTTTTTGTTCCTAGGCCTTTATGAACTTGGAGGGTTGTATTAGTGACTTTGATGATTATAATTCTATAACTACATACGTCCTACAGTCGCGAATAATATTTTAATCAACACACAACCTAGCACTGCAAATTGCAAAAAAATGCAAGAAATTTGAATTTCGCGGGTTGGTCTAAAGAATTTTAATAATTTGTACCCAATTTTAGTCCTTGTGCGGAGGACGTTGAGTCTAAAAAGGCCACCAGCCAGCACATCAAACTACCCGAAGCTGTCCGATTTTCCCAATCAACCTTGAACATAATGCTTTGGCGATAAAGATAAAAATGATATTAGACAGATCGTTGCGTGATTAATTTTGATCTTAATAATAGGCTTGTGTCCTGAAAAAATCTATTTAGTCCGTCAATTAGATTATCAAAAAATATTTGATCCGTGTTTTTTCTTTTGTTAGGGGAATCAAAATTGACGAAGTTACGACGCTTTTAAAATTCTCAATACGTCACACCGTCGCATAATTTTAGTGAGTCGTGACGTCACGAGCCTGCACTCCCGAGTTTTGATGCGTTTTATCTTTGTCAATATTCATTGATTTACAAAAACAAAAAGTACGTGTCCATTATTTTAATAGTACTCTAACTGACGGACTAAATAGTTTTGCTATTTGTGGATGATGGAATCTAGCCTCTAAAGTGGAATTTTATGCTGTCGCTCCATGTTTAATACCGGTATTCAGCTGCCTTTAAGGTTCTCTAGTAAAGTACAACTGTTCATTATTTCTTGTTCGGCTATCTACGAAGGGATATTAGGTAAAGGTTAATGTAATTTATTGTAAGTTTATTTGGCGCCTACCTTAGGCCCTGTGGCTTGGCAGTTTCTGGATGTAATGTGTGGGTGCTGCACCAATCCAGCGACCATCGATCAATGACATTCCTTCTTCTTTCAAGTTTTCTTTTTTAAAACGTTGCCTCTAACTAGTATTTCTTCTATATCGTGGGAATCGCATTTACAAACATACAATCTCACATACACAAACAGTCAGACCCGGAACAACTATCTGTAGGCCATACAAATATTTGTACCGGGCGGGAAACGAACCCGCGACACGCAGCGCAGCAGACCGAAATCGATCGATTATAGTGAATGTCGATCGACGTCGACTGACCCCATTCAAACATTTCCGTGACTACCACGTGACGAGACCACCGACGCCAATCGCTTCCATGTTTGGTAAATAATTTGTACCTACTCAATTGGTACACTATATTATAAAACAAAGTAATAAATAAATAGGTAAATAAATAAAGTCCTCCGCCGCGTCTGTCTGTTCGCGATTCAAAAACTTCTGCACCGATTTTCAAGCTGTTTTCACCGATGGATAGAGTGATTCCAGAAAAAGGTTGTAGTTTATAATTTGTCAAGTAAGCGAAGCCGCGGGCTTCAGCTAGTTGGTGCTAATTACTAACTCACTGCTGTTTTATTTCTCTGCCTGCGTCTGTGTTTCCGAACGCTTACAACCCTAATCTCTTCAAAGTTAGACTGAACAGGCTACTTCTGGGTAAGCTCGCTCCATCGTAGACGTTGTCTCTGTCATCTCTGAGCTAGACTAAAGCCTCGTATCCACTAGGCAACATTTGACGCGCAACACGTTACGCTATACATGATAACGTTGCATCGGACGTTGCACAACAACGAACGATGTTGCCAGCAGTCGTACAACATTGAAAATATTACTAAACAAAAGTACCTACCTCGTTTCCGTTCAAAATTATGAGCGACAAGTTGCGCATCATGTCGCGCGTCAAATGTTGCCAAGTGGAAACTAGGCTTAAAGAGTAAACCCATCTCAAGTAAAGAAAAAAGTACTCGAACAAAAAATACCTGTACTTTGGTAATTTTCGAGAAAATCGAATTTGAAGGTGGTACCGCGGTAGTCACAATGTTTTCAGCAGGATAGCAATAAAACCAAAGCACATTTTTAGTCAACTTTATTGTATTAAAACAAATATTTACATGAAACTCCCCCTCTCGCGGTCGCAAACATAATATAATTCATCACAACCGCCATCGGTACGCTGAAGACATACCATACGTAAGGTTATCAACTAAATAAACTATCAACTCCTCAACGAATATTTACTATCCCATGCCAAAGAAACGGAAACAACATTCATTTTCAATGAATTTCGATTGGCACATGCTATATAATTATTTATTTATAAATTTCACGATATGTTACTATTTTATATAAAACGTTTATTTACATTTTGTTATAAACAACTAAGTCGGGGTGTCTGTAAGTTAGCAACTGTGGGGTCGACAGTAGTTTGGTACAGTTGCTGCGTTTTGACTTGGCAATAGCAATAATGGCATTTTCTTCCACTTTGTACCGACTTTCCTTAGTGAAAAATCATGAGGATTACGACAGTAATATCGTGAAGAAACTTTGTGTCTTTATTCCGGTGTTGACATTAAAGTGGAAGCGCCAGGGTAGCCCGCGAAATTTAAATATTTTAATGTTTTTTGCAATTTGCCGATCAGTTCGAAGCTGTATGTTAAACAAAATACAATTCGCGGCCGTAACGCATATTTATCTAAAGAATAATACCCATTTTAATTATCAATATAACCTTCTAAGTTCATACAACTCGATTGAATGACTTTTTCACGAAATAACATTCAATCGAGTTGTATGAACTTAAAGAGTTATATTGATAATTCAAATGGTTATAATCCTTTAGATAAATGCTCTTTACAATCGCGAACCGTATTTTGTTTAACATACAGCTTCACACTGACCGGCAAATTGCAAAAAACATAAAAATATTTGAATTTCGCGGGCTACCCTGGAGCTTCCACCGAGCGTATTTCACCAATGAAAATGATCGCGATCAAGCTGCGTTGAAGAGTTGTCAGTGTCAATATTCCTGACAGGCCGTAAACGTAGTTCATATACTGATCGCGTTCAGTTTCATATTGATGAAATCCGCCCTTAGAATATCAACAAATGGGAGGTGCAATGACCGCTATTGTCACAACAACACGCAACAACTATAGGGAACGTGCACGGCTTTGACTATGCCATCTATCGTTGTAATTTCGAAACTTTTAACGTTTAGAATACTTGACGCTTCTGTGCTGCCATCTATAGTTCTTGCTCCTAGAATGTGCCATCTAGCGTTCGAAACTTAAGGAGGAAGCTCCAGAGTAGCCCGCGAAATTCAAATATTTTTATGTTTTTTGCAATTTGCCGGTCAGTGTGAAGCTGTATGTTGAACAGAATACGGTTAGCGATCTTAAAGAGCATCTAAAGGATTATAACCATTTGAATCATCAATATAACCCTCTAAGTTCATAGAACTCGATTGAAAGTTATTTCGTGGAAAAGTCATTCAATCGAGTTGTATGAACTTAGAGGGTTATATTGGTAATTGAAATGGGTATAATTCTTTAGATAAATATGCGTTACGGCCGCGAATCATATTTTGTTCAACATACAGCTTCACACTGACCAGCAAAATGCAAAAAAACATAAAAATATTTGAATTTCGCGGGCTACCCTGGCGCCTCCACCTTAAAAAAAGTATACTTGACAATGACACTTAGAGCTGCTAGCTGTTCCTGCATGTTCCCTAGCTGGTTACCGAGAGTGCAAAGTTCAATATCGTGAGATTCAAGTACAAAAGTTGGTTATACTGAGAGAGACGGAGGCAGTCACTTGTTAAATTTATTTATTGCTAACTTACCCTAGACACTAGTTACTATACAGTGGGGAGGCACACTGCACAATTGTATGAAGCTCGATGACACTTCCACTGGCGAGGAAGTGTAAAAGAAAAAGTATTATTTTAGCAAGTGGATATGTCGGCTTTTGAAAAATCATCTTTATTTACTACAGAACAAAGTATAATCGCGTCTGCATTCCAAGTCGTGTCAGTGCGCCTGCCCCCTTTACATAAGGATCCCTAATTTTGAGCATAATCGACTAAAATTTTGAACACACGAAGACTTATTTAAAAAAAGAAATAAAATGCAAAAAATAAAACAATATTAGATTTACCCAACATGATTGACAACTATACATTAATTTCGGCATCCAGATTGATAACAAAAATAAAATTTTAAAATGACAGGATTTAAGTACATGATTTTTTATACAGTGCAAGGCAACAAGTGATAGAATACGTTTCGAGACTAAAAGTGAGAAAAATAAAACCTGCTTTGTGCATCGTTTAAATCTATAATTACAAGAAATTATTACTCTGATACTTACTATTCAATTTGTTATTTTATCTTATTGCTTTATTTAACCTATACCATGTTTGTAAATAGTAAAAACCATAAGAATGTGGGATGCGCGCGCGCACCGGACCGGACGTCCGACGTCGGGCTGCGGGCGCGGTTGGACCTTGTCGTCTACAATAAATGCTAAATTTATCATATTTTGCTTATTCCTCAAATATTCGTAGATTTAGCACATGTTTATGTGGCAATCATTGTTTTTGGTTATCTATAAATTACACTGAAATTTTTGTTGCGACTTTTCGTGAAGTCGCATGATGCTGGGACCGTTTTTCACATTTACAGCAATCAACCAGTTTTGAAACCATCTGAAGCCCAGCTCTCGATTCAATATAATAACAAGATTACTGTAATAAACACAACGCATAATGTTTTAACACAAGTATAGACAACGATGTTCGTCAAAAATAACAATTACAAGTAACGATATTCATGATTTCAAATAACGATAGGAAAACAAGTTTTTTAATAAATTAAACTATCAACCTATAGGACACTTGTTAACAGAAATTGAGCCTATGATTTATAAAATATATTTGTTAGATCGAGTCTGTATTATCGTTGTTTAAACCATGACAGAGGCAATCGTTACTTTCGAGTTATTATTTCAATATATCATGGAGATAGATCGGGATGAAATAAGATAATTACAATACAATTGCATCACTGCAATATCGAGAGGTTACATTTGAACGTGTCACACATAAGGCAGGATCACTGTTTATGGCCAAAAAAATAATTAAAGTAATCTATAAAAAAAATTAAAAAACCTTTAGTGTGGCGTAAATACTTTACGGAAGGTAATCAGGTTAGTAATAACAATACTACATGTTTTCTATAACGTATACATGTCATATTTTCAAAATGTGTACTCGTTTTAATAATACGAACGAAATACTTTAATTACGGCGCGTTACGTCCATTCTAACTTGAGCCGCCTCGCGTCCCTGTAACCGCTGTAGTCCTGCTTTGGCCGTCGGAGATTGAACTCTGTCTCTTGTAGTTACGTACGGCTTTCGCTTGCGCTTACACACACACTCGGACCAAATAGAATATCTAAACCATAAGCTCGGTGTGCCCTTAACTTTTTGTTGGTAGGGCAGTGATGTTTTGAGTCTCTAACGATTTATTAATTTCTGTAAATCAAACCCTTTAAGTTTGCCTGTAGTGTGAAACGAAATACGGAACACTAATATAAGAGGTCAACTTGCTTTTCGCCATTTTCCAATTTTTTTATAACAATAAAAGCGTAAACTACTATACTTCGACACGAGGTTAAATTACCAAGATAACAAAGTACCAATGTTAAACAGAGAGCACCTACAATTAATACAAAAATAATTTATCTTTCTACCCAAAAATATCGTATTCCATCCTTCTCATGACTTGTGACGTCATTCGGCTGGCACCACATAACTTACAAACCAGCTTGTAACCTAGTTCCCTTAAACCATATTCACATTACCAGGTCTCGCTAATGGCCTAATGGCTAAATGAAAAATGTTTGATAGTACCACAGCAAAATGTCGCACCGGCAACAACTTTTACAGACACCATAATCAAAACTTATACACAAACGAAACGTGGCCTGTTTCTCACAAACCTGTTTCCTCACATGAGGGTTTCCTGAAATGTACAGCATCAGATGGCAGCACTGAGGCGTCAGGTCCTGCCACCTGACTATTCTATATTTTTATATGGCAAACAAAGCCGATGTCGACTATTCTGCCAATGTCCAAAGTAGATTGGAAAAGCAAGTGTGTTAGTAAGAAAATCAATGAGCTGTAGTTTTTTTTTTTTTTTTTATATTTATGGCAACTGAGCCGGTTCCGACTATTCTGCCAGTGTCACGTGGTGACGGTAGCAGAGCTGTAGTTGTAACCTATCTAGATTCCTGCCACCTGTCAAAACGCTAATATTTTCTGACATCTGTCAAATTGACATCAACGTCATGTTTACGTCAAAGCCACTTTTTCAAGGAAGTGGACCTCTCGCCTATGTGTTGCCAATTGGTGACGTAATTTTTCCTGGAAACCCTCATTCTGAAATTCAGCTCAGCACATATTGTGAATGTCTGATTTTTTTAACCATTCAAAATTATTCCCGACAAATAGAAGATGTTTTCAACACATTTTCGAGATAATGCGAACTGAACAGATAATTTTCATGAGTTGATTTTTTCATCAATCATGACTTTCATATCAAATGAGTAGAAAAATGTAGGTAATACTTAAATCAGGTGCTTTCTCGTATGAGTAATGGTGTTTCCAGTTGATGTCGGCGCGCGGGAGTACTGTGGTCGGAACATTCTTTGATAGTAGTGACTAGAGTCCGACTGGTACAAGAAATGTTCGCTACATTTCTTTGGCACTTCTTACTGGCTCTTCTAAAGTTTGGCTGGCTCCATTTTGCGAGAACTTGCACGTTCAACTTTTTCCACACCGACTGTATTTTCATTGCTTTGCAGTAAGGCCGATTAAAAGATATTAGTTTGCATGGTTTTATGATGTTTACCGTAATGTCACGAGACTGTTGGTACATTCAGGTTTATACAGTATTAACCCACTGTTAATATGGTAATAAGTAAAATTAAACTGTCATAATGGTCTAAAATTATACAGTAGAATGTAATACCTACTGATCCATACCGCGTGAATTGGATTTTATGCTATAAGTCATATACCATGAAACGCTATCTCGTTGACTTCATACCATGTTCCCGCAGCTCCAGACTGACACGAGTCCCTTGCGTCAGTCCCAGTCGGACTCACAAACCGGACAGGTCCGTAACACTAAATTAAGGCTACTTTAAAATTTATCTACATTACATCCCTCACCGCCACGCGCGGAAGTGGGAGCCTGGGGCGCGGGCGCGCGGGGCCCGGGCGCGCGGGGCCCGGGGGCCCGGCTCGGGCGGGTATCACAACAGCTTGTGCTTGCCGTTGGGCGTGGGCGAGGTGGGCGTGGGGGGGCCCAGCGCGCGCTCGGCGGCCACGGCGGCGGCGTGCTCCATGCCCTTCTCGATGCACGTCTGGTACATGGGCTTCATTAGCTGCGGAGGAACACACGTCTTTACTATTTGCACCTTAATACAATGACATAAAAGTTACAAAATACGAGCTAGAAATTATCTACAGCAGGACACTAGGCAAGAATAAAAATATAAACGCTTAGATTGAGCCCTGGACTCGCAAATTTTGCAACCGCCAACAAAACGGACTAAACATTGGTAATAATGCAATTTTTTTGCCACAATTCGGTATATAAAAATGCAACAGATTAACAGTCCTCTCAGCAAGAACACAATAATCTTACTAGTATGAAATCCCATAGAGTTACACTGAGTTCATGTATTGCATACAGAGGGCACAGACTTAGCAGCAGGGACCGAAAACCTTTATAAATTACGGTACAGGTATCGAAGAATTTTGGTTATTTTTACGACCTAGGTTACCGCTATCTGGGTAACCAGACAGAAGAAAAATGTTACCTCTGATTGAGGTTACAGTCTTAATACCGGTTACCTAAAAATGACCTTGATTACGAGAAAGAACCAGAATATTGCAATGCAGATAATTTGTATTTCTTGGCATAGTAAACATTACCAGGCAAATCGTCGTGATGTGCGGATCCGTGTATTTGGTTGGTTCACCTTTTTGCGGAGTATTTATTGACAAACAAATTGTGAAATGGCAGACAACGGTAAGAATTTTGGTATTTACATCAGGTCTGTGATGTATGCTCATTGTATTTTATTATGCCTTTTAATTTAAGTTCTCCTATGTTATCTTAAAACGGTATTTCATTTACATGTAAAGTTTTCATTAACTAGGTACCTACATACAGGGTTTTCATCTAATTTAAACAAATTAAATTTTCAAATTGTATTGTTTTCTTTATCACTCGAGAAAACACACGAATAAAAAACACATTAGCACCTACGTTTTTAAAATTAATGTGTAGGTAGCTAACTAGCTACCGCTACTCGAGGAATGGGCCCATTCGCGGCCATTCCGAATGGCTACGCAATGGCCGGCGCATGCCTGCACATGGATTTTTGAGCGAGTGGGAAGAGCTTAGCAATGGCGTCTACCCGTGCGTGAGAGTGATCAGCGATACACGCCGCCCGTCGCCCATTGCCCTCAAGCGCATTTAGAGTACTTTTATAATGAAAATCAAAAAAATAGTAGCTATTCAAAAAATAAAAATAAATAGTAGGTATTGTTCTAACAAATGTTGAAGAAAATTTTGGTATAAATATTACGTGAAAACGATGGACAACTTCAGAAATATCGCAGCATGTTTCGAAGCTTTTTCGGTCAATAATTGAATTAGGTCCAGATATTTTTTCATTACATAAAAGGCATTAAAGAAAATGATTAAATATTCTATGATTACTTATTGCAGTAGATATATATGTGTTATGAAAACAAATATTGTGATAGTCTTTATTCAACAAAATCTACAAATTAGAGCCCTCGAATCAGGTCTCCGTGCGTTATTGTCAAAATATGCCTCGGGAGTCGGGAGAATGATGATTACTAAATAAATAAAAAAGTTATCTTAAATTCGCTTTACGACTATTGTTTATTTAACCGACTTCAAAAAGAAGGAGGTTATCAATTCGACTGTATGTTTTTTTTTGTATGTTTGTTAAGCGATTACTCCCCCATTTGTAAACCGATTTAAAAAAATCTTTTTTTATTACAAAGAATATACTCCTGAGGTGGTCCCTTTTAGTCAAAATTTAGTCATATTTGGTCAAAATCTGATGCTGATCATCGGAGATATACAAGGGAACTCTTCAATAATAGACGGCAAATCTGTCGTGATTGCTGCAATCGGTTGGATGTTTATTGTTTATACAACATCATGACGTAACATCACGCCATGGCGTGAGTTTCAGAAGTCGGTGACAAAAAAACTGAATAAAACAAACAAAGTCACCGACTTCTGATGCTAAAGTTATTTTTCACTTCTTTGTGTTATTGAAGTCGGTTCTATTTTTTAACAAATACCTACCTAATTATTATTGTAACAGGTTAAAAGGAACGCTGACCATTGCGCAGCCAATCGGAATCCCCGCGAATGGCCCATTACTCGAGGCGGTAGTAGCTACAAATGAGTAGGTACTAATAAAAGTATTTTTTTACATATGTTAAACGGTTACGCTGTCTCTCCCTGAGCCTTCTACCCGATGATGAGATGTTATGTCCCAATCAATTTTAAACCCATCCAAACATTTCAAATTGATTGGGACATAACATCTCATCATTTTCGTTTTATTTCCTAAAGTAATAACTAATAAATAACCCAGTCACGACCGTGGTGTGCTGGGCACATTTTTTTTTTCACTCTCTCTTACCGAAAAATATAAGGACCAATTAAAAAAAACTAAATATTTTTTTTAAATTAAGTTTAATTTTCTTTCACTTAAAATAGAAAAAAATAAAAACTCCTAACTAAAAAATGGCATCAAAAAATTCGTCCCCATCGCTATCGACTGGAAGTGAGCCCAAAAGACTGGCTGCATTGCCACGTTGTATGGCAATGCTTATCCTCTGTCCAAGGTAAAAGCCAGCTCTTGGGTCACGCGAAGCGTCAACTAAGCGTTTTGCAAGATCTTTAAATAGGACGTGAGCACTCGGACCCCACGGTCCAAGAGTTTCAACCCCAAACGGCTCAAAAATGTAGTTGCCAATAAGGCTACTATATTTCCGCCGTTTGAGGTTTTCAGCAGCCGAAGCCGCAGAACCAGCACAGCACGACGAGCTAGGAAGATGGGATGGCGCAAGAGTATCGACACAAGTAGCGTCCACACTAAAGGCCTACCCATCTTCCATGGAAATAAAGACATACCGTCCGGTCTTTTGCCATCGTCGCGTGCCAGGCCAATGGGTTCTAATACGGCTGGCACGCCGACGGCGACAAGAGCACGTCGGATAATGTCGTTGATATTTGCGTGCCGTGCTATGCGACCCGCACTTCGACTGCATGACAGGCCGTGGTGCCCGAGGCTGTTGACAGCTTCGCCACAGTGGCAGCGATGAGGAGAACAACAGGATTTTCTTTCTAATTTTGATATCAACGTGAATAGTTTGACAAAATTTAAATACAAGAAAACATAATGAACGCCTAAGTAATGCAATAATAATAATTTAATTGATTGAGGAGCGCTTTGGAGTATGCTTTCCAAGAGTATCGCTCCACTTTGCAACTAGCAAATTATTTTGCTAGTAGCGAAGACCTCGCCGATACCCAGTCGATCTTGTACTGTGCGGCTGCAGTGGCATGTCGTGTAGCTCATGTCAAATTTCCTAACAGTGACAGAGTTACACGACCAGCCGTACCAGCTTGGCAGTGCAGGATCGAGCGTCGTATCGGTGAGGCTAGAGCACTCATCGGCAAACTTATCTGCTTCAGGGAGGGCAACACTCGCCGTAGAGTGATGCGCTGTGTGAGGCGGGCGTTTTCGGGGACTGACATCAGTCCTCGGGATTATCTGACCCGCGTCACAGAGCGTATCGACTTCCTGGAGCAGAAAACCTATGCATGGGCAAACCGTATTCGTCGGTAAAAGCGGCGAGTGGAATGATACACTCAGAATCGCACATTCCAAAGCAATGAGTGGTGGGTTTACAGGGCTTGGGAGCGACCGGACCAAGGTGTGACTGATACGCTCCTACCAGATGATGACGCCATGTGTTCATTCTGGCGCAGCATCTGGTCGGTGCCTGTCAGTCATACCGAGGGTGATTGGACTCGGAAAGTCGAACGCGCGTGCGTTCGACTTTCCGAGTCCAGGACCGGACGGGCTGCACAACTTATGGATAAAACGGTTTAAAGGATCGCACGCTCGCTTGACATCTCAATTCCAGTCTGCCTTAGAGTCAGGGCCGCTGCCTCAGTTTCTAACTACAGGAATAACCAACCTGCTCCATAAATCAGGTAGTACCGCGGAGCCTAAAAATTACAGACCGATCATGTGTTTACCGACGGTCTATAAAGTTCTTACATCTATTTTGAGAGCTAAGATAAACCATCATATTAATAGTAATTCAATTATGTCTGCCTCTCAAAATGGATGTAGGAACGGGTCCCGCGGTACTAAGGAGCTGCTCCTCATTGACATTGCCATAAGCCAGCAGATTCTTCGTTCCCGAAGGGATCTGTCGACATGCTGGATAGATTATAAGAAGGCCTATGACTCAGTGCCACATACATGGCTCATGAGGGTGATGGAGCTGTATAAAGTTAATGCAGTTCTACGCACCTTTCTGATGTCGTGTATGGGGCAGTGGAGGACGGTCCTTCACTATCCAGGGTGTCGACAGACCCAGGTGAACAGCGACCCGCAAAGGATCGAGCGTGGCATATTTCAGGGCGACAGTCTGAGTCCACTGTGGTTTTGTCTTGCCCTCAACCCTCTCAGTACATTGCTGGAGGGTTCGGGGCAAGGCTTCCGGTTGAGAACAGGTGGTCAGGTCATATCGCACCTCCTTTACATGGATGACTTGAAACTATTTGCTCCTAACAACTTGCAACTGATGAAGCTACTGAAGGTAACAGAAAACTTCAGTAGCGCCATCAGGATGGAATTTGGTGTGGATAAATGTGCGGTCATGCATGTAAAGCGAGGGGAGATTATGGAATCCGTGGGAACACAACTCTCGGATTCCATACACCTTAGGTCCTTCTCCTCAACCGAAACTTACAAGTATTTGGGTATGTCGGAAGCGTTAGGCATCAATGCTGCTGATATGAAACAATCGTTGAAGGAGCGCTTCTTTGGCCGCCTGAATAAAGTAGTTAATAGTCTTTTATCAGGCGGAAACAAGGTGCGTGCCTTCAACGGTTGGGTATGTCGGTTTTGATGTACTCTTTCGGCATACTCAAATGGACTCAGACAGAACTTGACGCCCTGGATAGAAAGAAGGGTACGCTCACTGCTTCACTGCTTACCGCAAATCGGATGCATCACCCACGGTCATCGGTGATGAGGCTGTATATCCCGCGGAAGTGCGGGGATCGTGGCTTCTTAAATGCTAAGACCCTGCACTACCGCGAGGTATGCAGCCTTAGGGAATACTTCCTAGAGGCCGACGTGGGTATGCATCGAGATGTGGTAGCGGTGGACAAAGGCCTTACCGCGCTCTCCTTGGCTAACGAGAACTGGCGCAAACCTGTGGTATTAGATACTACCGACCGCAGGGAGGTATGGCAGAGCAAGGAGCTTCACGGACGCTTTTATCGGGTCCTCTAATATGGGCCCGATGTAGACTTTATAGCGTCCGTAGCCTGGCTGCGTTGTAGTGACCTCTTTGGGGAAACCGAAGGTTTTGTCTGTGCGATCATGGTCGAAGTTATGATGACGAACAACTGCCGGAAATACATTGTGAAGGACGATACGGTTGACATATGTCGGGCATGTCACCGACCCGGGGAATCCATCCGCCACATTATTTCCGGTTGTTCTAGTCTGGCTAACGGTGACTATTTGGACAGGCACAACCTCGTAGCCAGGATCATCCACCAGCAACTTGCTCTGAGATACAATCTTGTGGAATCGGAAGTACCGTACTATAAGTATGTGCCCGACCCAGTTCTCGAAAATAGAAATTGCACGTTGTACTGGGATCGGTCTATCATCACTAACAGGACTATTGTTGCCAATAAGCCTGACATAGTGGTGATAGACCGACTAGAGCGTCGCGCAATGATGGTTGATATAGCAGTCCCTCATGACGAGAACCTCGTGAAGTCTGAGAAAGAGAAACAAAGTAAGTATCTTGATTTGGCTCGCGAGGTTGTCGACATGTGGGATGTGAACACAGCAGTCATTGTGCCGATAGTCGTGATGGCCAATGGCATTATTGCCAAGAGCCTCGACCAACACCTCAAGAGGCTCTGGTTGGGCAGCTGGATCAAGGGCTTCATCCAGAAAGCAGTACCCCTGGACACGGCGCGTATTGTGAGGAGGTTCCTCTCTCGGGAGCCCTGACCACCGGTAGCTTGGATCCTGTTCCCGATGCCGGTGGGCTATTTTTTATATTTTTAAATGTTTTTTTTATTAGTTTTATAAAAATGTTTAAAAATCTAAAATATATGAATATAAAATGAATAAATGGAATAATAATTAAACATTCTTATTTAATTAATATTATCTCGTGAGATTTAAATTATTATTTTACAATTAACCAACCATTGTATTGTGTAGGTACTGTTCGACTATCTTAATTCGCTCCAAAGCATAAAAACCGGCCAAATGCGAATCGGACTCGCGCACCGAGGGTTCCGTACAAACCTGTAGGTATACCTACATATATTATAAGCAAAAGTTGCGATTTACGATTTATGACGGATTAAAAAAAAACTACTTACTAGATCTCGTTGAAACTAATTTTCGCTGGTAGTTTACATGGTAGTATACATCATAATATTTTTTTTATTATTTATTATTCTCTTATTTTAGAAGCTACGGGGGGGGGGGGACACATTTTACTACTTTGGAAGTGTCTCTCTGAGCTCGCAAACTGTTCAGTTTAGAAAAAAATGATTTTAGAAACCTCAATATCATTTGAAGACCTATCCATAGATACCCCACACGCATGGGTTTGGCGAAATTTTTTTTTTGCGTTTCAGTTCTGAGTATGGGGACCCCCTATTGTTTTTTTATCTATTTTTGTGTGAAAATCTTAATGCGGTTCACAGAATACATCTACCTACTTACCAAGTTTCAACAGCATAGTTCTTATAGTTTCGGAGAAAATTGGCTGTGACATACGGACGGACAGACAGACATGACGAACCTATAAGTGTTCCGTTTTTGCCATTTGGCTACGGAACCCTAAAAAACAACATGTTAGCCACAGTGACGAGAACGATGGCATAATAAACAACAAGGGACATTATGTGATAAGGAAAATCTTCGTCTTCGAAAAGATATTTTATTTCACTTCTCAAATACCGACGAAAAAATACAAACTTTTTGCAACCTTCTATGTCACATTTAGAGGAATTTGTTTCCCTTGCGTAGGTGAAATATGCATGCATGTTTCATCCCACACATTTTTCGTCCCATTTTTAATAGTAGGTAGTAAAGTAAGAGTAACTTAACCAACCAAACAGTTAGACTCGCTATCGATCTGAATGAAAGACGCGTTGTGCGTGGCGCGTGCCGCACCAGCCAGGGCCGTGAGTTCGTGTGTCGACTTGATTCGTTGTCACACACAGGCGATGCGCGCCCTTTGACTAATGCCGACGGCACGTGTAAGATAGAGGTAATTGTTACTTCGGTAACCGGTATTAATACTGGTTTTATTTTTTTAAGAATAAAGGTAACCTTTAAAAATACATGTAAAAGGAAAAAAGGTTGTTACCGAAAAAATACTTGTATTAGTCGTACCGGTTTCGGTCCCTGCTTAGCAGGACCGCTTCACATGTGCCACATAAGGTAAACTCAAGCATTAAAGTTGAAATGTGATCCTGGCTCAGGGCCAGCGCACATATGGCGGAGCGCAACGCAGAACAAGCCTGGAAAGTTTTACGCGTGACACATAAAACGAATTTCTACCCGAGAATGCGCGCGGATCTGCGAGTATACGCTATATTGCGCTAGTCATTGGTTTTTAATTTTTCCAGGGTCGAAACGTGTACGACCGGAAGCTTATGCGCGTGGAGTGGCGCACATGCTCGCGCATTCGCAGTCCTGCGCGCTACCGCATGTAGTCGCTTCGATGCTCTTCAGGAATTATTTGTTGTATAAATCTATTTTTTTTATATTATTTCAATGAAGACAAAGACAATAATAGTTTGACAGCGAAAAATGCTCTACGCTACGCTACGCCATATAGCCAATAACTAGTTACAAGTCAAAAAAGAAACTCACATTGTCCCACAGCACGTTGGCGAGTTCATCTATTGTGACGCCGATCTCCCGCATCTCCCCGCTATACCTGCAACCAATCATAACAACTGGATTAATACTCGAGACGAAGAATTCATAGAAAATGTACAGCTGAAGTCCTTCTCGAATCCAGTTTTCCTAACCAATCCATCAGGATTTTGGATTTTTTTTTCATGTAATTTCATTTTTGGAGTGCGAGTTGAAACAGTTTTGACATCGTTAGTCAAATTTTTTAATCACAGTCGTTCCATCAAGAGACCATGGCGACTTTACATTTAAATATCTCGGCAACGTGGCACTTGAGGGCACCAAATTGCTAATATTTCTTGTTTGTTGAAGTGGCCCCTACCCATATATGCATGTTAGATTCTGCGCCGCAACAAGCAGAGGTTGGCGATGGGGTAGAGCCCCACGAGCCCGAACACTCCGCTGAGCAGTACAACAGTTAGTTACCTAATATAAGCCCAGAGCACTAGCGTGAGCAGCGCGACGCCCATGGTGAGGTTGCAGAGGTTGGCGATGGGGTAGAGCCCCACGAGCCCGAACACTCCGCTGAGCAGTACAACAGTTAGTTACCTAATATAAGCCCAGAGCACTAGCGTGAGCAGCGCGACGCCCATGGTGAGGTTGCAGAGGTTGGCGATGGGGTAGAGCCCCACGAGCCCGAACACTCCGCTGAGCAGTACAACAGTTAGTTACCTAATATAAGCCCAGAGCACTAGCGTGAGCAGCGCGACGCCCATGGTGAGGTTGCAGAGGTTGGCGATGGGGTAGAGCCCCACGAGCCCGAACACTCCGCTGAGCAGTACAACAGTTAGTTACCTAATATAAGCCCAGAGCACTAGCGTGAGCAGCGCGACGCCCATGGTGAGGTTGCAGAGGTTGGCGATGGGGTAGAGCCCCACGAGCCCGAACACTCCGCTGAGCAGTACAACAGTTAGTTACCTAATATAAGCCCAGAGCACTAGCGTGAGCAGCGCGACGCCCATGGTGAGGTTGCAGAGGTTGGCGATGGGGTAGAGCCCCACGAGCCCGAACACTCCGCTGAGCAGTACAACAGTTAGTTACCTAATATAAGCCCAGAGCACTAGCGTGAGCAGCGCGACGCCCATGGTGAGGTTGCAGAGGTTGGCGATGGGGTAGAGCCCCACGAGCCCGAACACTCCGCTGAGCAGTACAACAGTTAGTTACCTAATATAAGCCCAGAGCACTAGCGTGAGCAGCGCGACGCCCATGGTGAGGTTGCAGAGGTTGGCGATGGGGTAGAGCCCCACGAGCCCGAACACTCCGCTGAGCACGTAGAACACGAGCGCGAGCGCGAAGAACACGCTGGGCGTGCGCGCCGCCTTGAAGATGTTCTTCGACTCGTTCTGCGCGCGGAACTGGCTGAATTGCTCGTCTAGATCCTGGGGAATTAAGGTTCAAAGTGAGATATGAAAGTTAGAAAATAATGGGTGGGAATCAAACTTGTACGAAATGGAGCCGATGATAGAAGAGGGGCCGGACCTGGCCGAATGTTAGTTCGGGTTTCGGCACGGGCGCTCCACTATTACGGCGATATCGCGAGTGCAAGTCCAGGCGGAAGAAGCGGTGTTCCGGGGCGAGGTGATGTTGGCGGTATCCTTGGACATGTCCAAAGCCTTCAACACTCTGCCTTGGAGTTGTATTCGGGAGGCACTGCGCTATCATGGAGTGCCTCCCTGATTCCGCCGCGTCATTTAGGCTTATTTGGCGGAGAGGTGTGTCACCTATCTGGGACGTGATGGCAAACAGCAGCATCTCATGTCGTACGGTGTTCCACTGTTGGGTGGGTTCGGTCGAGGTCGAGAGTCAGAGGCCATAGCTTGTCATGGACCCCGAGGGCGCCACCGGGGTGGTTTTAACCAGTAAAAGTCTGACAGACACCTCTGCCCACCACAGGGTCATCCATGAGGATTTGCCCCATAAAATATAGGTTCTCTCTCATTCTGAGTATGATATCAGTAACGGCTACACACGTACCAGTAACAGTTGGTTGTAGTAGCTCTGCGAGAACTCGTCGCCGCCCATCTTGCGCTTGGCGTGGAAGGCGTGCAGCGCCTTGTCCCGCAGGCGCGAGTGCTCGGCCTCCAGCAGCGCCGTCTGCAGGTAGGGCTTCGCCCCGCCGCACACCTCCTCCATCAGCTTCGTGTACAGCTCCTTGGCCTCCGCCACGGCTGTCAGGTTGTTGGCTTCCGCTGTGGCCTGGGAAGTTGACAAGAGTTTCATATTTATAACAAGCAGCTTAGGTATAAAGAGTGGTAATAATCTTACACAATATAAGAAGTCCGATTGACAGCTAAGTAGAGAGGGACAGAAGATGGCTTAGTGCGAAAGAGGTTTATTGTACGTCTCCTTCATACTACTAGCAACGCAATGTTGTCAATTTATACGACTTTATAGATTACTAGCTGACCCGTGCAACGTCGTCTGCGTTACATTTTTCATTACTGCTCCGCTCCTATTGGTCTTAGCGTGATGATATATGTGTATGAACGTACCATGAAACAGTGGACACCCTCGCATATATACTGTCTCACAGAACACCAGACAAGCTCGCATTATTATTCTCCATTCATCAAAAAATACATCACATTCAGGATCGGCGGTTAGAACAGAGAGATCAGATTAGTCAGTGTTATGTAACTCACCACCAGCATACTCTTGGGCTCGGGCAGCTCGTTGCCTCTGTAGATGTTCATGTAGGAGCGGAAGTACTGCAGCAGCTCCTTGGCGCGCACCTTCTGCCCGTTGATGAGCTTGGGCACCAGGTTCTGCGGCGCCAGCAGCATCGGCACCAGCTGCTGCAGCGAGCATTTGAACTCCATCTCGATGTCTGGAATACAAGAACATGTTTGGTAAATTACACAGTCGAAACTACTGGTCGTAGGAAGCTGAAATTTGGCATGTAGGTTCCTTAGGAAGTGTAAAGGGAGCACTAAGACGGGATATCCAGTTATTTCCACGAGAACGGGGAAAAAACAGCAAATGCGGGTACAAAGTCGCGGGCAGAACTTAGTGGGTAGCGCGGCGGCGCGGGCCTAGCGTCTTCACGCGAACACGTGCGGTGCCTCCGCACCAGCTCCACTGCGCCATGCACCGCACGAGACCCGCCTACAGACACCAGCAGGTGGCCTTTCAAACTCCTACTTAGATAATGCTATTACGCTTTCACGTGAATTATCCTCTAACACACGGAACCGAAACGAGGGCACTCACAGTAATGTTGGTCAAAAAAATCAAAGTCGTTCCTCAATAGTCTATGTTTGGAGCCTCTTTAAAGGATCACACATGACAAATCACAGTTGTCGACATAGTTCATAGAATAAGCAAGCTGAAGTGGCCATAATAGCCGTAGAACCGATGACCGTTGGGGCAGACTTCTTGAGTGGAGACCGCGACTCGGTGGACCGACGATCTTCGCAGGTAACAGCTGGAGTTAAATGGGGTGCACTAAGAGAGGCCCACATCCAGCAGTGGAGTGCTATAGGCTAGATGATGGTACCTTTAATTCTGCCATCGAAGTCCTGGGAGGTGGCGACGCGGATGCCGGGGTGCGGCATGAGGAAGCAAGCGATCTCCGAGAAGCACGAAGTGATGTGCTTGCGCAGCGACTGCAGCTCTGGATGTTGGTTACTGGATACCTGTCCAACAGAATGACATTTAATACTATACTATAATATTCCCAGGGTTTTTACAGGGTACAGTGAGCTTGTTGAACGAATAATGGGCTAAACCTAGCAGTGTGGGCCCTGGAAAGCTCGCCGTCCACACGCCCGCGCCGACATTACGCCTGCCCTCGCCCAGCCGGGGCAGACGCCCCGGCCTTCTGTAGCGGCGGTGGGGGCGTGAGGTTTGCCTTCCTCACGCATCCCACCTCCTCCTTCGCTAGCATTACTGCTTAGTAGAAGGTGACTGATTCCTATACCCTCTCCCTTCGGACCATAGAATGAATCAGGGCCGGACGCGACAGTATTTTCACGATGGGACGTACAAGTTTGCTGGATTGGAGGGTTGAAAGGCGACGAGACACTGTCACTGTGAAGAAGGTGCTACCACGTGCGATGGTAGCAAGTACGGGTCCCTGCTGAGCCGAGCCCTCCGTCTCGTAGCAGATAGACCCCTGCCGACCGCTCCAGAGTGGTATAGTTACCTTGAGCCGCCGCTGCAGTATGGTGCGGCCGCCCTCGGCTCCGTAGGGCGCCTCGTAGGGGAAGCTCCAGTCCCTCACGAGGAACTGCAGGCGCTGAAACGGCGTGCGTCCACTGTCTTCTAGCGCTAAGCGACCGTACTCTGTGAATAACTGGAATGAGAGAAGGTTTGGTAAGTTATTATGCCATTATAAAGTTTCGTCCGTAGAAAAAAGTAGGTAGTAAAGTAGTTAGGAGAGATTCTTGCCTACAAGAGAGACTATTGTCTACAGGAGAGACTATTGTCTACAGGAGAGATTATGTCTACAGGAGAGACTATTGTCTACAGGAGAGACTCATGTCTACACGAGAAACTCGCTGTCTACAGTAGAGGTTTTTGTCTACAGTAGAGATTCTTGTCTACAGTAGAGGTTTTTGTCTACAGTAGAGATTCTTGTCTACAGGAGAGACTATTGTCTACAGGAGAGACTCATGTCTACACGAGAAACTCGCTGTCTACAGTAGAGGTTTTTGTCTACAGTAGAGATTCTTGTCTACAGGAGAGACTATTGTGTACAGGAGAGATTATGTCTACAGGAGAGACTATTGTCTACCGGAGAGATTATGTCTACAGGAGAGATTATGTCTACAGGAGAGACTGTGTGTCTACAGGAGAGATTCTTGTCTACAGGAGAGATTATGTCTACAGGAGAGATTATGTCTACAGGAGAGACTATTGTCTACCGGAGAGATTATGTCTACAGGAGAGACTATTGTCTACCGGAGAGATTATGTCTACAGGAGACTGTGTGTCTACAGGAGAGATTCTTGTCTACAGGAGAGACTATTGTGTACAGGAGAGATTATGTCTACAGGAGAGATTATGTCTACAGGAGAGATTATGTCTACAGGAGAGACTCTTGTCTACAGGAGAGACTCTTGTCTACAGGATAGACTATTGTGTACACTGTGTACAAGAGAGATTATGTCTACAGGATAGAGTATTGTCTACCAGAGAGATTATGTCTACAGGAGAGACTTTTGTCTACAAGATAGACTATTGTCTACAGGAGAGAAGGGTATACCTGCAAGTGCTGGAGGTCGTCCTCCTGGATGTTCTGCGACAGGTTGTAGATGAGCACAGAGGACACCATGGTGGACAGTGCGAATATGGTGGCGCAGTCCCGCACCGTGGACTCGCTGTCAAACGCGCCCTGTGTGTCTAGCAGGATTATCGCCACCTGGAAACATTAGAACAGAGTGTCACAACAGAATAGTCAACCACTTATCATCTGCCTTGCCTTTTCCCAACGGCATTCAGACCAGGATACAACTAAATACCAGGATTTTACAATGAAGCGACACCTCATCTGACCCTCTTAGCCTAGTAAATGGATAACATTGTACCCGTTGACAAGACTGGTGTGATTTTTTTGGTTGTGACTATCTGTAATGATGCCAAAGACCTCCACAACCAAGTTATGAAGCCAAGGCCTCTTGGTGGCCTGTAGCGACTGCCTTAGAATGACAACCGGAAGGAATAACCAAAACGTGCTTTCCGAGTGACGACGCGGTCTTGCCACGAGTCGCCGCTGCAATCAAAGCCTCAAGTGTACCCACCTTCTCTCCGTTGTCGAGCGTGGCCTTGAAGACCTCGGACCACATGAGGATGCCGGTGGTGTCGCGCTCGGAGCCCCCGCGCCAGTTGAAGCCCCGCAGCGGCTCCTCGTCGCCGCCCAGCCAGTCGTTGCCGCCGTCCGACCCATACTGGAACATGCAATAGACAGTCTTAGCAAATAACTTCTTTAGTAAGCCGACAAGCCATTTGGAAGAGACCTCCTCGCAGAATATGGTTCAAGTAATGGTACCCAAGATCCTATGTTTTTGAAAACGGGAGATATTTATGATACTGGGCTCCAGGGAAAGATTATGTCTATAAAATAAAACTGAATTCTAAATTGGTACTACAGTAAACCATACATTTAAGTAAACCCTTCTTTCTAGCTTCAGTCTACAATGATCATTCTAGCCAAGATTCCCAGGTCCCACTGTTATTTGGTGTTGGTCAGACTTTCCTGCTTCTCAAACTGTTGGGTTCGGCTTCGTCTAACCCGATGCAGCTGAATGCTGTAGACTGCCTATCTTACCTTCAAAACCCTTCTTTGTTAGATTTTTTGGGGGCCGAGTCACCCGCGTCCGTAGGAGAATACCCTTCAGCGGTCACACTTCACACGTGGTCCCCGGGTGGTGCTAAACAGGTGACACTAACCGCCTCCGTGGTCTAGTGGTTAAACCACCTGATTCAGACCCAGAGGTCCCGGGTTCGATTCCCAGCGGGGGCAAATTTTTTGCTCGGTTTGGTTGGTGGTAGGACTTGTTCTAAGTCCGCCTGGCAAGCTACCACCACATGTCTAAGTCTGTCGCCATAACAACAATGTTAACAGCATTGTTGTGTTCCGGCAGTTAGAGGTATGATAGCCAGTTCCTCTGTGTAAGAGGATCCCGGGTGAAACTCGCTTCCATCTTCGGCCTAATCATCACTTTCCATCAGGTGAGATTTGGGCCAAGAGTTTCCCCGTTTTGCATTAAAAAAAACCGGGTTGACTCGCGTAACAACTGTCCAAGACCTATACTTGACAGCGAGGACTAACGCTTTAGTGACTGTCGAAAATCCTCACCTTGTGATTGAGGTAGCGCAGGAAGAAGTCGAGCAGGAAGGACTTGCCCTTGCGGAAGGCGCCAGCCACCGACAGCACCACCACCGGTCGGTCCTTGACGTCGTCCTGCAGCAGCAGTTCCTTCAACACCTCCTCATCTAGCGTGAAGGTGTGGTCGGCGGCGGTGTTCACCACCTGCACGCCGTGCGGCCCGCTGCGGGGAGGGGGGGTCGGCTTCTCTGTTACTGGAACGTTAGAATGAAGGGTAAGGTAGGGGTTTACGTCTTGTACAAGGCGTATAGTGCCGGAATATTTTGTTGACACTGATATCAAAATACCAGTGAAAATGACGGATGAAGGACAGCCGTCATTATGTGGCTGTTATAAGATGTTGCTGATATCTTAGGATTTCTAAACTTAATTATAAACATAATTTTATAAGTTCCGCGCGCTTTTTTTTGTAATAATTATAATTTAGTCCTTCACATTTTGCGCTCACTGGAGAAATTTTGTTATAAGACAACAAATAAAAATATGAAAATCGATACATGAGCAGTTCGAAATCTTAATGAGGAATGCCTTTTCCTCTACCTTATTTCTTGCTTTGGTGTTTTATAAAATTGTACGGAAAGATGTTAATGTAAAGAAAATTTTTAGTAGTAGGGTAAAACCTAAATATAATTGATCATCGAATCATTAAAAGTACCAGTCTAGTTTCTGTTTCCTATAAAATATTGTTAACATACACAAAGCTGAGGTAACTAATGGGCAATAATTTATCAGTTTATGGCAGAGTAAATAATAATTATGTGTGTAATGGGGGTTACGACAGCTCGCTAGCCTCTTGGCTAGCGACCAACATTATTAATTTCCCTCCAGTGAACTCGTTACGCTTTGAGTGACCGATATTTTGAAACAATGAATCTCTTGATTTACCGTAAACAAAGCCAAAAGAATATGTGAAGCCTAGCTGGCCCGCGCAACTTCGACTGCGTCACATTTTTGATTAATGCTCCGCTCCTATTGGTCGTAGCGTGATGTTATATAGGCTTCCTGGATAAATGGGCTATACGACACTTTTTTTTTTAATTGATTCCTGAGATAAGCGCGTTAGTCTATACTAATATTATAGAGACGTAAAGTTTGTGAGGTTGTAGGGGTAATCTATGGTGGACTGGACGCAAAAGCTACGCCGATCTCCCAATCCACCCCCACTAAGACGAAGCGGGAATTTCAGTGCTGGGTTGTTTTAGTGGGTATACCGGGCTTGCCCGGGGAGTCCCACATACCCCTCCCACTCCCCCGAGTGACAGGGTATGCGTAATGCATTTTTTCCCAGACGGAAACAAAAAAAAAGGGAGTAATCATGGATCTACTGACCGATAATGAAAATTCTTTTACCAATAGTAAGCGTTGTTTGTGAGTGTCATAGGCTATATATTAACCCGGAAAATACCGCCCAAAGAAGTGTGCTCGGGTTAGCTAGTGAATATTATAAATAGCTGCATTTTATTTTGTATCATTGCAATTCTTGACTCTTCAAGGTAACACTTAATCGCCTGCAATATGAGCAGACAACACGACCATAAAAATATATTCTCACAACACGCGAGTAAAAGTGCGAGGCTGAATTAAATAAAGGTCGAAGCACACATGTTGCACCCGGCGCCACAACGCGTGTTTTTATTCGACTAATGAGAATCCGTGGTCAAAAGAGATACAGTCAATATCCATGACCACCAATGGAAAGTTTAGAGGCATCATCTTCCTGTCCTTATCTCATGTTACTTGGGGTCGGCGCAACACTCCACTCTGCCCTATCAGCCGTCAAACTTTCACTAACTCCCTTTTCTTTCATATCGCTTCTTACACAATCCATCCATCTATTCTATGGCCTTCCTCTCCCTCTCCATCCATCCACATTTATGATCATTACTCTTTTAGTTAAATGCGTCTCCTCCCTCCTCTTCACATGACCATACCAAGACTAGCGATTCCCTTTTAACTTTAGAGTAGATAGTGAAAAAAAAAAAGATTAAATGGATTTTGTGAAAGATGAGCCAGAAACGAGGATTCTGTTGTTGAGAAGAAGCCATGTGGCGCCGAGCAAGGTTCTGGATCAGGAAGACCTTTTTTATTTTATAAAATCGTTTCGAAATAATTAACTATCTAGAGAAAGCCGGGCAATTCCGGACGATTGATATACAAGATAAAATGCAGGTGCAGATCCAGGATTGTCGTTTGGGGGGGTTCCCTCCCCCCCGTTTTACCCGCTGAGGGTGGGTTTTATCAAAGGAAACAATCGGCTCGAGCCCCTTAGATCCGCCCCTGAATTGACATATTATGTCCCACACAACACTAACTTCACATGGCGAAGCATGTTTAAAGTGTGTTACCGCGTTAACTTATCGTTTCACGACCTCAGTTCGCATATCGGAAGGTCGCAGATTATTGTACTGACAGATACGCGAGAGGCAGATTAAGTGATACGGCACCGAATGCGTTTTACATTGAGATAGACGTCTAGGTACGGTGAGACATGGGCGCCTGTTTGTGCTCGAATACAATCACTTTGCTGGCTTGTTTGTCGTTAATCCTATTGTTTTAAGCGCATTAGCATTGAGCATTCAACTTAGCGACAGAGTAGGTGGTTTAAAGACTGTTTGGTAAGTTCTATCACCATGACTGTGCTCCCCGAAATATTTAGGCAGAGAAGTAAAAAGAATTTTTTATTTATTACTCTTTATTGCAGACCGTTCAAGGTCCATATTCAAATAAAAAAATAATAATATAAAACAGCAGTAGTACAATATCCGTGTAAAAGGAGGCTATTGCAATCAACGGGACACAACCAGGTTCCAGACTTATGCTGAGAAATTCCACAATAAAAAACCCAGCAAATAAACCTCATACTCAGCAGTAGCGCTTGGAACCGACGCATTAACGAGGCAGTCGCCAGAATTAAATGCCGAATCTTCGAACTAGGGAGCGGCAAAGCTCCTTTTAGATACGAACCCATTATAACATTGAATTAGCCCTACATTCATTTAGCTATAGACGAAAACCTTTCAGACAAATTACGATAATGGCGACAGAACGCCGAGTGATTCCTAAATAGGTAGGCCAACCCATTTCTTTACAGGGCCGTTGGAAACCACTGACAGATTATATTGTGCCTTCTAATACTAGACAAGACACCCAAAAGAATAGGCTAGTTTCCATCATACACAAATTGCAAAACTATTTAGTCCGTCAGTTAGAGTATTGAAAAACAATGGACACGTATTTTTTGTAAATCAATCAATATTGACAAAGATAAAACGCATCAAAACTCGGGATTGGGGGCTCGTGACATCACTACGCGCTAAAAATTATGCCGGAGAGTGACGTATTGAGAATTTTAAAAGCGTCGTAACATCGTCATTTTTAGTTCCCGTAACAAAAGAAAAAATACGGGTCAAATATTTTTTGATAATATAACTGACGGACTAATTAGATTTTTTCAGTAAACAAGCCTATTTCCTATTGGAAAAATGAAGATCTTACACTCAATCACTGCCAATTTTACTGATTTTCACATTCGCATCTCATCGCAACCTGTCAAAAATGATTGAAAAATATGTTTTATAGTTGATTAAAAATTAGTATAATTGGCACTCTTGTCTCTGTCATCTCTGACCCAGATTAGAGTCAAGAGCAAACCCATCACAAATTAAATGATGAGTCTGTAAGTAAAAAACGAATAGGTTACTTCCGAGACCGCATCATCGCTTACCATCAAGTGATATAGTGGTCAAACGCGTGCCTATTAACAGTAAAAACAAGTGGTGAAAAAGTTAGTACTAAAACTGCGCAGACAAATTAAATAATTGAAAATGGCTAGACAACAAGGCAAAGTATTTCAACGAATGATGATGGTCATCATCCCCATTTAAGCCGAGTGTCTTCATTTATGGTTATACGAGTGTTTTCATCCAGTCCATCCAGCTGACGAATTTATTATTCTTAGCTATGAACTCCGCCTTACAATACGTCTTTTCATTTCCTCCATCATTATTCATTATCCTTTCACAAATATTGCATACTACTAGCTGACCCGCGCAACTTCGTCTGCGTCACATTTACCATTAAGGCTCCGCTCCTATTAGTCATAGCGTGATGATATATAGTCTATAACCTTCCTTGATAAATTGGCTATCTAACACTGAAAGAATTTTTCAAGTCGGACCTGTCCCGCCTGTCCCGCCTCCGGTTCCTTAGATTAGCGCGTTCAAAAAAAAACTCTTCAATGCATTATTTTAGAACAAATTTGATTTCCATAAAAAGGGTTATAGTGAGTTAACCTAAAGAGATAGACATAATTATGCTGTCAAGGACTTTTTTTAGAAGTTTTAAAGAGAAATAATTTCGTAATACTTGATTTTTGCGTAACTTAAACCGTTTGCGCAGCGCATGCAACGGAAGCTTTTTTCCCGCTTGCAACATTTCTTATTGCTGCTCCGCTCCTATTGGTCATAGCGTGATGTTATATAGCCTATAGCCTTCCTCGACTGACTATGACTTCGATGGACTATCCAACGCAAAAAGAATTTTTCAATTCGAGCCGGTAGTTCCTGAGATTAGCGCGTTCAACCAAACAAACAAACAAACAAACTCTTCTGCTTTATAATATTAGTATAGATGTCACCGGAAAGTAGCAAATTCGTAAGAATTGTAAACTTTCTATAAGTTGTCAACTGAACATTTGAAATGATTTTTTCTCGGTCTTACACAAAGGGTTGTGTTAGAGTACTGAGAGTCCGACTAACCCTTGGCCGGTTTTCCGTGTACAACTTGCCAATGTCTGTTCCATCATAATACGTTTTATGTCAAGGTCATTATACGGGTACCTAAATACTTTTTGTTTCGCATTCTCATAATCAACTTAAGTTATTAGCGTCGCAAAATAAATAAGTGGGGTTTCCAATGATACCTGAGGTCAATGGTATTCAAACTTTTTGTAGCTCAGCGGGTGATGGTCGAGACTTATAGGAAGGAATTTTCCAATATTTCTGAGACGGTATATTTTATTACCCGACTGCGAAAGAAGGAGGGTTATGTTTTTCGAGCGTATGTATTAAGGTATATTTCTTTGGCACGCCCTAGAGCCTAAACGGCTTGTCGTATTTTTATGGTAGCGGTAGGTATAGATTCGTCTGTCGTGAGTGAAAAAAAAAAAACAAAATTAAGGATTAAAATGGCCGATTTTTGGGGAAATATTGTCTTAAAAAAAAACCTCAAAACCTATCAAGTGGGGTCTCAAAATAAAGGGCTTGCAGAGACAATTTAAAAAATGGAACTCACTAAAATTCAGGAAATAAAAAAATTGACTGTCAAGAAACCCGACCGCTCAAAACGACTACAAGTTTGTGTTTCAATCACAAATACCAACTGCATTAAACTGCTTGAAAAGCGACTTGTTTGCTTTTTAGTCGTTTTTAGCGGTGGTGCTTTTTGAGTAATTTTTTTTGTTAAGCCTTATGAGTGTTATGAGTCTCATGACGCAAGTCAATCCTTTGATACAGGTATAAAGTTCTTTGTTGTTTGTTCTTTGCTCGCACATGGTTTTTTGTGTCTTTTTGTGGAGATTAATACTTTCTGATTGAGTATACATTTAGGTTAGTCAAACAATCTGCCTAGCCCTTTTCCAAGCGTGTTGGGGTCATTTTTCAATGTAACCGCGTACAGCTGGGCAAAATTCGCCATGGAGCATCTGCCTATATGAATTACACCATGATGACACCAGTCTTGCCAAGGAAGTCTGGGTTGTGGCCCAGTACCCCTTGGCAAGACTGGTGACACACTTTCTGGCTTCTGACTATCCGTGATGACTATCAAAGATATTCAAGTGTCAGCCATACATTTAGGTTAGTCCTGGTTGCAATTTTCTTGCATTTATTTAAATAGTTACCTAGCATTATTGCGAACAATTCTCATAAGCAACAGATTATCATAACCCCAGCATGTTTTTTTATTTTATTTAAAATATCGCAGCATGCACATGCTGAGATAGGCACCTTTTTGGCTTCTGTCTGTTTTGTGCGAGTCCCAAATAAACATTTTTCTTTCTTTCTTTAGATTCCTCGAAGTAAAGATCGACACCGTCCTTAATTGTGTCTCAGAAAAACCCAAGGTGCAGTTCTGATAATATCATATTAAGATAGATAATACAGGCAAATCCGGGAAAATGTAGTCGCTATAAAGAAGATATTAAATGGACTGATAAAAAGACAAGTATTATACGATAAAGTTTATCGCAATTTGTATGGAAGGACCATCACGCATCAACTCATTTCAAAACCTTATTATTTTTATATGGCATACTACTGAGATATTATGAAATTACTGTTCTTATTCTGGTCATAGAGATTGTAGGATACATAAACTCAATCCATCCGTACTTGGTCGATATCTCGACTAGTCGTACACAGCGCTTCTTCACATTTATTATGCGCACAGCTCAAGTGTGGAACTCTCTGCCAAGGTCTGTGTTCATGTCCACAGTCCACATATAACCCGTCTGCCTTTAACATCCTATTTATTTTATCATCTATGTTTTTATTTTATTAATTTATTATTATTTTTCTTTTATTTATTTATTTCATTATGATTACTTTTTATGCTGCTCCGATCGACGTCAAACTGTTAACGCCGGTTGACAATGAAAACCAGCGCTGTGGCTCTGTCTCGCACAGCAGTCCCAGCATTACGCTGAGAGATGGACGTTTTGCGCGGATTTGAAGCAAATCTTCCCAATTTATCATGCATATATTGTAATTTTGTATAATTGTGTATTTTTGGTATGCGTCATACTGGCCGCAAATAACTTTTTTTCTTTCTATCAGAAATCTTCTGGGCACGCTCGCTCCATCATAGACCTCATCCTTTGTGTTTTGCATGACTTTCTGTTTTTTTTTGTTCCTACAGCTTTATGAACTTAGAGCGTTGTATTGATGATTTTGATGATTATAATTCTGTTACTACATAATAATATGTCTTACAGCCGCGAATAATATTTTAATCAACAACCTAGCACTGGCCTGCAAATTGCAAAAAAAACGTAAGAAAATTTGAATTTCGCGGGCTGGTTGGAGCATTCACCTTAAGGTGCTTCCCGTTTCCGAAGCCCTGGAACTAAATAAACTGCAGTACGATTCAGTAAACATCTCACCGAGTAAGCTCAGTACGCTTAGTGTGAGTTTTTTTAACGTTCTCGACCGCGTTACCGTAAATGCCAACTTGTATTGAAACTGAATAAGCGCCGCCTGGTGACAATAACGGATAACCTTTTTTGAAGCAAAAAAGCACTTACACTGAGCACTTTTCCTGGGATGGGTATAAAATGTTAAACTCGCGTCAGGGCACGTGAAATGATCGAAAATTCGTACGACAAACTCGCGCCAGGACACGTGACCTGATCGAAAATTCGTAAGACGGATGATTAAAAAATGCACAACGTTAATGTTCTAGTTTTCACTTCTGCCGGCAACCCGTTGTTTTTTTTTTCTATATTCTTTGACATAAGCAAACGTTTACGTTAACGCGATCGAGTACGTTAGAAAACTCACACTAAGCCCTGGTGAAGTGACCATGAAGCGAACTTTTAATCCATACAAACAAGATGGAATGACAGTTCACTTTAAGCTCACAGCACCTAAATTCACACTTTGAGATCTTGTTATAACGTAAGAGTTAAATGTGTAGTTAAAGAAACGAGTAGTTTGTGCCTTATAAAAGTGCTATGAGTACATCCATGCCGTGTTATAAGTTAGTACCGAACTAGGTGGATTAGTGTTTCCAACAAATTTCAGAACTAGACTTACTTGGAGCCTCGACTCTCGCAACAGGCTGTGATAACGCTAGAAAAAATAAGAGAACATACGTTAAAAACCATTTCAATGATATCATGTAGGAAACTAATTACTACGTAACAAAACAGTGCTACTAACAATGCTTCAGAACAAACTTAAGGGACTTATAAAAGTTATAAGAGTTATCATTATCGCAACTACAGAGAGTACGACCCCTTCGAATTCTTTGACTTTCACGCGGGCGAAGACGCTATAATATATATACCTAAGCTATATGAAAATGCATTCATAGGATAAAGAACTCCTGCTAATTTATGGCATCCATGTGGCTCAAACGCACACTATGCAAACAAGCACATTATAAACTATGGGAGAACATTGACGATAAAAATGCTTGGCTCAATGCTGGTCCGCTCCACAACGACTAAAGTGTGAAAACATTGTTGGACCTGCTAAAGATTGTTAGATTATCTTTGTATTGTATAGACTCATTCAACGAATGTAACCATGATTTTGTTAACACTGACCACTGGTCTAAAAGAGTGTCCATGGAGTTTCTTGCACGTTCTTTTCCATAGGATCTATTTTTGGAACGTGCAACTGCCGCGCTGGAGATACGGTCGGTGATCTCTGCGGCAGAATTAGCTTCATCTATTTGACTAACAGACCTTGACTATTCAAAAGTGCCTGTAAACCGGTCTATTTGAAATAAAGGATTTTGTATTTGAATTTGCTCATAATACTGTGCCGGATTGAAAGACAACGCGCCGAAGTTAGAACACCGGTAAGGTGGTCCGACGACGCCAAAAAGAAGGCTGTTGGAAGCAGCATGTTTAGAGCGGGCCAAACTGCAGAAGACCGCATGGCCTGGGTACAGGTCGTATATGGACGCAATCCTCAGCAATGACGGAACGACGAAGAAGATGTATGCCTTCAAGTACCGCCACATTCATAATGTATGCAAGAAGAAATCGATTTCTTGGCAACGACCATGTAAGTAGGTCACTCGAGTAGCATATTCAAATATAACGCTTGTCCGTACACATTCGCAACGCGGAAGCAAGTAACAATGAATATATCCTCGCCGATACTAATTAAGGATAATTCGTACTTAGCGTACGTTGCGTGCGGACGCGGTGTGAAGGTCAAGATACCCACATCCGTATTGTTAATGGACTTAAACGAATTTACTGGGTGATTTGTGATTGAATGTGTTCCTTCTATTGGGATTTTCTAGAGCCAATTTCCAACGATTTTGACTTGGGGGGCAAAACAAGAGTTCGCCAAATAGGGACAATTTGGCGAACTCTTGTTTTAGAAGAGATGTTTCATGAAATTTTCGTAACTTGGCCTTTACAACACTATATTTTCCAAAGAAAAAGGTATTTTATTAAATATTTTTATTTATATTCGAGTGAGCTTACACATAAGTATAATATTACTATCGAGATTGGAGATTTCTCACAATTAGTAATTTTTGAGCGTGGTGAGGTAGAAAATTTCCAAATTTAACTCTGGAACATCAAATTGATGGAAAATACTAATTTACCAATCACCCTGTATGCTTTAAGCCCTATAGCAGAAAACAAGTTGAATAAGGGATTTCAGGACTTAGCAAAAGGTCAGTCGAAATTTGAAATCTTTTTATGTAAAAAGGTCATTGGAGATTTTTCCAGCGATCCGCAAATGTAAGAACGGTCTATAATGGCAGGGTAGGGGTAGAGTTCAAAATGTTCAGCTGTGCGCAAGTAATGCTAATATCTGCCTACATATTGTGATTTGGCCTTTCTGAATGGCGAGCTTAGTTGAAAAATATCGAGGGTAAATAGATAAGGACGGGTTTAATTTATAAAAGCCACATCGTCTAGTTAGAAACACGATATTTTCTGAAAAGACATACCTAACAAGTACAGTTGGGTTGACTAAAGACCTCATAAAATTCAGCCGGTCGATTCTGTTGACATCTCACCGTGATCACTTAGGAGGAGTGAACGACAAGTGAGCTGTCAGGCCATCTTGTTTGTATGGTTTGACAGCTCACTTGTCGTTCACTTCGCCTAAGTGTTCACTTCGATATGTTTACAGAATCGCACAGCTGGTTAATTTTAATTCGACGCTAACAATGAGTTATCGAATTTAGCGTTGTGTATTTTATTTAGATTTATTAACCAGGTTCTCCGAAAGAAAATTCTGCAATGGATTGTGTACTTTGTCTTGCATGGCATACAGTTTGTTGTCCAAAATTTGATTATTACAGATGATTAGTAGGCGCTAGCTACCGAGTCGGTTTTCTCAAATAGTAGGCGAATAGTCTTTCGAGCTCCTTCAAATATAGGTAGACATTATGCCGACAGTTGCTTCGCGACTGTAACGTTCAATTCGACAAGATTCGAATTTCGAATCAACAACAAGATTCGTCAAACTAGCTACATGGCACATTTTAGGGTATTTTATGCTGATATTTCCGATCAAAGGAACAAAGTATACAAACATAATAGGCAAATATTTCCATTTACTCATACATTTAACAAGTTGTAACAAATAAATAGCGCATGTAATTCAAACAGAGAATGAATGGCTAATATTAATTCGTAGCGTATTGCTCTGCTATAGGTACAAGTTGAACACTGTGATCACAACCAGATAGGAAAGTGTCTAAATTGTTTGAGAAAATCTCCATGAAATCTTGAAATTTATACTGGTGTCTAGAATTAAAAAATAAAGATGAGGGCAAAGAACTAAAACTTCTTCAAAAATATTCCTCAATTTTCTTTTTAACAGACTTCCCAAAAAGGAGGAGGTTCTCAATTCGGTTGTATTTTTTTTATGTTTGTTACTTCATAACTCCGTCATTTATGAACCGATTTGAAAAAATCAAACTTGTTTTGAAAAGATATAATAAGACTTCTCGATTGGTCCCATTTAAATTTTGTCAAAGCGGTTAGGAGGTTTGGATTTTAAATCGAAATATGTGGCTGGAATTCGTCCGAAGTCGGTGTCAAAATACGAAGAAACTAACAAAAACACCGACTTCCGAAATTAAAGTTATTTTTTACTTTGTAGTGTTTTTTTTTTTGGAATTCGGTAGTATTTTTTAGAAGAAAGTTTTCTATATTGCACTACGTTAAGGTCAACTGGTAAAACTCAAGAAAAGTAATCCGCAATTAAGCCAATGAAAAATGACTCCTCCCGCTCTGGGCGAAGCGGAAGGGAGTGTCAGAGTCTTACTGAGTGAAGCCCATCCGTGTTCCTTCTAATGCCTGCCACGGTACAGGGGGGCTACTCTCTAAGCCTGAAGTCCGTAGTTTCGGGCGTATTCTGCTCCGTATTACCTAACCAATAAGAATTAATATCAGCACTATTGGAAGTCGCTGTGAAATCGTGTTCTCATTCATTTTTAGTTCGGGTTTGGAACTAATCGTAAGTCCGTAATTAATACGGAGTAGAATACGCCCGCAACTAAGCCCGAAATTACGGACATCGAGCTTAGAGAGTAGCCCCCCAGGGCCGCGGTGACTCTTTCGAACAAATACCACAACTCTGACAGAGTGAAGTCCTAATGTGGTGTTTTATGTCGGCAGGCTGAAATAAACCTATATGGTATAGAGTAAAAATAATGTCTAGTTGAAAGTCGATTTAGTCATACCAGGAAAGAAAACAAAGAAAATCTACGCCTGCTGTACTATAAATACCGTTAAGTCTCTTTATAAGGTTTCTTGTTGACTTGACAACAAAGCGATATAGATGGTAAAGCTGTTTTTCTACATACAATATTTACGTACACAAATCAGAATGGTTTATTACAAGAAATATTGAATCTGTTTTCTAAAGAGTATAAAACAAAGTCGCTATGTGTCTCTGTCTGTTTCTACACATAGTTCTAAATAAGGCTACGGATTTTAAACGGTTTTCAGTAATAGAAAGAACGATTAACCATAGTTTTAGAATATAATAGTACTAGCTGTCCCCCGCGGCTTCGCTCCCGTCAACTGGCAACTTTTATTTTTACATTAAAACCTTCTCCTGATACTTAATAACAAACACAAGAATCGGCGGGAGTCAGGCGCCCGCCCTCCGCCTCACAATCCGCCCGCGCACCGACTATAATATTTTGTTGCGGAGTTATTTTAAAACGATGATATCTCTCAAGATATTCATTGAAATTAAATAATGTCAATGGCAATTTTGTTCATAATTAAATACTATGATGATTAACGTATTAATTTGGATAAGGATTAATACCATATTAATAAAAACTTCCTCGCAAATAATGCATCATTTTAGAACAAATTTGATTTCCATAAAAAGGGTTATAGTTAGTTAACCTTAAGGGATAGACATAATTATGTTTTTGAGGACTTTTTATAGAACTTTTAAAGAGGAATAATTTCGTAATACTTGATTTTCGCGTAACTTAAACCGTTTACGCAGCGCACGCATCGGAAGCTTTTTTCCCGCTTGCAACATTTCTTATTGCTGCTCCGCTCCTATTGGTCTTCCTCGATAAATGGTCTGCCCAACGAAATATTAATTTTTCAATTCGAGCCAGTAGTTCCTGAGATAAGCGCGTTCAACCAAACAAACAAACACTTCTGCTTTATAACATTAGTAGATTTATTTGCAAGAATACGAGTACAACAAGCTGACAAATAAACATTAGGGATTCCGTCATATTCTACCAGAGCGGATCTAAAAAGTCCACTTTAACCGAATCATAGGCCCTAACCATAGAGTATATAACCACTAGAGAGCGTATAGGCCGATTTCTTCTAAGTACGCGGCTCACTACAGCGGGCCGGGGGACGAGGAACAACGCGCGGCTGCAATTGGTCCGTTCAAGGTCAAGTTGCATAGGTAGCCTATGGTTAGTGGTGGCACTACTTGATTAAAGGAAAATTAGTCGATATCGATAAAATGGATTTTAACATTATAAAAATACTCAATCCAAACAAACAGCGCTATATCTTGTTTAAACAAAGTTTCCCTATTAACCTTATCTTTCCACTTTTATTTTAATTCTGAAATCTTCGAAAATCTAAAATGAAAACATGTATGTCAAACACACAGATGAAAAATCTGAGACCATTCACCGGGTATGAAGGCATTTTTATGCGTTATAAATTGCATAAAAATTAGAACGATTTGTAAAAACTTAGCATGACCACAGGTCTAACAATTGGTCACAACTAAAATGGTTACTAGTGCCGCTGCCTAACATCTGAGCAAAAACACTAATAGTTTTCGTGCGTCGGGGCACTGTATGCGCAGTCAAGTGGTTTAATAGTCTTTGGCCCTAACCTAACATTACTAAGCCTGCGCTGTCCGTCCGTAGGGCTGTATCTCAAGAACCGTAATAGTTGCTCCAACCAGCCCGCGAAATTCAATTTTTCTTACGTTTTTTGCAATTTGCAGGCCAGTGCTAGGTTGTATGTTGATTAAAATATTATTCGCGGCTGTAAGACATTTATGTAATTACAGAATTATAATCATCAAAATCATCAATACAACGCTCTAACTTCACAAAGCTGTAGGAACAAAAAAAAAGCAGAAAAAGTAATTCCTAGAGCGTTTAGTGTTAGATCGCCCATTTATCGAGGAAGGTTATAGGCTATATATCATTACGCTAAGACAAATAGGAGCAGAGCAATAATGGAAAATGTGACGCAGACAAAGTTGCGCGGGTCAGCTAGTAGGTACATAAAAATCTTAATGAATAAGATATCGGACAATGGTTGATATTGTTTACGAGCGTTTGCGAGTGTTGTGACATTCATACGGATTAGAATCCCATGCTGTTATTACTGAGCCACCTCTAAAATTGGCCAATTTGCTTATTTGGTGCAATTAGATTCGTAGACTGAACTATATTGAAAAAACTCTGACTTGCTATATGCACGGCAAAAAATAATACGAGGAATTCAGGTGTTTTCGAATAAAAACTAGCGATCTATAAAAACGTAATAAAGTACACAACACCAAACGGATGCCAAATCAGAACTCTAATCGTCGTTAGAAGCAACGGAAAAAATGTCTTACTTTAGAAATTAAAATACCATTTCCGGGGATTATCCACTTGCATCCAACGGAATGTAAATTGGATTCGAAAAGAAGCCAAAAAAAATCTACTCTAAATCAATGATAGGAGACTGAGGCATATAAATAGTAGAAGAAATAAAGCCATTCTTCATAAATCATGATCATGTTGTTTCGACAGGAATGACACTTCAATTACCATCCCAATTACAAAAAGTCTAACCCAATCACTGAACAATAAATCTGCGTCAAATTTCGTGATAGCTTGCGATTGGTTGGCCAAAACACCAATGACCAATCACTGATTCAAGATTGGAATAATCTAGACGCGTTCCCATAGACCAACTGCTTGAAACATTTACAAACTGTCAAACAGATCATGTATTACTCACATTCTATTCGTATATCGAGATAATCACACCTGTCATTTTGGGCATGCCATCGGCGCAAGCGCATCGAACAGTGCCAAGCATTCTCCCACTGTCGAGCATTTTTACTTTGCTATCAACAGATAAGAGAGCTATCATCTGCCTAGCCTTTTCCTTGTTTAGGCACAGAATAAATATTTATACTGTGGTTTAGGTCAGATCTTAGACAAACCAGATGCTAAATACCATCGTGTTACCTATTAGATTATTAAGTAGAAAGCAAGTACATATCTGTCTGACCTCCACAACTCTGTTACTAGGTAAAACGTTGCGAATTTCGGACTTCCAACTACCCGTAAAATCTTTGACAGTTACGGATATTCAGACAGAAGTTCGAAATACGAATTACAGCGTGGATTAATGGTTTAGGTACTACTCGCACTTATTCAGCTCTATTCTGCGTATGTCCATAGAAAACAACGATTTTGCATGGAGACGCGTACGCGTCCGTTCAGTTTTCCGCGTCTATTCAGTTTTCGCGGCAAACTAGTTTAAAAATCGTTCAGCGAAACGCGATTGGAGCTGAATAATTGTGAGTAGTCCCTTAGCGTGCTTTTCGAGGCTTAGATCCTATCTCAAGAGCGTATATCTATATAGTTTTGGGTCTTCTTTTTCCATATACTGTTGGAGGAATAGCCTTGGCAAGTCGAATGTAAGCAGGGATGTTCTATTAATACTGGAACTAGCAAATTCTTAAGTAAGGAAGTTTCGAAATTGTAATTCGTCTTGTCCGTTGTTGGTTAACTAATGAGAGCCACGAGAGTTCACTAAGGAAAGTTTAAATGGCGAGTAACAACAAGATTAATGAAGTAGCTAATTTATTTAACTACTTCGTTTAGTTTTTCGTGTCCAAACATGCTAAACAGTTTCTGTGACTTCGGCTAAAGGGGGCAATAAACTGATGGGCCCTCTCCATCTCCACGAGCGACAGAATCGCGGCGATATTATCGTCCGTAACGTATTTCTATAACAATCACAGATAGGTATAGATAGACCTAGATAACGCAAGAGCAACTACTTCGCGTGCCGATTTTTGTACGTAGCCTACGTACAAAAATCGTAAGTGGCCACTTTCGCGCTCAGTCTGCATCGGTGTATAGCGCTAGTCGGACGTCGGCTGGATGAGCGTGGTGCAAGGCGGGGGGTGGGGCGAGGTGGGCGGCGTCTTTTAATCGATTTGATTTTCCCATCACTAAACAGTGCTTGTGACGTCTTATGCTTGGTTTTCATACAGATCGTGATACTTGCGTTATCTAGGTCTATCTATATCTGTGATAACAACTCTATGAACGTGTCTCCACACGGCGATATTATCGCGGCAATTCAATGTATGAAAAAACGTCAACTCGCCGCGATTCTCTCGCTCGTGGAGACGGTCCCTTGGAAGAGAATTATATTTTTGGAAATTGAGATCTGCTTAAAAAAGTTAATTTGATTTATCTCTTGCAGTAAAAATCATATGACAATAGTTCGACAGCTTCCCCTGGATACCCTAAGAGCTCATTCAAATATCTTCCAGTTCAAGCGTTATACGAACAAGCCACATCTATCAAGACAATAAAATACAAAATAAGACTTGGTGAAGTTTAAAAATACAGGCCAAGTCTCCCATACATCAGCTGAGTATTTACAAGCGCAGACATCGATTTGTACAACATTCGACATTTGTTAATGACGCCACATCGGAAAGTTAAACACACAGACAGACGCACACTCACTTACTTTGGATGTCTTTATAATTGACACGCAAACTCAGCTTGCCTACCACCTCACTGCCTGGAACACAAGTCATATAGTTCAAATACTTCTTCTTATCGTGAGGATAGAAAGGTCTAACGACCCCACACACTCTACAGTGTCAAGAGTTTCTAAACCGCCTCAAGGGCCTCTGACATGGTTTAACGACCGCCATTTGGCGGCTGGGACCACCGGCTTATACGTGCCTTCCGAAGCACGGAATCATCTTTTTATCTGACAATCAGGTGATACAAGCCTGAAATGTCCTAGGCAAACGAGTTAAAAAAGCAGGTTGCCCAAATTAGGCTTTAAGTACGTTGAAAGAAACACAATATACGATTTGGATCTTCTTCTTTTTCTTACACATAACCTTAAAAAGTTCCCACGTCCCGTCACGTGACACGTCTATAACGGCATCTGTTGCATTAGGGTCTCAATGCTGCAGGTGTAAGAGGACTTAATGCACTCCAACAAGTGTGCCACGTTTCGGATAGGGGCATCGGCGCAATGAAAAGTGCTAAACGGGTATGTGAAACCCCATTTCGAGAAGAACAAAATCCAAATAGTAATTTAGAGTGGCCTCGTCCCAGTATATTTGTATGCGTAACCATATGGATGAAAATTGATTATTAATTTCATGGGTCCTACCCTAGATGACCTGTGTTCTTTAAGCACATCACAACCAGGTCTCGATAAATAAATCATGATCATTAAAATTAAACCGTATTAAAGTTCACAATCATGTGCATGACCGTCACGTTCCAGACGCTCAATGCGTTAGAAATCAGTTCCCAGCATTCGTATTTAAAATTCTGCTATTCCCGTGAGTACAAATGTCGTGAAGAAGCCAGCTGACACTTTCACTGACCGTAATAATTATGTAGGCAATGAGAGACTACTGATGCACTCGAAACACAGGTCTGGCGAGCTCCCAACCTCGGGCGAATTATGTCAATAACCTGCTTGGAGCGGCTCCAAGAACGAGGAAATTCGGAAACTATTCATCAGCTCGAAAATATTCTGTTTTATTGACTTTCTTCCTAATGAGGCTGAACGATTGAATACGATGCTTTGGCACCGAAGCCCTATAGTTCTTAGTTGGCGAGGAGGGAGTGTTTGTTCTGATCTGGGAAGCTACTCTCTAAGCCCAAAGTCCGTAGTTTCGGGCTTAGTTGCGGGCGTATTCTACTCCGTATCACCTATGGACTTACTATTATTAGTTACAAACTCAAAATAAGGATGAATGACAATACGATTTGACCGTAACTATAAAAAGGTGTTGTCATTAATTCTTAGTGGTTAGGTGATACAGAGTAGAATACGTCCGCAACTACGGACTTCGGGCTTAGAGAGTAGCCCCTTTTTTTTAGGGATGGGAAATCATCAAATGACTTGTCCCGCTCCGGAAGGGAGTGTCAGACTTTCACTGATTAAAACCCATCCTGTTCCTTCATTGCCCTTATTTTTCCGGAGCCGCGGTATCTCTTTCGAATAGTCCCGCAACTCCGGCAGGCGTCGGCCCTTTCGGGCCCCTCTGTGTGCTGACTCTCTTTGAGGCGCGCGTGTAACACGAACGCGCCGTCGACACGGCCTGTCCTCATGAGACGGACGGACGGCGAGCTACCCATAGCTCACCGTCCACAGACCCAAGAGAGTAGCCTCCTTGAATCAGACACTACGATCAGATGCTACTGAAAAACAAAAGTCCAATTTATTTATTTATATTTCTTGTACCTATGCAACAGCAGAGTCACAACATGAACATTTAACCCATACTTTTCGATGAAGTTCGTATGGTGGCCTGAATATAAGAATAGCTTGTAGCTTTTGAACGTTAGATTTTAGACTGACAATTTTGAATCTACCCCGCTAAAATAGCTTCCCATTTAGCCCAATCCGGAAGAAAAACAGCGGAAGAATTTGAACTATTCCGTTATTATTAAAGACTTTAGATGACAACCTATCGTAAAATATCACGTAAAAAACCTTTTCAGCTGAATCCGGTTTGAGTGGAAGCCGACCCCAGTATAGTTTGGAAAAGGCTACACAGATGGATTTCCCAACCCAAAAAAAAAAAAAAGCCAGATGATGAGATGACCTATCAATATATAGAACGTCAGAACGTACAGGAATTATATGTGGCAGCACGGAAGCGTCAATGTCAAGTGTTCCTAACGTTAAAGTTTCGAATATGCAACACTAGATGGCGTAGTTAGCAAACACGCTTCCCTCATGGACCTCTACCAACTTCCAAAGAAAAAAAAAAGGTGCAAAAACGTATACTTTTACATGATTCATGATTAGCTCCATACTCTTATGTAGTTCTGGCATGCACCCAATAACCGAGAACCGGGCGCTGATTGAAAATAATTCTGTTACGCGAATCCCATACGTACACTTTGATTTTTCGACACTGATGTATTTTATGGCACGTGTATGAAAATAGGACACTGTTTTTAAATGTGAGTAAGAAATAATATGTAATGGATGGCCTGGATTTTCCATTGGTATGTTGTCATGACGCGCTGACATAAAAAATATCATCATCGAAAATATATCTTCTGTTCTGTCTAGGTGAGCTTAAAATGCAAAGTCAACACGTTTGAGGCCTATTTTGTCCAGAATAGAACAGAATACTCCAGCTGAGGCCTTGAAGAAGTTGATGGTAAAAAGTGAATAGGTCTATAGTCAACTGATCACTACACAAATTAAAGTACTCCACCGCGTCTGTCTGTTCGCGATAAACTCAAAAACTACTGCATCGATTTTCATGCTGTTTTCACCAATGGATAGAGTGGTTGTCGAGGAAGTATAAGTATATAATTTGTCAAGAGGGGGAAGCCGCGAGCATGAGCTAGTTAAGGACTATTTTCAAACTCTTAAACAGGATACAGACAAGGAACTAAGCTCGTACATACACAACTTAATCAACAATTTGCCATCTAGTTTCATGGTTCATGACCCATCGTAAGAATTATACCGAACGCACGAGCTCGATGTGACCCAAATAAACCGGCGAAGCCTTGACATTGAACCCACGAACAAAAGCCATTGCTTCAGAACACGTAATCGGTTCCATTGGTAGTGTGCGAAAGTGAATGGGAGCAGACCGCAATAAACCGACGGAATCACCTACTAATGAGATTAAACCATTAATATGGGAGTCAATCAGGATATATTGTGGTTAGGTAAGTACCTACTTGTAATTAGCTCGGGTTTAAGGTCGAGGAAGGCTTGAAAAACTTTTAGGGCCTGTCAGAATATCAGCGCTGTGATATTTATTTATTTATTTATATATCGCAGAATACGCTGAGACAGGGGCCTTTTTTGGCCTCGCACAGAGTCAACTTATTTTTATAAGTTAGTTTTACATTTTTTTATTTACTTTGATGTGCACTGTGCGAGTCCTGAATAAACATTTTTCTTTCTTTCTAAATAGTACTGAATGTGTGAGAGGCTAGTCCTATTTCGCAACAGTGAAAGTTGCTTAAAACATAAACATTTTTATTTGAGATGGGTTTGCTCTTGACTCTGGTCTTTGTCGGAGGTGACAAAGACACAGTCGACTATGGATTGAGCTTACCCAGAGGAAGTCTGTTCATTTCTAACTTTGAAGAGATTAGGCGGGAATATGTATGGCAACACAGGATCTTTTATAATGCGCAAATATTTTTCTGTGCGCATTATAAAAGACGTTTTGAAACGCACAGTGCGAATTGGTGGAATAGCAATAGGTACAGATGATAACTTGCAGTGGAAGCAAAGAAAGGCAGTACAATTACTACACTGACAAAATAGTAGGTCCTTTACACAATGGTTTGACGAAGAACAACATCTACACCGGAAAATGTACGCCTTGTGACGAAGTAACACCATAAATCATATCTATACTAATATTATAAAGCAGAAGAGTTTGTTTGTTTGGTTGAACGAACTAATCTCAGGAACTACTGAGGTCCGATTTGAAAAATTCTTTCAGTGTTAGATAGCCCATTTATCGAGGAAGGCTATAGGTTATATATCATCACGCTAAGACCAATAGGAGCGGAGCAGTAATGTAAAATGTTACGCAGACGACGTTGCACGGGTCAGCTAGTAATATTATATTGGTGGTGTGTTTTACTATACACAAAAAGTTTTACGTATCGTGAAGAACTTTGCATAAGATTTCTAAGATCAATTTCCATGTTGTAACAAGGAATTAACTCTATAGACGAGGCAGTAAACCCATCAATGCACGTCAAAAAGTGCAGCAAACGCATCCATTGTCTACTGAGGCCATAACAGAGAACTCAGGAAAGAAAACAAGCGATTGTCACGCGACGCTTCGCACAACACCGTGAGAATAACGATAGTATAATATTATCAAAACGATGGGTTTGCTTTCCGTTCTCCCACATGCAAAACGATTATATACATAGGAATACATCCTACTATCCAACTAATATTACAAATGCGAAAGTTTGTGAGTATGTTTGTTACTCTTTCACGCAAATACTACTGAACCGATTACGATGAAATTTGGTATGTAGGTAGCTGAAGACCCAGAATAACACATAGGCTACTTTTTATCCCGGAGTTCCCGAGGGATCGGGATTTACACGGGAATAACGAGAATTTATACGCGGACGAAGTCGCGGGCGGACTCTAGTATTTTTATATTATACTGGCTGTCCCCCGCGGCTTATTTATTTAACAACTAGCTGTCCCCCGCGGCTTCGCTCCCGTCAATTAAGTATTCATTGCACATATCGAGTTTTCATTGTTTTTAAGATGTATTCTGCTATTCGGGTCGGAGACAAATCCAACGAATCAATAACCATGAAAATTGGTTCAGCAGATCTTGAGTTATAAGTGTTTTTTTTTTTTTTTATACAAAACGGGGAAACTCTTGGCTCAAATCTCACCTGATGGAAAGTGATGATTAGGCCGAAGATGGAAGCGAGTTTCACCCGGAATCCTCTTACACAGAGGAACTGGCTATCATACCTCTAACTGCCGGAACACAACAATGCTGTTAACATTGTTGTTATGGCGACAGATTTAGACATGATGGTGGTAGCTTGCCAGGCGGACTTAGAAGAAGTCCTACCACCAACCAAACCGAGCAAAAAATTTGCCCCCGCTGGGAATCGAACCCGTGTTGTAACAAACCCGTCTTTGTTTTATATATATAAGATGTATAGAGGAGGACTTAATGCCAAAGGCATTCTCTACCAGTCAACCTTCGCTCCCGGCAATTGGTAACTTTCATAAGAACCTTCTCCTGACAATAACAAACACAAAGAATTAGCGAAATCGGCCCAACCGTTCACGCGTGAATCGTGATGCGATGACCACGAGATATAGGGATTTCATTTTTATGTATTACTAGCTGTGCCCCGCGGCTTCGCTCACGTCAACTACCTTTTTTTTTTGCTTTTTGACCTTCCCTGTATTCTGGCGAACTAAACAAAAAAAGAATTACCGAAATCGGCCCAGCCGTTCTCGAGTTTTAGTTTAGCAAGACTAACGAACAGCAATTCATTTTTGAAGATAGGTATAGATTTTTTTAAACCTAAAAAACATAGAAAATCGAAACAGTACAAAAATTCGTGTGACGTCATTTGCAAGTCACGGCGACGTTTTGTGCGACAAGTATAGAAAAATAACTTCAAAAGCGTGTAATTTCTCTAATTCTTTCACGGATTTTATTCATTTTTACACGAATCACACTTCTTTAGCAACATCTTTCATAGATTGACACCCGAAAGAGAAGGATCCTTTTTTGTTCGGACCCTAAAAAGCAGGTCAAGCCACGCGAAGCATGAGTTATCGACGGCGACACGTGGTCATTGGAATAAATTATCGCTTTATCATGTTAAGTATGTAAACTTACAAGATTATTCAAATGAGGGCGTTGAACCAAAACTAATGATGTCATTTTATTATGCCCCACATACATACCGTTACTTTGAATATTTTATGTTATTTTAGCTAGCCATAAACGTGTTTTATGGTGAGAAATAACTTCGACGGTAAAGTCGTCAGCTCGCAGCGAAAGATTCGGTATGTATATGTATTTGAGCTAAGAGCTCGTGGCTAAATAATATCAGCCGCACAGATCTTCAAGGTTAAGCAGCGCTTGCCTAGGTTAGTCTGTGGATGGGTGACCATCTTAACATACCGAGTTTCTTCCGTGCCTGGGAAAGCACGTCAAGCTGTTGGTCCCAGCTGTCATTTGAAGATCTTTGGCAGTCGTTACGGAGAGTCTGAAGCCAGAAAATCTGATATCATGCAGTCTTGCATGGAGTACAGTGTTACCCAGTTAATGGGTTGTCGAGTTCTGGTAGGCAGCCGCTCCACGTAAAATACTGGTATTCAGCTAAGCCGGTTTGACTGGAAGCTGATCCCAATTTAGTTGGGAAAAGGCTGGGCAGATGATGATATTTTGTTGAGAAGTAACATATTTTAGTAGTCTGATATTTCTCCTCAAAACACATTGCAGGAGCAAGGCATATTTACATAGAGTCGAAGAAAAATACTAGAAATATACATAGTTATTGATCTGTACCCAAGATAAGCACCATAACGCATATTTTATTTCGGCTCTACAGTATTCTGTTCAAACCTACAAACCCCTCTTACATTAAATAACGTTTTAAGTTCCTTCATGACATATGAGTGTCATGAAGGAACTAGGTATCTGGTATGGTAATAGGTATTTGAGATTATCTGAAAACTTGAATGAATAATACATTTATTTGCAAGAATTAAGTAATTAGTAGCTGACATAAGTTCTTAAAGTCTATAAGTTTCACTATATTCGGCATTTCTGCCGTGCAAATATGGGATTAGACATGCCGTGCATTCCACCAGCTTCTACGACACATCTTTTACGGTTCAAGCGATGCGGCTATGGAATGCATTGGCCGAGTCCGGAAGACGTGGTCAATCTTTGTCCACTTTTAAAACAATGGTCCAACATCACTACCTTTCTCTTTGGTCGTTTTTACTTGGGTTCTATGCTTTTTGTATGTAATTGTATTTATTTATCTATCATGTATTTATTCATATAAATCGTACACCTAAGACTGTACCTTCTTACAAGACTGTATTTTCTTTCTCTTTAAAATCCATCCGAAGATTGTCTTGATAAGATCGGTCTTAGATAAGGCCGCCCATTGTGTCACCCTATGTACTTAATGTTTTCTTCATCTATTTTTTCTGTAACTTATATGGTGTGTACATAATAAAGAGCATTCTATTCTATTCCATTACACAATGCACACGTTTCCAATAAGATGATCAAAACGATCCCATTCAAGGTCGAAAGGTTATTTTTTCTGCCGACTCTGCGTCAATGTTCTTTGAGTGCCTTTGACTCTTAGTTTTAAAGAAGACCCAAACTTGCGCTTAGGGATTCATTCCTTTACCTGAAAGCTGTCTGTTTTTTTTATTCATCGACAAAAAAGAGGTCACGGCTGTCTAGATATTTTAAAGACGATTGGCTTTCATACTAAAGCTATCAACCTGGGAGTCGAAGTCAAGAGTGGATAGGTTACTTCTAGGCAAGCGTGCTCCATCTACATCATCGCTTACCATCAGGTGAGATAGTGGTCTAACGTGTGCCTAACAATAGTAAAAAAGCCATCTGAGGCGTCGCGTCGTCCTAATACAAAGCCATTAAAGGCTTCGACCGATTAAAATGCGATCGTCGCGCGAATACACGATCCGTATTTGAGTGAATTTCTGCAGAAGTACACGGCATTTAAAAGAAAATAAAACGATAAAGAACATAAAACGAATACTTGGGCCAAGTCCGATGTTATCATAATATTCAACCGGGAAATATTATGAAAACACGTGTCTCTGTGGAATTGTCACGCTCATTTCAGAAACCTGGGAAATCATTAAACTTGTATTTCATCGCTGTTCTACGCTGCAAAAGGCGCGATGAACAGTGGTTTTTGATCACATCACCACCACCACCTGACACCATCACCATCATCTGGTGGTAAGCGATGATGTGAGCACTCTTGCATAGCAGTAATCTCTTCACTCTTGACTTTAAGACATTATACCGATTCCTAGAAATCAGTTCTACTAATATTATAAAGCTAGATAGTTCGTTTCGTTGAACGCACTCTCAGGAACTAGCGGTTCGAATTAAAAAAAGAATTCTCAAACATGCTTGGAAATGTGAGCATTACATTACATTGATTTTGAAAAGTAATTGAATTTAATTTCCGCGCATTCTTTGAGAAAGTACTATACAAGCCTTGAAAGAATGAAAGAAAGAAAACAAATTTATTTGGCACATACAGATACACACAATTTAGGTATAAAAAAGGGAACTTAATTATAAAACAGATAACCATTGTGTGCCCCGCGGCTGCGCCAAATAGGTCCAGTTCAGCAAAATGCCGGCCGGACAACTAGATGCTGCCCGACGCTGGTTTATGATGGACTAACGTATACATCGTCCTTCAATGCCTCTTTTGCTGGCCGCAGCAGTAGTGTACTATTAGTATTGAGAGCCCAGAGTACGGAAATAGGCTAATATACGTTGATAAAATGATGAAATTATAAGTATTTTTTTTAATAAGTTTATCAACAATATGGCTCGATATGAATATTAATCTCAACTTATTGCAAATTGGAGCTACTATTTGATACCCAGGCTTAAGATAAGACTTTTACAATATTTATCAAATAATCGTTATCATGAAGAAGATAAATGCAATTTCCTTACGAATATAAATAAACCATTATGTGTTCCTCTTACCACTACTATAAGTGCGAAAGTTTGGATGGAGAGATAGATGTTTTCTTAGTCGATCCCGCCGGAACGGCAGATCGGATTTGGATGAAAATTGGCACAGAGATAGATCACAAATCTTAGCACATAGGCAATTTGTGATCCGCTTACTTCTGTAAGCGAATTTGCTAGGTTATCATAGATGTGTAATCTATACTAATATTATAACGCAGAAGAGTTTGTTTGTTTGGTTGAACGCGCTAATCTCAGGAACTACTGGTTCGATTTGAAAAATTCTTTCAGTGTTAGATAGCCCATTTATCGAGGAAGGTTATAGGCTTTATTATAATTATATATCATCACGCTAAGAAAAATAGGAGCAGAGCAATAATGGAAAATGTCAACGCAGACGAAGTTGCGCGGGTCAGCTAGTAATGTATTTTGTAATAAGCTTACTTACCGAATAAAAAACCTTTCGACCATGAAATCAATTTTATTCTTCATTTGATACGCGCAAGTCGTCAAATGAAACGAATTTGTTTAATTCAGTTGCCTTTTTATAATGCCGCTAATCAAAAATATTATATTTATTTAGCACGAGCTTATATTGGTAATATATTTCTATTACAACACAAATAATACGATTTCGATACGATTTCCACTACTATAAAGAGCGATAACCGAAGAAGTTTTATGTATATAATTTACACATAAGCGAAGCCGAGGCGGAAAGCGAGTATAATCTAAAATCTACCGGGAACCTAACACAAACCAGATTTCGTTACATAACATCCGTTGCCTGGTCCTGGTCTTCGTGAGAAAATTCACAGCAAATCGAAGCATTACTGTTACAATGCATTTCCACAGGTTGCAAATTTCAGCACATTGCAAATTCTAACTTGTATGTTGCATTGCGATAGAACGTGGCAACTGGCAATGCCGCCAGTCTTTTGGGCACACTTCTATTCGACAGCTTTTCAGCACTTTCTTGTAAAACGTTACGATACGTTACAGGCGGGAGGGGATGTTTGAACTACGCGTTACGTAACATTGTTTTTTACTCTTCAGAGCTTACCGGTACTTTACACCACAAAACTGTGACTCTATGGTTAAAATGGTCACTACGGTTACGTAATGTTTTACACGGGGAGAGGGGGGGGTTCAGAAAAACGTTACGGGGCATTACATGGGGGGAGGGGCTCAAAAATCTCCAAAAATTGCGCTACGTAATACTCGAACGCTCCCTATGTAGAACTAGCTAGGTACCAGTTCGACATACCACAAATATCTTAGTCCTATTACTGCAGACAAATATATGAGCAGTTTCCTCGAAAGATAACTGCTTTATTATACCAATAATACTGGTTTTGAATTAACTATAGTAGATGTTTGGAATCAAAGCGAGACTTGTGGGTGTGTGTTATGATGTTATCGCAATAGCAGAAATGAATGAATGCAGTGCGTGTGGACTGTTATCGCGAATTTGTTAGCAGTTTTGTCGGAACTGTGTAATAATGTAATGTGGGTGGTTCAAACTTTTCCGATATCTATTTTTTTTTAACGCCTCCTTCCTAAAGTTTTTCTGGTCCCGAATAAAGGACAGAGTTGTGTGGCAAAAGGATAGGGAGGCCATTGCCCAACAGTGGGGCAAAATAAATGAGCAAACGCGATGTGACCACATTCTCCCCCAGTGGAAAGGGATGATGATGGAGCACCTAGCCTAGAAGTGACCTATTCACTCTTGACTTAAATTGTAGCTATCAGTAATGTTTTATAGAGCTTGCATTTTAAATAAACGCAGTATCATAGTATATGTCATCATCTGCCTAGCCTTTTCCCAACTATATTGGGGTCGGCTTACAGTCAAACCGGATTCAGCTGAATACCAGTATTTTACGTGGAGCGTCTGCCTACCAAACCTCCACAACCCATTAAGATAAGATAAGATAAGATATTAACACGGTACTCCTTGGCAAGACTGGTGTCAGATTTTCTGGCTTCTGGCTAGCCGTAATGACTGCCAAAGATCTCCAAATGACAGCCGGGACCAACAGCTTAAGGTGCTTTCCGAGGCACGGAGGAAACTCGGTATATTGAGATGGTCACCCATCCACAGACCAACCTCGGAAATCGTTGCTTAACCTTAAAGATCGACCTGTGCGGCTGTTATTATTTAGCCACAAGCTCATCATATCATAGTATATGTGTCCATTTAAAAATGACGCCTAGATTGCCTATTTTAACGTGCAATCTATTCAAAATACAAAATATTTATTGCAGGTCTAAACACAGAAATATAAATCTTTCAGACATTTTCAAAGCCACCATGCAGCTCAGACATGCACATACATGATTTCTTATCGATTCTCCATAAGAAGTACGCAATTCTAAGCCTTATGAGAGACTGTTATTAGTGTATCGATCCACAACCTCGGGTTAAATGCAGCCACTACTAATATTTAATCAGTACGACATTATGCACGAACAATATAAGCCTATTTGGTCACTCCGAACAAGATTGCTTTGAATGAATGTGGTCGCAAGAAATTTTGGTAATACGCACGGTCTGCATACAAGGCGAATGGGCTAGTTTCCATCATCCACAAATTGCAAAACTATTTAGTCCGTCAGTTAGAGTATTGAAAAATAATGAACACGTATTTTTTGTTTTTGTAAATCAATGAATATTGACAAAAATAAAACGCATCAAAACTCGGGAGTGGGGCTCGTGTCGTCACGACCTGCTAAAAATTATGCCAGGGCGTGACGTATTCAGAGGGGCCCGAAAGGGCCGACGCCTGCCGGAGTCGCGGGATTATTCGCAAGAGACACCGTGGCTCCGGAACACAAAGGGCAATGAAGGAACTTGGATGGGAAGGGCGTGACGTATTGATAATTTTAAAAGCGTCGTATTTTCGTCAATTTTGGTTCCCGTATCCCGTAACAAAAGAAAAAATACGGGTCAAATATGTTTTGATAATCTAACTGACGGACTAATATTAGATTTTTTCAGGACACAAGCCAATTACTTAACTCATGGTACTCATGGTAAATACCAAATTGTTTACTATGGGAGGGCCCAAAATGTAATATGATAAAACAATCAGCTGTTCTCTACAATTTTACGAGTTTCGCGAACATCAAAAGCGGATTTCAACAATGAAACTGATCACGACCAATCTGCGTTCAAGAGTTGTCTGTGTCAATATTCCATAGATAATAATAACACTGACAGCTCGTAAACGTGGTTCATATGTTGCTCGCGGTCACTTTCAGATTGATGAAATACGCCTATAGTGAACAAGCTGAACCAGGGCACGCCACAATAGCGGCGATAAGTCCCCTCTTTGAGGAGTGGCTTGAGAGGCGCCACGGCGTCCTCACCTTCCGCCTGACGCAGGTCCTCACCGGACATGGATGTTTCGGGAGGTTCCTACACCGAATTCGGCGGGAGGAAACGCCCGGGTGTCACCACTGCGAGGATCGACCGGAGGACACGGTAGAGCACACTGTGCAGGTGTGCCCCGCTTGGGCGGCGCACCGCCGTGTCCTCGAAACGGCGATTGGCGGCGACCTCTCGCGTCCGGCCCTGGTCCAAGCCATGGTCCGGAGCGAGACGGAATGGGACGCCGTTGCCTCCTTCTGCGAAGCAGTCATGCTAGCGAAGGAGGTGGCGGAGCGGGAGAGGAGACCCTCTCGTCCCGGCCGCCGTGGTGGACGCCGCGGGCGTCGGGGGCCACCTGGTGACCTCCGGCCACCGTAGGCGTGGGCCTGTGGACGGCGAGCTATGGGTGGCTCGCCGTCCGTCCATCTAGACAGGCCGTGTCGACGGCGCGTTAGTGTTCCACGCGCGCCTCAAAGAGAGTCAGCAACACAGAGGGGCCCGAAAGGGCCGACGCCTGCCGGAGTCGCGGGATTATTCGCAAGAGACACCGTGGCTCCGGAACACAAAGGGCAATGAAGGAACATGGATGGGTTTTAGTCAGTAGAAGTCTGACACTCCCTCCCGCTACACCCAGAGCGGGAGGAGTCATTGGATGATTTCCCATCCCTAAAAAAAAAAAAAGTGAACAAGCTGAACTGCAGATTTCTTTTTCACGAATTACTAAGGAAAACTGTTCGTAATGATAAGTGGTCGGTTTTGGGGGCCGAGTCACCCGCGTCCGTAGGAGAATACCCTTCAGCGAATCCCTACACGTGGTCCCCGGGTGGTGCTAAACAGGTGACAATAACCGCATCCGTGGTCTAGTGGTTATACCACCTGATTCAGACCCAGAGGTCCCGGGTTCGATTCCCAGCGGAGGCAATTTTTTTGCTCGGTTTGATTGGTGGTAGGACTTGTTCTAAGTCCGCCTGGCAAGCTACCACCATCATGTCTAAGTCTGTCGCCATAACAACAATGTTAACAGCATTGTTGTGTTCCGGCAGTTAGAGGTATGATAGCCAGTTCCTCTGTGTAAGAGGATTCCGGGTGAAACTCACTTCCATCTTCGGCCTAATCATCACTTTCCATCAGGTGAGATTTGGGCCAAGAGTTTCCCCGTCTTCTAATAAAAAAATGAAAAAAATCATCTGTGTTTTCATTACGACAAAAAAAAAAAAACCATTGAAAGAAAGTCAACTTGTATAACCAGCTTTAGGACAGAAATGGCTAAGTAAAATCGACATTTCTGGACACTGTGTGTGACAACATAGCAGTTTAGCTACTCTAGCAGTGGTCAAGAGGTCAAGACAGGACAATTATATTGAATTGGCTTACAATGGTCGTGATCCTGAGCTGATTACGCCTGACTAGTTTCATTGCTCTACGGAGCATTGTTATTTGACCTATTAATAATGCCTTGGTGACAATGAATAGATGTATGAAAGATAAAATGGCGGACAGTATCAAGTCTCAAATTATTTGATGAGTTAATAGGAGTTCCAGGTTTATTCCCAAACTAGCTGACGTGACGACTTGTGTGAATCTTACATAACGTAATTTTTAGGCAAAAATTCAGGTAGAAATTTTAATCCTGTATTTGTTGTGAGGTGTACAATAAGGTATATAATAAATAATATGCTTTTTTATGGCAATAACAGAACAAAGCTTTGCACCAAATAAAAATTAAGAAGACTACTCGTTTACTGCAATAAAAAGTACGATTCCAGAACCTAGACCATTATGAGCATTTGGTATGCACCACATCAACGTGTAAGGTCAATACACCGATAAAAAAAAAAAACATCAACATTTATGTCACAGCGTCTTTAAAAGGCACAAAAAATACCGTAACGGCTATATGCAAACGGATTATGTAAATTGTGTTTATCCATGCTTGACCAACATCGATATAGAACAAACTGCTTAGTGTTATGTTGATCGTTTGCTGGAAACCCGGTATTGGCATCCTTTTAGAATGGAAGTGCGTTTTCATATCCTGCTTCCACAATTTAGTTTTCTCTTAATTACAAAAGCAGCTAAGCTTAAATGGGACTGGAATGGATACGTTTGCAACATGTTGAACGATTCATGGGCTAAAGCAACCACAGTGTGGGTCCCAGGAAATGTCTGGCGGTATCTAGGCGAAAACGGCGGTATGAGCTTGACACTTATCGACAAGATTGATTAGCCAAGACCCGGGAAGAATTGAAGAAAGAAAGGGACGCCTTTGCCTAGGCGTGGGACAGAGAAGGCTAAAAATTATAAAATACGAAGACCGCCAGTTCTTTGAACTTGGCGAACCCACCATTCATCAAAAGCACGTCTAGACTAACATATCATATGTACGCAGTATAGCCTTTTCTCAACGCAGAAAGTTTTCTCACGACAAAGGATTGTAACAAAAGGCACTTTCCAAGCTCTCAAAGCTTGTGATAATACTGCAGCCATGATTTTTACGAGGGGAAACTACAAGTTTAGCAACTAACTTCTGACAAAGCATAAACTTCTGATAGTAATCAACGATTAGATTGCATAGAAAAACACTATCTTTAGAAATTTCACTGGTAAAATAGACAGCCCCTTCAATAAATACTCATACTGGGCAGGTGTACATAATATCCAGTTTTAAAATACTGACGAACTCACACTAAGCGTTTCCAAACGTCTTTTATAATACGCACAGCAATGGACTGGATCTCTCTACCTGCGTCTGTTTCCGAACGGATTAAACCCTGATCTCTTCAAAATCAGAGTGAACAGGTTTCTGCTAGGTAAGTACACTCCATCATCGAATTTGTCTCTGTCACCTTCGACCTAGACTAGAGTCAAGATCAAACCCAGTATTTGTATATAAGTTGTAGAAATGGACCTACCTGTGCCCGAACTAAAAATTTATTTAATTATTATTCTAGACTATCTAGACCTAGACGAAGATGAAACTGTGAAGTCATTTAAAAATCAAATTACTACTTCCGTTTTGGGTGAAGCAGAAGGGAGTGTCAGACTCTTACTGACTAAAACCTATCCTAGTAACTCTTTCGAAAATAATCCGCAAACTGCGAAGTCCTACGTTCTTAATCTGACAGCTCTAAGATATAAGTCAAGTTCCCCAAGATCCGCGAAACCACACGCATAACATGACACTCGGAAATGGACATGTGCTAGGAATTTAGATGTTGCGCAAGCGCAGCTTTCTAAATCAACGGGGCCGATGGTTGACTGTCATTAGCAGACATACCTTTAACGACATACCTAAGCAGGTAAGTACTATGATTTACAATGAACTCGGGCATTTCCGGCCGCTCAAGGGTTTTTGCGTTAACAGAAACGAATCTACAGTTTTCATTGCAGGTTGCTTTGCTAGATACATTAATGATTTCATCTGTGATTTTCTGTTCGTAGTTAGGAAGCCTAATGTTGATTTTAAATCCTTACTAGAAGCCTGGCTAAGTCTCAGTCGATCTACAGTAAAATTTCATGTTAGTCAATGTAATAAGGTAACTTAAACAAGCATCTAGATTCTAAGACATGTTGTAAAGAGAAAATTAACGGCTATTTCCGGTCAACATTTTAGTATACTGGGGCCACATTCTTAATATCTTGATTTACGTTCTACCGTCTACTGAGCTAATATTTTCAGTATAAATCTATTAACCTCACTAAACAAGTGACGTGGCTTCTACTATTTACTGTGATAATTCAATCATAAGACACATTACAATAACATATAACTATGAACGATAACACTACACTAGACAATGTCAGGCTCAAGTGCACTTCCTAACCGCATGTAAGCGAATACCTTCCTTCTAGCACTCAGACACATAATCTTTACTTATCTATACTAATATTATAAAGCAGAAGAGTTTGTTTGTTTGTTTCTTTGGTTGAACGCGCTAATCTCAGGAACTCCTGGTCCGATTTGAAAAATTCTTTCAGTGTTAGATAGCCCATTTATCGAGGAAGGCTATGAGCTACATTATATTCCGACCAAAAGAAACGGAGCATTATTAAAAAATATGACGCAGACAAAGCTGCGCGAGACAGTTAGTCCTTCTATAATGTATCACAAGCTACATTCATTCGACAAGAATGCTAGGCATTGCGGTGAGCCTACAATGAGCATTCATTACGACTTATTTGTTTACTTTCAAAGGGAATATTAGGATTCTATGTAAATTGAACATTCTTGGAGGTAGGAAAGGAATTTTATGGACGATGCGGTTAAAATTGTTAAGTGGATTGGCTACATCTACTTGCTTGCGATCGATGGTGATTGTTCGGCATCAAATGAAAAAAAAGAGAAGGTTGCATTCTTAGGACCTTAAAATATTGGAGGATAAAAAAGTCTTGAGAATTAATAATGGCAGAGCAAAATAACTCACAACCGAATAGGTTTAGAAATGTCATGCCCCAGACAACGATCTCAATGCTTTAGAAACCAGTTAGACAACTCAATCAAAGATAGCCCCTGGACGGAAAATTACCAGGGGATATAGATTATGTAGCCTCCGCCCTCGCCTTGCGCCGCCTCTGCTCATAAACAAGATATTATATATAGAATTATAGACAATAGGATAATAGAAAGCTCATCTCGAAACAATACAATTTTAACAGATTATGCGTTCTGCCTCAGTAGCCAAGACTAACACAAAGCAAGATCTCACAAGACTGACGTGTTTGCAATTTAGGTTGAAATAGATTGTTACATAGCCTGCGCTTGCGACTCTGCTTCTAATCGATGTAACCTTGGATCGATACTATTATCGAGATACATAACGATTTAACAGTGATCGCATCAATTGTTACTTGTTGAGCATGTTTTGGGTGATTGGAGGTCATGGCTTTTGGATTTGAACTTCGTCGGTTTGTTACTTGATATGTTCAATATAGAATTCTAGATAAATTGAGGATTTGCACAACATATAGCAATCTTTATGGGTACAATAGCAGTCTTATCAGCTATGGCGATATATACCAGAAGACGTTTGGTTGAATCTCCGCCATTTGTGAGACATTATTAGGGACTTAGGACTATTTAGAAGAAAAGTCAATAGAATCTGTAATTTGTAAGCTAGACTAATAAATGTTATTGACATTGTGAATACATTTGCAAGCCATGTTATAGCAGAATATGCTGAAATAAAATTACTGTAACACCTATGTACCATGTTCTAGCAAATATTTTGATTTGATTTGATTTAAAAATAGAACCTGTGGGAACAAGAGCGTGTGAATGCACGCGCAGGGATTCATATGCCCAGCAGTGTAGCAATATGTATCTATGAATGACTTGAAAGTAATGATTGGTTTAGCAGAGTCGTCAAAGGAGAACGAAATAATCTGCCCATGACTAGAAGCTATCAAAATGATCGGCATGGTTACCTCTAATCCTAATCCTAATCTTTCATAGATATAATTGTATTTTTTCTTTTTGTGTACTTTTGATATGCGTCATATTGTCCGCAAATAAACTCTTTTTCTTTCTTTTCTTTCTTTCTTTCTTTCTTTCCACACCCATATTTAGGCTGCAGACAACTCAGTCCAAGACTTTCACTGCTCGAAGCCATAACACCATCACAACTCGACACGTAACATCACGCAATGCGCAAAAGGGGACACGCTGCTACAAAGGTCACTATATCGCGTCAACGAACTGTAACTACACTTAATTTATTAACTCACTATGACCGTCTTCGGGTCTTTTTCGGGATTCAAAAAAGTTTTTGATTCTAATTTTTTTTTATTTTATTTAAATGATTTAAGTAATTCTGGTGTGATTTGATTTTTAAATATGGATTATTGATATCTGAAATAAATAAATAAATGAATTGAATTGAAAAAGCACTCCAAATCTTTCTACAGAGATCTAGCTAGGTGTTTACCGAGGTTCTGAAATTGTGTGAGCATCCATAGTCCTATTTGGAGGCATTGGATAGGTTTGCATGTGCTGTAGGCCAATGTGCGTTTTTTTTGTTTGTTATTTTATTACTGTATGTGTATGTATTTATTTGATGTATTGTACGTTATTGTCTTTTTTTTTATTTTATATCGTGTCCCTTAGTAGCAATGTATAAATAATCTGGCGTGTTTTTGTCAATGTTGTGTTTGTAATTGGCATATATATTAGAATATTACCGTAAGATTAAATGTATTTATGTCCATATATGTGCTGTGGGTGAACCATAAAAAAATAAATAAATAATTACTAGCTGATGACCCGCGTAACTTCGTCTGCGTAACATTTTACATTACTGCTCCGCTGCTATTTGTCTTAGCTTGATGATATATAGCCTATAGCCTTCCTCGATAAATGGGCTATCTAACACTGAAAGAATTTTTGAAATCGGACCAGTAGTTCCTGAGATTAGCGCGTTCAACCAAACAAACAAACAAACTCTTCTGCTTTATAATATTAGTATAGATAGGTATGTGTAAATTACTAACATAGTTTTAAGTTATCTTGATGTTAAGGGCTTGAGTTAAGGGAAGCTCTAAGAGATGATTTCCCGTAATTCCTACGGGAACGAGAAAAATCTTGATATGCGCGTACGAAGTCCGCGGACAAAAGCTATTACAATATAAAGCACTTTTCACCACAGTTGATGATGGGTGATTAACGTGGGAAAAATGATGTTAAATATTATGCTAACTATAGTAATACACAATGCAGTGTTATCTCTTATGTTGTAACATTTAAAAAAGAGACAAAGCTGTTTATTTTACGTAATAAGCGTAATTGTATGAACACAATGCGTGGACGATATTATTCAACACTGGAAACTTATGTGACCGAGTTTCTGTATGATACATTTTCGAGAGTTAATGAGGCGTTAAAAATAAGGAGAATGACCTAAAAATGAAAGTGGATCGTCAAATCTGTACAGCCTTTTCTCATTTTTGTCTGGGTCGGCTTCCAGTTTATCGAGCTGTAGCTGAATACCAGTATTGTAATTTCGGGGGCTAAAAAGGTCACTTTAGTACAATCATAATATGAATCACACAACAATCTGTGAAACTTCGTTTTCATCTATATCGCCAACGCATTGGGTTCAAGGTAGATTGGGAAAATTTGAGTGACACAAAAAATTAGATGCAAAGACAGCTAAAAAGAACCAAATAAGATCAATTTTCAAGCAGTCTGGTGCAGTGTGGTGGCAATTACTTTATAATGCGCACAGCAAAGGAGAGGAACTCTCTGCCTGCGTCTGTGTTTCCGAACGCTTACAACCCTAATCTCTTCAAAGCTAGAGTGAACAGGCTTCTTCTGGGTAAGCTCGCTCCATCGTAGACTTTGTCTCTGTCATCTCTGACCAAGACTAGAGTCAAGAGCAACCCCATACAAATATAAAAAAAAAAAAGGTTTAGCCTCTCGAAGCACAGAAGAAATGAAGAATCATTCGCGACTTAGGAATTCAACCAGCGTTTTCTGCCAGTCAATTAAAGAGAAGCGGATACACCAAACAACATTTAGATAAACATACAAACATGCTTGACGATTAGGTATAGCTAGAATTTTGGCAAAACAAACGATAACCGTGCCAGACCCAGATACAGTTATATTTAGAGATATTTGACTGTACATGCCTGTGTCTGTGTGGTCTCGCGGTAAGAATAGGATACCTCTTCAAGTGGGTGGTGAGGTATGCTTAGGTGCGTTTGGACTGCACAAATAAACATAAATATAGGTACACCAGCACTCCAGCGTGTGCCAGCGGCTTCACCCGCGTGATCCCTAGAGAACATACTTCCGGAGTATATATAACCTATATACCCTCATAGTTTCCGTTCCTGTAGGATTTCCGGGATAAATATCCTATGTCCTTTCTCGGGTCTCAAACAATCTTTGTACAAAATTTCATCCAAAACGGTTCAGTGGTTTAGGCATGAAGAAGAGACAGACAGAGCTACTTTCGCTTTTTAACCGACTTCCCAAAAAGGAGGAGGTTATCAATTCGGTTGTATGTTTTTTTTTTATGTTTGTTACCTCATAACTCCGACAATTATGAACCGATTTGATTTTTTTTTGTTTTATCTGAAAGGATATACTTGCAGATTGGTCCCATTTAAATCATATCAAAATCGGTTACGAACTTTGGATTTTAAATCGAAATAGCTGGAATTTGACTATTTTGATGATTCTTTGATAATCGAAATTGCGTATTTTGCTTTTCTGCGATTTTGTAGTGGTGTTGTTAGGTGTGGGGCACCACTAAAAAGTGAAAAATAAAAAAACTTTTTACAAAAAATACAACCGACTTCTAAAAAAAAACACTACAAAGTAAAAAATAACTTTAATTTCGGAAGTCGGTGTCAAAATACGAAGAAACTAACAAAAAAACCGACTTCCGAAATTAATAATAGGGAAATGGGGATTGTTGTACAGATTCTCTCAACAACGAAAGAAGTACTAGAGGAACTTGAATCTCTATATCTTTTCCTGTAATACAATATCTGCCTAGCCTTCCAAAGTAACTTTTATTCTAACTAGGCTGAAAATCAGCACTTTTTGAACGTCACAATTTACATGAAAGACAATCCCCCAAATCGCCCAACCCGTCAAACCCAGTCTTACGAGATGCAGGCTGAGTACCTACGAGCTGCCCCCCACAATCCACAACCCAATAACTGGGTAACAAAGTACTTATGCCACAAGATTGGTATCAGATGTTCTGGATTTTTTCTGTTACGGCTGTCAAAGATCTACTGCGGCTGGTTGGAGTATTCACCTTAAGAGGCACGAAGGAGTCTCGCTATTTTATGGACGTTCACCCATCCGCGGATTGACATAAGTAAACGTTGCTTAACCTCGAAGATCGAACCGTATGGCTGTTATTATTTAGCCATGAGCTCCTTATCAGGTTCCTCATGGTTTAGTTACTTTTACTTATGCAGTTTCACGTTTTGAATATGCGTCAATATTACAGCACAATCGTAAGACGCGACTAGCCTTGTGATGGTTGCTAAAAGTCGTGAGTTCGATCTCCTACTTCAGAAACAATGAAAACCTCATTAGCGAGGCTAACAGAAATAACAAACAACGTACAGTCAACAGCACGCCAAGATACCATAAACTATCAAATTTTCTCATTCGATTTTGAACTCAACTTTCATCCCTTTAAGATTTAAAATCATTTGGAGAAATTTGACAGTTTTGTATAACCTGATGTGCTGTTGACTGTACTAGCTAAATTGGATTATCATATTTTCAGATTATTTTAACAATTAACTTTCAGAGTTAAGTATCAGGGGTGTTTGCGGAAATGCGTGTAGATTACTTTCTGCATCAATGCAAATGAGATGTGCAACCTTGGTGCGCAAGGGCCGAGACATACTGGCCATGATTTCTGATGACGTACTGAAGCAGTAATTAATTATGTATGAGTAAATGTTACTAAAACTGTAAGTCTCATTTGTGCTAGAAATAAAGATTTTATTTTTAAACCGGCTTATTCTCGCGGACTTCGTATGCAAATATATATCGTTAATTCCCGTTTCCGTAGGAATTTCAGAAAATAGTCTCATAGCTCCCTTACAGAGTGTAAGGAAGCTAAATATCAGCTATCTGCGGTCAGAAGTTTTGACTGAGCGTTGTGTGTCAGTCACACAAGTCGCCAGTAAGGGAAAAAAATTATTAGCTCGTAAAGAATCAAAGCTCCTATTTCCACGAAACACTCCGCTTAGCAGTCCAACCCGTCATTATCAAGTAGGTTGGAGCGCTAGGAGCCGATTGTCTGCATTCTAACGAGCGCATGACCCGACCTATACGCGGGTGGACCTTGGCAGGCGGCCGGGAACATGACACAACTGGGTTTGCGGATCACTACCGCATACGTGGGGCTAGGTAGGTGGTTTACTGGGTGATATTGCATTATAAGGAGGATTTATATCGGGTGAAGAGTTGGCTCAAGGCTCATTTTCACTGGATCGTTTGACGACTTCGTCCGGCGTCCCAAAGGCGGTTCGGCCGAAGCGTTGCTTTCAAAGGTGCGACTGCCGCTTTCGGTCCACAAACGTTCGTGTTGTTCGATGCCGAACTTGGTCTACTGAGTTTGACGACTAGACGTGTATACTAGGTCATTGAACGATTCGGTAGCCCACCGGTCTCATTGTTACGACCTTATGTAAGTGAGCCTTTATGTCTCGGAAAAATCCATGCGTCTGGTTAGAATCATTATTTCCAGGGTTGTTTTTTTTTACTATTGATAGGCATACGATTGACCGCTATCTCATCTGATGTTAAGCGATGATGCGGTCTAAGGTGGTGGTGGTTTTTTTTTTATCTAAGAAAAATAATTTCACTTTGATCTATAAAACAATGGAATGATTGTTTATGCACGTTTGTTACTCATTCACTACAGTTGAAGGAAGCGATAAACAGGAGATGTTTCTGACAGACAATAAATATTTTAGGTAGCGAACGATTAGAGGGACGTGGAACGAGTAGAGTCTCATAACAGCCGTAATCTCTGAGACACACCTCTATTTTCCATACTTAAAAAGTTCCGTACCCTAAGGGTCAATAACGGAACCCTATTATTAAGAATCCACTGTTTGTCCGTCTGTGTGTCAGCGGGCTGTATCTCAAGAAGCGTAATACCCAACATTTGTGGGGCATTTCTCTCTCTAATTAGACAACAAAAAAAAAAAAACAAGTATACTGTTTTTTTTTTGGCTAATTAGCCAAAAAAACAAAGTATACTGTTTTTTTTTTGGCTTATTAGCCAAAAAAAAAACAGTATACTTTTGTTGCAGCTATAATAACAAATAGGTACTAGAAATTTAACTACAATAAAATTATAGGGGCCTCCTATCCCATAAAAGATACGTGTGTTTTGTTTATGGTACCAATGGAATCCTTCGTGTGTAAGTCCGACTCGCACTTGACCGGTTTTTGACATTTATCGACTCGAATTTGAAAGCATTAAAATGGGCTTCTTTCTTTTTATCCTAGACATTTAATTCTAGCTCAATCGTATACGTCCTAATTAAAATCTAGCTTTGTAAAGTTATTTTGATAAACTAGCAATACCGAAACAGACGTCAAGCACTCATTAAAAGGGCATTGAACCTAACAACTGCACCAACTTATTCTTATTTAAAACTGAAGTCGTATTGTTAGTACTCATGTGGGCATTAGGTGGGCGTCACAATCCTTGAGTTATATTCCATACGACAGATTTACACAATTATTGTGAGATAATGAGACAGATTTGCCTTCCATGATAAATTGTTGGACTGGAATAAGGCGCGGTCTGAAGTTGCAGAGGTATTCATGAATTATGTCTATGGTATGGTATGTGCTGTGGCAATTCGTTATTTGAATTGAATGCACTTTGTTGCACACTGTTATGTTGGCATAATATAAAATAGGAAGAAACATAATATATGCTTGTGCATAAATTATGTATGGACTTTCTTTTCTATATTTTTTTTCCATATGTAATTTCATAATTATGTTATTAGATGGGGCAGCTAGAATATTAATGATGCTTAGTTGTCAACGACATTCAAAAGCCTGTAAATGTTTCTTGTTTAAATAATTAAATTATTTGACCTGTCTTCTTTTGTGTTGTTTCTCTTCCAAAGAGAATGGCATAATTTCTGAATTTCTCATCCAGTAATATGCAAAATTCCTGTGGGATAAACAGGCTACAGGAGCAAGGCCAAGGGCAAAAGCAAGTGTAGTATGTAAAAAGAAAAACATAATTTAAATTCATTAAAATGATAATAATATTATGCAAACTACATTACACCCAAACAAACAAGAAAGATAAGTACTAATAAATACCTATATTTTTTACTTCACCTCCACACAAGATAATCAACCAGTTTATACCTAAACAGAATTTAATTATTGAATGTTGGCAACAAGATATGAATAAAAAAAAATAATAAAGTCTGAGCGCTGCAAAAAACTGCCTTGAAAACAGGTATTATAGCTTGGTATAGTTTTTTGTATTAGAAAATACTGGTTGGTTAAAATTATACTTGGATCAACAAGTAGTATTAGATTCCTTTGGACTCTTTAAGGGTTCCATACCGTGATAGACAGTTGAAATTTTCACAGATTATGTATTTCCTTTGCTGCTATAAACAAATACTAAAAAACAGAATTCAATAAATATTTAAGCATTTTTATATACATATAATGGTATGGAACCCTTCGTGCTCGAGTACGACTCGCACTTGGCGGGTTTTTTTAGGTTCTGGTTTTTTGCTGTGTATGTAAATTTAAATATTGGCATGTTGGTTGATTTAATTTTGGATTGGAAACCATAATTATAGATACTGACAGATCAGAGCATCTTGTCTAAAAAGATAACTATCATAGTTTACAATATTGTGACTGATATTTGCATCAGAGATCAAAGTTTGATGTCAGTGAGTCAGCTATAATCAAAAGTGCTTACTTGGGCATAAGTTGCACAAGACTTTTGGATATTTTCACAAAACATGTGAAAATATCCAAAACTCTTGTGCAACTTTGATGCAATCAAAACAAATATTGGATTACAAATGGCTGCATGAAACATAAGATGATAAAGGATAACCAGATTTTTAGGATATTATGTTATCAGTTGATTTAGGTACTCTGTTTTAGATAACATAGCTGACCCGTGCGCACTTCGTTGGGTGGAATGTTTCGAGTTAATATATAACCTACTAGCTGATCCCCGTGACTTGGTCCGCTTGACAAATTAAATATTAAAACCTTCCTCCTGACCATGGTGCGTGTAGGCAGGCCAAAGAGGCACTTCCCTCTATTGATGGCCGGTTCAAAAAACAAGCCCTAAGACTAACAAAACAACAGTTGCGTTCAGTCACAGCCGTTACAACTGGCCACGGGTCTTTTAATATACACCTCTATGCTATAGGAGCCACTGCAAGCTCAATATGCAGAGCCTGTATGGAGGAGCATGAGACAGCAGCACACCTGCTTCTAAGCTGCCTGGTAGTCGCGGATTACAGGGCCAAATACTTCGGTAACCCAGGTACCCTCTGTGAGATAGTTGGTAGCACCAAGGCATTGCTGGCCTTCCTTGGGGAGCTGGGGTGGATCGAATGACACATTTGTCCCACCTACACGCAAAATACGCGCCTAGTTGAGGAGATGCGGAAACCAGCCCGATTTACATACATACAACCTTGCTCAAGAACCACTTTATCCATGGTGAAAACTGCATGAAAATAGGTACAGTATATTTTTAGTTTATCGCTTCGCCGAGGACTGTGTTTCATAATATTTAGTATAGTGATGACACTCACAAATAACGTGGCTTTCTATTGGTAAAAGAATTTTCAAAATCGGTCCTGTAGATCTAGAGATTACCCCCTACAACCTCTGAAACTCACAAACTTTACCCCTTTATAATATTACTATAGAAGTATGGATAAGCAGAGAGAGAGAGAGAGAGATAGCTGAATATATTGATGATTGATTATTAAAACAGCTGCTTTAAAACACATAATTTCATGTTAAGTTTTGAAATCAGTCTTGCTGAGGGTTATTATGTTTCCCAGTTACTGGATTGTGGAGATCAGAAAGGCAGTAGTAGCTGTGATACAAGGAATTTAAAACAATTGCTATCTAACAATATGTTGATTCGATTTTGGAAACCATATAGGTCATCATGAAGTCACAAAATATTGTCATTATTAGTATTTCAAAATATATTGTAGCACAAAATCTATTTCAGAATGAAAGCAACCTTTTGGAGGTTCAAGGAACACAGCACAATAAATGCTAATACTACCTCACAATGGACTTTATACATGTAGAATAACACAATAGAAATCATAAGTAGTTGATTGATATTTAATATTTAAAAATCTCATGTCATGGTGTTTCTTATTGAATTCCTTCGAAACAGCTTGACTGGTAGTTCTGAAATATTTATGCAGATTTAAGTAAGGTCTGAGAATTAATATAGCAAAACTGCCAGGTATAGCTATATTAAAAAAATAATTCCCCGTCTGCTAGCAAATTTTATAGATTTGGACTCACTCATTAGCTCTAGATTTAAAGATATTTTTAACCTTCTCCCGATTGTTTAATTCACAGGAATATAAATACTGTGTCTAACAAAAGCTATCTTTAATGAAGTTTTGAAACCCACTGTTTCTTTGGAACTTTCCATGAGTATTTTATTTAAAGACACTGGATATTTGGCGTTTCCCACCAGCTGTAGTATTTATAAGACAAAGTTAATAATAAAGATTAAATTAATAGTTTAATTACATATATTATCTCAGAATACACACAACTTTATCAATAATAAATACAGATAACAGCTGTGAAAAAATATATGATAGTTTTTAAGTGTTTGTGTATACCCAAAAGAGATAAATAAAGAAAGTGAAACTCATGTTTGGTATTATATACAAGTTCTCCACATAGGCTAGCTAGATTATTGTTATCAAGAAAGAAAATCTTAATCTTGAGGTGAAACCACTGAAAAAATCACACGCTTGAAAAGAACTTGTGGAGCCGTTCATTAAGAATTCATTAAACAACTGTTATGATAATGCAACAATAATTAACAAAACATTTCAAACTACATTACTATCGACCTTGAAATCAAAGTCTTTGTATTATCAAGTTAAAACTCAATAGAAATAATTAAAAATCAAATCGCTACGACTTGTCAACTCTTAATGACTGGCAAAATACCAGATTTAGATTGCTCACACACTGTGAAACATTCTAATTGGACAAGAAAGGAAGCAGTTCGAATATCTAACGTTCGTACGTAATAGAATAGAATAGAATAGAATATCTAACGTTCATGTTGTGCTAACAATGCAATAATAACACTCGGCAATGAGCAAAGTTCAACACGTCGGCTGAGGTCAAACCCGCGCAAATAAACAACATTAATTACGTTCTAGCGCACTTAACCTCAGCTAATATCCAATATTACAAAAAAACAATGTAATACCTGAGTGGAGGCTCCGGTCCGCGCCCCCGGTCATTTTCACTAAGTCCGTGCGACGGAACCACTCAACGCGTCAGGCGGGCGGCACACTCCGGTCCTGGCGGCCCAGCACCACAAATCCACGCAGCAATTATAAAAAGAACCCAATTTCAATGTCACAAAGGTAACACGAGGGTAACGGGGCTCGGCGACGCAGCCGATCCGCACTGACGTCCGCGATACTCACTAGCCACGCGCTCTAACCATAAATATCATAACATAATTTACCTTCTCCCTCATGGTAATTAGTTTCTCGATGTTTATGTCCTTCGACTTCAGCCATATTCAATTTATTTATTTCGAGATCTGACTGGACTGAACATAGCGACGTAAAATTTTTCCAACACGACGCAAGTTGACAACCTTGCGGCGAAAAAAAGACGTGTCATACTGTCAAAGTCAAAGCGGGACGATTTTTTAAATATTTCGCTAATTTTTTGCGCATTATAAAATCAGCTAATTTAAAAACGTTATTCGCGTGAAATATTTTTGTTATACAATGAACATTTTATAGGCAATATATTTTTATCGCTACTTTGCATGGAATCAAGTCGTTAGTGTTCATGTTCAAAATGTTAAACAAACCATCGATTGATCGTCGAAAACTCAAACTAGAGTGTATTGTATATTGAATAACAATATTTGATGTACTCAAATAGTTTTCAGCGAAACCAATAAAATCCACACTTTACTTCTCCCACTTTAGTAATAGATTTTATTGGTAAGAAAACTAGAAACACTGGCAAGCACACATACTACAACGTAGAGGTGAGACATACTAGGTAAAATGTGTCTTAGAAGTACGCGTCCGCTGAAATACTTATTCCAAAGTGTAGGTCCCCAGTGGGGGCCGAGTCACCCACGTCCGTGGGGGCGGAGTCACCCGCGTCCGTAGGAGAATACCCTTCAGCGAATCCTTAATATCCCTAAACACGTGGTCCCCGGGTGGTGCTAAACAGGTGACACTAACCGGCTCCGTGGTCTAGTGGTTATACCTCCTGATTCAGACCCAGAGGTCCCGGGTTCAATTCCCAGCGTAGGCAAATTTTTTGCTCTGTTTGATTGGTGGTAGAACTTGTTCTAAGTCCGCCTGGCAAGCTACCACCATCATGTCTAAGTCTGTCGCCATAACAACTATGTTAACAGCATTGTTGTGTTCCCCGGCAGTTAGAGGTATGATAGCCAGTTCCTCTGTGTAAAAGGATTCCGGGTGAAACTTGCTTCCACCTTCGGCCTAATCATCACTTTCCATCAGGTGAGATTTGGGCCAAGAGTTTCCCCGTTTTGTATAAAAAAAGGTCCACGAGTATTTAGGCGTATCAAGTTTATTGACGTTTCCAAAGGTAGCGAGTCTTCGCAACTTCGAGATTTCGAGTAAGTAAACGGAGTAATGGAGTATTTTTAGTTTATGGATTAGAAATGCGTGGGTATTCGTATATTTTCTACATTTAGTGATAATTCAATCTTATTGAAAACTTCCCTTTATACTAGACAATCTTAGGACTGTCAGCATTAAATGGTTAGTTTTACTTTAGTGAAAAGTTAAGAGATAACGCTTGCAAGCTGCTTACCAAAGTAAAAGTGATTCTATTGATATGGACACACAAAATAAATTAATCGACTCGCAAACTTCGGTTGTCGAAATGAACGTCTCCGGTACTTAACCGAGCTTGTGCTCGTAATAGACGCGAATAGTGTCGTACGCCATACGCCTAAATACTCGAAACGTCTTTATGTGGTGCGCACGGCACAGATCTTTACGCGTCCAGCAAAATACGTATTTTAAAAACCTATTCCAGTGTATACGTCTCACCATACGTAGTATCTCTATGTAGTCTGTGGTCTCACCTCTACTCCAAGGCAAGCAAGCTTGAGCCTTGTCAAATTAATTAAATCGATTCGACTGAGGCGCGGGAATTGGGACTTCACTCGAACATGATTCGCACAGATGATTCGATTTTGCCATGCCATTTGCAAACCAGCGGGTCCAAAAAAAGGCCTCTAGCTGATGCCCACGGCTTCGCCCGCTTGACAAATCACTAGCACTACATAATTATTATAAAACAAAGTTCGCGATAAACTCAAAACTACTGCACCGATTTTCATGCAATTTCAGCAATGGATAGAGTATCAGTATATTAATCTATGGGATAGAGTGGTTCTCGAGGAAGGTTTTAGTACCTACATAATTTTTACCGCGGGTATCAGCTACCTACAGATTAATATTATGATCCTAATAGGATTCTACTAAAGTGGCCTTTTTAGACCCAGCGGGACCAAAACCTAAAGTCTATTTTTGAATCAAAAGTAGATAAATAAAAGTTCAGAAGTTTTGATTACAATAATCAATAGCGTGAACAGATTTGAGGCCGTTCAAGTATTACGTAAGCAGAATTTTAGACATTTTTTTTTAACTCCCCCCCTCCCCTTGTCAGCGATAGTAATCAAAGCTCTTACCCCCTCCCTCCTATACTTACATAAGCATTGGTATAGTTTTTACTCGCGCGGGCCCTATTTTATACTTCGGATATTTCTTACTTAACTATGAAACATCGCAGGAGAGTAAAAATAATACTAGCCATGATTACCTATGTCAAACCGTAATTTACTAAGACTTGCAAACTAAAAAAATTAAGTAAATATTGCTGATGTAATCACCATTTAAACTCCCCTGCCCATGTCATCAAAAATAAGCATAGTGAAGACCCCCCCCCCCTGATGTTATAGTTTGCTAGTGTGTCTTTTGTAGACTAGGTACTTACAGAATTTGAATTAAAAAATAAAACAGCTCATATAGATACAAATTGTAGTACATTTATTTACTGACTACCTATTAATGCTTATCTATTTTAGTAGTACTCCTCTATTTTCTTAAATCCCTTATATGATACAATGTAGAAGTCATAGACTGACATTCTATTTTTTTTCCTTCAGAACAAAGTTATCCTAACTTAATATTTACGTGCCCTATAATGAAACAGTAAGGGCTAGAACTAATCTAGATTATAGAGCCTGAATGGCTCAAAAACCTATATTTAGGATGAATTGATTGTTAGATATACGTATATCTAACAATGTTAATGCTAGATTTCATCGGAGTTCTGTAGAGTCAAGAGGCCCTGGTATTCCATCTCCTTATACATGATATCCTGGTTCAAAGTGTGTAGAATATCCTGGAACCTCTGCCTCAGAGCCAAGTTCTCCATGCCAGAAATCTCATGCTGGGTCCTCTGCCGCCTCTGCTTCAACTCTTCAAGCTCTGCTCTCAGCTGCTCAATCCTAAATGTCATATTGTCCTTTGACATGTCTCGCGGTTGGTAGTCACCATCATCCTCTGACGATAATCCTCCACTTTTTGACATCCCTGATGCTGCAGGAGTAGTTGCCCGACTGTGGCCTGCAAATGATTTTGGAGCAAGTTCTTGTGGAGATTGGAACATGTGAGACCTGAATTGAGTTGGTAGAGCATCTCTTTTGGATGGGCCTTCACCATGCATGGAGTTGGTGTCTGATAAGCGGCTGTCATATGCTGAGAGTCGACTGTCTTCCATCTCAACATTGATGTTATCATCTTCTAAGTCAGAATCACTGACAGCTCCTCCAAATATGTCCACAACATTGGAAGACTGGTTGGAAACGTCAACAGAGACAGACTCGCGTTTAGGATTGCGCTCAGCCTTAGTCTTCTTCTCTGGCTTAACATGAGGGGTTTGATCCTGTTTGGGATGGTCATCCTCCTCTTTGATAACCTCCCAGGTGACGCTGACAGCTTCATTGTCAGCCCTCAACAACCTCTTGACCTCTTTTTCAATCTCTGGTGCTTCCACATACTTTTTCTTCAGAGTTTTCCTGAATCGTCGCTTGCGCACGTTTTTAGTAGGTGGTGTGATACCGTGCGGCCATAGAAACTTTTTGTCCACTTTATAAGGATCTTTCTTCTTGTTTTTAGCAGGAGATTCTTCTTCTGTTGATGGTTGGTCGGGCTCCTCTTTACATATCATCATCTGGCATATGTCGGCGGTTTTGTAGAAGCTCTTGTTGTCGATTGTTTTCATTGATTCTATGATTGTTGGCAAGTCGACTATCTTGGCGTGCATCAGCCAGTGGTCGAATCTGACCTCGCCCTGGCGCATGTCGTTCTCAATCTGTATCGTAAGTCTGTTCTTCAGGTTCTCACCAGATTTCAATACATCTCTCAACACTTTGGAAGGCTCCTCAGGCAGACGCATCACGAACTGGGACTCCAACTCGGTTGGGTAATCCGGTTCCCTTTTCTCCCGGTTCATTGTGGTTGTTGGCGTTATTTACTAACTGAAATTGAACTTATTTGGATCGTATATTACGATAATGAACATGAAACTAAAAAATATAGAAACGAATGTATGAAAACTTTATGAAAACGTAAATATGACACGGTCACTCACGGTCTGTCTTTTTGAAGTCTTTTCGGAATCTGACATTATTGACTTTTCTACAAAAATGTTGCTAACACAAATAAAATGAATACACCATTTTTCTGCTATTTCTGCTACTTTATTTTGAAAAGATTTATCCACAGTGTTTGATCACATGATTATAATTCAATAAAAAGTGCAAGAAAGGGCAAAACTCACGATTTATACGTAAGTGGCAATACTAATGCTGCCAGAAAAAAAAACAATCATCTCATCTGTCATTTGATGGTGTCAGATTTCCAGAAAATAAAACCTCTAATTTCATAAAAATAACAGAAACAAATAAATCTAACACAAGATGCAGGTAAATTACTGCAAGTGGCGTAATACAAGATGTTTTAGACTTGTGTGTATGGTTCATACTACTGTTAACATGGTGTTTATTTTTAGAATCCTAATGAGGATACAGAATGGAACGATGTCCTCCGCGCAAAAGGTATCATCCCTCCCAAGGAAGCGGAGATCTCAGAGGACCAAATAGTTAATATGATAGAGCAGACCATCCAGCAGAAACAGGCAGAAAGTGAGTATAAACAAAGCTTATAGGTTATGATGACACCTGTTGCAGTATTTGTTAATAAAACCCATTAGAATTACTTTTATAAACTCAAATTATCAAAACATGTACAGAATAACTCCCTACTAACAAGATAGCATTGCTTTTTACGGTATAAAAGTAACGGTTCTCACAAGTTTGTAGGTGTTCCACTTGAGTGACAATACACACAAACTAACTGTAATATGATCAAAAGTTATTCAAATTAATGTTCAAAACATACTACCAGCTACAAGACAACAGCTTCTTCTTATTGTACACAACAAACAAGACATATTAAACTGATTTTCAATAGTTATTTAATTAATTAAAGCTGACTTTCTCACTGGGGCTAGAGGATTGAGGGCAGGAGTGGGGGAGGGGAATGGAGGTGTGAATGTTCTTCTATTACTAGCTTATATAAATTACTAGCTGACCCGTGCAACGTCATCTGCGCAACATTTTTTGTTACTGCTCCGCTCCTATTGGCCTTAGCGTGAATAGCCTTCCTCGATAAAAGGGCTATCTAACACTGAAAGAATTTTTCAAATCGGACCAGTAGTTCCTGAGATTAGCGCGTTCAACCAAACAAACTCTTCTGCTTTATAATATTAGTATAGATAAATAAATTTTCAGAGGACAAACAACTCTCAGAACTAGATCTAGATGGTCTTGATGAGCTTGAAGACTCAGAAGATGAGGCCGTAATAGAACAGTACAGACAGAGGCGTATTGCTGAGCTGAAGAGGCTATCAGAGAAGCCCCGGTTTGGAGACATCCGCGAGGTGTCAGGACAAGACTACGTACAAGAAGTCAATAAGGCTGGCGATGGGATCTGGGTGGTTATACATTTGTATAAACAAGGGTGAGTCTGACTTCACTGAAGTTGGGTTGATTTGTTTATTTTTATTAGAGGTTTGAAAGAAAAAGAGATGTTTCAATATGCCAGTGAAAATGATGAGGCTAATATTTATGGGCAAGACTATTTTTAACTGACTGGACAATCCAACTTTTTTGCTTTCCAATACTTAGTTATAATTATTTTTAGGGTATACAGAAGTATACTTCTGGGTAAGCTCGCTCCATCGTAGACTTTGTCTCCATCATCTCTAACCTAGACTAGAGTGAAGAGCAACCTCATCACAAATAAAAAAAGTAGTAGTTTATTCACAACAAAAACCTATTGTAAATCCCGACAACCTTCATTTTACCGTCCAACCTGTTTCTCAGGATTAAACTATATTAAGGCTTGACATATTGTTTCTTCCAGCATCCAGCAGTGTGCACTAATCAACCAGTACATGCGCCAGCTGGCCGCCAAGTACCCGTACACCAAGTTCATCAAGGCTGTAGCTCAGACGTGCATACCCAACTTTCCGGAGAGGAATCTGCCAAGCGTGTTTGTGTACTTTGAGGGGGACATGAAGAAACAGTTTATTGGCTCCACTGAATTGAGAGGAACGTCATTGACTGTTGAAGGTATGTTTCTCCAACTCAAAAATGTTCTCAACCATTTTTGCTGAATATTAGAAGAACAGATAGCAAAGACAAAAATGAAAAAAAAACCAAGTGCGAATTTTGGATAATAAGTTTCTTGTATGGAAGCCCACTTTAATTTTTTTATAGCTGTAATAGAAATACACAGTCAGTGAATTTCAAATGTCAACCTTTTAAAATTCTCTGAACAGACAGATGGAAGCCTTAGTAGTATTGTTCCGTTGGTTACCTTTTGTATATCGAGCCATGAAAAAGCAATAGTATCTGGTATATATTTTTTTTTTTAGCAATTTATGTACATACACACACAAATAGATAGCAAAAAAAGAAGCAGAAACATGGGTAAAAAGGTGATGCTTATTTTCTTTTTTTGTTTGTGAATGCCACCATACCAACCTTTTAATATAGATTGAAAGAGTGACTCTTTCAACTTAGACGTTTCGTGTTGAACTGTTGCGGCGCCGCAGTGGTGCAGGTGTCGTACTGCGCGCGGCTAGTCGATTTATTCCATACAATTTATGCAGCAAGCTTGGAGGGCGGTACCGCACACGCACGTCAGCAGGACGGTAACGTTGCAAATTAATGTTAGCGCCCGTAAATTAAAAGAACAATAGTAAGACAATACAACTACGACGACACGGTTGGGGCAGTGGTTGAGCGATTGACTGCTGCGCAGCATGTCGCGGGTTCGATTCCCGCATGGAACAAATATTTGTACGACCTACATGTATTTGTTCCGAGTCTGGGTGTTTTTCTATCTATAATATGTATGTATTTACAAAAAAAAAAAAATGTATATAAGTAGTTTATCAGCCATCTCGTTACCATACCACAAGCATTAGGTTGCTTAGCTTGGGACGATATGGCGTTGTGTGAAATGTCCAATGATATTATTAAAAAAAAAATATTATTATTATTAAAAAAAATTAACTTACCGTATGGGTCAAATCACACTGGCGCAGAGTCGAAGCGTCGCGACGCGAAATATTTCGCCCCGTTGACGCGCGTCGCCGAGCAAACACAAATTCGTACCGTATCAATAGAGTAATAGAGATGAATTTAGAACAGTTGAAAATTGCGCTTCGCGACGCCTCGACTCTGCGCAAGTGTGAATTGAACCTAAGGGCATTGAGAGGTTCAGGAATATTATCAACGTTAATGTTTCTTTGAGCTTAGAATACATCACTAACATACCGACCCCCTCTAACAGCATTGTGGACGAATATTTTGATGATACGTATAATTTTTGTACACTTTAACTTAGATGTCACACATTATATGGCCTGTATTGTCTTTATTTCTTGTTTACATGACAAATAAAAATTTGTCGAATATTTTTCATGACTGACAGACTCAATTTATTAATTTTTCCTAATCTACCCCGTTATCAGTAACGTTTTTTAAAATGAGAATCTTCTCTTCTTTTACAGAATTTGAATACATTCTCGGCCAAGCAGGAGCAGTGGACACAACAATAACAGAAGACCCTCGACCAAAGATCAAGGACAAGATGTTCGCCGACCTCGGCTCCAACGACTGGTGATGAATGATGTGATGATCAGGGTGATGGTGATGAGCCATCACCAGTGAGGACTGTCGGCTTCGGTGCGGGTTTATGTGCTTTACTTGCAAATTATTTATTTTGTTAAGTATTATTACGTTATGAAATTATTTTATGTATTATTTTATAAAAGTACTTCCCAAATTAATTAGCATAGGAAATTGCTTTGAATTTTCAGTTTAATGAAAAAATAATCATACTACATAGGTATTTATATTATTTTCATATAAATCACAAAGTGCATTTTCTAACCCGTTAAAATAAAATTGATTGTAAATTGTGAGAATGTCACAGGTTCTAAATATTTAGGACAGCATTTTTTGTATGTTGTGCGACTAATAAAATTATACACAAATACGTTTTCAATATTATTTGTTTTTATTACTTTTCTTAAAGGGAATACTTAAAAGTACATAGATCTAATAACTAATTCAAAGAAATTAATTTTATACAAAAATACTTCATGAAATGAAAAAGTAAAAGTTCTGGGAAGAATGCCATATATAGGCAGAAACGGTATAAACTGGGTACACTGTCCAGCATATTGCCATTTTATTCAGTCAGGATACTGTCTAAATAAAGACTTCCTTTGAAATTCAGGTGAATAGCTTCACCCAAGTTACTTAGTTTTTGAAGTTTAGGAAATATACTCTACCTAAACCGAACCCTGGTAAAATATATGATACTTATTATACATTTTTTTAGGCAAAAAATTCTTATTCTTCTGGATTTTGTAAAAATATGCACAAAATCATTAGTATCTTTTATCGTCATAAATGTATTAATAGCCGACTGAGACTACTGGGTACACTTTAAGCGTCACAGGTCCTACATACTTTTATACAGTGGAGATAATACCATTTTTTTAAAATAAACTCTGTCATACAGGACCAAATTCAAATTCAATTGCAACCCTTTTTAGGTCAATTTTAATCCAATAGTCACTTAAAATACATAACAGTATAGTCGATACTTCAGTTGGCGATGGATTAAAATTATCTTGAATTACACAATAATGTGGTAGCCATCAGATAAACTTGCAATAAAGTTCATTGACGTTTCCCTAATATCCCTTTGTAGATACCCAAAACAATAAATTAATTATGAACCGTTTTTTCAACACTAGAGAACGTAAAGTATCACGAAAGAATTAGATTCAGGGCAGCTTTATGTCTTAATTTCTGTATTTGCAATTAAGAATAGGTCATTGGCTGTTATTGCACATTTATCTGTCACCTATCATAGTTGGAGTCACTTGCAGTCTATGGTATATATCGTCTCTCGTTCCTGCCTAACATCCCCGATGCATGTTGATGGTAGTAACGCACTTGGCGATGCAGGGCTCCACGGGGTGGCGCGACTTGAGCCCGAGCTCGAACACCCTCATCAGCACCTTGCCCGCGTGCTCCTGCATGCCCACCACCAGCTCCGGTAGCTTATCTAGTAAGGACTGGGTCACTTCCGGCTGGTGGGAGTCTAAGCATTCTAGGACCGCTTGGAGACCTGAAAAAACGAGAACAAAAGTAAAGAGATTGTTTATGGGCGTAAATGTCCTGGTTGTTAATGTCAGATTACCAACTGAAGTAGGAATAATCATTATCATCTTTTCCCAACATTGGGGTCGTCTTCCAGTCAAACCGGATTTAGCTGAATACCAGTATTTTACGTGGAGCGGTTGCTACCAGACCTCCACAACCCATTAACTGAGTAACTGAAGTTGGAACAATGAGTGGTACCACCACTCATGTTGTATGCCTGGCTGGGTATTGAGAGGCCCTGTAGCAGTGTAATGATTTCTCTTCAAAAGGAGTTGCAGTCGAAGTCAAGTCAAGTCGAATTGTCTGGCATTTTGGATTTTTTTGTCCAGCAAACGCTACGTTTTCAAGTGCTTGTACCGTATCAAAGATAGGGGGCCCCCTGAATACAAGGGCCCGAAACACAGCTCCGCCAAGCTATACATTTATTCCCGCCGTCACCTTCTTTGCTAGTAGGGCCTATTTTGTTTAAAAATTACAATACGCCTAAAAACGGGGCCCCCCAAAAATGTTTGATACAGGGCCCCTTTGAGACTAGCTACGCCACTGCGGCAGGCACTACCCGTGAACTGAAGGCGCGCTTGGAAAACAACGCACAGCCGTGTCGACCCGGACATGGTCCTAATTGGACGGCAAGCTACAACCCCGTCAGCAGGTCCGTGCCGCAGGAGGCAATATACCTGGCGTAGTATCAGTGACAGCAGGCAGCAGCTTGGACAGCAGCGACAGTGCCGTCTGCCTGAGCGGCGCGTGTGCCGCAGCGGCGTGCGGCGCGGCGCCGCGGAGTACGGCGCTGGCCCACTGCGCGCCGCCCCACGCGCCTCCTCGTCGCGAGCCCCAGGATTCGATCTCCTGAAACACAGTTATTTCATGTTTACCGAACAAGGTGTAGTTAAAATGATTGGGACAGCTGTAATAAAAATTCATCTTTCATGAACAACGGTACGGTTTCACCAAAGGGCGTTGTACGGCTGACGCCGCTGTCACCGTAATAAAGACCATTTTTAAAGCCTGGAAAGTGTCGCATGTCGCAATTGTGGAATATTCTACGATCTCATGAAGGCGTTCGACTGCTAACCATGAGACGCGTTTTGTTGAAGCTCGAGCAGTATGTGTTTAGGAATCCATATAATTTTAACTTTGTAATGTGTACCTTTATGTTTGCCCTTATTGTTATTATTAACAGTACCTATGCTAAGTATTTTTTACGATAATCTGTGGATAACGTCGTGAGTGGTGTATTTGTTAATTCTATTATTTTTGTACTCCAATCATGTGTAATATTTAATATACCTACTGCTGTTTGTTGTCCCAAATAAATAAAATAAAATAAAATAAAATCCAGCACTTGATTGATACATACTTGATGGACTGACAGGTAAAAGTTCGGGTAAACGGTGTAAACTCACTAGGGTCTGAAATGACAATAGGCGTTCCTCAAGGCTCAATGTTGGGTCTATTCATTATTTTAGTTTAATAGTAAATGACTTGCGCCAATTGCTTCAAAATCGACCAAAAATGGGTGCTATTTGCGGAATTTTATTATTATTTAAAACAGACAGTCTGTTAAAAAATCTGGACGACATCAATAACTCGATTTTTTAGGTCCGATTGATTTACTGTATCAAATGTTAGAAGTAGCAAATGTGACATCATATTGAATGGAGAAAAACTGAATTTTATTAATAAGACGGTTTTCTTAGGAACCACTTTAGACGAGAAATTGTAATCGGGACCTTATATTAAATCTCTTGCGGCGGCTAAGTTCAGCCGCTTATGCTGTTGGAAAGGTAAGATAGTTAACAGACGTAGAAACTGCACAATTGGTCAAATTTTTTATTCCCACAAAATTATGTCGTACGGTATTCTACTGTGGGGTCGGGCTGCTGAAATTGAATCCATATTTTTTTTACAAAAGAAAACTGTCAGAGCTCTTTACTCTCATAATAATTTTATTCCATGTATGTAGACTTTGACACTAACCTGTAGTATCCAGTGCAAGTTCTCAGGCGAATCGTAGCGCCTCTGGAGCGCTTGCAGCGCTAGTGGCGGTGGTGCGGCCGACGCAGGCGCTTGTACTTCTGCTGCCTGCAGCGATGAAAGCGCTGGCGTATTCCTGCCCACACCAATAATTAATATTTAAACAGAGTGAAGAACGGTTGGATGGCCAAATTTGAAACTATGAGGATCGGCATAAAACACTGAAAGGAGGAAAAGAAATTGTACGCCACTGCCTTTTTGTGTGTTCTCTTAATCAGAAAAAATATTAGATTTAAAATATCATTTTAGCATTTATGTATTTAGTATTAAATATATTATTTGTATGTTTTGTATTGATAAGATTCAATTTAATCTTTTACTTTTATTTTTTATTATTTGTTTGTTGTACCTACCACAGTGTAGTCTTTTTGACCTAATGGTTGACTGGTAGTGAATGCCTTGTTGCATTAAGGGCGGGTTGTTTGCAAAAAATCACTATTTAGGTAGGACGTGAGCAATTGGGATGAGAAGGAATTTATACCAAATTGTTTTCAAACAATACTTCTTATTTACGAACTTTAAACATCTTCCGTAATCGTTACTTTTTGACGTACAGACGCCAGCACAACAAGCTACAACGATTTGTCAAATTTCTTTGTTACATTTTCAACTTTATCGCTGCAGAAATTGGGTTTAAATTTGAGTAAGAAAATTTTACAGTTTCGGATAACCTGATGTGCTGGCGACTGTACGTATGCTAGGCGGCCCCTAGACCTACAATAACTTTGTAAAATACTTTTATTGTACAATAAGATTGAAAGGCGCCCTGAATCCAAACGAGCAATATAATTGACCGTTTAGAGGCCGCCTTACATGAAACAACTCACCCTAAGTCCGGCCATGTACCAGTATTGTGCACAAAGTGTAAATAAATAAGGATAGTTACGCGATGGTCTCCTTGTGCGCGTGCAGTAAGGCGCTGGCGGGCTGCGGCCTGCAGGCCAGGTAGCGGCGCAGCAGCGCGGCCACGCGGTGCAGCAGCGACTGCACGCCGCTGCCTTGCTGGCTGCGCGCCATCCTCAGGAAGCACTCCAGGATGCTGTGCACTTACGCGATGGTCTCCTTGTGCGCGTGCAGTAAGGCGCTGGCGGGCTGCGGCCTGCAGGCCAGGTAGCGGCGCAGCAGCGCGGCCACGCGGTGCAGCAGCGACTGCACGCCGCTGCCTTGCTGGCTGCGCGCCATCCTCAGGAAGCACTCCAGGATGCTGTGCACTTACGCGATGGTCTCCTTGTGCGCGTGCAGTAAGGCGCTGGCGGGCTGCGGCCTGCAGGCCAGGTAGCGGCGCAGCAGCGCGGCCACGCGGTGCAGCAGCGACTGCACGCCGCTGCCTTGCTGGCTGCGCGCCATCCTCAGGAAGCACTCCAGGATGCTGTGCACTTACGCGATGGTCTCCTTGTGCGCGTGCAGTAAGGCGCTGGCGGGCTGCGGCCTGCAGGCCAGGTAGCGGCGCAGCAGCGCGGCCACGCGGTGCAGCAGCGACTGCACGCCGCTGCCTTGCTGGCTGCGCGCCATCCTCAGGAAGCACTCCAGGATGCTGTGCACTTCCGCGCTGTGGATGTGGAAGACATTGATGTTAATACTGAGAGTAGTTTTAATAAGTATTAAAAAATGTGAAGTACAGTTTCCTGATGATAATAAGGGTACAATATTGAGTTTGAAAATTAACTGCCAAACAAGCAGATGTTCTCAAACATTCACTCATATACAACGTGTTGATTTGCATCCTAGTCAAATTCAAGGACGTAATTATGCTAATGATTCTCGACCCATTTCAACAATAAAATGGGTAGGTATTTTTTTTTTTTTTCTTATTACGAAAATCCGTAAGTGTGAACCAGCCGTATTTGAATGCCGCCCGTCTGTTACTAGCCCTATAACCGCGCTTTCACACACAAACAAACGCAAACAATACATACACAACGCATACGCAACGATCATTCAATAAAATCGTAGGTAATCAATCCCACCCCCAATCACGACGCGGGTACTCTCCCGCGCACGCTCCTAGCCACGCCCCCGCGACCCCGGAACTGACAGTGTGTTTGATGTCGCCGCCGCGTGTGTGCGCTTTGCGAATTCCGCTTCTCGGTACATCGTTGAGACGTAGGTACAAAGTGCAAGATGACGGACAATTATTCCAATGTCGAATTGGTGGAGATGGTCCGCCTGTATGCCATCAGTGGAGACAGCCTACGTGGAGCCATACGAATGTTTACGGAAATGTTTCACAATCGGGAACCCCCATCACAGAGCGTCATGCTAGCTGCTATGCAGAGACTGCGGGATCATCGGCAGTTTGATTTTCTCCCAGCATGCTCAAGCTCGCGGCAGCGTTGGCCTGCCTGTCGCCTTGCAGGAAGACATCCTGGAATACTTCCAGCGAGACCCACGGGCAAGCACGCGGGAGGCTGGTGAAAGAATTACGTGCAAGTATCGTTAGTGCTTTAAAACGAATGTGTTAGTGTTACGTAAGCTGAAGGAAAACCAGCTACGTCGTGATCGATTGTGCAAAGAGTGTGATGGTGGCAACTTCGAACAATACCTCCGGGTAACTTAAGTAGGTACTTACCTAATTTATTTATTTGTACATTTTGTAAATACGTTGTTAGCTTAATCAATTTTATTAGTGTAAGTAAATAAGTTGATTTCAAATTTTTAACTACGTCAATAATACCTAAGAGTCGAAAGTATCACCACGTACTTACACTTAACTAGTACCTACGTCTTTCCATTTCCATCAAACGTAGAAAACATTTTTAGACTTAGTAGATCGGCACACCAACAGAAGGTAGGTATTATTGCCGGGCCTTAGCCCGTTTCAAATCAACCAATTTCATCCACAAATAAAAACAAAATCACTACGAAAACTTTAGGTTGAAACTTGAAGGATACCTAAAGCAAAACTACCATTTTATTAATCATCTGATCAGGTCAGTGAACTTTTCTTTGGCGCACTAGTATTACGGTCATTAGTAAGATTTCCGTATTCCAATTATGCTAAAAAATTAGTTAATTATCAAGCGACATTTATGACAATAATGTAGGTGATTTTCGAAATCAAATTAGGTAAAATCATTGCTACCGGTCATTGCTCGGTCGCGCTCGCGCGCTAGCATTTCGTAGGTAAGACGTCGCCGACTCGACACTCACGCACACAGTTGCATAGCTGTGTGCGTGAGTGTCGAGTCGGAGTCGCTGTGTGTGTAGTCGAGTCGAGTTGTTGATTCTGTAAATAAATACTGTTAAATTTCAACAACAAAAAAAAGCAGAGCTTATTAGTTATTGCCCACTACCGTACTTTCAATTGATTATTTATGTCTTTCATGACAACCTCCTGAAATTTAACGAGGATGCAAATCAACACGTTGTATTTTATCAATATTTTTCTTTACTTTTATGGGTGTTCTGTGAGGAAACAAATGAGAAACAACATAGCTCTCCGGACTGGAATATTATTGAACAGCTAGAATTATAATAATTTATCGTTATTATGTATAATTTTCGTTGTTTGTGATGTCTCTCTTCCCAATTTTTTTTTTTGGGAATAATCAAAATTTTAAAAAAGGTCCAGCTAGTCCCAGCGTTCTACCAAAGCACAGTTACATAAGCGCACTCCATGGCAACAAGTGCATACATACGTGTTAGCGGGCGCGAACAGCTCATGGTCGGGCAGCACCTCTAAGGCAGCCAGCACGTGCGTGTGGTGCCTGGTGGCGGGCGGGGTGGCTCCGCGCAGCAGGGCGGCGGCCAGCCCCAGCGCAACAAGTGCATACATACGTGTTAGCGGGCGCGAACAGCTCATGGTCGGGCAGCACCTCTAAGGCAGCCAGCACGTGCGTGTGGTGCCTGGTGGCGGGCGGGGTGGCTCCGCGCAGCAGGGCGGCGGCCAGCCCCAGCGCAACAAGTGCATACATACGTGTTAGCGGGCGCGAACAGCTCATGGTCGGGCAGCACCTCTAAGGCAGCCAGCACGTGCGTGTGGTGCCTGGTGGCGGGCGGGGTGGCTCCGCGCAGCAGGGCGGCGGCCAGCCCCAGCGCAACAAGTGCATACATACGTGTTAGCGGGCGCGAACAGCTCATGGTCGGGCAGCACCTCTAAGGCAGCCAGCACGTGCGTGTGGTGCCTGGTGGCGGGCGGGGTGGCTCCGCGCAGCAGGGCGGCGGCCAGCCCCAGCGCAACAAGTGCATACATACGTGTTAGCGGGCGCGAACAGCTCATGGTCGGGCAGCACCTCTAAGGCAGCCAGCACGTGCGTGTGGTGCCTGGTGGCGGGCGGGGTGGCTCCGCGCAGCAGGGCGGCGGCCAGCCCCAGCGCAACAAGTGCATACATACGTGTTAGCGGGCGCGAACAGCTCATGGTCGGGCAGCACCTCTAAGGCAGCCAGCACGTGCGTGTGGTGCCTGGTGGCGGGCGGGGTGGCTCCGCGCAGCAGGGCGGCGGCCAGCCCCAGCGCAACAAGTGCATACATACGTGTTAGCGGGCGCGAACAGCTCATGGTCGGGCAGCACCTCTAAGGCAGCCAGCACGTGCGTGTGGTGCCTGGTGGCGGGCGGGGTGGCTCCGCGCAGCAGGGCGGCGGCCAGCCCCAGCGCAACAAGTGCATACATACGTGTTAGCGGGCGCGAACAGCTCATGGTCGGGCAGCACCTCTAAGGCAGCCAGCACGTGCGTGTGGTGCCTGGTGGCGGGCGGGGTGGCTCCGCGCAGCAGGGCGGCGGCCAGCCCCAGCGCAACAAGTGCATACATACGTGTTAGCGGGCGCGAACAGCTCATGGTCGGGCAGCACCTCTAAGGCAGCCAGCACGTGCGTGTGGTGCCTGGTGGCGGGCGGGGTGGCTCCGCGCAGCAGGGCGGCGGCCAGCCCCAGCGCAACAAGTGCATACATACGTGTTAGCGGGCGCGAACAGCTCATGGTCGGGCAGCACCTCTAAGGCAGCCAGCACGTGCGTGTGGTGCCTGGTGGCGGGCGGGGTGGCTCCGCGCAGCAGGGCGGCGGCCAGCCCCAGCGCAACAAGTGCATACATACGTGTTAGCGGGCGCGAACAGCTCATGGTCGGGCAGCACCTCTAAGGCAGCCAGCACGTGCGTGTGGTGCCTGGTGGCGGGCGGGGTGGCTCCGCGCAGCAGGGCGGCGGCCAGCCCCAGCGCAACAAGTGCATACATACGTGTTAGCGGGCGCGAACAGCTCATGGTCGGGCAGCACCTCTAAGGCAGCCAGCACGTGCGTGTGGTGCCTGGTGGCGGGCGGGGTGGCTCCGCGCAGCAGGGCGGCGGCAAGCCCCAGCGCCCGCGAGCCCGCGCCCCCCACGCGCGCCCACACCCCCCGCACGTCCGCCTCCATGCGCCACAGTCTGGGGAGGAACAATTATTTAATTAACCTATGAATCTGCATATACAGCGCCATTGTAGTTGTCTCACAAAGGCGACATACTTAATGTACCCAACATTATCTACCTCTAGGCGCGGTTAGATACAATAAAAATAAATAACGCATTAGAATTATGAAACACCCTGTTAAGTTAATAATATTTACATCTCGAAACACTGTTATAGTTCCATTCTGCGCCGTCCTTGGACACGCACGTCAGAAATTATACTCAGCCCCAAGTTTGCAGCAATTCAGTCCCAAGTTCACAGTAATTCAGCCTCAAGTTCGCGGCAAGTCGTCCCTAAATTCAGGGCAACTCAGCCCTAAATTCGTGGCTTAACTCAGCCCCAAGTTCACAGCAATTCAGTCCCAAGTTCGCAGAAATTCAACCCCAAGTTCGCGGCAACTAAACTCCAAGTTCGCAGCAACTCAGCCCTAAGTCCGCAGCAACTTACTTGTGCTCCAGCTCCTTGGTGTGCGGATGATGCGGCGCGGCTATGGCAGTGAGCAGCGCGTGCGACACGCGGTCCGTGGCGCTGGTGGCGCGCGCCGCCGCCAGGCGCAGCTCCGGCCCGCCCGACAGGGCTCCGTGCGGCTTGCTGCGCTCGCCGGACTGGTTCAGAAGCGGCAGGATCTTTGGCACCTACAAAAAAAGGGAAAATGCAAATAAAAAGTTGTCGCGGCCTTTGTAGCAAGGTGAACAGAGTGGGAACAGGGTTTAAGAGCTTCTAATATAGCCGTTGGCACGCCACCAACCTGCCTCGGCGCTGTCTTGAGCTTGTAATATTACCTTCATGTACAGCAGCAGCAACAACAGCGGATCATGCTGCTCCGCCGCGGCCGCCACGGCCAACAAGCTGTGCAGGTGCGGCGCGCACCGCAGCAGCAGCGCCAACCGCGCGTCGGCGCGCCGCCGGCCTGCTTCGGCGCCGTCCTGAGCCTCTATGATGCGCGCTTCTTCGGCTACGTAGCGGACGAGGACTCCAAGCTGTGTACAAGTTTTTTAAAGTAACGGAGATTTTTCGATCTGCAAGTCCAAAATCGTGAAATGGTCGCTCACTTAAATTTTATTATTTGTCCAAATATTTGTATTAGTACACAATAGAAAATAACTGACCAAGTGCAAGTCGGACTCGGGTGCAAAGGGTTTTGAACGAATATCGAACAAATTTTCAGGTATCATATTATCACGGTAGATGAAGCCAGCAGAAGGCTAGCGGTTCGCATGCTGCTACAACTGCCGAGCAGCTGCAACTTCTGAGAATGACAGACCGAAGGTCGTACATTGGAGCATCATATGAAGAGCACCTTATCAACAGCAGTAGGGTTAAGAGCGTTCAAGGCAGACTAGAATACTGGGTGAGTCGCTCCCATTTTATTTTGATTGTAAGTTTCAAAACTTAAAAGTTGTTCATATCAATTCAGTGGTTGGATTGATAGTGCTTGGTAATTTTGACAAATTCAGTACAAAGGGGTTACGAAATAACGAAGTATAGAAGTGTAAATTTTTGTATTTTGAGAAAATACAAAATTTTTCACAAAAGTCTTCGTTATTTGGAACATGATCTTTGAGATCCTCATCATACAATATCTCATCCCTAAGTTCGCACTGAATAAAATGTTAGAACTATTACCGCCAGGGGGAAATTCTTTAAGTCATTCATTGGTGCGATTCTGGTCGTGTTGGTGCACAGAGCACTTAATGTGTTGTAACAAATATAGCGCATGATATTTTGAGAATCGTTGGTGCGAATTTGGACTGTATTGGTGCACAGAGCACTTAATGTGTTGTAGCAAATATAGCGCATGATAGTTTGAGAATCGTTGGTGCGATTCTGGACTGTATTGGTGCACAGAGCGCTTAATGTGTTGTAGCAAAAATAGCGCATGATATTTTGAGAATCGTTGGTGCGATTCTGGACTGTATTGGTGCACAGAGCGCTTAATGTGTTGTAGCAAATATAGCGCATGATATTTTGAGAATCGTTGGTGCGAATCTGGACTGTATTGGTGCACAGAGCACTTAATGTGTTGTAGCAAAAATAGCGCATGATATTTTGAGAATCGTTGGTGCGATTCTGGACTGTATTGGTGCACAGAGCGCTTAATGTGTTGAAGCAAATATAGCGCATGATATTTTGAGAATCGTTGGTGCGAATCTGGACTGTATTGGTGCACAGAGCACTTAATGTGTTGTAGCAAAAATAGCGCATGATATTTTGAGAATCGTTGGTGCGATTCTGGACTGTATTGGTGCACAGAGCGCTTAATGTGTTGTAGCAAATATAGCGCATGATATTTTGAGAATCGTTGGTGCGAATCAGGACTGTATTGGTGCACAGAGCACTTAATGTGTTGTAGCAAAAATAGCGCATGATATTTTGAGAATCGTTGGTGCGATTCTGGACTGTATTGGTGCACAGAGCACTTAATGTGTTGTAGCAAATATAGCGCATGATATTTTGAGAATCGTTGGTGCGATTCTGGACTGTATTGGTGCACAGTACCTCTACCATGAGTTTACGCAGCCAAAACTCGCTAGCGTCTCCGTAAATTATTTGTATGACATACTGTACAGCGCCCCTAGCGGTCACTGAAAGAATTAAAATTCGTACCATGAGCACTATAGATTTCGATAGGTTAAAAACCTCACGTAATCTATTCGATAGTCACTAACGTTTTTGAGCTGTCATCATACAAAACGGTACCATGAGTCACCAATTCGACAGACGCTATCGAACAACACGCTTACGATAGTAGTAACGTTGCTCACTAGCATTTTGACGAGTGAAACATATGTTTACACTAAAATTATGTACGTTTTTGAGTCTAACAAAGTCAAAATACTGTCTGCAAGAGCATTATTATAGTAAATATACCTAATTATATATATTTTAGCTACTAGCCATTATTTTTAGACACTTGAGCTTAGCTGAATTATTATACTTTCAAAGTTTCAGGTGGCTTGGTATATCTACCTGCGTTGAGGGGCAACTATTTAGGAACTTTGTAATTTTATAATACGTTTTAAAATACATCATTTTATAGAAAATAGAAACATACATTTCCATGAACGTCACCAACAATTGAAACTGTGAGACACTGGTTCGCATTGTTTAAAATAATGTAAATAGGTAATAGTCTATACTTAGTAAACTTTCGAACCACACAACCCAACGCAGCTCTGAGAGACAACGTCAACAAACAAAGTTATAATTAATTAAATAGACGACATTGACCTATTATAAGGAATAAAAATTCAAAAACCACTAATTAAGTTACGTTGTCCACTAACCGTAAACTTTTCTATTTAGTCGGTTTCATTTTATGATATCGACTGTCTTAACATTTTAAGCATAGCGATAACAATACATCTTGAGCTTACAAGCCGTCCTCTCTTCTTATTAGTGAGAAAGAGAGAAACAAAACATAAGTAGTGGAGCATTCTAACGAGTAGAGTGAAGTTAGCTAGACGACGCGATCTATCGAGCTTACGTTAGCGCCTGCGTAAGACTCCGTAAAACTCATGGTGCGAGCATTATCGAATACTATTCGATCCACGTTATTACGCTAGCGAGTAAGTTTTCGATGACATCTCATGGTAGAGGTACAGAGCACGTAATGTGTTGTAGCAAATAAAGAGCTCGATATTTTGGGGATCATTAGTGCGATTCTGGTATGTGTTGGTGCACAGATTATAACTGAAGTTTCATGAGTTAAGTATTTTCTTATAAAATTCTTTTGTCAAGTCGAACATTTTTCGAGTAATTTTGTGCGGGGAGTGTGAACAAAGCCCCCATGAAACGGTATTAGTGTTGGGTAACTCAGCACATGTGCTAGCACAGTTGTAGCTACTCACTTGGCTAAAAAGAGTCACTCACTCTTTTTATTTTGATGTGCTAGCACACACCACAGATTACCTACACCACAGAACATTTTTACTCACTCTTTTGCCTCGCCATTTGAAATCTTTTCAATCGAAACTATAATCAAATTTCTGTTTCATTGTAACGTAATAAAGCCGAATTTCCAGTAATGAAATCTCTCAGCGACTCCGTCCGATCATTGCCGAAATGCCGATTCGTGAGGGAGCGAGCGAGACAGAACAGCGGTGAGCCGGTCAGCCGGCGAACACACACGATTTGACACGAGTGTCTGTGCTCAACTGTGCTGTGCGAGTCTCCACGCCTCGCGGGCTCGCGGCCCTCAGCCTCGCCTCAATTGTGCTAGCACACTTGAGAAAAAGAGTGCCTCGCACGATACTCTTTATAAATGTGTGTGCTACCCAACTCTAAACGGTATTATGAGTTAATAAGAATTGATTGTGGTACCTAGATTAGGATAAAAAAATACAAACGACTTCCAAAAAAAAAACACGACAAAGTAAAAAATAACTTTAATTTCGGAAGTCGGTGTTTTTATTAGTTTCTTCGTATTTTGACAACGACTTCCGAAATTAAAGTTATTTTTTACTTTGTAGTGTTTTTTTTTTGGAAGTCGTTTGTATTTTTTTATCCTAATCTAGGTACCACAATCAATTCTTACGGTTACGGTTGTCTTTTTTTGTAAAAAGTTTTTATTTTTCACGTTTTAGTGGTACCCCACACCTAACAAAACCACTGCAACATCGAAGAGATTAGCGTTGTAAGCGTTCGGAAACACAGACGCAGGCAGAGAGTTCCACTCGCACTCCTCTGTTGTGCGCATTATAAAAGACGTTTGGAAACGCTTAGTGCGAAGCCCCTCTTAAGGGGTTATTTTCGTCATCATTATAAACAATATTCACTATGGGACAAAGTCTAAAATGCGAAAACAAAAAATCGGCTGCCCCATACATTTTCGCAAAACTCGACAAAAGGTTCTGAACAGCTGATATTTTTTCGCGATTTCGTGGCCACTTACAATGGTACAACGACCTTTCAAAAGTGATTGCGTTTATTCTATGGCACGTTGTATTGAATGGCTAAAACAATAAAAAATAAGCTTCTGACCTGCTTATGGTCCAGCCGCAGCGTGTCATCTGGAACGTAATGCTTGGGCGTGGTTTTGTCTCTTCCCTGCCACACGCGAGGGCTCTCTATCAGGGTCTCCGCAAAGTCCAGCACTGCGCTTGGAGACCAGCCACTGAGGACAACCAATTATAGCGTAAGAATTTCATTATTCAAAGATTTTACTACTTGTGTAAGTTGTTGGAAGATGAAAAAAAAACTGGAGTAATAATTAGGTCGTTAAATATAATAAAAGCTGTTTGTATATGTGTGTAGAGATATTTAATAAGATACCGAGTGACCTAAAAATTCTAAGTACCACATTATTTAAAAGCAAATTGTATGATTGGCTACCTACTAATAGTTTTTATAGTGTAAAAGTTTTTTAACAAAAAAAATTACTATAAGTACCTACGGAAAATTTGCACGCTTATAATGTTAAGCAAGAACATGCATGCTCTGTATTTTAATTTATTGTACCATCTTCTATACCATGTTTTTATTCAAATGAATTTTATTCTATTCTATTCTAAATTACAAAATAGGGTATGCGTAGTTCGCCGAAGGGCGTCGATGCAGTCGAAAAATCCTAGAGCGGCGTGGAAAGACCCTCCAAAACGTGGAAGTCCTGTGAAGCTTGCAAAAATCTGGTGAATGTGAGAAGCACATTACCAGTGGGTCCAAAAAGGGCACTTTAGCAGAATCATATTAGAATCACTAGCTGATGCCCGCGACTTCGCCCTCTTGACAAATCACTCTATCCATTTGTGAAAACAGCCTAAAACTCGGTGCAGTAGTTTTTGAGTTTATCGGGAACAGACAGACAGACGCGGCGGAGGACTTTGTTTTATAATATGTAAGTGATGATACAACAATCTGTAGAATTTAATTTTCACCTTAATTGCTAAAGCGGTAGGTTTAAGGTTGATTGGGAAAAATTGACAGTGACGGGGAGCGTGGTGTACTGGCTGATTTTACTGAAGTGGAGTTTTTAGATCCGCAGTTGTTGTAGCGATCCTTGTGGGGGTCTATCAATCATGATGAGTGGACGTTATTCTGATCGTCAGTATACCCTTCAGGCTGCAGCAGCGTGGTGAGGCAGTAGTGCAGGCTCCTCCAGGAGGCGCGGTGAGCTAGTAGCGTCACCAGCAGCGGCCGCCAGGGGGCGCAGCCCGAGCGGAACATCAGCTGCATCTGTACAAACAACAAGTACCTTTCAGACCTTGGACTTTGCGCGAAGATTCAACAAATTGAAAAGATGTGTTCTCGTTCCAGAAAAAATTAAACTCAAAGCATTTATTTCAATAGAACCATTTACAAGCAATTTTGGATTGTGAAGGTGTCTGTCCGTAAGAAACATGCAGGTGATTGCCCGATATGGAAAAAAACTGGCAAGAAATATAGACTGGACCCTATGGACTGTATATTATAAAACCGATCTCGACCTGGGAATCACGGCAAAACCAGTTTCAGAATCTTGCACGAATATCCACTTAGGCAGTTGCTGTAGATTCCAAAAAGTCAGTGTTTGCATACCTGTCGATGCCTCTGGTCGCTGGGCCCCAGGGCCTCTCGCTGCAGCTCTGACATCCAGTCCAGCAGCAGGCCACAACCCAGACCTCCACGAGAGAACACGTGGATAGGACCTGACGTGCCGTCTTCGTGCTTGATCTGGAGCAATTAATTTACATTACCCATCTTGTCTGTATTGGGAACTTGCGAGGGGGCGACAGTCTACTGTAATATCTAAGTGTTGTAACTTTTAGTAAAATTATATTGACACTTTTGTACTACCACCTATAATGCCGTCATAAGAATAAAAGAATAAAGTTTCGGATTTACCCATCCACACTTTAAGAATTCATTCTGTATAATCTTTGTGAACCCCCCGGTAAACCTGAACATGTTTTTTTACCCAAAACGGTGAACTGAAGTAACCGATTTCCGGCATTACCAAAATGACTTAAGATCAGAAATTGGTATTCCAAATCAGGAATGAAAAAAGAAAAGAACACACCTGTATTAATTATTACACCATCCGAAGGTTCCGTACTGAGGATTAAATTCTGGGAAGTAATTTTTCAAAAATCCAATGGTGCAGTTTGAATTTTTATCAAACGTCCTCCAGACTACTCGCGAAGTTACTTCGACGAAGTGCTCTCTGAAGTTGTCCGAAGTACGTGTCCACACACTCGAGCAAATTCGCGAGGAGCTCAGTCGCCCGTTCCCCTCACAATAGGCATCATGGATAGAGTTCATGTGGCAAATGCCGTTGCAATGTGTACTCTCGCGTAATAAAAATACGTGCGTATATACTATGGCTCGACGCGAACCGAAGTGAGCCGAGTAGTGTGGACAGACGCTTCGTGTTCGAACTGCATGACACTTCTAGTCCTTTGACTCGGGCGCAAAAATCGACAACGACTGGAAGTCGCCCGAAGCGAGGCGAAGTTGCACGAGGCGAAGCGAAGTGCCCCTCTACACTATCGTATTCGCTCAACTTCGATCAACTCGCGAGTATTCTGGATGGAGGACGTTTCAAAATTGGGTCCGAGACTTCTTTCAGTGTTTCTCGCCTATCCTCATAGTTTCGGATTTGGCCATTTTTGATCTTTTTGAACCTGCTAGATGCAAGAAGCACCAGACCAGTCAATGCGGCGAGGTTTAGGAGAGGCCTATATCCAGCATTGGTGATCTTCCGGCTGATATGATGATGATGTACTGACCTTGGACTCGTAGTGCCCCTCCTGGTTCTTCTCCAGTATGTTGGTGATGACGTCGACTATGACGCGCGGGTCCTGGTTCGTGATGATGCGGTTGCCCAGGGCTTCCAGTGTGCTGGGTGTGGCTGACTCTAGGGCTGAGAACGAAAGGACAGCTATTAATAGAACAACTAGATTTAAAAGAGGTTTCAGCTATTGTAGGCACCAAATAAACGTGCAAAAAAGTACATTGACCTCACCCTAATGTCCCTTCGTAGATGCTCGAACAATAAATTATGAACCATTTTTCATTTCTAAAGAAAGTAAAGGATCACGATAGTTGTCGATTCAGAATACCTTTTTGTCATTATTTCTGTTTTTGATATTAAGAAAGTCAATAAACATATGTGGGTCAATGACCGTTATTGCACGGGTATCTGACGTCTACTTAGAGGGAACGATATATTCACCGTGCCCTAGACTTTAGCAAAAACAGACTACAAGATGAGACAGTATTCGAAGCCTCATCTACATCTTGAATCATCAGGATTATCTATTACTAGCTGACCCACGCAACTTCGTATGCGTCACATTTTCCAAGAATGCTCCACTATGCTATTTGTCTTATAATATTATTACTAGCTACTGCCCGCGACTTCGTCCGCGTAGCGTGATGATATATAGCCTATAGCCTTCCTCGATAAATGGGCTATCTAACACTGAAATAATTTTGCAAATCAGACCAGTAGTTCCTGAGATTAGCGCATTCAACCAAACAAACAAACTCTTCTGCTTTATAATATTAGTATAAATTAGCTGAATCGTTGTGCGATATTTTTCGGGTTAATATAATATAGCCTATGACACGTACAAATAACTTGGCTTTCCATTGGTAAAAGAATTTTCAAAATCGGTTCAGTAGATCTAGCGATTACCCCCTACAATGTCACAAACTCACAAACTTCACCTCTTTATAATATTAGTATTGTTACGCGCCAGAATTAATGCCGGGTACACAACGTACTACTAACGCCATCTAGTATCGAGTAGCGGAACTAATTGGGTCACGATCTTTCTAGGATTTTCGATGCTAGAACATTCTCGATGTTTCGACACCTAGTCAGTCGGGACCGGTATGTTCCCGAATTTTCTAGATATTTCCATTCTCGAAGGTTCTGGAAATTACTGTCGGACTATTTATGGTGCGCAAAGCTCGCGACTCAGTCACTATTGAATTGGCGATACAAGCGAATATCGGAAGCGATCTTTAACTGCGAATTAAGTGAAGTGAAGTGTTTAATAGTGCGATTGTGTGTTATAATTAGTGCGTTTAAAGTGATAATTAGTGTTGATTATTAAAGTGTAATTTTTGGTTAAATAATCGGCTGTTTTTATTGTCACGAACCCCAAGCTCGTAACAGTACTATTAGTATCGAGAGCCCACAGAGTACGGAAATAGGCTAAAATACGTTGATAAAATTATGAAATTATAAGTATTTTTTTTTAAATAAGTTTATCAACAATATGGCTCGATATGAATATTAATCTCAACTTATTGCAAATTGGAGCTACTATTTGATACCCAGGCTTAAGATAAGACTTTTACAATGTTTATCAAATAATCGTTATCATGAAGAAGATAAATGCAATTTTCTTACGAATATAAATAAACCAATAAGTGTTCCTCTTACCACTACTATAAATGCGAAAGTTTGGATGGAGAGATAGATGTTTTCTTAGTCGATCGACTATATAAGACGCGCGCATCGCTCGCGACTGAGTCAGTATTGAATTGGCGATACAAGCGATATATCGGAAGCGATCTTCAACTGCGAATTAAGTGAAGTGAAGTGTTTAATAGTGCGATTGTGTGTTATAATTAGTGCGTTTAAAGTGATAATTAGTGTTGATTATTAAAGTGTCATTTTTGGTTAATTTGGCTGTTTTTATTGTCACGAACCCCAAGCTCGTAACAGTATTTATAATTTTAGTCCCTGTTCTGAAGATACCCAGTACTGACCTGCAATAAGCTGTTGCTTGGTAGCCGCAGGTGGCACGTGAATGTCCAGCTCGCGCTTGATGGTGCTCGTGCTGTTTCGTTGCATCATAGCTCGCAGGATGTCTACCACCGGGCCGGTCAGTAGCTTGCATTGCATGAGGAGGGTGTCTGCGATCTGTAGGAAGAAATATGATATTGATAAGGTTTTTACAAATAGGGAACCGGCCAAGTACGTATTGGACCCACAAATGAAGATCACAAACCGTTCCGTACAATAAACCTAAAAAAACACGTTTCTCGTATGGGAGCCCTTTAATTTTTAACCATCTTCCCAAAAAGGAGGAGGTTCTCAATTCGGTTGTATTTTTTTTTTGTGTTTATTACCTCATAACTCCGACAATTGAACTGATTTGAAAAAATCTTGTTTTATCTGAAAGGATATACTTGCAGATTGGTCCCATTTAAATTTTATCAAAATCGGTTACGAACTTTGGATTTTAAATCGAAATGGCTGGAATTCGTCTACTTGGATGATGGTTTTATATGTCATCCTAAGTAATCGAAATTGCGTATTTTGCTTAGGTTTGGGGTACAACTAAAAAGTAAAAATTAAAAACTTTTTACAAAAAAATACAACCGACTTCCAAAAAAAAAAATTACTTTAAATTCGGAAGTCGGTATCAAATTACGAAGAAACTAACAAAAACTCCGACTTTTGAAATTAAAGTTATTTTTTACTTTGTAGTGTTTTGTTTTTTGGAAGTCGATGTATTTTTTTGTAATTTTTTTTTTCATCCTTTTTGTTCTAGCGGTAATAGAAATACACACAAATACAGCCAGCTGACTAACAGACGGACGGACGGATGGACATAGTAGAGGCTTAGTCACAAGGTTCAATTGGTTACCCTTTGGGTACGGAACCCTCAAAAGCGATAAACAGATGAGGTTTGTATATTATGCAATATGCATCCGTGTGAAGCCAGGGCCCATCCCGGCTCGCTTGTGTTTTTGTAAGATAGATTCTAACTTGATGATCAACAAGTATAAATTAATAAGTTTGCCTTAAGAGACGTTTATTATAACACAAAAGTATTCTTGAGATGATAAAACTGGATTCTACACATTGTTAATTCAAAACAGTTAAAAAAATGATTTATCTAATAGCTGGTTAGAGACCGGTCAAGCCGTTTTGTGTGGAAGTTTACCTAGTAGCTGGTGAGAGATCGGTCAAGCCGTTTTGTGTGGAAGTTTACCTAGTAGCTGGTGAGAGATCGGTCAAGGCGTTTTGTGTGGAAGTTTACCTAGTAGCTGGTGAGAGATCGGCCAAGCCGTTTTGTTTGGAAGTTTACCTAGTAGCTGGTATGAGATCGGTCAAGCCGTTTTGTTTGGAAGTTTACCTAGTAGCTGGTGAGAGATCGGTCAAGCCGTTTTGTGTGGAAGTTTACCTAGTAGCTGGTGAGAGATCGGTCAAGCCGTTTTGTTTGGAAGTTTACCTAGTAGCTGGTGAGAGATCGGTCAAGCCGTTTTGTTTGGAAGTTTACCTAGTAGCTGGTGAGAGATCGGTCAAGGCGTTTTGTGTGGAAGTTTACCTAGTAGCTGGTGAGAGATCGGCCAAGCCGTTTTGTGTGGAAGTTTACCTAGTAGCTGGTGAGAGATCGGCCAAGCCGTTTTGTTTGGAAGTTTACCTAGTAGCTGGTATGAGATCGGTCAAGCCGTTTTGTTTGGAAGTTTACCTAGTAGCTGGTGAGAGATCGGTCATGCCGTTTTGTGTGGAAGTTTACCTAGTAGCTGGTGAGAGATCGGTCAAGCCGTTTTGTTTGGAAGTTTACCTAGTAGCTGGTGAGAGATCGGTCAAGCCGTTTTGTTTGGAAGTTTACCTAGTAGCTGGTGAGAGATCGGTCAAGGCGTTTTGTGTGGAAGTTTACCTAGTAGCTGGTGAGAGATCGGCCAAGCCGTTTTGTGTGGAAGTTCACCTAGTAGCTGGTGAGAGATCGGTCAAGGCGTTTTGTGTGGAAGTTTACCTAGTAGCTGGTGAGAGATCGGTCAAGCCGTTTTGTGTGGAAGTTCACCTAGTAGCTGGTGAGAGATCGGTCAAGGCGTTTTGTGTGGAAGTTTACCTAGTAGCTGGTGAGAGATCGGCCAAGCCGTTTTGTGTGGAAGTTCACCTAGTAGCTGGTGAGAGATCGGTCAAGCCGTTTTGTGTGGAAGTTTACCTAGTAGCTGGTGAGAGATCGGTCAAGGCGTTTTGTGTGGAAGTTTAGCTAGTAGCTGGTGAGAGATCGGTCAAGGCGTTTTGTGTGGAAGTTCACCTAGTAGCTGGTGAGAGATCGGTCAAGGCGTTTTGTGTGGAAGTTTACCTAGTAGCTGGTGAGAGATCGGTCAAGCCGTTTTGTGTGGAAGTTCACCTAGTAGCTGGTGAGAGATCGGTCAAGCCGTTTTGTGTGGAAGTTTACCTAGTAGCTGGTGAGAGATCGGTCAAGGCGTTTTGTGTGGAAGTTTAGCTAGTAGCTGGTGAGAGATCGGTCAAGGCGTTTTGTGTGGAAGTTCACCTAGTAGCTGGTGAGAGATCGGTCAAGCCGTTTTGTGTGGAAGTTTACCTAGTAGCTGGTGAGAGATCGGTCAAGGCGTTTTGTGTGGAAGTTTACCTAGTAGCTGGTGACAGATCGGTCAAGCCGTTTTGTGAGGAAGTTTATCAGCTGGTCACCATCTACAGCTGTGTTACCTGCTCCACATTGTGGGTGTGCGTGACGTAGAGCGCGCGCAGCAGCGGCGCGGCGTACACCGGCGTGCGCACCAAGCCGGCCGCCCCCCCCGCGCTGCCCGCCAGCGAGCGCAGCCACGACACTGTCACGGGCACGTACGGGCCCGCCCGCGTGCTCGATATCTCGCCTGCTATCAGCTAAAGAAACGAAGTTAAGTCAGTGAAAAATACATAAATCATAGGTTCTCGAGAATGCTGATAAATGTGAGGTAATGTTCAGCATCCAAAACATGGGATGATGAAAAAAGTAATTTTTCGCCAGCATTTTAAGACGTGTAAACACGAACGTACAAAACATGGTGAACACGAACATTGGGTAGGACAAAGCAATTTTTTCGGAACGACAATTTGGATTTAGACCGAAACAATCAACTGCCGATTCCGTTCATCATCTTACGGACTATCTGGCTAACTTGACAAGGGTAGCCATACAGTTGGAATTTTCCTGGACCTTGCCAAGGCTTTTAACACAGTTTCTATTCCCATTCTATTGCACAAGCTTGAGACAGTGGGTATGAGAGGTATTCAGCTGAAACTTTTAAAAGCTACTTAGAAGTCAGTACCCAGTGTGTGGAGATGGAGATTGGCAGTGTTATCAGCGCATACCAAAAAACCACGACTTTAGGGGTTTCCCAAGGAAGTATTTTGGGACCTACTTTATTTCTCATATACATAAATGACCTTTGTAATCTGAAGCTAAAGCATGGCGCAATAATAACTACTCTTCTCTTTTCGGCTGAATCGGAACATGACGTCTACAAGCTCGCGCAAGACGACTTCAACATGGTAATAAATGGCTTCAGCATAACTCACTAACTCTAAATGCACTTAAAACACATTACATAAAGTTTTCGACGCACAAACAAACTTCCAATATTCCTCCAACGTTGTATGCCCATTGTTGTACAGTCCCTACAGATTGCCCGTTTGTGTGTCCCAGTATTAACAAGACCAACAAAATAAAATACTTGGGTGTTATACTTGATGAAACCTTCAAACATCATATGGAAGCATTAAATAACAGAATTCGTAAGCTGATATTCGTATTCAAACAGTTACGACATATTACAGACCTCTCATAAGGCAAGTTTACATTGCTCTTTGTCAGTCAATTTTGACGTACGGCATTACCTCGTGGGGTGGAGCAGGTAAAACTTTATTAATGCCCATCGAAAGAGCACAAAGAACGATTCTCAAGGTATCTACTTGCCGCCCTTTCCTCTTTCCCACTAAACTGCTCTATAAATCTTGTGAAGTACTAACAGTTCGGCAATTATTCATTATGAGCATTGTACTATAGTGATGGGTAACTCATCATTTTTAAACGAGGATGAGGGAGCACCTCATTTTACCTCGCGAGGTACTCACGAGGTACCCCTCATTTGAGGCGAGGTATCGAACGTGAGCGTATTTACCTCATGAGCCGAACTCAGCCGATTGATTGTCCGAGGCAAGTGAGGCGAACGGGCGCGTCGACTCACGAGTACTCAACTACTCACGATTCCGATTTTTACGTCCCCCTCACACACATCATTTTCTTTCGCTCATGAATTTTAGACCGCCAAAATAAACGAATCAATGACACTTGAATATTGAATACCAATCTAATGCCAATGTTTTTAGAGTTTATAGTTAAAGTTTAGAGTTCATAGTAATAGAAATAATAAAAATATTTTCTCTTTATTTCATTTTGAGTACAAAATAATGTTACCATTCGCTCACTAAGCTCACTCAATCACTCAATACTCACTCGCGAGTACCTACCTCGCCTCAATATTATGTCAATGTAAATTTTTAAGTGAGGACGCGTGAACGAGTGAGGTGGTTCAATTTTGAAATTTGAGTAACTCTTTCAATTTGCGATCACGAGTACCTCAAATGAGGCACCTCATGAGTGAGGGACACATCTCTATTGTACTAAAACAATACGCTGATATTTGCTACAACACTGATTTTACTAAAAAGACGAACAGACATTGTTTGCCCCACAAAAAGTACAAAACATGCTTTCACAGCCAAGTATTCCCTAAATGTAAGAAATTGTAAAAAAAAACGCCCAATTAAACTCTAAGTTTGTCTTATGAAGATACAGAGAAGTTGTTAGAGGTATTGAAATAAAGTTTGTTTGTGTACTATTCATTTTAATGTAGTAGGTTAAGAGTGTGTATTCCGTCCACTAGCGCCGCCAATCGTTTTTTATTAATTGTGGTAAATTTAAGACACGTTGATAAAAAACCGCTCTGTAGTGCACTAAAGAAATGTATCTATTATTTTTTGACAGCTATTTTTAATACATAACTCATGGCTAAATAGCCAAAACGGCAATTATTGCTAAAAGTGGCCACTTTTAGCAAAAATATCGACTTTGGCAACTATTTATGTTCTAAAGTACAAAACATAACTCTCAAAACATAATAAATACATTTCTTCAGTGCACTACAGAGCGGTTTTTTATCTACGTGTCTTAAATATACCACAAATAATAAAAAACGATTGGCGGCGCTAGTGGACGGAATACACGCTCTTAAGTTAGAATACTAGGGTTATAGGAAGTAGCATTTAGTTTAATTTAGCTTATAATTCTCATTTACTAAACTGGAAGGTTGTCCTTGAAATTTACGAAGAACCAATAGTTGATTTAAATTTAAATAATAGGAACAGTACTGGGTTATCTTCAACCCCCCACTACCCAAGTTCCACCGACTGAACTTTATGCTGGCTGGCATTACCCTAACCTATACCTAAGCCTAACCTTTTTATAGTTTTAGTGGGTAGTTGTCAAACAAATAAAATTATATTGTTTAAGACAATTCGTTGTTTCTTTGCATTACAACCTCAACCCACCTTGCATCTGGGCTTTTGTTCCTACTCACTAGAGGGACAAAATCTCATATGTAACAGTGGCACTGTTACGACACTGTTACAAATCCAGCCAGCCAGCATAAAGTTCAGTCGGTGGAACTTGGGTAGTGGGGGGCTGAAGATAACCCAGTACTGTTCCTATTATTTAAATTAACTATTGGTTCTTAGTAAATTTCAAGGACAACCTTCCAGTTTAGTGAATGAGAATTATAAGCTAAATTAAACTAAATTTACGACGAACTAAATTTTTGACGACACGGTTGGCGCAGTGGTTGAGCGATTGACTGCTGCGCAGCATGTCGCGGGTTCGATTCCCGCACGGAACAAATATTTGTACGACCTACAAGTATTTGTTCCGAGTCTGCGTGTTTTTCTTTCTATAATATTATGTACCCATTTACAAAAAAAAAAATGTATATAAGTAGTTTATCAGCCATCTCGTTACCATAACACAAGCATTAGGTTGCTTAGCTTGGGACTATATGGCGTTGTGTGAAATGTCCAAGGATATTATTATTATTATTATGCGGTATGGCAGAGTAAGGAGCTTCACGGACGCTTTTTCCGGGCCCTACATGGGCCCGACGTAGAACAACTAGCGTCCGTAGCCTGGCTGCGTTTCGGTGATCTTTTCGGAGAAACCGAAGGTTTTATCTGTGCAATTATGGACGAAGTTATCATGACGAATAACTACCGGAGATTTATTGTGAAGGACGGCACGGTCGACATGTGTCATGTCACCGTCCGGGAGAATCAATTCGCCACATTATCTCTGGTTGTTCTCGTCTAGCTAACGGAGAATACTTGCATAGGCACAACCTTGTAGCCAGGATTATCCATCAACAACTTGCTCTGAAATACTCTCTTGTGCAGTCGGAGGTGCCGTACTACAGATATGCGCCCGACCCAGTTCTCGATAATGGCGATATCACATTGTACTGGGATCGGTCCATCATCACTGACAGGACTATTGTTGCCAATAAGCCTGATATAGTGGTGGTGGACCGAATAGTGAGGCGTGCAATGATTGTAGACATTACCGTCCCGCATGACGAGAACCTCGTGAAAGCCGAGAAAGATAAACAAATCAAGTATATTGACTTGGCTCGCGAGGTTGTCGACATGTGGGAAGTGGACTCTGCAATCATTGTACCGATAGTCATTACAGCCAACGGCTTAATAGCCAAGAGCCTCGACCAACACCTCAGGAGGCTCTTGTTGGGCAGTGGGTCAAGGGCTTGATTCAGAAAGTGGTACTTCTTGACACGGCTCACATTGTTAGGAGGTTCCTCTCTCTGGAGCCCTGACCGCCGGTATGGACCCTGTTCCCGATACCGGTGGGTTACTGTTATTATTATTAAGTATGATTCTTTTTACACTATTTACTGCTTTTTATCTATACTAATATTATAAAGAGGTAACATTTGTTCGTAAGTTTGTATGTAGGGGGTAATCTCAGGAACTACTGGTCCGATTTGAAAAATTCTTTCAGTATTAGATAGCCCATGTATCGAGGAGGATATTAGCTATATATCATCACGCTAAGACTAAAAGGAGCCGAGCATTAATGGAAATTGTGACGCAGACGAAGTTGCGTGGGTCTAGTTTTATATAATTACTGTGATTATTACATAGCACCTACCTATTTTCGCCTGAAACACAGGTGTCCTAGTTCAGGCACATAACACCCGTGAACTTGACATAGATTTAAGCAAAAAATGTATTTACAGTTTTACACTAAAATTTAATAAAATTTTGATTTGATTTTTATTTCATTTGATTGATTACCAAATTGAATTAGATTGGCATAATTTTTAGTGGTACGCCCGTGCGAACAAATTGTTCGATGTTCGCGTTCATCATCTTTTTTTCGAACGATTGGACGCGGTTCTAGTGTAATTGTTACTAGTAAATATTTAGATTATTTAAAAGAAGAAATCCAGTTTATAACAAAAGATAGACATTCATATTTTCGGAAAACATCACCCTCTTTCTGGGGTAATCGAGTAAAAAAAGAACGTGACACTTGCTAACCAACTAGAAAAGCCGCTCAGGGACCGGGAAACTGCTCTAGTCGCCTTCTGACTCCTGAAGATGTTCCTCTATGTACAATACAGTAACAACTCACCGATATCAGCTCCGTGAAGGCGGTGTCCACGTCTCCCGGGAAGCTGTTGGCGGAGAGGAACACGCTGTTGAGCAGCGAGGAGACCAGCTCGGGCTGCAGCGGCGCGGGGACTGGGCTGCTGCCCCAGTCGTCTTCGGCTTCCGTCGGGAGCTCCGGCTTGGTGAATAGATTGTCGTCTGTGGTAACAAGAAAATGTTTGTGTCATAAATCGCCAGGGTTTGAGCTGAAAACATTGTAGTGTTTTTTTTTGTACCCCCTGCCTCAGAGATGGCAGACCATACGCCGGATTATTTGATTCGTTGCGTCATAAATGTAATGTAGGTATTGTACAATTATTTGTTGATAGTTTAAGATTAGTTATCGATTTAAATTGTTTTTTTTTTGTATACACATTTCCCTTAAAAAAAAATTAGTAATTTTGTGTTATCCTCCCCAATCTTACTCGTGTGCAATTTCAATAGTCCCTGAAAAATTCTTTTGTGTTTTAATATGGATAAAGTCGTTTTTTACGGTTCCGTAGCCAAATGGCAAAAACGCAAAAAAAAAACAAAATTCAAGCATTTATTTCAACAAAACCATTTACAGGCACTTTTAAATTGTCAAGGTCGGTCGGTCCAAAAAGTTTAATACGTCATAAATCGTTAACCGCAACTTTTGCTTATAAAATTTATGTACAGGTTTGTATAACCCTTGGTGCGCGAGTCCGACTCGCACTTGGCCGCTGTTTTTTTTTTCTCACTTCTACTGTAACTGTTTGTTTTTCCTAAATAAATAAATAATTATTGATTTATTATTGTTTGATAATACAAACATACCAGGCGGGTATTGAACCGGAGCCAGACGCAGCGTGGAGGCGAAGGCGTGTCCGCCGGTGGCCCCACGCGTGCGTGCCACGCTCAGCAGCGAGCACATGTATGAGCGCTCCACGCCCAGGCGGTTGACTGCGCCCGCGGGACACGCGTCTAGCGCTGTCAGTAATGCACTGCGGAAGACAAACGGAAGCTGCAGTACAAGAAGCTACAAACATCCTACAATGGTCGGTCAAGTTACAAGCTGACCAAGCTTATTTCTCATCTAATTTTTTTTATACAAAAAATATAACAGACTTCCAAAAAAAAACTCTACAAAGTATAAAATAAGCTTAATTTCAGAAGTAGGTGTTTTTGGTTTTGTATCTTCGTTTTTTAACAAGTGACTCGTCGTCCATGTTTTCGTCTACGCAGAAATTTAAATAAACAAAAATGTTCATAAAATAGAAACTACTGATTTAAACTGAATCAAGTTACGGGACCAAATAGCAACTATGCGGCATACTTGCCATTTGGTCCCGTCGAGCGTCCCATCGAGCTAAACAAGAATCACACAACGGATCAGGAACCTCGGAGTAAACGGTGCAAATACCCGTCGAATTGAGAACCCTCTCCTTTTTTGGAAGTCGGTTAAAAAACAGGGTTTTGTGGGCCTTCGTAGGTTTCACGTCTTTGAAACGAAATAACCCACGATTGAAGTCCCAGAACTTCGACACTTCTCAGAATAAAGTTTGAATTGAGATGAACGTGGACTCGGAGGAGCAGAGACATCTCCTCCCCCGAGTCCACGTTGAAGGAGGAGCATCGTTACCTATACACACTCACCTCATAGCCGTCACAGGCATGCCAAACGTCTGTATGAAGATGGCCAGGTTGGGCGCCGCCAAGCCCCTCATGCCCGCCTCCAGCAGTGGCGAGCGGGCAGAGCGCACCATGTACAGACGCAGCCAGTCGGGCAGCAGAGACATCTCCTCCCCCGAGTCCACGTTGAAGGCTTGAGGAGCTTCGTTGCCTACCCAGACTGATGTTAGCCACGAGTACATCTCTTGGTTTAGGTCGTCTGTGGAATGGGTATTTTATTGATGTGAAATTCCGATTATGACAAAATCATGTGGACTTCCAAATAACCGTAGTAATGTAAGTAAATTAACGGCTAAAGGGAACAAAAGCAAAAAGATAATAATAGTGATTTACACTCACAAATGCACGGGCCGATACACAGCAGCCTGATGTAGGCGTGCGCCATGACGAGGTGCAGGCGCGCCGCCCGCCCGCTGGGCCACTGCAGCTGCACTCGCTCGCCGAAGCCCCACGAGATGCTCGCCGCATCCTCCGTCTCCGTCGGGGAGCGCGCGCGCACCTGACGTAATGGGGGACTATGGGTCTGGTATGACTTGCTACGTCGTAGCTCATATTAGTGCTACGGCGTAGCACATGAAGTTCTACGTCGTAGCAGATGCAAGTACTGTGGAACTTCTTAGTTGAATTGGCCAGTCGATAAAGCTTTGTAAGGTTTAATGAAAAATATAGAATAGTTTTTGTTGTTTGTCTTTAGTTTTTTATTTTCCTTTTACCACACCATAACAACCCCAATATCATATCTAGTCAATTACTGTCCATCCCAGGTTGCCTGGAAGATATCGCGAAATGCGATAAGACCGCCCATTTTAAGTGTTTTAGTTTTAAGTTTCCTTTTTTATTTAATTTTTGGTGTACTTAAAGTATATAATACATAAATAATAGGATTCAAATAAATTAGAATGTAAAAAGTAGATGTGTTTTAAAAAGTGAGTCATGTATTAGGTTTAAACAAACCAAACAGTGTTTCGTTTATACTAATATCATGTGATAACTCAGACTAAAGTATCACACAAATGTGGAGGTCGCCTGAATTATTCATGTGATATTTTAGCGGCCGTAGCCTGAGGTATCACAGTACTAACTCGTAGCAGATGTAAGTTCTACGTCGTAGCAGATTTAAGTACTACTTCGAAGCAGATGATGCAAGTACTACGTCGTAGCTGATGCAAGTACTACGTCGTAGCTGTTGTACATGCTACGACGTAGCTGATGCAAGTTCTACGTCGTAGTTGTTGCAAGTACTACTTCGTAGCTGATGCAAGTACTACGTCGTAGCTGATGCAAGTACTACGTCGTAGCTGTTGTACATACTACGGCGTAGCTGATGCAAGTTCTACGTCGTAGTTGTTGCAAGTACTACTTCGTAGCTGATGCAAGTACTACGTCGTAGCTGTTGTACATGCTACGGCGTAGCTGATGTAAGTTCTACGTCGTAGCTGATGCAAGTACTACGTCGTAGCTGTTGTACATGCTACGGCGTAGCTGATGCAAGTTCTAGGTCGTAGTTTTTGCAAGTACTACTTCGTAGCTGTTGTACGTGCTACGGCGTAGGGCAAGTTCTAAGTCGTAGCTGTTGTAAGTAGTACGGTAGACTCCTCACCTTCTGCAGATGATCATACAGTATCTTGGTGACGGCGTACAAGGCGCGGTGCTGCGCGCACTGCTTGTCCTGCAGCTCGTCGAACCGCTCGCCCGTGCCCAGCACCTGACCCATCACAGCCGACCGCTCCATTAACACTTGCGATAAGTCCTGGGGAAGAAAATTAATAAAGTTTGAATCGGAAGCTGATTCTGTACACCTGAATCCGATCGACGCGAAGGCAGCGTAACAGCACGCACGGCTTTGAGGATCACGTGGAACAACGAACCGTCGATCCGAAACGGCTCCTTACCGGACGGCAAACTACCTATCGCGAGCCGTCAGGTGGTTCCGGGCCGAATGGATGATGGTGATGACTCACCAGGGCCAGTTCCGTGTGGTCGTTGAGCGGCGTGAGCTCGGCGTGCTTGTGCAGGAACAGTATGTAGGCGGCCATGTGCTTGGGCACGCACTCCACCATGCAGGCGGCGCGGATGCGGCACACTACCTCTTCACGGAGTAGCTCCCAGTGTGGCAGCCCCAACAGCAGTCCCAGCCACTCCCTACAAGATCGATGGAGACGTTAAAAACTATATAAAAACTATAAGTATAGCACGGGTCGATCTCCAAGGTTAAGCAACACTTGCCAAGGTTGGTGTATGTATGGATGGACCATCTTCACATTTCCTCCGTGCCTCGATAAGCACGTTAAGGTTGGTCCCGGCTGTCATTTGTAGAACTTTGGCAGTCGTTACGGATTGTCAGAGGCCAGTAAATATGACTCCAGTCTTGCCAAGAAATAAAGTGTTACCCAGTTAATGGGTCGTGGAGGTCTGGTAGGCAGCCGCTCCACTTAAAATACTGGTATTCAGCTGAATCTGGTTTGACTGGAAGCCGACCCCAATGTAGTTGGGAAAAGGCTAGGCAGATGTTAGAAACTATAAGTATATTGCAATTTAAGAACTAAAAAGCGTCGTCCTGATACGCGTGAGCGCTATTCGTCTTACCAAACAATTGAAGCCGAGGGAATATGCATGCGATTTTTTTATTTGCAAAATGAAATACTTTTTAGCTCTAGTAAACAATCATGAAATTATTTTTAAATACCTTTATCAGCGATAAAGTTATAAAGCTTTAAAGAGTACAGTCAGAAAGAGAAGTCCGAAATGGAGTATGACGTCAAAGTTCAGAATGACTATAACGCTATCATATAAAACAGCGTTTTCGCGAGAGGGACAGACTTGTTTGTTTAAAATTATTATAACTCGTTTCTTTTTCGAGCAATTTTGATTCTATTTTCATTGTAAGTATTATATTTGTAGATAAACTCTTAAAGATAATCAATATTTTTTTAATGGATATTCTCTATTTCGTATTCGCGCGATGATTGGTTTCTATTAGGACGCCTAAAGCGCTTTATTCGTCGGCTCGTACTATTTGTCACTTACTCTGGGCTGACGTCAGCGTTGTAGTCAGTTTCCGATGCATCTTCTGATTGCAGTACTAGTTTCAAACCCTGCCAAACGAAAACTTTTTTATTAATTTCAATCACACTTGCGTAAATCATAAAATAACATCTTCTTTCACAATTGAAAACGTAAAACACAGAACATGTTAAAATGACGAAATGGAAGAATATGCTACGTAATGAATGCATTCATTTTTGTATAACGCAATTAGGCTGCGGTAAATCATGTGATTTATTTATTTATTTAGGCACACCAACGACTTATCTATACTAATATTATAAAGCAGAAGAGTTTGTTTGTTTGTTTGTTTGGTTGAACGCGCTAATCTCAGGAACTACTGGTCCGATTTGAAAAATTCTTTCAGTGTTAGATAGCTCATTTATCGAGGAAGGTTATAGGCTATATCATCACGCTAAGACAAATAGGAGCGGAGCAGTAATGGAAAATGTGACGCAGACGAAGTTGCGCGGGTCAGCTGGTTTACAAATAAATATTAATTTTAAAAACATTTTCCAAGGGATTCTCTGTAAATAAGTCACTTACAGGCATGCACATCATTCTCTAAGTAGGTCTAATTAAACCATTATAATGATTAACTAACGTGAACAAAAAGTAAAATAAAAAATAAATTAAAATAGAATTTACAAAAAGATGTCCTGACTTAAATTAAATTAAAAGTGATTAGAAGACCAACAGAATAAAGAAGCCACTAGGACAAAATATGATCTCTCACAAAAGCTGCAACACTGTACTATAGTATCCTCGTAACGTATTGACTAATAATAGGTATTTAGCTCGCCTAGCATCACCACATGCTGCTTGACTGACGGTTGAACACAGACTCCCCCTCTCAGCCCACAGCTTGTGACGTATGCGTTCGAGACAAATCATAAGTACATCTACATACACTACACTTACCCTGCTAGCACTAGCCCTGGTGGCTGCATGTGTATGCGCCAGGCGCTGCATGTAATAGTGCAGCACTGCACGTGCGCCCTCCTCCGATTCCGCCACTGTGCGGCGCAGGTGAGCACACAGCTCACCCGCCTTGCCCACCTCGCCACCCACGCCACCAGCGCCGCCCGCGGACAGGAACTCGCAGAGGCATTGTACGGGAAGTACGCTGGGAGAAAATGCAAGACGGTTGCATTATGCCGTGGAGTGGAGATCTTAAAATACTGGACTATTTAGACCAAAACTAACTAAAATTATATATTTTTCTTCTTCTCTGAAACTTCTTCTACTGTTAGTAGCTTGAACTGCCCCACAAACACTTATGGCAAATGGTAAGCTTTTTCGAAATCATACCGTCAATATGTTATCAGTTTAAAAAAAAATTAGTGTTTTGGTTTCACTTTAACAACAAAATATACAAAAAAAAATAATGTAATAATGTAAATTTTCCTGAAATAAAACTAAAAGGCGTAAATATACATGCAATTTTTTTAATTGCAAAACGAAATACGTATTAGCTCTAGTAAACAATCAAGAATTTATTTTTTAAATACATTCATCAGCAATGAACTTATAAAGCTTCAAAGATTATAATTAGGAAGAGAAGTCCGATATGGAATTTGACGTTAAAGGCCATGACGCCTATACAACTGCCATATAAAACAGGGCCAGCGTTTTCGACAGAGGGAAAGATATATTTGTTTAAAATATTTATATCTCGTTTGTTTTTCGGGCAATTTTGATTCTATTTTCATTGTTAGTATTATATTTTTGTATATTTTTAGATAAACTATATACATAATAAATATTTTTTTCATGCCTTTTCAAAGCATGGCGTGCAAGAAGCACACAAATGTCACAAGAATAGAAAATGCTGTGCACGTTCCCTATACTCCTACCTGAGCTCCAGCTGGTCATGTCTCAGCAGTTGATGCAGCCAGGGCATGGCTTTCCTGGTGCCGTGCCTCTCCACCAGGTCCAGCAGCAAGGCAGGCTGCCGGCACAGGAGCTTACCCAGGCGCATCTGAGAGGACATGGCTTGCAAGGTCTCGATGATGGCTTGAGGAGGCTTCCGCGCAGGTCCTTGCGGTTCCAGGATTGTGAGCTGATGGATGAATTGGTGGGGACAGTGTTAGGAATGTTATAATAAAAAAATAAAAAAAAATATTTTCAGGACCGGGGGGTTTTTTTTTCGGGGTTTACTTTTCTTTTTTGACAAATATGTCAAGTGACGTTATGGACAGTACTGAGTACAGTGTACAATGAAAGACAATGTAGACCAAACAAAACATTTAGAAATTCAAAAAGATTATATTTCTCTCAAAACATGGGGTTGTCGTAGAAATACAGAGAAATAATTACAAATTGTAGCATAAATAAAAAAATATGTTAATAATTACTGACGTGACTCTTGTAGGACTTCTACAGAGGTAATTTTTGTTTTACACATGGTCTATTTTCCTCTGTATCTCGTATGAAACTGATGATCTACCTGACTGAGCAACCTCGAGGAGTGTTCGCTGATGGGCAGCTTGGCATTGCTGGCGGCTGCGAGGTGAGTCTCCAGCTGTAAGATGGTGGCTCTTTCAGCCTCTGCCCGTTCGGCCTCCACTGATGATGAGCTGTTGGTCCATTCTATGCTCGGCTTGCTGGGAAGAAAAAGGTAATCGTAAAATTGGTTAAATAGTCTTGAAAATTTGTTGTTATCGACCCAAAGAAAAAATCTAAAAGCATATATATATTTGTCCAACACAAATATGGGGAATAATTCACTGTAAGCAGGTAAACAGGTTGATATCGTTTATACAGACTATTGCAAAGCCTTTAACCGAATTGACCATAGCATCCGCATATTCAAATAACATGGCATGAGAATTCCTGGCTGGAGTAGTAATAGATAGTTATATTTCTAACTAGGTAGCCCTGTTCCTAGTGGAGTTCCACAGGGTTCATTGCTCGGTCCGTTGCTATTTATAATCTTTATTAACGGCTTTGTCTCGTGCTTGGCTACATCGAAACTATTGAGCTTTGCTGATGATATGAAAAAATATGTCACAATATCGTCGCAGATGATCGTAATGGCACTCCGGAATTCTGAGTCGCCTAGAAAACTACTATCAAAAACACAAGCTGGATTTAAATCCCTAACCAAATGCTCGGTTATTATGTAAGGTTACGTATTCTAGGAAACGCTCAGTCATTGCTACATTCCCTAGGTATACTTTAGGTGATCAAGCTACACCTAGATCAAACTCCATCCGTGATCGTCGGATACATCATAATTTCAAGCCCAGTTTTGAAATTTACATTGATGCAATAGTCGCTATCGCATCAAAATCACTGGGTTTCATAATGCGTTTATCGAAATTCTTCGGGAACTGCTGCGGGTTGTGCGCCGCCAGCATCGTCAGCAGGATCCAGCCGCGCCAGTACAGCGACGTGATGGCTAGCGCTGGTGGGCTGTACCTAAGACACTTACTACACTTACTTGGTGATGCACATCTCTATGAGCGCCCTGAGCGTGGGGTACATGGCGGCCGCTCGCTCCGCGAACTGCTGCGGGTTGTGCGCTGCCAGCATCGTCAGCAGGATCCAGCCGCGCCAGTACAGCGACGTGATGGCTAGCGCTGGTGGGCTGTACCTAAGACACTTACTACACTTACTTGGTGATGCACATCTCTATGAGCGCCCTGAGCGTGGGGTACATGGCGGCCGCTCGCTCCGCGAACTGCTGCGGGTTGTGCGCCGCCAGCATCGTCAGCAGGATCCAGCCGCGCCAGTACAGCGACGTGATGGCTAGCGCTGGTGGGCTGTACCTAAGACACTTACTACACTTACTTGGTGATGCACATCTCTATGAGCGCCCTGAGCGTGGGGTACATGGCGGCCGCTCGCTCCGCGAACTGCTGCGGGTTGTGCGCCGCCAGCATCGTCAGCAGGATCCAGCCGCGCCAGTACAGCGACGTGATGGCTAGCGCTGGTGGGCTGTACCTAAGACACTTACTACACTTACTTGGTGATGCACATCTCTATGAGCGCCCTGAGCGTGGGGTACATGGCGGCCGCTCGCTCCGCGAACTGCTGCGGGTTGTGCGCCGCCAGCATCGTCAGCAGGATCCAGCCGCGCCAGTACAGCGACGTGATGGCTAGCGCTGGTGGGCTGTACCTAAGACACTTACTACACTTACTTGGTGATGCACATCTCTATGAGCGCCCTGAGCGTGGGGTACATGGCGGCCGCTCGCTCCGCGAACTGCTGCGGGTTGTGCGCCGCCAGCATCGTCAGCAGGATCCAGCCGCGCCAGTACAGCGACGTGATGGCTAGCGCTGGTGGGCTGTACCTAAGACACTTACTACACTTACTTGGTGATGCACATCTCTATGAGCGCCCTGAGCGTGGGGTACATGGCGGCCGCTCGCTCCGCGAACTGCTGCGGGTTGTGCGCCGCCAGCATCGTCAGCAGGATCCAGCCGCGCCAGTACAGCGACGTGATGGCTAGCGCTGGTGGGCTGTACCTAAGACACTTACTACACTTACTTGGTGATGCACATCTCTATGAGCGCCCTGAGCGTGGGGTACATGGCGGCCGCTCGCTCCGCGAACTGCTGCGGGTTGTGCGCCGCCAGCATCGTCAGCAGGATCCAGCCGCGCCAGTACAGCGACGTGATGGCTAGCGCTGGTGGGCTGTACCTAAGACACTTACTACACTTACTTGGTGATGCACATCTCTATGAGCGCCCTGAGCGTGGGGTACATGGCGGCCGCTCGCTCCGCGAACTGCTGCGGGTTGTGCGCCGCCAGCATCGTCAGCAGGATCCAGCCGCGCCAGTACAGCGACGTGATGGCTAGCGCTGGTGGGCTGTACCTAAGACACTTACTACACTTACTTGGTGATGCACATCTCTATGAGCGCCCTGAGCGTGGGGTACATGGCGGCCGCTCGCTCCGCGAACTGCTGCGGGTTGTGCGCCGCCAGCATCGTCAGCAGGATCCAGCCGCGCCAGTACAGCGACGTGATGGCTAGCGCTGGTGGGCTGTACCTAAGACACTTACTACACTTACTTGGTGATGCACATCTCTATGAGCGCCCTGAGCGTGGGGTACATGGCGGCCGCTCGCTCCGCGAACTGCTGCGGGTTGTGCGCCGCCAGCATCGTCAGCAGGATCCAGCCGCGCCAGTACAGCGACGTGATGGCTAGCGCTGGTGGGCTGTACCTAAACGATTTATTTTATTACAATTTAAAAAGGTTAATCATTTTATAGTGAATGAGAGGAGCCATAGGATGAATATCAAAATCCGGCTCGAAGGACCATATATTTGGGTGATAAGTTCGTTATTTGTTTGTGTATTTTTTCTACAATAAAATTCAAAAAAAAACAGATAAAAAAATACATTTTAAGACTGGAGTTTTTAATCTAAAATTATTACACTTACCCAGCAGGCAGAGTAATATTCTCAGGCGGGTTAAACTGGCACAGCTGGAAGATATACTCAGCGATCTCCAGCTTATCCACCTGGAGTGGGTTCTCCTCGGCGGGCAGCGCGCATGCGCGACGCACCAGCTGTTCCACCAGCTCGAATACTTCCGCTGGAGAGACGGGTATGTCCTGGGTGGGACATGAAGGCTAAGTTAGGCCACCAATTACAGGATTTGTCATCGTGAAGATCCGTAATGTGTACGCGATTTAACTTCCAAACATGTAAAAATCTTCAATTATTCAAGCCAAAAAGTCCAAAATATATTTGAAACAAGGATGCAGACATGGCATATAGCAACGTCTCCTCTCTCAATCGTGAAACATATATATTTTGATATATCTATACACAAAATGTTAAATTTTTAATTATGCAAAATTCATATATTTAAGAAACGTTGCTACAATATTTATATTGTGCCGCAATTTATCCCAAACTTCCAATGACCATTACTAAAAAGAAAAGTTAACAAAATGGAAAGAAAACGAAGATACCAGTAGGAACAGTGAAGAAAAAGTTGTGCCTCAAGAACTAGAGTGACAGAGACAGGCATATATCTTTGTTCTTCACTCACTTGGCTTACCTTGGAGAGGCCTATGAAGATGACCCTCAGCAGCGTGTTCTGCGGCAGCGGGGCTTCGCAGCAGAGGCGGTACGTGACCGCGCGTTCTGACTCGGGCGGCCAGTTGTCTGCCTTGCTGTAGGATTCTGCTGGTTCCACGAACATCACCTGTAAGAGACGTGGTTGAAATGGAGCTGCTGAAATGTGTTTTTGGGGGACTGAAAAGAAAATGGGGTACAAAAAATCAATCCATTGAGGACCTGATGAGTGCCACTGATGCTACTATAAACGTGGAAACTTAGCAAGTAGTCGTGAGTGCTACACGAAATTTGAATGCGATGTGATTTGAGCTAGATGCGGAAGACACGTTTGTTCTAGTTTACAGCACAGCATTATGTCGTACGGTATTTTGCTGTGGGGTCGGGCTGCTGACAAGGAATCCATGCTTATGATGACGATGACGATGATGAGGAGACTTCTCTTTGTATCGTACGTTGTTGAGCGCCAGCAGGTTGTCGTGCCTAATATGAATGCTGACAGCTAGATGCGGAAGACACGTTTGTTCTATTTTAGCTACTTTCACAGCATTATGTCGTACGGTATTTTGCTGTGGGTTCGGGCTGCTGACAAGGAATTCATATTTATGATGACGATGATGAGGAAGAGACTTCTCTTTGCATCGTACCTTGTTGAGTGCCAGCAGATAGTCGTGCCTGCTAGGCCTGTAGATGGGCATGGCGGTGTCCAGCAGCCAGCCCAGCGCCGCCGCCTGGATCACGCACACCTGCTGCTTGTACTCTGGCAGGTGCTTGCTGTGTGACGCTGTCACGAGGCAGCAGCAGCAGAACAGGTCGGCTAGGGAGGAGAAGGCGCGCTCCCGGACCTGGACATAAGAAGTAGAATTAGAATAGGAGCCATTTCGAGCCCGCATGTGGTCACGGCAAGATAAGTGCGGTGCGGAATTTTCCTCGTAAAATTTGAAAGTGCTTAACGTATGTCGCTTGTTTGTATTGTAGAATTATCTACAATACAAACAAGCAATGCAATGCAATGTCCCGGTGGGTATTAACCCACCGGGACATTATTATTGTTTTTCAACAAATTCCATTGTCGCCCGGCTTGCTGCTTATCTGACGCACGCAGGACAGCTCCTGTGGGACTGTCTTACCTCCGTGGGCGGCTCATGAGGCGGCGGCTGCGCCAGCGCCCTCGCCATCGGCCGCAGGTAGTCCTCGGGCCGGAGCACCAGCTCCTGTGGGACTGTCTTACCTCCGTGGGCGGCTCATGAGGCGGCGGCTGCGCCAGCGCCCTCGCCAGCGGCCGCAGGTAGTCCTCGGGCCGGAGCACCAGCTCCTGTGGGACTGTCTTACCTCCGTGGGCGGCTCATGAGGCGGCGGCTGCGCCAGCGCCCTCGCCAGCGGCCGCAGGTAGTCCTCGGGCCGGAGCACCAGCTCCTGTGGGACTGTCTTACCTACGTGGGCGGCTCATGAGGCGGCGGCTGCGCCAGCGCCCTCGCCAGCGGCCGCAGGTAGTCCTCGGGCCGGAGCACCAGCTCCTGTGGGACTGTCTTACCTCCGTGGGCGGCTCATGAGGCGGCGGCTGCGCCAGCGCCCTCGCCAGCGGCCGCAGGTAGTCCTCGGGCCGGAGCACCAGCTCCTGTAGTACTGTCTTACCTCCGTGGGCGGCTCATGAGGCGGCGGCTGCGCCAGCGCCCTCGCCAGCGGCCGCAGGTAGTCTTCGGGCCGGAGCACCAGCTCCTGTGGGACTGTCTTACCTCCGTGGGCGGCTCATGAGGCGGCGGCTGCGCCAGCGCCCTCGCCAGCGGCCGCAGGTAGTCCTCGGGCCGGAGCACCAGCTCCTGTGGGACTGTCTTACCTCCGTGGGCGGCTCATGAGGCGGCGGCTGCGCCAGCGCCCTCGCCAGCGGCCGCAGGTAGTCCTCGGGCCGGAGCACCAGCTCCTGTGGGACTGTCTTACCTCCGTGGGCGGCTCATGAGGCGGCGGCTGCGCCAGCGCCCTCGCCAGCGGCCGCAGGTAGTCCTCGGGCCGGAGCACCAGCTCCTGTGGGACTGTCTTACCTCCGTGGGCGGCTCATGAGGCGGCGGCTGCGCCAGCGCCCTCGCCAGCGGCCGCAGGTAGTCCTCGGGCCGGAGCACCAGCTCCTGTGGGACTGTCTTACCTACGTGGGCGGCTCATGAGGCGGCGGCTGCGCCAGCGCCCTCGCCAGCGGCCGCAGGTAGTCCTCGGGCCGGAGCACCAGCTCCTGTGGGACTGTCTTACCTCCGTGGGCGGCTCATGAGGCGGCGGCTGCGCCAGCGCCCTCGCCAGCGGCCGCAGGTAGTCCTCGGGCCGGAGCACCAGCTCCTGTGGGACTGTCTTACCTCCGTGGGCGGCTCATGAGGCGGCGGCTGCGCCAGCGCCCTTGCCAGCGGCCGCAGGTAGTCCTCGGGCCGGAGCACCAGCTCCTGTGGGACTGTCTTACCTCCGTGGGCGGCTCATGAGGCGGCGGCTGCGCCAGCGCCCTCGCCAGCGGCCGCAGGTAGTCCTCGGGCCGGAGCACCAGCTCCTGTGGGACTGTCTTACCTCCGTGGGCGGCTCATGAGGCGGCGGCTGCGCCAGCGCCCTCGCCAGCGGCCGCAGGTAGTCCTCGGGCCGGAGCACCAGCTCCTGTGGGACTGTCTTACCTCCGTGGGCGGCTCATGAGGCGGCGGCTGCGCCAGCGCCCTCGCCAGCGGCCGCAGGTAGTCCTCGGGCCGGAGCACCAGCTCCTGTGGGACTGTCTTACCTCCGTGGGCGGCTCATGAGGCGGCGGCTGCGCCAGCGCCCTCGCCAGCGGCCGCAGGTAGTCCTCGGGCCGGAGCACCAGCTCCTGTGGGACTGTCTTACCTCCGTGGGCGGCTCATGAGGCGGCGGCTGCGCCAGCGCCCTCGCCAGCGGCCGCAGGTAGTCCTCGGGCCGGAGCACCAGCTCCTGTGGGACTCTCTTACCTCCGTGGGCGGCTCATGAGGCGGCGGCTGCGCCAGCGCCCTCGCCAGCGGCCGCAGGTAGTCCTCGGGCCGGAGCACCAGCTCCTGTGGGACTGTCTTACCTCCGTGGGCGGCTCATGAGGCGGCGGCTGCGCCAGCGCCCTCGCCAGCGGCCGCAGGTAGTCCTCGGGCCGGAGCACCAGCTCCTGTGGGACTGTCTTACCTCCGTGGGCGGCTCATGAGGCGGCGGCTGCGCCAGCGCCCTCGCCAGCGGCCGCAGGTAGTCCTCGGGCCGGAGCACCAGCTCCTGTGGGACTGTCTTACCTCCGTGGGCGGCTCATGAGGCGGCGGCTGCGCCAGCGCCCTCGCCAGCGGCCGCAGGTAGTCCTCGGGCCGGAGCACCAGCTCCTGTGGGACTGTCTTACCTCCGTGGGCGGCTCATGAGGCGGCGGCTGCGCCAGCGCCCTCGCCAGCGGCCGCAGGTAGTCCTCGGGCCGGAGCACCAGCTCCTGTGGGACTGTCTTACCTACGTGGGCGGCTCATGAGGCGGCGGCTGCGCCAGCGCCCTCGCCAGCGGCCGCAGGTAGTCCTCGGGCCGGAGCACCAGCTCCTGTGGGACTGTCTTACCTCCGTGGGCGGCTCATGAGGCGGCGGCTGCGCCAGCGCCCTCGCCAGCGGCCGCAGGTAGTCCTCGGGCCGGAGCACCAGCTCCTGTGGGACTGTCTTACCTCCGTGGGCGGCTCATGAGGCGGCGGCTGCGCCAGCGCCCTCGCCAGCGGCCGCAGGTAGTCCTCGGGCCGGAGCACCAGCTCCTGTGGGACTGTCTTACCTCCGTGGGCGGCTCATGAGGCGGCGGCTGCGCCAGCGCCCTCGCCAGCGGCAGCAGCGCCTGCGCATCTGCCCGCGCCGCGCGCACCACCTCGCGGGTGAGCGCGCGCAGCGGCCGCAGGTAGTCCTCGGGCCGGAGCACCAGCTCCTGCGGAAGATCGTTATGAGGTTAGAACTACTTCGGAGGGATGACCAGGAAGGGCAAAGGAACACTCTGTTCATCATCTTCCTGCCCTAAGCCCATTTACTTGGCGCCCAAATAACATGGGATAAATGGGGGAAGATAACATATTTTTTCTGTTAGCCTTCATGCTATCACTTATTCCGTTTTCTCTAATAACAGTCCTTAACCCCATGTATTCTTTGGCCATCCATATTTATAAAGGAACACTTTGTTATAATTTAACAATTTATTCTGTAAGCAGGATACCGGAATCGCTTAAAACAAAAAAAGATTTTGATTGAATCTTTAACTGCGCAAGTCACACTTCTAGGACTTATCAAAACTGGCCAGGACCGTCATGGAATGGGTGCCTGAGGATGGGCGTCTAGACTCGATCATGATGGATTGATCAGAGGTGAATACAAAAAGGATTGGAAAGCTATGGGGGAGATCTTTGCCCAGCAGTTGGGCAATATAAGTTGTTCTAGCTACTATACAGTACCTGGTAAGTGTCGGCCATGGCAGCGGGCACCTGCTGCGGCTGCGCCTGTATGAGCGCGGCGAGCACGGCCATGTTGTTGGGCGAGCGCACGTTGGACAGCTCGTTGTAGATCGTGTGCGTCACCACGCTGCGCAGGAGTGGCGGGCTGTCCGACACCATCTCTCTGGACAATGAGGGAGAAGGTAGTATTCGGTATTACAAGTGGTTGTTGGAGCACGTGGTTGTAAATGATACTGTTTGTTTCAAAATCTTCAACTCTTTAAAGAATCATTACTTGAGACAGGACTGGTATGCGGCCTGCAGTGGCTTAGTCTTCAGCCGCATGCGGGCCAACTGCGCCTAGACCTCGTGGTCCCTTGCGGCCGTAGGCCCGCATGCGTTACGATTGCTACTTCTTTTAATAACTCCTTACCTGAGACAGGACTGGTATGCGGCCTGCAGTGGCTTAGTCTTCAGCCGCATGCGGGCCAGTTCCGCCAAGACCTCGTGGTCCCTTGCGGCCGTGGGCCCGCATGCGTTACACCTGCTATATCTTTTAATAACTCCTTACCTGAGACAGGACTGGTATGCGGCCTGCAGTGGCTTAGTCTTGAGCCGCATGCGGGCCAGCTGCGCCAAGACCTCGTGGTCCCTTGCGGCCGTGGGCCCGCATGCGTCGCAGTTGCAGCACACGTAGGCTAGCAACTCTTGCGCACAGCGCCATAGCTTGCCGGAGTGGAGCCACGCTTCGAGACGCGAGGCGGATATCATGCGGATCTGAGGAGGAATCATATAAGAATAAGATTTATAGTTTTTTTTTATATCCTAAGTAATATTGTCAATGAGAAATTGAAATTGCTATATTTTGTTACGCTTGCATTGTTGAAACCATGCTGAACCGATTTTCATGTAGATGTTTGGGGTAGATGGCTAAGCTTTTTTGAGAAAATATATCACGAGCAAAGACGCGGACAAACGCTAGGCTGAAATAAAGATATCTTGGTTTTCTTTTCAAATTAGACAGATTCTTGATTTTACCACTTTCTTGGAAAAAACATTCTCCTATTTTATGAGCATTGAGTTATGCTTTCTAATGAAAAATATAGATTGCTGGTGAAATTGAAGTTACCTCAGGGAAACCGCACGTAGCAGACAGCAGCTTGAGGAACCCCTTGCCAATGGCATCAGGAGCAGCAGATCTCCTCTGGATCTGTTCCTTGATGGCTTCCAGCACTAAAGCTTCTACAGCTTCGTAGCTGGTTGAATACCTGGGAAAAATAAGAAAACCTCTTGTATGTGCCATGGAGTATTTTAGAATAGTTAATTACGGGACTGCTACCATGTACCTTTTTATTTGTGATATATGGAGTATTTTGCAAGTAGTATAAATGAAAGTTTTTCTAACGCAACAGACAGATAGATGTGTTGCTGGGGAGTTTGTTAGCCACTTCTTCTTCCCAGCTAAAACACTAGGAAGTGGTGACGGGCGGGCGTTTTTGGGGGACTGTCTTCTTGTAAACGTTGACGTTCAAAAAGTGCTGGCACTCAGGCTAATTTGAATAATAATAATAATAAATTTATTCAATTAAAAACATTTACAAAAAGTATACATTTAGCTAACAGTAATACGTTAAACATACAATAAATTAATTTTGACCTTGACTTTGCAGGTAGTAAACAACAACAACAACTCTGCACCAATAAAGCTTTCCTAGTTATTTTAAATATCTTTAGCAATAAGTTGCAATATAAATGTTACTTATATGGAGGGTATGCGGAACAGAGAGTAAAGTCCGGCAAACCTCCATTGAAAAGGGAGGATTCTCTTGACGATTTTTGTGTCTGGTGGGCAACTGTCTGATAGTTGGTATTCGGACTGTTGTATATGTATGTAACATAGACATGAACATAATTGTAGCAGGTTTTATTTAGTTAGCAACTTATTTTCTTTTGATTTTTGTTTTTGTGCGCCATTTTTGGCAGAATAAATGTATGTTCTTTCTTTCTTTTTCTTTCTATGTTCAAATCACATGGCAATCTCTGATACCGCGATGCAGGATTTCAATAATAGTTCGCTGTTTGTTGGATAGATGGCGTTGCGATATAGATTTTACTATGATGGTTTTTTTTGAGGCGACATTGATGCCGCTACACTTGGCTTTAAAAATTTCACAAAGATATAATTGTAGATAGATTATTAAATATCATTATTACTCTTTTGGACAACTTAATGTTTCAATTTTTTTTTCTTACCTTGGATAAACTGAGTACTCTAACTCCATATTGTCAGGGTCTTCTTCCGTGCTGCCCATCAGTGGAGAACCAGACCCTGATGGAGACATAGTACCTGTGGCAGAAGATGATCACTCACATTTGCATGAAGTTGGCTGGTAGAAAATGCTTAAAGCTTTTAGTCTTCCTCTGTACATTTGTATGCATGAAGTATTAAACAAATAAATAAGTTGCATGTGGGTAGGTGGTAAAAAAACATCGGTTTCATACATTTTTGCTCACAAAACTCAACCAAATGTATGGGGCAGCTAATTATACATTTTTGAGATTTATGTTTTCAATGGTGTATGTTCACATAATTTGTGAGTTCAATGGGTTTTTGATGGTTTCAAGAGTTGAATACACCTTGTGAGGTTGTCAGGTAAAACTGACTAAAAGTTGTTACCTAACTACTATACTGTCACCGAAATACTAGCTGACCCGCGCAACTTTGTCTGCGTTACATTTTCCATTAATGCTCCGCTCCTATTTGTCGTAGCCTATTGCCTTCCTCGATAAATGGGCTATCTAACACTGAAGAATTTTTCAAATCGGACCAGTAGTTCCTGAGATTAGCGCGTTCAAGCAAACAAACAAACAAACTCTTCAGCTGTTTAGTATTAGAATAGTATAGATTAGGAAAAGATCTTGTATTTTCAAATAAAAGACTGGGGTTTTCAACCAACCAAAATGAACTAAGAAAAGGATGCCTTACCCAGTGTATTGTCAGAGGGTATAAGATGGGTTGGTGGCTGCTTGGTACTGAAGGCCGTCACCACATTCTCCACAAAGCACTTGCACCAGGAGCACTCCACCCAGCAGCGCTCGTTCAGAGCATCTTCTATGTAGACCTGATGATAGAAGAAGAATTACGGTCACATTAAATTAGGATTGAAAAAACAAAAAGAAATGGTGTTCTTGCAAAAACGACTTTAATACCCACACTGAAAGTACAGTTTACACTACGACTTTAACAAGTTTGTGACTTTTCAATGGTACTAGTAAATTCTGAACTGAACTTTATAGACATTGACATAATGTTGATATTTGTTTAGCTGTCAATAACATCAATTGAAGATAAGGAGTTGAAGTATACTTTAGTTCTAGCAAAATGTCACTCCTTGTTAACAAAAATTTTAATTTTAATAGAGTATACAATAATGATTATGTAGAATACAGACATAAGTTTTATATTACAAAAAACTATACATACCTTTATAAATATATCTGGCCAGTTATTACTCTCCCTATGTCCAGCATACAGCATATTACAAGCCAGTATATAAACCAATGGATTCCCTTTATTCTTGAATGCAGCCCCCTGTTCCCTCTTCAGTAACGTACAGAGGCTCTGCGTTACCGTCTCGTGAGCGAACATGTTGGGACGTATCTTTGTTAAGTAGAGTAGACCCATGCATAGTATTGGGTCTGGTTTGGAGCGCTGGGACTTGAGGAGGCGAATTGAGCCTGTGAGGAGGCCTAGCTGTAAGTAAAAAGGGTTTTTAATCATAAAGAGTCAAAGAATACAGTACGATTTTTCTATCTTTGCTGCTCCGAAGTTAGGTTTTAGTGACGACCGCGCAAGTAAGAAACACAACTAGTAATAATAACAAGGTCACAAAGTAACACAACAAACATATACACCACAAAAACACTAATGAAAGAGTAAGAAAAACCAAAATAAATAATTTAAAACAATGACAACCTGTAACACTTTTCGAGTCAACAGTTGTGTTGCATTGAGTAAGCGGGACACAAGTATGCATCAAACGAACGTATATAGCCAGTAAACTATAGTAGTCTTTGAACATATACGAGCGACTGATGCGCCATACGCGACCTACGCGCTGTTCTATGTTTCTTGTCAAATTGACATCCTGCGCAACCAATTTCGACGTACTTCCCATAGGCAAAGATAGAAAAATCATACTGTACTAGCTATATGTATTTTAATAATATTCTTAGACAAATTAAATCAGAGCCAACATCACTGAGCAGAGCACTTCTCTTGAGATTTCCATCCAATATGGGGCCAAGTAGTACATTTTCTATTCTTTTTTTTGGGCTCTTTTAGATTGAATGCAGTTGATTCCTGTAAGGTACTAATAAACCTATCACAATTTTTTTTAAATATTTACCAGTTTATCAGAATTATGTGTGTCCAATGCCTGCAGAACATTAGGCACCAGATCAACCGGATCTATTTCCAGAGAAGTTCCTCCAACTGCCTCGGCTGGAGAGCCGATCCTAGCCCTCTTGCTGGGTGGCTGGCTTCCAAAACCTGAAGTTTCCCTTTTGCGTTCTACACCTTTAATAATTTAATCATGTTTTAGCTGAATTTAGATCTTTAAATTCAATTTAAACTGCTTTCTTGATGGCGGAACCGACACTACAGTATTGCAAATATTATGATAGACCGTCAATTGCTAGAAATTTATTACTTTGGGTTGTTTTCAAGCGTGTGTTCCGAAATATAACCCAGTATATTGGTCAGTGCTCATGAAATCAATATGGCTTCAGATTTATGACATTATGAGCACTGGCCAGTATACTGGGTTATGTTTCGGAACACAAGCCAAGTCTAGCAGCTGGGAACCAGTATTTTAAATGGAGCTACTGCCTCTCTAACCTCTACAACCCAGTAACTGGGTAACATGATACTGATTGGTATTAGTAGACAGTGTTAGAGTGAAATTATGCAAGGAAATTATTTAAAACCATTAACCAAATCAAACAATATTAACCAAAACTGACAAAACAGCATATACTAAGGTCTTCAATATTTGTTTTAACTACTAAGTCTTAATCTACAACCTTTATAAGAATTTAACATGTTAACAATCCACTCAGACTAACACACTAATTTCAAACTTCACAAGTGCATAGCATCAGGGCCCATAGAATTACTCTGAGTTTGTGTACCACATAGGGTACACGGACATGGCAGCACAGTGTCATGTGTGTCACATAGGATACACTGGACTGTTAGGATGTTAAAAGAGAATAATACAGCAACCACATCCTCCAACAGAGGTTAGTAAACACCTCAAACTCAAACTCAAACATTTATTTCAATTAAACCACGTCAACGTGAAGGTCGTACTTACCGCTTGTAGAAGGTTTATGAATGTTCCTCTTCTCAGGGTCTCTGGACACCACTACAGTGGACTTGCTGCCCAAAGCGAAGATATCCTGGGGGTGCTGAGGAGCCTTGCTCTTAGCTCCACGACCTGCTGACGGCATTTTCCCTCTGTCCATTCTTCAATCTATCATAAGTTTAAATTCTGGTATCTGTTGTATTTGAAGATCATCGCATGTGTAATCAGATTTCTGTTATAATCGCAGTTTATTTCGCGAAATAATTCGGCTAAACAACCATTAAAATTGACAACACAAATAAACAGTGACGTTTGATAAGACCAGACCAGACAATGTTCCAATCCAATTTTCACTGACAGACAGGACTTGACAGTTGACAGTTTGGCACATGCACAAGAACCCACAGACCACATAGCAAGAACCAGACAATGGAACGTTTGGAATCAATGAATTCAATGTGAAAACAGTTCTCTCAACTGCATGGTTTAGTTCAATGAAAAGACTATGAAACTAAAAATAATTAATATTTTCTGTTTTGATAAAAATGTAAAAAAAAAATACATTTCTTGCATTTTTAGGATTAATCTAGTAGTTACCAGACCCTGAAAACTGAGGTGGTCGTAATCAATAAAAAAAACTGTACTGTCAAAATTGTCAAAAGGTTCTAGACAAGCGAAATACAGAAAGGTACTTTTTTTCTATTTTTATTAGTGATTCTAGATGAAACTAACTATTAATCTACCGATTAAGACTCTAGAAACCACTACAAGAATGATATCTGCTAAATTTTATCATCGAAGTTATGTAACTGGTATAAGAGGTTATGTTGGTTTCAGATGCTCAGTTCCAGGCTTATGGGTGGTTTGAAGGTGGCGCAGACCTCTGTAATGGTCACCAGGAACCTGGCGGCGGCGCAGAAGGCCACCGACCCTATCCAGCAGCTGTTCCTAGACAAAATCCGCGAGTACAAGCAGAAGAGCTCGTAAGTTCAAATAAATCTGACCTTGCTGGGTAATAGGTGCATGCGATTTTTTTATTTTCAAAATAAAATATTTATTAGCTTTATTAAACAATCATGAAATTATTTTTTAAATACCTTCATCATTTATTAAGATAAAAAGCTTCAAAGACTACAGTTAGAAAGAGAAGTCCGATACGTAATGTGACGTCAAATTACACGACGACTATACAGCTGCCATAGAAAACAGCGTTTTCGCGAGAGGGACAGATATATTTGTTTAAAATTATTGTATCTCGTTCGTTTTTCGGACAATTTAGATCCTAATTTCACTGTTAGTATTATATTTTCCAATACTTTTAGATAAACTGTTCAGATCATAAATACTTTTTTCATGCATATTCCCTATTCGTTCCGTTATATCATTTTTTTAATAAAGAGAACTAAGTCTACTTATTTTGAATTTTAGTTCAGTAGTTTGTGTTAAGAATAGGGTTCTATTTACATTATTGACACGATGTTATAGTTTTGCAAAATAAGATTGAATTTAATATTGCAATTAATTTTTTAGGAATGATATTTTAAAGTAACAGACTCGAAATCAAAATTGTGTTGATTTAAATGGTTCCACTGAAGTTCAAGTAAATAATGTCTATTATCTTATAATTTTAACTGAGGTTCAAGTAAATAATGTCTTATTATCTCATATCAATTTATTTATCTTTCTTATTCGAAGAGGGTAGAAGAAGCAAATAATTTGTTTGTTCCTGCTAAGCATAATAATACCTGACTTAACTGTTTTTTGTTTTGTTCAATTTACAAACACAGAAATAAAGTCTCACCTTATTACTATAACTGAATACCACTCACAATCTTTACATACTCTTTTAGTTTTACATACATTTCTAATTGCAATTTTCCAGTAGCGGCAAGTTGGAAATCAGTCCGGCTATTGCCAAGGAAATGAAGCAGGAACTGGAAAAGCTTGAGAAGCAGTATGGTGGTGGACCCGGAGTGGACATGACCTCATTCCCCTCGTTCAAGTTCGAGGAGCCCAAGCTGGACCCCATTAACGAGCAACCTATTTCCAAGTAAACAAGCTAGATCACTGCGCCGTGGTATATTTAAAAGTGTATAATAAAGTCATCGGATTAGACAGTCTGTGTTTGTGTTTTATTTATCTTTAATTATGTTATTTATTATATTATCTTTGTTCTTGTGTGTTCTGAATTAGAAAGGATCATTCTAAATATAAATGTAACAGCTAGCTAAAAAAACTTCACCAATGTTTCAATAAATATCCAGACAGTTATTCTTTATTTATTCCAAGCATTCTTGTTCCTATCTTAACACATTAGAAATGGTGTGATATTAAATTATTTGTTATGTAAAAATTTAATAAAGTTTCTCTTTACTCAAAGATCATTCAAGAGTACTTTTCACATTTCAGTTAGATAGAAGATAATCAAAAGCTAGTAAAGTAAATATCACGGCTACATTCCCTGTAAGGGTCATCACAAATGCTCCTGTAAAGTCTGCAAAGATCATTCAATCCTGTGAGGTCGGCTGCGAATAGACCTTATGACTGCAATTTCGACCACCTGGCTGCCTAAACGCCTATCAAAATAATTATAGCAATATCGCATTTGGTAATTGCAGTACTTTTTCTTTCAGGAGCTGAGTTCGTATTCTGCTTTGTTGTTCGTTATTCGATAGTTGTCTACTTTACCTACTTCGCCATTATTAACACTAAGATTTTGAATAAGGTACAAACTATTCCACGACATATGTTCAGTTAGATAGAAGATAATCAAAAGCTCGTAAAGTAAATATCACGGCTACATTCCCTGTAAGGGTCATCACAAATGCTCCTGTAAAGTCTGCAAAGATCATTCAATCCTGTGAGGTCAGCTGCGAATAGACCTTATGACTGCAATTTCGACCACCTGGCTGCCTAAACGCCTATCAAAATAATTAATCGCATTTGGTAATTGCAGTAATTTTTCCTTCAGGAGCCAGTTCGTATTCTGCTTTGTTGTTCGTTATTCGATAGTTGTCTACTTTACCTTCTTCGCCATTATTAATACTAAGATTTTGAATTACTTAGGTTCTACGCCTTAAGCCATGTGATGAGCTTTGTTTGGTGTGGGCCGTTTGGATGAATGCAACCTACGAGCTCGCCCTAACTCCCCCTACCCCTATGGTGGGCGCCAGCCGGTTGATTCTGTTGACATCTCACCGTGATCACTTAGGTGGAGTGAACGACAAGTGAGCTGTCATGACATCTTGTTTGTATGGTTTGACATCTCACTTGTCGTTCACTTCGCCTAAGTGTTCACTTCGACATGTATACAGAATCGCACTGCTGATAAATATGGAATAACGGTCATTGACATACAAACATTTATTGACAGAAAAAATGACATAAAGCTGTCTTAATTCGACTTCTTTCGTGAACCTTTACGTTCTCTAGTAGGTAATGAAAAACGGTTCATAATTTTGTTGTTCGGGTATATACGAAGGGATATTAGGGAAAGGTCAATGTACTTTATTCCAAGTTTATCTGGCGCTAACCATAACTGAAACATTTACTACTGGCTCGGTAAAATAGATTAATTATGGCTCCTTGCTATCCACAGCCTCTGGGAAAAGCTGGGGAGGGTAGTCCTTCACTAGCTACGGTAAACATATAATTTCTTCAAATATTTAAGTTCCGGTTTCTGATATAAGTATTCAAAGGATTATCTTGACATCAAAGTCCTAATACTGATCTTATTACACAATGATGGACGCGAGTTATCGAAACACTTGACTTTAAAGAATGTCTTGATATCAATCGGTGTTAGATACTGAGAAAGATTTGTCAGTAGCGAGAATTTCCTTATGGATTTTCCTTCCTGGACCATGTTTATGGCATTATTATAAATGCTTTATTTTAATTGTCTGTTTATGGCCACACATAATACCTATGTTATTTACATCATTATAGCATTTACTGCTCGTAAATGTTCGTCTCGAGGCAACAGTTAATCATGGGCAGTTGAAACATCGAACAAATTCGCGCTCATTCATTCGCGTCCAATTTCTTTTGATGTTGACTCAGCAAGCATATCAAAAATAAATAAAAATACGCTAAAAACAGCGCATAAGACCAACCAATCGAGCGCTGAAAGTGCGCGCTTAACTAAACAGTGATTGGTTTAATTTCCGTGAAGCGCTTTAAAATTTTCCCGCTGGTTTTGCGCGCCGCTGTTTCCAGCCAGTCACATCGGAGAACCGGAGGGTTGTCGACGCATGACGCGTGTTTTCATGTGATTTTGTCGTTATGGCGACCGGTTTTGTGGGGTCTACGAAGAGTTTTCCGTTCTCGTTCGACGTGGATGTGGAGGAAGAGGAGCAGGGCCGGGCGACGCCGCGGCTAAACAAGCGCATCGGTGAGTACCTTCCTACTACTGCCATATTTATGTATCTGCCTCAAAATAATGTTTATAGTTCGTGTTAAAGGTTTAATTGCACGGCTAGTGGACTTTATGGTGCGATTATACTTTTATTTGAAATGGAATTTGATTTCGGAACGCGGCAAGGTGATCTTGATTGTCTACGCCCTAAAATAAAACAAAAACTAAATCAATAACTGAACAGGTTTTAATTATTTTGTTTGTCAATTATGACAAACAGAATTTTTCGACAACAATTTTTCCGTCTTCTTTGTGTAACCTAAACTTATCTTGCCCGTAATCTAAAACTAACAGTTGGTAACATTCATGCATACCGTGTCCAGTACATCAGTGACAAATAGCCGGCTGAAATATCACACTGAGTCTGTCTCAATTTCCATTACAGACATAATATTCCTCCGGTCTCCGGAACACTTCAATGCGACAGTCGCTTGTTTTGTTGACGTTAGCCGACCGATTGCGGAAACTTCCCAACCGAGCTACATGACCTAGAAACTGGGAGCTCCTAACTTTTCCCGGGTTATGCGATCGATAGTGGCTCAGCTGACTCGTATTGCGGACCACATAACTACACATGTCTGGCTATATGTATGTTGATATAACGACCGGCGACCCTACCACGCTCCTACATTTGCGTGTGCTGGTAAATTGGAGTGTGTTCATAAAACAGCTAAAACTGTCGCGAATTAGCGATAATATCGAACTTGGAGAACGAAGTTAGTAATCTAATTTATATTCGGGCCGCGAGCCAGTCAATTTACAGGATTATGCTTTCCCATTTAGTTGAGAGTCTTGAAAATTATTAATGAAGCCGCTAAAGTTTTCGCCTTCGTAATATTCAGATGTTTGATCCTGGTGATGCTAAGGTACCTTAGGTAGTTAGATGGGAAAAGGTAAACCGAGATCGGCTTCCGAAGTGCCTGATAGCTTGCTCTTTAGATGAGAACTCAATTATTAATTTGCAGGCCTTCCTTTCTTCTTTCCATTCTTCCCGTTTCTGGGCTAATGTGGATCAAGATCGATAGGCATTAAGCTCGTTCCGCCATCTTTGCCTGGGTCTGTCACGATGCCGCCGGACATTTTCTGGGACCTTAAATTCTTTGTAGGTTCTATTATTCCGATAGTGGGAGAACTAAAATCAAGGATAAATCCAGTACACCCTGGCATCCCTAGACGCCGCCTTTGACACCGAAATTATTAGATTATCTCCGCTTCAACCATTTTTCCTGAGATACCTAAGCAAGTCTCCTAATTCCTTTCCTAAATGATTTTTTGTTGCAGCAATATAAACTTTGATCTTCTGAAACTAAACAGGGAATTTCTTTGTTTTTAGTATTTATTACTATCGGTAAAATGACGCAGTAATCTCATCCGTGACCTCTTAGATAAAATCTATGGGGATATAGAAACATCACTATAGGTAGATGAGTGCGAAACATTTCCTTGCAGATATTCTTCGTTCTAGTATCACAAATGGCCAACGCTGTGTCCCCCCCTAACTGCAGGCAAGACGTGTTTAGTCCTAAAATGAGACAGAATAAGTACTTATTATAAGTTATAAGAAGATGCTTCGCGCAACTTTGTCGTAGCGTGATGTTGTTATAATATAGCATTCTTTGGTAAATGGGAAATCAAACACTAAAACATTTTTTCAATTCAACCCAGGAGTTCCTGAGATTATTGCGTTCAACCAAACAAACAAACTCTTTAGCTTTACAAAATGTTTTTCATAATCTGCCCAACCTTTTCCCAAATATATTGAGGTCGGCTTCCAGACAAATCGGATTCACCTGAATGCCAACATATAAATGGTGCGTTTACTGTTGCTCCTGTGCCATTCTGTCTCCGCTCGCGTCGATTTGCGGACTTATCGGCTATAGTGATAGAATGGAAAAGAGAGAGACTTGTGCAGTACAATAGTACCTACCAATAATATTGTGTCTTGCTCTGTTAGTCTCGTGGTTGCAAGGGTCAGTTTGGGGCCCAACTGTAATGTGTCAATGCGATCATGATTAAGCTCAGAACCTCCTGCTTCGCCCAGAGCGGGATGAGAAGTAAAAAAGGATATTACGAAGACAAAACAAAACTCATCGTTCTTTCTTTTTTCCATAAGACCACCACGTCTAGAAAATTATACTTATCATGATGTTCACTGTTTCCTATCATGTCATCGGCATCCTTCTCAGGCCTCTAAATAATGTCAATTTGACAAGTCCCCATTAACATGACTTTAGCCAGCCGAACTGATACCATCTGTTGATAAGATAATATGGTAATGTACCATTAGTTTGAAGGGGAACTGATATCATAGGTAGCAAAGTAACTTAATGTACACGTGCTGTCCAAAATTAATGAGTTGCACTTTGTTTTATGATCAACTTTTATGTATATCTGAAGTGCTTCATCTATATCGTAAAGGGCTGTAAAATATTATGAAACTCATTTTCTGGTGGACGCTTCCCGCTGGCTTTTACTTTGGCCAGAGGCTAAACTTTATCATTCAACGTGGCACTGCAGCCAGTCTCTTGGGCACGATAAAAAAAAAATGCGTTTATACATTGACTAGTATTTTCTGGCCCATAAAGAATTGGTATAATATTCAGCTGGAACCTACTAGTGAAAGTGTCAAATGCAACCTTGACGAATAAACGATAAACTGCCCGTACGCCGGTCTCCATACCTCCCTAAGTTAAATAATATCGGCGTCCGAATATTTGGAGAACATAAGCGTCATGAATGGTCAGAATTTCCCATTTAATAAAACCCAATCTGCATGATGGTTAATTTAAATAATCTAATCAATGATTAATGTGCAAAGATAAATCGGTAATAACACTCAATTGTGCCAATTTAAAGTTATCTGTGTCGCTAACTGAAACTATATTTTAGTTGCGCCTGCGAAAATCTTCTGGGCAATAATTATCTGTTTGGAGGATTTGTAACTTGTATTCAGGCCCCTTATTCACAACCATTCGATTCGATTCCGTGTCGGTAGGGAACCGAATTCGACAATCTCATTTCCGAGTCTAAGAACTGTCAAAACGCTATTCACAGATCCGAACGGATGTGTTTTTTTCTATCCGATAGACCATTGTGTTTATGGGGAACGCTAAAAAATGGTAGTAAATAGATGACCGTGGTAGAAAATTTAAAGTAGTAAATAAAATTGGTTTATTTGAATATTTTGTTCCGTTTAAATATGGAATATACAGTTAGTTGCCTAATAGATGGCAAACGATACAAAATAATTATAGAAGAACCAAAATAAACTTTATTTCGAATAAACCTGCTTTGTAAACAGCAGTCTGTCAAACTGGCAAAGCGGAAAAGTGTTAACTTTTAAAACTTTAGAACTATTTTCATCAACTAGCTAATAGGTACCCCCAAATTACCTTGTATTTCTACCTTTAGCTTACTCACTGATCGTCAAAATTCTATAGTATGGACACACAAACTTCAAGTTTTGTATTCAAAAGAAAGGAAAAATAGTATAGGTAGAAATAAATATTACAGATACAGTCATTATATATAATGGCAGGTAACTTTTTTTATTAGAAAACAATTTGATTTGACTTGGGTGTACATGAGATCTCACAGGTACATTTTGCTATGAAAGGTTTGTGTAGCAGGATTTATACTTTTGTAAAAAAAACTGTCTGACTTGACGGCAATCTTCTCTTCGGCCAATAAAAGAGAAATTGGATTCAGTCGTGTTGTTCGCGGCGCCTAGTAGTGATGCCAGTATTAGTTATCAAGTCCTTTTACGGCAGATGAGTGCGTTTCAGGGAAATAGGCCCATTTCTTCAATGAGGCTAAGGGCCATGTCGGGTGTTAACCTATAAACGGACTGAAACCGCGGGTCGGCAAAAGGATTCGTCATATCCTAGGCTCTATGAAGAGACAACGTCTCCTGCCTCTGTTGTTCTGCGGCACATCGACGGTCTCTGGCTCGCACAATCACATACTCCATCTACCAAAATACCAAATTACGAGTATGTTATCTAAAATCTTGAACGAATATCACATTTCCGTAAACACTTTGACTTTATGTAAATAAGTATAAATCGATGAAATACGGTCAATATATTCATTTACAGTATTTTTATTTCACTGAAATAAGCTGGAAATATGGTTTATTTATTCGTTTTAATTTCTTTCGATATGACTCCCGATAGCAAACAGCTGTCGGAAAGATTCGAGTCTTCTTATCGAATTTGAACTGTCAAAATGTTTCGGTTTCGGATCTGTGAATTGCGTTTGGAGGACATCTTCGATAACTTAGACGTTCGATTCGATACGGAATCGAATCGAATGGTTGTGAATAAGGGTGCAGTTTCAGAAATGCTATCTATCCATTTAAGGCCGGTATCTTAGCAACGCTCAGTAGAAGTTTGCACAAGTAAATATTTCGATTTCTCAAACCGTGGTTTCCAGAGATTGTCCAAGAGAGATTCGACAAGCATTTCTGAAACGAATTATTGTTCAACTAATAACTTACTACTTACTTCTCGTTGTAACATCAAAAACTAAGAGACGTAGAAGTAAATAGTTCCATAATTCAGTGGACAAAGCTTTCATTCACAATTATTTAAGGCCGTACCCTGAGCAAATAACCTTGAGCATTTTTTCCCTCAATAACAGCGCAAGAGATACACTAGCGAATACGCTCAGAATGTTGAATAAAATCGTTATAAAATCAAATTTTGGTCGTTTGAAAAAAATGCTTCTACCAAAATTTTCATAATTAAATTGCCTATCCATTAGTGTAAGTACAAAATCAAAATAATCGTTAGTTTTCGAGAAGATGCATGTTTTTTCTCATTTCTGTGGTTTCGTTGTGAGGAGATTACTTAAACATTCTTAGTATTAAAAAATAAAATCTACCATTTTGAAGCCAAGATTATGTAGAAATTTAATGTATTTTTTATTAGTTGATATTTCTTTTGGATAAAGAGTAGACAGCTCCAAAAAACTGCACAAAAAACGGCAAGCGCTGCGTTTTGCTCGGGGACGCGCCTGAAGTAGGAAAAAAATTACTGTCGGGTCTTGAAGAAGCTACCAGAGTTGCAATTTGTTCGAAAGAGTCACCGCAGCCCTGGCACTCAAAGGGCACTAGACGGAACATGGATGGGTGTTAGTTAGTAAGAGTCTGACATTCCCGTCCACCTAGACTGGAAGAAGTAATTTGATGATTGAAGGAATTTCATATTTGTTTATATCCTCATCATCTACCTAGCCTTTTTCCCCAACTACATTGAGGTCGGCTTCCAGTGAAACCAGATTCAGCTGAAACCAGTGTTTTACGAGGAGCGGCTGCCAGACCTCCAAAACCCATTAACTGGGTAACACGGTACTTCTGGGCAAGACTGGAGGCAGATTTACTGGCTTCTGAAAATCTATAACGACTGCCAAAGATCTACAAATGACAGCCGGGACCAACGTCTTATCGTGCTTTCCGAGGCACGGAGGAAACTCGGTATATTAAGAATGGTCACCCATCCACAGACCAACCTTACAGATTGACCTTGGCTGTTATTATTTAGCCACGAGCTCCTATTTTTTATATCCTGCTCAGTATAAATGAAGATAATGGGATAGAGCAGCCACTCCGCTGCTTATCTTATCAGATATTATTTACATAACTGAACAGTTATTCATGGAACGAAATATTAAGTAGCGAAAAGATAAGCGGAAGATAGGGCTGTGAATAAGCGATCTAGGTTAGGTTGGATAAAGATCGTTTAGATGATGACCATCAGTCTTATAAGCCTTGAAACTGATAAGCCTATTGGATCACTTAAACAAAACATGGGTAACTCCATCCACATCTACCAAAAGATAGACTATAAATAAAACTGAAATGCCATTTTACAACTACAACCAAAATATAAAAGCGATATTTAAACAGTATTCACATACAATTTCCAAAGCATATAACTAACTATCTGCGTCATTCAAATCTTCAAGAACAAAATCACCATATTTTAACGCCTTCTCGAACAAAATGTATTGTTAGCATAGTAAAATATTTCGTTCAAATATTTGTGACGGGCTCTGTACTACTAGGTATGTCTGTATATTTGTGTGAATATCCTAAAACTATAGATAAACAGAGACGTTGAACTTGGCTGAGGTTTCCGCGTTCATAGCTGCACCCACGCGAACTTGTAGATGGCATGCTATTTTTGTCACTAATGTAAAATGAAAAAGTTTTATGACAGAGCCAATTCTAATGCAGCTAGGAAGTTTTACTTGTGAACATATAAATAGGCACTTAAAATACTGAAGAGTTTGAAGATAAAGTTTTAGAATTAACAGATCTGCGTAAAATAAGACACAAGACAAGGTGAGTTACTTCTGAAGGCAGCAGCAAGTGAGCAGGGCACATTGCTCGCAGAACATATGGTCAATGGGGCTGTTCATGTACACCGGAAGACGCAATGTTGGAAGGCCGAAGACAAGGTAGACCGATGACCTGACGAGGGTCGCGGGAACCGATGGATGCAAGATGCACAGTTCCGGTTATTGTGTGGGAGACCTATGTCCACCGGTGGGCGTCCAACGGAGGGTATGATGGTGCTAGTTATGATGACTTACTTCTCGAATCAACTTAGATAATGAAAACAGGAAACGAAAGCCAAACTGTCTACCGATCCGTAAATTCGATCCGTATTAACAGCTCTTTGTCTTGTGAAATTTTCATTAGTTCCTGGACATGATACAATGAATGATACTGCAATGAGGAAGATGAGAGAAGGTTAACTATCTAATAAAAACAAAAAAAACAGTAAGAGAAATAGTTTTACACAATAGGAAACAGTTTAAAATCTGACACATGAGACAATATGAGACACTTCACAGGGCACATGAAGCCAAGAGTCCAATAACAGTTTGCAACTTTGTAACAGAAGTCAGAACAAACATCAATAATATTGTTTTAACTATCAGTCAAAACAATTCTATATTCGCGCAACCGAATCTTCAAGAAGATACATGAGCCATCAGGGTATATTTAGCAGATCTTGACGTGCCAACTGCAGATGACACGGCAGCCCTTCTAGCTATGCGTCATCAGCTCGCAAAACGTCATATATGTTTGTCATCACAAGTGTACATCACTGATGATGGAGGAGCGGCGCCAAGAGACTGTTGGTCTACTTTTTTCAAATATTTGGCAAAGAAGTCAAATGAGATTAACTTGCCAGAACATTGTTTAAATTTATTTTTGATTCTTTTAATTTTGAAACTGGATTAAATTTGTCTTATCCTAATTATAGCGTTTCTGAGAAAGATTATGAACAAACGAAGCTGAGTAATTTTGGTGCTCTGGAATAATTTATAGCAAAACACATTACCACTCATTTGCGTCGCGCAGTCGGGAAAAAACATTAATATAGGTGTAGGTCCATTCTGTCCAAAGTGAAGTCCCTCAGGGTTGATTGGTCAGTCCAATTGTGTCTGCCAGTTTAACTTATTATTTTTAGTTATTTTATAGTAAGAAAGTCTTCCATAGCTAAATAAACTACATACCTAATAAATCTAGATTATGTTCTGAGCTACATCGTACAGATCTAGGAGTTAGTGGTGACTTAACAAATAAGAGAAAAGTGGATAACATAAACATTGTAACGAAAAGAGTACGATGTCTTTTCGTTACAATGTTTTCCACTTTTCTTTTGATGACGAATTTAACTGTTTGTAGATTGTTTCAGAACTTTCTGAAAAACTAATTTTCGCCCGAGTAACCTAGTTATAAATAGCAGCCATGTACGTCTTCTGACAGATTTGGAACGTACCTCCCAAGGTTACACTTAAAATACTGAAGAGTTTGAAGATAAAGTTTTAGAATTAACAGATCTGCGTAAAATAAGACACAAGACAAGGTGAGTTACTTCTGAAGGCAGCAGCAAGTGAGCAGGGCACATTGCTCGCAGAACATATGGTCAATGGGGCTGTTCACGTACACCGGAAGACGCAATGTTGGAAGGCCGAAGACAAGGTAGACCGATGACCTGACGAGGGTCGCGGGAACCGATGGATGCAAGATGCACAGTTCCGGTTATTGTGTGGGAGACCTATGTCCACCAGTGGGCGTCCAACGGAGGGTATGATGGTGCTAGTTATGATGACTTACTTCTCGAATCAACTTAGATAATGAAAACAGGAAACGAAAGCCAAACTGTCTACCGATCCGTCAATTCGATCCGTATTAATATAACAGCTCTTTGTCTTGTGAAATTTTCATTAGTTCCTGGACATGATACAATGAATGATACTGCAATGAGGAAGATGAGAGAAGGTTAACTATCTAATAAAAACAAAAAAAACAGTAAGAGAAATAGTTTTAACACAATAGGAAACACTTTAAAATCTGACACATGAGACAATATGAGACACTTCACAGGGCACATGAAGCCAAGAGTCCAATAACAGTTTGCAACTTTGTAACAGAAGTCAGAACAAACATCAATAATATTGTTTTAACTATCAGTCAAAACAATTCTATATTCGCGCAACCGAATCTTCAAGAAGATACATGAGCCATCAGGGTATATTTAGCAGATCTTGACGTGCCAACTGCAGATGACACGGCAGCCCTTCTAGCTATGCGTCATCAGCTCGCAAAACGTCATATATGTTTGTCATCACAAGTGTACATCACTGATGATGGAGGAGCGGCGCCAAGAGACTGTTGGTCTACTTTTTTCAAATATTTGGCAAAGAAGTCAAATGAGATTAACTTGCCAGAACATTGTTTAAATTTATTTTTGATTCTTTTAATTTTGAAACTGGATTAAATTTGTCTTATCCTAATTATAGCGTTTCTGAGAAAGATTATGAACAAACGAAGCTGAGTAATTTTGGTGCTCTGGAATAATTTATAGCAAAACACATTACCACTCATTTGCGTCGCGCAGTCGGGAAAAAACATTAATATAGGTGTAGGTCCATTCTGTCCAAAGGTTGAATTCTGTCCAAAGTGAAGTCCCTCAGGGTTGATTGGTCAGTCCAATTGTGTCTGCCAGTTTAACTTATTATTTTTAGTTATTTTATAGTAAGAAAGTCTTCCATAGCTAAATAAACTACATACCTAATAGTTAAATCTAGATTATGTTCTGAGCTACATCGTACAGATCTAGGAGTTAGTGGTGACTTAACAAATAAGAGAAAATTGGAAAACATAAACATTGTAACGAAAAGAGTACGATGTCTTTTCGTTACAATGTTTTCCACTTTTCTTTTGATGACGAATTTAACTGTTTGAAGATTGTTTCAGAACTTTCTGAAAAACTAATTTTCGCCCGAGTAACCTAGTTATAAATAGCAGCCATGTACGTCTTCTGACAGATTTAGAACGTACCTCCCAAGGTTAGGGTCTAAGAAAAATGTGGGACATACCTATCGCTAGTACCCCACACGGGGATGTGTGCCATGCACTACCACCCTCTTTGGTTTGTAGTATACGATCTACGAATAGTCGAAGGTACTTGCTTTAACAAGACAGAAACTAGGCATGCCTATAACTATTATGACTGAAGATATTGCCTTGTTAATACGATCCCAGGTAGTGACAAATTGCTCGTGATTGTACGCTTCTCATAGGTACTAAACTGTGTTATATCACCCATAAAACTACAGCACACTGCAATCTAAACTCTACACCAACATCACTAAACACAAAATACTTTATCTAACAAGCAGCCACTCTAGAGTAATTTACACAGTAATCTTTGAGCGACAACGCATAATAGATCGCGCGTGACGTTTCACTGAAAACTGAACGAACAAAAGAGTCGAAACGAACACCGTGCCAAGCTCAGTCTTGAGCCAAACATTGCCACAATAACATAGTGTTAGTGTATTGAGTAAATAGTGAAAAACGGAGTCTGATCGAGTGTTTTGTGTACCGGAATTTTCCAGCTCGAAATATTGCGTGCCAGGTGCATAGTGTCCCATTTTCCAAGCGGTGTTCTGACGTCAGTGTGCAAAGTGACCTGCCATTCGTTTGCTAGTCTTAAAACTACGCAAACTCGGTCAATTAGAATTAATACGTCATCCAGCGTCTTATATCAGGTAGTTTAGTGTCGCTTCACGTCTGAAACTGACATTGAACAGCAAAGGTAACACGACAACACTTTTAACTCAGTCCTTGACGCCATCGATTGACGCTAAAACTCAATAAAAGTAGTTTAATCAATGTGACATTAGCAAAAGCCGGTGAGTGAGACTCATGTGATCAGAGAAAAGATTTTCATAACAAGTGTAATTCTTGATAGAATTGTTATGATCGATTTGTTTGTTGATAACAAAAGTGTTCGCGTTACGTGACGTTTCGCTTGACTTCCTTACGAAATGACTGGTCAATTTCAGAAAAAAAAATGGACAACAGATGTAAAATCCTAAGAATGTTTTGCTCTAAATAGTTTTTGTCAAGTCATGAATGTTCTGGAAGTTGGTACACAAATAAATGCATTTCAAGGGTATCTGCTGACGACGGAAGGTTGCTAGGTACACAGTAATACAAGCAAAACATACATCAGCAGGATTTTAAACTCGTCTTATCATCATAAACATTCAGCAGCTTTTCAGCCTGCCTTGTAACCCGGTGGTCGTGGGTTCGATTCCCACGGGAAGCATACTTTTAAAGTTGTTTCCAGTTTGGCTAGGACATTGCAGGCTTGAATCACCTGATCGTCTGATAAAAAGATGATTTCGTGCTTCGGAAGGCACGTATAAGCCGGTGGTCCCGGCTACCAAAGAACGGTTGTTAAACCAAGTCAGAGGCCCTTGAGGTGGTTCAGAAACTCTGACACTAGGGTGTGACGTTAGACCTTACTGCCCACACGAGATAAGAGAAGAAGTAGCTTTCACAATATTTATCATCTGTGCCCGCTCAACTTCGCTTGCGTCACATTTTGTATTAATGCTCCGCTCCTATTGGTCGTAGCGTGATGTTATGTGGCCTATAGCCTTCCTCAATAAAATAACTATCTAACACTAAAGAATTTTACCAGTATTTCCTGAGATCAGCGCGTTCAATCAAACAAACAAACTCTTCAGCTTTATAATATTGGCATAGATTTGCCCAGATCGTTATTCGAAAACATTCGTCTTTACTTCTCGATTTAGAATTCTAATTGATATAATTTATTTCAATCACAAAGAATCTTCTGTTTTCTTTCAAAACGAACGGTGTCCTCATCGCGTCTGAATTCTGTTAGGTCTTTGACTTCAGTGCCACGATACGATTCGGTGGGTGTTTGGCAGCTTTCCCGCCCAAAATAGCGGCCACTTTGTTGTCAAGAAACGCGACTGTATGCTACCTGGCAATTTGGCGGGATAATTTAAGATGGCGCCAATTGGTAAATGTTGTTTTTTTGCGGCGTGCGCGCATTGAAGATAGTAGAGACAGTAAATAAGCTTTATAAGTGAACCGATTGATGAGAAGATGATAATTTAGTTTAATTTGTTTGGCAAATATAGAAAAAAACTCAAAGAGCTTTTTTTTATTTTAGATGGGTTTGCTCTTGACTCTAGTGTAGGCCAGAGATGACAGAGACAAATTCTGCGATGGAGCGAGCTTACCCAGAAGTAGCCTGTTCACTCTAACTTTGAAAGATTAGGGTTTCCTTTGCTTAGCTTTTCGTATTTAATAATGCATATTTGCTAGTAGACCAAGCTTATGAAGACAGCTAGGTGTGTGGCTGTCGAATAAAATGACATTGTCAAAACTCGAGAAATCGTAAATTAAAGAATCATGGTATGGTATAATAGTAGGTACTCATTCGCAAAAACAAAATGCGGTAACAGCCCCTGTTGCTCGGTAATCAAAATGTGGTCCCGCTCTGCATAAAACATTTCTTTTGACCAAATTCCCAGTACTGTCAATGTTGACTGAATGTGGTTTGCCAACAGTCAATGATATTTTACTAAAATATCATTGCTCAGTCGTTGTACAGGTTTCCTTTGTAGCGGCTACATCTGCCGCTAAATGATGAACACAACACGAGATTGATTTTCTTCACTAATGTCACGTATGCAAGTCGTTTATAACATTAAATGTATAGGTAATTTATAAATGTCACCAGAAAGTGGCAAATAACTTGAGAGTTTGTGAACTCTCGATAAATTGTCAACTGAACATTCGGAATACTTTCTTCGCATCAAAATTTGATAGTCCATAATTTCTCGATTTTATTCCAAGAAACTGTGAACCGAAATAAAATGGCGACCACTCAGAGCACAAGTCTACAAGAAACTGGGCTCTCATTGGTTTTTATTAGGTTAGGTCATTAGGTTAGGTTAGGTTAATAAAGGGTAACCCCCTTTATTAACCTAACCTAACCTGAACAAGAAATGATATTGTTATGAACCAATTTAATTCCAAAGCTTAAATATTGCATAGGTTCTCCAAAGGAATCTAATTAAGGAATTCCGTATACCAGTACCTACCTACTTATTTGTTTCATTAATCTGAGATTTCTCGGAACAATTCAAGCATTATCACTTCTCAGTCTAATGCCAAAAGCGATTATCTAAATTATGAAACGGACACAAACGTCACGCTGATATTATCGCCATTTAATATCGTAAATAATAGTGTCATGGTTCCAATCCAATCTTGTATACTTATTAATTCAATTCAAATCAATTTATTCATATTTTAACAATACATGTGTATAAATAGTCACAGAAAGATAATATATAGTAAAAATCTTACAAAAGGTAATTAATGGCTATCTTAAAACTAGGTTATGGCTAAAATTAAATACAGGTAGAAGATATTTAACTAGGAACTTAAAATATATGTAGCGACCTGCCCGAACTAGGTTTATTTAAACCTGTGTTTCAGGCCAACACTTCATCACAATTTAAATTGGTCAGATAAATATGTTAACTAAATCAATATAATACTTAATAGATCTAAATCGACTTTAAAAATAAGCAAACGTTACAAAGATGAACAGAAACTTTTTCACAATAAACCAAAAACAAATAAATAGTTACGTACGAAGTAATATTAAATAACAACTATCATACTAAGACTTCTATCAATTTTTCTGTGTCAATGTAATTGAGTTTCGATAAATATTCCGCAAGCGTAGAACTACATTTTTTATAATTTAAACTATATATATTTTGAGCAACTTATTGAATTTTTTATATGTATAGGTAAGGTCCTAAAAACACATTATTTTTGTGCAAAAGCATGTTTGGTTTAATAATAACATAATCCTCCTTCTAGGGCAGATGGGTAAAAATAAAGGCTGCAAGTGGTTTCTGCAGCCTCATTTGACGATGTACCTTGCTCATGTGGACTGCTTCGTTGGTCGAGGGTTCGATTCCTGGGTTTAGCTGTTTTCTCAGTAGCAGCCCAGGAGGTCTAAAAAGCCTTTTACGTTCCAGGGCCGCGGTAGATTCTCGAATAATGACACACTGACAGGCACTGGCCCTAGCGGTTCTCCGCCCCAGTTAGGCAGGCCACCACCGTTTGCTCCACCGTATCGTTAGATCTGAGATCTGGGGCCCGAGTCTGCTTTTTTTATAAATTTGTCATTCCGACACGATCCCATTGTCATGCCATTGTCATTTTGCTAAAAGTTCGTAATCTGCTAAATTCATAATGGCACGGTCACTGGCACGTCAATGGTCTCGTAATAGATTTGCGGTAGGAATGCCGTATTGCCATTATTATAAAACCGAGCTTTTGAGCATTTCTTCATGCCAGATTTTATTTATATTTAGTTTTACATATTATTTATTAGTGTTAAGCAATCTGAAGTAGTGAGAAGTTCGTAAATACTAAATCTGTCATTATGTACGAGATTACCATTCATATGGCTTTCTTTCAATGGCGTGTCAGTGACGTTGATCATTGGAATGTCATAATGATGCCATTATGTTAGTAGATTACCAAACTTGTCAAAATCAACCATTTTGAAATCAGTGATCGACCATTCTGACACTATTGTAATAGCAGACTTGGGTCCCTGGATTCGTGACTTTGTGTGTGCTCCACTGTATCGTTGGATCTGAGATCTGGATTCGAGACTTTGTGTGTGGCTGTTGATGGCCATGGTTCTCATCCTGTTATGTTACACATAACATAACCAGCTGGATGTTGGCATCCTAGTATGTTGCGAAATTTATTCGAAAGAATCACAGCGGTCCTGGAACGTCAAGGGCATTAGGAGGAACACGGATTTTAGTCAGTAAGAGTCTGACACTCCCTTCCACTCCGCCCAGAGCGAGAGTACTCATTTGATGATATCCCATCCTTAAAAACAGGTCAGGTGCAAGTCGGACCATCACACGAAAGATTCCGTACCATGAACAGAAAAAGTCTGCATTACGGATCCTGAGATACAGCCCCCTGACAGACAAACGGACGGTTGGACGCGGACAGCGTAGGCTTAGTAACAGAGTTCCGTTGACCCTTTGGGTACGGAACCCTAAAAAAAACTTAGTATAGGCTTAGGTATAAGGCTATACTTATATCTTCTATACTAATATTATAAGGCTGAAGAGTTTTTTTTTTCTTTGTCTGCTTGAACGCGCTAAGCTAGGAACTACTGGTCCGATTTGTAAAATTGTTTCAGTGTTAGATAGCCCATTTATCGAGGAATATAGGCTAATTATCACGCTAAGACAAATAGGAGCGGATCATTAATGGAAAATGTTACGCAGACGAAGCTGCGCGGGTCAGCTAGTAACTTATAAGTTGGTCGTACAACTACTTCGCCCATTTCTTGCGGAGTGTACCTGTATTATGACATGTATACGTGATTTGATGTATTTAGGTCGCTTTATTTTCACCAAAAGCGTGGGCTGTGAATTTATTGATTTACTTTAATGGAATTGGTTCGTGGAATCTCTGAATATGTACCTAGGCTATGTAGCCTATGTAGGTAGATAGTTGCAATCGGCTCTTCGATTCGTGGAAATGCTGTCAATGAATGACTATCGAAAATTAGCCTATTTGAGTGGTTTCTGGTGGATTTAATATCACAGTACCTATACAGCACAGTATAATGGGATTAATCTATAATTCTATACTAATATTATAAAGCTGAAGAGTTTGTTTGTTTGGTTGAAAGTGGAACAGAAAGTACTGGTTCGGATTGATAAATTCATTAATTTTTTTTTTTTCAACTAAGTAATTACAGGAGAGTCTCACTAATCGGCACATTCAGCAATTCGGCACCCTCTACCCGCACCTTCCCTTCACTTCTTTGAAATGCCCAGCAGTGCGATTTTGTAAACATGTCGAAGTGAAGGTTTGGGTGAAGTGATCATGAAGTGAGCTGTCAATCCATCTAATCAAGATGGTATGACAGCCGGTCCATTCTTGTGATCACTTAGGTGGAGTGAACGACAAGTGGGCTGTCATGCCATCTTGTTTGTATGGTTTCACAGCTCACTTGTCGTTCACTCCGCCTAAGTGTTCACTTCGACATGTCTACACAATCGCACTGCAGTACATTTTAAGTGTTTTAGTTATTTTTTTCTAAGCAATCCAGTAATCCGAACATTCCAATAATTCAGCACATCATGGTTTTTAATAGTGTCGGATTGTGTCACTGTACTGTATGTTTTTTTTTTTTAAACCAATTTTTTACCTGAAACTTTGGCATATAGTAGGATTTGATATTTTCCCTACAAATACTCAACTAAAAAACCGGCCAAGTGCGAGTCGGACTCTAACACGAAGGCTTCTGAACCATGATTTACTTCTGACCACTTGGTGTAGGTATTAGCTGTAAGTTTTCTTAAAATTAATAAAATAAAATAAACCGCCAAAAAAAATACATTTATTTTTCCAAATTCGCCATACACTCAAAAACATTCAGTCCCCATTATAAAATTGTATGCCCAAGCTTGGAATGTGTCTCCCATTTGCGTATCTAATTTGAATGGAGCGATAATTATACAAAGATAGGTTATCGCATATTGTTTTCGATACCTACGTGCAATTTTCCGGTTATCAACGCGGTCGCAAATAGCCTCAATACACGATATTTGGGCTCATCAATCAGTGTTGAAAAACAAAATAACTTGCTTGATAATGTGAGAACCTAGTGAAGTCCTGTGGTTTTCTTCTGATTCTACTTGTGAATGGATAGCATAACCAGAATCAGCGTAATACTGTTCCGACTTCTGGGACACAGGCCCATATAATATCACCGGACCACAAGATGTAGGTACGGCGATGCGCCACCTGTACCTACATGGTGGCCATCCCACACGCACAAAACTTTTCGGGAACACAATCAGTGCGTAACTACAGCTAAGGAGTGGAATTCCCGGCCTGAGTCGGTGTTTCCTGATAGCTACAACCTGGGAGTCTTTAAGTCGAGAGTGAATAGGTTACTTCTAGGCAAGCGTACTGCATCATTACTTACCATCAGGTGAGATAGTGGTCAATCATGTGACTGAAAATAGTAAATAAAACTTCAGAATCAGTCGTAACCACAGAAATATAAAAAGCAGTTTATTATATCTATCGTTTTTCTTATAACCCTGAAACTGTTTCGCACCCTTTAATTTTTCATTAAAGTAATTGATTAGAACCCGCGCAACATCGTGTCCATCACGTTTTCATTAATTTCCGCGCGTTATAAAGTCGGATAGTGGGCTATCCAGCACTAAAAGATTTTTCAATTCGAACCAGTAGTTCCTGAGATTAGCGCGATCAACCAAACTAAATCTTCAGCTATATACTATACCGATGTCGATTTTAATTAAGAACATGCTTACGGTAAATATTTTAGGACCGAAGTAAAAGGAACAGTACTTGGATTATCTCCAACCCCCACAACCCTAGTTCTTACTGTTCCATTTGAGATTTTGTCCCTTTAGTGAGTAAGGGCCAGGCCACAACAGTGCGTTGCAGCGTCGCATCGCAAAAATCAACACAGCAAGCTCATCTTCATCGCATAGCTGTGCAATGTTGTTTTTGCGATGCGACGCCGCAACGCACTGTTGTGGCCTGGCCCTAAGGAACAAAAGCCTGATGCAAGGTGGGTTGAGGTTGCAAAGCAAAGAAGCCACGAACTGTCATAAACAATACAAGTTTATTTCAACAATTTAAACTTAAATATAAAAGGTTAAGGTGGATGCTCCAGGGTAGCCCGCGAAATTCAAATATTTTTATGTTTTTTGCAATTTGCCGGTGAGTGTGAAGCTGTATGTTAAACAAAATACGGTTCGCGATTGTAAAGAACATTTACCTAAAGGATTATAACCATTTAAATAATTAATATAACTTTCTAAGTTCATAGAACTCGATTGAATGTTATTTCGTGAAAAAGTCATTCAATCGAGTTGTATGAACTTAGAGAGTTATATTGATAATTAAAATGGATATAATTCTTTAGATAAATATGCGTTACGGCCGCGAATCGTATTTTTTTTAACATGCAGCTTCATACTGACCGGCAAAATTGTAAAAAACATAAAAATATTTGAATTTCGCGGGCTACCCTGGCGCTTCCACCTTAATGCCAGTCAGCGTAAAGTTCAGTCGGTGGAACTAGGGTGGTCTATAATGCAAGTACTGTTCCTATTATTTTAATGGATAACTGCATCTTACGTTTACAAAGGAACCTGTTTCATAATAATCACTACGTCATATTCAAGTCGTCCGCCGCGTCTGTCTATCTGTCTGTCTTTTCGCGATAAACTCAAAAACTACTGCATCGATTTTCATGCTGTTTTCACCAATGGATAAAGTGGTTCTCGAAGAAGGTTTTAATATATAATTTGTCAAGCGGCCAAGCCGCGGTCATCAGCTAGTATAATATAATCCATGAACTGGTTCATAAAATATTTCAAATAACATTCGTGGAAGGTTCCAAAGTATTTATATACGATAAACAAAAGTGGGAAAATTCCAACGGATATTGAAATTCTTCACAAAAAGTTGGATAACGATAGTGGTGTTTATTTCTATTAAGGATACTTAATAAATACCTAATATATAATTAATTGTGCCTAATATCACGGTTCACCAAAATTTTTACACGACGACGCAATTTGGTTGATTCATCCAAACTGAAAGTGGTGTCGCTTGTATCATATTATCTGGGGCTCGAGTCTGCTATTACAATAGTGTCAGAATGGTCGATCACTGATTTCAAAATGGTTGATTTTGACAAGTTTGGCAATCTACTAACATAATGGCATCATAATGGCGTCATTATGACATTCCAATGATCAACCACTGACACGCCATTGAAAGAAAGCCATACGAATGGTAATCTCGTACATAATGACAGATTTAGTATTTACGCACTTCTCACTACTTCAGATTGCTTATAACACTAATAAATAATATGTAAAACTAAATATAAATAAAATCTGGCATGAATAAATGCTCAAATTTAGCTCGGTTTTATAATAATGGCAATACGGCATTCCTACCGCAATTCTATTACGAGACCATTGACGTCCCAGTGACCAGCCACTGATGTGCCAGTGACCGTGCGATTATGAATTTAGCAGATTACGAACTTTTAGCAAAATGACAATGGCATGACAATGGGATCGTGTCGGAATGACAAATTTATAAAAATAGCAGACTCGGGCCCCTGTTGTTGTGTCTTTGCGAACCGTGTATTTTTCTCATTAAACATTCATAACAGCTGTTCAATGTCGTACCTACTCCATTGTTTTATGACAAACAAACACACGAATGCACCTGTAGATATTTGCAGTTTTATAAATGACTTTACCTTATCGGATTACTCAATTGTAAATCTGAGAATTTTGATAGCAAAGAATTTGTTATTACAGACACAAGACACTTGAATCAGACGACAACGTTTTGTATTTCATGATATAATATTTTAAAATTATTGTGACGTAACTTAAAGAGACATTGCGGTCTTATAAACGTGATTAAAACATCTACACCGTGTCTCTTTTTTCATTTAGCCCCTATTTTCTGGAACTAAATTATCAGCGTGTAACAAATTAATCGATACAACTAAATCTAGCGATGTAATTGGCTAATGAATATTATTCAACCAATTTATTATAGAAGCTAACGCGCGTATGACCATTTTCACTTTGTGATAGTTTTTGTTCCAGAAATTGGGTCTAGATCTTATGTCGATTAAATCTTGGGTTTTAGGTGATAAATTATGTGTAAATGGTGTAAAGTTGTAATGTAAGTGATAGTAAAATCGAGTGAAATGTCTATTAGAGGCGTTCAAGACGGCTCGAGATCTCCCAGGATCATCACCGACTCGTTCTTCGATGATAATGATGGTAAGACTATGCTTAAGTATTTTATAATTTATATATAAGTTGATGACTAGATGACTCCTTCTGCCCTGGGTGAAGCAGAAAGGAGTGTCAGACTTTTACTGACTAAAACCCATCCGTGTTCCTCCTAATGCCCTTTGCGTTCCAGGACCGCGGTGACCGTTTCGAAAAAAATCCGCAACATGACTAGGAGTAGGTACTAACAACTTCTATAAACAGCGTTTTGTAAATGGATTACAAAATGCTTTCACTCAAATCACTTAAGCCTACTTGCCCAAACCAGAGTTATCTTTTAACTCAAAGTTAGTTACAACACAAATATTCCTACCTCACAATAAGGACCTGGGTTATACCTACTTACTCCGAGTTAAAAATAACTCTGATTTGTGCAAGTGCGCCTTGTAGGTTAACCAACGGAGAATGTCAAGTTCCGGTCATAGATCTAAAAAAAACTCGTTTTGGTATGGTTTTTACGAATGAATTACCTATCTACAGAGTCTACTTGGTTATTAATAATATGTTAATTTATTTCGACACTAATTATCAGATTCAGATTTATTTATTGCTTGTCACAGGTGGGAATTAAGTTCTTAAAGTTATTATTGTAGCACGTATCACTGTAACATACCCATGAGGTGTACAATGTTTTTTACAATTACACAAAAAAAGTAAAAAAAATATATTGTCATATAACATACACACAAATGATTAATACTAATTATCATCTGCACATTACGAAATCCTAATAGCTATGCTTCCTTTTGCCGTTACAAACATGGAAACTCTTATAAATTCATAGTATTGAAAGGACTGTATTCATTACATAAAATAAATATCTCACCAAATCCAGCCCAAGAATCGCCCCAATATCTATGTAGATCCAAACAGAAAAGGTATTGTATGCATCGTAGTCTTAGTGTAGGTGTTAGATGAAATAAATATTTTCCATTTAAACGAGGATAGTAATGAAACAAAAAAAACAGCTATTTATTCCACCCAACCCCTATCTTTGTAAAGTAGCGAAGCGTTATAAAATATAAGCCTTGAACACATGGGTGGACGGACAAAGGCGCCCACGTCTTTCGTTCACAGTTGTCAGACGTAGGTTCTATAGATAAATGGAGAACATTTAAAAATGTTGTATTTGTATTTGTAAACCTATTGGCATTGTCTATGTTACCAAACACAAATCTAGACTCCCGGCTTTCACAGAGCAATTCTAAATGAAAAAAAAAACAATAAAAGAGTCTCCTACGAGACCTACGAGATTACGCCTCAATAATTATCTCGCTTAATATTTTGGTTGAAATTACCAAATTAAAGTAGATTTTGGTTGAACCGTGTATTAGTGCTCTAATTTAAGCTTTTGTAACAATCTATACTTCTATACTAATATTATAAAGCAGAAGAGTTTGTTTGTTTGTTTGGTTGAACGCGCTAATCTCAGGAACTCCTGGTCCGATTTGAAAAATTCTTTCAGTGTTAGATAGGCCATTTATCGAGGAAGGTTATAGGCTATATATCATCACGCTAAGACAAATAAGAGCCGAGCAATAGTGGAAAATGTGACGCAGACGAAGTTGCGCGGGTCAGCTAGTAATTAATAAATGTACCAGAGTGTGTGTTGAGTTTCTTGCACGCTCTTCTCCATAAAACATTTGGAACATTCAACAAGCTTCTGACCGACTTTGGTAAAGCAGAAGTACCCTGTGCTTTAAGTTGAAGTTTGATCTAAAGATTAATTTATAGCTCTCTTATAAGCTGGCACTCGCTCCACTTAACATATTGGTATTCAACTGAATTCGGTCTAATCGAAAGCCGACACCAATACAGATGTGAAAATATGGAATAAAATTTATTGAAACTTTATGCACAAGTAAAAATCGCATTAATTTCGATGTAGATTGGCACTGATAGCCCTGAGTGGACCGGATGTGATCACTCATCCACCACTTCGCCATGCTACTCTTTTCCCAATATAAAACAAGCTAATGCTCCGCTCCTATTTGTCTTATCGTGATGATATATAGCCAAAAGCGTTCCTCGATAAATGGGCTATCTAACACTGAAAGAAGATTTTTCATATCGGACCAGTAGTTCCTGAGATAAGCGTGTTCAAGCAAACCAACAAACAAACTCTTGCTCTTCTCTCTCTCTGCTGCTTTATAATACTAGGTAGTAAAGATTCTACCGTTACCAATGATATATAAAACTATAGATACGTTGTCCGCACTCTAAAATGACCACATGAAATGAAGACAATTGGCCACATTGCGCTTAGTTACGCACCAACCTGTCGCGCGACACTACGTTTGTTTTGATGTCAATTTGACAACTACTTATCCTGTGACGTAACTGAAGATGTATATTTATCTCCCTCTAGCAACAGGCATCCCGCCGTACGGTGACATATTTTCTTTCCCTTTCTTCATGCGTATTAGTAGCTATCTAGTATTTTCGCCATTTTTAAGCGCCGCGATGTTGGTTTATGACGTGTCTATATATAATACGTCATTGACCGTTACTGACTGACTGACAGAAAACGCGTAGCCGAAATTTGGCATGTAGGTTCCTTGGGGAGCGTAGGGGAACACTAAGAGTGGTTTTCCTGACATTCCTACGGGAACGGGAAGTATCGGGATATGCGGTAGTTAGGTTCAGCTATACTAATATTATAAAGAGGTAACATTTGTTTGTAAGTTTGTATGTTTGTAAGTTTGTATGTAGGGGGTAATCTCAGGAACTACTGGTCCGATTTGAAAAATTCTTTCAGTGTTAGATAGCCCATTTATCGAGGAAGGCTATTAGGCTATCATCACGCTAAGACCAATAGGAGCGGAGCAGTAATGTAAAATGTTACGCAGACAAGAGAGACATATTATCACGCTAAGATTAAAAGGAGCCGTGCATTAATGGAAAATGTGACGCAGACGAAGTTGCGTGGGTAAGCTAGTTTTTTATATTTCTGTGGGGTCAGCTAATCGGCTTCGAAGACGACTGTCTTCCTAACGTCATATTGAATAACAAGTTTTGCTGTGCCCGACAGGGTCCATCATTTTTTCTATTTATTTATTCTTTTTACCATCTGTTTGTGTATAATAATATTAACTTTTAAGCATCTTCTTGCTTAAAAGGTGTTCTTCAAATCATTTATGTTAATGCTTTATGTAATTGAAATAACCATTTTAATTTTTAAATTATAATTTTTTGTTAAATTTTTACACAAAAACAACATTTGATCTATTAAATTACATTATTTAAATAATTGTTAGTAGGTATGAACTTTAACCTTACCTTATAACTAAGACAGGACCCCTGCTAATCCGACAAACGTTTTGCAAGGCAGTGTCGAACTATCGAAATTGTCGGATTATAGAGTACTGCCTAAGACTTCTATAGTCCGGAATTTTTAACAAAAGAGTACCTTGTAGGTAATCCAACAAATTACAAGTCAAAATAAGGAGATCCTATATCTGAACTACAAATCATACTGTGTATGTGGGATTTTTGATAGAGGAAAATAAATGTTATGTACAGTGATTAAATATCACTGTAAATAACATTGGGGTGACTGTATTTCAGATTTGTATTACGAAGTCCAAGTTCCAAACTTGAGTACTGACATTCATAGCGACTTTTTTTTTTAAATCAAGTTCGGTACCTTTTTCCATTTAAGAAGTTAAGTGTTCCGACTTTCTCAGACTTGAAAACCGTTACTAATATAGCATGGGTGCATATTTTACGGTGACCTAAATTAAAAATCCCTGTCCGAATATTCTGCGGAGATAAAATGGCGAATGAGTTTGCATTTTTTATGAGGGGGCTGAATGGGGATATTGAGACCGTGTTTAGTAGGGAAGCGTCTTGGAGACTGCCTCGTTATGTAGTGGTCACAAGAGCTACTGCGTAACTTGAGGTCATGAGTTCGATTATCGGGCAGTGGCAGTATTATTGGGTTTTTATTTATTTATTCAAACTTTATGCACAATAGTGGTACATGGGCGAACTTAATCCAACAATGCATTGTCTACCAGTCAACCTTTGGGTTAAAAATACTACACTGTCGTAGGTGTACCTACAACAAACAAATAATAAAAAACTGGACACCTTTTTGGTACTTTATACCTAGTATTTTTTTTAACTTCTGTTTAAACGGGTTAGTCTCACAAAGAACTTAATTACAAAAAAAGGAATCCCCAAATAGCGTCAACACTCAACAACTCTTGCTCCTGAAGAGAGGTTCGTATCTAACATGCGTATCAAAAAAAATATTATTCTAAAATCAACTTTTATAATTATTTAATATTATAAATATATATTTTTATTTAACCTTTTAAAAAACAAAAAAATATACTACAGAATAAAAAACATTAAAAAGGTGAAGTTTTGTAAAACACAAAAAGATTCCTTCGAGCCGGATTTGAACCAGCGACCTATGGATGACAATGTTTGAAACTCTACAGTCCACCGCTCTACCAACTGAGCTATCGAAGGCTTGGAAAACGTCGCGAAATTTTGGATCGGTTTCCTGAGGGAAACATATTCAATAAGTAGGGTGACAACGATGTCAGTGGATAATAATAATAATTTCCCGCTATATAGATGACATTTTTATTTCTTTAGTTGTAAAACATTTATATTTTCATACGTGGTATTTTGGACGAGGGTATTACCTTTTTCTGTTATTATTAGGTATTTTTCCTCATAGTAACAGAGAATGATTGCTAGTCTGTCAGTTATTAGGTATTTATGTCCGGAACTCAGGGTTACTAACGCTTCTTATCTCCATTTTATTTTTAGAGCAACTATATTTTTTTCCTGTTTATCTCAAATGTTGCAACTTATTGTTTTTGTTGCGCGCATATATTTATTCTTAAACAAAAGCCGATCAAGGCTGCGCAATAGATTTTAAAGTCACCTCAAATCTTTTGTTTACGATGCTGGGTCGCGTGTGTGAGGTTAATGTGTGTACTGTGTAGCGGAGCCGGTCGGCCGTGGGGTCCTGAGTCGGTTGTCAGTCCGCGATCGCCGGCACCGACGCCGGCCGCTACCAACGACGCACTGGCGCTGCGGTCGCATTCGCGCAGTTCGAACGCGTGGCATTCCATATTGAAATTTTGACAACCCATTTCTTTTTTTTAACGACACTGTGATAAGACGGCATGTTTGTATTCTTCCTATTTAGTTCAAGTTTAGTGTTGAGCATTTTAAATAGCGCCTTATTAGAGTACAAGTTTCTAACTAACTTGGATTATTTGCACTGTTTGCAGCGTAGTTAGCACTTACAGTTGCAACGGCTTAGGGCTCTTTGTTGTCTGTAATTTTTACAATTAAGTGCCAGACAGTAAAATAGAACGTTTCACTTGTTTACTGACCGATGTAGGTTAAAGCACTAACTCGGTCTAAAATAATGACGTGTTACTGATAATAATATGCAAAATTAGAGTTTTAACCGTTTCTGCGGCGATAAATCTTGTGTAATTAGCGTAAGTTCAAACGTTAATTAGTGGAGAATTTAACAAAGTTGCATCAGAGTTTTGGGCTGCTTTAATATTTACGTGTTCCAATTAGCGAACACGCCAGTAAGTCAAAAGTGAGGGAGCAGTGAAAGTTGTAAAATTCCTCCGTTTGGAACTCGTTCGTACATAATTTCAATAAAAAACTTTATTACATGCCTTTTTACGAAAATGTTGGAAACATAAACCAACATTTTGATATTTACGACATGATGTGCAATGAAAATACGGAAGATGTACACTTTGAAATTTTAAGAGGTATTCAATTTAATTATAAAGAAGCTGAGAACGCCACTGATGGCAACGATAGTCGTAACAAATTCAGAATGTAAAATGATTAGCTAACTAACTGTATTCAATACCGAGTAAGTGACGCATTACTTGTAGCAATTAGTGACTAAAGAACAAATCAACACTTTTTCCAAGATTTCAAGCTACGTTGCACAGTAAAAATAATCATGCTTTAATATATTACACTGTATTTTTTTTTAAATTGTTGAAATGATTACAGCAATTTTAAGAGATCACTAAAAGAACAACTACGAAATTTTTCAATAGAACATTATAATCTCTCAGTCAGTCGAGCCGACTTATGTCTATATTATTTCGTTTATGAATTATGCATTATTTAAATGCTTTCAATTTTATGTCTATCACGCCATTTGTTTTTTGCTGGTACAGCAAAGTTAAATAATATAAAGCTAGAATTAATAAGGCTACAATAAGTAGCTTCTATATCAACTTCTTCATTTCGAGTCAATGGTTTATTCTTGATATTGTTTTGGCCCAGGAGGTGGCATGTTAATTGTCTATTCAGCTGTAGCTAGTTAAGCCATTATTTTGCAATAACGTGTCCGTTGTACTGTCCACTTTTTAATTTTAACTTCTTTAAGGATTTTATTATTTAAACAGGTACTAATTTGCAATATCAATCCACCATTACTTATGTTTTACTAAATCATCTGTCAAGTCAAAGAAACTAAACGTCAGCCGTAACAAATTTTAATAGGAATTGTTTTCTGATTACATCGGTCCTCGTGATTGTGATATTCTTCCACACCTAATTACACGTTAATGGAAAAATTCCCCACCACGCTTTGTCATTATGTCGTGCAGACGGATAGCATTCGACTCATAAATTAGCTATAAGTGGGTTGTTAAGACGCTTCGCCTTAGGACTGTGACGGTTCAATAAAAATACGTGCCTAATGGCTCCTGTCTCCCCTCTTGTGTAGTTAGGATGACTAAATATTTAGAAACTGTTTAATCTAAGTTGGGTTTGCAACAGCCAGTATGATGGAAACTATTGTCTGGGATCTTCACTGTCACGTGAATTACTTTGGATTACAGAAAGAATATGGAAGTATTTCATTAGTAATCTGTAATAGGGCTTGTAGCTAGTGGTTAGCGCCTTCCACTTCTACTAGGAAGTGAGGAAAAACATGGAATTGTTTTCAATAACAAGTATAATTCTTGGTGCCAAACTACACAATATATTTATTTTGCAATACATACAGGAAAAAAGGTCTTTACTTGATTTTCATGGCTCACTTATTAATATTAGATGCAGAGCTAGATAAGAATAAAACGCGTAGTTTATAATAATATTGATATTAAAATAAAGTTCTCCAGTCTAATGCATTGAGTACTGCGGCTAAAATATTAATGGTTTTTATCGCATTCTTCGATATTATGTGTACCTATAAGTAGCCTTTTGGCAACATTATTAAAGATCTAACTACCGAAATCTTTATGTAGGCATGATTTTGCCGAAAACCCGCCTGTAAACATTAGAGATAAAATTAGTCGATGCCCGCGTGAATGACAGGGATTTAATGTACCTTTACTTCATTAAGTTATTACCACCAATTTTGAGCTTAGTGATAAATAAATATATAAATAAAGTCATGGTATAGCGGAAGATTCTGATTCAACCTGAATTTCCAATGGCTCGTTAGCTGCGACAATACTGGTGAAAAATACAAACAAGGACCACAGACGAATGACGTAATACTAAAGCATACATAATGCGGACATTACAAACATTCCACTTACTCGCTAGGCGCTAACTAACGCACGAAATGAATGCTAAAAGTGTCAAATAATGGCGTTAAACAGTTTTTAGCTGATATCTTGTGTATGGACAATGACTGTTAAACTATATTCCAACTTTTTAAAGCGTAGGTTCATTTCTTTATTTTTATGTCACTAGCTATTGCCCGCGACTTCCTACGCGTATATCCCATTCTTCCCGTTCCCGTAGAAATTTCGGGAACAAATAATACATATAAGTAGACCTTTCTCTTGAATAACTCTATCTTTTGCTGAAAACTGCATTAAAATCCGTTGAGGAGTTTAAAAGATCTAAGCGAACAGATAGCCGAAGCAACTTCATTATTTACTATGTAAAGATTAACTACATTTGCTGTCTTCCAGTAGCGAAATACTTGCAAGTTTTATTGATCTAATGATGACAGTGAAAATCCATAGAGAATCTAAAAAGTTTCTAAAACTAAAAATTGACGTCGCATAAATCAATCGGAATATCTAAATATAACCAACTGCACTTATTAATAAACTGAATCAGTATTTAAAGAAGGTCATCCTCATGCGAGAGTAGATCAACAGGGCACGATCACACGATGACGTCGTCCGCTCAGCTGTTCACCCGCCGCCATTGCGGGCATAGACTATACAAGTCGAAGTATACAAGGGTCATATTTGGGTCGGCGTCGAACATTATAATCTGTTGTTGCTACGTGCCTTTTGATCTTTGTGACGCAATGGCGCGGTTTTTTGCGTTCTTATTTTATTTTCAATGTTTATAAACTTATTAGTTTTTATCTTGGTTTGATAAGTAGTTTGTGGGGGTCTTGTAATTGTAAGTCAACGTTGGGTGAAACTGTCTCAAAAGTTTCCTAAATTATTGTCAATACAATAAAACTTAGTGGCCGAGTATTTATCTAAACATGCGTGAGTACATTTTTTTTTACAATTCGCTTACATGCCGTTCTCAAACTTATCTTGCTCATACTCACTTTTTAATTTTAGTTTTATTCAGGCTAAACTATAATTGAGATGATTGCCGGGCAAAATCCTCCCCAAGTCTTTCTTCCCTTCCCGAGCCACCCCAAATCAAACCTTGCAGTAGGCGTCTGGGTATGGTCATGACTTTCTATAGCTACGTAGCACAATTTTATTTCTTTTAAACTTTTTATAAGAATACCGAAATCGCGTAAGTAAGAGTTCCATAAGACTAAATTGATTGCACCAAATAATTTAATTTCCGACATTACTGATTTCATAACTGATAGAAATTCCAGACAACAACATCTTTATTGTCTTAAATGAATCAGCTATCAACCACGTCTCTCCACTTCCGTTTAGTGGTCTATATTACCATTTATCACCTATATTTCCGGTCAGTATTCTTTGAGTCGTTTAAACGTTCATTAATTTGGAATTGGAATACTTGACTTCATTCAACAACATCACGTCAACGCGGGCGGTCGTCTTATACATACAGTGTCATTATCTTTTTAACTTATCGATAACCTTTTTAGTGATAATGAGTTACTTTAAAAGTTATGAGTCTTTAGTAATATTATAAGTGAGAACAAAGTGATACAAGTGCCTTGTGAAGATGTATAGCTTCGATAAGGATTTGTGGCATGTGAGGAGGCCATCGGAATCCCAGGAGTCCCAGGAGCCTACGAATAGTACTTCTCCAGAGAGACAGCGTAAATATCTTTACATATTTATATAATTAAAATGCAGAATGAGGACCATTCTTGTGGTACTTATAAAGGAACAGTCGAAACAGCATCATAGTCTCAAACTGTTAAAAACACCTCTATATACACAACATTTTGAAAAGTTTCTGACGTTGATTGTTGCTGAGATAATATTGCGACTTGAGTTTGAATGCTTTTTAAATACAAAAACTTTTCTTACAGTCATGAATCCATTTCTAGTTGTGTTCTATTTTGAATCAAACTTAGAACTAGATATAACAGCCCATGAAATGAGAGCAGCATTAAAATTAACGTCAGAAGCCTTATAATAAAGAAAGAAGGAAGCACCAACTATGATGAAAGAAATAAAAGTTCCTATTTTGTAAATGAAATGCAAGGTCGTTGTTTTTCCCGGGAAGCCAGCGTAGTGCTTTGCTTCGTGATTATATTTCTAGGAACCGAGAGGTTTTTCATATTTACGTGCACCGTTAAAAGCCGATATTCCGGGAATTTTGTGGAGTTTTATTTATTTATTGCCGCAAACTGTATTGAGTTTTTTTATGTGAATAGTCCAAGATCGGTTCTAGGCATATCACATTTTATTGCAGTTAATATTGAAGTTAAATATAGATTACACATGAGAGCTCACATATTATTTACATAATATCGCAAAGCAAAGCATTTTTATGTAAATAATATATTATGCCGCATTGAGCTTGTTTATAAAAGACTCGAAGAGAGAAATAAGCTACCAACTTTGTGAAATAAGTTGACTTCTCCGGCCTTTGAAGTGCCATCGTAGTATCGGAGATTTCACAACAACATCGACACAGCTTGAAGGATGCTTTGATCTTCTCCTACTCTCTCATTTTCTGAAAGCCAGAGCCTGATCAAGAAATGTACAGTCAAATACAACAGGTATTTGACTGACTATTTTAAGAGGAAGGCTAAAGACCACTTTCTGATTTGATCAAACCATACTTTGATGTCAATATTTGACAAGCTTTCAGACTGAATAAAGTATAGGTACTACAAAATTCAAACTTCAAATTATTCTTAATTCAGAAGTCGGCAATAAATAAAAACCACAAATCATAAAAATCGACACAACGTCAACCAAACAAACGAAATAGGTTTTTAACAACAGACAGCATACAGCATTACATTAAATAAATACTCCACAAATCACGTTAATATCACGTCTGAATCATAAAATTGGCTTCCCTCACATCCTGGCGGAGTAAAAAATAAAATATATGGTTTTACGCATTGCGCACAACTCCGCAAGCTTAGTCGCGTGCTGGCAGGATGGTGAGCGGCCATTTTAACGGCAAGCACTAAAACTGCCGCAGATTTCAAACCCATATGTTACATATTAGTTTATTACTGTATTTATTTTAGGTTCGATAGTTTTATTCCAATGTCTTCTGTATTGTTAGTACGTCACTACTATTGGTTTGTCCACCTTTTTTTTTAGAAAGGCCTAACGGGTTGATATTAATATAAAATCATACTTACAATTTTGAAATTACTAACGTAACTGAGACTAACTCGCAGTATCAAAGATATGATCTAATAACTGCAAATCCAGACTTTTGGGACTGTCTCAAATATTACGACAGATTTGGTCACCCGATTTGGGTGGTACAGGGCAAAAACTTTTTGCCCTGTATTTTTTTAAAGTACCTAATAATAATGAATTAAGATTTTTTTTCTAAACGTTGCTTCACATTGGAAACAGCCACACCCGGTGCAACTATTTGTAGACCATACAAGTATTGGTTCCGTGACGTGTGGGAATTGAACCCGTGACACGCAGCGCAGCAGCCAATCGCTCAACCACTGCACCAACCGTGCCGTCATTCCATTTAATAGTATTTTTTTTCTGTAAACCCATGTATCTACATAAACTAAACAGATTAAAATCTATGTCAGAACTAAACAAGTCCCGGGCAGCCCCTGTAACCAAAGTTACTTTCTGCTAGCGTAAACTGACATTTTGTTTCGATAAGTCAGGTGGTCATCAAATATCAGTTTCATAAATTTTCCAGCTTTAAGGCGGGGTTGCAGTACTTTTTAAGATTTTTGAACGTCTGAAAATCTAATTAATTGTGAGTTTTTTAATTAATAAAAATCATAACATAAAAATTGAACATACTCTCAAGTAAATCGTAAAGATAGAAACGCGATTTAGAATGATTGGCTCGATTCTTTTTTTTATCAAACATGACACTAAATTACAATTATAAATCAAATCAAATCAAATCAAATCAAAATGTTTATTTGCAAGAAATACATTGTGCAAACAAACGTGTACTGCTAAGATATTTTATCACGAATATATATAAAAGTTATATCAATAGATAGAGCTTTTTATTTTGAAGTAAATGTTGAAACCATATTATAATTTCTTTATCAGTTTTCGCCAAGAAGAAAAAACAATCAAAATTTAGGCATTGTTTCGCTTACCGGACAGTCGCTGTTGTTCGTCAAAACACACAGTACTGTAATGTAACCTCGCCTTAAGCTGCTTTGGCTACAGAGGCAGCAGACGGAAAGCAAATTAAGCTGATACATAATCTATACTAATATTATAAAGCAGAAGAGTTTGTTTGTTTGGTTGAACGCGCTTATCTAAGGAACTACTGGTCCGATTGAAAAAATTATTTCAGTGTTAGATAGACCATTTATCGAGGAAGGCCGCTTCCTAGCACGATTACCTATGTTGGATATTTAGACAAATTTTAACTCTTGCCTCCGTGGCCGAGTGGTGTAGGCGCTTGCCTTGTGACCCGGTGGTCGTGGGTTCGATTCCCACGGAAAGCATACTTTGTAAAGTTGTTTCCAGTTTGACTAGGACATTTCAGGCTTGAATCACCTGATTGTCTGATAAAAAGATGATTCCGTGCTTCGGAAGGCACGTATTATAATAAGCCGGTGGTCCCAGCCGCTAAATGGCGGTCGTTAAACCATGTCAGAAGCCATTGAGGCGGTTTAGAAACTCTGACGCCAGGCCCGGTGTGTGGGGACGTTAGACCTTATTACCCACACGATAAGATGAATTTTAAACCCTACAGGGTGCATTTATGGTGAAGCAATATCGCGCATTTCAATGGAGCTATATATTCCTTTGAATGCCGGCGACTTGGCAACTATTCCCCGGCTTGAAACTTTAAAGGCATTACTCAATGTAGCCTGTTTCCAGTTTAGTATCGAATATTCGAAAGCAACTTTGGGTGTTACTGATGTGGAATTTTGGGCCCGCATTAAGTTTGAACATTAATATTTGTTTTACATAGGTAATTGAATATTTCCATCCAGATGTTCAAGATTTTCGGTGTACGAACTTAGGTACGAAGTTCTTTAAGAAAGTCTTAAAAATGCTTATCTATCTATGAAGCCTATTTTGTCCCACAGCGGGACATAGACTGTGGCCTTATATTTTTCAAAGTCAATTTTAGATAAGGACTGTCCGATATAATTAATTGTTTGTGTATTCTTTAATCCTTGCTCATAGAGAAGTAACTTTGAATGTGTGATGAACTCACCTAATCAGCCTACATAGTGAAACACAAGCCCACTGTTGTTCTCAGCTAAAACAACAGTTTGTCAATTAGCGTCTCGAATCGATCGACGGGGTTCGTGACCCCTGCCAGTAAACGAGGAGCCAGACGCGTCAATTTACTGCCTTTCAACTTTCAAGCACAACAGTGAATTGTTTTCAACTTCTTTAAGAGGGTATCATGTTTCAATACTGGCAAAAGGAAAACTTGGTAAAGTGAGACTTTAATAGCTCCCTATTGATTACTTCTCAAAAAGTAGAAGGTAAACACTTAGCCAAAAAAACAAAATATGAAAAAAGCCAAGTTCTTCTCCCAAATATTCGGCCTATAAAAGTAGTGAGATCAGTAATAATAGGCCAAGCATTATATTTCAGAACTTCAGACTAACCAATGAATCTAACATACCTATGTCTTTTGGGAATACCAGTGAACAGAGAGCTTAAATCTTTCCTGATAGTAAAAAGATGAAACACTCGAAAAATCGTTTTTTTTTTTACATATGATTCCTTATCGCCATTGTAGATAAAATCTTGCTAAGTTTATAATAAGGAATCTTATTAGAATATTCAATAACGGTATTGCTGCCATGTACCTTTTTATTTGCGAGATTCCGATATTTCGGCACTGTTGCAAGCAATATCGGAAACTCGCAAATTAAAAGTTTAAGAGGGCGTATTCCGTCCACTAGCGCCGCCAAAAGTTTTTATTAATTGTGGTAAATTTAAGACACGTAGATAAAAAACCGCTCTGTAGTGTTCTGAAGAAATGTATTTATTATTTTTTTAGAGTTATGTTTTGTATACTTTAGAACATAAATAGTTGCCAAAGTCGATATTTTTGCTAAAAGTGGCCACTTTTAGCAATAATTGCCGTTTTGGCTATTTAGCCATGAGTTATGTATTAAAAATAGCTCTACAAAAATAATAGATACATTTCTTCAGAACACTACAGAGCGGTTTTTTATCTACGTGTCTTAAATTTACCACAATTAATAAAAAATGATTGGCGGCGCTAGTGGACGGAATACACACTCTTAAAACAATATGTATTAGGAATCTTATATTTAAGAAACATATTTTCGTAACTAACGCGATTAACGAGTTGAGTTATAAATGGTCCAAGTTTCATCAAGTTGCGATTATAAGCAAAGTTATGAGGGGGTAAAAACAGCTCGAAATGTTTCATGCGTATGCGTATGAGGTATGTTAACACTGCGTGCGTAAAGCAAGAACTTGGCCTGGCGCACTGCCGCAAACCTCTATTGAAAAGGGTAGATCTTCCGACCAGGTGGTTGTAATGACGGGTGGGCAAATACCCGTTAGTTGGAATTCGGGCGATGTATATGTTCAAATCCCATGGTAAATTGCGCGATGTAGATTTTTAGTTCGCCGCCAGTTGGATAGATGGCGTCACGGTTCTTTTTGTTGCGATGTAGATTTGTTTCGTTGGTTTTTCTTGTGGCGGCTAACAAAATACCATCAGACCATCTCAAAACTGTTTGTTTTACTTCCATAAAATAAATGGGATTTTGAACATTTACCCCCTTACTTTACGTGAGTGTAAATCAATTACACATAAGTGGCTCAGTTCCCTGAATTATGAACAGCTCGAAAATCTGTTAAAAATAAAATGAATAATAATAATACAACATTACAAAATTTCCCATTCATGCCTACCACTGCCTTCCAAATCACATAAACACACATATTCAAGTACTTACATACACTACACTTACATTCACACTAACACACACACTAGCATGCCTAATTAGTTTAATAATGATTTAGTTTCTATTTACTTTTTAATTATTTTGTTTTTAAAGTCTATAACATTTTATTTTGTTTTTAAACATGGATCCCTGGAACGCTGTCGTCTCCCCTCTTGGAGGTGGGCGCTAACAACCGCGACACAGTATTCCTTACTAATGCGGTTGTTAACGAACACAATCGTTTGTAAAAAAAAAATCTTGTTCCAATAAATATTTTTGTATTTTTTGTATTTTATTTTGTATACTACTAGGTACATACTTATTGCTAGTATTAGATCAATTAAGATCGCTGTGATCTGACTTCCAACAAGTAATTACTGGTAAGCTCCTTACCAGAGACCACAGATGAAAAATAAATATCATCTTATACATGGGTTCTGAGAATTTTTACTTGTGCACAGAAGACTTATCGTTAACAGGCTTCCTTGGAAATGCTAACAGGACTGAGGGAGCTTCAAAGGAAATTCTAGTTGCAAAGAAAAGACATGATGGCACAGAACCAAACAAAATGTAAAATTACCTACAGACGTCAGCACATTAAGTTACATCAATCTGTCCCTTAATAGATTTTTAACTTTATCGCTAAAGCATTAGGTTCAAGGTTGATTGGGAAAATTTGACAGTTTCGAGTAGCTTGATTCTACTAAAGTGGCCTGTTAATGTTGCCCTCAATGAGCGGCCTCGCAAACTTTTCGTATTCCACGGGACAGGCTACTGGAAAATATAATTGATCCGGGTAATTTGATACAGCGACAAAATCTACAAGAAACCTGTAGTTACCTGTAGTAACTCTCTAAGCGAGAACCGGTGTACATTTATGTACGAGCACGTTTTGCATGATTCTCACAAGTCACCTTGCAGCGACATCTATACCGCCACATACGAACTACAAACAACCTGACGTCACACAAACCTACATCGCGCAATCAAAGATTACCGCGCGATTTACGAATGCTACAGCGCGTCATGCATCGAGAAGTTGCAAACCCGTCAGGTCGGAGGACCTTCCTTTTCTTTGATCTTGAGTTGAGTGATTTTGCTACCAATAGTTTCTCCTTTACAATCCGTACATACATAGTATTGAATTGAAATGTATATTATGCTCTCCACTGACATGCGGGCACTTTCCCCGTATAATAAAAACTTTATCGCTCTTATCGTTGACGGTAACTACCATAACTAGTAAGCTTACATTCTATGGATTAAAGAAGATAGCTTGATTTTCAGGCCAGCGCTTCTTCGTAACTTCTCATATTTCTACTTATGAATAATGAGATGAACATGAACGTTTACCTACCTATAAATATCTACTACTCAATATCGAGATCTAAGCCAAATAAACTCTTAAACCAGCGTTATACGTATAATAATCTAATATATAAAATTCTCGTGTCACAGTTTTCGTTGCCATACTCCTCCGAAACGGCTTGACCGATTTTGATGAAATTTTTTGTGCTTATCCGGTATCTATGAGAATCGGCCAACATCTATTTTTCATCCCCCTAAATGTTAGGGGTAGTCCACCCCAATTTTTTTTTTTAATTTTTTGGCAATATTTTTCATGAATAATGTGACGCAGACGAAGTTGCGCGGGTCAGCTAGTAATAATATAATAATATCCTTGGACATTTCACAAAACGCCATATAGTCCCAAGCTAAGCAACCTAATGCTTGTGTTATGGTAACGAGATGGCTGATAAACTAGGTACTTATATACATTTTTTGTAAATACATACGTATAATAGATAGAAAAACACCCAGACTCGGAACAAATACTTGTAGGTCGTACAAATATTTGTTCCGTGCGGGAATCGAAACCGCGACATGCTGCGCAGCAGTCAATCGCTCAACCACTGCGCCAACCGTGTCGTGTCGGTAGTGACTCAATACATTTTTTTAGTTGCTATGCTGATTTTGGCATGGGTGCTCGTTTCATGAGCAGCGTTATTCATTATATTTCCATTCTCCTCGATACTATAATATCGAGTTCTATTCTATTGTGTATTGTATTATTTTCTGCTCTCAGTTATCCCGCTGCGGTGAAATGTTTTTTAATTTAGTTCTTTCACTACTTCGCAAGGTTTTTGCGATATTAAAATTGATGCGGCATTGATTAAATTAAAATTGATGGAGATTATCTTTATCTTTATGAACTAGTTATTTTACTTCAAAAATATGGATTTAAATAAAAATTACGTTAAATCTAAAAAAATACGTTTAATTAAAATAAGAATCTCTAATACTTGAATTCTAGTTTTTAAATCTATATAATTATGCACCAACTTAACTGTGGACTTTAAATTGGTGTAAGTGTTTTAAGTTGAATAAGAATTTCAAGTGATTGTTTTTGTTACCAACGCAAATTCCATCCAAGTTGGACTGTTCTTTTCATAAACTTATGAAAAGAACGCGGATATACAAACACTGATCCAATACAGAAATAAGCGGCCCACTAAAAGCGTTCTCGCACACGAGTCACAGCATTATGCTGAGAGATGGCCGTTTAGCGCGAATATGACGCATATCTTCCCAAATTCCCAATGTTACAAAAAATCGTAATTTTGTGCTTTTATTTCTTTATTTGGGTATGCGTCATGCTTGGCGCAAATAAACTATTTTTCTTTCTTTCTTCTAAAGCAGTGGGTTGCAATGGAATTCTAATTTATACTTACTGTGTTAAAGAAATGGAGTCTTTATTCCATGATTCCTTTGATAATTATTACGTTAGCAATATAAGTAGTTTCTACAACACCATCATCTTGTCAACAGGGAGTGAGAGCCCCACCAGTGCCGTGGGGGCGGAGGCACCCCGGGAGCTGCCCAACGAGCTGTCCGCACCATACGAGGTGCCGCAGTTCCCCATAGAGCAGATCGAGAAGAAGTTGCTCATCCAGAGGCAGCTCAATGTCAAGTGAGTTTTAGATCAGAATTTGACTTGAAAAAGCTAAATTGTAAAACTATAAAAACCCTTTTTTAGATAAAAGATAAAGTATTTAGTTAGTGAAACTAATGAATAAGTAGATAGTTATTATAATATAAGTAGTAGGTTTGCGTTTGCGGTGCGCATGGAAGCCGACCCTAGTACATTAGAATAGTTAATATCGGGTTGCTACCATGCAGTACCTTTTTATTTGCGAGTTTCCGATATTTCGGCACTGTTGCAAGCGCCATGATCACGGGGACCATGAAAGTTTAAAACAATAGAACCGTCTGACCTTAGCACCGCATAAAACCTATCAACTTCTTTTAAAAGGAAACCTTAAATCCTGGCCTAGTATTAAATTTAATAACGTACCCGTTAAAAGGAAAGAATCCGTGTGCTACCTCGGTATGCTACTTGAAAGAAACTTTTCATTTATTGATCATATAAAAACAGTAGGAGAAAAAGCAAAAAAGAACTTCTACGCCTTGACGAGAATATCAAAGGCTACTTGGGGTCTATCATTTCAAACCTTTAAAACCATATATGGGGCTACTTACTTGGGTTGTATGTGCTACGGGGTACCTGTCTGGGTCGATAGGGCCACCATAGGGGCGGTAAGACGTAAATTACTTCAAAACCAGCGTTTGGCCTTGATATTCTTATGCAAGGCGTATAGGACGGTTAGTACTGAAGCCTTACCGGTGCTGGCGGGTGTTCTCCCAGTCGATCTTGAGGTGCAGCGGCGTGCTGCAATGTACTTCTACGCTAGAAAGATCACGGACCCAGAGTTTTTACCGCAACGCGACCGTGCTAAGATCTCTAGATTACTAAAACCCCAGACTGACGTCTGGGAGGAACTTTTATGCGAATGGCAATGTAGGTGGGAAAATTCCATCAAGGGCCGACACCTCCACCAGTTTTTTCCATCCGTTCGTGAGCGGCTGGAGAAGACATGGCTGGAGGTGGATCATTGTGTTGCCCAATTTCTCACAGGTCATGGCAACTTTAAGAGTAAATTATTTTCCTTTAGGCTTGTGGCCTCACCTTTATGTCAATGCTCTACAGCTGACCTTGAATACGAACAATCCGCACATCACATCTTGTGGGAGTGTATTATTTGTCAGACTGAACGTAATATTATGTTAGAAAGTATTCAGGTTACATCTGGAGTAGTTTACTATACGGACCTTGTAGAAACCAGAACAAATTTCCGTGCGTTCAGGCGATTTTGCCATACCTATTACTGGAATCAAAAGTAGCTCACAATTTAGGACCCATTAGTTTAAATGTTAATATATAATCCGTGGTGCTTGGCAACTGGGCTTAACCCAGTTGTATATGTCCCTTGGTGCCTATTGGCCTAGCTCTAATCTGTCTCCTGCTTGATAAGGAGGGAAGTGGAAATTATATTTATTTTTCCTACTCCTCCGCTGTACTCTTCTGATTAATTTCGTTGCGGGATCCAAGACAGTTGAATCGTTTCTCCGGGAATCGTCGGGTTTCATTAACTCGGCGTTTTTCTGGTGGTCGCCACTGTTGATTCTGGCTTTCAAGAGTTGCAGTGGTTGGGAATGTGTGGCGGGCTATTAAAAAAACGCAAAAGATGCTAGATGAAAGGTGGTTTCTATCAGCCACACAAACGGGTGGGAGAAATTCTTAGAGGGAGAGTAAATTATCTTATCTATGCTAAATCCGTTGCGTGTTTTAGAAAAAATAACCGTAGACACGGATAGAGACGCAGATGGCGAAATGGCAGTATTTTAGCTGATAGAGATAATATCTACCAGACAACCTTTGGTAGGGCAACAGGAATTTGTTTGAACGTGTCACCGCGGCCCTGGAACGCAAAGGGCATTAGGAGGAACACGGATGGGTTTAAGTCAGTAAGAGTCTGACACTCCCTTCTGCTTCGCCCAGGGCGGGAGGAGTCATTTGATGAATAGGCTTGTGTCCTGAAAAAATCTAATTAGTCCGACAGTTAGATTTTCAAAAAATATTTGACCCGTATTTTTTCTTTTGTTACGGGAACCAAAATTGACGAAGTTACGACTCTTTTAAAATTCTCAATACGTCACACCTTCGTATAATTTTTTGTGAGTCGTGATGTCACGAGCCCCCACTCCCGAGTTTTGTCAATATTCATTGATTTACAAAAACAAAAAATTTTGGGGGCCGAGTCACCCGCGTCCGTAGGAGAATACCCTTCAGCGAATCCCTACACGTGGTCTCCGGGTGGTGCTAAACAGGTGACACTAACCGCCTCCGTGGTCTAGTGGTTGTACCACCTGATTCGAAGAGGTCCCGGGTTCGATTCCCAGCGGGGGCAAATTTTTTGCTCGGTTTGGTTGGTGGTAGGACTTGTTCTAAGTCCGCCTGGCAAGCTACCACGATCATGTCTAAGTCTGTCGCCATAACAACAATGTTAACAGCATTGTTGTGTTCCGGCAGTTAGAGGTATGATAGCCAGTTCTTCTGTTTAAGAGGATTCCGGGTGAAACTCGCTTCCATCTTCGGCCTAATCATCACTTTCCATCAGGTGAGATTTGAGCCAAGAATTTCCCCGTTTTGTATAAAAAAAAATAAAAATAAATACGTGTCCATTATTTTTCAATACTCTAACTGACGGACGAAATAGTTTTGCAATATGTGGATGATGGAATCTAGCCTATTCCCATCCTAGCAGAACACATCGAAAATCAAAACTACACCCACTCTGTAGACCCTCTTTATGTCAAGACCATTGCAACACAAACGCACTCGCACTCAAGTTCCATTAGCTCTAGCAGTCAATAGCTACTTTCATAGAGTAGCCCCGTGCCGAGATCTTGAGTAAATAGAGGTGTTCTCGGCGAAGTAGCTTAGTGTCGAATGATTGTTTACTCTAGCTCCCTTGGAGGGGCCACGCTGTTGCATCGGAGGTCGTTGAGACTGTTGAGAGGCTACTTAAAGCTAAGAGCGTTGAAAACTAAAATGAGTATGTATTTAACCGACTTCCCAAGAAGGAGGAGGTTCTCAATTCGACTGTTTTTTATGTTTGTTACCTCATAATCTGCTAAAATAGCTGGAATTCGTCTACCTACTTGGATGATGGCTCTTTGTCATCCTAGTAATTAAAATGGCGTATTTTTCGTTCCTGCGATTTTATTTCAAAAGGGGAAAAATAAAAAACTTTTTACGAAAAAATACTTACAACCGACTTCCAAATAAAAAAAAAACACTATGAAGTAAAAAAATTACAAAATTTGTCGATACGGATATTTGGAAGCCAGAAAATCTGACACCAGTCTTCTCAAGGAGTGCCGGGTTACCCTAATGGACTGTGGAGAGCCGCTCCACGGCTCCACCTGAAATACTGGTATTCAGCTCAAATCTGTTGTTCAGAATATCTTGTCAAGTTATGCGCGCAAAGATGTAATGGGGCAGCCAGTTTTTTTCTTTTGCGATTTAAATGTTAGTCCCATTATAAAATTGGTTCTTAATGATGAGTACAATGACCCTTTAAGATATTGCGTTTATTCTATAACACGTTATTGTACTAGAATAGACGATCATTACAATTTGAAACCTGTCAATATATTGGAAAAGTTACGAAGCCTTCCACAATAACCTTTCGATATGCTATTGTTCAATATTCAATTATTTGATCGGCTTCATAAGTTTTGTTTGAACAACATTTGTATAGAAGTTTCTATTTTTGGACTCAAACAAAAACATGTTTCAATGGAAGTACCAGTAGGTGTGCACAATACAATTTATTTTCTGAATACGTTGGTGTGGTTCAGTGACCTCTAAATAGTTCCCCAAATACTAAATGGTTTTATTCTGTCTATTGCGTGCCTTGGAATTTTCCACTACTTACCTATTTTTTTTTTAAATCCTGATACTGATTTTGCTTATTCTAACACTCAAGCATAAATTGATACCTTGTAGGAATAGGGCTTTAGCATTTCCTTCTTCTTCAAAACCTAGACTCTACAGTTGACACAACACAAGACTTCCTGCAAATGTTTGTAACGAAATCTATAGGTACTATTTCTAGTTTGTTTTCCAGTTACCTACATTTTTAAATTGGTGTTAGTAAGGCTTCTGCAGACAAACTGTTCGACAGACATACCTGTAAACAATGGCTATAAAAATAGTCGCCATCTTTGTTTATCCCGTTGTCACATCGCCCCTTCCTGCAAGTGCCTTTAGTCTGGCCAGCTGCGATTTAAATTTTTTGAACTTACCCAATTATTCCAAGATGAACTCTTTCAACCTTCACTGCCCCTATCTCCATGTAAACCATTCCCCCTACTACCTTTTGTAACTTCAAAACACGTGGTATTGTACCTACTTACAAATCCAGTTACATGACGTGTGTGTATTTGTGTAATTCAATTTGTGTGGCCTTGAACGATTCAGGGCCAGACGTGCCACGTGCCGGTTTCACACCAGAATTCAGAAGCTGTTTTAATTCGTTAGCGAGTACCTACGTAATAATGTATCTCAGTACTTTATATAATTTATAAGGATATTTACATTTACACACCCCACCACACGCACAAAACGTTTAAGGAATACATTAATTGTGTGCCTACAGCTACCCATCCATGTTCCTTATTTGCCCTTTGTGTTCCGGAGCCACGGTGTCTCTTGCGAATAATCCCGCGACTCCGGCAGGCGTCGGCCCTTTCGGGCCCCTCTGTGTGCTGACTCTCTTTGAGGCGCGCGTGGAACACTAACGCGCCGTCGACACGGCCTGTCGTCACTGGACGGACGGACGGCGAGCCACCCATTGCTCGCCGTCCTCAGGCCCGCGCCTACGGTGGCCGGAGGTCACCAGGTGGCTCCCGACGCCCGTGGCGTCTACCACAGCGGCCGGGACGAGAGGGTCTCCTCTCCCTCTCCGCCACCTCCTTTGCTAGCATGACTGCTTCGCAGAAGGAGGCGTGTGTGCCTACAGCTAAGGAGTGGAATTCCCTGCCGGAGTCTGTGTTTCCTGATAGCTACAACTTGGGATCTTTAAGTCAAGAGTGAATAGGTTACTTCTAGGCAAGCGTGCTCCACCATAGACCGCATCATCGCTTAACATCAGGTGAGATAGCGGTCAAACGTATGGTCGATCAATACTTAGTAAAAAAAAACATAAGTACCGACAATGCTCCATGAATCGGAAAGCACGTTACGGTGCAATTGGTTCCACTCATTTATACGTTGATAGTCGTTATAGTCAGAAGCCAGAAAAGGTGACACCAATCTTGATAAGGGATGTCGTAACACCCAGTTACTGGATTGTGAAAATCCACGGTGGCACGGCCACCTGGACATAGGCTTACCCGAAGCGTCACAACAACCAATCCAATAGCCAATAGACGATGCTGCACGTAAAATTCAAGTACTTGTAGTTAATTAAATTAATTAACATTTTATATGTAACATCATAAACTAAAGATAAATCTACATTATGTACAAACGCGTCATCAAAAAAATTATCCACATCGCTGTCAATGGCAAATAAGTGCCCAGAACACTGACAGCATTGCCACGTTGAATGGCAACTTGTAGTTGATAAAAGGCCAGCAGATTAATAAAGAAGTAGTTCTACATCTATTTTGTGCCTACAGACAGTTGCCTAGAGCTCTTATCTGTCCTCCATTTCGTTTCGCATTGCAATTTGCTGCTGACTGGTTTATTTTTATTTCATTCCTCTCTCGTCTGTTATGCGGAATTAGGTCACAGTTTTGTTGGGTAAATTGGCAAAATAATTGGCAATGCAGATTCCTATCTGTACATCTTTTATTTCATCTTCATAAATGATTGCTACTAGATTACTTTATTTTGTCTTGTTTTTAAATTCAAGCCATTTTAACTTTTGTATTTTTTTTAACCTTTCCTGTTGATAGCGATACTGACGAATATTTTCATGCTCAATGTATTCTTTCCCGGCGCCCTGCTATGCTTCTTGTATGCCCTTGTACATCGTCACTTTAAAAAGTATAAACAAAGGATGTACTTAGCCCCTTCGGCTAATCTCTACACCCATTCTTAGCCATAACATAACATATTAATATCTCAAGTACCTACACAAAAAAAAAATCATAAACAACAGAGGGGTTAGCACGAATATTTTGACGTATTGTAACGTTAACGTAAGTGAATTTAGAATGTGAAAAACTACAAGCCCCTAGTAGGATTTTGGTTTAATTTTATGGGACACACACAATTTATATCATTTAAAAATATGAATATAGTATCTACTTAGTTCAAATAAATATTATGTGCGAAACGAGTATTGTGGCTATGGTAAAATTTTACGATACTTTACTACACGTCAAAAATATTCGTGCTAGGCCCTCAGAACAGTAGTTGGAACTAGTTCGTGATTAATCTACCCCCCAACTAAACACAGCTCCATATTCTGCACCTGACTTGCTAATCGAGGACGATGACCGCAAGTACTCCACTGCCCTTGCATGGAAATCTTTGAATCAGTTATAGGTACGAGCGTATCAGCATGCTTCTCGTGTGGTATTATTTATTCAACTCTGAATTTATTCCCGACCGGCCTGAGTGCTTGCGACGGAACTGTTAAGTATACTGTCTTTAGCTTTAACACTTCATTTTCCGTTACTTTTTAAATATTCGACCTTCTTTGTGCTGTTCAGAAGTGATTTAATTTAGTTGTTGTAGTGTTTGCGCCTTTGCGGTTAGTTATCATCTGTACTAATATTATAATCTATACTAATATTATAAAGAGGTAAAATTTGTTTGTAAGTTTGTATGTAGGGGTTAATCTCAGAAACTACAGGTCTGATTTGAAAAATTCTTTCAGTATTAGATAGCCCATGTATCGAGGAAGGATATAGGGCTCATCATTGCCTGAACATCGTACGGGAACAGAAAAAATACAACCGACTTCTAAAAAAAAAACACTACTAAGTAAAAAATTCGGAAGTCGGTGTCAAAATACGAAGACGTTGTATTTTTTTGTAAAAAGTTTTTTATTTTTCACTTTTTAGTGGTGCCTCACACCTAACAACACCACTACAAAATCGCAGAAAAGCAAAATACGCAATTTCGAATATCAAAGAATCATATAAATAGTCAAATTCCAGCGATTTCGATATAAAATCCAAAGTTCGTAATCGATTTTGATATGATTTAAATGGGACCAATCTGCAAGTCCTTTCAGATATAACAAAAAAAATTCAAATTGGTTCATAATTGTCGGAGAGAGGTAACAAACATAAAAAAAAACAACCGAATTGATAACCTCCTCCTTTTTGGAAATTCGGTTAAAAAACAGGAAATGCGCATACAAAGTCCCGGGCTAAAGTTAGTTGGGTAATAAGCAGGTAGGTACCTCCTTCAGGACGGTATTGAAGTCCGGATCAAAATAACTTTTTACAAAAAAATACAACCGACTCCCAAATTTTCGGAAGTCGGTGTTTTTGTTAGTTTCTTCGTATTTTGACACCGACTTCCGATATTAAAGTTATTTTTTACTTTGTAGTGTTTTTTATAAGTGGAAGTCGGTTGTAATTTTTTTGTAAAAAGTTTTTTTATTTTTCACTTTTTAGTGGTACCCGACACCTAACAACGCCACTGCAAAATCGCAGAAAAGCAAAATACGCAATTTCGGTTACTTGGATAACATAAAACAATCATCCGAGTTAACGAATTCCAGCTATTTCGATTTAAAATCCAAAATTCGTAACCGATTTTGATAAAATTTAAATTGGACCAATCTGCAAGTATATCCTTTCAGGTTGGTAAAACATAAATATATTATAGCTATCATCTTCTTTTTGTTGATCGTGAATTCGTGAACCTTGAACAGTTTGTGCATAGCCGTTTATTGGCATTAGTCGTATACACAATAATAATAATAATAATAATAATATCCTTGGACATTTCACACAACGCCATATAGTCCCAAGCTAAGCAACCTAATGCTTGTGTTATGGTAACGAGATGGCTGATAAACTACTTATATACATCTTTTTTTTTTTTTAATACATACATATTATAGATAGAAAAACAGCCAGACTCGGAACAAATACTTGCATGTCGTACAAATATTTGTTCCGTGCGGGAATCGAACCCGCGACATGCTGCGCAGCAGTCAATCGCTCAACCACTGCGCCAACCGTGTGCAATGGTGCAGTATGGACGCTCAGGGCACACCAAGTGGGCCATGTTTCGGACAGGAGCACCGCACTCTCATTCGATGGACAACAACCGGTCGATTCTGTAATCAATATGAAATGACTGCTCACTTCCTTCATTCGCCCAAGCCTTTTCTTCGAAATGTTTACAGAATAGCACTGCTGAAGTGCTGACCCATTCGATGTCAAAAGAACACCATTATGCTAGCCTAGATATATGCTTCAATTTTAGTTGTATGATCTATCTTAAACAGATTATTCCGCTTACAATGAGCAGTTATGGAAATCGATAAGCATTGTGCGTCGAGTGATGCGTCAATTGACATCGTAGCGAGTCATAACTCGTAAATATCGCCTCGCCTTCTCGTTACTTTTACGAGCAGTTTTGTCTGATCATGCTTGTAATAGAACACGTAGATGCGGATAGGCGAGACTCAGATATTGATAAGTCTGTATGCTGGAACTCGATTTGCAAAGACGTTGATCAGGGACTGTCTAAAATAATTATTGGCAAGCTAACGTCTGATATTTTTTTTTTTTAATTTACCCCGTAGGGAAGGCTATAGTCTTTCAACCATATTGCCTAGTCTTACGTCCAATAACATCTGATCATTATCTTACCAGAGAGCCAATTCTACAAATTTTTAATCAACTTTCGTATTCGTTGTCAATCGCAAACTGTCAAAAAGCCTTAATTTTCATACATTTTTGACAGTTTGCGATTGAGATGCGATGCAGCGATGGTGAAAATTAGTAGAATTGGCTGTCTAATTAAAAGCGATGATTTGGTCGACAATGGATCAACATCGTCCAGAAGCAACTCTTTCACTCTTGACTAAAGCCCCTTAGGGTTTAGCTATAACGAAACACTGCAGACTCCGTCAGGGAATTCCACTCTTAGCTGTGTGGGTAGGATGTCAACCTTATACATTTAATTGTTTTCTTCAGCAAAATTTTTCTCGGCCTTTTGTAAAATTACAGTAAAAACCATTCCAGCACCAAAGGACTTTTGTGCAAGTGTTCCAGATACATCCGTTGTATTTGAGCGCAGTGCAAACGTCTCGTCTCTATTACAGTACAATACGTAAATTTTTATGGTTACGTACAGACGTCAGCACATCAAGCTACAAAAATCTGTCAAATTTGTTCAGTGGATTTTCAACTTTATAACTCCAAATTTAAGGTTCAAGGTTGATTGGGAAAATTTGATAGATCTTGATGTGCTGGCGACTGTAGCCAAAGAGTAAGAAGTCTCCGCTGTCCGTCCGTACGTCCGTCTGTCTATCTGTCAACGGGTTGTATCTCAAGAACCGTAACAGGTATAGTAGAATTTGTCACAGAATGTGTAATCACTGCATATTATAAAACAAAGTCCTCCGCCGCGTCTGTCTGTAAGTATATCCGTGATAAACTCAAAAACTCTTGCACTGATTTTCATGCTATTTTCACCAATGGATAGAGTGGTTCTCGAGGAGGGTTTCAGTATGTAATTTGTCAAGCTAGAAAGCCGCAAGCATCAGCTAGTAAATAATAAAAAATAAAAAAGTTTCTTGTAAATTGGCCCCCCCCCATACAAGAAACTTGTTTTTTTTTTTCGGTTCGGACCCTTCGTGAGAGTCCGACTCGCACTTCGCTGGCTTTCATCTCTTTTTATGTCAAATACTGGAGATCAAATCCCCCCAAGAGTAAAGAATGACCAATAAAATCGTGATGTGTGGCTAATCTATGATTGGCCGACGACCTTTTCATTCATGTCAATCCCGAGTCATTATATCCTGATATCATCAGCATCATTTTCGCCATTTCTATCAAGGTGAATACGTCACAAAAATGTTACGTTGGCCGTATAAGCGCGGTATTAACTGCCACCATTGTGTTCAAGGGGCATTAAAAGTAAGTCTTATGCCGCCTCCAGTCTATAAATATTCTCGAAGCCTAAGCTCCTCTCTGATCGCTAAAGTCATCGATAAACCTCTTTTTGCGGCCGTCGTTTACACGAGTATGCGGTACGCTGAGACTCGATATTATTAGTGAGAAGTAATTGGATCAACCTTGGAGCGACAGTAACCCTTACCGCGAGGGATGTCGCGCCATTTGTAATTTGATTGCATTGCAACGCGTGTCGGTGGCAGAACGCGGCCGTTCCATTGCCGCCGTTTGGTTATTCAAAAACTCGTTCCGTTTTGGCGCGAAATGTGAATTTGTGACATTTTTTTATTTGTGGTGTAAACTTTAGTATGTTTGGAAGCAAAATAGATTGTCAGAGATGGACGTCGACGCGGAATTCACGGTAATTTTTAATTTAAATTGTTTATAAAATAGGACAGACTTGAATAAATGTGAGAATTGTTTAGCGAATAAACCTGAGCTGTGGGGAAGGGATATCCGAAGTTTTGCATTTGTTCGGAATCGGTTCGGATACCGTTGCGTACGAATGTTGTTTTAAAACATCCGTTGTGATTGTCGCTTATTGGAAGTGGTAGATTTGAATGTTAAAAGATTTTAGTAGTACACATTTTTGTTTTGAAGGCAGCGGCTGTGTAACAAGTATAAATCTTAATAATCTAAGGCCTATTTTCCTACAAATAAAAAACCTTTTTTACGTCGGTGTTTTTGGTTTTGTATCTTCGTTTTTTAACTCCGTCTTCTCAAATGAAGGTTATTTTATACTTTGTAGAGTTTTTTTGGAAGTCGGTAATATTTTTTTGTAAAAAGTTTTTTATTTTTCACTTTTTAGTGGTGATTTTAGTCTACACAGAAATTGAAATAAGCCAAAATGCTCATAAAATCAAAACTACTGAGCGAAACTGATTTTTTTTTTTTTACGGGACCAAATGGCAAGTATCGAACTAAAAACGAATCACACAAATCGGATCAGAAACCTCGGAGTTATTGGTGTACATGTACAACATACCTACATAAAAATAAAATAAAATAAAAATACTAACCGAATCGAGAACCTCCTCGTTTTTTGGAAGTCGGTTAAAAAGTCAAGTTCATTTATTTGCAGTGAATTAAAAAATGGTGATTCAACAATTTCAACAGTTTGAAGTAAAAATATATGCCTCTATGTTGGCCTATGTATATTTTTAAACTATTCGTTTTGGTTTCAAAATAAAAAAATATACTTGGGCTGGTATAATGTAGTAAGTAACTAAATACATTTACTATCTATCTATAATATAAAAATGAATCGCTGAATGTGTTGCTATGCGCAAATCTCGAGAACAGTTGAAGCGATTTCGATAATTATTTTTTTGTTGTGTTTGTTATTGTCAGGAGAAGGTTTCTTATGAAAGAAAAAATAAGAAAGGGTAGCCAGTTGCCGGGAGCGAAGCCGCGGGAGACAGCCAATGACGTATTATATATAGACACGTCATAAACCAACATCGCGGCGCTTAAAAACGGCGAAAATACTAAGTAGATAAATATAGCTACTAATACGCATGAAGAAAGGGAAAGAAAATATGTCACCGTACGACGGGATGCCTGTTGCTAGAGGGAGATAAATATACATCTTCAGTTACGTTACAGGATAAGTAATAGTCAAATTGACATCAAAACCAACGTAGTGTCGCGCGACAGGTTGGTGCGTAACTAAGCGCAATGTGGCCAATTGGCTTCATTTTATGTGGTCATTTTAGAGTGCGGACAACGTATCTATAGTTTTATATATCATTGGAGACAGCTAGTTTTTTTATAAAATAAATAACAAAATGAATGTGCTGCTACCAGAGGTCGCAGAGATGGATTAATTAGATTGTTTTACCTAATGGAAAAGGACGCATGGTCGAGTTCAAAATCGCTAATATAGTTTGGTTACTCTTATTTACTATGCCACGTGCATAGAAAAATGTTAATAAATAAAAATCAGTTGCTACATGTATGATTGTAAGTATAGTTTCATCACATAGACCGTTCTGAATAAGTTTTTTGTTATGAAACATTGGCGCGCTTTTTTTTCTGGATGCGAAATCGTCAAATGACTCCTCCCGGTACCTACGGGTGGAGCAGAAGTCACTATCAGAATCTAACTGACTAAAACATCCGTGTTCCTCCTAATGCCCTTTGCATTCCAGGGTCGCGGTGACACTTTCGAACAAATTCCGCAACGCCCAACACAATACCCTAGCGGTCATTTGGTGTGATAAGTTTGATCCGTTACACGTGAAGAGTTAACGGACAGACACATAGATGGACAAACAGACAAAGATTTTTACAGTTATTATATTCGTATCTATGAATGGATGTCACCGTATAATTGCAGACGCCGTAAGATTGTAAAATATCGCGTGAAATTGCAAACTCAATTTTCTCCATAAAGAACGGATACTTACATAGGTACTTATATTGGAAAGTGCTGAATTTTGATAGGATTTATTTATTGTAGTCAAAATTATTTGTTCATAATATATCGAGAAATTATAACCAAATAAAGATAGATTTATTACAATATTACGATGTTTGCAATTTTCCGGTGACATAAATATGTAGTACCTACCTATAGCTTTGAGCGATTATGTATAGCTTCTTATGAGTGTTTTTTTTTCCAAATCGGATCAATAGTTTGGTGCTTCTAGATTTATTAAAATCTTACGAAGTTTGCAATTTTCCGGTGACTGATATAGATTAGCCGAAATAAGATGTATCAGATTCCAAAGCCTATAAATACATGTTTAGACATAACATACTTAATCCGATATATCAGATTCCACCTACTGTGTATTTAATTAAGGTGATTATTAATTAACTGGTATCGAATTGAACATGGTAAGCAATTGTATATCAATGGAATGTCATCTGAAACGCCCACTGCTTCCTTTGCATTAATTCTAAGGTAATAGATGTTGTATCTGGTCACTGGAAAATTGCAAACGTTAAATGCAAATATTTTTTTCTTAATTAGCCACGAACTTACTGAAAACTATTGAATTTGGGTGGGATTTATTGTAACTGTCACTGGAAAATGGCGGACTCCGTAAGATTGTACTATAACTTGATTAGATTAACTTTCTCGAAATACTTACTACGAAAAATCGTTTTGTATATAATGTATCCCATCCAAATACAATAGTTTCCAATACATCCGTGACTTATTTAGAAAAAATTGTTTACAATTTCACGCGATATTTTACAATCTTACGGCGTCTGCCATTTTCCGATGAAATATACAAAAAAAAATCACAATATTAAGCGAGACATCATAATCTTATAAAGATAACGTCGTAGAATTATAAAATATCGCGTGAAATTGTAAAATATTTTTTCTTAACTAGCGACGGACATATTGGAAACTATTGAATTTCGGTGGGATTTATTGTGTACAAAACGATTTTTTCCAAAATATATCGAGAAATCTCTCATAAAGATTTATTACTTACTTACAATCTTACGAAGTCTGCAATTTTCCGGTGACATAAATAAATAAAACCTATAACTAAGAGCGGTTATACGGTAATACGGAATAGCTTCACGAGTGTTTTTTTTCCAAATCGGATCAATACTTTAGTACTTACTTCTTCCAGAGATTACCTCTTATAAATCGACGACTTTACCTAGTATAGTTGTAGACAAACGTCCACTGCGAATTACGTACTCAGTGTTTAATACAAACTGCCTGACGCCAAAGCCTAATTACATTCCGGCAAACAGAACGGTAATGTACCCAAAACACACAAATGTAATTAGTGATACCACCCCAAATGTTCATTACTGGGCTAATATTTAGGCAATTGAGCAATGTTGCTCGAATTATGTCCCTGACGGGCTGTAGTGCCATCTGTTTGTAATCAATCATTTGTATTGTTATACATTGACACACAGTTATATACATGTATTGACTTTAGATGGTGGTGATGGAGGAGCTCGTAGCTACTTATATAATAAAAAGCCGCACAGGTCGATCTTCAAGGTTAAGCAAACGCTTGCCAAGGTTGGTCTTTGGATGGGTGACCATCTTAACATACCGAGTTTAGCATAGCAAAGCACGTTAAGCCGTTGGTCCCGGCTTTTATTTGTAGATCTTTGGCAGTCGTGACGGATAGTCAGAAGCCAGTTAATCTGACACCAGTCTTACCAAGGAGTACCTACCGTGTTACCCGGTTAATAGGTTGTGGAGGTCTGGTAGGCAGCCGCTCCGCGTAAAATACTGGTACTATGCTAAATCCGGTTTGACTGGAAGCCAATCCCAATATAGTTGGGAAAAAGCTAGGCAGATGACAGTTCTGCAGTTCTTAAAAATATTTTGGTACAACGTCAGTTTACAAGTCTCTGAGGCAAAATATTATTCTTGCTAATCATTCTCCAATTTCCGTCCGCAGGGCAGCAGAATGCGGGCAGTCAGTGCGGTCGTTCGGCGGCAGCGAGGCGGGCGGCGCGGGCGCAGTGTTCGACGAGCGCATGCGCGTGGCTGATGATGACGAGACCGACTTTGTGCTGCCGCACTTCCAGAGAGTCGCCATCAGTGGGGAGGACACTTCTGGGGTAAGTCTGGGTGAAATATTGATAAGACTAGCTGTACCCCGAGGCTTCGCTCTAGTGTTATGTAATTCCATCTTAATATTATTAACTGACAGCTCACTTCCAGTTTACTTGACCTTTGTTTATATGGTGAGATTTTGACATAATCTCACCACTTATATACATGGGCTAATATTGCGTAAAGCTCAGAAAACGCTGTTGTTTCCTAGATCTTATTCAAGCCAAATTAATTCTACTGCTGGGAAACAACCAAATTCTCTTTGGAAATAACTAACTGGCTCTTCAAAACCGCCACAACGACTTGATCAAAGGTAGTCTTCTTACAGATCTCCTTGAGAAGCTAAAAATACATGTATTTCAGGTTTTTTTCATTTATGGTACAGGAGCACCATATTCACTATATTCCGAAAAACACTGAAAAAGCCACACACGCGTTCTAGGGCAGTATATAAATAATCAAAGATCGATACTCTATTGTATACCAATGCGACTCTTCGTCTATAAAGTTCTCATTCTTCCCAGGTCCCTCTAGAGGATCTCCAGCAGGCGTCCTCGTACCTGGTGCAGGCGCTGGAGCTGCGCAAGCGCTACATGGAGATGTCCCAGCAGAGCTACGCCACCATCACGGCGCGCTTCGTGCGTAGTACTGACGCCAACGCCCCAGCTTACGTGCCCAGCGTGCACGTGCAAAAGCATATTGCGGGTAAATAGTGACAACTATTTGCGGAATCTGTTCGAAAAAGTCACCGTGGTCTTGAATGCGGTGGGCATTAGATAAGGAACACGGATGGGTTTTTAGTCAGTAAGAGTCTGACACTCTCTTCTGCTCCGCCCTGAGAGAGAGGAGTCATTTGATGATTTCCCATCTAAATAAAAGAGTACGTCACGATCTGAGAGTACTCCTCATCGCGTTGTATTCCTCATTGCTGAGGGTCGTGAATCTCCCAGTGACTGGTCAATTTCTGCTTTATAATACTTTCTGCTCTCTATCTGCGCTTGGCATCTTGGGAAAATCATGCAGCTTGATGTTGATCGGAATAGAAGTAAAGTAATCCCTGAAATGGAAAATTATCACAGCATCTTCAGCATCATCTTCCCTTGAGTTTTCTTGCTTCTTCTTCAGCATAGGCTTATCCTGTTTTTCTTTTGTGATCGGCGCACTGTAAGTAATGAGTGGATACTATGCAACACCAAAAATATCATCTTTAACACGCTATCCATTTATGGTTACAAAGACACAAAAACCACACTCACTGTTCACAGTATCACTTACTTGTGGAACAGTCACAAGTCGTATAACTAGGTTAAGATGATATACGCTTTTGGTGTAGATTGACATTGATTTCATAGAATCGTATTCTTAGGAAGATCTATTAAACCAAATATTACAGATGTGATGCTTGATAATTGGCAGCTAGATGGAGCAATTTTCCAGTTAATGCTTGATTGCAGAGATATTGAGGAGCTCGTAGCTGAATAATAACAGCCGCACAGGTCGATCTACAAGGTTAAGCAACGCTTGCCGAGGTTGGTCTGTGGATGGGTGACCATCTTAACATACCGAGTTTCCTCCGTGCCTCGGAAAGCACGTTAAGCCGTTGGTCCCGGCTGTCATTTGGAGATCTTTGGCAGTCGTTACGGATAGTCAGAAGCCAGAAAATCTGACAACAGTCTTGCCAAGGGGAACCGTGTTACCCATTTAATGGGTTGTGGAGGTCTGGTAGGCAGCCGCTCCTCGCAAAATACTGGTTTTCAGCTAAATCCGGTTTGACTGGAAGCCGACCCCAATTTAGTTAGGAAAAGGCTAGGCAGATGGATCGCTTGATTGCAGAGATTTAAGTTTACTTTCAAATCTTTCGTTAGCATGAAGTTTAACCTCCCCCACTTGTCTCCAGACCACATCGTGCACCCTCCATTCAGGGCGGGCAAGGACCCGTGGGAGTGCCACAACCCGGAGCCCAAGGACTACATCATCCGGCCAGACAGAGGCGTCTTCAACCTGTACAAGCGCGGCGAGGATGGCAAGGAGACCAGGCTGCCCTACGAGTACATCACCATGCAGCAGTTCATGCAGGATAAGAACACCATGTGCAACATGATGTCGGATGGGCCACTGTGAGTCACACACACACAACACACACTAAGTACAACAAAACACACACTAATTAAACAGCGTTGAGCAATTTTCTTGGGATGGGTATAAAATGTTAAACACGCGTCTGGACACGTGACCTGATCGAAAATTCGTAAAACGGATGATTCAAAAGTGCACAACGTTAATGTTCAAGTTTTCACTTCTGCCGGCACTCCCGGAGTGCAAACTGTTGTTTTTTTTTCCTGAAAAACTCATGTCCTATTGTTTTTTAATCAGGAATTTCAGAAGCTACCACATAACGTTAAGGAGGTAACAGAATCTTTGTCCCTCTTTTCTCCTTCATTCAAGTGAAGACTATGCTGATTACTTGGCATCTGAATTTATTTGCCAGATCTTCTATAACAATAAGTTGTCCTCGAATATTTGAGGCAAAAGACACTGAGACTCCTTTACTTCTTTGCTGTTTTTAGTACTCTATGTGACACCAAGCTCCAGGGTTGCGAAATTTGTTCAAAAGAGTCATCGCGGCCCTGGAACGCGAATGGCATTAGGAGGAACACGGATGGGTTTTAGTCAGAAAGAGCAGTGACACTCACATTTGCTTCACCCAGGGCGGGAGGAGTCATTTGATGATTTCTCATCCTTATAAAAAAAAGGTGACACCATGCTTTTGAATGTGGCTTTTCTTCATGTGGTCTCTTTCTGTTGTGGCTTGTCCGACAGTGTAGTCAAGATCAATTTAACATATTGGTCGTCACCAAGTCTAGAAGAGCTCGTGGCTAAATAAAAACAGCCGCACGGGTCAATCTTCAAGGTTAAGCGACGCTTGCCAAGGTTGGTCTTTTGGATGGGTGACCATCTTAACATACCGAGTTTCCTCCGTGCCTCGAAAAGCACGTTAAGCCGTTGGTCCCGGCTATCATTTGTAGATCTTTGGCAGTCGTTACGGATAGTCAGAAGCTAGTAAAATCTGACTCCAGTCTTGCTATGAAGTACCGTGTTACACAGTCAATGGGTTTTGGAGTTCTGGTAGGCAGACGCTCCACCTAAAATACTGGTATTCAGCTGACTCCGGTTTGAATGAAACCCGACCCCAAAAAATGTAGTTGGGAAAAGGCTAGGCAGATGATGGTCGTCACCAAGTCTTTCTAAGATTATTCTTCTTATTGTCAGTAGCAGCGTGTCTATTACTGTTGCCTATTGTTGTAACCCTGGCGTTGTTCCAGCAAATCGTTCTGCTACCGGCGCCTGTCGTACCTGTCGTCCAAGTTCCAGCTGCACGTACTGCTCAACGAGCTGCGCGAGCTCGCCTCGCAGAAGGCCGTGCCGCACCGCGACTTCTATAACATCAGGTTAGTTACAATTATCTAACTAATAGCGTTTGACTTCAGCTTCGTACTCGTCAAAAAAGCAGTCTATATCTGACTCCAGCACCTGTAGCCAAAACTACTTTCTTTTAGCGTTATCGACTGTTAAAAGCTGTCATTTTGTTTCAAAAAGTCACGTGATCATCTAATGTCAGTTTCATAAATTTTCAAGCGTTCTACTTTCGATAACGCTATTAAAATCCAACTTTGGCTAAGGGGGCAGGACCCTTAATATGAACACTTAAAGCCATCATGATTCTGAGATAAGGATTCTTCTATACGTCTTGTATAGCTCTGTCTTTCTCACATTCTAGAACTATGATGGCTTTCGGTCCTCATAGTAGATACTCAGGGTCCCATCTAACTCTGTATCAAAATTCATCAAAATTGTTTCTGCGGTTTAGGTATGAAAGTGGACCATCTACAATATTGGTTATGATTTTGTCATCATCTTCATTAATCAACTGAAAGACCTACTGCTAGATATAGCTAGGCCTTCCCGTTTCATGACATCGATCAGCAGTGCGTTTCTGTAAACATGTCGAAGTGAACACTTAGGCGAAGTGAAAGACAAGTGAGCTGTCAAACTATACAAACAAGATGGCATGACAGCTCGCTTGTCGTTCACTCCACCTACCTAAGTGTACACGGTGAGATGTCAATCAAGAATAGATCGGCAGTCTTGTAGGCTAGTCTTCCAGTGGCCTTCACCAGGTCATCAGCTTCCCTTGTTTGGAAACTAACCACGTTGTGAATTCCACCATTAGTGGATTGTGGTACTTGCTTTACCGTCCATATGAAGCAAACACATCAATGTCTCATTTTGATGATACTCTGCAGGGTGTGGTTCTATTAATACTTGATTTTATTTGCCCTTTAGGAAAGTGGACACTCACATCCACGCGGCGTCGTGCATGAATCAAAAGCATCTGCTGCGCTTCATCAAGAAGACCTTGAAGAACCATGCTGACGAGGTTTGTAGTGCATTAAATTTTTCAGAGCTGAGTTTCACTGCCATAGTTTAACTACTCATAATATTTATCAGATACTATTGTATCTCGGAGGTTATTTGGAACACGAGAGACGTTACTTTTAAATAAATTAATGATTTTGATCATCTTTAATCTGTCCCATTGATAAATTTTTAATTATCTCTAAATAGCTGAAACTTCCTCTTTATCTCTATGGTCTCTAGTTCAAGTTTGTATGAAGTTGCAAATTATTATATACGTGTTTTTTGCTTAGGTGGTGACCCTGCACAAGGGCACTCCGATGACCCTGAAGTCAGTGTTCCAGTCTATGAACCTCAGCACCTACGACCTGACCGTCGACATGCTCGATGTGCACGCGGTAAGTGCTAAGACGATGCTCATATGAAAAGCAAGCGACTATAGACCTTATTTCATTGATTGCAAAGAAGACGGTGTCTCAAAACGTTATGCTTCTCGTATCGTACTTACGATAGTAAATCGATCTCAGGTAGTAGGCCAATTCTTGCAACTAATTCATTTGAAAGTTTCAACAATAGATCTTTAAAAATAAATGGTTGTTGCTTATAGGGAGAATGTTGGTGTTCGTGTCTATCAGGCAAAATATTTCTTCTATTACACTTAGTTTGATTTACACTTTTGCACGTGAACTTTCGCCGTCATTACCAAACATAATAAAGACTATGGTAGACTCTTACTATCTTTGTATATTTTGACGTATTTCTTGGTAAATCAGGACCGCAACACGTTCCACCGTTTCGACAAGTTCAACGCGAAGTACAACCCCATCGGCGAGAGCAGGCTGCGCGAGGTCTTCCTCAAGACTGACAACCACATGAACGGGAAGTACTTCGCCAGGATCATCAAGGTATGGACAGCCTCCACTTATAAGACATCTTGTTGTTAAATGCTTTGTGATGTGATATCTATCATCCGTAACATCATTACAATCAGCTGTAGTCAGATATCCGTATTACATTAACAGCACATGTGTGAGTACTGTGTACCTTTAACTTAAACTTTAACTATCAGTTATGGTATGTTTTTGACTTGAAAGTACCCTGGCGGTCGGGAGTGTCATGCTCACTCAAAAGTCTAGCTGATGGTGGCGTATGCGTTTGATCATTTGGCTCCCTTAAAAATGTTCGTGAACGGGCGCCGTCAGTCGGGACTGGTCATTTCTCAGCTGCCATGGTTGATTTTAATTATTTCTTTGAATTGTTCCTCTTTTATTCCGGACACTTTTATCCTGCTCGCAGTGGCGAAGGGTCCATACAACTCGATTCCTATCGGCTTCCCTTTCGAAATATGGCAAATACTAGTATCAAATTATATTGTTTTCAATCATCATTTAAACAAATAACTATTTACGAAGTTACATTGCAGGTATAAAATTTGCTTATAAAAGTAACAATCAAAGAAATAAAATCAGAGCCTAGAATAAGCCGGCCGCTCGAACAGGAATTCAGTACATTTAATTCATAGTCTCTTGTAGCGATCGTGACCTTGAGGCCACAATATAACACTGCTAGATTTAGGCAGTTAGCAAGCCGTTAATCATCGAGTTACGATCAGGACAGAGATAGGAAATGTGTACGCCAGAACGAGATGGAATGATACTGAAGTTGTAAATCGAATTTGTTCGGATAGTAATATTTGAATGACAGTCATGACAGATCCACAACAGATTTTTTTCGCGCGAATTTAAGTGTCATGTTTATTGATATCATTGTTCATTTTCATTTGATTTGATATATTCGTTTCATAATTTAGAATCTTATAGCATTATTCGTGTATTATTGTTGAAATTGAGTTATTTGTGTAAACTAGTGATAGTTTTGCGTAGTGAAAACATGGTTAGTGGCGTTGTATTGTTTGGTGATCGGATATTTAAATAGGTATTTAGGTAAGTAAGGAGTAAGATACTTTTTTTAGTTTATAGTTTTATTAGAAAGAAGTTATTTATGTAATGATTTTGTTGTTATTAAGTAAGTTCGATAGCATGGCGGCATTAGTGAACGTAGAATGCTGTCTGACAGATTATTTGTTGACTGAGGAAACATCCTTTTCAAAGTTGAGTTTTGGAAATAAAAAAAACATGTAATTCAGATAGGCCGTGCTCGCCCTGACATGATTATAAATTATAAACGACGCGATGGTTTTTTCAAACATTTTAACAGTTGTTTGTACGACAAATACCCGTGGCTTACGGGAAGTTATAATTAAATTATCCGAAGTTGTTTATCTTTGCATGATTTCGGAAATCGTAGGATAGAAACATTTTTTGCTAATACGTGTGAAGTTCATAATAGAAAAGTAGATCGGAATAGAAGTTTAATGAAACGGTTCAACGACACAGTAATTTTGCTAGGTAAACAAGAATTATTAGCTTTTCGCGGCCACCACGTAAATCCGATAACCGCGGTAACTATATCGAAACGTTGTTATATTTAAGCAAGTATAATACTGTAATCAATTCGCATTTGGAACAATGTTCCTCAACACAATCCCACATTCTCTGGCCTTTCGAGTGATAGGTATACAAAATGATTTAATACAAAGTATTGCATTCGTTTTACGCGACCAAATTAAATTTGAAATAAATAAAGCTCAGTTTGTATCGGTCATGAATAGTCATGATTGACGAAACAGGGCCACAGCTAGAATTTACGCATCACACTTGAGCAAGGTAAGCATTTTTTGGTCCGGCTTCCCTTTTAAGAAAATTCACCCTTCGCCACTGCCTGCTCGTCTTTTACATCGTTCTCACATGTAGGTATGTATAATTTCAACCCGATGTAAATAAATCTTTGTAAATTTGTTTTTTTTAGAGAGTGTTCGTGGAGTTTCTTGCACGTTCTTCTCCATAGAGATCTACGCTTTGGAACGTGCAAATAGCTTCAACTTTTTTGGACACCGACCTTGACAATTCAAAAGTGCCTGTAAATGGTTTAATTGAAATAAATGTTTGAATTTTGTTTTTTTTTTTAATTTGGCGTAATCTGTTTCTAATTCCTGTCAACAGTCATGTCTCAATTCTATTGCAGCCATGAATTATGGATATTATTAGTATCTTATTACATAATTATATCATGGGCAGGGCATAATTATTCATTTACAGGGCAAGATTTTATAAGCATTTTTGCCAACAACGCTCTCTCAATCAATCTAAGGTGTGTCAAATTCGATAAATATCGGCTTTATTCCATATTAATACCACAAAGGGAGTCTTTAAGTAGAATTACAGCTTTACTGATGATGGTAATGGCAACCCTTCGGGTTTGGAATAGGCGTTGATGGATGTTTTTCATGTTATATTTTTGTCCCAGGAAGTAGCATCAGACCTGGAAGAAAGCAAGTACCAGAACGCGGAGCTGCGTCTGTCCATCTACGGCAAGAGCCCCAGCGAGTGGGCCAAGCTCAGCGCGTGGGCCGTGCAGTACAATGTGTACTCTGACAACGTGCGCTGGCTCATACAGATCCCAAGGCTATAGTAAGTCACGTACTTTTCTTTCGTTTGGCACAATTAACATAATTCGCCATAACTTTTTCTGATTGATTGCGTTGTGGGATCCAAGACAGTTGAACAGTTTCGCCGGGACTGCGGGTTTCTCTAGCTCGGCGTTTTTCTGACTTTCAGCAGTGCTATTCTGTAACAACATTTTCGTGTCTCGACAGCGGAATCCGAGGTGAGTTTCAAAGTCGTATAAATATAAGACCTTATGGTGTGTGAAATAAAGTTCACTTTGTAAGCTTAGTCACTCAGGTGAAGTCGATATCGAAATGGTTATTTACAGAATAGACTAGCTGGAGTTGCAGTGGTTATGAATGAATGGCGGGCTTGTCCCAAAAAAAAAAAAAAAAATTCTCTTGTCTTTGTGTTATTCTGCCTGAAGCGGCAAGAAAAAATATCGTAGAAAATCTAGATCGCAACAAAAAGTACTGCAACGCCATCTATCCAACCAGCAGCGAACTATTAACGAAATCCTGTATCGCGGTATCCGAGTTTACCATACGATTTCAAAATATACAACAGTCCGAATATCAACTATCGGGAAGTTGCCCACCTGACACAGCCGGAGGAGGATCCTCCCTTTTCAACATAGGTGTGCTTCACTAGTGTGGACTTCACTCTCTGTTCCGCATACCTCTAAATTCCAAAACAAAATTATATTTTTAGCTGGACAGACTATGACTCTGTCGTCATTAAGAGAATATTCTTTAAAGGGCTTATTGACTTTTGCTATTTGGGCTTCACTCTCTGTTCCGCTCACCTCTAAATTTTCAAACAAAATATTATTGTTAGCTGGACAAAATATGACTCTGTCGTCATCAAGAGAATATTCTTTGTAGGGCTTATTGACTTTTGCTATTTGGGCTTCACTCTCTTTTCCTATCACCTTTGAATGCCCAAAGAAATTTATAATTTTTAGCTGGACAGACTACGACTCTGTCGTCATCAGGAGAATATTCTTTGTAGGGTTTATTGACTTTTACTATTTGAGCTTCACTCTTGGCTATCTCTAGAGTTTATGTTCTTCTTAAATCCAAATCTATCTCCATGTAAAACTCCTCAATTCTTACAGATATTCTTGTGACAATTCTAACAAAGTGTTCTCTTACAGCGACATCTTCAAGTCGAACAAGATCATGAACAACTTCCAGGAGTTCCTGAGCAACATCTTCCTGCCGCTGTTCGAGGTTACACGCGACCCCAAGACCAACGATGAACTGCACAAGTTTCTTACTGTAAGTAGAACATTTTCTTTATCTAAAACAACAAAAGATGTAACTGTAAGTTTGGTTCTCCTTAAAACTTTTGTTGATGCACGATTAATTAATTAAGTAAATTTAATTTACTTCGGACAACAACATAGTCCATTGTTTTATTAAGATATGAAATGGCTAATGTTAGTAGTACAAACAAGAATAAAAACAAAACAACGGGTTGCAATCTGAGAGTGCCGGCAGAAGTGAAAACTTGAACATTAACGTTGTGCATTTTTGAATCATCCGTCTTACGGATTTTCGATCAGGTCACGTGTCCTGACGCGAGTTTAACATTTTATACTCATCCCAAGAACGCTCAACGCCGCTAAAGAAGTTTTCACTTCAATAAAACAACAAAGTACGTGTGTGATTAGTGTCGTCATGTGCTCCTTGCTTTTAATCTAGTTACTAGCTGACCCGTGCAACGTCGTCTGCGTAACATTTTTCATTACTGCTCCGCTTCTATTGATTTTAGCGTGTAGCCTTCCTCGATAAATGGGCTATCTAACACTGAAAGCATTTGTCAAATGGACCAGTAGTTCCTGAGATTAGCGCGTTCAACCAAACAAACAAACTCTTCTGCTATAATATTAGTATAGATAGTATAGATTATTAAAGGATGTCTTACGAACGTTGACATAAGGTGATGCTATTGCAATCTGCTTTAAGGCTGATAACAGTTAGGGAGACAGACTTGCTTTTGGGAATTCTCGAGTTGCCACCTATGAATTATTCTTAATTGGGATAGATATTAATATAGGGCTATTTAGACGAACGGGACCGGTGGACGTCTTTCGGCTGATATGATGATATTGGGCTTGGAATATTTTAGCTTGAGTCTTTATTCTGTATCAACGACAGTATATCCAACGTGCCAACGATTCTATCAACATCTCACCGTTATCACTTAGGTGGAGTGAACGACAAGTGAGCTGTCATGCCATCTTGTTTGCATGGTTTGACAGCTCACTTGTCGTTCACTTCACCTAAGTTTTCACTACGACATGTTTACAGAATCGCACTACTGTTATCATTCCTGTCCTAACTGCCTTCTTTGATATCGTAGCACGTGGTCGGCTTCGACAGCGTGGACGACGAGTCGAAGCCGGAGAACCCGATGCTGGACCCGGACGCCAAGAGTCCCGAGGAGTATGATGATGAGGAGAACCCGCCCTACGCCTACTACCTCTACTATATGTACGCCAACATGACCGTGCTCAACCACTTCAGGAAGTAAGTCATTCAATATTAATAACTAGCTGGCCCCCACGGTAACTTTCTTGTTTTTTTTTTCTTAAGAACTTTTTCCTGACAGTAACAAACACAACAAAAAAAGAATTAGCGAAATCGGTCTAGCCGTTTACGCGTGATGCGGTGACTAAGGGAAATAGGGATTCATATTTAAATAACAATTTATATATATATATAAATATCGTATCGTGGATAGATGGCGCCATGGTGCAACAGGCAGCGCCATCTAACAATTATTTTGTGAACTAACGTTACAGTTAGAAGGGATGCAGCGAGGACTGGAGAAGGAATCGAGAGTTGCGACAGTCAACCTCGGCCAACTATTCCATACCAAGATATAATATATTAATTTAAATTAAATTATCCTTCGTTCGAGTACCCGCGACAATGCCCACATCTACGTAAAATTATGTCGGATCGTGAAAAAGACCTGATTTTTTTTTTTTTAATTATTGCTAACTCTTTTGTTCGTGTACCCAGGGAACAAGGATTGAACACGTTCGTGCTTCGTCCTCATTGCGGTGAAGCGGGCCCCGTGCAGCATCTCGTCTGCGGATTCTTGCTCGCTGAGAATATATCGCACGGACTGCTCCTGAGGAAGGTAAGCATATCGAGATATATGGAATTGTGTACAAAGTCTCGCAAACCTCCATTGAAAAGGGAGGATCCTCCGACCAGAAAGGTGTTAGGTCTGGTGGGCAACTGCTCGATGGTTGTTTATGCGGAGAACTTTGATACCGCGATGTAGGATTGGTATGTGCGATGTCAGGTCTTGTATGTGGTGGCAGATCTGCCGCAAGCAGATGCTCTTCATCATTCACAGCTGTTTCACCTCGATGCTGAGAACCATTCGCAGTCTTAGTACAAATTTAGTAAAATTCTCCAAATTATCTGCACCCAGAGAATCAGAAGTATCATTAGCATCGTGACTGCAATTACTGATATGTGCTTTCTAGCTCCAAAATTCTCCAATCTCCAAAATTTAAATATGCAGTGCCAGTGTACACGATCATATTTTAATTTTAAACAAAAAAATCTTAAATTGCAAAACAGCGGGTCTACTACGGCCACTTTTGTAGAATCAGCCAGCGTATTAAGTTAACCATATTGAGAAATTTTCCCAATTAACTTTGAACCTAATGCTTTAGCGAAAAAGATGCAAATGAAATTTCCTTTAAAGTGTCTTTTCAGACCCGCAGTTCTATATTATTAGTTTATTTTAAAACAGTCAACAACAATTTACGTCTTCAAAAAACTAAAACAGTTTCTCCCCCACAGGTGCCAGTCCTGCAGTACCTGTACTACCTGGCCCAGATCTCCATCGCCATGTCCCCGCTGAGCAACAACTCGCTGTTCCTCAACTACCACCGGAACCCTCTGCCCGAGTTCCTCGCGCGCGGACTCTGCATCACTCTCAGCACTGACGACCCGCTGCAGTTCCACTTCACCAAGGTAACGATATCCTGCGGATATTGTGGAACAACAACTCGCTGTTCCTCAACTACCACCGGAACCCTCTGCCCGAGTTCCTCGCGCGCGGACTCTGCATCACTCTCAGCACTGACGACCCGCTGCAGTTCCACTTCACCAAGGTAACGATATCCTGCGGATATTGTGGAACAACAACTCGCTGTTCCTCAACTACCACCGGAACCCTCTGCCCGAGTTCCTCGCGCGCGGACTCTGCATCACTCTCAGCACTGACGACCCGCTGCAGTTCCACTTCACCAAGGTAACGATATCCTGGGGATATTGTGGAACAACAACTCGCTGTTCCTCAACTACCACCGGAACCCTCTGCCCGAGTTCCTCGCGCGCGGACTCTGCATCACTCTCAGCACTGACGACCCGCTGCAGTTCCACTTCACCAAGGTAACGATATCCTGCGGATATTGTGGAACAACAACTCGCTGTTCCTCAACTACCACCGGAACCCTCTGCCCGAGTTCCTCGCGCGCGGACTCTGCATCACTCTCAGCACTGACGACCCGCTGCAGTTCCACTTCACCAAGGTAACGATATCCTGGGGATATTGTGGAACACTGGTCGTTTTCTGAATGCCTATTGACCGATGAAGATCATCTATAATGACGACGTATGATTGTTATCCTACTGTATCCTCTCGCCGTGTTAACTTAATTGTAGTGAGCTTGACAATCCATACAAACGAGTAACACCTTGCCATTTAAAAGCCGAGTATATTGTCAGTGGTCAGGCAAGGGCCAATAGTTCTTCATAATAAACGATTTATCAGTCCACTAAACCGCCCAAACCCATAGCTTTTCCTCTTTTGTTTCCATATTCAGCAATAGTACTGCTCCAACCGGGGACTGTCCTTGGCAATGCTTTCACAGTGCATACAGGGATAGTTGTCGGTTGGTGCCCCATTACATTTTTGAAATGTCTAACGGGGCCTCTGCGAGTTGTGGGGTCCCTCGTAGGACTGGGTCTCCAGGGACCCAAGAAAGACAAAAACATAATAATATAATCTAAGATGGAACGACAGCTGTTCACATGCTCACTGCGCTTAAGTTAACATGTTGAGTTGTTCCGGCTGATAAAGTTAACCCACCTTCGTTGCGTGGTATAACTTATTTAAATTAATAAAACCATTTGTTGTAACTTCTTTGAACCACAGGAAATAATTTGTGTCTTCTAAACAAACATCTGCTATGACATGTTACTAATATGAAACCCTTCTCCTACAGGAGCCGCTGATGGAGGAGTACAGCATTGCGGCTCAGGTGTGGAAGCTCAGTTCCTGTGACATGTGCGAGCTGGCCAGGAACTCCGTGCTTATGTCTGGATTCCCGCACGAGGTGAGCAAAGCTAACAACCCTGTTATTATAGTAGGACTAAGCTATCAAATTAGCTGATCGACGTTACAACGAATTATGATAAAATACAGAAAAAAGGTGTCTCCCAAATTGTACCAATGAAGCCGACTTACCTGAAAGAAAATATAGTACCTTATTGGTAACTATATTTTCGAGCCGTTTGGGGTTGAAACCCTAGGGCCGTGGGGCCCTTGTGCTCACAGCCTTTTCAAAGAAATTTCGAAACGGCGGTTGCCACTTCCCATGACCCAAGAGCTGGCTCTTACTTTGGGCGGAGACCAAGCATTGCCATTCAACGTGGCAATGCCGCAATACATGTACCTACTTACATTAAATAAAATAGTCTGTAAGAATCGCCAATCTTAAGTAACATTGGCACATTTCTCACAGATAGTCGATGGGTAGAAAGTTTTGGAGTGACTATCGCGTACCGGAAGACGAAGCCTTGAAAGGCTTCCCAAAAAGTGGACCAATCGAAACCTGCTGAAAGCCGATTGCATATTATTATGATACACAGATCCCGTGATGTACCGGCTTTTGGGGTGCTTTCAGCTGAAATAATGACGAAATTCTGCCACACCAGCCTATTTCTCTGCCTATCTTGTTATCTCGATTAAAATAGCCATGTTTGATGCACAGATGAAGCAGTACTGGCTGGGCCCCAACTACATGAAGGAGGGAGTCGCCGGCAACGATATCACGCGCACCAACGTACCGGACATCCGCATTTCCTTCCGTCACGAGACCCTGCTCGACGAACTTACCAACATTTTCAAGGTACATTAGTTTACCTGCAAACCTCGTACTGAACACACTTGGAGAACTGCACTTGTTACGGCTCACCTATTTGGTTATTTGATTTTTCTACAGAAATGTTTCAAAACTGCACATTTTTTTTTCTCTTACCCTTGCAATACACCTGGGCTTGACAATGTGGTTTGATCATTTTGGAACTGAACGGAGCTACAATATTATTTTGATTCAAATGATTCCATAACGTAAATACCTTATTTTTATAAGTTTCCAAAGATCAAGTCATGCTGCCAATTTAAATAATTGTTACTTTGTATTGCTAGATTCCAATATTCGCACTTGCTTAAATGCTTACAAACACTACAATTTTAAAACGTTGACCTGGATATGGCTAAGGCGTTCAATCAAGTACCAATAACAGCCTATGAAAAACTAAAACACGTTTTCTATACAATCTAAGTTTATTCACTTCACACACGATACGCAAAAAATACTTACTTTTCACTATGTACAGCTAAATTATTTACTAGGTAGATCAGTTACACACAAATTAAAATTTAGTTAGTTAGTTAACCTAGACGACCCGCTAGTAGGTAGCAGAACACAACGCAGTTTGGATTATTATTATTGTCAAAGATAATATAATGCTTAATACAATGTAAATCTTGTCTTGTGTTATGTGTTTATCTGTTGCATGTGTTTCATAATTTATATGTACCCATACTTCCCATTTAATGTTAATGCGCTCTTTATGTGTAGGCTTATCTCTACAAGTATACCTTTTTAATAATAAATGTCTAATATTTTTTACATCTTTATTATCAGAATACTTTGTATTTTAAAGTCTTTCAATAACGGTTTGTTGAAAATCAATGAGAAAAAAAATGCTATAATTCTATTGTTCGTTGTACTCTGGTATTAAAGATAACAAAAGAAAATAATCACGGTAAATAATGAAAGAAAAAAACTGCAATTTCAGGATGGTATGTCAGCTCGGAGATAAACCTACATCCACCGACCAGACAGTGGGTGTTGACGACAAACATGAATTAATATTTGAATTTTACTAATTTTTAACGTTTACTAAAATCAAGTTAGACTGTATATTAATCAATAATTGTTTTTTGTATTAAAATGCGTAAAATCAGGGCTATAGTGCCTCTAAATAAAAAAAGTTTATTATATAAAGGATAGCTCCTATAGATTACCCCTTGTGATAATTAGGCGAAAATAAAAGATTGAAACTATTGAAAGTGCCATTTCATGAAAACGAATGAAGTACCTATGCTGATCTTGAATTTATAAAATAGATAAATTATGAACTGTGAATGTGGATGACGAAGACCATTTGTTGTTGAGTGATTAATTATTATGATATAGGGAACAAATATTTTTAAACTAATGAAACCCCCAATCACCCTAGACTTTTAGCAAGATATAAATTAGAACCAAAGGATAGACAGAAGTTTCCATCACCACTCTTGTCAGAGTGGTCATGGTTTAGCACATGGAGAGTTTCCAGATTATAAAAAAAAAACTAAATTCTATAGGTAGCTACTGCCATCAGACTTTCTATTGTAATAAAAGTTGTTGTTGCATTTAAAGAATTTTAACTTTTATCTAAACTGTCTTTTCTAAGCATATGATATCGTTATAAAATAGAGAGAGATTTACCTTTTAACAATTATCGCACATTCATAGTTCATAATCATTTTAAAATCTTACCTTACTAAGTAGAATTTAATGTTAAGCTTTTTAACTGTACAATTTTTATATACCCTATCATACAAGCCAGAACTCACATTACGTATATTTCTGATATTAAAATGGAGCCTCAAAATTCTGATTATTAAAATAGTTAAAACTACTTTTTCATTAAAAATAATATATACAGCATCAATCTCATTAGTGTCATCATTGTAATCTAACGAATTTATCTCGAATCTATCTTTATTTTACAAACAATCATATTTATAAACTTTTCATTAATCCTCGAATGCTTTAAAGTATAAATAAATGTCTACTATCTTTCAATGACATAGCTTAGCTTAAGTGAGCTTCTGGTGCAAGCTTTACTGGTTGTTTCGTTCTAACTGTATTGTGATCGTTAATCTTGTGTTATTGTTACATCTTAATTATATTTAAATATTTAACTATATATTTACCTATAAGTACTCAAAATATACTCTTCTTGCGTGCGTTATGTATTATCTCTACTTGAATAATCAAGTTTCATTGAGAATTTTAGTGTAGATTCAGTAGCAGTGCATTTTGTGCTTCTGTTCAAATGGTATGGGATTGTGACTTCTATTTCATCTTCATTGTAGAACATTATTTTCGAACATTTCGTTTTTTTTTTGTGTAGAGGTATGCGGAAGACCCGCAAACATTTCATGAATAGGGAGGGTCCTTCGACCAGACGGTTGTTGTGTTTGGTGGGACATACAAAAATATTTAAACACAAAATATGATATCAAATACGTTCCCAGAAATAAAAGAATCAAAAACGAGTATTTAATATTTTTGACAGCCTTTTCTTTTACTAACTTTTAACTTTCCATTCTACCACAATAATGATTGTCCCAAAGAATTCATGATCCTTTTAGCATTTGCATGGAACAATCTACCATAATATCTTTATTTCGTACTTAACCATAAATCACGATCTGTGAATAAGTTTATACCAATATTTATAAATTATAAACCATATAATAATATTAATGTACATGTTATCATTGTTGAAAATAAAAAAGATCATACCCAACCTTGTTTCTAATTACCCTTTCATAATTTTAATGATCAAAGTTATAAGTTTGATGAAATAATTGGAACTGTATTAAAACATATCGATTCTTTAGATTAGGAGCTGCTAATTTAAAAACTTAAAAATACTGTTTGGTTTTGAATGGAAATTATCACGATACACTAGGTACACTTTGACAATGAAACTTTTACTGTGAAATACTAAATAATACAACAGCTGAACGGGTACATGCCGCGAGCTTTCCTGCTGATTTTGAAAACACACAATTAACATTTTTTTGCTTATTTAAACAGGCTGTTGATTTAGTTGCGATTCGTGAATAATGAATCAACACGCAAGACTTAAATGGTGAAGGCGACAAAATCAGCAACCTGTAGGTTTAAAAAATTGAACCATGTAACTAAATGTTTTATTCTATATCTTATTGGAAAGGAGCCGCTTTATTCTATCTGCTGGAAAGGATAAAAGTACTACAAAACTGGCTGTTATAATACGGGTACCAACTTCAGATAGAGGCCTGAAATTATTGAAATTGGTAGGTTGTATCTGTGCAGTTGGTGATTTATCCAACTGATCATCTTGCTCCCTAATAGTTTATGTGCGAAACCTTCAATGTTTTTGTGAGCCCTTGTTTTTGGGTCCTCCTCCTCCAACCCTTACAGCTAGAAGAATTTTGTTTGAATGATATTTAATTTTGTTCTAAATAGTACAACTGTTTGTCTGTAGCTAAAGCTGTGTGCCACACCTCTCTTCTACTTCCACTAAGGTACACGCGTGTTTATGTGTGTGTGTGTGTTGACAGTTATTTAATCAGTTTGTCCATAATCTTTATCATCCGCATCAGCGTTTCTTTGGGACGAAATGTTTGATGATTTTAGATCATCTGTTATTGCTGCTTTCTTTTCGTTTGCTGTGTCTTTTACATCAATAGTACAGTATCTACATTATTTCAGTCTTTGTTGTTAATTCTCCAACTTTTTTAATAACTTCATCTATCTTCTTATCTCTTGGTGTTTTTTCTTTGAGAATAAGTAGTCATGAAGATTAATTCTCATTTACTATCGTATTTTGAGTTTGACATCTCTTATTATGGAATGATAATAGATTTTGTAGTACTTACTTACTCATTATTTCAAATCTTTCGGAAACATTTGTGCCTACCTTTAGATAAGTATTTATAAAATTACAATTCCGTGAAAATGTGTAATCCGTGCTGTTTCATATCAGTGGTGTTGGAGACACGTGCTTACAAGGGATAATTCATAATAATTATGAATGGTGAGCCATTCTTATGTAGAGGCGACATAACTGGATCAAGCCAATAGAAAATGCATAGCACCCTGTCTCCTAAACCATCGACACCTTTGTGTAATTAATAGTAGTTGTGTTGACATTACAATCCACAGTGCCGTTTCACCTTGCCCGAAGCCCCCATGACATTCAGCGGTACCAATGGGGGAGTGTCTCCAGCGATCCCCAATTTTGCCGCCCCAATCGTGAGCCTCAAACGACCATCGCTTGTTTAGACAGCAACCACAAAAACGTAATCTAACAGCTTAAGATATGAACTATAAATGTAAACAAACAGCATAAGAAAGAAAACTATGGTAGGCGCCAGATAAATGTGCAATAAAAGTTATTGACCCACACACATTTTTTGACTTTCCTAATAAAGACATAAAACTGCCCTGAATCGACTTCTAGTGATTATCGTGTTCCTTTACGTCAATTAGTAATAAAAAACGGTTCATTATTTACAGTCTCGGTCCTATGAAAATATATTAAGGAAAGGTCAATAACCATTATTGCAAACTTATCTAGCGTCGATCATAATAATGTAATCCAACAGTATAAGAAAGTTAACTATATGAATGTAATCCTACAGTAAAAGAAAGTCTATTAACTATATTATTGTTATCCTGCAGTAAAGGAAAGTAAACACTGGAATTTAATTCTTCAGTATATAAAGATAGAAAGTTAACCACGTGAGTGTAACCCATACCTAGTTTAAGAAAGGTAACTACAGGAATTTAATCATACAATACAATAAAGACTATAAGAATATCATCATAAAGTATAAAAACGCTTACAAAACAGTGTGATACTGCAATTTAACTACCCATAACTACATGCATCTTAAAATTACAGAATGGTAAAGAAATAAACGCTGGAATTTAATTCTTCAGTATAAAAAGTTAACCACATGAGTGTTATGAAAGGTAACAACAGGAATGTAATCCTACGCTACAATAAAGATAACTATAAGAATATAATCCTACAGTATAAGAAAGCTTACAAAACAGTTTATACCTGCAATTTAACTACTTACATCTTTAAATTACAGTCTGACAAAATAAATCATTCAAAAAAGAAAGTTAATCACAAAAGTGTCTTAAAAACTACCTCAGATTCCACATAATATATTAAATTTATGATTGTTATTCTTCTCAAAAGGCATGTAACAATAGGAAGGTAATCATACAATACAATAAAGATAACTATAAGAATATAATTTCCTAAATTATAAGAAAGCTTGAAGCAATTGAAATTTAACTACCTACTTACATCTTAAAATTACAGTTTGACAAATAAATCTATAGTGAAAAGTGTCTTAAAAAACTACCTCAGATTCCACATATTATATATTAAATTTAATATTCCATTAATATTTAAAATATCTATTTGTTGTTTCCGATTATCTGAAAATGTGATTTTCTAGATTTTACTTATAGAATGAGAACAATTAAACAGGTGTGCCACAATTGCGTTTTCATAAGCATAGCGTGTTAAGCGGGGTGGTGTTCTGTTTCTGCTTTAGAGTGGAGACACAATAATCGTTTTTGTGGTGTTTTTTTTTTTTTTGAAAAAGGAAATATTTTTTAGAGTTTAACCCTACCCAACGGGACCCTATACAAAATTTAAAATCCAAAAGTCGTTTATTCAAATTAGGCTGTGAGCCAGCACTTTTTGAACGTCAAGTTTCACAAAAGACAGTCCCCAAAACGCCCGCCCGTCACCACTTCCTAGTGTTTTAGCTGAGGAGAAGAAGATGGCCAACTAACTCCCCAGCGACACATTTATTTCTAATACTCCACGGTCCGTCCATCCGTCTGTTTGTCAGCGGGCTGTATCTTAAGAACTGTAATAGGTAGCCAGTGTAAATTTTCGCAGAGTGTGTATTTCTATTGCCGCTATAACAACAAATGTTAACAATTAAAAATTAAATTAAAATTATAGGGTCCCACACAAGAAACATGTCTTTTCGGTTTATTGTGCGGAAGGAACCCTTTGTGTGAAAGTACGACTCGCACTTGACCGATTTTTTGGTATTGTTTCCTAATGTAGGTATAGCAGCTATAGAGCACCACCCTGAAATATGATCACTCATTTTGGAACACCCCTGTCTACCAACATACCTAAGTATATAGCGTGATTAATATTTTGTCAGTAAATATTTTACAATAGCTACAGTTTTCAAGCTGCATTTTTATGAGAGAGTGTTATTTTAGTTTCTAAAGCCAGCACCATTTATCCATAATAATGTGTAGGTACGTACCTACATATTGTATACGAGTATTATCTCAATTTTTTTCGTTTGTAGTTTTATCTAAAAAATACAAAAAAAAAATGTTTACCGAAAAAATACAAAAAGAAACAGGGTTTTAAAATATTATTATTTCTAATTAATTTGTACGTATTCGTTTTAAATATTATTTAGGCAGTTATTTTATATCTGTCATCGGAAAATGGAAAACCCCGTAAGATTGTAAAATATCGCGTGAAATTGTAAACTTTTTTTCTGATTATGTTACGGATATAATATTGGAAACTATTGAATTTGGATGGGATAAGTATATACAAAACGATGTTTTCATAATACTTATATCGTAAAAATATAATCTTATCAAAATTTATTACAATCTTACGAAATGTGCCATTTTTCGGTGACATCTAAATTGTCATTCGAAAAAAATAATTCAGCTGATATAACTGGAGAACAAATAAACGTTTGTTATTGTGTAACTTTGAAAATATTTATATTTTTATCTACCAATAAACCACTGCAACCCAATGTCAGGTATTTTTATTTACATGTATAAGGGCCGATTTTTCAATAGTCAGATAAATTTTATCAGAGGAACAAAAAATTCCGGTTTGACAGCTTTTGCATAGAAAATATGTCAAACAGCCATATTTATTCAACAGTTAACAATTATCTGACGAATTAAAAATCAGCCCTAAGTAAATCATTTTCCCTTAATCTTTTTTTTATGGATGGGAAATAATCAAATGACTCTTCCCACTTTGGGCGAAGCAGGAGGGAGTGTCAGACTCTTACTGACTAAAACCCATCCGTGTTCCTCCTAATGCCCTTTGCGTTCCAGGGCCGAGGTTACTCTTTCGAACAAATTACGTAGCGAATTTTTTCTCCCAAATCCTGCAAATTTAATCCTTATATATAAAATTCTTCCGTTACTTACTGAATTACTGACAGAAAACACACAGCCGAAACTATTGGGCGTAGAAAGCTAAAATTTGGCATGCAGGTTCCATAGCGAGTGTAGAGGCGCCCGGAGGACCGGTAGAGCATACGGTGGAGGTCTGCCCTGCGTGGGTGGAGCAACGCCGTGTCCTCGCCGAGGCGATCGGCGGCGGGACCTCTCGCGTCCGGACCTGGTTCAAGCCATGGTCCGGAGCGAGGAGGCATGGGAAGCGGTCACCTTGTTCTGCAAAGCAGTAATGCAAGCGAAGGAGGAGGTCGAACGCGTGAGGGAGATCTCGCGCCCCGGCCGTCGCAACAGAAGAAGACGCCCCGGGCGTTGGGAGTCGCAGGGCGATTCCCGGCCACCATAAGCGTGGGCCTGCGGACGGCGAGCATTGGGTGGCTCGACGTCTGATCAGAACCAGGCCCGGGTCGACGGCGCGCTGTGTTCCACGCGCGCCTCAAAGAGTTGTCAGCAAAGCAGATGGGGCCCGCTAGGGCCAGTCCCTCCCGGGGTTGCGGAATTTGTTCGAAAGATTCACCGCGGCTCTGGAACGCAAATAGCATTAGGAGGAACACGGATGGGTTTTAGTCAGTAAGAGTCTGACACTCCCTCCTGCTTTACTCGGGAATCCGAATTCCGAATATAATAAAATAAAATAAAATAATAAATAAACAAAAAGTGTGCAGGGGAGCACTAAGAAAGGATTTCCCGATATTCCAACGGGAACGGGAAATGCGAGTACGAAATCACGTGCAAAAGTGTAAGTATCATAAGTGGCCACGTCAGGAGAATCAGGAAGCACATCACGCTATGTGACAGGCTGGCGTTTTTGGGCACTGTCTTCTTCTTCGTCTCTAAAGTTAACAAAAGTACTATCGTCTACATTACAGTGACGTATCGAAACTGCATTACCTATACGTAAGTCGCAAACTCTGGCTCGAACAACTTACAATTTCACTATAACCGATAATAACCTTCTATTAGACGCTCACCATTTTGTAATGAGACATTAGAGACGGATTTTGTAATTAAAATGGGATAGGTATATATGTAGTAGCAAAAATTAAAAAAATACTACATTTGGTAGAAACGACCTACTTCGCTATTTTTTGTTTTTCATTAACTGGAGCCATTAACCCTATGCAGAAATATCTCACGATGGTCGGAGTGAGCCGGCGCATGATAGCGCGTGCCACCGCGAGACCTCGCGGTTCAGCGCTTGACGTAAAGAGACCGAGCGGGTCCTCCATGACCCGTATGAGATTTGTATATCCGTTTGATAGTAAATAAATACTCTATTCTTACTCGGCACGCACTTCCTCACGCTTCTAGACCTTTTACACCAAAGACTCCCAGGGCGTGGATATTTTTTTTTCCATACAAATTTCAATTCTCGCTCATCCAATCCACACCTCGCCTCGCCAGTGTAAAACCACCATTAGGCTGCGTTTCCACCAGAGATGTGCGAGGACGTATAGCGAGGAATGTCTTTGTAAAGAACCAATAGAATCGCTTCATTTACCTCGCCTCGGTCAGCACAGCTCTGGTGGAAACGGCTCAGCGGAGCTAGATTTTTGCGCATATAAAACAAGCGAGCGATGTGTGCGTGGGATGTGTACGAGGGATGTGTTGCGAGGAATGTGTGTTGAGAAGGATGTGTTGCGAAGTTTGCGCATACTGTAACAGCCAGTTAATTTTTCTTCCATTTGCCACGCAACCGTACGACATGCGTACGACTACAAGCGCTAACGACAGCAAAGTGAGACGTGAGCGGCAGGCAGGCGTTCGCGTTACTCCGCTTCCACTACACCGCACCCCCGTCGACACATTTCACAGCTTCGTAACGCATCCTCGCACCACACATTAATGCGCATTTTCACAGCTCCGCTACAAATCCTCGTAGGCACATTTTCATCGCACAGCTTTGGTGGAAACACCCACACATTTTCACAGCACAACTAGACATCCTCGCACGACACATTTCCATCGCACATCTCTAGTGGAAACGCAGCCTTAGGCTGCCTGCCGCTCAAGTCTCGCTTTGCTGTTGTTAGCGCTTGTCAGTAGTCGTCCGCATTTCGTACGGTTGCGTGGCATAATGGAAGAAAAATTAACTAGCTGGTACAGTATGCGCAAACTTCGCAACACATCCTTCTCAACACACATTCCTCGCAACACATCCCTCGCACACATCGCTCACTAGTTTTATATGCGCAAAAATCTAGCTCCGCTGAGCCGTTTCCACCAGAGCTGTGCTGACCGAGGCGAGGTAAATGAAGCGATTCTATTGGTTCTTTACAAACACATTCCTCGCTATACGTCCTCGCACATCTCTGGTGGAAACGCAGCCTTAGTGTAGAAACAAGGGCGAGCGGAGCGAGCTCGAAGGTGCCAAGTTCAAGGCAGGAAAGGAGGTGATATCTGTATGATATTCAAAACCTGTTTAGTTCAAAATATAAACAAAATCCACTGTCAGCGTGATTTATGTCACAATGATTTCTTGCGCATTCGAACTCAAGTCACCGTGACGTAGCGTCTGACGTGTGCCGCGAAAATGGGATAAATCTTTTGTGTTGTATAAACGGAAATAACAAAAATGAAGAAGAAATCGAACATCAGGCTTATCGGGAAACCGAGCACTACATCCAGGACACGCATGCATTTGGCCCAGGCGCCGCACAAGGAGTACAAGAAATGGACCAAACGCGAGCCTGGGTAATCGTAGTCTATTTAAAAATCTGTTCCTTCCTTTGCTATCATTGTAAAATAAACGGATCACGTTTTAGAAGAGTTGAAGTGTGCATTAAAGACTTATAAGAGTAGGTACTTAAGTAAACGCGATTCCATTAGATCCAGCAGCAGAGAGCGTAATACATTGGACAACAACCGTAAAATCTTAAACTTGTCGTGTCTTATTATTGATTTGGACCAAAGGCCAATGCCTAAAATTGGTGCCTTTTATTTTTTGGCGGCAATCGATCGCATATGACTCAGTCCGATGCGAGTACGAGTCCGTGCGATTAAAGAAGAAAACCCATCAACCCAACCGAACCCCGACCATGATTTTGTAAACAATGACAACTGGTATAGAAGAGTGTCCATGGAGTTTCTTGCACGTTCTTCTCCACAGGATCTACTCTTTGGAACGTGCAACTGCCGCGCTGGAGACGGGGTCGGTGGGTGTGTTATGTTGCAGAACAACCCGCTGCTCTTGTCGCTAGCGCGGCATTATTAGCTTCATCTATTTGACTGACAGAACTTGACTATTCAAAAGTGCCTGTAACTGGTATTTGAAATAAAGGATTTTGTATTTGTAAAAGAATCATTGGAAATAAAAATCCAAGTAGAAGTTCCTCCCTAATCCTCTTGAAGTTATAGATAAAATTCTAACAACCAAACGACACGCTGCTGTCCTTTCCGTGCGCTTTGACCAACACGGGTGGGTTTTATTCAGCTCCTTCTGCTTACAGGCTAGAGCACATCGTGTTCCTCGACTAGGTGGGCAAGCTTTTTGAAAGAGTAATTTAAATCCGCCTCGTCGGGTACCCGATGAGGGTCGGGCCAGATCTGGCAGAGAACCAGGTCGCTTTCCGCTGGAGGCGCTCGACGATAGACGCTATCAAATGCGTGAGAGCCTTCACGACGGGCGATGTGGGGTTCCGGGGCGCGTTAGTCTTGGCAGTGTTTTTTGACATCGCCAATGCCTTTAATACCCTGCCCTGGAGTTGTATAACAGATGCACTGGAGTTACATCACCGGTAGCCGACCTACCTCCGTCGCGTGGTCGACGCTTATTTTACGAACGGGTGTCATCTAACCCGGTCACCGGGGAGAGTGGAAGAGTCATGCGGTGTTCCACAGGGTTCGGTACTGAAGCCACTGCTGTGGGACATGGGCTGCGACCGGGTGCAGCACGCTGTCCTTTCTAGCGGCGTCCTAGCGCAGGGGTTCGTACCAGGAGGCTGCCGACGTTTATTACACCAGAAAACAGTAACTGCAGGGTACTTACTTCTTGGCTAGTTTTTTGTGAGATTTCTTGGCTTCAGACAATCTGTAACGACTGCCAAAGATCTACAAATTACAGCCGAAACCCGTTGGTCCCGGCTGTCATTTGTGGATTTTTTTAAGGGCATTACTTAAATGTGCTTCCCGAGGCACGACAAAAACATAAAAAGTAAGTGTATTTTATTTTTTGTTATTATGATTAATAAATGACCGTTCACGTGTGACAGAAAGATAATGCTTGGTTGGATGAATTTAAACACGGCAAAAACTTATCATGTTTTTGAGGTTATAGTCATAATGTTGTTAGGGTTCCGTACCCTAAGGGTAAAAACGGGACCCTATTACTAAGACTTCGCTGTCTGTCTGTCTGTCACCAGGCTGTATCTCTAGAACCACGATAGCTAGACAGTTGAAATTTTCAAAAATGATGTTTTCTGTTGCCGCTATAACAACCTATACTAAAAAACAGAATACAATAAATATTTACATTAAACTTGATTTTTTGCCGTTTTTATGGATAATGGTACGGAACCCTTCTTGCGCGAGTCCGACTCGCACTTGGCCGTTGCTTTTAAACCAATCTCGATAATTATTTTTATTTAGAACTCGGTTATAGCTATTTTGCATTTGTGTAAGTTGAACTGTGATAGCACACGGACAGAGGAACTCCTTAATGGCAAATACCGTTCAGGTGTAGACTGACACATTATAGAATAGAATTATAGAATAGTCTTTATTATATACATCATATAAGAAACAGAACAGATTATTACTAGCCCGTATTGTCCCAGAGCTGGGCAAAGGCCTCCCTCCATTCCTTCCAATTTTCTCGGTGGTGTGCCTCTTCCTTCCAATTCGTAAGGTCGTCCCGCCATCTCTTTTGCGGTCTGCCGACAGAAAAGATAGATAAAAAAAAATCTTTTATTCAGAATCTCAAAAGGCAAAAACAATAGGAATCTAAAATTAACAATGTAGGTTTACCAATGTAAGATGCCTGTACTAGGATAAAATCGTGTATCACAAGGCTACAGTAGCGAAAGATGAGAACTGCTAGTCTATTCTGTAAATAACCATGTCGATATCGACTTCACCTGAGTGACTAAGCTTACAAAGTGAACTTTATTTCACACATCATAAGGTCTTATATTTATACGAATTTGAAACTCACCTCGGATTCCGCTGTCGAGACACGAAAATGTTACAGAATAGCACTGCTGTGTGCGTCTGTCTCGCATCCATTGGCTACCCGCGACCCTCATCATCAGTCCATCTTCGAGCTATGTCGGTAACCTTTGTTTCTCTTGTGAATATGATTATTCGATCGTAGAGCCAACAAAATGCCGGACATTTTTTTTCACAACTCCCTCAATATGAGTATCAAATGAAAGGGAACTAAAAACTTAAAAAAAAAATAGTAAAAAAAAATAAGTTACTTTATTCACTTTATTATGTTCTTTTTAGGTTTGATCTTTTTTTTAGGTAAATTTGTTACATACGAGGAGAGTGGAGTGATGACTATGGTGCCTCTCCTCGTCAATCTACTAGGGCATTCTAGGGCAATCATCTGCCTAGCCTTTTCCCAACTATATTGGGGTCGGCTTCCAGTCAAACCGGATTCAGCTGAATACCAATATTTTACGTGTAGCGGCTGCCTACCAGACCTCCACTACCCATTAACTGGGTAACACGGTAGTCCTTGGCAAGTCTGGTGTCAGATTTCCTGGCTTCTGACTATCCGTAACGACTGCCAAAGATCTCCAAATGACATCCGGGACCAACAGCTTAACGTGCTTTTCGAGGCACGGAGGAAACTCGGTATGTTAAGATGGTCACCCATCCACAGACCAACCTCGGCAAGCGTTGCTTAACCCTGAAGATCGACCTGTGCGGCTGTTATTAATATTTAGCCACGAGCTCCTCTTTTATTCTAGGGCAATGATTACACAAAAAAATAAAACGCCCAGCAGTGACTTACTGCAAGTTAACTGTAACCTACTAGTATTAGAACACAAGGTGATTTCTAGTGGGTTTTCTTTCAAGTGGGTGTGCTAGCCCGATTTTGATGATAGTATACAACCCCACTCGAAAAATTCACCTCTATGTACCCTTTGTGATGTCTGTAGAGACCCGGTGGGCGGTGTGTCCATGGCCAACATGAAGGAGATGAACGCCCAGTCGACGCGCGACCAGAACCGCATGCACGTGCGCGCGCCGGGAGACAGCCACACGAAGGCCGGGACCGATGACGTGCGCTTCCAACGCGTCTCCATCAGCGGGATCCACGTTACAGGGGTGGGTATTGCTTGAACTGTAGTCCACTTTCGTAACGACTATGAATACGAAAGCAATGGGCAGATAGCAAGATGAGGGCTGAGCCCGACGTCGTGCTCTTCCAACGCGTCTCCATCAGCGGGATCCACGTCACAGGGGTGGGTATTGCTTGAGGTGTAGTCCACGCTCGTGACGACTATGAATACGAAAGCGATGGGCAGATAGCGAGATGAGGGCTGAGCCCGACGTCGTGCTCTTCCACCGCGTCTCCATCAGCGGGATCCACGTCACAGGGGTGGGTATTGCTTGAGGTGTAGTCCACGCTCGTGACGACTATGAATACGAAAGCGATGGGCAGATAGCGAGATGAGGGCTGAGCCCGACGTCGTGCTCTTCCACCGCGTCTCCATCAGCGGGATCCACGTCACAGGGGTGGGTATTGCTTGAGCTGTAGTCCACTTTCGTAACGACTATGAATACGGAAGCGATGGGCAGACAGCGAGATGAGGGCTGAGCCCGACGGCGTGCTCTTCCAACGCGTCTCCATCAGCGGGATCCACGTCACAGGGGTGGGTATTGCTTGAGGTGTAGTCCACTCTCGTAACTACTATGGTTACTAAGGCGATGGGCAGACAGCAAGATGAGGGCTGAGCCCGACGTCGTGCTCTTCCAACGCGTCTCCATCAGCGGGATCCACGTCACAGGGGTGGGTATTGCTTGGGGTGTAGTCCACTCTCGTAACTACTATGGAGACTAAGGCGATGAGCAGACAGCCAGATGAGGGCCGAGCCCAACGACGTGCTCTTCCACAGCGTCTCCATAAGCGGGATCCACTACGTCAGTGGGGTGAGTACTGCTTTAGCTGTAGTCCACTCTTCCAACGACTAGGGAGGCAAAGGCGATTGGCAGACGGCCAGACGAGGGCCGAGCCCGACGACGTGCTCTTCCACAGCGTCTCCATCAGCGGGATCCACATCACTGGGGTAGTCCAGCTGTCCTCAACGAATTCCTTCGCAGACAGCATTCCTGTCAATACCAGTACAAATCGTAGAGCTTATCGTCAGTGAACCGCTGTCCATCTCGGTAGACAGCCGTTATATCCTCACCAGGCCAACGAGTTTGGCAGTGAGCTGGTACTCGTACTAAGTTTTTCAATGACAACATCAAATATTTTGCATGCGGATATAACGGAGCCAAAGACAAACAAAAGTAGGAAGGTATTATGATACCTAGTCGTTTCTCGGTTGGAACTGAGACTGCTTGACTGATCTTGATCCTTACCGAAAGGAAAGAACAACTACCCTAAAATCTAATATTTTTAGAAAATTTGGTTAAAGTTCAAACACGACTTACTTAAGGCGAGGTTGCAGTACTGTGTGTACTGATGAACGGCAGCGAAGTCTGTCCAGCGAGCGAAATAATGCCTAAATTTTGATTGTTTTTTCTTCTTGGCGAAAAATTATAAATAAATTGTACAAAATGGATTCAACATTTACTTCAAAATAAAAAGCTCTATCTATTGATGTAACTTTTATATAATTATATTCGTGATGAAATCTCTTAGCAGTACACATTTAAAATTGTGATTTAGTGTCATGTTTGATAAAAAAAAGTATCGAGCCAATCATTTTAAATCGCGTTTCTATCTTTACGTTTTACTTGAGGATATGTTTAATTTATATGTAACGATTTTTATTTATTAAAACACTCATAATTAATTAGATTTTCAGACGTTCAAAAATCTTAAAAAGTACTGCAATCCCGCCTTAACCGTTTATTTTTTTCATACTAGCATCGGTAACTTTGATTTTGCAAAAAAAAAATGCGGCGCTCGGTGAGTGGTATAGGATCGAGATTACTTGAAGAACAAAAAAAACCGGCCAAGTGCGAGTCAGACTCGCGCACCGAGGGTTCCGTACAAACCTGTAGGTATATAAGTAAAAGTTATGGTATTTTTATTTAAGTCTAATATATAAAATTCTCGTGTTGCGGTGTTTGTTTCCAAACTCCTCCGAAACGGCTGAACCGATTTGCATGAAATTTTGTGTGCATATCGGGTAGGTCTGAGAATCGGCCAACATCTGTTTTTTTTTTTTAATCGCTGAACAACGTTTGCTGGGTCAGCTAGTAAGTTTATGATTATTAAAAAATATATACTATGTGATGTAACTAAAAATTTAAGATTTTCGGAATTTTTCCTATATGTGTACTTTATAACGTTGCTTCATGCCAAATTTCAAGATTCCAGGTCGTCTGGAAGTATCCTTTAGGTTTTGATTCCCTTGCGAGTAGTTGCGAGTTTCAAAATATGCGGCTTTAATTGCTGTATCTTTTGATTGCGTTGACGTAGAAGTTTGATTTTGTTACAGCTTAAAGATATTATAGACTTGAGTATTTGTTAAGAATTTCAATATAATACCACTACGCGTTCATGAGTAAAGGGGTAATAAGTTTAAAATTATTAAAAATATTTTTATTATATGATGTAACTAAAAATTTATGCTTTTCGCAATTTTTCCTTTATCTGTGTTATAAGACGTTGCTTCGTACCAAATTTCAAGATTCTGAGTTCACGGGAAGTACCCTGTAGGTTTTGATTCCCTTGCGAGTGTCGAAAATTTGCGGCATAAACGGGAGTATCTTTTGATCGCGTTGACTTAGAAGTTTGATTTTTTCACAGCTCCAAGAGACCATAGACTTGAGTATTTGATATGAATTTCAGCTTGATACCTCCACGCGTTCCTGAGAAAAAAGGTCTTGACAGACAGACAGACAGACAGACGGACAACAAAGTGATCCTATAAGGGTTCCGTTTTTACCTTTTGAGGTACGGAACCCTAAAAATAACCATAGTTAATATCATCCAGGCAGTCACAAACAAAAATCAATTAGTTTTTAGGAGACTGCCAATTTCGTCCGATAGCCTATAATATTCTTACAGTGTCAGTTTTTGGTGACAGGTTCCCCTCGAGGATCTGATCAGATCGGCGCAGCTGCTGCGGCAGGCGCTTGGTTTTCGGCAGAAGTACATGTCGTTGTCCAACCAGCACTTTTCCCCGATGGTCGACAGGTACCTGAACGAGACTAAACATCGGGACAGCAACTTGTTTCCGGCCATAAAGATACAGTTCCAGGGTGATAAAAGCAATGTTAACTTGGATCGTAAGTCATTTTTACTGATTTCTATCGTAGACTTTGTCATGCCTGACCAAGACTAGAGAGCAAACCCATCAGCACAAATAAAAAAAAGAAGATATTCTGAAGATATACATATACTAACTCCTGTACCTAGCCTTAACTCAACTATATTGAGGTCGGTTTCCGGTCTAATCCGGATTCAGCTGAATACCAGTATTTTACCAGTTTTTTCCTATCCGACTTATCTGAACTGTGGTAACTGAGTAACACTTGGCAAGACTGGTGTCAGATTATCTGGCCTCGAGCATCATTTTAATAACTTTCAAAGTTATTTCAATCACAGCCAGGACCATCAGCTTATCGTGTTATATTTATTATATCTATGGATGAAACGAATGGTCTCACTCGCACCGACAGACTTCGGCAAGCGTAGTTTAACATGAGACTTAGGAATTCCAGGTCCTCTGGAAAATGAAACTCTTCTACTGATCGTAAAAACTGCTGGTCTTAGAAAGCTGAAATTTGTCTGAAATTTCCTTGGGAAGAGTAGGGGAGCATTAAAAGAGAGGACTTTCCGAAATTCCTAGGGGAACGAGAAAAGGAATTGGCGCTTACGAAGTCGCGGGTAAATGCTAGTACAATCTAAAAGTAAATACTAATATACATAAACTACTTAGTTATAATAAACTCCATTTAAATGCCCTATCAGAGCTCAGGTCGATCGAAGGCGAATTCCATACGAGATTCGGGACGAAATTGGCTCGCACTGATTGAGTAAAAATAACTCGTTCTATCGTTTTCAAAGCGCCGCGTGCCTTCCATTTTGAAAAGCAGCTTATTCGGGCCCTCTGCGGGTCTCAGTTTGAGCACTGCTAACGCCTGGCGCCTTACAATATTACAGAATCATTTGCTGAGCAATACATGCAGTTGACGACGTGTTCTTCCGATGAGCTGGTCAGGCCGATGGCGCTGCTCAGCCCAAATCTTTCTCAGCATAAGAGTAAGAACCTCTTCGTTAAGCTTTAACTCATTAACCTATGCCTTGCTAATCTTACAATGTGAAACCTGGAAAGATGTGAACCAATAGGAGCGAAGAACTAATCTATACTAATATTATAAAGCAGAAGAATTTGTTTGTTTGTTTGGTTAGGCTATATATCATCACGCTAAGACCAGAGGAGCGGAGCAGTAATGAAAAATGTTACGCAGACAACGTTGCACGGGTCAGCTAGTGAAAAATATGTTGCAGACGAAGTTGCACGGCTCAGCTAGTTATTTAAAATGAAGCGGCTGTCTATATGACCTTCCCAACCCAGTACCAAACTGGGTAACACAGTACCTCTGTCGAGACTGGTGTTAGGTTTTTTGGCTTCTGACTACCTGTAACGATTGTCTGACTATCTATAATTGACAGCCCGTGCTTTCCGAGTCACAGCAGGAATCTCGTTATGCTAAGATGGTCACCAATCACGCAACCTTGGCAAGCGTTTCTTAACTTTGAAGGTCAACCGGTGCTTCTGTTATTATTTTGCTTCATGCTCTGAGTGCTCCGATCAAACACACAAAATGTTTTTTGTTTCATTTTTTGCAGTAACCACCGTTGACCGGTCTATGAAGTCCACAGATGCGATGAGAGGCGTAACAGAGAGCTATGAAGATCTGCCGTCTTCTATAAGCAGTACGTTTTAAGACTTAAAATTTAAGACCAAAATACCATTTCGAAGTAGACAAATATCTAAGTAAAATCAATAAAAATAAAACATAGAGGCTACCCTTTTTTTGGGATGGGAAGTCATCAAATGACTCACGCTCTGGGCGGCGCGGAAGGGAGTGTCAGACTTTTACTGACTAAAACCCATCCATGTTCCTTCATTGCCCTTTGTGTTCCGGAGCCGCGGTATCTCTTTCGAATAGTCCCGCAACTCCGGCAGGCGTCGGCCCTTTCGGGCCCCTCTGTGTGCCGACTCTCTTTGAGGCGCGCGTGGAACACGAACGCGCCGTCGACACGGCCTGTCGTCATAAGACGGACGGACGGCGAGCTAGCCCATAGCTCACCGTCCACAGGCCCGATAGAGCCTACCCTGCAGCAGAAAATTAAAATTAGGCGAATCTGGGGTTTTGAACCCAGAACCTCAGCTGCCGTCCACGAGCGTCTAATACGGATATTACAGCACATAAAAACAGCTATCAATAAAGTAATCATAAAGTATTTAGATTACCTAATTACATAGTGCGTACAGCTAAGTAGTCAAATTCTCTGCCGTAGTCTGTGTGTCCTGATAGCCTGGGGATGAATCACGAGTGAACAGGTTAGGCAAGTGTGCTCCATCGTGGAAACCACAGAAACGCATTCTATCGGGCGACCACTGCTTGATATACCGCGTGTATCTGACATAGACGCACAAACGATTTCCATGGGTCCAGGGCATGATTCTGGACACCCCAGTGTTGGAATTTTTCGTCGGTTCTTTTCTCATTTTTCATTTTTTTCAAGAGTATTTTTTGCTCGGTTTGGTTCGTGGTAGGACTTGTTCTAAGTCCGCCTGGCAAGCTACCACCATCATGTTTAAGTCTGTCGCCAAAACAACAATGTTAACAGCATTGTTGTGTTCCGGCGGTTAGAGATATGATAGCCAGTGCCTCTGTGTAATAGGATTCCGGGTAAAACTCGCTTCCATCTTCGGCCTAATCATCACTTTCCATCAGGTGAGATTTGGGCCAAGAGTTTCCCCGTTTTGTATAAAAAAATAATAATAATAAGAGTACCACAAATAGGTATCAGCTCAGCTGAGCTGATATCCATTTATGGTTTTATTCAGATTGCTCTTTTTAGTGAAAGTAGTTAATTAATTATTTTTTTATTAAAAATCTCATTGGGTTAGGTCAGAATAACGATTATGAGCAGTCTAAAGTAAAAAAACCCTTGAAAAAAATGAAAAAAATGAGAAAAAAGCCGATGAAAAATTCTAAGTCTAGGGTGTCCAGAATCATGCCCTGGACCCATGGAAATCGTTTGTGCGTCGATGTCAGATACACGCGGTATGCCTTCCCGTGTCACCACAACAAAAGGTCCCAGGTCATCGGTCCACCTTGTGGGAGGCCTTCCAATCCAAACGGTGCGTCTTCCGGTACGCGGACGCCACTCCAGAATTTTCACAATTTTTTTTTTTATGAGAAACCATTAACCAACAGAGTGGATGATCCAGGACCCATGGCATGTGTCGCAGCCGCCACCACTTAACTACATCTGCCAGTGGGAGCACGGGGTGATGCATCTATACCGCAACCAGCTGGATCTGGAGGCAGACCAGCCGATCTCCTACGAGTTCATCCCCTTCAAGCAATACGTGGAAGATCTGCAGCAGATGCAGAGAATGATCGCTGATGGGCCGCTGTGAGTTTTTAATTTCACCTAAAGGTTCATACGTATACAACGTGTAACAGGATGAACGCAATACCGCTTAAGGGGTCATCGTACTCATCATTTTGACCAACTGGGGGCCGAGTCACCCGCGTCCGTAGGAGATTACCCTTCAGCGAATCCCTACACGTGGTCCCCGGGTGGTGCTAAACAGGTGACACTAACCGCCTCCGTGGTCTAGTGGTTAAACCACCTGATTCAGACCCAGAGGTCCCGGGTTAGATTCCCAGCGGAGGCAAATTTTTTGCTCGGTTTGGTTGGTGGTAGGACTTGTTCTAAGTCCGCCTGGCAAGCTACCACCATCATGTCTAAGTCTGTCGCCATAACATCAATGTTAACAGCATTGTTGTGTTCCGGCAGTTAGAGGTATGATAGCCAGTTCCTCTGTGTAAGAGGATTCCAGGTGAAACTCGCTTCCATCTTCGGCCTAATCATTACTTTCCATCAGGTGAGATTTGGGCCAAGAGCTTCCCCGTTTTGTAATAAAAAATAAAAAAAACTTTTATAATGGGACCAACAAATTTGGGACCCGAATGTATGGGGTAGTCGATTTCTTTTTCGATTTTTCAGTGTTAGTCTCAGTGAAAGTTATTCTTAATGATGAGTACAATACCTTTTTATTTTGTTACTCGTTGTATACGAGTCGATGATTAAGATATGAGTCTATCTATGCGTAGTGAGATAGATCTGAGTCAATCTACATATCGACATAATTTAAGCCTGGAATCTGCATCAGCTGCTTATTGGCGATCGTGCTCGGTTCCAGCATCCCACGCTTCCATCTATTTACCTATTAACCGACTTCCCAAAAAGGAGGAGGTTCTCAATTCGGTTGTGTGTGTTTTTTTTATGCTTGTTACCTCATAACTCCGGCAATTATGAACCGAATTGAAAAATTCTTCTCATAATTCTGAAAGGATGGAGGTAGAATGGTCCCATTTAAATTTTATCAGAATCGGTTACGAAGTTTGGATTTTAAATCGAAATAGCTGGAATTCATCTACTTGGATGATGGTTATTTGTCATCCAAGTAAACGAAATTGCGTATTTTGCTTTTCTGAGATTTTGCAGTGGTGTTGTTAGGTGTGGGGTAGGTACGACTAAAAAGTGAAAAATAAAAAACTTAAAAAAGAATACCTACAACCAACTTCCAAATAAAAAAAAACACTAAAAAGTAAAAAATAACTTAACAAAATAATAACTTAACATATCAAAATAAAATAACGTAGTGTTGTTTTTTTTGGAAGTCGGTTATATTTTTTTTGTCAAAAGTTTTTTATTTCGAAGTCGGTTGTATTTTTTTGTAAAAAGTTTTTTTTCCCTAGCTTTGACAATATGTACCGCGGCCTTAGTATCTTGGCTTTTTAGCCACATTCAGCCACTACCAGATGAAATACTTTTACCCTTTAAAATTATGGACTTCTCACTTACTTCTAAAAACTGAGCTTATTTGCAGCAAATCCTTCTGCTTCCGTCGTCTGTCGTACCTGTCTTCCAAGTTCAGGATGCACCAGCTTCTCAACGAGTTGCACGAGCTGGCACTACAGAAAGCTGTGCCGCATCGAGATTTCTACAATGTTAGGTGAGAATTCAACCACAGCAGACTACTCTACTAGGTAGTGACTCCATATTTCACATTTAGACTCGAACCCCAAACCCAATCCCGTTGTGCGTAGGTGTCCTGTTAGTGTTAGCCACCCTAGCTCTGCCCAGAACCACAGAATTTTCCTGGGAGCTCCGCAGACTTCGCGGAGCGACCTCACCGTTCCGTGGATTTGTTCATGTTGGATAGCCACGGCCTCGCATTGTTGACGTATGGGCGGCAGATTCTTCGGCGTGAAAGCAGCTGCAGAGTGGGCTGTCTGTGGCGTCTATGTTAAAGAGATTTTTGTTTAGGGGGCTATGGCCAGTGATTGCTCCCTCAACACATCAAGGTCATTAATTTTAGAACCACATTATCCTTGTAGTTCTAGTTTACTTTGAATAGGACTGTCATGGTCAGTACTGTGACTAATGTGCCTGGGACACTGTTATACAAAGGAAGGCAATCTTAATATGTTAGAATAGTTAATAACGGGATTGCTACCATGTACCTTTTTATTTGCGAGTTTCCGATATTTTATATTCGGCACTGTTGCAAGTGCCATGATCACGGAGTAACTGAAGATCTTGCGGGTGGGATGTTATTGGGAGACATATCGGTCTACCCTCTTTCGTAGTCTTTTATTACGACCATCCCCAGTACCCACTGTCCACAAACTCACTTTTTTCCCGCAACTGTTACGAAAGAAAGTAGACCAATAATTGTCTGCCAATAACATCCTACCCGCAAGATCTTCAGTTACTCCGTGATCATGGTGCTTGCAATAGTGCCGAAATATCGGAAACTCGCAAATAATATATGTAGCAATCCCGTTATTATATAACTATTCGAATGTTAGTGACCATGATAGTTTAAAACAATATAATCTTACTATGGGTACTTATTAAAAAAGAAGTGGAGAGATAGGTATTAGAATGAATTATAGTTATTAATGAAGATGCAACCGAGCATGTAAATGTTGCCGTGCTCAAAGACGGAGACAGCCCAATATAGAATTTATTGGACCATTACATCCACTAACCATCAGTCGCACACAGGAAAGTGGACACTCACATCCACGCGGCGTCGAGCATGAATCAGAAGCATCTGCTGCGCTTCATCAAGAAGACCTTGCGGACGCAAGCAGATGAGGTGGTGGACATTCGCAAAGGTGTGCCCACCACCCTCAAGATGGTGTTCGAGGAGATGCAGCTGGACGCGTATGATCTCAATGTGGATATCCTGGATGTGCATGCGGTATGAAACCTCTTGTTTTATATTGTACTTGTAAAGTTATAATTATGAAATCAAAAGTCTTTTTTAAACTGTAATAAACGCGTTCATGATGGATTGGTCGGAGAGAACAACACACCGGAATAAGTGGACTATGGAGATCTTTGCCCAGCAGTGAGACAACACAGATTGATTCAATCTATACTAATATTATAAAGCAGAAGAGTTTGTTTGTTTGTTTGTTTGGTTGAACGTGCTAATCTCAGGAACTCCTGGTCATATATCATCACGCTAAGACAAATAGGAGCGGAGCAGTCATGGAAAATGTGACGCAGACGAAGTTGCGCGGGTCAGCTAGTATATATAAAAATAAGATACTAGCTGACCCGCGCAAGTTCGTCTGCGTCACATTTTCCATTAATGCTCCGCTCTCCTCGATAAATAGGCTATCTAACACTGAAAGAATGTTTCAAATCGGACCAGTAGTTTCTGAGAATAGCGCGTTCAAGCAAACAAACAAACTCTTCAGCATTATAATACCTATTAGTATAGATTTCAAGTTATATTTTTGATGAGATTAAATAAAGATCATTCGTAGGATACTATTATAAACATCGCTTTCAGGTCGGTTAATATATTCACACTCATATTGTGATAATCTTTGGTATTATCATATACTACTTTTACTATGTTTTATTTTCTTTTGTGTTTGTGAACAGGATCGCAACACGTTCCATCGTTTCGACAGGTTCAACGCGAAGTACAACCCCGTCGGGGAGAGCTCTCTTAGGAATGTATTCCTCAAGACTGACAACTACATGAATGGGAAGTATTTCGCTAGCATGCTTAAGGTACGCTATTAATTCTCTGTTGAAACTATCTCAAACTACAAATAAAGTCTAGATTATCGTCATGTGGGATGTTAACTTCATTGATTTCTTGATTTGATTATGTCAGGCTTATTGGCGACGATTGTCTTATCAGTGATGTTTTTTTTTAATATTATTTGTGATGGGTTTGCTCTTGACTCTAGTGTAGGTCAGAGATGAAGGAGACAAAATCTACGATGAGGCGAGCTTACCCAGAAATAGCCTGTTCAATCTAACTTTGAAAATATTAGGGTTGTAAGCGTTCGGAAACACAGACGCATCCAGAGAGTTCCACTCCTTTGCTGTACACATTATGAAAGACGCTTCGAAACGCTTAGTGCGAATTGGTGGAATCGCAACAAGGTAGGGGATGGTAAGTTGCAGTGCGTCTGGATGTCCGATGGTAGAAGGGGGCTGGTGAGTTGAGGTCGTGGAGTTCTTGGACACACTCTCTGATGTACAATTTGTAGCAGACCGACAAGCAGGCAACCTTGATGATAGACCGATCCCAGTATTATTATTGAAAGCCTCTGGCTGAAACAACTTAGACCCACATAATTTGCAGGAGGTGATGTCAGACCTCGAGGAAAGTAGATACACATACACGGAGCCCCGGATCTCGATCTACTGCAAGAAGTCGAACGAGTGGAACAAGCTCGCTTCGTGGGCGTTGAAGAATGACGTGAACTCTCCGCACGTACGGTGGCTGGTACAGGTGCCCAGGCTTTAGTGAGTTTCAACGCTTTTCTACTTTATTAATAAAGCTATCCCTCGCGGCTTCGCTCCCGTCAAATGCAACTTTCTCATTAATTTTCTTCAACAATAAAAGAATTAGAGAAATCGGCCCAGCCATTCACGCGTGATGCGATGACCAACGTAAATATGGATTCTCTTGTATATATTTGTTTATCCATGTCGTTAACGCTCTTCTGGAGTCATGGCAAAGCTGCGCTAGAATTCTATGTTGTTGATGTTAATGCTGAGAATGTTGATGGTGCGGATTCGCACGAATACGTGGTTGGCTAACAATAGACCGCACAGCCAACTATAGATAACACAGTACACACACACACACACAAACACACACACACGGTCGGACATATGTGGAGTCGCCACAAATAATGTATTGAGGATGAAGCACCTAGGAAACTTTGACGTACCTAATACCTATTGTAGACGCATTGTGCAGTAAGTAAGTGCAGAAGAGCATAGTCTTTAAAAAAAAAAACCCACGTAGATTTATTTATTTATTATACAGGGAAATTGAAAAAATACCCGAAACCTCTTAGGCAGTGAAAGTACACATGATTATAAGCAACTTTTGTTTTGGTAAAACTCCGAAATCTCGAAAAAAATATCAGCTGTTTCATACAAAATGCAGTATTTAGCCAATGAAAATGTATGAAACAGCTGATATTTTTTTCGAGATTTCGGAGTTTTACCAAAACAAAAGTTGCTTATAATCATGTGTACTTTCACTGCCTAAGAGGTTTCGGGTATTTTTTCAATTTCCCTGTATACTTTATTAAACACCAAAAATTAAATACAATAGGAAACTTAGAACTAAAATACATACAATGGGCGGCCTTATCGCATTTCGCGATCTCTTTCAGGCAACCTGGTAGATATGTAAGAAAGCGTGCGCAGGGCGGTGCAGCGGGGAGTAAATGGAGTGAACCTTGACATCCTTCGCACATCTTTGATGGAAAAGCAACCTAACTAGAGAAACCCATTTCTTATTCATAACCTCATTCTCTTCCCAGTGATATCTACCGCTACAAGAAGCTGCTGAAGAATTTTCAGGAGTTCCTGACGAACCTGTTTGAGCCTCTGTTCCTTGTCTCCGTAGACCCGAGCTCCAACCCGGACTTGCACAAGTTTCTAAATGTATATACTTACACAGTTTTTACTTGATAGATTATGTGGTTATGACTACCCATAAAAGTCTTAATTGAGGATTAAACTTCAGATGTTGGTCTTGACTGACCTTTGATTGACTGACATTTGGCAAAGGCTGAACCATTTTTAAGAACACAAGACTTGCAATAGTACCTAACGAAACAACATGCTTTCATACTGCCAATCGGCAAAGCTTACCTGCTTATGTGGTGCGATTTTAACGAACCTCTTCAAGTTACAAAAATTTTGAACAGCCTATCCTATACACTCTTGACAGTCAGACAGAAACGTTGTGAACTACAGATCTCTATGTACAAGAAGTGCTTGCAAAAAACCCCACGAATATTTTAGCGCTCACTCCCTGATCATGATATATCTTCCAGCACGTGATTGGCTTCGACAGCGTGGACGATGAGTCCAAGCCTGAAGAGTCGATACTGGCGGAGAACATGAAAACTCCGGAGGAGTGGGACCACGAGGAGAACCCGCCCTACGCCTACTACCTCTACTACATGTACGCAAACATGACCGTGCTCAACCATGTCAGGAAGTTAGTATTTCAATCAGCTGCCTTACCTTCTCCTAACTTTGCTGGTCGGCGATTTATCTGAGTCGCTAAATCCGGTTAAATCGCAGATTAGACTAGATTCCACCATCTACAAATTGAATATTTCCAAGATAAAACTCATCAAAACTCGGGAGTGGGAGCTCGTGACGTCACGACTCACTAAAAATTATGCGAAGGTGTGACGTATTGAGAATTTTAAAAGCGATCGTAACTTCGTCAATTTTGGTTCCCGTAATAAAAGAAAAAACACGGGTCAAATATTTTTTGATAATCGAACTGACGGACTAATTAGATTTTTTCAGGACACAAGCCCATAATTTGTCACATTCATTGTGCGTACAGCTAAGGAGTGGAGTTCCCTGCCAGAGCCTGTTTTTTCCTGATAGCTACAACTTATCTTTAAGTCAAGATTAAATAGGTTACACACTTCTAGGCAAGTGTGCTCCATCTTAGACCGAGACGCATCATCGCTTACCATCACTGAGATAGTGATCATGCGTAGCCTATCAATAGTAAAAAAATGTGTTTTAATTTTTCACTTGTTTTAATTGTTTGTTATTTTAATAAACTATACTCCGTATCTATAGTGTACAATTATGTGTTATAATAACCCACTTTGTGAATATTAGTTTGACCTATAATTGGTGCTGACTAGTCAGCACTGCTGACTGTGTAAGTCTGATGCTTTTGTTACCTAGAAGAAAGTAAAAGCTGGTTTTTAGACTTTCCGGCTTCTGGCAACCCGCGACGACGGCCAAAGATTTGACTGCCGCGTGAAGCGACTTCTTAATCAAGGCAATAAGAGTTTCCCTTTTTTTCCTTACCTATTTATAAGCGACAGGTAGCAGGTAGGTAGACTTCCAATCTTAGTCTGTCTGAACACTAACGTGACGCGTTTCGATCCCAAAGTGAAAGTTAAAGGTACGAATTGATTTCTTTTGCAGAGAACAAGGCTTGAACACATTCGTGCTTCGCCCCCATTGCGGTGAGGCTGGCCCACCCATGCATCTCAGCGTCGGCTTCTTGCTTGCTGAGAACATTTCGCACGGTCTCGTACTGAGGAAGGTAGGTCCAGCATCTTTGACAAGATGGTAACGCTAAGACTCAAACGGGCTGTAGTTATTTGAACAACTGCACATCAGGTGCCAACGCTTGTAGGCGGTGTGCAGAGCCGAGTTTAGTAGGTACAGGATAAATAGGAAAAAAAGCTGGTGAGAGAAAAATGGTCGCTCACAATGGGCCTCAGAAGGATTAAATTCAACCAAAATGGAAAGGAGATGGCAAGCTCGGAGCCTCCTTGCGTGATCGAATCAGTCCGCACCGCAAGAGAATCAAGGTTACTGACAGAAGGATCGCCAAACTAAAGTGGCAGTGGGCAAGGGTGGACCGTGGACATGGTGAGGGTCAAGGGAAGCCGATGGATGCGAGATCCCAGGAGCGGTTGTTGTGGCGACACTTGGGGCAGGCCTTTATCTAGCAGTGGACGTCTTTTGGCTGACATGACGATTATGATGATGAGGAGAGAAAGTACGTAGATCATAATAATGCTACTATCGTATTTTGAAATAGTAGGGAAAGAATTACAATAAGTTGCCTGATAAGCATAGTCACGCAGCACTTTGGAATATTTTCAAGCTTCATTTAATTATTTAATATCTGTGTATGTCTGTGGTGTGTGTCTGCGTGTTTTATATAAATGTGTGTCTGTGTGTGTTTTTCGTATCTGTCTGTGTTTGTGTGTGTATCTGTGTGTGTATATATCTGTGTATACATAATAATATTATGATTTAAAAAGTGTTGCATCGATGATAAACCCATTTTATGTCCAGGCACTACAATCTCTATTCAAATATCGACGATGAGGTCTTCAACAACTCCTCACGTTTCTAGGTGCCAGTCCTCCAGTACATGTACTACTTAGCACAGATCTTCATCGCCATGTCCCCGCTGAGCAACAACTCGCTGTTCCTGAGGTATCACCGCAACCCTCTGCCGGAGTACTTCTACAGAGGCTTGAGGGTCACGCTCAGTACTGATGATCCGCTGCAGTTTCATTTCACTAAGGTAGGTACAATTTCGCTTAATGTCTTAGGGACTAAGTACTTACACTTGCTCAGCTCTATTCAAGAAGACAACCATTTTGTATGGAGACGCGTACGCGTCCGTTCAGCTTTCCGCGTCTATTCAGTTTTCGCGGCAAACGATTATAAAATGAGGACAAATGTGTTATTATCATGCGAGTGCTATAGATTGAGTTCAGCACTGCTCTGTCGCTGCCGCCTTCTCATTCTTACGACGCTGTACGCGGCTGATAGAAGCAGAACTCTTTTATAAGTGTGACCAAAATTGTTCAGCGAAATGCGAGTGAAGCTGAATAAGTGTGAGTAGTCCCTTCTACCAGCACATTCGGCCAGTTGCGGAATCTGTCAGTTAAAACTTTAGACCACGTCGAGGGTAGGCATGTTTTAGCAAAGTAGCAACACTATAAAAAAACTTTTTACAAAAAAATACAACCGACTTCCAAAAAAAAAACACTAAAAGTAAAAAATTACTTTAATTTCGGAAGTCGGTGTTTTTGTTAGTTTCTTTGTACTTTGACACCGACTTCCGAAAGGTTCTCAATTCGGTTGTATGTTTTTTTTATGTTTGTTACCTCATAACTCCGACAATTTATTATAAACCGATTTGAAAAATTCTTGTTTTATTTGAAAGGATATAGTTACTTGCAGAATGGTCCCATTTAAATTTTATCAAAATCGGTTACGAACTTTGGATTTTAAATCGAAATAGCTGGAATTCGTCTACTTGGATTATGGTTTTATGTCATCCAAGTAATCGAAATTGCGTATTTTGCTTTTCTGCGTTTTGCAGTGGTAATGTTAGGTGTGGGGTACCACTAAAAAGTGAAAAATAAAAAAAAAAATAAAAAGAAGAAAGAAGAAAACAAAGAAAATGTATTTACTCCGCCAGAAGCGACACACAATAACAATATAAATTACCAACTTTAAAAAAAAAAAACACAAGAATTAAAAGAAAACATAAACTAAAAACTAAACAAAGCCAGAAACTGAACCGACCGACCGACCGACCGACTTCCAAAAAAAAAAACATTACTTACAAAGTAAAAAAAAATACAACCGACTTCCAAAAAAAAAAAATACTTACTGTTGTATTTTTTTGTAAAAAGTTTTTTATCCCACGCCTAACAACACCGCTGTGCTTCAAAATCGCAGTAGGTAAAGCAAAATACGCAATTTCGATTACTTGGACGACATAAAACCATCATCCAAGTAGACGAATCCTGCTATCATGTAACCGATTTTGATAAAATTTTAATGGGACCAGTCTGCAAGTATATCCTTTCAGATAAAACAAGAATTTTTCAAATCTGTTCATAATTGTCGGAGATATGCGGTAACAACCATTAGAAAAAAAAAATGCAACCGAATTGAGAACCTCCTCCTTTTTGGGAAGTCGGTTATAAATCACAATAATATGTATTTAGTTTAAAGCATAACAGTATTCAGTCTACTACTAGTCTACATAACAGTATCGTTTCCGTTCGGTACGTGAGACATTTTTCCGTCCATTCCTCAGGAGCCGTTGATGGAAGAGTACAGCATCGCGGCGCAGGCGTGGAAGCTGAGCTCCTGTGACATGTGCGAACTAGCGAGGAATTCCGTCATCATGTCCGGATTCCCACATGAGGTTTGCTCCCAATGGTTTTTTGGGTGTAGTAGCTGTAATGGGCTAGATTCCATCATCCACAAATTGCAAAACTATTCGTAGTCCGTCAGTTAGAGTATTGAAAAATAATGGACACGTATTTTTTGTTTTTGTAAATCAATGAATATTGACAAAGATAAAACGCATCAAAATTCGAGAGTGGGGGCTCGTGACAGTACGACTCACTTAAAATTATGCGAAGGTGTGACGTATTGAGAATTTAAAGCGTCGTAACTTCGTCAATTTTGGTTCCCGTAACAAAAGAAAAAACACGGGTCAAATATTTTTTTATAATCTAACTGACGGACTAATTAGATGTTTTTAGTCATCTACCCTATTGCAGTAATTTTAAAAGTTACAATTTCTATTCATGGAGGTCTGTTATAACGGCTATCGGATAGTTTTAGAAAATAATCGGACCTTGGAAAATATTCTGGAAAGCAAGCAAACCGCTCATTTGAGGTGAGGTACAGCCATTGTACCGTCTATGAACAGTTAGACCATGCAATCTAGTGTTGCAAATTTGTGCCTTTAAATTGAAATTAATACTTGACATTGACCTTCGATCATTATTGATCGAAGACATTGACGCTTCTGTACCTACACTAGGTAGGTCCTGCACGCTCTATATAGCAGATGCAGCGAAGCAAAGAGTAGGTATGTAGTATATGTAGGAGCGCAATCCGTGTTACGCCATCTCAATACCAAAGCAATAGACAAAACTGAAATGCCTCAAGTGTCAGTCTTTTTTTGTATACTCCTCCCGCTCTGGGCGGAGCAGGAGGGAGTGTCAGACTCTTAGGTACTGACTAGAACATCCGTGTTCCTCTTAGTGCCCTTTTGCGTTCTAGGACCGCGGTGACTCTTTCGAACAAATTCCGCAGTCCCGGCGTCAAGTTTCAGTCTAGAACATCTATACTCAACCTGCGGCCCGTCAAGTTTTTTTCATGTGGCCCCGTAGTAGGCTAAAGGGCCACGCGGAAAAGCTTGACGGGAACATTATTGGTGCTATATTTAGTTGGTGTATCAATGTGAAACGTATCTATACTGTATTGATTCACTCCTTGACAATGTCCAGAGATTATTCCTCACCCACTATTAACTTGCAAAGTCAAAAAGTTCGCTTATGCCATACGAGTGCGATCCTTTTGTCACAAATTCAAAACTCCCGTCTATGCAGATACTATTATGATAGGTATAATTTTATTTTACCGTAGGTTTTTGTGGCTCGTCATGACAATAGTAGATAGGCAAGGCGGCCCAGAGAAAAAAGATTGAGTATGGCTGGTCTAGAATATATTCCGCTGCCTGGCCGCAGAAACACTTGGTAACCGCCAAGCTAGGCTGTTTAAAAGAGGCGTGGCGCGTGTAATTACGCGCAGAGTCTGGCTCGACTCGACTCGTTTGTTTTCGGAGCGTTTATACGCACCTTTAGGAGAAACAAGAGAGTGTACACTCCCTTCTGCTCCAGAGACAGGGAGGGAGGATTCATATGATTAGCCATCTTAAAAAAAAAAACCAGAACAGAGGGCTTAGTGTGAGTTTTCTAACGTACTCGATCGCGTTAACGTAAACGTTTGCTTATGTCAAAGCTTATAGGAAAAAAAAAGGTTATCCGTTATTGTCACCAGGCGGCGCGTATTCAGTTTCAATACAAATTGCCATTCACGCTAACTCAAAATTCAAAAATTCAAATTCAAAAGTCATTTATTCTAATTAGGCTGAGAGCCAGCACTTTTTGACCGTCAAGTTCTACAAAAGACAGTCCCCCAAAGCGCCCGCCCGTCACCACTTCCTAGTGTTTTAGCTGTGGAGAAGAAGTGGTCAACAAACTCCCCAGCAACACATCGGTCTGTTACGTTTTAGGAACTAGAATTTATACATTGAGAAGAATGCAAATCAATACACAACACAAAAAAAAAGAAGAAAAAAAACTGACCTAACTAACGCGGTCGAGAACGTTAAGAAACTCAAACTACGCCCTTAGTAGACGACGTCTTGTTGACAGCGTAGTTTTTCCGTGCCTCACACAGACTAACACCCATTTTCCCTTAGTTGAAGCAGCATTGGCTGGGCGCGGACTACCTGCGCGAGGGGCCGGAGGGCAACGACATCATCCACACCAATGTGCCAGACGTGCGCATCTCCTTCCGCTACGAGACGCTCACTGATGAGTTGGAGAACATTTTCCAGGTACGATTCGCTTTTGTCTATGGCCCAAAATGTAAAGGGGAGCTGGCAAATGGCGATGATACGATGATCGCATGAAAGAATCGGACATCCAGACGCACTGCAACTTGCTATCCCTACCTTGTTGCTATTCCACCAACTCGCACCTAAGCGCTTCCAAGCGTCTTTCATAATGCGCACAGCAAAGGAGTGGAACTCTTTGCCTGCGTCTGTGTTTCCGAATGCTTACAGCCCTAATCTTTTCAAAGTTAGAGTGAACAGGCTCCTTCTTGGTAAGCTCGCTCCATCGTAGACTTTGTCTATGTCATCTTTGACCAAGACTAGAGTCAAGAGCAATCCCATATCAAGTAAAAAAGAAACTTTCTACAAAGAATCATAACCGACTTCCATACAAAACACTACAAAGTATAAAGTAACCTTCGAAAGTCGGTTATATTCTTTTTTTTAAATGTTTTTTATATTTCACTTTTAAGTGATGATACTTGGACGACGTCCTCGTCTACGCAGAAATAAATATAAACAAAAATGTGCTCATAAAATAAAAACTACAGATCCAAACTAAATTAATTTTTTAAAGGGACCAAACGGGAAGTAGGTCGCATCGAACTAAAAAATAATCACACTGAAACCTCGGAGTAATCATACATAATAACAAAAAAAAAGTACCTGCCGAGAACCTCCGCCATTTAACTGCAACTGCCGCGCTGGAGATAGGGTCGGTGAGTGTGTTTTGTTGCAGAACAACTTGCTGCTCTTGTTGCTAGCGCGGCAGAATTAGCTTCGTCTATTTGACTGACAGACCGTGACTTCAAAAGTGCCTGTTATACTGGTCTATTTGAGATAAAGGGTTTTATATTGTATAATTGTATTTATGGAAACCGGTTTTTTTTTAGGAATGGGAAATCATCCAATGACTTCTCCCGCTCTGGGCGGAGCGGGAGGGAGTGTCAGACTTCTACTGACTAAAACCCATCCATGTCCCTTCATGTGCCCTTTGTGTTCCGGAGCCGCGGTATCTCTTTCGAATAGTCCCGCAACTCCGGCAGGCGTCGGCCCATTCACTTTGAGGCGCGCGTGGAACACTAACGCGCCGTCGACGCGGCCTGTCGTCATGAGACGGACGGACGGCGAGCCACCCATAGCTCACCGTCCACAGGCCTGCGCCTACGGTGGCCGGAGGTCACCAGGTGGCCTCCGACGCCCGCGGCGTCTACCACGGCGGCCGGGACGTCACAGGACGCCTGTTAGATATGAAACATCTATGTTTAGAACTTACTACTAGCTTTTGAACGCGACTTCGTACGCGCGTATCATGTATTTCCCGTTCCCGTAGGAATTTTGGGAAATTTAGCTCCCCTACACACCTCAAGGAACCTACAATGCCATTCAGCTTCCTACAACCAGTAGTTTCGGCTGAGCGTTGCGTGTCAGTAACTCAGTTACGGAAGAATTTTATATATTAGGACTAGCTGTACCTAAATAATGAGCTCGTGGCTAAATAATAACAGCCGCACAGGTCGATCTTCGAGGTTAAGCAACGCTTGCCGAGGTTGGTCTGTGGATGGGTGACCATCTTAACATACCGAGTTTCCTCCGTGCCTCGGAAAGCACGTTAAAGTGTTGGTCCCGGCTGTCATTTGGAGATATTTGGCAGTCGTTACGGATTGTGAGAAGCCAGAAAATCTGACACCAGTCTTGCTAAGGAGTACAGTGTTACGCAGTTAATGGGTTGTGGAGGTCTGGTACGCAGCCGCTCCACGTAAAATACTGGTATTCGGCTGAATCCGGTTTGACTGGAAGCCGACCCCAATACACTTGGGAAAAAGGCAGGAAGATGAGGACTAGCCGTACCCCGTAGCTTCGCTCCCGTAAACTACAAATGTCTTATTTTTTTCTTTCATAACAACCTTCTCCTGACAGTAACAAACACAACAAAAAAATTATAAGTGAAATCGGTCCAGCTGTTCACTTGTGATGCGATGACCAAGAGAAATAGGCATTCATTTTTATATCTATAATATTATAAAAGAAAGTCGTGTTAGTTACACTATTTATAACTCAAGAACGGCTGAATCGATTAAGCTGAAAATTTGTAGTATTAGGTAGCTAGAATCAGGAGTCGGACAGAGGATACTTTTTATACCAAAAATCCCACGGGAACGGGAAAATCCCACGGGAACGGGAACTATGGTTAAACGGGAGCGAAGCCGCGGGGAACAGCTAGTATATAGATATTGATAGATGTTTCACAAATCTCTCTATCTATCTTTCTCACACAAACTTTTGTTTGAGTGTGTAGCAAACTTTATTGCTGTCATATCGTAAAGTTTAAATTATGAAATCTAGTATTAGTACAGTCACCAGAACATCAAGATACCGGAAACTGTCAAATTTTCCCAATCAACCTTGAACCTTATAACTTCAGAGATAAAGATTAAAATCTATTAAACAAATTTGACAGATTGCTGTAGCTTGGTGTGCTGTGTGTGTCTGTACTTTTTACCTGTTTTAATTTGCACTTTTTTTTCAGGCACCAAATCCGTGAAAGACGAAAACACGAAAAACTTCATGAAAAAAATTAAACCAATTAGTTTCTGTCTGTTTAAGCGTTTATTAAAATAAGCAGTTGCGGCACGTTATAGGTACATATAATAATCACTGTACATATGTAGAACAAAATATAATAAATACATCAACAATATTCGTTAAATTTTTATTTACAACTAGCTGATGTCTCGGCTTCGCCCGCTTGACAAATTATGTACTAAAACCTTCCTCGAGATCCACTCTATCCATTGGTTAAAACAGCATGAAAATCGGTGCAGTTGTTTTTGAGTTTATCGCGAACAGACAGACAGACAGAGGCGGGGAGGACTTTATAATATGTAGTGATAGATAATGTATATTGATATAATAGCCGGCCGAATCATGAGCACACTCTCCATTGGTCGGTTTGACGACGACAGCTCTGACGCTTCACGTTATTGGTTCGTCTGTCAATGCTCATCGACTATTGCGCTTGCTTGCACGTTTCGTTCGCCCACCGTACATATGTGAGATCACCCCGCTGCTATTCATCTGTACTCACGACGTGCTGGCTACTATAACCTGAAACCCTGCCTAACCCAAAATTGACCGACCCCCTATGATTTATGGTTCCGTCCTAAGGGTAACCAATAAGCCTCCAGTATTCGTTCGTCCGTCTGTCTGTCAGCGGGTTGTATCTCAAGAAACAAAATGGGTAGACAGTTGAAATTGACAGTTTGTATTGCAATAAACAATAAATATAACTAGAAACGTGTTTTTTACTTGGCCGGTACAGAGGCCAGCACATAAAACTACAACAATCTGTTAAATTTATTCAATAGTTAACCAACTTTATTGTTAGAGAAATAAGGTTCAAAGTTGATTGAGAAAATTTGTCAGTTTCGAGTAACTTGGTTTGCTGGCGATTGTACATTTACACTACTAAACATATATTATGATCACGCTTATAGTTATTAAAGGGCGAAGCAGATAAAATATGTAGATAATTATAGTACTACTGCTTCCAAGACATTCAAAATGGGGAAACCCCATAACCTCGGGCTACAAACCGACACGTACAATGCGTTTTAAATGAGAATAGGAACGTCAATGACCTCTATCTGTCAAATGTCTCTTGAAAAGTACGGTTTGCAAAGAAATTTAGTTGCATATCGATAACGATTTATTTTACTTTGTTTGAATAAGTCTAGGGAGGAGTCTAAGAGGGTTTACGCGTGTCGGCATTTCATACAAATCTTCAAGTCCTTATTCTTCGATGTTTATGAACCGATTTAAATGAAACTTGGTATGCATACGGTTCAGAGCCAGGCCTAAAAAGCTAGCAGAGAACATTTTCGAAAAAGAGTTTAGAGGAAGAGTGAGGACAATTTTATGTTTTCTATAGAAAGTGAAAAATCACTATCTTTCCCCCTGTAATCTTTTTCGAAAATGTTCTCTGCTAGCTTTTTAGGCCTGGCTCTGAAGCGTAAGCATACCAAGTTTCATTAAAATCGGTTCATAAACATCGAAGAATAAGGACTTTAAAATTTGTATGAAATGCCGACACGTGTAAACCCTCTTAAATAAAACCTTAATAGTAGTAAATTAACTAAATATAATTAAAGACTTTGTTTGTTATTTAAAACCATACCAAAACACTTTTTTCACTCAATGTTGATAAATAATAATAAAAAATAATAATCTTGCTTTGCTCACCCTACCGAATTGTTTTGAATTGACAGCTATGACGTCACAATATGGCGCTAAGTCGATCCTATTCTTATTTGAAACACATTGTAAGAGTAGATTTCACCAATGAAACTGATCGCGTTTAAGCTGCGTTCAAGAGTTGTCAGTGTCAATATTCCATAGATAATAATAACACTGACAGCTCGTAAATGTGGTTCATATGTAGATCGCGTTCAGTTTCAGATTGATGAAACCCGCACCGTTAATACAGGGTTCAAGTATAGGCAGAAAAATTGAACTATTTCTTAAGTTATATAATTCCTTTGGTACACCATAAATCACCCGTAAAGGTTATTAAAAAATCTTAATATTATTATTTTAAACCTTCATGGTCACTAACATTAGAATAGTTAATATCAATGATATATAAAACTATAGATACGTTGTCCGCACTCTAAAATGACAACATGAAATGAAGCCAATTGGCCACATCGCGCTTAGTTACGCACCAACCTGTCGCGCGACACTACGTTTGTTTTGATGTCAATTTGACTATTACTTATCCTGTGACGTAACTGAAGATGTATACAGGGTGTAAGGGACAGCCTTCCACAAATTAACAGGGTGCAATCAGCTCTTTATTTTGAATCATATTCCAGTGGAAATTTCCTCAGGATTTTTTTTATTTTTTTTTTCGATTTTTCATTTTTTTTGCTTTATTTCAATGTAAAGTTACATTATCTGTATGCAGAACTCCATTAATGTAAATAACACAGATAAAATGAAAAAATAAAAAAATAAATAAAAAAAATCTCATGAACGACGCATGAAATCAGCTGTTAAAACGTAGCGCGGGCGCAGCTATCCTTTCGAAAGCTCGCTGCGCTGCCGTTCGCTGCGTGCGTTTTGCAGAGGTAGCGATACATTGCGAGTGAGGTAATTAAACAAATCAGTTTTATTGGATTCCCATAAAGTTCCTGAAATAATTTCATGTACCGGTCAACTTAGTACGATATACTGAAATCACCCTATCAGTTTGAGGAGGGCTGTCCCTTACACCCGTTATTTATCTCCCTCTAGCAACAGGCATCCCACCGTACGGTGACATATTTTCTTTCCCTTTCTTCATGCGTATTAGTAGCTATCTAGTATTTTCGCAGTTTTTAAGCGCCGCGATGTTGGTTTATGAAGTGTCTATATATAATACGTCATTGGTTATTATCGGGATTGCTAATCATAATCATAATCATAAATCATTTATTTGCTGGTCAAGGGTGTATACAGTGGTGTTAACATTACATTCAATATTGCTCCACCATGTACCTTTTTATTTGCGAGTTGTTGCAAGCCGTTGTTGTTGTTGTACAGTGAGTTTGTGGACAGTGGTACCGGAGATGGTCGTAATAAAAGACTACGAAAGAGGTTAGACCGATATGTCTCCCCATAACATCCCACCCGCAAGATCTTCAGTTAGGTACTCCGTGATCATGGCGCTTGCAACAGTGCCGAAATATCGGAAACTCTCAAATAAAAAGGTACATGGTAGCAATCCCGATATTAACTATTCTAATCTTAATTATTATGCACAAAATACTTACATACTCATAGACATATTCGATAGCTTTTCAAATCTTCGTATTTATGTAATATTATTTCTACTACACGAACATCAACTTTAAAGAAGTGAAAATTAAGCTCATTTCAGAATGAGTAGTGAAAATTTTACAAGTTGCAGTAGCACAAAGTGTTTTTTTTATTTTTACATACTTAAATAATATATTTCTTGGATACACTAATAAAAACACATGTTTAATGCTAATAACGTGGACATATTCACAACAAGATATTGGTAACATTTATAAAAATACATTTATCATCCAAAAGGACATAAAATTTCTCAAGATTTTGTTGTTGCTTCGCACGCAACAACGGTGTTGCCAGCGTAGAGCAAACACAGCAACAACTGCTTTTTGAGCATAGAAATTATGTAATACTATTCCAAATAAATTTCGAAAATTCAATTTTCCACACATTATAGTTATGCATGCAGGTTTTAATATATTTTTAAATATTTAGGCCCACCTCAATCACTAAATGCATTTAGCACTAAATTGATTTAAAACATCGTTCTATTTTCGATAAGAGTAATCCTCTTTCTTATGACTGTTAACGTTAGTGTAGTTAACATAAGTGAATTTTGAATGTGAATAACTACAACTCCATAGAATTCCGGTATAATTTTGTGGGACATACACAATTTATACAATTCAAAAATATGAAAACAGCATCTAATAAAACAAATATGTGCAAAACGAATATTGTAGCTATGGTAAAATTTTACTTTACGTTACTATATGTCAAAATATTTTTGGTAGGATTTTTTTTTTAGTTTTTTCAGTTTTTATTGCTTTATTCCAATGTAAAGTTACATTATCTGTATGCAGAACTCCATTAATGTAAATTTGTTGTTGCTTCGCACGCAACAACGGTGTTGCCAGCGTAGAGCAAACACAGCAACAACTGCTTTTTGAGCATAGAAATTATGTAATACTATTCCAAATAAATTTCGAAAATTCAATTTTCCACACATTATAGTTATGCATGCAGGTTTTAATATATTTTTAAATATTTAGGCCCACCTCAATCACTAAATGCATTTAGCACTAAATTGATTTAAAACATCGTTCTATTTTCGATAAGAGTAATCCTCTTTCTTATGACTGTTAACGTTAGTGTAGTTAACATAAGTGAATTTTGAATGTGAATAACTACAACTCCATAGAATTCCGGTATAATTTTGTGGGACATACACAATTTATACAATTCAAAAATATGAAAACAGCATCTAATAAAACAAATATGTGCAAAACGAATATTGTAGCTATGGTAAAATTTTACTTTACGTTACTATATGTCAAAATATTTTTGGTAGGATTTTTTTTTTAGTTTTTTCAGTTTTTATTGCTTTATTCCAATGTAAAGTTACATTATCTGTATGCAGAACTCCATTAATGTAAATAACACAGATAAAACGAAAAAAAAAAACTAATGAACGACGCATGAAATCAGCTGTTAAACACGTGGCGCGAGCGCGGCTGTCCTTTCAAAAGCTCGCTGCGCTGCCGTTCGCTGCGTGCGTTTTGCAGAGGTAGCGATACATTGCGTGTGAGGTAATTAAACAAATCAGTTTTATTGGATTCCCATAAAGTTCCTGAAATAATTTCATGTACCGGTCAACTTCGTACGACATACTGAAATCACCCTATCAGTTTGTGGAGGGCTGTCCCTTACACCCTGTATATAGACAGTACAAAAAATATATATTACATTTAGACACAGTTCACATCGAGGCGCTATCACCTTATTAAAAGTAGGTGCAGTATCGTGTCGCGCAGCATCCCAGTGTGAGTTGACCCTTAGAGTTAGATGAATTTAGTGATCTCCTGAGCAAGTGGACCTCAACGCAAGACCCCACAGAGGTCATCGAGAAATCGCCGACACGAAGTGAGCAGCGAGAAAACATCTCATAACAATGATTGATTTATTATGTGAGTACATTTGGTCATTAATTAATCACTTTTCAAACCCCGTCTTCCCCTGATGATAAGTGGTGGACTATCCACCCAAAATCACGTGTATTTTTTTCTTATCATGTGGACGCTAAGGTCTAACGACACTACACACCCTAAATTCAGAGTTCCTAAACCGCTTCAAGGGCCTCTGACATGGTTTAACGACCGCCATTCAGCGGCTGGGACCACCGGCTTATACGTGCCTTCCGAAGCACGGAATCATCTTTTTATCAGACTATCAGGTGATTCAAGCCTGTAATGTCCTAGCCAAACTGGAATCAACTTTACAAAGTATTCTTCCCTTGGGAATCGAACCCACAACTACCGGGTGATCATAATATTATCTTTAAAAAGGTGCATAATTTTTTTTCTTTATTTCTTTCGAGTCTCACGTGATTAATGGACGACCCCTTACAGTTATGACAAAACGAACCAACCCCCAACCTCTCAATAAACCAATTTACTACTTAAAACTATTCTGTAGCCCTAATGTATTATTATACAGAAAGCACAACCTAACAATCTACAGTACTAAAATTAATCAACAATCATACTAATTCTAAAAACTGAAAAAGATAATCATGTGGGTTAGTTCGTTTTGAAATATATTGACCCATATTACGTAATATTATTGCCACCAGCCTTATAGCTTCCTCCCCCTCTTGTACTGGAAAAATGATGGATGGCATTGACAATGTACATCATAATACGACCTATGCACAGGCTTATTTTACGACAACGCGCTGATGACGTGCGCTCACGGCGTTGTATCTATATGACTAACAAAAAGCAGTACTTACTGTCTGCGTTTGAAGCGCGTTAGCGCGCGTCAACTGCGCGTCATCAGGCCTTAAGTCGACCGCTTAGTGCTTACGTACGGTTTCCTGATAAGGAATTCAGATTCGAAGACCTGTATGCTTGACCTTACATGTAAAATTTTCAAATAGGCTCACACGTTTGGTCCAAATGGAAAAAAAACTTTTTTTGGAAAACAAGCCGTATGTTCGGGTCAGAAGAACCGAGAATCGATCGTCTACGCTAGTCTTACGGAATTCTGAATCTGAATTTCTAATCGGAAAACCTAATCAGGAAACCGTACTTCAGCGGCTGGCCTTAAACCTCACGCGTTAAGGTCATGGCACATTATACCGGCACCGCAACTGCACAGCTGCAGCACGGCGTCGCCTCGTATTTCAGCTACGGCTACCCGGCTACACGTCGTCCGCTCGCAGTCCGCGCACCAGCCGCGAGGTGCAAGCTTGCTGTCACCGCAAACACAATTTTACATGGCATTTGTCATTGAACACGCCTAGGACTGGCGAATCGGAATTGGCGCGCAGTAAACATGCGGACGGCGCGCTGTAAGCACGCGGACGGCGCGCTGTAAGCACGCAGGCTGCGAGTCAAGTTGTATTGAAGCTGTTAACACGCTAACTGCCTGCCGTTGGCTTTTTGACATTGACATTACAAAATGTATTATACGACACACGAATTAAGGACTAATTTGAATGACAAGATAATTGCTGGGCTGGAGCGGTGCCGTTGCGATGCTGTTATAGTGTGCCATAACCTTTAAAGGCGAGCACACAATGTAGCCGCATCGGCTGCAACGCATTCCAATACACGGAATATAACCCTATATTTGCTGTTGCGCAGTCAGGTAAATAGGCCTGTGCGGCTAAGCTCTAGTGTGTGTGTTCATACATAAAGTACGTAATTGATATAGAACGGTTTTTGCAGTGCGGCGCAACTCGCCTAAATTTGCGTCAGCCTTTACTGGCAAAGTGATTCCTTTGCGAAAAGAGGAAAGTAAGTATAGTACGATCGTGATCATACAGGGTTACTTCGAAAATAGTGGGTTTTGTTTTCATGAAATCAATACTGCTGAAAATACATGATTACCAACAGGTAATCATGTTTCAAGAAAAAAAAAATGTTTTTGTTTTGTTTTAAGTATTGGGTCATTTGATTTTGTGTAACAGCTAATATTTTTAAGTAAGTACTTAGATTTTGAATACAATCAGTGGTTTATGCGTGATGCTCCCACAAATGCAAAAAAAAAACAAACAGTTAAACGGACAAAAAATTCAAAAATTTCTTGTTTGTGTTTTGCCTTTTTCTTCGTAACGTTTCCCTGTTATTTTTGTGCAAAAATATTAAATCAAACACAGGAAGTCTACGATTTTATTAAATATGTACCTACCAGTACTTCCTGAGATTAGCGTGTTCAAGCCAACAAACAAAAAAACTCTTCAGCTTTATAATATAAGTATAGATAATCGTGCTATACATCAAATTTGCACGGTCTCCGAAGTAGCCCTGTAAATTACTCTCTCAAACTGGAAAGAAGCAAATCCTTCACAGTAAGGGCTCCTAAGTCCATTTTGTATCGTTTAAAATCCGGTGACGCTCCTGATGGCTTTCTCCTCATCGATGGGCGACATCTGATGGTGCGAGTGGAACTCCATGGTGAACGTGGCCAGGCCCGAGCTGAGCGAGCGAAGCGTGCTCGAGTAGCCGAGGAGCTCTGACAGCGGCGCTAGGCATTCTATTACCTGGGATGCGAAGTTATTTGTGAGATGTTGTTTAGCAAGGATTAATAAAATTTATATAGCACTTACTAGAAACATGCACGGTACACGGAAGTAACAAAACAGGCTATAACTATACAAGGCCTGAACGCAGTCATAGGAAACTGCTCGCGTATACTTTGTATTGCTATTTTTAAATGCTCTTGTATAGTTTGTAACCTGTACGCGCGCGTTCTCGTTACAAACTATACAACATCACTTACGCCTATACCATTTCTAACCTAACCGGTCCGAGTCGGGGTACCCTAAATCCTAATACTTGACAAATTCATAGCTTCGAAAGAGATTAAATTTAATTAAATTAAATTACTTTTAACGTCGAAAGTCGATTACAACGTGATGAATTTCAATTTTACATTTAAAGGCGAACGGCAGGCTTGTATGGGAGTTTCGTACAGCTAGTAAATTTTCGAGTTTTGGGATCATGTTTGTTTTAATAGGTAGTTCATACGATAGAAAAGACCTCTTTAAAATCTTAGATTTTTAGAACTTGGGACATAAAAGCTATACCCAGTTTTATTTTTTGAGGTTTTGTACTAGTGTAGAAATGTAGGTTGTAATTACAGGTAGGTGCATTAACATTGTTATGATGATAAAATAAATGTTCTAGATTACTTGTCGTCATCTTTGTTGTGTTTTACTTACTATAAAGTAGGTAGATTGAGATGAGGATCGTACCTACTCAGACGGAGGGAGGGGTGCATTAGGAGATACCTATTGCCTAGCAGGGGACAGAAACAGTTTGATAATAATGAAGTTCTGATGGACACTAGACAGATTTTCTTTACCGGTCAATAAATAATTTCCAGAACAAAAAAAAAATATTGATGAATTCATTCCAATCATTACCTACATCGTTTACTATTATGATTTTATGCAACAATTATGGGTTTTACTATTAAATCTATTTCTAAATAATTAATTGTCATTCCGAAGTTTGTGATATTTTACTTATGGCGACTTCTAAAAACATCTGCGTTTAGTTAACTGTTTTGATTGGTATAATTATTGAAATCTTTTAATTGATAGTATTAATTAATCCCATGTTCTAGAAGTTGTTTACTTACATGAAAATAAATGGCTGAGTTGCCTTAATAAGTGGTACAAATTCTATAACCAAACAACAAAAAAAGTTTGCTGTACGAATTTTGCCGTTCGCCTTTATCAAATCATCAGAACATTTTTGATAATTTCCACCGGTTATTATTAATAATTTTCAATTAATCACATTTATTGTATGTACATGTATTGTGTCACTACGAAGCAAAAGCAAGAAAAACGTTAAAGAATTTGTTAATCTCTTTACCAGTATCTCCATTAAAATTACTGAAGCCTTAATTTCACCCTCGCTTTCTATTGAAATATTAGGGGCGAACGTTTCAACCTGCTTGGTTGAGTTTAACTTTAAGCTCATAAACCCCATTGCAATAATTAACGCATCTAAGTAAATCAAGATCAAATTGACCGAAGATCTTTGAGGTCTATGATCCATATTCAAATATTGTGTGGATCAAGGATCCCGGACCTTATGAAATAAAGTAAGGTAATTATCGCAGTATGATTAAACCAATGTTGGTTTCATTTTTAATACGTGAGAAGTGGCGCTAGATGCTAAAGGTATCTTCTGTGACCTGACGGAGGCATTTGATTGAGTGAGCCACGGAAATTTACTCCAGAAACTTGAGCATTACGGACTAGACAAAACAGCCTTGAAAATGGTAAAATCGTAATTGAGTTAAAGACAGCAGGTAGTGTATTTACACGGCAACAATTCAACAGGATCAAACGACAGAAGGGTACCACAGGGCCCAATTTTTGGTCCTTATTTATTTAATATCAATGATCTGCTGATATTACTAAATAAAACCCAATTTGTTGTTATACGCTGATGATACATGCAGACAATCGTGACGACTAATTAAGTTACGCCCTGCTTCAGGTACATTATTGATTCACTGCCAATAATTTAGTATTAAACAGCTTCTGGCTCCAGCAGGTCTACTTCTATCTGGGAAGCACACCTACCTTGTTCTGATGGCGGATGTGTATGTGCTGTATCTGCGTGCGCCGGCGCGCCAGGTCTGCTAGCACCCGCGAGGAGTGGCTCTCGGGACACACCACCTCCAGCGACATGAGGGGCTCCAGCAGGATAGAGTCTGCTTCCTCGAATACCTGTAATGGGGTTATTTATCACTTCACGGCAGAACAGCGGCGCAAACTTTATTAAAAAGATTTCATGTCTATACACGATCGAACTTTCAGATCCTTCCCAAAACATTAGAGTAGTATCAATGATCTATCTCTTTAATCTAATCTCTTCAAAGTTAGAGTGAACAGGCTCTTTCTGGGTAAGCTCGCTCCATCGTAGACTTTGTCTTTGTCATCTCTGACCAAGACTAGAATCAAGAGCAAACCCACCTCAAATAAAAAAAATGCCGCCACAACAAAAACCATCGTAGCAAAATCTACTTCGCAACAAAAAGAACCGCAACGCCATCTATCTAACAAGCAGCGAACTACTACTACGAAATCTTGCATCGCGATAGCAGAGTTTACCGTGCGATTTGAACTACTACAGTCCTAATTTAAACTATCGGGCAGTTGCCCGCCAGACGCCATAACCGTCTAGTCGGCGGATCCTCCCTTTTCAATAGAGGTTTGCAGGACTTTACTCTCTATACCGCACACTTCTTTATTCCAAAGTACTGGTCTCTCATCTCACGCCAAATGGCGGTCGTTAAACCATGACAGAAGCCCTTAAGGTGGAAGCTCCAGGGTAGCCCGCGAAATTCAAATACTTTTATGGTTTTTGCAATTTGCCGGTCAGTGTGAAGCTGTATGTTGAACAAAATACGATTTGCGGGCGATACCGGATATTTATCTAAAGAATTATACCCATTTTAATTATCAATATAACTCTCTAAGTTCATACAACTCGATTGAATTACTTTTTCACGAAATAACATTCAATCGAGTTCTATGAACTTAGAAGGTTATATTGATGATTCAAATGGTTATAATCCTTTAGATAAATGCTTTTTACGATCGCGAACCGTATTTTATTTAACATACAGCTTCACACTGACCGGAAAATTGCAAAAAACTAAAAAATATTTGAATTTCGCGAGCTACCCTGGCGCTTCCACCTTAAGCGGTTTAGAAACTCTTACACTAAGCTCTAAAGACCCCGGACAGGGTGTCCGGGGTCTTTAGAGCTTACTACCCACACGATATGAAAATCTCTTGGACGGATCTGCCAAATACCAAGTTGATGCGCTTGAACTTGTCCGCAATAAAGGCCTTACCTTCCGCAGGCACTGCGCGACGGTAGCTGTGACCACTGAGTCTGATGTGCCGCGACCTATCTCGAACCAGTGCAGCGTTACTTGTACGTCAACCACCTGGAAGATAAGACGGGTGTGAGGACGTGTTATGTCGTGACGAAGGTCATATTGTAACACACAACGTGTAACGTAACGTGTTAGGATATAAGATTTTTCTCTGTAATTTGTATGTATCTTCTGGCAAATAAATACTTCTGATTCTGTTACAGAATTAACGCAATACCTCTTAAGGGGGCATTGTACTCATCATAACGAACAACTTTCATTGTGGAACCAACACATTTCTGTGCACGTAACTCAACAAAACAGCTGTTTTTTTTCATGATTTCGAGGTTGTTTTCATAGCAAAGGCTTTTCCAATATGATGAGTACAATAGCCCCTTAAGATGTATTGCATTTATTGAGTTACATTTTGTACTTAGTTTCGTGGTGAATGGCAAAGAAACCTAAATAATACATGCCAAACAAATAAAGATATCCACACGCTTTGGCTTTACTAAGCGTTTCTTTTACTACCTAGGTCCTTTTTTATACAACAGATTAAACAAAACCATCCCCATACATCAATCTTCTAATGACATGTGTAAAAAGCAGATAACACTCTTTCTTACCAATAAAAACTACGATGACACTGAACTTCTGCTTACTTCACTATGTTAGCGATTTTCAGCTACACTCCGTATCATAACTCAGCTGATTTCCACACAGCACACACACTACACACATACGCCAAACAAACACACTTACACTTCACACTTTTAATTTCAATTTTTAATTAAATTTTTAATCTTTAACATAACATCACTCTCATTGGCAGTCTCTTTGTAATCTTCAAATCCTATCATGGGAACTTGGGCTGGCGAACCTTAATACAGGTTACTATGTAACCTAGCTAGGACGCCAGGAGTCACATTTGTATTATCTTATAAATTAGCTAACTTATCTCTTGTAACTGCAGACTGTACCACACTTTTTTGAAATACATAAATAAATAAATAAATATAATACCGGACAACCGAGCTTGGCTCCATGCATCAGCGCGGTGTTGACTCCTTGCTTGATGGCCTGCATGTGGCGAGGGAGCAAGTGCGACAGGTTGGCGGCACTGTCGCCGCTCTTGTCCAACCTGCAACAACAATACATGGTGATAAGCTCCCTAGAATTTTCCATTCTCTTTTCGCGCCATTGATGATGAATTGAATGTCTGACTCAGGGCTCAGCAAAATTAGTGTAAATGCTAGGTAGCATTTCAAAGAATTCAATATTATCAAAAATTATGATAAGATGTCATAAACTTACACCCTCTCAAAAATACATTTAAGAATCACAGTTGGCAGCAGAATCAACTGCCTCTGTGGTCGTGGGTTCAATTCCCACGGGAAAGCATACTATGTAAAGTTGTTTACCAGGTTGGCTAGGACATTGCAGGCTTAAATCAACTGATTGTCTGATAAATAGATGATTACGTGCTTCGGAAGGCACGTATAAGCCGCTAGTCCTGGCCGCCAAATGGCGGTCGTCAAATATCCATGTCACAGGCCCTTGAGGCGGTTTAGAAACTTTGACACTAGGGTGTCTGGGTTCGCTAGGCCTTTCTACCCACACGACAAGACGAAGAAAAGCAGTAAAATCAACAAAACGTCTGTTGAGTGAGACGGCAAACTCGCTTTTCAAACCGAAGATTTAATAGATAAAGATTTACGAAACGGCACAATACTTAGATATTGAGAAAATCGTCTGATTGTGATAGTAATTGAGATCCTATTTTATTTTAACTAGGCTGCGTTACTACAAAAAAAAATGGCCAAGTGCGAGTCGGACTCGCGCACGAAGGGTTCCGTACCATTATCTATAAAAACGGAAAAAAAAGTCAAGTTTGTTTTAAATATTTATTTGTTTGTATATTTATTTATTTATTTATTTAACAACTAGCTGTCCCCCACGGCTTCGCTAACGTCAACTAGCAATTTTTTTTACATAAAAAACTTCTCCTGATAATAACAAACACAAAAAAAAAAGAATTTGCGAAATCGGTTCAGTTTTTCTCGAGATTTGCGCTTAGCAACACATTCAGCGATTCATTTTTATGTTATAGATTTATGTGCACACAGTTAATAAGAACATAAGCGGCAACAGAAATACATCATCTGTGAAATTTTCAACTGTCTAGCTATCGCGGTTCGTGAGATACAGCCTGGTTACAGACAGACGGACAGACAGACAGCGAAGTCTTAGTAATAGGGTCCCGTTTTCACCCTTTGGATACTGAATCCTAAAAAGGAATATGCACGAACGAAGTCGCGGGAAAAAATTAGTTTACTATATGAAAGTAGATACCAAAAGGTTTTTTTTTTACAGTAATATCCAAGATAGAAACCCTATGATGAAACAACGGAAAACGGACGGACGAAACGTTTCGGGGAATACTTTTATAGTGCGTACAGCTAAGGAGTGGAATTTCCTGCCTGAGTCTGTGTTTCCTGATAGTTGCAACTCTTTTTTTTTTAGATGTGTTTGCTCTTGACTTTAGTCTTAGTCAGAGATGACAGAGACAAAGGCTACGATGGAACGAGCTTACCCAGAAGGAGCCTGTTTACTCTAACTTTGAAGAGATTATGGTTGTAAGCGTTCGGAAACTCAGACGCAGGCAGCGAGTTCCATTCTTTTGCTGTGCGTATTATAAAAGACGTTTGGAAACGCTTAGTGCGAATTTGTGGAATAGCAACAAGGTAGGGATGGTAAGTTGCAGTGCGTTTGGATGTCCGATGGTAGAAGGGGGCTGGTGGAATGAGGTCGTGGAGTTCTTGCGTACACTCACCGACGTACAATCTGTAGAAGACCGACAAGTAGGCAACCTTGCGGCGATGAGCCAAGCTGTGAAGCTCATCCTCTTTAAGTCAAGAGGTCACCACATCGTCGCTTTCGATTGGATGAGACTGGTCAAACGAGGGCCTATCAATATTTTACTACTCTGGGCTTATACTGTCCCACAGCAGGGCAAAGGCCACCATTCCCTCCTTCCACTTTCCCTGGTCTTCTGCCATTTTGAGCCAGAGCCTTTGAGAAGGAGAGAGAGCCAGCTCGTCTCACCACCTCTTTCTTTCTTTTCTGTCTAGTTGTCGTTTCCATGCGTATGGCATCCACTGCGTGGTAATCTTTGCCCATCGCTCCTACGACATGCGGCAGATATGACCAGCCAGTTCCATTTTAATCTTTGCCCATCGCTCCTACGACATGCGGCAGATATGACCAGTCAGTTCCATTTTAATCTTTGCCCATCGCTCCTACGACATGCGGCAGATATGACCAGCCAGTTCCATTTTAATCTTTGCCCATCGCTCCTACGACATGCGGCAGATATGACCAGCTAGTTCCAACTTAATCTTTGCCCGTCGCTCCTACGACATGCGGCAGATATGACCAGCCAGTTCCATTTTAATCTTTGCCCATCGCTCTTACGACATGCGGCAAATATGACCAGCCAGTTCCATTTTAATCTTTGCCCATGGCTCCTACGACATGCGGCAGATATGACCTGCCAGTTCCATTTTAATCTTTGCCCATCGCTCCTACGACATGCGGCAGATATAACCAGCTATTTCCATTTTAATCTTTGCCCATCGCTCCTACGACATGCGGCAGATATGACCAGCCAGTTCCATTTTAATCTTTGCCCATCGCTCCTACGACATGCGGCAGATATGACCAGCCATTTCCATTTTAATCTTTGCCCATCGCTCCTACGACATGCGGCAGATATGACCAGCCAGTTCCATTTTAATCTCGCAGTTGTGTGGCCAACGTCCGCTATTAGTGTTCTGGAACGAAGATGGAGTTTCGAATGCGATCTGTAATAACAAATAATCAACTTACTTCAATATCTTGTCGTGTGCGATGCCCTTGACGCCCTTGCCGGACATGGTGACCTTGCACAGCTGCCTGGCGCCGCCTATCTTGCGGTCGGTGGCGAGCGAGAGCCGCGCCGCGCCGCCCAGCGTCTCGCGGTACGCTATCTGCAGCGGACCGAGCTCTACGTCGATCTTGTACTCGCGCACTATGCGCTCCTTTATGATCTCGAGGTGGAGTTCGCCCATGCCTGGTTACAACGGGAGAGAGATTCTATTAGAAGAGGTATAGCCCTACTAATCTATACTCTATACATATAAATAAAATTGGAGTGTCTGTTTGTAATATTGAAATAACGGTTTTTTACTACCTACGTGTATATGAATTTATAAACGGTACATACACAATTTTTTTTTTAATTTTTGTCTGTCTGTCTGTTTGTTCCGGGTAATCTCTGAAATGGCTGGACCGATTTTGACAGGACTTTTATTGGCAGGTAGCTGATGTAATAAGAAGTAACTTAGGATACGTTTATTTTAGAAAAAAAAAAACTAAAAATGAAGGAATCGACTGTTAGGCAAAACGAAGTTCGCCGGGTCAGCTAGTACTACTTATTATAAATGTGAATGTAAGTTTGTTTGTTACGCTTTCACGCAAAAACTACTTAACTGATCATCATGAAACTTTGTACACATATTTGTGGAGGTATTAGAAGTAACACAGGATACTTTTTATAATAAAAAAAATATATTTTTACACGCGATCGAAGTCGCGAGCAACAGCTAGTAATCTATAAATACTTGTAAGCTTTTCAGAATATTTAGGGAGCGTGCTGGAACAGCGGTAGGTTGCAGTAGTTGGATTTAATTTTATTCAATTATTGACATGTTAAATTACTGACATTCTTAATTTTATTTTGTTAACAATTGTATTTTATTTGTTGTATTTTTTTTTTAGTAATTTCATTTTTTACGTCCGATTTCCTAGTGTTTTGGCTGGGAAGAAGTAGCGCAAGTACTTATACAGTACGTACCCCTTTCAAAACGGTCGATGTTACAAAAATAAAGGTCTACACACCTGCCAGTACTGTTTGTCCACTGTCAGCGTCGGTGGTGACCCTCAGGCTAGGGTCCTCGCGCTGTAACTCGGCCAGTGCAGTCTCCAGGGCTACTTGCTGCGCCACGCTCGGGGGCTCGATGGAGCACAGGAATACTGGCTCGGGGACTGTGTTACCTGATGATGCAGAGGGAATTTTAAGGGAGATTTTGAGGATTCACAGAAGTTCGAAAAACTACCAATATCACGCCCGATGGAAAGCGATGGATGAGGTCTTGACGGACCGAGCATGCTTAGAAGATGCCTTTTTATACTCTTGCTTTGAAGGCAGACGGGTTATATGTGGAAGGGAACACAGACGTTAGCAGAGAGTTCCACACTTTGGTTTTACGCATAATAAATGTTTGTGGAGAAGCGCTGCGTACGACAAGTTGGGATATCGACCAAGTATGGATGGTACCCTGCAGTACGTCTATACTCCTCATGTGTTGCTTACTCATAAGTTTTAGTTTGGAAGAAGAACAGTGGTTTTATCGCTGATAGAGACCCACCGGTCGCAGCACCTTGGAATCATTGGTTGTGTTGGAAAAAAACTTAAGTAAGACCTGTTACTTTTTACTTAAATCTTGTCGGGTTGTGCGCCCAGGGTCTGGAGCCGCTCTCTGGCAGCAGACAGCATGAACTCCTCTATCTTGTCAGGGTCTTGATGCAACTGCCCCTCGGCCTCACTAAGTGGATCGGTCCAACAACAACTAGGATGATGCTGGAACTTCTTGAAGACTATAATGTACAAGGCACTTACCGATCCCCAACAGCATTTCAGCCAGTTCCTCATTGTTGGGGTGTACGTCCAGGGTCTGGAGCCTCTGTCGAGCAGCGGACAGTACCAAATCCTCCACCTTCCCAGTGTGCTGCAGCAAGTCTCACCAAGTGGAACGGTCCAACAACCACTAGCCTCGAATCTGCTACGAGACACTTACCGATCCCCAACAGCATTTCAGCCAGTTCCTCATTGTTAGGATGTGCGTCCAGGGTCTGGAGCCGCTGGCGAGCAGCAGGCAGTACCAACTCCTCCACCGTCTCAGGGTTTTGTAGCAGCTGCGCCAGCTGCCCTTTGGCGCGGTTCGCAGCCGCTTGGGTGGATGTGATGAGGTCCCCAGTCATGGTCGCCTGCGCAGCACTAAGTTATATTATTAAGCAGTTTGAGTGCCACAGGGACAAGAGCGCTTGGCTTTGGCCCTGTGGCTTTATGGAATGCAGATTGGGTTCTACATAGTTATTTAGGGTCTTGGTTGTTCTTGCACGTTATTATTTTGGCGCGGTTCGCAGCCGCTTGGGTGGAGGTGATAGGATGCCCAGTTACATGAGGCAAAGCGCTTAGACCTGTGGCTTTACTGAGTGTAATTTGGATTCTAGCAGGAAACATCATCTGCCTAGCCTTTTCCCAAGTGTATATTGGTGTCGGCTTCCAGTCAAACCGGATTCAGCTGAATACCAGTGTTTTACGTGGAGCGGCTGCCTACCAGACCTCCACAACCCACTAACTGGGTAACACGGTACTTTTTGGCAAGACTGGAGTCAGATTTACTGGATTCTGACAATCCGTAACGACTGACAAGGATCTACAAATGACAGCTGGGACCAACAGCTTAACGTGCTTACCGAGGCACGGAGGAAACTCGGTATGTTAAGATGGTCACCCATCCACAGACCAAACTCGGCAAGCATTGCTTAACCTTAAAGATCGACCCGTGCGGCGGATATTATTAGCCACGAGCTCTTAGCAGATTCTAGCAGGGAACATTATGTTTTATGGTTAATTGGGATCTGGGTTGTTCTTGCATGTTACATAGCACCACCTAAGCACCTAACAAAGTTTATTTGGCATGCAGGAGATCTATACTTCTATACTTATATTATAAAGAGGTAACATTTGTTTGTAAGTTTGTATGTAGGGGGTAATCTCAGGAACTCCTGGTCCGATTTGAAAAATTCTTTCATCTATACTATAATCTATACTAATATTATAAATCTATACTTCTATACTAATATTATAAGGAGGTAACACTTGTTTGTAAGTTTGTATGTAGGGGGGTAATCTCAGGAAAAACTTGTCCGATTTGAAAAATTCTTTCAGTGTTAGATAGCCCATTTATCGAGGAAGGTTATAGGCTTATATATCATCACGCTAAGACAAATAGGAGCGGAGTAGTAATAGAAAATGTGACGCAGACGAAGTTGCGCGGGTCAGCTAGTATTATCATAAGCCTTTAGTGTTCCACTGTAAAGCAAAGGCTTCTTTACGTGTATTCCGATACATATGTGGTTGAAATAAGTTATTTTCAATAAAAGCACTAATTGCATAAACTGCATGGAACCATCATCTTCCTGACCCTAACCCATTTTACTTAGGGTCACAGCAGCACGTGTTCTCCATTCTGTTAACCGTCAACCCGCTTTTACTACAAGCAATTTTTACCATTGGGTCGCTAATATGATGAAGAATAAGTTAAAGTAATAAGAAAGGTAGGTAATCGAGGCGACTTTTTGGGTTTTACGATTACTGCAAGAATTGATGAAAAGAAAACAGCTTTTCTTTGTTTTTGATTTCTTGCTAGAAAAATTGAGGGTAGTTTATTAAAACTATTTTCATTGAAGGTATGAGGATGGCTAATTACTTCGATCAGAATGGAGTTTGTTTCATTGCAATAAATAATTTAGTTGAAAAGCACTGGGGTCACAGTTGTGAATGTGTATTTGTCTTAGCGTGATGATATGTAGCCTATAGCCTTCCTCGATAAATGTGCTATCAAACACTGAAAGAATTTTCAAATCGGACCAGTAGTTCGTGAGATTAGCGCGTTCAAAAAAACACACAAACAAACAAACTCTTCTGCTTTATTATAGATTAGGTTTACGCTTGATGTCCTTCTACATCAAATATTTGTAAAATAGTCCTTATATAAGAAGACAATTGAATTGTTCATTCCGGACGCTTTTGCCCTGCTCGTCTTTTACATCGTTCTCACATGTTCCTATGTATAATTTCAACACGATGTAAACAAAACTAATTATTTTTAAAAAGAGTGTCCGTGGAGTTTCTTGCACGTTCTTCTCCATAGAGATCTACGCTTTGGAACGTGCAAATATGTAGAGCAGCTTCATCTTTTTTTTTGGACCGACCGATCTTTACAATTCAAAATTGCCTGTAAATGTTATAATTGAAATAAATGCTTGGCTTTGAGTTTGAGTTTGACATTAGAAAACCACTTACCTTCAGCGAGCTAACGACGGCAATGTTGCCAGCAGTGACTTTCTCGACGGGACGATACTCGTCAGCCAGTGCCACGTACAACGCTCCTGTCTGTTTGGAATTATAATTGTTATTATCACATCAATTTATAATCAAATTGAACCACTGTGCAACATTTTACATCTACATCTTATATAATAATATAAAAATTAATCCCTTTTTCCCTTGGTCCAAGCATAACGCGTGAACGGCTGGATCGATTTCGCTAATTCTTTTTTTGTTGTGTTTGTGATTATGAGTAGAATGTTCTTATGAAATACAAAAATAATAAAGTAGACGGGAACGAAGCCGCGAGGGGCAGCTAGTTCAGAATAAAATAAAAACTGCTCGGTAATTTGTTGCGCCACTTCCTCCCAGCTCAAACACTAGGAAGTGGTAACGGGCGGGTATTTCGGAAGACTGTCTTCATGTAAATTTTTGACGTTTCATAAGTGCTGATTATCAGTCCAGTTTGATTATATTACTTGATTTTGAAGATAACGTCTAGATTTCAATCACAACTTCTATGCTAATAAATACGACTGTTTAGATTTTTGTGCTTTGTTTGCTCGAATTCTTCTTTCTTAGGGCGGGTTGTATCAAACAGTTGGTTAACGTAACATTACGTATGTTACGTTAACCGTTACGATTACGTCAAAAAGTTACGATTACGGACGATGTTTGACGTTCGTTAAATAAGAAGCGTTGTTTCAAACATTCTGGTATAAATTCCTGCTTATCCCAATAGCTAAGTTATTGACACGGGTCTTACCTAAATAGCTTTTTTTTGCATTCCACCACTTATTTGTGTCATCAGAAGAATGGGTATTGAGGAATTCAAAAGAAATTTCACAATATTGTTCTATTTGACGCAACTAAAGTAACGTTAACCAGTGCTCAGACCATCTGTTAACGTAAACGTTATATTTTACGTGCGTTAACGCTGACATTTTGTGAAACAACCCAATTTTTTGATTTAACGATAGTTAGCACCATTTTTTACGTTTACGCATGCGCTAAGTGAACGTGAAACAACCCGCCCTTAGTCATATCTTTACTTACACAATATTTTCACAATTATTACAGTTGATAAGTTACACAAATATGTCATTAAAAACCCAAAAATTTGCCCAAAGATCAGGACAACACAGTAGGACATAGATCTCACCTGCTCACTCTTATCCCTCGCCAGGTTATATATCTTCTGTCCCTTGCAGATCTCTCCGCTGTACAGCCTCAGGAATGTCAGTACTCCGCGCTGGTCATCATGCTGGACCTTGAAGGCTCTCGCAGCCAGCTCGGAACCGAAGCTGTGGTATAATCTAGGGAAAGAAATGGTGTTTGTTTAGAACAAGCTAGACCGCAAGGTAGCCTGCTTGTCGGTCTTCTACAGATTGTACTTCGGTGAGTGTGCCCAAGAACTCCACGACCTTATCCCACCGGCCCCCTTCTACCATCGGACATCCAGCAATTCGCACTAAGCGTTTCCAAACGTCTTTTATAATGCGCACAGCAGAGGGTGACGGGCGGGCGTTTTGGGGGACTGTCTTTTGTAAAACTTGACGTTCAAAAAGTGCTGGCCCTCAGCCTATTTGAGTAAATGACTTTTGATTTTTAGAATTTTGAGTGGAACTCTCTGCCCGCGTCTGTCTTTCCGAACGCTTACAACCTTAATTCTTCAAAGTTAGAGTGAACAGGCTCCTTCTGGGTAACCTCGCTCCATCGTAGACTTTGTCTCTGTCATCTCTGACCAAGACTTGAGTCAAGAGCAAACCCACCTCAAATAAAAAAGGCTAAGTCTCTAGGCTAGTTAGACCGAGCATAAGAGGCTCCTAAATTCGGAGTATAGTACGATTGATGCTCCACGAGTTGCTGCGCAATAACAAGTTTATGTGACTTGCATCGCAATTACGGTAGTATCAACTTCACGTCCGTAATTACATTTTACGCTTACTGTAACAGCATCATGGTTCGTTTTCCGCGTACCGGAAGACGCAACGTTGTCGCGGCCTCCCAAGGTGGACCGTGCACTCCTTCTGCGAAGGAGTCATGCTAGCGAAGGAGGTGGCGGAGTGGGAGAGGGAAAGAACCTCTCGTCCCGACAACCGTGGTAGACGCCGCGGGCGTCGGAGGCCACCTGGTGACCTCCAGCCACCGTAGGCCTGCGGCGTACCCTGTGGACTGTGAACTATGGGTGGCTCGCCCTCCGTCCGTCTTATGACGACAGGCCGTGTCGACGGCGCGTTAGTATTCCACGCGCGCCTCAAAGAGAGTCAGCACACAGAGGGGCCCGAAAGGGCCAACGCCTGCCGGAGTTGCGGGACTATTCGAAAGAGATACCGCGGCTCGGGAACACAAAGGCCAATGAAGGAACAAGGATGGGTTTTAGTCAGTAAAAGTCTGACACTCCCTTCCACTCCGCCCAGAGCGGGAGAAGTCATTTGATGATTTCCCATCCATAAAAAAAAGATGGACCGTGCACCTGGTGAAGGTCGCGCGCGGGTAGCCGATGGAAACGAGACGCGCAGGTTCGGTCGTTGTGGCCACGCGCGCGGTGAAGCCTATATCCAGTAATATACGTCTTTGGGCTGATATTATGACGTTTGCTGCTGATGTTTTGACCGATTCGGTTGTAGCCAGCATTCGGTCATCGTCTAGTGTAAACGGGTTTCTGGTTAGCCGTATTCAGAATTCGGGTAACTGACAACTTAAACGAAATCGGTCGCCGTTTTCGGTGACCGACTTAATGTAATTCGATGAATCAATTCGGTTGAAGCGAATTAAGTGTGCGAAAAAAAATCGACTACATTTCTGTGCGCATAAGTTACAGCTATTTTTTTTTCGCTATATCGGTGTTGATCCCATAAAAAATGTTTTTTTTTTTATATAATGACTAGTACAATTACTGTTGTGTTGATAATGTTGACTGTTATTATTTTACACATGGTATAGACCTATGATGACTTCTCAAAAATAAACTTAGAATACATAACTCTAAAGTACATAGTTAAGTGGCACTCACTTGTGTCCCTCAGCCGGACTGGGCAGGTACGCTATGATGCCGTCCATCAGCGTCTGTACTCCTATGTTCTTGTACGAGCTGCCGCAGAGGATGGGGAACCCTTTCATGGCGAGAGTGCAGCGGCGAATGGCTTCCTCTATTTCCATGGAGCTGACATCCAAGGTTTCCTGCGTGCAAAGATTGTATGGCAAATGACAGTGTGGTGCTCTATTGGAGGGGTTTAATCAACAGACGTTTCATTTTTTATTATATTCTTTGGTACAAGCCCGCCACACATTCCCAACCACTTCAACTCCTGAAAGCCAGAATCAACAGTGGCGACCACCAGAAAAACGCCGAGCTAATGAAGCTCGACGAGTCCCGGAGAAACCATTCAACTGTCTTGGATCCCGCAACGAAATTTATCAGAAGAGTACAGCGGAGGAGTAGGAAAAAATTTATATAATTTCCACTTCCCTCATTATCAAGCAGGAGACAGATTAGAGCTAGGCCAATAGGCACCAAGGGACATATACAACTGGGTTAAGCCCAATTGCCAAGCACCACGGATTATATATTAACACTGAAACTAATGCATCCTATATTGTGAGCTACTTTTGATTCCAATAATACCTAGGTATGGCAAAATCGCCTGAACGCACGGAAATTTGCAGACAACATGCAACAGACGTTGCATGTTGCGATACACAGAAATTTGATCTTCTTACTGCAGTCTTTTGGTACAGAGGCCTCTTTATAGTTACGCCGCAAAGCGCAGTTTTCTGCAAACATTCTGTTCCAGTCGCCTTTTTAATTTCACCGTATTTGTCTAGGAATAAAACTATACTTTTCGTCTTTTGAAGGCGCTCTCCAAATTGAAGTTATTACAACACCACCACTAAGGCTCAATTTATATTGCCCTGGAACGAAAGCGTCAATCTTTAACTTAACATAGCAAATTCACCCTTATTTCCACAACGTAATCCTCATATTTCTTCTGAGATAAAAATCTCGATTCCTCCATAACCTTCCACTCTTTTCGCCTTCTCCGAACAATCCGTCATGAACGCCTGCAAGTCTTGCAATGTTTCAATATTCACTTACTTGCTGAATTATATTCTCAGCCAGCTGATCGTCCAAGCTAGACAGTGTATCCACCAGCTCCTTGTGGTCTGACATGGCGGTCTCCCATTTCCGTCCATCCACCTTCTCCGACAGTTTCCGACGAACCAGGGTCTGGCCTCGCCCTTGTGTCCATATCACCTCTTCTAGTGTTATCAGGTCTATTAGACCTGGTGAGAAAATGGATATAGATTAGGTTCTGTACTTCTGTGTGATAATGTGAAAAACAATTCAAAGAATCAACAGCTCTTTTATGTAGAATAGAAATACTCGATGTCTGCAGCTCGTTCCCATATTAGGATACCGTAAGACATGATTATATCATATATAACAACAACATCCGTAAATATATAGATTTTTCTAACGGTATAAGTTGCTGAACTTAGCCATCCTGCAAGAGATGCTAAATGAGGCAGGTGATCCTCAGAAAAACTGTTCTATCGACGAATTTGAGTTTCTCTCTGTTCATCACTACGTCACAGTCACTACTTCCCCTCGTTTTTAGGGTTCCGTACCTCAAAAGGACAATCACTTTGATCTTTGCCGATTTAAAACCAAATTATTAGCAATGAACCAATTTTGGACCCGCTAAATGGCGTTATTTACGTCGTCAAGATTATTACTACATCTATTTACGTAAAAATCGTCGGCAAACAAGACCATGATTAGCTTGTTTTGCAATAAGTGGAGTAAATCATTTATGTATACTAAAAATAAGAAAGGACCTAACATCGAGCCTTGGGGGACGCCCATTTTCACGTTTAATCCCAAAGAATTGACACCGTTTATTGGAACTAACTGCCGTCTATCATTACCTACAATATTTTTTTTCTTTGTTTAACGCTGTTTTGCCTAGTCCGTTATACTAGAATTTCAGGAGTAATATTTCGTGGTTTACGCAATCAAACGCCTTAGTCAGGTCTCAGAAGATATCTATGGCTTGTACGCCACGAAGCGCGCTCACGACTTCGCATCGGCTACGCCACACAACATGTTATTGAAGTACAATTATGTGCACGCTCGCTTGCTTCACTTCATCAACATACCTATGAGCCGGCCCTCCAGTCGCACATCAGTGTGTAGCAGCAGCGGTTGCGCATGCAGCTTGTCTGCCACGGAGCGCGCGCACGCCTCCGCACTGGCGTCGCCACGGTCCATTTTGTTCAGGTACAGGATGCGCGGCACTCGGTAGCCATTCGCTTGCTTCCAAACTGTTAGAGTTTGAGCTTCTACGCCTAGAGAAGAGTATTTATATTTCGTGAGATACTTTCATGAACGTCGCGGAACATTTAACTTATTTAATAACTGAGTAGCAAAATTGATAAGAAAGAAAAAAGTATGTATTTACCATCGCAGAATTTACATGAATACAAATGCACAAACGCGGAAAGGCAAATCGTTCGCAAAATACGAAAATCAAATACATATTTTCATAAAAAAAAAATGGTTGTCTGTAAAGTCGGTTTACGGACGATAATTTTACGTAATAACGTCTTAAGAAAACATTTATGAAAACCACATTAACTTTTCATTTCACTTTTTAAAAAGTGGACAAAACAGTTCACGATGTATGAATACAAATATGTATGTATGTACATAAGCAGAATTTTAGTCATTTTTAACTTCATTCTTACGAAGAACTGTGCGAAGCGTTCCAGTTCCTGCACCGCATTTGATCGTGTTAAACCCTGTCCACAGAGTACATTTATACTATACTAGCTGACCCACGCAACTTCGTCTGCGTCACATTTTCCATTAATGCTCGGCTCTTTTTAGTCTTAGCGTGATGATATGTAGCCTATATCCTTCCTCGATACATGGGCTATCTAACACTGAAATAATTTTTCAAATCGGACCAGTAGTTCCTGAGATTACCCCCTACATACAAACTTACAAACAAATGTTACCTCATTATAATATTAGTATAGATCAATTGGCACAAGGCACAATAAAATGACTGCCGTAGGTATATCAGCCTTAAGAAAATACTTAAAGCAGATGAAAAGCTGTGCATGTACATAGTTCATGAATGGAGAACCATTAAATTATCAACACTATTGTGTTGACCTTTCCCAATTCTATATAAATACTAGAGATAAGCACATATTTTACCAGTTGTATAATTCAAAGAACATTATTCCTTTACTTGGGTGAAGTCAATGCATATTATTAAAATCTTAAGATTAAATACCAGCAGATGCATCCAGCACTATGACAGCTCCATCCAAAACAGCGAGGCTCTGCTCCACCTCCATAGTGAAGTCTATGTGGCCTGGAGTGTCTATCAGGTTGATCTGACTGTCCATCCATGGGAATGATACTGCTGCAGCTAAAAGAAGACATTTAGAAAACAGTCAAAGAGAAATAGCCTTTATTCATGAAAACTTTTAAACCATATGCTTAGCTTAAGTAATGATTAGTAGATTCAAATTAGAACTTGAGTAGCAGAAACCCAAATGTCAATATCTAGGGGGGGGGGGGGGGGCTATTTGGTGAATAAATAAATTGATTGATCTTCCAATCAACTTATGGTCTAAGTAAAACTTAATAAATAAGGGGTACTTAAACTAAGCATTAGGTTTGTTTTTTTTTTTTGTTAATATACCTTGAGTGCATACCTACTGCAGGACCACACCCACTAGTTTTTGTATTTTTAAAGTTTTAAAATTTCTGGCTTTACCAAATGATACTTTTGAAATAAATTTAGAAACATAGAAATACCCCACCACCATCGTATCCATACTTACATTTGTTTAGTATGTAATAAGGATTTCACCTTACATACAATACATGCATTAACAAACGTTAGTATGAAAATTACTGATGATTTTATTGATTACCCCTCACTCATTAATACCTTCAAAAAGGTTGAATTCAAAGGTTGTGCTTTTACTGATCTTATCGTCGTCGTCAGCTAAAAAATCAATTAAATGTCCAGCTAAAGAAACCTAACTGACTGTAGTCAATGATCATTTATTTTCATTCCCACCATAGTAATTCTCCCCATCCCATCTTACAATAGTAATTCTTAAGTTAAATCAACCAACATGTTATAGTGATTCCCCGCTGTCGCTCCTGCTCCATGTAATCTGTCACTGTGTTGCCATGGTGGACCTCCCCCATAGACCTTATGGTGCCAGAGAAGAACAGCATCCTCTCCGTGGTCGTTGTTTTGCCTAAAACATGAGTTTTGTTACATTAAAAATTAAATTTAAGATTCCCTGGAAGGCTCCAGAAACATATTTAATTGAATTAGTGATACGAATCAATACTTTCTAACATAAAAAACTTTCTTAAATAATTTTATTCGATTTATTCAGTAATTCAGGATTACAAGTTTTACATAATTATGACAATATTGAGTAATACTAACCTGCATCTATATGAGCCAAGATTCCAATGTTGCGTATATTTTCAATGCTGTCCCTGTTTCTTCCACCGCTAGAAAAATATCTTCTAGACCAGGAAACTTTGAACAGTTTCCAGTACCGACTCATGTTGTAAAACGCCCTTTCTTCTCACATAAATAAAGGAAATAAATAAAATTCCATGCCCAAACAGCTGACCACGACCGCTGGCGGCGCTGCTGCAATTTTTAATCATATTAATCAATCATTCATTCAATCATGAATGGAATGAATATAAATGAATGAATGATTATTCACTTTCATTCGTTCATTTGACACTGACATTGACAGCTGATAAAAGAATTGCCAACTTAAAAATCTATCGTTCTGAAATTAGGTACGATCAGACAAGACGCGTTCCCGTCCGTATCCCGTTTGGGCAATTCACTACGGAAAGCATTTGCGTGAATTCATAACGAAATCGTTTTTTTTTTTTACTACACTATTATTTCTCAAGCGAGTGACAGTCATATGAGCAAGTACTTTTACGTCTTATAGCTCGACGAACGACCTTTTTCGCTCGTGTGTCACCGACTCACCGTAACCAACGAACGTAGAACAAAATGCGTAGAAAAAAAAGGTAGTTGCGCTATGAGTACGCGTACTTTCTCGTACGTCTAAAGTGGATGATAGAAGTACGAGCAAGTACGTGGCTCGACAACCTTTTTTTTCTACGCATTTTGTTCTACGCTCATGTGTATTAAACAAGACGCGAACAGAAAAAGTTCGTCGAGCCATAAGGATACCTACTCGATAGACGTGCGAACTTATAGTACGCAGTTTTTAAAGATTGCGAACTTACTTGGCTTGACGTCGGTAACACTAGAGTGTATAATGTTCTGTGTCGGTGACACAAGTGGAAGCTTGCTTCCCAGGGGGACCACGATGTCGTCAATGGGAGAAACTTTTTGATAATCAAGAATGATATTTTATTTATAAAGCCAGACAGGATACTTGTAAGAGATAAGCAATTTCACATTAAATAGCAGTTGACTTTTGGGCTAGAATTTCCATTATAGCCCGCTGATTTAAGGGTCGGGAAGGGGGAGGGGGTGACAGTTGACTTTTGGGCTAGAAATATATTTGAATAACTTTCTTACTGACTTTTGTTGGTAGCGGTGAAGGTTAGTCACGTGCTTGTGTTTGTGTTCCATTTTTTTTTTCGATTTAAGTGTTTTTTAACAGTGTTATCTCCAATCGAGAATATTCTTTGTGTTTGTCTTGTATCGTAAGGTTTGTTTTAACATAAACTTTTTTATATTGCGAGAATTTTAGCCGTTATCCAATATGGATAACAAAAAACCGCCAGACCCTCCTGATCCCTTTGATTTTACTCCAGTTTTAACGATTACCCTTCCCGACGATAAACCGCTAGAAATTGCGATGGACTCTGAATCGACGCATAGAAAAAGACCCGCAGCTTCTCCCCCGACTACCCCAATCACTCCCCCTAAGCAACCTAAAAATATAATCGGCAGACACTCGTATACCTTGAGGGACAACCCGCCGTATGTTGTACACGTATCTTTTAAAGATGGCCAGACCTCCAGTACCGTTCTTCACCCTGTTAAGTTTGGTATGTTTCTACAGAAGAACAATTTCAGCAACGTCGTACTAGGAAGCCTTAAACGTGTGGGAAGGAACAGACTATCGGTCGACTTTAAGTCTCACCAGGACGCGAATAGCTTCTTGATAAGTCCAATTTTAGTCCAACATGGTTTCATTGCATCTGTTCCCCAGTACAACGTAACTCGTATTGGTCTCGTACGAGATATACCTATTGAGTGGTCAGAGGATGAAACCATTGAAAATATTAAGGTTCCCGCTGGATGTGGCCCAGTGATTAAAGCTAGGAGAATGAACCGAAAGGTGACTTCTTTGGGCATAACGGAATGGAAACCCACTCAGACAGTTATCCTGACATTTGATGGCCAAATCTTACCGAAGCGTGTCTATTGTTTTTATTCTGCCCTTCCCGTTGAGAGGTACATGTACCCAACTATCCAATGTTTCAATTGTTGTCGTTATGGTCACACACGTACAGTATGTAGATCGAAACCCCGGTGTTTCAAATGTGCCGAAGACCATCCAGGTGATGGATGCCAAGTTCCCACAGAATGTGCCCTTTGTATTTCTTGCTCTGGAAACCATTATGCCACCGATAAGGCTTGTCCTGAATTAGGTAGGCAGAAGAGCATAAAAGCTCTTATGGCTGAGAAATCTGTTTCATATGCGGAAGCAAGCCAGGTACTCCCTCCAGTTTCGAGATCATATGCTGAAGTGTCTAGAACATCCCAGAACAGAACTAAACCCTTAGCCAGTCCATCTCCCCCTCCCCAGACCCAAAAATCATACCGCAAAACAGTCTTCCTCAAACCTAAATCCCATGCCCCTCACTCCCCTAGTTATGACAAACAGGCTCATCAAGCCCTAACTCAAAACTACTCATTCTCCCCAGTCCAAAATGGCTGTGCTTACCCTCGGGAAAGTACAAACAGTCCTTGCCCTAGTCCTATTTCCTCAGAAAACATCCTCAACATAATATCAAATATGCTTATGACTGTTTTAGCTAACCCTGCCCAATCACTACCAGACCACGTTGCCAACAAATTGTCATCCATAGTGAACTATATTCACAATGTTCCCTCCCCTGACTTTTCTTCAGTGGAACGTGAGGAGTATTACTCCCAGGAAACCTGACTTCCTCTATTTAATAAATAAATTTAAACCGTCGATCTGCAGCATTGCTGAGACATGGCTTCGTCCTGGAAGCAATTTCAGGATCCCGTGTTTTAGTGATGTTCGTCATGACAGATCAGATGGATATGGAGGATGTGCTTTGTTCATCAATAACAAAGTATCATCCTCCCCAATTCCTCTTCCCTTTGTTGGTGACAATATCAATGTTGTTGCTGTGAAGGCTGAGGATATAAATATTTTTAGTTTTTATATTGCACACCCACAAATTGAAGACCTTGATATAATTAAAAGTTTGTTGAGTAATGTCCAGGGCCCATTACTTGTTATGGGTGATTTTAATGGTCATCACTATAGATGGGGATCAGAAAACTGCGACAACTTTGGCACAGGTCTAGTGGAAATATTGGATGAACTTAATCTATGTGTTCTGAATGATGGCGGTGCCACACGTCGGGCTGTGCCTGGACAGAACAACAGCTGTGTTGACTTGACTTTTTGTTCATCCAATATAGCCAGCCTTTTAAATTGGAGTCGCTTGAATATGACCTATGGGAGTGATCACTATCCCATCATGGTTGAAATCCCCTCCAAAGCTGCTCCTGATAAAACCTCTCCCCCCCTGTTAAAATACCAGCTGAATTCAGTAGATTGGGACCTCTATTCAAAAATTTTAGATTTACGTGTCTCCTCCCTTCCTTCCATTAATGACGAAACTGCACCCGTGTGCTTTTCGTCATTCTCCAACATCATATCCGCTACAGCAGACGACTGCTTCCCGACCAAAAAACCTCCATCCGGCAAAATTCCGTCTCCGCCATGGTGGGATAAGGATTGCTCTGCAGTGATCAGAGCCAGGAATGAAGCCGAAAGAAAATTCAACTCAGATATGAACCTGGAGAATCTTATCAACTACCAGCATGTGTTGGCTAAGTCCAAGAAATTACTGAAAAGTAAGAAAAGAGAAGGTTGGCGGAAGTATTGTGGCTCATTGAGTCCATCCACTCCAGCTTCAGTTGTATGGCGTAGATTGAGGTCCTATAGGAATAATCTGAAACCACCAACTGGGAACATACTGTCAGAAGAGTTGGGCCAACAATTTTTCTCTAAGCTGGCCCCGGCTTATGTTCCCAGTGTTGATGAATGTGTTCCAACAAACTCCCATCTGGAACCGGATGATCCACTGGATGGTCCTTTTAGTCTTGTAGAACTTAAATCGGTACTCGCCCATGTAAGGGACTCTGCCCCTGGGGTGGATGGATTCCCGTACTCCTTTATAGTTAAAGCCGGGGATAAAACCCACCAGTATTACTTGGACTTGGCCAATTATTGCTTTCTGTCTGGTTATGTCCCTCCTGAGTGGAAGATTCAACTGATTGTGCCAATATTGAAACCAGGCAAAGACCCTTGTGATCATTGTTCCTACAGACCAATTGCTTTATCGTCCATACTTATTAAACTCCTGGAACACTTAGTGAAAAACCGTATAGAATGGTTTGTGGAGAGCAGGAAACTGCTACCAATGACTCAATTTGGCTTCAGGAAAAGTCTGGGTACTGCTGATAGTGTGGGTACCCTCACGTCAGAGATCCGACTGGCCCTTAGTAGAAATGAGTCAGTGGTAGTTGTTTTCTTAGATATCTCAGCCGCCTATGATTCTGTCCTCCTCCCAGTTCTCAGGCAGAAGATGCAACAGCTGAGAATCCCGGCTAGGATGCGCCAGATCATATCCAGTATCTTTTTAGACCGTAGCATCAAACTTAGGATCCCGGGGGTGGACTTTGACCCAAGGTCAGCTTGGAGGGGTCTACCTCAAGGTTCCGTACTTAGCCCCCCTCTATATAATATTTATACATATGATCTCCCTTCCTGTTTAAACTATGATTGTAAAATTTTCCAGTATGCTGACGATATTGCATTATTGGTCTGTAGCAAATCCATTGACAGTGCCGCGCAATCTATGAACACGTCTTTGTCTTCATTAAACCAATGGCTGTTAGATCATGGGTTGTCTCTAAGTGCTCCAAAAAGTGCCGCAGTTATTTTTACTCGTAGACGTCTCATCCCTCGGGTTGACATCAGTATTGATGGCCAAGCTATCCCAATTAAGGAGAAAGCTAGGTTCCTGGGGGTTACCCTAGACTCCAAACTATCGGGAGTGGAACATTTTAAAAACACTGTTCAAAAATGTGAGCGCTCAGTCTCGGTTCTAAAGGCATTGGCAGGTGTCTGGTGGGGTGCTCACCCATACACCTTAAAATTAGTGTACAACGCTCTGGTCAGAAGCGTACTAGATTACTGTAGTTACTTAATTGAGCCATGTAACAAAGAAGCCCTACGGAGACTAGATGCGATCCAGGCTAAATGCCTTAGAATCGTGATTGGCGCCATGAAATCCTCTCCCATAAATGCCCTCCAGGTTGAATGTGCAGAGCCTCCTCTTTACCTTCGTAGACAATACTTAGCAGATCGTTTTTTGTCAAAAGTCTTTTCCCTCTCATCCCATCCCTTATTACCCATTTTGGAGGAAATCTATATTTCTCTAAATGTCTCTTCCTACTGGAACAATAAACGTTTCCCATTGATGAATAGGTACAGAGAGCTTAAACAACTCTCCTCACCTGTTTGTCAATACCCTATTCTCCCCGTCTTTTCTTCCGCATATGAGGTGGTCCATTTCAAGCCAAAGGTCGTTCTGGGACTTGGTATCTCCAAAACTTCTCAGGACGTAAAAGGCGACTTCGATCGGGCTATTAAGAGATACTGGGAGGGATGGAACCTTTTTTATACGGACGCGTCTAAATTGTCGGCAACAGGATGCACCGGTGTTTCTACATATTTTCAAAACTCGAAAATAGCCCTTTTATTCCAATGTCCTCCAGAAGCTTCAGTGTTTACCGGTGAATGTATCGGTATTCTTGAAGCTATCAATTTCATTTTATCCCACAAAATTCAAAATTCAGTAATCTTTTCTGACTCCCTTAGTAGCATCCAGGCAATAGTACAAAATCAATTAAAATCTAAAACCCACAGTAAAGTCATTATAGATATAAGAAATTTGCTCTACACTTGTCTTAACAATGGTTTAAACATTGAAATAGTTTGGGTACCCAGCCATATCGGTATAGGTGGCAACGAGTGCGCTGACTCATTAGCTAAGTTTGCTACTTCCAACCCCGTGGATCGAAAGCATTACATGATCCAAAGCTATGACCTACGCTCTGACACCAAACTCAAGCTGCACAACTCGTGGTCTGCTGAGTGGCAGGTAAGTTCAAAAATAAAGGGGGCGTATTACGCCAGCATCCAGCCTGACATCCAGCGGAAACCTTGGTTTTTCAAATGTGCCAAACTATCAAAAAGAACTGTTTCGTCTTTGTGTAGACTGAGACTCGGCCATTGTTGTAGTCCAGTATTCCTACATAAAATTCGTGTCCGTGATAGCTCCTTATGCGAATGTGGCCTTGATGATGGTACCTTAGACCATATCTTTTTTTCATGTCCTATAAATTCCCAACCCCTCGACTTGTACCAAATGCTCCCCAAAATTAAAATCCCCCTTCCTATTAATTTCCATTCTCTCCTGACAAATCTCTCTCCTAAACTTATTCAACTTCTATCAAATTTTTTAAATACTAATGACATTAAAATGTAGCGTGTGTAATATGATTGTTTTTTTATGCTTATTTGTAGTTAAAAAAAAAAAACCCCATATATTTGTGTATCTATTTAAAAAAAAGTATTCTGTGTTAACTAACCAAATATTGTATTGTCCTTACAGCTACTAACATTGTAGACCTACCACAAAGTGCAAAGTTCGACGGATCATCTCACCGTGCTTCCGTCACCACATGACACTGGCAGAATAGTCGTCATCGGCTCAGTTGCCAAAGAAGAGAAAAAAAAAAAAAAAAAACTTTCTTACTAATACTACTAAACTTAGTAATGGCTCGCGGCTTGCGGCTCAGCCGTTGACAGACATGCGAGCCGTGACGAGCTACGAGTAAAATTTAAAACCTGTTGGATCGCCAACGAACTTACTCGCGGTGACACACGAGCGACAAGGGTCGTCGTACGGTCGTAGGGGTCGTAGAGCCACGCTGTTTGATTTCTGAACGAAATCTATGTGTTTTCTCTTTTTTCTTCTCTCTCTGTCTCTCTCATTTCGAAATGGCATCTTCGTCGATTTGTTTGTGTTGAATACGTAACAAAATATAAACGAAGTGTTGAAATCAGACCAGATCTTCAGAGTGAACACTCAAGATGGGAGTACCAGCATTCTTCCGGTGGTTGAGTAGAAAATACCCAAGCGTCATTGTGGAATGTATTGAACAGAGGGTAAAACATAACCTATAAATAAATGTTTTGTGCCACCGATTCTAATGATTTGCTTATTTTGGTTTGGTATCTGAATGAAATGCTACTGTTCTTATTATGATTTTAGCCTAGAAAAGTAGAGCTATAAAGATTATATGTTTTGGCTTAAGTTTTAAGTTTATTTTTAATCCTGATTTGTACTGGCAGTCAGATCAGAAATCTATAGACATTGATTGATGTTTTGCTAGCGAATAAGTATCAGAATCTAGTTTATTCGCAGAACTCGCACATAGTCAATATATTATTTGGCTTAATTTCTCTCAAAAGTTATGTGTTTTACCAGTATTAGTTTAGTACCAGAAACAAAAATACTTGTAAGTTTGGTACTTGAGTGTAAACGGATACCTACTACTTAAACAATAATATTTTATAACATCATGTCTTTGCAGAACAATATGGTATTACAGATTAGTATTGTGAGCACACTGAAGTGAACTGCAGGTTGCTTTCCTTAATGGTCTTACGTCTGGAGTTTGATCATGGGTGCTGGAGTGATTTCTGTACTTCTTAGATAGGAATTTTAGTTCCCTGCAGCCTAGAATCCATACGATTCTGTCTGTTATATCAAATGTGGGATTTGTATCAGAAAAACAGTATTAAATCTCTTAATGAATGTAACTTTTACAATTTCAGCCAACCGACGTTGATGGCACCCTTATCTACATTGACTCTTCGCTCCCAAACCCCAATGGGGTGGAGTTTGACAACCTATACCTGGACATGAACGGCATCATCCATCCCTGCACACATCCGGAAGATAAGCCGCCCCCCAAGGATGAGGATGAGATGATGGTGGCTATCTTCGAGTGCATTGACCGCCTGTTCCGCATTGTGAGGCCAAGGAAGCTGTTGTATATGGCTATTGATGGAGTGGTGAGTTAAATAACAAACTAATATTTCAATGCTAAAGAATACTTGGAAGGACTTGGGGAGGCCTTCGCCCTGCAGTGACCAATTCTGGTTAAGGAGACAGATGCAACCCCAGTGATATTTTTTTACTGTGAAAGCCTGTTTTAAAGAAAGCGAAGCTATGGGCAGAAGCCAATTGCATTTTAAAATGACAATAATTCCAAAATATACAATAATGCCAATTCCACACCTATTCTATTAGGGGGTTTTGGTTTCCGCACTTAGTCCTGATGTTGGACCATTGTACGTGAGCCATGGCGGCTGTCATTCCAACCACCCAACTTCCCTCCAGAAACAGATAAGTTTTCTCGGCGTATTCAGGATATCTGTGAGCAAATTTGGTGACCCTATAGTTTGCTTCCGTATTTCGGCGACGCCCTCGCACTCAAGGAGTACGTGTGGTACCGTTTCTTCCCGCTCCATGCATGCTCTACATAGAGGGCTATCCGTAATACCTATCGTGTGCAAGTGCTTATTCAGTGAGCAGTGACCGGTGATGGTCCCCGTCACCATTCGCAGGCTGTGTCTGTCCAGTCGAAGAAGGCGCCTGGTTAATTTACAGTCCAGGTTTGGCATGGCTTCCTTGGACTGCCTGCAGCCTGGTGCCAGGGCCCACCAGCGTTCCGCTTGTTTGTGGGTGTGTTCGCGCAGCCATGTGCGTAGTTGGACGAAGGGGAGCGGTACTATGGGTTCGGGCCCAACAGCCACAGCACCAGAACCCCTCCTGGCCAGTTCATCGGCCGCGTCGTTACCTAATGATCCGCTGTGCCCTTTTATCCACTGCAGCGTCACAGTGTTGCGGTTGATCACCGTGACGCGTTCTAGCGCATTGTGGCATTCTTGTATGAGTTTCGAGGTAGTGTAATTATTCTTTAGGGATTGGAGGACTGAAGCACTGTCGGAGAGTATCCGGATGTGGGTGTCCGTGACTTCCCTGGCCTCTATCGCATGAACTGCTAGGATAATGCCCACGCATTCCGCCTGGTAGACGGTGTTGAGCTTACCTAGCGATCTGGATATTTTAATGTTTAGGTCATTGGAGTAAATTCCAACTCCCGTACCAGCGCTTGTCTTTGATCCATCGGTATAAATTCTTAGCTCGTTTACGCACACCTATGCAATATAATAACTTATGTTAGCCAAACTGCAATTGATTGTAGGTAATGATATCAAATATTTATGCATAAGAAATTAAAAGCATAAAAAAACTAGCATTATCATCTATACTAATATTATAAAGAGGTAACATTTGTTTGTATGTTTGTAAGTTTGTATGTAGGGGGTAATCTCAGGAACTACTGGTCCGATTTGAAAAATTATTTCAGTGTTAGATAGCCCATTTATCGAGGAAGGTTATATATCATCACGCTAAGACAAATAGGAGCGGAGCATTAAAGGAAAATGTGACGCAAACGAAGTTGCGCGGGTCAGCTAGTTATGAATATACATGTGGCATGCATGGCCAGTCGAATACTTATATGTGCTTTGCTTCTTGTCATTAATAGAGAGCAGAATTAAAGAGATTACAATCAAAATGTTTCGACCATTTTTGTATGGGAGCAAGCATAGCCACATTAGCCACCAGCTGCCATTTTGTATATATTTTTAACCGACTTCCCAAAAAGGAGGAGGTTATCAATTCGGTTGTATGTTTTTTTTTTTTTATTTTTTTTTTTTTATGTTTGTTACCTCATATCTCCGACAATTATGAACCGATTTGAAAAATTTTTGTTTTATCTGAAAGGATATACTTGCAGATTGGTCCCATTTAAATCGTATCAAAATCGGTTACGAACTTTGGATTTTAAATCGAAATAGCTGGAATTTGACTATTTAGATGATTCTTTGATGATCGAAATTGCGTATTTTGCTTTTCTGCGATTTTGGAGTGGTGTTGTTAGGTGTAGGGCACCACTAAAAAGTGAAAAATAAAAAACTTTTTACAAAAAAATACAACCGACTTCCAAAAAAAAAACACTACAAAGTAAAAAATAACTTTAATTTCGGAAGTCGGTGTCAAAATACGAAGAAACTAACAAAAACACCGACTTCCGAAATTAAAGTTATTTTTTACTTTGTAGTGTTTTTTTTTTGGAAGTCGGTTGTATTTTTTTGTAAAAAGTTTTTTTAAATAGCAGCACTCTGTGAAACATCACATATGTATGGGTAGAACACACGCATAGTGCTCTAAAGTATTACATTGCTGAGATATTTGAACTTGGTCATGTCTACCATTAAAATGAATTAAGTACGTGCTTAAAAGCATTAGATAAAATTAAAATAATAATTAGCAGCTTGATTTGGCGGCCGGTTAGCTATACCACAAAGGTTCTATCCTCTTTGGAACACAGAGTATAGCCTGGGATAGGACGACATAAGACATTCTTATAGCGTTATTATGTTCCTTTGGCCAGATTTTCGACTCTCACACAGGTGAACTGGTAACTTATCTTCCCCAACCTTCCTACCAGGCACCCAGAGCAAAGATGAACCAGCAACGCTCCCGTCGTTTCCGCGCCTCCAAGGAAACCCAGGAGAAGATTGACGAGATCGCACGTATCCGCGGCGAGCTGCTAGCCAAGGGTGCCTACCTACCCCCCGAGAGGCCTAAGGAGGCCCATTTCGACTCCAACTGCATCACGCCGGGGACACCCTTTATGGACAGGCTCAGCAAGTGCCTACATTATTATATTCATGACAGGTTTGTGGGTTATTTCTGCCGTAGAGGCTACATACATCGGGACGGAATGGCAGAAATCAGAAATATTTATTTGTCTGATAATACATACAAATTACAAGGAAAGATCTTATATCCTAAAAGTCATTGTATTCTGCCTGCAAGCAAGCATGTAAATTATTAACTTATGTCAATTTTGTCAGAGGATTTTGGCACCAGTCTGCGCACACTAGAATAGAATACTCTTTATTATGTACAACATATAAGTACACTAGCCGGTTGGATCCCGCGGCGGGATGCTGCGGCACAGCCAGAATGCTTACTGTAGCATTCTGGCGGCCTACCAAGACATTCTGTGACGTGCCGCAGTATACCGCCGCGAGTTCCCTTAGCGCGCCTCCAATGCCGTGTCTAGAAAGGCTAGATTCTATCATCCACAAATTGCAAAACTATTTAGTCCGTTATCGTTAGTTAGAGTATAATGGACACGTATTTTTTGTTTTTGTAAATCAATGAATATTGACAAAGATAAAACGCATCAAAACTCGGGAGTGTGGGCTCGTGACGTCACGACTCACTAAAAATAATGCGAAGGCGTGACGTATTGAGAATTTTAAAAGCGTCGTAACTTCGTCAATTTTGGTTCCCGTAACAAAAGAAAAAACACGGGTCAAATATTTTTTGATAATCTAACTGACGGACTAATTAGATTTTTTTCAGTACACAAGCCTATTATAACATTGGCATTTTATGTCGTAATAGCTTTTGTCCGCGACTTCGTACGCGCATATCCCGTTTTTTTCCCATTCCCGTAGGAATTTCGAGAAATCCTCTCTTAGTGTTCCCGTACACTCCCCAAGGACCCTACATGACAAATTTCAGCTTTATACGACCAGTAGTTTCGGCTGAGCGCTGTCTGTTAGTCACTCAGTAACAGTAGAATTTATATATTAGGATTCCAACTGGATTACTTTTGAATGTCCTTTGATAACAATTCAAATCCTTTGCCACTCGTTCCCGGAGCCCGTGGGCCATTATTCATCAAATACTCTTAAGATATTATGACACATGTATAGTAAGAAAAAAAAAACCAACCGGTTGCACTCCGGGAGTGCCGACGGAAGTGAAAACTTGAACATTAACGTTGTGCATTTTTTAATCATCCGTCTTACGAATTTTCGATCAGGTCACGTGTCCTGACGCGAGTCTGTCTTACGAATTTTCGATCGGTTCACATGTCCCGAGCGAGTTTAACGTTTCATACCCATCCCAAGAAAATTGCTCAACGCCGCCAAAGAAGTTTTCACTTCAAAAAGTAAAAATTATTGAGCGCAAAAGTACTGCAGACATGCAAAAGAAACAAATCACCTGAGAATTGGTTTTGTAAGCTAAAGTAATGTTGATTCACTAATCTCAGTTTTATGTTAAAGTACGAAGAGCAAATCATTTTAATGGCCTAAGGGACTACTCACACTTATTCAGCTCCATTCGCGTTTCGCTGAACGATTTTGGACACACTTATACAGTTCTGCTTCTATCAGCCGCGTACAGCGTCGTAAGAATAAGAAGGTGGCAGCGGCAGAACAGCGCTGAACTCTCTATAGCACTCGCATGATAATAACACATTTGTCCTTATTTTATACTTGTTTGCCGCGAAAGCTGAATAGACGCGGAATGCTGAACGGTTGCGTACGCGTCTCCATTATTCAAAATCGTTGTTTTCTATGGGCATAAGCTGAATGTGTGTGAGTAGTCCGTAAAACAAACTGAATTTGGTTCTCATCTTTTTTATCCCATGTGTTGAAAAATACAAAACTTTTAACCCTGCAAGGTTGACGGCACGGTTGGCGCAGTGGTTGAGCGATCGGCTGCTGCTTCGCGTGTCGTGGGTTCGATTCCCGCACGGAACAGATATTTGTATAGCCTTCAGATAGTAGTTCCGTGTCTGGCTGTTTGTGTATGTGACTTTGTATGTTTGTAAAAGCACCCACGATACAGGAGAAATTCATAGTGTGGGGCAACTTTTTTTGTTTTAAAAAAAGGTAATCACTATGTTGCTTTTTTTTACTATTGATAGGCATACGTTTGACCGCTATCTCACCTGATGTTAAGCGATTGCTTTATTTTTGTACAGATTAAACAATGATCCAGGATGGAAGGGGATCAAGGTAATCCTCTCAGACGCCAATGTGCCTGGTGAGGGAGAACACAAGATTATGGACTACATTAGGAAGCAGAGGGGTAGGTCATCAAGCTTCTTATGCTATGCTATGCTATGAATACCTATTTTACATTGAGAAGAATAATAATGGAACACTACAATGTATAACAGGGGGTCATTGTCCTTAACATTATGAATAACTTCTAATATGGGACCAAACCCGAAAAAAAACAGCTCCTCAGTTTTGTCGAGTTTTGACCATAGAAATGTATGGGACAGTCGATTTCGTAATTACAGTGTTGGTGCGAAAGTTGTTCGAAATTGTGAGTACAATGACCCCTTCAGAGGTATTGCGTGTATTCTGTATCACGTTCTATTATACAGTTCGCGTCACACAAGCTTACCTCTTTGAAGTACGTCGCAATTGATTGCGCAGGATGTCAATTTGTTAAAAAACTTAAGACAGCGCATGCGCGGGGCCCAAGATGGCGCGTGTAATGGCGTCTCAGTCGCTCGTATATACGTTCGATGCATACTTGTGTCCCGCTTACTCAATGCGACTGTTGATGGGAAAAGTGTTTCGTGTTGTTATTGTTTTTAATTAGTTATTTTGTTTATTACTCACAGTTTGATTTGTGTTCTGTTTGTATGTATTTGTTGTGTTACTTTTTGATATTCATGACAGTGTTTGTTAAGGTGCATCCTCCACACCGCAGTTACTTCTTGTGGAGCAACGTTTCCAAGTGTTAGTGGGCAACATCCGACAGATAAAACTTATTTGTTGCCAGTATATAAGTTAATCATAAGTTTAAGAATGTTACCTAATGTTATCGTGTTGCATTCTTTTGCTCCACTTAAAGTATCTGCGGTGTGGATGCACCTTATCTTGTTTATAATTTAATGCGAATACCTAAGAAAACCATTGGCCAAGTGCAAGTCGGACTCGCGCACCGAGGGTTCTGTACAAACCTGTAGGATATACCTACAATAATTATAAGCAAAAGTTGCAGTTTACGATTTATGACGTATTAAAAAAAAACTACTTACTAGATCTCGTTCAAACCAATTTTCGGTGAAAGTTTACATGGTAACGAAGCAACCTGTATATAATGCGTTGACTGGAACCGGCTTTCTAATGAGCGCCCAATAGCAGGTAACTCAGATTTAAAACATTACGTGTTACTTACTGAAGGATGTTTACGGTTAAAATATTTTTCATGTACCTACATTTTTATTTTTATTTGGTTATTTGTTTATTAGTGATTAAGCAGTGTTGTTTTAGCGAATGTGAGTACCAATACAAACCATGTCTGGTTTAATGGTACAAAACAAACATAACCTGTATTGAGACTTTAAGTTTAAATAAAAAAAAATAAAAAAAAAAAAAAAAAAAAAAAATGTACTTTATTTTTTATATAATTTTTTTGGTTTTATCATTCTCTTATTGTAGAAGTTACAGGGTGGGGGGACACATTTTACCACTTACGAAGTGTCTCTCGCGCAAACTATCCAGTTTAGATAAAAATGATATTAGAAACCTCAATATCATTTTTGAAGACCTACCTACCCATACGTATGGGTTTGATGAAAAAAAAAATTGAGTTTCTGTTTTAAGTATTGACCCCCAAAATTTATTGTTTTTTTTTTTATATTTTTGTGTGAAAGTCTTAATGCGGTTCACAGAACTGCCGTGGTATAACAAAAATGCCGTTATCTGCCACAGCCGTTGTTTTGAATAACATACAAAAACCGCGGTAAAAATGTAAATCGATGTAACTTTTCAATGACAACACCTATTTCAGACTTGGAGGTACCAAAACATAGATCAAGCTGCACACTTTCGAATTGTGCACCCTGTCATATCGTAAATATAATTTAATTTCATGAAAAAGCGTTTTTTGCGATTTAGTTAATCATCGGTGGAACCGAAATCTTATGGGTCATCGACTAAAACGCCGCTACGTATAGCGTAACGGCATTTTAGTGTATCTATTTCATAGCGAAATATTGTCCGTTAAAATGCAAAAAAAAATATCTTCAATGCGTAACTAAAACGGCGTTATAACACATAACGTCGATTTAGCTTAAAATTATGTAATATGGAACTGACTTATGTTAGACTTTAGTGCGTTTAACGGTACTTTACTGCGTTTAAGTCTGGTAACTTTTAGATGCATTTAAATTAAAAGGAAAATCTTGAATTATTGTTAAGCTAAATCGCGGTTAAACTAAAAACCTTATAGTTTAACGGCATTATAGCGCAACAGTATAAAAAAATAGTGAACTTTAATATTGGTCAAAATAAAATAAAGTTATTAAAAATAAAGACATTTTTTAAATAAAAGTCATTGTTTTATCAATCACTAGTCAATATTTCTTTAATGGTTTTCAAAGATAAATATATTTTTGGTTAAACCTATAACTTTAATAATTCTTCACTTATAACCAGATTTCTTAGGAACTTTATAATAATACAAATATCACATCAGTCTCTTTCAATCAATATTAATTAGGTAATACTTGTACTTTAAAATAAGATAACTTAAAACAAATTTTAATAAAATGAAATTTACATACAGACCACTTTAATGAAATTTGAGATAATAAACAATCAAAACTAAGTTTAATCTTTTCCTTGAACTCAAAACTTAAAATTACCAATGTCATTTAAAAACAATCATCCATTATTAAAAACAAAAAGTTAAAAATTCTTCCTTAGTTGAATTTTAGTTCTAACGTTTTTCCTACATTTATTAAAGAGTTCTTGATGATATTTATTATTCTGAAAAACATGGTATTCAAAATCGTATCACAGTTACATTTAAACAGAAAATTAAAATTATTATTTATTTAAAATCAGTCTCAATAAACTTACATTAGTCTATATTATTATTATTCTAATCAGAACTTGGACCGAAATGTTCATTTTCTTTTGTTGGTAAGTTTTTCCAAAATAACAACTTGTGAGGGGGAATTATGTTTGATAGGTTTTTAAGTATATCAGCTTTTCTTTTAGGTTCGATACATTTCGGTTCAGTCCTGAATTGAAATACCATTGTACGTGGGTTTTTCAAATATTTATCATTCATATAACGTAGAGTAGTATATGATGCATCATCGAAATTATTTCTATACATGAGGTCATAGCTTTTACGATTGAAGCATACCTCAACCATATTTTTTAAATATGCTCTTGGATTGGACATTTGGATTCTTCTTTGTGAGACGTAATTTGGAATATTTATGAAGTTTTCTGGCGACATAGATTGTACGATAACTTTAGATTTATTAATAGAAGATACACACTCTTCAAAATCTGTAAAATCGTAAAGTTTACCTTTTTTCTTCATGGCTAACTCTACTTGGTGATGCACTTGATCACTGCTCATAAAAGTGTGGCCGGGTTCAAAATAATACATAGTTATTTTTTCTGTGGCAATATCTTCACTATTAATCATGTGAGTGAGCATCGAATACAATAGCCAATTTTTGTTTTGTGAGCTGCAATTATCGAGCCAGATGTGTACTTGCCCAACATCTCTATTACGCAAAAGAAAATGATAAAATGCTGACATTATATCCTCTTGTCTTCTCCCTGCAATGCCATCATGCCAGATAACTGTAAGGGGTTTGGATTCTGCGGTAATCTTCCCAAGTGGTGCAAAGGTTTGATTGTATGCTGTAAGGCGCAGAGAGAAAATTGCAGCTTTAAACATCTCCAATCTGGGTAGCATAATCACTTTTTCGAGGTCAGAGCTATAGAATATTTGTGAATTATTTTGTGGTTCCTCTTTATGTTTTGTGTACAGATCTCGTGCTTTTGTGTATCGTTGGTGATGTTTACCCCAATCCACACAAACTGTACACTCTTCAAGTATCTGGACGGTGGCATCATGTGATGTTTCCCTTTTGTGAAAATTATAAGCCTCGCACAATTCACACTCCTCGTTGCCGAGGTCGGTAAAGGATATGTTCATTTTTTTTACATGTGATCTGTATAAGCTGTACGAAATATTTTTATCGGGGTATGTCTCACAAAAATGTTTATGCATTTGGGTTATGTTTATGTCACTTGGTAGATATCGTCGCAGAGGTGCATGTTCACGCCTATAGTGTGGTTCTAAAGGGTTAAACGATTCAACATGCTGATTCAGTAAATCGCGATCAAATGCCGGTGTTTTCTGGTGTTTACCACGTTTATCTATTGAAGGATCAGTAAAAGTTGTATGTAGTATCCTGTCATTATTTTTCAAATATCCTAGAGTGGTAAGGAAAAATATTTTGCACACCTCTTTTTTGGTGCCATCTTGTTTTTCAATACAAAATTTCTTTTTGGCTTCCTTTTGGGTTGGCTTGTAATTTTTCTTTTTGGCACTGCTACATAAGTGTGTGCTTCAACAAATGCATGTTGTTCCTGCCATGACATATCCCAGTATGATTTATTAATAGCTTCTCTATCTTCTTGGTTCAGCAGGGTCATACATTTCCTTAGACACTTTTCATTGCACCCAGGTTTGACACTATGTTCCCTCTTTTTTTATTTTTGGCATCCAATCTCCGCTGTTGTAAGGGGGTGTTATATTTCCTTCTTTTGCGTGGTGGTTTTAGTAGTTCTGGTAATGTGGAACAATAATTGCCATCAACGGTATTGCTGCGCTTGCGAAGGCATGGTCGCTCGGGCGTAGTTTCCTTACGATAAGTGGCACCAATTGAGTTTCTACGTCTTCGCTCCGAATTAAAATTCTTTAAAATTCCATAATCCACAGGTAATATGGAACGGTAATTGTCATCATCAGTAATTCTATGTTCGCGGTGGCGTGATCGATCGGGCGTAGTTTTCTCATAACAAGTAGCACCAGTTGACTCTCGACGTCTTTGCTCCAAAGTTTGCATTTTGCTTTTAGAAGGAGTTAAAGTCTTTGTGACATTATCATCATCGGTTTGCAGCCTATACTTCTTAGTTTTTCTTTTCCTTTCAGACACATCAGACATGGGGCTTTCTGAGAAATCGGATGGACAGTAATCTTTGTCAATGACGGAGTCGTCTGAATCAAAATCAGGTGGACTATTTTCACACAGTCCTTTCGTATTCAATTGGATTTCTTTATCAAGCGGAGCAAGGCCGTAGCCAGAAAATAATTTCGGGGGGGGTTTGATTTGGTAGAACAGTAGAAAAACATGAAATCGTTTTAATAAAATAAATAAAATAGTGTTACTTATTATATATATTTATGAAAAAACCATTAAAGAAATATTAATCCTTATTACAAAATTAAATTTGGTCTTCTAGCTTTTTTTGCAGCGAACAAATCAATTACTTCCTCGGTGTCGATGTCAATTCTGCGGTGGATTGACATTAACGCCAAACCGTTTAGTCTTTCCTGGTCTGTGGAGTTTCTCAAATAAGTTTTGAGGCATTTCCTCTCGGGAGTAAGTTTGTGAATGTTTGGAAATAAGGCCTGGTTGCATTCTCCGAGAGCTTCAATAGCACATGTTGGTCGATCTCGTTCAGATTCTTCCATCCATTTTATCCGCCACATGTCTAATTCAGCTTTTACGAAGTCCCATTCCAAATATTTTTTATAGAGCTCAAAGCTGTTTCCTTGATAATTTTGATTAATTGGTTCTTTGCAACACACAGACGGAATTAAAATGTTGAGAGATGATAATTTACGAGTTAAGATATTTATTCGATTGGCGGCGCTAGTGGACTGTAAAACGCCTCTAGATTAACACTTATCAAAATTATAAAATAAATTTTTATTTCGGGGGGGGATCAATCCCCCTTGATCCCCCCCCTGGCTACGGCCTTGAAGCGGAGAATCATTTGATGGCATTAATTCGTTGCATGTTAAATCTACTTCGATGGGGGTGTTGACGACGTGCGTTGTAATAATTTGATTGAGTGTGCTTTCGTTGAATAGAGACTGTTCTAATGTACTTAAACTCAAAAAATGATGCGAATTGTATGTAGTTTGTGTCTCGCAGCTAAATGTGTCAAAAATGCTGCCGGTCATTGAATAAGGCTCCGCATACATATTGTCAACAAAGTCAGTCACACCAGGCTCAGGTTTATTACTATTGCTTTTCTCTAAGTGTTTATTTTGTGATAGCTCAATTACAGAAGGAGTTGCTGGTTTTTCTTTATCCTCATCTAAAATGCTTTTGACTCGTTTGGAAAGTTCAGGCTCAGAATGACTAATATTTTTTGTCTCTAAATTTTTGTTTGGTGATAGCTCTTTAGAAGTATTCAAAGGTTTTTCCTTAACCATATCTAAAATACTTTTGGCTCTGCTGGAAATACCAGAGTTTCTGTAACAAGAAAATAACATGCTGAGTGTGTAGGTATAGGTAAATGTTAACTGCGCTCCGCGGTTTAACCCTCGTATTCTTTAATCGTACGTAAAGATATCGTGATAAAAAGTAGCGTGTATGTTAATTCAGGTCTTCAGCTATCAACATGCCAAGTTTCATCGCAATCGATGTATTAGTTTTTGCGTGAAACAAAAACAAACTATTTCATTTATAATATTATTAGAATTTACTGGCAAGCAAATTATTTTGTATATTAATTTCAATAAAAAGCGCACATGTAAAGTAGGTACCTATTTATAATGAGCACAAAATCATTCCGAGATAATGTAAATAAAAACTAACTTACCTAAAGTGACGGTTCGCCATAGCGTTGCGAAATTGGCGGGAACAAACCCGGAGCGACACGCGTCCTCACCCACAAGCGCCTGGCAGTGCACTAGTTTCACCCCCGACCCCTCTGATTTCGGAACAGGATCGTTACGTAGCTGGCCCCCCGCCCCGCGCGAGATCAGTTAACGGCTATGTTGTGTATTAGTGTAAGATAACGTCATTTTAGTCTAATAATGATGGAAAGTAAATTTTTGTTTAGTTTTGGAAATGCCGCTACTGTCTTGTAACATACGTTAAGTTAAAATATAAGTATGTCATAATATTAACCTATAATGCCGTTAAACGTCGTTAATCACATTTAAGTCTAGCATTTTCATTTAACGACATTTTAGTTTACCAAAAGTAAACTTCTTTTTTTAAAAAAAGAATAACAATAAAACAGTTAAGGAACCTTTACCGCTTTAAAGTGTACAAAATACTGTTAACGGCAATCCAGAGAATCAACCATATGAAAATTTTGAAATAAAATATGAGTTACTGAACCTTAGCGGCTATTAAGACTCACAAAGTTACTTAATGACATTTTTGATAATTTAACACGAGAAAAATATGTACTTAACGGCATTTTTAAAGTGATTATTTTCAAAACTATTCAAGGTATTGAAAATTCGCAAACACAGATCGATAGATTTTTTTTTTCTCATTAATATAGCATCAAAAGTTAAAAATCGACCAGATGTCGGATAACGGCATTTTAGTTATACCACGGCAGAGAATACATCTACTTAACGGCAACTTCAACGGCATATTTCTTATAGTTTCGGAAAAAAGTGGCTGTGACAAACGGACGGACAGACAGACATGACGGATCTTTTAGAGTTCCGTTTTTTGCCATTCATTAACGCTAAAACGTATTCTAAAAAAGTTAAAAAAAAATTACGTGACACGTCAATAAAACCTAACTTCCAAGCGGCAAAGAACCGAGGAGCGAACTGTACATAGATACTGAAGAAAGGTTTAACTATATAAATTATGTTATAAATTTTAGTGCAACCGGACCACGACCCGAATACTCAGCACGTGCTTTGCGGCGCCGATGCTGACCTTATCATGCTGGGGCTGGCGACCCACGAACCCAACTTCACCATCATCAGAGAAGAGTTCAAGCCGAACAAGCCGCGCCCCTGTGACGTGTGCGGACAACTGGGTGAGTTACATAAGATCTAGCGGCTCTAAAAAGGCCACTTTAGCAGAATCAGAAAGCAAATCACGCTTACGGTCATTGACAAATTTTGCCAATCAACCTTGAACCTAATGTGTTAGAGATAACGATGAAAATGATATTTGAAAGATGTGTGATAAATATTATAATTCTAATATTATTCTCCTAAAGTGGTAATTTTAGCTCCCCAAGACACTAGGAGAGGCATCTGTCAACTCTAAATAGTATAAAAGAATGTTACTGTTTGTCTCTGTCCGTTTTTCTGCTGAGTTCTTCTAAACCTCACAAAACTCGAGCATTTATTTAAACTAGACCATTTACAGGCACTTTTGAATTTTCAAGGTCGTCGGTCGGTCCAAAAAAAAAGATGAAGCTATTTGCACGTTCCAAAGCGTAGATCTCTATGGAGAAGAACGTGCAAGAAACTCCACGGACACTCTTTTTAAAATAAAAAAATATTACAAAGTTTTGTTCACATCGTCGTGTTAAAATTATACATACATGTGAGAACGATGTAAAAGACGAGCAGGATAAAAGCGTCCGAAATAAAAAAATAACAATTCAAAGAAATGATTAAAATAAACCATGGCAGCTGAGAAATGACCAGTCCCAACCGACGGCGCCCGTTTACGAACATGACGCATGAGCCGTCCAATCCCATGCCCATTCGTCTCAATTGATTTTGATACGGTTATCAGTATCACTAATAGAAAGAGTGATAACCAATGGAAGTTTGTGTATATAATTTGCACCATTGTGAAGCCTGGCTGATCACTTCATTTTCTTCCTTTGATGAAGTCTAAAGTCTAAAAGCCAGCCTCATCTAGTTTAAAATGACCTACTTACAAAATAAATATCATTTATCATTTATCAATCTTTTAACGACAATATTTTTTTTAAATACTTTTGTTGCTGAGTCTTCATTGAAACTAGAAGTGCTATGTGAACCACAGGTGCGTATTTACATACATTTCAAAATAGTAGTTAAAAATGAGCTTGACAGCTAATTTATTTATCTCTTAATTCCAGGTCACGAAATGAAAGAATGTACTGGCAGCAACCCAGACGCCGCCCTGGTCCGCTCGGACCCAGCCTTCGGCAACCAGGACAACTTCATATTCGTGCGTCTTTCGGTTCTCCGCGAGTACTTAGAGAGAGAACTCCAGATGCCAGACCTGCCGTTCCCGTATGACTTCGAGAGGGCGCTGGATGATTGGGTGTTCATGTGCTTCTTCGTGGGCAATGACTTTCTGCCCCATCTGCCCAGCTTGGAGATTAGGGAGGGCGCTGTGGATCGGCTCGTGACTTTGTATAAGAAGTGTGTTTATAAGACTAAGGTGAGTGTTTATCATCATCTGCTTAGCCTTTCCCAACTATATTGGGGTCGGCTTCCAGTCAAACCGGGTTTATCTGAACACCAGTATTTTACGTGTAGAGCGGCTGCCTACCAGACCTCCACAACCCGTTAACTGGGTAACAAGGTACTTCTTGGCAAGACTGGGGTCAGATTAACTGGCTTCTAACAATCCGTAACGACTGCCAAAGATCTACAAATGACAGCCGGGACCAACGGTTTAACGCGCTTTCCGAGGTACGGAGGAAACTCGGTATGTTAAGATGGTCACCCATACATAGACCAACCCTGACAAGCGTTGCTTAACCTGGAAGATCGACCTGTGCGGCTGTTAATGTTTAGCCACGAGCTCCTGAGTGAGTGTTTATGATCAGTATATAAGTGCTAAGGATAAATGCTTATTACTCTATAAAGTGACATTACAGTGCAAGCCAAATGGAAGGAAAATTCTAATTCCTAGAAATGGTAGAAACTATCTCTTTCCATAATGTAGTATTTAATGATAATTTTAGTATCGTTAATGGCCTGGCCCACTTGATACAATCAACCACATCTCTACAGTAACAGTTTGAGTCGGACAGTGCCTTTAATTCGTAGCAGTAAGGTCGATTTCTGCAATTAAAATGTTCATTTGGCTGACAATAATATATGTTTCACGACAATGTAGGATATGCTGAGCAGCAGCATTGGCCTATTCATATATAACAAACGAATGACCCTATCTCCTACAAAAAAAAATTAAAACTACATTATTGGCAAATAAATTTTATGCATTTCTCCCTTCTGATCATACTACCTTATCTCCCCAGGGCTGGATCACAGACTCAGGCGACGTAAAGCTAGAACGGGTCCAGGTCATCATGACGGAGCTGGGCCACATGGAGGACGAGATCTTCAAGCGCCGCCACCAGAACGAGATCAACTTCAAAGCCAAGGATAAGGCAAGGAAGAGGCAGCAGCAGAGGATCAACTTCGAGATGCTGGAGAGGACGCAGTTCGCGCCCGTGGTGAGTGGACACCTTCCTCCCAGGGCTGGCTTCAGGTCATCATGACGTGAGCAAGAGGCAGCAGCAGAGGATCAACTTCGAGATGCTGGAGAGGACGCAGTTCGCGCCTGTGGTGAGTGGACACCTTCCTCCCACGGCTGGCTCCAGGTCATCATGACGTGAGCAAGAGGCAGCAGCAGAGGATCAACTTCGAGATGCTGGAGAGGACGCAGTTCGCGCCTGTGGTGAGTGGACACCTTCCTCCCAGGGCTGGCTCCAGGTCATCATGAAGTGAGCAAGAGGCAGCAGCAGAGGATCAACTTCGAGATGCTGGAGAGGACGCAGTTCGCGCCCATGGTCTGTGAAATATTTTTGACGTAGACCCTGAGAACCGAATCTACGAGGGAGGGAATCGCTATGATATTATCTTCGTGTCACGTATTTCTGTAACAAACAACTCTATGGGACCGTCTCCACGATCGAGAGAATCGCCGCGAGTTGACTTTTTGTCATTCGTCGTATCGCAGTGTGGAGACACGTTCATAAAGTTGTTATAGAAATACGTGGTACGACGATAATATCGCCGCGATTCTGTCGCTTTGGAGACGGCCCCTAACTTTATTTGAATTTGTGAACGAGAAAGTTGAAACAAAAGAAAACGAGAGATTCATGATGGTTTTAGAATGATGAAATATTGTTTGAGAGATCTTGCCCAGCAGCATGCAGAGAATATGACAAATTCTTGTACAAAATTTGTGGTGCTCAAAAAACGACGTCAAATATTATAATCTATACTAATATTTTATAGCAGAAGAGTTTGTTTGTTTGGTTGAACGCGCTAATCTCAGGAACTACTGGTCCGATTTGAAAAATTCTTTCAGTGTTAGATAGCCCATTTATCGAGGAAGGCTATAGGCTATAATGGAAAATGTGACGCAGACGAAGTTGCGCGGGTCAGCTAGTATATAAATATTTTTTATTAGTGATGGCTCTGCTCTTGATTCTAGTCTTGGTCAGAGATGACAGAGACAAAGTCTACGATGGTGCGAGCTTACCCAGAAGGAGCCTGTTCACTCTAACTTTGAAGAGATTAGGGTTGTAAGCGTTCGGAAACACAGACGCAGGCAGAGAGTTCCACTCCTTTGCTGTGCGCATTATAAAAGACCTTTGGTAACGCTTAGTGCGAATTGGTGGAATAGCGACAAGGTAGGGATGGTAAGTTGCAGTGCGTCTGGATGTCCGATGGTAAAGGGGGCCGGTGGGATAAGGTCGTGGAGTTCTTGGGCACACTCAACGAAGTACAATCTGCAGAAGACCGACAAGCAGGCAACCTTGCGGAGATGAGCCAAGCTATGTAGCTTGGCATCCACCAGTTTTTAAACGCCGATGAGCCTCTATACTTCATATGGTTCTCATATGATCTGATCATTACATTAATGAACCCATTGAAAACTTGTATAGATTACTCACAAGAAGGATTATTTTGATAAACAATTAAATTTTATTGTTTTATTGAAAATTGTTTCCAGGCCGTGGGTCAGAACAATCCTGCAAAGCCGATGGAGAACGTTCGTCAAGAGGCGGCGAACATGCGAATGGCGGGGATGCAGCACGAACAAGCTGTGAGTATTACACATTGAAGCCTTTGACTTGAAGGCTTTACTTTTGTATAGGCGATGAGGATAAAATGATCTTTGTAGCTTAGAGTTCTAAAAATATCTATGTTTTTGCTGTAACTAGTAATAATAGGTGATAAGCTAACAGTTCGCGTTAGTAACACCACCCTGCGCTCCACCACTTATTAAAACAAAATAAAAAATAAATAAATACATCTTTAATTCGGACACACAAACATCCATAATTATAGTGTAAGTAAACATACAAAAATAACTTACTGCCTAGTGTTAATACAAATCAACCTTCTCACAAAATGCTGCACAATCGGAGAACCAAAGCTCTCGGCTACAGTTTTCAGGATGCTGTTTTGACTGTCTCTCACTCTCCTCAGTAGCGACGCCGTTTTCTTACGAATAATTGCAAAGAAGCCGTCGGTACGGGCTTGCCCAAACATTTCCGACGCTCTACAGTACCGTAAGTAGTTAATGATAATGATTCTAAAGATAGGTAGTGTCTACAGAATAATGATTGGAATAGAATGCTCTTTCTTATGTACACCATATATAAGTTACAGAAAAAATAGATGAAGAAAGCATTACATAGGGTGACATAATGGGCGGACTTATCGCTAAGAGCGACCGTTTAGAATTATTATTAAAGTTGTATACCTCTGAAACAATGGGCTTGTGTCCTGAAAAGATCTAACTAGTCCGTCAGTTAGATTATCAAAAAATATTTGACCCGTATTTTTTCTTTTGTTACGGGAACCAAAATTGACGAAGTTACGACGGTTTTAAAATTCTCAATACGTCACACCTTCGCATAATTTTTAGTGAGTCGTGACGTCACGTGCCCCCACTCCCGAGTTTTGATGCGTTTTATCTTTGTCAATATTCATTGATTTACAAAAACAAAAAATACGTGTCCATTATTTTTCAATACCTACTCTAACTGACGGACTAAATAGTTTTGCAATTTGTGGATGATGGAATTTAGCCTATTGTAATTAGAGTTTGCACTAATCACTAATAATAAAAAAAAAACTTTTAACTGCTATCTCCATTTTAATTAAAATAGTGTAAGCTAGGTATCCTATACTGTTTGATTGTTCTTTCATTATGTGGGCTCCATTAATTGAGGAAGCACATAATTTTTTGTTCTGTTTTTTTAAAATAATAACTGTCACTGTGGTCGCGTGGTTTAGGCGCTTGCCTTGTGCAACGGTGGTCGTGGGTTCGATTCCCACGGGAAGCATACTTTGTAAAGTGGTTAACAGTTGGCCTAGGACATTACAGGCTTGAATTACCTGTAGGCTAATTCACGTAACTAAATAAGTGCTGTTGCAGTGCAGTTGAAGTTAAGTTTCGATCAAAACATCGCTTTTCGTATTCTCTACCGCTGTCAGACACGCTCGCGTCAAGTTCGCGTCACGCGAGCGCGATAACGGCTACCTACTGTTGCGCGTCTTTGGTGCGTGCTTCGGAACGCAACATGATCGGTATTCTACTATTTGTTTAGTTTCTCAAAATGACAGTTTAAAAGTTAAAGTTTAAGTTTTAATATTATAGTAACGTCATATTCATTGAAATATAATATTTTTTCTCTCATATGGCCACACCATAAGTAAGTTTGGTAGAGTTTGGCTGTCGTGCAGTTGACGTGCAGTTCACGCGCAGCTTACGCGCACTTCAAAGATTACAAGAATACCGTTTATCACTCAAACTTAACTGCAACTGCACCAAAACTTAATCGGCGCGTCATAAAATCACATGAATTAGCCCTCTGGTTGTCTGATAATAAGATGATTACATTTAATTCTTATGTATTTTATAATTTAAACATTAGGTAGTTCACTACAATGGCATAGTCAACGCTGTGCACGTTCCATAAGGAGACGCTCGTGCTCATCAGTTGAGCAGAATACGCTACCTTGTAATCTTAGTCAATGATTTACTCAGAATCCTTATGATAAATATTATTTCCAGCAAGAACAACAAGATGGCCGCGGCCGCAAGCGCTCGGCGCAACAAGCCGGCCTCGACGAAGACGATGATGACAAGAACGATGAAGTGCGTCTGTGGGAGCAGGGCTTCAAGGAGCGCTACTACGAGAGCAAGTTCGAGGTCGCCAGAGACAACCTGGAGTTCAGGTCAGTCATGACCATAGACTAACTTTGTGAATCCCCATATTAGGCCATCATGAACCATTGTGGATCCCTGTTATGGGGGAGTATTTTCCTTTACTTTTTAACCGACTTCCTTCCTTTTCTTTCCTTTTTTTTTTTTGCTCGGTTTGGTTGGTGGTAGGACTTGTTCTCAGTCCGCCTGGCAAGCTACCACCATCATGTCTAAGTCTGTCGACATAACAACTATGTTAACAGCATTGTTGTGTTCGCAGTTAGAGGTATGATAGCCAGTTCCTCTGTGTAAGAGGATTCCGGGTGAAACTCGCTTCCATCTTCGGCCTAATCATCACTTTCCATCAGGTGAGATTTTAGGCCAAGAGTTTCCCTGTTTTGTATAAAAAAAAGACTTCCCAAAAAAGTACAACCGATTTTTTTTTAATGTTTTTTACCTCATAACTCCGACAATTATGAACCGATTTGAAAAATTCTTGTTTTATCTAAAAAGATATACTTACAGATTGGTCCCAATTAAATTTTATCAAAATCTGTTACGAAGTTTGAATTTTCAATCGAAATAGCTAGAATTCGTCTACTTGGATGATGGTTTTATTGTTATGTCATCCAAGTAATCGAAATTGCGTATTTTGCTTATCTGCGAATTAGCAGTGGTGTTGTTAGGTGTGGGGTACCACTAAAAAGTGAAAAATAAAAAACAACCGACTTAAAAAAAAAAACTACAAATTAAAAAATAAGTTTTATTTCCGAAATCGGTGTCAAAATACGAAGAAACTAACAAAAATACCGACTTCCGAAATTAATGTTATTTTTTACTTTGTAGTGAATACGAAGAAACTAACAAAAATACCGACTTCCGAAATAAATGTTATTTTTTACTTTGCAGTGTTTTTTTTTAAGCTAGAAACAATGCCAACACTGGTGTTTCACAAATCTTCAACCTCATACTCCAGTGTCCTATCTTTTGAGTTCAATAACAAGCTGGTTTCCTCACGATGTACGTGTGAGTAGGTACCGCGTGGCGCTGCAGTACGTGCGGGGGCTGTGCTGGGTGCTGCGCTACTACTACCAGGGCTGCGCCAGCTGGAAGTGGTACTTCCCTTACCACTACGCGCCCTTCGCTTCCGACTTCGTCAACATCTGCGGCCTCTCCACCAAGTTCGAGGAGGGCACGCTGCCGGTAAGGATTATAGTCATACTATACATCAGTATAGCTCAAAATGGGCCTCATCAGAAGACTATAAGTCTCCCAAATGGCATTGGCAAGGGCTATGCCAAGACCAATATAGCCCGGAAAATCGGCAAACTAATTGGCCGTGGGCAGGGCATTTTTTTTTGGGACAAGCCCGCCACACATTCCCAACCACTGCAATTCCTGAAAGCCAGAATCAACAGTGGCGACCACCAGAAAAACGCCGAGCTAACGAAGCCTGACGAGTCCCGGAGAAACGATTCAACTGTCTTGGATCCCGCAACGAAATTAATCAAAAGAGTACAGCGGAGGAGTAGGAAAGTACAGTGGGCAGGGCATATTGCTCGTACAACACACAGGGTCGATGGAGTCGAAAGCTCTGGAGTGTCGATCGTACCGGAAAATGAATTATGTCGCGTTCTCCCACAAGGTGAAACGTTCCACCGGCCCCCTTCTACCATCGGACTTCCAGATTACCATCCCTACCTTGTTGCTATTCCAAAACGTCTTTTATAATGCGCACAGCAAAGGAGTGGAATTCTCTGCCTGCGTCTGTGTTTCCGAACGCTTACAACCTTAATCTCTTCAAACTTAGAGTAAACAGGCTCCTTCTGGGTAAGCTCGCTCCATCGTAGACTTTGACTCTGTCATCTCTGACCAAGACTAAGGTCAAGAGCAGAAACATCTCAAATAAAAAAAAAATAACAAAATACCGTACAGCTGGCAACACTAGGGAGAGGTCTATACAGGTCGCGCGGCGAATTAAGATCGCTCGGCAAAAGTGGAAGGGGTATGCGCAGTATTCAATTGTAAGGTCTATTTAGTGACGTGCGGGGTGAGGGGGGCGGGTATGCGCCGACGGCGACACGTCATTGGTAGATTCAATTCCCGCGTTGCGTTCACGCGCTTGGGTACTGTTGCGTACAGCTTGTGTTATCGTATTAGTAAAACGTAGTGGTAAAAAAAAATGGTTAAAAATAAAGTTTTAAAACGGCAAGCAAGAAAAATTGTTTACGACGTGAATTGTTACGTTAAGAAAGAAACTAATGAAATCGTGGGTAAGTTTATTTCCATCCTAGGTAAGTTTGTTTCCATCCTCGACCTTCTACTTCAACATCCCAAGATGAATTAATGGAAGGAATATCACCACTGTCGGATGAATAATTTTCCTACAATTTTATGTTTTAACCGCTGGGTCCCGGGCGGATCCAAATGGAACCAGTATATTCGTATCTGCGGCAGCGACGTTGAGTCCCGCTGGTTCCATTTGGAACCAGCACACCGCGACTGATATAAACTTTAATATTGTGTAAACTAAGCTTTAGAATCGTTTGCGAATGAATGTTCTCTATGGCAGATAAAATTTGCCAACCATAAACACAAACAGATACTAAAAATATGACAGCCGACATTTCAAAAACTCTTGTCAAAAGTTTCTACGTCACGGTGATTTCGCGCGCGATGTGATGCAGTGATTTTAGTGATTTTTGTGTGTTTTTAGTGTGCTAAACTAGGGTAAGTGGATAAATAATCATTTATAAGTGTTTCCTACAAGTATGTAGCTAGTTTTTTGCATGAAATAACATCACAAAACTTGTTTTGTTGAGCCTACAAAAGTTACGTAGTTCCGAGTGTTCGTCAAGGTCAAAATTGTTATTGTTTGGGTTTCTGGCAATGTTTACAATTAAAGTAAGCATATTGTAACGATTTATAGTTAACAATGCGTTGATGAATATATAGGTAGTATTCTACAAGCTTTTCCAATTGGAATCTGTTTGATATAACTCTGATAATCGTTATCAAAATAGCGCATTGAATTACGCAATAAAAAACAACAAATGGCGCCGCGCTTTATGAAGTTTGAGCTTGAATATTGCTATAATCGGCTATAGAACTCATATAAAAGATCATTGTCATTGGATTACTAGTCTTTTCATAAGCTAGTTCCCAAATTTTGGTCTAAATTGATCCAATAGTTTTGTCAGAAATAACATAAACAGTAACATAACTACATTCAGCAAGTTCTCTCATTTCAATAGGATATAAATATTTCTCGAGTACTAATAAGACTCTTATTTGTGTTTTATTTCATGACGACATAATTTACGAACCCGAAACCGTTTCAATTGTGAGGATACAAACTAAACGAACGCTGCGATAACGTTTTAAGTGGCTCGGGTCAGATTACGCTTAGATAAGCGCCCACCCGCGGCGCTTGCCGGCGCTTTCGGAGCGTCAAGGACTTGTGACGTAACAAACGTTCCGGACGCGAGAGGTTAAATATAGTAATTAAAATTTACTTTTGTTTTTAATTTTTCTGAATTTACCTACTAACAAGATAAATTACAAGCAAAAACTAGTGTTATTTAGTACCTACCTATATGTATAAGTTACTAAGGTACATACAAAATAAAAAAATCCCTTAAAAACACACAAAGTCTATAAGGAGCACTATCTGTCAGATAACCTGTGGATAGGCTATCAGGAAGTGGTGAAACAGGCCCTAAGAATTTCTGTACGCGATTGTACACATGCGCCGATTGCCCCCACTACTTTCATCGAGCGATCTTAATTCGCCGCGCGACCTGTACCCAGCAGTGGGCATCTTTCGGCTGTAAGATGATGATACAGAGATTAGAGAGAGAAAGAAGAGGCACAATTAATGCACATTTTGGGAACCATTTAGGGTGAGTCTGTTGCTATCCACCATGCAGATGTCGAACTGCTGCAAAAAGATCTTACGGGGAAAATCAAACAACACAGCTCGATCTGAGCACAGAAACCAGGACTCCCTGCTTCCTGCGTTATGTCATTTGTAACCCAACTTGAACTGTACTGCGCCGTAACAAGGTTACAGTATGATTTAGGGATCTTTGCCGCTCGGAAGTTAGGTTTTAGTGACGACCGCGCAGGAGCAATCACGTAAATAAAATTTATACGTATTGTATTATAAACAAGTAAGAAACAACAATAACAAGGTAACTAAGTAACACAACAAACATATACACCACAAAAACACACAAAACAGAAATCAAACAGTAAGAAATAAATAATTTATAACAATAACAACGTGTAACACTTCGCATCAACAGTCGTATTGTATTGAGTAAGTGGAACACAAGAATGTATCGAACATATACGAGCGACTGAGACGTCATTACACCCGCCATCTTACGCGAGAACGCGCATGCGCGACCTACCCGCGCATGCGCTGTTCTATGTTTTTCGTCAAATTGACATCCTGCGCAACCAAATGTGACGTATTTCGCATAGGCAAAGATCCCTGAATCGTACTGTAACTTCATACATTTATTTCTGTTTACATTCATGTGGATAGAATATGACGCCTTATCCCATTAACAATAAGGTTAATTCCCTCCCAGTTCCGTCCGCTGGAGCAGCTGATGGGCGTGTTCCCGGCCGCCAGCTCGTCGCACGTACCCAAGCCCTGGGCGCAGCTCATGAGCGACCCTGTAAGTACCTTCTTATTAGGTTTTGTGCGGCTAAACAAGCAGCCAGCCCACCTTATTTGGACATCTTCAACAGCAGATACCTCGTCCATTCTTGAGACATAGATAAAATGGCTCATGTGCCAGTAATTAAACTGGCACAAATGACCTTCAAACTGGATAAACTTGACTATACGCACAAAAAAATAGGGTAAGGTGATCTGTATAATTGAAGGAATCGTGTGCCTCATCTTGAGTAGCATACAGCTTTTAATTACCACAATATAAGTTTTATGGCTTCAAAATTAATTTAAATTTCATGTTTTTGTGTACAATCATCGGCACGATTTTTGAGCGCTGACCTTCATCTGCGCAAAAGTGAGTTATTGGGTCCCTTCGGTGGTATGAAGTGAGGCGCGGAGGCGCGGGGGCGGGGAAAGTGCAGTGATTGGCCCGTAGCGCATCACGTCATAGCCGTCACTCGGGATTTGTTCTATTACTCTTGTTGCACGTACCTCACGACGACGTTTTATTTGTCATAAGGTGTACGATGCGCAAAGCGATCCCCACTCTTCGGCCGAGCGCTCAAGAACCGTGCCGGTATCTGTACTATAATGTAACGCTTCAGGTTCAAAACTTGCGATTTAATAACTTTATTTTGGTATAGCTGTTCAATAAATATATTTTTTACCTTCTACCCCACAGTTCTCACCCATAATCGACTTTTACCCAACGGACTTCAAGATCGACTTGAACGGCAAAAAGTTCGCGTGGCAGGGAGTCGCATTGTTACCTTTTGTGGATGAGGAGAGACTGTTCAAAGCATTAGAACCGTTTTATGAGGAGCTGACGGAAGCTGAGAGTAAGTAGTTCAACTTTCAACGTACGTTACTTTTTTTAGACGAAAGTCGAGAGCAAACCCATCTCAAATACTTTTTATTATTTTTTATTAGCGACACATACTTATCTATCCCTTGACACCAAATTATTATTCATATTATGTTAACGTTTACTACACACTATCATACATTTATTTACCTGTAGGTCAGTGGCGAAGGGTGACTTTTCTTAAAAGGGAAGCCGGACCAAAAAATGCTTACCTTGCTCAAGTGTGATGCGTAAATTCCAGCTGTGGCCTTGTATCGGGCGTTTCGTCAATCATGACTATTCATGACCGAATACAAACTGAGCTTTATTTATTTCAAATTTAATTTGGTCGCGTAAAACGAATGCGATACTAATCATTTTGTATACCTATCACTCGAAAGGCCAGAGAATGTGGGATTTTGTGTTGAGGAACATTGTTCCAAATGCGAATTGATTACAGTGTCATACTTGCAACAACGTTTCGATATAGTTACCGCGGTTATCGGATGCCGGATTTTCGTGGTGGCCGCGAAAAGCTAATTCTTGTTTACCTAGCAAAATTACTGTGTCGTTGAACCGTTTCATTAAACTTCTATTCCGATCTACTTTTCTATTATGAACTTCACGTATTAGCAAAAAATGTTTCTATCCTACGATTTCCGAAATCATACAAAGTTAAACAACTTCGGATATGTTTTTCGGTCTGAACATGTTTTTTGGACGAATTTGAAAGATTATTAATATCTTTAAATCCCGTGAAAATCTGAGAATATCATGCAAGGGAAACAAAACATTTTATTTGTCGTACAAAGAACTGTTAAAATGTTTGAAAAAACCATCGCGTCGTTTATAATTTATAATCATGTCAGGGCGAGCACGGCCTATCTGAATTACATGTTTTTTTATTTCTAAAACTCAACTTTGAAAAGGATGTTTCCTCAGTCAACAAATAATCTGTCAGACAGCATTCTACGTTCACTAATGCCGCCATGCTATCGAACTTACTTAATAATAACAAAATCAGTACTTAACTTACTTTCTAATAAAACTATAAACTAAAAAAGCTATCTTACTCCTTACTTACCTAAATACCTATTTAAATAGCCGATCACCAAACAATACAACGCCACTAACCTGTTTTCACTACGCAAAACTATCACTAGTTTACACAAATAACTCAATTTCAACAATAATACACGAATAATGCTATAAGATTCTAAATTATGATACGAATATATCAAATCAAATGAAAATGAACAATGATATCAATAAACATGACACGTAATCACAAAAATGAGCGCGAAAAAAATCTGTTGTGGATCTGTCATCCAAATATTACTATCCGAACAAATTCGATTTACAACTTCAGTATCATTCCATCCCGTTCTGGCGTACACATTTCCTATCTCTGTCCTGATCGTAACTCGATGATTAACGGCTTGCTAACTGCCTAAATCTAGCAGTGTTATATTGTGGCCTCAAGGTCACGATCGCTACAAGAGACTATGAATAAAATGTACTGAATTCCTGTTCGAGCGGCCGGCTTATTCTAGGCACTGATTTATTTCTTTGATTGTTACTTTTATAAGCAAAAGTTATACTTGCAATGTAACTTCGTAAATAGTTATTTGTTTAAATGATGATTGAAAACAATATAATTTGATACTAGTATTTGCCATATTTCGAAAGGGAAGCCGATAGGAATCGAGTTGTATGGACCCTTCGCCACTGCTGTAGGTATATTTAACACTGTAAAACTGATTCACATCCTGACACCCAACATAAGGTTCAGTTGAAAACCAGCGTCGGGCAGCACCTAGTTCTCTGGCATTTTGCTGAACTGGACCTATTTGGCACACTGGACCTATTTAAATTCAATTAAATTCAATGAGGCCTTACAAAACAAGTTAAATGTTCTTGGCCATAATATTGAGGATGCGAATAAGTTTTATGGTAACTTCTTTTCGGTGGTACTAAAGGAATTTAATGCAACTTTTGAAAAGAAATCAAAAGATACTTTCCCTAAGTTTGTATTTAGTGATTGGGCGACTAGAGGCATTAGGATAAGTAGGGAAAGACTATATGAGCTATATGGCCTTAAGCCTTTCATAAACACTGAAACCTTTAATAAGTATGTAAACAAATATTCTAAGGTTTTCAGAAATGCTTGCAAAGTAGCTAAAGCCCTGTACATTAGCAATAAGATTAAATCGGCAGATAATAAAATAAAGACAGTTTGGAAAGTTATCAATACTGAAAGTAACAGAAATAAGGTACGAAATACTGATTTTTTGCTGGAGACTGAGCATGGTACCATAAGTTCTAATTTAGAAGTAGCTCAAGAATTTGTAAATTTTTTCACCGATATACCATCAAAAACGACTGGAGCTTTAAATTCTTCACCCGAGGTCTCATTTAATTTATTAAAAGCAAACGTTCCAGGTTGTACGGTTGAATTCCAATTCAAACATATCAACCCTACGATAGTTATGAAAGCTTTCCGGCAAATCAAAATTAAATTAACTGAAGACATATGGGGAATGTCCATCAAAGTGTGTACGTCCATTATTGAGACCATAGCACCTTACTTGGCTTTAATATTTAATTTATGTGTGGACCAAGGTGTCTTTCCGGATATAATGAAATATAGTAAGGTGATACCACTTTTTAAATCTGGTGATAATAAAGACACCAATAATTATAGACCTATATCCGTATTGCCGATTTTCAGCAAAGTTTTTGAGAAAGTAATGCTCAATCAAATGCTCAATCATTTTAATACCAATAAAATCTTACACCAACAACAGTATGGTTTTACCAAAGGTCGTTGTACGACTGACGCTGGAGTCACGTTGTTAAAACATATTTATGCAGCGTGGGAAGAGGCGCAAGATGCCATAGGAATCTTTTGTGACCTCTCCAAGGCATTCGATTGTGTTAATCACGAAACTTTGCTCTTAAAACTAGAACATTACGGACTTGGTAAACTTGCACTCAGTCTAGTGAAATCATATCTAAATGACAGACAACAGCAAGTTCAAGTAAATGGTGTCAATTCTCGGGGCTTAAAAATCAAAATGGGTGTACCACAAGGTTCAATATTGGGTCCTTTTCTCTTTTTAGTGTATATTAATGATTTACCCCATCTTCTAAAAAATCAACCTCAAATGGTGTTATTTGCTGACGATACGTCTTTAATTTTTAAGATAGATAGGCGTGCCACAAGTCTTGACGTCGTAAATAACGCCCTTCAGCAGGTCCAAAATTGGTTTACTGCTAATAATTTAGTTTTAAATGGGAAAAAAACGAAGTGTATCAGATTTGCTTTACCGAATGTTAAAAGTAAAAATTGCGACATAGTATTGAACAAAGAGAAACTTGAATTCGTCGAAGACACAGTTTTCCTGGGGATCACGCTTGACTCAAGGCTTCAATGGGGTCCTCATTTAACATCTCTTGCGGGAAGGCTGAGTTCAGCAGCATATGCTGTCAGAAAAATCCGTCAATTTACTGATATAGATACCGCGAGGCTGGTCTATTTTAGTTACTTTCATAGTATCATGTCTTACGGTATCTTATTATGGGGACGTGCTGCAGACATCGAGGCTATATTTATTCTGCAGAAAAGAGCTATCAGAGCCATATACAATCTCCGTCGGCGAGATTCCCTAAGGGAACTGTTTAAGGATATTAATATCATGACAGTACCTTGTCAATACATATATGAAAACATAATGTATGTTCGGAAAAATCTTCATCTTTTTAGCAAAATTAGTGATAGGCATAATTTTAATACTAGAAATCGGAACAAATTAGATCAACCCCGATTCAGATTAGCTAAAGTACACACTTCTTTTATGGGATATTGTGTTAAATTTTATAATAAAATACCACTCGCTATTCTCGAACTAAATGAGAGTAAATTTAAAACATGCATAAAACGCACACTATGTAGACAAGCATATTATAAATTGGAAGATTATATCCATGATAAAAATGCTTGGTTAAATGCTGGTCTTGCTCCACAGCCATAGCCGCATGGATCCACTATATAGTTTTTTAGTTTTTTTTTTATATATAAAATTTGGAAGTAATGCTTACCCTTTTTTTTGTTCTCCTATAGTTTAATGTACTTATATATTCTTTCTTTGCAATATTGAATTGCTAAGAAGTAAGTTACGCATTCATGCAGTTTCATTTTGTTTTTATTTTTCGTTTTTTAGGTACTTGGCCATTGAAAACCATAGTTTTGTAGTAAAGTAGATTCATTTTTTCAAATGTTTGTAAATGTGAGTACTATGGAACCATTTGCATATGTAATTAATTTAAGATTTTGTTTACTAAACTTGTTTGACATGAACGAGCGTGGCAGTTGAGAGCTTGTCATGCTCACACAAACGTCTCGCTGATGGTGGCGCGTGTGTTGGATCATTTGGTTCCCTTCAAAATGGTTGAGCTAGATGGTGCTGATACACGCGTCATGTTCGTGAACGGGCGCCGTCAGTTGAGACTGGTCATCTCTTACCTGCCACTGGCTTATTTTATAATCTGTACTTTTTGAATTGTTTTATATACTTTCTTGTTCTTTGCATTGTCCTCACATATAGAAGCGATCAAAGATAATGTTACCATGATGTTTGTATTAAGTACATCAATTGATTTAAAAGAGTGTCCGTGGAGTTTCTTGCACGTTCTTCTCCATAGAGATCTACGCTTTGGAACGTGCAAATAGCTTCATCTTTTTTTGGACCGACCGACCTTGACAATTCAAAAGTGCCTGTAAATGGTCTAATTGGAATAAATGATTGAGTTTTTTTTTGAGTTTTGAGCCGCGGAGCACACAATGGTATTGTTTTAGACACACAATTTAGGTATAAGTAAAAACTTATAGCTAAATTGTGTGTATCTGTGTGTGCCACTTAAATTTGTTTTCTTTCTTTCTTTCTAAAAAAAAAGAACAGTTCGAACAGTTCTTTGCCGCTCGGAAGTAAGGTTTTAGTGACGACCGCGCACGTGCTTTCACGTAAACAAGTGTTACGTTCGTAGAATATTTAACTGATTTATACTTATTATATATAAACAAGTAAGAAACACAACCAGTAACGATAACAAGGTCACAAAGTAACACAACAAACATATACACCACAAAAACACACAAAACACAAATCAAACAGTAAGAAATAACTAATTTAAAACAATATCAATGTGTAACACTTTTCGTATCAACAGTCGTATTGCATTGAGCAAGCGGGACACAAGTATGCATTGAACGTATACGAGCGACTGAGACGCCATTATACGGCGCCATCTTGGGCCCCGCGCATGCGCTGTCATATGTTTTTTGCCAAATTAACATCCTGCGCAGTCAATAGGCAATATGCATGAAAAAAGTATTTATGGTCTGAACAGTTTACCTAAAACTATTCGAAAAAATAATACTAAAGTGAAATTATAATCTAAATTGCTCGAAAAACGAACGAGATACAATTATTTTAAACAAATATATCTGTCCCTCTCGCGAAAATGCTGTTTTCTATGGCAGCTGTATAGTCGTGTAATTTGACGTCACAGTTCGTATCGGACTTCTCTTTCTAACTAGTCTTTGAAGCTTTATAACTTCATAAATGATGAAGGTATTTAAAAATAATTTCATGATTGTCTACTAGACCTAATAAGTATTTTAATTTGCAAATAAAAAAATCGCATGCTTATTCCCTATTGCGACGTACTTCATAGAGGTAAACTTGCCTGGTGGCAATGCCTCCGTGGTCCAGTGGTTTAGACGTTGCCTTGTGCAACGGTGATCGTGGGTTCGATTCCCACGGGAAGCATACTTTGTAATAAACATCATATTTATTAGTTTATAATTATAATTTATTATTAATTGTCATGCAGCCGTAGCGCGGGTCGCATAGCGCGGCACGCGAACATTAATGACATCATCCGACGAGCTCTTGTCGCCGTCGGCGTTCCGGCTGTATTAGAACCCAATGGCCTGGCACGTGACGATGGCAAGAGACCGGACGGCATGTCGTTATTTCCTTGGAAGATGGGTAGACCTTTAGTGTGGGACGCTACTTGCGTCAATACTCTTGCGCCATCCCATCTTCCTAGCTCTTCGTGCTGTGTTGGCGCTGCCGCTGCGGCTGCAGAGAACCTCAAGCGGCGGAAATATAATAACCTCGTTGGAAATTATATTTTCGAGCCGTTTGGGGTTGAAACTCTCGGGTCGTGGGGTCCGAGTGCTCATAACTTGTTTAAAGATCTATCAAGACGCTTAGTTGACACTTCGCGTGACCCAAGGGCTGGCTTTTACCTCGGCCAAAGGATAAGCATTTGCCATACAACGTGGCAATGCTGCCAGCCTTTTGGGCTCATTACCAGTGGCTAGCGATGCGGACGAATTTTTCGACGCCATATGTTAGTTTTATTTTTAGTTATAGTTAGTCAAGACTAAGGTCAAGAGCAAACCCATCACAAAAAAAAAAAAAAAAAAAAGTTAAGAGTTTTTTTTTTTTAATTTAATTTAATTGTATATACATCTAGTATAAACGAATTACCGTTTATAATTTAAGCATATATATGTATTTTACTAGTATATATGGTATTATAATATTTGTGTAATTTTAATGTATTGAAAACATTCAATTTAAATGTTTTTATTATTTGTTGTTGTACACCTACCACAATGTAGTATTTTTAACCCAAAGGTTGACTGGTAGAGAATGCATTGTTGCACTAAGTCCGCCCATGTACCACTATTGTGCATAAAGTTTAAATAAATAAATAAATAATAATGTTTGCCAGTTTGGCTAGGACATAGCAGGCTTGAATCACTTGATTATCTGATAAAAAGTTGATTCTGTGTTTTGGAAGGCACTAAGGTATAAGTCGGTTGTCCCAGCCGTCAAATAAACCATGCCCGAGGCCCTTGAGGAGGTTTAGAAACTCTGACAATAGGGTGTGTGGGGTCGTTACTGCCTTACTGCCCATTACTTAAGGTGGATGCTCCAGGGTAGCCCGCGAAATTCAAATATTTTTATGTTTTGTGCAATTTGCAGGTCATTGTGAAGTTATATGTTGAACAGAATACGATTCGCGATCGTAAAGAGCATTTATCTAAAGGATTCATTCAGGATCCATTTGAGTCATGAATATAACCCTCTAAGTTCATATAACTCGTTTGAATGTAATTTCGTGAAAAAGTCATTCAATCGAGTTGTATGAACTTAGAGGGCTGTATTGATAATTAAAATGGGTATAATTCTTTAGATAAATATGCGTTACGGCCGCGAATCGTATTTTATTTTACATACTGCTTCACACTGACCGGCAAATTGCAAAAAACATCAAAATATTTGAATTTCGCGGGCTACCCTGGCACTTCCACCTTAAGGAAGAATCATACTATTTGATGATGAAAAATTATGATGTTTATGTTCATACCATGGTATTGTTATAAAATGCTAAAAACACTTTTCAATATTATAAAATCATGCTTAGTTATTTGAAACATTGTTCTTTAAATAAAATCCTTTTCTTTTGACGTGCAAATGTTTTAGAAACCATGATAAGCTACTTTATTTGCCCGCTTACATCAATATTTTCACGGCGCAGGTTGAATCAGCAAGGTTTAACCAAATCATTGTCTCCAGAACAGCGCAACATCCGCGGCCACGACCGCCTGTACGTGGGCACTGGCAACAAGAGCTACGAGTACCTACTGGGCCTGTACAGCGAGGCGGGCGGCAAGCTGCGGGCCCTCATAGAGAAGCTGCAGAAGTACCCCTACATGAGCGACGGGGTCACAGGGGAGGTGCTGCTCAGTAAAGACTGCGTTGTCATTGGGGGGTGAGTACTTTATCAGAAGGGATATACTTGTTTTTTTTTACGTGCGTTCGCAGTCGTAAACTACTAAAGCACATCTAATTTCCCTGGATTTTGACAGTTTTTTAGACATTGAGTGTCGCTGTGATGATTTTTCGACTGAATTTGAAAAGTTATCACATGATTAATGTACAAAGGCGAACTTAACTCAATGTTTTCTCAGTAAACTTTGGAGTGATAGAGAGAGATAATTATTATTGCTAAGCCAGGCGATGCATTGATAGTGCAGTACAGTGTTGCACCGTAATTCAGTCGAGCTCTACTAGGGTGCCGTCTGGCTTTGTAGCGCATGATGCGTTCACTCGGGGGCCGCACCACATTACCTACCGTCCATACCCTTTTTTTTTTTTTTTTTTTATTCAGAACGGGGAAACTCTTGGCCCAAATCTCACCTGATGGAAAGTGATGATTAGGCCGAAGATGGAAGCGAGTTTCACCCGGAATCCTCTTACACAGAGGAACTTGCTATCATACCTCTAACTGCCGGAACACAACAATGCTGTTAACATTGTTGTTATGGCGACAGACTTAGACATGATGATGGTAGCTTGCCAGGCGGACTTAGAACAAGTCCTACCACCAACGAAACCGAGCAAAAAGCCGCTCAGCGCGTGTTATTTGGTATAGTGATTTGTATGTAGGATGAGGATGACGCAGCGTCACGACTTGTGTGTCTTCGTCCTCAGAGGCTAGTTTCTCATTTCAGTCACTAACCTGTAACAATTTTCCACAGTCAACTCCCGTCTCCAGTCATCGGGCTCCAGCCAGTACTGGGCAACCACGTGGTATGCGTGCGCTTCGTGGACCCCTCGTACGACAAGGAGTTCCCAGCGCGGCGCCTGGAAGGTGCCGTGCAGCCGCCGCGCGTGCTGAAGCCTGGCAACCTGGGCCACGAGGAGAACAGGAACTGGCGCCCGCAGATTGGTGAGTAGGAAGCTGCAGCACGAGGAGTTCCCAGCGCCCCTGGAGGTGCCGTGCAGCCGCCGCGCGTGCTGAAGCCTGGCAACCTGGGCCACGAGGAGAACAGGAACTGGCGCCCGCAGATTGGTGAGTAGGAAGCTGCAGCACGAGGAGTTCCCAGCGCCCCTGGAGGTGCCGTGCAGCCGCCGCGCGTGCTGAAGCCTGGCAACCTGGGCCACGAGGAGAACAGGAACTGGCGCCCGCAGATTGGTGAGTAGGAAGCTGCAGCACGAGGAGTTCCCAGCGCGGCGCCTGGAAGGTGCCGTGCAGCCGCCGCGCGTGCTGAAGCCTGGCAACCTGGGCCACGAGGAGAACAGGAACTGGCGCCCGCAGATTGGTGAGTAGGAAGCTGCAGCACGAGGAGTTCCCAGCGCGGCGCCTGGAAGGTGCCGTGCAGCCGCCGCGCGTGCTGAAGCCTGGCAACCTGGGCCACGAGGAGAACAGGAACTGGCGCCCGCAGATTGGTGAGTAGGAAGCTGCAGCACGAGGAGTTCCCAGCGCCCCTGGAGGTGCCGTGCAGCCGCCGCGCGTGCTGAAGCCTGGCAACCTGGGCCACGAGGAGAACAGGAACTGGCGCCCGCAGATTGGTGAGTAGGAAGCTGCAGCACGAGGAGTTCCCAGCGCCCCTGGAGGTGCCGTGCAGCCGCCGCGCGTGCTGAAGCCTGGCAACCTGGGCCACGAGGAGAACAGGAACTGGCGCCCGCAGATTGGTGAGTAGGAAGCTGCAGCACGAGGAGTTCAGAGATGCACACCCTCTTTCACAACCCTCATAGTCCGGGGCAGTCCGACATGGTTGGTGAGAGATCTAGCGCAAGCAACGGCTTTACGTGCTTTCCGAAGCATCACACCACTAGCTTCCATATTCCGAACAGTTACAGAATAACTACTAACGGAAATACCAGATATTATTTTCTGCCCGACCTGGGAATCGAACCCAGGACCTCACACTCAGCAGTCAGCGCTTGCGACCGCGAAACCAGCGGCGGCAGTTTGGCTAATGTTTCGTTTCACGTTATATCACCGTTTTGTTGTACGTTCGTTGTCACTCGGGGCTGCTGCTGTTGAGTTCCTAATTCAAAACCTCAACAATGGTTTTCATCTGACAACTCAACAATATAATTAATTGGTCATGGCCATAATCGTCCCTTTGGATAGGGATGGCGATTCTTTTCGAAAAAAATCGATTGAAATCGTAAGCTGATGTATCGATTCACATAAAAATCGAAGTCTTATAGATCGATTTCTAAAAAATAGTTTTTTTTTTTCAAGTTTGCTTTTATAATGTTAATACAAATCTATTTTATGAAAAACAAGAAAAATACCATAATAAATGATCTCTTATCAACAAAATTAGTTTTATTTTTGGTTCAGTAAATCGAATGGCGATTTTTAAGGGTGAAATATCGTTTACTGAATCGATTCAGTACTGCATTTCAAATCGATATTTTGGGCCTGAAAATCGATTATTCGATTAATTGATCTCAGATCGCCATCCTGGATCATTCTTGCTTTTCCCAAATACGGTGTTAAACAGACTGAGTTAACCATGAGCTCACAAGTGTCAGACGGTTAGCGTAGATTTCATTATATTTACCCAAATTAAACTGACTGACATTTCTCCCAGGCATGGTGCGCTCAAACACGATAGCGACAATGGAGGCCGCAGGTCGGCGGATGCTGGGGCACCACCTCCCGCGACAGAACACGTACGCATCCATTCCACCGCCACCACAGCAGCATGGACAGCACAGTGAGTACCTTACAAGTACAAATAATCCTCCGCCCAGGTTGTTCTGCCTTGATCGGCGACGACCTCTCGCGTCCGGCCCTGGTCCAAGCCATGGTCCGGAGCGAGACGGAATGGGACGGCGTTGCCTCCTTCTGCGAAGCAGAAGCACTAGCATAGTGAAGGAGGTGGCGGAGCGGGAGAGGAGACCCTTTCGTCCCGGCCGCCGTGGTAGACGCCGCGGGCGTCGGGGGCCACCTGGTGACCTCCGGCCACCGTAGGCGCGGGCCTGTGGACGGCGAGCTATGGGTGGCTCGCCGTCCGTCCGTCTAGTGACGACAGGCCGTGTCGACGGCGCGTTAGTGTTCCACGCGCGCCTCAAAGAGAGTCAGCACACAGAGTGGCCCGAAAGGGCCGACGCCTGCCGGAGTCGCGGGATTATTCGCAAGAGACACCGTGGCTCCGGAACACAAAGGGCAATGAAGGAACATGGATGGGTTTTAGTCAGCAGAAGTCTGACACTCCCTCCCGCTACACCCAGAGCGGGAGGAGTCAATGGATGATTTCCCATCCCTAAAAAAAAAAAAAAGCGTAATTACATTCATTTCATTATTCATTTCGTAACACTTGTCGACGACGGTCCTCACCATGCAGACAAATTCTTCGTCATCGGAGAAGAGTACATTACCTAGTGTCCAAGATAGGCAAACCAACATAAACAGCTAGACAGTTGAAAGGCGAACAGCAGGCTTGTATGGGAGTTTCGTACAGCTAGTAAATTTTCGAGTTTTGAGATCATGTTTGTTTTAATAGGTAGTTCATACGATAGAAAAGCCCTATTTGATATCTTAGATTTTTAGAACTTGGGACATAAAAGCTATACTCAGATTTATTTTTTGAGGTTATGTACTAGTGTAGAAATGTAGGTTGTAATTCAAGTAGGTACATTAACATTGTTATGATGACAAAATAAATGTTCTAGATTACTTGTCGTCATGTTGTGTTTTACTTACTAAGTAGGTAGATTGAGGTGAGGATCGTACCTACTCAGAGGGAGGGAGGGGTGCATTAGGAGATACCTATTGCCTAGCAGCGGACAGAAACAGTTTGATAATAATGAATTTCTGATGGACACTAGACAGATTTTCTTTACCGGTCAATAAATAATTGCCAGAACAAAAATAAATATTGATGAATTCATTCCAATCATTACCTACATCGTTTACTATTATGATTTTATGCAACAATTATGGGTTTTACTATTAAATCTATTTCTAAATAATTAATTGTCATTCCGAAGTTTGTGATATTTTACTTATGGCGACTTCGAAAAACATCTGCGTTTAGTTTACTGTTTTGTCTGGTATAATTATTGAAATCTTTTAATTGATAGTATTAATTAATCCCATGTTCTAGAAGTTATTTACTTACATGAAAATAAATGGCTGAGTTGCCTTAATAAGTGGTACAAATTCTATAAACAAACAACAAAAAAAGTTTGCTGTACGAATTTTGCCGTTCGCCTTTTCACAGATGATGTATTTCTGTTGCCGCTATTATCAACAAATACTAAAAAACAGAATAAAATAAATATTTAAGGGGGCTCTCATACAACGACTTGATTTTTTTTTGCCGTCTTAAATTAATTTAATTTATATATGCAACTAACATAGTTTTTAAGGTGTACTAACAATATTATGGGCCTAATGCCTGAAATAAAAAGATTTTTTTTTTTTATTTTTTTTTTTTTATTAGATAATGGTACGGAACCCTTCGTGCGCGAGTCCGACTCGCACTTGGCCAGTTTTTAAATATTATTATAAAGTACCTTACGTCTGATCGTCGCGGGCTCTTAGTCTATTAGAGTCCCTAATATGGGCCTATTATGTATGTAATACGTATTTACTTTTTAACCGACTTCACAAAGAGGAGGAGGTTCTCAATTCGGTTGTTTTTTTTAAATGTTTGTTACCTCATAACTCCGTCAATTATGAACCGATTTGAAAAATTGTTGTTTTATCTGAAAGGATATACTTGCAGATTGGTCCCATTTAAATTATATCAAAATCGGTTATGAAGTTTGGATTTTAAATCGAAATAGCTGGAATTTGTTTACTTGGATGATGGTTTTTGTCATCCAATTTATCGAAATTGCGTATTTTGCTTTTCTGCGATTTTGCAGTGGTGTTGTTAGGTGTGGGGTACGACTAAAAAGTCAAAAATAAAAAACTTTTTACAAAAAAATACAACCGACCTCCAAATAAAAAACAAAAACACTACAAAGTAAAAAATAACTTTAATTTCGGAAGTCGGTGTCAAAATACGAAGAAACTAAGTAACAAAAACACCGACTTCCGAAATTAAAGTTATTTTTTACATTGTAGTGCTTTTTTTATTTGGAAGTCGGTTGAATTTTTTTGTAAGTACAAAGTTTTTTTTTTAACTTCTTGTTGGCAGCTTACTCCGAGTTATGTTTTTAACGAAATTGTTCCTAGACAGATTTCTTAATTTAAATGTTTATTTGCGGCTTCAGTATCACTACATCACTACATATTATAAAACAAAGTCCTCCGCCGCGTCTGTCTGTCTGTTCGCGATAAACCTAAAAACTGCTGCACCGATTTTCATGCTGTTTTCACCAATGTATAGAGTGATTCTCGAGGAAGGTAATAGTATTTAATATCTCAAGCGGGCGAAGCCGCGTGCATCAGCTAGTTATTTATAAATCTTGTCGCAATAAAAACAAACATGAAATCTAAATCCCACTAATATTATAAATAAGAAAGTTTGTGAGTATGTATGGATGTTTGTTACTCTTTCACGCAAATACTACTTAACCGATTACGATGAAATTTGGTATGTAGGTAGCTGAAAACCCAGAATAACACATAGGCTACTTTTTGTCCCGGAGTTCCCGAGGGATCGGGATTTACACGGGAATAACGAGAATTTATACGCGGACGAAGTCGCGGGCGGCCTCTAGTATAAAATATTTTCTTCATCCTAAACACAAACTAATAACCATGACAAAACACAAACAAATCATATAATTTATTAAAACTTAATTCGTCCGCACAATGGCGCGGGCGTGCGCTTTAATTGCGTCACGTGACCTCCGTCCCTCACTGCAGCCCTCCTCACTCATAGCGTACCGCCGTACCGCGTCACTCGTTAATTGGCCGGCGGAGGGAACGCACGTGAGTTTAGCTGCGGGAGGTTAATGCGCTGCTGATTGACGGGTTAGGTTTTATTAGAGTTTCGATGAATTGTTGAGAAAAGGGGGTGATTTGATTTTTGATCGAATATAATGTTTTTCTATCAACGTCCTGCCTTTATTCCATGTTACTTGGGGTCGGCGCAACAAGTTTTTTTCTACCACTCTGCCCTATCAGCCGTCAGACTGACACTAAATCCCTTTTCTTTCATATCGCTCCTCACACAATCCATCCATATTTTCTTTGGCCTTCCTCTCCATCCACATTTATGTTCATTAGTTAAAATATAAGAATAAAAATTAAATGTTTTTCTATGAAGAGTCGAATTCGATTTTGCAATCATTTTTGTATCTAATTGATGATCCATCTTCTTGTGTCGATGATCCATATTTTGTCCGATTGGACAGCTATTTATGTTAGCTATATATTTCTTTTGCCTCGCTCATGTTCGCTCCATTTTGTTTTATTATACCGAAGATGGAAGCGAGCTTTACCCGGAATCCTCTAACACAGAGGAATTGGCTATCATACCTCTTACTGCCGGAACACAACAATGCTGTTAATATTCTTGTTATGGCGACAGACTAAGACATGATGGTGGTAGCTTGCCAGGCGGACTTAGAACAATTCCTACCACCAACCAAACCGAGCAAAAAATTTGCCCCCGCTGGGAATCGAACCCGGGACCTCTGGGTCTGAATCAGGTGGTATAACAACTAGACCAGGGAGGCGGTTAGTGTCACCTGTTTAGCACCACTCGGGGACCACGTGTAGGGATTCGCTGAAGGGTATTCTCCTGCGGACGCGGGTGACTCGGCCCCCCCTTTCGCGGCACGGCTGCCATCCTGAACCATGTGCAATTTCGTTGCTAAAATCGGATTCATTCCGGTGAGTTCAGATGGGCAGTCGCTGTTGTGGAATTTGTTCGAAAGAGTCACTGCCGCCCTGCAACGCAAAGGGCTCTAGGAGGAACACGGATGGGTTTTAGTCAGTAGGAGTCTGATACTCCCTTTTGCTTCGCCCAAAGTGGAAGCAACCATTTGATGATGTCCCATCCAAAAAAAAAAAAAAATGGGCAGTCGCTCCATGTAAAATACTGGTATTTAGCTGCACCCGGTGAGACTGGAAGCGGACCTCAACATAGCTAGGAAAAGGTTTAGCAGATTAACTCATGTAATCATAGAATTCGCGCCCTCGACCTAATCTGCAGTTCGCGCAAGAAGTCCGAAATATTTCTGCTGTATTTTTGCATTTAAAATTAATTTATTGGCGCATTTACCATAACATTTTTGACCCCTACACCAAATCAGACCAAGTAGATAATCTTTTAATTCCCTCACAAAATAAGCATCACACTTGTAACAAGGTGTGATCACCACCGCTGTGTCGCATCAGGGTATAGGGTATCTGACATGATCGCTTCACAGTTCAAGTTATAATTGGACACCCCTATCGCCTCAGGGTGATGTTGGAACGAGTGCTACCGGTTGTTCGGTGTTGTTGTACATGACACCTTAGGCTGTACGCAATGGGCATTTGGACACTCTTTCCCGCTCCTGCCCAAAGCGGGTTGAGGTATTTGATAATTTCCCATCCAAAAACAAGTAAATTCCTGACTTCGAAACAAATTCAAGCTGTAATCTCTTAATTCTCACAAAACAAATAACACGATTGTAAAGAGGTGTAAGCACCAGCGCTGTATCGCCTCAGGGTATAGTAATACAATGTCGACATGATAGCTTCAATGTCGCCTTTCTGATTGGACACCCCCTATCGCCGCCGATCAGACATGTGTTGGAGCGACTGCTACCGGTTGTTCGGTGTTGTACATGGCACCTTATGGCCCTGAAACACAAAGGTCAATTGGAGGAACACGGGTTGGTTTTAGTTAGCAACAGTTTGACACTCTTTACCGCTCCTGCCCAGAGCGGGTGGAAGTATTTGATGATTTCCCATCCAAACTACTGGCTTAAAAGAGTGTCCTTGGAGTTTCTTGCAAGTTCTTCTCCAAAGGATCTACTCTTTGGTACGTGCAACTGCCGCGCTGGAAATAGGGTCGGTGAGTGTGTTTTGTTGCAGAACAACTTGCTGCTCTTGTCGCTAGCGCGGCAGAATTAGCTTCATCTATTTGACTGACAGACCTTGACTTTTCAAAAGTGCCTGTAACTGGTATATTTGAAATAAAGACTTTTGTATTTGTATTCAAAACAAAAGGTTGTTGTCGCAATAAATTCCTGCCGTCTAACCAAATCAAACTATAATATCTTAATTCCCTCACTAAACAAACATCGCGATTCTCTAAAAAGGTGTAAGCAGCACCACCGCTGTACCGCCTCAAGGTACCGTTGTACTACAATGCCGACATGATAGATTTACAGTCGACGCTCTAATTGGACACCCCCTATCGCCATTTTTCATTTTTTTTAGTTATGGGAAATCATCCAATGACTTCTCCCGCTCTGGGCGGAGCGAGAGGGAGTGTCAGACTTCTACTGACTAAAACCCATCCATGTTCCTACATGTGCCCTTTGTGTTCCGGAGCCGCGGTATCTCTTTCGAATAGTCCCGCAACTCCGGCAGGCGTCGGCCCTTTCGGGCCCCTCTGTGTGCCGACTCTCTTTGAGGCGCGCGTGGAACACTAACGCGCCGTCGACACGGCACCCCCTATCGCCTCAGGGTGATGTTGGAGCGAGTGCTACCGGTTGTTCGGTGTTGTTGTACATGGCACCTTAGACCATAGTCGCGTGGCCCTGAAACGCAAAGGTTATTTGGAGGAACACGAATGGGTTTTAGTCAGTAAGAGACTGACACTCCGTTCCGCTGCGAGTGAGAAAATTGACGATTTCCCATACAAAAAAGGTTGTCGCAGTAAAATTCCTAAACACATTCACAGTGCGTACAGCAAAGGAGTGGAATTCCCTGCCGGAGTCTGTGTTTCCTGGGTGTCTTTAAGTCAAGAGTGAATAGGTTACTACTAGACAAGCGTGCTCTATCTTAGACCGCATCATCGCTTACCATCAAGTGACATAGTGGTCAAACGCGTGCCTAGCATAAGTAAAAAAAATAAATCCTCATCTCTGACCAAATCAAATTATATCTTGATTCCCTCAATAAACAATTATCACGCTCGTATCAATGTGTGAGCACCACCGCTGCACCGCTTAAGGATATTTGTGCTACAATGCCGTCGCACTTCTAATTGAACATCCCTATCGCCTCAGGGTGATGTTGAAGCGACTGCTACCGGTTGTTCGGTGTTGTTGTACATGGTTTCTTATTATTCTGTTGTTGGTTGTTAGTTTTTGTTGTTAGGGATGTCGCATTAATGTAGAGTACTAACCACCCAGTTTTCAGGAAAACTCATTCAACTAATCAAGGCGATATGCCGCGAGTTTGACAATTTTCGTAATGAAATTGTGATAATTTTCGTACCAGAGACTGACCCTAAGGTTTTTAGGGTTCCGAGCTTAAATGGAACCTTTATGAGCTCAATTCGTAACTAAATACAAAAATCTCAGTCTCTTAAATGTAGATACATTTCGCATTCATTTACACCATTTACAAGACATTTTGTCCACAGAAAAAATACACAAAACATGTTTACTTCCTCAATTATCAAACAGTAGAATATAACATCCTTACAAAGACTCCATCAATTGCGCCCTGTCCGCTAAACAGTTAATAACCCATCACTATAAAAAAAAAAACTAAATTACTCGCCAATAACCAGCAAATGTATTCCATTATACGACATTCGAAATTCAAATTGGCCAATCGCTCGCATTCACGTTAAATAGCGCGCGAGGGCAAACAGGAAGTGCGTAGGGACGCCATTGTGTGCCTCCGTGTCGCCAGCTACGAAAATAATAATTATAGAGGGTTGCCAACAATAGGCACCGGTTTTTTTTTAAATATCGAAGCTCAAGTGCTTCCTATAGAGGATTACCGATACAATGTCGGGTTTTTTCCTTTTTTTTCTTTTCTTTAGCCAGGTGTTTTAATACCAGGTTTAGGTTTTTTGATATAATCGGATAAAGATACCTTGTGATCTTTAAATATGGGTTATTTTGCAGTGTTAAGTGTTACGCTTTTCAGGGTTTTTTTTTTCTGATTTTTTAGAGTGGGAGCTTGAGTATTTTATAGTACAAAAATAGTTTTTAATGGATATTTCATACGTATATTGCCTCAAAAATGTGTTGTTGTGGTGGGCGGATGTATTTACCCGTTTGAAAAGAAATTGGGGTTTTTTTTTAGATGGGTTTGCTCTTGACTTTCGTCTTGGTCAGAGATGACAGAGACAAAGTCTACAATGGAGCGAGCTTACCCAGAAGGAGCCTGTTTACTCTAACTTTGAAGAGATTAGGGTTTTAGGCGTTCGGAAACACAGACGCAGGCAGAGAGTTCCACTTCTTCGTTGTGCGCATTATAAAAGACGTTTGGAAACACTTTCGAATTCGTGGAATAGCAACAAGGTAGGGATGGTAAGTTGCAGTGCGCCTGGATGTCCGATGGTAGAAGGGGGCCGGTGAAATGAGGTCGTGGAGTTCTTGGGCACACTCACCGAAGTACAATCTGTAGAAGACCGACAAGCAGGCAACCTTGCGGCGATGAGCCAAGCTGCTTTTTCAAAACAAGATATACGAATGTGCTTAGCTATTTGGGACAATTATATCATACTAACTGATGCTCGCGGCTTCGCCCGCTTAACAAATCATATACTAAGACCTTCCTCGAGAACCACTCTATCCATTGGTGAAAACAACATGAAAATCGGTGCAATAGTTTTTGAGTTTATCGCAAACAGACAGACAGACGCGGCGGAGGACTATATTGTATATTATGTAGTGAAGGTAGGTATAGGATATAATCATAAAGTGACGATGAGTGATAATGTTTAGTTCTATTTGAACATAATTTACTGTATTAAGTACTAGCTGACCCGCGCGACTTCGTCTGCGCCACATTTTCCATTAATGCTCCGCTCCTTTTAGTCGTAGCGTGATGATATATAGCCTATAGCCTTCCTCGACAAATGGGCTATCTAACACTGAAATAATTTTTCAAATTGGTCCTGTAGTTTCGGAGCCTATTAGAAATAAACCAGAAAAAATGAAGTATATATAAAAAGAAAACATTATTTAATCCCAACTATAATATTATAAATGTGAATGTAAGTTTGTTTGTTACGCTTTTACGCGAAAACTACTTAACCGATCATCATGAAGCTTTGTACAAATATTTTTAGAGGTATTAGAAGTAACATAAGATACCTACTTAAAAAAAAAAAAAATACACGCGAACGCAGTCGCAGGCAACAACTAAATGTCATTTATTTATGGTCTCTTTCTAACAGTAACTATGATGAAAAAAGTAAAAATAACTTAAATAAATTGGTACCTCCGCAAACTGATCAAGTTCGCACTACCTCAGGCGGTTCGATGTCAAAATATCGGGTTTCAATGTCAATACAAATACGCCCACTTACTGCGAACGTACTCGTATCGGTTACAAACGACGGCTAGTTAGTGCGTTGGTGGTATTAGATATATTTGGTATTAAGACATTGTAAAGGCCACATTAAGAAATAAATTGTAGATTGTAGTTAGAGTGAACATGCAGGCTCCTTCAGGGTAAGCTCGCTCCATCGTAGACTTTGTCTTTGTCATCTTTGGCCAACAAGAGTCAAGAGCAAACCCATCACAAATAAAAAAAGATGACATCAGTTTTAGATGTTTTTATTTTTTAATAATTTAAAAGTATAAAAATACCCGGCCAAGTGCGAATTAAACTCGCACACGAAGGGTTCCGTACAATAAACCTTATTTTTTATTATTTTTGTTGTTATGGCGGCAATATAAATACTATGGAAATTTCAACTGTCTACCTATTACGGTTCTTGAGATATAGCCGTCTGACAGACGGACGGATGGATGGAGAGCAGAAGCTTAGTAATAGGGTTCCGTTGGTTACCGTTTGGATACGGGACCCTAAAAAGCAGATGGGAAGCCGCGGTATAAAGCCAGTCTGCAATAGAACAATAATACTAATACAATTTCAGATAAATAACCATAATAATGCTGATGAATTATTTAATAAATTCATTATAGAGAATTTACCAATTAATTGTTTTATTTTTTAAATTAAATTTTCTTATTATAAATTATTATTTCGTTTATTCATTTTTATACTTATTAATTACATTTATAAAAATATCTTTAAAAAAAAACAGGAAAAAGTACATTTCAAAATACAAAAAAATACTTATTATATTTTGAATAAAAAATAATAATAATAATAATTTGTCTTTTAAATTAAAAAGTTTTAATTGGAAATGCAAATTTAGAATCTGTTAAATAGTATTTAAACTAATGACATGATTTTATAAATAAGGCTCTAGGTACACAAAATACCTGGATGTTTCATGCTTGATGTAGCTTACTTCGTAAATAAAGGTGATCAAACATTACTTGATAGAAATTTTGTAAGAGCTGTTGAAATCTTGGCTACCTAACTACATATACCTAAGTACCTAAATTGCCATACCACTCAAACAACCACAAAATGGATTTCAAATCTTACGTTACACTTGTAACTCTGCCCTCACAGCGAATCAAACATCAATAAAGCAATGAGTCCCCGACTCAAACGCTGACAACCCATCAAAAGTCACTCTGAAAGACTTCCAATTATTATTCAATTAATTTAAAGAAAAAACCAGTAATTGTAATTCGTATTACAATCCCATAGGGGTGGTTTTCGCATAATTATAGCGGTTGAAACAAGGGGTGAGGTGCATGCAGCCCAATTATGATTTTTTACCCTCCGGTGGGGAAGGCTTTAATTGAACACGCTTATTTTATTTTAAGATTGACGTGTTTATAAATAGTGTATGTGTTGTCAGGATGTTTTGGAGGGTAGGCAGAGATCTAGGCTTCCTTTGAGCTTCCGTTGGTTGTTATCAAATTTTCCCTTAGATCTAAACTCATCTCAAGATAAACCCACTTGGAATAGAATTCATAATGCCAGTGTAATTACTAACTAGGTCTCTGGAAACCGGTGTAAGACTCAAGCATCTACATATTTTGTTATGCAAAAATAATCCTTATTTATTTATTATTTTTTTTACTTTAAACGGGTTTGCTTTTGACTCTAGGTCAGAAATGACAGAGACAAAGTCTACGATAGAGCGAGCTCACCCAGAAGTAGCCTGTTCACTCTAACTATGAAAAGATTCGCTACAATAGACTAGATTCTTTCCACCATCAATAAATTGCAAATCTATTTAACCGTCAGTCAGAGTATTGAAAATGGACACGTATTTTTTATTTTCTATCACTCACGCATCAAAATTCGGGAGTGGGGGCTCGTGACATCAGAACGCACTAAAAATTATACCACGGCGTGACGAATGTCGGTTTAAGCTGCTTTCAGACTACGCTATAATATATAGCATAGAGTATATAGTTTATAGCACAACAATATCGCGCACCAAACATCTATACTTCTATACTAATATTATAAAGAGGTAAAATTTGTTTGTAACTTTGTATGTAGGGGGTAATCTCAGGAACTACGGGTCCGATTTGAAAAATTCTTTCAGTGTTAGATAGGCCATTTATCGAGGAAGGTTATAGGCTATATATCATCACGCTAAGACAAATAGGAGCGGAGCATTCATGGAAAATGTGACGCAAACGAAGTTGCGCGGGTCAGCTAGTTGTCATTAATTATATAGTACAGTACAGTGTGAAAGTGTCCATAACAATGTACGGTGCGCGATATAGTTGTGCTATGAGATATTTACTATATGCTATTTTATTATCGCGTAGTCTGAAAGCAGCATGACGTAACAAAAGAAAAGAAACGGGTCAAATATTTTTTGATAATCTAACTGACGGACTAATTAGATTTATTCAGTTGACAAGCCTATCACGATGAAATGTGATGTTTTAGTTAAAAAAAATGCTGCTTCTATACCACTTGATACATTGACTTCAACAATGGCTCTGAAAAAATTAAAGCACTTATCTACTCACATAAAGAGAAATTAATTTATGCTTTCATTCTTAGGCGTTGGGGCTCAGAGAAGTCTTATGAGTGTTAGTGAGAGCCCAGCCTGTCAGGGAAATAATTTTCGTAATCTGGTCTTAACTGTCGTTCCATGTGAACTTCAGCGGTGAGAAAAATAAATAAATAAAGTAAAAATAAATTAGGCAATAGGTATAAAAGAAACATTTTCAATTGTAAATTCCACATTATAAATTAAATTGGAAGGAGATGAATTCCCTGCCGGGGTGTTTCCTGATAGCTACAACTTGGGAGTCTATAAGTCAAGAGTGAATAGGTAACTTCTAGACAAGCGTCCTCCATCTTAGACCGCGATTTGCGAGACGAGGCCACGGCAGACCGCGAAAGAGATGGCGGGACTGCCTGGATGGTCTTCCTTACAAATTGGTAGGAAGAGGCACAACACCGTGAGCATTGAAAGGAATGGAGGGAGACCTTTGCCCAGCAGTGGGACAGTACGGGCTAGTAATAATATAATAAAAACATTTGCTAGCAGGAACATTGACAAATAATGGACAGAGATTGTAATCTGAAATAACACAGGTTTCTTTTCATCCCGGGCGTTTGTTCCTGGGATAAATTGTAACATTTACGTGAGCAAAATCGCTGGCAGAATGCAGTTTTCTTTTGTTCCTGGGATAACTTTTAATTTTAACGTGATCAAAACCGCTAGCAGAATTTAGTTTTCGAAAAGCCCGGACCCCATTGATCAATTCATTATAGAGAATAATGTCCTGTATGGAGGAAGATGAGACAGCAGCACACCTGCTTCTAAGCCGCCCGGTAGTCGCGGATTACAGGGCCAAGTACTTCGGTAACCCAGGTACCCTCTGTGAGATAGTTGGTAACACCAAGGCGTTGCTGGCCTTCCTTGGGGAGCTGGGGTGGATCAAATGACACATGTGTCCCACCTACACGCAAAATACGCGCCTAGTCGTGGAGTTGCGGAAACAAGCCCGATTTACATACCTCACTGATCTGAAGAATAAATACGACGTTTCAACAAAAGCTGACACTGACGATTGAAAAATCAGCCCTAAGATTTCTGTTTCAAAACTCCGGCAGCCAGCACCACGTAAGATAACGCGTCACGCATAACGAAGCCCTCAACAATACGGGGGTAGGTAGGAATAAACGAGTCGTCGCGCCACTCTGCATTGTCGCTGGTCGCCGTAATTAGAGGCCCTGCCCGCGCGTGCTCAAGGGTGCAACCTGCGAAGCGCGCCAGTTCACCGTTCGGAGTTCCACGGGCTTTCGGAGTTGCGAATCTTTTTTTTTGTGGAATTTTATAACGTCTGAATAAAGCAGAAGTCAATATTTCACGCAGATTTTATACTTAGGTCCCAAGTAATGAGTGAAAGCCAATTGTAATTAGCAAAGTATAGACATAAACTTAAACTAGCTGGCCCGCGTAACTTCGTCTGCGTCACATTTTTTATGAAGGCTCTGCTCCTATTGGTCTTAGCGTGATGTTATCTAACTAAAATAATTGTTCAATTCGAACCAGTAGGTATGTACCTACCTAATTTCTGAGATTAGTGCGTTAAACCTAACAAACAAACTATTCAGCTTTATAATCCAATATTAAATTACAATCTCACGTATTTACATTGTAAAATAACGCGTGAAATTGTAAACTTTTTTTTTCTAAATAAGCCACAGATAAATTGGAAACTATTGCATTAAGATGGGATTGCTTATATACAAAACGAATTTTTCCTAACATATCGAGAAAATATAATCTAATCATGAGTTATCACAATCTTACGGAGTCTTCCATTTTCCGGTGACATATTTAAATTCTAGCTGACCCGTGAAACTTCTTCTGCGTGACATTTTCCATTACTGCTCCGCTCCTATTTGTCTTAGCGTGATGATATATAGCCTTCCTCGATAAATGGGCTATCAAACACTGAAATAATTTTTCAAATCGGACCAGTAGTTCCTGAGATTAGCGCGTTCAACCAAACAAACAAACAAACTCTTCTGCTTTATAATATTATAGTATAGATAGTATAGATTGTGTCACAGTGTTTGTTATAGAATTCCTCCGTTTGTGTATAAATAATTGGTCGTGTGAGAATAGGTCACTACAAAGGCTTTTTTTTGATGTGGGAAAACAACATCAGCTAAATTTAGATGCTAGATTTTAATCATTAAAAAAATTCAAAATATGTACTGTCTTTTCCGTAAACGTCACGACTGTCCGCAGAACCCTTAAGTTGACAAGCGACTCGCTCTTAGCCGTTTTTTTATTTCTATAATAACTATTTTTGTTGTCTTGTCTCTGTCATTATAAAGTTGCTTTTACAACTGTCAGATTTATGCTCAACAAAGCCTAAAGTTTTTAATGTTAATTTTTTAGTTTTTTTACTTGCAAATCTTGCAATTAGTGCGGTAAAACAATATATTATGATTTCGCTGTACTTTTTACTGAAACTGTACTAAGTTAATCTCTGGTTTCTTAGCTAGTCTTTGTCTGTTCTGCGGTTATATAATAGTATACCTTTATGCGTGAATGAACAGGAGCTTGTGGCAAAATAATAACAGCACGAACGAGTCGATTTTTACGGTCAAGCAACGCTTGCCTTGGTTGGTCTGTGGATGAGTGACCATCTTAACATACCGAATTTTCTCCGTGCCTCGGAAAGCACGCTAAGCCGTTGGTCCCGGCTGTCATTTGTAGATCTTTGACAGTCGTTACGGATTGTCAGAAGCCAGTAAATCTGACTCCAGTCTTTCCAAGAAGTACCTTGTTACCCAGTCAATGGGTTGTGGAGGTTTGGTAGGCAGCCGCTCCACGTATAACACTGGTATTTAGCTGAATCCGGTTTGACTGGAAGCGGACCCCAATATAGTTGGGAAAAGGCTAGGTTATTATGAAGCGTGAATGAACCGTGTGTTTAAAAGTTTTTTTTTTTTTTATACAAAACGGGGAAACTCTTGGCCCAAATCTCACCTGATGGAATCCAAAGGACACCCTGCCGGTCTGTTTGGTACCTTTTCACGTATTAACGGCTGAACATAGTTTGATAAAACTTGGCACGTGTAGCAGTATACCGTGTGAGTCTTTACTTATAATGTGCACGATACGAAAATGAGGAAAACTATACCTAATTTTATCGACGGTAAAAAGCTATTTTTTAACCGACTTCCCAAAAAAGAGGAGGTTCTCAATTCGGTTGTATATTTTTTTTGTGTTTTTGTTACCTCATAACTCCGACAATTATGAACCGAAAAAATTCTTGTTTTATTTGAAAGAATATACTTGCAGATTGGTCCCATTTAAATTTTATCAAAATCGGTTGCGAACTTTGGATTTTGAATCGAAATAGCTGGAATTCGTCTACTTGGTTTTATGTCATCCAAGTAATCGAAATGGCGTATTTTGCTTTTCTGCGATTTTGCAGTGGTGTTGTTAGGTGTGGGGTACCACTAAAAAGTGAAAAATAAAAAAAACTTTTTACAAAAAAATACAACCGACTTCCAAAAAAAAACACTACAAAGTAAAAAATTACTTTAATTTCGGAAGTCGGTGTTTTTGTTAGTTTCTTCGTACTTTGACACCGACTTCCGAAATTAAAGTAATTTTTTACTTTGTAGTGTTTTTTTTTGGAAGTCGGTTGTATTTTTTTGTAAAAAGTTTTTTTTATTTTTTGTTATTTTTACTATGTACTTACTTAGTGTTTTTTTTTTGGAAATTGGTTGTATTTTTTATAAAAAGTTTTTTATTATTGTTTTTTTTTTAAAGTTTGTTCACTACTGTGACCCCAGTGCCAACAAAACTGTGTAACTTTTCAATTCAATGATCTATTGAATTTTAATTAGCCATCCGTATGTTGTGTTGTTTCCGGTATGAGGATGCAATGCCAAAAAAACAAATTCTACATCTACAGTAAAAAATGTATTGTAGGGTTACAATTCTTAGAAATTCATAGCTTACAATTTGAAAAACCTTTTTTTATTATACTACACAGAAATACATACGGAATCCTTGATACCCAACCCCACTTGATGTCCCCGGGGTGTCTGCGGTGTCACCCAGCCATAGCCGCTTCAGATTTGAGTTGTTTCCTCAAAGACATCCGTAGCCAGTGTCAATCTACATCGTTGTTCAGAATTAAGAAAAAATATAAAAGATTTTGTTAAAAAATATTTGATGAAAATTATTACGTCATCTTTTGAGAATTTTAGGGTGTTAGAACACCCACACGTTCTATATAATACTAGCTGACCCGCGCAACTTTGTCTGCGTCTCATTTTCCATTCCTGCTCCGCTCCTATTTGTCTTAGCGTGATGATATATAGCCTATAACCTTCCTCGATAAATGGGCTATCTAACAATGAAAGAATTCTTCAAATCGGACCAGTCGTCCCTGAGATTAGCGCGTTCAACCAAACAAACAATCAAACAAACTCTTCTGCTTTATAATATTAGTATAGATGCAACTTTTTATTTTTTATCTACTTGGTATCACAGTATGAGGTACATATTTCACCCATTCTTCCAGCTATAAGAATATTTTATTTGTATAAAACATGGTACATATTAGGTCCTATTAAAATAGGAAATCTGACATGTTTCGCCATTCACTGGCATACAAATATTAGAACAATATGTAAATCGTTCTTTTTAACAAATGTTAAAAGTATAACTTAGTCTAACCAACATTATTAAGGGCATAAGTTAAATTTATTTTAATTCTTTCACGAATAAAGTTTACACTATATTAAATTCAAATTAGAAATATGGTAATATATTTGGTAGGTAACTCTTTCAGGTAGGTACATAATATACTTTCTTACACTAGTTAAGTAAGCACCTACTAAATCTTAACCTTTCAGTTCAACTCTAAATAAATATAATAATCTAATCCAATAAAAACATTCGCAATACATGGTGCAACATCTCCCAAAAACCTTCACTACATTCTCAAACTAGATACAGATAGTCAGCGAACGTGCTATAATTTGGGCGTGCGGCGTCGCTCACCGCCCTCACGTGAATGTGACGCCGCGCGACCATTAGGTGCCTATTATGTCTGCCTGCTCCAAGGTTTTATATTTTTTAGTTTTTACCACTGCTCTTGGTAAAGGTTTTGTCCTACTACTGTGTAACATTTTTATATATCATAGTCGTATTGAAACTACATTTAAGGTTACAAAATTTAAACTACATGTAGTGTAATCCTTAAAACATCTTTCTTTCTTTCTAACTCAAACCATTTATTTCAATGATACAGAAATTACAGGTGCTTTTGAATTTTTAATGTCGGTTGGTCAAAAAGATGAAGTGGTTTGCACGCTCAAAAGCGTAAAACTCTTTAGTGAACCTGAGGGCCAATTCTAATATTTTTTAAACAACTTTCGCATTCGCATGTCAGTTGCAAACTTTCAAAAAAGCCTTGATTTTCATACATTTTTGACAAATATTGAGATGTGAATTCGATTCGTATGTGAAAATTAGTAGAATTAGCACATTGATTAGAGTGAAAAACAAAAGTACTCTTAATGATATGGTTACTGAGTTCTGTAACGATATCGAAATGTACATATATACTATACAACAAACAGTCAAACAGTATTGAATTGTATCGTGCAACAAAATAGCTTAGCACTAAGCTGATGATGCTTACAATGATGCCATTGTAAAAATCATCAGGACATGGTAGTGGTCAAACCCATTGTTTTACTCTAGTAACTCGCGTTCCTAATTGTCTCTTACAATGGTAGAATATAATAACAACAAATCAATTTAGAAACAACTAATAGTGAAGAAAGAATAAACGATCTGAAATGTCATTCGTTATGGACTGGTTCACAATAAACAGATACATTATCTACATTTGTATCAAACCCAGACAGCTTCCTTACAACAGGAGGCCTATAAATGATGCCAAAACTATGTACTTCAACAAACATTCTTCTGACAAAAACTGAACCGGTTTTCCAAGTACCGACTTGTTACGACGTAGTGAAAACACACCTTAACGCAAGGTTTCGTGCTTGCATGAAAAGATCTTGACACTCATCGCCTTCAGCCCGTTAGCGTCTTGTAAGACAGCTGAGATTTCGGGAGACTGTACGTCTTTTAATTAAAATATAGAAATAGCCAAGTAAGCACCGTAACTGAAATAATCAAGTTTTATGAAAAGCTTGGTTATTTTGGAAGTTTGAACTTAATTTAGAATTCTTTTTCTGATGCTGTTAAAGTAATTTTATGACGCGCCGATTAAGTTTTAGTACAGTTGCAGTTAAGTTTAAGTTTGAGTGATAAACGGTATTTTTGTAATCTTTGAACTGAGCGTAAGCTGCGCGTGAACTGCACGTCAACTGCACGACAGCCAAACTTACTTATGGTGGAGCGAAAAAATATTACTCACTAAATAATAGAATAGAATCGATAACATTTCAATGAATATGACGTTATTATAATATTCAAACAAAACTTAGGGCCAGTTTCACCGGTTACGGATAAAGTGTCGGTTAGCCTATTAGGAACTTATCTGGCAGATGAACTAAAACTTTTGGTTTCACAGGTGTCGGATAGCAATATCTGGCAGATTTATTAAGTATTTGAGTATTATAAAGAATACCGATCATGTTGCGTTCCAAAGCACGCACCAAAGACGCGCAACAGTAGGATGCCGTTATTGCGCTCGCGTGACGCGAACGTGTCCGACAGCGGTAGAGAATACGAAAAGCGTTGTTTTGATCGAAACTTAACTTCAACTTCAACTGCACTGCAACAAAACTTATTTAGTTACTTGAATTAGCCTACAGAGGGTAGGTAAATATCGTAGCAGTTAACATTCTTCTAGTTTCAGCCTACCCCCCGTTTTAAAAATACGTGAGCTTATGTTCCTATTAACATCTTGCCGTGGCTTTGCTCGCGTGATATGTTGATAAAACAGTATGTGCTTCTCCAGATCTTAGGCTATATCATTAATAAAATTTGATTAACACTTATTTAACGGTTTAGAAGTTTTATAAAATGTAAGGTAACTTTTATTTGTAGAATAAAAATAGCGGTTTAACATATTTTCTAGGCATTCAATTTGTCATTATTATTCCTTGGAATAAACTTATCTGACGATTAATAAATCTGCTCTTAGGGCTGATTTTTCAGTAGTCCAATAACTTTTACCTGAGGAATAAAAATGGCCGTCTGACAGCTTTTGTACGGAAAATATGTCAATATGACGTATTTATACTTTCAATAAACGTTATCTGACCATTGAAAAATTAGCCCTTAGGAGTGTAAACATAACAGACACATATTTTCGCATCTATAAATTAGTAATGGCTAATGTCTTGCGGTTGTAACTTTCTTAGTAAATCAAGTAGAAATTTATTTTTTTCTACTGCATATCTTTCTCTAACACCAAAACAATACGTTCGAACAATTACCCCGCTACACGTACAGTGGTACAACCACAATCATAAACTCAGGCTGAATGGCGCGCAGTACGTGCCCCGCGCTGGGCGCCAACAGCCCAACAATGGCGGCTAATGGCGACGCGTCGTTACGCACTCGACGGCTCCCGCCATTATTAATGCCACTGCTACGTGTGACAGGTACGGATAGACCGTTCTCGTGCAAATTACGGGTTGTGATGGGTGGTTAGATTGGGCTGTGGTGTAGCGAAATTAGAGAATGTTTCGTAGTTTAAAATTGAGATAGAATCTTAGAGGATCTGCGTTCTGATTTGCTAGAAAGAGGCTATAGTTTAAAAGTAATCATTATAGTTAAAGATAGAGTAGGTATCGCTATAGTTAAAAAGCAAAATATTTTCTGAGCAAGAGATAATAATATCGAATCGACTACTCTGTAAAAGCTATAAGAGTGTATCTGAAACGATTTATGCGGACTTAAAAACCTCAGTTTTTTTTTCGTCGGTTAAAAAAGCTTTAATCAAACTGACAAAAAAATACAACCGACTATTTAGTCCGTCAGTTAGAGTATTGAAAAATAATGGACACGTATTTTTTCAGGACACAAGCCTATTCCAGCTGTTTTGATTTAAAATCCAAACTTCGTAACCGATCTTAATAAAATTTAAATGGGACCAATCTGCAAGTATATCCTTTCAGAGACGATAAGAATTTTTCAAATCGGTTCATAATTGACGGAGTTATGAGGTAACAAACAAAAATAAAAACAACCGAATTGGGTACCTCCTCCTTTTTGGGAAGTCTGTTAAAAATAATTGTTCTCAACCATGTCGACTGGTATTTTAAAAGAAACACGTAAAAACTTTAACCCGGACAACACTATTGAGAATTATTGATCAAAGACAAAAGACTGTCGTCAACACTTCTTGCCCGCTCCACTCAAAACTTAACACTCAACAGCACAAAAAAAGATTTAAAGTCCTCAAATACCTATTCCCACTCGAAAAATCAAAGGTACAACGCTGAGTACAGAGTGTAAATATTCATAATCTATTTGCAATGATACTAAGCTACTGGATGCCGTACTGAGCCACTCGTGCGCCTCGCAATCGGTTTACGCGCCAAATTTTTGATGTACGACACAGCTCACAGTTACTTAGGCTTGTAAGGATTATGGTCGTGTAGTTTGCAACGAAGTAGGAGCGCTGGATGTGGCTTGGGAAAGGGGAATTTAAGTTTCATAATGGAGATTCGAGTTGTCCTTCATAAGTCATTGCTATACAGGGCAGTGTTCTTGAGTTATTGAAAAACTACAGTGAACAGGCTACTTCTGGGTAAGCTCGCTCCATCGAAGAATTTGTCTCTGTCATCTCTGACCCAGACTAGAGTCAAGAACAAACCCATATCAAGTAAAAAATAAACAATATTTTAATGAAAAACAAGAAATCTTGTAAATGAAAATTTTTTGACGGGGAAAAAGTGAAAAAAAATCTTTCAGACGAAGTGCTCGGGACGTTGCTCTTAATTAAAATGTCTCCTCTTATCTAATCTTTTTATCAATCCTTGTCGGCGCTAGTTACCGTAATTTTTTCACCACGACCAAACACATAAAACCGTGCACAAAATCTGCAACGCTTTAAGCATAATTGGCATTATGTAGTACTTCTTCGTGACTAATAATATAATTGGTGTTCATGACCCTGGTCGATTGATCGGAGGAGGGAAGAGTGGAAGTTTATGGGAAAACCCTTTTCCCAGCAGTAGGACAAAGTACTTCGTCGGAAGGGTTTAACGAGAATTGCAGATTTGGCGGCATGATTAATGACACTAGGAAATTCATAATAAGAAAATGAAACTTCTGGTGTATTCTCAGGTTCTCTTCCAGGCCCACGTAATCACAGTCGACGTTACATCTTGACAAAGCGAGCGATTAAACACTCGAGGTGCGATTCGCGCGGGGCGCGTCGCTGCGACTTTTAGCAGAGTGTCGCAATACGCGAGTTTTGTGCTCAAAGGGAACGTTTATATTCACGCAAGTGTCGGGACGAAAGATGGCGTTTGATTCCCGCACTAAAGCTCGAAAATAAAGAACGGTTATGTTGCTGGACGATTTGTAAATCCTCATTTCGCTGTAGGATTAAGTCCTCAGAGTCTATTACTTCATTCTTATTTTTTTAATTTTATAAAAACTTAAAACATGAAAATGCTATCACTTTAACAGTTATGTCGATTCCCAATTAGCTCACAGTCACTTTTTTTTCTTTTTTTTTTTATACAAAACGGGGAAACTCTTGGCCCAAATCTCACCTGATGGAAAGTGATGATTAGGCCGAAGATGGAAGCGAGTTTCACCCGGAATCCTCTTACACAGAGGAACTGGCTATCATACCTCTAACTGCCGGAACACAACAATGCTGTTAACATTGTTGTTATGGCGACAGACTTAGACATGATGGTGGTAGCTTGCCAGGCGGACTTAGAACAAGTCCTACCACCAACCAAACCGAGCAAAAAATTTGCCCCCGCTGGGAATCAAACCCGGGACCTCTGGGTCTGAATCAGGTGGTATAACCACTAGACCACGGAGGCGGTTAGTGTCACCTGTTTAGCACCTCCCGGGGACCACGTGTAGGGATTCGCTGAAGGGTATTCTCCTACGGACGCGGGTGACTCGGCCCCCAAAACACATGCCATCCACAAAAGAAGAAATACTTTTAATTTAAAATCAAAGTTAGTAAGTAGTTCAATCCAGGCGAAGCCAGGTGACAATCAGCATTATTCTAACGTCATAGGGTTAAATAAGACAGTCCCTCAAAACAGTTCCTAGTGTTGTACATACCTGAGAAGCGGCTCAATCAACTCCCCAGAAACACATCTGCCTTTCAAGCTTGCCTTTCCATTAAACACATAATTCTTTGTTACAGACCGCTCAAATTCATACGGACCGCGACCCGGTGGGTACGTCCCCTACCAGAACAGCCAAGAACATGGCCGCAGCTACAGTTCAGGCGGCCAGGAACAAAGCAGGGGCTATAACAGGGACCATAGCCAGGGCCCCCGAGGTTACAACCAAGGAAACCAAGACTACAGCCAAAACAGTCGCGGTTACAGCCAAAACCAAGGGTACAACCAGTCTAGCCAGGGAAACAGGTCGGGATATGGTCATGGGAACCAGAATAGGTTTGGAAACTCGGGTGGTTCTGGTGGTGGCTCAGGGTACAATCAAAACAGGAGCCACAGTCAAGGCTACGACTCTCAAGGTGGTCATCAGAAATATGGCGGCCACCAGAGCAGCCAGGGTTACTCTTCAACAGCTTCCAAGCACGGCTCCCAAAGCCAAGGATACAACACTGCATCGCGGGATTCAAGGGATAGACCTAATGACCAATCACAGTCAGGTTCTAACAGAAGGCACCAGGGCTCAAGTCAGGGTGGAGACCGTGGGTCCTGGCGTTAAGTTAAGATCATTCTTTTTGTAGTAAAAATGATGATTCGACGGAAAAAGTCATAGTTTTTGGATGTGCATATCTTTGGATAGCTGTCACGGTGACAGTTTGTTGGATAAAAATGATGAATTGCGTGATTATATTATGCTTAGGTACATTTATGTGCAATTTACACGTATTAAAAAAAAATACTTGAAAGTACTGCGTGAAACCCACATTCATAGTTTAAGCATAATTTTCATGTAATTCACGTAACAAAAATAGTAAAATATTGGACAAGTTCTCAACGAAATAACAAAATAAAAATAATGTTAATGAATTTCTATATTGTATGTAATACATTTTCTGTTTCTTGGTTGTTTGTATAATTGTATATTTTGGTGAATATAATGTATTGTTTTATCAAAGGATTAACTAGTGTGCATCGCAGACCTTCCATTTATTGACTTAGAGTTTTAAATTCTAATATATGTTTTTTTTACTACCTCCCTAAGTAATTTAGTCAAAAACGTCCTGAAAAAAAAAATTGCTTCCAATTTCAAACAAAAAAACATATGTAAGTTTAGTATTTTATTCAAAACTGTGTGTCCAATTCCAGGAAACTCGATAACTATAATAAAATAAGTGGACTGGATCTAAATAGCCACAATGGTATTACAAGTATTTTGATCCAGTCCTAGTAATGACATTTTTAATTAAAATAATCGCAATAGCACTAAGATAATATAAATTAGAACCATCTGCGAACACTCACTGTAAGACTGCTATAACATTCACGAAAATCGTATTGTAACTTAACATTTGCAATGTTATGTAAAAAGATGATTCCTACTTTTTTTTCATAATATTGTACTCAAATTGTGTGACATAAAGAAGTATCAAAATATTTCTTTACTAATATAGAACATGAGCAATTAGTAGTAATTTAAAATAAAACTTTTATATCGGTGTAGAACGGCTACAATTAAATCACAGAGCATGCCTGCCCCTCTCGCGAAAACGCTGTTTTCTATGGCAGATGTATAGGCGTCATGGACTTAGATCAAAATCCATATTGGACTTATCTTTCTAATTGTAATCTTTGAAGCTTTATAACTTCATCGCTGATGAACGTATTTAAAAAAATAATTTGATGATTTTTTACAAGAGCTAAAAAGAATTAAAAAATTGCATGCATATATTCCCTAGTCTTACAATGCCTGTGAAAATTCTGTTCAGTCGAAACTGGCGGTGTCACGAATTTTGTAAGTATTGGTGTCTCAAGTGTATGCCGGGTATGGCGATTTCGTGTTCTTTCTGTCTGTGATTTAAATTGATGTTCGAACTTGGCGGTGCACTACCGTGTACACATATTTATTGTATGTAACTTTAACAATGTGTGTGCAAGTATCACTTGAACTTGACGATATTGTATTGTAAGAATTCATAATAATTATCAATGTCAAATATTCTCCGTGTCACGATTGCCGCAATATTGCGATGAACTAATAGTTAAGATTAATTTTATATAAAAGCAAATTATTTCGGCGCTAATTTCGAAAATGAAATAAAAATATCAACACCTCTATTTTGTTGTTTCTGTTTTTTTATTATGATTCGAAAACTTTTTCTGGAACACTAACTTTGGTTTAGAAAAAAATAAAGACAAAGTAACACTGTTTAAAAACGATGCAATTTTAAAGACATGTTTCTGAAGGTGAAAAGAAAAAGTTCACACGTTTCTAGTATCCCTTTAATTTTTAATTTAATTTTTATTAGGTATTTATTTCTATAACGGCAATAGAAATACACTGAAAACAACCCATTTATTTATTTAACACTTCATGCACACAAATGTACAGAGGCGGACTACAAAGATGTTTATTTGGGAATCGCACTAAACAGATAGAATTATAAAACAAATTAAAACTAAGGATAAGTACCTAATAATTGGTTACTTAACAATAATAACATTAATGTATTTTTTTATGTTTTTTTAAAAGACATTTAAAAATATAATTTATAAGTATAAAAAATGAATGAACGAAAATAACATTAAATTAATCTGTGCGAGGCCAAAGAGGACCCTATCTCAGCTTAAGCTGCAATATTTAAAAAATAAATAACACAGCGCTGGTGTTATGATAGGAACCAGTCAACCTTTGGGTGATGCAGAGACAATAGTGTATTAGTGGTTATTACACTTTGGGTACGGATCCAAAAAAAAAATACGATTATGTTTTTACGGCAGGGTTCTAATGGCAAACGACAGCGCGACAGGCCCAGCGGAGATGGAATAGGGATTTGCTAGACTTCTTTCTTAAAGATTGGTCTCAAATAGCTCAAGCCCCAATAAGACAGGTGGCAGAAAGCTGGAGATGCCATTGCCTTACAGTGGCAAAACACTGTAAATTATAAAAAAAATCAATGAATTTGTTTCAACGCTTTGGTAGGTACCTACAGGCATTTTTGGACAGTCATGGTCGGTTAGTCAAAATATAAAGCTACAAGATGTAGATGCACGTTTCATAGCGTATACTGCGTGTATCTGACATCGACGCACAAACGATTTCCATGGGTCCAGGGCATGAATTCTGGACACCCTAGACTTAGAATTTTTCGTCGGCTTTTTTCTAATTTTTTCATTTTTTTCAAGGTTTTTTTTTACTTTAGACTGCTCATAATCGTTATTCTGTCCTAACCCAATGAGATTTTTAATAAAAAAATATTTAACTAACTAGGTTCACTAAAAAGAGCAATCTGAATAAAACCACAAATAGATATCAGCTCAGCTGAGCTGATACCTACTTGTGGTACTCTTGAAAAAAATGAGAAAAGAACCGACGAAAAATTCCAACACTGGGGTGTCCAGAATCATGCCCTGGACCCACGGAAATCGTTTGTGCGTCGATGTCAGATACACGTAGTATATCTTTGGAGAAGAAGTTGCAAGAAACTCCACGAGTACATGAATAAGTACTTATCTCTCTTTAAATGCCTTTGCTTACAAATCAATAAATTAAAAAAAAAATTACCAACATCATGTTGAATTTATTATCTAACTAATGCATAGAAGTAGATATTTATATTACAGTACATAGTAATTTAATGCTAGTTTTTTCAAGTTATCAGAAAGATTGCTTACCACTGAGATCACAACACAAGCGTAGAAAATAAAAATTAAAACACGTTAGTGCACATGTCAAAACGTTTTCCAATATGGCGGACAAAAGATTTTCAAGTGGGGCGCGTTTGTGCACGATCAATAGTTTTTTTTATTCTTTCACAATCGAAGGTAGGCAATGAAAGGAGCCTCTTGAAACATGAATGAAGTTAACGGCGATTTTTAAGATTTTTTTGTCCAGGTAACATGTAATGGACTGTAAATAATTCATTGCGTTTAGTTCGCTAATGCTGGTTTTATTATGTTGGACGTTATTATTAGCCATGACAAAAAATAACTAATAACTTGGGAGTACCTACCTAATGAAAGGTTAACAAAGAAAAAGGTGCGTTTGCGGGAAATACATGGTTTTCATATTTATGTATTACTTTCCAAAGATGTGTCCTACTTACGTAAATCCAGAATTAGTCCTGTAAGCAGGCCGCACATGTTGAAAAGTACCTATATTTTATTTAAGTAAATAAATCTATTTATTGAATTCTATCTACTGTGTGTTTAGTGAAATTTGGAAGATGATGCTGCGTGGGAGTGGGAATTGGAATGCATTTTTTTTATTTGAGATGTGTTCGATCTTGTAACTCTAATCTAGGTCAGAGATGACAGAGACAATTACCACGCAGTAAGATCGCCGCGCAAGAGCAAGCATGGTTATCTGCAAGGTCGAAAAAGATCCTTTAGTGAATGAGATCATTAACCTATGAGCCGGTTTATTCTGTCATAATCTCACCATGAAAACGAGAGTGAGAATGAAATTAACTAATAATCATTTCATACTTTTTGAATGGATTGACACCTCACTTTGTTCGCTTCATAAAAGTAGGTACCTAAGCATATGGTGGGCGTTACAGAAGCACTGCTGATCTGCTTAATTAATTAAATGAATTGCTAAAAGAGTCTACTGATGTAGAAAAGAAAGCAAAAATCCCATGCCATAAGAAAGCCAAAAACTATCGAACTGTAAACTGCTAATAGTTTTTGACAAGACCTGTGCACTCAAAGACTCAGTTCACCACAAGTCACACGACGGAACAATCAGGCGAGCCAAACGCGAATAGCAGCCACTTGACCTTCTCCAATCAGAATGACTGATCCGTCAAATTCCCATCAAAACGGAAATTGCTCATTCACACACCGCCGACTCAGAAACGCCACTCAAATTCTCAAGATTCGGAAATCAAAAAGTCATCTGTCAAACGGAATTTGAAATTTGAATTCGGAAGCATGCTGCGTGCGCGCAGCGTGACGTGATTCAGAGTCACGCGAGCGCCGCGGGTGCGGGGCGTCACGCTGACGTGCGAGCTCCCCGCGTCATTAGTAGGTCCCAACGACAAAAGACAAACCTTTGACATGTTCATGGTAAAGTGAACATTCTAGATCTTGGCGGATTTATGGGAAATGAGCAGAGCTGTAAGGTTTCCGGTTGAGATGTGATGTGTGTGAGAATGCAGAGTTGCGGACATATGGGCGGTCTGTGGGCTGATTTGTTACATTCCGATGGTTGGGGAAAGAAATGGCATACGAAATTTTAGATTTGTTCTTTGGAGTCAGTCAGGTGTCTGCTCCTATTAGGTAGGGACCTACTTATTGTAATTTGGATACGAACAAAGATTACAAGAGTGATCTAATTAAAACTCTTGTACCGTGTGTATTTACTTATCCTAATATTATAAATGTGAAAGTAAACATCAGCTGGTGAGATAGCGGTCAAACGTATGCCTATCAATAGTAAAAAAATAAAAAGTGTCGTATGTATTTACTTATCCCTACTAATATTATAAATGTGAAAGTAACTCTGTCTGTCTTTCCGTCTTTTCTTCATTCAACCAATGAACCGATTTGGATAAAAATTTGCCCAATCATAATTTGAGACAAGAGAAAGCAAACTCTTGTACCGTGTCGAATTTTACTTATGTATAGTCTTATAAGTTGTGAAATGTGGATGTCAGGAAATTCATTAACATCACATCAGCCGAAAGACGTCTAGGTACATGGACCTCCACCAAAGTGCTTGTGTCCTGAAAAAATCTAATTAGTCCGTCAGTTAGATTATCAAAAAATATTTGACCCGTGTTTTTTCTTTTGTTACGGGAATCAAAATTGACGAAGTTACGACGCTTTTAAAATTCTCAATAAGTACGTAACACCTTCGCATAATTTTTAGTGAGTCGTGACGAGCCCCCATTCCCGAGTTTTGATGCGTTTTATCTTTGTCAATATTCATTGATTTACAAAAAAGAAAAATACGTGTCCGTTATTTTTCAATACTATAACTGACGGACTAAATAGTTTTGCAATTTGTGGATGATGGAATCTAGCCTATTGTTTACAACCGGTCCTTCTCGGTGCGTTTGGCATCCATCGGCTACGTTCACCAGGTCTTCGGTCTACCATGTGGGAGGCCTTCCAACATTGCGTCTTCCGGTACCTACGCGATCGCCACTCCAAAACTTTTCGGCTCTATCGCCCATCTGTTCTACGAGCAGTATGTGACAGGAAATTGCTCAGCCGATTGGCCGAACCCAACATAGAGATGGGAAAAGGTTAGACAGATGTTGATGCTAACCTATCTATTTAAGGTTGACTGGTAGAATAAGCCTAAGGCATTAAGTCCGCCTTTGTACAGTGGTTTTTACTTGTGCATAAAGTTATAGTAAATACATAAACATATTTCGTGGAAAGTAACATCAGTTCTCCAAAATAAAGAATTGACAATTAGTCAGAAGATGCTAATACTTTTCAGTTGAAGAGTTTCAGTGCTTACAAGAAAAATAAAAACCGGCCAAATACCAGTTGGACTCGCACATGAAGGGCTCTGTTGACACTTTAGAGCATTTAATTTTTATTATTTGTTTTTATAGCGGCAATAGAAATACTCACTGTGAAAATTTCAACTAGAAAATACGATCTACATTTACGGTTAATACTAGTAGATAGATAGATTCTAGTTGAAATTTTGGTTACTGTACCGTGTCAATCTATCTACTTTCACGGTTCTTGAGCTACAGTTCGCTGACAGAAAGACGGACGGACGGTACGGAGCTCTAAAAATCGAATGCTTTCAGGACTGGTTTGGCGTTTCAATTGCAAGTTTACTTTAGGTCCTTCTGCGAAGCAGTCATGCTAGCGAAGGAGGTGGCGGAGAGGGAGAGGAGAACCTCTCGTCCCAGCCGCCGTGGTGGACGCCGCGGGTGTGGGGGGCCACCTGGTGACCTCCGGCCACCGTAGGCGTCGGCCTGTGGACGGCGAGCTATGGGTGGCTCGCCGTTCGTCCGTTTAGTGACGACAGGCCGTGTCGACGGCGCGTTAGTGTACCAGGCGCGCCTCAAAGAGAGTCAGCACACAGAGGGGCCCGAAAGGGCCGACGCCTGCCGGAGTCGCGGGATTATTCGCAAGAGACACCGTGGCTCCGGAACACAAAGGGCAATGAAGGAACATGGATGGGTTTTAGTCAGTAGAAGTCTGACACTCCCTCCCGCTACACCCAGAGCGGGAGGAGTCATTGGATGATTTCCCATCCCTAAAAAAAAAAAAAAAGGTGTCCCACAAGGATCTTAACTGGGGCCCCAGTTATTATTAGGGTCCTGGTAGGAGACATAGCCTACAAATCGATTAAACAATAAGTAAGTAACTCAGCAGCTTAATTTACCTTTTGCGAACCTTTTTTTTATTTGAGATAGGATTGCTCTTGACTCTAGTCTAAGTCAGAGATGACAGACACAAAGTCTACGATGGAGCGAGCTTACCCAGAGGTAGCCTGTTCACTCTAACTTTGAAAAGATTAGGGTTGTAAGCGTTCCGAAACACAGACGCAGGCAGAGAGTTCCACTCCTTTGCTGTGTGCATTATGAAAGACGCTTGGAAACGCTTAGTGCGAATTGGTAGAATAGCAACAAGGTAGGGATGGTAAATACAGTGTGTTTGTATGTCCGATGGTAGAAGGGGCCCGGTGGGATGAGGTGTTGGAATTCTTGGGCACACTCTCCGAAGTACCATCTGTAGAAGACCGACAAGCAAGCAATCTTGCGGCGATGAGCCAAGCTGCGTAGCTTGGCATCCACCAGTTTTACGATGCCAATGCCTCTTAGCTCTGCGTTCCACCGAGTCAAGCGCGGAAAGCTAGTTTTACGAAATTACTGTTTTAGACAATTTTTTTTTAAGATTTTACATTCACTTACAAAATAAAATACAATATTTTAACTTAAAATTACATCAAACCGATTGGCGTAGTAAGTTAGTTAGGTACTATGTTAGTAAGTTATAGGTAAGTCACCAGCTTCTTTAAACTGAAAAGTAGTAGTGTAGCTTGCTGGCAAAAATATATGGCAGCAGAGATGGACGCAGAAAATCCATTCCGCTTTAAACTAACTAAATACGTAGCGTAGCTGCTCTTCTGTACCTACTTATTAATTGATCACAATACAAACAATCCATCCTGAACAAAACTACCATAAACACATAAAGCGGTCTATGTCCAAAGCTCATCGCAGTAGACAGAATAACAAACAGATGTGGTATTTAACATATAACCCATATCCATTCACCCGAAAACAAATTAATCTCGCCGAGTCAATACAAAAACTTACTAACGGCACAATTTCCCCCCAAATTTTACATTCGGATCACGCTCTGTGCGTCTCTCTGATTGGTCGGAGCTATTCGGCGGTGATTGGCTCACAATTTGACAGTAATGGCGTTAACTCGAACCTTCTTCGGTAAAAAGGTGCTAAAATTACCATTTGCTCGTTTGAATTTCAATCTTATCGTGACAGCTTAGAGTGGTTTATCGATTGGCATAAAAGGCACAGTTTTGAAATAAGAATGCCACGTTCTCCCCTCTAGACAGATGTTGCTACATTTTAGTAACAAATTCGCCCACAACTGGTTTGAAAAAGCCATTGTGTAATTTTTTTTTCGTATTATTTCACCTAATTCATTTGTTGTGCGGTTGGTTAGACATGGAGGGGAGATTTAACTCATTCCGAGCTTTTGTTGACGACTACCGGTTTTTTAAAAGTTGTTTTAGTAAAAGATATCATGATTTAATGATCTGATAGGCATGCTTTTTTAAAGGTTTTCGAGTATTTTGATTTCAGTTAATGGTTCTTTAGAAAATATTGAGTCATCTCTCATTCTAATGGTGGATTATGGATTGATTAAGAGCTTCTGATTTTGCTATAATGAGTCAGACATTTATGACAGCTGACTAAACTTTGTGTGTCGTTTAGCAAGCCCATTATTAGGTACCTATATTTATTAGTAGGTAGTCGAATCTTTAATTTGGTGTAGGAGCAGATTCCTAGTAGGTACCTACTCCGACTACTTTCTGAAATTGCCACCTTTGAAATTTTTACCTTTATTCCAACTTTAAAACCTACTGATGAGTAGATTCTAAATACAAATTCTCATAGAGAAATTGGATATCTACCCATTTAAAGAATCTGCTATTCAATCTTATTAGCACGTGGTTAGAAAAATACCTATTATTCTTTCATTAGGTACATAAGATTTCAAATATTAAAACTAACAAAATGTTGGTACCTACCTACCTAAGTATTGTTATCAGTCACTAGCTGACCCGTGCAACGTCGTCTGCGTAACATTTTTCATTACTGCTCCGCTCCTATTGGTCTCAGCGTGATGATATATAGCCTATAGCCTTCCTCAATAAATGGGCTATCTAACACTGAAATAATTTTTCAAATCGGACCAGTAGTTCCTGAGATTAGCGCGTTCAACCAAACAAACAATCAAACAAACTCTTCTGCTTTATAATATTAGTATAGATTTGCGTCCCTAATTACTTATTAGGTATTCATGACATGTCCATCGATGTTAAATCCTAATCATTTGTCCGCGAGTAAGCTGGCATGTTATATTTCACAGGCGACCTCACTTTCAAGGGTCATATATTTTTATTTTTTACTTTTTAATAATTCGCGCGGCGCAGCGGTCGAGGCTCAAGCACTCCACTCAAGCACGGACCCAAAAAATCTCAAAAACCACCCATGTGTCGCTGTAGTTTTGACAAAATTAATTGAGGTTCCGTACATACAGCTAAAATAATAAATAATTGAAAAAATTAAAGAGATTTTTTATTAAAATTTTTATGTATGAAATGATTTTTAATTAGAGTTATATATAGATATACCTAATAGGCAGAAACAAGTACCTATAGTTTGCTGTCAAAAGTTTATGTTATATCAATGTGTGTAGAATTATCTATAAACCCACTCAAGCCGCTTTTTGGTCAGTGGGTCGTCTTAGGGTTTATCATAATCATAATCATTTCATAATCATAATTATTTTATTGCTTTGCAAACATGGGTATGGTACATACATAGTTGTTTTTATAATAATGAAGTTCTCCATATTTTACCGTTACATGGGTATGCAAAGGTTTACAAATTCAGGTAAAAATTTATAAAATGTCAGTTTGATTACATCAATAAAAAAATAATAAAAATGTCAGCGTGATTACATATTCAAAAAAAAAAAAAGGACTGAAGACGATCATAATAATTAGGTGTGACCAGTAGAATCTGAAAATATACCTAACTGATCAGTAGGTATTTTATAACCGACATTCATGAAAATCGCTAATAAAAAAAAATGCTAAAACGCTTTCGCCACCACACACAACACCAAGGATCCCTAAGCTCAAACAAAAAGCTGCCTCATTTGACGCTGTGAATTATTATGTATTTTGGAAAAATCCATTGTTTCGTAATCTCCCCCCGTGCTCGTCTCAAGAGCCCATTCACCCGGCTGTTGGGCTGTTGCAGGCCTACAATTATGGCATGTGGCTGAGGTGCCAACGCATGTACTCATGTAATGAGCTACAATGAACTCCGTTGCGTTTTTCAATAACAGCTATGTGTGAAGATTGGCGTGTATGCAAGGGTGACATTGTTTAAAAGAAAACGTTTAAATATTCTTTGTTTATAAGACATAGAATAAAAAAATAACCGTAAACAAAGTGGAGTTGGGACTTTGTTCCCAGGGTTGCTATGTAAGAATTTCCCGATGGAAACACTCTACCTACAGGAACACACATCTTAGTTAATACGAATGATTGATAAAGTAGCTAAAACTCGCATTGAATCAGGGTTGTAATGTCAAATAAAGGCATATTTAGGTATTCGGTACCGCCGACCGCGTGAGATAATATTAATTATTACATTTCGCAATTAGGCTGCCGGGCATAGAGCCGCTCTCAATCGCGATCGTGACCACTGAGCCATTCGGTAGTCTATCGGCAGCTTCATATTAGGGGTTAAAGTATGAAATTGCCGATTTGTACTGAAAAATTTAAATTGTTTTTTTTTTAATTTATCACTTTTATTTAATCAAAATAATTACCATTATTATCTATACATTGCTGCCATCTAATAGGAAGGTCATTTATGCCTTTGCTGGTGATCTAGATTCGACAAACTGTGTGTAAGCATTTTGTACTGCCTCCTGAGAAGAAAACTTTTTATCACGTAGAAAATTGTCCAAATCACGAAAAAAATGGTATTCCTTTGGAGCAAGGTCTGGCGAATACGGAGGGTGACGAATGGTTTCTAATTGCAGTTCCTGTAGAGTTAAAACGGCTTCTCGTGCTATATGAGGTCTCACGTTATCTTGGAGCAATAATGGTGAAGATCGATTAATGAGTCGGGGCTGTTTCACTGCTAGTTTTGCTATCATTGTTTGGAGTTCGGCACAGTAGACATCTGCCGTTATTGCTTCACCAGATCGGAGAAAGCTATAGTAGGTAAATAACATCATGCTGAGACCACCAAACAGTTACAATTACCTTTTTATTGGTAAGCTTTGATTTAGGACACTGTTGCGGCGGCGCAACAAATGCAAAGGCTGACCCCAGGGTCAAAACCCTGGGGTCAGCCTTTGCATTTTTCGCTTACGATTATCGCAAAGAATCCACATTTCATTTTTATTTATTTGGGAAAATAAACGGTTACACATTGTATATAACAAACAATATTAGTAGAAACGAAACAAATGCAAAACCAACAACATTTTCCACATAATATAAACTTAACTTTCATCACATGTCACAATTCCATCCAATATTCCTTCATTTCTGTATCGATTCAACAAGGCAACTCAAGTTTCAACACGCGTTTCTTTCTGCAGATCAGTCAAATCATGAGGCTTACCCATTTTTCATATTTTTTTATTTGATTGATTTGACGCAAATGAGTCAATATTGTTGGTAAGATCACGATAAACCATTCCGCTAATTCCTGGGTAGTTTGGCTCGGATCGGCTTCCACCATCTCTTTCAATTCATTGTTAATCACCTGTGTGGGCGGTCTTCCACGTGGTTTGTTCTTGAAATCAAAGTATCGATCACGAAAGCGTAAACGCTTTCGTGATGGATACTTTGAACCAAAATCGCACGGTGCGTTCATTAGCACCCTCTCCAAACGCAACATTGATATTGCGAGCTGTTTCTGCCGCGTTAGGTTCGCGTCGGAACTCTTATTCAAAAATCATTCGAATTTTCGAAGTCTCCATCTTTCTTGTCTAAGCTGAATAAATAAAAACCAACTGAAAGTCGATAATCGAATATTGCACACTTTTTTTAAAAGAAAAACTTCATTGGTACCATGTGAAAAAAGTTTCACTCAAAAATCTCAAACCATGAAGGTTCTATGTTAATTCGAAGTACTTAAAGATATTTCATACTTTAACCCCTATTTTTTAATTATAATTTTTACTTACTCTTGTGTTCTTCTATGATTGGAAAACTAAACATGTAGGTACTCAAAAAATTATTTAAACCGGTCCCTACTGATAATAGCCTCCTTAGAATACTGCCCAAAAATATCTCACTGAAGTAAGACTGAAATTTGAATCAGTTGACTCCGGAAAATCACAAGCATTCACAGACTTTTATAATCATTCACTTAACGAAAAAGCTTTCTAAAATAAAACAAAATCCTATGGAAACCGTTAACCCGATTCGTACATATAACCACAATAGCGTTCGACATCAAACGTTAATGTCCTTTGTACGCAAAGATCGCGATATTTCCCCATTGTTTCGGCTCGCGCCATTAGCGGGCAACAATCGTACAAATGAAAGCGCGCCAAAACCTCTCAGCTGTCAGATCGCGCGCCATTTTCCCTTGAGAGGATGAAAGTCGACGTGCCTTTGCCTTTAAAAGTAATCCTTTATGTCCGTTCTCTTTGTGTTTAACTGGAGTAGGTATCAAGGGCCGTACGTAAAATACCAGCGTTGAGGACGCTACACAATTTTAGAGAACTTTGTAAATAGGTTATGCTGCAAGGAAATACGTAGGTTACCGGCTCAAGTAGGTACTTACTTAAGAAGGCACTATGTTCCATAATCGTAAATCTAATGGTGCTCCCACATAGCCGTTAGAAAATGTTTAGTACTTAACGTTAGTAAACATTTGTTAGCAAACATTTAATCACGAATATAAAAAAATCTTTTCATGTTAGAAATTGTTTAGTAACGTTAGTTAACAAATTATAACAAAATCAAACATGTGTTACCTTTTATACATTAGTAAACATTTTCTATTAGTGTAGGAGCACTTATAACATGTAACAGTTCCTAATAAAATGTAACAATTGACAACATTTGTTAGTAAATGTTTTTATGTTAGAAAATGTTTACAAACATTTTCTAACGGCAATGTGGGAGCACCATAACTCAATATTAATTAGTACCTAGCATTTTTTGATAATTGGCATTTTTAAACCAGTTAAGTACCTACTCCTTATGAAAATCTGGCCATCAATTTTCCGCCAGTCAGTCAGCAATGGGGTAAAAAATTGCTCATTTCTCACACTAGATGTCGCCACTGTTGAGTGTTCCCTGTCAACTGTCATTATACGTAAAGTTGTTGTAAACAAGTGTAATATTTTTGTTATATTTTCTGAATATGACAGTTTGTGCTGCTATTGATTGCAAAAATACAGGGATACATTTATTTCCTAAAGATGCCAAAAGAAGAAAACTGTGGGAAAACGCTGAGAAAAAATTGGAAGCCTAGAAAATGGTCGAGGCAAAATGGTCGAAAATTTGCTTTTTTGCCAGCTGTGCAAGCTTTTCTCTTTTTTAACTCTTCTTTTAACTTAACTACACTCCAAGTTGCGTACATTTTATCAATTTAATTCATAAACAAACTAAGACAAACAAGTCGCATACAAACAATATGGCGGTTGGTTAGGAACAAGAGTTAGGAACACTCAACAGTGTCGCCACCTACATTATGTTTGTAGTTTTTAACCCCATTCAGCATCCCTAATGTTAAATATTGTACGCTATGTTAACCAAGTAAAATTATACCTATTTAAACTGAAAACAATGAAGCCACAATCGACCTTAAACAAACTGCTTGCGAAATAATTTTATAGGCTGCAATAACAATAGTATTGAATGATGAAAGACAGTAGGTATAGAGACCATAGACAAAGCTCTTGATGTACCTAGAATCAAAACAAACATCAGTTTGATTCTGTGATTAGATTCATTAGAACATAATGATATGAATTGTTATAATGAGCGCTCTAAAAAATGGAAAGGTGTGTTCATATAGTTACCTACCAAGTCTTAATATTTTCTGATAAATACTTACTGACAGCTCATTATGCTCCTAGCTCCATGTCTTTACTTATGACAACATTTTATTAAAACACTAGTTCAATTTAGAAAAGACAGGTCCCTCCAGAATTTTTTAACCATCCTTATTGGGCCTAAGTTGTATTGTCTTACTATTGTTCTTTTAATTTGTGAGCGAAGACGATTAAAGCTAATAATGTGACATTAGTTTTTTCATCTAAAATTAATGTAATGTAACTTTAGCATTGACATAATGCTGAAAAGCAGCGATTGAATCAGGCATGGTGTCTATTTAGATGATACGGCAATTTTGTTAATCAATTTTCATTATTGACATTAGATATAACCAAACTATACCTACTTCTCTTGAAAATGCTACTAATCTAGCTGCTGATTAGGTTGTTAGGAATGTGCTTTTTTGATTCCTGCCAAGTATTTTCAGCCCAAGGATTGTCATGACATTCTTCCTTCTAAATGCACTCAAATTCTCACTAATTTGAACAGTCTCTTAATTATTTCAAACAAATATGAATGCACCTTTATCAAGTATATTGACGCCACCTGTCATCGCTTCGAGGGTTGTCAAAATAACGTTCGATACAGAATGGACTAAAATAAAAGGAGAATTATTGAACATTCGAACAATTTGCCGAGTCATCGCTGTGCGATCGACGTTCGACGGCGGAGTGGAGATGCGCAGGAAATTCGAAAAACCCTGTTCACCCTGTTGTTTCTTTATGTGTACCGAATAAGCTCCGAAACTGCTGGACCGATTTTACATTTTTCATTTCATGAACGATTTTTAATTTTTTTTCACTAATAGAAAGCTAAATTATCAAGAAGTAACATAGGCTATAATTTGTTTCACTTTTCACGTGAGTGAAGCCGCGGGCAGAAGCTAGTATTATATAAACTTTTTCCAGTGAGTTGATTCTGCTATAAACGTCTCTAAATTTCTGAGCTAGCCTTTTCTAGGCCTCTCTCGGTATAGAAGCCCGTCTTCTGGCATCCACTGCGTTACAACTCTGGTTCTTCTGTCCTCTTAAATACAATACATTTACAGACCTTTTTTTTTTTTTTTAGGGATGGGAAATATTTATAACCCATCCATGTTCCTTCATTGCCCTTTACAGACCTCATTCTCTGGGCCGGGATAATCCATTGTTGGGTATAGGCACATAGAAACTATTTCCCATTTAATTATCCTAGGAGAAAATTATAAGCGTTTCAAAGGTCTTTTATAATGCGCACAGCAAAGGAGTGGAACTCTGCTTGCGTCTGTGTTTCCGAATGCTTACGACCCTAATCTCTTCAGAGTTAGAGTGAACAGGCTCCTTCTGGGTAAGCTCGCTCCATCGTAGACTTGTAGTCACTGTCATCTCTGATCAAGACTAGAGTCAAACCCATAACAAATATAAAAAAAACCTACGGAACCACCACCTGAGCGAGATCGCAGTGGTGGTCGTGACAGACGTGCGCTCGAGATAACGAGTTGCGCGCCACCGAGACACTAAGCACAACGGCACACCACGACCTGGCCATGTGTGAACTGTTCACACTAGGTATGTTACGTGTCAGGATGGCCGTTGAAGGGGCCTGGGTTTTCCGGGGTCGGAAATTCTTTATTAGAAAATTATATTTGCTATTTTTTACCCGTGACTTCGTTCGCATTAAAGTGGCCTATAACCGACTACAATCTCAGTAATCTGTTACAATTGAATCAAAGTCGGTTTGGCGGCAAAATGACGTGAAAGCATAAGAAACTAACTTACTTTGGAAATAATTATATTAGTTAGGATTACCTACCAATTAATTTATCTTGTAGTGTAACTTATTTAATCGCTATTAACAATAGATAGGTAACTAAATACAATCGAATAAATCTTCACATCTCTGTACCGCTTTCATAAAAAAGGCCCACTCTTTCAAGAAATAAAAATCAAATAGGTAGGTACTTTTGGTAAATGCCTAAACCGTCGATATATCTATAAACATATCTATAAATATGTGTAGTTAGCTAAATCTACAATAAACACAATTACAATCTTCTGTACGTACTGACACAATTAGATCTAAGTATTTAGGCACCCCAATCTATTTAAATCTTGAGCAAATCAAGCGTCCTTCAAATCGAATTCTTGAAACAAACCTGGTCCTGAATCAAACAATTGCCCTCAACTTATCCTAGTTCGGCAGTGGCATAAAAACAAAGCAACGGAATAACCTCGTCAAAATACTAGGTTCTCTAATAAATTCATTACGACGCACGCCCGTGCTTTATCGATTGTGGCCTCTTTGCCCGAACGTGCCAGAGACAATCGACGCGATGGCGCTTCTCTACGCAGCCGTAGACAGCTATAAATGACATAGAAACTGCCACGTTACCGGCAAAATGGCGACTTACATACATAAAATAGAGTTTGAATTCCTTTGCAAGCTAAACGAGAAAGGGCGTTCCAAATTCAAAGTATCCGAAAAATAAATGTTCCGGTCAATGTTAAGACCACATCCCCAAATTCAACTTTACGCTCACAACCAAAGAGTTGGTATTTGCACAAAGTTTAAGAGGGGTATAAAACCTTTTTATTGGAAAACTGCGCGCTCTTTGTCTCTGACTCACTGTCAAGCGTACTTGTGTTTTCCCGCGTTTTTTGTTCTAATTAGTCAGGGCCGCTCTCGACCTCCGCTGCGCTCCTGTCTCCGACGAAACCGTCGCCAATGTTTTGTGACGATATTACAAAAAGTTCACGTGGCTCGCTTCATTGAGATTCGGGAAATTATTACCTTATAGCTCCATCAAAATGTAAATCTGGCTATTATCCTAGATAGGCTGACTTTCAAGTTATTTTAAAGTGGCTGTCTTGAGTCTTGACAATTTGGGATTAAGATTTAAATCGTAGGATTGTTTAATTACCTAAAAGTAGAACAGATGTTGCCGTCTTTAGGTATGCAGGGCTGAAAAGATTACCTTTATTTGACCGTCTAGCGAAATTACTTCTTCTCTCTTCGAAGCACCCAAAGGGTGATAGTGATATTAGTGATAAATGTCGCCATTCTAAATTCAAATAAATTCCAGTAACTATTGTATGGTATGTAAGTGTAAAGTTAATGGCTAGTAAGTAGATCTTTTACCTTTAAATAAAATTATGGCAACATTTTTTGATCCTCTAAAAACTAATTGATCTATTTTACATGAGCACTTTTAAAAATAGATAATGTGTTTTAGTTATTGCGTCTATATCAGTTGATCTACGGATAAATTATAAATAAACATAAATAGTTAAATAAATAAATAATAAATAAATTAAATTAAGTCATTGTTTAAACATACTTTTTTAATATTTGGTATACAAATATGTATAGTATTTGATCCTCTTTTTTAGATACCTAATGGTCTATAATTTTGTCAATTTGATGATTTTTATATCATGTTTGCCTGTAATTTTATTGTTCTCTTTTTTTGCTCCTTTCTCTTAGTTTCGACGACAAACAAGTAACGATCAGACGTTATTTCTACATCTCAATTTTATTTGCGTAGTTATTTAGATTAAAATATGGATTGATTTAATTTATTTTATGTCTCAAAGAAAGAGGATCAATCATTAAAATAGATGTCCATTTAGATTTTTTTCTTTGCTGTTTTTGCAACATTAAAACGATCATTTAAATACATGCCAATAAAAATCATGTTAAAAACTTAAGGTTTATGCGCAGTATTAAATAAATTCTGTAAAATGATTTCTCTTTATTCAGAAACATAGCTACCTACCTCAATACCTGAACATAATAATTACAGCAATAAGGTACAGGACCCTCCCCTCCTCATGCATTTAAAGCAAGACAGCCTTCTTAACCCCATGAATGGGGAATCTTAAGGAGTAATGGTGTCTCACCCCTTCCGTATTCATGGGGCCCCATAAATACGAATAATATTCACAAATTTGTTTACAGATCACGTACCCCCGCACAATGCGCGGTATTTCAGCGAGGGGGAAATGGGGGAAAGCCCTGGCTTGTTTTCATTGGGGGCTTTTTGCATGAATATACTTTTTTTAAGCGATTTTGATGAGTTGTAGATGTAGAAATCTTGGTAGGAAATGGATAGCTTTTACGTGCGGTCTACAAGAGATTTATATAGATATCCTTCATTTGTTTATTTATTGATATACTCTCGTTTGTTCACAATCTTACCTGGTGGAAAGCGATTCTGGAATATGCTCGCTTAGAATTGTTAGCCATTAACTATAGAATGAATAATTTTAAAACCTTTGCCTAAATATGAAGGTTGTATAGTCCATGATGTTATTGGTAACACTCTGTAAAAAAATCTTGTACCGGTGTCTCAGTGTGATTTCCAATAAATAAAAATTCTAAATAGTAACTTGGTGGTTTCCATGCCTAAAATTATTAATAAGAATTAAGTACTCTGGTTTAAAGACCTTGAAGCAACGCTTTGTTTTAGGCGTTCTACTCCTCAACTGCATGCACAATGACAGAATTCCCAAAAAGTTTTGTAGTGCGATGATTGAATGGGCTAAGCAGAATTAAATTGTGCAATTCCAACGCACAATTCTACGCTTTGAGAAGACGTTTTAACTGCGAAGAAGACACTCAACTGACTTCTTTTTCGTAGTTCAACATCTTTTACGACTAATTTGACCTGCAAAAGATCTGATACCAAGTACGATCTCCAGTACAGGACAAAGGACTTTCGCTCTATTTTCCATACTTACATTTTTTTTGGGACAAGCCCGCCACACATTCCCAGCCACTTCAACTCCTGAAAGCCAGAATCAACAGTGGCGACCACCAGAAAAACGGCGAGCTAATGAAGCCCGACGAGTCCCGGCGAAACGATTCAACTGTCTTGGATCCAACTTCCAATCGCAATCAAACTTCCAAATTGCAACATATGGACCATGGACCCATGGGTGCCGGCAAGACCCCTTGCATCTGCTCCTGGCCCCCAGGACCTGTCCTTTCTGTAGATGACGACACACGCGCTGTCATCCTCGCCTTGATCTGCTACGAAGCCGACTGATATAATCTTTTCCTTTACTTTTTAACCGACTTCCCAAAAAGGAGGAGGTTATCAATTCGGTTGTATGTTTTTTTTTTTTATGTTTGTTACCTCATAACTCCGACAATTATGAACCGATTTGAAAAATTCTTGTTTTATCTGAAAGGATATACTTGCAGATTGTTCCCATTTAAATCATATCAATATCGGTTACGAACTTTGGATTTTAAATCGAAATACCTGGAATTTAACTATTTAGATGATTCTTTGATAATCGAAATTGCGAATTTTGCTTTTCTGCGATTTTGCAGTGGTGTTGTTAGGTGTGGGGCACCACTAAAAAGTGAAAAATAAAAAACTTTTTACAAAAAAATACAACCGACTTCCAAAAAAGACTTGTAAAAAGTTTTTTATTTTTCACTTTTTTTCCAAATAGAATGTCATTTGGAGCACCTCTTACCACCTCACTCATCCTTCTCTCCTCCTTCAGTCGTTGGCGCTTTGCTGAGTTTCGTGTCTTGATATGTCCAATCAGACATCTTAATAATCTATTTTTGGCTTTTGTTGCAGTTTATGTTGATGTACATTCACCAGCTCATCAAGTTATCCGAAATTATCAAATTTTCCCCATCAACCTTATACCTATCGCTTCAGCGATAAAGTTGAAAATCGATCAGCTTGATGTGCTGACGACTGTACTTGGACAAGGTTATAATCCCTGGAGCTCTTCTTTACCATCTTCCCGGACTATGAGACTAGACTTTATGACTCTGTACGGATAGTCTGAAGTCAGAAAATAGATGTTGCCAGTTACTGGGATGTGGAGGTCGGATAGTTGCTGTATGAACGTAAAATACTGGAACTCAGCAGGTTGGGAGATGGGTATATAGACAAATTGATTGTTCTTGGTCAGGGTTAAGTAAGAAATACAATTGAGTGTGGACATACTGTAAAACAGCAACTGTGCCTACAAACACTAAAAGTAAATTGCAAGCTAAAGTGTATAAAAATAAAGGTGTTCCAGAAGTGCGAGGTCATTTTTAAAGGGACAAGGAACTGGAACTGAAAATACTACTAAATATATAATAGTATTTAGTAGTTTTTTCCGTAGTTTTTAGGTACCTACTGTGTATCAGATTAATTAATACAGCATACGTTAGAAAATCTAAAACACCACCACGTGTTATTGCTGATGTTGAATTTTGACCTAGCAATCTTTTAGCAAGCATCGCAAACTAGCGACACCTCATAATGCACCAACCACTACCGAATCTAAAACACAACCAATTTTTAATCTAAATCTACCCTTTCCTTCAGTTGGACAATAACCCACGAACAATACACGTGCCCTATCTGACGATCGCTGGCTCCTCACAATCGCTGTTCCCGGCGACGCCATCTTTTATTATCGTCTGTGGTATCCACGTCCGGACGGGGAAATACGCTTGGTTGATGAGAAATACACAATATGCTGGTGTGTGTCCCTTCGAATCATTTTAAAGTTTAGATTCAACAGGTTAACTTAGGTTGCAAATTTCTAATACAAGGTGGTTCAAATTTTAAAGTTAAGGCCAGCCATTGGGCCCCATTAAAAGTAAAAGATTCGTAAAGTTGAACAGCACCTTACGGCCTTTAACAATTTTATTGTTGCAGCAAATTTAAATAATTTTGTAGATTGTTGCCAATCACCTGTGCCTGCCTGTATGTTAAAATTAGCTCTCGTTTTTAATTAGCTGAGTATTAGCAAGAAAACTAAAGATCTCATTGTTTTAACAAAACAAAAACAAACAATCCCGACTTATAAGACCCCTGTGAATCAAGAACGTTCATCCTATTCGTCACCGTGAGACACAAATCCTAGCAATATACTCCTAAATCCGTTCGAGAGGCCAATAGTTTTCAATTTCGACCCTCACCTGTATGTTTCACTTAATCCAGCGTTTTATTAGCGAAGACCGTAACGACTAACGAGTCGCACGTGTACCTCGCCTTTGTTCTATCAAAATCATTATTGACATCCAAACGATGTAACCCTATACATATTTTATACGAAAACAACCCTTATTTCAATGGCGAAGGGTTCCAATTTCAAAGAACGACGTTTTTGTTTGAGATTTTTCAATTGCGCGAATGGCTTTGTTATTATTTCGTTTTGGCGGGCCGTGACTGACGTTCAAAGTCGGTGTTGCCATGCGGAATAAACTGTAATACGAGTTATGAAAGATTATGGCGTAATCTGGGAATATTGAAGACAATAAGAATGAGCTTACGTTTGGAACAGGGGTGAAGTAAGCGTTTGCTACTTTTATTGTTCGAGGGGCGTAATTGACTCAGATTGTGATGTTTTTATATTGTTAAACGTTGAAATTAAGATCGACAGAAGATTATTTTCTCAAAATATAAGTCAGTGTAATTTTTTTTTCTTAACTAAAAGCCAGCTTGCGATTTTTTGCAGGTATTTTCTTCAGGAAATTCTTTCCATTTTTATTTGACCATATTTTCAAGTAAAAAAGAACAGAGATAGACAAAAATGACTATCCCTTTGTATGCAAATTTCTCAAACTCGATGTAAGCATTTTCTCTTTGAGCCGGGTACTTGAGTTACAAGTATTCTACCTAGATATAAATTTCTGTTCTCGTAAGATTTGACCCCATCATTTTGAGGTCCACTTGAGGATCAAAGGGGCTGAAGAAAGTTCTCGAATGAAAGTCCAAATAAAACTCATTAATTTTATTAATTTTATAAATCGAAATTCATTACACCTTCCTTCTTCATTATAGTTACAAATTCCTTCTCATTAATACTATTATTTATAATTATAATAATAATCATTAACTCCCCCTAAACCTACAAATTATACATCGACCTAATTTCTCAGAACATATAAATTAAGTTGAAAAACGTTAATTACAACTCCATTTTATTACAACTGACGAATTACTCTAATTTTTATTAAATTCTTATTGCTATTATTTGCGCGGGAATGTCCGCCATGTAGTCGCGATGTTGCCAACACTTTCATTTAAAAAATCTTCACTAATTTTAATTAATATTTACATTGCAGCAATTCGCAGATTTTAGTTAGTAAGAAATAAAATTGACTTAAGTACACAATGATATTACAGTAAGTGATTGGAAATACTAAATGAAAAGTTTTTTTATCTGATTTGCTGCTAATCTTAGGGAAATTAAAATAGAGATACAAAACTAAGAAATTGGAATGAAAATATTAAGAAAAATGTACCTAACTAACTGAAAATAAATGGAAAAGAATGGAAAATATCCTGTCTTTATTAATATAAATTCGTTGTTTGATAGTTTAAATCTTGTAATAAAAGTATAAGAATAATCATTTGAAATATCAATTTAAATTATTTTAACTTGGTTGAATAAAGTAAACTTTATATAACGTGAATTTTTAACGATTCAGTTTTTGAGAGATATCGATGAGATAAATTATCTTAATTTTTTTTTATCCTTTACACATCTATTTTTTTTTTTTGTAATTTTCAACCAAGTTAAAACTATCGACAGATTGCACATGGGATGTCTCCCGAACCCGCTCATGTATTCTACGAGCGATCAAACTATTTACATAAGATAGTATCTACACACGCAAACACTGACTCTTTTTAAATTATTTTCTATTCACACAACAATTAGCTACATCTTTATCAGTTATTTACAGTAATGTACCTACAGCTGACGTAGAGCTTTTCACCACCTTATTTTAAACAAAAAATATTTAGTATAAATATTTTTGTAATAATAATATTATTGCAATGACCTGTATTTTAATTATAATTGAAAAGCGAAGATGTTTTTCTTAAAACAATATCTGTAATAAAATTCTTGTAGCAAATTTTACGTTAGTAGGTACTCGCGGATCGCTTTAGGTGATGAAAGACTCCATCAAAATCATTACGTATAATAAGCAAAACAATTGTGCTTTTATCGTATAAAACGGAGACATCAACCACGAAATTGGAAGTTTGGCACTCTTATTTAAACCTGAACAGAAAAATATTTAGACCTACACTTACTTATTACAAACTGAGACATCTACAAAAGAAAAATATTTTTATTATAACTTGCAAAACACACAAAACTACTGAAAAAAATAACAGAAAAAATATTTTTATCTTCAGGTTCGTATGTCAGTTAAACAAAATATCACAAAGAATCAATTCAAATCCTCACGTGTGCTTAACTAAAGCTATCACTAATTATTTACACATTACCCTCCTCCCGTTTTGCGGTTATGACCGACTTTGTCCACATTTCACATCAACACTTTCGAAATTTCACTATTTTTCTAATCAATGTTCAGTTTTGGAAGCTGCAGCCAGCGACGCTTCACCCGAGACAGTGTTCTTAGAAGAGATTTGTGGTTTTGAGATTTTTAACATAAATACAAACTATCATTCATGAAATTTTCAAGCAAATGAAACGTAGACATCAAAAACAAACACAGAAAACTATTTTAAGAATTAAAACCGTTCCAATTTAATTGTATACGCAAATAAAACAGTTTTAAATAAGTAATCCATTTTCAAATAATAACTAAACTAAGCCACGAGCTTAATAATCAAAACTAACCACAAATTATGGGAAAATATCATGAAACTGCAACATTGACAATTAAAAAAATACAAACCGCACAGAAACATTCATTCAGACTAACCATAGACACAAAATTACCGGCAAAGTCATAAAGCTATTCAGCCTAATGACACAAAACAAAATAATAAAACCACATTCATTCGACCTAATCGAAATACATCTCTTCCTTGAACATTGTCTCGTGATAAAGCTGTGGGAACTTCTACCAGGCTCTGCCCTGTAGCGGCAGGTAGCCCGAGCACTGCTGTTGGTATGCGGCAGGCTGGCGGTACGAAGACACGAGCGGGTTGCTGCAGGCGGCCTGCGACGGCTGTGGGGCGGAGTACCCGGACGTGGGTGTGGCGCAGTGGCTGTGCGCGGGAGAGGACGACTCCCCGGAGCCGCAAGGTTTCCCGTCCTTCACCAGGACGGGAACTGCTACTCGCCGGGGCGATGACGATGACTGTTGGATGAGATTGAGTTAGTACAACATAACGTTACCTGGTTCCTGTAACTATTAAAAGGTTAGGAAGAGGTGAATGTACAACAAACATAGGTATGTTATAGTTAGATATCATACAGTGACTGCCACTCGAGGCTTGCTGATGCTGATTTATTTTGTATGAACTGTCGTCTGCAACTCGTGTGCGTTTGCATATAGGACTCGTCCACTTGGCTCGCTTATTAAGAATCTTTCTTTTTGTTTTTCGTATCGTAGGTTCCTGGATAATTCTTTTAACTATATGCAAGCTGGAATATTTAGTGATTCTGCGTATCAGATGTTAGTAACACACAGCTGATTTGTTGAACAACTAGCTGACCCGCGCAACTTCATCTGCGTCACATTTTCCATTATTGCTCCGCTCCTATTTGCCTTAGCGTGATTATATATATCCTATAACCTTCCTCGATAAATGAGCTATCTAACACTGAAATAATTTTTCAAATCGTACCAGTAGTTCCTGAGATTACCCTCTACATACAAACAAATGTTACCTCTTTATAATATTAGTATAGAAGACTCGTAGTTGAAGAAAAGTCTATATTTAAAATAAATCCCTCTCTCAAAACGACATCAAAATTAATGAAATAACTACAACATCGAATAATGAAAATCCCATGGAAACGAGCAAGTCATTAGTAGGGCGGGCGGCGCCCGGCGAACAATCAGAAGGTCGACGGTACGCCCGCCCGCCCCCGCCGCGCAAATTAAGCCAATGTTCTACACACTACACTAGAGGGTTACTGCACTACTGTGAGTTGTCGTAATAAATTTATTATAACGTGATGATTAAATTCATGAAATTTAAATAATGGTTTAAACTATATTAACTTAGTAACAATTTTATTCCAGACTAGATGTATATACAATTAAACTAAATTAAAAAAAAACTCTTAACTAACTAAAACTAACATATGGCGTCGAAAAATAACAAAGTAACAAAGGTAGAGCTTGTCTAAGCTGAAATGACGCGCCCCACTACATAATTAGTATATAAATTAGTAGTAGCCGACATCATAAAAAAATGATTGTGGATAAAACGCGGTAGAGGGGCGCGTCATTTCAGTTAGAAAAGTTCTAAAAGTTTTCGAGGACCCCCTAGGGTTGGTAAAAATTCTATTAACTATAATAAACTAAAATGAACTCCTGTTTTATGACGATTTATTTATCGAAGAAAAACATCTTTTTGTAACCCGCTTCTATCAAAGTCTCACCAGTAAGAACAGTTAAAATTGTATCTTAAATCACTACTAAAAAAGCTCACAGATAACATCACCAAGTCTATCATTTCGCACGGCAGCCCTATTTTCCCGCGAAATATAATTCTAATTGTCACGGGGTTGCCAGATTTGGAAAGTGCGGGTCCCGTATTTTGTTACCCATTGAGGAGCGCAGCAGGAGATTGCTATCGAGTGGGCAACGTCTATCGCCTCCGCAAACAGGGGACCAGCCCCTTGGCGCGCTGGCAACACGTCAGCGGACGATTATTATCGCTTACACGTTAATATTCATTATTCATTAGCATTGTGTAAAATTTTATGAATTAATAATGTCACGTCGGTCGGTAGATGAGTTTGGAATTCTTTTGAGATAAAAAATTGTAAGGGGTCGCGCTTTTTTTAGTTGCAAATTAAAATTAATAGGAAAGATACGTCGAAATGCCATGATTGTATGATACAGATTTGTTATTTCACCAAACAGTTTTGAACAAAATCTACTAACCTATCGAGATCAATTCGATTTCCATGAAGCTTAAATTATTTATTGAAAGTTTGAACCCATGTTTATCAAACCTAATTAATTTACTGAACTCACCTGATTGTGTTGGTTCTGCTCCGCCATCGCTTTCTCCTTCGCTTGTCTCTTACATTTGTAGCGATGATTTTGAAACCATATTTTGACCTGCAACAAATAATTTTGCTAAAGATAAGCAGTAGGTAATAACATATCTCTTCCTATGATATTAATTTCTGATGAAATTCTACCTCTTCAAACATTTTACAGGAAAATTGCAACACTCTCAAAGTTTAACAACCTACTACCAACTTAACGGCAAATAAAGATGGCAGGGTGTTACCCTAGTTACAAACCTAATAACGCAACGAATAGATTAACTAGCGATGTCTGCGTTTAATAACAAGATAGTAGGTATAAGAGAAAAGTCGTAAAAGTTGCCACGAAAACTAAGTAGGTGTATAAGCAGCAGCCAATATGGTATTTAAATGACGAAGACGTAGACATTATATTTGTGTATGTCACCAGAAAATGACAGACTCCGTAAGATTGTAAATAAATCTTGATTAGATTATAATTTCTCGATATATAATGAAAAAATCGTTTTTGTGTATATCACCGGAAAATGGCAATCTCCGTAAGATTGAAATAAATCGGGATTAGATTATAATTTCTCGATGTATTAAGAAAAATCGTTTTATATTTAATATATCCCATCCAAATTCAATAGTTTCCAATCTATCCGTGTCTTATTTAGAAGAAAAAGTTCACAATTTAACGCGCGCAAACAAAGTGCATTTGAAAACGATCAGGTGGTGGAAAAGATGAACACGTTGATTAAAATATTTGTCATGGAAACCATTTTCAAATCTAAAACTCAATAGAAGGTTTGAGAATTTAAGTGACTATCAAGTTTTTCAAAATATTGAAACGATACAATGATTGAAGGAACGATAGCAATTAACGCACTAATCCTATCACAAACGCGTGACGAGTCAACAGGCGAAGTCAGTGCCTCCCTGAAATTAGCGCTAGGCCGAGCCCCGTCAACACTCCACCTTAATGACGAAAGAATAAACATGCGCTGTTTGCCCCCCGAGCGGCCAGCCTTTGTCTACGCACGCTCCCGACGCAGCGAAATATACACTTTATTTATTATTTATACATCGAGAGCGTTTCCTCGTGTTTATTCTTTGAAATGGATGTGTGCTCCCCCGTACCAAGATCTTCTCCCGTTACGATACCAAAAATTAAGTTCTGCGCACCAACTTATTATTGATACAACCGTTACAAAAACAAAATCGTAACTTGTAACTAAATACTAGCCACTACATAAAACGGTTTATTGGTCGTTTTTTTCTGTTTACTCTGTGGTGCTTCGTTGTGGGAACGTTGGCAGCAGTGACGCGCGCTTTTGTGCTGCGTTCAGGAATCATGCTTGCTAGGTTATTTATGGAAGAGGTGAGAGTTAATGAACGGCCCCGTCGGCGGGCGTCGCTTATTGCACTCCGACGAGGCTTGGACGCTCTCGTGTGGAGTACTTTCTTTCAATCTCCTTGTGCATAATGCCCGGTGTTGGCTCGCACGCACTCTACGCCCGAGTGCGCCATTCACTTATTTGTTTTACATCTAAACGACTGTTGTTACTCGTCGAGTAACATTTCGGGTGTGTCCGAGGGCTTTCGTGCTTGAGTTTACACCCACTTAGCTGCCAAGCGTGATGTTTTTCTATTAAGCTATGCTAACTATGGACCGGCTACTGGATCCGTTGCGGTATTTTCTTAATTATTTACTTATTCGGTAATTAGAAGAAACCACGGAGACGACAGTCCCACGGATTTTTTACTCATAATTTGAGATGTTGGCATTAAAAAAAATTACGTTCATTAAATCGAAAAGCTGGCCACCCAGTCAGCTGTCATCGTTACAATACAAGTCAATTTTGGCGCCGATGCCTTTCCTTCATCAGAAATACGTGATTAACCGAATGAAAACGTAACCCTCATGCTTTAAGGTTGAAAATGGCGCTTAACCTCATTAGAAATAGGATGGTATATGGATCCCGCGTAGGTGTTCCGTTTCTCTGAACCATGACTCGGAATATCGAGCGACAATTATTATAAATAAAGATGCACTCGTGTTTGTTTAGCTCTTCATTTGCTGTAGACATTTTTCCAGCGATGAGTTTGACGTTTTAATATTTGAAACGTTTACTAACAATGGCCTGTATTTGGGCTCAGTTGCGTGCCTGGGTGTGCTCTAAGAGTATTGGTAAATCAATTCTTAGGATTTTACAAGGAGCAGTAGCACAAACATTTGACCAATTTAAAAGATGGCAAGAGTCTGTTTTTTACCTATTCATAGCCTTTTCGATGATTTTTTACTGGAATCTTAGTATTTTAAACTAACCCGAAACTAAAGTAGATATTGACTAAACTTCGCTGAATCATCATGAGTAGCAAAACGAAAACGAATAACATAAAAAACGACTCCTAAGATAAGTAAATCTGCTGATAACTAAAATACCGTTAGAATTATTAAATAAACGGTCCCATCGTCAATTCATTTAGAAACGTACGGCGTGTCAATGATTTGTCAGTCCCCGTAGCTTTCACAATAGCTGATTGTCGCACATTATTGTATCAGAAATCTCTGCATCCGACGGCGCACTGAGTAAACATCGCTCGCGCCATGACAGGGCATCAATGAGCTTCATTTATTTAGTAACTTATAAAAATATTGAGCAAAAAAACCTCTACATACAATCACAAAACCGTTTGACAAACGATTTTCAATCTTATTTATAAGAAGAATTTCAAATTCAACGATAAGAACTGATTTGACAGATGCAAAATGAAGATGGCGGAAAGTAGGTACGTGAGTGAATGTTGGTTACAAATCAATTCTTGTGGTCCACTGTGTTTTTTCAGGTGATCTAATCTTTTGATTTCTACGTGTATAGTTATTAATCTTTTCTATTACCGGACGTCAACTTTTCTAGTCTTATTTCAATACGTAATCGGATTATTTCACAGATGATTCTCCAAACATTTAGGACGTAAGTAGGTAGGTACTCTCAACAATTTTCACCTGGCTTTTGTTCAATGATCGTATTCTTATCATCATCTGCTTAGCCTTTTCCCAACAATATTGGGGTCGGCTTCTAGTCAAATCAAATTCAGCTGAATACCAGTATTTTACCTCTACAACCCATTAACTGGGTAACACGGTACCTACTCCTTGGCAAGACTGGTTTTAGAATTTCTGTCTTCTGACTATCCTTAACGACTGCCAATGATCTCCAAATTACAGCCGGAACCAACAGCTTAACGAGCTTTCCGAGGCACGGAGGAAACTAGGCATGTTAAGATGGTCATCCATCCACAGACCAACCTCGGCAAGCGTTGCATACCTAACCTTGAATATCCAGGGCATTATTCGATCCGATCTTCTACATAAGACCTCCAATCTAAGCAATTACATATTATGTACAGCACATAAGCTTTAAATATCGTTTAATGTCCCCCACCCCTACCCGTCGACCGTGACTTGTACCGCTAATATTTACACACCAATCCACCAAATTAATATTTGTAAGTTGTATGCTTATTAGAGTTGGTTTAAAATGTTACTTGTCGAGTTTTGACGACTGTACGTTTAGATAAATATACTTTGATGTTGAGATTTAATAAACATTTCGTATCTACATATATTATTTGTGTTTATCTTGAGGTTAGAACTAAGGTAGCACAAAATATCTACCTATATATTAAAATATGCGTATGTAAATTCCAAATTATCTTTCTGGGTAAACCTACTTCAGTAACAAAACGCAAGCTAGAAATTATCGTGCCCAATACCGATGACAAAGAAAGCTTCTGTCCGAATCGGTATCTATAATTTGCGAAATAATCACAAAAAAATCCTCTAAGATCCAACGCAAACACCGCAATATTAACAATGGAACATTACAATTCAAATAATGCCCCTTACCTGTGCCACAAAGGGCTGTGTCAGGTGTATCATCCGCTTAAGATACTATTAATCCTTCACAATGCCTTGCAAAAACATTGCCATTCATAAAATTTAATCTCAAATATATTGCTTTGTGCTGGCAACCCGAGCGAAAAGCCGGGCAATAATATTCGCGGTTATTAAACGCGGGAAATGAATCAAAACTTTTTTCCAAATTTGTTTTGACATGTTGGCCGCATTGAGGCCACGGTCTTCTGGTATAAAAGAGCATAGCGAGAATAATTATGATCTTAGAGATCCTTTAATTTCTGCCGCCGCTGCTGGACAATATAAGACATTAAACACAAATTGCATTTAATAATTTAATTCTGCTAAGCCCATTTCATCATCTGACTACAAGACGAACGGCGATGCGCCACCGATACATGGTGGACATCTCACTCACACGTACAAAACGTTTTAGGAACAAATTCATACTGCGTAAGTGCGTACAGCTCATCATCTGCCTAGCCTTTTCCTAACTTTATTGGGGTCGGCTTCCAGTCAAACCGGATTTAGCTGAATACCAGTATTTTACGTAGAGCGGCTGCCTACCAGACCTCCACAACCCATTAACTGGGTAACACGGTACTTCTTGGCAAGACTGGAGTCAGATTTACTGGCTTCTGACTATCCGTAACGACTGCCAAAGATCTACAAATGGCAGCCGGGACCAACGGCTTAACGTGCTTTCCGAGGCACGGAGGAAACTCGGTATGTTAAGATGGTCACCCATCCACAGACCAACCTTGGCAAGCGTTGCTTAACCTGGTAGATCGACCTGTGCGGCTGTTAATATCGAGCCACGAGCTCCCTAAGGAATGAAATTTCCTGCCGGAGTCTGTGTTTCCTGATAGCTACGACTTGGGTGTCTTTAAGTCAAGAGTGAATAGGTTATTTCTAGGCAAGCGTGCTCCATCTTCGACCACAATCATCGCTTACCATCAGGTGAGATAGTGGTCAAACGCGATCTCATTAGGGATTTTTTTTATTAGATTAACCATTAGTATTAACATCGAAACCGTAGAAAACTGGAAAAACTATCAGCTAAGAAAATTCCATACAAGTACAAACTTAATTAAAGTCATTATTATCAACTTTCTTGTTTCAATCAGCAGAAGTTTTATTTTGTTTACGAAAATAACGCACGTAATGAACATGTGCGGTACCTATCAAAAAGTTGAAAACCACTGCATTTAACCAGACAAATTTTTAATAACCGAAATAAGGCAGATGATTCCGGGCTCTTGACAGGAAGCTTATTGAAATCCCACGCCGATTATGGATTAAAAAAACTTTGAGTGGGATTATTGGTAAATTATAGGCTCAGAGGGATTCGCCGACGCCTTTCAATCAGGTTACGTTAAATAATTATGATGCGAATGTAAATATTATTTTATTGAAGATACTTCTGGGTTTTGGGGAAAAATCCTTTTAAGGGTAACCGCAACGGGGTTTTGTAACTTTTTTACTTAGTTTGAATTGAATAGATGAAGGGCTTACAGCTGATCTGGTATTGAGATCAAGTACAAGGGGCGGTCTATATAATACCGCATATTGTACTATTTTTGTAGGCAATTTTCTTTCGTATCATCTGTTTCAAGGAACCTATGTAGTTACCTTGCAAAAGAAAATGGATTATTGACGAAAACGGACTTCATCACGGGGTTCCTTCAAAGCTCAGGTAAATCGATCAAGGGTTCGCGATACTTACAAGGACTTCAACTAATTCAAGTTTATTGATAATACCTAATCTGACTATGGGACACCTTACTACTATCTTAAACAAATACATTAAAGCACGAGATACAAGAACAACCAGTTATTTAGGTAGTTTATATGGATGATGTCGCAGGCCACTCCAAAAAGTACAGGATCGTTCTTCGTTTGATCAACAGCCCTGTTCAACTTGTAAATTATCACTGACCAAATAGAACAAAACATTACAACTGCTGTGGCCCCATCAACAGTTGTCTGACACAAACATTATAATTTTTCCGGGGCTACTTGTCAGCGGCCAGTGAACGAACATCGCTGACAGGCTATTGTTTCATGAAGCACCATTATCTCATTCCTCTCATTAAACGTGTCGGGCGCCCGCATGCGCGCATCCGCCGGAGACAAGACCATAGAGTTCGTGACCATAGACAATGAGCTGAAGCTTTTGTTTTCTTCTTATTTGGCAGCTCTCACGGTTTTGATGGTGGTGTTGAAATTTATACTTTGTTAAAAGATTCTAATTTATGTAACCCTGTGATTAGTGGCGCTTAGTTAAAAAAATACTAGATGAGCATAATTGCGTTGAGGAACATTTCTAAAATTACATTTTCACAAATGGGAAGATGGCGAGACAATGTGCTCACGAATCAACATGAAGACAAAATCCATAGCAATTTCGAAAAATACACAAAATATACAGCAGTGATTAAAATAGCCATTAGCATTATTAAATCAAAGTTTATTTGAGAGGAGCTCGGCCCCGGTGGCTGTGCGCGCGAACATCGAAATTTACTTAAGTTGAACGAATGCGCCCTCTGTTTGCACGCGAACGTCAAACAGTCGGGATATTGTGGCCGGGCCGTCTTTATTGCTGCGCTATTTAAATGGCATGAATATGCACAGTTTTAGCGTTTTGGTTTCTATAGCTGATGGCTTTGTTGAGTCGCATTTTGAATGAGTGGGCTTAGATTTTAATGCCTGAGCTTACCTGTTTATTTTTTCTAAATCATGACTCTAAATATCTTTTCTAATATGTCAAGTGATTGAGTAGAATAACTTTATGTAATTAAAAGGACAAACTATAAACACTTAAAATAGAAAATAAAAAATAGCGTCAAAAAATTCGTCCCCATCGCTATCGACTGGAAGTGAGCCAAAAGACTGGCTGCATTGCCACGTTGTATGGCAATGCTTATCCTCTGTCCAAGGTAAAAGCCAGCCCTTGGGTCACGCGAAGCAACAACTAAGCGTTTTGCTAGATCTTTAAATAGGACGTGAGCACTCGGACCCCACGGTCCAAGAGTTTCAACCCCAAACGGCTAAAAAATGTAGTTGCCAATAAGGCTACTATATATCCGCCGTTTGAGGTTTTCAGCAACCGAAGCAGCAGAACCAGCACAGCACGACGAGCTAGGAAGATGGGATGGCGTAAGAATATCGACACAAGTAGCGTCCCACACTAAAGGCCTACTAGATATTATGTTAAATTGAAGTTTTTGAAATTACAATTACACTATACTACAGGTGTAAAGAAACTTTTGTGATGTTACGGTTTAGTTTTGTTCCTTAATGAAAAATGAATTAAAAAAAGCTATGTTCAGAAATGATGGTCCTTGAGTCAGTTAACTGCAAGTATACAACTTCCCCCATTGGTCCCATCACATTGAACGAAATAAAAATGCTTCCAACCAAAATCGGACAAAAACAACAAAAAATCTGCGAAACACTTATCGAAAAACAATATAAGTCCATAAAGATTATCAGAAAATTTTCGTAACTCAATACAGATAATACAGCGCTTAGCGTAGGATGCACGCGCCGGGCGTGTGCCTGACAGCGGCCGGGGCCCGAGGCCCAGGGGCCCGCCCGGCTGACCGGACCGGTAGCAGAGGATTTAACTCCAAATTAAACACACTTAAAATGAACCAAAGAAATCAACCGAAAAAAGCAATTAAATTTAAAATACGAAAGGAAAATGATAAAAAGTAAATCTGAAGTGGAAACAAATATTGGAACAGAGGAGAAACAAGATCGAAAGCAATAAAAAGTAAAAATGGAAGTTATTATAGAAGCTACAGCTGGGGTTACCTATAGACAACTATGTCTATGACAAAATACTCTGTCAGATATCATTACCAAAAGCGAAGAGAAAAATTAATAATTAATGTTTCGGTTGGGTGCACTTATTTTTTAATATGACTGATTCTCCGAATTTTTTTTCTGTTTGCATAAAAACTGGTCGAATCATATGAATTTTAGTAGGTGTATGTATATCTGATCTACTTTACAGTCAACCTGCAAAAAGGACGCTCAATTTTATTTGAAATAATCGTTACATCAACAACAATCCGCGAAATATTTCGTCAAATATTGACATTAAAAAAATTCGTCATCGCCATTATTAATATAACTGCCAACGGCACGCGCTCTATTTCCCACATTCGTTCACTAAATTCAAATCCTTTACAACAATGCGTCTATAATCTCTGGCCGTGTCGATATAAATTTCATAAACTCGGTGCGACCCCAACAATGGTTTAGGTCCATGAATAATCTCCATTTTGACGGTGTCAACGGCAGTCGTTTGGCGCCAAAACAAACGTCAACGGGGCACAATGGCGGCGCGTTAAGCCGAAGATAATGCGTTGTTATTATAATTGGGCCTGTAGTTCGTATTGTTAGAGCGTGCAGGTTAATTACGATATTGATTGCGGGTACTTGCACTTGGGATTGTGCGTGATTTTGGAATAGGTATTGTGGTAGCAACGTTTGAGGGATGCTGTAGTATGCCATGTCAATAACGCAAGTTGATGAATTGCAAGATATTAAAAAGAAATACTTACTTTTAACCCAGAACATTAAATAAAATATTCTAAAAGCCAAAGTCATAAATGAACAGTAGGAAACATTGGAAACACAATACAGCAAAGTACCTATCAAAAAAGTATTCTAGACGAGACGCACCTCGCTAGGTAAGTTAGCCTTAGGGCAGATACCACTGTTGTGATGCAGTAAGAACGAGATAGTGAAAAGAGAAATATATAAATATTACGGCAAACAATTAAACCATTGTCAAACAAGAAAGAACGGACATCGTTATGACCTTTCAACAACGCTGTTACAAAATCCGATACTTCCTACAAACCCTCACGTAGCAAACCCAAAATTAGCTCTACAAAACACCCATTACGCAACACAACCAGCCTCAATTGATAACTACAACCCCCAACCGCTGCTCAATCGCAATTTAACCCTCAATCCGACACCAGCCGCAGGGCAACACGCGTTTCGTAGGCGTTTTCTGTAATTGACTCCGTCGGTCATCGCTGGAGGCGTTCCTGAGTTGTACAGAAGCGGTTAAAGCGTGATTTACGACCGATTGTGGTTGGCACAGCGTGACGCCCACGCAGGACGCCATTGATACGTGACTTGTGAACTTGTAAGTTATGTCTGTTTGTGGTCACGGGGAATTATTCGATGTAGGCGTGATTTTTTTTTTTGGGTACAGCAGAGAATTCATACGTCTACGTCTGGTTTTCATAGAGTCAAAGTTTATCATAAGTTAAGGTTTCTATGAATGTCTAGTTTTTCAAGTAATGTTAGAGGGTTGGAAAAAACTGTTGGTGAATTATTCATGTTTGTATATTATATTTTTGCGAATATTAAAACGGTTGCGACGAAAAAGGGTGCAGATATTTAATTCAAGACTACAAGACGTGTAGTGAAAATAGTCAATCTGTTTTAGATTTACGTAATAAAAAAGTTTAAATCAAACTTTATGCTTATCTAATTTTGAAATACAAACGGATTTCTGCCTTCTAAATTCTACAAATTCACTATTACGTGTATCTTTTACTTTTATCTGAGTCTGATAATTTTGAGTGATCTCAAATGACTTACTAAAACATAAAAGAAAAAAAAGATTTTGTGTACCTACCTACGACAATAATTTATTTTCTACCACACGCATTTCTTTTTTTCATCTGGCAACCTAAGACAGCTCGTTAAAGCCATGACGTCACAGGCGACCGCACTAGTACTCGAAATGCTTTGATTCACAAGTGCCACGGTACGAATTTTCCTTGTTTGTTACATTTTAAGTGCCGTCTTTGAATTAGGGGTTGGTACGTACATGTGGTAGGTATCCGAGGGGACGGATATTTTTATATTTCCACTGTTTATTTTCATATTTTGTGTCCAATGAAAAACGGGACTCTAAAGGCGAAATAATGATCTTAAAAATTGTCTCTCATCCGATTTCTTTTTTTTTTCACAACGCGTGTAGGGCCAGGGTGTGGCAGATACCTGGTTTTTGCTACTCCCTCAAATGGCTTGAATAAATCAAACCAGTCAAATACTCTACATGATAGGTACCTACAGACTATCATAGGAATCACCAGAATACCTACCGGTGTGATCGTGGCCCAGTGACGTCCACACAATAGGATCACACTAGGTAACAAACTTTTAGTTTTGCTAGTTTGTAGAATCCCTGGAAAAGTGCTTTTATTGAACTTTCGACCAATACGTAGCCATAAACTGCGATATCATTAGAATTTAATACTTTTGTAATTAAATGTTTCTGTTCGGAATTTCTTAAATGTTTGGTAATCGACAAATTGTATCAGCCATTTTACTTTTCGCATGTGCTTGGAATGGTTTATTCTTTGCTTTCGACTTTATTTTTGGGACAACCCTTCCACACTATTCCAATCACAGCAACTCCTGAGACCTAGAATCAAGTTGGTGACCACGAGTTGAAACGCTGCGTCAGTAAAGCTCTCGCTTGTCGTTTTCTTTTTGTCTAAGTATTTTGCTGTTCTTTAATATAATCTGATTGTGATTTTGTGTTGCATCGAAAATTATTGATCTATTTTTGTATCATCTTACCTGCGTCGGCGTTAGATGTATAAGGGAAGCCAGGTGTTCTCTCTCCGGCGCCGACAGATACTTCTGCTGCTTGAACCGCCTCTCCAACTCGTATACCTGCACAAGTAAAGCCAAGTTAGTCTTTCCTAGATAAAGTAAAAAAGTCACCCAGTCAAAAGTCACCCAGCCTCATTTAGTACATGCAAAAAAAAAAGAATTAGGGTAGAGTCGGAGGTATTGTACCGCAGGATGAATCGTACCACCTCCAAATAGCAGTATTTTTTTACACTGGCAATGTAGAACTATATTTTAGACTAGCTGACCCGCGCGATGATATATAGGCTATAATAATCATCACGCTAAGACAAACTTGAAGGTGGAAACTTGGTATCGAAATAGACTCTCCGCTATTTATTTTATACTAGCTGACCCGCGCAACTTCGTCTGCGTCACATTTTGCATTAATGCTCCGCTTCTATTGGTCATAGCGTGATGTTATATATGGACTATCCAACGCAAAAAGAATTTTTCATAACGTGAAGTAATAATGAGACTAAGTGCACATAACCCTAATTTTACTTCTGGAAAACTTTACATTCAAATATATTTTGATAGACTGAACCGATTGCAATGAAACAAAAACTAAATGTTACTCCAAGTTACGCTCAATCCTTCTGTGTAAAAGTTATCTACATTGTTTTAGCAGATTTTACGTGATGCCCGAACAAATAAACAGGCAAACAGACAAACAGACACAAATTCTAAAAATGCTGGAAATGGGTTCTATTGGTTGTTCTTTAACACCCTAGCTATTTTTTTTGGATTTTTTTTTCATGTACAAAAACCACTTTTCTACAGTTTTATTATATGTATAGATATAGATAGATATAGAATAGAAGATTGACAAAAACCTAGTGGTATTTTTTTTTTCTAGTGATATTTTTAATAGGCTTATGTTCCACTATCTCACCTGATGGTAAGAGATGAAGTGGTTGAAGTTGTAGCACGCTTGTCTAGAGTAAGTAACTTATTCAGTTCTGACATAATGTTATTTTGAAACTATTTTCTAAATCATTAAATGAGATCATCAGAATCATTTATGTGTAATGTCCGTGGAGTTTCTTACACGTTCTTCTCCATAGAGATCTACGCTTTGGAACGTGCAAATAGCTTCAACTTTCTGGACCGACCGACCTTGACAATTCAAAAGTGCCTGTTGAAATAAATGCTTGAATTTTGAATAAGAAAGGATAAGGATACACAAACATATAATAACGCCTGTTGTCAATAAAGGGTAGGTAAACAGTCTAGAACTTGCTGTAAGATACTTATTGTTTGAAATGCTGTTTCTATGGTACCTTTTTTTTATGGATGGGAAATCATCCAATGACTCCTCCCGCTCTGGGTGTAGCGGGAGAGAGTGTCAGACTTCTACTGACTAAAACCCATCCATGTTCCTTCATTGCCCTTTGTGTTCCGGAGCCACGGTGTCTCTTGCGAATAATCCCGCGACTCCGGCAGGGTTTCTGTAGTACCTTAAAATTGTAGCTTATTTTCTTCGGTCTATTTTTTAACCTTTTATGTAAGATCAGAAAATTGCCTTATACGTTATGATTATTTCATTTTCCGTTTCAGCGGAGTGAAGTGGAGAAAGTGAAACATTAATCTATGAATTTCCACTTGATTTATTTCATTTACAATTCAGTTAGTAGATACCTACACTACTCACTTTTCACCACAAAATCACTCCACACGAATGGACAGTTATGCTACAGATACAATAGTATGCCCGCGGAAAAAAATCCGTCGGCAAACCACGAACGAACAAACCAAGTTCTACAGTAACTATGTAACCGCACCAAGCTACGTGACATCAAAGTAACCAATTAGAAATCATTCCCAATGATCTAATGCTCGTTAAGACCAATCAAACACATTCAAAATCCCATTAATCACAATCACGTCCAACTTTTAGCTAACCTCACACACACACATACTATGCACATAAAGTTATAAACACATCCCCAGTCTCACACACACATGGCAACATTGGAATCAAACTGCAGCGGGAAAATTCCGTGGAAATAGAATTAATTACATGGTTGATAGCTGGTGGCATGGTGGCGTGTGCCGAGGGCGGGGCGGCTTGGGCGGGCGGCGGCCTGGGCGGGCGGGCGCCGCCCTCCACGCTAACGCAATTTTGGCTTTAGACTTTAGTTAGCTTTTCAATGTTGTGTTGCTCGTTTGATTTAATCGGATTTGAGATGGAAGTTGGAATGTTACATTTAAATGTATTTTAGATTAATGTATTGGTGTGGGTTTTGGGATTTTCATGCAAATGCACAACGGGTAGTTAATGATGTCTAACATTCTTGTTTTCAAAGTTTTAATAACGCTGAGATCAAGATATTAATATTTTTACACAATAATATTTTAGTACTTTGAGATAGAGCCTTAAGATTTACCTTTCAAAAAATTTGAATGTGTTTCCATATTGCTTTTTAATTTGTATCTCAGGAATACAGGTACCTAATAAAAATGCAGTTTGACAGTCAATTTTCAGTATTCTACAGTGAAAAGTTACCTGAATATTAAAAAATCTATCCTTATTAACGTTACTCATTTGAAAAATATTGTTTTTACAATTCAAAGGCAAATAACATTGTTTGCTAAATTAGGCCATATTTTTTTATATCTACATTTAGTACACAATCGATTTGAGCATTCTATAGATATTTTTTGTTATGCAATATTAGGTCGCCGCGTTGCAAAATTAAGCTCGATTTGAAAAGGCCATGGTCTCATTGTTGCCATTCGTTGCGACTGCGTCGTGGTGTCGACAGTTGACCCGCAGTCGCGGTCACCATGGCACCGCCCTGCTTTCAAACCGGTCAGGCTTCACGCTACTATTCACCCTCGTAAAACGGGCTATTCACTGTGCGTGCTATGCGATTTGAATTTTAGTCGCACTCAATTTTTTTACTTTTTCGAAAATAATTATAAGTGTCTATGATAGAATACGATCATGTTTTTGTGAGTAAAACTAAATTCCTTTCTAGAGATGTGGTTTATTAATAAGCAACTCTACATATTTTAGTAGTTAGGTACATAATATATGTCACAGGAAAATGGCAAACGCCGTAAGATTATAAAATATCGCGTGAAATTGTAAACTGTTTTTTATAAATATCGCGTGAAATTGTAAACTGTTTTTTATAAATATCGCGTGAAATTGTAAACTGTTTTTTATAAATATTGCGTGAAATTGTAAACTGTTTTTTATAAATATCGCGTGAAATTGTTAACTGTTTTTTATAAATAAGACTCGGATGTACTTATTGGAAACTACTGAATTTGGATGGGAACAAAATACAAAACGATTTTTAAAAAAATATTTAAAATAATTGAAATAGACATAATACATATATCGAGAAATTATAATCTAGTTAATTCCGTTTTTTTTTTAAACTTACGAAGTCTGCTATTTTCCGGTGATGTCACCGGAAAATAGCAGACTTCGCGAAAATAACGCATAATGTTTCATGTTGATGGCAGATTATTCGTTACTCTATAGTCTACAGACACAGTCAAAACTTTGAATAAAAAAGTTGATATTTTTAACAAGGTTCCTCTTCACAAAAAAAAGAATAATCAAAATTAAATACTATAATTATGCACAAAACTTAACAACAGTAAAACGTTACGTAACATACAACCAACGTTACCAGTGACATCAAAGCTACATAGAAGTAACTTAAAAGCGTGATTTTTCAAGGTTATAAGTGGCCATAACTCGACATCGAGGTAAATTTTAAACAAAGACACATCATCACGCTCTTATTATATACATAACGCATAATACTATATGAGAAGTATACAATAAAAACTGTTATTTAACTTAGAAATCGCTAAAATTCACTATTAAAATTCACTGACGAAACACACACGTGCACCTTTGACAGACTCCAGAGACGAAAAGATGGCGTCTTTTTTATTTTTATTGCGCTGCCTAAGTGTTTGGTGTTGCCATTGCAATCACAACATACTACCAAACTGTTTTCAATGCTTTTTAGGGGAAATTTTTGGTAACATAGAAAATAGTAACATAAAAGCAAAAATATGGAGCATAAGTTTGAATAGTAATAAAACTATAAAGGACACGTTTTTTAAGACACGAAAAGTACGATGTAGCAGCTTAACTTTGACACATTTCAGATATCTTATTTAATTAAATGTACATTAGAAAAAATATAAGTTTTTAAGGTGCTAAGTGCCAAAAAGACATCATGTTTTTCGTTAAATTTAGGAGTATGGACGAATTTAACTCGTTGTATTTTTTTTATTGTACAACTTACATTCATTTTAAAAATATAGTGTAAGAGTGTACGAGATGTTAACCTGATAAAAATACCTTCACTAAAATTCACCTAATACACTGTTTTTTATAAGCAAACAAATTTGAAGATTTTTTTTCACTTCAAAAAGTGGCAAAATCTACGGCCTTACCCGACATTTACATTTTGCTTTCCACACTTGACCCTTTAGTACGAACTGAAGCTTTAGACAAAGTGCCATTATATCAGCAAATGCAACTGTCGGTAGGGCAAAATTGAAGGGATTGTTGACGTGAAAATTCGACAGCGTTTGTCAGTCCTATACGTTTTTGTCGGTTTGATTGTCGCTTTCACCATGCTAGCGCCAGGATGGTTCTTGTCTAGAGCTTCTCTACTTATGGTATTAATTGCCTGATCGCAGTTTTTTTTTAAATCGTGAGTTTTCTAAACCCATCTCAGGATCATGGACCATGGAGTTTCTTGTCCATTATTCTCCATCAGAATCTACCTTTCCAAATGGACAGTAGAGTCACTTTTTATATAACATCATTTTAAATGTAACGATGACGTTCAAAAGTGCCATTTAATGGCCTATTGAAATAAACATTTTTACTTTTAAACTTACTATTTCTAAAGTTTAAATAAACGAAATCTTGACTGAAGAACAGATGTTTATGAATATTGACTGGTTGAAAATTTCTATGGCATTAAATCCACCTCTGTACATTTGTGTATGAAGTGTTAAATAAATTAATAAATCCTCAAAAACTTTTGTTTTTATTGATATTTTTTATTCGATCTCAGCAGCAGAACTGACGAACGCCATCGTCACAGTGAATATCCCGCCCTATATCGCGAATTAAGGCAGGTAACGTCCCCCAGTTCGTATTTATTTGTAAAATGATCGGCGAATAAAGCTCCCCCAGCGAGGGTTGACGATCCAAATACGGAGTCTTTGCAAAACAACCAGAGGTACTTAGGTACCGATAGGTAACGCAATTTTTTGGCAATAAATGTTGAGCCTTCCTATGAATATTATTTTATACCAAGGCAAATTAATCGGTACAGTAAAATAATCATTTCAAAACTCTTCTCCGTGTGGGCAGTAAGATCCAACGACCCCACAGACCCTAATGTTAGAGTTTCTAAACCGCCTCAAGGGCCTCAGACATGGTTTATTTATTGGTGGCGGGACCACCGGCTTATACGTGCCGTCCGAAGTACGGAATCATCTTTTTATCAGACAATCAAGTGATAGAATCCTGCAATGTCCTAGCCAAACTGGTTACAACTTTACAAAGTATGCTTCCCGTGGGAATCGAACCCACGACCACCGGGACACAAGGCTGCAAACTCCTAAACCTCTCGACCACGGAGAAATATTTTCTAGATATTTGATGGCGCAAATCCCAAGAATGGTGACAGACTGTCTGCTACTGGGAAAATTCGTAAGAAAAATCCCGACAGCACTTTCCCTGACCTGTTAAACCAACTGAGGACCGTCACGGTTAATACTTTCGCTTGCGAGAGCAGCTTATAATTATCAGAACTAAATTAAATGTAAGTAATAATTTAATTGATGTTCTTATATTATGTTGGTTTAAATTAGTAGGTAATGTAGGTATTACTTTTATAACATTTGTTAAAAAGAGGATTTAACATATATTCGAATATTTGTATGCCAGTGAATGGCGAAACATGTCAGGTCATGCTAGATTTAATAAGACCTTAAAATATGTTCCATATTTTGTTCAAATATAAATATTCTTATCCTTAAAACCATACAATTCCAACCCGAAACGTATGGTTGCATTTGCAATTGTAAGCGCGCATTTTATAAAACGTCGGCGCGTTAAATTAAAAATACTACGCGTGCATAGGCTTTAAGGTTCTTGTAGGAAGAATGCTATATTATGGTTATTTATGTGATTTTTACTCTAAATTGAAAATTTGTTTTACCACAGCATCCTCAAACCTTACAAAATAACTACCATACTTTTCGGAATGGAAACGAATGGGTATAGTATGAATGGCTATGCTTTTTTTTATGTATGGAAAATCATCAAAAGACTCCTCCCACCCTGGGTGAAGCAGAAGGTGTGTCAAACTCTTACTGACTAAAACCCATCCGTGTTCCTCCTAATCCCCTTTGCGTTCCAGGGCCGCGGTGACTCTTCTGAACAAATTCCGCAACCCTGGCAGGGTTAATAGCTATACTGGCACTGGCAGTCAAGCTTGGCTGTTTAATAAAATGGTATACTAAACGTGTAAAAAGCTGGTGCAGCTCACCTGCGCCTGAGTGAACAGGACTCTTCTCTTCCGCCTCTGCGCGAGAGGGAACTGCATGGGCTTGGAGTCAGGACCGGCGCACGCGGCCAGACCGCCCATGTTGTTGACGTGGCCCATTCCGCCAGACGTCGACGTCATCAGCCTGGAAACTAAAGCACCCGCTCAGATGCGCACACTTGGGTCTACTAAGCTAAGTTATAGAGAGAGAAAAAGTATTTTTGAAGTGAAAACTTCTTTAGCGGCGTTGAGCACTTTTTTTTGGGATGGGTATAAAATGTTAAACTCGCGTCAGGTACCGTGACCTGATCGAAAATTCGTAAGACGGATGATTCAAAAATGCACAACGATAATGTTCAAGTTTTCACTTCTGCCGGCACTCCCGGAGTGCATTTTTTTTATGGATGGGTCATCATCAAATGACATAAAAGTAACATGTCTTGCTCGCCATTAGACATCACAATAAGAATTTTAGTTTATGTATTACAAGCTTTTGCCTGTGGCTTTGGGCGCGGTAAAGTACCTAGCTTGTAACCATCTCAAGGGTCAGCACTGCCATTTAGACGTGTAGACGAAACAAACCAATTCGCAAATTATAGTTAGGATGTACTTGATGTTTTAACAATTATTTTATTCCGTTTCAACATGTTGTTCTTTAATTTAACATGATTTATTGATTGCACAATGTACACACAATTACAGGTTTTGCTTATAAGTAATTAATGAGGACATGGGGCCTGTTAGGTCGCAGCAAGATAACTTAAAACTAGAATATTATACCTATACCTAACTTTATCAATTAGAGCATTTTTACGTATTTTGTTTGTAGCTATTAAATTGTATTATATTATTCTGCAATTATTACATTATATTATAGCATCTTTATACTTAATCTATTATTATCTAGGTAACTAATATCACATCGATGCACAATTAATAACATCGCTACAAACAGTTTTGGTTAAATAGTAGGTAGTTTAAGTAAGAACCATAGAGTATATAACCACTAGAGAGCGTATAGGCCGATTTCTTCTAAGTACGCGGCTCACTACAGCGGGCTGGGGGACGAGGAACAACGCGCGGCTGCAATTGGTCCGTTCAAGGTCAAGTTGCATAGGTAGCCTATGGTTAGTGGTGGCACTACTTGATTAAAGGAAAATAGTCGATATCGATAAAATGGATTTTAACATTATAAAAATACTCAATCCAAACAAACAGCGCTATATCTTGTTTAAACAAAGTTTCCCTATTAACCTTATCTTTCCACTTTTATTTTAATTCTGAAATCTTCGAAAATCTAAAATGAAAACATGTATGTCAAACACACAGATGAAAATTCTGAGACCCTCCTCCTATTTTTAAAGTCGTTTAAAAGTAGTTACGTGTTTAATGAAAGTATGTGAATTGATTAAAAATTGTATTAGTTGTAATTTTATGATCATCGATAAATCGACTTCAATCATTAAACGTAACAGCACAGATTTTTACGATAAAAATACAAAGGGGAAGAAAGGGATAAAAATATAAGTATTTCCTAATGAAAGAAAGAGACTTTTCCAAAAGACATCAACGCGCGCTTCTCACAGTGTGCTCGTTCACCTAACCACCATTTTATATAGACCCCTGCAGTGGCTCATCATCTGATTCAAATCAAAAATATTTTGCGTAGTCTTTACTCTCCGATGAAAAGTTATGCCATCATTTTTGTAACAATAGGTCTAGGAATGTTTCCCACACAAATTCACCGGGTATGAAGGCATTTTTGTGCGTTATATATTGCATAAAAATTAAAACGATTCGTAAAAACTTAGCATGCCCACAGGTCTAACAATTGGTCACAACTAAAATGGTTACTAGTGCCGCTGCCTAACATCTGAGCAAAAACACAAATAGTTTTCGTGCGTCGGGGCACTGTATGCGCAGTCAAGTGGTTTAATAGTCTTTGGTAAGAACCAACCATTACCATCTCATTTCTTGACACTGGCAAAATCATCGAAGGCTCATCAATGGAGCCATTACATTATACCTCAAGGAAATGAATACTGAACAAATAAACTAACTAACAACACATAGAACATACCACTACTATACCTCATACACAACACACTACACATACATATATCACACTGAAAACACACTTGCAAGCAAGATTTTAGATTTTCTTTATTCTTATAGTAACTTCTGTTTTTTTTTCTTGTGTAAATTACCTATTAAATTAGCTTTTTATTTCTTTGCTATGGAAGAGCGGGGCTTCCCAAAAGAGGCATTACTTGCTTAAAGGGAAGCTCCAAACACTAAAACACTTATGTAAACTCATGAAGAAATAAAATATTTTTGTATATTTTTTTTTGTTTTAACTCAAAATAATAATGGGATTGTGGATCATCTCAATTCAATTTAATTTAGAGTTTATAAGTAAGCACTAGCCATATTATTTAATTCATGAATTCCCAATAGCTAATCCTTTTATAAGATTATCAAGCAATTAAGAATAATTAATTAGGTTCTCCGCCATAAATACTAAGTTCGCAATGAATTTTCAGCTTTTCTTATTGGAGGTCGCTTTTGAACTGAAAGCGTTTGTCTCTGGAAACCTTTAGTATTCATTAAATCTTTGGTATTAATTAAGTAGTTGATTAGCTCCACAGAGGTTTAGGTTTCAAAGCCTTTCAATATTGAGTTTTATTTTTCTGTACCTAAGTGAAGCCAGAAATAAACTTTAGGTAAGTATTATATAGGAAACTTCAAAATATGTGATAAATCGTTAAGTTTTAAGATAATCGGAAAACTGTTTTTACTTTATTTAAGGGGAATGCTCCAACCAGCCCGCGAAATTCAAAATTTCTTGCGGTTTTTGCAATTTGCAGGCCATTGCTAGGTTGTATGTTGATTAAAATATTATTTGCGGCTGTAAGCCGTATGTAATTACAGAATAATAATCATCAACATCACTAATACAACCCTCCAAGTTCATAAAGGCGTCGGACCAAAAACAACAGAAAAAGTCATTCCTAGAGCTTTATGAACTTAGAGCGTTGTATTGATGATTATAATTCTGTAACTACATATTATGTCTTATTTTCGCGGGCTGGTTGGATCATTCACCTTAACACAGCGTTTTATCCACATGGATACGACAACCCCATTCAGAAAACTTAACATTGTAACATAAGCATGTACAGACTTATATGTTGTAGTAGCCATGCACCCAAATCAACCAGGTAACTATTATACTATAGCTATTCAGGTCAAAATGTAATTTTGCCACTTCAATGCATGCATGTAGGTTTGAAGTTAAATTCATGTGGCTCATAATTTAAAACATGTTCGCAATAATTATAACGAAACAACTGCATCACTTTAATCACATTTTATCCATCCTTGCAAATTATAAAAGGGGAGTAGCAGGAAAATAAAAATTAATAATTTCTCGCGGTAGAAATTAATCTCTTAGCGCTGGCAACATTTAAGCTGGAACCCGCCATTTTCCTAATGACACTAGACGTGGTTTCCCGCGCTACTAGCTTTGCAACGTTTTTAGCCACTTAGAGAACATACAATTATGTTTAAATGTGTTTATCGTTTATCACAAGCTCTTATTTTATTTCCTCTTTTATTTCACTTCAAGAAAGTGCAGTTGACGTAGATTGTTTTTCGATATTTAATAAGGACACGAAAATATTCAAAAAGACACTGTAAAGTCGACTGTTCTTTAACTAAATTGACATTACAAAAAATAAATGGAAGATACCCAAGACTTTTATCAGTGTTTGGTTTGGTGGTTGTCGTGGTTGACGTACTCTACCTTCAAAGTTTTACGTGCTTTTGGCACATGTTTCACATATGATTGTGAACCTTCCGTACTATTCCAGTCGACATAAACATTGTAATCTGAAGACCATAAAGGGATAATGGCCAAAACAAATGATTGCGACCATCCGCCATCATGACAATTGGCTTAGGCCGACGACCTTTAAAACAAGGAACTGTATTCAATAAAACGGTTCACTATTCTATGAGAGTCAAACTTAGTACCTTTACAAACAAACATATCGTATAAAACTACTACAAGAGTAAGCTTTAAATTGAGCTGTCCTTCAACCTGATCCTGAGATTGACAGCTTACTTCATCTAAGTTTTTACGTTTTGAATATTTGCAAAACCACACTACCTACTGTTTTTAACTATCAGAAATGGAAACTGAAATTATAAATTAGTGTGATACAGAGAAAATCGCTAAGTAGGTACATTAATACAGCACCTCGAGTTCTAGAAAGGACTGCAAGATAGATTTGAAAGACAAAGACCACGCTCATGATAGCCGAACTCTTCCTAAATCTCCATAATGAGTGCCGCAGCTAGGGACTGGCCTAGCATCGAACCAATGTCCCATCTCAACAGCCGGGTATTTATACATATGTTACAAATATAATTACAATTCTTCCATCAACAAAGGCTGGGCTAAGGTCGTCACATCAGCGTTTTGGCAGCAATATCCCGCACATTACACACGCCGAATCCGCCGCGTATTTACACAACACTCGACGAAAGGGTCTTTCAATAAAATATTGCTCCCCATTCTGTCTTACTCCATTGTGCGTGTGTGGCTGTATTGTGCGATATCTTTGCCTCATCGATGAAATTGGTGCAAGCTGGGAGTTTGTGGCCTTGTGGGTTCTATTCTTATGAAATGAGTTTATACGTACGAGCTGTGTTATGATAGTACTGTCTCAACGTACTTATTTTAATAATAAAGTTGTATTTGTTAAAATTCATTTCATCTCTTTTTCTAGACTATCTCAGATGCAAATGACTTCCTACAAGTTTTATTTCATTAAAATATTTTTTTTAAATCTTAAATGAAATCCGAGGTTACTAGGTATACTTTTCAATTTTAGAACTTTTCAGAATTTCCAGCTTTTGAGAATCTGAGAGGGCACTGGAAAATCAATTTATATTTTATACGGTGCCCCAAAAAACTGTTATTACCCGCTCGGTTCAAACCTCCTTTGTGTCATCAATAGACCACAGGACATTTTGTTATCTGTAGATCTCCGGGTTTAATTGAAACGTAGCGCTATTTCCATGGCGGATGAATGGGCGCGTTTTTAGATTCCAATTGAATCGTTAAATGACACGTAAGGGGATGTTTACAAACATTTCTGAATAGCTTTCGAAGATAGTTCAATGAGATCTTGATTTGATGCAATCTGTAGGGCTTTTTTTCTTCTTTTGTGCAGATAAAATCTGAGAGCTATTGATATCTTTTTTTTTAAAGTGAGTTAAATACTCTAGAACTATTTTTAATTACAACTTGTTCCTTAGATTTATTTGGGAGTTCTTTGCCTAATGAATCCCTACTTTAGTAAGTAGCCAAGTTGATAGGTCACACAGTTATAACAACGGTTTTTTTTTTAAAATCTACCTATTTCAAATGTGACTTAATGAATTTTCCGAATTTCACCGGACAACACGCCACCAAGGTGCGAAGCAAATATTAAAATTTCCTAAAAATACATTGACACTCATGTCCCCGTGTGTGACAGGGGTCGGACAGAGATGTGCATATATTTTGACAACAAATACGACGGTAATTGAACCGGGGGCTGGCCACGACGAGGGATGCGAGGGCGTCAAAATATGTCGTCGTAAACGGAACTATTTTCACGGCCGAGCAGTGTCGGTGCTGCCATTAAAAATAAATTTTGGTGTAGTAGAAAAGTTGTGTTATAAACGTCTAGTAAGTGTTAAAGTTGCTTTTGTAGACAGCGAAGATAACACGTGCAAAAAAATTACCTACAACAATACGCCCACAATATTTTGGCAAACTAAAATCTTTTTGTGTGTTTTTGTGTGCACTGTGTGATTTTTTCGGAAGGAAAGAAGTTTCGCAGCCTACCATGAAAAACATTAATTACAGAAAGCTCTGGCTAACACTAAGTAACATTTCACAAGACCAAAAGACCTTCCAATCGAACCCAAGCCATTACGTCCATTTCCCCCATCATCGTTCTACCCGCACAGAAAGTCGAAGAAAAATAAATAGTTACACGAAACGGTCACTTGGCTTTAACGCGTGCATTTGATGACACGATTGGCGTGAAATTGGCCCGGACCTGTGAGCTGGGGGGCAGTGGGCCCTCATTGTGGCCCTGCTATCCGGCTCGAGGGGCCAGCAGGCGTGCGTCTGACGGCTGCTGACCGCAACTAATTACCAACTAGACAATGCTTGTTGAAAATTCAGAAGTTTTAATGGTCACCCCCTTTATGTGAAGTTATTATTGCTTTTGGGTTTGTGATTATTTCAGAGGTGATTTCGGTCAATGTCTTATTGTTTTGTCGGCTATTGTTTGTCTTTGGTTATTGATTAATTCATATTGATATTGCAATCCATTTCTTAGTTTACTAAAGATCTAGAAAACTGTCGTAGAAGCTTTTCACTCAATGATTTTCTGTTATAAAATAAAACAGTTTTTCCGGGGCTCATTATTTTAGATATTGCAGATGTATTTTTTTGCCATCACGTTACAAACATCACTAAAACGTTGAAAATTAACAAGAAAAAATTTATAGTTTTCCATGTCTACATTTTAGTTGGAAAATGACAACATGAGTCTTATCGACCAAGAAGTCCAACCACCAACTGTTTGAAAAATCGGAGATATGAAATATTACGAGTGTATTCCAAGTTGAAGGATGAGCTCCCAACATGTTTGGTATCGACTATTAAGGGATTTGAACATCTTTCCGTACCATTATTAATATCGGTAGCAATCTTTGTCACAACATCTGCTTCATCAGCCAAAGCAGCATGAATTACATAAATACCACAAACAATTTATATTTCTACTAGCCGTGACAAATTGACCTTTTCCTCTCCGAATACATTAGGTAACACCTTCTTGTTAGTCCATATGACATTTTTGTTTGTTTATCTTGAATGTTTGTCTTCAAGCTACCTTCAAACTCGAGTATATATCGAGTGTTCGTTATGTAAGTAAATTGAATGGGAAGAAACACTCACAGATTTGTAAACATCTAGCTTTTGCCGGGACTTTATACGCGAATACCTACCCCATTTGTTCCCGTTCCCATGGGAATTTCTGAAAATCCTTTCTTAGTGCTCCCCTACGGCCTGTCGGGAATCTATAAGCCAAATTTTAACTTTCTACAATCAGTAGTTTCGGCTGTGCGTTGTCTGTCAGTCACTCTCTCACTCAGTAACAGAAGAATTTACCTATATGTTAGGACTAGCTGACCCGTGCAACGTCGTCTGCGTAACATTTTTAATTACTGCTCTGCTCCTATTGGTCGTAGCGTGATGATGTGTAGCCTATAGCCTTCCTCGATAAATGGGATATCTAACACTGAAAGAATTTTTCAAATCGGACCAGGAGTTCCTGAGATTAGCGCGTTCAACCAAACAAACAAACAAACTCTTCTGCTTTATAATATTAGTATAGAAGTATAGATTATTCCTGTATGGAAGTAAGAAGTGATATAGGCTCTATTTAAATTAGAAGATAACAGTGCTGGTATTGAATATACTACTGTAAAAATCAATGCTTCTTGAGCCGTCTATTAAAAAAAACTTTTTACAAAAAAAATACAACCGACTTCTAAAAAAAAACACTACAAAGTAAAAAATTACTTTAATTTCGGAAGTCGGTGTTTTTGTTAGTTTCGTCGTATTTTGACACTATTTTTCACTTTTTAGTGGTACCCCACACCTAACAACACCACTGCAAAATGGCAGAAAAGCAAAATACGCAATTTCGATTACTTGGATGACATAAAACTATCATCCAAGTAGACGAATTCCAGCTATTTCGATTTAAAAGCCAAAGTTCGTAACCGATTTTCATAAAATTTAAATGGCACCAATCTGCAAGTATATCCTTTCAGATAAAACAAGAATTTTTAAAATCGGTTCATAACTGTCGGAGTTATGAGGTAACAAACATAAAAAAAACATACAACCGACTTGATAACCTCTTCCTTTTTGGGAAGTCGGTTAAAAATCAATCATTGTTAAGAAATCTAAGGATCCTCCTCCTGCCATCTTTAATAAACATTTATGCCTGACAATACAATTAACTAAATTAAACGTAAAAACAAGGAATCTCAATATTGATTAGTTGATTCAGAATAATCATGATGTTTGCTAAAGCACTAAGAGTTCAAATCGGCGTACAGTGCGTAGTACATAATAAGTTCGGACGTGCTCGGAGCACTTCGGCTACCGTCGACTACGCTCGGCCCGTGCGCCCGCGTCACGGTCGGGTCAATATTTGCTGACAACTAATGGATTTTGCGACGAGGGGTCGTGTGCGTGAATTTGAAAGTAAAATTGTGAGATATGTCAATGTGTGGTATATTTTTTTGGTTCTATTTCTAGGAATTGGTTAAGATAATAATAAAGATATCTTACTTCTAAAGTGAACTTGTAATGCACTAAAACAATATCTTTTTCATGTTCTACTTGAAAATCTATACTAATATTATAAAGAGGTAACATTTGTTTGTAAGTTTGTATGTAGGGGGTAATCTCTGGAACTATTGGTCCGATTAAAAAAAATATTTCAGTGTTAGATAGCCCATTTATCGAGGAATGCTATAGGCTATATATCATCACGCTAAGACAAATAGGAGCGGAGCAATAATGGAATATGTGGCGCAGACGAAGTTGCGCGGGCCAGCTAGTCTTGAATAAATTGCTAACTAACTAGATGTTTAAAGGTATCGCCGATAAATTTACACAAACGGTGCTATGTTTGAACTCGGGGGAAGCATAAATAAAATCATCCAGATATTTACCCAAAATAATCCATCATTAAAACGCTCATAATCCCCATGAACTGTCTATAACAGTTCATAATAATCGCATTAAAATTCGCCATACGTACGCATCATTTCGCCCCCTAACAGAAAATGTTGCCAACGCTGTATAAACGCGAGCAAATTGTGCGTGGATAAACATTGACAATAATAGGCGCATTGTTGCAACCCCAACCGGGTGTGCTGTCAAAATAGAGAGCATCTTATCGCGGGCGGCCGATCGGAAAATGAGGTGGATTGGTATTAGATACTTTTTAGTTGAGTTTCATTTATTGCTAGAGGAAAAAAACTCGGTAGTATGGTAGAATTATTGGTCAGTCAGTAGTTTAGTGTTCCGGTTTGATATTTGCTTATCGTCACACCCAATTGGGTAGAGTGGGCTGAGACAGTCGATCGCTAATCATTTTGGTTAATGATCAAGCATTTAAATATGTGTTTATGTTTGCACAGAGACACTGGGCACGCGTTCATAAATAAAAGCACCTTTACCTTATTAAAAAAAAACGGTCGACTTAATAGATGAGCCAGTAATCGGCCAGACGTCTTATTAACGAATGAGTTAGTTTTTAATAATGAGATAGTTGGACAGTGAAGGAAAAGTAAACTTTTAAAAAACTAACAAACCAGCAAGTAAATTCACAGAATGACCCAACAATATTACCATTTCATCTCTTGTCCAGCAAAAACGGAACCGTCGCCATTTCTAAAAGTAAACAAACCAACAAAGATGGCGGGAAATGAAATAGCAAACATTTCCGCGGCTATTTCCCTCAGTGTTGCCACACTAAGGAAGATAAACTGCGGCCGGCTGGCGGTGACGCGGCCACTCGGCCCGCATTAGGCGCGCCTGCATGGAAACTAAGTGTGTCACACACTTATTTTTTCCCCGCGGCAATTTTAATTTACCGCTGACCGTGGGTACCGGGTACGTTTGATGTGTCGCAACACTTGAAAATGCTGCGGATCGAGCGGTTGAAAATTGTGCGAATATTTTTTTCCACTTTAGCACTAGCGTTTGATAGAGCGGCAGAGAGAAAAATTGCTAGGTCGTACTGAAAAAAAAAATCCATTGACTTGATGACCTATAAACAGAATGCCTACTTTTTTTAAATGCTTCTTTGAATGATAGTCAAATCAGAGCTTAGCTTCATCTTTATGACTGTTGAAAACGTTACTACTTTTGAACGTGTTTGATAAATTTGGCCAAGATTTGCAATCTTTCGAAATCTAACATAATACTTCACCACTACTCTGCACGTTAAATCAATATTTTTAGTACAAGTATTTGACGTACTCAGTATTATGTAAATACGCAAGTTACTGTATTTATCCGACATTTACAAAATACCTTTCACACTAGCAAGAACACAAGTATCGAACACCAATTACCATATTCATTACCATATACTAAAATAATTTCTCCTGACTCGGCTAGAGCCTTCGAATGCACCGACATCACGCTATTTGCGGACGTGAGGCCTAATGTTTACTCAGTCAAGACTCTAGTGGTGGGCAAATATGGGCCCGATCAAATGGAATTGCTTATTTTGTCTGTCTACACAGCTCCCTAGTACAACAGGTACGGGCGGGCGACAGGCGTGCCTCAAGGCTCGCTCTTCGGACCACTTTTATTTAGTAATCTTTTTTTACAATAATTCGGTGGGTATTCGAGATGTTTTTTGTCCGTCGGACATCACTCGACAGTTTACCGTTTTAATCTCAGCTTAAAGATACTCGTATGTGCGGAAGCGTGATGTATTACTGTGTTAAATCAATTTTGTTCAACGAGTTGTTGGTTTTGTTTCGATGCTATAGTTTTTTTTGTTTGTTATGAGTGATAATAAGCTTAGGCCTTCTTCAGGCTTTTCTATTTTATAGTAATGAAAGTTACGCTACTGTGATTTAGTGGCTCCCTTTTATATTCTTTGTCGATAATTGGTGTCTATTAGAAAAACATAAAAACGAAAATACTAAATTAACTGCTTGATAAACATTTTTAATAAATCAATCCATATTTAATTATCGAACAGAAAAAAAATTCTGTTTGGAAATAAAATAATAGCGCAAAATACCTTTCTTTAACAGAAAACACATTAAGTACAGGCCAATTATATTCGACTTATAGTTTATTGAATGCTTCATTTCTCGCTAACAAATATATCCGCGCCATTTTTGTTTTCTATTGTGTGTGATTACGACCTACGCTCAATTATTTCAGTGAATGTTTTGTGAAGGGCCTTCGAAATCTCTTGTGCTTTTTTATTTTTAGCTTGTTGTTCCTAGTATTTTGTTACAATAATAATAAATCTACAAAATAACAACTGAGCCAAGTTAGCTCTCATCTTTGAAAATTGTATCAACAATATATTGATGGAAATATTTGTCGAACTTAATTTTCGTAAATCTACTGATTCTTTGTTTTGTTTTTGCCAATTGATTTGGCCGCAAAAAAGATGCGTGTAGCATCTTTACGGTTGATGATAACACAAACCGTACAGATGCTACACGCAGTTAGTTTGATTCCAATCTTGAATTTTTTTTCAATCTCATGTCATCAAAATCTCTATCCCTCCCCAATATTCAAGTTACTGTACAAGCACCAGCTTGTACTAAGTATTTATACTTTCTCTAGCAACTACTGGCTTTCCGTCAGAGTTTAGAATTGAATTATCGATTGTCTTTGTATTGTCTACCGTACGCCTTCGAGTGGTGTCTAGTTGCGATCGTTGTCGACTATGATTAGTAAAATTAATTTATAGGAAAACTCTATGCATCTCAAACTTATGGCTATTTATTGTAATTTCATATTTGAGGCACGGATGTAATTAAAGAAGTTAATATACAACGTATAATAGAATTAACCCAATACCTTTTAGCGCATCATTATGAACAAAGGAGATGTTCGATTTGGGCTACCACTAATGAACACTACATAGATAAATAGGAAAAAATTAGGGGAATTTCATAAAATACCAACAAATTAATTTGAAAAAAAGGGTACAGGCGTACAAAAATGTTCATTCGAAAGGTTTTTTAATATGATAACTCTATTTTTAGGGCAGCCGTGACAGTGGTTTGACATGACGAATGACGATTTTGAAGTGACGTCTTCGAGTCTTTCTTTGCTTTGACTTTGAATTGGATGTGTTACAGAGTTTTGAGTGACTGTTTTTGTGCTTGTGCTGCCACATGTCGAGTAGAATATCCTGCAGTCTACGTTACGTAAAATTATAGGTACCATAGCTACAACTCGTTTTGCACATAAAATTTATTTGAATTAGAAACTAAATTCATAGTTTTTAATGATATAATAATAATAATAATAATAATATCCTTGGACATTTCACACAACGCCATATAGTCCCAAGCTAAGCAACCTAATGCTTGTGTTATGGTAACGATATGGCTGATAAACTACTTATATACATTTTTTTTTTGTAAATACATACATATTATAGATAGAAAAACACCCAGACTCGGAACAAATACTTGTAGGTCTTACAAATATTTGTTCCGTGCGGGAATCGAACCCGCGACATGCTGCGCAGCAGTCAATCGCTCAACCACTGCGCCAACCGTGTCGTCAAGTATATAAATTGTGTATGTTCCATAAAATTGAACCAAAATAAGTAGGTACTATCGGGTTGTAGTTTTGCACATTCAAAAGTCACCATTCGTTAACGTTACTGTACGTCAAAATATTCGTGCTAGGCTCTCTTATTCTAACGAAACTCAAGATTTTCAGAATCTGGGTTGTTTTTTTTTCGTAGATACTACGATACATGTCAATCAATAGTCACTGTCAAAATGTAATTTTTTGCATACTGCTGAATCCCATCCACCATGTTTAATTGTATGTCGTGTTGCTCTCCTTGACCAAGTTAATTTACATTGAAATAAGGTGAACTTAAAAAAAAAAAACAATAAGAATACGCTAACTATATTGGCAATATTTACATATAGTGTACATAGCGAACATAACAAAGCCCAGGCTCCATACTTTTCTGGAACATCTCCTTTACAACACCGAAATCGGGAAAACCCCCTTAACAAGTATTGCTCTTACCTACACGTTGAATAGTCTTACCGTCAGTTAACAAGATTGGTTGTTGCTTCTGGCTGATCAATCACAGCACAGCCACAAGTAATTTGGAATTCGATGGTAGAATAACTCTTAATCTTTAAACTATCGTAGCAATGGGGACAGATTTGGAGTGTACGTATACGTACTAAAAATACGTATACGTCACTGCAAATGCTGTTACTTTATAAAATATCGTAAAATTGAAAACTATTTTTTCTTTAAAAGAAATGGATATATTGAAAACTATTGAATTTGGATAGGGTTCATTGTTTTCAAAATGATATTATGTTCACAACATGTTGAGGAATTACCTATAATCTAGTAAAGATTTAATGAAAAAATTTTATTCATCGTCTATGAAATGTAAAAATAATATTCAATAACATTGCCTTGTCTACCGTAGAACTGCAGTAATTGGCAATAAAACAAACAAGCCGTATGCAATAAGTACATATAGCGATTGTGTTAGTTTATTGATATTCATCGTCATGACTGTGTCAACGACGGCATTGGTTTATTTTGTGAATAAATTGATTTAAATATTCATATTTTGCTTATTGCTCTTACATACACGTTGTCAGCTCATGGTGGCTTAGATCGGAGAGTTTTATAACTTTAGACAAAACATTTATTAATATATTTTTTTACTTTCTCGGGTCCCTGGAGACCCGGTCCTTTGGTAGGCGTACGAGGGACCGAAACCAACTCGCAGAGGCCCCGTTAGACATTTAGTATATTATTATAATTTGTGAAAACCTGCCAGGGTTACGGAATTTTCTCGAAAGAGTCACCGGGGCCCTGGAACGCAAAGGGCATTAGGAGAAACAAGGATGGGCTTTTTAGTCAGTAAGATACTAACACTCCCTTTTCATCCAAAGTGGGAGGAGTCATTTGATGCCCTCCCATGATTTAAAAAAAACTTGTGTAAAAAAGTTTTGTTATGTCCATTTGACGCTACAGTTAGGATAAGACTAATCTAACAATTTTGGTGTAAAATACTATTTAGTCTTTCTATCTATACATCGCTCATTCAATTTTGTAGAAACGTTGATTTTCAAGTCATACGCAGTAGCACTGTAGCATCAAAATAATCACAGGCACCCAACAGGCACCACTTACGCAAGACGCCTCTTAAGATAAAACAAACCTTAAACAAGTACCCGCTTCTTAGAAAAACATTAAAATAAACTAAATACGACTTTATAATCTACCTTAGAATAATAACGCATAGAAGCCGCGTCTAGAACAAAACCCGAGCAAAATCGTGTGTCCACTTCATTTTCTTTGTGTGCGTGAGCCGAATGTGTCTACGTTCCTCTAACGCACACTGATATAGCTTTCAGTGATACCATTACTAAGCCGTTACCCACAAAATATGGGAAGACGCATTACTATTTTGCTATCAAGGCAAGTATTTTATGTTGTTGGGAACTGGAAAAGGTAAACATGATTTTTCATGTAATATGACATATTTTTTCGGAAGGTATAATTCAATTTATTTCAATAAAAAAGGAAATAAATCGCATAAAGAATGAGATATTGTTCAATGCGTTTAGAATGCTTGATGGGTTATAATTATAAACAATGTTAAAACTTAGGGTCTGATATGAATTAACAGTAAGTATTGTATTTTAAAATTACAAAAATGAAAAACATGAATGAAAGCAATGTGGGTATTTTTTCCTCACAAATAGCAACACTGTGTTATGACAAGTTAGGTTATTAGAATTTTGTTTTATTTATCGATTTACGTAAAAATAGTGCATAGAATGTGAGTACTTATTTGTGAAATGTTTTTTTTTATCACATTTTTTTGTTTTCCTGATGTGGTATAACATCCTTTCACGCAACAAACTGTCATTTTCAATTATTTACTCGCGAGCTGTGATCGATGGAACGTGACATTGAGTACTGACGGCCTGGTGGCTAAGTTTGACGGATTAGGCTAAGTTTTAGTTGCCTCACTTTTTGCACTCGTACTAGGTTTCTATGCGTTATTATTCTAAGTAATCTACATAACCGTTGACAAACACGCCACGGGCCACGATCCCGAGAAGCAGTGAGGTTCTGACGAAGAGGTAGTAAACAAATGGTAGTAAATTAAATAAAGAGTCTGTGTACAATCATCAGGGATACTCTATGCACCTGTATTATGGAAGCGCTCCCGTTGATATATCGAATTACCTTCGAGCCATAGATTATGGAGGAGAAGTGATTGTCTGTTCTGATCTTGCGAGTCTCACGACTAAAAACTTAATTGGGGCAAGTGATATATTAGTAACTAGCCCTTTGCCCGCGACTTCATCCGCGCAGCAACTTTCTTAAGGATCTCTAATTTTATTCGACTTCACTCATCGACTCAGAGACAATGTAGCATTCTAATAGAGATTTTTTTTAAATCGCTCCAATAGTTCTTGAATTCAATCGTAACAAACAAACAGAAAATCAAATCTTTCCCCTTTTTAATTTAGTTTAGCTAGTTTAGATTGCGTAGGAATCGGAAAGAATAGCTACATTCTTCAACTACCGTTGAAGAGTAAAGTAGTATGAAATTTCCAAAGGTGGTTCTGAAAAGAAAGACGACTTCCGCATGGTTCTGGAAAAGTCAGACTACCAAATTGGTCAAGACAAATTAAACTTTCGAACGTGGTTAAGTAAACTTATATTTATCTGCATTGACGCCTCTGTCACAATTTTTGGTTGATCTAGGGCTAAGATGGTGGCTTGGTAGCTGAGCACGTAGCTCGTTTTTTTTTGTCACCGACGACGGTTAATGGTGTTTGCTCTGACAACTCGCAATCTGAGACAGTTTTATTTTGGTAATCAAGAAGCTAACGAGTTAGAAATCGATGATTTTTGGATACGAATATTTGAAGGTGATTAGGTAGGTACAGTTAGATTACAACTTAAGCTAAGTTTGCAGTTCAAGATTAAGAATGTTTCAAAAACTAAATCAATTATGCTAGGACTAGCGTAGCGCAGTAAAGAAGAAACGACTGAAAAACTTCGAGAGCTCTAAATTGTCAGACGTTTTTATAAATTAAAACGCATTTTTGTAAATATTAAATACTAGCTTCTGCCCGCGACTTCGTTCGCGTGAAAGTTTTGATATCGCAACGCATCCCCTGCCTCTAGGCGCCAAGCAAGCCGCCTGCCTGTGCGTTCGCGACCTTATACAAAAATAATCCTTATAGCATGATTCAGTATTCACGCGCGATGGCTTAATAATAGCGTATTGCATGTATAACTTTAGTGTTTCTGTACCGATTTCCACGATTCTATTTTATGGAATAGTTAATAATGTTAACTTTTTTAATTAAGGATGACTGAGAGTGTTATAAATAAGAGTAGACAAATATAATCAGAAAGCTTCGAACTGCTAAGCTATCGGGAGTTACACGTGTTATTGTGAGTCAATCATAAAAGATAGACATATACTGTCGTGGGATATTTTTTATATAATTTTAAGGAGAACATATCCGTCATATATGATCTGTGTAACTTAAACCATTAAGGTTGCACACGCGACAGAAGCTTAAAAAATGGAGTAACTTCTCCCGTTTTCCCAACATTTCCCTTCATTGCTCTGCTCCTATTGATTGTAGCGTGATGAAAAGTATACTATAACCAGCTCAGGAGTATGAAAAATAATTGTACCAAGTTTCGTTAAAATCCGTCGAGTAGTTTTTGTTTCTATAACGGTTATACAGACAGACAGACAGACAAAAATTTTACTGATTGCATTTTTGGCATCAGTATCGATCCCTAATCACCCCCTGATAGTTATTTTGGAAATATATTTCATGTACAGAATTGACCTCTCTACAGATTTATTATAAGTATAGATGTACTTTAAAGATACGTTTTAGTCCTAATCAATTATCTTAAATACAGATATTATTTAGATACCAGGAGCATAATGAAAGTGCTCGTTCTTTTTTTCATAAAGTTGGCCTAAAATTTTCGTTGATTGCCGTTATTACACCCATTCTTCTGGCCAGCAAATCACAATATCGTATTCCAAAACAGCCCCATTCCACTTGAACAGTAAAACCAGTGAAACACCATCCGTATCAGTTCTCCGATAAATACCGAATTAGTTATACGCATCGGGTTACATCAAATTGCCGTTTGTTACCCGACGCTCACGTGCCAGCGGTGAACGCTGCGCGCATGCGCCAACACGCCCGCCATCTTGAATTACCTACGTCAATTTATTGTAATGCGTTAACAGTAGGAATTACTTGTGCTATGGTTAAGTTAGTGATTTGTTTAGATTTTTGAGTATATTGATGATATAGTCGTAGATTTGTCGGGCTTGGATAAAAATGAAATTAAATAGAAAAAAAAGCAGAGAGGATAACCATAAGGAAACAAAAAATACTCTACATTCGGAGTGTATTTTGACACCACGCACTATGTAGCTTCTCGTCAAACCGCTTGTGTTTCCAAGTGTTTTATTATCTTAGGGCTTTAAACTGTCTGTAGGTTTTATAATGAAATTAATCATTAAAGTCCTACTCTGATAATTAAGAAGCTATCCTGAACCAGGTATTTAAATGAAAGAGACGGTTAAAAATAAGAAGACGGTTATAAACTTTCAAGTCGGATCCCTACATCCTTGCTTCTTGCCGTCGCACGGCTTACAAACGCAGTCACGTGACAAACTCAATCTAAGTATTCTTACAGCTCCTACATTATATAGGTACCTAAGTACTGCCTACTGGAGAATTGGAAACATTCATTTCAACTTGTGTAAAAGCTAAAAATAGGATCTGTAGGTAAGCTCCGAATTTTTCGTGCTTTTATATGGAGTACAATTTTTAAAGCTTCAACTGTCCCTGAGTTTTTGTCTGTCTGTAATTATTCAATTTTGATCGGTACTCACTACCCTACCATAATGTTGAGGTTTAACTATTATATTATTGCATTGACCTTATATTTGTGACATTAAAAACAACAATTAGATAACTAATTAATATTTTGCATGCAATTGATACATATTCTGTATAGCTAAACATGTGGACCTTTGATTAATACCTGACTATAACAACTGTTTACCATGTTTAAGGCAAATAAAGAATTGTCTTATCTTACGAAGGACTGAAAATACCCTTTACTCAAACCGCTACCAAATTCATTTTGACGCATGATGTTTTTTGACCTCTCGCGTGAGATATACCTAATTGTAAAATGTTTTTTTTTTTATCTAAAAACGGTATAGCGCCGTTTTTAAAACCTTCCTAAAAATAAACACAGATAAAAAAATTGCTTTAAAGAATATCGCCGACTCACTGGCAAACCTGGGGTCGTTAGACGCAGGGTACCAGCCAGCGCCTCGCATATCTCCGTAGTGGGGCAGGTCGGAGGGGGCGCAGCCATACCCCTGGACTGGGGCTCCGCCGTACAGCGGCACCGCGTAGGGATTCGCCGCCATCCCGCAGGAAGGGCCCAGCGGGGAGTTGATACTGCTGCCTGAAGAGTTCGATCTGAAAAAGAAGGAGACGTTAATCTGGGGGTAAAGACGTTAGAGAGAGAGAATGGGATGAATCTGAGGCAAAAGACAGCAGTGCGATTCTGTAAACATGTCGAAGTGAAGGCTTGGGTGAAGTTATCACGATGTGAGCTGACAATCCGTGTAGTTAATCAAGATGTAATAACAGCCGGTCGATTCAGTCGACATCGCACCGTGATCACTTGGGTGGAGTGAACGACAAGTGAGCTGTCATTTCATCTTGTTTGTATGGTTTGACAGCTCACTTCGTGATCACTTCACCCACGCCTTCACTTCGACATGTTTACAGAATCACACTGCAGTTCTCTTCGCACTCACTTCACCTGAGTTTTCAGTTGACGTTTACAGAATTGACTGGCTGGTTACCTACCTATGCCAGGGAAGTGAACTGCTTAACAAAGTGATCATCAACTTAATTCAAGTCTTAATTGAGAACTGACAGTTGACTTGTTAATAATGGTTGTAACACGACAATTTGACGTTGGATGTGTCGATGTGAAAACAGTTAATTTCCTTGTGTCGTACAAACTATGTTGTATTTTGTTGTATTTGGTGGTCTGCAATAGCACAGGATTGTCTTTGAGGATAAATATAAAAAGCAGATAACATAGTATAAGTTGAAGAATTATAAAAGTACTCGTAAAAGGAGTAGGTACCCATAGTCTTGACTAATAATTCTATAACACAAATATTATTTTCAAAATGGGATAGGTTCACAAAGATCTAATAAAAATGTACGAGGAAAGTACCTAATAAATGGGAACAGTTGTTTCTACTTTGAATAAAACAAAGGTATAATTATAGGTACCTAAAAGATTTTAGCAAGGAAGTCATCTAAGATAGCAAATAAAACCAATGGAACGGTTATTAGATTGTTACGAAGTAGGTACCTAAAGTTATTCTCGTTCTTGATACTTCGACCAACCAACAAGAAATGACAGCGCTAAATTAAAACAGAAAAAACTAGAAAACCAAAATAGTACATCCCTTTCTTCCGGCATTAGGAACTTCCCAATTTTTATCTGCGAAATCATCTAAAAGATTAAATGCAAACAAAACAGATTTGACCCAAATCTGCCACACGCAGATCCAAACCGTTACCCGACGAGGCGCCAACACGTCACTCTCAAACAATACCGAGCTTATCTGCCTAATCCCTATTTACACAATTTAATCTCCCTATCGAACCATCCCTGCATCAAGAAAAACAATTAAGCAAGCAATTTTAAACCTTAACTTTCACAAAATAACGATTAAATCGATCATTCTAATCGGTAAATATATTCTTGTCTATGGTTCCATAGACACCCCCAGGGCCGCCATTACGATGTTTGGTTTGACAAATTGAGTTTTGACAGGGCGGGAAATTATGGCGCGAAGCGTTTTAGTTGGTAGCAACCGTAATTGGAGTTAATTTTAATTTGATTTTAAGACTGTTATCTTTCAATTTAGCATGTCAGGGAAGTTTTAATTGGTTTCGCGGTAATTTGATTAATAATTTAAGCCTACCTGTGAAATTGGAAAAGTGGAGATAAACTTTTAAGTTATCAAACTACCTAATGTTATTTACCTGGAAAACTACAAAACTTAATATGTCGTCCACTTTGTGACGGGCGGGCGTTTTGGGGGACTGTAGGTATTTTGTAAAACTTGAGGTTCAAGAAGTGCTGGCTCTCTGCCTAATTTGAATAAAGTACTTTGAATTTTGTGGGTACTAACCTAAATTTTAAAATACATACAATGTCTGAAATTCGGTTCTATTACTATATATCATATCTTAGTTAGCAGTTTAATAATATATTCAGCAGTCTAGCACCATTAGCAAAACAGAATGATTCATCACCTCAAAACAAGGATGACTTTTAAATTCCAATCTCAATACAGTTTAAACTCTCTTCACAATTCCCAGCACGTTCAATTTTCAAACTTCAAAATCACTATCACTTTCCCGCTTCCCAAACTTTACCACGCCATAAAATAACATAATGGCCGACTATTTGTCATGTAAAGCAGTGTTTATTCATCAGTAGCGGAAAAATCTGTAGGTGTGAACCACTCATAGGCAGAACAAACACTTGCTCATGCAATGTTTAGTTTATAAAAGGCTAAATCCAATGGTTGTCTCATCGTCAACTGCCTGTCAAATTGTATAGTCACCTACTTTTTAATTTTAGAATGTTTGTGGTCACATGTACCTAAGCTACTCTTGGAAATGGATGAAAAGCTGTCAGTTCAGTTAGCAGCGCAAGTTGTGTTGTGTCAGGGGGGCTACTCTCTAAGCCGAAGCCCGTAGTTTCGGGCTTAGTTGCGGGCGTATTCTACTCCGTATCACCAAACCAAAACTAAGAATGAAAGACACACGATTTTACAGTAACAGTTAATTCTTATTGGTTACGAAACTACCCCACCCAGGTTTGTCTTACGAAGTTAACACAGTTCATTTTGAAATTGTAAATGCACTAATAGATAATGAAGAATGTTTACGGACTGTGGATTGTAGAAGCCTCAATTTTAAACTAGTAAAAGAAAGTGAAACTAACAGGTATGTCACAGCTGATAAAAGTAATGATTTTGTAAAAAACTATTAAGCTGGCATAACTGCGACAGAAGTAGATAATTTTTATCGGAATGTTTTTTTGAACGAACTAATTTTGAATGTTTTCAGTTGAAAGCGTTGAGGATGTTTTTTTTTCATGCTACATTTTAGAAAGACTAAATAAAAGTACTACTAGCTAGTCATTAAATTGCCCAATGAACTTCTGAAAGTTAGAAGATAAGATTAAATAACAAAAATAATAAAGTTTAAAAACCATCACTCGTTATAGATGGTAAATCAAGGAAAAATAACACGAATTCGGTTGCCGACGGAAAGTGTTATTTAATTTGATTACTGGCAATAAACAGAAGAAAGCAAAGTTGTTCATTCGTTTGTATATACCTAAATAAATGAAGATAATTGGGAAATTGTATAAAATGTAGCTCTTTTAAATTATTAAAAAAAAAAAGATTTTCCCGTGGCTCTACTTTCGTTAATATAATTATTCCATAGAAGCATAATCCTCACATACATATATTTAAGTAGTTGTTTCCCGCGGCTTCGCTCATTTACCCGCATAGTTCCCGTTCCCGTGGGATTACCGGGATAAAAAGTTCCCGTTCCCGTGAGATTACCGAGATAAAAACTATCCTATGTCCTTTCTCGGGTCTCAAACTATCTTTGTACCAAATTTCATCCAAATCGGTTCAGTGGTTTAGGCATGACGAAGAGCCAGGCAGACAGAGTTACTTACGCATTTATAATCTACTAATATTATAAAGAGGGAACACTTGTTTGTATGTTTGTAAGTTTGTATTTAAGGGGTAATCTCAAAAACTACTGGTCCGATTTGAAAAATTCAGTTTCAGTGTTAGATAGCCCATTTATCGAGGAAGGTTATAGGCTATGTATCATCACGCTAAGACAAATAGGAGCGGAGCATTAATGGAAAATGTGACGCAAACGAAGTTGCGCGGGTCAGCTAGTATTAATATTTACCTAGTAGAGATTATGTTGTACGGAGAATCTACCTGTCCGAATGTACCTACAGTAGAGTCACTTTTTTACATATAAATGTAATGATGACGTTCGACGTTCAAAAGTGCCGTTTAATGGCCTAATTGCAATAAACATTTTGACTTTGACTTTGCGGCAAATGTGACAAGAAACGTGTGTTCTGTGATAAGAAGTAGACTAGGACAGTAATCCGTGACGTTTTGCAGATTTGATCCTTTACAAACAAACAATAATACTATTGTACTATAATTAAAATCTTCAGATTTTCATCAGGATTCATGCAACCATCAGTCACTACATGACATGATAGGCTATCCGCCAGTCAAGCCTTGACTGTGTCTAAATTGACAGCAGAACTGACAGTCAAACTTGCCGTATATTGGCCGCCTAACACACAATACCAACAAAAAATAACAACTACCTACATTTTGAAAACAAAACTGCAAGCTACTGGACTACACAACGTTAATTATGTATAATTTATTCGCTAAGTGAACAATGTACCTATGTTCTTTTAAAATAAATAAAGAATCTTTAAACCGAAAATTCTAATATAATAAAAAACTTTTTACAAAAAAATACAACCGACTTGGAAGTCGGTTGTATTTTTTTGTAAAAAGTTTTTTATTTTTCACCTTTTAGTGGTACCCCACACCTAACAACACCACTGCAAAATCGCAGAAAAGCAAAATACGCAATTTCGATTACTTGGATGACATAAAACTATCATCCAAATAGACGAATTCCAGCTATTTCGATTTAAAATACAAAGTTCGTATCCGATTTTCATAAAATTTTTAATAAATGGGACCAATCTGCAAGTATCTCCTTTCAGATAAAACAAGAATTTTTCAAATCGGTTCATAATTGTCTGAGTTATGAGGTAACAAACATAAAAAAAAAACATACAACCGAATTGATAACCACCTCCTTTTTGGGAAGTCGGTTAAAAGAAATCCGCTTCTGGTGGCGGAGTGACTGACCGACAACGCACAGCCACTACTACAACTACTGGTAGTAGAAAACTGAAACTTGGCTTGTAGGTTCCTTGAGGAGTGCAGGGGATCCTAAGAGAAGATATCCCGAAATTCCCACGGGAATGGGATAAGTCGGGATATGCGTGTACGGAGTTGTGGGTCAGTCACATTATTACAGCGTGGTAGAAAAGAATGAAGGCCTGTTGGTCAGTAGGACAATAGTTACACACGAAGAAAGACTAGGAAAAGATCGGAGAAATACTTATGTGTTTGAGGCGAACCATTATTTTTACAAAATTCCTGTGGTACCTACATGCCAAGAAAGTTAAGTAGCGGGTAAAGTAAGTAGGGCATAGGTTAGAGTTGCCAAAACTCTTCTCTACCTCTTTAGAACAGGCATTCAGAAATCTAGACTGGGGCGATAAAGGATTCAAAACAAACAGAACCACTTAATATATAGCAATAGCTTTCATAATGCGCAGCAGAGGAGTGGAACTCTCTGCCTGTGTCTGTGTTTCCGAACGCTTACATACAGGTAATCTCTTTAAAGATAGAGTGAACAAGCTCCTTCTGGGTAAGCTCGCTCCATCGTAGACTTTGTCTCTATCATCTCTGATCTCCGATGAAAGACTAGAGTCAAGAGCGAACCCATCACAAAAAAAAAACATACAACCTTTTGCGCTTTGCTGACGATGTCTTTCTAATTACTGAAAACTCAAAAACTCTGAGCAGCGAACACCGCGTAGCTCTAAACAGGCCTTGATGTATCTACTGTATTCCTAAATCCTACGATTAAAGATAAATGGTCTGCCTGACAATCTAAGTGTACCTTTGTAACCCATAGGTACCTAAAGATCACAAACGAACTAAGCAAATAATTTCTGATTTAACAAAAATTTATCAGCCCAGACAGACACTGATATTTCAAGCTTTTTATGGAAACCGCAAGATAACATTGATTTTAGACACGAATAACTAAATTCTAATAAACTAACATTTCATATTCTGTGTTTAGATAAAAATGACGTCAGCCATGATGTCAAACATGTCTAAACAAGGATGTTGATTTGTACGAGAAAAAACAATGGTCTGAAATCATTTTAAATATTGGTAGTCTGGTAGACTAGCTTCAGCTTTCAATTTTGCTCTATGTATGAAATTATCCCTACTAGGGAACGAACGAACTCCTGGATAAATGTATCTTTTTGCCTTTTTCCATGGTTCAATACAATACAAAATCCTTTATCTCAAATAGACCAGATACAGGCACTTTTGAATAGTCAAGATCTGTCAGTCAAATAGATGAAGCTAATTCTGCCACAATAGCGACAAGAGCCTATCTCTAGAACGGCAGTTGCAGGTTCAAGAGTAGATCCTACGGAGAAGAACGTGCAAAAAACTCTATCGATCGATACTCTAAAAACCAGTGTTTCAATGTCAATTAACCTGTTTCAAAAAAAATTCAATACCTATTCATTGAGCTGTCCAACTACTTTCGCATTTATGCATTACCAGGATCCCGCCCAAGCTTCGTACGGGTTTAAATTATATACACGAACCTTTTTCTTCCTATTTCTATTAGTGAAAACCGTATCAAAATCTGTTGTGGTTTTTTTGTGACAAGCCCGCCACACATTCCCAAGCACTGCAACTCCTGAAAGCGAGGATCAACAGAATCAACAGTGGCGAGGGGAACCTCCAGAAAAACGCCGAGTCAAATGCTTGATGATACCCGGACGAACGATACAACTGCCTTGGATCCCGCAACAAAATTAATCAGAAAAGTACAGCGGAGAAGGAAAAAATATAATGTCCTCTTCCCTCCTTAACAAGCAGGAGACAGAACAGAGCTAGGCCAATAGGCACCAAGGGACATTGCCAAGCATCACAGTTTATATTTAAACACTACACTCCAAAATTTTCTAAAGGTCCTAAATTTTGAGCTATTTTGTGTGGTTTAGAAGAAGTACGAGGCAAAACAGACAGAGGCAAACAACGATTTCGTTGTATACTACTTAGAGAAGAGATTAGAGACTAGCTTCTCCCAGTGGCTTCACCCGCATGACAAGGGAATATGCTCCAAGGATAAAAAGTCGTATGACCTAATCCAGGATGTGGTCTACCCGTGTGCCAAGTTTCATTCAAATCCGTTCAGCTGTTAAGTCGTGAACAGGTAAAAACACGAATTACCTAAAGAAAAATTTCATATCTGAATCTGCGCTTTCCCGACTGTTGTTTTTTTTTCTGTGCCCGGCCAGCTATTCAGCCATAACACTTACATCATTATTTTTATTTATAATTTGACACTATCGGTTTAAAATGATTCTCCCTAGGGCTGCAAAGTAATACTTTCAACCCAGTCCTCAGACAACTTCAAGCCGTTTTTCCGAGAATGAGTAATGAAAAATACAGTTCTGATTGAAAAAACTACGTGATCAAAGCCGATGATTGCACCAAAAAGAATTATACACAAATGTGTCGGGTATTTAAGTTGAACTCATTATTTTCTTCGCCGATGGTGTTAATATTTCTTATAGGTAAATAAATACCACCAGCGTTTTAACACTTAAACAGTAAAAAAAAAAACTTAGTATCTACTATGGTGTAATAGCATAGTAACTTTTTTCGTTGTCAATAATATTTTAAATCCGGCTGTCTGAGTGTTAGAAACTTTCCACTATTTGCATTTATTATGTTTAAAAATGTTAATTTATTTTGCAATCCACAAAACATTTACATGAAACGACATTGAATTTGTTTCATTTAACTATCATTGGTGTGGTTTTAAAATATTTTACTTTATAAAACAGTAATATCGCACTGTATTTATTTTTAATTAATTCAGTTTATTCATAAAATTTCCGAGTTTACAATTTTATTGTCAAGTTTAGTTGGAGCCACTTTAAATTGCAATGATTGTTGAATTAAAATTAAATGTTGAATTTTAGGCCTAAATGAAAAAGTTTAGTTTGATTTATTTTTTGTTGTTTTCAATTCAAATTCTTATTTATTTGTTTAAAATATTAATGCACGTTATAAAGTACCACCTAGAATCAAACAAATAATTTTTTGGAAGCCTTTGATAAAGTCAACGAGTGGAACTGAGAGCTTTTCTAGATGATATTTGACAAACACTAGAGTCTAATTAGCCACGGACACACTATTAATGTATACCTACATATAATGGTAGTCTTCCACCAGCATGACTGTAACCGCAGGGCTTAGCGATGGCGTCCCTCAGGGTGCTACATTAAGTCCACTATCATTCATGAATGAAGACGATATTTTTGGAGAACCGAGTGAAGTAACATCGATCAAGAGTCGAGGAGGAGCGGGCTCGCGCGCCTACAGCACATCGTTGACCGCACACACACCACTTGACCGCTAATCACAACATACCTGCACAAACAAACGTCACAGAACTATATCCTTCGACTACGAACGACGCTCAAGCACTCTCGTCGGGACCTTCGCCACTCGAAAAATCAGCGGGTGGAGGGCGCCCCCCCCTCCCGGCGATCGATCCACGCACCTGTACGGCGACGGCGGATTGTTCGCCAACTCCAGCTTGCGGTACTCCTCTATGGGCGACAGGATATCCGTGACCGAGAACGGCGTGGAGTGCTGGAGCTGCAGCTGGGACAGGTTCTGCTGCAGCAGCGCCGACTTGGGCGACAGGCTCATCGCCAGCTCGGCGGCGCTCAGTTCCGGCAGCGCCTCCGCCGGACACGGCGAGTAGTCGCCGCCCTCCGCGGACATCCGACCGGCCGACACTCGACGCCACTCCACGGCTCAGCCTCTAGTGGCTCTCGGGGCGAGAGTGGCGGCCGGAGCCCCCGGCGCGGGTTACGGCACTCGAGGAGCCCCGCCCCGCGGCCGGCGCGCGCTCCTATGGCGCGGCCCGGGGGCTGGGATTGGCGCGCGCGGCCCGGGCGGAGGGGACCGGCTCAGTCGGCGCCGCGCGGCACGCCAGTCGCACGGGGGGGGGCGCGCGGCCCAGCCGGCACATGTGACAATCAGCTATGTATCCATATTGTTTATGTTTGTTGTCTGTTAGGAATTTGTATGTGTACCGTTTGTGTGTCTCGGCAAATATCAAGACCTTAGTTATTAGCGTACGATGAATATGATGAACTCTTTATGGACAGTAATGTTAATTCCCACTGAGACTATAATTGTGAAATTAGTGCTACAAAGTTGAAACAACGAAGTGTGTGTGTAGGTATGGATTGTAAGAGCTTCTTTATCTTTATATATAAATCATTGTTAGAATAAAGTAGGTTGAATGAACTTGAAAATGAGAAGGCATTCTCATTTTCAAGTTCATTCAACCTACTTTATTTAAAATTACGTATTAGTATGTATACTAACATAAAGTAGGTGGATGGTAATGTACCTCTAGGTATCTGCCAAAGAGTTCTCACCATCTTCTTTCTTGACTCTAATTAATATTTGTGTATTGCAACTATGCAAGATGTGTAGGTACGTGTCTTTTATCGTTTTGTTTGTGTTAACTTCTAGATACTTTTGAAAGTACAGATTGTGCAACCTACAAAGTAGCTTCCGATAAAAGATTATTTGAGAAGCTAGTCTATTCTGTAAATAACCATTTCGATATCGACTTCACCTGAGTGACTAAGCTTACAAAGTGAACTTTATTTCACACATCATAAGGTCTTATATTTATACGAATTTGAAACTCACCTCTGATTCCGCTGTCGAGACACGAAAATGTTGTTACAGAATAGCACTGCTGGTCTTTGTTGACTTTCTTTAAGGCTTAGACAAAATGACATTTAATCAGCGATATCGATTGTTTAAAATGCAGGAGATTCATAAACACTAGCACAGTGACACGTACATCTCTAAACTATCGATATTTCTGATACGATGTCACTTTGTCTAGACTTAGTTCTACAGCAACAACACAAAGTGGCACTTTTGGCAAACATTCAAAACATATGGAATTGACCACATGATACCTCGCTTGCATTTTTGCCTTTTTGTTGTAAATGTCACCGCAAAATGGCAAATTTCGTAAGAATGTACCTACTTAACAAATCTTTATTCGTCTTTAATTTCTCGATGTATTGTGAACATATAATTTTGAAAACAACAAATCCCATCCAAATCAATAGGTTCCAATGTATCCGTGTTTTTTTAAGAAAGTATAAGTTCACAATTTTACGCGACATTTTATAAATTTACAGCGTCTGCTATTTTCCGGTGACTTAAACACTTTATCTTAACTTCCCTTACCATATTTATTATTATTTATTCTGACCCTGTACTGTACCCCTGCAGGGCATAGGCCTCACAACCCTCGTTCCACTTTCTCCGGTCTTCTGCAATTTTGGGCCAGTCCTTTGAGAAGGAGTCCAGCTCGTCTCGCCATCTCTTTTCTTGCCCTGTCTGCGGCTCTACCTTAGCTTTACTGATTTATAGACTGGCGAAATGAAAATGATAAAGGCCGTACCCATACAGCACATAAAATCCATACTTCGTCATACACAGTACTGTTTGCCAAAATGCTGAAACAATTCAACAGGCCCGAGGTTACCAGAATGTGCACTGGAAATACATTCCACTACAAAATAATTAGAAAAAAAAAAACACTGTGTCTGTGAAAGATTTTGACCGGGCAGGATAACCTAAGGCCTATATTGAGCTCAACGTACGTATCTTGTCAAATAGGTATTCTTTCGGTCGGCCTTACTATAAGAGGCACCACTGCAGAAACACTAAGCTCAAGCTGTAAGCTTGTAGTATGATATAACAGTTATTAAGCTTATACATTTTTAATTAGAAAGAAAAACCGTAGATTACTAGGCCGTAGACAAATCGTAGGAAATTACGCTCGTAGAATAAGCTTCGTAGAGTAGCGTTCGTTTCGTAGACAACGCTACGCTGGAAAGCGTAGCGTAGGCGGCTACGAAAAGCTACGCGATGCTACGATTATTTTAAGTCCCAACTACACAATGGAAGTTGGATTAATGATAAAGGTTGAAAAAAAATATGAAAATAGTTTTTGTAGACAAAGTTTAGACAGAACTCGTGTTATAATGTTTTTCGAGACTAAGTATTTCTATGTGTTAATGTCTTTGGTCCTTAAAAAGGTCAGTTAAAGTCCTTAGCAAGCCTTCCAACTTTTCAAACAGTCTGAGGCAGTTGCTGGTTATTTTACAAACTGCCTCAAACTGCTTGAGAATTGATCTTATTTAGAACTTTCTAGTTGTTTGATATTTGCAGTCGGTTTTTTTTTTATTGTATTTGTATATTACCTCGACGCAATTAAACTGGTAACGTATTATAGAGACATAAGTACCTAAGTTTATTTTAAATTTGAAGCGCCTGTCTTTCAACCTGTCTGTGTGTGTCTGTCTTCAAAAACTACAACATTAATGACGACACGGTTGGCGCAGTGGTTGAGCGATTGACTGCTGCGCAGCATGTCGCGGGTTCGATTCCCGCACGGAACAAATATTTGTACGGCCTACATGTATTTGTTCCGAGTCTGGGTGTTTTCTATCTATAATATGTAAGTATTTACAAAAAAAAAAATGTATATAAGTAGTTTATCAGCCATCTCGTTACCATAACACAAGCATTAAGTTGCTTAGCTTGGGACTATTGGCGTTGTGTGAAATGTCCAAGGATATATTATATAATGGAATGTTAATGCTAAGTGACCTAAAGGGGGTTGGGCTTTTATTTTTCACCCATCCACAGGTTTTCTGGTAGTATCTCTCGGGTGGTATATTGCCAGCGAAAGGACCGTCATTGTCACTATTCATACAATTAGGTTTGTGCAAAGGAGTTGTATAACTGTTTTTGATTGAACATTCTTATCTTTTTTACCCACTTTCTTCAAAGGAGGAGGTTCTTTGTTCGGCTGTGTTTATAATGTGTTATGTATGTTCATCGGTTTCTCCCCAATGGTAGAGCGATAAAAAAAACTGTTATTAAGTTTCCATAGTTTTGCTACTGAGTTCTGAAACTAAAGTAATTCTTGTGTTAGTTAAGTTTAATGTGTTATTAAAATATGTATTCGTATTAAAAATACTTGAAAAAAAATTAGTGTCTGTGCTTACTGGTGTCGTAAATACCTACGTATATCTGAGAGTCGATTCTCGTATTATTAAGGATCGATTGCATTAGCATTTGTACTGGAACTGCGATGCCAATCCACCTCCAATTACCCCATATAGGTATTGACAAGTTTTTAACGTTGATTGAGAAGGTGATATTGAACACCTGACTGAATTTGAACATCTTTTAAGTACAGTACTGACGTTCTTATAATATAATATATAATATCCTTGGACATTTCACACAACGCCATCTAGTCCCAAGCTAAGCAACCTAATGCTTGTGTTATGGTAACGAGATGGCTGATAAACTACTTATATACATTTTTTTTTTTGTAAATACATACATTTTATAGATAGAAAAACACCCAGACTCGGAACAAATACTTGTAGGTCGTACAAATATTTGTTCCGTGCGGGAATCGAACCCGCAAAATGCCGCGCAGCAGTCAATCGCTCAACCACTGCGCCAACCATTATAATTATTGTTGTTTGGATTTACTGTGTAAGATCAGATAACTGTTTTACAGTGCAAGCAATATTGTACTGAGTGACAATTCTACTAATCTTCACATTGGCATCTCAATCACAATCTGTCAAAAATGTATGAAAATTAAAAGCTTTTTTGACATGCAAATGCGAAAGTTACATAGAAGAAGAAGTTGCGAAGTTGTTGTTGTTGTGTTGAAGTTGTTGTTGTGTTGTTGTTGTTGTGTTTCTTAGTAGAATTGGCCCTCTGGTCTTGGTGTTACTTTACATGCAAATGTTTTTGGTGGGATTGGTGTTCCTCCTTCATTTAGTGCTACAATTGAGTTTGATTATGGAGGGATGCGTTTGTTAAGAACCTATACAATCGCTTCATTTACCTAGTCTCATTCAGCGCAAGCGGTTCCTAACAATCATAACCCTCGCAACGTAACCTCGTGCATCTCTGATGGAAACGCAGCATTTACCGCCACCGCTGGCCTGAGTTCGAGTTGCCATATATGTCATATGTTTCCTGATCTTCGATTTGAGGGCATTTGTTCAAGATAATGTATTTGTGCAATAATAAAAACTTTAATTTATTTCCTGTTACAAATGGTTTTTATTTAGAGTTTCATCCATTCTAAGAGTTTATACACTACTGATACTTATGTCTTTGGTGCCTATTAAATGTGTTTGTCATCATCTGCCTAGCCTTTTCCAAAACTGTATTGGGGTCGGCTTCCAGTGAAACCGGATTTAGCTGTATACCAGTATGCCTACCAGACCTCCACAACCCATTAACTGGGTAACACGGTACTTATTGAAACGGGAAACTCGGTATATTATGATTGTCATCCATCCACAGACCAACCTTGGCAAGCGTTGCTTAACCTGGAAGATCGATCTGTGCGGCTGTTAATGTTTAGCCACGAGCTCTAATAACAGGTACTATCATGAGCTAACATGTGGTTTTACATTTATTTTTTGTTTAAACTATATTTATGTATCGTTTAACAAGCATATTATATTTACCTGTATATTTAATAACCTACAAAACTGGTTGACGTCCGTACACTTCAACGTAAGGTGCTGTTGAAAACCAGCGTCAGTCAGCACCTACGTCGGGCATTTTTCTGAACTGAACCTTTTGGCGCAGCTCCGTCTAGATTTCTTTCAGCTTACATTGCACGCAGGCGTTAATTTATTATATACCTACTGTAGTTACCTATATAACCCTACTATAAATCTACTAAATACCTACTTTATCGACCTAGACGCGTTTTGATTTTATTTTAATTTGTGTTTGTAGGAGGTTTTATACCATTATTTTCCCGATAAGTCGACGATTTTTCTATCCATCGTAAAATTCAAAATCAGGATACAGCTATAAGTTTTAAAGGGTCAAAAGAAATAATTTTGGTACTCTTACAGTTGCCAATTGATTTTGTGCTATTGTGTTACATTAGGTACCGACTGATTAAGGGCGGGTTGTATCAAACAGTTGGTTAACGTAACATACGTACGTCAAAAAGTTACGATTACGGATGATGTTTGACGTTCGTTAAATTAGAAGCTGTAACGTTACATTTTACAGGGGGAGCCTGTAAAATGTGAGGTCACATATAGCACTCACCTACCTAGGAGGGGAATGCGTACTAAAAGGGAAAAGGACAAATAAATAGTATAAAGATTTAATGATTACAAAACTTAAGAACGGATGATGAAAGAAAAGGATGAGTGGACGTGAGATGGAAATGAAATCTTCGTTGAAGATCCGGAGGACTGGAGGGTCCGTTGAAGAACCGGAGGACCAGCAGGGTCCGTTGAAGAACCGGAGGACTGGAGGGTCGTCACTCTTCAATGGGCTGGAGAGGATGGGCCGAGTAACGTCTTCCTCCCAGGCTCGTTCAGCCCAGGCATCAAGGTGTCCTTTAAAGGCGGCAAGGAGAGAGGCCGACTTATAAGGTTCGAGGAGGTAAACATGGAAACGTCCTCCTCTAAGTCTACTCTCAATATAGGAGGGAGGGCGACTTCTCTGGTTCTCAGGAGGCAAACTGTCCTCTCAGTCACTCTTAAGGACTTTTTCCGAGTTGTTGCTTATCTCAGCTCCAAACGTAGACTGACCATTTCTTTACGACGGCTCTAAAATGAAGACTCGCTTTTATTTTGAATTTGATATGAGTTTCTAGAATTTGATGGAAAAGAAAAAATGGACTTTAAGAATGTCTGATAACAATTTCATATGCGACCTAAAACTCCTAGCTAATTTCAGAATACAAATAAAAAGAAAACTAGGACTGTCTAAATGACAATGTCATAAAACAAGAAATGTAAACAAAGCATTGAAGATAGCTAATTTGCAGAAAAACTTAGAAAATACAAGTTAAAAAGAATCTAGGAATCAAGTTATGGCTATGCAGCTATGTATTAATTTATCTAGGAAGTTTATAAAGAGCGTAAGTACAAACAAAAAGACACACACTACATTACCCCGAAAACCCCGGAAAAATTTTGAATGCAATGAAAAATTTTTTCTTGTTTAGTAATTCAAGAGAGCAACAATAGAAGAACATTAACTAGGTAGTTAAAATTAAATTAAATGAGTATTTACAATGATACAGTAAGTAAAAAAAAATAATACTATATTACCCAAAACCAAAGAAAGTTGACAACTAGGAAAATTTAGAGGTTGAAAATAAAACCTTGCTCTTTCACACACCTTACATCAAACTAGTATACTTTTCACACTTCCTCAAACATACATCACCATCATACTTAGGGGATACGGCTCACATTCAATGACGCGTACTCCACAAGGGATTATTTTTAAGGTTTACGAAGGCTTATTTATTTTATTAGGTGTCGTAACCCGCACCTTTTTTAAAACCCATTAAATTAAAATTAAATAGTTATAAATTTTTCTGCTTAGAAAAGCAGTCCAAGGTTTATAGCATAAAGTGCTTAAGAAAAGCCTTCAAGCTTAAGTCAAAGGTTCAAGGAGATTCAAGACTAAGGATACATAAGCCTTCGAGTTTCAAGTATTCAAGTAAGTTTAAAAAAAAATATTATCTATATACACTAAGGCTTATTTTACGAGTTATAAAACCGCTCGACACAATGGCTTATTTTACGAGTTGTGTACCGCTCAACAAAAAAAAAAAAAAATTATACAAGCCAAAAAGTTTTTGAAAAGGAGAAGTGATACCGTTCTTAATTCTAAATGGTTTTTACAAGAAAATTAAGCTATTTCATATGAAAATTAGGTTAAGATATATATCAAGGAGAAAAAAAACGACTGTAACAAGTCATTCAAGTATATAAAATTAAAATAAGAATTTTGAACAAAAACAAGTAATAAGAAGACTATACTTAGATTTTTTTTTAAAAACATCGAGATAAGTACTAAAATTAAAACATGAGCATGTAAAAAAAAAAAAAAAAACAAAATAGACAAAATTAAACTTTAAAGTCTTTTAAATGCCATTTTCCCCTTAGACCGTTCTGATCTTCCAAAATGAATACAAGCGGTGACAATTTCTCAACCACTGTACTTTTAATATATTTAGGTGCTAACTTGGCACTAAAATAGTTGCCAGCGTTACTAAGAACGTAATTTTTACGCCAGACGGTATCCCCGATATTAAATTCTTTAAAACTACGCCTAGTGTTATAATGAGATGCGTTTTTTTTATGAGCCATGTATAGTGCAATCTGTACCTTATCAAAGATGACCGATAATAACCCTATGTTAGCGGCATAAATATCCCGAGGAAGAAAAATTATTTCGTCTAGATTCGGGCAACTAGAATAAAATGAACCACATGTTATGATTTCTCGGCCAAAGACCAGAAAAGATGGGGAGAAACCTGTCGCAACATTTACTGAGCTATTTAGTGCTAATTGAATTTTTTGTAACGGAGTATCCCATGTACGGTGATCATCACCGACTAACTGTGATAACGCCGTGATAATTGTTCTATTATAACGTTCAGTTGGATTTACTTGTGGGCAATATTTAGGTGAATAAAATATAAAAGGAACTTTATATTTATTTAAAAAATTTTGAAACTCATTAGATTGAAATTGTGAGCCGTTATCCATAATAATGGTTTGTGGTACACCATGAACCAAAAATACAAAGTTTTCAAGATGTTGAATAATATTAGTAGCTGTAGCGCGTTTAATAGGAAAAATAAGGCAGTATTTTGAAAACGAACACGTAATCACGAGAATATATTGATTACGCTGTCTCGTCATAGGCAAAGGACCCATAAGGTCCAATGATATATTTTGAAAAGGCCTCGAGCAAATTTTTGGATTACCCATGAGACCATAAGGTGAATGATTTGAATGTTTATAGGCAAGACATGTTTCGCAAGTAGAACACACTTTTGCCACTTCTCTAAACATGCCAGACCAGTAATATCTTAAGGAAAGCTTTTTATAAGTTTTAAAAATACCTATGTGAGGATTATTATTTACCAAGCCATGGCAAGATTTTATCAGGTCCAGCCTCTCAGAGGGAGGAGGAATTTCCTTCCATGAAAAATCTTCATTAAGATCATTGCTTGAGTTAGAATAACGATATAGCTTATTATCGCGGATTTTATAGTTTGGATAATCATCAGGGTTATCGCGACATTTAGTAAAAAGTTTATTAAAATGTTCTAATTGACACGCGTTGTCCCTAGACACAGGTGCAACACCATCAAGAATGAGTTTATTAGGACCCTTATAACAAGAAAGTAAGTCCGGGACTACATTATCCTTTCCTTTTTTATGTTTCAGGACAAAATCAAAACATGATAATCGAAGAGACCATCGAGCTAATCTCCCAGAAGGATTAGTCAGGTTCAAAAACCATTTCAGTGCGGCATGGTCAGTGTAAACTGTAAAGAGTTTTCCATTATCAAGATAACAACGCCAATGTTCAAGTGCAGCAATAACAGCTAATGTTTCGCGTTCAGTAGTAGAATAATTTTGTTCATGTTTACTAAGAGTTCTGCTCATATACGCTATAACCACTTCGACATCGTTTTGTTTTTGAGTCAACATGGCTCCTATACCATAATTAGAAGCGTCACAATGAACAGAGTAAGGAAGGTCAAAATCAGGACAAGCTAAAATCGGGGTCGAAGTCAAACATTCTTTTAATTTTGCAAAACTTAAATCTGCTTCCGGATTCCAAACAAATTTTTTTGGAGAATTTTTCCCAGCAGACGTCAATTTGCAGAGGGGTGCGGCAATAGAGCTGAAATTTGGGATGAAGCGACGGAACCAACTACATGTACCCAAGAATTGTCTAACTTCTTTTTTAGAAGTTGGAATAGGATAAGCTAAAATAGCCTCAATTTTACCAGGATCAGCTCGTAGTCCTTGCTCATCTACTACATAACCAAGGTATTTGAGTTCTTTACGAAAAAACTTACTTTTTTCAAAGTTAATAGTAAGACCAGCGTAAGAAAGCTTTTGGTGAACTTTAAGTAACAGAGAAATATGTTCCTCAAATGTGGAACTGATGATTATAATATCGTCTAAATAACAAAATACTTTATTATCGAACTCAGGAGTAAATAAGTGATCCACGAGTCTTTGTTGAGTCGCAGGACTGTTAGATAGACCGAAAGGCATTACCGTAAATCTAAATGAACCTCTGCCAGGGACATAAAAGCCAGTTTTATCCCTATCTTCTGGATGTAAAGGAATTTCCCAAAAAGCTTTAGCAATATCTATGCTAGATAGATACTTACAGCCTTTAAGATTATCAAGTATTTCAGAAATAAAAGGAAGGCTATAAGCGTCCTTGCGAGTAACTGAATTCAATTTCCTACTATCAACACAGAAACGCCATTCGCCATTTGACTTGGGCGTAATAAGGACAGGAGATAACCAAGGACTTTCGCACCTTTCAATAACTTTTAATTCAAGCATTTTATCGACTTCATCAATTAGAATCTTTTGCTTTTCAGGAGATAAGCGATAACAACGTTGTTTTATAGGTAAGGCATCACCTGTATTAATTCGATGGCAAATTAAATCAGTCAGACCTAGTTGACCTTTTTTTTCAAAAGAAATGTCTTTAAAACGTTCGATCAAATCCTTAGCAATATTTATTTGGTTATTTGAAAGGTGATCGAATGACATAATTTTATTCTCAATAGCACAGTTCGTCAAATCTCTACTATTAAGATTAAGTTCAAGCGAAAGTATTTTAGGACATAGTTCAAATTCTTTCCAGAAGTCCCAACCAAGAATCAAAGAAGGGTATATCTCTGGAAAAACATAAGCTCTAATGACACGAGTTTGATTATTATAATTAAACGGTAAATTGAAATAACCGGAAGATGATGATTTTTGTTTGTTAGCGACTATGACTTGAGCTGATGACTTGAATAGTTTAAATCCTAGCTCTTGGATGACTTTATGAGAATTATTTCCTAAAATAGTAAAACAACTACCGCTATCCAAAAGACCGGAAAAACTTATGTTATTAATAGATACGTTAATAAAAGGTCTATTACAGTCCCTTTCTTTGTCATAAATTGCAGAAGTTGTTTTATAACAAAACATAAAATTTCGAACAGTGTCTAACCACTGATTCCAATCACTAAGATTAAATTTTGCAGATTTAGAACTACTCAAGTCGTTATTTAGTTTTTTTGATTGAGAAACCGGAGTACATTTAGGGCAATTTGAAATTTTCACGCCTTTCAGACCACACTTGAAGCAGATCAAGTATCTTGGTTGAGTACACGCTTTTAGATTATGACCTGTAACTCGGCAACGCCAACAATAATTTTCTTTGTGTTTATTTTCAGTTTGGGAGGTAGAAGGCAGTTGCTTATTCTGTATCGCGTTAGAGTGATTATTGTTAGAATTATTTTTAGACGAATCCGGACGATAAGCAAACTCCGCAGCGCAAGATGGAGTATATGAATACTCTGGTTCACGAAAGTTTAGGTCCCTTTCTGAAATCTTTTCATAGCTCTGACAGGTCGAGATTAGTGAGTCTTTTAACGCGACGAAAACCGAATAGCACGGTTTTATATTACGGAGAAGAATTTCTAATTGATCGTTTTCTGATAGTTTCTTAGAAAGACGATTGAACATGCCGAACATAATAGACACATAAATAATAATAGTCTCCGTTGTCCCTTGAGTGCGATTCCTAATAGCCTCTAGTAATTTGTAGTCGTAGTCCTGAATACCAAAATCTTTAATAAGCAAAATGTGAATCTGATTCCAAGTCAACGAAGGATTCCGACCATGCTGAAACCTAAACCAATGCAGTGCATCACCGACAAAAATCTCAAAAGCATGTTTAACCAGAGTAACTTCCGAGATATTCCTAGAAATCTTAAACTCTTCTAACTTCTGCAGAAACGACCTAGGGCAAGTTTTACCATCATAAGAGAACCTTTTAAAATCCTTTACGTAATTGCACGATGAGTAACAATTCTGTCCCATCGAGGAAGACTGCGGCATACCCCAAACTGCAGCGGGGTAAGGAACCTGTTGAGACGTAGCGAGGACCTCAGTATGTTCAGATATTTGAGGGCTGAAAAGAGGGACAGCCTGACTCTGAGTAGGAAGGTTGGGTTGATTTTTGACAGCAAGGTCAGGTTGGTTCAGAGTGGGAGGATTATGTATTTCCTCCGACACATCTTCCTCAGTTTCGATATTCTGTTCCCAACCTAAAGCTTCAAAGCGTTTTTGTATTAAAAAGAATCGAGATCTAACATTTGAGCATAACTCGATTAACGGTGGAGCAGCAGTGATACGTTCTAGACGATAGTAAAGATGATTCATAAACGACTCAATTTTTTTTAAACTACTACGATCCCCAGATGATTCAATGTGCGAAATTTTACCGTCGATATAATTGAGAGTAGACTCCGTCTGAGATAGATCAAGGTGAACCGGTATAGGGGAGGACTTTATGTCTTCCGGTAGGACATGGCTAAGTTTAGTCATCTGGTCCCTAAGGTTCGTCAAATTTTCAGCTGGTTTTTCAGCTCTAATAGTCACCTCATATTCGAGTTCCGGTTTGTTTAAGTACGAGTATTTTATTAGCTTATCCATGTTTAGATTTAAAAGGTATATTACCAACTTTAATAATAGTACCGATATTTGTCACCACAAATTATACAACCATGGAACTTTATAAAACCATGCTTGGAACACTATGTCCGTTACCTAGCAACGAATGATGTCAAAAAAACAAGTCAAACGAAAATTATTTTTTCCGTAATTTATTTGACGAGTATGCTTAAAAGGTTTTGGTGTTATTTAATAAGAGTATCACCAAAACTATCATAGCTCCTTCTAGGATCATGTAAACTCCCGTATCACAGATTTATATTCTAGGATCAAGTAATTTTTACGAAAACTTCATAAAGATTGCACTAGTGGTAATGAATCGAACGATGATGAAGTAACGTTTAAAGTGTAAGTAGTTCAGAATATATGAAGAAGCATTTGTAATGGGTGTAACGTAGTTGTTTAGGTATGTATAAACGTCTACAGCTTTGTCTCAGTCTCCAACCTTGGTAGCCGCCCACGAATGGATATAGAAACGCATCCAAGAGGCCGAAAGGGTGCCAATTATCTCATGATAACGGATTGTATGTGGGGGTGAAGAATACCTTGGTGATAGAATATATAGATTGTATATACTTAATATTTTGGTAAAGAGTTAAGTTTAAGGAGTAAACGACATACGGGATATTGTCCAATAGCCGTCGTAGAGTAACCAATCCCTTACTTGGTAAAGCCCAAAAGTGGTGATGGCCACTAGTTGGTTTTAAAAACTACATCCAAGCAGTGAAAGGGTGCCAATTACCAGTGGGTAATGGAATGTGTGTGGGGGTGTAGTATAAGATGATGTAAAGTTTGTAAGAGGAGTAAGGGTTGAGATGGATGAGGATGTATGATGGAAATAGTTACCAAATATAATCGCCTAGTGGAAGTTGGTTTTTTGAATTTTGAAAAAAAAAAAAAAACTTGCAGAATGTCTGAAAATGATTTAAGGGGTGGGTTAGTAAAAACTGGGCGCCAATCTGTAACGTTACATTTTACAGGGGGAGCCTGTAAAATGTGAGGTCACATATAGCACTCACCTACCTAGGAGGGGAATGCGTACTAAAAGGGAAAAGGACAAATAAATAGTATAAAGATTTAATGATTACAAAACTTAAGAACGGATGATGAAAGAAAAGGATGAGTGGACGTGAGATGGAAATGAAATCTTCGTTGAAGATCCGGAGGACTGGAGGGTCCGTTGAAGAACCGGAGGACCAGCAGGGTCCGTTGAAGAACCGGAGGACTGGAGGGTCGTCACTCTTCAATGGGCTGGAGAGGATGGGCCGAGTAACGTCTTCCTCCCAGGCTCGTTCAGCCCAGGCATCAAGGTGTCCTTTAAAGGCGGCAAGGAGAGAGGCCGACTTATAAGGTTCGAGGAGGTAAACATGGAAACGTCCTCCTCTAAGTCTACTCTCAATATAGGAGGGAGGGCGACTTCTCTGGTTCTCAGGAGGCAAACTGTCCTCTCAGTCACTCTTAAGGACTTTTTCCGAGTTGTTGCTTATCTCAGCTCCAAACGTAGACTGACCATTTCTTTACGACGGCTCTAAAATGAAGGCTCGCTTTTATTTTGAATTTGATATGAGTTTCTAGAATTTGATGGAAAAGAAAAAATGGACTTTAAGAATGTCTGATAACAATTTCATATGCGACCTAAAACTCCTAGCTAATTTCAGAATACAAATAAAAAGAAAACTAGGACTGTCTAAATGACAATGTCATAAAACAAGAAATGTAAACAAAGCATTGAAGATAGCTAATTTGCAGAAAAACTTAGAAAATACAAGTTAAAAAGAATCTAGGAATCAAGTTATGGCTATGCAGCTATGTATTAATTTATCTAGGAAGTTTATAAAGAGCGTAAGTACAAACAAAAAGACACACACTACAAAGCGTTGTTTCAAAACATTCTGGTATAAATTCCTGCTCATCCCAATAGCTAAGTTATTGACACGGGTCCTACCTAAATAGCTTTTTTTGCATTCCACCAGTTATTTGTGTCATCAGAAGAACTGGTATTGAGGAATTCAAAAGAAATTTCACAATATTGTTCTATTTGACGCAACTAAAGTCACGTTAACCAGTGCTCAGACCATCTGTTAACGTAAACGTTATTTTTTACGTGCGTTAACGCTGACATTTTGTGAAACAACCCAATTTTTTGATTTGACGATAGTTAGCACCATTTTTAACGTTTACGCGTGCGTTAAGTGTAGTTGAAACAACCCGTCCTAAAACCCATCCATGTTCCTACTAATGCCCTTTGCGTTCCAGGGCCGTGGTGACAATCTCGAACAAATTCCGCAAACCCGGGTTTTACATATACCTACCTAGATTGAAGATCAATGTATTCGTAAGTAAGTACCTACAAATAAATCGAATGAATAATATCGCGCTACCAATGCTACTACTAAAAATAACTGGCCAAGTGCTAGTCAGACTCGTGTGCAAAGGGTTCCGAACCAATTTCATTATTTTAACATGTTATTTTAAGGCCGTACCCTGAGCAAATAACCTTGAGCATTTTTTACCTCAATAACAGCGCAAGAGATACAATAGCGAATACGCTCAGAATGTTGAATAAAATCGTTTTAAAATCTAATTTTGGTCGTTTGAAAAAAATACTTCTACCAAAATGTTCATAATTAAATTGCCTATCCATTAGTGTAAGTACAAAATCAAAATAATCGTTAGTTTTCGAGAAGATGCATTTTTTCAGTATTTTTTTTCTCATTTCTGCGGTTTCGTTGTGAGGAGATTACTTAAACATTATACTTAGTAATAAAAAATAAAATCTACCATTTTGAAGCCAAGATTATGTAGAAATTTAATGTAGTTTTTATTAGTTGGTATTTCTTTTGGATAAAGAGTAGATAGCTCCAAAAAACTGCACAAAAAACGGCTAGCGCTGCGTTTTGCTCGGGGACGCGCCTTAAGACTACAGACTTCTTATAAGTTTTCCTGTAATCTTTAGGTATAGAACTATTATCTGCATTTTTTCAACATTTTAGGCTAAGTTTCGGAGAGGGGGGTTTAAGGGGGTGTTCAATGGTACCTTTCGACATTGACTCAGCATTTGAGCCGGCTCACGCGCGTCCCAGTTAAAATATTCATTTTGGTTGCATTTTACACGCATAGAACACAACGATTTTGTATATAGTGTGTGTGTTAAGAAAAAGTAGTAGGTATATAAACTGGAATTAATTGTAAATAAATCAGATTTTAATTTGATTTTATATTATATTCTTGTCTCATTACCATCTGTGGCCAAGGCACCTTCAGACAGGCGATTGTAACTGATGTCCGCGGCTGAGCCCGCTTCACAAATAATATACTAAAATCTTCCTGGAGAAGCACTCTATCCACATTGGTGAAAACAGCATGAAGATCGGTGCAGTAATTTATGAGTTTTATCGCGAACAGACAAACAGACGCGGCGGAGGACTTTGTTATATAATATGTAGTGATTCTTTGAATGCAGATGGCAGTTCTTATTGTTTTTATAATAAAAATGAAGTCATCATTCAGTATTTTTTTCTATCTACAGTATAAGGTACAGTCGCTAGCACATCAAGCCATCCGAAACTGCTGAATTTTCCTAATTAACCTTGAACCGTATTCCTTTCATGTTAAAGTTGAAAATCTATAGAAGAAATTTGACAGATTGCTGAAGCTTGATGTGCGTGTGTGGTGTCTGTACCTACTCAATGTGGCAAAGTCTTGGCCTGGGACACACTGCATATGAAATATATTATGTAAATGTAACAGTACATGATGAGTTTTTTTTTTGTAAGTCAATGCCATAAACGTCACCATAATTATGCTTCATGAATGGTGCTTTCAAATTTGTTTTTTTTTTCAGTAGGTTTGTCCTCTGTCTCTCTGAGCTATGTTTTGTAATAGGCTTGTGTCCTGAAAAAATCTAATTAGTCTGTCAGTTAGATTATCAAAAAATATTTGACCCGTGTTTTTTCTTATGTTACGGGAACCAAAATTGACGAAGTTACGACACTTTTAAAATTCTCATACGTCACACCTTCGCATAATTTTTAGTGAGTCGTGACGTCACGAGCCCCCACTCCTGAGCTTTGATGCGTTTTATCTTTGTCAATATTCATTGATTTACAAAAACAAAAAATACGTGTCCATTATTTTTCAATACTCTAACTGACGAACTAAATAGTTTTACAATTTGTGGATGATGGAATATATCCTATTACATCAATAAACATTCCTTGACACATTATGATGATGGAATATATCCTATTACATCAATAAACATTCCTTGACACATTATGATGTTGGAATATATCCTATTACATCAATAAACATTCCTTGACACATTATGATGATGGAATATATCCTATTACATCAATAAACATTCCTTGACACATTATGATGATGGAATATATCCTATTACATCAATAAACATTCCTTGACACATTATTTGTTTTATTTTCAGTCCTTTTCTTTTTATTTGAGATTTGTTTGCTCTTGACTCTAGTCTAGGTCCAGAGATGACAGACAAAGTCTACGATGGAGCAAGCTTACCCAGAACCAGTTCATTCTAACTTTGAATAAATAAATAAAATAGTTTATTTCGTTAACGATATCCTTTTACAAAATTATACAGTGGCTAGAATTACCCAGGAAGCATGTAGTAATGCTTGTATTGGGTGGTCCTGCTCTGCCCTAGTGTCATCATACATATTTTTAGGTACATAAGTAGATAACAAAAACTATAATATTAAGTAATAACTTAATATTATAGTTTTTGTTATCTACTTATTATTATATTTCGCAACCAAGAATAAAAAAGTGCCAATATGACTCATTGTTTATGATGGTGTGTGCTTGAGTGTATGTGTATAATATAATAACTTTGAAAAGATTAGGGTTGTAAGCGTTCGGAAACACAGACGCGACGCAGGCAGAGAGAAAAACGTTTAGAAACGCTTAGTGCGAATTGGTGGAAAAGCAACAAGTTAGGGATGGTAACTTGCAGTTCGTCGGGATGTTTTTTTATTGTTATTTCTAATGGGTTCTCTTGACTCCAGTCTTGGTCAGAGATGACAGAGACAAAGTCGACGATGTAGAGAGCTTACCCAGAAGGAGCCTGTTCACTCTAAGTCTCTAACTTTGAAGAGATTAGGGTTGTTAGCGTGCGGAAACAGACGCAGACAGAGAGTTCCACTCCTTTGCTTTGCGCATTATAAAAGACGTTTAGAAAAGCTTAGTGCGAATTGGTGGAAGAGTAACAAGGTAGGGATGGTAAGTTGCAGGGCGTCTGTATGTCCGATGGTAAAAGGGGGCCGGTGGGATGAGCTCGTGGAGTTCTTGGGCACACTCACCGAAATACAATCTGTAGAAGACCGACAAGCAGGCAACTTTGCGGCGATTCATGCTGAGCCAAGCTATTAAACTTGGCATCCACCAGTTTTATGTCGCCAATGAGCCTCTTAGCTCTGCGTTCTACCGAGTCAAGTGCGGCCAAGTTAAGAACAAGGGAACTTATATTGCGCGTAACCGAAACTGCACGTTGATCGAATTGAAACTTATAAACTGTCATTTTTAAACGTCAAACGAATTGTAGAATACCGATCACGTTGCGTTCGGAAGCACACATAAAAGACGCGCAACAGTAGAATACCATTATTGCGCTCGCGTGACGCGCACTTGACGCGAGCGTGTCTGACAGCGGTAGAGAATACGAAAAGCGTTGTTTTGATCGAAACGTAACTTCAACTGCACTGCAACAGCACTTATTTAGTTACGTGAATTAGCCTACAGTTAGTACTAAGCTGAGCCTTTCCAAACGTGTCTACAATACTCCATGCAGGATCAGAGTTGTTGCAGGATATATTTTATCCTTAGAAATAATTTAATAGAAAACTTACCTCGTGTGTTCTCTATTGATAGGCAAACGTTTAACCACTATCTCACCTGATGTTAAGCGATGATGCGGTCTAAGATGGAGCACGCTTGCCTAGAAGTAACCTATTCACTCTTGACTTAAGACTCCCAGGTTGTAGCTATCAGGAAACACAGGCTCAGGCAGGAACTTCCACTCCTTAGCTGTACTTATGCACAATGAATGTACTTATTCCCAAAACGTTTTGTGCGTATAGGTGGGATGTCCGCCGTGTACCGGTGGCTCGTCACCGTACGTCTTGTGGTCCGATGGTGGAACGGGCTTGGCGGAATTAAATTATGCAATTTCGTCGCGCACACTCCTCAAAATGCAACCGATGGAAAACCGACAGGCTAGCAACTCAGCATCAATGCTCAAGACTTTGGAGCTTCGAGTTTTTAGGTGGGTACCATATTGTTTAAAACCTTTTTAAGTTTTACCTACGCGAATTATAAGGTCCACAGCTACAGTGGCGTAGCTCAAAGGGGTTTTTAGGGGTACAATGCGTTTTAAAAAGAATAGGATCGCCTTAGCGCCATATTGTGACGTCATAGCTGTCAATTCAAACCAATTCTGTAGGGTGAGCAACACTAAGATATTTTTTTACTAAGTGTTTTGATATGGTTTAAAATAGCTAAAAATGTTTAAAAGGTTGCCTGGAAGAGATCGCGAAATGCGATAAGGCCGCCCATTGTATGTATTTTAGTTCTAAGTTTCCTATTGTATTTAATTTTTCGTGTACAATAATGTATATAATAAATAAATAAATAAATAAAAGGTTTAAAATAGCTAAAAATGTACTAATGTACTACTATTGAACGTTTATATTTAAATTCGATTTAAGACTTTCAAAAAAAGTAAAATAAACCGTTATCGATATGCAACTAAGTTTTCTTTGCAAACCGTACTTTTCAAGAGACATTTGAAAGAGTCATTAAGGTTCCTATTCTCATTTGAAACGCATTGTATTTTTCTTTCTTTTTTAAATAGCACACTAGCTTAGAAGTGTCTTGACAGTCCACGAAGCTGACAGCGGGACTAAATGATTAGCTTTGCGTCGACACGTCGGGGCCATTGTAGTTTGCGGGCACCGGGCCCGGTGGACCTGGCTCGGTTGGCGACGAATGCAACTGGGCCCGGCCGGGTTGAGAAACATACCTACCGGCTTGCAATCTCTAGTACCTAACTATTGGACTTTTCGATAGCCTGAAAACCTGTCTTTGATATTATTTTTTTATTAAAATACATTTTAACACCTTTTTTTTTTAAATATCTACAAAATTCGGAAACTGACTTAGGTAACTTACCTATATCGATCATCATAATATCTATACTTATAATATATAATATATAATTATATAATATATAATTATATAATAATATTATAAAGCAGAAGAGTTTGTTTGTTTGTTTGTTTGTTTGTTTGTTTGGTTGAACGCGCTAATCTCAGGAACTACTGGTCCGATTTGAAAAAATATTTCAGTGTTAGATAGCCCATTTATCAAGGAAGGTTATAAGGCTATATATCATCACTATAAGACAAAAAGGAGCGGAGCAGTAATGGAAAATGTGAGGCAGACGAAGTGCGCGGGTCAGCTAGTTATATTATAAAACTAGCTGACCCGCGCAACGTCGTCTGCGTAACATTTTTCACTAGTGCTCCGCTTCTATTGGTCTTAGCCTACAGCCTTCCTCGATAAATGGGCTATCTAACACTGAAAGAATTTTTCAAATCGGATCAGTAGTTCCTGAGATTAGCACGTTCAACCAAACAAACAAACTCTTCTGCTTTAAAATCTTAATATATATAAATCTCGTGTCACAATGTTTGTCCTCAATGGACTCCTAAACCACTTAACCGATTATAATAAAATTCGCACACCATGTGCAGTTCGACCCAACTTGAGAGATAGGATAGTTTTAATCTCAAATTATAGTCGCAATTTTAATTTATTGCTAATTATTTGTCTGTTATTATTTGACAGTCACAATTATTTGTTAACTCCAAATGATTCTAACAGATGTCGATACCTTTCGACTGGGTTGAGTAAGTAATCAATAGATGGCGCTGCTATGGTAAATCTAACTCCTAAACCACTTAACCGATTATAGACGCAGACGAAGTTGCGCAGGTCAGCTAGTATTAGTATAGATTCTTCCGGTACTGCAGCTTAGGTGACTGAGTGACTGGCAGACAACTCACAGCCGAAACTATTGGTTGCATAAAGCTGAAATTTGCTAAGAGTTGATTTCTCTTAAATTCCTACGGGAACGCGAAAATACGGAAGGTTACGAAGTCGTGGGTAAAAGCTTTAATCAAATACGACGACACGGTTGGCGCAGTGGTTGAGCGATTGACTGCTGCGCAGCATGTCGCGGGTTCGATTGCTAATCTCAGGAACTACTGGTCCAATTTGAAATTCTTTCAGTGTTAGATAGCCCATTTATCGAGGAAGGCTATAGGCTATATATCATCACGCTAAGACAAATACGAGCTGAGCATTAATGGAAAATGTGACGCAGACGAAGTTGGGCGGGTCAGCTAGTACAAACTAAATGGAATGACAGCTCACTTGTCGTTCACTCCACCTAAGTGATCACGGTGAGATGTCGACAGAATCGACCGGCTGTAAACATGGTGAAGTGAACGACAAGTGAGCTGTCAAACCATACAAACAAGATGGCATGACAACTCACTTGTCGTTTACTCCACCTGAGTGATCACGGTGAGATGTCAACAGAATCGACTGGCAGGTAACGCAACAGAAGAGATGAAGAAGACAAAAGCTATCCGCAAAGCATCATCTGCCTAGCCTTTTCCAACTAGGTATATTGGGGTCGGCTTCCAGTCAAACCGGATTCAGCTGAATACCAGTATTTTACGTGGAGCGGCTGCCTACCAGACCTCCACAACCCATTAACTGGGTAACACGGTACTCCTTGGCAAGACTGGTGTCAGATTTTCTGGCTTCTGACTATCCGTAACGACTGCCAAAGATCTCCAAATGACAGCCGGGACCAACAGCTTAACGTGCTTTCCGAGGCACGGAGGAAACTCGGTATGTTTAGATGGTCACCCATCCACAGACCAACCTCGGCAAGCGTTGCTTAACCTTAAAGATCGACCTGGCTGTTATTATTTAGCCACGAGCTCCTCTAAAAGCTATCCGCAAAGCACTCTCGAATAAATCTATTGGTAGGTATTTAGATAGATAGGTAGCATACTTATATTCCATACTAGCTGTACCCCGCGGCTTCGCTCCCGTCAACTGGCTACCTGTCTACCTACCTACCTACCCCGCTACTCTCTTACTCTTACTCATAAAATTTTGTTCAACTCGTCTGTTCAATTTCGTCAATCAATTGTTTTGCCTTCCCGAAACCTCTCCACTAACACTTAAACTTTATGGAATGGTATTAAAGTTCAAATTGACTTTTAAGTATTATTACGAATCTTTTGTATGGGAGCATAGAAAAGTGTTGTTTTTAGTCTTTTTCAGGCAATTTTAATATTTTTTCTCTCCGTAAAAACCATCCTCGTACTTCAAGGAATATTCTAAAAAAAGAAATGGCCAAATTGGTCCAGGCGTTGTTGAGTTATGCGCTTACCAACACATTTAGCGATTCATTTTTATATTATACAAGATACGACTTGCATTTTCTGTTAACGCGGTTGCACTGCCATCTGTTGCCAAGTAGGATAATTATTTTGAAAGGTCTCAACATCCCAGTGTTCAGTTTAATCAACTACTTGTAAACAGATGTCGCTACAATACGAGACTCCTAAGGCCCTCTATTCACAAGTTGAGTAAAACTGTCTGTCAAAATCTGTGGTCAAAATGTACGACTGAAGTTTATTTTGCTTTGAATGAAGATCTGTCAAAATTATTCTCGTTAATCTGTATTCGTTCGTTCTTTCCCACTGATTTTATGGATGATTACGAAAATAAACAATGGATTTTGTGTAAATTGATTCCTGTTGCATAACTTCAATAATAAAAGTGTTTCTTATAAAATAACTAAGCATTAGAATTGAAATTGACATTTAGATCAAAATAGTAGAAATTGAATTTATTCATCGGACACACCTGCGCGCAGCTGGCCACATTCTGCTGTCTCCGATTTCAGCAAGTATGTAAATGTCATAGTATTATATTTTACAAATTTTTACGCCAACAACGACCCGCGTTGAGTTTTTTACGATTGCTCGTGTGTTTTGTGTCGGTTTCCGTGACGTAAACGTAGTGATGTCGGCGCTGGGGGCTCATAACCTCCGCGCGGCGCGCGCTCGCTGCATCACGTAACGACGGGAGTGCCCTGATGGTGAGACAAACCGCGATGGTGCTGAGTACCGAGTGGGCGCAGGTTGAAGTCGTCGATCTCACGAATGATGGAAACGGCCTGGGGTTTAACTTGGTAGGCGGGCGCAGCACCGGGGTCGTGATCAAGTACGTGCTGCCCGGGGGCGTCGCGGACAAGGACGGACGCCTGCAGAGCGGCGACCACGTCCTGCAGGTGGGCTCCGTAAACCTGCGCGGCTTCACGTCGGAGCAGGTGGCGGCCGTGCTGCGCCAGGCCGGACCCGCCGTGCGCCTGCTGGTGGCGCGCCCCGCCGACCCCGCCGCGGCACTTCGCGCCCCTCTGCCCGGTACAGCCCTCGTCCCAACTAAAATCCTCGGCGATCCGGAGTTACTGGACCGACACCTCATAGAGACTGGATATGGTGCTGTGTACGACCTCTCTCAGTGCTTCACTGACTACATTAACGCTCAGAATGGCGTGACGAATCCCAGTATAGTGGCGGCAGCTGTTAGTGTTATTGGCGACAATCCTCAACAGATCCCAGACCACCCCATCATCTCTGACGCCATCTCGCCTACCATCACTATCACTGTACCTGTAGAGATCCCCAACCAGCCGGAGATAGAGCTTGTTCATGTGGATTTAAATAAGAATGTGTATGGACTGGGTATAACTGTAGCTGGTTACGTGTGTGAGAAAGAAGAACTGTCTGGAATATTTGTGAAGAGTATTATTGAAGGCAGCAGTGCCGAACAAAGTGGTAAAATTAGAATTAATGATAGAATAATAGAAGTTGACGGAACATTCTTAGCTGATAAGACAAACCCACAGGCAGTTGAGATATTAAGAAACACAGGCATATCTGTGCACTTAGTGTTAGAGAGATATCTGAGAGGTCCAAAGTATGAGCATCTTCAGCTAGCTATATTTAACGAGGAACGTCCTACGTCCCCCTCACCTTCTACAACAACCTTATCCTGGTTCCCAGTGCCTTCCCAAGCTGAAAATAGTACTATAGAGATTGAACCTGAGCCTGAGTCTAACACTACTATAGACTCTAACGTTCTAGAAATTGTTGATACTCAAGAAATAGCACAAGAGCCAACACAAGAAGAATTAGACAGAAGGTTTGATGAAATATTAGCTGTTGGCAAAGAGGAAATAAAGAAAAAGTGGGAAGGAGAAGTTGGTCCTAACAAAGAAATACTAGTTGCTGAAGTGAGCAAGCTCGAAGGGTTGGGCATTAGTCTCGAAGGCACAGTTGACGTTGAGGGAGGTCAGGAAGTAAGGCCTCATCACTATATTAGATCTGTACTTCCAGACGGTCCTGTTGGCCAGGAAGGCAGTCTCTCTGCTGGAGACGAGCTCCTAGAAGCTAACGAGTACCGGCTCCACGGATTAACTCACACAGAAGTAGTTAATATCTTGAAGAAACTACCTAATAGAGTCAGGTTAGTGTGTGCACGTAGTAGCATAGACAGTGGTCCTCGTCCACTCATCAACTTGGCACCGGATAGAGAAGGTTTTGAAGCAAGGAAGATTATATCTGGCAGCTTGAATAATTTGACAACTCTAGTCAAAGCTCAGTCGGACACTTCAATCAACACGTCTAGCACAGCTACGTTAACAAACCATTCAGGACATTCGAAGAAGTCTCGTTCATTGGAGTGTGTCTCTGGCTTAGCCATGTGGCAGAGCAAAGAAGATATAGTGGAATTGTTCAAGGGTGATCAAGGGTTGGGTTTCTCCATTTTAGACTACCAGGACCCTGTAGATCCTCAAGGCACAGTAATAGTTGTACGTAGTTTAGTGCCTGGAGGGGTAGCTGAGAAGCATGGAGAGATCTCACCAGGAGATAGAGTGATGTCGGTGAACGGAGTCAGTATTAAAAATGCAACCCTGGACCAAGCTGTGCAAGCTTTGAAGGGTGCTCCAAGAGGTATTGTGAAGGTTGGTGTAGCTCGGCCTCTTCCCCCACAGGATCCTAAGTCGAAAAGTACCACAACACTGAACACAAAGCCAAGTTAATCATCAAATGTGGTTGACAACTATACTAGTCAAGTTGAGTCATATCTGTATGCTTTAGGTCTACATATCGAGAAGTTTGGTGATGGATGGGGGGAATCTGACATTTTGAATGAAGCAAACAAGCTTTGAAAGCTTTAAAATACTGATTTTTATTGCAGAATTCAGTTAAAATAGCCATTAAATAAATGATTTTTAATCTTAGGTGGTATTAAATCAATATGTCAGTTGCCCTCCAAGGTGGGTTAGGAAGTCAGTAGACATAAGTTACATGGAGAATGCATGACAGAGCTCAAAACTCGTATGATACAATAATAATTAACGCTTTACTAGTTAAATAGTATTATGTAAGACACACACATGTCATTTTAAATGCACATTTTAAAAGTTATGTATGCAATTTGATTGACTTGAATTTTTATAAAACAAAAATATAAAAATTCATTAAATGCATGTACAGTCACTATCAAAAATATATGGTTATTTTTTAAACCAACATTTTTAATATTTAATAATCTAGAATATTCTGTACCTATGTCTTGCCAAGGGAATTAAAGTTATGTTTATTCATTAAGAAAAAGCTAGTTTTATAAGAATTCAACTCAGTCAAAGTAGATAATAATATACCTATGATAATTTTACACAAAATGTTCCCTGTATTGGACAATCTTTTTTTACTCTAGATTGTAATACCACGTATCTTGTAGATATTTACCTAAGGGAGCAATTATATAAAATAAAATTTAATGTAAATACGAATATTCGAATCTCACTACACCTTTGGATAGTATTAACATATAATAAATATACATATTTATACACAAACAATAAGGATTTGATTGTGAATTGAGTTCTTGCCTTTTTTATATTTTTTGTAAAAATTTATTATTATGTTGTAAGTATTGTGTATAGTTTGCAAGTACCTAAGGACATATGCAAAATAAAATAATTACCTTCAAATAAAATAGAAAAAAAATATATAATTGTTTATAAAATCATCAGTTGACCACTATCAGAATTATTGGATTTTTATTTAATAAGAAACTGAATGTTTTACTTGTGTTAATTTTAATGGTATGTCTTTAGATACAATACCAGTAAGCATTTCTGTATGTTTGTAAATTAACGCACTAAAACTAGGAGGGCACATGTGATATGAGTGTTTAACATAGGGTAACTAACATGTGACTCATTTAACTTGACGACGACGACCAATATTGAAATTAACTTGCCGCTGAACATAATAAAGGCTTCCAATATTAGTAAAAGAATTTCTATGAAATATAGTCGTCGCATTGATGTCGCAATGTCGTATCGTAACTGTTAACCTGATATTTTTTAGTTATTCCTAAAGGTTGGACCTTTAGAAATAACTTATACAAATCTGAGTTAACTATACATCAATCTCACTACTATTAAATTGAATGCCAAAACTAGTCAAAAACCAAGGCCTTTTACAGGCCCGCATGACCTCTCAAGTTTAATAAATCAGTCTGTTTTCTTGCCTAAACTAATCTTAGTATTAACCTGAATTTATCTTAAATGTTCGCCTACTGATCTCTTACTAACAAAATATTATTTTACTCACTGATCCGTAATGTTATTGTTGTAAGTAGTCGAAAAAAATGCTGCATTATTAATAAAAGTAAGGCATCGCGTGTTTCACATTGATTTCATATAAATTATTTACATATTATTGTCTATAGTTATGAATGTTTTTATTTTTATGCCTATTGAATCGAGCACGACAACTGTTTCATTTTTACGTGATGTTGTGCACATACAGATTTACTCGACATTAATTGGTTAAGCACCAGCAGTTCGCACATATTATTCTTTGTAGTTTACTCTTTCTTAACTAAAACAAGCTTCTCAAAAAAAAAGAAAACCGTACATAATGGCCCACTGTTGGGGTAAAACCATATTCCTACCAACATGTAAAGTAATATAATTAAAATTAATTTAAAAAATATTAAAGATTCTATTTGCCTAAATCACACTAAAAAAAAAACTAAGAAAATTAACGGTAGCCAATCACACCTAAAATTTCATTGTATTTTGTTTGCCGATCTAAAATGTTTCCGTTTCTAATTCTCAAAGCAAGGTAAGAACTATTTCAAATGGCTATCATGAAAGACCGTATATTCCATAGAGCAATTTTCTATTTTGATTTATAAAAACTGGTCGTGGCTATTTCGAGACCACGTTCAATGCCACCAAAGTTTGTGCTTCGTGAGAAGTGTTTCTAAAACCATTCCGCGTTTGAAATACCGATATTTTGATACCGAACTATAAATAACGATTGGCTATTGATTTTTAAGGTGATGCGTTCATCGCAGATGTTTGTGTATTAAATAATTTAGGCAACCTATAAAATACACAGACTTTACTGTAGCGTATTAATCGCTCCAAAAACGAAAAGCATCAGTTTTAAGTCAGTTATAAACTGTTACTCAATATTTTTTTTATAACTCCAAAAAATGAACAAATTCTCGTTTCGAAATAACATTTTATGAAAATTATCAAGCGTTTAAAAAAAATTATATGTATTTTTTTTGCAATTTTAAAATAAATTCATCAATAATAAACGTCAAACGTAAAAAACTGTCGTTGACTGTACCGCGTAATACACTTATCACAATTTGACGTGCAAAGCCGTGCGTGACTGAACGTGAAAACTACATACTAGTTCCCATGCTTCACTCGTAAACTACCTCTATCGTACATTATATACACACACCCTTAAAATTGAAATGTTAGTAATCACGGTTAAAAATAACCCTGTTTTTAACACGAAGTGAGCTGTTTCTTGTGTACGAGTGTTCGGATTAAATAGATACTTTAGTAGAGCAAAACATGTGGATAGATTGTAGCCAGGTTTGTGGATTAGCCTTGTGTTTTTCTAGGGAGAAGCGCATTGATCCAACGTTTTTTATACTACTAGGTTAATTCTACCAGCGGTTTCGGCCGCTTGAGCATCGAATATTATCGCAAGGAATTCAGAACTGGCCTGGACATAGTGTACCATTATTTAAAATTTGTCCCGAAGTCATTTTATCTTGAAGATGTATGTATGTATAGACTCTCTGCCTGCGTCTGTGTTTCCGAACGCTAACAACTCTAATCACTTTGAAGTTAGAGTGAACAGGCTCGGCTCCTTCTGAGTAAGCTCGCTCTATCGTAGACTTGTCTCTGTCATCTCTGACCAAACTAGAGTCAAGAACAAACCCATCACAAAAAAAAAAATGTAACGAACAGACGCAGTGGCGGATCCAGAATTGTCGTTTGGGGGTGGTTGAAGCTCGGCTGGGGCTTGACCCGTATCTTCGTGTATGAAAGCTTTAAAAATAATCCAAGCACAGATAGTTTGCTCCCATATTAAGGTATTTAAAATGTAGAGCTCATTTCAGCGTAATTTAGCAAAACGTACTCATATCATCACGGTATACTGAAATGTGTCAGATTTCCCGTTTTGACTGGTCTTTTATAATTTGTCTATCTTATACTATGATAAAATAATAATCTCGGAGATGTGGTCCGATAGCCTTGAAAAACTACAAGTTAGTATAATATTGTCAAATGTCGGTTGCCCGACATATACTTATGTAGTAGGATATTCATATATGTTGCCCTAAAAACAGGCCTATTCCTAACCAGTCAGTGATGTAAAATAAGATTTATTTCAATATAAATGTAAGTTTAAAATCTATGTATAAATATCATACACTTGCTATAAACTTTAACGACACTACAGTGCAGTGCACAAAAAAGTATACAAGTATTGTAATTTTTATATTTTTGTCACCAACACCTAAATCAGTTGCGTTACATTGTAATGTGGTTAAAGTAGTAAAAAGTAATATTTTTGTATTAAGATAAACTTCAATAGCCGAGTGCAAATTACTAGGAAAGATTGCACGCAGAAGGAATCGAAATAAATGTACTATTAATTGGCACATTTATTTATACATGACATGGAATTATTGAAATTACATTTTGCAAACATCTTATTTCTCGCTCCTTGCTTTACCATGAAGTCAGAATGAAGCAAGATTCCGTTGTAAAACAGGACTAGTGCTATTCGTCTTTACTTCGTCTCTAGTACCCCGGACACCACAAGAATACAGCAAATTATATATTTGAGTAAAGTAAACTTTAATGGTACACCACCCTGTTCTCTTGCGCGTGCAATCTATAAAACGGCAGTTATGTACATCAAACCACAAATCTTCCGTTCAGCCAGACTGACATAGATATTAAAATGTCTAATTTACCGAATCTAGGAATATGTGATAGTAATTTTATTGGGTGTTCATTTATTTTGCCACACAGTGTAAAGGTGGGCTTGCGTGCTCCTGAGGCATTAAGTTGTTTCGTCGAGTACTGGATTCATATTTATTTCTGTAGGAATAATTATTTTGAGGACTTCCGTAATGGGATTTATAATAGAACAATGTTTAAATATAAATTCAGGTGACATAATTTTCTTTTTTTGTGATATTTGCTGCGTTGGCTTTTACACCGCCGACATAAACAATAAAAAATCTTGCTAGTTTCTTCCATCTACCCTCCAATAAAGGCATGATCACATATTCCTGGCCATGTAACTACATATAAATAAACTAAATAGTTTAGTTACGGCACTTGTAATATAAACGACTCACACTTAGCCTTACACTCAGATGTAATATAAAGAGGATAAATATATAAATAAGAAATATTTACTTTTGTTTGTTTTGTTTACATTCTCCTTTGGATTCAGCACAGAAATTGATGAATATTTCGCCTGATTGATTAACTAAATACCTGGCCTTACTCAGTATATTCTTTAGATATAGTGCTTATGCTACTACATATTCTAGATATCTACGTCTGCCCCTACAGCTCCGTTTTATAAACTACTAGCTGACTCGTGCAACGTCGTCTGCGTAACATTTTTCATTACTGCTCCGCTCCTATTGGTCTTAGCGTGATGATATAATATAGCCTATAGCGTTCCTCGAAAAATGGGCTATCTAACACTGAAAGATTTTTTCAAATCGGATCAGTAGTTCTTGAGATTAGCGCGTTCAACCAAACAAACAAACTTCTGCTTTATAATATTAGAATAGATGAATGCTCATGAGATGTCCTTGTTGCCACCCATTGTGCGACCCTATGTAATGTTTTCCTCATCAACCTTTTCTGTATCTTATATGCTGTAGGTATAAAATAAATTCTATAAGTATTCTATTCTATTCATGTCTCAGACGGGCTTTACCAAATAGCGATTGAAGCGCTGTTAGTCATTCACATTATTAAAGGCTTAATGTATGTAAGATAGGTACGAAATTCATAGGTACCTATATTCTAGGTGCAGACAGATTACCCCCATCTCGTAGTACCTACGAAATTGAATAGCTGGAAGTATTTTTTCTAAACATGTGTCAGCGTTCTCCTGGTCTTCGTAACACTAATGTCGACGTTCGGTCCTCACCATGCAGACAAATTCGAGCCTCATCGGAGGAGTGTACGTTACTAGTGTCCAAGATAGGCAAACTAACATAAACAGCCAAAGTTGCCATGATCCAAACTTCATAGTCGGGGATCGTTCATACCTGTATTTGGGACATGGGCTTTATAAATTACCGATTTCTGATCGTCGCGGGCTTTTGCTTTATATTTCTACTCCAAAGCTCGAACCTGAAATTTGACAGAAACAACACAATCGAAGACCTTCCCTGAATACAAAAATTCCTTTTTTATATTGCATAATTTAGAAATATGCCGTACCTACGCGTGTCTGTATGTAGGGGACAATTGAAATAAAAACTGGAAGAGCGTCGTAAACCTTTTACGTTATAAGTACTCTTATGAAATAAAGAACAGCATGGGGTAGGGTTACCTACCAGGGTTCAGTCTTGAGTTTTACACTTCAGTTGAGATCAATGCAGTCAAGTATTGAAACCGCCCAAATACTACGAAAACAGGGTGTCAAAGGCAAATAGGCTTGTCCACTGAAAAAAGTCTAATTAGACCGTAATTATCAAAAAAATATTTGACCCGTTTTTTTCTTTTGTAACGTAAACCAATATTGAAAAAGATACGACGTTTTTAAAATTCGCAATAGTACCTACTCACGCCGCCGCCGTGGTTTTTCGAGTTTAGGTATCTTTGATGCGTTTTATCTTTGACAATATTCATTGATTTACAAAAACAAAAAATACGTGTCCATTATATTTCAATACTCTAGCAGACGCACTAAATAGATTTACAATTAATTGATGGTGGAAACTAGCGTAAGAATTTTCACCATGTCCACTCATACGCACATGTTTTTGGGAATACATAATAGGGTAGATGACTAAAAAAATCTAATTAGTTGTCAGTTAGATTATCAAAAAATATTTGACCCGTGTTTTTTCCTTTGTTACGGGAACCAAAATTGACGAAGTTACGACGCTTTTAAAATTCTCAATACGTCACACCTTCGCATAATTTTCATTGAGTCGTGACGTCAAGAGCCCCCACTCGCGAGTTTTGATGCGTTTTATCTTTGTCAATATTCATTGATTTACAAAAACAGAAAATACGTGTCCATTATTTTTCAATACTGTGACTGACGGACTATTATTAGTTTTGCAATTTGTGGATGATGGAATCTAGCCTATTCGTACGTACAGCTAAGAATGGAATTCCTTGCCGGAAGCTTTGTTTGCTGATACCAACATCCTGTGGATCAAGTCAGGGGACAAGAAAAGGCTACGTCTAGTCAAGCGTGCTCCATCGTCAAAATCATCACTATCTCACCACTTAAGTGAGGTAGTGGTCAATTGAGTTATTGAAATAATTGCAAAGAAGCTTCTTGAAATTATACTTAGTTGCTGCCGTTTTTATAAAATGCGTCTAATGGGACTCGAGTCTTTAAATCAAGGGTGAATAGGTTAGGTAGTTCTAGGTAGGTAAACGTGCTCCATATTCGACCGCATCATCACTTACCATCAGGTGAGATAGTGGTCAAACGTGTAGGTAAGTACTTACCTATTAACGCGAGTTAGCTTCAGACCGTCGTACGCCTCTTCCACATATCCGAGACATGGTCTGAAAATTCCAGACCATTGGGGCGAATCTCACATTATTCTATTGCACAAAAAAGGTTCCAAGGATGATATCGGCAACTACAGACCAATAAGCTTGATTTCAAACATATATAAGGTATTCGCAAAAGTAATTCTAGAAAGAATCGCACAAACCCTCGAAGAAAACCAACCTATAGAACAAGCAGGTTTCAGAAGAAACTACAGTACAATCGATCATATCCACACTATAAAGCAAGTTCTAGAAAAGTGCAATGAATACCAAAATCCAGTTTATATAGCCATTATAGACTACGCAAAGGCATTTGACAGTCTCAATCATGAGTATATATGGCAAACTAAGACAGCAAGGAGTGGACTGGCACTACATACATATGATTAACAACATATATAAAATAAGCAAAAGTAGTGTAAAACTAGAAACTGTCGGAGATAAATTCCCCATAAAGAGAGGCATCAGGCAAGGGGACCCCCTCTCCCCAAAACTATTCACTGCTGTGCTTGAAAATATCTTCAGAAGACTAAATTGGGACGATTACGGCCTAAGCATCAATGGCAACCGACTAAACCATCTAAGATTTGCAGATGACCTCATTATCCTTGAAAGTGATCCGAAGGTACTACAAGAAATGGTAGAGACCCTGGCAAGCAAAAGCAAGGAAGCTGGTCTTGTAATTAACACCATTAAAACTAAAATGATGACCAACTCTATAGAAATAGATATTGAACTGGAAGGGAAAAAGCTCGAATATGTCAATGAGTACGTATATTTAGGACAAATAATATCACCCAGGAACCAGATGGAAAAGGAAGTTAACAAAAGAATTGCTTGTGGTTGAAATAAATACTGGTCTCTCAAAGAAATAATGAAGAGCAAAGACTTGAGTATATCCACTAAACGAAAAACTTTCAATACATGCATTCTCCCATGTTTGACATATGGATGCGAAACTTGGTCGCTCATCCAAAACCAACGTGAAAAACTTGCCACGTGCCAACGTTCGATGGAAAGGAGTATGTTGGAAATAAAGCTCAGCGACAAAATCAGCTCAGCAGAGATACGACAGAAATCCAAACTCCCTGACATACTCATACGAATCGACCATCTAAAATGGGGCTGGACAGGACACATGCTAAGGTGCAGAGCGAACAAGTGGAGCAAACAGGTCACGTTATGGTATCCAAGGGATGGTGCAAGAGAACGGAAACGACCGCTAAGAAGATGGGAAGATGATCTTCGCCTGGCCCTGGGACCATACTGGACAAGAGTCCCGGAAGACAGAAAGCAATGGAAGCAGTTGGAGGAGGCCTATGTCAAGCGACACACCGAGCTAAGAGACATTTTATAAACCACAAGACCATACAAAGAGGAACTAGCTCGGAACAAAAGGCTACATCATCATCATCATCATCACCTATCAATATATTGACTCTGCTGATTCCTGCTCAAATTAAAATGCAGTGATTTCGAACATCTATGCATGAAAGAAACCCAAGTAGGTATTTGCCAAAGTAAACCTGTAGATATTGTGACTTGCCTGACGAGAGGCAACCCTAAGTGCGAATAAAAGCGCGACACATTCACTGTACGACTGTAAAATTACTGACTCGACTCGTATTTATGATATATTATAGCGTATCACGAATCACGTCTGAGTATTGTGGAACGTAAAAATTACGTAGGTACAATACGGAGCCACTAATATGACAGAGCTGTTTAATTTTAAATATTTGAATTTTACGTTTAGCGGCTGCCTACCAGACCTCCACAACCCATTAACTGGATAACACGGTATTTCTTGGCAAGACTGGTGTCAGATTTACCGGCTTCTGACTATCCGTAACGACTGCCAAAGATCTACAAATGACAGCCGGGACCAACAGCTTAAAAGAGTTCTGGCGATAACTGATTAATCAGTTTTGACTTTGGCCAGAAATCCAACTTCGGACGGACACCAGTAGCTATTATGTATCCAAAGTTTTACCTTCTTTACCTACTTCTAGAACAGCAGCCATGTGGACGCCCAATCTACCGGTGGTGATGATCTCAGCTGTGGCGGCCACTGCGGGCGGCGTGTGCTTGTTCAAGTAAGTTCCGTTTTGTCACAAAGTTATGCTTATCTAACATATTAGGCTCTCGTTTGGCATCGGCGGCGACCTCTCGCGTCCGGCCCTGGTCCAAGCCATGGTCCGGAGCGAGACGGAATGGGACGCCGTTGCCTCCTTCTGCGAAGCAGTCATGCTAGCGAAGGAGGTGGCGGAAAAAAAAAAAAAAAAAAAAAAAAAAAGGCTCTCGTTTGGCATAGTCGTCGATTGCCATCAAGTAGGTGGAACCCTTAAAAAACCGTAAAAGTGCGTGCAGGGTCCCTTTTTAGGCTTCCATACCTCAAAAGGAAAAAAACTGAACCCTTATAGGATCACTTTATTGACCGTCGGTCTGTCTGTCAAGACCGGCCTTTATCTCTAGAACGCAAGGTAAGTGTCGAGTTGAAACTAAAACCATATACTGAAGGTCTACGGTCCCTTCTAAGTAGACGTAAAAAAGTCATACAGCCGTTTATGCCGCAAAAACGTTTATTTCGACACTCTCAATGGAATCAAAATTTATAGGGTGTTTCCCGTTGTCCTAGAACTATGAAAGGCAAGTAATAGGTACCGTCTTTTATTACAAGTATAGGGAAAAGTCTGAAAACTATACATTTGTATTAAATCATAAAAAAATAATATAATTTATAGTAATATGTACCGGCTCGGACTTGTATTTTTCCTTTAGAGAACCCTAAAAATAGTGCTAACGCTAATTCAATCGGCAAGGTTGTAACCAGCGCCTTTTTGGCAATCTTAGTGAGTGTAACAGGAAGAGACCTAAGAATTCCACATATACCTTTATAAGAATAATAAACTATCTAAAATTAAAAAAATATATATAAAGCAGAAGAATGATTTATTACCTACTCTATCCATGTTTCCAAAAAAAAAAAAAAACAGTCTTTTACAAATCTGATCGAGCAAGGTAACCCCCGTGAGTTCTCAGAAAGCCGAGTCCTTTAATGCTCACCAAGTTGTATTAAAGCTCTTATCCTGGGGAGTAAGAGCTTAAGTGTGGTGGTAACTTCACACTAGTGCCCTTCCAGAGACTTCTACGGCGGTCCGCCGTACAACAAGGAGGCCAGGGCTGAGAATAAGGTCGTGATCATCACCGGCGCCAACAGCGGCATCGGCAAAGCGGCGGCGTGGGACTTCGCCAGGAGAGGTGCCAAGGTATGTAGGTTACAGCATATACGGAAGACGGAACTACCACGGTGATGAAAATAAAAAAAAATAAAAAATAGAAATAAAATTTAGTCAAGCATAACCTACCTCAGCTGTTGAAAGGTCATTCAAGTCGGTGACGAAGAGTAGGTAGAATAGCAATGTGTTTTAGATCTTATGGCAAAGAAAAACATCTGCGACCAAGTAGGGTCCGTCAAGAACGAGTCTCCTCACGCATAATTTAACTCTAAAAGAGAAAAAGAGACAGGCAGTATAACGACACGTTCTTACGTATTGATGATTCACATTTTCAAAAAGGATAAGAATAAACTCTTCGTTAAGAGTCCTATTACGAATCGTAAATGCTCGTCTGCAATAGACGAAGTTACGTTGGTCTGCGTTGGGAGTACATCTTTAGTCCGCGAAACAATTTTGATACTTACTAGTCTGAATAGGATTATAGTTTATTTGGGCGCTCGCGCGAGACTGAGGAGCGCGCGCGCTGAATTGACGCAGAATATATAGTACTTTAATTTTATTTATTGTAATTTTGTTTTATTATATTGACAAACGAAAACTTATGAAACGTATTCATTGTAGATTGAAATTTTATATCATATTAATTTATTTGATAAAATTGTTTTTATTTGGAATATAATGGACGCTGAATCAAGACATTTCTGGCTTAAATTAGGATTTCTTTACGTTTTTTTCCGTGACTCAAGGAATTTAAAGAAATTCTAGAACTCCAATAAACAAGTAAAACATTCAACTTACCTTTTAGTAATTTCAGCTTTTAAAAGAATTGATTGTAACAATGTGAATTAGACCGTCAAAGTTCCATCGCCGACATTTTTTCTTGCAAACTGAGTTCGTAAAATATTTATAGTAAATTACACGAAAAGAAAAATGAAAATGTGTAACTCCAACTTACAATAAAGAGACTGGCACTATCGTTATTCAGGATCAAATAATTAAAATATCTTACTGCTGCTGAAAATTACAGCGTCAAAAATCATGAATTTCCGTAAAATATGTAATAGGACTCTTAATTACTAAATGGGTTCTTTTGAAATCGATCTCATAGTCCTCATCTGCCTATTATAGCCTTTTCCCAAGTATATTAAGGTCGGCTTCCAGTCAAACTGGATTCAGCTGAATACCAGTGTTTTACGTGGAGCGGCTGCCTACCAGACCTCCACAACCCATTAACTTAGTACTTCTTCGACAATCCTTAACGACTGCCAAAGATCTACAAATTGCAGCCGGGACCAACGGCTTAACGTGATTTCCGAGGCACGAAGTAAACTCGGTATGTTAAGATGGTCACCCATCCACAGACCACACCTTCATTCAATGTGAATCATGCTCACCTGTTTCACCCAGATCCATTGCAACTCAGACGTGATCCACCCAAACAAGCATTGAAATCTTACCTTCACTGTTATGAAGATTGTATTCTATTGCAGGTCTTCATGGCTTGTCGCAACATGGAGAAGTGCGAGGCAGAGCGTCGCACCATCGTGTTAGAGTCCAACAACAAGTTCGTGTACTGCCGGCCCTGCGACCTGGCCAGCACCGAGTCGGTGCGCAAGTTTGTCGAAAGGTATCAGAGTACCTCAATGTTAAAATGGTCTTTAAGATTCATCATTCTAGAGTTTCGGATTTCCTTTGGTGAAAACTTGGATTAGACCTTCGATCAAACGACCCAGGATAGGTGTCTGGTATCTGCAGGATGTGAGAAGCACAGAACCAGTCGATGTGATGCTTAGTCGAGACCTGAGTCCAAGTAGACGTCCTTCAGCTGATGTATCACCATCTGACCAGTCTTTAACAGTTCTGCAAAACATTTACTCGCCTTTCACTGTATTAAGTCAATATTCTCCTACATTTAACTAGATGACGACCTCCACAGGTTCAAGTCTGAAGAGCCCTATCTACACGTCCTCGTGAATAACGCGGGAGTGATGGAACCTCCCGCCAGCGTCACCAGGGACGGCTTCGAGACGCAGCTGGGCGTCAACCACCTGGGACACTTCCTGCTCACCAACCTGCTACTAGACACACTCAAGGTGAATATATTGATGTTACAACTACTAAGAGTGCCGCTCAGGGCCAAATAACGCGCGAGAGAGCTCTAGAAATTTTAGCATCCGCTCTTGGACAAGTTCAATTTTAATTTCAATAAAAAAGAATTCACGGAGCAGCAGGTTATAAAAGCATGGCCTGGGCCGACCCTATCATTCTGCAACTCCGGCCCACGGCCCCCTTGGGTGATACTGCATAGCTAAATTGTTCCACTTCGCAGGCATCAGCCCCCAGCCGCGTGGTGGTGGTGGCGGGCAGCGCGCACTACCGCGGTGACATCAACAAGGACGACCTCAACTTCAGCCGCAAGTACGACGCGCCCGCGGCGTACGCGCAGAGCAAGCTCGCCAACGTGCTGTTTGTGAGAGAGCTCGGGAGGAGGCTGCTGGGTGAGTGGTTATCTATCGTCAGCCGCGTGGTGGTGGTGGCGGGAGGCGCACCACCGCGGCGTACGCGCAGAGCAAGCTCGCCAACGTGCTGTTTGTGAGAGAGCTCGGGAGGAGGCTGCTGGGTGAGTGGTTATCTATCGTCAGCCGCGTGGTGGTGGTGGCGGGAGGCGCACCACCGCGGCGACATCAACAAGGATGACCTCGAAGTTTCCGGTAGACTAAATGATTAGCTGGGTACGTTTTTCTATCCATCCACCTATTAAATCCTTCCACCAAATAACAGTGGTAAAGTCATTTATTTAAAAATTAATTATTTTACCACTGTTGTGCTAGCGGTGTTGACCCATAGTTAATTTTTGCACCCGAAATTGTCATACCATAAAGTATAAGCTTTTAATGTACTGGTGTAAACATTTGTTGGTTAACCTTAATAAAAAAAATAAAAATTTCTGAGTCATTTCAAAAATGTACACACCCTAAGTGCCGAAAAAGTAGTTTAAAACGCTTGCGTGTCAAACTAGAATTACAACTTGTTGTTTTGATTTGGTTAAGAAATAAACAATTTTTATTTTATATTTTTAATCATCACATCAGTCAATTGCCGTCCACTTCTGAATGTAAGCCTCACCCAAAGAGCGCCAACCATCACGGTCTTGAGCAGTCATCCACCGCCATCCGCTCCATCCGCTGCCAGCCAACGTCCATCGGTCCATCGTGCCGCAGGGCGTCCCACACTACGTTTGCCCATAACACATGGCTGCTCGCCACGCGGTCTCCACTATAACACATGGCTGCTCTATCGACCGTCTGTCAGTCTGCAGACAGGGCCGGCCCACTTCCACGTTACTTCAGCATGCTGATTCTACACGTAATATCGGTGACTTTAGTTTCAAATTCAAATTCTTTATTGCGATCTAATTGTAGGTACAGGAGACATGTTAACAGTATCTATAGGTTGGTTCTTAGAACTTAGTTGCCTGTTTAGGCATTGCAAAATTTAGCTTTTTGGCGAATGATTTCGTTGCGAATTCTATCCACCTAGGGAAACCCCGAGAATAGGCTTGTGTCCTGAAAAAATCTAATTAGTCCGTCAGTTAGATTATCAAAAAATATTTGACCCGTGTTTTTTCTTTTGTTACGGGAACCAAAATTGACGAAGTTACGACCTTTTAAAATTCTCGATACGTCACACCTTCGCATAATTTTTAGTGAGTCGTGACGTCACGAGCCCCCACTCCCGAGTTTTGATGCGTTTTATCTTTGTCAATATTCATTGATTTACAAAAACAATAAATACGTGTCCATTATTTTTCAATACTCTAACTGACGGACTAAATAGTTTTGCAATTTGTGGATGATGGAATCTAGCCTATTACAATAGCAATCCCAAAAGTATGTTATCTCCTGTAAGTCCTAAAATCCCCTCATCATTCCTCAGGTACGGGAGTATCAGTGGTAGCGGTGGACCCGAGCCTGACGGACACCAACATAACGCAGCACATGTCCATGATGAAGAGCGTCTCGCGCTTCTTCGTGTACCCGCTGTTCTGGCCCTTCATGAAGACCCCCAAGATCGGGGCGCAGATCATCCTGCATGCTGCACTGGATCCCGCCATTGAGGGCGCCTCGGGAGACTATTATGTGTAAGTATTACGAAAATATTTTGCCTTATTTTTGTCATTGACACGCTAAGGGCGGGTTGTATCAAACGGTTGGTTAACGTAACATACGTACGTAAAAAGTAACAATTACGGAAGATCTTTTAACGTTCGTTAAATAAGAAGCGTTGTTTCAAAACATTCTGGTGGAAATTCCTGCTCATCCCAATAGCTAAGTTATTGACACGGGTCCTACCTAAATAGCTTTTTTGCATTCCACTACTTAGCTGTGTCATCAGAAGAACTGGTATTGAGAAATTCAAAAGAAATTTCACAATATTGTTCTATTTGACACAACTAAAGTAACTTTAACCAGTGCTCAGACAGCTGTTAAAGAAAACGTTATATTTTACGTGCGTTAACGCTGACATTTTGTGAAACAACTAAATTTTTTGATTTAACGATAGTTAGCAGCACCAATTTTAACGTTTACGCATGCGTTAAGTGAACGTGAAACAACCCGCCCTGGAGTCGCGGGATTATTCGCAAGAGATACCGTGGCTCCGGAACACAAAGGGCAATGAAGGAACATGGATGGGTTTTAGTCAGTAGAAGTGAGACACTCCCTCCCGCTACACCAAGAGCTCATTGAGGGTCATTGAATGATTACCAATCCCTAAAAAAAAAAAAACCCGCCCTAAGTCGAACGGTAGTAGCGAATGCGTTAGCGTAAGATTATCAGATCGCACAGTTTAGGACTTTGAACCTTATAACAGTAGCAATTACGTTTATTACTATAAATATTGTAGTGGCATCAATGCCGCCACAAGAAAAACCACCGAAACAAATTTGCATCGCAACAACAAGAACCGCGAGGCCATCTATCCAACTGGCGACGAACTAAAATCCTAAATCGCGCAAGCAGAGTTTACCATGCGATTTGAACATATACATCCGCCCGAATATGAACTAGTGGGAAGTAGTCCCCAGGCATAACGACCGCCTGGGCGACGGGCGTAGGATCCTCCCTTTTCAATGGAGTTTTGCGGGACTTTACTTTCTAAAAGAATAGATGGTCAGAAGTGTACCAATGAAACAAGTAACACTCAATATTATCAAATCAAGCATATATTGATCCTTAAGACACTGTTAACAAACGGTTTCATGAACTGATTATAATGAACACTTCCCTAAATTTTCATAACTTCAATTCATAATTTTCATAATCTCTTTACCTTTTCACCGGTCGGTATCACTACACTAATAATCTTCAATATGGCCGACCGCAGTAAAGTAACTTCGGATGGAAGTCATAACACAAACTATTATTCCACAAATATGTGTTAGTATACTATTTTTATAAAACAATTAATTTAGATCTCGCTAATTAAGTTATTTTAAATATTTTTAGATGAAATAAATAGCAAAAGCTTACATTTCTATACCGCATACCCCCAAACTATTCTAAAACAAATTCTTTCGCCACATCTGTTTGTCTGCCTGTTTGCGATAAACTCAAAAACGACTACACCGATTTTCATGCTATTTTCACCAATGGCTAGAGTGGTTCTCGAGGAAGGTTTTAGTATATAATTTGTCAAGCGCGCGAAAAAAAATCTCGGGTCACGGTGTTTGTTATCAATTCCTCCGAAACAGCTTGACCGACTTTTCTGATTTTTTTTTTGTGGATACTCAGTAGGTCTGTGATTGGTCGTAGGGTACTTACTTTTTTTTATTTGGCACTAGCTGACCCGCGCAACTTCGTCTGCGCCACATTTTCCATTATTGCTCCTCTCCTATTTGTCTTAGCGTGATGCCTATAGCATTCCTCGATAAATGGGCTATCTAACACTGAAAGAATTTTTCAAATCGGACCAGCAGTTCCTGAGATTACCCCCTACGGCCCCTACATACAAACTTACAAACAAATTTTACCTCTTTATAATATTATATTAGTATTAGTATAGATAACAACGCTTGCCCGGTCAGCTTTTATTCGTATACAATAATGCAAACAAGTTTTACATACTGATAATGATCTTACTGACTCAAAATTAAGGTTTCATCTATACTAATATTATAAATCTGAAGATTGATTCAGGCGTGATTATAGTCAAGAGCAAACCCATTAAAAAAAATGAAGAGTTTGTTTGTTTGTTAGCTTGAACGCGCTAATCTTAGGAACTACTGGTCCGATTTGTCCGAAATATTATTTCAGTGTTAGATAGCCCATTCATAGAGGAAGGCTATAGGCTATTATATCATCACGCTAAGAGAAATAGGAGCGGAGCATTCATGGAAAATGTGACGCAGACGAAGTTGCGCGGGTCAGCTAGTATTAGCATATAGAGCTAAATTTACCTAGCAAAGTACAATCTGTGAATCTTCCCATTAGTCAATTAATGTTTTTTGGTACTTCAATTAATTAAACGACTAATTCGCCATTATTTTGAGAAGGGATTTACATATAATTATTATCCTTCCACTCCTTACCAACGTCCGCTTCACTCAACCCTAATTCCACCCTATTATATTCCCAGGGACATGAAGAAGAAGCACCCATCAGCAAAGGCCCAAGACTACGAGCTGGCCGGCTGGCTGTGGAAAGTCAGCGAGAAGTGGACCAAGCTGGACGAGCACAAAGCTGCCATCATGCAAGCTAAAGCCGCGTGATCTCGCTACAACTGCTCGAATAGTTAAATTTTTCAACATTCTGGAGTTGAAAACCGTCATCGGAAGTGGGAAAGTCAATACTTTATCTATATTTAACCTGTTGAACACCATTGTCAAATAAACAAGCTTATAGCTGGCACGAATCATGAGTACATTCGCCATTGGTCGGTTTGACGTCGACAGCTCTGACGCTTCACGTTATTGGTTCGTCAGTCAATGCTCATCGACTATTACGTTTGCAAGTTTCATTAGCCTACCGTACATTGGTGAGATCACCCCGCTACATTCATACCGCGTGTATCTGACATCCAGGGCCAGGGTCCAGGGCATGATTCTGGACACCCTAGACTTAGAATTTTTCGTCGGGTTTTTTCTCATTTTTTCATTTTTTTCAAGGGTTTTTTTTACCTTAGACTGCTCATAATCGTTATTCTGACCTAACTCAATAAGATTTTTAATAAAAAAATAATTAACTACTTTCACTAAAAAGAGCAATCTGAATAAATCCACAAATAGATATCAGCTCAGCTGAGCTGATGCCTATTTGTGGTACTCTTGAAAAAAAATGAAAAAATGAAAAAATGAGAAAAGAACCGACGAAAAATTCCAACACTGGGGTGTCCAGAATCATGCCCTGGACCCATGGAAATCGTTTGTGCGTCGATGTCAGATACACGCGGTATGTGCTCGCGTCTCGAGTCTTATTTACGAGTACTATACCCACCTTGTACGCCAACGTCACAATTATGGGGCAAAAATACGGTAAACTTGTGGCTTGGCGTGTGGGGTAGACTGATGCGTTTAGTCTCTGGCGTTCAAATGATTAAAAGCCTCGTATTCATAGTGAACAAAAGTTGTGCAACATTTTTAAATGAACATGTTCTTGTATTGCGACCAAATGTTTTATTAAAAAAAAAAAAAAATATAGTTTGTACGTAATGCGGGTCATAGACGTACGAGCAAGTACGCGTATTTATGGTTCGACGAACTTTTCCGCTCGTGTGTCACCGTAAGTACGCGTACTTAAAAACAAGACGCGTTGAGAAAAAGATCGTCGAGTCATAAGTACGCGTAGTTGCTCGTACGTCTATCACCCACTTAACAGACACTCTAACTAACATGTGTTGCCATAATAAAAGACGGATGATGTTGAACTTGTTCCCTATATAAAAATAAATATAATTTTGATTGTGTGAATGATCAGTGTGTTAAGCATTTATAATGTTAATTAGTTGTTAGTTATATTGTTAATAAAATGTAGAACTATTAAAGCATTTTCTTTTAATAGTGTCCCGTAATTAAATGTAAAAGGTATAAATAAAAAGCGTAACTTAAAAAAAAAACTGTATTTATAAAACGTTATATCTTAACAAATAACTAGTACCTAAATCAGACAACACAACAGCTCGAGATAAAAATAAACCGCTGCCGGCCGTTTATAAACCGTCTAGTAACGTCTGTTTCTAAAGGGCCTGACTGGACCATATCATATCCTCATACATGTGTATGGAAAAAAAATACATTACCCATAAATTGGGTAATAACGCCCGGCTCGTTACACGAAAATCATCACAAAACTAGCTGTTACATATAAAGAGCCGCTAAAACTGCTGTAATTGGTTGAATAATGTGTAACACATTGCCCGGCCTGTGCAATTACCACTGTACACTAGTTTTTTTTTTTTTTTTTTACTTTTGGAAGGCACGCGTTTGACCACTATCACACCAGATGGTAAGCGATGATGCGGTCTAAGATGGAGCACGCTTGCCTAGAAGTAACCTATTCACACTTAAAGACTCCCAGGTTGTTGTAAACACTGACTCTGGTAAGGAATTTCACACCTTTACTGTACGCACTATGAATGTGTTATTCCCCCGTGCTTTTATGCGGCAATTAATTATTATAAACAGCTTATCGCAGCACTTGCGCGTCGTTCATTGTCGTTCCAAGACCTGGTTGTAAGCCGTCAAATGTCTAAATTGTCTTTCGTCAACCAAAAGTCTAATAACAAAATCACTTCCAAGGTTTAGCTCTGGCCGCAAGCCGCTTGCGACCAGGAGCCGCGGGTTATTCCCATATGGAGGAGTGGTACTCCGGCCGGTCGAAGAGTAGCTGCCTCTGCGTCAGCGGCTCGGTCCGGGGGTGCGCGTGCATCAGCTGCAGCACGCCGGTGCCTATGGCTGCAGGGACGCCCAGGATGATGGACTCGGAGACACCTTCGATGCAGTCCGTTTGGCCGTAGTATGCGGCGTCGAAGAGGTGGTCGGCTGTCTTTTCGAACTGGTGGAGAAATAAAGGAACTTTTAATGTTGTTACTAACTTCTGCCCGCGTTCTCCCTAGGGAACATGCTCCCGGGATATAAATGGCCTATGTGTTATTCCAGACTATAATCTACCTCTGTGCCAAATTGCATGGAGATCCTTTCATGCGTTCTGACGTGAAAGAGTAACAAACATCCATCCATCCATTCATCTTCACAAACATTCGCATTTATAATATTAGTAGGATAGGATTTGTCTAAAGGAGCTAGCTCGTCAAGTAACGCTTGTCGAGGTCGGACCGTGGATGGGTGACCATCAATAACATTCTGATATCACTCTTGCCAAGGGGATCGTATTACACAGTTACTGTGTTGTGGAGGTCAGAGGGGCTAAAATGGCCACTTTAGGAGAATCATAATATTAATCACACAACAACCTGTAAAATTTAATTTTCATCTTTATAGCTAACGCATTAGGTTCAAGGTTGATTGGGAAAATTTGACAGTGATGGGTAGCATGATTTGCTTTCTGATTCTGCTAAACTGGCTTATTTAGACCCGCTGATAGGTGGTCGCTGGTGTGTCCTTAACTGTAATCTATACTAATATTATAAAGAAGTAACATTTGTTTGTAAGTTTGTATGTAGGGGGTAATCAGGAACTACTGGTCCGATTTGAAAAATTCTTTCAGTATTAGATAGCCCATTTATCGAGGAAGGCTATAGGCTACATATCATCACGCTAAGACTAAAAGGAGCCGAGCATTAATGGAAAATGTGACGCAGACGAAGTTGCGTGGGTCATCGGTTATACTAGAAGGCTATACAATACAATTCAAATTGTTTTTATTCGGAACCAATTTTGTTAGTACAACTTACACAGTAGGGCTGTTAATTTTTTTTAAAGAATAATTAGTGAGCTATGCAGAGAGAGATTAATATAATGTTTGTTTTCGTTGACATGGAGGACGAGATAATAACATTGGCCTGGGAATCTAACCCAGGGACCCCTTTCAACGGTCGCGCTTACTACCATAAAACCACCTTATCTCGTGTAGGCAGTAAGGTCTAATGACCCCACACACCTTAGTGTAAGAATTTCTGAACCGCCTCAAGAGCCTCTGACATGGTTTAACGACCGCCTTTTGGCGGCCGGGACCACCGGCTTGTACGTGCCTTCCGAAGCACGAAATCATCTTTTCATCAGACAATCAGGTGATTCAAGCCTGCAATGTCCTAGCCAAACTGGAAATAACTTTACAAAGTACGCTTCCCGTGGGAATCGAATATAAATTTTATATTATAATATCATAATCACATATTATAAAACAAAGTCCTACGCCGAGTCCATCTGTCAGTCTGTTCGCGATAAACTCAAAAACTGCTGCACCTATTTTCATGCTGTTTTCACCAATCGATAGAGTGGTTCTCGAGGAAGGTTTTAGTATATAATAGGCTAGATTCCATCATCCACAAATTGCAAAACTATTTAGTCCGTCAGTTAGAGTATTGAAAAATAATGGACACGTATTTTTTGTTTTTGTAAAACAATTAATATTGACAAAGATAAAACGCATAAAAACTCGCGAGTGGGGGCTCGTGACGTCACGACTCGGTTAAAATTATGCGACGTATTGAGAATTTTAAAAACGTCGTAACTTCGTCAATTTTGCTTCCCGTAACAAAATAAAAAACACGGGTCAAATATTTTTTGATAATCTAACTGACGGACTAGTTAGATTTTTTTTAGTCATCTACCCTATTTGTCAAGCAATAAAATGTTGAGTATTGAAGAGGGCGACTCACACTAGCCAAGTTAAGCACGGACTCCTTCATGCGCGCCAGGCCGTAGCGCGTGATGCCCAGCACCTCCCCGCGCGCCGTCATCTGTCCGGCCAGCAGCTCCACGTGGCGCCGGTCCACGCTCATGCCGTGCCCCTCCATCACCGCCTGGATCTCACTGATGATGGTGGACTTGGCTGCTTCGATGCCTAGCGTGTGGTATACCTGGGGATGATTAAAGTTTTAAAAGGTCGTTACATCATTCTGCCACAATATGTGCTTTTAAAACTCGAACTGATCTTAAAGAACACCAAAAGTGCGAATATGACATTACATTTAAGAAGATATTAACGGTAGGTTTTCATAAAATTACCTATTATTGAATTGTTCATAGACCCTAAATTTTTGCAATTAAAAATTCACAATTTATTCAAAACTTCGGTATTTTACCAAGAACAAAATTTTAATTTACGAGCAAATACAAATGTAATAAATTCTTCAGATGCTAACAATTAATTAAATATTTATATCACGTTACTTTCAGTTAATCAATGCAATCTTCATTCTCTAACACTGAAAACTATGTAAAAAAAAACAACTGAATTCCAAAAATCAAAACACTACAAGTTAAAAAAAAAACTGTCGGTGTCAAAAAAAAACAACCAAGAACACCGACTTTCTAAATTAAAGTTATTTTATGTGTACTTTGTTTTGATTTTTGGAAGTCAACCGACTTCTTAAGAGTGTGTATTCCGTCCACTAGCGCCGCCAATAGTTTTTTATTAATTGTGGTAAATTTAAGACACGTAGATAAAAAACCGCTCTGTAGTGCACTGAAGAAATGTATCTATTATTTTTTGACAGCTATTTTTAATACATAACTCATGGCTAAATAGCCAAAACGGCAATTATTGTGGCCACTTTTAGCAAAAATATCGACTTTGGCAACTATTTATGTACTAAAGTAAAAAACATAACTCTCAAAACATAATAAATACATTTCTTCAGTGCACTACAGAGCGGTTTTTTTTCTACGTGTCTTAAATTTACCACAAATAACAAAAAAACGATTGGCGGCGCTAGTGGACGGAATACACGCTCTTAAATCAAAACACTACAAAATGTACCAAAAAAAAAAGGTTCGGACGAATTGAGAACCTCCTCATTTTGAAGTCTGTTAAAAATGTATTGTTATTTGAATACCATTAAACGTAGAATCAAGTTATTACCTCTAATATATTATTGGAGGTAGTCTTTGTACCATTCACTCCGTAGGTCGCGATGACGTCACGCAGACCGTCACCCTCCACACACAGCTTGTAACTGTAAAAGAACAAATTAATTGTAACATTACATTACTCAAGGAAGAACTCACATATTTATCGCCAACTATGCTAAGGTTCTATGTAATAGGGGTGAAAACCTATCTATATTGTCCCACTGCGCAAAGGTAACGTTAGCGTTTCCCAGGTCTTTCTCAGGGATGACGCCCATCGAGAATCAGAGAGATTATTAAAAAAAAAACCTATAACATATTCTGTCCTGTTGCTAACGCGGTGTCCTGCGTGAGCGACGAATACGCGACGTAATGCGATGCGATGCTATATGCGACATAAATTTCCTACGTGATTTTGGTAATTACTTCTCGAATCACGGAGAAGTACAGTACAAATTTGCTTGAAAGTTAAAAATAAACGATTCCTATAATGTTTATGTTTTTTGTCTCACAACAATCTTTGCTCACACACTGCGGCTATCAACGCTTCTGAATCAACCATTACGTATTTCGTGGTGTCGCATCTGGTCGCCCTCAAAACAAGTCCGCGTTACGTCGCGTCTCGCCGCAGACTGTCATATAGGCCGCATGTAGGGTATGCCGTTGAGTTGATCGCGTTCGTCGCGTACGCAGCGTCGCTTCGCGTAGCGTTCATCGCTCACGCAGGACACCGCGTAAGACAAACAAAAAACAGTTTTTATACTTTGGCGACATGTTGAGCTTCTGAGACCACGTTTGACCACGACGGGCGGCAGCTGTCGCGCGAGCTGCTGCAGCGACATGTTGAGCCATCCGCCATGCTTGTGTAATGACTGTACCTGACTACACTGTCAGTGTCGTCGCACGCTATGACGGCGCGGGACACCTGCGGCAGTCCCTTGACCACGACGGGCGGCAGCTGTCGCGCGAGCTGCTGCAGCGACATGTTGAGCCATCCGCCATGCTTGTGTAATGACTGTACCTGACTACACTGTCAGTGTCGTCGCACGCTATGACGGCGCGGGACACCTGCGGCAGTCCCTTGACCACGACGGGCGGCAGCTGTCGCGCGAGCTGCTGCAGCGACATGTTGAGCCATCCGCCATGCTTGTGTAATGACTGTACCTGACTACACTGTCAGTGTCGTCGCACGCTATGACGGCGCGGGACACCTGCGGCAGTCCCTTGACCACGACGGGCGGCAGCTGTCGCGCGAGCTGCTGCAGCGACATGTTGAGCCATCCGCCATGCTTGTGTAATGACTGTACCTGACTACACTGTCAGTGTCGTCGCACGCTATGACGGCGCGGGACACCTGCGGCAGTCCCTTGACCACGACGGGCGGCAGCTGTCGCGCGAGCTGCTGCAGCGACATGTTGAGCCATCCGCCATGCTTGTGTAATGACTGTACCTGACTACACTGTCAGTGTCGTCGCACGCTATGACGGCGCGGGACACCTGCGGCAGTCCCTTGACCACGACGGGCGGCAGCTGTCGCGCGAGCTGCTGCAGCGACATGTTGAGCCATCCGCCATGCTTGTGTAATGACTGTACCTGACTACACTGTCAGTGTCGTCGCACGCTATGACGGCGCGGGACACCTGCGGCAGTCCCTTGACCACGACGGGCGGCAACTGTCGCGCGAGCTGCTGCAGCGACATGTTGAGCCATCCGCCATGCTTGTGTAATGACTGTACCTGACTACACTGTCAGTGTCGTCGCACGCTATGACGGCGCGGGACACCTGCGGCAGTCCCTTGACCACGACGGGCGGCAGCTGTCGCGCGAGCTGCTGCAGCGACATGTTGAGCCATCCGCCATGTTTACTGGGCTCGGCAGATACTTTGATGGCCCAGTCTGAAACTATCTGGATGTTCGCTGGCTTTATCTTCAGTTTTGATGTGCATATTCTGGAGGCAAAGGAAAAATGTACGTGAGATAGAATGATAAGATTTTATTTTTAATGTAGCGTCGCTAAATCCAAGTATAAAAGAGAAGTCTACTTTCAAATATCGAATCTGTTGACCACATCTATGACAAAATAATTCATCTTTATTGGATTGACAAGAGATTACAAAATAATTAATCTTTATTCGGTGAACAATAGGGATCATTTAAAAGGAAATAATTGAGATTATACTCACGAATACACGATGGAGTCCACGTTGACCTCGAGACAGAGCAGTCGTATCCTCTCGGCGTCCAAACGGATCAGCAGGAAACACTCGTTGGGCAGGTACACCTCGTCTATGTATGTTGTTATCTGTAGAGAAAGATACAAAATACTTATATTATACTAGCTGTCCCCCGCGACTTCGCTCCCGTCAACTGGTTACCCTACCTACCCAATTATTTTTTATGCTTTTAAACCTTCCCTGTATTCAGGCGAACTAAACAAAAATAGAATCACCGAAATCGGTCCAGCCGTTCTGGAGTTTTAGCGAGACTAACAAACAGCAATTCATCTATACTAATATTATAAAGAGGTAACATTTGTTTGTAAGTTTGTATGTTTGTAAGTTTGTATGTAGGGGGTAATCTCAGGAACTACGGGTCCGATTTTATTTTTATCCCTTTCTTCCCCTTTGTATTTTTATCGTAAAAATCTGTGCTGTTACGTTTAATGATTGAAGTCGATTTATCGATGATCATAAAATTCTAACTAATAAAATTTTTAATCAATTCACATACTTACATTAAACACGTAACTACTTTTAAACGACTTTAAAAATAGGAGGAGGGTCTCAGATTTTTCATCTGTGTGTTTGACATACATGTTTTCATTTTAGATTTTCGAAGATTTCAGAATTAAAATAAAAGTGGAAAGATAAGGTTAATAGGGAAATTTTGTTTAAACAACATATAGCGCTGTTTGTTTGGATTGAGTATTTTTATAATGTTAAAATACATTTTATCGATATCGACTATTTACCTTTAATCAAGTAGTGCTACCAGTAACCATAGGCTACCTATGCAACTTGACCTTGAACGGACCAATTGCAGCCGCGCGTTGTTCCTCGTCCCCCGGCCCGCTGTAGTGAGCCGCGTACTTAGAAGAAATCGGCCTATACGTTCTCTAGTGGTTAGTTTATAGTTTATTAAAATTTGAATAACTAAGTATTACAAATATCTCTTAGTGTACGTGTAAAATATAATAACAACAATGGGTGATTATGTAAACAAGAGAATACGTCGACGACCGTAGTAGTATGAACTGTGTCACAGTCGTCAGCGCCTTCCACTCTGTACATTAGTTTATAAGTAGGTACTAACAAAAAAACAAAAAGTAAAAACTTAGTAATATAAAATGTGGGTACTTAAACTTAGTAAAAATAAAATAGACAATTTTATTGTATTGGTACGTTATCATTTTTGGATGGTGTGTGTGTGTGTGTGTGTGTGAGGGTGTGTGTGTGTGTGTGTGTGTGTGTGTGTGTGTGTGTGTGTGTGTGTGTGTGTGTGTGTGGGTGAATATGACTCGGTGTATATGTATGTGTTGTCTCTGCGAGGATGAGTAAATTGATGTGTGGTGTAAGTGAAAAGAATTAACTGTATAAAATTTCCTCCATCTACACTAATATTATAAAGAGGAAAACTTTGTTTGTTTGTTTGTTTGTTTGTTTGATTGTAATGAATAGGCTCAAAAACTACTGGACCGATTTAAAAATTCTTTCACCATTCGAAAGCTACATTATCCACGAGTAACATAGGCTATATTTTATTTTGGAAAAAAATAGGGTTCCGTAAGATATTTGGGTTTTTCGGACACAAGGTGTAAAAATCAACCAGAAAAGTTACTTATTTTGTGTACGCTGCCTAAACTATAAAAGATAGAACCATACATTGTTCTAATTAATTGTAGATCTTATAAATATCTACAAAAAAGTCCGCGACACACTATACCTATCTATGTCGAGTGAGGCACAAAAACAATTTTTTTAATTTAAAAATCTAGATTTTTTGGACTACATTTAACCGCGTTTATTTTACTCATGCTATTAATCTTTATCTAAATAAAGTATTTTATCACTAAGTACAGTTTATGTAGATAATATTTGGTCTTTGAATGATTAAAATCGGACGTTTGGTTTTGAAGTTATGGCGAAATTAAAATATTACGATTTCTGCTGCACGGCCCGTTGCGAAGTGGACGTCACCAAGGCGGGGGTGCGCGTGCGGGAGGGGAGTTTAGATCTATGAGTAAGGTACCCGCACGGCTCAGCCGCGAGTTCGGCTACCTACGCAGCGGTCGTGCGCGAAGTCTAATAATTTTCGTGCGATTTTCTTTAGATTTCGTTCTTAAAACTACACCTACGCAAAAGTTCTTCTCAGAGCTAAACAACAGTTCTTCTCAGAGCCAAACAACAGTTCTTTTCAGGGCTAACCAACAGTTCTTTCCAGGGCTAACCAACAGTTCTTTTCAGGGCTAACCAACAGTTCTTTTCAGGGCTACACAACAGTTCTTTTCAGAGCTAGAATATTACACGCTATTAACATTTTCTTAAACATTTGTAAATGCCTAAGAGAGCCAGGTCTCAACTTACTAAACATAGTTCTCAAGCACGGGCAGCAAGAATACGCCGTATGGGAGAATCTTCACCTGAACGTTCACAACGCCTTGCTGAACAAAATCAGAGAAACTCTCAGGTACGCGCACGAGAGTCGAGTGTCGAACGTTCGCAACGCACAACAAAATCTGAGAACCTCTGAGTTATAATATTATAAAGCAGAAGAGTTTGTTTGTTTGTTTGGTTGAGCACGCTAATCTTAGGAACTTTCAGTGTTAGATAGCCCATTTATCGAGGAAGGCTATAGGCTATATCATTATGCTAAGTCAAAAAGGAGCGCAGAATTAATGGAAAATGTGACGCAGACGAAGTTGCGCGGGTCAGCTAGTTTGTGTATAATTTAGTTGCAATAGCCAACTTCGTATCTTTTCTTTGCACTTGTTGGTAGGAAGTTCATAAATGTTATTGGCTCGATTTGCAATGTTATACAATTTATTACTTATAGTATAGTACTGGTGTCTTGCGATAGTTGTACGAAAAGGAGCCATAGAACAAACTGTTGTTCTATTGCGCTTAGAGATCGGTGTATATGTAATACTTTTATGCTTACGAAGAATAGTAGACAACACAAAGAGCTTCCTGATGGAAAGTACCAAACAGTCATTATACAATAGATCTGTGCTATATCTTCGAAGTTTACCTAGCATCACCTTTAAGATAGCCCTTTGGGCTCGCTCGAGGGGAAGTAGGGCAGTTTTGCCAATACCACCCCAAACAACAATGCAATAGTGAGATAAGGTCTGGACAAGGGCATAATAAACACACAACAGGGTATCAAGATCAGCAGAGTTCCTCAGCCTTCTGAAAACAGGAATTAATTTTCTAATTCTGGCAGTAGTCTGAGCAATATGAGGTGACCAATTCAGTAAGGTGTCAATAGTGAGACCCAGATACTTTATATTAGAAGTACGGGTAAGCCTAGGACAAGTACAGTTATTGAGCAGATCACATGAATGTGCTCCAACTTCGAATTCTGTTGATGGCTGCGTATGAGTGCGATGTGAAAAAGTAATATATTTAGTCTTGTCTACGTTTAGGGTTAAGAGGTTATCATTGAGCCATGACATTATCACCCTTAGTGCATGTTCCGAACAGTTCTGAGCCTCTTTCCAATCAGATCCATGTACGATTAAAGCGGTGTCATCAGCATACGTCACAATGTTGCAGTTAGGCAGTTGTATTGTGCACAAGCTGTTAATATACAGAAGAAAAGGTGTAGGCCCTAAGACACTGCCTTGAGGAACACCATAAGAAAGAGTAGCCACTGAACTAGTGTGAATCCCCAGTCTAACACACTGAGTCCGATTTGAGAGGTAAGATCTAAAGATATCTAAAACAATTCCACGTATACCAATTGATTCCATTTTAGCAAGCAGTAATGGTACAGAGACAGTGTCGAAGGCCTTTGAAAGGTCTAGAAAGATCCCAATAACTTTTTTATTACTGTCAAGATTTTTAGCGATAGTTTCTGTAAGAAGCAAAGTTGCATCTTCAGTAGATTTCCCTTTAACAAACCCGAATTGATTATGTGAAATGATGTTGTTTTGCTGAAGAAAACTAACGAGTCTAGAATTTAGAAGCTTTTCTAAAACTTTGGAAATAACAGGCAACACGGATATCGGCCTATAGTTTCCGACACTGTCTCGGTCTCCATTCTTGTAAATAGGGTGCACCAGTGCTCTCTTTAGGACATCCGGAAAGACGCCCGTGGTGAGACACAGGTTACACATATATTATGTAAGTGGGGGAATCAAAATCTTCATAGCACTCTTTACTAACAGCGTTGGTATACCATCAATACCAGTTGCAGAATGATTTTTTAAATTAATTACAATCCTTTCAACCTCACTGCAATCAGCAGGAAATAACGCCATGGAATCTCTCGATGACTGAGGAGATGTAGTATAGTTAGTTGACGAGAATGCCTGGTTTACACCCTGTCCATTGACTATCGTCTCAGCAAGTGAAGCACCGATTCGAGCAAAGTAACCGTTAACTAAATTTAGGGATTCATATGGATCTTGAGTCAGATTAAGTAATTCTCTGGGAGGGGGAGTACTTTGTTTGAGGTTACTGATTTGATTAATGGTGTTCCACATAGCCTTTGGATTCTTTTTGTTCTTGTGAAATTCCGATTTTTCATAAGCAATCTTAATTTTTTTTTAAAGATTGTTGCAAAAGTTACGATACCTAGTGTAAGTGATCTGGAGTATAGCGTTTTGTGCATCAAGATTAGCCTTTAGTTGGAGTCTGTCCCTATGCCTGATACACCGTACCAGGCCTGGAGTCATCCACGGTTTAATAGTGCGTTTGCGATGAGGAATTTTTATTTGATTGGAGTGCAAAGCTACAGCTTCAGATAGTATTTGAGTTAGATTATTAGCTGAAGCATTAGCATCTGTAGCATTAAATACAGAACCAAAATCCAAATCAGAAAGGTGTAGAATTAGAGCCGGATAATTAATCTTTAGGAATGTGGTATTAGTGGTATTTCTTTTTATTTTGCAGTCCAAACAACAAACCAGAGGTGCATGGTCAGTTATAAATGAATTTAATACATAAGTGGCTGCGCGTTTATCTGATCTCAATATGTCATGATCAATACAACTATCATTACGCGTGGGAAGAGTGTGTGCTGGTAGAAAGCCATGATATGCTAACAGATCTAAGTACACGCTAGAATTAGGGTCAGTATTGTTTGGAGAGATGTTAATATTAAAGTCCCCAATCAGAACTACTGACTTTACTGACTTGAGTGATTCCAGGCACAGATCAAGGCTATTACAAAACGATGTTATGTTACGATGGGACGGTGAGCGATACAGAGCAACAATAGCATATTCGGATTCGTATTGCAGGATAAGGCAATTAGCACCCGTGAATGACGGCTGTTTTATGCAATGTTTTATCTCGGACTTAACATAAATAATTACTCCGTCATTCTGATTAGTGAAGTCTGAAGCATATGAGACGTACCCGGGAATTTCGGGCGTAAGTGTATTTTTACTTAGCCAACATTCTGTCAGCACAAGAACATCACACTGGATAGATATTCTGTCCAGTAGGATAATAAGAGCGTCAAAGTTACAACCCACACTACGGATGTTAGAATGCATTACGGTTAAGGCTGACCGAGATATATTAATATTATCATTTAAAGATTCGGGAGAACAGATCATAGACTCCGATACTTGTGCTAGATCGATGTCAATCATCATTTCATCCAAAATCAACATTTTTACGGTTAGTTTCAACAAGGCTTATCTGAATGTAACGCATGTGTATATTTATCACAAGTAGACAAATTAGGAAAAAACGCAAAATAGGTGTAATAAGTGTAGCAGACGTAATTTCAAACAGTGTTATTGGTATGTATGTATGTATGAGTGTGTGTGATAACGAGTAGCAGATTTTTGTTTTAGACACAATAATAAAATAAGAAGTGTTATTAAAAATTAAAGGCATGTAAGAAAAACATAAGAGCCATACAATATATCCTAGTCACTTCTCCTTTTGAGGTTGCAGCTTGTCGATATCAATTTCACTATCAATCCGATGAGACGCCGCACCAATCTTCTGGCGAAGAAAGACCTTTCCATGAGCTGTCCAGCAAAAATCGTACTGGTTTTTTTTACTGAAGTCACGAGCTTGGTAGAATAATTTTTTTGCTTTATCGGTAAGGCATTCTACAATATAAATAGGCTGAGACTGGCATCCAAGTTGCAAATGGGTGGTGTTCAATTTATTGTCACGGTTTGAGCGATTGTGTGTTTTCACCGCCGTTAAGATCTTTTCTTTCATTATGACTGAAGAAAAATCCACTATGATAGATCTACTGCATTTTTTATCAGCGTTCGTTCGAAAAACATCTCGAATATGAGTCTCATTGACACAATTTTTAGTAGCTAATCCAACTTTTTGAACTAACTGAAGCAGGTGGTCCTTTGTTTCATTTTTTTGAACAGGAACGTTTCTAATCTCAATAGAAGACTGTCTTTGGGATTTTTCGAGGTTCTCTACCTTTGTCTCTAGCGTTTGTATATATGCCAGGTGAGTTTTCCTCTCAGTTTCCATACTGATAAGTTTATTTTTCATATCATCATACTGTGCAGATATAAGCTCCATAGATTTAATCATTTCGCTATTTTGCTTCTTAATTCCATTAATGCTTTCCAATATTGTGTTTTGTTGGAGTTTAAAAGTCTCGAGAGATTTCTTCATTTCCGCCATAGCAACAGTTACTTCATCATCATATTGTCGCTTTCGAGGTCGAGGTCGGCTGGTGATGTTACTGGTAGTCTCATTGTCTGTATCGGTGACCGGTGCTGAACTTTGGTTTGTATCAGATACCATTTTACCTTGTGTTGTGGATGGGGGGGTCCTTTTCAGCGGCATAACAACGGCACGGCAATAATATCAGCTAAGCTAAGCTAAGCTTTTCCAAGTTCGAGTAGTTATTCAGACGATCGAAAAATAACTTTAACCAACCGCAGTCCGCCTAAACGCTCCGCTCATGAAATTGCGGCAAGCGTAAACTATGACGCGCTGATGACGACAAGGCAGGCGACGACGCGGTTAGCGAACGCGCTGCTTGCGTAGCTCGGCAACTTCCTTGGCAATTGTTGTTGTCTTGCTCTTGCAACGACTCCTCGTTTGCACGTTAGCCGCTTCTATGTTCTGTGAGCCTGGTACTTCACTTCACTTTGGTTAGTTACTGTTACTTCATATTAATAGATCTAAAATAACGTAACAAAACTTACCTTTCAGGAAATGGGTCGGCCGGCTTCAAAGGGTGCAAAAAAAATAATTAAAACTAAATTTTATTACGTTAAGCCATTGGTCCCGGCTGTCATTTGGAGGCCTTTCATTTCACAGTCGTTACAGATTGTCAGGCGCCAAAATATCTGTTACCCAGTTAATGGGTTGTGCAGGTCAGGTAAGCAGCCGCTCTATGTTAAATACTGGTATTTAGCTGAATCCGGTTTGACTGGAAGCCGACCCAAACAGAGTTGGGAAAAGACTAGGTAGATGATGAATTTTTTACAGACGCAGACGAAACTCACACTATTCTATACTAATATTATAAAGAGGTAAAGTTTGTGAGGTTGAACTGAAACGATTTTGAAAATTCTGTTACCATTAGAAAGCCACGTTATTTAACCCAGATGTTACTAAAACTATTTTTAGCCTCCGATAACCGTGATTTTTATTTAATTGTATTTTGGGTGAATATTGTCGTTTTAAATTGTTATTTAAATGGTATTTTATTGAAATTGGAGTTTTAGTATTAATTTTTATTTTATTGTTTGCCAAATCCATTTAATTCATTATACATTTTTTTTTTGTAGTATTCACATCGAATTGGCGTTGTAGCCGTTTAGATGTTACACGGTATTTTAAATAATAATAATAATATAAATAAATATATATAAATTACGCGTCACGTTGTTTGTTCGCGATCGACTCCTAAACGGCAGTTTGATCCAACTTGAAAGACAGGGTTCACCTGATAGAGAAGGTTTAAAAGCTTACATCTCAATTTATAGTCGCAATATTATTTTATTGCAAATTACAATGTAATATAACAAAAACCTTAGCCACAGCAACGCGTGGCCAGGTCTGCTAATAAATAAATAAAATATTAACGCGAAAATTACCGCCCAACGAAGTAGACACGGGTCAGCTAGTCATACCTAAATAGTCACTATCTATGCCACCTACCTCTCCCAGCGTAGTCTTCTCCACCCTCCCCTTGACCCTCCTGGCGAACTCCTGGTCGCGCGGATGGATCAGCTCGGCCGTGATGATGGGCGTGGAGATGTTCCGCGACGCGTTGATGATCTCCTTCACACGCGGGACGCCCTGCGTGATGTTCATGGACGCCACGCCCGCGAAGTGGAAGGTTTTCAGGGTCATTTGGGTGCCGGGCTCTCCTATACTCTGTGGAGTAAATCAATATCTATACTATAATATTATAAAGAGGTAACATTTGTTTGTAAGTTTGTATGTTTGTAAGTTTGTATGTAGGGGGTAATCTCAGGAACTACTGGTCCGATTTGAAAAATTCTTTCAGTATTAGATAGCCCATTTATCCGGGAAGGTTATAGGCTATATATCATCACGCTAAGACTAAAAGGAGCCGAGCATTAATGGAAAATGTGACGCAGACGAAGTTGCGTGGGTCAGCTAGTATTATAAAATTCTTCGGTTATTGACTGATTGTGTGAGTGGCTGACTGACAGCACACAGCCGAGACTTCTGGTCGTTGGAAGCTGAAATTTGGCATGTAGGCTTCTTGGGGAGTGTAGGAGAGAATCCGTTCCCGTAAGATTTCTCAAAATTCCCACGGGAACGGGAACTCGGGATATGCTAGCGAAGCTAGTATAATATACATAATTGCATGGCTGTTTATACTGAAGAGTTAGACTGACCCACAAATCGATGGTTCATTTGTGACATTTCACTACCGATATTAGAATGACGAGACGATATCACCGGTATAGCCGGTCCAAAGAAATAGATAAATGGTAAGAGATGGAGGTCTTCATCCAAGAATGGAAGAACTCAATGGCTTAAATTTTAAATACTCTAAGCACATTTAATTGTATAGTTTCGTGTTTTGATGGCTACCTGTGCAGCCAGGGCTCCAACGGCAGTCCCCGGCTCGATGACGCTGCGCTGGTACTTGTGGTGGCAGACCCTGAGGAACTGCACCAGCTGCGTCAGCGTCAGTCGCTCCAGCTGCTTCACGATGTCGCCGCAGTGGGAGTAGCGCTGGCGAAGGTTGCGGACCTTTTCTGCTATCGATTTGAGGAAGGATCTGGAAGGCAAATGATTCATTACTTGCTAGTTACATAAACCATGTCAGAAGCCCTTGAGGAGATTTAGAAACTCTGATGTTTGACCTTACTGCCACACTATAAGAAGCAGAAGAAGTTAATCGTGGTTCGGAAGTCCACTGCTGGATAAGTTGCCAAGTTACTTACAATAACTCGTTCTTGAACTCCTGCGTGCAAGTCTTGAAGTCGTCTAGCGCGAGGGTTTCTTCTGCCGCTAGCACTATGCCATCACCGTCCAATGGATCCTCCTCTCTGCAAGGTAATAGCCACTATAACAACTGAAATGATGCACGTCTACTGACAGATATAGGCACTGAAGGCATTCCTTGACTGACCAATTTACAAAAAAAACAAACGTGTTCGTGAGGCCTGGAATTGTCCTTTTCTTCATTTTATCTTTTTCAACAGAATAGTCAATTTTGTAACGGTGAAGTTCAGACCAGGTCGAGGGAATATTGATGTGACACAGAGCATCAAGAGATAGTTTGACTTATAAAATTCGAAGCACGGTCATTCAAACAATTATTGTCCGTGTCAATGCGTAATCTTGGTAGATCCTTGCCCTCCATATAGCTGGTGCACTACTGATGTAGCTGGTGCACTACTGATGAAGCTGGTGCACTACTCTCACCTGGACAGATACTTGGCGCGCACGTTAGCTAGCACCCTGGCGAGGTTGACAGAGCGATCCTTGCCCTCCATGTAGCTGGTGCACTACTGATGTAGCTGGTGCACTACCGATGAAGCTCGTTAGCTAGCACCTTGGCGAGGTTGACAGGGCGATCCTTGACCTCCATGTAGCTGGTGCACTACTGATGTAGCTGGTGCACTACCGATGTAGCTGGTGCACTACCGATGAAGCTGGTGCACTACTCTCACCTGGACAGATACTTGGCGCGCACGTCAGCTAGCACCCTGGCGAGGTTGACAGGGCGATTCTTGCCCTCCATGTAGCTGGTGCACTACTGATGAAGCTGGTGCACTACTCTCACCTGGACAGATACTTGGCGCGCACGTTAGCTAGCACCCTGGCGAGGTTGACAGGGCGATCCTTGCCCTCCATGTAGCTGGTGCACTACTGATGTAGCTGGTGCACTACTCTCACCAGGACAGATACTTGGCGCGCACGTTAGCTAGCACCCTGGCGAGGTTGACAGGGCGATCTTTGCCCTCCATGTAGCTGGTGCACTACTGATGTAGCTGGTGCACTACTCTCACCAGGACAGATACTTGGCGCGCACATTAGCTAGCACCCTGGCGAGGTTGACAGGGCGATCCTTGCCCTCCATGTAGCTGGTGCACTACTGATGTAGCTGGTGCACTACTCTCACCTGGACAGATACTTGGCGCGCACGTTAGCTAGCACCCTGGCGAGGTTGACAGGGCGATCCTTGCCCTCCATGTAGCTGGTGCACTACTGATGTAGCTGGTGCACTACTCTCACCAGGACAGATACTTGGCGCGCACGTTAGCTAGCACCCTGGTGAGGTTGACAGGGCGATTCTTGCCCTCCATGTAGCTGGTGCACTACTGATGAAGCTGGTGCACTACTCTCACCTGGACAGATACTTGGCGCGCACGTTAGCCAGCACCCTGGCGAGGTTGACAGGGCGATCCTTGCCCTCCATGTAGCTGGTGCACTACTGATGTAGCTGGTGCACTACTCTCACCTGGACAGATACTTGACGCGCACGTTAGCTAGCACCCTGGTGAGGTTGACAGGGCGATCCTAGCCCTCCATGTAGCTGGTGCACTACTCTCACCTGGACAGATACTTGGCGCGCACGTTAGCCAGCACCCTGGCGAGGTTGACAGGGCGATCCTAGCCCTCCATGTAGCTGGTGCACTACTGATGTAGCTGGTGCACTACTCTCACCTGGACAGATACTTGGCGCGCACGTTAGCCAGCACCCTGGCGAGGTTGACAGGGCGATCCTTGCCCTCCATATAGCTGGGGTCCAGACCGTCGCTCCCGTAACGGAACTCCACCACCTCGCTCATCGCGTTGCGTACTGTCATGTCGTAATGAAGCACCAGGTCTTCTAGAGACTGTGGTGAAAAAGATAGGGAGTTATTTTGAATCAGCAATGCCAGTCTAACAAAACGCACATAAATACCAGTATTTTAAATAGAACCTCTGCTTGTGGCCTCTGTCTGTGTGTGCCTGTGATGTTTTTAATTACATTTAATTTTTATTTGACCTTCACAAACAAGTTACTGGATAACAGGAGCCTGCTTCTAAAGGTTTATCTTCTTTTCCAAAGCTGGCCTACCAATTTCTTAAAGTCACATTTACACGCACATATTTTTTTTCAGTTCCTTTGTCTTTTTAGACACTCCTAGTTCTTTATACAAAGATGTATTAGCGTATAAAGCTTGAATAGAAATGGCATCTCAATCAGGGTTCGTACCTTGACCAGCCTCCTCTGCAAGTAGCCCGTCTCCGCAGTCTTGACGGCAGTGTCTACCAGACCTTCACGCCCCCCCATGGTGTGGAAGAAGAACTCCGTTGGGGTCAAGCCCGAGTAGAAGCTGTTCTCCACGAAGCCACGCGCTGCTGGGATCTTGGCTGGAGAGGTAAGGAAAGCAAGATAAAGAATGACAAACACCAAGAACAAATAACCACAAACAGTGTTTGGGACGGAATTCCTTGCCGGAGTATGTGTTTCCTGATGGCTATCCTCGGAGTCTTTATGACGAAATTTCATAGGTTACTTCTAGGCAAGCGTTCAAGCTCCATCTTCGACCTTATCATCGCTTACCATCAGGTTAAATGGTGGTTAAACGAATGCCAATTTCAATTAATTATTAACAAAAGCAAACCGTTTTACAATATAGTGGCCTTACACAGAGATTGAAAAAAGGTCAGCATTGAGTCGCTTCTGTCCTGTACGTTGAAATGTGTGAAATTTTTCTTATTTATCTATACTAATATTATAAAGCTGAAGAGTTTGTTTGTTTGCTTAAACGCGCTTATCTCAGGAATCAATTTGGAAAATTATTTCAGTGTTCGATAGCCCATTTATCGAGGAAGGCTATAGGCTATATATCATCACGCTAAGACAAATAGAAGCGGAGCATTAATTGAAATGTAACACAGATGAAGTTGCGCGGGTCAGCTTGTTTTTTTATATAAAGCTTTGTAAAAAGAAACTTCACAGCATTGATGGGCTGTGAAGTTCCACCTAATCGTTGATAGGGCCCAGTATCACTCACAATGTCTCTCGAAGTGCGGCAGCGAGCGGTCCTCGAAGCCGTTGGGCACTCGCTTGCCGTTCAGCGCCTGCTGCCCCACGCACGCGATCATCTGCGATATGTTGATGTTCGAGCCTGGAACGACACATATTTAACAACCATTCTAAACGACTAACTCCGAGAGTTATCAAATGAGGGTTTTCAGGTAAATTAACTCCACCAGTTGGCGCAACATAGGCGAGAGGTCCTATAATTGAAAAATTTACTTTGGCATTAATATGACGCCGACTTCAACTAACAAATGCCAGAAAACAAGCGATTTGATAGGTTGTTTGGGACTGACACCTCAGTGCTGCCACCTGGTGCTTGACATTTCAGAAAACCTTCAAAGAATAATAACGCAGTGAAATCAGGCGTCTATTTTTAATTTCTTTCTACCAAAATAAATAATCCCATAGTTGAGCTCCTTAAAGTTCCAAGATTCTGGACAGGTCCACTCAAATCTGTGTGGTACTTGCCTCAAAATACCACTTCAGACATTACCTACATGGTTCTCATATGATTTGACCGGTACTTGGACTTAAACTATGGACTTTAAAATAGACTTTGACCTCTGTGTTTGTTTCGGTGTTTATTCTCAGGGCAGTCAGCTAGGAAACAACGGCTTCATCTAGTTTAAAATTACCCAAAAAATTACGTGTAAAAGTGTTGTTTACAACCTAATTACAAAATAAATATCATTTATCAACATTAATTTAAAATTGGAGATAATTATGAAATTTTGGAAAACAAACTTTATATACTAGGTGACAAACTTCAAATTAAATTGCATAAAGACGAACTATTTATATGACTAACCTTTGGAGCCGCTCTGCGCCATTATAAGAGGTGCATTCGTCGGGTGTAACTCTCGGAAGCAAGCTTTAGCAGCCAACTCTCTGAAATACATCAAAGCTAGTGAAAAGACAAACAATTGGTGGAGCAAAGCGTAAAATAGCAGATTATGCACCAAGGGTATAAATCGATGTCTTATGTCACGGGCGTTATACCGCGTGTATCTGACATCGACGCACAAACGATTTCCATGGGTCCAGGGCATGATTCTGGACACTTAGAACTAGGACTAGACTTAGAATTTTTCGTCGGCTTTTTTCTCATTTTTTTTCAAGGGTTTTTTTACTTTAGACTGCTCATAATCGTTATTCTGACCTAACCCAATGAGATTTTTAATAAAAAAAAATATTAATTGACTACTTTCACTAAAAAAAGCAATCTGAATAAAACCACAAACAGATATCAGCTCAGCTGAGCTGATACCTATTTGTGGTACTCTTGAAAAAAAATAAAAAATGAGAAAAGAACCGACGAAAAATTCCAACACTGGGGTGTCCAGAATCATGCCCTGGACCCATGGAAATCGTTTGTGCGTCGATGTCAGATACACGCGGTATAGAAGCAGATGAAGCAGAGAAGGTAGGCTAATTAACTGTATTAATAATTAAAAAACAATGAGGGCGGACTTCATCAATCTGAAAGTGAACGCGATCAACATATGAACCACGTTTACGAGCTGTCAGTGTAATTATTTTCTATGGAATATTGACACAGACAACTCTTGGACGCAGCTTGATCGAGATCAGTTTCATTGTTGAAATCCGCCCATAAAGGGGATCGGCACTGTTATTCCTTAAGAGGGCCCTTCCCGATCGGTCTATCGTCAACGCGATCATGGTTGAAAAGCTTGTTGTTTCATCTAACGCAGTGTATGAAAACTAACAAGCAAGTGAGAACGCGATAACATTGAACCAAAAATAGTATTCGAAAATTTCATAAAACTTGTTCCAGGTAATACGTTTTATTTGGATAAGCTTCACAAGTTTGTGAAATAAATATTAGTCATGTAGAATCTCCATTACATTTGCAATGTTTCTATCACGATCTTTTCTTTACTTTTACAATTAATGAGTATATTATAAGCGGCCTAAGTTCAGGTAAAATTTGTGCAAAATAGCCGATTTTTGGAGACTTATACTGAACTTGTTTCTCCGAATTTTTATTTACTGCTTTGATAGAAACCTACATATAGTGCACAAGATACGTATTTACGTAAAAAAATAAATTATATATAATTTTTCAATGGCATAATCACGTGCGAGCGTTTGTATGAAAGGTATAACGGGTTGGCCGCTCTTAAGGTGAAAGCTCCAACCAGCCCGCGAAATTCAAAATTTCTTGCGTTTTTTGCAATTTGCAGGACAGTGCTAGGTTGTATGTTGATTAAACTTGGAGGGTGGTATTGGTGATTTTGATGAACATAATTCTGTAACTACATACGTCTTACAGCCGCGAATAATATTTTAATCAACATACAACCTAGCACTGGCCTGCAAATTGCAAAAAACGTAAGAAAATTTGAATTTCGCGGGCTGGTTGGAGCATTCACCTTAATACAGGCTATTCCATAGCCTAGCAAGGAGAACAGTACGTCACCCACTTGATTGCCAGATATTAAATACTACCCACTTTCTGAAAACTGTAACATGTACAGACACACACATGCACATCAAACTACAACAATCTGTCAATTTTTTTCAATAGATTTTCAACTTTATCACGAAAGTTATAAGGTTCATGGTTGACTGAGAAAATTCGAAAGTTTCAGGAAGCTTGATGTGCTTTCTTTGTGATGTATTTTTTTTAATGTATAAATAAAGGTTATTTGTTTATTGATTTAATTAAATGATTTCCTATAGATACCTGATGCTGCTGAGCTCGCTCAACATCATGGCCTCGAGCGTCTCCTCCATGGTGCAGCCGGGCTGGCACTGCAGCGTGCCTTTCTCCATCTCCAGGATATAGCCGTCGCACTTCGAGTACCTGTAGGATGAGGAGATGAGGACCATTTACAGGTACAGGATCCATACAGTAGACTCAATAGTTAAACAATCAGTGAAGACCACATTTAGTGCATAAAAACCGGTGAACCGGAGAAAATGTATTTTAGGCTGCTACCAAAAATGAGGTTGAAAACCAAAACTGAAAATTAAATATTTCTTATGTAATTCATGAATACCTATTTTATAGTTTTCTGGAATGCTGATGCCTAGAAAGAGAAATTTCAAAACAACGAAGTTGGCTATTATAAATGACTAGATATTTATGGGGTTATTTGTGTGGTGTTTTGTGGTTTGATAACAAAATAAACATGGTCAAAAAAGACGGCGAAGCATTGTAGCCACAAGAATAGCCAACGCAGCAAATATACATCGCAACAAAAAAAAACCATGACGCCATCTATCGCTCCTTTGAAATCTAAGTTTGAGCTACACGACAACTGGCACATGCTTGCACTGTCTGGACCAGTCCACTCAAATCTGTGTGGTACTTTCCTCAAAATACCACTTCAGACATTAACCTACATGGTTCTCATATGATTAGACCAGTACGATTGTTTAGACTTTAAAAGAGACTTTGACCTCTGATTTTGTTTCGGTGTTTCTTCTCAGAGCAGTCAGCTAGGAAATGCCGGCCTCATCTAGTTAAAAATGACCAAAAAAGATTGACGTGTAAAAGTGTTATTTACAACCTACTTACAAAATAAATATCGTTTATCATTTATCAACGGGCGGCGAACTAAAAATCCTACATCGCGCAAGCTGAGTTTACCGTACTATTTGAACATATATACATCAGCCCGAACATAAACTATCGGGTAGTTGCCCGCCAGGCACAACAACCGCCTAGTCGGAAGATCCTCCCTTCTCAATGGAGGTTTGCGGGACTTTACTCTCTGTACCGTTTATCACCAAAGATTTTTTGTTGCTCGTAATTTTAATTAATTTAAATAAGTTGTTCTAGTTTAATCAGTACCTATAGTCTGTTTTAACATTCCTTCTCTATTTCACACTGTGTCTACATTTCTTATCAAATACTTCTGTCGCAGGTCTGCTGGTACAAATTTCTTTTGAATTATTTCAAAAGAAATCACTACCTTTATGCTCTTTTCTCTGTACAAAATGTTCTTTATTAGTACATTACTGCAGTGACCAGCAAAAGAGGCATTGATGGACGACGTGTAAATGTGGGCCGAGGCACACATACGTAAGTCCATCAATGCCTAGTTGTGGGCAAAGCTTGTATAGTACTTTTCTCAAAAAATGCGGGGAAATTAAAATACAATTACTATTCAAAATTAATGTCGAATAACCAACAACAATAATAATTCCCGTGTAAAAGTGTTCACTTTTTTTTCAATAAACAGCTTTCTATTTGCAAGCCAGTTCGAAATTTAAATAAAACCTTTGATAAGTTACCTCCTTGGTTGCCATGTTTCGCAATATAAGATCGTTCCATTTTTAAATAACACGATTGATATGAGTTTAGTTTGTCATTTATTTGGCAGCTAATCGATAGATGCATTTTCATACAACTTTTGCCGGCCGCTGCTCGGCCATTACGGCAATTTTGATTTATCTCGAAGAAGGTTGTCAAAATAATGCTCACATTTCCAAGCATGTTTGAGAAAAAGTATATTGTGTGTACCTACATAAATAAATACTTTTTACTTACTTCATTCTTTAGATATTCTAGTTTAGTACTGTATTAAACTCACCCTGACTCGAGCAGCTTATTCTTGGCTTCGATGAGCTTTTTGCCTGGAGTGACGTCGATAATGCCGAAGCTGAAACCGCGGTTCATCATGTAGTAGGACGCCATGCGCGCCAACCTGGGAAAACAAACAAAAAAAAAAAAAACAATAAAATTGAGCTTTGACTTCGTAGCAGTAGAGTCGGTTTTATTGCATAAATAAAATTTTGCGTTCACAGCCTAAAACACTGCGACAGTTATTGTAATTTGAATTGTTTTCCGGATGACATTAACTTTTTAAAACAGAATGGACTGCTTATTTACGGTCCTATAATGAATTTTTTACTAACAACTATAATAAAACTCACTTGGTACAATACTGGTATTTATCTCTTCCCTTCTTCACAGATAGTGTTACCACCGTTACGTTACACCGAGCAAATCCGTCCTCTCGGCCAAGTGCCCTCATTTATAAACTACCCCTTCCCCTACAAAATTGACAGTTGAACTGTGTTGCCATTTAAAATCTGTAAAAACCCTACACAACTATACATTCGTCGGAATAGAGAGTCAAATTGAAAAGATCGATGGTGTAAAGATGACCATTGCTATTACTGAGGATTTACTGACTATTGTAAAGTAGTGATATAGGATCTATGTTCGGATTTGTATACAACGTGTAACAGAATAAACGCAATACCTCTTAGGGGGTCATTGAACTCATCATTATGAAAAACTTTTACTATGGGACCAATACTGAAATCGCGAGAAAAAAAAAAATCATCAAATTTTATTGTTTACTTTTTTTGTGAACTCCTACTTGCATATTTAGTTTGAGGGCTTGAGGCGCTGCGTACTGAAACACAAGCTATAAACCTAGTTCGGTAGCAGATGCTAAAATAGACACAATTGATTTGAATATAATTCTAAGACTAATTATAAGTAGCTTGTTAAACAATCAAATCAAATTGTGTGAACATATGTACAACTTTCTGGTGTAATAAAGATTATTTATTTATTGCTCTGTTATAATATCGACAAAGTTTGGAATCCATGAAGTCGATTCGTTCTAGGCCAGTGTAGTGGATTATGGCCTATCCCTCTAGCAAAGAACCCCAGCTGTGGCGACTGCAGCTTGTCAGCTTACCTCCACATTGCCCGCACTGCGTGCTCCTCCCCCCAATCCCTCAGCAGGATGTAGAAGATGCTGCTCTTGGTACCAGAGCCTAAGGTGCTCTTGTCCATGGACCCGCAGAGCAGCTCCGAGTTCCTTATTATCACCCCTAGAACATAGACGTTACAAATTGAGTAGCTTAGCATCATCAGTAACAAATTACTCAAACATTTACCTTTAAGAATATCTAATAGCAAAGAATAAAACTGAGCATACAGTACGATTTTTCTATCTTTGCCGATGAGAAATACGTCGCAATTGATCGCGCAGGATGTCAATTTGACAAGAAACATAGAATAGCGCATGCGCGGGTAGGTCGCGCATGGCGTCTCAGTCGCTCGTATACGTTCGATGCATACTTGTGTTAATGCAATACGACTGTTGATGCGAAAAGTGTTATGTTTTTAAATTATTTATTTTGGTTTTTCTTACTTTTTCATTTGTGTTTTGTGTGTTTTTGTGGTGTATATGTTTTTTGTGTTACTTTGTGACGTTGTTATTGTTATAAGCCGATGCATTAAAGAAAGAAATCTTAAATGGCGTCTTGTACTTGCGTTGACAGATAGTACAGTTGACAAATTAATTTTTCAAGTCGGAGACATTTTTCAAATTAAATAATAAAAACATGACCGGGTCGTATTTATTTCAAACTAGCTCCTGCTAGTGGCTTATCGCGCGTGTTAAAGTTGAAAAATCTAAAGGCACGTGGAGCAATCTATTATTATAAGATCGTTATTGTTGTTTTCATCGAAAACAGTAAGAAATTTCTTTAGGATGAATTTTCCGTTTCTGAACACCTGACAACATAAAACAAAAGGAGGATCCTTAAAAAGATGTTGGTAAAAATTTATTGTACAAAAACAGCACCTAAATTTTAATAAAAGACTGATGATTTTTTTCTGCCTACGGTACGCGCGAGAGTGAGTATAGACGGCACTAGTGTGCAAGCGAGAAAACATGATAAGCACCGCCATTTAAGATTCCTTTCTTTAATGAACCGGGTTATACTGATTGTGTTTGTTACTTGTTAATAATACAAAACGTTTAAATCAGAAAAATATTCTACGAACGTAACACTTTTTACGCAATGGGACCTGCGGTCGTCACAAAAAGCTAACTTCGGAGCGGCAAAGAAAAAATAATCGCATGCATCCCTTCCTGTAGTTGTATTATTCTCAATATGCTTACCAAATGCGAGAGCGACTTGATTTCCATAATACAAGTTTTACTTAGTTTGGAAGTCAAGAGTTCCTTAACTTGTAACTTTTTTAATAAGTAATAAACCTTTTTATTATTTTATTAAATTCATAAAGAAGGCTATAGGAGATATACGCGCACGAAGTTGAAGGCAAAGGTTAGTATTAAACACTTACATGAATCCTGCACACACATGTCCTGGTTGCCGGTGTAGTTCTTGCCTTTAGTTTCAAGGTTGGCTTTCACCTCGCATTTCTTGTTGGGCTTCATGATCAAACTGTAATCAAAATAGACTGTTACAAAAGTGATTCACACTGCTGCCTAAGCCTTCGGAGCCAGTTCACTTATGCAGATAAGAGACTCCACACTACACATACCACCCCCTACTCCACACACACACCACTACAACACACACACACACACACACACACACACACACACACACACACACACACACACACACACACACACACACACACACTACACTATTAGACACTTCTATAGGAGAACGACAAGTAGTCTTTTTAACCTAAGGGTTAGACTGGTAGAGAATGCATTGTTGCATTAAGTCCGTCCATGTAACACTATTGTGCATAAAGTTTAAATATGTAAATAAATAAATAAATATACAAATTGTTACAAGAGCTTCCTGATTGTCTCATCAACCCACAGCTCAGATCTTTGGACCTAGAAGCTGAAATTATTCACAGAGGTTCCCTATAAGATGTAGACGCGGAACCATCATCGCTTACCATTAGGTGAGATATATAGTCAAACGCATGCCTATCAAAAGTAAAAAAAAAACAAGAGTGGGCTTTAAAAAACTCCAATTGCAAATGATCGAAGTGCATACTAAGTTCGGTGAGATCTTAGTCCAGCAGTGAAGTCAGCTGGAATGCTGATGATGTCTCACCTAAAGATCTGCTTCCCTGTCCACAGCATCCTGGGCTTGAGTATGGCGGGCGGCGGCATGTCGACGCGCATGTTGGTGTCGGGCCCCGCCAGCAGGCACGCCGCCAGCTGTTGCGCCTCGTCGCGCGACAGGAACGTGTCGCGCTGCGTCAGCAGGTAGCCGCCTGTGATGAAGTCCTGTGTGGCTGCGATCAGAAGCTCGCCGTTTCGTGGGGTTACTAGATTTGATTTGTTCTGGGGGTTGAAAAAGGAGGAGTTTATTTTTCGACAATTAATCAAATGTGAATGTATTCAGTCTCTATCCACTTACAGGTTCGGTCGGTTTATTTTTTTATTTGCGATGGGGTTTGCTCTTGACCTTAGACCTTTTCTTGGACAGAAATGACAGAGACAAAGTTTATGATGGAGCGAGCTTACCCAGAAGGAACCTGTTTACTCTAACTTTGAAGAAATTAGGGTTGTAAGCGTTCGGAAACACAGACGCAGGCAGAGAATTCCACTCCTTTGCTATCCGCATTATAAAAATTCCTGCTCTCTGTAATTTATTTATAGTAAACTAACTTCATCTCCGTGAACCAAGTACTCATTTTTGATTTTACGATTCCCGTAACGCCGACATAGCTAAGTAACCAACCAACGTTCCGTAAAGTGGTGACCTTAAGACTTAAAGACACAAACATCAGTGCTAGCCTGACTGTTGTACCAGGGAATCCTGTATCACTAGAGCCAGACCTCTCAATTCTACTTATCCTACTGTTTTTATAAATGTGAAAGTATGTTTGTTTGTTTAAATGTTTGTGCCTCAATCACGCAAAAACGGCTGAAGGGACTTGGATGTTAGGCACACATATAGTTCACATCGTGTTATAAATAACACATAGGCTAGTTTTATCCCCGGTAATAGACATGACCCGATGAAGACTTAAGAGGAAGTGGAAATCCAGAGCCGCTGCTGCCTAAATACTTCAGACTCACAAGTACCAGGAGACCAGAAGCATATCGAATTAGTTTTTGGCAGGAATTGTGAGCAGTAAAGAATTCACAAGTACCAGGAGACAAGAGGGGCCGGAATTGTGAGCGCTATGGCACTCAAACTTTGAAGAGATTAGGGTTGTAAACGTTCGGAAACACAGCCGCAGGCAGAGTTCCACTCCTTTGCTGTGCGCATTATAAAGACGTTATAATGATCTTTTCGTTTCGCATCGATTTTCGCTGAGAGCAGTTGTGTTACATGCGATCGCGCGCGTTCCACCGTGTAGAAGTACTTACGCATCAAAATAACGCCGTCCAGTCGGATGCACCGCAATGACCTAGTTATTGCGTAATGCTGACGGCTGTCAGCGAATATTATTGTTAAGGCGAAGTTACTACTAACTTCTACAATGGATTCGAAAAATCCTACAGTGAACTCTATAAATATAAACTTAAAAACAGAAACTGAACATCTGCTGTACAAGTACTTTTGCGAAGAACGAAAACAGCGTGAAGAGCTGCAAAAAAACCTAAATGACTTAAAAGGTCAAATAGAAAATCTCCAGCAACAGCTGAAACTTCAAGCGGAAAACCCCCCAAAATCAGCTACTACAACCAGCACTGAGACTTCTACCCCGGGTGTTGAATATGCCACGGACGAAGAAGAACTAGCTCGAGAAACAGGATGGATACGGCAAAAAAGCAGGAAGAAAAGAAAATTGAACACCTCTCCCGCCCAACCCATTCGGAATGAACACGGAAGTGAAGAGAATAAAGGTAAGGATAAAACCATTAAAACTCCTTTGCCACCACCTATTGTAGTAGATGGTATCCAGGACTACCAGAAATTCTTCGATTTTCTATCTGAGAGCCAATCAGCTGACGCGTTTAGCGTAAAAATGATGAACGGAGATACAATCAAAGTAAATGCCAAAAATGAAGATTCGTACAGAGCAATAACAAAAGCCCTCACACTTAACAACTGCCTATGGCACTCCTATGAGAACAAGCAAGAGAGACCAATTAGAGTAGTGGCCAAAAAACTGCATTTCACATGCATTCCAGCGAGAATTGTTGAAGACTTACGTGGTAAGGGATATAAGATAGTAGAAGCTGTCAACAAATTGAGTTGGAAAACCAAAGAGCCACTCAATATGTTCATGCTAACATTTTCAAATGATGAAGATACTAGCAAAATATATAGCATCAAAACTGTGTTGGGATGTAATGTGGAAATACAGCCGCTAAAATCCACAAAACTGGTACCTCAGTGTAAAAGATGCCAGGCGTACGGACATACCCAAAAGTACTGCTCCAAAGAACCAAGGTGCGTTAAGTGCACAGGTAAACATCTCACTAAGGATTGCAGAAAACCAAAAGAAGAGAAACCAAAGTGTGTCCACTGTGGAGCTCCACATCCAGCTAACTACAGGGGATGCATCGTAGCTAAAGAAATTCAGCAAATCCGAAACAAAAAATCGAAAGGCACAACAAATAACACAACCCTTCAACAAAATACACCTACTAGAAGAGCTGAAAGCACCAGTCAGCGCAAACAAAGCCAAAACACAATAAAAACAACAGACAAAAACGTCTCTTATGCCCAAATAGCTACAAGAGGCATAGCGAAAGCACCTTTGGCTGATATGGACAGTGACAAAAAGTTAACTGAAATCTTACAGTTAATGTCATCATTTGCTGAAAGACTAACAAAAATTGAAAATAGCAACAAAGCTGCTATCCCTAAGCCAAAAAAATGAATACTACATTGAAACTCATGGCGTGGAACTCAAATGGGTTACAAAAACATCATAATGAGTTACAAGTAGTATTAGACATAGAAAAAATTGATGTTTGCCTGATATCAGAAACTCACTTCACAAAACAATCTCATATTAAGTTTAAAGGGTACAAGGTATACCATGCACTTCACCCAGACAATTCTGCAAGAGGTGGTAGTGCCATTATTATAAAAGAAAACCTTCAGCATTATGAAAAGTTTAAATACGAGGAGAAAGAGATTCAAGCAGTAGCGATTTGTCTGCAAACCAAAAAAAAATATCCAGTTATCGTATCTGCTATCTACTGTCCACCACGGTATACGATTAAAAAAGATTACTTTATGAGCTTTCTAACTCGCCTTGGTAGTAGATTTATCTTGGGAGGTGACTTCAATGCTAAAAATACGCATTGGGGCTCTAGACTAACTACTACTAAAGGAAAAGAACTACTGAGTGCCATAAAAGAGATGAAATGTGATGTCTTATCAACTGGAAAGCCCACCTACTGGCCAACAGATCCAAATAAAATACCCTACTTAATAGATTTTTTTGTAACTAAGGGTCTATCAACTGGGTATGTAAAATTGGAGCAAAGCTATGACATGAACTCGGATCACTCGGCAATCTATTTAGAAATAAGCGAGACAATCTTGTTTCAAGAAAATAGTCCCACTCTTGTCAATAAGTGTACAGACTGGGTGGGCTTCAAGACCAAATTGAATGATGAAATAGACCTTAAAGTCCCATTAAAAACACCCGAACAACTAAACACTGAAGTGGAGAACTTCATAATGCATATCCAGCAAGCAGCGTGGGAAAATACACCTGACTTCAACAAGAGAACGAAGGGAAATACATACCCGTTCCGAATCACTCAGCTCATCATAGAAAAAAGAAGTCAGAGACAAAAGTGGCATCAATCTAGGTGCCCTGATGACAAACGAAAACTGAATAACCTAACAAAAAAACTAAGAAGAGTAATCCAAAACTTTAAAGACAACTCAACCAACACCTATCTCCAGAACCTAAGTAACGACCAAAAGACAGACTATTCCCTCTGGAAGGCTACTAAGCACCTAAAAAGACCGGTTACCCAAATCCCACCCATCAAGTGTGAAAACGGGCAATGGGCAATTAGTAACGAGCAGAAAGCTAAGAGGTTTGCAGAGCATCTTGAAAATATATTTCAACCAAATGTCGATGAAGTGATTGAAGATCACACATTGGCTCATATAGAGGCATCAGAAAATGAAGCTAACATAAAACTAGTAACACCCAGAGAAGTCGTAAGAGAAATTAAACGTAATATAAGTACGAGAAAATCACCAGGTTACGACTTAATAACTGGAGAAGTTCTTCATAACCTCCCAAGAAAGGGCCTGGTTAAGTTAACAACCCTTATCAATGCAGCACTGAGGCTTAAATATGTACCAGACCTATGGAAGGTGGCTGAAGTAATAATGATAGCTAAACCAGGGAAACCTGCCCACGAAACTTCATCATATAGGCCTATTTCCCTGCTACCAATCATGTCTAAGTTATTTGAAAAGCTATTACTCAAACGGCTTAAACCAATTATAGATAGTAAAAACATAATACCAGAGCACCAATTTGGTTTTCGAGAAAATCACTCTACCATCGATCAAGTGCATAGGATCACAACAGTGATAGAAAACGCCCTTGAAGACAAGAAAGTATGTTCTACTGTATTCCTAGACGTGGCGCAAGCATTTGATAAAGTATGGCATGAAGGCCTCATACACAAATTAAAGAGCTTGCTACCGAAACAGTTTGCAGATATACTAGAATCTTACATTCTGAACAGTCTTTAGAATAAGGCAAGGAGATGCCTACTCGGAACTAAAACAAATTAACGCTGGCGTACCGCAAGGAAGCGTGTTAGGTCCGGTCCTGTACCTACTATACACTTGCGATATTCCTGAATTAGAGCAAAACACGATTGGGACTTTTGCTGATGATACAGCTATAATGGCTGTAGGAGACAGCCACGAAGAAGCAGCAGAAAAGGTCCAAATGGCTGTGAATCAAGTTTATGACTGGACCAAAAAATGGAGGATTAAACTAAATGAGTCAAAATCTGTTCACATTAACTTTACCAACAAAAAACATCAGTATTTTCCAGTTTACATTAATAGTAAACTAGTACCATACGAAAATACAGCCAAGTATCTCGGTATGACTCTTGACGCAAAGCTACGCTGGAAAGCTCACGTCAAGAAGAAAAAAGATGAACTCGAACTTCGGTTCAAAAGCATGTATTGGCTGCTTGGAAGAAACTCCATGCTATCCGTGCCAAACAAATTATTGCTATATAGACAAGTCCTGATGCCAGTTTGGACTTATGGTATTCAGCTGTGGGGCTGCACCAAACAGACCAATATATTAATAATACAACGATTCCAAAACAAAGTGCTAAGGGAAATTGTAAATGCTCCTTGGTACATACGAAATGATGACCTCCATCGGGACCTAAAAGTTGAGTTCATCGAAACAGTTATCCAGAAATTTGCAGAAGCTCACGAAAAGAGACTTCATCAGCATGTGAACGTCGAGGCAATCCAGCTTCTTGACCACACAAACATAGTGAGAAGACTAAAAAGAACAAAACCGTTCGAGTTAGTGTTTAGTGTTAGTAAATAGTGCAAAGTACAAAAGTGCCAAACGAACGCAAGATCGAAGTGTATTCGCCTTAATAGAGACAATAAGAAAAGTGCTATTGGACACATTCTTAGTATAGACAATTTAATAGTTTAGGTTATAATTAAATTACTTATTAGTCTATTTATAGGGCTAGATTGTAATAATATTAGGGTCCATCGTATTGATGAAACCTAGGAAAAGGAAAAAAAAAAAAAAAAAAAAAAAAAATAATGATCATACAGAGCTTAAGTCATCGTCCTTATCTAATACAAAGCGATCATTGCGAGACATTCGTGATATATTAACGCGAAGCCTAAGTATTTAGTATACTGCAAATATATTTTTTTTTGTTAATTTAAGTCTAGGTCAGAGATGGCAGATACAAAGTCTACGATGAAGCGAGCTTACCCAGAAGGAACCTGTTCACTCTATTTAATTTGGTGTTTGGCAGTGGTTTTTCGGCTGAAATGATAATTATTAGAATAATGTCTCACCCCCATAAGTATGAGTGCTTCGGCCCTCGCCTCCTCGGTCTGCGGCAGATGCATGTTCATTTCGTCGCCGTCAAAATCCGCGTTGTACGGTGTGCACACGCACTCGTTGAACCTGCGTGCAAAAGTAAATCCATGATTGGATGGTTTAAATTATTTTAACCACTGTGCCCTAGATTTTGACATAATTATGACACACCAGCTGAGTCGACGGGATTTTGCGAATTACGTCATGAATTACATCAAATTTATCAATAACAGCATTAATAATAAGGATTTCGTATGACATTTCTTTTATGTCCAATTGGTACTAATACCGAGCCGGCGGAGTTCGCCTGTCAAGGTCCAAATGGTATTACTACCGAACTATACGGTTAAAATTCACATTTTTTTTACACATTGCACGAAATTTGCAAACAAAAATATGTTTTTGATATCTATAGGAAAGAGAATTTACCAGAACTTCCAGAACCTTTTTCTATCGTAAATTAAGTCATAACAAATGAAAGGGCTTTTTATGAGAAAAAGGGTTAAGCATATTGATGGATGGCTAATGACATTACCTAAAGGTTCTCTGCGGCTGCACTTTGGCGCGGTGACACATGATGGACAGCTTGTGCAGCGACGGCTGACGATTGAACAATACCACATCGCCGTCAACTAAATGCCGCTCCACTATGTCACCGCACTGCAAACAAAAATAAACATTCAAAGTCGCCATTACAGCCGTCACTACCAGGTCTGGTCAGGTCTTTCCAATTTAATTTATCATCAATAACTATTCCCAAGAATAAGGTTGAAGGTACGGGTTCAAAATTGAATTATTATAATGAATTTGTGGTGGTGTAACGACGTATTATGTATTTGAAATTGAACTAGTTTTGTTTTTTCAATGTTTACACGTAAATTGTTAGATTCCAGCCATTTCATAGCTTTTATTATTTCTATGTTTGTGTCAGTTTCTAAGTCATTCCTATTTGGAGATTTTATTGTGAGCGTATTGTCATCAGCAAATAGTATACAATCATGTTTTAGACTCTTGCAAAGGTCGTTCATGTATATTATATAAATAATGGAGGCCCTAATAATCTTCCCTGTGGAACACCGCAACTTTTTATTTGTAATTCTGAACTGTATATTTCCTTTGTGTTGTTGTCAATTTTTGACACCACTATCCTTTGCTGACGACTCGATAAATATCTTTTAAGCCAGTCATGCGCATTGCCTCTGATGCCGTATTTCTCCAATTTGCAAAGTAGGCGATTATGTGGGAAAAAATCAAATGCTTTGCTCATATCTAAAAATACTGATAATATAGACATTTTGTTATTGAGGGCTTTAGATATCAGCTTGACCAAAGTAAAACAAGCAAGTGAAGTTGAACTATTTTTCCTAAAACCAAATTGGTTCTCAGTTATTTCCCCGTACATTGCCTTTTCAAAAATCTTTGACAGGATGGGAATCAATATAATGGGTCTATAATTGGACATATCCACGCGGTTACCTTTTTTATATAGCGGTTTCACTATAGACTGTTTTAACCTAGTAGGAAATGTTCCTGTCTCAAATGACAGATTAATTATGTAACTTAGGGGTGCTATTATGTGTTGTATTAGTTTTGTGGTTATTTCATCATATCCAGTAGCGTTAGTACCGTTTAAAGAGTTGATAATATTTACAATGTCTTGTTCATTTACTGGAGTCAAAAATATACTGTCTAGCACTGACAGTATATTTTGTGGTAATGTCAATGTTACTTACGTTATTACTATTGCTGAGGTTAGTTTTATTAGTCATCTCTATATAATAGTTATTATATTGATTACATTTATCATTAGGATCATTAATTATGTTATCATTTCTTTGTTTTTTTTTTAAATGATCGTCATTATTTATATTATTTTTTATAATATACCATGTCGCTTTGCATTTATTTTTAACCTACTTCCCAAAAAGGAGGAGGTTCTCAATTCGGTTGTATTTTTTTTTAGAATTATACAGATGTTTTTTGTTATTAATTAATTGTGACTGTGATGTACATGTTTTTAAAATTCTAGAGTAGGTCAGGTATCTTTTTTATGATATTTTTTTGCTTAGGGCATCGTGTTGGTAATTATAATATAAAGTTCTCTTTTTTATGCACGATATTTTTATACCTTTACTTATCCATTTATTTTTTATTGGTTTATTATACTTTTTAATTGTTATTTCAGGGAAACATAGTTTGACATGAAATATGTTAAGTCGCCTCTTTTAGACTTTGTCACGTAAAAGGTTCATTTAGATCGTCATATACAGGGAAATTGAAAAAATACCCGAAACCTCTTAGGCAGTGAAAGTACACAGACAAGAAAAAAATATCAGCTGTTTCATACAAAATGCAGTATTTAGCCAATGAAAATGTATGAAACAGCTGATATTTTTTTCGAGATTTCGGAGTTTTACCAAAACAAAAGTTGCTTATAATCATGTGTACTTTCACTGCCTAAGAGGTTTCGGGGTATTTTTTCAATTTCCCTGTATAATACACTTAGGGCCAGTTTCACCGGTTACGGATAAAGTGTCGGTTAGTTATGTGATGGATAACTAACCGACACTTATAATACTATAATACTTTATAATACTTAAATACTTAATAAATCTGCCAGATATCGCTTTCCGACACCTGTGAAACCAAAAGTTTTAGTTCATCTGCCAGATAAGTTCCTAATAGGCTAACCGACACTTTATCCGTAACCGGTGAAACTGGCCCTTAGTATAATATAAATGTGGATAGATATGGAGAGAAAGAGGGAGGCCAAAGAAAAGATGGGAGTGATTTGAAATAGAAGGGATTCAATGACAGCATGACGGGTGATAGGACAGAAAACGTGTTACGCCGACCGCAAGTAACATTGGATAAGGGCAGGAAGGTGATGATATACACCGTTAATAATACAAATTTCTAAGGTCGGCGCCAGATAAGCTGCACGTTAATAATGCCAAATAATGCTCAAATATTCAAATATTTGAGCATTATTTGGCAACCTTCTTCGAGATAAATCGAAATTGCTGTACTGGCCGGCAAAAGTTGTATGAAAAAACATATCTGTCGTGTTTTGCGGCCTAATAAATTACATAGTAAACTCATATCTGTCGAGTAATTTAAAAATGGAACGATCCTCTAGTCCGAAACATTATTTAAATGATTAATTTTAAGAAATCATTATTTGAGAAAAGTACTTTAGAAGCCTTGGCCATAACTAGGCGTTGATGTTAGTGTACTATTTGATAAGGATAACGACAGAAGATTCAGGGCAGCTTTGTCTTAGTGCTTTGTCTCTGTTTTTTATATTAAGAAAATTAATATATATAGATATCCACAGTACCTTAAGCTCCTGCGCGATCTTCTCCCGGTTCCCGTACTTAAGGTACTTCTTGTGCTTCAGTCCGCGCTGCTGCACGTAGTTGGCGCCAGGATGCACGTCGGGCCCGTTGCAGACCAGCTTGCGCAGCCACTGCAGGTTGGCGGGGAACACGCGCTCCGGGTACGTCAGGATCTTGGCCACGTGCACTGGCACGCCCACCTGGGTGGTTGGGAGGAGTTCAATTGATGTGTGAAGCTGTCTGCCTCGAAATGTGGGTACTGTAGGTATATCGCCGGGGGTAGTGCAAATCCGCGAATATCTGCACTCCGTGTAGGTTTACAGGGGAAGATTATAAGTTAATATTATACTTATTTAAACGACTGTTGAACTCATTTTTACATGGAGAATAATAATTGATTTATATAAGTGGCGCAACGTCTAAAAAAAAAACTATCCATATAGAGATAGCGAATATGACTCAATATTCTCACCTCCTGAATCTGCAGGTTAGGATCTGGTGAGATGACAGTTCTGCTGGAGAAGTCCACTCGCTTGCCCGACAGGTTTCCTCGGAAGCGCCCTTGCTTGCCTTTCAGCCGCTGCACCAGACCGCGGCCCGGCTTTTTCGGCTACAACGATGGAAATACAAGAGTTAGTAAAGAAAGTTTTACGCGGAAAAACTAAAGAACACAAAAACAATTAATTCCTCATAAAATGAATGGTTAATCTGAAGACTCTGCTAGTTGCAAGTATTTTAGTAACGGGTACTAGAAACAGTTGAGGTCCTAAAGCGTTCCCTTTTGGCACTCCATTAGCACAAGTGTTATTTAGTTAAGTACTAACGCAATTTTTTATGACACCTTTATATTTTTGTAAGTAAATAAAATACATATAAAGTCTAATATCCCTTTACCATGTATTTATGTTTCACATTCATTTTACGTTGTGGTCAACGTAGTCAAAGGCTATCGTCAAGTCCATTTAAACGGCGTTAATGGGCACTTTTTTACAATTTATATTGCGTCTTTTGGTGCATCCAATAACCTATATTAATAACTATTCAGGTTTTTTTTTCTTCCGAGATGAAACTGTATTGCCAGAAATATTTACCTGCATGGACAGCGGTATACCAGACATCTCGCTATTGATATACAAAGCGGCGTGTAGCTGCAGATAGTCCCAGTCTTCCTGTACGAGCTCACTCTTGCCTCCGCTGGCTATATGGCGCGCTATCACATCGTTTATCAGCAGGATCTCTGACTGCTTCATTGTTAAGTCGTCTTCGTTTCTAAGTAGAAAAAAAATAAGAAGTTTGTAATAAGATATATCTAACGAAGATATGTAACCGGCGTGACGATATTTTTACTTTAGTAATTGTTGTTAACAAGTATTCATAGCGTTCAAGCTATTTGTACACTCATTTCTATTGGGAAATACATTTATTACTGGACTAAAGTGGACTATTGAGGTCTAATTGGCCTTTTACAGGTCGTAATTTGTCTAGTGAAACTGCCGGTCGCGATGCACAAAATGGCCTTGTGCTTCTCTTCAGCAAAGACATCCATAACATCTAGCAGTCTAGCAGTCAGGATGTCTTTGCTGATTCTATTTATATATCTTTTGGTTGCATGATCATGACTATATTCACAGCAGTAAAATTATTCAAGTCACAATTATTTTTTCTGTAGACTGCGAATGTAAACAATTTGTGTAAATTACAAGAACAGATAACTTACGTGCCCGCTTTAATCTCGGAGACCACGCTGGGTCGAATGCAGAGCGGAGGCACAGGCAGACGGGTCAGGATCAGGTGCTCCGGACGCGTCAGCTTGGCATTCATGCCCAGCAGAGGAATGTCCTCGTCCGGGATGCGACGGAACAGGTTCAAGACCTGAGTGGTGTCAATATTTATTTGGTGATTGCTTTTTGTTACTTTAGAAGTTAGTGTTTTCAAAGAATGACAATGAAATAATGTTACTCTGTGTAGATGATTCTCAGTGTAAATTTGAAACAATAATTACGAATTATGTCAAATGCATCATTATAATCTCAAGCATAGACCACTGGAGATTTTTTTATATTTAGCTATTCATCAATTTGAGTTGACATTCCAATAGTACAAGAAGTCATAACAAAGTATAATTTTATTTGCGAGCATACCTCCAAAGGACTCATCTCAATAACGAGCCCACTGTTGATCATCGTCGCCAATTCCTTATTTGATTCCTTGGCCTCATGGAAGTCTCTCAGTACCCTCTTCACAATAGGATCCGTAGGTTTCTTCGCTCTGTACTTGTCATGTATGATCTTCAGTATGCCAGCGGGACTCTTCTTCACCATACCGTTCAAGGCTTCGCAGTACGGACATTTGGTGCACGTCTTTGCCTTTTTGTGGACTGCAGCGCGGAGGCTCTTCTTATGTAAGTAGGATAGATCAGGGTTCATGAATTTTCTTCTGAATGATTTTTTTAGAGGTTCCGCTAACATCACCTTTGCACATTCCTGTTGGGTTTAATTATTGTGGATTTAAAGTTAACTTTATAGTATGCCTCATAAAAAGCACAGGACAAACATAACATAAAATATTATTGTGTGATATTATTAAAATAGAGACTGTCTTTTGAAGTTTGCTGATCTTGCCATCATATCGGCAAAAAGGGATATGCCCTAAAGTTACAATTTGACTGCATAAAATCTACTAGATGAAATAAAATAAAACCATTGTAGATGGTAGAAGTACCTATTAAAATATTTAAATAACTATTATTAAGTATAAATTTAATTGGGAAAGTAATAGCTAAATTTATTTTGGAATGGCAGGTTCAGGTAAAAGCAAAACTTGAAACTGCCTGTGAGCCCCTGCACAGTAGCAAACTTGTGTGAAAGCAGGAAGTAAGGAATGGAGTACTTCACCATGAGACAAGTGCGAGTCAGACTCGCGCACCAAGGGTTCCGTACAAACCTGTAGGTATTATTATATTATAAGCAAAAATTGCGGTTTACGATTTATGGCATATAAAAAAGAACTACTTACTAGATCTCATTCAAACCAATTTACGGTGGAAGTTTACATGGTAATGTACATCATATATTTTATGAAGTTACAGGGGGGGGGACACATTTTACCACTTTGGAAGTGTCTCTCGCGCAAACTATTCAGTTTAGAAAAAATTATATTAGAAACCTCAATATAATTTTTGAAGACCTATTCATTGATACCCACCCCACAAGTATGGGTTTGATGAAAAAAAAATTTTTGAGTTTCAGGAATATCTTAATGCGGTTCACAGAAGGGGTCTTTTGCCATTTGGCTACGGAACCCTAAAAAGAACTTCACAGACATTGTTAAGTTTGAATGAACCTTATCTATATATCTATTGGGGAATGGTTTCCAAACTTAAACCTGATGTTGGACCATTGTGTGTGAACCATGACAGCCATGTGTGTTCAAGGAGCCAACCTCCCTCCAGAAGAATTCGGTCTCCGTGTTGTTTCTATATGTTTTATAGTTATGGCTGTGCACTCAAGGAGCGTGTGGGATACCGTTTGCTCCTCGTCAATCTTCTGCACAGAGGACTGTCTGTTATACCTGACATTTTGAATGAACATTTATTTCAACATACCTTACAAATAGTCTGCAGTATGGTGATGATGGATCTGAAGTAGCCAACATGGAATACAGGCAGAGCCAGTTCAATGTACCCATAGTGACCAACGCACTCTGCCAGGCCCAGGCCACAGGTTTCGCAATTGGCATCTTTCTGATTTGTTCCCTGTGTTGAAAGAACCATTAGTGTCACAGCATGTTATTTATTTTGTTTTAGGTATTAGAAAACCATAAAATTGTTGGAATCATAGCTTTAAGTTTTAATGTTTATTAAAACATTTGTTGGTAATGCAATGACTACCTTTAATTAATGCGTAAGGTGATTAAAAATGTATTTTATCTGAGTCTAGGCACAAAGGAAAACACAGAACACAACAATATTTCAGTTTTGTTGCTCATACCATTCTCCTGTCCAGCACACCGTAAGTAGCCGGCACCCTCTGTCCATCTTGAGCGTACAGGTTCTTAGTGATAACCTGGATATGAGCTGCCTGCTGGATAGCAGAGGCACTGTCCACATTGAATGTGACGTGTGAGCTGAAAATATGGCGAAATGCACTTCAAATCTCAATGGAACTTCTCAAAACTCATATTGACATATTAGAATACGATTTATATTTCTGACTACATAGTCAGAAATATAAATCGTATTCTAATATGTAAAATGTGGTAATTTCTGAACTTTTAACGTTATAATGTTGACTAAACCGTGTTATTAAATTGTAAACATAACCTTACATTTTTCTCCCGACATAAGTCTCGCGATACTGTTCCTTCGGCATCTTAGATAGGTTTAATCAAAACCATTTAACATTTTCGTTATTACTGTTATATTCCATTAAATATTACACATTTACACAATCTTTTTACGAAAACATGAACCGAAGCGCATAAAGACAGCTTTTTTTGACATTTGTTGTTGTTGCGTTCATAACTTCATATTGGGAATTTCACAAAAATATAAAAACAAAAAATCACGTTTGCGATTTCTGAACGCTTCCAATTTCAGTGATACCATGTGGTTAAAAATGTTTATCTACTATTTTCTACCTTGCCTGTTTCCGTGCTTCCGTTTTGGATGTTGAAAATGATAAAAAGTGCTTTTAGCTACTAGTTTGGCTTATTTCTTGTTGTTTTTTGTAGTAGATGTTCTAGGATAAAGTAATCACACCGCATATTGGAACACGTAAAGAATAACTTATTGTTTGAAACTTAGGATGGAGTTCATTTCGCTCAATCGTGTTTTTACACTATCAGTTTATTTACTTGAGAAATAAAAGATTTTTTATTTTTAATTATATTTTTAAAATTATGCAGTGCATTTTTATTTTTGAAAATTAACTAATTGATAAAAGAGATATCCAATAGCGGCTTTAGGGCCGGGCGAAATGGTAGCCGCCCGGAGTGCCAGCAACTGGAGGGCGTCGTCGGCGCTGTGCGATATCGGAGTTAAAATATTAAAGTATACATTCATTGTGCGTACAGCTAAGGAGTGGAATTCCCTGCCAGAGTTTATGTTTCCTGATAGCTACAACCCATGGGAGTCTTTAAGTCAAGAGTTAATAGGTTTCTTCTAGGCAAGCGTAAACCGCATCATCGCTTAACATCAATTTTAGCATAGTTGTAGGAAATAGTGTTTGAACACTATGGGTGAGGGTGAAGCTATCGACTTATCGAGCATAGTTGTAAAGGTTTTTCGAAATAAGTTATTTTTATTATACATAAATACTAGCTGATTTGGCAAGCGTTGTTTTGGCATATTAAATAAAATAGCCCATGACCTATTCTCAAAACAAAAAATTTATAAAGATTAGTCAAGCCGTTTGGGAAGAGTTCGATAACAAATACAGTTCCACGAGACTTTTATACCTACTTTTTAAAAGGGCACCAAATGCATGACTCGCCCTTGGGGCTTAGATGGTTGGCCGGTCCTGGAGAGATCCAAGATGGATTGCTAAATGTCATGTCAAACGGTCATGTTTGGATGTTGTTAAATTAATTACGCCTCAACAGCTTATGACCAGGAGTTGGATTAGAAAATGAGATACTTTATACTATTGCTGTTGAGATGTAATTTTGAATACAGTCGCATCGAACTAACATTGGGTGAACGGAACTACCGCTGGTTAGGTGAACTGTACGCTAAGTAGTATAATCCGTAAAACATACACTTTTTAAGTTTACGAGAAAAGCTGTTTACTAAAAAATCCATGAGTGTTAGTACAAAAATATCAATTTCTTTTTTTTATACAAAACGGGGAAACTCTTGGCCCAAATCTCACCTGATGGAAAGTGATGATAAGGCCGAAGATGGAAGCGAGATTCACCCGGAATCCTCTTACACAGAGGAACTGGCTATCATACCTCTAACTGCCGGAACACAACAATGCTGTTAACATTGTTGTTATGGCGACAGACTTAGACATGATGGTGGTAGCTTGCCAGGCGGACTTAGAAGAAGTCCTACCACCAACCAAACCGAGCAAAAAAAAAAAAATTGCCCCCGCTGGGAATCGAACCCGGGACCTCTGGGTCTGAATCAGGTGGTATAACCACTAGACCACGGAGGCGGTTAGTGTCACCTGTTTAGCACCACCCAGGGACCACGTGTAGCGATTCGCTGAAGGGTATTCTCCTACGGACGCGGGTGACTCGGCCCCCAAATTCCATATTTCCATGTTATCCATTCATTTACTGATTAAAGAGGTCATAATCAGATACGCAGTTGCTCCATGTAAAATACTGGTAGGTACTCGTATGTACAGACGCTAGCACACCAAGTTACAACAATCTGTCCTATAATAGATTTTCAACTTTATCGCTGAAACATTAGGTTCAAGGTTGATTTGGAAAATTTGACAGTTTCGGACAGCTTGATGTGCTGGCGACTGTACTAAATAAATTATGTTGAGTAGTTTAGCTGCATAAGTAAAGGCGATATGACTGGCTGCGTGTCGCGGGTTTGATATCCGCACAAAAAAAATATTTGTATAAAGGTCCAATGATAGATGTTCCGGGTCTGGCTAATTGTGTAAACGCAACTACAGCCCTCGCCAAATTTTGTGACCGCTCTGAAGTTAACTGCAACGGGGGCGCAGTAATAAATCTCATACAAAAACAGCACCGCGCGAGGCTTGCGCATCGGAAAAACTAACTTCAGGGCGGTCACAAAGTTTGGCGAGGGTTGTACGAAACAGGAGAAACTCCTAGTATGAGGCTAAGTTCTAAAAAGTTCATGTACATATTCAATAAATAAATAATCGTCAAAAATGAACTAAAACGTAACAAAAACCACCTCATATCACTTTACACAATAAATATATTTTTTTATTTTTTTAAAAAATTTCATTATTTTCTACTAGTTTAGTAGGATTCAATGTCATACACTAACCCAGTTCATATGTTTCTGGCGTAAAAAGAAGCGCCTCAGCGCGCCGTTTTTTGGCTTGTCAACCGAAACCACGCAACATTTTCGCTCGAAATATTTTATAAAACCTACCAATTTCCTAATGTACTATTCACTGGAATGTAGGAATAGATGCGCCGTACAAAGTTAAGTGATATTGAACACAAGTGATAAGTTAAAACGGACTGAAAATCGTTTTCCCACCGTAGTGACCCGCGAACTCTCAACATGCCTCTGCTAAAAAGGAAAGCATTTGAGAAATCCAAGGCGTCGGAGTACCTCCGGGACGACGATGAAGTCTTCCACTGCGAGATCACCGACGAGATATTCAAAGATTATGAGTGAGTGTAATTAAAAACATTAGAAGCGCCGAAATTTTGCGAATTTCTATGTTAAATTGTAGTTATCAGTTTACGGGGACCGTTGGCATTGTCAGCGCGCGGCGGGTCGCGCAACAACGCGAGCGTGACACAATATTTCGCTATTTCTGTCATTCGCGTCATAGTTTTTATCATATTTAGATGTTGTTTGATGAATGTTTATTTACAGGGAATACTGTGAGAGGATTATTCTGGTCAATTCAATGGTGTGGTCATGTGAGATGACTGGGAAGAATAACTTGACATACTCAGAGGCCCTGCACAGTGAGAAGATGGCACGGAGGGCCCTGAAAGATTTCCCAATGGAGTTGCGCATACCAATATTGTTCCTGGCAATGAGGACCAAGAGGTGTTCCTTTGCTGAGATGTCTGAGGATGTGTTCAACTTCGTGAGAGACCGCTACTTTGTTGGGGAGACAGTGGAGGCCTGTCTGGAGGGGGAGATATGGAGAGAGGCCCACATACTGTCAGTGACAGCCCAGAAGCAACACCCTGACAGGTGAGAAATAAACATTAATAAAAATCCTTTAAAACAATAATAAAACCAATAAAACAAAACTCTTCTTTTGGACAGTCACATAAAAATTTAAAATTTCCAATAAAACAAAACAATAATCTACTAAAATTCTTACCAGAACTCCAATAAGTCACAAAAACATAAAATTAACACTCAAATAACCATAAACAATATTTTACTATTCACAACCAATGTGCTTGCCATTCATGATCTCAATTTCTCTAAACATGCCACATTTGGCCTTGAACCCTGTCTCAGGGAACTGCCAAGTTAAATCAATAGTAGGTATGAACATACCTTTCTAAAAAACTCAGCAAAAACTACAACAATTAAAGTGTTATGAAGGCCATATGTTTTCGCAGCAGATGATCTAACTACTCCAATAAACTTACTTTGAATTTCCTTATTTAATCTAAATATCATGACTGTAATATATGATTCATACTGTTGCTAAGTGTTTATTTCCATAACATAACTCGAAAAAAATTAGTGAATTTTTCAGCAAATAGATATGTGGCTGCTTTTTGTTTAATTCTGAATTGAAAAGAACTTTTAAATTTTATTTTGATTCAGAGGAAAATGCCTCATAAATATCCAATGTTAAATATTCTTCAAATGGACATTATATGTATAGGTACTAGAATGCAAATTAGAATGTTTGCACAATATTTTTTGAAATATCATATGGTAGTATCCAAAGAGAAGCCAATATGATATTATTAAAAAATAAAAAAACGTTATTTTAATAATATCATAAATTGTTTTAAAAGATTTACTAGCTAACCCGCGCGACTTCGTCTGCGTCACATTTTCCATTACTGCTCCGCTCCTATTTGTCTTAGCGTGATAATATACAGGGAAATTGAAAAAATACCCGAAACCTCTTAGGCAGTGAAAGTACACATGATTATAAGCAACTTTTGTTTTGGTAAAACTCCGAAATCTCGAAAAAAATATCAGCTGTTTCATACATTTTCATTGGCTAAATACTGCATTTTGTATGAAACAGCTGATATTTTTTTCGAGATTTCTTCCTCGATAAATGGGCTATCTAACACTGAAATAAATTTTCAAATCGGACCAGTAGTTCCTGAGATTAGCGCATTCAACCAAACAAACAAACTCTTCTGCTTTATAATATTAGTATAGATATCAAGTTAAATGTTGGTCCGTGTATAAGTAACAGTTTAATATGAGTGGTTAAGTCAATATAAATGTACTAAACATGTACTAACTTGTCATTTACTATGACTAATACTAATACAATTTTTATCAAAACTTAGCAATATCAGGAAGCATAGACTAGTACTCTAGTATTTGAATAGAGTGAACTGTACCATCCGCATCACAAGTGCAACAATGTTTTGCAATACTTAACATAGGTAAAACTTAATTCAATTGGTTTAAACTTACTTGGTTTTTTAAAGAGGACAGGTCGCACAGGTCGATCTTCAAGGTTAAGCGACGCTTGCCGAGGTTGGTCTGTGGGGTTACCATCTTAACATACCCAGTTTCCTCCGTGCCTTGGAAAGCACGTTACGCTGTTGGTCCCGGCTGTCATTTGGAAAAAACCTATGCCATAATCCAGTTTCTAGGCCATTTGTGTGTTTTTTGCGGAATCTGTTCGAAAGAGTCACCGCGGCCCTGGAACGCAAAGAGCATTAGAAGGAAAACAGATGGGTTTTAGTCAGTAAGAGTCTGACACTCCCTCCTGCTTTACCCAGAGCGGGAGGAGTCATTTGATGACTTCCCATCCTTAAAAAAAAGGCCATTTGTGTTGTATAATTTTTTTGGAGGGACAATTTTTTACACAATACATTTACAGTAAATTTTGTTCTGCCTACATTTATTTTATAAGTCTAACAATTACATATAGGCTAATCATATAGGTTAAAATAAATCATTATAATATATTAACTTACATTAACAATATTATAAAAAAATAACAATATTACAAAAAAATAACTACATAATAGTTTCCAAGGAAAAACATAACAAACTTAAGAATTTTGTAATATTAGAATGATTTTCGTCCGCCTTCAGCTATCAAGCTATGTCACTTTAAAATATATTTTAGAAATAGAAATACTTGGCTGTGAAGTAGTGTTACAGGTTTAATAGATAAAAATAAAACTTTTTTGTACACCTAAATTGTAACACAGCACAGTAGGAAATAAGCCAAAAAGTATTTGAACATAAAATCAATTCAATATATTAATTAAAATATATTAATAAAATCAATTCAATTTATTTTCGCCTAGTCATTCAACTTGAGGTAAGTGACCTACTACACTAAAATATTTGACCAAATGTATTGAATTAAAAAGTTGTTATCAATAGACACAGAAATGCTGTCTTTATCTAAACAATTATCAGTGATATAATAACAAGACAAGTAGACCAAAACTCTTTGTTTTCGAAATAGAAATATTTGTATTATTTACTTCAAAGGAAATCCATCGTCATTGACTTAGGTTTCACTATCACTATATATTTTAAGCCAAAGTTCTCCGCCGCGCCTGTCTGTCTGTTCGCGATAAACTCAACAACTACTACACCAATTTTCATGCTGTTTTCAGCAATGAATAGAGTTGGATCTCGAAGTAGGTTTTCTATACTAATATTATAAAGAGGTAACATTTGTTTGTAAGTTTGTATGTAGGGGGTAATCTCAGGAACTACTGGTCCGATTTGAAAAATTCTTTCAGTATTAGATAGTCCATTTATCGAGGAAGGTTATAGGCTATATATCATCACGCTAAGACAAATAGGAGCGGAGCATTAATGGAAAATGTGACGCAGACGAAGTTGCGTGGGTCAGCTAGTATATTATAAGCCATAGTCCTCTGCCGCGCCTGTCTGTCTGTTCGCGATAAACTCAAAAACTACTACACCGATTTTCATGCTGTTTTCACCAATGGATAGAGTGGTTCTCGAGGTAGGTTTTAGTATATAATTTGTCTATCGGGCGAAGCCGCGAGCATCAGATAGTTGCTACTGAAATCAAGACTAAACAGATTATAATATGTACTGTACATATTAAGTTCAAGCAATTAGCTGAGTCACTGTTGTGTAAATGGTTCAGATTGTTTGGAATATATATTGATAGAATTTTATAATTATTTCAATTTAGCAGAGTATATGAAAGAATTATAAAATTCTATTGATTTATATTCTTAAAAATATCAATCATTTATGGAAAGGTGGGTCAGCCAAGTGCTATAACTCACTGTACAAGTACAAATAATAAGATAAGACAAGGTTTTCTGATAATTTTTACTTAAAAAAAGTTATATATTTGAAAATAATAATAAAATTAGTGCATATTATTAATGAGAATTGAAGTTGAATTCAGAGAAGAGGAAGTTTAAAATGTAAGTCAGATGACTAATCATTATCTAGTGCTTGATAACAACCGTAATAAAATATTATGGAACAATATAGCTAGTAACTTAGATAAACAAAATAAAACAAACTCTTGAAATCTCATTTTTTATATCTGTTAATTAAAATGCTTAATTTGAAGTAGAAGAATCAAACATTACTGTGTTTCCACATATGCTTGATGTTTACCACTTGGCCACCTCAATCATAGTGATATAATATTGAAGTCCCACCTATTTCCAATGGGATCAATCCAACATAATACAGTGAAGACCTTCTCTTGTTCGACTTAGGGCCGATTTTTCAATAGTCAGATACATTTTATCAGAGGAATAAAAATTCCGTTTGACAGCTTTTGCATAGAAAATATGCAAAAGCAGTCAAACCGTTAAAACCGTTAAAACCGTTACCATTTTCAGTTAAAAATTATCTGACCAATGAAAAATGAGCCCTTTTTTTTTTAGGGATGGGAAATCATCCAATGACTTCCCCCGCTCTGGGCGGAGCGGGAGGGAGTGTCAGACTTCTACTGACTAAAACCCATCCATATTCCTTCACTGCCCTTTGTGTTCCGGAGCCACGGTATCTCTTTCGAATAGTCCCGTGACTATGAAAAATGAGCCCTTACCCTTACACAAGAAGCTCGAAGGAAAGGTCACTTTGACTAGCGTCAGAGCTGATTTTTCCGCTGACTTATAACCGAAATGTCATGTGATAAAATACAGTTGGCACAGAAGTTTCATTGTAAAGTATATTTTACCTTTAACTTTCAAAATTGCAACGCTACATGGCAGTAACGTCAATGTCAAATATTCTTTATCTTATGTTTCGATATGCAACAGTAGATGACAAGGTCAACGCCGTGCACTGTCCCTATCGTTATCAAATGAAAGGCTACATTTATGCTATTCATTAAACATATTTCAACATGAAGTCTCCCCCTCTACAGCAAAGCCATCCCCCCCTCGTCGGCCTACTGCTACGAAGTGGAGCAGTTCGACGAGTCGGACGCCGCCGCCTCGGGCACCATCGGCACGGCGCCCTCGGACCGTGTGCGCCGGCGCAAGGGCGTGTACACGCGCGACAAGAACCGCCTCTTCCTCAAGCAGTTCGTAGAGGGCAGCCCTGAAGGTGTTATTGGGATTAAGGTAAGTTTAAAGTTAATCTTACAGGACCACTAATAATGCTTAGCTACAAATTTATTTTTTAATTATAAAATAATTTTATTGGTTTGTTATTGTCATCAGCATAATAGGGAATATGCATGAAAAAAATATTTATTATCTAAACACTTTATCTAAAAATATACAAAAATATATTACGAACAGTGAAAATAGAATCAAAATTGCTCGAAAAACAAACGAGATATAATTATTTTAAACAAATAAATCTGTCCCTCTCTCGAAAACGCTGTTTTCTATGGCAGATGTATAGACGTCACGTAAAGTGACGTCAAATTCTATGTCGGACTTCTCGTTCTAAAAGTAATCTTTGAAGCGTTATAACTTCATCGCTGATGAAGATATTTAAAAAATATTTTCTAGAGTGTTTACTGGAGCTTATAAGTCATTCATTTTATAAATAAAAAAATCGCGTGCATATTCCCTATTATTGTGTTTGAGAAATTATTGATACCCTCTATCTGAGGACTACTGGGGAGATAGTGTAGGTGTATGTCGGACTTTTAGTTGTTCTCCTGTATCGTGGGTGCGTTTACAAACATGTAATTTGATACACACAAACAGCCAGAACAACTATCTGTAGGACATACAAAAATTTGTTCCGTGCGGGTATCGAACCCGCGACACGCAGCGCAGCACCAACACCCAATCACTGCGCCAACCGTGCCGTCATCTCTGCCATGAGTCTACCTACTATCTCTTCCATTAGTAAAGGACTCGGAAGATACAAGCACAAGAGCCCCTATAACCAATTGCAGCCGATTGTACGATCGTATATCTTCCCAGAAGAAGGCGCCAACACTTTTGGATGGTTGCCCTACCTACCCAAGTCATACATAACAAGCTTAGTGAATTTCAACACACATAACATCATCATCTCCACAGAAACCAGCACAAGAAAAATACAGCATAAACAAAGTGAGCTTCGACCAAATATTCACGGGAAACCCACCAGCCTTCCCCTCCTCTAAGAAGCTGTTGAAGTCTCCGCCGGCGTCCAAGAGCCAGGCGAAGCCCGGATCGGCCTCCAAGGGTCCCAAGTCTGCCAAAAAGCCCAGTCCCGACAAGAAGGGGCGCCAGGAGTCTATGGATAAGTTTGTCAAGAAGACTGACAAGGCTGAAGGTTTGTGTCAACGTTTTTGTAGTATTTTAACAAGCTGATAAACTCCAAAATCGTCGTTTAGCTAACAATACTGCTCAAGTCATTTTGAATAATTTTATAGTAGAGCGAAAATACTGATTAGTTTACTGATGAGTTTTTGGGGCGCTGTGTCAACTATTTTAATTTTGGCATTGGTGTGGTTGATCACCGCTTCGCTTTTCACAAAAATCGCCTATACTGTGGAATTGTCAAAGATAATGTTTTTTCCTTTCACAAATCTAAAGATTATAAACCGAAGTACTTACCCATTTTAAAAATAAAGTATTTTGCTTTTTGTACTGAGAGATATGAAGTAATTTCGAAATGTGTGGCAACTGTACTGGTTTTACCCTAATAACTTAGAAAAACTCTAGGAAACGTACCGGCCGACCTTATCGCTACGTCTTGAAGGCTTAAACCACTGACCTTCTTAATCTTATCAACAGCACAAAAGACCAAGCCACCCGCCGACCCAGCAGCCAAGAAAAACGCGCAAGAGATGGCGGAGAAGATGCGCAAAGCAGAAGACCTGATGCGACAGCGCAAAGAAGAAGAAAGACTAAGGAAGAAGGAGAAGACGGCCCGCCTCCAGGCCTATATGAAGGAGTGGCAGAAGGTCAAAGATGATTTGGAGTTGGAGGACCATCGAGTAAGTTATTGACTTTTTTTTACTGGCATTACAGGATGTTTGTACAGTTTCGCGGTTGGATTGCTAATGCGAAGAGAACTTAATTTCTAATTGGAATAACATACGTTTTGCATTGCTTTAGTAACGCGAATTTTCGAGCAAAATCGCCATGTAAAGTTCTCTTGAATATGCTGGAATTATCCATGTAGAGAATAGGGATGTTTCTTGGATACAAAAAATATGATTCTATTTAGTCAATCTGTAATAGTAATAATAATTGGTGTCCCATTACATTTGAAATGTCTAACGGGGCCTCTGCGTGTTGGTTTCGGCCCCTCGTACGCCTACCAAAGCACCGGGTCTCCAGGGACTCAGAAAGTAAAAAAAAATAGTTTATTTTGAAAAACATACATTACAGTCATTGTGAAGCCCTGCCTCCTGAGCTAGAAAATATAACCAAGATTAAAAGTATTGGACATGTAGGCGTGACGTCATTGGAAAATTTCGACGCACTGTATCGTTTTCATTTCTTGACAAAAGATAGAAAACAAGTCCAATTTTTTGATAGCTATAATCTAACTGATGACTAAATAGATCAGGAATCTACCCTATTGCAACCATCGGACAACCGCGGTTGATCAATTTACATCATTATTCTCATAACAATAAGACTGAAAGTTGTTCAACTTAGTACCCAATCAGAACTAACACGACTCTCCATCCACAGATAATACCAAAAGGCACGCCAATAGAAGTGGAAGGCATATCCCAAGAGCACTTCGGCGATTTCCTCTCAGTTCTGGAGTTCGTTCACACATACTCCGAGATCCTCAAAGTGAAGGACGTGTTCCACAACCAACTGGACCTGGAGACGTTCAGGAAGGCCCTGACGTCCAAGGAACACGCTGGCGTGTTCAGTGACCTGGTGCAGATGTTCCTGACGACCGTGTTCACGCTGCAAGAGGATGAGGCTGAAGAGTATAATGAGAATGGGAGGATACAGCTTTCTACTGGTGAGTGGGTTTTGTGATGACATTGAATAATTAACTTTATTTCTAGTGTCTTAAATTGCAAACCAGACTGCACATCTTCAACTTTGTAGTCATTTGATGGTTGTGTTAATGTTATTTCAATTTAGAACTTTATCCTGCTTGATTTAAAGATGAATATTCAATGAATTTGAAAAACTCTCTGCTTTGCGACTTTATTGATAAATAGGATATACTTTATCATATAACAGTAGAAAACTAGGGTGTGTATAGAGTGCATAATCGACGGGCTTGTTGCTAAAAAGCAATATTTCACTAAAATATTATGAGGCTGGTGTGTGCGCTTTTTTTTTCTAAATTTTTCTCGAATTTTGGACAATGAGAGAGAAGGAAAGAGCAAAAATTTACGCTTTTCAACTTGAGAGGCATCCGTGGGTCGCAAGTTCTCCCAGTGACCTGTCGCCATTTCATACATCCATTGAAAAATCAGCCCTAAGAAGAAAATGTAATTGATTACTAGGTACTACTACGTTTCTGCTTATACTTTTGGAGAATGCAGGCATTGTTTAAACTTATGGTACTTTCACAGAGGATCAGCAAGAGACTGACGCTGAAGTGGGTGTGACAAAGGCAATGGAGCTCGCGACTAAAGCCAGCAAATGGTCACAGACCTACCTGGGAACTCCGCTCAGCAAACTGCCGCTAGACCCTACCACAGTCAGTGAAGTTTTGAGGTAAGTCGGTTCTCTATCATGGTGTTAGTCTAAATTGAATCTTATGGTTCTTGCAGTAAGGATAAGTTTGTTTTAAAGGTAATACGAATTCTGCGTGATTTTATTTTGTCAGTGTAAATTGAATGTCATTTAACGAGTCAGTATCCGCAAATATAATAACAATAGTAAGACAATGCGATTTGGCCCCAATTGGGGCTTCCGATCTTTGAGAGGTGTTGCAACTAAGAAGAGTTATCTTGAGATGAGAAGGGTTATGTGATTTCATCGGTTATTCACAGCATTCCATCATATGGTTTTTCACAGCTCCAAGGAACAATCAACCTGAGTATTTGATATAAATTCCAGCTTGATATCTCCACGCGTTCCTGAGAAAAAGAGTCTTGACAGACAGACAGACGGACGGACGGACAACAAAGTGTCCTAGAATATAAATATAATAATAAAATAAAAAGAAATTCAAAAATCATCATAAATTATTTTCCTTCTAACTTTGTTCATATGCGCGTAATAACTGCTATAATGCTACGATTGAGGACCTCACTCGACACTGGCGCCAACTGCTGAGTACAAAAATGGTAGCCCTCTTGCAATGTGTCGATGCTTGTGGTTTTGTGTTTGTTTTCGCCCGATATTACAATAGGCATTTTCCTATTGATAGGTTCGTGCTTGACCACAAATTCATCTGATGGACACACGTTTGCTTAGAAGCAAGAACTAAGAGGCTCATTGGTGACGTAAAACTGGTGGATACCAAGCTACACAGCTTGGCTCATCGCCGCAAGGTTGCCTGTTTGTCGGTCTTCTACAGATTGTACTTCGGAGAGTGTGCCCAGGAACTCCACGACCTCATCCCACCAGCCCGCTTCTACCATCGGACATCCAGACGCACTGCAACTTGCCATCCCTACCTTGTTGCTATTCCACCAACTCGCACTAAGCGCTTCCAAGCGTCTTTCATAATGCGCACAGCAAAGGAGTGGAACTCTTTGCCTGCGTTTGTGTTTCCGAATGCTTACAACCCTAATCTTTTCAAAGTTAGAGTGAACAGGCTACTTTTGGGTAAGCTCGCTCCATCGTAGACTTTGTCTCTGTCATCTCTGACCAAGACTAGAGTCAAGAGCAAACCCATACCAAGTAAAAAAAAAAAAAAAAAAAAAGAAGCAACCTGATGCTGACATGCACTTCACATGGCGTATTTATCAAAATGCTTGCTTTAATTGTGCAATACAAAATATACCGTATGAGCTTTGTGATAGAGGTTTTTTTATATTGCACAAGTGACGCGATATATTGTTTTTTTTTTCGCGTGACCCAAGGGCTGGCTTTTACCCCCGGAGTCGCGGGATTATTCCGGAGTCGCGGGATTATTCGCAAGAGACACCGTGGCTCCGGAACACAAAGGGCAATGAAGGAACATGGATGGGTTTTAGTCCGTAGAAGTCTGACACTCCCTCCCGCTACACCCAGAGCGGGAGGAGTCATTGGATGATTTCCCATCCCTAAAAAAAAAACCCTTTTACCTCGGCCAAAGGATAAGCATTGCCATACAACGTGGCAATGCTGCCAGCCTTTTGGGCTCATTACCAGTGGCTAGCGATGCGGACGAATTTTTCGACGCCATATGTTAGTTTTAGTTTTAGTTAGTTAAGAGTTGTTTATTTTATTTAATTTAATTGTATATACGTCGTCGTCGGGTCGTCTGTCAACTGTCAACACGAGAAGGCGCGCTGTTGGAGAATTTAGTGACTTTCGTGTGTTACACCGCGAGTTTATGCCTAAAAACATTGTGAAAGTGAACTTTTAACTGTGAAACCTGTGAACAATTGTTTGTAGCTTAAAACAATAAGTGATCGAAACAAAAAACAGTGATCTAAAAACAGAAGTGACAATCAAGTTTACATATTTTTTTCAATCCACCCCCACAACTATTAATTTTTCGTTGTCAACTTTTTTATCATGTCAGAATGTCATCTGACATTTGGATAAGTGTTGCCATTGTAGGAAAACAATTACCACCATGAATTCCAAAAGTGCTACTGAATTGACTAGATCGGAAAATCAGGCTCAAAGTCAAAATAACGATTCTAATGAAAATCAAAAGAACATAACCTCGCCTAAGAAACTTGTTCAACAAATCTTTCATCCAAGCCTTTTCAATAGGCAACGGTCGAGTTCACTGAGCGAAACTTCATCCAAGCAGTCGGGTTCTTCCAATAACCCCATCCTATTCGGCAGCGAGAAAGACACGGATGGAGCCACAGAATTTAAGCCAGCCGCACAGGCATGTATAGATGCTACTCAACCTCTACCATGGCAACGAGTTCCTACTTCTAAGAAGAGAAAAATATGCGACAATTCGCCTCCGCCAATTGAGTCAGAAAACCGATTCTCAAACCTACCGGTAGACCTAACAGAGGACACTGACGCTGAGCCTAAACTACCAAACAAGCCCCCTCCGGTTGTTCTGTATGGGATTGAGGATCTGAACGAGCTCACCAAACTAATTGAGTCTGTAATTCGCCCAGAAGAGTTTCGGTACAAAATAATTAATAAAAATCTCCTACGGATAATGATAAACACTACCGATGATTACAAGCAAGTCATTGATCTAATACGACAGAAGGGATTAATTGGACACACTTTCTCTCGTAAAGATACGAAATGCTACCGAATAGTTATAAAAGACCTCCATCATACTACTCCGCACGATGCCATCAAACAGGAGTTGGAAAAATTTGGAAACAAGGTCAGAGGAGAAATCATCAACCACCGCTATGGACCAAACAAAACACCTACCTCCACATTTTTTGTTAATTTAGAATCGAGCCTACATAACAAACTAGTTAAAAATATCCAGTACATCCATCAGCAACGCATCAAAATTGAAGATCCACGCAAATCTAAGACAATTGTACAATGTCAGAGATGCCAACAATATGGCCACTGCAAAAACAACTGCATGAGGCCATACAGATGTGACAAATGTGGGGAGGGCCACAAAACTTCTGTATGCCCCAAAAAAGATAGAAACACACCCGCCAAATGCGCTCTTTGCTCCTGCGACCATCCTGCCAATTACAAAGGTTGTAAAGTTTACAAAGAAATAATGTCAAGAAAAATGAAACCAAGAAATATTGCAACCGGCATTCCAAACTATCCTACTGCAGTAACCTGTACCAATATAACCTCAGAACGCTCCGCCCTACCCCAGCCAAACTCCTTTCGCAGATCGGACAAAAAATACTCAGATGTTGTTGCTGGTCACGCCAAGGTTCCTCCACGAGACAACGTCATAACATCTAGCCACGTAGAAAACCCTCAACAAAATGTAACAGCCATGGAACAACTCTTAATTAAACAAAATGAAAAAATCGACCTTCTCCTACAACAAATCAGTACCCTAGTGGGCTTACTGACTACCGTCATCACCAAACTAACACCATAAATGACTCCTCTACGAATCGCAACCTGGAATATCAATGGATTGGCTCCCAATATCCAAGAGTTGGAGACTTTAATGAAAGCCAACAAACTAGACGCCGTATTATTTCAGAGTCGCACGGGACGTCCAGAAGCTCGTTCCGTATCAAAGGATATAACATTTACCACTGTCCCCATCCTGATGGTAGTACGCATGCTGGCTCAGCGCTAGCCATTAGAGCGAACCTGAGACATTCACTGATGGAACCATATTCTACAGTGCACATACAAGCTACTTTTGTTAGATTGGAGGACCGAGCAGGCCCAATTATTCTATCCTCAATTTACTGCCCACCGAGACACAAAATAACTTCAGACATGTTCAAAACCTACTTCAATACTCTTGGCCATAGGTTTATTGCAGGTGGTGACTGGAATGCCAAACATACATTTTGGGGATCCCGCTGTACCAGCACTCGTGGGCGCGATTTGAAACGTTGTGTCGATGAAAACCACTTAAAACCGATATCCGCAGGTGAGGCTACCTACTGGCCTAGCGATCCTAGGAAACTGCCGGATCTTTTGGATTTCTTCATCAATAAGGGTATAGATAGTTTAAACACTACTATCGAATCAAGTCTAGACGGGTCATCAGATCACACACCGCTGATCCTCACAATTAGCACTAGTGAGCTTACTCGGGAAATTACTGAGTCTTTGACGAATAGCCATACTGACTGGGACGGCTTCAAGACCTACCTCAATGAAAACTTTACCGCAACTATTCCACTGAAGAATCAAAATGATGTAGATAACGCCTGCAGATATTTCACTAACGCCATTCAAGTGGCTGCCTGGATCAACACACCTTCCCGGCTCAAAGGTCACACCAACCACTCTCATCCACCAGACATTGCAAAAGATTTTAGAAAAGCGCAAACTTAGAAGAATATGGCATCAATCCCATCATCCTCTTGATAAAGTCAATTACAACAAGGCAGCAAAGGAGCTAAAGGCTATAGTCAAGGAGTCTACTAACACAACGTTGACAGCTAACCTACAGATGATGTCACCTACGGGGGTTGGTGGGAACTCGCTCTGGAAGGCCACTAAAAACTTAGATAAGCCTCAACAATCTTACCCTCCAATCAGATCAGAGAGTTCCTGGGCAAGAACTGACTTGGAAAAGGCCGAGGTATTCGCAACGCATCTGTCCTCTATTCAAACCCAACGAGAGTGTTGCTAATGAGCATGACATTGACGCAATATTGGAACAAGACTTACAGATGTGTATGCCTATCATACCCACAACTGCTCCCTAACTAATAAATCCTTTGACCTATATTATAAAATTTCCAAACTTAACATTCCCCTCCCAACCAAATTTCATACCCTCCTTTCCCACTTCTCCCCTAAACTAATCAACATTTTGGCCACATTCATAAACGAGAATGACTTAAAATTTTAATTAGTGCGTAACGTGTGTGTAAATAGTCTGTATATAGTATAAACTAGTAGTGTTGTAGTGTGCTTGTAAATTAGACTATATGTTTTACTAACCCATGTGTTCGTTTCAGCTATACTAACACCTACCACGAAGTAAACTGAAAAAAAGTTTGACGGACTGCCTCTCTGTGCTACCGTCACCACGTGACACTGGCAGAATAGTCGGAACCGACTCAGTTGCCATAAAAAAAAAAATATACCCACAACACCTAAAGAAATAGCGAAGGAAATTAGACTGCTGAACTTGAGGAAAGCCCCGGGATTTGACCTGATCACGCCTTGCATACTTAAAAATCTTCCCAGGAAATGCGTTTCTTTCCTAGCTAGTTTGTTCAACGCAATCTTTCGAACATCTCACTTTCCTGACCTGTGGAAAATCTCCGAAGTTGTTATGATCCATAAATTAGGCAAACCTGAACACGAGGCCTCGTCTTATCGGCCGATAAGCATAACGCCTGTACTCTCCAAGCTGTGGGAGAGGATATTCCTCAGCCGTCTAAAACCTTGCATGGATGCCAATGATGTTGTTCCGTCTCACCAGTTTGGCTTTAGGAAATCTCACTCAACAATAGAACAGGTTCACCGAGTTTATCAAACAGGAAGACAGGCTTTCGAACGTAAAAAGTACTGCTCAGCGGCGTTTCTTGATGTTCAGCAAGCCTTCGACCGTGTCTGGCACAAAGGATTGCTGGCTAAAGTGAAGGAAAAACTTCCACACTCAATGTACCTGCTCATCCAGTCGTATTTATCCGACCGTTGCTTCCAAGTGAAACAGGGCGAAGCAAGATCAAAATTGATTGAAGTGAGAGCTGGTGTACCACAGGGATCTGTTCTTGGCCCGGTGTTGTACAACATCTTTACATCAGATCTACCCACGTTAGATGGTATAACAATAGCAACATATGCCGACGACATAGCCTATCTATCAGTTGATGACAACTCAGAAACGGCCAGCAAAAGACTCCAAAAACAACTAGACGCAACTCATAAATGGCTCTGTAAGTGGCGAATACGTGCGAGTGCATCCAAGTCTAACCATATCACCTTCACGCTCAGGCACGGAAACACCCCACCTGTTAGACTAGGTCCTGACACCCTACCACACACAGATTGTGTAAAGTATCTTGGCTTCCACTTAGATAGGCGCCTAACATGGAAGCATCACATTAAATATAAGAGGGATGAGATAAACCACAAGTTCCGCAACCTGTATTGGCTCATGGGAAGAAACTCTGTACTCTCTGTAGACAACAAACTCCTCATTTACAACTCTGTTCTCAAGCCCATATGGACCTACGGGATCCAATTGTGGGGTTATTTACGCTTATGGTCCGACGACCGATTGCAAATAGAATTATATGGAGAAAAAAAAAAATTGTATATACATGTAGTCTGAAATAAACTATTAAGTAATGTTATATCAGGATAACATACACAGCACATGTATTTAGAAATAATTGTTAAGTTGGTATACAAAACCTTTAAATTTCTGTAGAACAGTAACACTTTTACTATTAGTAGGCACACCTTTGACCACTATCTCACCTGATGGTAAGTGATGATGCGGTCTAAGATGAAACACGCTTGCCTAGAACCTATTCACTCTTGACTTAAAGACTCCCAGCCTTCCCAGGTTGTAGCTACCAGGAAACAGACTCTGGCAGGGAATTCTACTTCTGAGCTGTACGCAATATGAATATGTTCCCAAAACGTTGTGTGCGTGTTTTGACGAATATGCCAAGTGAGTGCCATTATAACACTAGCTGATCCGTGTCTACTTCGTTGCGGTATTTTTCGGGTTAATATATAGCCTATGACACTCACAAATCACGTGGCTTTCTATTGGTAAAAGAATTTTCAAAATCAGTTCAGTACATCCAGAGCTTACCCCTACAACTTCACAAACTTTATCTCTTCATAATCTAATATATAAAAACCAGCCAAGTGCGAGAGAAGAAGTTACAGGGGGGGGCGCACATTTTACCACTTTGGAAGTGTCTCGCGCAAACTATTCAGTTTATAAAAAAATGATACTAGAAACCTCAATATCATTTTTGAAGACCTATCTATCCCCCACATATGGTATTTATGAATTTTTTTTTTTTGTGTTTCAGTTCTAAGTATGAGGAACCCCCAAAATTTATTGTTTTTTTTTTCTATTTTTGTGTGAAAATCTTAATGCGTTTCACAGAAATACATCTACTTACCAAGTTTCAACAGCATAGAGCTTAGTTTCGGAAAAAAGTGGCTGTGACATACGGACAGACAGACATGACCAATCTATAAGGGTTCCGTTTTTTGCCATTTGGTTACGGAACCCTAAAAATCTCGTGTCACGTGAGTGTTTTTGTTATCAAAATTCTCCGAAACGGCTTGACCGACTTTTGTGTTATTTTTCGTTAGGTCTGAGAATAGGTCGTCGTAGGGTACTTATTTCTTTTTTCTTTGGCAAATGAATGTTTTCCGGATCAGCTTAGTATTTTGGTCTATAAGGCACCTGTCTCACCGCCGGCGATCAGCGAGTAGCAAGTAAATCTTTACACTCGAAACGAGGTGGCGTTCCTGCCGGAGACTCGATGGAGAGGCAGGTGATCCCGGTCCTTTGGGAATGGCTACAAGCTGATATACATCGGTGTCGCTGGAGGTGGGAGCGGAGTGGCCGTAGTGCTCTCTGAGGAGTTTCGGGACAGTGTCTTGGAGGTGAAGCGTTTCAGCGACCGGCTTATGATCGTAGTGGCGCTTGTCGAAGGGGTATGACCCATTTGATCAGTGCCTACGCGCCGCAGGCTGGTTGTAGCGAAGCCGAAAAGACGAAGTTCTGGGACCAATTAGACGTGGTATTGCGTGGGATTCCGTTGTCACAGGCGATCGTTTTGGGTGGTGATCTAAACGGTCATGTGGGTGAAAAGTGTGAGGAATTTGAGCGTGTTCACGGAGGCCCCGGGTATGGTGGCCGCAACCCGGAGGGAGAAAATATTCTCTCACTGTGGTGGCAGATCTGGCCGTCGTGAACACGTTTTTCAAAAAGAAGTTTGAGCATCTTGTCGCCTACAAGAGCGGGAGGCACGCTACCCAAATCGATTACCTACTGACCAGGAGACACCACATCAGCGAAGTAGCCAACTGCAAGGTCATACCCGGTGAGAGTCTTACAGCACAACACCGTCTCTTTGTCATGGATCTCCGCATAAGACCCAGTGTCAAGCCCATTGAGCGCTGCCGACGCCAAATCAAGTGGTGGCGGTTTGATAAGTCCAAGTCTCAAGAATTCGCATCAGCGATAAATGCACGGTAGCCGATGGTGAACAGATCCAGGGACAATGGGACAGAATTCAGGCCACTGTCACAGGTGCGGCGAAAGCAGTGTTTGGCATGTCTAAGGGTGGACGCAAATGTGTCAAGGAGACTTAAAAAGTGCTGGCTTGATGTTATCCAGGATGATATGCGTGCCAATGGACTCTCAACCAAGGATGCCGAAGACCGTGCGAAGTGGAGAAGAAAAAGCCGGAAAATGGACCCCGGGCTCCGAAGCAAACCAGCTGAGGATGCAATCGGGAACACGCTCAGACGCTCGGCTTTAATTAAGCGAGTGCTTTTGTGTGACATGTATTTCTCGCAATACTCGTTCCGACCCGCACGGTAGGTAGGAAATGACTGCTGGTTTGTGAGTTGACCGCCCAGCGAGCATCGCCGAGGGATTGTCGCTGTGCGATTACAATCTTTGATACTCGTAGTTCTTGTCATTGCGATCAAATTGAGGTAAGAGCCGGTGGCCGGTGGCTGACAGTGTAAACAGCCAGCTGTCAACTATGAATGTATACGTCTCTTTTACTCTCACGATATCTGTCCCTTTCCGTAGCGAGCAAATAGTCGAAAGCTAATCGCTTCTTCGCCAGCGGTGAGATGAGTGCCTAACGTTGGATGTTTTGTCGCCAGACTGCACCTGCTATCCTCCGGCGCGGGCCCGGGCGGGCGCTGCGCGTCGTGGCGCTACCAGGCGCGCGGCGGGTACACCAGCGCCGACGACGCCGGCCTGCGCCTGCGCGTCACGCGGCCCGCCACGCTGCGCGCGCTCGCGGCCACGCATGTCGCTGACCTGCCGCTCGGTATGTTCTGATCTGGGGACTGGGGGGCTACTCTCTACCAGGCGCGCGGCGGGTACACCAGCGCCGACGACGCCGGCCTGCGCCTGCGCGTCACGCGGCCCGCCACGCTGCGCGCGCTCGCGGCCACGCATGTCGCTGACCTGCCGCTCGGTATGTTCTGATCTGGGGACTGGGGGGCTACTCTCTACCAGGCGCGCGGCGGGTACACCAGCGCCGACGACGCCGGCCTGCGCCTGCGCGTCACGCGGCCCGCCACGCTGCGCGCGCTCGCGGCCACGCATGTCGCTGACCTGCCGCTCGGTATGTTCTGATCTGGGGACTGGGGGGCTACTCTCTACCAGGCGCGCGGCGGGTACACCAGCGCCTGCCGCTGCCAGAAAGTAGTAACATATAAATATTAGCTTATCTTTTTAGTCAATTTAATTGAATACGGCTTTCAGTCTAACATGACACCTCTTGGTCTCACTGTCACATCTCCTTACTATTCGCTTCTTTTGTAAATATATTACTAGTCGCTTATGCAGATCTTTTATTTAATATGTAGTGGGCTACATATTAAAAGATCTGCAAATGACAACCACTCATTTGTGATCATCAAAAACAATCGATCTATGTTTAAATCCGAAGCTTACCTAAAATTCTTTGGAAAACTCTTAGCAAATTAATTTCTTGATTCCAACATGAACATACGTAAGTCCATCAATGCTTAGTTATGGCCAAGGCTAGTATAGTACTTTTCTCAAAAAAATAAAATACAATTACTTTTCAAAATCAATATCCAACAACCAACAACAATAGTAATTGCCGCGTAAAAGTGTACATTTTTTATTTCAATAAACAGCTTTCTATTTGCAAGCCGGTTCGAAATTTATATAAAACCTTTGATACGTTACCTCCTTAGCTGCCATGTATCGCAATCTAAGATCTTTCCGTATTTTAATTACACCATAGATATGAGTTTAGCATGTAATTTTTTTGGCAGCAAAACACGATAGATAATTAGATATGGATTTTCATACAACTTTTGCCGACCGCTGCTCGGCCAGTACCGCAATTTTGATTTATGTCGAAGAAGGTTGTCAAAATAATGCTCACATTTTCAAGCATGTTTGAGAAAAATAATTAATTCCGCAGAGGACAAATTCCTGGTGCTGCAGTGCCTCATGAATCAGATTCTAAGCTACGCCACCGTGCGCGACGTCATTGAAGAGAAACTAGACGAACTCAAGAACACCAAGCAAGCACTAAGATTACTACAGGTATATATTAAGGTTATTTAAATGATGGCCATCTTACGCTGTCCCTCTCGTGCGCAGACGGTCAGTCAACCATCCTGACAAAAGTGTGTTAGGGAGCATTCAAGTATTACGTAACGAATTTGGGGGGGAGGGGGGGGGGGATTTGGGGGTCTCGTAAAACGTTAGGATTCCTTACAGGGGCGGGAGGGCTTCGAACTACGCGTTACGTAACACGTTTTTTTTTTTTTTTTTCATTTTTAGAACGATGGCGTAGGGCGATTCTCTCACGCACTTTTTAAATGAAATTGGTCTCTTCGTGGTTATTTTAGTAGAGGGGAGGGTGTACAGAAATACAGCGCGTTACATGGGGGAAGGGGTGGGGGGTCATTAATAACGTAACGCCTATTGTTATTTCAATATATATATATTTTTTTTTTTAACTAACAAATTTACAAACAAATGTTACCTCTTTATAATATTAGTATAGATTAAGTTTTAAACCTAAAAAATCATAAGGGGCCTTTATGTCGTATTTATATATTTAAATTTACTAACATAGTATTAAGTATTAATAACACATATTGTGGACTAAAAGTTGTCTTTTATGAATAACTAGCTGACCCACGCAACTTCGTCTGCGTCATATTTTCCATTAATGCTCGGCTCCATTTAGACTTAGCGTGATAATATGTAGCCTGTAGCATTCCTCGATAAATGGGCTACCTAATACTGAAAAAATTTTTCAAATCGGACCAGTAGTTCCTGAGATTACCCCCTACAAACAAACATACAAACACACACACATATACATACACACCACCACACCACCACGTACATATTTTATTTTATGTTTTTAGGTGTATGTTGTATTGGATGTTAATCTGGAAATAAATAAATTCATTCATTCAAATGCTACCTCTTTATAGTATCAGTATAGAAATACTGCATTACATCTAATCTCCTTCCTCAGACAAACGAACGCAAACGCGAAGCCCAACTGATAGCCGCAAAACAGGAGCTCCGCAAAGAGGCCTTCGCGAAAAAGGAAGAAAACAAACTAACTGGCGATAAAGCGAGGGCCGTAGACGAAGAGACCAAGGCGGCCATAGACAAGCTGCTGGCCGAGGGAGAGGAGAAGAAGAAAGAGTATGAAAAGAAACTGAAGGAGTTCCAGGTCGAGCTGTTCGATTATACGTCCTATGTTGGTGAGTTAAGGTTCACTTTTATTTAAAAATTCTATTAGTGGGAAAATTTTGTTGGGTTATGATTTTATTGTGTGTTTTTAATTAAAACTATTGTAAAAAGTACTCATGAGAACAGTTTCTGACTGTTTTAAATGGTTAGTTTGGTGTGTTCATTACTTGAGGTATAGCATTTCATTATTTTGTATTTTTTAAATGTTACTTTTTGGCTAGACTGTGCAAATTTATTTACTGTATAATTGCTGGAATGCTAAGTTTTGCTGAAAGAATCTTCTTTTTGAAGAAGCGTTGGAAAAAGCATTTGAAAAGAAAAAGTGATATGAATGCGTTAAACATATACGTAGTGTGTATGTAGATGTACTTATGATTGGACTCGAGCGCATGCGTCACATGGTGCTGGCGGAGTAGGGTTCAGTCTGTGTTCAAACGTCAATCAAGCAGCACGTGGTGATGCGAAGGCGAGCCAAATACCCAGTATTAGTGAATACATTTCGACGACATTACACGTAGTTAACAAACGTTCGCCGTAAGCAATGTTGTGTGTGTCGTGTGCAGGGTCAGACCGCGCGTTCCGGCGCTACTGGGTGGCGCGCTCGCTGGCGGGGCTGTTCGTGGAGGCGGGCGCGGAGGCGCGCGGCGCGTGCGCACACAAGCCCGTGACGCCGCTCACGCCGGCGCGGGGCGACGCGCACGACACGCTCGCGCACGTCGCCAAACTGTTCGAGCAGCAGAAGGAGAGGGGTCAGTGTCTGTACTTTAATATTCCATTTATATATGGCACACTCCGTAAGATTATTGTACCAACTAGTTTCCATATTTCATTGTCACTTGTGTACTCCGCATGTTCATCCGCGAGTACCAGGAGCCCATAAGAGAATCCAAACCCCATTGTAGATAACGAGTGGCGTAGATCGCGGCGTCGGACCCAACACATACGCGCTACCGTTTCTCCCTCCTCCATGCATGCTCTACACAGAGGACTGTCTGTTATACCTATCTTGTGCCAATTTCGTCAAACAAAACTTATAATTTGTCCCTTACCCACAGCAGGCAGCGACAAGGAAAACGAATCGAGCGCCAACTCTCGCGGCGGCTCGCCCAAGAAGCCGCTCGGCAGTCTCAACGGCCTCACGCACAAGCTCAACGGGGTGGAGTCCAGCACGCAGCAGCTCAGGGACCTGCTCATGTGCACTGGGGATGTCACCACGTGCTTAGTGCATGGCAAGGTGAGTTTGATGTCACCAAGAAGCCGCTCGGCAGTCTCAACGGCCTCACGCACAAGCTCAACGGGGTGGAGTCCAGCACGCAGCAGCTCAGGGACCTGCTCATGTGCACTGGGGATGTCACCACGTGCTTAGTGCATGGCAAGGTGAGTTTGATGTCACCAAGAAGCCGCTCGGCAGTCTCAACGGCCTCACGCACAAGCTCAACGGGGTGGAGTCCAGCACGCAGCAGCTCAGGGACCTGCTCATGTGCACTGGGGATGTCACCACGTGCTTAGTGCATGGCAAGGTGAGTTTGATGTCACTAAGACGCAACGTGAAGCGAAGAGTCTTGAAGAGGCAGGTTGTTTTGCGGTAGCTTTTGCACACCGCAAAAATTTGAAACGGAGGCGATCTGGTTTGTTTGACAATTCATAAAGGTCTATATTGTATGACCATTCTGTGTGCATTGCCGTTTTGAGTCTAGGTGTGAGCTGACCCTTACAAAAATTCCTTCCTCTACCAGCCCTTCCTTAAATTCACATTGTTTTTGGTCAAAAAACTGAATGGGTGTTCAATAATCTTAAATTCATGCTACGCTAAGGCTACAATACCACCTGCAACCAACTCCCAAGCAATTCGCATTAGGTTGCGGGCTACCGCGGTATAATGTGATCAATCATTCCATCAAGCCCCGCAATGTAATTAAACTTGCGTACAAATTACTTGCAGGTAGAAACATGGTTTTACATTTTAGTATGAGAGGCAAGTCAAGTCGGTTAAGCAGCATCAACCACATTGTTAGACCTGCCAGACGTCACTCTTTACATACATAAAAACCATCAGTAAGAGTGTTCCCTTGGTCCGCAGTCGGAGCGTCCCCGCTGGTACGTGTACCACACAGAAGAACAACTAGACGCCCTCACCCAGTCGCTGAACAAGCGCGGCTTGCGGGAGGGCGAGCTGCGCCAGAACTTGGAGCTGGAGCGTGCGCCCCTGCTGCAGAACCTGGCCAAGTGTCCGCTGTATCTGCTCAACCCGGCCGCTGCTACTGTACGTATACCAGATGTTCTTGTCACAAAATGAACCCTATTTCGAAGAGCAAAAAGTATAATTTGTAATTTTGTATTGCACAAGTGACGCGAATAGTTGACCGATTTAGCTCTAAATGTTTAAAAAAAGATTTGAAGGAAGGACTTCGGATTAGCTAACTGCCGTTTTTTATAGTAGGTGTTTTTTTTTGGGTAGAATGTACCTTTTCTATAGTAAATTTGAAAGTACCAAAACGCGCAAAACCATAGGGGCTGAAAAAAAAATCGCCAAAACTTTGTTTAGGGATTGGTGGGATAGTGGGAGTATTAAGGGTGGAGAAGATTACGTGGCGACTCTATTTAAGCTTTTAATCTAAATTAAGGTCAGGGGCATCTTCAAGGTCAAGGTTAAACTCGTAAAGGTCGAGGTCAAACACTTCAAGGTCAAAATATACCTAAAATCGTAGAATATTGCCCTCTATCAAACTCCAACGTCAAGAATATACTCAAGGTCATACTCGAACCTCTCAAAAATGTTAATTTGAAGGAAAATGTCGACGGAGCCCCGCTGCGCGGGGCTCCTACTTCTGAGTGGTTTATAAAAAAATAACCTCGAAGGGAATGGCGGGGTCTATTCGCTCGCTTCGCTCGCTCACTTGACCCCGCCATCCCCTTCTAACCTAACCTATCCGAGTCGGGGTGCCCCCAAGTACAGAGCTCGCTCCGCTCGCTCTTGCATTTTGAGTCCTTCGATATGTTACCCACTTCTTAAATGTAGGTGTGTAATTCTGTGCGTTGGTTATTATGTAGTGTATGTAGGTATATAGGTTGTAATAGAAAAAAAAAGTACAAAATCATTTATTGTATAAGGATCCAGATGGTTAATGGCAATCCGACGTCTCCATGCAAATTCCACGAGGAAGTCTGCAAAATTTAATATTACGTTTCGTTACCCACAATCGCGAAATTTTTTATTTTTTTTTATTTAATTAATTATATTATTTGCTTTTTATTTGAAAACACAATGTTTGCGCAACTATTTAAAAATAAAATAAAGTAAAAAACTATAATATTCAATAAAAAAAAACATTTAAATGTGTGGTCACTTAGTCTGACCGTAAAACGAAACGACATTGGACCGATTTTTTTAAGTTATCTGTGGCAAATTATGTCATTTTTTCGTAAATAGGTTAGAGAAAATTGAATTTTTAGGATTTTTTTTCTCTAAAACGGTGTGGTTGCGCGCTATAAAACTTTGTGACAGTGTTCTACAAGAAGAGTACTCTACCCAAAAAAATAATCAAGCTCCAAACCCACAGTTGCTAAAACGAATTTGAGCCGATTTGAAAAATAATTAACGCGTTCAAGCAAACAAACAAACTCTTCAGCTTTTATAATATTAGTATAGATGTTACGTTATCTTCATCTCTTGCTTAACTCTGCAGCCTCCGCCGCCGCCTTCGAACCACTACACACGACACCGTAAGTTCCAGCCGTCACTCAGCGTGCCGCCAGAGTCCACACTATGTGAGGCGCTAGAACTGTCTCTAAGAGACCACATCCTCGAGCTGGAGGAAAAGATCTTCCACGGCTGTCTCGGAGCACTCAAAGTTAAGGTATGTATCACTGGCAAGCTGTAGTAGGATCTATGCCGCCACATGAAAAACCAACAGAGCAAATTTTCTTTGCAACAAGAATAACCGTGACGTCATCTATCCAACTAGCAGCGAACTGAAATCCTCGCGTAATCATAGTGTAACGTGCGATTTGAATATATTATAACAGTCCGTGGAATCGGGGAATTGCCCACCGGACACAACCTTCTGGTCGGAGGTTCCATTTTCAATGAAATTTTGCAGGACTTTAATCTCTGTTCCACATACCCCTATGAAGTTTTAGTAAGGCCTCCACTTGGAAAAAAATAGTTACTCACTGTAGGCCGTTTTAGTACATGGATATTTTGACAGCTTTGTTGCGTGTACTTGGTTCAAAATCGCTTGAAACTTACCAAACTCTTTGTGAAAAACTGTCCTGTTATAAGAGATAGCTGTTATAGGTAACCCTTTGAATTGACAAAACAATCAATCAAAAAGTAATAAAAAACTCCCAAAATGTCGCCACACAAATACAACACACGCCGTAATAGTAATAGTTTATTTCCTAATGGGATTGCAAAGTTTACAAATGTTACATTTACATATTTTTAGGTTCAATAACAATTTACAATAAAGACAGGTGAAGTACTGTTCTCCTTGCTAGGCTAAAATTTAGCCTGTGTTAAGAAGAGACAGTGCCGGTGCCGAGAATTATAAGCAGCATCTGTATATGACAGTTACTATACAATAGTTATTTTTACTATTATTTATACAAGACATATCTAGAGCGTGGGGGTGGGTGTGTGTGTGTGTGATGGTGTGCATGCGTGCGTGTGTGTATGTATGTATGATTATGAGATTACTTTGTAAGGAATAATTCAGTGTCATCATAATTGAGGTCCAAAAGGAGTGTACGTACAGTTTTTTTACAAAGCTGTGGTCGAGGAAACCGACGACGTCTAGTATTAAATTGACTCGGTCCTACGAAGTCTATTTCTCACACGACGTTTTTTTTATTTTGATCGTTATCTAGGACCGCGAAGCTTGGAGAGGAACAATAATGGTGCGCGGCTACGACAAGCAGGCGGCCTACCTGACGTGGGGGCCGGACCAACAGTACCGTGACGACTACCATCTGCCCAACGGAGTGCTCAAGCTGCCCACAGGTCAGATACTTACCTTCTGACAGAAGTGCCTTGATAGCCTTTACTCAACAAATTTGACTCCGCCTTCCAATCTGACCGGATGCAGCTAAATATCAATAGTTTATATGGTAACTAATATTATAAATGCGATAGTTTATGAGGATGGATGGATGTTTGTTACTCTTTCACGTCAGAACGCCTGAAAGGATCTTCATAAAATTTGGCACAGAGGTATGGTAGGATTATAGCCTGGAATAACACATCATCATACAATGCTGGACATACGGCTCCCCCAAGCGTCGCCACAACGACCGATCCTGTGCTTCTCGCATCCATTCATATAACATTTAGGGCCAGTTTCACCGGTTACGGATAAAGTGTCGGTTAGCCTATTAGGAACTTATCTGGCAGATGAACTAAAACTTTTGGTTTCACAGGGTCGCATAGCGATATCTGGCAGATTTATTAAGTATTTGAGTATTATAAAGTATTATAGTATTATAAGTGTCGGTTAGTTATCCATCAGATAACTAACCGACACTTTATCCGTAACCGGTGAAACTGGCCCTTAGTCTATATAATTATATCCCGGGATCATGTGGGACAAACCACTGGCAGAAACTACATAGTTCATAACACAGGGACATTAGCTTGATAAAATTGTATACCTTGGCAAGACTGATGTTAATTTTTCTGCCTTCTGATCACTCGTAATAATGCCTACGGGCTTGTTAACGATCGCTAAGGGCTGTTTTACAACCCCTTCTTGAATGTACAAAGTTACCGTACAACCCAAGTGTACAATGTTACACATAAACAGTTATAAAGTAACATCTAAAGTTTAACGGGTTTGCAGACCAATCCAGTGTTAATTTTTTTTATTGAAAAGTTGGTTTTGGGACCCACAAATGATAGCGCAGATCATCAACATAGCGTACTTTTAACCACGAGCCCTCAACTACCCTCCGAATTAGATTATATCTAATTTTCGCGCTCCCTAACCAATTTCCTCTTATTCCTCAGATATAGAAGAAGAAGACATGAAATCAATCTCTGTAAACAAATACCGTGATCCTGGACACTACCTGGAAGCTCCTAAAGTGAACGGCGTGAAGCGGGAGCCTCCCGAGCCGGGGGCGAAGCCCGAGGTGGTGCGGGGGCTGGCCTCCGCGCTGCTGCAGGTGTCACAGGCTATCCATCATAAGTACCTGAAGAGGCCACTTGGTAAGCTATTTTTTTGTAATAAAACTAGCTGACCCGCGCAACTTCGTCTGCGTCACATTTTCCATTATTGCTCTGCTCCTATTTGTCTTAGCGTGATGATATATATGCCTATAACCTTCCTCGATAAATGGGCTATCTAACACTGAAAGAATTGTTCAAATCGGACCAGTAGTTTATTTATTTATTTATTTATTTATGTACACACAAGAAACTTAAAAAAAAAGAAAAAGTATACAGAGATTAGAGCACAAAGGTACCTAGGTAGGTAGTTCCTGAGATTAGCGCGTTCAACCAAACAAACAAACTCTTCTGCTTTATAATATTAGTATAGATTGATAGTCTCATATTATCTGAGCACTATCTCGCCTTTTTTAAAGCATGTGAGTACGATCTTGACCGTATCCCGGATAAACAGACGTTTGCTACATGAACATGTCTGTTTTATTTTAAACCTTATTTTGTTAACTTCAATTTCATGTGTTTGTCTAAGCAAGGTTATCGTCATGGTCTTGACAAAAATAGGCCCCTGCTTGTGATCTGCAAGGATATACGCGTCCCCATGACAAATAATCACTTCTTCTCGTATCGGGCGGTTTCGCCCAATAGTCAACACGGTGACATAAACAGCTCAAAAGTGCTCCCCGCAGTTATATGCTCAACTCAGAGTAAAAATCAATGAAAACTATTTTTTTTTATTTTTTTATTCAAAACGGTTAAACTCTTGGCCCAAATCTCACCTGATGGAAAGCGATGAATAGGCCGAAGATGGAAGCGAGTTTCACCCGGAATCCTCTTACACAGAGGAACTGGCTAACATACCTTAACTGCCGGAACACAACAATGCTGTTAACATTGCTGTTATGGCGACAGACTCAGACATGATGGTGTTAGCTTGCCAGGCGGACTTAGAACAAGTCCTACCACCAACCAAACCGAGCAAAAGATTTGCCCCCGCTGGGTATCGAACCCGGGACCTCTGGGTCTGAAGTAGGTGGTATAATAACCACTGGACCACGGAGGCGGTTAATGTCACCTGTTTAGCACCACCCGGGGACCACGTGTAGGGATTCTCTGAAGGGTATTCTCCTACGGACGCGGGTGACTCGGCCCCCAAAACTATTTTAAAATATACGCTTACCAACGCACGTAATCAGTAAGTGACGTCACCCTTAGGGCTCGACGACAAAGAGCGCAAGGACCGCGAAGCCCGCAACAGGTCCCTGGAGCTGGAGGCGCTGGCGCGCTGGGAGGTGTCGCTGATGGAGTGCCAGAGCTTCTCGCAGCTCGTGCTGCACCTGTTCACGCTGGACTCCAGCGTCACGTGGTCCGCCAGCATCCTCAACGCCAGCTGCCGCCTGTGCCGCCGCAAGACCGACCCGGACAACATGCTGCTCTGCGACGGCTGTAATAAGGGACACCATCTCTATTGTTTGAAGCCGAAACTTACCGTGAGTTCTACTTTTTTATTACTTCAGCGTATGAAAAAAAGGCCACTTTAGCAAAATCAGAAAGCACATCACTCTACCCGTCACTCAAATTTTCCCAATCAACCTTGAACCTAATGCCTTAACGATAAAGATGAAAATTAAATTTGACAGATTGTTGTGTGGTTAATATTATGATTCTGCTAAAGTGGCCTTTTTAGACCCCCAGGTCCAGTCGAGTTACTGTTTATAACATTTCCATTGCAAAGGTATGTTATTACCAAACACATTCAATGAAATATGTACCTTATGTCTCGAGAGTTACAGTTCATACTGATTATACACATTAAATGTTTTTTGCACGCCTTCAGATGAATCCAAAGGTAAATTGACAAGTTGTTTTACAAAATTTTTTTTTACGATCAATCGATCTACGGAGCCTTTTTCCAACTAAGTTGGAGATTCCAGTCTCACAAAATGTAACTGAGTAACAATATTTTCCATGGAGCGTCTGCCATTTGACCTACCAATTTACTGGGTTGTGAAAACCCAGTAAATGGGTAACACGGTACTTATTGGAAAGAATGGTATCAGAATTTCTGGCTTCTATCTGACTATCCGTAAGGGAAGCGTTCAAGTATTGCGTAACGAATTTGGTGGGGGTGGTCTTGTAAAACGTTACCATGCGTTACAGAGGCGGGAGGGGGGCGGTTTGAAGTACGCGTTACGTAACATTGTTTTTTAACCTCGGTCGTAGAGATCCACTCACCCATTTTTTAAACGTTTTTCTCATAATTTCAATTTGGCATTGGTCACTTAGTGCGCAACGTATTACTAGGGAGGGGGAGTACAGATTAGAGAGGAGCTTGTGGCTAAATAAACAAAAGCCGCACAAGTCGATCTTCAAGGTTAAGCATAGCTTGCCGAGGTTGGTCTGTGGATGGGTGACCATATTAACATACCGAGTTTCCTCCGTGCCTCGGAAAGCACCTTAAGATGTTGGTCCCGGCTGTCATTTGGAAATCTTTGGCAGTCGTTACGGATAGTCAGAAGCCAGAAAATCTGACTCTAGTCTTGCCAAGGAGAACCGTGTTACCCAGTTCATGGGTTGTGGTTTTGGAGGTCTGTTAGGCAGCCGCTCCACGTAAAACACTGGTTTTCAGCTAAATCCGGTTTGACTGGAAGCCAACCACAATAGAGTTGGGAAAAGGCTAGGCAGATGATTATGAGATTGTTTTATGATATATAATCTTAATTTGATTGTACTAAAGCGGCCTTTTTAGGCCCGCTGTGCAATACTATTTGATAGGAACTTATGTCTTTGTGTTATCGTATAATCAGAAAGTACCCGAAGGCGATTGGTTCTGCGACCAGTGCAAGCCCAAAGAGCGGACACCGCGCAAGAGAAGGAAACTGTTCTCCGACGACGATGTTGAAGAAGAATTGGACAACAGGTAGGAATGGGCTAGATTCCATCATCCATAAATTGCAAAACTATTTAGTCCGTCAGTTAGAGTATTGAAAAATAATGGACCCGTATTTTTTGTTTCTGTAAATCAATGAATATTGAAAAAGATAAAACGCATCAAAACTCGGAAGTGGGGGCTCGTGACGTCACGACTCAGTAAAAATTATGCGAAGGTGTGACGTATTGACAATTTTAAAAGCGTCGTAACTTCGTCAATTTTGGTTCCCGTAACAAAAGAAAAAACTCTAGTCAAATGTTTTTTGATAATCTAACTGACGGACTAATTAGTTTTTTTCAGGACACAAGCCCATTATATTTAATCATGTAATCATACAGATGAAACATGTGTATATTCAAGGAGTATTTGACTGAATTTGTATAACAATTCTCATACACAAAAATGTCAGATTTATGAGCGACAAAGTCATCACTAATAGGGTATTTAGATGGAAAGTAAAAAGTAATGGACACATACGTTTCTTTTTTCGCTTAAACTAAAAATGAAGACGATTGTACACTTAATACTATTACGTGACGTACCGCCATCAAAAACCCGCGCTCTTGAACTTTTATGGGCTTTATCTTTATCGATTTAAGAGTGTGTATTCCGTCCAGTAGCGCCGCCAATCGTTTTTTATTAATTGTGGTAAATTTAAGACACGTAGATAAAAAAACCGCTCTGTAGTGTACTGAAGAAATTTTTATTGGTAATACGATTTTTTTTGGTATTTTTCCATGTTTACTATATGCATCAAGGTAACAATACTAAAAAAATACTGTGATAGGAGATAAAAAATAGTTTCAGTAACAACTGGGTTAAGATTTTTTTATTCGACATGAATAGTATTGATATTATGTTGTGTAGATACTTATTGTTGATTTTTCTCTTTGTATGTCTAACATGAAGGCGGGTGCAAAGAGTAAATTACTAGTAAGTACAAGTAGATTGAATGTCTAATGTTAACTTGAGTATAATTTGACTGCCGCAATTAGGGACTACTTACACTTATACAGCTGTATTAGCATTTCGCTGAATGATTTTGGTCACACTTATACAGTTCTGCTTCTATCAGTCGCGTACAGCTTCCTAAGAATGAGAAGGCGGGCAGCGGCAGATAAGCGCTGAACTCTATTTGTAGCAATCGCATGATAATAACACGTCATTTTGTTTTGGCAACGAAGACTGGGAGGTTGCCTGGTCTCTTCAATAATGCAAATATTACAAGTTAAGGAAATTGTATTCTCGTTTTTACAAAGTCTTAAATTATGTACGTGTACTCGCGACACTGCTTTCATAGACGCACTGGCGGCCGGGGGGGGGCCGTACTGAACTTTCGAGGTGCGAGGCGGCGCGGCGGCGCTTCCAATTTTGCGCCACAGAGGTCGCCATCAGCTGCCGGCCATCGATTGTTGATTTATTGCACGCCGTGCCCAACAGATGGCGTTGCTTGACCCAACACATTTGTCCGCATTTTATACTTGTTTGACGCGAAAGGTGAATAGATGCGGGAAGCTGAATGGATGCGTCTCATATCCATACAAAATCGTTGTTTTTTCTATAGGCATAAGCTAAATAGAGCTGTTCGTTTTCTTTATTTCAACTTTTTGTTTCTCTTATTTTTTTTATAATGTGTTATTGCTGTTGTGTTGTGTCTGTGTCGAATGTATGTCCTTACCCCGCGCCTACGGTGTCCCACAATGCCTTCGTTCATAGCAACTTTAAGAGTAAATTATTTTCCTTTAGGCTTGTGGCTACACCTTTATGTCAATGCTCTACAGCTGACCTTGAATACGAACAATCTGCACATCACGTTTTATGGGAGTGGATTCTTTGGCAGACTGAACGTAATATTATGTTAGATAGTATTCAGGTTACATCTGGGGTAGTTTACTATACAGACGTTGTAGAAACCTGAACTGATTTTGCCATACCTATCACTGGAATCAAAAGTAGCTCACAATTTAGGACCCATTAATTTCAGTGTTAATATATAATCCGTGGTGCTTGGCAACTGGGCCTAACCCAGTTGTATATGTCCCTTGGTGCCTATTGGCCTAGCTCTAATCTGTCTCCTGCTTGATATGGAGGGAAGTGGAAATTATATTTATTTTTTCCTACTCCTCCGCTGTACTCTTCCGATTAATTTCGATGCGGGATCCAAGACAGTTGAATCGTTTCTCCGGGACTCGTCGGGCTTCATTAGCTCGGCGTTTTTCTGGTGGTCGCCACTGTTGATTCTTGCTTTCAGGAGTTGCAGTGGTTGGGAATGTGTGGCGGGCTTGTCCCATTAAAAAAATCTTTATATATAATGTCCCATCGTGACCTCTAGCGAGTCGGAGTCCCTGCACGTGGACGGCGGCGTGTGCGGCTCCTGCGGCAGCGGCGGCCGCCTCGCCGCCCGCTGCGCCACCTGCAGCGCGCGCTACCACCAAGAGTGCGCGCAGCCCAAGCCGCAGCGCGCCGCCAAGCGGTGGAACTGTGCGCAATGTCTGGCGCCTACTAGAGGTATGTGTGTCTCGTGTACGGAATATTTGCTACCATGTGCTAATGTTACATAACGAGTTAACGTTGACGATCTCTCGACTGCCTATTCAATTTCACAGATAGTAAAGGAATTGAGGAACAACGCTGTGTTATCAATAAGTCCACTTCCACCACCACTAAATGTGTTGAGTGCTACACATATCTTCAAACGATTGATAAGAACAGAACCATTTTTAAACAAATTCAGCACTAAACGCATTTAGGGCTGAGTTTTCAATAGTCCAATAATACCCGAGGAATAAAAATGGCCGTCTGACAGCTTTTGTATGAAAAATTTTTTTTATTTTATTTTATTCAAAATGGGGAAACTCTTGGCCCAAATCTCACCTGATGGAAAGTAATGATTAGGCCGAAGATGGAAGCGAGTTTCACCCGGAATATGTCAATATGACTTCTTTATTCTTCCAATAAAAGTTATCTGACTATTGAAAAATCAGGACTAGAGACATTTTTGATGCAAGTAGGTCTTTAGGCTGACTGTCCACTATAGCAGAGAGAAGATGAGCGGAGCAATATCAACCACTGGTATTCCACAAAATCTCAGTGACTGACGCCGGGGAGATTGTGTGCAATAGGGAATATGCAAGTGATTTTTTTATTTCCAAAATAAATACTTATAAGCTCCAGTAAACACTCAAGAAAATATTTTGTACATATCTTCATCAGTGATAAAGTTCTAAAGCTTCAAAGATTACTATTAGAACGAGAAGTCCGATATGGAATTTCACGTCAAAGTCCGTGACGTCTATACAGCTGCCATAGAAAACAGCGTTTTCGCGTAAGGGAGAGATATATTTGTTTAAAATAATTAGATCCCGTTGTTTTTCGAGCAATTTTGATTCTATTTTCACTGTTAGTAATATATTTTTGTATATTTTTAGATAAACTGTATAGATAATAAATATTTTATCATGCATATTCCCTATTCCATTTTGGTTATTATTTCTCCGCTCCTCTCTCCAATCCAGTGAACAGTCAGCATTACTTATCCAATTATATATCTTATTGAGTTCGAAATCCCTTTTTCCTGAAACAAATGATTTCAATTTTGTTTGTATTCAATGGAGCAGTTCCTTAAATAACACTACAAATAGGGCGATTAGATGAGTCGAAAGTCAAAATTTAGAAGGCAGTCGAATAAGTAGCGATTCCCAATAATAAATGGTGGTTGTGTTGTGAAGAGACGAGCGGACGACGCTGCGCGGCCGCCGCCATGTCCAACATCCACAGCTACACTCGCGCGCTACACACCCGCTACTCCACCGGTGCGTGCTGACACATGATGACATGAGGCGGCCACGGAATGCTAACTGCAACATGACTGAATCGAACACACGGCTTTTTATGTTAAATAGGCTAAAAATAACTCTTACAATTCAGTCTTACAATCTAAGTAAGAGTAAAGAAGCTTCCTCTGGGACCCATCCCAAACCCATTTATATATATAAAAATGATTTGCTGTTCGATAGTCTCGTTTAAACTCGAGAACGGCTTTGCCGATTTCGGTAATTCTTTTTTTTGTTTAGTTCGCCAGAATACAGAGAAGGTATCAAAGCAAAAAAAAAAAAAATGCAGCGGGAGCGAAGACGCGGAGGACAGCTTGTCTCAAATAGTAATAAAATATCTCGATTTATTTTTCTGAAATTAAATTGGATAAGGCCGATGTTTCCGTGAGCAGAATAACATTAAAACAATTATATAGGTCTCTTTTTAACTGCCATACAATTAATGGTCAAAACATTTGAGAACCATACAAGTTACTGTCTGAAGTGGTCTCTTGTAGTGAAGCAGCACCACGTAGTTATCGTATAGCTCAACTTAAGGAGCTTTCAGGAGCTCAATAATTCGACGAACAACACAAAAGTAAACCGTCAGCAACGCTACTTTGTTATTTATCTGACAACTAGCTGACCCCCGCAACTTTGTCTGCGTCACATTAATTGGCCATTAATGCTCCGCTCCTTTTTATCTTAACGTTATTATATATAGCCTATATTATTATCCTTCCTCGATAAATGGGCTTTATAACACTGAAAGAATTTTTCAAATCGGACCAGTAGTTCCTGAGATTAAGCAAACAAACAAACAATCAAACTATAGTTTTATAATATTAGTACAGATCAGGTGTCCGGTATTGATTACCGTACAATAAATATGTAACCTTTGAGATCACGCGAATGCTGTCAACTCAGGATCCCACCTCGTACTTTGAAAGACTGGCCATGTTCTAGCTCAATAAAATAATAACGTCGCAAGTTTCTGGTTGAGCAGAATTATTTTGGTTTGCAATTACGCATTAGAACTTACATCAGATATTGCAGAAATCCCAAACTATGTCGATTCACTCATGTTCTAGGCTAAAAGAGGCAGAATTAAAAATACAAGGTCCCATTTTGAAAAAAATTAACACAGCGTTCAGTACGCCTAACCAGAGATATACAAGCACAAAGAGATTAAAGTGATTTTATTTAAACCTAAAATAGTAAATTGGCAACTTTTTTAGAGCGTTTTCGTTTGTATCTTATTCGGTTTTTTGAAGTGAAAACTTCTTTAACGGCGTTGAGCACTTTTCTCGGGATGGGTATAAAACGTTAAACTCGCGTAAGGACGCCTGACCTGATCGAAAATACGTAAGACGTCAGGAGACGTGACCTGATCGAAAATTCGTAAGACCCTTTATTCAAAAATGCACAACGTTCAAGTTTTCACTTCTGCCGGCACTCTCGGAGGGCAACGCGTTGTTTTTTTTTCTTTGTCCTTATTTTGGTGTTCTGAATGTTTTCTAAAAGTTTGTCCTAAATGGGAACTTAAGTAATTTTAGAATGAGTCGTTAATTCCGTGGCCAGCTGAGTGGTCGCTCTATGAAGTGTATCATCGCTCGGGCTGTGGGCTGTCCTGTCATCTAACTAACTCACTTCTCATGAGCTTTGCATCTTCATTTGCACGGCACACTTTTTTTTTATCGTCTTCCTTAATGGTGTAATCTCTTGTTATTAAAAAGTTTAATTTACGTGGATAGTTTCACGCTCCGGAAATTGAACCTTAAGTTTAAAAGCATGTGCGTGGTAATTATCTGATGATATTCGTGATTTTTTTCGCCGCAGAACAGGCGAGATATGTTCTTTGACTGAATTTTGTTTTATTTTTATTATTTATGGACTATCATTCCAATGGTATCTAGGTAAATGAGTAAAAGAATGAATTACAAAATCTATCACTGGGAAGTCACGTTGTTACATCCTGTGCCAGCCAAAAATAAAAACATCTTGCTGAAATCAAATTGATTCAATTTGTAAACATATTTGAGAGTCAAATCTCATAAATTTTGCGCGAGTTGACACTGGCACGTCCTCTCGTGGCGAACAAACAAAATTGTAATTTACTGAAATTCTAAAAGTTCTTCTAACCCGGTTCATTAAAGAAAGGAATCTTAAATGGCGGCGCTTATCATGTTTTCTCGCTTGCACACTAGTGCCGTCTATACTCACTCTCGCGCGTACCGTAGGCAGAAAAAAATCACCAGTCTTTAATTATAATTTAGGTGCTGTTTTTGTACAATAAATTTTTACCAACATCTTTTTAAGGATCCTCCTTTTGTTTTATGTTGTCAGGTGTTCAGAAACGGAAAATTCATCCTGAATAAATTTCTTACTGTTTTCGATGAAAACAACAATAACGATCATAATTATAATAATAGATTGCTCCACGTGCCTTTAGATTTTTCAACTTTAACAGGCGCGATAAGCCATTAGCAGGAGCTAGTTTGAAATAAATACGACTCGGTCATGTTTTTATTATTTAATTTGAAAAAGTCTTCGACTTGAAAAATTTATTTGTTAACTGTACTATCTGTCAACGCAAGTACAAGACGCCATTTAAGATTCCTTTCTTTAATGCATCGGCTTATATGGTTGTGCATCTTTCATTTCAGGTGTCAAATTTGAAAGCGCTTCCTAACTTCGCTTAAAGCGCACTAACACGTCCATTACAAATCGCTTCTCTATCATTTTCCATACTAATGAACACAGAGTAGTTTATAAATGGAGTGATAGGACGTTTTATCTTTAACCCGCCTGCGTGACGAGAATAATGTGTTATTTAGAAAAGTTACTAGCAGGCAGCGTTTAGTATTTGTTATATACTTTATTGTACACCTCATAACAAGTACAGGGAAAACGTTACGTTATAACCATTATAAACGTAGCACACTTTGTAACTCGAAGATTCACAGACAATCTTCATGCAGATTTGAGGTATCTTTAACTCTGTCTGAATACTAAAAAGAAAGACTTTGAGATCCTGCCGGGGTTGCGGAATTTGTTCGAAAGAGTCACCGCGGCCCTGGAACGCGAAGGGCACTAGGAGGAACACGGATGGGTTTTAGTCAGTAAGACACTTTCTGCTCCGCCTAGAGCGGGAGGAGTCATTAGATGATTTCAAGCCTTTGAGATGCTAAGGAGAACATTTCTTTCTTTAATTATTTCGAGCACTAACCTTGTATCAAAATAAATGAATTAGGCAATGCAAAACTCCATTTGTGAAGTACTCTGTGGCAGCACCTACTTATGAATGTCAAGACTAACGGCCATTTACTTACAGACTCAGACGACAGCGAATATAACACGGCGCTGGTGAAGCTGAAGAGCTCGAAACGCTCCAGGAGCAGCAAGGAGTCTTCGCCGCTGCACAACGGGTCCGCAAAGAGAGGGCGCAAGTGAGTACACTAGTTCTTAATAGACAAAATTATATTATTTATATTTCTATCCGTTTATTCATCTTCTTTTACTTGCAAAATACATTTTTAAATATTTCCTAAAAAATTCAGAAAAGAAAAAAAAAACATTTAAAAATAAAAATAAAAACAGCTCACCGGTATCGGGAACAGGGTTCAAGCTACCGACGGTCAGGGCTCCAAAGAGAGGAACCTCCTAACAATTCGAGCCGTGTCAAGAAGTCCCGCTTTATGAATCCAGCCCTTGATCCAGCTGCCCAACGAGAGCCTCTTGAGGTGTTGGTCGAGGCTCTTGGCAATAATGCCATTGGCCGTCACGACTATCGGCACAATGACTGCTGTGTTCACATCCCACATGTCGACAACCTCGCGAGCCAAGTCAAGATACTTGGTTTGTTTCTCTTTCTCAGACTTCACGAGGTTCGCGTCATGAGGGACTGCTATATCAGCAATCATTGCGCAACGCTCTAGTCGGTCTATCACCACTATGTCAGGCTTATTGGCAACAATAGTCCTGTCAGTGGTGATGTGATTATTTATTTTATTTTTATTATATTATTTTATCCTACTCCTCCGGTGTACTCTTCTGATTAATTTCGTTGCGGGATCCAAGACAGTTGAATGATTTCTCCGGGACTCGTCGGGCTTCATTCTCGGCTCAGCTCGGCGTTTTTCTGGTGGTCGCCACTGTTGATTCTGGCTTTCAGGAGTTGCAGTGGTTGGGATTGTGTGGCGGGCTTGTCCCAACAAAAAGATAAAACTCAAAAGTTATTTATTCAAATTAGGCTGAGAGCCCGCCCGTCACCACTTCCTAGTGTTTTAGCTGTGGAAAAGAAGCGGCCAACTATCTCCCCAGCAACACATCTGCCTGTTACGTTTTAGGAACTTGAATTTATACAATAAGTAGTTTACAAGGTAATTAAGAGTGTGTATTCCGTCCACTAGCGCCGCCAATCGTTTTTTATTAATTGTGGTAAATTTAAGACACGTAGATAAAAAACCGCTCTGTAGTGCGCTGAAGAAATGTATCTATTATTTTTGACAGCTATTTTTAATACATAACTCATGGCTAAATAGCCAAAACGGCAATTATTGCTAAAAGTGGCCACTTTTAGCAAAAATATCGACTTTGGCAACTATTTATGTTCTAAAGTACAAAACATAACTCTGAAAACATAATAAATACATTCCTTTAGTGCACTACAGAGCGGTTTTTTATCTACGTGTCTTAAATTTACCACAAATAATAAAAAAAACGATTGGCGGCGCTAGTGGACGGAATACACGCTCTTAATACATGATACAAAAAAAAAGTTAAATATTATTTATCACTTGACACAAACAACAACACAACTAAACAAACAACAACAACACAATAACTAACACAAACAAACTAACTTAATACAAATTTATTCTTATAAAATTAAATTTATAGTTTGTGACAATTTAGTAATAATTTAAATTTTTGATTGAATTAATTTAATTTTTTTTTTTTTTTTTTTTGACATTTTTATTAATTAAGTAATTTTTTTTTTTGTGACCTTTTATAATTTAGAATATTGACTAGAACAACTTTATATAATTTATCATTTAAAAATTATTTTCTAGTTTGTGTATTTAATAATAATTTTGAGTTTTAAATGACTATTTACCTATATTTGTATGCCACAAGGCCGAACATGACTGATCTTTTTTTTCTTATAAACAACTTGCATTCATTTTATGTATACTCATGTCTCAACAAATAAACGTCTTGTCTTGTCTTGTCTTGTTACCTAGCACACTAGCATACTATAAAACAAAATAAAAATAAAATCTTTCTCGAGTCGTAAACGAATAACTGCGGGTCTAAAAACGTCACTTTAGCAGAATCAGAGTCACTGTCAAATTTTCCCAATCAACCTTGAACCTAATGCGTTAGAGATAAAGATGAAATTGAAACTTGAAAGATTATTAAATTATTTATTATGATTCTACTAAGTAACCTTTTTAGCCCCACCTGTAGTCTATCGTATCACGGCCTGGACGTGAAATACTTATGAAGAGTTATTCGAAAATAAACAAAATGACTATTGAAATATGCTGCTCGAGCTTGTGGGTTTGTTTCTTCGCTAAGGACGTCGCCAAAACATATTTCACTTCAATGTATGTTTTTTTTTTACCTTTAGACCAAAAAATCACGAACAAGAAAAAGATTTAAACACAAGTGGACAGACATCTGGCAGAAGATCAAAGAGCTCACTGACAAACGGACACCACGGTAAGCAGTTGTGATGAGATAGATAGATTTTATTTTATTATATTTGGAAAACCTACAGCTAATAGGGAATATGCATGCGATTTTTTTATTTGTAAAATGAAATACTTATTAGCTCCAATTAACAATCATGAAATTATTTCCTATATATCTTTCGAATACGCGCCACTAGATGGGATAGTCAACGCTGTGCACATACCCTTTATCAGAATTTGTACTCTGCTTTAATGTCACATGCCATAGAAGACTTGAATGAAGTAATGAGCATCGTATATCATGTTCTGCTGCAGAGGAGCGCACAAGCAAGAAACGCAGCAGCCGGCAGTCTCCGCAGCTGCACGCGGAGGCGCTGCAGACGCTGCTGCGGGACGTCATGAAGCACAAGGACTGCTGGCCCTTCTACGAGCCCGTGTCGCTGGAAGACGTGAGTACATAGCGCACCCTCACTACTATAAGCGCAGCAGCCGGCAGTCTCCGCAGCTGCACGCGGAGGCGCTGCAGACGCTGCTGCGGGACGTCATGAAGCACAAGGACTGCTGGCCCTTCTACGAGCCCGTGTCGCTGGAAGACGTGAGTACATAGCGCACCCTCACTACTATAAGCGCAGCAGCCGGCAGTCTCCGCAGCTGCACGCGGAGGCGCTGCAGACGCTGCTGCGGGACGTCATGAAGCACAAGGACTGCTGGCCCTTCTACGAGCCCGTGTCGCTGGAAGACGTGAGTACATAGCGCACCCTCACTACTATAAGCGCAGCAGCCGGCAGTCTCCGCAGCTGCACGCGGAGGCGCTGCAGACGCTGCTGCGGGACGTCATGAAGCACAAGGACTGCTGGCCCTTCTACGAGCCCGTGTCGCTGGAAGACGTGAGTACATAGCGCACCCTCACTACTATAAGCGCAGCAGCCGGCAGTCTCCGCAGCTGCACGCGGAGGCGCTGCAGACGCTGCTGCGGGACGTCATGAAGCACAAGGACTGCTGGCCCTTCTACGAGCCCGTGTCGCTGGAAGACGTGAGTACATAGCGCACCCTCACTACTATAAGCGCAGCAGCCGGCAGTCTCCGCAGCTGCACGCGGAGGCGCTGCAGACGCTGCTGCGGGACGTCATGAAGCACAAGGACTGCTGGCCCTTCTACGAGCCCGTGTCGCTGGAAGACGTGAGTACATAGCGCACCCTCACTACTATAAGCGCAGCAGCCGGCAGTCTCCGCAGCTGCACGCGGAGGCGCTGCAGACGCTGCTGCGGGACGTCATGAAGCACAAGGACTGCTGGCCCTTCTACGAGCCCGTGTCGCTGGAAGACGTGAGTACATAGCGCACCCTCACTACTATAAGCGCAGCAGCCGGCAGTCTCCGCAGCTGCACGCGGAGGCGCTGCAGACGCTGCTGCGGGACGTCATGAAGCACAAGGACTGCTGGCCCTTCTACGAGCCCGTGTCGCTGGAAGACGTGAGTACATAGCGCACCCTCACTACTATAAAGGAATCAAGTCAATGTTTTTGTAAACTGTGATTTTAAATGATAGGGCACAAATTGTAATTCGATACCGGTTAGCGCATACATGATACAGTACAACCAAATTATATCATATTTCCGAATAAAGTTTGACCAATTTTACTTAGATTTCGTACTGGGTTCGCCAGTAAAGAGCTTAAGATATACGAGATAGACAATACGCGGGACACGTTGGGTGGCTCGCTGTCTTGTCAGGACCAGGCCTAGGTCCACGCGCGCCTCAAACATGTCAGATAGTAGTGCCTGCAGGGTTGCGGAATTTGTTCGAAAGATTCACCACCGGCCTGGAACGCAAACGGCATTAAGAGGAACACGGATGGGTTTTAGTCAGTAAGAGTCTGACACTCCCTTCTGCTTCGCCCAGAGGGGAAGGAGTCATTTGATTATTTCCCATACTTAATAATAAACCATCCTAAATAGTTGTTGCCTTTCCCTCAGGTACCTGACTACCTGCAAGTGATCGACCAGCCAATGGACTTCACGAGTATCCGCGAGAAGCTGGAGGCAGGCGACTACAGCACCGATGAAGACCTCATAGCGGACGCCGCGCTCGTGTTCCTCAACTGTTACACCTACAACAAGGACTCGCATCCTGTCGCCAAGTGAGTGCGAACAACTTAGGTCTTCCCCAAGCGTCGCCATAACATTTGGTCTCGTTTTGTGTGCTTGGATTCCCGTAAGAATCGCTCGAGACCCAGTCCCAGCAGTCACGATAGTAATAGAAACACGATAGCTGTTGCTCTGGACTGACTTTATTACAGAGTAAAAATTACATAGATAAAATACATAGACAACTAACATAGACAAACTGCATTACGATACTTGCGCTAGTAGTAATAGGATTATATTTGATATATTTTAACATCTCCTCTTATCAAAATAATCTAATGTCTATGTAATAACAAATGAATAATATATATAGTTAATATATAATATAAACTACTCCTAAACAATACTTTGAATGCCTAACTTTTTAACATAATAGTAATGTTTGAAACTACTTAATCCTTTCGTTAACAAGTCAGCAGGCATTTCAGTAGTTGGCAGATGTACAATCTTTACTAAGTTATTAGTAACAGTTTCCCTAACAAAGTGGTGGCGTAACAACCAACAACAACAACTCAACTCAACTGCCAACTGCACAACCAACCGCAACAAACAACAACTGCCTACTCTGCTGCTCAACTGTTGAGCATCATAATCTTCCTGCCCTTATCCCATGTTACTTGATGTCGGCGTAATACGTTTTTTTTCTTCTTACATTCTGCCCTATCGGCCGTCAAACAATCACTAACTTCCTTTTATTTCATATCGCTCCTCAGACAATCCTTTTCTTTGGCCTTCCTCTCCCTCTCCATCCATCCACATTTGTTGTTGAGCAAGTAGGTTTGCCGTCAAGAATTTCTCGCAGCTCCCCCAGATTTCAATTACCTGCCCCTGAATTCGGTCATATTTGATGGTAGTTACATGGGATTTCAAAATAACACGTGAATATAAAAGGATGTTTAATAGACCGTGCACTTCTGCCTCACGCTTTGGGGATTACAAACGTAAACAAGTTTCCAAAGAAGTTCAGGAATGTTTACGTGTTTGAGCCATCCATCCATCCTCACAAACTTTAACATTTATTCATTTAGTGGATTCGCCCACGTGATCTTTAGAGAACATACTTCTGGGATAAAAAGTAGCCTGTGTTACAGGTCGCGCGGCGAATTAAGATCGCTCGGCAAAAGTGGAAGGGGTATGCGCAGTATTCAATTCTAAGGTCTATTTAGTGACGTGCGGGGTGAGGGGGGCGGCTATGCGCCGACGGCGACACGTCATTGGTAGATTCAATTCCCGCGTTGCGTTCCCGCGCTTGGGTACTGTTGCGTACAGCTTGTGTTATCGTATTAGTAATACGTAGTGGTAAAAAAAAAATGGTTAAAAATAAAGTTTTAAAACGGCAAGCAAGAAAAATTGTTTACGACGTGAATTGTTACGTTAAGAAAGAAACTAATGAAATCAATAATATTGAATAATGATTACCACGACAACATGAATTACGAAAACTACGAAAAATTGTTGAAAAAATTACTTTTGTTTTTAATTTTTCTGAATTTACCTACTAACAAGATAAATTACAAGCAAAAACTAGTGTTATTAAGTACCTATATGTGTAAGTTACTACGGTACATACAAAATAAAAAGAATCCCTTAAAAACACACAAAGTCTAAAAGGAGCACTGTCAGATAACCTGTGGATAGGCTATCAGAGAGTTTATCAGGAAGTGGTGAAACAGGCCCTAAGAATTTCTGTACGCGATTGTACACATGCGCCGATTGCCCCCACTACTTTCATCGAGCGATCTTAATTCGACGCGCGACCTGTATTCTACACTATAATCTACCTGTGTGCCAAATTTCATTAAGATTCTTTCAGGCGTACTGATGTGAAAGAGTAAGAAACATCCATCCTCACACTTTTTCTTTTATAATATTATTAGTAGGATTAGAATTAAAAACAACATGTTACTTCCAGAGCCGGCAACCGCCTAGAAAGATACATGAACAAGCGCTGCGCAGATCTGGAACTCCCCAGCTTACCAGAGATCGAGCTGGAGGGCTCGGAGGCGTCCTCCGTGAAGCGTCCCTCCCCCGCGTCCGACGACGAGGCGCCGCAGTCCAAGCGCGCCAAGCTCAAGTGACCCGCGCGCCTCGCCGACTACGTCTGTTACTGACGTGTGTAGTGTGTAGTGTGTAGTGTGTAGTGCCCGCCACCTTCTACAGCTTGGCTAACAGACCACGAACTATTTTAAGGTGGCATCTACCCATAGAACACAGATACGAGCCGATGATAACTGCCTAGAAATGGCATTGTGACAAAACTTTCCTAAACTAAGTGTGTTAGTGAGTCCTTCTGAACAGTCGGAAAGATTCACTAACATATAAAGTCATTAAAGTTTCGGCGGCACGAATGTTATGATTAATGGAGTGTGTTGTCGCGGGTTTTGTCCGATTCCATGCTGTAGTGTACCACTACTAAATTTTTCGAACAATATATTGTTGAAAATAAATTAAAATTTTATAGTGGCGCTCAAGTTGCCGTATTTGACGAAAATATCGCGTTACTTGTATATTAAAAACATACCCTACAATCATCGGTATAAAGTCCATTTTTATCAAGGTAATTTGTAAGGCGAGTATTTGCTGAAATACCCCAGTTGAAGTGCCACCTTTATTAGAACTTGTCGGTAAATTAGTTTCACCGAGTTTAATATCTAGTGCCGCCTACCACCTCGTCAGACTGTGTGTTGCCAAGCTGTATCCATAAGTTTCAATTTAAATTGTATTATGTCTGACGTACTTAACAAAAGTACGTTACGTATTATTGAATTGAAAATTTTTGGTAGATTTGTTATAGGATATGGTTGCCGCCTGAAGTTGTATGAGATAGTCGTAAGTGTTGGACGTTAGCAAGCCTGCCACGGACTTTGTTGTAAATGTTAATAGAAATATCATAAATATGACGAAACCATCGAAATTAACCAAATATACAAAATGGCTGTAGCATGTAAATTAAAGAACAAAATTATTGCATGCATCCGGAACAAACTATATGCGTGACAGTCTAAATGTCGGATTTGACAGTTTACTAGTGAGTATGAAAGAGACATGAAAATAAATCTCTTTCGCACTTAGTGGTAAGGCCATCTTCTATCCCTTTCTAATCAGCTGTCAAAGCTGACTTCTTACACTGTCACAAATTTAAATCATGTTCTGTTGTTTAAAAACTCAAATCTGTGGTTTTTGGAACATAGGTTCTGATTGTTAGCTGATTTGATAACTAATAATGTTATTTATATCAACAAAAATGATGTTTACAAACAACCAACATTATATCAGATGACTTCCAAATAAGTCTTTGTATATGACTAAAATTACTGTTTTGAGACAAGAGTATAATATATTATAAAAAGACGAAAAAAGTAAAATAAAATAATAAACAACGTGATATCAAAAAAAGTAATTAAGATGATAAAGTTATAAATTGTTCGTAATCGCTAAGTGCTGGTAACTTTACGGTAACCACAATAGCAACTTTGACCGGCGACAACCCATAATGACTGGTAAAAGTTGATAACTTTATAAATGACTAAGTAATTATGTCAATTGGTAATATGTAGTTCTAAAATAAAGACAAATCTTAGGGCGTATTTTAAAATAACCTAAACCGGAAAATTATTTACCAATAGCACTGAGAAACGAGTGAGGGAGACAACGCTATACTGAGAGCTAAGCGATAGACCGAGATAGAGAATCATATACTATCGCTAAATAATATTCCAGTACTTACTCGTAAGGCTACAAGGCTTTAATAAATTTATATCAAAAGTAATGTATTTAATATAAATGTATAATCTTCCTCGCTGTTCCCGCCATTGTTAGAACAAAGTAAAATGTTGATTTTACCCAGATTATGTTAAGTTGTGGTTCATAATATCAGATGACCAAATATTATAATATGTTGTTGTGAAAATGTACAGTCAGCGTCGTAAGTCAGACCAAAGTTACAGAGGAGTTGTATGAATGACTTATTAATAAAATTACTACTTGCGATTGGCGAATTTTTTCGCTGACTGTATCTAATGTTTTCATATGAGATCTCTATAGAATTCTACAAACTTTTCAGTTTACTGCCTCGAAAGCTGTCTTGTTAGTTATTGTCTTATTTTTACCAATCTTAACCCATTTTAAGACATTTTCTCAGGAAATTATCAAAAATACGCTACTTCTTAGAGTATATAAAGACTACGACACAAAGAGCCTTCTATTATATAATATTCATATAACGTACAAACGCTAGAACATATTCCGTTAAAGTTAATGTGTAAATATTTTGTACTGGTTAGTAATTGAGATATAATAATATTGTTGTTGGCAGTGTAGCCAACAGTTATTAGGAGAGTAGCAAGAATTATCAATATATTAAATCCTGTGGACCACATTTTCTTGAGCTAAACGCAAATAACAGTAGAAATTCAGTATGCCAAGTTCCATAGTAATTGAACACATTCTTTTTTGTTTTTTTTTATTTGAGTTTGGTTTGCTCTCGACTGTAGTCTAGGTCAGAGATAGCAGAAACAAAGTCTACGATGGAGCGATACTAAATCAACCAATATTTCTTCAAAGATTTAGAGAAGAGGCTACTTCTGGGTAAGCTCACTCCATTTCCGACTTTGTCTCTGTCGAGAGTTACAATCTAATCAAGACTTGTTACAATATTACCGTGCTTGCAATTATCTGGTGACATTGACAAACAAAAGAGAAGTTTCCCAACTTTATTAATATTTTTTTCTTTGAATGTTTAGGTTATCTCCACATTTTAAATGCAAAAAAAAATCCAGCCAAATTGAGAACCTCCTCCTTCTTTGGAAGTCGGTTAAAAATATCTGGCTAGTTGATCCGGTAAAAATGCTAGCGTTTCGAGTGCCTCATAGTAGTACATTAAAATTTTTGCAGCTAAAATGTTTATGAATACAAGTAGAATTATATTGCCCAGAGTAGTTGTATTCATTCCATCTTTATGTAAATGTTGTCATATTCATAGACTATGAGAATGGATTGAATGAATGCGAGGAACATCCTCACAAAATTGGCCACCCTGTAGAATGAGACATGGCGTCTGTGCGGGGCTAACACCAAGGCATCTACTGTGACGTTTTAAAACTATAAAGATTACGGTGTGAGAGGGAGACAGAGCTATATCAGATGCATACATAGCCCACTCCCTTTTTTAAAATGGAATCAAAATGTCATTGGCACGCTTAGCACCTGTTTCTTCTTCATGGAGAATTCTAGAAAAATCTCTCACCCTGTTTTACCCATTTTCACTTTATACCTTGATAGGCAACTCAGTCCATTCTCATGTCTATGGTCATATTATATTGTTATGATTCTCGATGGTTAGTATTTATTGTGTTACTACAACCTGATGTTTTGTGGCTTTTAAAATAGAATGGAACTTGTTTTAGATAATTATTGGTAAAATCGATTGATTGATTTCTTAATTTAAAATCGTCGCATGATAATTGGACGCCAAATACTTGTTTTAGGACACCATTATAAAAAATAATGCATTGTTTACAGTCAATTTATCCGCATGACAATCATCAATTGAATGGGCATGGTTTTATTGAATTTCACTATATTTTTTATTATCATTTTGAAGAAAAAACCCTGTGCTTCTTAAACCCGTTCTGGCAACAAAATTATGGTAAGTCACAAATTAAAATCGAACAATATGATTGGATGTTGATCATCAAGTCAACACAGAACGGGCGCTTGACAATATGTCACACTAATTTAGCGATAATTGTCGTTTAAAATTTTGAGATTTTGATTTGTACCGACCTTGATTTAACGCGTCTGCATTTATAATAACCTCATTAGTGACATTAAAATATTTGTATTTATTATTGTGTTAGTGAAGGCTTGTTTTCGACGTTATTCTAGTTATTTACACTCTTGTGCTACATACTTTGTGACGAGCATTTACACATAATACAGAATTTGATTGATGCATGTTTTAACCAGAATATAATTATGTGAAAATTGTGTGTTGCCATGAATTTGACTGTGTTACAAGCTCATGTAGCATTTTAGTGTCCATGTTTACGCTTTTGTACGCCATGACTTTTGATAAATCGATAAAATGGTCCATCATACGCCAATGTGTACAAGCCTCTTAGACATTAGTGTTTTAGTTTTTAAAATTGTTAGTGCATAAGTTTGAACGTAGCCTTTATTTCTTTCAACACTTAAATCTCGAGTTAACGAACTCAAAGTTGTGTTTTGTTTTGCAAAATTTTATTTGTTTTCTTTTTAAGTTGAAACAGCATTGGTTTTTTTTTACTGAGGCAAAGCCGATTTTTTAATTTGATATTATTAGGAAAACGATAAATTGTATTTCTTGGACTTGGTTGCTATTTTTATGTGATTTTAACTGTAATTGATACTCAAAAGTTTCACAAAAACAATTCTTTTTTAGTTTTGAAGCAACCTTGTTGTGTCGTACAGTCAGCCACTCGAATTAAGTAACTTTTCATACCCTTGTAAAATTAATTTTATTTTAAATACGTCATCAATTGGGCTAGTATTAATTACAATATAGTTGATGGCTGAGTTCTGCAGACCCTTTATAAGTTAGCGAAGATAGTGGTTGACTGTACAATATAAATCGTACCAGTGCATTCCTACATAATAACTGTAATATGTAAATTGTTCTCAGTGATTTGTTTTTCCATAATAATAATGATCATTTTGTCAGCGATTATTTATTTATGTAATTTATAAGTTTTATATTAATTTATATTGTAGTGAATAAAACACCCACGTACAGTTGCTGTATTTTTTTAATTTAGACTCCTATAGTCTCACGACATTCCCGTCCTTATGCCCACATCATGGCAAAGAATTCCGACATAAACTCCCCTGAAAGGTTTTGAGTATAGTGTCCATTCATACTCTCAGCTATAAAGTAGCTGAGTAGGTACGGGAAGACATAAGAAACAATAGACGAGCTGGGGGTCTAGAAAGGCCACTCTAGCAGAATTAGAAAGCAAATCACGCTACACGTCACTGTTAAATTTTCTCAATCAACCTTGAACCTAATGCGTTAGCGATAAAGATGAAAATTAAATTGCACAGATTGTTGCGTGATTAATATTATGATTCTCCTAAGGTGGCCATTTTATTAGGCCCCCTGTATTTAAGATGATAAGCCTCATGCACCTTACGCGACATGGCATTCTTAAGTAGGTAACTAGGTATATACTCTAGGACTATACCTACCTTAAAAATTGAACTCATTATATCTTCTAAACTAAGACCCGACAAAATCTGTGAGTTGCCAATAAATTGCGACATTTTTTTATGTTATTAAAATAAAATCCCGGATGGTGGCCAAGCCAGTGTCCTTCACACCTCTAAAAAAGTACTCTCTGTGGTCACACCAAACTAGCAGTTGATATTGTTATGTTATTCGGCTTTACTTGCCAGGTTCAACTCCTGCAAGAATAGGCTTGTCCACTGAAATCTAATTAGTCCATCAGTTAGATTAACAAAAAGTATTTGACCCGTTTTTTTTTTCCTTTTGTTACGTTAACCAAAATTGACGAAGTTACGGCGCTTTTAACATGCTCAATACGTCATGCCGTGGTATAATTTTCAGTAAGGTCTGACGTCACGAGACAACACAAAAAAAACGTGACTTTTATTTTTCAATACTCTAACTGACGGACTTATTAGATTTGCAATTTATTGATAGTGGAAACTATCCTATTATACTGAGAATAACACCAAGTGACAGGGATTTAATAACCTAAAGACAAGAGGACAAAGGATACACTAGGTAGCTATCTATTCCTATTATTATTAAGCTAATTTGGTTTGAATTGAAAAATTATTCGCCCATTTATCGAGGAAGGTTATAGGACAGGGATGGCGAACCTTTTTTGGTTCGTGCCATTTTCATTAAAAATATAATAATGTTGCCATGATGTGCCGCCAAAAAATCTCGACTCGCATTGGCCGGTTTTATTGTAACTATTATGTAATTCAAAAAGCAATCTTTATGTTATCAGCTTTATGTTTCTTCAAATGAAAGTAAAACTGCTGTATGATTTCTATTGCATTAGCAGCAACAGGAATCATACTGAACGTTTAATTTCATCATGAATCTAAGTAAGTAATCTTGTACAGGCGTGCCCAAATTATTGTGCTGAGTGCCGCCACTGGCACGCGTGCCATAGATTCGCCATCCCTGTAGGCTAACAAAACATCTCTCACTGTGACCAATAGGAGCGGAGCCTTAATGAAAAATATGACGCAGGCGAAGTTGACCTGTTATTACCTGTCTCTGTCACTCCCGGGTAAATAGAATGAGTCTCGCTCGCACAGATGCAATGGCCGCCGTCCTCAGGGATTGTAAACCTTTGCCTGAGAGTGTAAGGTTTCTTCTTGTTTGCAAGTGTATATCACGTAAAAAAAGAAGGAATCGAAATCGATGACCGTTTTACGTGGAGGTGACGCATATTGTCCCGATTTTTTGTTATTTTTTAGTGTAGTAAGTGTTGTTTGATTCCTATGCGTCATGCTTGGCGTGAATAAACTATTTTTCTTTCTTTCTTTCTAAATGTCACGTAAAAAAAGAAAACTAGATGATAATGTAGATAAAACTGTTGATTATTTTGTAATAAATGTGATAGGCGAGACGTTTTCGGAAAACAGTAACTCCGATACAGAGGAATCGGATTCTGATTTTTATTTTTTTTTATTTTTGCCGTATTAGTAATTAATTGTAACTCGATATTTATAACTTATAATATAAAATCTAAATACATCATTTATAGGTATGACTAGTCATATAAATGATAATAATATTTTTTTTATTTTCTAAGTTGGTACTTTCTCCTTCTAATATTTCATGTAAACCGCACTTAATACAAAAATGTTTGTGACCACTGTAGGTAAAAAGGTCATTGTACGAAATTCTTCCTGCTCCGCGACTGGACTTTAGTTATAGTAGCTAGTCTGACACTATCCCTGAGCATCTAGTCTGCATGTAAAAGAATGTCACTTTAGCAGAATCAGAAAGCCAATCACACTACCCGTCTCTCTCAAATTTTCTCAATCAACCTTGTACCTAATGTGTTAGCAATAAAGATGAAAATCAATTTTGACAGATTGTTGTGTGATTAATATTATGATTTCAATGATTCTCCTAAAGTGGTCTTTTTAGGGTTCCGTAGCCAAATGGCAAAAACGGAACCCTTATAGATTCGTCATGTCTGTCCGTCCATATGTCACAGCCACTTTTCTCCGAAACTATTAATATGCTGTTGAAATTTGGTAAGACGTAGATGTATTCCGTGACACCGACCGGATAAAGATTTTCACACAAAAATAGAAAAAAAAAACATAAATTTTGGGGGTCCCCAAACTTAGAACTATAACTCAAAAATTTTCTTTTCATCAAACCCACGTGTGGGGTATCTATGAATAAGGGTCTTCAAAAATTATATTGAGTTTTCTAAGATCATTTTTTTCTAAACTGAAAAGTTTGCGCGAGAGACACTTCCAAAGTGGTAAAATGTGCCCCCCCCCCCCCCTTAACTTCTAAAATAAGATGATAAAACTCAAAAAAAATATATGATGTACATTGCCACGTAAACTACCAGCGAAAATTGGTTTGAACGAGATCTAGTAAATAGTTTTTAATACGTCATAAATCGTAACTTCTGCTTATAATATATAATATCTACTGGTTTGTACGGAACCCTCAGTGCGCGAGTCCGACTCGCACTTGGCCGGTTTTTATCCACCTTGTGGTTGTATGTTATAAATATAAAAATTTATTTATAAATAAAAAAATAATAAACAAAATGTCTCCTAAAAAAATGCAGTTCCTGTGGAATAACCCACATACATGAGAAGCAAAATAAAATTCAATATAACTATTACATGATTTAATATTCGCTTACAACATAAATAAATCACACAAGTTGGTTTGTTTATAACCCAGTACTATTGCATTTATTCTTAATTTAGTGGTGCTCCGCAGCTTCCTTCCTCCTGATCTCTGCCCATTTGGCGACGTTGCCGGGGGAGTTAGCTGGAAAAGAACAATAATACATAAAATATTAAAGAAGCAGGTATACCGCGTGTATGGTGCATCTGACAACGACGTACAAACGATTTCCATGGGTCCAGGGCATGATTCTAGACAACCCAGTGCTGGAATGTTTTGTCGGTTCTTTTCTCATTTTTTTCAAGAGTAACACACATAGGTATCAGCTCAGCTGAGCTGATATCTATTTGTGGTTTTATTCAGATTGCTCTTTTTAGTGAACGTAGTTAAATAATTATTTTTTTATTAAAAATATCATTGGGTTAGGTCAGAATAACGATTATGAGCAGTCTAAAGTAAAAAACCCTCGAAAAAAATGAGAAAAAAGCCAACAAACAATTCTAAGTCTAGGGTGTCCAGAATCATGCCCTGGACCCATGGAAATCGTTTGTGCGTCCATGTCAGATACACGCGGTATGGTGTACAGTCGCCAGTACATCAAGCTACCAAAAAATTTCAAATTTTCCCAATCAATATTAAACCTTACAGCTTCAGTAATAAATTTGAAAATCTATTGCAGAAATCTGACAGATTGTTGTATCTTGATGTGCTGGAGTCTGTACATAATAAAGAGTATTCTATTCTATTATAATCTAATAATGATAGTATTTGAATATGATGCACTTATTAAATATAATAGTTGATCAGCAAACAACTTGTCGACGGTTCACGTGACCAGAGGGCTGGGCTTTTCTTCGGCCAAAGAATCAGCATTGCCATCCAACGTGGCAATGCTGCCAGTGTTCTGGGCACTTTTGCCGTTGACAGCGATGTGGATTATTTTTTTGATGCCCAATGATTTATTTTGTTTTTTTATGCGTTTGTACATAATGTAGATACTGTAAACATTGTAATTTAATAAGTCAAGCACGTCTTTGAATATCAACTATTTATCACATAGTTGATCAGAAGAGTTGAAACTTATGGAACAGTTCCATAATAATTATTATTTAATCAATCAAGTTGGTTCAAGACTGAATAAAAGATCACTATGTTACTTTGGAAGAAAATTAATTAAATTAATTTTCTTTTCTTGAATGGTTTAATTGAAAAGAAAAGTATAAAATAGAAACCAGACAAACAGATTAAGAATTTTAGAATATTGGTTTCTTACCACCAGGATGAGTAAAAACCCAATCAGAGTCAAACTCATCAACCAAAATGAATGAATTACCTCAATTCAAAACTATACCAACGGTATAGGTACTTAGTATGATCCTGCATTAGACTTACTGTAGGATCAAAGTAATTTATTTTCTTCTAAATCTGCAGTGGTAACACGTATGAAATGGATTATGAGAACTGATCTCACTTTTACAATATGCAAAATATTACTACTGATCGCTGATCACCGATGACTGCTAGAAATCGTTAACTTACCCATTTTGTGGATCTTGTAGAAGACGGGGACTGAGACGGCGATTCCGATCATCCAGTACTTCCAGATCCATTGGTTCTGGACGTAGAACTTCATGGGGAACTGCGCGATCTTGGCGCTGAAGGTGTAGGGGAACTTCATGGGGCGGCCTGGAGCACCCGACATCGTGACGATTGGCTATCTGACGGAAGAACATACACACATTATTATGTAATGTTACCTCAACTTACCCTCAATGGCAATCCTCGTTTTGTAATTTGTTTACATCAAAAACACATAATATAGCTGGGTTTAAATACAATAATGACTAAAATCTATTGATTCTATTATATTTACCAATTCTTTTTGAAAAATGAAATTAAAAAATTCTAACCTTTCCTTGCGACAGATAGAAATCGACAGCAATAGAGTAGTGCTAGAATTTACTACACAATGAATGTCAATCGACTAAAATAAAAAGATTATATCGATTTCGATCGAGGATTTTATAATTTGTTTTTTAAAATAAAAGACTTTAAAAAAGTGTTTTGGTTGATGTACCAAAACAATTCTCAGCCGAACAGATAAAATATTGACGTCCCTTCTAATCTCAGAGTCATTTAATTCCTAAATACTTTGCCGTTTTAATACGTGGAGTTTTAAATCCATCATTTTTTGTTAGATTATCAACTTTACTGCCGAAGACATTGGGCTCTTGATTGGAAAAAATTTGATTGGAAAGTTTCGAATAGCCTGATGTGCTGGCGACAGTACATGAAAATGAACTTAGCTTCATTGATTCAACTTATATTACTCGGCTAGTTGCCGTAGTGAGGACAACACTAAAATTAACAAAAAAAAACTTCGCAGCTTCGCGGTTTTTTAGTAATACCAAGCGCAAGGAATAAATTGTGTGTCAATCTAAAAGCATTTCCGTTAGATAATTTCGTATAAAATCACAATTTACGTTTTGTACTTTTGTTGCAACTATGAAGTGGGAATACAATTAATATATTTTTTCTGTATTGCAACGTCACTCGACAAACTGTCAATCAAACAAAAATGTCAACTTGCTTTGTGGTGTCGTATTTGTGTGTTTAAATGTAATTTTAAAATAAAATTGAAACTATTGACAATATAATGTGTGACAATGGCTTCGGTGAAAGTGGCTGTAAGGGTTCGCCCATTCAATCAAAGGTCAGTACATACCGTACTCAGGAAAGTTCAATTTTTATCCAATGTTTTGGGGGAGTTAACGTATTACGTGAAAAATAATGATGTTTTACTCATTCAGATGATTTGTGTTTATGATTATTTCTGTTATGTTGTTTTGTATATTCACTGTGATAACATAACAGATAATCTAAGTAAACAAGGGTTCCAAGTTGCTGAAACATCAATCTTATTCATGGCATTTGAAAGTGCAAAAAAGCAATGATGTCATGTTAAATGACAATGACTTTCACGGTTCAGTTGCATTTGGAGCACAAACTGTACCTCGGGTATGCCGTTTAGATGAAAGTTGTCGAAAAAATGGTAAAAAAGTCAGTGACCTAAATAAACAAGATAAAATTGCAGTGATTACTGTGTGGTTGCTATTGGAATGCTTGTTGATCATCTGAGGCGGTGTAAACAATGATGCATGCGGGAGTACCTGTTTACAATACACTCTGTTATTGGTATTTCACATGTTACAACAGATGAATGAATTTTAGCACTTTTGTTACACTTGAGTGCCTTTGCTAGCAACTTGAAGTCTGCCGTGGCTATTCTCTTTGAATGTTATTTAAAATAACAACAGTTCACTTCGCTAACAGCATTCCCCAGATGTTTACAAGGGAAGAAGATAATTTCTGGACTAGAGGAGTCATCAATATCAGTTTTTAAATAAGTTACAAATATCTAAAATCATATAATATCCCCTTGTCAAACCAAGTCTACCTGAAATTATCTACATAGACAATATGATACAACAGAGCTAAGATAATTATAACCAATTGAACAGTTAAAAAAAATATTTCTTTTTATAGTGTCTTATTGAATTAATAACAAATAATACACCAGTATCTTCAGAAATGCTATTTAATAATAATTTATCTATGTACTTAACAAATCACTATCACAAAAATACTGCAATACCTTTTAATCTCTCTTCTAATTAGCTACAATTACTGGCTGATAAGAATATACAGTGTCAACCACGAAATCATAAATGGACTGATAAAAAAAACAATTGTATGTACATCATAAACAATAAAGTGCAACCAGGGAGTTATATCTGGCCATAATATAATTCTGGGTTTTATTATTCATCAGATCTGAGGGAAGGGTTATAGAAGAATTATTATCATTCTCTTGCCCTGATCCCAATTTATTTTTGGTTGTTTCAAAATGTATTCTTGTTCCATACTTGTCTAGTAGATAAATTTCATTTTTTAATAGACAAGTCAGCTCTCCATCCGTCATTTGAAGAATTGTTATGTACAGACACCAACAAATTATGCTACAACAATCAGTAAAATTTCTTTAATAGATTTTCCACTATATTGCTAAAGTGTTAGGTTCAACTTTGATTGGGAATTTTTTACAGTTAAAAGTTAATTAAAAAGCTCACAATAAATATGCACATATAGGGTTTAGAAACCATTCAACATTGTGTTTTGACACATATTAAATATAAAAAGAAAAATCTAATAGAAAATATCTTAACATTGCTTTAATATTACAAATCCTGTCAATAATTAGCCTTTGCAAAACACAATCAAATATTATAAAAAGAATAATAATATAAAATTATAAAGACATCAACTAACTTAAAAATACGAAATTAATTAGTATTCATATATTCAGCTTAGTATACTTTATATGAAGATCACAGTTATAAACGAAATTGTAAACTGTTATTCATTAAGTGCATTCATTATAAAATGTAACTGTATTAAACATTTTTGTTGCTAACAAATCTAAACTAGGTAATCACTACATATTACATGTAATAAAACAAAATCCTGTCTGTCTATTCGCGATAAACTCAAAAACGACTGCACCGATTTTCATGCTGTTTCCACCGATGGATAGAGTGGTTCTCAAGCAAGGTTTTAGTATATAACTAGCTGCCCCACGCAACTTCGTCTGCGTCACATTTTCCATGAATGCTCCGCTCCTATTTGTCTTAGCGTGATGATGTATAATATAAGTAATATAGCCCCTTGGCTATCTAACACTGAAACAATTTTTCAAATCGAACCTATAGTTCTTGAGATTAGCGCATTCAAACAAACAAACTCTTTAGCTTTATAATATTATGTTATTATTTTAATTATATATATAATAATAGATTTGTCAAGCGGGCGAAGCCGCGGGCATCAGTTAGTAAATTATATTAAAGAGGTAATTTGTTTGTTTGTTGTAATCTCTAGTAGTGCTGTGTCAATACGAAAGTTATTTCACTAATGGAGAGCTATACCGCGTGTATCTGACATCGACGCACAAACGATTTCCATGGGTCCAGGGCATGATTCTGGACACCCCAGTGTTGGAATTTTTCGTAGGTTCTTTTCTAATTTTTTTCAAGATTACCACAAATAGATATTCAGATTGCTCGTTTTAGTGAAAGTAGTTAATTAATTATTTTTTTATTAAAAATCTCATTGGGTTAGGTCAGAATAACGATTATGAGCAGTCTAAAGTAAAAAAAAAAAAAAAACACAACAGCACACTGCCATAGGTTCGGGACTGAAGCTGTGGTCTAAGATAGTTATTTTTGTTGATAATTTAAATAACATGTTTAGATTAGTAGATGGCTTATCTCTTGTAATCTTAGATGATGTTTTTATCAATATGATATCATTTCAAAAGAACATGTCATCAGAGCCAATAAAACTAGTCTTGAATCATAAGCAGGTGGTCTTTTCAATTCATAAGGTCATATCGAACACACAACCAAAGACTACTATAGTATACTAGCACACAACATTCATAGCGTTGGCATGGCTTATCATGGATTCGCCTCGTATCATTGTGTAATGTGTGTCCAGCTAAGTTCATTTACAGTGGGAACTGCATTTAGTCCTAGGCCTGAGTCCTGGCGGTTTCTAATACATATTATTATCATTCAGATATATATCTTTAATAAAAGATGTTTTCAGTCATGTTAAACTCTCACGGCCGTAGCTAGGGGGGGGGGGGCATGGTGGGGCAATGCCCTACCTTAAAAACACCAAAAACTAAGATAAATTAATATCTATATTTCAATTGTTTGTTTATAGTTTGAGATAAAAAAAATGTAGCGATAGGTATCTAAACTTTTCTACCACAGTCTACTGACCTAGAGGTCAGTGATATACATGGTGATTGATTTAGGAGCCCGTGCTTCGAAGCAGATCATATATATGATATTTTTTTTACTTCCGCCCTAACTGCAAACAATGCTGCCCTACCTCAAATTCGACTCTAGCTACAGCCCTGCAAACCCTCATTTTAGATAAATAAAACTCCCCCGTGGTCGAGTGCTTTAGACATTTGCCTTGTGACCTTTTTTTGGTTTGGTCGTGGGTTCGATTCCCACGGGAAGCATACTTTGTAAAAGTTGTTTTCCTGTTTGGCTAGGACATTGCAGGTTTGAATAACCTGATTGTCTGATAAAAAGATGATTCCGTGCTTCGTAAGGCACGTATAAGCCGGTGGTGTCGGCCGCCAAATGATGGTAGTCAAATAAACCATGTCAGAGGCATTTGAGGCGGTATAGAAAGGCTGACACTAGGGTGTGTGGGATCGTTAGAGCTAACTGCGCACACGAGAAGAAGAAGATAATTAAAGTATGTGTTATTCCAGACTACAATCTACCTCTGTGCCAAACTTTATGAAGATCCTTTCAGGCGTTCTGACGTGAAAGAGTAACAAACGTCCATCCATACTCACAAACTTTCGCATATATACCGCGTGTATCTGACATCGACGCACAAACGATTTCCATGGGTCCAGGGCATGATTCTGGACACCCCAGTGTTGGAATTTTTCGTCGGTTCTTTTCTCATTTTTTCATTTTTTTCAAGAGTACCACAAATAGGTATCAACTCAACTGAGCTGATATCTATTTGTGGTTTTAATCAGATTGCTCTTTTTAGTGAAAGTATCATTTTTTTATTAAAAATCTCATTGGGTTAGGTCAGAATAACGATTATGAGCAGTCTAAAGTAAAAAAACCCTTGAAAAAAATGCGTCACATTTTCCATTAATGCTCCGCTCCTATTTGTCTTAGCGTGATGATATATAGCCTATAACCTTCCTTGATAAATGGGCTATCTAACACTGAAAATCGGACCAGTAGTTCCTGAGATTACCCCCTACATACAAACTTACAAACAAATGCTACCTTTTATAATATTAGTATAGATATATAGTGGGATTTTGACCAGCATAAAACAGTTACGTAGGCGTAGTTAAAGGAGCTGCCGGCTTACCGACGGTCAACAAACGCTGAATCACACACAAACCCATAAAAATAAAAACATTCAAAGTTTATTACGTTGATAACGATGTGAGTCACTGCTGTCGCTAACTTGTGTTGTTTTGTTATCTTCTGTAATGTGTTTACTAAAAGCGGAGCTCGTGGCTAAATAACAACACCCGCACGGGTCATCTTCAAGGTTAAACAACGCTTGCCAAAGTTGGTCTTTGGATGGGTGACCATCTTAACATACCGGGTTTCCTCCGTGCCTCGGAAAGCACGTTAAGCTGTTGGTCCCGGCTGTCATTTGTAGATCTTTGGCAGTCGTTACAGATTTTCAGAAGCCAGTAAATCTGACTCCAGTCTTGCCTAGAAATTCCGTTGTTACCCAGTTAATTGGTTGTGGAGGCCTGGTAGGCAGCCGCTCCACGTAAAATACTGGTATTCAGCTGAATCCGGTTTGACTGGAAGCCGATCTCAAAGTTGTTGGGAAAAGGCTAGACAGATGATGATGTTTACTAAAAGCAATTGGTTCAGTAGGATGTAATTGAGCTTGCCAGGGTTGCAGAATTTGTGCGAAAGAGTCACAGCGGCCCTGGGGGGCTACTTCCTAAGCCCGAAGTCTGTAGTTTCGGGCGTAGTCTACTCCGTGTCACCTACGGATTTACGATTAGTCCCGAACTCGAACGAAGAATGAAAGACAACACGATTTTACAGTTACAGCCAAATCGTGTTGTCATAAATTTTTAGTGGTTAGGTGATACGGAGTAGAATACGCCCGCAACTAAGCCCGAAACTATAGACTTCGGACTAAGAGAGAAGCCCCACCCTGGAACGCAAAGGCCGCAAAGATTATTAGTAGGAATACGGATGGGATTTAGTCAGTAAGAGTCTGACACTCCCTTCCGTTCCGCTCAGAACGGGAGGAGTCATTTGATGATTTTCCATCTTAAAAATAGGCTAGATTCCATCATCCACAATTTGCAAAGCTATTTAGTCCGTCAGTTAGAGTATTGAAAAATAATGGACACGTATTTTTTGTTTTTGTAAATCAAATAATATTGACAAAGATAAAACGCATCAAAACTCGGGAGTGGGGGTTTGTGACGTCACGACTCACGAAAAATTATGCGAAGGTGTGACGTATTGCCATTGCCAGGTTGCCTGGAAGAGATCGCGAAATGCGATAAGGCCGCCCATTGTATGTATTTTAGTTCTAAGTTTCCTATTGTATTTAATTTTTGGTGTACAATAAAGTATAAAATAAACAAATAAATATTGAGAATTTTAAAAAGCATCGTAACTTGTCAGTTTTGGTTCCCGTAACAAAAGATAAAACACGGGTCAAATATTTTTTGATAATCTAACTGACGAACTAATTAGATTTTTTTAGTCATCTACCCTATTGAGGAAGTCGCGAGCTTACAATCATACATACTTTCTGGTTGAATATAGAATCTCCAGTATTGAAGTTGATTTAAAAAATCCGCAAGATTGCAAATGGTAGCTACAATGAAGCGAACTTTGTCTGCCACATCGGTTTGTACAGACATGATTTCATAAATTATGACTAATTCAATTGGCCATGAACTTCGGCCCTAAGTAACAAATAAACAGTAGCTTGTTTTTATACTTCAACATGATGAATTATCACTATCATTATCTACATAATTATAAAACAAAGTCCTCCGCCGCGTCCGTCTGTCTGTCGGTCTGTCTGGTCGCGATAAACACAAAAACTACTGCACCGATATTCATGCTGTTTTCACCAATGGATAGAGTGGTTCTCGAGGAAGGTTTTAGTCTAAAATTTGTCAAGCGAGCGAAGCCGCGGGTATCAGCTAGTCTTTACAAAACTGTTAATTATAAAAACATGGCTAACATGAAGAGGAATAAAATGTAGCGAAAAGGTTAAGCACATTTTGGTAATTTATATCTTGGACAGACATTGATTTTTCAAACAGTATACTCGGTTCGTATCTCATCAGTCGCAATGAACCCAGAATTGACTGACAATGGTAATGTGTCGTTATTTAAACACACATAACAGCATGCTGACACGTGCCGCCATGGATAGGAATTATCATCCGTCTGAACTTGCCCCTTCAGGGTTGATGGAAAGCCTTCCATGGTATTATATTTTTTTGATTGTCACCTGGCCAATGGAATTCCCATTCTCCTTCCAAACTGGCGTATTGGGTGATCTCTGGCCAAGTTTGCCTCGCAAATATGATCAGATCGTCACATTACCTTCGCCGCGGTCGAACTCGACGGCGACTCTCTTTCTCTATTGTCCAGTGAGTGACGATCTTCGCCCATCCGGGCAAAAATACAAAAAATAGATTTTTCGTTCCCCGAGTGTCAATAACATTTGAATGAACAACACTTCATAGCTGTCAATTACATATTTGTTTTGTTACAAAAAGGGGCAATGTAACGCTCAAGAATACGACTTGTAACATCTAAAATAAGATCTTAGTACTTCAACATCTGCCTAGGCACACTGTGTACGCCGTATATTAGTCACCATGCCGGAAACGGGAAGTGGAATGTCTCCGCTCGTACAAAGGCGACGTCGTCGCGTCGTTGCGGACTCATACTGGATCCCTCCAGTATGAATTATGTCTATATTCAGTTTTTAACAAAACCATGTAAGGGATTATAATTTATACGCCATAAGGAACCAAGGTTCTTGCCCCAAAGTTTTGGACTACGGAATTCAATAAGTAGTTGAGCGAACTTCGCCCCTAAGACGACCCACTGACCGATTCCAGATTTCTCGCACGGAAAAAATATGTGTATGGCCTACAGATATCAGGGGGGCTACCCTCTAAGCCCGATGTCCGTAGTTTCGGGCTTAGTTGCGGGCGTATTCTTCTCCGTATAACTTACGGATTTGCTGTAACCCGAACTAAGAATGAATGATAACACGATTTGAAGGCAACTATCAAATCTCGTGTCATTAATTCTTAGTAGTTAGGTGATAGGGACTAGAATACGCCCGCAACTAAGCCCGAATCTACGGACTTCTGGCTTAGAGAGTAGCCCCCCTGTTCCGGGTTTGGCGGTTTGTGTATGTGAGTTTATATGTTTGTAAACACAGCCCCGATATAGGAAAAATTGGCTACGTTTTATATACATAAAAAAAAAAATTCGTTCTTTTTCAACCTCTGTTACGGCGTAGAAAATTGGAAACTCACTATAGAATATATTAATAAATAAATTCTGTAAGAAATAATCTTAGGTACTGTTAAACATATACTTGTTTTTATGTGTTGTAATTATAAACCGTACAAGAATTGATAATTTATTATTGTTTATTTCGAAGAATAGAATTTCTGAGATGCGGCATTTCTAGATGTAGGTACCAATGCGAGTTCTACATGCCTCATCCCATTAACTATTTCATTTCCACTGCTTTACATAGACCACATGGGCTGGTCCTGTGCGTGTCGCAACCAGCTGATTCCCGTGGCTTTCACGAGCCTGTCGGTCTAGCGGGACCTATGGTAGGCGCCAGATTAATGTGCAATAACGGTCATTGATATATTTATTCACGTTTTAATGTCAAAAACAGAAATAGTCGATTCAGGACTATTTCTGTTTTAAGGACCACGGTGGTCCTTTACGATCTCTAGTCATGATAAAAAATCGGCCAAGTGCGAGTTGGACTCGAACACTAAGGGTTCCGTACCTTCTTTTTCCGTAAACCTTAACCTTTTGTTGTTATAGCGGCAATATAAATAGGTACGCAATCTGAAAATTTCAACTGCTACCTGTTACGGTTCTTGAGATACTGCAGCTCGCTGACAGACAGACAGACGGAAGTACGGACAGCAGAGGCGTAGTAATAGGATTCCGTTGTTTACCCTTTGGGTACGGAACCCTAAAAACGGTTCAATAATTATTGTTCGGGTATCTACGAAGGGAAATTAGTGAATGTTCAATTTATTTTCCATTAGAATCTCCTGCGATTCTCCTTATTTCTATTAAGGAAACCAAACTTCTACAAAATATATAATTATATAATTTTGTGTTTTGTTACAGAGAAAAGGACATGGGCGCGAAATTGATTGTCCAGATGGAGGGCAAGAAAACACGATTACTGACAGTGAAAGTAAGTGCTATAACACACTTCTTGATCGACTATAACATGACGGTTTTATGACGCAACACAAGTAGTATTTTAAATACTTAATTGTCTTAAAATTATGTTGCTCAAGTTCATAATGGCCGCTGCAGATTGCAATTGGGCAAACAGAATTGCAGAACGACTTCGCAACGGTCTTTGTCAATTTTATTAGAGTCTTATTTACAACTAGCTGACCCGTGCAACGTCGTCTGCGTAACATTTTTCATTACTGCTCCGCTCCTATAGGCCTTAGCGTGATGATATATAGCCTATAGCCTTCCTCGATAAATAGGCTATCTAACACTGAAAGAATTTTTCAAATCGTACCAGTAGTTCCTGAGATTAGCTCGTTCAACCAAACAAACAAACTCTTCTGCTTTATAGTATTATTAGAGAAGTATAGATTTTGCCCAATTTGTGTTGCTTTATTAATGTCACCTGAAAGTGGCAAATGCTATAAGATTGTAGATAATATATCGCGTGAAATTGTAAACTTTTTTTCTAAATAAGACACGGATAGATGGGAAATTATTGAATTTGGATGTGATTTTATATATACGAAACGTTTTTCATAATAAATCGAGAAAATATAATCTAATGAAGATTTGTTAAGTACAATCTTACGGAGGCTGCTATTTATCCTATGACATAAACTGTGTAATCTGGCTGCAGAATACAAAAATCTATAATGTATATTTTTCATCGACTATTAAGCGCAATAGTCGATGAAAAATATACATTATAGATTTTTTCGCAAGTTTTATTCGCCCACCGTTTGTGTGCCAGCTACAGAAGGCTTAGTGTGAGTTTTTTAAAACGTTCTCGATCGCGTTACCGTAAATGCCAATTTTTATTGAAACTGAATAAGCGCCGCCTGGTATATAAAGCTATAGCTAGCGTATAGAAAAAGAAAGGTTATCCGTTCTTGACAAGAACGGATAACCTTTCTTTTTCTATACGCTTTGACATAAGCGAACTTACGTTAAGGTGGAAGCGCCAGGGTAGCCCGCGAAATTCAAATATTTTTATGTTTTTTGCAATTTTCCGGTCAGTGTGAAGCTGTATGTTGAACAAAATACGATTCGCGGCCGTAACGCATATTTATCTAAAGAATTATACCCATTTTAATTATCTATATAACCCTCTTAGTTCATACAATTCGATTGAATGAATTTTTCACGAAATAACATTCAATCGAGTTCTATGAACTTAGAGGGTTATAATGATGATTCAAATGGTTATAATTCTTTAGATAAATGCTCTTTACGATCGCGAACCGTATTCTGTTCAACATACAGCTTCACACTGACCGGCAAATTGCAAAAAACATAAAAATATTTGAATTTCGCGGGCCACCCTGGAGCTTCCACCTTAACGCGATCGAGTAGGTACGTTAGAAAACTCATACTAAGCCCTCTGTACGTGGAGCGTGTGAAAAGGCACTTGCCACGGTGTATTGAAATTGGTTTGTTAACTTCAATAATGTAGGAGTCGGCCGACGTAGACGCAGCGGGGTTCTATTCTCTACAATTACATCAAAGTATGTTTCTTTTTTTTTTTTTTATACGAAACGGGGAAACTCTTGGCCCAAATTTCACCTGATGGAAAGTGATGATTAGGCCGAAGATGGAAGCGAGTTTCGCCCGGAATCCTCTTACACAGAGGAACTGGCTATCATACCTCTAACTGCCGGAACACAACAATGCTGTTAACATTGTTGTTATGGCGACAGACTTAGACATGATGGTGGTAGCTTGCCAGGCGGACTTAGAACAAGTCCTACCACCAACCAAACCGAGCAAAAAATTTGCCCCCGCTGGGAATCGAACCCGGGACCTCTGGGTCTGAATCAGGTGGTATAACCACTAGACCACGGAGGCGGTTAGTGTCACCTGTTTAGCACCACCCGGGGACCACGTGTAGGGATTCGCTGAAGGGTATTCTCCTACGGACGCGGGTGACTCGGCCCCCTAAACACTACACACACGTTTGTTCAGAACTATTGTTATGATTTCCAATAGGTGACCTTTATCGAAACTAGATTCAATGTCGCGCCATTCTACCTATTATACAATTGATTTGAGTTGAAATGTACATATACGGAAAGCTATAAAATTACGTAATTGAAACGTTTTGGATATATGCGGATTGATGTTTTTTAAAGCCATTTTGGTCCGGATTAATGTCCGTTTGTAGAAATAGTTTTGCTTTATATAACTTGGCAATTAAACTAACTAGATGCCTTGCTGCTATTCCACCAATTCGCACTGAGCGTTTCCAACCGTCTTTCATAATGCGCACAGCAAAGGAGTGGAACTCTCTGCCTGCGCATGATCATTGTGCGCATGTGTTTCCGAACGCTTACAACCCTAGTCCCTTCAAAGTTAGAGTGAACAGGCTACTTCTGGGTAAGCTCGCTCCATCGTAGACTTTGTCTCTGTCATCTCCGACTTAGACTAGAGTCAAGAGCAGAACCATCTTTTTTTTTTTTTTTTTTTTTTTTATTCAAAACGGGGAAACTCTTGACCCAAATCTCACCTGATGGAAAGTGATGATTAGGCCGAAGATGGAAGCGAGTTTCACCCGGAATAAAAAATAACAAGGAGCGTCTGGCTCTCTGACCTCCACAACCCAGTAACTAAACAATGAACTAAAAATGAAAGAGAACGAGCTTACCCAGAAGGAGCCTGTTCATTCTAACTTTGAACAGATTAGGAACTGAAATACTGGTACTCAGCTCTCTTTAAGACAGACAAGCTTGGTTGACTCCCGTTCCATACCAGTCAACTCAGCATGATTCAGTTATCTATATGAAGGCGTCAGCGACGGCTGAGCGATAGCGCCATCATCGTTTGGGTTCGGTGGTATCAGGATCATTGTAGAATAAAACACTCAATACAGTACTAAGCTCTCTTTATTAACTGTGGCTGAGTGCTAGTACTTTACAAATAGACAGTCCCCCAAAACGCCCGCTCGTTACCACTTCCTAGTGTTTTAGCTGTGGAGAAGAAGTGGCCAACAAACTCCCCAGCAACACAGCTGTCTGTTGAGTTAGAAAAACTCGCATTAATAACATTATTAAAGAAGTCTGTTTAATTTAATTAAAATAGGTAAACCTACAGTTTCGTTCTGGACGAGTGTCCTAGTCGGTATCTCGAGCCAAAGTGCGCTCGGCAAAGTCCCCATTCTCCAATACGACTGTCCACGTGCCGCTGCCGCCATTACAACTGTCAACTGACGTCACGGCGTTTACCACTACCCACTACTACAATACTCAACTAATTATTAAATGACTAGCTGACCCGCGCAACTTCTTATGCGTCACATTTTCCATTATTGCTCCGCTCCTGTTTGTCTTAACGTGATGATATATAGCCTATAACCTTCCTCGATAAATGGGCTATCTAACACTGAAATAATAATCAAATCGGTCCACTAGTTTCGGAGCCTATTCAATTCAAACAAACAAACAAATCTTTCCTCTATAATATTAGTGTAGGTAGATAGTACAGTATGAACGTGTTCATAACAATGTATGGTGCGCGATATTGCCTTGCTATGAGCTCTATACTATCTATTATATTATAGCGTAGTCTGAAAGCAGCTTTAGGCCACGTTCACACGGCGACCATTCGATTCGATTTTTTCACGTATACGGTTTTACCGTATACGATGCAATCGTTCACACGGCAACCATTCGATTCGATTTTTTCATGTAAGTATACGTACGATTCTCGAATGGGTGAGTCGTGTGAACGAGACAACATGAACATAAGCGCCACTGCGTGTCGTATTCGATAAAATCGTTTCTAGACGCGGCGTTCCGGTGACAACTTCGCACGGTATACGTTAAAATATATTTCTCGAACACGGGACTTTCCCGTATTAACGCCGTGTAAACGTGTCTATTCGATAAAATCTCGTATGCGGTATACGGGAAAATAATCGCCGTGTGAACGTGGCCTTATACAGTTCCACTTGTATCAGCCGCGTACAGCGTCTAGTAATACTTCCCACGGTGGATGACGCTACATATAATCACGATAAGATCAACACGAGCCGCTGCATTATCGCCTACCTACACCTGTTGAGCGCACTAAATCAAACTATTTGAACAACTGATCATATAAACTTTTACTTTGTTGTCTGTTTCATATTTGTTGTGTATTGTATGTTTACTCTGTACAAATATGGAAATAACAAACCTTGGTTTCTCAAACAGGCATCTGTAAACTTCTAATCTGGCAACTTAACTATTAAATTGATTTTGAATGATAAAATAAACTGGGTTGTGGAGGTAATACCAGTTTTGCTATGAGACTAATGAAGTACTTAATGATATATCAGCCGGAGAATATAATGTTAGTTTTGCCGAGCGGTATCCTGTTACCCGGTCAGCGGGTCAGGCCATTTTAGCAGAATCAGAAAGCAAATCACGCTATCGTTACTGTCAAATTTTCTCAATCAACATTGAACCTAATGCGCTAGCGATGAAGATGAAAATGAAATTGATAGATTTTTGTGTGATTCATATTATGATTCTCCTAAAGTGGCTTTTTTAGCCAATCTATATGAAATACTGGTATTTAGCTGCCCTGGGTTATATTGGAAGCCGACCCTGATATAATTTTAAAAAATGTTGGCTCTCAAAAAGGCAAAAAACCGATGTTGAGTTAAAGCTGGCAAGTCCTCCGGAAGGCCAAAGATGTCAAGTTAATACCGTTTCTTGAAAAATGGTATCTGTATTACTGTATCAAACAGCGTGCCCCGTCAGTCGCGTGTCTGCGCGCAATTTGGCGCGTTACATCAGAGCGTGATAATATTTCAAACGGCCGACACTGCGCGCCACTCGTACTAAGTGTTATGACATTATATGCTTTAATGCTGCGCTGATTTTGAGAAATACATACATAAAGAAAGAAAGAAAGAAAAAGAATTTATTCCGCCAGAAGCGACACACAAAACTTAAAAATAAAAGAACAGACAGACATAATGTCTGTGTTTCCTGTGATAGCTACAAGCTGGGGGTCTTTAAGTCAAGAGTGAATAGGTTACTTCTAGGCAAGCGTGCTCCATCTCAGACCGCGTCATCTCTTACCATCAGGTGAGATAGTGGTCAAGCGTGCTCTACCAGGATTGCGGAATTTGTTGTAATGAGTCACCGCAGCCCTGGAACGCAATGGGCATTAGGTATCAGTAAGAGTCTGACACTCCCTTCGAAGGAGTCATTTGATGAGTTTCCATGCTCACCAATTTCCTTTTAACCTTTAGATTAGATTTTCATTGATACACTATGGTTACTGACTAAGAAGCGTGGAGTTTCTTGCAGGTTCTTCTCTATAGAAATCTAAGCTTTGGAACGTGCAAATTCGCTTAGTGGTTTTTTGACTGACCGACCTTGACAATTCAAAAGTGCCTGTAAATGTTTTATTTGAAATAAATGCTTTTAATCTTGAATCTTTGAATAGCACCCCTAGTCTATCTCAAATCAGCGCGACCTTGGCCTCAGAAACGACTAGACTTATTGCGAAGGCCAGATGCATAGCATTGCAGTTGTGCTGTTAAATTACCATAACTTCTAGCCGAATCTAGCTAGACTAGAAATCGATCCCAATATAATAGGAGTAGTTTCTTCGTTATTTCTGTCCTCACAAAATTATCCTACGGGAAGGCGAAGATGCAAATCTTCGGAATTGCATAATTTAATTCCGCGAAGCCGGTTCCATCCTGGGACCTCAAGAAGAAAGGCGGTGCGCCACCGATACATGGTGGACATCCCACCCACACGCGTTATACGTTTTGGGAACACATTCATTCATAGTGCGTACAGCAAAGGAGTGGAATTCCCTGCCGGAGTCCATGTTTCCTGATAGCTACAACCGGGACTTGGGAATCTTTAAGTCAAAAGTGAATAGGTTACTTCTAGGCAAGCGTGCTCCATCTTAGACCGCATCATCGCTTACCATCAGGTTAGATAGTGGTCGAATGCGTGCCTTTCAAAAATAAAAAAAAACATGCTGCTGATAAATTTGAGCATTCACTTGCAATGAGCATTCTTGCGAATTTTATTTAGTTTGACGACCATTTACTAGAGCGTTTGCTAGAATTATCGTGAAGATGTTCGCAGCGTTGTTTGTCTCTCTCTGCTGAAGTATCAGAGACCACGTTTGTGCGGCCTGAGTGTGTGGAAAATACACATGTGCATAATTTCTCTGCTTGAGAAAGTAGGAGATCTCTTTTCTGCCAGAGTTGCGGAATTTTTTCGAAAGAGTCAACCCCGCCCTGAAACGCAAAAGGCATTTGGAGTAACACGGATGACTCAGTAAGAGTCTGACACTCCCTTTCCCGAAGGAGTCATTTGATTATTTCCCATCCTTATAAAAAAACGAGATCTCCTTTTAAGATCTTTCATTGACCGCTTGGTTGACCGTACTAAAAACAGTTCAAATTACCTGAACACTTCCTACGCTCACTAATCACGACGCGAAGCTGCTGACGTCAGGAGTGACGTCACGCATCGTTTAGAGGCTCTTAACCCTGCTAATCACGGTACTAGGTCCAATTTGCGTTGCTTTACTCAAGGACGTTCTCACTGGATTTAGTTAAGATTTTTGCTTTGATTTTCGAAGTTTTGCCTTTAAAGTGCCCGGCTAGGATTGCGGAAATTATTCAAATGAGTAACCGCGGTCCTGGAACGCAAAAGGCATTAGGGGGCTGGCTTTTAATCAGTAAGAGTCTGACACTTCCTTCTGCTCTGCCTCGGATTTCCCAACCTTAAAAAAAATAAACTTTAAAGTGAACCTAGTTTCTTGTAGACGTGCTCTAATTGATCGCCATTTTATTTCAGTTCAAAAGTTTTCGGAATGAAATCAAAAAATTGTAAACTATCTAAATTTAAAGCGTAGAAAAGCATTCTAAATGTTCAGTTTAACAATTTATTGAAAGTTGACAATCTCTCAAGTCTCAAGTTACTTTATAATCTTCCGAAGTTTTCCACTTTCCGGTGAAATCTCTGTTATTCACGGGAGATCTATATCTTTTGTCCCTTTCCTCAGCGAGAAAATAGTCGATAGCTAATAGCTTCCTAGTTGGCGGTGAGACATCATCATCTTCCTAGCCTTTTCCCAACTATATTGGGGTCGGCTTCCAGTCAAACCGGATTCAGCTGAATATCAGTATTTTACGTGGAGCGGCTGCCTACCAGACCTCCACAACCCATTAACTGGGTAACACCGTACTCCCTGGCAAGACTAGTGACAGATTTTCTTGCTTCTGACTATCAGTAACGACTGCCAAAGATCTCCAAATGACAGCCGGGACCAACAGCTTAACGTGCTTTCCGAGGCACGGAGGAAACTCGGTATGTTAAGATGGTCACCCATCCACAGACCAACCTCGGCAAGCGTTGCTTAACCTTGAAAATCGACCTGTGCGGCTGTTATTATTTAGCCACGAGCTCCTCGGCGTTGAGACAAGTGCCTATAAAATCGGATTGACAGTTTCAGTCAGCTGAATATTTTATCCGACTACGGTAAGGCCAAAAGGAGGTGTTATGATTTCTTACAGCGATGTTTGCTAGTTCTACCAATAAGTACTAGCTAATTAGGTAATTATTTCCTTATAAGGAGTAATTAGCCAGTCAGTCTATTGTGCCTCGCTTGTCCTTCTTTTGTAACGGTTTATTATCTTGATAAGCGTGATAATATAACAATTAATAAGATATGAGATGACCGCTATGTGCATTTTGCATTCTGAACTATCAGATAGCGAAAATTTTGATTTGAAGTACCTATCTACGTTATGCTAGTCCTAGCTGACCTGGCAAACGTTGTTTTGCCATACATAATTAAAAAAAAAATTGCCTACGACATATTTACTAACACCTACCACGATACTTACCAAATTTACTCAAAAACTTCATAAAGATCGGTCGAGCCGTTTCGGAGGAGTCCGATAACAAAAACCGTGACACGAGATTTTTATATAGGTACTAGCTGTCCCGCGCAACTTCGTCTGCGTCACATTTTTTATTAATGTTCGTAGCGTGATGTTATAAAGTATCCTATCTTTTAAGTTGGATCAAATAACAGATAGTTACGAAGTTTGATCAAAATCGGTTAAGTAGTTTAGGAGTCCATTGAGGACAAACATTGTGACACGAGATTTATATATATTAAGATTAGAAGATACCATGTTCATCCTATCCTACTAATATTATAAATGCAAAAGTTAAAAGTTTGTGAGGATGGATGTTTGTTGCTATTTTACGTCAGAACGCCTGAAAGGATCTTCATGAAATTTGGCACAGAGGTAGATTGTAGTCTGGAATAACACATATAGGTATACCGGAAGTAGGTTCCCTGGGGATCACGCGGGCGAAGCCGCTGACAACAGCTAGCAAATAAATATACCCTTTGAAACTTGATAAGCGCCATCTGGTAATGATACCGGAAAAGCTTTTGTTTCTATACAAATTGATACAACCTAGCGTTGACTTTACTTCGACGCGTACTATGAGTGCTAGTCCTGGCAAAGAATACTTGGCAGGAGTAAGAACCTGTCGGGGGCCTTTGTCCAGCAGTGGGACGTGTCATAAAAATAAAACGGGAGTGCCGGCAGAAGTGAAAACTTGAACATTACCATTGTGCATTTTTGAATCATCCGTCTTACGAATTTTCGATCAGGTCACGTGTACTGACGCGAGTTTAACATTTTATGCCCATCCCAAGAAAAGTGCTCAAAGCCGCTAAAGGAGTTTTCATTTAAAAAAAAAAGTTGCTCAACTCTAGGAATTTCTCCTGTATAGTGGGTGCGTTTACAAACATACAAATTCACATACACAAACAGCTAGACCCGGAACCACTATCTGTAGGCCATACTAATATATTTTGTTCCCAACCATGCCGACGACGACGATTTTGGCGTTAATCTTGCACTAAGATCCTGGTCAAGATAGTTTTAACCGTCTGTTTCGGATATATGAAGAGTCCGACATAATTTAAAATACGCACCACGACTGTGTTCGGAGACGGAGTATGCAGAGGTGTGAATAACACCCTCTAATTTAAAAACCGGGCCCGATTTTGGTCTGAAAACCTAATAACACTGCGGCAACCAGGTCACGATCAGCCGGTCGAGTCTGTTGACATCTCACCGTGATCACTTAGGTGGAGTGAACTACAAGTGAGCTGTCATGCCATCTTCTTTGTATGGCAGCTCACTTGTCGTTCACTTCGCCTAAGTATTCACTTCGACATGTTTACAGAATCGCACTGCAGTAGTCTTACTGGCAAGTAATAAATTAATGCAGGGCTTCGAATATTTTACTAAATTATGTCCATCTTGTGTTCCAGAATAGCAAAGAGCGAGATGACGGGCGCGGGGAGAAGTACAAGGACTTCACGTTCGACCACTCTTATTGGTCGTACGCACACGACGACAAGAACTATGCCGCGCAGGAGCAGGTGAGATACTTACTTTGTCCACGAAGACCAGCAGGGTAGGAGTGAGGCGTATTTATCGAAACAGTTAAAAGAAACAGGTATTTCAAAGTAACAACATGAAACAGGTATCTCAGAACCGAAATAACAGCTCCTACCTATTTCGCCTGTTCCTCAAACAACCGTAGTAGCCGTAACTCGACATACAAAACGACCTGGAACAGCTATATGAAACAGTTTCAAATGGAACATGCTCCATTCTCTTCTCACTTATTATAATAGAAAGAGATAACATCTTTTCTTTGGAACAAGCTCTTTGCTCCTCTGGTTCATTGTAATAGAAAGAGATCGAACCTGTTCCCTGCTTGTCACTGTTTCGGACCTTTTCAGTAGCAGGATTATCTATGGTAGCAGGTACTGTTTCTGTATCTGTTGCAATCAATGAGTCTTTAGTTCCAGTGGAACAGGCTGTTTTATTGGAACAGGTTTTTGGAACTGTTTTCTTCTTGGAACTGAAACAGGTGAAACAGGTTTCTAATTTTATCTGTTCCAACCCACTCCTACAGCAGGGTAACACGGTTGTTAGCACACAGAGGGGCCGGAAAGGGCCGACGCCTGCGGGATTATTCGCAAGATACACCGTGGCTCCGGAACACAAAGGGCAATAAAGGAACATGGATGGGTTTTACAGTAGAAGTCTGACACTCCCTCCCGCTACACCCAGAGCGGGAAGGAGTCATTGGATGATTTCCCATCCCTAAAAAAAAAAAAAGAAAAAAAAAAGGGTAACACGGCTCTCGTTGGCAAGACAGGTGTCAGATTTTCTGGCTACTGACTGTCCGGAACGACTGCCAAAGATCTCCAAATGACCAAAGGACCAACAGTTTAACGTACTTTCCGAGGCAGGGAGGAAACTAGGTATGTTAAGATGGTGACCCATCCACAAAGCAACCTCGGCAAGCGTTGCTTAACTTTGAAGATCGACCTGTGCGACTGTTATTATTTAGTTACGAGCTCCTCTAATAATATACTACTACTTATATACTAATAACAAAAAGTAACTGCGGTGTGGATGCACGTGAAGTAATAAAAACTGTTGGGGAAAGGTGTGTGAGATTTTTACCTCGCTAAAACATCCAGGTGATCCCCATCATCAGCGCATAGGAGTCCCGTGATCTCTTAATAGATCAGGTCGGAACCTCCTCTGAGCAATGCCTGTTTTGTTCTTCGGGAGACTGTAAGGGTTCTTTTTTTAATTTGAGAGGGGTTTGCTCTTGACTCTAGTCGAGGTCAGAGATGACAGAGACAAAGTCTTCGATGGAGCGAGCCTAGAAGTAGCCAAGTCTCGCGTAAGCTTGAGACCACCGTAAAATGTATTCCATCTGACACCCAATTTGCGTGTTGAAGATGTTTCTAGCAGCATAAAATAATTTTACGGCGACATTATTGTCTGGTAACCCTCAGCATCGATATCGGTAAGAGAATCAAGGCTACCGACATAGCCCGAAGGGTGGCCACACTAACCTGGGGGTATCATGTATATCTTCAATAGTTATTTTATTTCACAACCTTCTGATGTTATAGTGACTGTCAACTATGCAAGTGAACATACCGCGTGTATCTGACATCGACGCACAAACGATTTCCATGGGTCCAGGGCATGATTCTGGACACCCCAGTGTTGGAATTTTTCGTCGGTTCTTTTCTGATTTTTTTTAAGAGTACTACAAAGTATCCGCTCAGCTGAGCTGATATTATTTGTGGCTTTATTCAGATTGCTCTTTTTAGTGAAAGTAGTTATTTAATTATTTTTTGATTAAAAATCTCATTGGGTTAGGTCAGAATAACGATTATGAGCAGTCTAAAGTAAAAAAAACCCTTGAAAAAAATAAAAAAATGAGAAAAAAGCCGACGAAAAATTCTAAGTCTAGGGTGTCCAGAATCATGCCCTGGACCCATGGAAATCGTTTGTGCGTCGATGTCAGATACACGCGGTATATACATATACACACGCCCAAAGAGTGTGAAAGACCAAACGCCTCCTGCCGGAGGCTCTACGCGGGGATCGTGCGGTGCATGGCCCCTTACGGGGCCCCGGTGTGGGCGCGTTCCTTGAGGCAGAGTGCTGCCCACTATCTGAACGCGCCCCAAAAGGTGGTAGCCGTAAGGCTGGCCCGCGGGTACCGCACGATCTCGCGCGAAGCGGCGAGTCTCTTTGCCGGATTGCCGCCATGGGATCTGGAGGCGTTAGTCCTTGCACGCCTGCATGATTGGCGCGCGGAGGTACTACGCCGGGGGAAACTCCGCTGACGCGGCAAATTGTCGCGCAGCGACCAGACTTCCGGCGCGATCTCATGGCGACATGGAGACGAAGACTATCGCAACCCAGCGCAGGGCACGCCACGACAGTGGCGATAAGTCCCCTCGGAGAGGAGTGGCTTGAGAGGCGCCATGGCGTCCTCACCTTCCGCCTGACGCAGGTCCTCACCGGACACGGGTGTTTCGGGAGGTACCTGCACCGAATCGGGCGGGAGGAAACGCCCGGGTGTCACCACTGCGAGGATCGACCGGAGGACACGGTGGAGCACACTGCGCAGGTGTGCCCCGCTTGGGCGGAGCACCGCCGTGTCCTCGAAGCAGCGATAGGCGGCGACCTCTCGCGTCCGGCCCTGGTCCAAGCCATGGTCCGGAGCGAGACGGAATGGGACGCCGTCACCTCCTTCTGCAGCAGTCATGCTAGCGAAGGAGGTGGCGGAGTGGGAGAGGGAGAGAACCTCTCGTCTCGGCCGCCGTGGTAGACGCCGCGGGCGTCGGAGGCCACCTGGTGACCTCCGGCAACTGTAGGCGCGGGCCTGTGGACGGTGAGCTATGCGCAGCTCGCCGTCCGTCCGTCTTATGGCGAAAAGCCGTGCTGACGGCGTGTTCGTGTTCCACGCGCGCCTCAAAAGAAGTCACTATTGGGAGGGGCCCGAAAGGGCCGAAGCCTGCCGGAGTCGCGGGACTATTCGAAAGATATACCGTGGCTCCGGAACACAAAGGGCACTGAAGGAACATGGATGGGTTTTAGTCAGTAGAAGTCTGACACTCCCTACCGCTCCGCCCAGAGCGGGGGAAGTCATTGGATGATTTCCCATCCCTTAAAAAAAAAAGGGTTACACTGAAGTGGCATTGGGTAGGGCACATTGCTCGCAGAACAGATGGTCGATGGGGCCGAAATGTTTTGGAGTGGCGTCCGCGTCGTCCGCGTACCGGAAGCGTACCGATGACCTGGTGAAGGTCGCGGTTAGCCGATGGGTGCGAGACGCACAGGACCGGTCTTTGTGGCGACAAGCGCGGGGAGGCCTTTGTGGACAGTGGACGTATGCAGGCTGATTTGATGATGATGATGAACCTGAGGGTTCACATCTATGGCTACTATTCATACATGGCTTTATTAGACGAAAATATATTTTTATTTTTAGAGTCTTGTTCTCTTACCCTTTATATTTTCGTTTTATTTCAGGTGTTCGCGGACCTGGGCCTGGACGTGATAGACAGCGCGTTCGAGGGCTACAATGCGTGTGTATTCGCGTACGGACAAACTGGTAGCGGGAAGACTTTCACTATGATGGGGTCAAACGTAAGTACCTATTATATTCGCAAGTTCGAACGAAGGAGAAACTATCTCAACGCTACTCTAAGAAAGCTTTGACTGTGTCCTAAATTAGGGCGATACCGATAGGAAACAGTACAGTGAAACTGATGATACCCGAAGTAAGAATTAGAATATTTTAACCGACTTCCCAAAAAGGAGGAGGTTCTCAATTCGGTTGTATATTTTTTTTCCGTCAATTATGAACCGCTTTCGTCGGTTGTATTTTTTTTGTAAAAAGTTTTTTATAAGTTTTTTAGATCTTACATGCCCCATGAAAAATGACATATCTAAAACAAATAGTAAAGTGAGATAAATCGCCAACCTAGTCTCACTGCATACCCAAAGCTACTAAGAGCAATCACTAACAACAACTTTTTTATTTTTTTTTACTTGATATGGGTTTGCTCTTGACTCTAGTATTGGTCAGAGATGACAGAGACAAAGTCTACGATGGAGCGAGCTTACCCGATCTTAAACTTATCATATTATTTGATACCTCTATTACATACCTACCATACCATTCTATCTCCCCCCCACCTCCAGGAATACCAGGGTCTAATCCCCCGGATCTGCCGCCACCTATTCTCCCGAGTGGCGGCCGGCAAGGAGTCGGGTGCCTCCTACCGCACGGAGGTCAGCTACCTCGAGATCTACAACGAGAGGGTGAAGGACCTCCTCTCCACTGACGCCGGACACTCCCTCAGGGTTAGAGAGCATCCCAAGCTGGGGCCCTATGTGCAGGACCTGTCCAAGCATTTGGTGTCCGATTATGATGATATACAGGTAACATTTGGAATTTATTTAATATTGCCTTTTAGAAATTGAGGTTTTATCAGAAACGGTGTAGAAGTAATGAATGACTGATTAAAGAAATTACAACCAAACAGTCTAGCCTTTTCCAAACCATATTGAGGTCGGCTTTGAATCCGGATTCAGCTGAATACCAGTACAGTAAAGATTCATTTTCTTTCTTTTTCTCAAAAATAAAAAAATCTTATGTATGGTGGGTGCATTCACAAACATATAAATTCACATAAACAAACAGCAGCAGATTTTAATTAACATAATTTCATTAAATCATCATGTTTGTTTCTTTTGTATCTATAATCAAATTACACGCCATAAGTCAACAATTGGACAGCGAAAACCATCCTTACCGCTTGGAAATAAAAATGTTTTCTGAAAAAAATCTGTAAGGCCACGTTTCCACTTGCAACCAGCTCTCATGCCATAGCCGCATGCAATGTGCGTTTCAACTTGCAAGCAAGCAGATGGAAACTTGGCCTTAGTGTTAGCTTTATTCTGCAAGTAAAAACTTTCTATATGAACTATGGCATCTTCTATAAAACATCTTCTCGTCCATATCCAGGAATGCATGCACCGCGGCAACCTCCACCGGACAACAGCTTCGACGCAGATGAACGATGTGTCCAGCCGCTCTCACGCCATCTTCACCATCACGTTCGTGCAGGCCTCGTACCTGCGCCACAACAACATGCCCAGCGAGACCGTGTCTAAGGTGCACCTTGTGGACCTCGCGGGAAGGTGAGCATTACGTTACGTGTCCAGCCGCTCTCACGCCATCTTCACCATCACGTTCGTGCAGGCCTCGTACCTGCGCCACAACAACATGCCCAGCGAGACCGTGTCTAAGGTGCACCTTGTGGACCTCGCGGGAAGGTGAGCATTACGTTACGTGTCCAGCCGCTCTCACGCCATCTTCACCATCACGTTCGTGCAGGCCTCGTACCTGCGCCACAACAACATGCCCAGCGAGACCGTGTCTAAGGTGCACCTTGTGGACCTCGCGGGAAGGTGAGCATTACGTTACGTGTCCAGCCGCTCTCACGCCATCTTCACCATCACGTTCGTGCAGGCCTCGTACCTGCGCCACAACAACATGCCCAGCGAGACCGTGTCTAAGGTGCACCTTGTGGACCTCGCGGGAAGGTGAGCATTACGTTACGTGTCCAGCCGCTCTCACGCCATCTTCACCATCACGTTCGTGCAGGCCTCGTACCTGCGCCACAACAACATGCCCAGCGAGACCGTGTCTAAGGTGCACCTTGTGGACCTCGCGGGAAGGTGAGCATTACGTTACGTGTCCAGCCGCTCTCACGCCATCTTCACCATCACGTTCGTGCAGGCCTCGTACCTGCGCCACAACAACATGCCCAGCGAGACCGTGTCTAAGGTGCACCTTGTGGACCTCGCGGGAAGGTGAGCATTACGTTACGTGTCCAGCCGCTCTCACGCCATCTTCACCATCACGTTCGTGCAGGCCTCGTACCTGCGCCACAACAACATGCCCAGCGAGACCGTGTCTAAGGTGCACCTTGTGGACCTCGCGGGAAGGTGAGCATTACGTTACGACGAGCGATGAACAACGTGATATTTTGTTTTGGGCTCAATTGATAGCTGTACTATATTGAAGACAGCACAGATCGATCTTCATGGTTAAGCAACGCTTGCCGAGGTTGGTCTGTGGATGGGTGACCATCTTAATATACCGAGTTTCCTCCGTGCCTCGGAAAGCACGTTAAGCCGTTGGTCACTGCTGTCATTTGGAGATCTTTGGCAGTCGTTACGGATAGTCAGAAAATCGGACACCAGTCTTGATAAGGAGTACGTGTTACCCAGTTAATGGGTTGTGGAGGTCTGGTAGGCAGCCGCTCCACGTAAAATACTGGTATTCAGCTGAAACTGGTTTAACTGGAAGCCGACCCCAATATAGTTGGGAAAAGGCTAGGCAGATGATGAGTGGATGGCTATATAAATGAGGGCTTTAAGACAATTTCACGCCACCAGTTCCTCGCTTCGATCTCGCCTCGATGAGTACGTCAATTCAGAAAACCCTTCTTGCAGCATCGATGGCATAAATAAGTCCCTCTAAGTGCATAGCCTACATTTACAAATCCTGTAAATGTAGGCTATGCACTTAGAGGGACTTAGTTGGTATGCCATCAATGGCATTAGCCGAAAGATGTCCACTCTTGGACATTAGCCTCCCAGCGCGCGTGTGTCAACGACCGGTCCTGTGCCTCTCGCGTCCATCGGCTCCCCGCGACCTCCACCAGGTGCACGGTCCAGGTCCATCTTGTGGCAGACCGCGCCAACGTATCGACAGTACGCGGTCGCCACTCCAGAACATTTCGGCCCCATCAACCATCTGTTCTGCAAGCAATGTGCCCTGCCCACGGCTACTTTAGTTTGGCGATCCTTCGGGCTATGTCGGTAACCTTGGTTCTCTTGCGGATATCATTATTCCGATTTTATCATGCACAGAAACTCCAAGCATTGCCCTTTGAGTGACTTTAAGCCTTCTGCAGTACGAACCACCTTTGCGAAGTAAGTACGTCGCAATTGGTTGCGTAGGATGTCAATTTGATAAGAAACATAGAACAGCGCATGCGCGATGAAGCAAGATGGCGGGTGTAATGGCGTCTCAGTCGATCGTTTACGTTCGATGCATATGTGTCCCGTTTACTCAAAGGAAACGATGTTGATGCGAAAAGTGTTACACGTTGTTATTGTTTTAAATGATTTGTTTTAGTTATTTCTTACTGTTTGGTTTATATTTTGTGTTTTTGTGGTGTATATGTTTGAGGTATTACTTTTTGACCTTGTTATTGTTACTGGTTGTGTTTCATACTTGTTTATAATACAATACGTATAAAACAGAAAATATTCTACGAACTTAACACTTGGTTACGTGATAGCAAATGCGTGGTCGTCACTAAAACCTAACTTCCGAGCGGCAAAGAACCGGGGTTCGAGCTGTAATGAGGCCCATTGTGAGTGACTGTGATTCTCCAGATAATGATGAATAATGTTTTGTTGTGTAGTGAGCGAGCTGATGCCACGGGTGCGACGGGCCAGCGGCTGGTGGAAGGTGCGCACATCAACAAGTCTCTGGTCACGTTGGGCTCCGTCATCTCCGCGCTCGCCGAGTCCAGTCAGCCACTCGAAGGTATCGTGTTTACCTCCTTTTTTTTAAAGTGAAAACTTCTTTAGCGGCGTTGAGCACTTCACGTGGTCTGATCGAAAATTGGTAAGACAAACTCGCGTCTGGACACGTGACCTGATCGAAAATTCGTATGACAAACTCGCGTCTGGACACGTGACCTGATCGAAAATTCGTAAGACAAATTCGTGTCAGGACACGTGACCTGATCGAAAATTCGTAAGACAAACTCGCATCAGGACACGTGACCTGATCGAGAATTCGTAAGAGAAACTCGCGTCTGGACACGAACCTTATCGAAAATTCGTAAGACAAACTCGCGTCGGGACACGTGACCTGATCGAAAATTCGTAAGAGAAACTCGCGTCTGAACGTGACCTGATTGAAAATACGTAAGACAAACTCGCGTCTGGACGTGACCTGATCGAAAATTCCTAAGACGGATGATTCAAAAATACACAACGTTAATGTTCAAGTTTTAAATTCTGACGGCACTCCCGGGGTGCAACACGTTGTTTTTTTTTATTTCTGATGGGTTCGCTCTTGACTCTAGTGTAGGTCAGAGATGACAGAGACTAAGTACGATAGAGCGAGCTTACCCAGAAGTAGCCTGTTCACTCTAACTTTGAAGAGATTAGGGTTGTAGGTGTTCGGAAACACAGACGCAGGCAGAGAGTTCCACTTCTTTGCTGTGCGCAATATGAAAGACGGTTGGAAACGCTTAGGATTGGTCCTTTTGAATCCTTCGCTCGGAGACATTTCTCGGTAAACAAGAGCTGAATTTGTTCTTGCGATACTTGTAGACGCGTTTAACGGTTGTTGAAGCACAATAAAGAGCAGATTTGTCAAAATCATGGATTGTCGTAGGAGAGGAGTAGGAGGAAGTATTACTTACGTACGCAGAATTTTTGTTAGTTTTCACCCCCCCCACCCTTCCCCTCGCTTTCGTAAGCAATGGCATAGTTTTTACTCGCAGAGACCTATTTCCCCCACTTCTGTTATTTCTTACTAAATATCGCGTTATAGTAAAAACAAGTAACAAGCCATAATTACGTCAAACTAGCCGACCCGCGCAACTTCGTCTACGTCACATTTTCCATTATTGCTCCGTTCCTATTTTTTTTAGCGTAATCTATACTTAATATTATAAAGCAGAAGAGTTTGTTTGTTTGTTTGTTTGTTTGTTTGGTTGAACGCGCTAATCTCAGGAACTACTGGTCCGATTTGAAAAATTCTTTCAGTGTTAGATAGCCCATTTATCGAGGAAAGTTTTAGGCTATATATCATCACGCTAAGACAAATAGGAGCGGAGCAGTAATGGAAAATGTGAGGCAGACGAAGTTGCGCGGGTCAGCTAGTAATGTATAAGCCTATAGCCTTCCTCGATAAATGCGCTATCTAACACAGAAATAATTTTTCGAATCGAACCAGTATTTCCTGAGATTAGTGCGTTCAAGCAAACAAACAAACTCTTCAGCTTTATTATATTAGTAAAGATTAAAATCTACTAAGATTTGCAATCAAAAATGGAAGTAATAATTATGGAAACAACTTATTTTCAACTTTATTTCAACTACTGCAATGTAGATATCCGTTTGCCAGAGAAAAGTATAGTGCGCTCTGCTTCGTCTGATGCCTATATTTGCAACATTCGAGAAATACAGTTATGTTGTGATGTTTCAGTGCGTCTTCAAAAGGGGCAGAAGAAGGTGTTCATTCCATACCGAGACTCCGTGCTCACGTGGCTTCTAAAAGACTCCCTCGGCGGGAACTCCAAGACCATCATGATTGCTGCTGTAAGTAACAAACCTTCGTTAAACTTTTCACAAAAAATTTCAAAGATTTTCAAGAAATGTTGGTGTCCATTTTACTAACAGTAAGCCCACGTACACACTAACGGTCAGCTGCGGGGTTTCAGTTTCATTTGCAACCGCTTTTCATTTAATGGCGTTCAAGTGCGTACAATCACTAGCGGCTGCATACTAAACTGGAAAAGCGGACAGCCGCGCGGTTATTTATTTATTTATTTATTTTATTTATTTAGTTTATTTTGAAGAAAGCTTACAGACTAATTACAAACATAAATAACATGCTTAGGTAATATCATTTGCTAATTACAAGCTTCCAGTTAGTAGTTAGTACTAAGTTCTAAGCTTTGGATGTCCTTAAATTGTGAAGCTTATTACGCCTATAAATTGTCAAGAGTTACTCTTGATAAGCTAAAAAACGCTCATACTTCCTTAAAATAAGACCCTATCAAAATAAAACAATCTTCCTTTGATGACGATTGACGCCTCAAATAGTGCCACTTGAATCGCTGTCTTTAACCACTTGCAGGAAGTGGGGTATTTCCTGCGAAGGCGTACATTGGTATTATGTTTGGGATGCGTTTTTAGAGGTATGCGGTACAGAGAGTAAAGTCCCGCAAGAGAGTAAAGACCTGATTTGGTCGGAGGACCCTCCCTTTTTAATGGAGGTTTCCATTGTAAAGGGAGGAGCGTCCGAGCAGACGGTTGTCGTGACTGGTGGGCAACTGCCCTATAGTTGAAATTTGGACTGTTGTATACGTTCAAATCGCACAGTAAACTCTGAAACCATGATGCAGGTTTTCGCCGTAGTAGTTCGCTGCTTGTTGGATAGATGGCGTTGCGGTTCCTTTCTGTTGCGATGTAGATCTGCTGCGTTGTTTTTTCTACAGGTCTATGATAACTCATTTCTATACTAATAATATCATAATGAAAGCTTGGCTCTGCTGTTACGTTTGTCCAACAAATGAACCCTTTCTCTAACCAGATATCCCCTGCGGACTGCAACTACGGTGAGACGCTCTCGACGCTCCGGTACGCGAACCGCGCCAAGAACATCATCAACAAGCCCACCATCAATGAAGACCCCAATGTCAAGCTTATCCGGGAGCTGCGCGAGGAGATCGAGAAGCTGCGCGCGCAGATACAGCACAACGACGTGAGTAAAGTTAGTCCTCGGCGCGGGAGATATTAGGCTAAGCGCGCACTACGAAATTTATTCGTTGCGACTTTTAAAGTGCGGAATAAAATCGCAAACGGCTATAATTCCTATGCGCACCACGATTTATTATCGTCTGCGAAATAACAGGGCCAAATACTCACGTACATTGAAATATGGTTTTTTTTTTTTTTTTTATTCTCTTTTTTTTTTGGGGTTTTTGTTTATACAGAAATATGGATTTAAAAAAGAAAATAACCATTACTAAATACTTAATTTTACGTAAAAGAAGTTTGAATCAGAAGAAGAAGATACCTAAACGTTACTGGGTCCATCCTTTGACAGCATTTTTTCCGCAGTGCGCGAAGCTAGTACCGCTTCATAGGGTACAAAATATACGCACGATTTCGCATCCGCTATTTTAAATCGCAAACGATTTATTTTCGCAGTGTGCGGATTGTATGTAGTACATTTCTGTTGTTCACAGATTGACGATTTTTTTTCGTAGTGCGCGCTTAGCCTTATAGTGCAGAATACTGTGCTCAAACACAGATGCATATTCCGGAGACGGCAGTCCGAGAGATTCGGAGGGACTAGGGGGCTAATCTTTAAGCCCGAAGTCCGTAGTTTCGGGCTTAGTTCGGGTTGTGTTAGTTGCCTACGGATTTACGATTAGTCCCGAACCCGAACTAAGAACGAATGACAACACGATTTGATAGTAACTGAAAAATTCTGTTATCATTCATTCTAAGTGGTTACGTGATACGGAGTATAAAAGCCCTTAGAGAGTAGCCCCCCCGGTGCAGGAGCCAAGGCCCAACGTGCGCACCAAGACACAGGGGTATCGAACTAATTGACAGGGGGCGGGGGGGGGGGGGTCTAGGGCATTATCTTCGACTTCGTTTAATGTAACGAGAGGTTCAATTCCAACCTAGCATAAGCCTAGTGTAAATTTAAGAATAAAACCTAATGCCTATTATTACTGGGAAACGTCTTACGGGGAACGTAGTTATAGTGAAAACGAACATAGATGCGCGGGAGAAGTAAATGTTGCTTGAGCGATGCAGTCATTTGTTACGAGAAACTTGGAGTAAGCTTGCTGCTATTATAGTAAGCATGCACCCATGAATATATTTTCTTTACCAGGACCCGATTGAAGCCGAACCTGGCGTCCTAGCTACTCTCCAACGCAAAGAAGCTCAAGAGAAGGTGCTCACAGAAAAATGGACGGAGAAGTGGCGCGAAACGCAGCAGATTCTGCAGGAACAGAAGGCGCTAGGGCTGCGTAAGAGTGGGTTGGGCGTCGTGCTGGACTCCGACATGCCGCATCTAGTGGGCATCGATGATAACCTGCTGTCCACCGGGGTCACACTGTATCATCTCAAGGTAACTAAGTTATTTTACAAGAAGGTAACAGTACGGTACTCATCCTTGAATATCTTCTAAAAATAATCGCATACTTTGTGCACTAGAACGCACAAAAAGCTAACGTGAATATCATATCACCACGAATACTAGTATAGTTTTACCAAAAGACGTTGTATAACTGACGCCTGTTTCACCTAGAACACATCTGCAGTTCGTTAGAAGAGGCAGATGACGTAGATATATTCTGCGACCTGTCAAAGGCGTTTGATTGTGTGGGCCACGGAACATTATTCCTAAAATTTGAGCATTAAGGTTTAGACGAAGTCGTCTTGGGCGGATAAAATCGCGTTTGAATCATTGACAGCAGCTAGTTTAAATGCATGGCAATAATTCACAGGGATAAAACATGAAAATGGGGGTGCCTCAGGGCTGAATTTTGGGACCTTTCTTATTTTTCGTTAATATGATCTCCCCTATTGATTTCTAAATCAACTTAGAATGGTGTTATTCGCCAACGATACTATACTGTTAAAACAATTTTTTTTTTTACTTCAACTAGTACATCAATAACTAAACTTTATCATTTTTGTTAGGAAGGCGAGACGGTGATTGGCAGTGCGGAGTACTCTCCCTTACCGGACATCGTGCTGTCCGGCGCCGGAGTACTCCCGCTACACTGTCGCATAACGCTCAGCGCCGGCACCGCCACCCTGCAGCCGGCGCCGCAAGCGCAGTGCTGGCTCAACACCGTGCTCATCGACAAGCCGGCCAAGCTCAGCCAAGGTAACTGTGACAACAACAACTGTCACGCTCAGCGCCGGCACCGCCACCCTGGAGCCGGCGCCGCAAGCGCAGTGCTGGCTCAACACCGTGCTCATCGACAAGCCGGCCAAGCTCAGCCAAGGTAACTGTGACAACAACAACTGTCACGCTCAGCGCCGGCACCGCCACCCTGGAGCCGGCGCCGCAAGCGCAGTGCTGGCTCAACACCGTGCTCATCGACAAGCCGGCCAAGCTCAGCCAAGGTAACTGTGACAACAACAACTGTCACGCTCAGCGCCGGCACCGCCACCCTGGAGCCGGCGCCGCAAGCGCAGTGCTGGCTCAACACCGTGCTCATCGACAAGCCGGCCAAGCTCAGCCAAGGTAACTGTGACAACAACAACTGTCACGCTCAGCGCCGGCACCGCCACCCTGGAGCCGGCGCCGCAAGCGCAGTGCTGGCTCAACACCGTGCTCATCGACAAGCCGGCCAAGCTCAGCCAAGGTAACTGTGACAACAACAACTGTCACGCTCAGCGCCGGCACCGCCACCCTGGAGCCGGCGCCGCAAGCGCAGTGCTGGCTCAACACCGTGCTCATCGACAAGCCGGCCAAGCTCAGCCAAGGTAACTGTGACAACAACAACTGTCACGCTCAGCGCCGGCACCGCCACCCTGGAGCCGGCGCCGCAAGCGCAGTGCTGGCTCAACACCGTGCTCATCGACAAGCCGGCCAAGCTCAGCCAAGGTAACTGTGACAACAACAACTGTCACGCTCAGCGCCGGCACCGCCACCCTGGAGCCGGCGCCGCAAGCGCAGTGCTGGCTCAACACCGTGCTCATCGACAAGCCGGCCAAGCTCAGCCAAGGTAACTGTGACAACAACAACTGTCACGCTCAGCGCCGGCACCGCCACCCTGGAGCCGGCGCCGCAAGCGCAGTGCTGGCTCAACACCGTGCTCATCGACAAGCCGGCCAAGCTCAGCCAAGGTAACTGTGACAACAACAACTGTCACGCTCAGCGGCACCGCCATGTGTGGGGTATCTATGGATAGGTCGTCAAAAATGATAATGAGGTTTCTAATATCATTTTTTTCTAAACTGAATAGTTTCGCGAAAGACAATTTCAAAGTGGTAAAATGTGAGTCCCGCTCCCCTGTAACTTCTAAAATAAGAGAATGATAAAACTAAAAAAAAATATATTATGTACTTTACCATGTAAACTTCCACCGAAAATTGGCCGGTTTTTTTAATCTTGTATTGTAAATGCATTTTTGGTAGAAGCATTGTATTGGCGTTTGGCGTTATAGCTGTTAAGGTGTATACGTGAAATTTTAAATAAATTTTTAACCTAACTCAATAAATGCCATTTATTTTTGTCCAGGCTGCATCCTGCTACTGGGCCGCACGAACATGTTCCGCTACAACGACCCGGCGGAAGCCGCCAAGCTGCGCCAGGAGGGCAGTGCGTCCGTGATGAACCTGTCCCGGCTGTCTCTGCTGTCCTGGTCCACGACCGACTTGGCGGCCAGCACTGAGAACCTCAACACTACGCTGTCGTGAGTATAAACAGACGTTTGATGCTAGATTTACGCCTTTTTGTTTTTTTTCGCGCATTACGATCAAGATAACTTCTTGAACACCAGACACAGAACACAGAACCCAAGCAACCATATTGTCTTTTCAGTATAACATCTATACTAATATTATAAAGCAGAAGAGTTTGTTTGTTTGTTTGTTTGTTTGGTTGAACGCGCTAATCTCAGGAACTACTGGTCCAATTTGAAAAATTCTTTCAGTGTTAGATAGCCCATTTATCGAGGAAGGAGGAAGGAAGGAGGCTATATATCATCACGCTAAGACAAATAGAAGCGGAGCAGTAAAGGAAAATGTGACGCAGACGAAGTTGCGCGGGTCAGCTAGTCGTCTATAAGTAGTTCGACTTAAAGACGATGTTGTTTACCCTGGCCTAAAGGAACCAAACTTGTATTACTGGCACCTCAGTTCATATATTTGTTAAAAAATAACATAAGATTTTTAATATCAAAGCAACCTTTAAGCAACTTATCTCGCGAGTCTTCTTATTATCGTGTGTACAGTAAGGTCTCACAACCCTTATCAGAGTTTCTAAGCTGCCTCAAGGGCCTCTGACATGGTTTATTTGGCGACCGCCATTTGGCGGCCGGGACCACCGGCTTATACGTGCTTTCCGAAGCACGGAATCATCTTTTTATCAGAAAATCAAGTGATTAAAGCCTGCAATGTCCTAGTACTAGCCAAACTGGAAACATCTTTACAAAGCATGCTTTTAATGGGAATCGAACTCACGACCACTAGGACACAAGGCAAACGCCTAAACCACTCGATCACGGAGGCAGAAACTCGCGAGTGTAAAGTACAACCTTTTGTTTAAGGAAATATTAATTCCCAAGCAAATGTTATATCTCCTACCTACCCTTTTAGAAAATTGCGTGAATTCGTTTTGTGTAATAATTACAAATTCTTATTATTTTTTACCAAACTTGCAACACTAAACATAATGGCAACATTAAATATACTGTTCAAGCCGGTATTCCCCTCCTTATTTCATTACGCAAACAGTCGAGTCCATTGTTGAGTGAGTAATCGACTTGTTGAGTGTTAGCAGCTAAGTTGGTATTTAGATAAAGTTTCTAGTATTAGACGATAATTCGCTTTATCGCATAACAAATAGAGTTTAATTTTGCTAACTTGGCAAAGTAAGGGAACACCCAACACTTGTGTTTACAATCTTTAATTCAGTGAAAACTAGGATGGTTTAATAAACGAGTATCTACCCCCGCGCAACTTCGCATGCCTCACATTTTTCATTAATGAATGAATGAATGAATGAATGAATGAATGAATCCGCTCCTATTTGTCTAGCTTGATGTTATATAGCCAAAGACTATTAAACCACTTGACTGCGCATACAGTGTCCCGACGCACGAAAACTATTAGTGTTTTTGCTCAGATGTTAGTCAGCGGCACTAGTAACCATTTTAGTTGCGACCAATTGTTAGACCTGTGGGCATGCTAAGTTTTTACAAATCGTTTTAATTTTTATGCAATTTATAACGCATAAAAATGCCTTCATACCCGTTGAATTTGTGTGGGAAACATTCCAAGACCTTTTGTTACAAAAATGATGGCATAACTTTTCATCGGAGAGTAAAGACTACGCAAAATATTTTTGATTTGAATCAGATGATGAGCCACTGCAGGGGTCTATATAAAATGGTGGTTAGGTGAACGAACACACTGAGAAGCGCGCGTTGGTGTCTTTTGGAAAAGTCTCTTTCTTTCATTAGGAAATACTTATATTTTTATCCCTTTCTTCCCCTTTGTATTTTTATCGTAAAAATCTGTGCTGTTACGTTTAATGATTGAAGTCGATTTATCGATGATCATAAAATTACAACTAATACAATTTTTAATCAATTCACATACTTACATTAAACACGTAACTACTTTTAAACGACTTTAAAAATAGGAGGAGGGTCTCAGATTTTTCATCTGTGTGTTTGACATACATGTTTTCATTTTAGATTTTCGAAGATTTCAGAATTAAAATAAAAGTGGAAAGATAAGGTTAATAGGGAAACTTTTTTTAAACAAGATATAGCGCTGTTTGTTTGGATTGAGTATTTTTATAATGTTAAAATCCATTTTATCGATATCGACTATTTTCCTTTAATCAAGTAGTGCCACCACTAACCATTAGGCTACCTATGCAACTTGACCTTGAACGGACCAAGTGCAGCCGCGCGTTGTTCCTCGTCCCCCGGCCCGCTGTAGTGAGCCGCGTACTTAGAAGAAATCGGCCTATACGCTCTCTAGTGGTTATATACTCTATGTATATAGCCTACTCTGTCGCCCGCTTGAAAAATTATATGCTAAAACCTTCCTCGAGAACCACTCTATCCATTGGTGAAAATAGCATCAAAATCGGTACAGTAGTTTTTGAGTTTATCGCGAACAGACAGACGTAGCGGAGGACGTTTTATAATGTGTAGTAATTGTCTTCCTCGACAAATGGGCTATCCGACACTAAAAGATTTTTTTCAATTGGAACCATTTTCCTGAGATTAGGTCGTTCAACCAAACAAACAAACGTTTCAGCTTTATAATATTAGTATAGATAGTAATCAGTCCTTACATACAAAAAGAACCTTACCTGTTCAAACATTTCATTAAGATTACAACAGTGTAAGAGAATTGTGCCAAATCATATCGGGCGAAGAGAGAGAGACGCAAAACCGATCGCTACTGCATTTGCGTACAATACCGCGTGTATCTGACATCGACGCACAAACGATTTCCATGGGTCCAGGGCATGATTCTGGACACCCCAGTGTTGGAATTTTTCGTCGGTTCTTTACTCATTTTTTCATTTTTTTCAAGAGTAAGTACCATAATAAGTATCAGCACAGCTGAGCTGATATCTATTTGTGATTTTATTCAGATTGCTCTTTTTAGTGAAAGTTGTTAATTAATTATTTTTTTATTAAAAATCTCATTGGGTTAGGTCAGAACAACGATTATGAGCAGTCTAAAGTAAAAAAAACCCTTGAAAAAAATGAAAAAATGAGAAAAAAACTGACGAAAAATTCTAAGTCTAGGGTATCCAGAATCATGCCCTGGACCCATGGAAATCGTTTGTGCGTCGATGTCAGATACACGCGGTATTTGTGCAATGTAATAACTCCTAAGACCGAAGTATAGTAGCCATCTCGATTCGTGAGCACAGATAAATGCAGCAGGGTGATCGCCCCATGTACGGTGGGCAACTGAAACTTGTAAGCGCAATAGTCGATGAGCATTGACTGACGAACCAATAACGTGAAGCGTCAGAGCTGTCGTCTTCAAACCGACCAATGGAGAGTGTGCTCACGGCTCGTGCCAGTTTTTACACTGGCAAGAGGTCTATTGTCTTAGATACAAAGCCACCATGTCCCACGTGTCTTTAACGATGTTTTTAAACGCAGAAGCCCTTTCAAAGCGTTCGTTATCATATTTCTTTAGTGACCTGGAGAGTGAGATCCGTTGTGAGCGCATCGAAGCTCAACGCGCGGAGTTGGAGAGGGAACGGCAACAGTTCCTAATGCAGCAGGAAGAGCGGCAACGTCGCTGGCACGCCGAGAGAGAGGAGTTGATACAGGCGCAGAGGAAGCTTGATGAGGTGAGCATTATTACATGGCTCATACAAAGTGGCCAGTAAACTAGACTGTTATTTCACTTTAATATTGAAAATTCAGAGCAAAAGGCTTGTGTCCTGAAAAAATCTAATTAGTGCGTCTCGGTTAGATTATCAAAAAATATTTTTATCGTATTTTTTCTTTTTTTTTCGGGAACCAAAATTGACGAAGTTGCGACGCTTTTGAAATTCTCAATACGTCACGCCCTGGCATAATTTTTAGCGGGTTGTGACGTCACGAGCCCTCCACTCCCGAGTTTTAATGCGTTTTATCTTTGTCAATATTCATTGATTTACAAAAACAAAAAATAGGTGTCCATTATTTTTCAATACTCTAACTGACGGACTAAATAGTTTTGCAATTTGTGAACTAGCCTATTCTTGAAGTCTCGGGTCGTATTAGAATTTGCGAGTCGCAAGACGAGCGTAGTAGGCTGCTGCACGCTGCGTTTACCAGCGAAGAAACGAAGTTTCGCTCTGCGCCTCGAAGCGAAGAGAGGGTTTGGCTTTACTATCGAATTACGCATTAAAATGTGTGTTTTGTGTAAAGCAAGGTCTTCATATATGTATAACTTGAAAAGTGCGCACAGCTTTGCGTCTTGGTGTGATGTAGTACTTCTTTTTGGAGCTGTAAATTCTGCACTTCTTGAAAATAAGATCTCAATAAGGGCAGAACCACCATATTTTGAACGTCAAAAGTAACGCAAACGAATTGCTTGAAACAGGAGCGTGAAGCAATGGAGCGTGAATACGCCGCAGCGTGTCGGCGACTGTCAGGGGACTGGCGTGCTTTAGAGCGTGGCTGGGGACAGCGACGACGTGCACTGCGCTGTCGGCAGAGGGAGCTGGCGGCGCGCTCGCTGCGACTAGCTGCGTTAACTGATACGCATCGTACTGCTGTAAGTATCTTTACTATAGTAGCTGGCACGAGTCTTGAGCAAATAAATGCAGCAGGGTGATCTCACCAATGTACGGTGGGCAATTGAAACTTGTTAGTAAAACATTCGATGAGCATTACAATACAATACAATTTATTTCTCAAACTTCATTTGTACATTACATCAATGTGGTCTCGACCCCTGAACTAGGACAACCTGTATGACAGGGGTCGAGGTTCATCCGGTTACATGGATCAGATTGAGGAAGCTTATAGACAGCGATTACTGCAGCTTATATTTAGAGGCACAATGGTTTGCTAAAAACAGAATACAAAATACAAAAAAAAAAAAGTTAACGATGAATTAAATAAAAAGTTAAAAGAAAAAAAAACACATTGACTGTCGAACCAATAACGTGAACGCTGTCGTTGTCTAACCGACCAATGGCGAGTGTGTTTATGACTCGTGCCAGTAATTATACCCGCAGTTTGTCGTGATGATTGGTGAGCTTAGAGTACTGCTGGGGACAGCGGAGATTGGCGCTCTTTTGAGCGTGGTTCAGGATTGTACTGTCCAATCTTTACTGATTCAAAGTAAGGCGTAAAACTATCGAGTAACAGCATGATTTTTAACAAGTAGTTGCTGATTTTTTTCGCGTATTTGTATTTTTTTGGGCAAGGAACTTTTGGAACTTAAATGGCATTATCAGTTGCTGAGGCGCCATCTTGGCGCTTTAAAAACAAGATGGCTGGATAAGTTTCCATCGATTAAGGCGCTAGAAGATCGTTGTTCAGTTATACTGCTGTCATAATGTAAAGGGCGTCTCTGTTTAAAGCAGAAAACGAAGGAAATAACTCCTGTAAAAAATAAAGTAAAAATTGTGACGTACACTAATAAGTCTTTCATAATTCGTTTATTTCTGTAGAAAACTCAGTTTGTCTAAACGGCAGTTGCGCCCTTTTTCTTTGAACAGCAGTAACGCGTATTCAGAGGGCTTAGCACGAATATTTTTGACGTATAGTAACGTAAGGTAAAATTTTACCTTAGCTACAATACTCGTTTCCTATATAATATTTATTGGAATCAGAGACATATTCATCTTTTAAAAATTAAATGATATAAACTGTGTATGTCCCATAAAATTAAACCAAAAAACACAACAACAAAACAACACAACACCAAAATACTATGGGGTTGTAATTTTTTACATTCAAAATTAACTTACGCTAACGATACCATACGTAAAAATACTCGTGCTAGCCCCTCAGGTTGACCTAATGGTAGAATTAGAATGAATAACTTTTGACTAGATAGTTTAATTAAAATACGAGTTACTCATAGATTTGCAACATTTTATTATTCACTATTTCAATAGCTTTTACACAATTGAGTATTACGTTAGTTCACCGTGAGAAAATGCATGTTTACGTAAATCTTAGCCTAGAGATCTAATTTAGACTAAAGTAGATATTTATTGTGTCTTTCAGGGGTCAGTTGGTAGCTAGCAAATTATCATTTAACTAGGTGTTTTCCATGAATGCTCCGCTCCTATTTGTCTTTGCGTGATGATATAACTAGCACCAACTATACCTACACTTCTGCATAACCTTTGAAGACACAAGCGTGATGATAAGTCTTTAATAAAAAGTGAAAGTGATAAACCCGGTTAAATATCTCACCGTACAGTTGTAATTACTGGAATCTTACGTCAACATGTGCAATCATCGGTGTCATTGTCCTAGAAGTACGTTCAACATTGGAGCGCGTACTATCGGCACTCGAAGTTAAACTAACAGTCAACTCGTTTATCGCTTCCGATTGAAAACAGTTCTGGGAAACCTTTAAGTGCTCGTTTACGGAGACGCGGGGCGTTGCGCGTCGCGTTTATGGAGAAGCGATTTTTTTTATTTATTTTTTTTATACAAAACGGTGAAACTCTTGGCACAAATCTCACCTGATGGAAAGTGACGATTAGGCCGAAGATGGAAGCGAGTTTCACCCGGAATCCTCTTACACAGAGGAACTGGCTATCATACCTCTAACTGCCGGAACACAACAATGCTGTTAGTTGTTATGGCGACAGACTTAGACATGATGGTGGTAGCTTGCCAGGCGGACTTGGAACAAGTCCTACCACCATCCAAACCGAGCAAAAAATTTGCCTCCGCTGGGAATCGAACCCGGGACCTCTGGGTCTGAATCAGGTGGTATAACCACTAGACCACGGAGGCGGTTAGTGTCACCTGTTTAGCACCACCCGGGGACCACGTGTAGGGATTCGCTGAAGGGTATTCTCCTACGGACAAGGGTGACTCAGCCCGATTTAAGCACATGGCGTCGCACACTCGGGCCTGCACTAAATTCGAACAAGCCTCACAGCTTGGCTCATCGCCGCAAGGTTGCCTGCTTGTCGATCTTCTACAGATTGTACTTCGGTGAGTGTGCCCAAGAACTCCACGACCTCATTCCACCGGCCCCCTTCTACCATCGGACATCCACAGCAACTTGCCATCCTTACCTTGTTGCTATTCCACGAATTCGCACTAAGCGTTTCCAAACGTCTTTTATAATGCGCACAGCAAAGGAGTGGAACTCTCTGCCTGCGTCTGTGTTTCCGAACGCCTACAACCCTAATCTCTTCAAAGTTAGAGTGTACAGGCTCCTCCTGGGTAAGCTCGCTCCATCGTAGACTTTGTCTCTGTCATATCTGACCAAGACGAAAGTCAAGAGCAAACCCTTCTCAAATTAAAAAAATATATATATATTATAGCGTTGTATGAGAGCGTTTATGGAGAAGCGATTTAGCGTTTAGCGAGAACGACGCCCCGTGTCTCCGTATTCGAGTACTTAGTGTTTTGCGAAATGTGGTTGCGGTTTTGTGTTTATTTACAGATATTATATTGATGATTTTGCTGACATAACTATCGTTGCCTGGCCTGTATTTCCTAATGGGCTTGTATCCTGAAAAAATCTTATTAGTCCGTCAGTTAGATTATCAAAAAATATTTGACCCGTGTTTTTTCTTTTGTTACGGGAACCAAAATTGACGAAGTTACGACGCTTTTAAAATTCTCAATACGTCACACCTTTGCATAATTTTTAGTGAGTCTTGATATCACGAGCCCCCACTCCCGAGTTTTGATGCGTTTTATCTTTGTCAATAGTCATTGATTTACAAAAACAAAAAATACGTGTCCATTATTTTTCAATACTCTAACTGACGGACTAAATAGTTTTGCAATTTGTGGATGATGGAATCTAGCCTATTAAAGAGGGCCTAGCACGAATATTTTTGACGTGTAGTATCGTTACGTAAAATTTTACTATAGCTACGATACTCGTTTCGCATATAATATTTATTTGAATTAGATACCTACCTCATATTTTTAAATGACATAGATTATGTATGTCCCATTAAATTAAACCAAAATACTGTAGGATTTTAGTTTTTCACATTCAAAATTCACTTACGTTAACGTTACTATACGTCAAAATATTCGTGCTAGGCCCTCAGGTCCTCCTAACCTCGCGCATTACTTGGCATTCGAGTCTATTTCCATCGACCGGGAATAAATCCAGGTTCTGGATTTCTTACTACTGCGAATTTTTTAGTGAAACAGCCCAAAAACCCGACTAGTTAATCTACGAAGAAGCCTATTTTTTATGAATATTTTGAATGTATCGGGTATCTACTGGTTGTGAAACGCACAGCATCAGTCGATGTGGCTGCTATTGAGATAGACATATTATGCGTCTATTTCCAACTATGATCGTCCTTCGGTCGAAATTATGACGAAAAGTTACTATTTTGAAAAAAAAATGACTTCTCATAAAAATCTCCCTCAAAAATAAAATCGAGAACAACGAGTACAGCTCATTGCTTAGCACAAACAATGAAATTATTGTTTTTATATTTCCCACTATCTGACACTTTTATTAGTGACGCCGGACGCAGTGCACGCGTGTGAACGATTGTTTTGTGCCTTCGATGTTTGTGAGGGTAGGCAGTGCTATTTATACTTTTATTTTTGGAGATCTGGACTTTTAGACTCTTTTTACATGGACTTATAAATCAACCATTGATCCGACCTGATTTGCACGGGAGCAAATTACATTTATGTGCCTACTCAAAACTTAGTGAATGTTTTGTGTATCTGATTTTGAAGACGGAAGGTATAACCTTTTACCTGCAAACTAAGAAACTAAATTTTATACAACTTGCCCCAACTTCGCACAGGTAATATTTACTGATGTGCGCCCGTAAATTGCTTTTTGGACACTTGGCAAAACATTGACTTTCCGGAAGAAATTCTCTATATGAAAGTGAAAACTGCATGAAAATACGTCTCGTAGTTTAACAGATCTAAGCGTACAGAGGGACTGACGGCGGGAAGTGACTTTGTTTTATACTAGGTACCTATGTAGAGACGGTTGCAAATTGTATACAAAAATCTCACTCGTTAATTGCTGGTTCTATTATTTTATACTACCTATGTAGAGACGGTTGCAAATTGTATACAAAAATCTCACTCGTTAATTGCTGGTTCTATTATTTTAAACCGTATGTAAATCCGTTGCGTGCTTTAGAAGATATAAGCTGAGAAACAGACAGACAGCAACCTCTTTTATAGAGATGAGAAAGAATTTAACTCTGAAAACGCCAACCCGTCTTAAGGAACTCTGATGATTATTTACTAACTTCTCCCTTGGGACAATCGAAAAATATCCCAAGAGAACACACTCACAGAATAAAAAGTATATTTTGTTCTAATCTAGGACTTTGTCTACACACGTGTGCCGAGTTTGATCTATAACCGCCGTCAAGATATGAAGAGGTTACAAACATACAGACACACTCTAAGAAAGTTCTCCGCTGCGTCTGTCTGTCTGTTCGCGATGAACTCAAAAATTACTGCACCGATATTCATCCTGTTTTCACCAATGGATAGAGTGGTTATTAAGGAAAGTTTTAGTATATAATTGGTCAACCGACATCCACGCGGGCAACAGCTAGTTTGTAATAATATTAAGGTGAATGCTCCAACCAGTTCGCGAAATTCAAAATTTCTTGCGTTTTATGCAATTTGCAGGCCAGTGCTAGGTTGTATGTTGATTAAAATACCAAGAACCCTCCAAGTTCATAAAGGCCTAGGAACAAAAAAAAACAGAAAAAGTCATTCCTACAGTTTTATGAACTTAGAGCGTTGTATTGATGATTTTGATGATTAATCCTGTAACTACATATGTTTTACAGCCGCGAATAATATTTTAATCAACATACGATGATACGACCTAGCACTGGCCTGCTAATTGCAAAAACGTAAGAAAATTTGAATTTCGCGGGCTGGTTGGAGCATTCACCTTATGCGATTTTTATTGTATTCTTGTCCGATCCATAAATAAATCTTAATGTTACCAAGCAAATTGTGGCAAGCCGATATGTTGAATCAGGCGAACAATTGGATGCTGACGTATCTGTCTCGATTTCTTTGATGTGGAAATGTCGCCTGGTTGCCGGTAACTGTTAGGTAAACATGAGAAAAATTATAAACCAATCGTACCTGTAGGTGATTCGGTTTTTTGTGACAATGTTTTAGAACGCACACTTACTAAAAAAGCAAACTTACTACAGAAGCCGGCAGAAGTGAAAACTTGAACATTAACGTTGTGCATTTTGTTTTCACTTCAAAAACATTTATATATCTAACAGCTGATGCCCGCGGCTTCGTCTGCTTGACAAATTATAAACTAAAACCTTCCGCGAACAGACAGACAGACGCTGCGGAGGACTTTGTTTTATAATATTTAGTGAAGCTATTTAGAAATTTATGTTACTATTCATTAACAAATTGTTATAAAACTGTTCGTCCGTGTGTACGCGATACACTCAAAAACGACCAAACAGATTTTCATACGGTTTTTACCATCAGACTGACTAACCTAATGATTAATTAGGTAAGTTGTGCAAATTGGCTGAAATATGACGATAAACAGAAATCGCGAAATAAAAATCAGTTGTTTAGTACAATTTGTTGAGTTATGCGCAATCACAGTGTTGGTTCCATAATAAAAGTTGTTTATAATAATACAAATTCCTTTATTTCAAAGAGACCAGTTACAGGTACTTTTGAATTGTCAAGGTCCGTCACTCAAATAGATGAAGCTAATTCTGCCGCGCCAGCGACAAGAGCAGCAAGTGGTTCTGCAACAAAACTCACTAACCGAATCTGTCTCCAGCGCGGCAGTTGCAATATTAATACAGGACCCCTTAAGTGGAATAGGGATTTTTGTATTTACAAAGTGAATTACTCCAGCAAACACTCAAGAAAATATTTTTTAAATATCTTCATCATCGATGAAGTTATAACCCTTCAAAGATTACTATTAGAATGGGAAGTCCGACATGGAATTTGACGTCACAGTCCGTCTATACAGCTGCCATAGAAAACCGTGTTTTTGCGAGAGGGACAGATATATTTCTTTAAAATAATTGTATCTCGTTTGTTTTTCGAGCCATTTTGATTCTATTTCCACTGTTAGTAATAAATTTTTGTATATTTTTTGATAAACTGTTTAGAATGTTTAGATAATAAATATTTTTTTTATGCATATTCCCTATTGCGTTAAATCTGTAACACGTTTTATATGCTCTGGTACCAGTGCGAAACCGGGCGGGTTGTTTGGGCTAGTTTAATTGCGAAAATATGTTTAACATTTGCCGCGAAGATTACACCTACTCGTTTAGAAGTCCAGTTGTCAGAAAGTCCAGAGCTTCCGTTTATAACTTTTGGTTGCGCTGGGATGTAGGCAGAGAGCGAGGAGGCTCGCGTGGCGGCGCTGCGCTCGCGCGTGGACGGCAAGCGGGCGGCGCTCGACGATTACGTGTCCACCAGCCTCAAGCAACTCGTCGCCAGCGGATGTAAGCTCGATGAGGTAAGTTTTCTTTGGACTAAGATCCCAGAGCCGCCAGAATTTAAGGTGGAAGCTCCAGGGTAGCCCGCGAAATTCAAATATTTTATGTGTTTTGCAATTTACCGGTCAGTGTGAAGCTGTATGTTGAACAAAATACGGTTCGTGATCGTAAAGAGCATTTATCTAAAGGATTATTACCATTTGAATCATCAATATAACCCTCTAAGTTCATAGAACTCGATTGAATGTTATTTCGTAAAAAAGTCATTCAATTTGTACAAATTGAAATGGGTATAATTCTTTAGATAAATATGCGTTACGGCCGTGAATCGTATTTTGTTGAACATACAGCTTCACACTGACCGGCAAATTGCAAAAAACATAAAAATATTTGAATTTTGCGGGCTACCCTGGCGCTTCTTAAATATTTTCTCATCAACATTTAAGAAGGGAATTTATGGGATAGACTGTGTACTTTTACTTTTTTGGACACGTTACGGATACTTAAAACGAAGAGCTCGTGGCTAAATAACAACAGCCACACAGGTCAATCTTCAAGGTTAAGCAACGCTTGCCGAGGTTGGTCTGTGGATGGGTGACCATCTTAATATAGCGGGTTTTCACCGTGCCTCGGAAAGCACGTTAAGCTGTTGGTTCCGGCTGTTATTTGATGATCTTTGGCAGTCGTTATGGATAGTCAGAAGCCAGTAAATCTGACTCCAATCTTGCCAAGTACCGTGTTACCCAGGTAATGGGTTGTGGAGGTCTGGTAGGCAGCCGCTCTTCGTAAAATACTGGTATTCTGTTAAATCCAGTTTTACTGGAAGCCAACCCCAATACAGTTGGAAAAAGGCTGGGCAGACTGTGTAGGTACTTTTAACATACACTTACTTGCTAGCTTGGGCCGATGGCCAACATACACTACTCTATCCCATATATTTTTTTACTGTGAAAATAAATAAGGGCTTTGGGATTTCATTCCATTTCAACATAGCGGTTTCGGGTCGATGCCAAGAATAAACTTTCGAGTCAGTTTTTTTCACATTTCCGACTTGTTCTTGATACAAAAACTCAATTCAATATCCATCGGACATCGCACTGCAACTTACCACCCCTACCTTGTTGCTATTCCACCAATTTGCACAAAGCGTTTCCAACCGTCTTTCATAATGCGCACAGCAAAGGAGTGGTACTCTCTGCCTGCGTCTGTGTTTCCGAACGCTAACAACCCTAATCTTTTCAAAGTTAGAGTGAACAGGCGACTTCTGGGTAAGCTTGCTCCATCGTAGACTTTGTCTCCGTCATCTCTCACCTAGACTAGAGTCTAGAGCAAACCCATCACAAATAAAAAAGAAAGGTAAAGCCAGACAGGTGAGATAATGCGACATTCATACGACAACTATTTGCTAAAGAAATCGTCGTATTTTATGCCATGCAAACGCGTGAATATTATAGCAAAATTTCTTACCTGGAATGAAATCCGAATTACAAGAACTGACTCGAAGGTTTGATCTAGGATTGAGTTGAGAACTCGTTTTGTAATGTTGATGGTAAATGTCTATTATACTTGGACAGATCAATGCACGTGGAGGTACAGTCAGTGACAAAAATCCATGAACACTGTGATTTTTCAAATCTATATTTTGCGAAATATTTTGTTAAAAGCGCAACAGAAGAACATTTAAGGTGCATCCACACCGCACTTACTTTTAGTGGAGCAACAAAATGCATCACGATAACATTAGGTAATACGCGCTCGGCGTCGCTCCGCTGCCGCGCAGTGTCGCACAGTGCGGTCGAGCCTTAAATGTTACGAAGTCTATGCGAAGCATATTAAAAAAAAACAATGAGCGTTCTTATTGAATGTATGTGTATTTTTGAATGAAATCCTGATGAACTAAAATATTATGAATTTTCAAAAGTTATAGAACAAAAGTTGTTGTTTATGATGTTAATATCATAGTCCTGAGAGGTTTCCGGTGTTTTTCAAATAACCCTGTATACTAACAGCAATAACTTTTTGCTATTGGATGTTGCCGATTGAAACTTAGAAACGTTGCTCCAGAAAAAGTAACAGCGGTATGATGCACCTTTAGACACAATAACCCTTTTGCTACTAAAGGAAATGCCAAAAAGCAGATATCGAAGCATCTCTGTCAATTTAGATGATATACCATCCTCCATCTCGCTTCATCGTAGACTTTGTCTCTGTCATCTCTGTCCTAGACTAGAGTCAAGAGTAAACCCATCTCAAGTAAAAAAAATACAAAAGTAGCAGTGTTTATCATTTTTTGTCGTTGACCGTACCCTATGATGGCTCTTGGTCGGAGAGATTTTTATTTTTACTATTGACTAGCTGACCCGCGCAACTTCGTTTGCGTCACATTTTCCATTACTGCTCCGCTCCTATTTGTCTTAGCGTGATGATATATAGCCTATAACCTTCCTCAATAAATGGGCTATCTAACACTGAAATAATTTTTCAAATCGGACCAGTAGTTCCTGAGATTACCCCCTACATACAAACTTACAAACATACAAACTTACAAAAAAAATTTACCTCTTTATAATATTAGTATAGATAAGCACGCGATTGACCACTATCTCACCTGATAGTAAGGTTCAATGAAACCAAACAGCACTGCGATTCTATAAACATGGCGAAGTGAACACTTAGGCGAAGTAAACGACAAGTTAGCTGTCATGCCTTCGTATGGTTTGACAGCTCACTTGTCGTTCGCTTGAGCTGTCAAACCATACAAAGATGGCATGACAGCTCACTCCACCTAAGTGATCACGGTGCAATGTCGACAGAATCGACCGGTACTTCTATCGTTATCTGTCAACCAGATCGATCGATCAGATTCGTTCGTGTTTAGTTTTTATCTGTCCATGTATGAAAGGCTTTTATGTCGTTTGCTGTAATAGATTAAGAATAAACTTTCGGATTACTTGTTGCATGTTTGCAGTTTGTAGCATACATCTGTCGTTTTTACCATTTTACTGATTGAATGTGAATTTTAAACAATTGCAAAGGAATATAAACAGTAATTAATTCATTCAATGTATTTAAATGATAAGCAGATTGATGGGTTAATTCCAATGCCGTCATGTCATGGCTGAAGTAATAGTACAAATAAAAATAAACCGTATTTATGCTACAAACTGCACAAAGCTACTCGCATGGCATTGCATTTCCAAATTAATGTTATTTGTTGGTGCATTTTACATCTTATTTTCCTCAAATAAGGTTCAAATTAGAACGTCTACTGAAAAAAAAGAATGAAAAATGCAACAACAATATTGTGTTAAATTTTAGTTGCTGTTCTGTGCCTGATTTCCCTAGTAGATAAAGTAATAATCATTTATTTATTTATTTATTTATTTATTAAGGCACACCAACGACATATTTACAATTATGGCAATAACAAGAAATCTTAAGTCTACAATTCTGTGTAAATACATCACTTATAGGTGTGCACAACATTATCATTTAAAGGTAACAATTTAGAAAGAAAAAAATAAAATAAATTACCATACCTTATTACATTTGATTGATTATTATTACTTTGATAAATTAAAATAAAAGATGTCACAAAATGCAAATGTCAAGGATGCGAAAAACAGCAAAAATTAAATAATCTAAACACGCAATACAAAAAATACTTATAAACTAAACAAGATTAACGTGTCAATGAGCATTATAAATTGGATTAAATTAAATTAAATTGTAATAGAAAAAAATTAAAATAAGAAAATGTCACAAAATCTAAAAGAAATGTCAAAGATATAATTAACGAAAAATACAGCAAAACTTAATAATAATAAAAAATAAAAAAAAACGTACAAGATAAAAGTATAAATGACCTTTATATTTAGATTTAAATTGAATTAAAATTAAGAAATTAAAAATGATTTAATTAAATTGGGAAAGAAAGTATATTGAAAAGTCTTGGCAGCTGATCATAGATCAATGTTAATACAGTACGAATCATGTTTGTGTATTGATCATGTATGAACAAAGTTAGATCAGATGATGTTCACTGTGTATCCATATTATTCCATATGGTAGAAAGCATGGATGGATCCAAACTGAAGGGCTGTATTCGTGCATACAGCTGTATGTGAAATGCAGGACGATGCAATTTTACAGCTGGCGTGTTGTTTAAATGCAGAGTTAAAGGGTCAGCACAGTTTTGGTCGTGCGTTGGTTTGGGTACATTTGGCATGAATTGGCCCGTTTGTGCTTCGAAAAACCGGGTGTTAAGTGAAAGGTTGTAAGTGATGAACCAATCATAGCGGCTAAAAGGTTCGGTCTAGGAACCGGAGAATATTTCATTTCTCTGTATTTGCAGGGAATTAACATTTATAGTCCAGTCAAATTAGCGTTTCACCTCGGAGTAAAATATAATATGCTGGAAACTCGAATACATCTTTATTTTGGCGTTCTTAATGTTGTGTCAAAATCTCTTGTCTGCGTCGTAAGTTGTTCAAGGTCAAAGGTCACAGGTCACAAAAAGTTTTTTTGTGACTATCTCGGTGTTTTCAGTTCTAATGCTGTTGACATCTATGATCATGCGCTCAACCGTTTTTGAGATAGAGGGCGGAGAGCGCGCAGCGCTCAGCCATACTGTTTTGTATGGTCAGCCGTGAATCTCTATTAATAATACATACTTGTCAAGACATTTGATCTTCAATAACTTATACGACGCAGACTCGAGACTTATTTGGATTTTAATCTGGAAATAAATCATTTCAGTTAATTTATATGAGTCTTTTGTCACAACATTTAAAACACCAAACTTTAGGTTTTCCCATCTTATTATATCTCATTCCGAGATTGACCAATTTTTATGCTTATTTGACTGGACTAGTACAATGAGGTATTCGGTATATTTTATTGGTCAAAGTCAAAGTCAAAGATTTATTTGGTGGTATCCTGGTGGTGGTGATCCTGTATTATGTGTATGTCTTCAGAGCTCGACCCCTAGTCCGGACAGTCCCGCCTCGGAGACCAGCACGGAGAGCCTGATGCATCTGCTGCAGCAGTGCGAGCCCAAGGTCGCCTCCAGCATCAAGGACACTGTGGACAGACATGTGAGTTATGTGTGAGCTCAGAGCTCGACCCTTAGTCTGGACGCGTAAATACAAGGCGACTGCAACACAGACAGTAACTGTTCTATAGCACAGCCGGGTCCGTATGTATAAATCATTGCAAACACGACCGTACCACAGACATTTGGAAACTCTGCACTATGATCGGTTTCGTAAGATATTATTTGAAAAAAAAGCGGCTTGCCCTTCGTGGTTAGATTTTTAAACCACCCAGAAAATTCAGCTGGGTTCCATCTGGGTGCGGACAGACTATAACTGCGTTAAGCCATTCGCAAGATAATGCAGTACAGACTATGAGTTTCTGTGTTGCAGCCGCCTTTGTATTTTCGCAGTCCGGGCAGTCCTGCCTCGGAGTCAGCTCGGAGAGCCTGATGCATGTTTTTCTTGCCATAGGCCTCTCTCCCTTTTCCATAGATGTCTCCTCTCCAATAAAACTCTCATCCTGAAATAATGAGCATCAGTTGGTTTTGCTTAAAGCGTCAGGTCCAGATACTATCAAAACCCTCATGTTTTCTGACATTTATCAAATGGACATCATCAAAGTAACTTTATGATGGAAAAGGACCTTTCGATATGTGACATCTGGTGGCGTTAATTTTCCTGGAAACCCATTATTGCAGTTTGGGACGTGTCAAGTTGGTTCCTTAATTCTCCGTACGCCTATCGTAATGGACGCGGTGTCGTCTATTGTAATGACATCGTAAGGTCGTTCAATAAAGGATTAACATTGTTATCTACAGAAAAAAGAGCTGGTAGAGTTAGAAGAAGAGCTGCAAAGCCGCGTGGCATCGGTGGCGTCGCATCGAGTGAAGATCGAGAGGCTGCAGGCGGAGCTGGCGCTGCTGGGCACACAGGAACTTGGACTCAAGCACTCACTCGCCTCTGACCTCGCGCCGCATGCTGCCCGGGGTAAATAAATGATAAAATGATGTATGTATGTAAATCGGGCTGGTTTCGACTACGACGACTAGGCGCGTATTTTGCGTGTAGGTGGGACACATGTGTCATTCGATCCACCCCAGCTCCCCATGGAAGGCCAGCAACGCCTTGGTGTTACCAACTACCTCACAGAGGGTACCTGGGTTACCGAAGTACTTGGCCCTGTAATCCGCGACTACCGGGCAGCTTAGAAGCAGGTGTGCTGCTGTCTCATCCTCCTCCATACAGGCTCTGCATAGTGGGCTGTCAGTGGCTCCTATGGCATAGAGGTGTTTGTTAAAAGACCCGTGGCCAGTTGTTACGGCTGTGACTGAACGCAATTGTTGTTTTGTTAGTCTTAGGGCTTGTTTTGTGAAACGGCCATCAATAGAGGGCCGTTTCACAAAACAAGTCCTGTGTAAATATAATTTATCATTTTATCATGATAAATTATATTTATTTTGTAAGTAGGTTGTAAATAACACTTTTACACGTTAATCTTTTTTGGTCATTTTAATCTAGATAAGGCCGGCGTTTCCTAGCTGACTGCTCTGAGAAGAAACACCGAAACAAACTCAGAGGTCAAAGTCTCTTTTAAAGTCCATACAATCGTACTGGTCAAATCATATGAGAACCATGTAGCTTAATGTCTGAAGTGGTATTTTGAGGAAAGTACCACACAGATTTGAATGGACCTGTCTAGACAGTGCAAGTATTTGCCAGTTATCGTGTAGCTCAAACTTAGAACTTAAAGGAGCTCAACGAACTGACGAACAATACCGAAGTAAGGACATTTTTGTAGGCCGCATAAAGAACTCAAACCGCCAGACAAAATTAAATGAAATGAACCCCTAACATAGCAATCTACATGGTCCCCATATTCACAATACGTTATATGAGGACCATGCAGATCAGTGTCTGAAATGGTCTTTTGAGGAATGAAGAGTTCATTATTGCCATACGATGTTTTTTCCAGTGTTATTGGGATTTTCCATTAGAAATTTGTCTGTGACAGCCCGGAGTTTGGAAATTAGTAGTGTTTTTTTAATTTTTTTATCCAAAACGGGGAAACTCTTGGCCCAACTCTCACCTGATGGAAATTGATGATATAGGCCGAAGATGGAAGCGAGTTTCACCCGGAATCCTCTTACACAGAGGAACTGGCTATCATACCTCTAACTGCCGGAACACAATAATGCTATGTTATCATTGTTGTTATGGCGACAGACTTAGACATGATGGTGGTAGCTTGCCAGGCGGACTTAGAACAAGTCCTACCACCAAACCGAGCAAAAAATTTGCCCCCCGCTGGGAATCGTACCCGGGACCTCTGGGTCTGAATCAGGTAGTATAACCACTAGACCACGTGTAGGGATTCGCTGAAGGGCATTCTCCTACGGACGCGGGTGACTCGGCCCCCAATAACACCCCCGCCAGAACTCAATTCGGCCTAGTCGGGCTGACGTCCCATCGAAATATGAGAGTGATGGAAGAGAGAGAGTACACCTGTGTTTGAGCACACACGCCTGCACTGTAATATGTTTCGCTCCGATGGCTATAGTCTCCAGCTGCCATGGACGAAATCGGTCAGCAGGAATATCTTTTCTTTTTCACCATTGTGGACACGTACCCTAATAGGATTGTGTCCTGAAAAATCTAATTAGTCCGTCAGTTAGATTATCAAAAAATATTTGACCCGTATTTTCTTTTGTTACGGGAACCAAAATTGACGAAGTTACGACGCTTTTAAAATTCTCAATACGTCACACCCTGGCATAATTTTTAGCGGGTCGTGACGTCACGAGCCCCCACTCCCGAGTTTTGATGCGTTTTATCTTTGTCAATATTCATTGATTTACAAAAACAAAAAATACGTGTCCATTATTCTTCAACACTCTAACTGACGGACTAAATAGTTTTGCAATTTGTGTATGATGGAAACTAGCCTATTCTGGCATTCCGCTGATACTGGTTGGACTGAAACTCGACCCGAATAAAGTTGGTAAAAGGCTATGCATGAGCTCGTACTGCAATACTGAGCAAAAGCTTTCTCTAAGTCCTTCCAAAAACTAATGTCCCGCGCTTTTTTGAACCAGACCTCGCGGTAGGAATCTAGGTCTTCTCGCCATCTGACGACACGGTTGGCGCAGTGGTTGAGCGATTGACTGCTGCGCAGCATGTCGCGGGTTCGATTCCCGCACGGAACAAATATTTGTACGACCTACATGTATTTGTTCCGAGTCTGGGTGTTTTTCTATCTATAATACCTATGTATGTATTTACAAAAAAATAAATGTATATAAGTAGTTTATCAGCCATCACGTTACCATAACACTAGCATTAGGTTGCTTAGCTTGGGACTATATGGCGTTGGATGAAATGTCCAAGGATATTATTATTATCTCTTCCTGGGCCGGTCTCGGCGTTGCCGTTTTCCACCATTGGGCAATAGCTTTCTCTAAGTCCTTCCAGAAACTTCTCCCGCGCTTCCTCGAACCAGTCCTCGCGATTTTCATCTAGGTCATCTCGCCACCTATTTTTGGACCGGTCTTGATGGTGCCATTCGTCTTCAGGTACTTAATATGCGGAGACTTTGGGTCAGTGGTCGTAGTGCAAACAGCTGTCTTGACCCGCAATTCCATTTGAGTCAAGAGCAATGCCATCACATCTTCTGAGAAGCGTGCTGTGGTGGGGTGACTTTTTCAGTTGCAGAAATTCGAAACTGCACAAATAGAACAATCTCATTAGGAGTTGTGCCGTTTGGGGTTAATCATTAGGTCCGAGGGTCCAATTGCTCTTCCGGTCTCTAGTTTCACATGGACAGAGGCTGGGCTTTTCTTCGGCCAAAGAATTAGCATTGCCATTCAACGCGACAATGTTGCCAGTATTCTGAGCATTTTTCCCATCTTTCGCGGCAAACAAGTATTAAATGAGGACAAATGTGTTATCATCATACGAGCACTCGTATGATGATAGCAAATTTGTCCTCATAGATGTAGAGTTCAGCGCTGTTACTACTAGTTTACTTAGGAAGCTGTACGCGGCTGATAGAAACAGAACTGTATTTTGACCAAAATCGTTCAGCGAAACGCAAATTGAGCTAAGTATGAGTAGTCCCTAAATAAGAATGTTCTGCCCACAGAAGGCGAGGGCGACGGGTCTCCGCTGGACGGCGTGAAGAGAAGCAAGTCGGAACTGGTGCTGCGCCGCACGCCGCGCGAGGATGTCATGGAGCCGCTGTCCGCCGACGAGAGAGAGGATTACCGACACAAGAGGATCAAGTTAGACACTAATATTACATTAATATTTAACTAGCTGACCCGGCGAACTTCGTACCGCCTTAACGTAGCAATGATGCACTACTTTATTTTGTATAGCTGACCTATCATTTAAAAATATTTATCTATACATAACTATTCCGTGGCGAGTTATTTTCAAAAATTAATTAGAATTTAATTAAGTAACCACGTTTCCGAACAAACAATGCTCTTTCAATATAGTCTATGGCTGTGAATGACATTGACATTAGTTACGCGCGTTTTTTTAAATATGCAAAATTAAATGTATATTTTTCAATATTTCTGAGAGATTTTCATAATATTTTTTTTCGTAAGAACCTTCTCCTAATAATAACAAATACAACAAAAAAAGAATTAGTGAAATCGGTCCAACCATTCACGCGTGATGCCGTGACCAAGGAAAACGGGTTTCATTTTTATAAATATAGACTAGCTGACCCGCGCAACTTCGTCTACGTCACATTTTCCATTGTTGCTCCGCTCCTTTTTGTTTTCGCGTGATGATATATAGCCTATAACCTTCCTCGATAAATGGGCTATCTAACACTGAAAGAATTTTTATAAATCGGACCCGTAGTTCCTGAGATTACACCCTACATACAAACTTACAAACAAATCTTACCTCTTTATAATATTAGTATAGATTAGTATAGACTAGCACGTCGTATGGTTCTCCATGATCTTCATCTCTCCTCTAATTAATAAATAACATTTTCATCTCCATGAATCGCAGCTCCCGCTTGTGCCGCTCAAGTACAGGCCACGCTTCACTTCTATATAAAAGGACGGGTCTAAAGATGGGTTTATAGACCTGTCCCTTCAACCTCACCATTATTTTTGTAGATATTGATGTCCTCTATAAAACTGTAGTACATCACTTTGCTCTATTGTCAATAGCTTCCGCAGTGTACGCGATATAAGGATCGTTTTTGGTATTTTTTCACACCTTGGGTTACATTATCGAAGTTTTCATACGGAACCCTAACTATTTTTAAAGTCTCTATTGCCTATGTTCATTGAACGATTTTTTTAAATCGGTCCAGTAGTTTTGGAGCCTATTCATTTCAAACAAACCAAAAAATCTTTCCTCTTTATAATATTAGTGTAGATTTAGAAAATTAAATTTTACTTATAACAGACATATAAACAGCTATCATTATAGAAACCCTTGGCGATAGTGTAGAAAAAAGAAAATAATAAATACAAAAACAATAAACAAATTCACAGATAGTACATACAGTTAAATTCAGTTACTATTAATAATATAAAAAAAAAACAATTCAATACATTAAAAATGTACCTAATGGTCTAAATTACATGATCTATAATTTAATGTAGAAGCCACTAAAGATATATTTTAAAGGTTTTGGAGATACAGGCAAAAAACTGAAAAAAAAAACAAAACTATATGGAAGTACTTTTGACATCCTTGTAAATGTAACTCAAACCATTTCCAGCCTAAGCCTAAGCTTAGACCCTCTAGCGTCTCCCAACTCGACCCTGAACACGGAGGAGACGTTCCACACCGCAACGTCATCACCCAAGCGCTTCCCGGAGTGGGCGGCGCCGGCGCAGGACACGCCCACCTCGCCGGACTCCGCCCCCGCGCCGCCTCCCGCCCCCGCCCCGCAGTTCCGCCTCGGGCCCGTGCCTAATGCCGATGATAGTGACGATATGTCCAGTACTGAGGATTATCATAAGGTATCTAAAGAAAAGTTTTGACTAAGTATCCAATTAATATAATTATGTATAATTTACTGTTAACAACAGCCGCACGGGTCAATCTTCAAGGTTAAGCAGCGCTTGTCAAGGTTGATCTGTGGATGGGTGTGATGGTGGGACCATCTTAACATACCGAGTTTCCTCCGTGCCTCGGAAAGCACGTTAATCCGTTGGTCACTGCTGTCATTTGTAGATCTTTGGCAGTCGTTACGGGTACTGTACGTAACTGGGTAACACGGTATGTCTTGGCAAGACGAGTCGGATTTACTAGCTTCTGACCATACGTAACGACTGCCAAAGATCTACAAATGACAGCCGGGACCAACGGCTTAACGTGCTTTCCGAGGCACGGAGGAAACTCGATATGTTGAGATGGTCACCCATCCATAGACCAACTTTGGCAAGTGTTGCTTAACCTTGTGCGGCTGTTACAACCTAACCACGAGTCTACTAGATTCATATGAGCGCTATTTGTCCGCAGCCCAGGATAGTGGAGGGTCAGTCGTCGAGCTCGGTGGAGCGATCGCCCGAAGAGCGGCATCAGAGAGCCAAGTACAAGAGGCGGGTACCAGGTGAATATTTCACTGTTTTTCTTTTGCTAAGCCGCGAACAAGAAAAGTACGCTTAGAACCCTAATCTTTTCAAAGTTAGAGTGAACAGGTTGTTCGGTGTTGTGTGTACGTGGTTGCTTATTATCCTGTTGTTGGTTGTTAGTTTTTGTTGTTAGGGATGTCGCATTCGCGGGCCTGTGGACGGCGAGCTATGGGTGGCTCGCCGTCCGTCCGTCTAGTGACGACAGGCCGTGTCGACGGCGCGTTAGTGTTCCATCCGCGCCTCAAAGACAGTCAGCACACAGAGGGGCCCGAAAGGGCCGACGCCTGCCGGAGTCGCGGGATTATTCGCAAGAGACACCGTGGCTCCGGAACACAAAGGGCAATGATGGAACATGGATGGGTTTTAGTCAGTAGAAGTCTGACACTCCCTCCCGCTACACCCACAGCGGGAGGAGTCATTGGATGATTTCCCATCCATAAAAAAAAAAGAGTGAGCAGGCTCCTTCTGGGTAAGCTCGCTCCATCGTGTACTTTGTCTCTGTCATCTCTGACCTCGACTAGAGTAATTTTCTTTTTTGTGACTAGCCCGCCACCTATTCCCATCCACTGCAACTCCTGAAAGCGAAAATCAACAGTGGCGACCACCAGTAAAACGCCGAGCTAATGAAGCTAGACGAGTCCCGGAGAAACGATTCAACTGTCTTTCGTTCGTTGATTTCTGTTAGGAGTACAGCGGAGGAGTACGAAAAAATAAATATAATTTCCTAAAGTCCAGTCGCGAAGCAGGAAGAATTTCGTACAATGACCTCTTTACCTACTGACAGTGGTCACAAACATTTTTGTATTTAAGTGCGGTTTACATGAAATATTTGAACGAGAAAGAAAATTTACCAACTTTAAAAAAAATAATATTGTTATCATTTAAATCATGTATTTAGATTTTATATTTTAAGTTATAAAAATCGAGTTACAATTACTAATACTGCAGAAATATAAAAAAATTAAAATTAATAAATTAAAATCCGATTCCTCTGTATCGGTGTTATTGCTTTCCGAAGACATTTCGCCTATCACATTTAATACAAAAGAATCAACAGGTTTATTTACATTATCATCTAGTAGTCTAACTAATTTCGATTCTTCTTTTTTACGTGACATACACATGCAAACAAGAACAAACCTTACACTCTCAAGTAAAAGGTTTACAATCCCTGAGGACGGCGGCCATTGCATCTGTGCGAGCGAGACTCATTCTATTTACGCGGGAGTGACAGAGACAGGTAATAACCGGTCAAAGGACGAAATTCTTCCTGCTTCGCGTCCGGACTTTAGAAGTAACCTGTTCACTCTTGACTTATAGACTCCCAGGTTGTAGCTATCAGAAAAACTACAGTACGGCCGGTCTTTTAAAACTACAGTAAGATTGTTGTTATCTCAGGTGAAGGCAAGCCAGGTCGTCGGCAGGTGACGGAGGTGGAAGCCCTGCGCGCCATGCAGCGCCTGTGCTCGCGCATAGCGGCGCAGAAGATGCTCGTCATCTCCTCGCTCGAGAACGACTGCTCCAAGGAGGAGCTCAACAGGCAGATCGCGGTGAGCATTGTCTATGGGCAGACTGACCAATACCCTCAACTCATTGACTTCTTACACGCGGCCAATGCTTAATGGCGCCTTCAAATTTTGCCGCAAAGTGCCGCGCGGCTGCTCTGTTATTCCATACTAGCTGACCCGTGCAACGTCGTTTGCGTCGCATTTTCCATGAATGCTCCGCTCCTAAATAATATTGCGAGTTTGCGACTATAAATTGAGATGTAAGCTACCCTATCTTTCAAGTTGGATCAAACTGCAGACGGTATGCAAATTTGGTTAAAATCGGTTAAGTAGTTTAGGAGTCCATCGTCCATCATAATACTTGATTTATATATATTAAGATAAGATAAACACGCGACTGCAGCGCTACACCCGCACTGCGGCCGCACATCAGTTCTTCGATCGTCTAGTGACGATGCGCACCTAGTTTTGGTACAGTACGCGCACAAAGACTAAACATGAACGAAAATCAGGTTGAAGAATGTATCGATGACGTTGAGGTTCGAAGTCAATGAGTGTTATAAAGAGCCTTTCTTCAGCCGAAAAAGTATTTTTAAAGGATGTATTTTGTTTTCCAATATAAGGTTCCAAACGGAGAATTAATTATTGATAATCGACAGTAATTCTGAAATTCTGCACTTCTTACCCTATCCGGGTAAGAAGTGCAGAATTTACCAAACCATTCCGTCTTTAAACTTGACTAAGGGGTAAGTCACGTTGGTACCGAGTCGGAACGAAACGCTGAACATGTTCATAGCATATTGACCTCTACCTCCCGAACATAATGCACAAAATTCTATCAATACAAAACCGTCGCAAATTTTCTAATAGTATTTAAAAACTGTAAAACCTATCCACAGGTGCTCCAAGAACTTCAAAAGAAATACGTGCGGCTGGAGATGGCGCTCCAGTACTCGTTCTTCGACAACCAGTCGCGGAGGCCTATGATGGTGACCCCAATACAAGAGACACCTTCCCTCACGCTGTCGGAAAGCGACATGCAGGTAGGAATTAAAGAAAGAACATTAAGAAAATAAACACGTAAAATAAAAATATAAAAATCTAGTTCAGCATTGATTTTTCGTAGCCGTATCGTAAAATAGACCATAAAGGGACTACTGACACTTAATCAGCTCTATTCAGCTTTTGCCTATAGAAAACAACGATTCTGTATGAAGACGCGTACGCATCCGTTCAGCTTTACGCGTCTATTCAGCTTTCGCGGCAAACAAACTATAAAATGAGGACAAATGTGTTATTATCATGCGAGTGCTATAGATTGAGTTCAGCGCTGTTCTATCGCTGCCGCCTTCTTATTCTTACGACGCTGTACGACGGCTGATAGAAGCAGAACTGTACAGTGTGACCAAAATCGTTCAGCGAAACGCGAATGAAGCTGAATAAGTGTGGATCTAGATCGAGTGGAACCACTATAAATTAATTCGATCACTTTATGAAATAGCCAATTTTACGGTGTAGATAGAGTAGGCGCCGAATAAATTTGCAATAAAGTACATTGCCCTTTCCTTAATTTCTCTGCGGAAGGTATCCAGACAATAAATTATGAATCGTTTTTCGTTACTAGGGAAAATAAAGGATCACAATATATAAATTATATCGATTCAGGACAGCTTTATGTCATTATTTCTGTTTTCGGAATTATAGGTATGCCAGTAAAAGTAGGTGGGTCAATGACCGTTATTGCAAAAAAGATGTTTCAAAATGTGTGGAGCCTGGACCAGGTCCATGTACACCATACTTAAAAATAGGGAAATAGATTTAAAACAGATCTCGATTGTCCAATTTCTTTAAAATGGCATTGTTTGTTAGTAAAAACCAAGAAATTACACTTGAAATTGCACATACACATACCCTTAGACTATATACCTCTAGACGTAGCCATGATTACAGTGTTAAGTGTGAAAGTGAGACGCATGTATACGATATTAATAGGAAAATTGAGACAAAGCATCGTATCTTCTGTCCCTTACGGCGTGCCGTATTTTTTATATTGGCGAACTTTCAAATGTTAGCCAAACAAAATGTTGCGATGCCACAAAATACAACTCACCTCGATTAGTTTTGTCTTTTTTGGACCATTTTAGTCATTGTTGTGATAGATTTAGTGATTTAATGTGAAATTTAGTGACTCTATAAGTTAAGTGTCATAACGTAAATTAAATTGTAACAATAACACTAAAGTCTCATAGTGCTGTCTCATGTGCGGCCACGCGGTGGCTCGATCTAGAGGTATATTATCTAAGCACATACCTAAATCCGTCATGGCGGCAAGCTGTCATTTGGACTAATTAATGACGTTTGACATGTTTATTTCTAAGGTTGAAGGTTGACAATAGTTACTTTACTCTTTGATAGTGACTGAAGTGACACTGTTGTGACAGCTGACAGTTATCTGCCATAACTAAATCAGTGAGACGCCATGTTGAAGGTCGACAAAAATAATGAATAAACATCAATTAACTACCACAAAACCATACATTTATAATGAATTATCCGTATTTTTTCCGAAATATACGGATATTTTTCTCTTTTTTTGAGGTATTGTACATAGACCAGCTGGCCTACTATGACGTCTTAAAACGATCATGTTAAAGCTGTGGGAGGGAGACAAAGTTATACAATACGCATAACGCTATCCCTTTTTCTGAGCTTAATCATGATCGCATTGGCACGTCATAGTAGGGCCCCTGGCCCTTTTTGGAACATCTCCTTTATCTGTCGTCGACCAAACGACAGATACACTGATATTATCACCCGACTGATTTTGATTTGTAGCCCAATGAAAATAAATTTAATATCGTTAAATAATGAAAAATCGATTTTCTTTGATACATTCAGGTCGCCACCGAGGATGAAACCACGGAGAATGGACACGTTGAGGACCCACTGCTGCACAGGTAAAAATTGTTTTGTACCTGCTGTTCAGAAACGACTTATTTTTACGAGAAAAGTCGAAAAATATTTCGCCGAATGTGAGGCTCCAATGGGGACAATCTAAGTCTATAATTTGAACAATATAAGCCTTTAAATTAGGTCAATATAAGCCTAAAATTGAGTATAAGGGCGGAGTTTTATATTGATGAAAGAAGAGAATTTTTAATCCGTTTACCCTATTAATAGATTTTATTATACAGGAAAATTATTCTAATTGTCCTCTTGAGGAAAGCTTTATATTTTACTATTGTATGAACGAACCCATGATCTTCGTAGGTTAAAAGAACAAGAGCTGGAAGGCTCGGACAACGTGTCGACATCTAACGACGAGCTGCCGGCGGAGCCCCACGAGCCCGCGTGGGAGGACCCGCTGCGCTGCCGCGCGCGCCCAGAGCGCCCGGAGCGGGAGCGGGAGCGGGAGCGGGAACGGGAGCGTGCTGACCGCGGCGACCCACACGCTTTAGACCTACCTGTGAGTACTTTATCTCTTTCTGCCTCTGTGGCCGAGTGGTTTAGGCGTTTGCCTTATGAACTGATGGTCGTGGTTTCGATTCCCACGGGAAGCATACTTTGTACAGTTGTTTCCAGTTTGGCTAGGACAATGCAGATGATGATGATTCCGTGCTTCGGAAGCCTCGTATAAGCCGATGGTCTCGGCCGCCAAATGGCGGCCGTTAAACCATGTCAGAGTACCTTAAGGCGGTTTAGAATGACGCGAATGCGACGGAATTGCATAATTTAATTCCGCCAAGCGCAAGCCCGTTCCACCATCGGACCACAAGACGTAAGGCGATGCGCCACCGGTACATGGTGGATATCCCACCTATACACACAAAACATTTTGTGAATACATTCATTGTGCGTACAGCTAAGGAGTGGAATTCCCTGCCGGAGTCTGTGTTTCCTGATAGCTACAATCGGAGAGTTTTTAAGTTAAGAGTGAATAGGTTACTTCTAGGCAAGCGTGCTCCACCTTAGACCGCATCATCGCTTAACATCAGGTGAGATAGCGGTCAAACGCCTATCAATAGTAAAAAAACAGAAACTGACCAACGATTTAACGTGCTTTCTGAGGCACGGAGGAAACTCGATAAATTAAGATGGTCACCCATCCACAGACCAACCATGGCAATGGCCTCTTTTAAAGTACTGCGTTTTATTCTGTCCAACCAAACCGAGCAAAAAATTTACCTCCGCTGGGAATCGAACCCGTGACCTCTAGGTCTGAATCAGGTGGTATAACCACTAGACCACGGAGGCGGTTAGTGTCACCTGTTTAGCACCACCCGGGGACCACGTGTAGGGATTCGCTGAAGGGTATTCTCCTACGGACAAGGGTGACTCGGCCCCCAAAAGCCGCCGCCTTAAGTCTTTGTTAAAGTATTTGTCATATTAATTATGAAATAATCTTTCCTTTTGCAGGACCCCACGATATGCTCCGGACTTCAGCATCCGATAGACTTTAGTAAGTCACTGTTTTTTAAATTAATTTATGATTCCTTTACTTTTCCGCTTATTATGTTATTCTTAATCCTTTACCTTGTTGTTTAAGTGCTGTTATAGTTTTCTTACATTTTCTGATATTAAAACTACATTATCAGCGTATAAAAGCTTTCATGGTACATCCTTTTGTGAAGTTCTATTGTAACAATAAAAATAAGTGGACCTAGTGTAGAACCCTGATGTACACCTACTTTAAGTTGAAAGCGCTCACTCAAGAAGCTGGACAGATGGAACTTGGGTGAAGACGTTTGGGTACAAATCCATAATAAGAGTTATATAAAACTTTGGGACGAACTGAGCGCGAAGAGCATCCTAAATAAGCGCGTGCGGGCGTGCGGTACGTGATCAATCGTCTTTTTAAGATCGACAACTACCATATAATATGCGAGATTGTGTTGTCGATTGTCTCTTTTGCAATTGACATTCTTATGATCTGAAAGGCATTGGAAGTGCCTTTTCCAGCTGCAAATCCACACTGATTGGGGCTCAGCTCTATAAAGTTATTTAGTCTAGTGTTGGAACTTTTTTTCTTTTTTTTTTGCTCGCTAATTCCCGCAGTCTAGTACAACGCCTTTGCCTTTGTAAAACGTTTTCAAGTCAACTTTTCCGCCAAGCAGCGTTTTCTGACCCTCGATTGGTCGCTTAAATAGATCATCAATAGCTTTTAGTGACGACCGCGCAGGTCCCATCGCGTAAAAAAGTGTTACGTTCGTAGAATATTTAACTGATTTATACGTTTTGTATTATTAACAAGTAAGAAACACAACCAGTAACAATGACAAGGTCACAAAGTAACACAAAAACATATACACCACAAAAACACACAAAACACAATTGAAACAGCAAGAGAAACCAAAATAAATAAATTAAAACAATAACACTTTTCGCATCAACAGTCGTATTGCATTGAGTAAGCGGGACACAAGTATGCATCGAACGTATACGACGAACTGAGACGCCATGCGCGACTAGACGTTAACAAATAGCGTTGTCTGCACAGGCGAGGTCGTTAGCATCCCGGGCTGGGTGACGCGCGGCGCGGGCGCGTCCACGCACCACGAGTATGAGGTGCGCATCGTGCTGGGCGACACCCGCTGGCTGCTGCTGCGCCGCTACCGCCGCTTCCGTGACCTCTACCTCACCATGCGCCGCCTGTACGGGCCCAAGGTATGTACAGTATGAGGTGCGCATCGTGCTGGGCGACACCCGCTGGCTGCTGCTGCGCCGCTACCGCCGCTTCCGTGACCTCTACCTCACCATGCGCCGCCTGTACGGGCCCAAGGTATGTACAGTATGAGGTGCGCATCGTGCTGGGCGACACCCGCTGGCTGCTGCTGCGCCGCTACCGCCGCTTCCGTGACCTCTACCTCACCATGCGCCGCCTGTACGGGCCCAAGGTATGTACAGTATGAGGTGCGCATCGTGCTGGGCGACACCCGCTGGCTGCTGCTGCGCCGCTACCGCCGCTTCCGTGACCTCTACCTCACCATGCGCCGCCTGTACGGGCCCAAGGTATGTACAGTATGAGGTGCGCATCGTGCTGGGCGACACCCGCTGGCTGCTGCTGCGCCGCTACCGCCGCTTCCGTGACCTCTACCTCACCATGCGCCGCCTGTACGGGCCCAAGGTATGTACAGTATGAGGTGCGCATCGTGCTGGGCGACACCCGCTGGCTGCTGCTGCGCCGCTACCGCCGCTTCCGTGACCTCTACCTCACCATGCGCCGCCTGTACGGGCCCAAGGTATGTACAGTATGAGGTGCGCATCGTGCTGGGCGACACCCGCTGGCTGCTGCTGCGCCGCTACCGCCGCTTCCGTGACCTCTACCTCACCATGCGCCGCCTGTACGGGCCCAAGGTATGTACAGTATGAGGTGCGCATCGTGCTGGGCGACACCCGCTGGCTGCTGCTGCGCCGCTACCGCCGCTTCCGTGACCTCTACCTCACCATGCGCCGCCTGTACGGGCCCAAGGTATGTACAGTATGAGGTGCGCATCGTGCTGGGCGACACCCGCTGGCTGCTGCTGCGCCGCTACCGCCGCTTCCGTGACCTCTACCTCACCATGCGCCGCCTGTACGGGCCCAAGGTATGTACAGTATGAGGTGCGCATCGTGCTGGGCGACACCCGCTGGCTGCTGCTGCGCCGCTACCGCCGCTTCCGTGACCTCTACCTCACCATGCGCCGCCTGTACGGGCCCAAGGTATGTACAGTATGAGGTGCGCATCGTGCTGGGCGACACCCGCTGGCTGCTGCTGCGCCGCTACCGCCGCTTCCGTGACCTCTACCTCACCATGCGCCGCCTGTACGGGCCCAAGGTATGTACAGTATGAGGTGCGCATCGTGCTGGGCGACACCCGCTGGCTGCTGCTGCGCCGCTACCGCCGCTTCCGTGACCTCTACCTCACCATGCGCCGCCTGTACGGGCCCAAGGTATGTACAGTATGAGGTGCGCATCGTGCTGGGCGACACCCGCTGGCTGCTGCTGCGCCGCTACCGCCGCTTCCGTGACCTCTACCTCACCATGCGCCGCCTGTACGGGCCCAAGGTATGTACAGTATGAGGTGCGCATCGTGCTGGGCGACACCCGCTGGCTGCTGCTGCGCCGCTACCGCCGCTTCCGTGACCTCTACCTCACCATGCGCCGCCTGTACGGGCCCAAGGTATGTACAGTATGAGGTGCGCATCGTGCTGGGCGACACCCGCTGGCTGCTGCTGCGCCGCTACCGCCGCTTCCGTGACCTCTACCTCACCATGCGCCGCCTGTACGGGCCCAAGGTATGTACAGTATGAGGTGCGCATCGTGCTGGGCGACACCCGCTGGCTGCTGCTGCGCCGCTACCGCCGCTTTCGTGACCTCTACCTCACCATGCGCCGCCTGTACGGGCCCAAGGTATGTACAGTATGAGGTGCGCATCGTGCTGGGCGACACCCGCTGGCTGCTGCTGCGCCGCTACCGCCGCTTCCGTGACCTCTACCTCACCATGCGCCGCCTGTACGGGCCCAAGGTATGTACAGTATGAGGTGCGCATCGTGCTGGGCGACACCCGCTGGCTGCTGCTGCGCCGCTACCGCCGCTTCCGTGACCTCTACCTCACCATGCGCCGCCTGTACGGGCCCAAGGTATGTACAGTATGAGGTGCGCATCGTGCTGGGCGACACCCGCTGGCTGCTGCTGCGCCGCTACCGCCGCTTCCGTGACCTCTACCTCACCATGCGCCGCCTGTACGGGCCCAAGGTATGTACAGTATGAGGTGCGCATCGTGCTGGGCGACACCCGCTGGCTGCTGCTGCGCCGCTACCGCCGCTTCCGTGACCTCTACCTCACCATGCGCCGCCTGTACGGGCCCAAGGTATGTACAGTATGAGGTGCGCATCGTGCTGGGCGACACCCGCTGGCTGCTGCTGCGCCGCTACCGCCGCTTCCGTGACCTCTACCTCACCATGCGCCGCCTGTACGGGCCCAAGGTATGTACAGAGTGGGGACGATAATACGACAATAAATGAAAACACGGACACTACTAGTTCATAGGAATAATTCTAAACCATCAAAAAAATCCTAACACCAAAATTAAAAAAAAAATTCAAACAAACTAAATGGAAACAAATTGGAACACCCTACACCCTTTTAACATTGGTTCACTAATCTGTGCTAAGAGTGGCAACAGCGCGGTCTTGTAGCGACTTGATCTTTCGGCGCCATTATTAATGCTCAGTGAAAATAATAACACTGAATCACAGATTATTAACCGAATAATCAGGCACCTCTCACCCACGCGTTACTTAAATTATTAATCACAATCAGGATCACTGTTCAATCAAATAACTCAGTAGGTAGGTAGGTATGTCACTAAATTTTTCGTTTTTCACCGTCACCGTCACAAATTGCACCGTTGGAAAAGGTTATTTCTAACGTTAAATAGGTCACTATTTGCAGCCATGTCTTTTAATTTATTATAACACGAAAACACAATAAAATCTAAGCATCTAATTTCGCACAATTCACTTAACTATTTCACTAAATATCTATTACTATTATAAGTGTCCTATCACTAAAATAAAGCGTCCAATTTCGCACTTATAATAACAGTCTTATGTTACAAATTACAAAAACACGAGCGGCGTGCGGTGCGCGGGTACTTGACGACGCGTTAAGTACCCGCGCTTGCGAATTGATGACGCGTGGATCGTCACAGGATTCCGGCGATACACTGAGTGACCGGTACCTAAATGTAGTTGCAAGTTTCGACAAGAAAGTGAAGTAATAAGCAAACGAAACTAGATTTATCTCTTTCGTACACACTAAATTTTCTATTAATATGAGTGCATAGCAACTTCCGCATGCGTTATTTTCTTATTGAACTCTGATGACACGCTTTATGACTTTTATGCCATAGGTTTAAGGTATAATTTGCACTAAATGAAATTTAAAAACTAATTTGGCGAACGTTTTTAAGTAGCGAGTTGGCAACTTGTCTTTAATGTTTTGATGTTACCGATGCGGGGGTCGTTAACCTGTGAGTGCTTCCGTATTTACAGATAAATCATGTAGCAAATGTTAAAAAAAGTATATCATCTCCTGTGACTAAACTACTGGATATTTTCACATGAATTTTTGTATGTAGACTGGGAACGTCCTTAGGTATACGAAGTTTCATTTATTGTCGTATTGAAATCCCCACGTTGTATATAGAGACTTACAGCCTAGCTACGATGGTGTCTACTGCGATCTCTGCCTCAGCGAACATAAAAAAAAAACTTTTGCTTTTCCAAAATCTGTGACTACAGTTAGGACATACTTGAAAAGTTATTGACAATCTTCTAAGAACGTTTTTCTCTAGATCTTATTGCTCCGTCTTTAGAATACACCCTATTTACCAGAATGTATGACGCATGCCTCAAGGCATCGAATTCGCTCGCACGTATACACAGCTAACCGCTACAGTGGTGTACGGGAGGGGGGAGGAATGTTCTCGCGGCCAGCTGACATGCCATCAGGGTTGCACGGACCGCGGTGTGTAGACCTGAGGTTTGCACCGCCGGCTTCCCTGGCATGGCTTACGCTCTCACGCGCCTTTCGTCACGTCGCCGGCTGTTAGTTGTCTGCCGTATTATCCTTTGTGGTTCTTGCTTGTCCGATTAAATAGTGTTTTGTACTTGTCAGGTGTCGGGCATCCCGTTCCCCGCGCGCACGCTGTGGGCGGGCGAGGGCGTGGCGCGGGCGCGGCGCGCTCAGCTGGAGCAGTTCCTGCGGCGCCTGCTGAGCGTGGTGGCCAGCGACGCGCGCTGTCCCTTCCGACACCCCGACCGCGCGCTCAGCAGGGACGCGCTTGTCAGCTTCTCGCCGTTCTTCAGGAAGGTCAGTACTTAGCATTCTATTCTTATCTATATCTTATCAAGGATAGCAGATGAGTACTCTCGATATCCGCGTTGATATAATATCCTTGGACATTTCACACAACGCCGTATAGTCCCAAGCTAAGCAACTTAATGCTTGTGTTATGGTAACTAGATGGCTGATAAACTACTTATATACAATTTTTTTTTGTAAATACATACATATTATAGATAGAAAAACACCCAGACTCGGAACAAATACTTGTAGGTCGTACAAATATTTGTTCCGTGCGGGAATCGAACCCGCGACATGCTGCGCAGCAGTCTATCGCTCAACCACTGCGCCAACCGTGTCGTCAAGATTATTATATTCGTATCGATCGTGTAAGACGTGTGTGTGTCGGTGCAGGGCGTGTTCGAGAGCGGCAAGTGCGGCACAGGATGATGTCTGCCGGAGCTCGCCACGTGGCGCGCGCTGGGCGGCGTGCTGCGCGCGCTGGCGGCGGCGCTGCTGGCGGCGCTGGCGCTGCTGCTGCACGCCGCCGCGCTCACCGCGCTGCTGCTGTACCGCGCCGCGCGCCGCCAGCGCCCGACCTAACACGAGGTGCCTTATGACCTACTACGTCTGCAGCGGAGCTTTTAACTCATTGCTGATCTTATACGGTGATAGTACTCGGTAGGACTCAATCAATCAATATTTTTTTTGTAAAACATTATGGTTACAGACAGTATACTGTTTGAATATGTGGTTTTGCCAGTAGATGGCGTACGAAATTAACAAAAACAAGAAGAAAACCCAATCAGCTGTTTTGCACATTAGTTTACGTATGTACTGTGACTTCCTATATTACCAAAAGTACTGCCCTGTCCGACCTTTGAGGGTAGGAAAAGGCAGTAGTTTTGGGAATTCATTTCGTACTATCGGTGGGAGAGTGTACATTTTTGGTGTCGAGCTCTACAGAGTTGTGCGGAAGGCGAAGCCCGACTCCTTCCCAGCAGAGGAAGCCGACTCTATAACTAGATGTAGGTAAATTAAACGAATTTTGTTTTCTGCCTAACGAAATTTAGGAACAGTCACAGTACATTCGCATCACCCTTACTTGACTGGGAGAGAATGCTAGAGGCATTAAATCTGCCGTTGTACAGTTGCCAGCAAATCAAGCTACAACTATCTGTCAAATTTCTTTTGTTAGATTTTCAACTTTATAACTAAAGGGATTGGGTTCAAATTTGGTTGGGAAAATTTTACAGTTTCGGATACCCTGATGGACTGTACCTTTGTGCATGAAGTTTAAATTAATATAAGTGCTATTGAATGTGTATGTGTAATACAGGATGCCATTTTTGTCGCTTTACAACAGCAGCCCACTTCTATCCAATAATCGCGCCAGAGGTAGTATATGTCGGGCTCATTAAGAGAGCCGCCTTTGTAAGACAACTGAAATGGGACCGTTAATGATTTTCATTGTACACCAAATTGTAATATAACTCTTATCAATATTGCTATGTATAATTCATGTACTATATGGATAAAATGGCGGTTATATAGCTGTTTTGTTATTGCAAAATTGATCCCATGTTAAAAGTTAATCAATTGTATAAATTAATGAGTACTATCACCTCCTTAAATATTGCCAATGAATTATAAGTCACCTTGTATAGCGTACCTATAACTGTACACAGCCAATCACAAGGCAGGTAGAGTGGATGAGTTCAATATTGTATAGCTTCGTCTCTGTCATACATACTTGTGTGACTATATCCGTCTCAGTCACTCCACATGCCTTGTTATATGATGTGTACTGTATACATACTAACTTAGGGGTGTCCATTGTCCTTCTCTTTATATACTGTGTTTGATGAGGCGTCTCGCAGTCTTAAACAAAATTCGAGCCAAAGTTTTAATGTAGGGTAGTTGAATATTTTGACGGGTAGTGTGAAAGCAATGTTCTGACTGTTCAATTTATCAGTTAGGTAATGCTGGCATTGCAAATTGAACTTTACTGTCTTGATCAGAAGATACGTTTTGTATTTTTTTTTGTCAAATATGACAACTATACTAATGTGAAATTATTCATGTATGTCTTACTTAAATCAAAAATGAACTTTATTGCAATGATCTTAAATTATATTACACAAACGTCTTCCATTCCGCACTTGTTTTTCTTCGAACTGATTGACACCAATTGTGTTCATAGTTGAAAGGCCTATTTTACCTAAATATTAACCGAATTATGGCCTATGTACTAGTAGTAACTTTAACGTTTTGGGTTCCATCCCCTCGTAAAAAACTACCTACCATTTTGGTAGAAAATGTGTTTTAGTAGAAATAATGAATTTGACGATTTTAAAATATGCCTATTATTTTGGATACGTGCCGAGAGGAAAGATGCATAGTAAAATCTTGTAGTAAATTTAAAAAGTAATCATTCTAGTCTGCGGGACGCCTCTTCAACACAATTCTTTGTGTTTGCATATCAATGTTGAGTCGTCGAATAAAAATAGGACTGGTTTTCACTAAGACCATACTAAACCTACAATCTCATACTAGACTAGCAAATGATTTCGGATGATATTGAAAAGTACACTTAATAATCAATCGAGTAAAGAACAAATTAGTGTGAAGCACGGTCGCATTAGGCGACTGCGCTCAGACTGATTTGGACTTTAAATCACACAAGATAAGGTTTATTTTTTAATGTCATTTGCTCTATTTGGACTGTCTTGAGCCCAAAATAAAAGTTTAGTTAACTAATAATGTCAAAAAATGGCGTTAAAGTCAGTCATATTTTTATTGAGATGGCTTAACATAATGTTTCTAATTTGACTGTTTTTCACACACTAGTTTTTATAGTTATTCCATTTTGAAAAGACATTGTTTTTGTTTGAATATTTTGATTACGTTTTAGTGAGTGGTGTATTAAGCAAAAATGAATGATGATATTATTTGAACGAATTATTATAATTTTATGTTCTACAATGTAACTACATCAAACCTTCATACGGATGGCGATGCGCCACCGGTACATGGTGGACATCCCACCCGCACGCACAAAACGTTTTGGGAACACATTCATAGTGCGTCTAGCAAAGGAGTGGAACTCCCTGCCGGAGTCTGTGTTTCCTGATAGCTACAACCTGGGAGTCTTTGAGTCAAGAGTGAATAGGTTACTTTTAGGCAAGCGTGCTCCATCTTAGACCGCATCATCGCTTACCATCAGGTGAGATAGTGGTCAAACGCGTGCCTATCATAAGTGAAATAAAAACCTGGTATTAGAAAGAGAACGCGACATCTCAAATATACCTAATCAAATAAAACACTCAATTTCTATCAACCATTTTTGCTTAACACATCTTTTGTAAAACAGTTAAACATATCGTTTTATAATTATTGTAATTGATGATATCTGTATATTGTGCAATGATTAGTTTATAAGTTCGTTTCAATTTCCTTCATTTTAGAGGACAAACCCCCGTTTTACAGATAGAGACACCTTACAGGAGACACTAGGAGCATAAATATGTCTTTAAGGCATAAAATGTCTATATATTTATGCTTTTGATGACTCTTAAAGGAATCAGCGAGTACTTCATGTAGCTAACCAACAATGAAACGTTAGTTTGAAATCTTTATTCTTTGGAAGTTTTTCATTGATTTCTTTTCATAGTGGACTGGTATTTAATTGGTGCTTGATTTTAAATTGATGTTCTACTTTGATTTTGACTCTTAAAAAAATTAAAGTGTATGTGCTCGTTATTTGGCTTAAAAAAAAAAAACAAAATGTTAATACAGGTTGTTGATATGGGCTGCAACTCTCATCGCTTTAGATTTTCTGGTATTTTTATATAAAAAAGTAGTAAAAGCTACTTATCTGGCTCTTGCCGCCTCACTTCTAGGCAAAGGCCTAGTGGTGCACGTCCAAATAATTGAACTTGCTAACGTATGACAATTTATAATATGATTTTGCGATAATTTCCGTGTCAGATATAGGGAATATGCATGAAAAAAATATTTATTATCTATACAGTTTATCTAAATAGTAACAGTGAAAATAGAATCAAAATAACTCGGAAAACTAACGAGATATAATTATTTCAAACAAATATATTTGTCCCTCTCACGAAAACGCTGCTTTCTATAGCAGCTGTATATCATACATAATATGATCAGCTGTGTCATGGACTTTGACGTCAAAGTCCATATCGGACTTCTCTTTCTAATTGTTATCTTTGAAGCTTTATAACTTCATACCTGATGAAGGTATTTAAATAATAACTTCATGATTGTTTACTAGCAAGTATTGCATTTTGCAAATAAAAATCGCATGCGTTTTCGCTATTGGGCATATGACAATCAAATCGAAAGAGAATCGATTACGAGTCCCATAGGAAATATACGTTATTCTTTACCTCTAATTCCCTTGAAACTCATATTCAATTGAGATCACGTCATCCTGAGCGGAATTCGCTGCCACATGAACAACCTGTATACAAATTATTATTTAAACAGTCCACTAAAACTCGTCTTCTGAAAGGAAAAATAACAACAGCCAAATCAAACTTATTCATTTAACTAACCTTTCAGAATCCGATGATAAAACGGTGTCTCTAAATGTAAGAATTCTGTATAAAGCACCCAAATTAAGTAGCATATTTTTTTAACGTGGCGAGTTCTAAAATGAGATCCTTTGCCAGGCACAGGACGGGCAAGACATAAATAATATATTTAGACTTTATATAAAATTGTACTGAGCGTATGATTCGTGTTATTTTTATTTAGTAAGCTTACTAACATGCACAATTTTTAGTTTAATTTTTTTAGTGTTAATGTTTATTTTTATTCGCCTAACTTTGTAACTGTGCAGGCCTATTTGTGTTGAACGCTCGCTGATAGAAAATATTTATAAAGACTGCTACATCTACATCTATGGCAAAGATTGCCATTCACCGTATACAACAATTTCATAGTCGGAATTAATACTAGTTTTTTTGTGATCTTACTTTTATAACCGTTATGTGCAGAAGTTTTTAACATACATAATGAGGCCTGTTTTTTAAAAGAAAATCTCTATAGGGCTTAAGGGTATTTAATTCTTAAAATATAAACTAAACCTGGTTTCTGGTAAAAAAAATAAATAATGTGTCGTCACAAATGTAACGCAAAGCAAGTGCTGCTATGTTGAAAACTCATTCAACATAATTATCATAGCTAGATAACACGCGCTTCACAATAATTGACACACAATTTTTGTGATATTTGCCTTCGAAAACCTAGGCCAAAGTCAATATCTGGACAAACCCATTATTTATGTGCAGTTTCTGAGGTATTAACTGTTTGTATATTCGCTACCATTACTCTGATATCCTGAAACATTTCATTTTTAAACCGTTTAGGAAGAAATTAGCTTACTTAAACATTCTGATATAAGCTGATTTTTTAATAGTCAAATTCTGTTTTTAACTGAAAAATAAATATGTCGGTTTAGAATATCTTCTATACATTTTTATTTCTCACGTAAAAGTTATCGAACTATTGAAAAATCGACCCTAAATCAATAGTTCTATAGTAGATATCTGAGGAACCAATAATTTTCCACGTTTATCCCCTAAGTTGCGAGACCTATGTGTAACATAACGGATTTCAAACAAAAACCTTTCATATAGACAATAACATAAATTCTATCTCTGTAACGGTCTAACCAAAAGTTATTAGGAAAACTACGTTTTCACCTCCAAATATGTATTTTTCTAATAGAATTCTATATCTAAAATGACCAGAATTCAATTTAATAGATGAGCTGTTTAACTAACAAGGACTGGAATACACACATAAATTCAGCATCATAAAATAGCATGCTTTAGTATGCAACTAGGCGCCAGATAAAATTGCAGTAAAGTACATTGACCTTTCCGATACCCGAGCACGCTGTAAATGAGAAATTACTAGAATCCTTAAGAAATAATTCCAATCCATCGCCAGTAACTTGAAGTATCAACTTTAACGCTGCGTATTTTAAGTTGATTTTGCAAAAAGCTCTAAAAACGGATGTTTTGCAATGGAATCTCAACTTTGTATTGTATAACATAGAGTTTGCTGTTCCGAATTTTGATACTAATAAAAATATAGATTATTTTTTACTCCTGCCCTACTCATCCAGGAATACAGGCGTAACTCTGTCTTTCAGGATTTATGACATCATTCAGACACGTGTGTGTATTTCAGTCCTTTCTTCTGATATCCTAAAGCCGGGTAGCACATGTTTAGTTAGTTCTTATCACTCGTTCTACAAATAGTTGTATAGTCAAGATAACATATTATTTCTAGTTATACACAACCTGTGACTCACAAAAGACCGTTTAGATTATTTTTATAATGTTGCTAAGGTTGTGATTATCATATATATAGCAGACCAATTAGTTACTTTTCATTTTTAATTACTAGTTTCGTAACTACACTCAAGCCTTAGTATTTAATTTTTGACGCTAATATTAAACAAAAAAAAAAACTTATTTGTTTGCAACTGACCATTTAATTTTACTTACAATATTTTTCTTGACATTCTAATTTTGAATTAACCTTACAAACTTTGAAAAGTTAAACAAAATATTAATAAGCGAAATAATAAAATGGGTAGTTCGAAAAAACAGCCTCGCAAAGTTCTATACTAACAACAATGTTTCAATTTATTATTTGTTTAAATTATATAAATAAGAAAGAGTGATCTGTTTGTTTTGTATATTTAATAAAAAATCTAGTTTGCATATTAACAGCTAATAAAATTAATAAAAACCCTTCATGAATGAATGATTACTTAATGATAAAATTGTTATTTATAACTTAGAATTCGCGACGGTATCGCTTCTGTGCGCTTTCAAATCAATCTGAAAGCCATTCGCATGCGTACAAGACTATCGTGAGCGCCCTAATATGTTAACTTTATTAATTTCTGTACAATACTTCATTCAAAAAACAAAATATTTAAGCTCAGCTCTTGCAGGAAGCACAATCCACTTGCACATAATTATTTTTCCAACTAGTTTTGTTTATCGTTTGTCACTGTCATCTCTGACGTAGATTAGTAATAGAAATAACTTGTCACACTTAAGCATTAAAGTTAGGTTTGACTCGTTATTACCTTGAATTTTCAATTCGTAAAACGCCCAAGCATGTATTTGACAGTTTAATAGCTAAGTGCAATTCTTTAAAGAAAAAAAACTATCTAGATAACAAATTAACATCTTTTTTCTAGCCTAAATCAGGTCCCCAAGAGCCTAATTTTTGCTAAGAGCCTTCAACGTATATCTAATTCTCATTTAAGTATTTACTTGACTTAAGTTATGTTATGTTTTAAAAAAAATATCGGCTTATCTGCCAAACAAGAGTAGAACATATTGCCTTGTAGATAGACCCAATAACTCAGACCAATAAAAAAGTATAGACGGAGCCGTCGTAAACAATCGTGACGAAATAAGTGAAGCCAAGTCTCGGCTTCGTGTGCGTAACTCGGTGTAAGATATCGTAGATTTGCGCATGTGTGCTAGAGAAAAATGTTGCAAGCGTTGTGCTGCGACTCCCAAGTGCGAGAGATATACTTTAGTGAAGTTTTATTATTATGTAGTATTGTGTTTTATTTGTATTGGTTGAATGAAATGAAAGATAATTAAGTTTAATGAGAGCCATTTATTTTAATTAGTTAATATTAACATCAATAATTTATTTAAAAAAACACAAAACTTTCGTAAATTAAAATAACTAATGCCCCTTATGTTGTGTCAGTTTTTTACATGTCTGGCGTTTTGAGTCAGCTGTAAACCTATAAAATATCATAACAAACATAACTATTATTCACAATCATAATCATTTATTTGCATTTTAATATTTATTATAAGTTAATTTTATAAATACTTACGTATCATGCATAATAACATGAGTACCTACCTAATATACTCTAAAACTAAATGTGCAATAGTGAAATTTCCAAAAACACACTTAGTTGTAAAGTCTCCGTAAAAAATCACAACCCTTACTTTTGGGAAAAGATAATGTACTTAACTTGCAACACTGACACAATAGCGTCTAGAATTCGTGTTCCGAGAAATGATGACAAACATTTTACGATTTTGTTTAAAATTACACATCAAATCGGATACTTACTTGTGAAAAGTAATCCCAGAAGACTTTTTCTGAAAACATGAATTGTTTTTGCAGCAGTTTACGACGCAGGAAGGCATAATTTCGCAATTATTATTTCACCAAAATTACGTCTCGCGCACTCGCTCACTCGCGGCAGACTACCGCGCGGCCGTCTTCATATTGCCGAATCGTCTTCATATTACGTGCCTCACTTTTTGAGCGCAATGGTCTGTCTATACTTTTTTATTGGTCTGAGCCCAATAATTAATGTTTAAATGTAATACAATTTTAAAATAATAGCTGAACAACTTTAAACATAGACCTCTCACATTACAATTTTCATTACAACATACATGTTTCGTTTAACATGACAATAGCAGTCCTTACCCTTTTTCTAATATCCCTTTATAAGAAACAAACAGTAAACTATGAATCCTTTATAGTATTAAAAAGGGTTGAGAATTTCAGGACAGCTTAATTTTCGTTGGTGCATTTGATAATGAAAAAAATAAAATATATAATATATTATACAGGTGGGTCATTGACATTACTGCCGTGCTGAAATGTAGCAGCACTTGAGGTGTCACATTTAAAGTTGTTCTGCTATATATGTGTATGTATCAGTGTATCTGTTGAATTAATACCATGTCGGTGGCTTTGAAGATAAAATATTATTTTAATTTAGTACAAATTTCCTTTTTTTTTTGTAAGAAACTCCTTGGTTCAAGTTACGGCCGATATATTATTATTGATACATGATACGAATTATTCGAAAACTACATATAAGTAAATTTAATTGTATGTATAAATTAATGCGATCAATCATTTTGATTGTAGTTCATTGAAAAATCTCAATAGATGTTGAGTTATTTCATTAGTATTTGGTACCTACAAATTGTTGGTTGTTTATTTTTATTCATAATAATTATTAACATATTGTTCAAGCGAAAGCTAAATAAAAACCAATTTTCATTGAATTTGCGAGTTACAGTTGAAATGTAAAAATAATTATTTATTTTGTAGTGATAAGGGAAGAATTTATTAAATAATAATAAATGAGAGTGTCTATTGATATTTTAATACATCACCTTGTAGGGCCTCTTAGTTAGAAAAAAAAAACTTCGATGTCTATGGACAGCTCTCCTGTTTTCTACATCACGTTTATTTATTTTTATTAAAACCACCTTTTTTAACATCATCCGAAAGTTGCCAAGTGATAGACATCAAATTGTTACTTAATAGTAACAATTTGATGTCTATCACTTGGCAACTAATTAGAAAAAAATAAAAAAAAGCTGTTCACTTCATTTTGTCGATATTTGCGAACTTAAATTGTACTGAACAGGTTTTCTTGGTAGACGATTTTTGCATAAATCCTCTTTTAATCGATTATTTGGATGGCGGTTAAACAAAAGATTATTTAGGTATTAATAATTTAATTAATAAAAACAGACCCTTATGATTGATTTATCTTATTATTATTTAATTTCGTTGTCCATTAGCATCGATGAGTATTTTATCGCGCATAAAGCATTGTATTACATTGATTGTAAGTTAAAAAAATATATCAATGAAATAAAAATGTAACTATTGTTAATGTATAAGTTAATTTAGTATGACGGCTTACTGGTATTATTTTTATAACAGCAATAAAAATTGTATGTGCTTCATTATATGTCATCAAGTAGATAACTACCTCGGAAACTATGGAATTTCCTTAAATTTAGGAAGTAATGTCAACTTACACATAGGGTCAGATTAAACCAGCTAACAAAACATTTCAGGTGTGATGGTTATCGACATCAAAACACAATAAAAAAAAATTACTTGCAGAAATAAATTGAAAAAATAAGCTTTTATTTTAACGAGCTAAAAATCCATCATTTCTGCGAAGTTTGACTTGCTAATTTAATTTGATCTTTTGTGTGATTCATGAGGGATAAAAGTAAAACAACCAAGTTCAATATTTTGACGGCACGGTTGGCGCAGTGGTTGAGCGATCGGCTGCTGCGTCGCGTGTCGTGGGTTCAATTCCCGCACGGAACAAATATTTGTATGACCTACAGATAGTTGTTCCGGGTCTGGCTGTTTGTGTATGTGACTTTGTATGTTTGTTAACGCACCCACGATACAGGAGAAATTCCTAGTGTGGGGCAACGTTTCTTTAAAAGCGAAAACAAACAAACAAAACATATGAGTACAATGACCCTTAAAAGGTATTACATTTATTCTGATACAGGTTGTATTTATCAGTAAGTCGTCATATTAATACAATACGGTGTTGTTGGCATATGCGCGTATTTTAATCTTAGCAAATAATTGCATATTATCAAATTGAGAGAATTATTGAAACTTGAATGTTTACCAGCATAATGTAACAAATTAATTAGTTTTGTTAAGGATGAACAATAAAACGGGAAATGTTTTACAATCATTGTTTTATTTCTTTTTAAACAACATTTAATAATCTTATTGATATTGGCATCCAATATGTTCGCATATTCTTTCACAGTATTAGGGAATATGCATGAAAATATTATTTATATCTATACTTCCGAGTTTATCTAAAAATGTACAAAACTATACTAACAGTAAAAACTTTTTACAAAAAAATACAACAGACTTTTTATTTCATTTTTTAGTGGTACCCCACACCTAACAACACTGCAAAATCGCAGAAAAGCAAAATACGCAATTTCGATTACTTGGATGACATAAAACCATCATCCAAGTAGACGAATTCCAGCTATTTCTATTTAAAATCCAAAGTTCGTAACCGATTTTGAGACAATTTAAATGGGACCAATCTGCAAGTAGATATACTTGCAGATTGGTCCCATTTAAATTGTCTCTTTTTCAGATAAAACAAGAATTTTTCAAATCGGTTCATAATTGTGGGAGTTATGAGGTAAAAAACATAAAAAACACCCGAATTGAGAACCTCTTCTTTTTTGGGAAGTCGGTTAAAAATAGAACCTAAATTACTCGAAAAACAAACGAGATATAATTATTTAAAACAAATGTATCTCTCTCTCGCGAAAACACTGTTTTCCATGTGTGCGTTCGCCCAGCGGAATGTTGTTGAATTAAAAGATTTTAATTATGCAGATATTTAGTGTATGACGTCGTATAATTGTGTATGGTATAAAAAAATTTGTGCACGCAGCCATTGTGGAGAAATTCACCAAAAACTGATTCCGCTGGGCGAACGTTGTCCTGGCGGAACTTTTTTTAATCCATAGATTTTAGAAGAAAAGAGATGTGTCCAAAAATTAGTGTGTATTTGTGTGTAATTGTGTATGTATGAATAAAATTAGTGCATGCATAAACTTCGGAGAAATTCAAGTTTCCGCTACGCGAACGTTTGGCCATTACCTAGTTTTCATATAAAGCGCTTACATAGAGAGCTGTAGATTTTTACATAAGTTGTTTTGAATTTGTTTATATTTGTTTAAAAAATAGATTTAGAAAAAATCGTAGGGCTTAGAAGATAAAAATATAAACGTAAAATACGCTTATTAGGTCTTAGTTCTTAAAGTATGCACTTTGGGGTCTAGATTTTCACGTTATACAAACCTTGTAAGTGTCTGCAACATGTTGCCAAGTATCAATGATGTTCCGTTAGTAATTAAAGAGTTATAGGACAATTTACCATGAATTGATCACTGTTTACAAAGCAGTCAAATATCACGACGTTCTATAGGAATTGAATGGTAAAATGTATGCCAATAATTAGTGTATTCATTCAACTATTCACATGCAAAATTTCATGTCATTAAATTCAGTAATTAAAGAAAAACAATTATAATACTGACGAAGCATCGAAAACCTACATAACCCGACCAAGTTCGAATAGCTACAAAAAAGCGGCCGTGCAATATATTTAGGTAACATCCCAAAATTTACAGTATAATATCGGTATTGAATTGGTATAGGTGATAACATAATTGTTGTTTCGATATAATAATGTCATTTATTTTTGTACACCTACTTTTTAAATGTATTTGACTATGACAGAAAATAGGTACTATTTACGTAGGTACTTTATTTAAGTATGCTTTTGAGACTTTAGATATAATCTAGATATACCTATTATTTAAGACAAATAAAATTCATACAGCTAATTTCTATTGAAGATTTCACGGATCAGGATTCTAACTAAGTATAGCCCTTAGGGAAATTAAATAATTACCACATGTAAGTACCTACTACTGTTTAGGTAAATATTTATCATATTGTAGCTTATTACACTATTTAACCAATGGACTAGGCATGCACGAGCGTTCCCCTTTGCAACTTTAGTGGATCAAACAATCTAATAACTTAAAAAAAACTACTTCTTGAATCGATTTTTTAATTGATGTATACCGTTGTACTGGTAGTGACTTATGTATGTTGAGGTTATTTACTGTATTTGCTACTCATTTAAGAATATTTTCTTGAAAATACCTTTTTTATACCAATGTTTTAGTTTATAAGCACTTTTTTAATGTTGATCAAATCTAAACAACTGAATAGTCTAATTATGTGATGTGATTTTAATTTTTATTGAAGCTCGAAATATTATACTTACCCTTATATTCATAATCGTTTATTAAACCTATTTTAGTTAAAACACATTTAAGTCTATTGCTGTCGTTGCAAGCGTTTGTTAACGTTATCATAATTACCTACTTACATAATTAAGTATTATATGTAATTAAAAATATTTTTGTACTCGAATATTTAAATAGAGAAGTACTTGTTAATTGAAGATTTATTTTTATCGTAGATAGTGGCGTTATTATTAAAAAAATAATTTTCATTCAAGAAATGCAATTGTTTTATTTTTTCCTAACGCTTGTGTACGTAACTGTACCATATTAATAAATACTATATTGCAAGGTTAAGAACGTTTCTAAGATATATGGCATGGCCGCTTTTTTGTAGGCATCCGAACTTGGTCGGGTTATGTAGGTTTTCGATGCTTCGTCAGTATTATAATTGTTTTTCTTTAATTACTGAATTTAATGACATGAAATTTTGCATGTGAATAGTTGAATGAATACACTAATTATTGGCATACATTTTACCATGCAATTCCTTTAGAACGTCGTGATATTTGACTGCTTTGTAAACAGTGATCAATTCATGGTAAATTGTCCTATAACTCTTTAATTACTAACGGAACATCATTGATACTTGGCAACATGTTGCAGACACTTACAAGGTTAGTATAAACGTGAAAATCTAGACCCCAAAGTGCATACTTTAAGAACTAAGACCTAATAAGCGTATTTTACGTTTATATTTTTATCTTTTAAGCCCTACGATTTTTTCTAAATCTATTTTTTAAACAAATATAAACAAATTCAAAACAACTTATGTAAAAATCTACAGCTCTCTATGTAAGCGCTTTATATGAAAACTAGGTAATGGCCAAACGTTCGCGTAGCGGAAACTTGAATTTCTCCGAAGTTTATGCATGCACTAATTTTATTCATACATACACAATTACACACAAATACACACTAATTTTTGGACACATCTCTTTTCTTCTAAAATCTATGGATTAAAAAAAGTTCCGCCAGGACAACGTTCGCCCAGCGGAATCAGTTTTTGGTGAATTTCTCCACAATGGCTGCGTGCACAAATTTTTTTATACCATACACAATTATACGACGTCATACACTAAATATCTGCATAATTAAAATCTTTTAATTCAACAACATTCCGCTGGGCGAACGCACACGTTTTCCATGGAAGCTGTATAGGCGTCATGGACTTTGACGTCAAAGTCCATATCGGACTTCTCTTTCTAATTGTAATCTATGAAGCTTTATAACTTCATCGCTGATGTAGAGTAGTCCCTTAATGTTACGTTTACGTGAAAAAAGAAAAACAAAAATACGTGTCCAATATATTTTAGAAATGTATCTGACGGACTATTTTTTTTTTCTGTATTTCCCTATTATTTAAATTACTTAAGTACTATTAAATGCTGAAGAGGGGTACTTTCATCTCCCATATAAAATAACGAATTGATGTTTAAACAAGAATAAATCACATTAATTTATGAAACACTTAAATTATTTATATTATGGATGACAATTAAATACAATATTTCAACTTGCTTAAAAAACTTATACATAGCGTAATATCACCGCAAAATCTCATCCAAATTAAAATTAGCGTAACACGAGAATTCATTCGCCAAATTGTTTCTGTGATGCGGTCGAAACTCGCAGAGGTTTAAACCAAGGAGATCTTTTACATTGTCCTTCATAATGGCTCCCGTGCACACAACTATTTTGTCCTTAGCCAGGAGTTTGATGGTTTCCGAGGTCTTGGTGATGCACTCTTCGGAGAGGAAGGGAGGGTCGGCCACCACCAGGTCGTAGGTTCCCAGGGTCTCCGGCGGCAGCTTGTCAGGGCTATTGTAGTCGTAAAACAAGAAGTCTGGAGCGTGGACTTCGAAACGGCGGTCGTATTCTAGGAGAGTTACTGGAAAGAATACATGGTAAGTTAGTTCAGCTTTGTTGGTTTAGCTGTGGCCTCAAGCTTCCGCTCATAGGCAAATACAAAGCAATCTTCGCGGCAAAACGCAATCGTCGCGTCAATTTGTACGACAAACAGAGGCCTTATTGTGAGTTTTTTCGACTCACGTTCGAACGCGTTCGATTGCGAGCGAGTTAGAATTCAGTATGGGAATTTAGTTATAGTGCCACCTGGTGGTCACTCGTAGAACCTAATTTCTCATACAAAATTCTAACGCGCTCGCAATCGAACGCGTTCGAACGTGAGTCGAAAAAACTCACACTAAGGCCTCAGAGGGCGGGCTTAGTGTGAGTTTTTTAAAGTTCTCGACCGCGTTAACGTAAATGCCTATTTGTATTGAAACTGAATAAGCGCCGCCTGGTGACAATAACAGATAAACTTTTTTTTCTACATACAAGCAAACGTTTACGTTAACGCGATCGAGTACGTTAGAAAACTCACACTAAGCCCTTAGATCGCGTCGTTGCACCGTCAGAAGGCACCTTCTAGTTTGCCAAACAGATCAACGCAACATAACAGTTATTAGAAGGCCTCCGTCAGGGGCGTAGCTACCGCCATATCAAAGACTAGCTGACCCGCGCAACTTCGTCTTCGTCACATTTTCCTTTAATGCTCCGCTCCTATTTGTCTTAGCGTGATGATGTATAGTCGATAAATGGGCTACCTAACACTGAGAATTTTTCAAATCGTACCAGTAGTTCCTGAGATTAGCGCTTTCAACCAAACAAACAAACTCTTCTGCTTTATAATATTAGTATAGATACGGGGCCCCCTGACTACAAGGGCCCCAAAACACAGGTCCACCAAGCTATACAGGGTTATTTGTAAAACACCGACAACCTCTCAGGACTATATTACTAACATCATAATCAACAACTTTTGTTCTAGGACTTTTAAAAATTCATCATATTTTAGTTCATCAGGTTTTCATACAAAAATATCTATATATATAAAACAAAGACGGGTTTGTTACAACACTCGAGATCTGCTGAACCAATTTTCGTGGTTATTGATTCGTTGGATTTGTCTCCGACCCGAACAGCAGAATACATCTTAAAATCAATGAAAACTCGATATGTGCAATGAATACTTAATTGACGGGAGCGAAGCCGCGGGGGACAGCTAGTAAATATTTAAATTGAACACTCTAAATTTTACGAAGTCTATGCGAAGCAAAAGAAAAAGAAAGCTTTCTTTCATATTTTCATAGTCCTGAGAGGTCGGTGTTTTACAAATAACCCGGTATATTTAGTCCCGCCGTCACTTTCGTGGCCTGCAAAGACACTTCTGAGCTACTATGCGAAGCAAAAGAAAAAGAAAGCTTTCTTTTATATTTTCATAGTCCTGAGAGGTCGGTGTTTTACAAATAACCCGGTATATTTAGTCCCGCCGTCACTTTCGTGGCCTGCAAAGACACTTCTGAGCTACTATGCGAAGCAAAAGAAAAAGAAAGCTTTCTTTTATATTTTCATAGTCCTGAGAGGTCGGTGTTTTACAAATAACACTGTATATTTAGTCCAGCCGTCACTTTCGTGGCCTGCAAAGACACATCTGAGCTAGTATTGTGGTATTTAGTTTAAAAATAACAATACCCCTAAAAACGGCGCCCCCCAAATGTTTGATACATTTTAGATTGGCTACGCCACTGGCCTCCATAATAGACTTATCACTCTGCAATTCATACAGGCAAAAAAATGAGTTTGGACATTTTTTGTATTTCGAATACAGGCAAATTCAATTCCTCCTTTAAGTCTTTAGACTTATCACTGATTTGTGGTTGTACTATTCATATAGAAGTAATATCGTCATATGTGTCTAAAAATAAATCAGTCATTCTAAAATCTACTTTAATTACACAAGGATAAAGTTGGTATTTATTTGTATTCATGGTATACCTGTAGCTCTATCGCCGAGCTGTCTCTTTATGGGCACGAAGAGTGTGGGGCAGGAGATGAGCGCCACCCGCCCGCCCTCGGTCACCAGCCGGTCGGCAACCTTCACCAGAGCCTGTACGGTCGCCTCGTCGTACCAGAACTGACTCAATTGCTGAAACAAAATAAGGAGTCGGTTAAAAACAGGGTGAACGGCCCCCATCCTCCATTGAAAAGGGAGGATCCTTTGATCATGTCTGGTGGGCAACTGCGCTTGGTAGCTCTCGGGCTGCTTTTTTTAAAGTTTTCGTAGGGGTGCACTAAGAGAGAATTTCCCGAAATTCCTGCGGGAACGGGAAAAATACGGGATACGCGCGTACGAAGTCACGGGCGAAAGCTAGTCTAGTATAGTGATGGAAAAAAAAGAAAAGAAAATACTACTGCTGCACATGAGGAGGTATACAAGTAAACATTTTCATCTGGTAAGTTCCAGAGTTGTACTTATTTTTATATTTTTTATTTGAGATGGGTTTGCTCTCGACTTTCGTCTTGGTCAGAGATGACAGAGACAAAGTCTACGATGGAGCGAGCTCACCCAGAAGGAGCCTGTTTACTCTAACTTTGAAGAGATTAGGGTTGTAGGCAATTCGCCCGCGATTTCGTTCGCGCGGATTTAGTACTTCATTTTTGTATTAAATATAGCCTATGTTTTAAGTTAATTATGAAGCTTTTTAATGTAGAAAAAAAAAAAAACATTAAATATCGGTTGAGTGGTTTTTGACACAAATCGTAACCAGCAAGCAAATTAATCTCATAAAATATTAGTATGGAAGTATAGAGAACATACCCAATTCTCATCGAACAATATATTTTCCTTGAGTTTGTTGTCAGCTTGCAGTTTGTCGAGGATCTCCTGTCTCTTCTGCTGCTCCATGTAGAACTCTTGCAGGGCTGCAAATGTCTCTGCAGAGAGTGATGGCACGTCATCATCATCCATGCTTTATAGTGCTTCTCTGTAAGTATGAAAAAAAAAAAACATTCGAGTTACAGGACCCATTATGGCAGGCGCCAAATAAATTTGCAATAAAGCACATTAGCCTTTTCCTAAAATATCTCTTCATAGGTACCCAAAAAAAATGGCGATTCAGAACTGCTTTATCTTAATTTCTTGAAGAACCTACATTTATCGATATTTTTTTTAAAACTGGCCAAGTGCCAGTCGGACCTGATCCCTACTAATATTATAAATGCGTAAGTAAATCTGTCTTTCTATCTCTTCTTCATGCCTAAACCACTAAAACGATTTGGATGAAATTTTGTATAAAGATAATTTGAGACGCGAGAAAGGACATGCGGGTAAAACGGGCGTGAAGCCACGGGAGACAGCTATTTTTTTTTATAAAAATGGCAAAAAATCACGTTTGTTGTATGGTTCCTTAAATATTTGTTTTATTTTAATTTAATTCTCAAGTGAATATATAACTAAATATTTCAAGCGTCGATCTATCACAGTTTATGAGATACAGCCTGTCAGATGTTCAGACAGACGGATGGTCAGCAGAGTATTCGTAATTTATGGTCCTGTTTTACCCTTTGGGCATGGAAACATACAAAACAGAAAGATGACCCGCTGACACAAAGAATGTCAATAAATGTAGGAATAGATAGATACTACTTTGACATATTTAAAAAAAAAATCCTGTTGACAAACATCTAATAGGCTTGTGTCCTGAAAAAATCTAATTAGTCCGTCAGTTAGATTATCAAAAAATATTTGACCCGTATTTTTTTTTTTGTTACGGGGACCAAAATTGACGAAGTTACGACGCTTTTAAAATTCTCAATACGACACACCTTCGCATAATTTTTAGTTAGTCGTGACGTCACGAGCCCCCACTCCCGAGTTTTGATGCGTTTTATCTTTGTCAATATTCATTGATTTACAAAAACAAAAAATACGTGTCCTTTATTTTTCAATACTCTATCTGACTGAAATAGTTTTACAATTTGTGGATGGTCGAATCTAGCCTATTACACCGGAAGTCAATCTCAACATAGCTGGGTTTAAGGGTTAAGGCTAGGCATATTGATAGTGGGATACTATTGAGTAAAATACAATAACTTAGAATGGTAATGGATGAAACAATGAGGAGCTTGTGGCTAAATAATAACAGCTGCTCGGGTCGATCTTTAAGGTTAAGCAACGCTTGCCAAGGTTGGTCTGTGGATGGGTGACCGTCTTAACACACCAAGTTTCCTCCGTTCCTCGGAAAGTTTGTTAAGCCATTGTTCTCGGCTGTCAGAAGTTGTTACGGATTGTCAGAGGCCAGTAAACTCTGACTCATCTTGCTAAGAAGTATCGTGTCACCCAGTTAATGGGTTGTGGAGGTCTGGTAGGCAGCTGCCTCTCCACGATCCACGTAAAACACTGGTATTCAGCTGAATCCAGTTTGACTGGATGCGGACCCCAATATACTTGAGAAAAGGCTAGGTTGATGTTGATGATGTTTGATGACGATAGTTGATGATGGTAAAGGAGGAAAGTTATTTGTTAAATAAAAACCTTTTTTTATATTATTTAAACCTTATAAAACATTTAATTTATAGTCTAATGTTAGTTTTTTTTTAACAATGTTTACGATTCGTGATTGTTTGTTTTGGCTCTAAAGTTCCATATTTGTCTGTGCCATGTTTTATACAAATAAAATATTCTTATTCAGAAAAATTCTTTTCAAAGTAATACATAGGTGTAAGAGTGGATAAGTAGTACTTATCAAGAAGGTTTGTAGCTATAAAACAATTTGTTTGTGTATTATGAAATGTTATTATTATAATCATTAGAGCATAAACATTATGTAAAACACAAAATGTTGCAATGTAGTGTTCATGCAATCTCTGAGCGTGAATTCAGCATTATCTAATCAACCTACTTACTTCTAATAACGTAATAAGTTAGATCATACTAAAACAGAGGTGATCTACTGGTCGATCTGCTCTAAACATGTGTGACAGCTATAAATAGGTTAGTTTGCGCCCGTCCCCGCGGCCCACAATATGTATCCAAAATTTACCTGATAAAAATCACAAAAATAATGTGCCAGTGTGAAGTTTAGATTCAGAAATGGATACAGTTTAGTTTGTAAGTATCATTTGTTGCTATTCCATTTATAATAATGATGATATTGTTGAAAATAGTGGCAGAAAACATTAAATAAAATGTAAAAACTAACCTCGATTCAGATATTTGACGTAAGGTAATTGACTTTTGTCAAAGTTGTCAATGTCATTTTGACTGTAGTGCATCAAGATTGCCAGCTTATAAATAAAATATCTACTATGTATTAATTATATTATTATATTATTTATAATTATATTATTTTTATTTTTAGGTACAAAATGGAATCAGAAAACCTACAAGTATTACGCTTACATGAAAACCCTCAATATTTAAAGCCATGTTGCGAGCTAATTAACGATGAGTGGCCACGCAGTGAGACAGCCCGGATGTTGTCACTGCAAGCGTCCTGCAACCACCTGCCGACTAGTTTAATCCTCATCAACGACATGAAACATCTCCTGGGACATTGTAAATTAACTCCAATACCCAGCATACCAGAGAGTTGCTTCATAGAAACTGTAGTTATAAGTAAAGCAATGCGTGGTAAAAAACTAGGCAGTTATCTTATGAGACAAGTTGAAGAATATTGTAAGAACGTGTTAAAGTTAAGAATGCTTCATTTATCAACAAAAGGACAAGAAAACTTTTACTCTAAATTGGGATACGAAGTTTGTGCGCCAGTATCAATCTATGGTACTCGTAGTTTTAATAGTGAGCCTACGCGCATTAGCAATAAGATTCAAAACTCAGTGCCAGTAAATAGTGATACTCTAGCAGGACCGCCGCCTCCGCCGCCCCCACCGATGCCGAAACCCGACAGTATGGTAAACAATAGCCCAATGAAGTCGTCGAAGACCTTCATGTTCAAGTATTTGTAAATATAATTATTTAGGTAACATGTTCGTGTTTTATTTCAAAATATTACCTCCAATTTTAGTCTAAAATTGGAAGTAATAGGTCTGTCTGTAATCAGTTACTTACAAAGAAAAGATTAGTGCGGCAGCAACTTCTTATCTATGTAGATGTTTCTACTTACCACAGCACTTCGATAAAAGGTTATCAGGATTATCTTTACTGCTTGCTAACTTACGTTAGTAACGATTTTGTTTTCCAATATGGCGGACCGGAGCAGGAATAACTACGCCGCAGCTTACCGGTCTAAACAAACAACCAGAGTAGTAGAGTACTACTGTCAAGCCAGCTCCTCGAAGAGCCGGGCAGCACCAGGTGATTAGTGTTTATATTATTTTATGAAAGTGACCCAGGGACAGTGCAAAACAACTAACCAGCAGTGTGATTCTGTAAACATGTCGCAGTGAATACTTAGGCGAAGTGAACGACAAGTGAGCTGTCAAACAAGATAAGAATGACAGATTACTTGTTGTTCACTCCACCGAAGTGATCGAAGTGATCACGGTGAGATGTCAACAGAATCGACCGGCTGTTAACATGTCGAAGTGAACACTTGGGCGAAGTGAACGACAAGTGAGCTGTCAAACCATACAAACAAGAACAAACAAGATGGCATGACAGTTCACTTGTCGTTCACTACACCTAAGTGATCACGGTGAGATGTCGACAGAATCGACCGGCTGTTGACATCTCACCAGTGTTATTCGGACGATTCTATCAAAATCTCCCTGGTAAACTTAGGTGGAGTGAAATTGAATTGAACTATCATTCAATCTTGTTTGTATGCATTGACAACTCACTTCATGTTAACTTCGCATAAGCTTACACGCTGAGAGGTTGTCAGAATCGTACTGCTGTTTAAATTTCATCGTGAAAACTTTTGTGAAGTGAGCTTGAAATATACGTTGTGCATACGTTGTGCTAAGTGAATCGGAAAGTGAAGTGAGAGTTCAGAGATGCTAGGACTGTCATCTCTACTCTCACTGATCGGTCACTTCTTCACCTAAGTTTTACGATACGGACAGATTTTTGTAGAATAGCACCTACAGGGTATTTTTGACTACCTTGACTTGAACAGCAATAAAACTCAAGCGGCTCAAAGTCAAAGCGTGTCTTTCAAGTAAACCATTGAATTGTCGAGTTTGCTCAGTTAAAAACAAAGCTAGTTGCACGTTCTAATGCGTAGGTATCTCTTTGAAGAAGAATGTGCAAGAAACTCCGTATTTGAATAAGGCTATTTATAAAAAAAATACTTATATATATAGGTACTTAGTATACATTCTGACATATAAATTCTCCAAAGCTTCCAAAGAAAATTAAAATTAAGAAGTTCAATTTTAATTTTCTTTGGAAGCTTTGGAGGAATTTTCTTTGGAGGATTTAAATGTAGTTTTAACTCAGCATGTAGTAAGAAACTATTTAGTTTTATTTTTATAAATATGTCTCCCAATGGGCAGTAGGCTAGTAGGTACTTTGGAACAAATCCCTGAGCTGGGTGCGCACGCTATGATTATATGTCAATTTTACATTAAGCGTGACAAAATTCTGCCAAAAACTATTATTCATCGACCGCTGAAGAATATATTGCCGGAACTATTCGAGGTTGATTTAAATCTGATCGATTGGAATGCGATTGCGACAATGCGAGATTAAACGCTATGGTCAATGCTTTCGCCTCTAATTTGATTTGGTTAATGGACCTTCACGCACCCAAGAAGACTTTTATTATTAGGGACAATCCCCACCCCTGGATAACTAATAATATTAAGTTTATGATGCGTCTAAGAAACCAAGCGCAGGCCCAGTTCATCAAGTGCAAGGATGACAATAAACACATGTATTATAAAGATTTGAAATCTCTAGTCAATAGATCGCTCTTTTACGAGAAAGCCGCTTATTTTAAGCACAGCATCAATAGCCAAATTAATGACTCCCGAACTCTTTGGAAAAATTTAAAAACTACACTGCTTCCTCCTAAAAATGACGCTGATTTACCTCCACATTTTAACAACCCAGATGAAATATGTGACCATTTTATGAATGTACCCGGTAATGGTACAGTTAATACTTCCAGTTTAGCATACTTTGACTTTGAAAGATTTGGTGAGTCCACGTTCTCTCTGAAACCGGCAACACAAAGTGAAATACTTAGAATCATAAGTCGTATAAAAACTAAGGCAGAGGGTTGTGACGGTATGAGCATTGGTATGGTACTAATGACACTCCCGGTGACATTAGACGCCATAACCGTCATTATAAATACGTCTATCGAATCATCAACCTGCCCAGAGCCGTGGAAAATCGCCAAAGTACGTCCATTGCCGAAAAAGTCTAACGCTACGGAAGTGAAAGATCTCAGACCCATCAGCATACTGCCTGTGTTGTCCAAAGTTTTGGAAAAAGTAGTGTGCGCTCAGTTAACCGAGTATCTGGAAAATAACAGTATCCTGCCTGATGCACAGTCTGGGTTCAGGAGAGCTCGGGGTACTACCACCGCACTTTTGGATGTGACTGATAACATTCTCGCTGCTCAAGATGTATGATGTATGTGCACTCTTCTGGTGCTGCTCGATTACTCCCGTGCGTTCGACTGTATAAATGTGCCACTATTACTGTCAAAGATGGCATTTTACGGTTTTGATACACAGACGATAGAATGGTTCCGCAGTTACCTAGATAAGCGTACGCAGTTTGTTGAGATACATAGAGCAGACGGGTCTACAGTGACCTCTAGCTATCGCTTTCTATGCAGGGGAGTTCCACAAGGCTCGATTTTAGGGCCAGTGTTATTCATTTTGTATTGCGCTGACATAATTAAAATGATTAAAAAGTGCAAATATCACATTTACGCAGATGACACCCAAATTTATATTTCATTTAAGCCTCAGGATTATGAATATGCCCTTAAAGACCTAAATGAGGATCTGGAAGCTATCGTTCAATGGTCTGAGTGCAACTCATTAGTACTGAATCCCTCAAAAACTAAGTATATGCTTTTTGGCACAAAAGCTCAGTTAGAGGCAATTAACCCAACTGGGGATGTAGTTGTGATGGGTGAACCCATTGAACGGGTTTACATAGCACGGAATCTTGGCCTCATTATGGATTCAGAGCTTCGTTTTGAGAAACATGTAGCTGAATCGATTCGGAATTGTTTCTACAAGCTTAAAGTACTATACAAAGCTCGTCCATATCTTATGAGGAACTGCGAATTATGCTGGTGGATTCTTTGGTGCTATCTAAACTGAATTATGCGGATGTCGTTTATGGTGAGCGAATTCTGGCCAAAACAGATAGAATGATACAGAGACTTCAGAACGCATGCGCTCGTTTTTGCTTTAATGTTCCTTTTAGAGGTCATTCATCAGTCATGTTACACCCTATTTCAATAAACATAACATTTTAAAAATGAATGCACGGCGTAAACTCCATCTGGCGAATCTTTTATTTGGCGTAATTAAAACTCGGAAACCGTTATACCTGTACAATAAGCTTGAGTGGACAAGGGGTCACAAGAACCGGCAGGGAAGATTATGTTCCCAGAGTCTTTTAACACCGCACCACAAGTCGGCAGCGTTTAGAGGTAGTTTTCGGTACGCTGCTACTAAATTTTGGAACAACATTCCCCCACCGATAAAATACTGCGGAAGTGGGCTAACTTTTAAGGTAAAATTGAAGGAGTTTCTGCTTCAACACCAGAAACAGAATGAAAATACCCAGCGTGCCACCTCTGCTATTTGACCTTTTGTCGCTACCTCGCTGTAATTGAATGGTGGTTTAATGAAGTGTGAAGTAATTTTGAATTTTTTTAATATTATACTTTTAAACGATTTTTATTTTATGAAATTATTATATTTAATTGATTGAGCTTTATTGTTTATAATTTTATTTTTGATTGTTTTTTATTTTTTTCATTTACACTTTTCAATATCACTTTATTTTTATTTTTACTTTGATGTTTTTTAATACTTATTTTATTGTTATTTATATACCTGTTGTGCGTTCGAGCGTGTGACACCCGTGGGCTGCAGCTGAAAATCAGCGTTAGGTGGTAATATCTTGTGTTGCCACCTGACATTATGCTGAGCTGAGGCCCTTTTGGCACATATTCAGACATTAATTTCATAATTGTGAGGTGTTTTTTATTGTGTCAATAAATGCAATTTTCTTTCTTTCTTTCTTTCTTACTTATGAGTGGCACACACTCATTCTGATACCCTGCTAATCTTATTGGTAAACTAAATTCGTAATGTAGTAATATCAAACATGTTTGATCTGGACACGGAGTTATGTCACCCTTTAGCCCTTTACGATAAAGTTTAAATTTCTTTATTTTCAGCAAAAGCACCTCGTCAGGCTCCAGCTCCAAAGAAGACAGTGAGTCGAGTACTAAAACCGCAAGCAAGGAAACCGTCTGTTAAACAGCTTCAAGACAAAGTAAATTCACAAACCAAGAAAATAGACCAGATTAAGAAGCAACTCAACGATGTAAAAAAACTCGTGCAGACGAAAAAGAAGGCAGCACCAAAGCAAAACAACAAAAAACAAACAATAGTGGACCGGCAGATTATAATCCGCGATAGTTATTACAAGTAATATAATTATAAATACCTAGTTGGTATTGTTATGATTATGACGATGTTATATTAAACTAGTTAAATCATAAATCATGTTTATTTTGCAAATAGGTTACATGTAGGTAACTCTTTTACACGTCAATATATTTGACTCGGCAAATGTTTTGCTAAAAAAATACCGTAAAACCATAGAAATAATATATAATAATAAGAAACGAACCTACAAACTATTCTCAGACCTACCAAATTACACTAAAAAAAACATAAAATCGGTCAAGCCGTTTCGGATGAGTTCGTTAACAAAAACCGAGACGCGTGATTTTTATATATTAGATATAACATCGGCCTTCAATAATAGATAAAAAGTCCAGTAGTTTTTTTTTCTGTTTTTTTTTTCGTTTTTAATTAGCAAGCAGAGTGTTGGAACGGTATTCCCCGATAGCCATTATCTTTTTACATTCTTGATGTCTCAGACCAATAAAAATTGGTCTGAGCTTGATGTATTCTGTGTTCTCAATTGAAAAGTATTTATTTATTTAACACTTTCAGCACAAAAAAAACGGCCAAGTGCGAGTCGGACTCGCGCACCGAGGGTTCCGTACAAACCTGTAGGTATTATATTATAGGCAAAAGTTGGGGTTTACGATTTATGACGTATTAGAAAAAACTACTTAGGTACAAACCAATTTTCGGCGGAAGTTTACATGGTAATGTACATCATATATTTTTTTAGTTTTATCATTCTCTTATTTTAGAAGTCACGGAGACACATGCACACATTTTACCACTTTGGAAGTGTCTTTCACGCAAACTATTCAGTTTAGAAAAAAATGATTTTAGAAACCTCAATATCATTTTTGAAGACCTGTCCATAGATACCCCACAAGAAGGTACGGGTTTGATGAAAAAAAAAATCGAGTTTCAGTTCTAAGTAACCCCCCAAATTTATTGTTTTTTTTTTTGTCACAGAATACATCTACTTACCAAGTTTCAACAGCATAGTTTTTATAGTTTCGGAGAAAAGTGGCTGTGACATACGGACGGACAGACAGATAGACAGACATGACGAATCTATAAGGGTTCCGTTTTTTGCCATATGGCTACGGAACCCTAAAACGGATAGAGGTGGACTTATTTGTTATTTTCATTCATATATATTTAGAATAAAACGCTAAATATGTAATGTATAATTAGCTAATAGTGTTTGATATCATTCTTGTTTAATTTTGATCACCTGTCGGATCAAACCATGAATCTAACACAGAGTACCTAATTTCGAGAGAATCGACCAATTCCTACTTACCTAGGAATTTACGAAAAGTAATCCTTGCAGACTTGTTGTGCGTTAAGTAAAATAAAATGTTTCGTACTTATTAGTAAGCATTTCAATCTTTGCTAAAACCTACCCTTACTAGAGTCCAGCCCCCCAAAAGAGAATCTTGGATCCGTCACTTATCGTGATGCTACCACGTAGCTGGCCTGCTGTAATAGTAACATTTTTTGTATTTATACAAGCAGGCATGCGTTTGCAATCACTTTTTGAGCAGGCGCAAAGCAGTTCCGCATTCTAAAGACTGTCCAATGATGGCCCCGTTTTTAAGGGCCGAGGTATTGAAATCGCGGGTTATGGGCTTAATTAGTTAAAATGTTATTCGATCAATTATTGGTTATTAACTAATAGTTATTTATTTGACCAACAGACCAACAATTTGGTCAAGAGAAAAGAAATATATCCCTCCTCAGCCTTCGTTGTCCGTCCGTCCGTCTGAAGGCAGGCTGTATTTTCATGAATCGTAATAATCAGACAATTGAAAATTTATAGGTATTATTTCCGCAGACAGACAGACCAGCAGACGGACGGACAGCGGAGACTCATAATAATCCGTTCGGTTGCGAGCCTTAAGGTGGAAGCTCCAGGAAATTCAAATATTTTTATGTTTTTTGCAATTTGCCGGTCAGTATGAAGCTGTATGTTGAACAAAATACAGTTCGCGATTGTAAAGAGCATTTTTCTAAAGGATTATAACCATTTGAATCACCAATATAACCTTCTAAGTTCATAGAATTCGATTGAATGTTATTTCGTGGAAAAGTCATTCGATCAAGTTGTATGAACTTAGAGGGTTATATTGATAATTAAAATGGTTATAATTCTTTACATAAATATGCGAATTGTATTTTATTCAACATACAGCTTCACACTGACCGGCAAATTGCTAAAAACATAAAAATATTTGAATTTCGCGGGCTACCCTGGCGCTTCCACCTTAAAATGTATGGGACATTCCTGCGGGATATGCCACGGAAGCAAATCTTTTTTTTTGTTCCCCCGCTCTGGGTAGGTATAGCAGTATACATTGTAGTAAGGAGGCCGCTTTCTTTCGCATGGATCATGATGGCATGAAAACCATCTGTGCGAGCGTCCGCGAAAATTCCTGAAACACTACAACGCCATGGCAGTCTTAACAGCATCCTAAAAGCATTACATTGGACACGCAGGACGTTGTAGGCTCGGCGCGTGTATGATAACAGGCCACTCGTGTAAAAGGATTGACAGAACGCCTTAAAAAGGGTTACTTTGACTGGTCTATACCTATACGTATTGCACGCGAAGGGCTTTTCTATGAAACGTGACCGTGAACGTGACGTGGTTCTAGTGAGACAACGAAGAAGGCTGGTGTAATTAAAAACGCTTGCGGAAACATATCTATAGTAAAAATAATTTATTAATCGTGAAGATAAACACTCAGACGAAAGGCATAGTTATGGGGCACAAACATCTAAGTAAATGACTATCATGCTAGCGACACTAAGAGCGAATTCCACCAACTAAACTGATCGCGATCAAGCTGCGTTCAAGAGTATATTGAAACTGACAGTGTCAATATTCCATAAATGACGCAGACAACTCGTAAACGTGATTCATAATGTTGATCGCGTTCAGCCGATCAATTCTGTCGACATCTCACCGTGATCACTTAGCTGGAGTGAACGACAAGTGAGCTGTCATTTCATCTTGTTTGGATGGTTTGACAGCTCACTTGTCGTTCACTCCACCCAAGTGATCACGGTGAGATGTCGACAGAATCGACCGGCAGTTTCAGATTAATGAAGTCCGCCCTAAGAATGAGAACACCACATAATATAAAATTAAAGAGACAATCTTAAATATAATAATATCTAAACTACGTAGACTAACATTATATTCTTATAATAAGAAGAAAAATCAAGTAGGTACTTAATATACGAAAAGGTTGAGGTAGTATGTTGCGAATAAAAGTTATTTGAAAAGACTGAACATGTCAACGTAGATGCGCAACGTTTGCGCTGTGCGAGGCTAGGTAAGTACATGAAGCGATTCTGTTGGTTCTGAACAAGCTCCAAAGTCTTGAGCATCGACGCCGAGTTGCTAGCCAGTCGGTTTTCTATCGGTTGCATTTGGGGGAGTGTGCGACGGTATTACAAATTTAATTCCGCCAAGCCTGTTCCATCATCGGACCACAATACGTACGGCAACGCTCCACCGGTACATACATGGTGGACATCCCACCTATACGCACAAAACGTTCTGGGAATACATTCATTGTGCGTACAAATAAGGAGTAGAATTCCCTGCCTGAGTCTGTTTTCCTGATAGCTACAACCTGGTGGTCTTTAAGTCAAGAGTGAATAGGTTACTTCTAGGTAAGAGTGCTCTATCTTAGACCGCATCATCGCTTAACATTAGGTGAGATAGTGGTCAAACGTATGCCTATAAATAGTTAAAAAAAAACCACATCAGTCGCTTCGAATCCTCGCACATTTCTAGAGGAAACGCAGACTTAGACTGCCTGACTGCTACCAGAAGCGTGGCCACTTGGAACTAGATGCTGAATGATTAGCATTCGAACTGCGGCGGCGGTTCAATTCCTCTTCCATTCTCCTGGAGTCAGCTTCAATGTCACTTTTTCTCTCAGTTTTGTAGCGGTTCATAGCCTCAATGTCATTTTCAAACCGAGTTCTCTTCCATCTCAAAGTGTTTTCCAGTTCTTCTAGTTCATTCTCAATCTCTCTTTTCTTCTGAGCTTCAATTCTTCCCATTCTTTCCATTTCAGCTTGAATACTAGTTACCTTCTCAGTTTTGTATTTTTGTAATTCTTCAATGTTCTTCTCGAACTCGGCTCTCTTTGTCTCACATTTCTTGTTAATCGCATCAACATTCTTTTGAATGTTGAACTTCTTTTGGAACTCGGTATCTTTAATTTTTTGTATTTCTGCTTCTAGTTCGTTCTTCATCGTTGCTTCGTATTGTTGCATTTCTCGAATGTTCGTCTCCGTGTTGCGTTTCACTTCCGCTTTGCGTTGTTGCAGTTCTGAAATTTTTCTATCGATACTATCTTTCTTTTCAGCTTCAATTTCTTTCATATTTTGTATTTCGCGATCAATTATTCCTCTTTTCTCAGCCTCAAAGTTATTCATTTCTCGAATGCGCTGCTGACTCTGCTCTTTAGTCTTAGCCAAAGTGTTTTCCATTTCCTGAATATTCCTCTGTACCCGGTTTTTGGTTTGAGCTTCTTCATTTTTTAATAGGGTAATCTTTCTCTCGATTACTGATTTGGTTTCATCCTCTTTATCTTTTGAGAACGAAATTTTTCTTTTCATTTCACGTATTTCCGTCGTTGTCATGTCCTCTATTGTTCTAATAGTCTCGTCTATATTGCTGTTTTTGGTCCCCACGAGTGCCTTCAGCTCCTGCATATTTGTTCTAAACAACGAATACCTCCTCTCGATATCTTCCAATTTGGTTCTTATTTTGTCTGACAGTCGCATTGTCTTCAATACTCTTTTTACCACTTCTGCTTTCTCAGTCTGAAAACAAAAAAAATATCTTTAGTTTTTTTGTCATCACCATTTGCCTAGCCTTTTCCCAACTATATTGAGGTAGGCTTCCAGTCAAACCGGACTCAGCCGAATACTAGTATTTTGCGTGGAGTGGCTGCTTACCAGACCTCCTCATCTCATTAAATGGGTAGAAACTATCGAATTTCGATGGGATAAATTATGTACAAAACGATTTTTCCAAAACATTTCGTTATATTATAATCAAATCAAGATTTATTACAAACTTACAGAGTCTGCCACTTTGCGGTGACATAATATAACATATCCCATCCAAATTCAATAGTTTCTAATGCATCCGTCTCTTATTTAGAAAAATTAGTTTACAATTTCACGCGATAGTTTACAATTTCAAGCGATAGTTTACAATCTTACGGCGTCTGTCATTTTCCGGTGATAGATACTGATGACGATGTTGCTGAGACGTCTTTATGATTACCGAAAATTTCAAAATTTAGTTACTTTATGGTCTTCTAATGATAGAAGACTCGAAGAGTAACTAAATTTTGAAATTTTCGGTTTTTTTTTATAGTTGGAAAAAGGCTAGGCAGATGATGACATCCTTTTTCCAACTATATGAGGTCAGTTTCCAGTCAAACCGGATTCAGCTGAACCAATATATTTCGAGACCTTCACAACCATAGAAATATAAAACAAAAATATTTTCTTATTTAAACTATAATATTATATTATAAAGCAGAAGTGTTTGTTTGTTTGGTTGAACGCGCTAATCTCAGGAACTACTGGTCCGATTTGAAAAATTCTTTCAGCATCAGATAGCCCATTAATCGAGGAAGGTTAAACGCTATATATCATCACGCTAAGACAAATAGGAGCGGAGCAATAATGGAAAATGTGACGCAGACGCAGTTGCGCGGGTCAGCTAGTTTACTATATCAGAATTCTATATTATATCCATGTCCACAACCCATTAAGAGCGGATTTCACCAATGATATTGACAGTCTGACTCACACTTGGCTGGTTCTTTTTTAACTTGAGATGGGTTTGCTCTTTACTCTATTTAGGTCTAGTCTATGTAGGTCAGAGATGAGACTAGAACGCATTCCACCAATGAAATTGATCGCGATCAAGCTTTGCGGGGGCCGAGTCACCCGCGTCCGTAGGAGAATACCCTTCAGCGAATCCCTACACGTGGTCCCCGGGTGGTGCTAAACAGGTGACACTAACCGCCTCCGTGGTCTAGTGGTTATGCCACCTGATTCAGACCCAGAGGTCCCGGGTACGATTCCCAGCGGGGTTCTAAGTCCGCCTGGCAAGCTACCACCATCTTATCTAAGTCTGTCGCCATAACAACAATGTTAACATCATTGTTGTGTTCCGGCAATTAGAGGTATATTAGCCAGTTCCTCTGTGTTAGAGGATTCCGGGTAAAGCTCACTTCCATCTTCGGCCTATTCATCACTTTCCATCAGGTGAGATTTGGGCCAAGAGTTTACCCGTTTTGTATTAAAAAAAAACTGCGTTCAAGAGCTATAAGTGTCAATATTAAATATAGTAAAAATAAGTCGGGTTTTCCTTCCTGACGCTATAACTCCAGAACGCACGAACCGATTTCAACGGTTTTGCATTCGTTGGAAAGGTCTCGGGCTCCGTGAGGTTTGTAACAAACGAAATTCAGGGAAAATGTGACGCAGACGAAGTTGCGTGGGTCAGCTAGTTTTCCATAGAAAATAATGGGGTGCGTACCATTTGACATAATAACAAAAGTTCTAACGATCACATGACCTAATTTCATTAAATATATTTATTTTTTAGTATAACGATGAAATTATATAATGAATTATTGATATAATTTCAGTTTACCTAATTTTATATGATTTAATAAACATTTTCTATAATGCACATTTGAAGTAATATTCAGCTAGTATAATATTCAAATTCTATAGTAACAGCGATGGTTACAAATGATCTAGATTTAACAATTTCAAGAAATAACTGTCAAAGGTTTGTCATAGTATTTTGTCTTCACGTATAACATTGTTGTATGAATAAATAACTACGAATTAATATGTTAATTTGTTCTTTCATATTCAACTCATATATATATACCTACGTCAGATCCCCTCTATGGTTGGTGAATCATGAGGGTCAGGTTAGGTTAGAACCATGACCATTAGCGGCAGCGGCCGCCGAGGCGCCAGATCCCTTCTATTGTTGGTGAATCATTTGTGTTAGATGAGGTTATAACAGTATGATGTTTTCTGATATTTACTTATTCACTACAGAATTTGGGCAGAAAATGAGTAAATATGAAAATTAGGTCAAATTAGGTCAATTGAACGTTATATAAAAAGGACGATATACTAATTGAAAATTATATGAGATGAACGTTATACTAAATGTTATCAGAGCAAAAGAAGTTTATATGAAATGTAATATTAGATCACATGAAATTAGGTTATTTGTTTTTATAGCATATGAAAATTATATCATGTGAACGTTATTTCAAGTGATATTACCTATGTGTTATTATGGCATATATTACCCAAAATAATGACACTGACAGATCATTTAAACGGGTTCAAAATGTTGATCGCGTTCAGTTTGATTCATGAAATCCACCCTAAATGGGTAACACGGTAGTTCTTGTCAAGACGGGAGTCAGATTTACTGGCTTCTGACAATGCGTAAACCTTTGAGTCTTCTTTAGTGCCTTTAAATCTGTGCATAGATAAGTAGGTATTTATTAAGGGTAAACAAAAATAGGTAATTACTTCATTTTCCGTGATGTATCGGAGAAACTCGACGAAAATGTCACCATGGCCAGTGTCAGCGCCGCCGAAGTAATCCATCTGCAAAGATTAAAAATTAAAATTAAAAGGTTTATTTCAATTACTTACATAAAGCATTAACATACATGATTTGAGGAACACCTTATAAGCAAGAAGATGCTTGTGTTAGTTGACTCCGCTCTTCCACTTAACATTAAACAATGTATGCAATATAAACAGAAATAAGATAAAATAAAAGAAAACACAAAAAGGAGCGCACTCGTGTTTGTGTCTTAGTGTGTGTGTGATTGTGTTTAATAGTAGTGTGAGTTTATAAATTAAAAATAATAAAATCGTTAAACTGTATTTATTAAAATAGGTATACGTTTAGGTTTCAGTTTGGTAAGGTCTAGGTTTAGGTTAAGGTTTAGGTAAAGAACGGGAAGAATTAATATTTTGGGTAGAGTTGAACATGAACTTTTAGGGTTCCGTACCTCGAAAAGAAAAAAAAAACGGAACCCGTATAGGATCACTTTGTTGTCCATTCCTCCGTCCGTCCGTCTGTCTGTCAAGTGACTTTTTTTATATTTGTGTGGTCTTGACTCAAGACCCTTTATCTCAGGTACGCGCGGAAGTATCGAGTTGAAATTATTTTTCCTCTTTCATACCCGAATCTACTAAGCAATAATTCCAAAAAATAGTACTGAGGTACTATACTAGGTTCTCTGATTTTATTCATTCGATTCAATTAACACACAACACAACAAGGAAAGACATACCTACCTACTGTATCAATTTATTTCCGTTTTACCTAGAATCCGTCCTATTAATGGTATCGACCGACACCGCACTCAAATATATGAGAGTGTACTGCGTAGTTGGCACTGCGAAAACTATTAGTCTCTTGGCGCCTTGTGCCCTTGACCTTGACCTTGCCATACAGGGGCGTAGCTACCGCCGTGTCAATGATACGGGGTCCCGGACAACAGAGGAGCCCCAGGTGCCCCGAAAAAGTTCTAACGGTAATATTATATGTCCTCTTTTTAAGCGAAGACACTGCCTCCTTCTACCATCGGACATGCTATTCCACGAATTCGCACTAAGCGTTTCCAAACGTCTTTTATAATGCGCACAGCAAAGGAGTGGAACTCTCTGCCTGCATTTGTGTTTCCGAACGGTTACAGCCATAATCTTTTCAAAGTTAGAGTGAACAGGCTCCTTCTGGGTAAGCTCGCTCCATCGTAGACTTTGTCTCTGTCATTTCTGCCTAAGACTAGAGTCAAGAGCAAACCAATCTCAAATAAAAAAAAAAAAGATACAGGACATTTCCTCTGTAATTTTGTACTGATTGTACCGATCTCTCGCACATTAATTTTGTTATTTAACTTTTTTGGACCAAGTGACAATGGTATTGTGAAAATGTAATATGTGTCATAGTGGTTTTGTGTAATAAAAATATTGATTTATTATTATTATAATTATATGTCACCGGAAAATGGCTCCGTAAGATTGTAAAATATCTCGTGAAATTGTAAACTTATGTTTCATACGGATATATTGAAAACTATTGAATTTGGATGGGATTTATTATATACAAAACGATTTTTGCATTAATTATCGAGAAATTATACTCAAATCAAGATTTATTACAATCTTATGGAGACATTTTCCGGTGACATACAGTGTGAGTCTTTATCATGAGCATACATCGATCACTAATAAAGTGCATATTTAATAAGAAAATCAGGGAAACCATACCAAATTTTATCAACGGAAAACGTATTAAAGAAAAACGTTATCTTAAATTTGCACATTTTTATTAACTTTTTTATGCAAAAGAAACATTTCAACTTAAATGATCTATTGTAACGTAACAAACTCTATATTAATCCGAAGTTATTAGCCATCCTTATGAAAATAGTGTTAATAAACTACCCTCAATTGAAAATAATCATATTTTTAGCAAGAATCTGTTTTTTTCTTTCATAATTTTTTACGGGTATCTTTTTTATTACTTTCAATTATTCTTCATTCATAATATATTACCTACCCAACAGTAAAAATTGCACTTTATAACTCTACTAGCTGTCCCCCGCGGCTTCGCTCCCGTCAGCTTTCCTATTCTTTTTTTAAATATAAACCTTCTCCTGATAATAAAAAACTCAATAAAAAAATAATTAGCGAAATCGGTTCAGCTGTTCTCGAGATTGGCGCTTAGCAACACATTCAGCGATTAATTTTTATATTATAGAAGATATATATTATTTCATCCCGGAAGTATGTTCCCTATGATAAATGTTATCAATGACGTGGTTGGAGCCGCAAGCGCAGCTATATAAATTATTAATAGTAATATGAGCGATAATTTTGTGCTAGTGGGGGCCTATTTTTTCCTGTCAGGGTTGCGGAATTTGTTCGAAGGTGTCACCGCGGAAGAACACGAATGGGTTTTAGTGAGTAAGAGTCTGACACTCCCTTCTGCTTCGCTCAAAGTGGGCCTAGTCATTTGATGATATCCCATTAAAAAAAGGGGTCCTATTTTGTAAAAAATTAGTACTCTCTTTGGACTTTCTCATAGTCGGGTAAAAAGGGAGCTACCCTTATTTTTACACAGGGCCCCTTTAAGAGTAAATACGCCTCTGTTCTCACAATGTAGGTAATAAAAGTACCTACCTATACATAAATACACGACAGCGTAGCGTCGATAGCAACAGTTGATATATCAACTATGTACATACTTACGACAACAAGTGGGTGTTTTCATTAGGATCGAAACCTACATACTCTACACCAGAGCGTCCATAGCATAATATTTACATCCCTCGTATCCCTTCAAAGTACTAAACTTACAAGAATTTCGGGATTACGTTTGGAATTTTATCTGTAACTATTATTGTATGCCTTAAAAATGAACACAATGCCCTACCGCAGTATCTCTACGTTGACGTCGTGGTGGGGCTTGCGCGTCCCGATAGACCTTAGGTCATACCTAGGGGCCAGACAAAGAGAGATACAATCCGCAAGGCAGTTTTGTGGCAAACTGTTGGGCAGTAGCGACCCCACGAACCTAATCTCCCGGGAGAAGTCTTGTTCCTCATCTCCGGCTTGCCTTTATTGGCTGGCCAGAGTGAACACTGACGAGGAACAGAGCTCCCACCTCTTTCTTGCCTTAATCGGCCGGTCTGAGTAGAGATTCGCTAGAGCAAACGTGCTCGGGAGAAGGATGTATAATAATAGGGATCTTGACCGCACTTCCGGGATTGTCCTGATGGCCGTGATATACCTTTCCACTCCTCTAGCACCTCAGGCTATGTTACTTGGCGCTACGTCACTTTGTGCTAGCGACCGTTTTCGGGGGCCCATTCATTGAGTGTCCAAGTAACCCCCTGCCATTTAAAAGCCGTGTATATTGTTAGTGGTCAGGCAGAGGCCAGTCCTTCTAAAATAAATGATTATCAGTCCACTAAACCGCCCAAACCCATAGCGTTTCATCTTTTGTTTCCATATTCTGCAATAGTACTGCTCCAACCGGGAATTGTCCTTGAGAATATTTGTTCAGTACATACAGGGATAATCGCCGGTTGGTGCCCCATTACATTTGAAATGTCTAACAGGGCCTCTGCGAGTTACTTTCGGCCCCTCGTACGCCTACCAAAGGACCGGGTCTCCAGGGACCCGAAAGTAAAAATAACAAAAACAATACCTAACTAAAAACGGGTCATGGTACTACCATATCATTTTGAACTATTTTTACTATGGGATCAGTGTCGAAATGGCGAAACAATAACAGACTAGGTATTACTTAGCTGTTAAGCACATTTTGTCGAATTATTCGCAAATAAGATGAGAGCACATCAACTTACAAGAATATTTTCAACTTTTGGGAATATTTGATGATGGCAAGGTTGATTGGGAAAATTTGACAGCTTCGGATAGCTTGATGTGATAATTGGGCGCGTTAAAATGGGTTATATTTAATATTTTATTATTATTCCTTATTCATTTTCTCAAATAAGTTATCTACACCATAAAATAAGCTCCTATCTGCCAGTGAAAGTCTCGTCAAAATAGGTCGTGTCGACTCACGCCCTTTCGGAGATTTCCCGGAACAAATAGAGAGATGGACAAAAATTAGTAAAATTGTGTTTAGTTATTTTGATATTCCAAATACATTATTTCAATTTTATTATTTAGGTACTAGCTGTCCCCCGCGGCTTCGCTCCCGTCAATTAAGTATTCATTCCACATATCGAGTTTTCATTGTTTTTAAGATGTATTCTGCTATTCGGGTCGGAGACAAATCCAACGAATCAATAGCCATGAAAATTGGTTCAGCAGATCTCGAGTTATAAGTGTTTTAACAAACCCGTCTTTGTTTTATATATATTGATTTTTAAAAAGTGAAAATCACTCTGTTCAATACGTACTGTCTACTGTCGGTCGCTGTACACTAGCCACCTATGGTACAAGCACAGACAACGCGCATATAACAACTTACGTATGCAATATAATAACGCATTTGTGCATATTTGGGTTACTATGGCGGTATAGTGCGTCCGGCATGTTTGCGGAGAGCAGGGCTACTCTCTAAGCCCGACGTCCGTAGTTTCGGGCTTAGTTGAGGGCGTATTCTACTCCGTGTTACCTAACCACTAAGAATTAATGACAACAAAATTCGAAAGTTACTGTCAAATCGTGTTGTCATTCATTTTTAGTTCGGGTTCAGGACTAATCGTAAGTCCGTAGGTGATACGGAGTAGAATACGCCCGCAACTAAGCCCGAAACTACGGACTTCGGGCTTAGAGAGTAGCCCCCCTGAGTAGATGATTTCTATGCTGTATTACGCAAAGCGCGGGCCACTTTTATGAGCCGTGTGCCTTTTATGAGCCGAGGGCCTTTTTTATGATTTTGACAATGGAATATTGAGAGCCATATATGAAGTTAATTACTTCTTTGTATATGGCTGTCAATATTCCTGCGAACAATTTTGAATTTGATTATTTTTTTCTGACATTGAATTTATAATTTTTAAATGTTAAATTTATCTCCATATTGCCTGAAATAAATGAATTTTATTTATCAAACTCGATATATAGAAAATACTCTCTAAAACGCATGCGTGAATGTAGGTACATTTTAAACGCATGTCATTTAGTGTTGCCTGTACCTATGTAACGAGTTTTCAAACTTACTTTAGTTCCCGTACCTTTAAACAATTTACTTGGTCTGTACCCGGTGTCTAAATTGAGAATTCGTAGTTGTTATTGTCAAACTCTATGCTAAAATTTGACAAACTCTCCCTCTGATTTCTATGTTATATATTCAAGTATATAATTAAGTATGTTTGAGCCCTCTCCTGAAGATTAAAACAGTTAATTTTTAATGTAAGTAGGTAGGTACGTACCTACCTCGCACTAAAAAATCGTTTCCAAACTTCTTTTATAATGCGCACAGCAAAGGAGTGGAACGCTTACAACCATCATCTCTTCAAAGTCAGAGTGAACAGGCTCCTTCTGGGTAAGCCCACTCCATCGTAGACTTTGTCTCTGTCATATCTGACCTATCCTAGAGTCAAGAGCAAACCCATCTCAATTATAAAAAAACAGAATGATGATAAGGTTTATTTATTATAACATAATTAAACCAAAAGATGAGACGGCAAGATGGTACCTACTTATCCTCTTTAATTTTGTCCTATTCTTTGGGGAAAATGCAAATCTGTTGGCAAAATGATCACATTTAGATTTTTTCTGTTTTTTTTTTGTTCCTATGCCTTTATGAACTTGGGGGGTTGTATTGGTGATTGTGATAGTTATAATTCTGTAACTACATACGTCTTACAGACGCGAATAATATTTTAATCAACATACAACCTAGCACTGGCCTGCAAATTGAAAAAAACGCAATATATTTTGAATTTCGCGGGCTGGTTGGAGCATTCAACTGAATCCCACCATTTCTCTCGTGGCCTGCCAAGACAGATCTGAGCTAGTAGGGCCAATTTTATTTAAAAAAACAATACCCTAAAACGGGGCCCCCGAAAATGTTTGATACTGGGCCCCTTTGAGCTTAGCTATGCCACTGACTACTAGCTACAAATTCTCAATTCAGAAAGCTAGTGTTTATAACCAATTGCTTAATCATGAAAGCATCCCCTTTAATACTAAATCTATATTTATAATTTAATTTTAACATTGCATTTAAACTTCCTGGGGTGGTGCTGCGAAGTCGATTATAAGTACTTCCTCTAGAACGTGCTCAAATAGCAGTTCTAAAGGTTGCTATATTTTCGATTTCCCACACACCAGCTTTACATGGCATGTAAGGTACTAACAGTACGTCAATAGGGAATATGCACGCGATTTTATTATTTGCAAAATGAAATACATAAATGCTCTAGTTAACCTCATGAAATTATTTTTTTAATATCTTTATCATCGGTGAAGTTATTAAGCTTCAAAGATTACAATTAGAACGAGAAGTCTGATATGGACTTTGAAGTCAAAGTTCATGACGTTTATACAGCTGCCATAGAAACCAGCGTTTTCGCGAGAGGGACAGATATATTTGTTTAAAATATTTATATTTCGTTTGTTTTTCGAGTAATTTTGATTCTATTTTCACTGATAGTATTACATTTTGGGATATTATTAGATAAACTGTATAGATAATAAATATTTTTTTCATGCATATTCCCTATTGGCTATTCTAAACATCATAGGTACTGCATCAGCATACTAAACTTCCATAAGAACGAGTACGTTCAGGCGAGAGAAGGAAAGATTTGGTTTGTATAAATAAAGTCTCAAACCAAACATGCTTCTGCACATATTTTTTTTTGTGTTTTTAGGACCTTACCTATACATATAACAAGCTCAACAAGTTACTCAAAATAAATAGTTTAAATGATAAAATATGTAGTTCTACGCTTGCGGAATATTTTTCGAAACTCAATTATATTGACACAGAAAAATTTATAGAAGTCTTAGTATGATAATTGTTATTTAATATTGCTTAAAAGTTATTGTTTAAAAGTTTCTACTTATTCATCTTTGTAAAGTTATAAGCATATTTTTATAGTCGATTAAGATCTATTATTATATTGATTTAGTTTACTTTTATCTGACCAATTTACATTGCGATGAAGTGTTGGCCTGAAACACAGGTTTAAATAAACCTAGTTCGGGCAGGTCGCTACAGTTCCTAGTTAAATATTTTGTACCTGTAGTTAATTTTAGCCATAAAGTAGATTTAAGATAGCCATTAATTACCTTTTTGTAAAATTTTTACTATATGTATATTATCTTTCTGTGACTATTTATACACATTTTACTGTTAAAAATATGAATAAATTGATTTGCTTTGATTTGATAATAATTATAATAAAGCTGAAAAGTTTGTTTGTTTGTTTCTGTAAAGTGTTATTTACAACCTACCTAAAAACTACTGGTACGATTTGAAAAATTATCTCAGTGTTAGATAGCCCATTTATCGAGGAAGGCTGTATGCTATATGCCTATATACCATCACCCTAAGACAAAAAGGAGCGGAGCATTAATGGAAAATGTCACGCAGACGAAGTTGAGCGGGTCAGCTAATCTCAGAAAAATACAAAAAAAAAAAAAACAATAAATTATGCATGCGTCACCCACCTTGATTGATAATTTTAGGAAGAAGTTCACAAGTACTATTAGATTTAAAACTTTGGTTAGAACTCACGGCACAAGATCACAATTTGTAAGAAAGCGTCACTATTGTGTTTCTAATATTGAAATTATTAATCACAAATATAGGGTAATGAGATGAAGCCGACTCGACGCGGACGCTTGTACTGTACGTTTATCGTGCTCGCTGAATACTTATATAATAAACCCAAGCAACGATAACGTTTTTAGCGTACCATGAATACCGTAGCCATGTCGCAGGATACAAGGAAAAATTGTTTTTATGGCAAAATTCCTAGGATTTTTTGTAAAGGTCGGAATATTGGAATCTAAAAAAGTTATTCTTAAGTATTGCTACAGCTTATACCAGGATTTTTGGTAAAATATACAACTTAGATTTGGACCTATTTACAGATGCCAGCACATTAAAGCACATTATATACAAGCTCGTTCAAAGCAAGGCTCAAGGTATTTCTGTTGGAGAAATGCCTCTACTCTGTTAATGATGTGTAAAAGACTAGATTAAAATTATATTTATACTGATAATAATTGACTTATTTTCGTTTTTTCTAGTAACATTGCTAGTACCAATTTTTTAAATTATTTTTTTCTATTTGTGGACTGGTTGTTATTACCTTTTTTATATTGTTGACAGCCTTATTTTATTTTTAATAATGTTGAATTTGTTACTACTAATTTTAATCTTTTGACGTAAGTTGACATTGTTTGCAAGATTTCAGTATTTTGATTTTAAATTCTTGTTGTGTAATAAAAAAAATAAAAAAAATACGTTATTATCATTATTTTTTTGTTATCGGTCAAATTATAAGCAAATCAATTATTAGTTTTTACTGCACGTGTACCTAGTTGTTAAGCTCTAATATTCGCAACAATGGAAATTGTTTCTGAATCAATAAATCAATCAATCATCAAGCTTCCTACAACAATCTATTCTGTCAAATTTGTTCAATACATTTTCAACTTTACAACGATAAGGATAAGGTTCAAGGTTGATTGGGAATACTTAACAGTTTCGGGAAACTTGATGTGCTGGCGACTGTACATCGGATTAGTCGTCGTGTAAGTTCTATCATCGTAGATGTCGAAATCAGCCCCTTTTTAGTATGTAGGTTTCTAATAGTAGATTATGAATGACGAGGAACAGAGCTCCCACCTCTATCTTGCCTTAATCGGCCGGTCTGAGTAGAGATTTGCTAGAGCAAACGTGCTCAGGAGAAGGATGTATAATCCATTAAGATGCTGGTAGGGATCTTGACCGCACTTCCGGGATTGTTCTGATAGCCGTGATTTACCTCTCCACTCCTCTAGCACCTCAGGCTATGTTGCTACCTTGGCGCTACGTCACTTTGTGCTAGCGACCGTTTTCGGGGGCCCATTCATTGAGTGTGTAAGTCACCCCCTGCCATTTAAGAGGGCTTTCACATTTTTTCTTGAATTTTTTATTCGAATTTTGATGTGTGATTTTGCTTTAGATATAGCCTTAAAAAAAAAAACAAAAATATGCCTAAGATAGTTTGATCATTTATCTTGGGAGTGTTCTAAATAAATATTTCAATTTGTTCACGTACATCAGTAAAATCCTTGACTCCGCAAAGGATGTTTCACAAAACGTTGCTTTAGGGTATCTTTTGATACCTTGGTACACCGAAGATATTATAATTTAATCATTTATAAAAATGTCTACGGTACAACTGTATCTTGACGACACGGTTGGCGCAGTGGTTGAGCGATTGACTGCTGCGCAGCATGTCGCTGGTTCGATTCCCGCACGGAACAAATATTTGAACGACCTACATGTATTTGTTCCGAGTCTGGGTGTTTTTCTATCTATAATATGTATGTATTTACAAAAAAATTAGGTTGCTTAGCTTGGGACTATATGGCGTTGTGTGAAATGTCCAAGGATATTATTATTATTATTTGTTTTCTTTCTCGGGTCTCTGGAGACCCGGTCCTTTGGTAGGCGTACGAGGGGCCGAAACCAACTCGCAGAGGCCCCGTTAGAAATTTCAAATGTAATGGGGCACCAACCGGTGATTATCCCTGTATGCACTGTGATAGTATTCCCAAGGACAATCCCCGGTTGGAGCAAGACTATTGCAGAATATGGAAAAAAAAGATGAAACGCTATGGGTTTGGGCGGTTTAGTGGAATGATAATCGTTTACTATAGAACTATTGGCCCCTGCCTGACCACTAACAATATACACGGCTTTTAAATGGCAGGGGGTGACTTGCACACTCAATGAATGGGCCTCCGAAAACGGTCGCTAGCACAAAGTGACGTAGCGCCAAGGAGGCAACATGGAGTGGAGAGGTATACCACGGCTATCAGGACAATCCCGGAAGTGCGGTCAAGATCCCTACCAGCATCTTACTGGATTATACATCCTTCTCCGAGCACGTTTGCTCTAGCGAATCACTACTCATACCGGCTGATTAAGGCAAGAAAGAGGTGGGAGCTCTGGTCCTCGTCAGTGTTCACTCTGGCCAGCCAATAAAGGCAAGCCGGAGATGAGGAACAAGACTTCTCCCGGGAGATTAGGTTCGTGGGGTCGCTACTGCCCAACAGTTCGCCACAAAACTGCCTTGCGGATTGTATCTCGGCCCCTCACCCTAGGTATGGCCTAAGGTCTATCGGGACGCGCAAGCCCCACCACGACGTCAACGTAGAGATACTGCGGTAGGGTTATTATTATTATTATTTCCTTTATTCTTCTTTTAACTTATTTTATACATTTTTAAATATTTCTTAAAAAATACAGATGAAAAAAAAAAAGAACATTTAAATATATAAAAAACAGTAGCCCACCGGTATCGGGAACAGGGTCCAAGCTACCGGCGGTCAGGACTCCAGAGAGAGGAACCTCCTAACAATGCGAGCCGTGTAAAGAAGTACCACTTTCTGAATCAAGCCCTTGACCCAGCTGCCCAACGAGAGCCTCCTGAGGTGTTGGTCGAGGCTCTTGGCTATTAAGCCGTTGGCTGTAATGACTATCGGTACAATGATTGCAGAGTCCACTTCCCACATGTCGACAACCTCGCGAGCCAAGTCAATATACTTGATTTGTTTATCTTTCTCGGCTTTCACGAGGTTCTCGTCATGCGGGACGGTAATGTCTACAATCATTGCACGCCTCACTATTCGGTCCACCACCACTATATCAGGCTTATTGGCAACAATAGTCCTGTCAGTGATGATGGACCGATCCCAGTACAATGTGATATCGCCATTATCGAGAACTGGGTCGGGCGCATATCTGTAGTACGGCACCTCCGACTGCACAAGAGAGTATTTCAGAGCAAGTTGCTGATGGATAATCCTGGCTACAAGGTTGTGCCTATGCAAGTATTCTCCGTTAGCTAGACGAGAACAACCAGAGATAATGTGGCGAATTGATTCTCCCGGACGGTGACATGCCCGACATATGTCGACCGTGCCGTCCTTCACAATAAATCTCCGGTAGTTATTCGTCATGATAACTTCGTCCATAATTGCACAGATAAAACCTTCGGTTTCTCCGAAAAGATCACCGAAACGCACGGACGCTAGTTGATCTACGTCGGGCCCATGTAGGGCCCGGAAAAAGCGTCCGTGAAGCTCCTTACTCTGCCATACCGCCCTGCGATCGTTAGTGTCAAGCACCGCAGGTTTGCGCCAGTTCTCATTTGCCAAGGAGAGCGGGGTGAGTCCCTTGTCCACCGCTACTACATCTCGATGCATACCCACGTCGACAGCTAGGAAATATTCCCTGAGACTGCATATCTCGCGATTGTGGAGAGTCTTAGCATTTAAAAAGCCTCAACATCCACACTTTCGCGGGATATACAGTCTCATTACCGACGACCGTGGGTGATGCATTCGATATGAAGTAAGCAGTGTGCGGACCCGCCTATCCAGGGCGTCAAGTTCAGTTTGAGTCCATTTGAGCACGCCGAAAGAGTACATCAATACCGGCATGACCCAACCGTTGAAGGCGCGTACCTTGTTTCCGCCTGATAGAAGGCTATTGAATACCTTCTTCAGGCGACCAAAGAAGCGCTCTTTCAACAATTGCTTCATGTCAGTAACGTTGATGCCTAACGCTTCCGACATACCCAAATACTTGTAAGTTTCAGTTGAAGAGAGGGATCTCAGGTTTATGGAATCCGAGAGTTGAGTTCCCACGGATTCCATAATCTCTCCACGCTTTACATGCATGACTGCACATTTGTCCACACCAAACTCCATCCTGATGGCGTTACTGAAAGTTTCAGTTACCTTCAGTAGCTCCATCAGTTGCAGATTATTGTGGGCAAAGAGTTTCAGATCATCCATGTAAAGGAGGTGAGATATAACCTGACCACCTCTCTTCAACCGATAGCCCAGCCCTGAATTCTCCAACAGTGTGCTAAGAGGATTTAAGGCTAGGCAGAACCAAAGCGGACTCAAACTATCGCCCTGAAATATACCCCGCTCAATCTTTACCGGTTCGCTATTCCCCTGGATATTTCGACATCCTGGATAGCGAAGGACTGTCCTCCATTGCCCCATACACGACATCAGGAAGGTGCGTAGCGTTGCATCAATTTTGTACAATTCTAGCACCCTCATGAGCCATGTATGAGGCACCGAGTCATAGGCCTTCTTATAGTCTATCCAACATGTTGACAGATCCTTTCGGGAACGACGAACCTGTTGGCTAATGGCCATATCAATGAGGAGTAGCTCCTTAGTACCGCGGGACCCATTCTTACATCCATTTTGAGATCTTATTATTATCTTCTACTTTGGAATATTTAAATCAATTTATTACGATTCATACAGTAATACACCAAAAATAATTCTGTAAAACTGAGAGTTATTGACAATTTTCCGTACGAAACTATAATTTTTATCTATGAAATTATAATCAAAATTCAAATAAAAAATATTTAATAATTAAGGTGGCATTGCTACATTGCTTGAAAAAAAAATTGGTCTAATTAAAAGTAAAGTAAATATTTTTAAATAATTGTCGAAAATCAATATAATCTTGTGACGTGCGGTATTCAACTTTAGTCAACCTGAGCAATTCGATTTTGTAAGAGCGCTTTGATGAAACTGTCTTAGGCATGTTTTTATTTTTTTAAGGCTATATCTAAAGCAAAATCACATCAAAATTCGAATAAAACGCTAAAATTTAAGAAAAAATGTGAAAGCGCTCTTAAAAGCCGTGTATATTTATTGTTAGTGGTCAGGCATTCCATATGCTGTAATAGTACTGCTCCAACTGGGGATTGTCCTTGGGAATACTTTCACAGTGCATACAGGGATAATCGCCGGTTGGTGCCCCATTACATTTGAAATGTCTAACAGGGGTGCTATTCTCTAAAAGACAATTTCGTGGCTGTAAGCTGCGACGAGCTCGTTGACGAGCCAGCCTTGAGATCGACCGAGCGTGTAGCACTGATTCAAACTGTATTCACTAGCGTCGCTGTGCTTGTCGACGAACTTTAAGCTGTAGCCTCTCGTCGCTGTTTCGTAGACGAATTAGTAGGGCCTTGAATCAAATTCTTTTAATCATAATCGATCAATCTCGACTGAGAATTTTCGGGGTTAAGAATTTAAATAAATGCCTATCTTTAAGTAGGTATTTTAAAGAATATAGTAAAACTATAAGTACTACTTGAGTTTTTAGTTTCAAATATTATATGAAACGAGTATTGTAGCTATGGTAAAATTTAACGTTACGTTACTGTATGTCAATAATATTCTTGCTGGCCCCTCTTAACCTAGGCAGGAGATAGTATAAGAGACACGACTATCATACCTACAGTTATCTATAGTTACCTAGCTGTTTAAATCATTAGTATCCTTCCTTATCTTTCACCTTTCTACTGATTAGCTACCTACTGCAACTTCTACCTCCTTGTAATTGTACAGTAACCCACCACCAGTGTCAACGAACAGCTGTCTATTCGTTGACAGGGCACACAGCGAGCTGAAAAGAAGTACCCCGTGAAGAGACCCTTAGTCGAAAGAGCGTTTCTTAATTTTTATGGTCAACGTTGTTCAGTTGTTCAGCAGCATGAGTTATCAATTTGAGTATTGTGAGAAACTGAGAAATAATCGTTAAGAAACAAGCATGTTAGAAGCTACTGGAGGCAGCCACTCGGAAAACGAACAAATGCTCAGCTGTCGGGACACGTGAGTGAGCGCGAGCTAGTGCCGCTCGCTCTGCTATGCTATTCCCTAAAGATTCAGCCTTGCGTACAGCGCTGCCGCAGCGGTGAAACTCGTTGACGAGCACAGCCACGCTAGTGAATACAGTTTGAATCAGCGCTACACGCTCGGTCGATCTCAAGGCGGGCTCGTCGGCGAGCTCGTCGACGAGCCAGCCTTGAGATATAGCCTTGAGAACGAATTCTTTTAATCATAATCGAGCAATCTCGGCTGAGAATTTTAGGGGTTAAGAATTTAATTAAAATAAATGCCTATCTTGAAGTATTGTAAAGAATTTACTGCTTATTAATTGTTACATTTTAAGACTGAATGGCGATTCTTTTGCCTATTTCGAGCAACGCAACGCGACGACGAAAACGAACGTAAACAAAAAACAACAGACGTGACTCGCTAACTAAACTAGGTACTTGAGTTTTTAGTTTCAAAACTTTTATTTGTGTCAGTATCAGCAGATATTGTTTTGAAAGTTTTAGATAGTTCTGTGACCAATCGGATAATAAATAACCCTACTGAAATGTGAGTAGGTATTACGAAAAGTATTTTCACTGTTTATGTATCAAATGTGGCTATTACATATAAGTTGGACAATTAATATTTTACGATACATGGGATATTAATAAAATTACGTTACTAGAGGTATTGTTTTATAATATAGGTAATGCTTGTTCTGACGGAACATTGTGTACCTATTTTAAGCATACCAGTGCGTTCCCCTCCCGTGCACAAGGAGAGATATTAGGTTAGTTAGAAGAGAGTTTGGAGCGACAAATCGTCATTTTTTTAGCTTCTTCTAATAAATGAAGCTTTATAATCAATCGAGCTGCCATTTTCATATACTTTTAAGGAAAAAAAAAGTTAAAAATAAGAGTCGAACGCGCGATTTTTGTAGCTTTTGGATTTGACAGTTCGAAACGAGGCTGTGGGCGAGGCTGTAAGCGACTTCGTCGCTGTTTTTTCGTAGGGAATACCAAAATGTATGAAGAACTGTCAAAAGTGTCAATTTGCTCGTTCGTTGGGAAGTTTTAACTCACGGCCGTCACAGCCTTGAGCGCTAGAGTAGCTTTACGCGGCTTAGTGAATACAAAACTGAGTTTCACCGCTGCGGCAGCGCTGTGCGCAAGGCTGAATCTTTAGAGAATAGCATAGCAGGGCCTCTGCGAGTTGGTTCCGACCCCTCGTACGCCTACCAAAGGACCGGGTCTCCAGGATCCCGAGAAAGTAAAAAAAAAAAAAAAAAAACTAGATAGATTGCTATGCTAGATTGTAGATTATGTAGGTACGGACGGTGTAAAGCAGTGTCTTATGTCACGGGCGTCATAATGAAGGAGCTAATACAAGAATCCCGGATGCAGCGAGGGATTCAAGCTAGCCCAAGACAAAGACATCTTTATCTCCGAGGAGCATATGTATACCTACTACTTTTCACGCATACTGCGAGAAAATTTAAAATTACACGCGATTTTTTACAATCTTACAGTTTTAGTCATTTTCCGGTGACATATCCACTACCTATAAAAAAGTCCTCAACCGACATGGATTTTATATGTCGACGACACGGTTGGCGCAGTGGTTGAGCGATTGACTGCTGCGCAGCATGTCGCGGGTTCGATTCCCGCACGGAACAAATATTTGTACGGCCTACATGTATTTGTTCCGAGTCTGGGTGTTTTCTATCTATAATATGTATGAATTTACAAAAAAAAAAAAGTATATAAGTAGTTTATCAGCCATCTCGTGACCATAACACAAGCATTAAGTTGCTTAGCTTGGGACTATATGGCGTTGTGTGAAATGTCCAAGGATATTATTATTATTTCATTTATTTATTTTTTGTACATATTTTCTACATTTTTAAATATTTGTATAAAACTAAAAAAGAAACAACATTTAAAAATATAAAAAATAGTAGCCCACCGGCATCGGGAACAGGGTCCAAGCTACCGGTGGTCAGGGCTCCCGAGAGGGGAACCTCCTCACAATACGCGCCGTGTCCAGGAGTACTGCTTTCTGGATCAAGCCCTTGATCCAGCTGCCCAACGAGAGCCTCTTGAGGTGTTGGTCGAGGCTCTTGGCAATAATGCCATTGGCCGTCACGACTATCGGCACAATGACTGCTGTGTTCACATCCCACATGTCGACAACCTCGCGAGCCAAGTCAAGATACTTACTTTGTTTCTCTTTCTCAGACTTCACGAGGTTCTCGTCATGAGGGACTGCTATATCAACAATCATTGCGCGACGCTCTAGTCGGTCTATCACCACTATGTCAGGCTTATTGGCAACAATAGTCCTGTCAGTGATGATAGACCGATCCCAGTACAACGTGCAATTGCCATTTTCGAGAACTGGGTCGGGCGCATCCCTATAGTATGGTACTTCCGATTCCACAAGATTGTATCTCAGAGCAAGTTGCTGATGGATGATCCTGGCTACAAGGTTGTGCCTGTGCAAATAGTCTCCGTTAGCCAGACTAGAACAACCGGAAATAATGTGGCGGATGGATTCCCCGGGTCGGTGACATGCCCGACATATGTCAACCGTACCGTCCTTCACACTGTATTTCCGGTAGTTGTTCGTCATCATAACTTCGTCCATGATCGCGCAGACAAAACCTTCGGTTTTCCCAAAGAGGTCACCAAAACGTAGCCAGGCTACGGACGCTAAAAAGTCTACATCGGGCCCATGTAGGACCCGATAAAAGCGTCCGTGAAGCTCCATGCTCTGCCATACCTCCCTGCGGTCGTTATTATCTAATACCACAGGTTTGCGCCAGTTCTCGTTAGCCAAGGAGAGCGCGGTAAGGCCTTTGTCCACCGCTACCACATCCCGATGCATACCCACGTCGGCCTCTAGGAAGTATTCTCTAAGGCTGCATACCTCGCGGTTGTGCAGGGTCTTAGCATTTAAGAAGCCACGACCCCCGCACTTCCGCGGGATATACAGCCTCATCACCGATGACCGTGGGTGATGCATCCGATTTGCGGTAAGCAGTGAGCGTACCCTTCTATCCAGGGCGTCAAGTTCTGTCTGAGTCCATTTGAGTATGCCGAAAGAGTACATCAACACCGGCATGACCCAACCGTTGAAGGCACGCACCTTGTTTCCGCCGGATAATAGACTGTTAAGTACTTTATTCAGGCGGCCAAAGAAGCGCTCCTTCAACGATTGTTTCATATCAGCAGCATTGATGCCTAACGCTTCCGACATACCCAAATACTTGTAAGTTTCGGTTGAGGAGAGAGACCTTAGGTGTATGGAATCCGAGAGTTGTGTTCCCACGGATTCCATAATCTCCCCTCGCTTTACATGCATGACCGCACATTTATCCACACCAAATTCCATCCTGATGGCGCTACTGAAGTTTTCTGTCACCTTCAGTAGCTTCATCAGTTGCAAGTTGTTAGGAGCAAATAGTTTCAAGTCATCCATGTAAAGGAGGTGCGATATGACCTGACCACCTCTTTTCAACCGGAAGCCTTGCCCCGAACCCTCCAGCAATGTACTGAGAGGGTTGAGGGCCAGACAAAACCACAGTGGACTCAGACTGTCGCCCTGAAATATGCCACGCTCGATCCTTATCGGGTCGCTGTTCACCTGGATCTGTCGACACCCTGGATAGTGAAGGACCGTCCTCCACTGCCCCATACACGACATCAGGAAGGTGCGTAGAACTGCATTAACTTTATATAGCTCCAGCACCCTCATGAGCCATGTATGTGGCACTGAGTCATAGGCCTTCTTATAATCTATCCAGCATGTCGACAGATCCCTTCGCGAACGACGAACCTGCTGGCTAATGGCAATGTCAATGTCAATGAGGAGCAGCTCCTTATGGGCTGAAACGTTGACAGCTGGTTCAAGTACCTGAAACAGAGAGAGCATCCGACCACGGTACGCAGTCAAGTTAGTTCCCCCCTCTGTAGCCCCATAGTATGAGCGCATGACATTTTCGTTTATGGATTGTGTCCATCGCATGCGCTGCACACTTCCACCGATAGCGGGTACCCTGTCAGAGACCGGTGGGCCTCGAGGTCCCAAGCTGGCCGGTGGTCGGCCTCGCCCGCGCCGACGCGCAGGTGGTGGTGTCGTCGGCGGCGAGAAGTATTCGTCGCTCGATTAAATTATTATTATTATTATTTGGAAAACATCCATGTATTATAAGATAGAAAATCAATTCTTAATTTCCATATCGGTCTGTTATAAAATTGTAGGTAGGTATGTACGAATAGACTTTTCGCAAAAAAACTAAATTTTATAATCTCCTACGACACAAATGTAGAAAATAATGTAGTTTTAGTTTTGGTAAACTTTTTGTTTTTTACTACTGGCTTACTTTCTACTATTTTATTAGGCATACTAGACTAGCTACTTACTTTACTAGGCATACGTTTGACCACCATCTCGCCTGATGCTAAGCGAGGATGTGGTCTAAGATCGAGCACGCTTGCCTAGAAGTAACTTTATTCACTCTTGACATAAGGCGCCTCCCCGTGCAAAACGCAGCGCTAGCCGTTTTTAACCGACTTTCCAAAAAGGAGGAGGTTCTCAATTCGGATGTTTTTTTTTTTTTTTTTGTGTTTAGTTTTTTGGAGCTATACTTATACTCTAAAAGAAATATCAACTTTTAAAAAATACATTAAGGCGCGTCCCCGAGCAAAACGCAGCGCTAGCCGTTTTTTGTGCAGTTTTTTGGAGTTATCTACTCTTTATCCAAAAGAAATATCAACTAATAAAAAATACATTAAATTTCTACATAATCTCGGCTTCAAAATGGTAGATTTTATTTTTTATTACTAAATATAATGTTTAAGTAATCTCCTCACAACGAAACCACAGAAATGAGAAATAAATACTGAAAACATGAATCTTCTCGAAAACTAACGATTATTTTGATTTTGTACTTACACTAATGGATTGGCAATTTAATTCTGAACATTTTGGTAGAAGTATTTTTTTCAAACCACCAAAATAAGATTTTATAACGATTTTATTCAACATTTTGAGCGTATTCGCTATTGTATCTCTTGCGCTGTTATTGAGGGAAAAAATGCTCAAGGTTATTTGGTCAGGGTACGGCCTTATGTTGACTTGATTTTCTAATTACAATGCGTTTCAATTAGGAATAGGGTCGACTTAGCGCCATATTGTGACATCATAGCTGTCAATTCAAATAAATTCGGTAGGGTGAGCAAAGCAAGATTTTTTAATTTAAATTATTATTTATAAACATCGAGTGAAAAAAGTGTTTTGGTTTGGTTTAAAATAACTAATAAAGACTTTAAATAATTAAATATTATATTTAGCTAATTTACTACTATTGAACGTTTTTATTTAAATTTGACTTAAGACTTATTCAAACAAAGTAAAATAAACCGTTATCGGTATGCAACTAAGTTTTCTTTGCAAACCGTATTTTTCTCAAGAGGCATTTGACAGATAGAGTTCATTGACGTTCCTATTCTCATTTGAATTGAAACGCATTGTATGTTTAGGTAGTAGATAATATCGACGGTCCCTACGTACAATCCCCTAACTGCAAATGTCAAACTTTACAGGAGAGCACTTTAAAGTTTTAAACACATGTAGTTCATATTCTACTTAGCAGAAAGTCATGAAATTTGGAATTCAGGTTTCATATTTGATCTATTTTATAACAAAAATAACTACAACTTTTAAAAGGCCTTTCGAGCGTATTATTTGTCAATTACTTACTTATACAGCGGAATCATCCCCTGTGGTAAATAATGTAAGTGGTACTTATTGAGTTTTACGCCGGAGGTATTAAATTAAACAAAGTCGCAATTACCATTTAGAAAGATTTACGTGGGGATCATGGTACAAAAACTGTTATAAAAAGTAGATAAGTGATTGACTCACTCAAAAAAGACATTTCGTCCCAAGATATACAAATTATTTGCATTACGTTTTATTTCGAAGCAGGTTAAATGTAAACAAAAACGTTATTTTATTTTTATATACTTATTTATTTATCGACAGTACGATGTATCTTCAGTATTTGTACCTAATTTAATCAGTCTTGATTTCGTCTCCAAAGCCGGCGCGAACGCTTATGTCTCGCAAGCGACAGTTGCGGGGGAGGTGCGCGGGGTTACAATGGATTGTCCCGCGTAAAATGACTGGTTTACCACTATTGTTGTTCTACGTCGGAAGTTTTAGTCAATTTGGTAGTTATGCGAAATGTCGTGTGTGTATTTCAAGGTCAATTTGCCACCTTTTATTACTTTTATTAAACTGGACGATAGTTTAGGTTTGTCTGAATGTCACGGAACAAAAAAACACAAATCACGTATCTACCACTTAGGTGATTATACGTAGGGACCATCGATATGTTACCGGCAATCTGTATATAAACCATTTGGTATTGTGTAGAATATCTAGAGTTTAGATATTCTTGTCTAGATTCTAGATCTTCTTCTTAACTTCGCTATTATCACTACATCTATACTAATATTATAAAGCAGAAGAGTTTGTTTGTTTGTTTGTTTGTTTGTTTGGTTGAACGCGCTAATCTCAGGAACTACTGGTCCGATTTGAAAAATTCTTTCAGTGTTAGATAGCCCATTTATCGAGGTAGGCCAGCTATAGGCTATATATTATCACGCTAAGACCAATAGGAGCGGAGCAGTATTAAACATGTTTCGCAGACGACGTTGCACGGGTCAGCTGCTAGTATTATAAAAAACAAAGTTCTCCACCGCGTCTGTCTGTCTGTCTGTTCGTGATAAACTCAAAAACCACTGCACTGATTTCCATGCTATTTTTCACCAATTTATTTATTTATTTATACTTTATTGTACACCAAATTTAAAACACGTACAGAAAATCTTAAACCTTAAACATACAATTGGCGGCCTTATCGCATTCCGCGATCTCTTCCAGGCAACCAATGTATAGAGTGGTTCTCGAGGAAGGTTTTAGTATATAATATGTCAAGCGGGCCAAGTCGCGGTCATCAGTTTTTTACTATACCTTCATGTTTTAGGTAAGTATACCTATGTAACTAGTAAATATTGCCGAGGTATTGTATGTATGGAATTCCAGATATAAATAGTCAATAAGTACTTAAATTTTACTATGTACTTACGAAATGATGAATTTTACTATGTACAAAGAAATTTCACAGATTTTTTGAAAAATCTGTCAATTTTCTTTGATAGATTTTCAACTTTAACGCTGAAGAATTAGGTGCAAGGTTGATTGGGAAAATTTTACAGTATCGGATCGCTTGATGTGGACACGACTGTACCTACTTACATATAGGTATAATGTTATTCCCTTTTACACAAATATTATTTTGATCAATTTGTGGTTATTCTATGGAATCCGCAGATACCTATTCACCTATTAACTTAATATAGAATTACACGCGTAGGTTTAAATTATTTAATAACCTTTGTCCTGGTATCTATTAGTTTATTTTTATTCACCTTCAGCTCAATAACAGGACAATGAGTAAGCATTTATAACTTTGATAGTTAATTCAAATTCAAATTCAAAGTCATTTATTTAAATTAGGCTGAGAGCCAGCACTTTTTGAACGTTAAGTTCTACAAAAGACAGTCCCCCAAAACGTCCGCCCGTCACCACTTCCTAGTGTTTTAGCTGTGGAGAAGAAGTGGCCAACAAACTCCCCAGCAAAGCAACACAATACATCTGTCGAACTGGAATTTATACAATGAGTAGAATACATGACACAAAACAAACAGAACAAAAAATAACAGCTAGCACACTATGATACTATAAAACAAAATACATAATAACAATGTTTTCAGAAGCTGAATTAGGCAAATCAGAATCATAATTTCAAAAAGATTCTCATTTAATTTGTACAGAGATAGATGGGTTTTTTAGCAACAACAAACCCCGAGCGAAGTCGCGGGCGATTGTAGTAATGTTTGTATTTAAAACATACGTAGATAATTATCGCAAAATAATAATTCTTAGTAACTGATTAGGAGGTCAAAGACCGTCGCCGCCGGCGGTTGATATTGGGTACCTACCAACTGGAAATGTTTTGTTTAGAAAATATAACTTATTTTTGTTATGTCACTTTAAGGCTAACCGCCGGGAATTCCTAATTTAAAAAAATATCAGGGATTCCCCTTTCCAAATTGAAAAATACAGGGAAATCCCGGTTCCCAAAAAAGTGGGACATGCTAGAGGCCGACGATATCCCATTTCGACAAATTATTTATTTAAACTTTATGCACAATAGTGTTACATGGGCGGACTTAATGCAACAAGGCATTCAAAGTCAAAGTCAAACATTTTATTTCAATTAAACCATTTACAGGCACTTTTGAATTGTCAAGGTCGGTCAGTCCAAAAAGATGAAGCTATTTGCACGTTCCAATGCGTAGATCTCTATGGAAAAGAACGTGCAAGAAACTCCACGGACACTCTTTTAAATTCATTCTCTACCAGTCAACCTTTGGGTTAAAATCACCACAATGTGTTAGGTGTAATTACAACAAACAAATAATAAAAAATAAAACATTTAATAAAGTACTGACGCCAGCACATCAAGCTATAACAATCTGTCAAACTTTAATAGATTTTCAACTTTATCGCTGAATCATTAGTTCAAGGTTGATTGGGAAAATTTGACAGTTTTGGATAATTTGATGTGCTGCCCACTGTACCTACACGTAAAAACGAACTGCGGGTCTATAAAGGCCACTTTAGCAGAATCAGAAAGCATGCATATCGTCGGTGATAGTGCAAAACCGCGGAACTAACATTGGATAATTCCACGTATCTGAAAAATATAGTCATACAATATTTTCAAGACTTTAATTATTGATTTCTACTAATCTATACTAATACTAGTTGACCCGTGCAACGTCGTCTGCGTAACATTTTTCATTACTGCTCCGCTCCTATTTGTCTTAGCGTGATGATATATAGCCTATAACCTTTCTCGATAAATGGGCTATCTAACACTGAAAGAATTTTTCAAATCGGACAATTGTAGTTCCAGAGATTGGCGCGTTCAACCAAACAAGCAAACAAAAAATCCCAATCTATTTTTGCAAACATTTTATATATTAGGTAAAACATACATTTATACAGTAAAACGAGCGACATCCACAACTTTAACATCAGAAACAAGCACAAGCTACATGCTCCTTCACACCGACTTCGTAAGGTCCATGATTCATATGTGGGGCTCGGTATCCGTTTATACAAGAGACTTCCAATTTCTTATCTTGATCTGCCTTTTAACTCATTTAAAGAAAAAGTAAAATCTAACCTCTGTTCCAAGGCTTAATATTCTATTAATGATTATTTAGACGATAAGAATTCGCTATTAGGTCGCTGTGTTGAACGCAAGACAAATTATCATGTTCCTTGTGTATAAGTAGATAGTATAGTTTTATGACAGGTTATATGTGTTCATATATTTTATTTTTTTTATTAATTTGTCTGACTATGTAGGTAATTTTTTATACTTCACATAGTTACGTCAACACTTGCTTATGTGTGTATTTTGTTTTAGTGTCATAGTGCTAGTAGCTAACAAGTGATAAATAATGTATATATTTATTTTTGTTTCATGTAAATTTTAGAAGGAATTTTGAATTTATGGATTACTTTGCATATTAATTATTGTAAAATTCTATTTCCTAAAACATAACAGACAGTTGTGTTGCTGGGGAGTTTGTTGGCCACTTCTTCTCCACAGCTAAAACACTAGGAAGTGGTGACGGGCGGGCGTTTTGGGCGACTGTCTTTTGTAAAACTTGACGTTCAAAAAGCCCTCAGCCTAATTTGAATAAATGACTTTTGAATTTTTAGACTTAAAAGGTTCCACTGTTAACAGTTCCTAAAACTCATGAATTATTACTCTCCATGTAAAAATGAGGTTAAAAGCTGCGCCACATTTTCCATTATTGCTCCGCTCCTATTTGTCTTAGCGTGATGATATAATATAGCCTATAGCATTCCTCGATAAATGGGCTATCTAACAATGAAAGAATTTTTCAAATCGGACCAGTAGTTCCTGAGATTACCCCCTACATACAAACTTACAAACAAATTTTACCTCTTTATAATATTAGTAGGTATTTTTTTTTTTTTTTTTTATGGGACAAGCCCTCCACACATTCCCAACCACTGCAACTCCTGAAAGCCAGAATCAACAGTGGCGACCACCAGAAAAACGCCGAGTTAATGAAACCCGACGAGTCCCGGAGAAACGATTCAACTGTCTTGGATCCCGCAACGAAATTAATCAGAAGAGTACAGCGGAGGAGTAGGAAAAATAAATATAATTTCCACTTCCCTCCATATCAAGCAGGAGACAGATTAGAGCTAGGCCAATAGGCACCAAGGGACATACAACTGGGTTAGGCCCAGTTGCCAAGCACCACGGATTATATATTAACATTTAAAGTAATGGGTCCTAAATTGTGAGCTACTTTTGATTCCAGTAATAGGTATGGCAAAATCGCCTGAACGCACGGAAATTTGTTCTGGTTTCTACAAGGTCCGTATAGTAAACTACTCCAGATTTAACCTGAATACTATCTAACATAACATTACGTTCAGTCTGCCAAAGAATACACTCCCACAAGATGTGATGTGCGGATTGTTCGTATTCAAGGTCAGCTGTAGAGCATTGACATAAAGGTGAGGCCACAAGCCTAAAGGAAAATAATTTACTCTTAAAGTTGCCATGACCTGTGAGAAATTGGGCAACACAGTGATCCACCTCCAGCCATGTCTTCTCCAGCCGCTCACGAACGGATGGAAAAAACTGGTGGAGGTGTCGGCCCTTGATGGAATCTTCCCACCTACATTGCCATTCGCATAAAAGTACCTCCCAGACGTCAGTCTGGGGTTTTAATAATCTAGAGATCTTAGCACGGTCGCGTTGCGGTAAAAACTCTGGGTCCGTGATCTTTCTAGCGTAGAAGTACATTGCAGCACGCCGCTGCACCTCAAGATCGACTGGGAGAACACCCGCCAGCACCGGTAAGGCTTCAGTACTAACCGTCCTATACGCCTTGCATAAGAATATCAAAGCCAAACGCTGGTTTTGCAGTAATTTACGTCGTACCGCCCCTATGGTGGCCCTATCGGCCCAGACAGGTGCCCCGTAGCACATACAACCCAAGTAAGTAGCCCCATATATAGTTTTTAGGGTTTGAAGTGATAGACCCCAAGTAGCCTTTGATATTATCGTCAAGGCGTAAAAGTTCTTTTTTGCTTTTTCTCCTACTGTTTTTATATGATCAATAAATGAAAAGTTTCTTTCTAGTAGCATACCGAGGTAGCACACGGATTCTTTCCTTTTAACGGGTACGTTATTAAATTTTATACTAGGCCAGGATTTAAGGTTTCCTTTTAAAAGAAGTTGATAGGTTTTATGCGGTGCAAAGGTCAGACGGTTTCGATCGCCCCACTGAGATATTAAACGTAGGCATGTGTCAGCCAAGTTCTCGAGTCCAGCCCGAGTACTTGCCTGAATGAGCAGCAAGCCATCGTCCGCGTAACCGGTTAATGAACAGCCGTACGGGAGCGGAAGCGCGAGGAAATCATCGTAGCCAAAATTCCATATATATGGACCGATAACTGAGCCCTGAGGACATCCCATGGTTAGAGACTTAGTAATGGAATGATGTCCAAGTTTGAGTTTCGCGAAGCCATTTAGAAAGTACGAACAAATCAGTTTATAGATGTTTTTGTAGCAACCACGGGTTTTCATTTTAAGTAGTAACATCGGCCACCATGCGTTATCAAAAGCGCCAGAAATGTCGAGAAAGATTCCAACCACGTATTTATGTTCCGATGAGTTGACAATTTTACGGACAGATAGAGCCGCTTCTACAGTGGATTTTCCAATAGTAAAACCGTATTGATTTTTATGAAATTTAGGTCCGTTCGGTAACAAGCGCGGAACAATCAGTCGCTCTAAAAGTTTTCCCAAAGATGGGAGTAGTGTTATGGGCCGGTATGACTTAGGGTCGTCCGAGGGCTTGTCGCCACTCTTTGGAATAATGCGTATAAAGCCTTGTCGCCATATTCGAGGAAAAATACCTTCCGCAATGCATCGGCTATATACTGATAAAATCGCATCGCTCGACGTTTTACACGCTTCTATAATCATTCTATTAGATATTTTATCTTCACCGGATGATTTGTTGAGAGGTAGTCTCTTGACAACGTTTATGAATTCGTCAGTGGACGGAAGGTCTGACTCTGGTGATTCAGGTGGTACCGCGGCCCACGCCCTGATCTGCTGATGGTATTCATTTTCATTTACTGATGAATCATCTGGTATAAGAGAATCAAGCAGAACATCAGTTGTTTCTTCAATGCCGGTGGTATGTGTATTATTTACTTTAATGTTCTGAACGTATGCAAGGTCGACCGATCTATTAGCCTTAAACTCGTGATACAAAGGAGACCACGGACCCTCCTTATCAAGTTTATCAACAATTTTCCGGAGTAAATTACCCTTAGATTTTTCAACCGATGCTCTGTAACGCGACTTGGCAACTCTAAAAGTACTTATGGCAAGATTAAAAACGTCTCCGGTAACATTACGTTTTTTAAGCTTATTAAGGTGTCTACGCGCTCTGCGATAGCTCTTACGTTGTTCAGCAAGGTAGTCACTCCACCAATCACATCTACGAATATTGGTCACAGATGCACGACCAATAGCAATGTCAGCACAGTAAGTGAAAGTGTCTGACATTATCTCAGCACTTTCCTCAGTCCATCGCGAGTGAAGTCTTTGGCATGACAAGCAAAAAGTGAGCTAAAGAATTCCCAGTTCGCGCCTTTACTCTTATATCTAAAATTTCCAATTAAGTGTGAAGAACCTTGAGTAAGAATAGGAACAAAATCGTACACGATCAGGCGATGATCACTACAAGACGCGTCAGGAAGAACACGCCACCTATCCAAGCGTACGTCTGCACTAGAAAGTGTGACGTCAATACAAGATTCGCCCATTTGGCTACAAAAAGTAGGTGGTGCGTCTGGGGTGTTATGGATTGATAAGTTCATCTCAGCAATAAAATCCTCAACAGCACAACGTCGTTCGGAATCAGTGGCCCGAACTTTGCCATACCACAGGGAAGAAGATGCATTTACGTCAGCACCAACTATAACCTTGCAGCCCGCGAGCGACCGCAAGACGTGACGGAGATTATGTATATGAGGAGTGACAGGGTCAGAATACTGAAAGTAGCAGCTCACAACGTAAACCTTAAAGGTAGGCGATGACACTTCCGCCACGGCGCAATGGGGCGTCATGAGATTACGTATAGCTGTTACAGTAAAGCTCGAAGAACGCTCAACATAAATTCCGGCACGTGACTTGCTGTTCAGCTGGACCATCTTGTGACCCAAGCGCGCATTTTGATACTGTTCCTGAACAAGTACTATATCTAGATTATAATCCACAATCAATTTATCCAGCTCAGATGTCGCCACCCTATCGTTATGAAGGTTTAATTGTCCTATGGTTAAACTATCCATTATTAATAATTAGTGTTTAGGATTAATTGTTCGAGTTTGAGTTTGTAGGTAGTACACTCTTGAGATCCGCAGCGATGATCACACGGTTTTTTAAAGCGTTTACACGCCACGCAAGTTGGTTTAAAATTTAAGTCGTCATTGTGCGGGCAATCTTTAGTTTCATGTGCCTCTGAACAATTAGCACAGGTAGGTTCTTTATTAACGCAGTGTTTTTTAACGTGACCAAACTGTTGACAATTTAAACAACGAACAACTTCGACATCATCAATAAAACGGCAGGTAGCCCAATCAATAAATAATTTATCCTTTGTAGACACTAAGTGCTTACGTATATTAGTAGGTATAGAAAAATATTAATTTATAAACTTCCTCAGTAAACCCTTCACAGAGTGCAGATACGCGGAATTATCCAACGCTAGCTCTGCTACCCGTCACTGTCAAATTTAATGTTCCCAAACAACCTTGAACCTAACACGTTGGGGGTCGTTCAAGTATTACGTAAGCACCAGTGGGGGGTGGGGGGTCTTTACTATGCTTATTTATGATGACATGGGGACGGGGGGAGGGTTTCAATGGTGATTACGTCAGCAATATTTACTTACTTTTTTGTTTAGAAATCTGAGTAGATCTTTAGTATAAAGATGAATCGCTGAATGTGTTGCTAAGCGCAAATCTCGAGAGCAGCTGAACCGATTTCGCTAATTCTTTTTTTGTTGTGTTTGTTACTGTCAGGAGAAGGTTCTTATGAAAGAAAAAATAGGAAAGTTGCAGGGTAGCCAGTTGACGGGAGCGAAGACGCGGGGGCCGCTAGTTTTATATAATAGGCTTGTGTCCTGAAAAAATCTAATTAGTCCGTCAATTAGAATATCAAAAAATATTTGACCCGTGTTTTTTCTTTTGTTACGGGAACCAAAATTGACGAAGTTACGACGCTTTTAAAATGCTCAATACGTCACACCTTCGCATAGTTTTTACTGAGTCGTGTCGTGACGTCACGAGCCCCACTCACGAGTTTTGATGTGTTTAATCTTTGTCAATATTCATTGATTTACAAAAAGAAAAACTACGTGTCCATTATTTTTCAATACTGTAACTGACGGACTAAACAGTTTTGCAATTTGTGGATGATGGAATCTAGCCTATTATGGCTAGTTAAATTGGTTTTACTCTCACGCGATGTTTCATAGTTTGCAACGTTACATTTTACAGGGGGAGCCTGTAGAATGTGAGGTCACATATAGCACTCCCCTACCTAGGAGGGGAATGCGTGCTAAAACGAAAAAGGACAAATAAATACTAGTATAGATTTAATGATTTAAACACAACTTATACTAGAACGGCTGGTGAATGAAAAGAGATGAGTGGACGTGAGATGATAATGAAATCTTCGTTGGAGAACCGGAGGACTGGAGGGTCGTCACTCTTCAGAGGGCTGGAGAGGATGGGCCGAGAAATGTCTTCATCCCAGGCTCGTTCAGCCCAGGCATCAATGCGGCAAGGAGAGAGGCCGACTTATCAGGATCCGAGGAGGTAAACTTAGAACTGTCCTCTAAGTCTACTCTTAATAAAAGAGAGAGGCCGACTTCTCTGGTTCCAAGGAGGTAAACTGTCCTCTCAGTCTATTCTTAAGGAACTTTTCCCGACTTGTTGCTGATCTCAGCTCCAAACGTAGACTGACCATTTTTTTACGACGGCTCTCAGATGAAGGCTCGCTGTTATTTTGAATTTGATATGAGAAGTGTTTCTAGAATTTGATGGAAAAGAAAAATGGACTATAAGAAGGTCTGATGACAATTTCATATGCGACCTAAAACTCCTAGCTAACTTCAGAATAGAATTAAAAAGAAAACTAGGCTTGTCCAACTGACATAATACAAGAAATGTAAACAAAGCATTGAAGATAGTTAATTTACAGAAAATTAGAAAATACAAGTTAAAAAGATCCTAGGAATCAAGTTATGGCTATGCAGCTATGTATTAATTTATCTAGGAAGTTTATAGAGAGCGTAAGTACAAACAATAAGACACACACTACAAGTTAAGTAAGAAATAACAGAAATGGGGGAAATAGGTCCCGCGTGAGTAAGAACTATACCAATGCATACGAAAGCGTAGGGGGGAGGGCTAAGAGCTTTGATTAGTGTCGCCGCACATGGGCCACCGGCCACAACCACAAAACGCCGCCACCGGCATATTTCCTGTAGTTTTCATAGGGTCACCGCACACGGGCCACCGGCCACAACCACAAAACGCCGCCACCGGCATATTTCCTGTAGTTTTCGTACATTTTATATGGACTCGCCGCACACGGTTGACGCTGGTGGCCGCCACACGCTACAATCCTAAATGTATGAAAACTACAGGAAAAATGCTGGGTGGCGGCGTTTTGTGGTTGTGGCCGGTGGCCCGTGTGCGGCGACACTTACATTTACGATTGTAGCGTGTGGCGGCCACCAGCGTCATCCGTGTGCGGCGAGTCCATTTAAAATGTATGAAAACTACAGGAAATATGCCGGTGGCGGCGTTTTGTGGTTGTGGCCGGTGGCCCGTGTGCGGTGACCCTTACTATCGCTGACAGGGGGGGGAGGGGTTTATAAATGACTAAAATTCTGGTTCCTTAATTCTGGAACGGCCCCTTAGCTATAAAGATGAAAATTAAATTTGACAGATTGTTGTGTGGTTAATATTATGATTCTAATATGATTCTGCTAAAGTGCCCTGTTCAGCCCCCGATATGTATTTTATTTAGTACAGACAAACAAGATAGGTACTAAAATATTTAACAAAAAAAAAATACAACCGACTTCCAAATAAAAAAAAAACACTACAAAGCAAAAAATAACTTTTATTTCAGAAGTCGGTGTCAAAATACCGACTTCGATAATAATACTCGCATATACAAAATCTACATCCAGTTACTTATCCTGATCTCACTCAGAATTAAGAATATAGGAAGCGGGTACATAATGTAGGGCACTGTATAATCTCTACCGGTTGAAATGCCGACCAGCCCAGGTCCTGGTACAAACCTATATTGAATCAAGTTGATACTTAATTTCGTCCAGCGCAGTCTAAAAAGAAACACATTTTCTCCGATTTTACTGACAATATTGCTGATTGTAGACCACTGATTAATTTACTTTGTATTAACATTCTATAATATTAAAAAAAAACTAGGTTCATAGAATAAAACAAAAAATTGACACAAAGAAAACGTTATATACATTTACATTTGAACCCTGACTCCCGTGCTAGATGAGACCTGTGTTACAGGAGTCAGTGTCTTCACCCGTTTTTTGATAATAGGGTTCACATCACTTAGCAAATAAAAATAACAAAATAAAAATAATTAATGTAATCATCTGCATAGCTAAACATTCTGCCATAACTAAGAGACTGCTGGCATAGGTCATTCACATAGACCAGGAAAAGACTAGGAGATAGACAGCAACCTTGAGGCACACCGTAATCAACCTTGGCCTCGCTGCTAATGACATCACCTATTTTCACTTTTTGTGTCCCGTCATTAAGAAAGTCTGTAAATATTCCCAGAGCCTTTCCTGGGATTCCAGCATGCTCTAACTTTGTCACAAGAGTTGGAATACAGACGGTGTCGAACGCCTTAGCTAGGTCCAGGAAAACACCAAGACATTTCTGCTTTGCGTAGAGTTTTCCAGTCACGTAATTAACGACTTGATTAACTGCATCTGTTGTGCCAAAATGGGAATCCGAAATTATTTTGTTGTGCTCTAAGTATTTCATGAGTCTACGGTTCAACAATTTTTCCAAATGTTTTTAATGTAGTTGACAAAACTGAGATGGCCTAATTTTTTTATATCGTCCTGGTTTCCCCTTTTGTGAACAGGTGTGATTAGTTACGCGGACGAAGTCTCGGGTAGAAGCTAGTCTTTAGACTAGCTTCTACCCGAGACTTCGTCCGCGTACCGTGATGATATATCCTATAGCCTTCCTCGATAAGTGGGCTATCTAACACTGAAAGAATTTTTCAAATCGGAACAGTAGTACCTGAGATTAGCGCGTCCAACTAAACAAACAAACAAACTCTTCTGCTTTATAATATTATATAGTATAGATACGAGGGAAAACATCTTGTTCAAAGCAGACCTCAAAGAGTTTTGTAATAGGTGGAACTAGCACTTCTTTTCCCAGCTTGAGGAGTTTAGCAGGAATAGAGTCCCAACCTGTGGCGCAATCTTTTTTAGGGTTCCGGTTAGTTCCCTTATAGATTCGTCATGTCTGTCTGTCTGTCCGTCCGTATGTCACAGCCACTTTTCTCAGAAACTATAAGAACTAATATGTTGAAACTTGGTAAGTAGATGTATTTGTGAACCGCATTAAGATGATTACACAAAAATAGAAAAAAAAAACCTTATTATAAAAAAAATTTATACTATATAGAATAAATTTGGAAAAACTGGAATTCAACTAAAAAAAATATATGATGTACATGATTACCATGTAAACTTCCACCGAAAATTGGTTTGAACGAGATTAGTAAGTATTTTTTTTTAATACGTCTTAAATCGTAAATCGCAACTTTTGCTTGTAATATAATACCCACAGGTTTGTACGGAACCCTCGGTGCGCGAGTCCGACTTGCACTTGGCCGGTTTTTAGGTTGTTTATGACTGCCTCTACTTCGGCCTCGTTCGGAGCAAATAGGACCAACGAATCTCGTGCAGGGGATGTGTTAATGGCGTAAGGGGGCAATGAGGACTTATGTTTTTCTTTTATATTGTCTGCCAGTAGCTTGCCAATGTTCGAGAATGATTGAAATGGTTTATTTGTTCAATGGCATTATAAGTATCCGCAGTTTCAGCGGCAGGCAGAAGATTGGCAGCTGATTTTTTTTTCCGGTTTGATTAGTTATAGATTTTATAATATTCAATGTTTTATTTATTGTCCTTTGCAGATTTTAAAGCGGAGCTTTTGTGGGCGTTCCTTAGCTGGTAGAAGGGGGGGCCCCTTCTACCATCGGACATCCAGACGCACTGCAACTTGCCATCCCTACCTTGTTGCTCTAGCTGCCACCAACTCGCACTAAGCGCTTCCAAGCGTCTTTCATAATGCGCACAGCAAAGGAGTGGAACTCTTTGCCTGCGTTTGTGTTTCCGAATGCTAACAACCCTAATCTTTTAAAAGTTAGAGTGAACAAGTTCTTTCTGGGTAAGTTCGCTCCATCGTAGACTTTGTCTCTGTCATCTCTGACCAAGACTAGAGTCAAGATCAATAACCCATATCAAGTAAAAAAAAAATATTGATGGTGATCTATAGGAAGCTAGTATACCTACAAGTATCGGAATCGATTTTCAACGAAACAAAGTTAGCACCTAACGGGTCTGGTTCTTCAACCGTACATTTGATATTGCTTAAGGACGCTATTACATTTTCGAAGGACTTAAATTTAGGTATCTAAAATCGCACACAGCAACATCACGCGTATACACACACTAGCTGACCCGCGCAACTTCGTCTGCGTCACATTTTCCATTACTGCTCCGCTCCTATTTGTCTTAGCGTGATGATATATAGCCTATAGCCTTCCTCGGTAAATGGGCTATCTAACACTGACCAGTAGTTCCTGAGATTAGCGCGTTCAACCAAACCAGGGCTGGGCAAAATACATGCTTTGCTTTAATTGAAATACAAATTACAAAATACTGTATCGCAAGTAATTAAAATACGAAATACAAAATAACTTTAAGTAAGGTATTTGAAATATAAAATACAAAATACAGTATTTTAGCTAATTTTAATTGAAATACAAATTACAAAATAAGTAATCTAGACCAGGGGGGCGAGTCTGCTATTGCAATAGTGTGAATGGTGGATCATTGATTTTAAAGGTTCCGTAGCCAAATGGCAAAAAACGGAACCCTTATAGATTTGTCATGTCTGTCTGTCTGTTTATCCGTCCGTATGTCACAGCCATTTTTTTCCGAAACTATAAGAATTATGTTGTCGAAACTTGGTAAGTAGATGTATTCTGTGAACCGCATTAAGATTTTCACACAAAAATAGAAAAAAAAAACAATAAATTTTGGGGGTCCCGATAGGTACTTAGAACTGAAACATTTTTATTTCGTCAAACCCATACGTGTGGGGTATCTATGGATAGGTCTTCAAAATGAAATTGAGGTTTCTTAAATCATTTTTGTTCTAAACTGAATAGTACCATGTACGTAAACTTCCACCGAAAATTGGTTTGAACGAGATCTAGTACGTAAGTATTTTTTTAATACCGCATATATCGTTAACCGCAACTTTTGCTTATAATATATACCTACAGGTTTGTACGGAACCCTCGGTGCGCGAGTCCGACTCGCACTTTGCCAGTTTTTTGCGTTTTGTTGCTGCTTTACCATCATTACACTCTCGCGGTTTCGCCTCGCACTCACACTCACGATCGCTAAATGATGGTGAAATGTATTTTATTGCCTCAAGTATTTGAAATACTAATTACAAAATACCTCGGCGTCAGGTATTTGAAATACGAATTACAAATTACATTTTAAAGAAGTAATTGAAATACAAATACCAAATACGTATTTGTATTTCAATTACGTATTTTAATTACAAGTAATTCAAATACTACCCAACCCTGAACCAAACAAATAAACAAGTATAAGTATAGATTGAACCACTGCCTGAGCGCTCGATTTTATACTTCACCTACCTATATAATCTTGATCCTTGATATTATTTTTTATTTTATTGATTCTGGAAAATTACTTGGAACTTTGAAAAAAACAAATATTACAATACCGTCGTTTTGGTTAAGATATTTTGGGATGGAGATAAATTAAATGGGATACAACAAAAAAAATAAAAGTTAGCCGTATATTATAATGCCCGTACCTGACACAGGCCGTAGTTTATTTTTAGGGCATTATACAAAATTGACATTTGAAGGTAAAGGCGCCATGTGAGAACAATGAAAATCATTAAAATTTAACTAACGCGCTTGTACATAAGCAGGAGATTATAATTCTAATAGGTATCAGCTTGATTTATATACAAATTAAACCTTATTTTACTTAGGGCTGGTAGTTAGTTAGATCACGTTTGTTGGAAGATAAAATGCACACACATATTGACATATTTTCCATACAAAAGCTGTCAGAAGGCCATTTATATTCCTCGGGTAAAAGTTATTGAACTATTGAACCCTTAATCTCAATAAAAAAATAAATCAAGCTGCCAAGATTATTTGGCAGCTTGATTTAATTTTATTATTAACATAGAATTAATAAATTTATTTATTAGCACCATAAAATATATGTTAACATAATTTGTCTAAAGTTACCCTAATAAATAAAACAGTTGCAATTATGAGTTACATCTGCTGCTAAACTAGCTGTACTATGGAGCTGGTTATATGGATAGCTGTAAACCGCTGTTTAAAAAATACAATATACCAAGAAACAAAATATTTAGGATTAATTTGTTTAGTCAGACATTTTTGTAGCAATTATGATAACTGATGTATGAATATGACATTTTAAATCAATTAAATGTATACTGTACTAGCTGACTCGCGCAACTTCGTTTGCATCACATTTTCCATTAATGCTCCTCTCCTATTTGTCTTAGCGTGATGATATATAGCCTATAACCTTCCTCGATAAATGGGCTATCTAACACTGAAAGAATTTTTTTAGTAGTTCCTGAGATTACCCCCTACATACAAACTTACAAACAAATGTTACCTCTTTATAATATTATTATTATATATTATAGTATAGATAAATATTTGCACACCACAAGTTATGGTAGAATGTAAATGGCTCTCATTATATTAAGATCACACTTCTTTGTACACCTACATTCTGGCAAATAAATATTATCTTATCTTATCTTATATAGGTTTGGGGCCTTTGTTTCAGCATGCAGCGCCCAAAGCCCTAGAGCCTGGTCTGCGAGTAGGAGCTCACCACAAATGGTAGTAATGATTGCCATCGTCATCGTCCGAGGAAAAGCGACACCAGCTACACAAGCACTCCAAGAACCCAAGCTCGGTGTCTGTTGTTGGTGTTGAGGGGTTAAAGACCTTTCTGATTACACTCTTCTTCAGGAAACTGATGCAAAGCCTGTCCGTAAGGTAGTACACGCACATATTCTGGTCTTCTATCGCTTTGATCGAAAACTTCGGCACACGGAAGAATATAGCCAAGTACCCGGTTTTTCCAGGTGCCGTGCTTCGTGTGAAAGGGTCCAGGTTTTTATTCGTAGGTTGGGATTTTGCCGTATAAGGAGTTTGACCAGTGCCGGAGTGTCTTCGATTTTCTTCGGCACGAACAGCGAAAACCGTGTCTTTTTAGGAATTGTGGCGTGGTGGGGCAAGACGGTTAAACTGGTCTCCGGTACTGGGGACGGTATGTTTGTTATGAATTGCATGAGCCAATCTAGTGTTAAAGCGTCTTCGCAACAGATTTTGATAACACCCTTCTCGAAGTGAGCCTGGTCTCTAAAGTGGATTGCGGTGTTTCCTGTGGGGTTGGAGGAGTCTGCCATAAGCAGCGTCTGCAGTTGATTTTTAATGATGAGATGGATCCCCTTTGCCTGTTTTAGCGTCATTTCCACAAAAGGCTCGGTCATAATAGCGACTTTTTTGTGGGAGCGAGCTGGATTGCTCTTCTTGAGTATCCCAGTTGGTGTAATGGAATCCTTGGGTCGCTCACGCTTCTGCGCCTTTGGTTTCTTTTGTATAGGAGTATTGGATGACGCAGCCTTAGGTGTTTGGTTCGTTTTGCTGTTTGGCGCGTCAGAAGACGCAGCCTGATTGTTATTTACGTTTTGTTGAGTCTCATTATCCATGGGTTTGGATTGATTTACTTCACCGTCGGAGCTCTCACCCGCCCCTCAAGTCGGGGACGCCACTCATTCCACGAGTGGACGCCAGAGCTACTCCTTCGGTATAGGACCAGCTTATTGAGAAGTAGACGAGCCTGCACGCAGCGGAGGATCGCAGGACTGTAAAAGACACGAGACTATGCCGCCACTTATGACCACAACCCCACGCCACGCCGGCTGTCCCCCCCCCAATGAACCGACCCTCACTCGACAACCCGCTTATAGGATGCCTCAGCCGATTGATCGTGGGTAGCTACTCCACGACCACCCGTGTGAGAGGAAATTCAGACCAAAGTGATGTGTTGTGTGCAACCTGCTACACTCAATCACCAGGATTCCTTCTTCCCTTCGTACGGGTTCCCGCGCACGGCACAAACACGCGGGAGGTCATTACCATCCACCATCTGCTATTGTTCGATGATGGACTGGATGGATGTTTCAGTTGCGTCTAGTTCTGAGGGAATTAGACCAAAAACGGGGTGGGAACCTCGGGAAGGCACACCACCAGACTTGCCTTGAGGATCCACACGACTGTTACGCTCTCCCTCAAAACCACGCCACCCCACCGCCTCTTAGAGAGGTGGTAAGATAGGCCTGTATCTACACTACTAAGCCAGCAAAGCATGTCGTTGAGCAATCGCGAAAGTATAAATACAGAACCCTCCCCTCCGATGACCCTATTTACAACCTACCTATTTATGTATTTATCTACTTGATAAAATTCATAATCATTCATTCCCTGTCTGATTCATTATCTGCCTAGCCATTTCCCAACTATATTGGGGTCAGTCAAATCGGATTTAGCTGAGGACCAGTATTGCGGCTAATATGCGGAGCGGCCGCCTACCAGACCTTCACAACCCATTAACAGGGGGTTTACCCAGTCGGTACGACGCACTTCATGGAAAGACTGGAGTCAGTTGTATTTGGTATTGTCACTGAAGTCCCCTCTATTTCTTCTTTCGGTCTTCTAACGGCATCATAACTTACCTTCTCTCGATTCTTTGAAGTTGCATTGTCTCAATAATATCCTCGAACTGAGCCTTTTTCGCTTTTAAAGTGTTTTGTAATTCTTTCATGTCTTCCTCAATTTCCTGTTTCTCTTGGGTCTCAACCGTTTTTATTCTGTTTATTCCATCTTGAATAAGTACCAGTTTCCTTATCAATTTTTTATTTTTGTAAATTCTCAATGTTTTTCTCAAACTCGGCTCGCATTGCCTCAAAGGTGTTATTCATTGCACCAATATTCTTCTCAATGGCGTATTTTTTTTTGGACGCAGTATCTATCAAGTTTTCAATTTCTGCTTCAACTTCAATTTCTTCTTTTCTTTGTATTTCTGCATTACCAAAATGTTCTTCTCCGTTTTGTTTCACTTCAGCCTTGTTTTCTTGCAACGCTTGAATTCTCTCTTTTTTTGACTATTGATAGGCATACGTTTGACCACTATCTCACCTGATGTTAAGCGATGATGCGGTCTAAGGTGGAGGCGCTTACCTAGAAGTAACTTATTCATTCTTGACTTAAAGACTCCGAGGTTGTATTTAGTTATCGGGAAAAACAATTATCTTAATAGTGCTGTCGTTCTTCTCTGCTTTAATTTCTTTTATACTTTGAATTTCGTGGTAAATTTCCCCCTTCATCTCAGCTTCCTGGCTTCTGTTTCCTGCCATTTCTCGAATATTTTGTTGACTTTGCTCTTCAGTTTTTGCCAATGTATTTACCATTTTTTATAAAAGTTTTTGTGTTAGCTTCTTTTTTTGTAGTAGTTTCATCCTTTGAGTGTTTTTAAATAGAGCTTCAGTTTCAGTCTTTTTGCGTTTTAATTTTGGTTTAATTCATCAGTCAGTGGTCATCTCGTCTGTAGTTCTAATTTTCCCGTCTATAGGTATTGCTGTTGATTTTCCCTGCTAGCGCATTTTTAAATTTAATATAAGATACCTTCTTATTCTAACATCATATTTTATTATTACTCTCTGAACCGCATTGTCTTTAATTTTTATCATATCTGCTTTTTTGGTCTGAAAACAAAAACAAAACAAGTTTTCTTTTTATTTGGAGTAAAATGTTAAACAAATATTGGGTACATATCGAAAAAACTTTAAGATTCAACGATTGAATTTCGGCCACACATATGGGGGCTTCAATTTGTTTGATTTTGGCCTCCCTATCAGCACCTAACGGATATACGTCGAATGACACCCTGTATAGTACATATTAAAATAATTGTTTTTTTTTTTAAATATTCTGACATATTAGAAAAAATATTGCTATTATTACCGATTTCCGGGTTGTAAACTAAGGGAGAGGCCACACCATTTCACATAAAGGGAGGCCATTTTGCCGTATCCGCAGGCATACGAGGGGCGCGGGCGCGGTGCCGCAACGTTGTTTAGGTCGCAGCGGCGTCGCCGCGCGCCGTCGGGCGCCCCAGCAGCGTTGGACAGTCTGAAAGAAAAACGAAACGTGCGAACGAGTGTCCATCATTGTGACGCATTAACAACCAAGTGAGCGGTGCTTCTCCGACGTCGCAACGCATTCACCCCTCCCCACCTCGACTCGGCGGTTGCAAGTTCGGTGCTGCCACAACGCATAGAGTGTCCCAGCACTAAACAGTACAGTTGCGGTGCCGCAGTGTGCGGAAACAGTTCAGTGCGTCCTACATTTCACCACTCCGTCAACACATCTACGGTCTGCGACGTCAGACGATGTCGCTCGGTCGCATACACCCTGCCCCCTCGTCTTAGACCAAAGCTAAAACCGCGCGGTACCGCACATTTGTATACGTACTACGCCGCAGCACTACCGCTCAGGCACCGCACCGCATCGTGTGGCTTATCTCTCACTTCTCAGTGACAAAACCTCGATCAGTAGAAATACCGAAAAGTCGGTAGGTTCGAGATTCCTAATTCCATTCGAATTCCATTGCCTAAAATAAACGTACCGTGGGCTATACACTTTGACAGCTGTCAAATTGCCGTTGACGGGCCGGAGTTCACCGTTGGGCGTAATTGGCCTATTTGTAGGTGACATAACTACGTAGTTTTGGCTATATATTAACCCGAAAAGAAGAGAAGATATTAGCCCAACGAAGTGGCCGAAGTGGGCACGAAGCAGCTAGTCCTAGGGTTTTCTTCAGCGGGCGCAATTAACTAAAAATCAATCTTTTAAATAAATAGTTTCCGTACATTTTTTTAATCATTAAAATTAAAGTACAAGGCAGTCCTTTAGGCATCACGTTCAAATAAGTTTATAATTATAAGTCTGTTTTCTATCAATAAATATCAAATAAGCAATATAGAATGTAACTCAGACGCGGATCCAAGATTTTGCAGCAGATAGCAGGGGGGGGGGGAATATTTGTCTGTGCGGGGGAGAAATTCAGTGTCACAACGTGTTCTTTAGACGCTTTCACAGTTGTCTTAACAATAAACATTAACAGCGAGCGAAGCGAGCGCGGCAACTTTAGAAGCTCGTAGATTTAATACTGTAACGCGCCAGAATTAATGCCTGGTACACAACGTACGACTAGCGCCATCTAGTATCGGGTAGCGGAACTAATTGGGTCACGATCTTTCTAGACTTTTCGATACTAGAACATTCTCGATGTTTCGACACCTGGTCAGTTGGGACCGGTATGTTCCCGAACTTTCTAGATGTTTCCATACTCGAAGGTTCTGGAAATATATGTGGGACTATATAAGGTGCGCATCGCTCACGACGGGGTCAGTATTGAATTGGCGATACAAGCGATACTTTGGAAGCGATCTTCAACTGCGAATTAAGTGAAGTGACGTGTTTAAAAGTGCGATTGTGCGTTTAAAGTGATAATTAGTGTTGATTAGTGTCATTTTTGGTTAATTAATTGGCTGTTTTTACTGTCACGAACCCCAAGCTCGTAACAATACCTTACTAGTTTTAGTGTCCCGACATGTGACACTTTCTTCTCGTTGTCGGTACAAAAACATGTCAGAAATAAATGTTAAACGTCATTAATCAATCAAAATGACAGCTTACCGCCATTACGGGTTTTTATTGTGTGTTGGTGTACAAGGACCTGGTCCAGGCTCCATACATTTTAGAACATCTCTCTATTAACTACCTACTCATATCTATGTAGTACTTTTGTAAAAGTTTCTTTTTCAAATGATGTCTAAAAAGCAAGAAATAATGAATGTAAGAGCAAGCTCGAAAATTATTGTTTAGTTAGCTAATAGGTACGTGATTTACAATTACGATTTTTTTAATTTTTTATTTTTTTATTAGAAAACAATTTATTTAGGGTATTATTAAATTACAATGTTTACAGTAACGATGCTGTCGTCGATGTTTTGTACGGGGCTAACCTCTGTGCCCTGCGCAAGAAAATACTTTATAATACTCAAATACTTAGTATTTGAGTATTATAAAGTATTATAGTATTATAAGTGTCGGTTAGTTATCCATCAGATAAGTAACCGACACTTTATCCGTAACCGGTGAAACTGGCCCTTAATGTTTTTATCAGCTTTGTAAATGCCTATCGGCTCGGCCGCTATTGGAGTCATAATGCCTACACATACCTATCTAGATAAGCGGTCTGTGTAAACTTACGTCACGGTACTTCCCCGGAACTCTTTTTCAACTTAAATCCATGGAATAATATTACGCACAATATTACCTAGGTGACACCTATTTTATTTGGAACAAAATATGGAAGAAATTGTTATTATTTTATCGTGTTTTGAATACATGCTAGTAATTACAATATTCAGCACAAAATCATGAGGTTCCCCTTGTCAAAAATACTATATAAAATACTGAGAGTTTTACCTTCAAGCGTCATCAACTGACTACCCTTTTCCCAACTATACTGGGGTCGGCTTCCAGTCAAACCGGACTCAGCTGAATACCAGTGTTTTACGTGGAGCGGCTGCCTACCAGACCTCCACAACCCATTAACTGCAATGGGTATCATGGTACCTCTTGGTAAGACTGGAGTCAGATTTACTGGCTTCTGACAATCCGTAACGACTGCCAAAAATATACAAATGGTAGCCGGGACGCGTATTGCCAAACTGTATACTGACCCAGACCGGGGTTGCTCTGAGTTCGATCGCAGTTTGCGTTTGTAGTTGATGAGCAAACTGTATACCTATTCAGAGAGTGTCTGAATCAATATAAATTTTGCTTTAAAATACTAGAGCAAAATACGTACGAGTTGCTATTAGAGTTTTTGTTTTTGGCATTTAATGATCGTCAGGTTCAGATCCCCTCTATGGTTGGTTAATCATGTGGGTTAGGTTAGGTTAAAACCATGATAATGAAATGCATACATTCTCAGATTGCTCTGAGCTCGTATGCACTTTGCTCCAATTTATTTGTGATTTTAATGAGCACGATGTAGTTCAGTACAGACTACGGGTGTCTGGGTCAATATACAGTTTGGCAATACGCAGCCGGGACCAATGGCTTAACGTGCTTTCTGAAGAACGGAGGAAACTCGGTATGTTAAGATGGTCACCCATCCACAGACCAACCTTGGCAAGCGTTGCTTTACCTTAAAGATCGACCCGTGCAGCTGTTGTTATTTAGCTAAGAGCTCCTCTTTTACCTTCAAGCGTAAAATCTGGCAAAAAGAACTCCCACCAGTGGGGTGGCTAGCACACCTGGGGCGGATAACGTGGTGTCACCCCACTAGTGGACCCCTAATATGATGTGCGGTGTTTCGTCACAATGAACTGTTATAAGTGGTTAAAATCACAATGTTTGTTATTTATCATAAAATTTATTATTTTAGCATATATTTAAATTAATAGTATCTTTGCATCGTAATTATAATTTTATACATATATTTAATACTAGCTGACCCGCGCAACTTCGTCTGCGTCACATTTCCATTATTGCTCCGCTCCTGATTGTCTTAGCGTGATAATATATTATAGACTTTTTTTTTTTTTTTTTAGGTATGGGAAATCATCCAATGACTCCTCCCGCTCTGGGTGTAGCGGGAGGGAGTGTCAGACTTCTACTGACTAAAACCCATCCATGTTCCTTCATTGCCCTTTGTGTTCCGGAGCCACGGTGTCTCTTGCGAATAATCCCGCGACTCCGGCAGGCGTCGGCCCTTTCGGGCCCCTCTGTGTGCTGACTCTCTTTGAGGCGCGCGTGGAACACTAACGCGCCGTCGACACGGCCTGTCGTCACTAGACGGACGGACGGCGAGCCACCCATAGCTCGCCGTCCACAGGCCCGCGCCTACGGTGGCCGGAGGTCACCAGGTGGTGTCCCCCGACGCCCGCGGCGTCTACCACGGCGAATATATTATAGCCTATGACCTTCCTCGATAAATGGGCTATATAACACTGAAAGAATTGATCAAATCGGACCAGTAGTTCCTGACATTAGCGCGTTCAACCAAGCAAACAAACAAACTCTTCTATTTTATAATAATAGTATAGATTAGCATAGATGAAAAATAGATAAATCAACTTGACTCAAATGCAGACATGGGCGAAGGTCATTCTTTCAAGGCACATCTTAACACCGCGAAATTGACGTCACACGCTAAAGCCATCTATCGAATACTGCACGCAGTTGATCTCTAGGTATAGTCCAGTCTAAGTTTGATAGATGGCGCTATTTCAATAGTTTATTTCGGAAAGACTATAATAATTATAATTTTATTAATTCACATTTTATAATATAAGGTATGAACTGATTATAATGAAACAAGAAACTTAATATTACTACAATTTACGCACAGTTTATTGTTATGTATAAAAGTTACGTGAAGTAATAATGAGACTAACCCTAACTTTACTTCTGGAAAACTTTAAATTCAAATATCTTTTGATAGACTGAACCGATTGCAATGAAACAAAAACTAAATGTTACTCCAAGTTACGCTCAATCCTTGTGTGAAAAATTTATCTACATTGCTTTCGCAAATTTTACGTGATGCCCGAACAAATAAACAGATAAACAGACACAAATTCTAAAAATGCTGGAAATGGGTTTTAGTGGTTGTTCTTTAACACCCTAGCTATTTTTTTTTGTTTTTTTTTTCATGTACAAAAACCACTTGTCGTTTTATTATATGTATAGATAGATTTATTATTTGTGCCTACTACAGTTCAATAAAACTAACTCTTTAACCGCTACCTATCGTAAATAAAGTTTAAATAAATGTTTATTGACTCATTAATCGAAACTAAGAAATTGAAGACTTATGCTAAATAGTTCTACTTTACCGCGTAAAAACGGTTCAATAGGCTTGTGTCCTGAAAAAATATAATTAGTCCGTCAGTTAGATAATCAAAAAATATTTGACCCGTATTTTTGCTTTTGTTACGGGAACCAAAATTTACGAAGTTACGACGCTTTTAAAATTCTCAATACGTCACGCCATGCCGTAATTTTTGCGGGTCGTGACGTTACGAGCCCCCACTCCCGAGTTTTGATGCGTTTTATCTTTGTCAGTATTCATTTATTTACAAAAACAAAAAATAACGTGTCCATTACTTTTCAATCACTCTAACTGACGGACTAAATAGTTTTGCAATTTGTGGATAATGGAAACTAACCTATTGTCTATATTGAAGTACCTACGCAGTAAAGTAATAGATAAGATAAAGGCGGGTATAAATCTCAAGTATTTATAACCGACTTTAAAAAGGAGGATATTTTTATTGTTTACATATTATTAGGTTGGGTTAGGTTAGGTTAGGTTAATAAAATCTCTTTGGCTATTTGTATCTAGCTGGTTTTGGTATCATTGAAAGTTTAAATTTTAAAGAACATAATTCAAATTAGGAAAATGTGTGATTTTCATTTGTTTTTCGTACCGTCAAGATGAGTGAATCTAATGAGAGAAATTCGATACATTTTAAAATTTTACTACAAAAAGGTAAATTGCAACGCAAGCCGCGAAAAAAATTTGCGATGTTTATGGACCTAGTGCAGTGTCTGTGAGAGTAGCACAAAGGGAAACGCCCATTTTAGGCCAAGTTTCGCCCATCTATGTAAAAATTACTAAAAAGGTACTAATTTAGTAACTTAAAAATTGCTATTATCAGTATTTAATGAAAACACCAGAATCAAAAGCCAATTTTCATAAGACACTCAATCGTTCATTGCATTATGTAGGTAGATAATGGTGGCTATTCCTGTCAGTGTCAAAGTAGGGATTGCAATTCTTAATTTCATAAAATGGCGATTCACTAAATACCGGTTACCAAAATCGGTAGGTATATGGCAAATATTTCTTTTAAAATGTTTACATCATTTATTTTATTTCTTACGGGATAAACAAAAATGTTTATCAATTTATGGACTTCTATATACGATTTATACGATCCATTGAAGCAATGCCGCGTTTCCGGTTACCCGCAAGAATATCGATTTTTCCATAAACCGATCTCACAGCTACATCCCTAGTTGTCAATAATTGATTGACATTGAAAAATCACAGTTCGTTATGTTGGTGCTGTTTTAAAGTGACTTGTGTTTTTTCTTGCGTTTTACATCGGATATTTTGACGACTTTGCTTACGATTATGGACCCTGAAACCGCTCCTGATGACGACCTTTGCTTTACATTGGATTCAGTACCCGCTTCTCACGACGACACAGGCTTGCCAATGGATACCGTACCTGTTTCTCACGAAAAATCACTAACATGGAACCTGATTTACATGAACGTTTCGCACGGAGCAATCTCTGTTGCAATTGTGGTGTAAATACACGAAGACTTAAGAGATTGACCGTAACCAATGTAGAGGTGCGATCTATAATTCAGCAATGGATGGCACCACTGCTAGTAACTTATTTACCTATTTACTTTCTGTAAGAACATAACATAAATAATAAGTTGTAGTTGTTGTTGTTGTAGTTGTATTAGTCGTTCATCGTTTCGTTTATATTTGTGATTTATGAAGTCCCACCGAGTTCTATGTTAAAAATAGCGGTTGTTTCCTTATCTATGATGCCAATCCTAATGCCTATCATTTATTTCTTCCATGGGCACAACTTGGCCAAAACTTCCTAAGCAAATGGGCATTTCCCTTTGGTTTAAGCGTTTTCAATCCGGAAATTTTGATGTCAAAGATGCTGTAGTGTGTGTAAGCAAGTATCGTAAGTATTATTATGTATGTGTGTAACCACACCTTATTCAGGATTAGCTAAGTAAGCATTATGTTAAGATCGTGTACGCTCAGTCTATGTGATCGGACAATAAATCGAGACGTTACCGAGTGCAAATGTCTTTCATTTACCACGACACTTCATGGCGACCCTGCCATTCAAGGTCACACCGCGAGTGAAAATTTGGACAAATAAAAAAAAAAAAAAGCAAGTTTGATTAGAAAAACGGACATTACTCCAAAATAAGTGGTTCCATATTACAAATCATGTGTCAATCTAGTCAAACGAGAGAAGAGACGATCATCGCGCAAACGGCTGCTGGTAACGGGAAAAATAGTGCAACAACCGAGCAGTTCTACTCCAGCATCAGCACGTCAAATATCCTCCTCACGCTGATTACAATCGTCCTACTGGCGGCGGCAGGCTATGCTGTCTGTAAATGTTACAAGAAGATGCATGTCAAGTGGATGGAGAGGCAAATGAACCGCAGGTCTATACGTCGCAGGCAGACCTCAATGTATTTCAAGAACGCTCCCCGTGATGATGTCGCAGCTCCCGGAATCCCGTGCAAGTAAAATATAAAAAAAAAAAACAGACTAAAATTAAGTTGCCGTGAATTAAATTGTGTTGGGTCAGTAGCTTCAACATGAGAGACTACACAGTGTTAACATGAGGTTGAAACAAAAATGAAGTGCGCTTAATTTTAATACGTGGACTAACACAATTATCTACCATTTTTGATAATATTAAGAGTATATTTTTAAAGATAAGTAAATTGTGTACTTCCCCTGTTAGTGAAGGTAAAGTAGTAAGAATGGAATTCGACATTCGAACGGCGTGTAACTTGATTCCCCTTATGGATGGTAGGGAGGATACCACAAAACGGTTGATTGATGCAGTGGAAATGTATGCGGATATGTTAGACGACTTAGGACAAAAGCTTTTAATAAAATTCGTAATTAAAGGTCGCCTATCTGAGAACGCTAAGCTCCGTTTATCGGATAACTATGACACCGTTTCTAGTTTAATTCAGGATTTAAGGAAACATTTATTAACTACAAAATCTTTTACCGCTATTCAGTCCCGCCTCCAAAATTTGAACCAAGGTTTTAGGTCAATTGACGAGTACGGTTCTGAATTAGAACAACTTTTTACCGATTTAACCATCTCACAAGCAGACGGCGATTCATCAAAGTTCGCGATTCTAAAGCCATTAAATGAGAAAATGGCCATTAAGAGATTTTCAGATGGATTGAAAAGTTCAAGGCTAAGCACCATAGTGACCGCTCGCAACTATAGTAATCTCAAGGACGCCATACAAGGTGCTAAGGACGAGGATGTATCAACGCCTTCTACGTCCTCTAAGCCAGACGTCATGCAGTATTCGAGAAGAGGTCGAGGTAAGTTTACACCTTTTTCAGGACCTAGGGGTCAAGGTCAACGTGGTCGCAATTATGGATCTTTTAATAGTTATAACCGCCGTGGTTACGGAAGGTCATTTCAGGATTCTTACCGCGGTAGAAATTTCTCACAGGCGAATAGTAACAACAGCCGATATTACCATCGTGGTAACAGGCGAGGAAATAATAACAGCCGTACTAATGTATTTTCAACGCAAGCAGTACGACCCGCGCAAGCATCGGCGCAAGAGGTCATTTCCCAAAATTCTAACGAAAATGAAAGTTCACAAAATTTGACCAAAAGGCAGTTTTTTCGATTTTAATAATTATATTTTGGCTTGTAAGGGACGATGTCAATTTGTAACATTTTATTGTCATAACAGAAAATATTCATTTTTAGTAGATACGGGTGCGTCAATATCTATTATTAGGAAAAATGAATTACCCGATTCGATGCGTATATGTTATGATAGCACTACTATAAACGGCATTGGAGGACAGATCAACTCTTTGGGATATGTAACCTTGAAACTTGTTACAGAAAATAATGACACGTTTTTTCATAAATTTTACGTTTTTCAAAATTTACCTTTCAAGGCAACTGGTATTTTAGGCTTAGATTTTCTATCTACTTATGGCTGTAATATTGATTTAGCTACCAACGTGTTGGTTGTTAATCACGCGGGTAAACTACTTTATTTACCTATTTCGCCTAGACTTGATTTAACGTTTACTAATAATAATTGTCTTGTATTACCGGCCCGAAGTGAAACGACCCATTTCGTAGAATTAGATATTGAAGCGGAAGATGATTATGTTGTTTGCTCGAGAGAGATAGATAAAGATATTTTTTTAGCAGGAGCTATAGTTAGGCCTAAAAATCGTAGGATACCGATCAGAATACTAAATATTAGAGATCAAGAAGTAAGATTAGAAAACTTCAAACCGGAAGTAAAATTTTTAAGCGAGTATAATACTTTTTCTTTTGAAAAGTCTAAGGCCAATGCTAATAGGGCCGAAACTCTGCTAACGTTGTTGAAATTAAATCATCTTAATTCAGAAGAAAAGAGTTCTCTCGAAACGATTTGTACTAAATATTCAGATGTGTTTTTTCTACCAGGAGATAAGCTAGCCACCACCAACGTTTACGAACAAACCATAACACTAAAAGCAAACGTTAGTCCTACATATGTTAAACCTTATAGATTACCTCAATCATTGAAGCCAGAGATTGATAGACAAATTAAACAAATGTTGAAAGACGACATAATAGAAGAGTCCTCCAGCGAGTGGAACAGTCCTGTACTACTTGTTCCCAAAAAGTCTGAAGGCTGTAAAAAGTGGCGTTTGGTAGTGGACTACAGAAAACTCAATGATGTAATAGTCGACGATAAGTTCCCGCTACCAAACATCACCGACATCTTAGACTCACTTTCAGGCTCAATGTATTTCACTCATTTAGACTTAAATCAAGGTTATTATCAAGTTAGTTTATGCCCTGAAAGTCGTAAATATACTGCTTTCTCTACTAGCACGGGTCAGTATCAATTAAAGCGTCTTCCAATGGGACTAAAAACTTCCTGTAGTAATTTCAGCAGAGTAATGTCCATAGCTATGTCTGGTCTGACGTATGACAAGTGTTTTATTTACCTAGACGATTTGATTATTTTTGGGCGAAATTTAAATTCACATAATAAAAATTTGATCGATGTACTCGAAAGGTTAAGAAAAGTAAATTTAAAACTAAATCCGGAAAAATGCCAATTTCTAAAAAAGGAAATATTGTATCTTGGACATTTAGTTTCTGCTGATAGAGTATTACCAGATCCAAAGAAAACAATAGTTTTACAAAATTACCCGGTACCCAAAAATGTAGATGAAGTGAAACGATTTGTAGCATTCTGTAATTACTATCGTAAATTTGTACCATCATTTGCACAGATAACATTGCCTTTAAATCACTTGTGCAGAAAGAATACAGTTTTCAATTGGACAGCCGAATGTCAACACTCTTTCGAGACCTTAAAACAAAAGTTAATTAGCCCACCCATACTTCAGTACCCAGATTTCTCAGAAGCTAACGAATTCATAATACAGACCGACGCATCAGGTGTAGCGATCGGTGCAGTTTTGTGTAACAGTGACCTAAGACCCGTAGCATACACTAGTAGACCATTAAATAAGGCAGAATTAAACTACCCCACCATACAAAAAGAACTTACTGCTATAGTCTGGGCAATAAAGTACTTTAGGCCGTATATATTCGGTAGGCATTTTACTATAATGACAGATCATAAACCACTCATTTATTTGTTTAGCATGAAAGATCCCGCTAGCAGACTGTTGAAGTTTCGTTTAATATTAGAGGAGTACGACTTTAAAATAGTGTATGTGCAAGGGAAGGATAATGCAGTCGCGGATGCATTATCTAGAGCAAATGTGACTTCTAGAGAATTAAAAAGTATGAATGAGAAAATTTCGGAAGTAAATGTCATGACTAGAGCACAAAAAAGAATAATGGATGAGAAGAGTAAGAATGAATCACCGCCAATTAGTAAAACCGCCGACGAAGGGTCTGATCAGCCTAGAGTCGTGGAATTATTGAGGAAGCCGAGTGATGTCGTGGAGATGATTTTGCTAGAGAAAGAAAAAGTGGAAAAATATAGAAAAGATAACTTGATAAGTGCTGAAGACGAGTGTCTCGCTTACATCCCTAGTAAAATGTTGTTATGTGTAAACCTCAACTTTACGGCACATTTCTCGCGAGCCGAATTTGTGACTAAGTTAGAGAAGTTTAGCTATAAAATAAAAGTAAAAGAAGTATGCATGGTTAAAAATAATGAAAATGAAGAGTTTATAAAAGGTTTGTGTAGTGAAATACAAACATTAAAAGATTGGACCGGTCCGAAAGTATGCATACTAAGAGGAATAGAAAGAATAGATAACGATAGTGAAAAACAATGTATATTAAATGACTTTCATTTACTACCTACCAGTGGACATGCTGGAGTCCGCAGAATGACTAACAACATCAAGAGACGATACTTCTGGCCAGGTATCGATCAAGATGTTCTTGATTTTGTAAAAAAGTGTTCCACATGTCAGAAGACTAAATATAGTAGGTACACAAAACAGCCGATGACGATCACAACAACTGCGTCGTCAAGTTTTGAAAAAATATTTTTAGATTTAGTAGGTCCTTTAGATAAAGACGAGGATGGAAATTGTTACCTTGTTACAATTCAATGTGAGCTAACTAAATTTATTGAGGCATATCCTATAAAAAATAAAGAAGCCGTAACTGTGGCAAGATCATTTATACAAAATTTTATTTTACGTTTCGGTATACCTAAAGTTATAGCTACTGATAGAGGTTCAGAATTTATTGCAAGGACTTTGGTTGAAGTTTGCAAATTACTAAAAATTGAAAAATTAACGTCCACAGCATACCACCATCAATCGATCGGTTCTCTCGAAAATGCTCATAAGCATTTAGGCGCTTTTCTAAGGACTTATTCAGGCGATAACGGCTATGACTGGTCACACTGGATACCATTTTGGTGTTTCAGTTATAATAACACCGTCCACTCAGAGACTAAGTACACGCCCTTCGAACTAATTTTCGGCAGGAGATGTAATATTCCTAGTAATATTAAGAATTGTAATAGAATAGAACCATTATATAACCCCAATGATTACTCTTTAGATTTAAGATATAGGCTACAAGTAGCGCTAAAAGAAGCTAAACAAAATTTAGACATAAGTAAGCAAAATAGAAAATTAGCTTATGATAAGAAATGTAATCCAGTTACTTATAATAAAAACGATTTAGTTTTAGTCAAAAGTGAACAAACAAAGAAATTGGATAATATTTTTGAAGGCCCGTATATTGTGTTAGAGGATATGGGCCCCAACGTCAAAATTCTAAAACAAAATAAAATCGAATTGATACATAAGGACAGAACTAAAATGTTTCATAGTAAATAAGATATATTTGTATTTTTATTTTTAATAGTTGTCGTAATCATATTGTAAAAAAAAAAAAATTAAGAGCTCTATTTTTTTTTTTTTTCTTATACCCCCGGAGGTGTAGTGTGTGTAAGCAAGTATCGTAAGTATTATTATGTATGTGTGTAACCACACCTTATTCAGGATTAGCTAAGTAAGCATTATGTTAAGATCGTGTACGCTCAGTCTATGTGATCGGACAATAAATCGAGACGTTACCGAGTGCAAATGTCTTTCATTTACCACGACACTTCAGATGCACGTCGCTCTGGCCCTATTACGGATAAGAACATTTTTGAAAAAGTGGACAAAACCGGCATAAGTATCAGTAGTTACAACGTAGCTGAAGAACTGGGAATTGACCACATGTTTTGAGGTTATGGTGCATTTGAAAAAAACTGGGTACACAAAAAAACTCGATAATTAGGTACCTACCTCACGAGCTCACTGAAAGAAAACTAATAAACCGTGTACTCATTTGTGATTCTTTATTACGACGTAATGAAACCGAACCATTTTTGAAGAAGTTGTTAACTGGTGATGAAAAGTGGATCACGTACAATAAAAACGCGCGAAAAAGGTCGTGGTCAAAGGCCGGTCAGGCTTCACAGACTGTGGCGAAACCCGGGTTAACTCGCAACAAGGTGATGCTGTGTGTGTGGTGGGATTGGAAGGGCATTATTCATTCATATCCGCCGTATAGTCCTGACCTTCAGATTTCCACCTGTTTTGATTTCTTCAGAATTCTTTAGGCAGTGTCAGGTTAACATCACGAGAGGACTGCCAAAACCACTTGTCGCGTTATTTTGATCAGAAGTCCCAAATTTTTTATAGCAATGGGATCATGATACCTACAAGATGGCAAAAAGTTATCGAACAAAATGATACCTACATACTTTAGTTAAATATAAATAAACTATATTAAAAAATATTTTTGAATTTTCTTAAAAAATGTGAAGAAACTTTTTCCCCAACTGAACTCTCTCCGTTATCATCTTCTCTAATTCTGCTGCATCTGTCACCTGAACATCGCAAAATATAAGCATCACATCTGATATACTCTTCTCTAATTTGGCTGCATCTATTTTCAAAACATCTTCATCTCTACTGCATATGTCGCCAGAACATCACAGGGCTTATGCCCTGGCGACAGATGCAGTATCATCTCTGTTATAATCTTCTCTATTTCTGTTACATCTATCTCCAGAACATCGCAACACACCTGAATCTTCGCTGTTATTATATTTATTCTGTCCCTGCCGAATCTGTCGCCAGAACATCTCAGGGTATAAGAGTCATCTTTCATAATATAATCTTCTCTATTTCTGTTGCATCTATCTCTACTACAGGGCACGTTGTCCTTTATTATGCGCAAATTATTTCTCTCGTTTCTATAGTGATCATGATTTAAAGTGCATCTGTTCCCAATACACCTTAAATATTCCTCTATACGAAAATTGTTTATTAACAATGGCACGATTAGAGGTTCGCCACCAAAGACTTAAAATACTACTCTATGTTCGCCACCCGTACCTTATGAGTACAGATCCCTAAAAAATTAAAAATGCACAGCCTCCTTCACTGAGGCTGAGGAAGAGGAAGCTATTAGAAAACTCGTGGACACCTAACAATTAATTTTAACAACTCGTATTTGTGAGATAATGTATTATATATACCTACTAGATGACCCGCGCAACTTCGTCTGCGTCACATTTTCCATTACTGCTCCGCTCCTTTTTGTCTTAGCGTGATGATATATATTCTCGATAAATGGGCTATCTAACACTGAAAGAATTTTTCAAATCGGACCAGTAGTTCCTGAGATTAGCGCGTTCAACCAAACAAACAAACTCTTCTGCTTTATAATATTATTAGTATAGATATGTCGTGGTAAAGATATCTTTAATAATTAGTTGCTGATTTGAGTACCTATTGTAGTAGTGGGTAGTGGTAAAGGCCGTGACGTCAGTTATCAGTTGTAATGGCGGAACGTGGACAGAGTCGTATTGGAGAGTGGGGACTTTTCCGAGCGCACTTTGGCTCGAGACACCGACTAGGACACTCGTCCAGAACGAAACTTACCTACATATTATTAGTATTACCTATTTTAATTAAATTAAACAGACTTCTTTAATAATGTTATAAATGCGAGTTCTTCTAACTCAAAAGACAGATGTGTTGCTGTGGAGTTTGTTGGCCACTTCTTCTCCATAGCTAAAACACTAGGAAGTGGTAACGGGCGGGCGTTTTGGGGGACTGTCTATTTGTAAAGTACTAGCACTCAGCCACAGTTAATAAAGAGAGCTTATTACTGTATCGAGTGTTTTATTCTACAATGATCCTGATACCACCGAACCCAAACGATGATGGCGCTATCCCTCAGCCGTCGCTGACGCCTTAATATACATTTTTCTTTTCTTAAGGCGAGGTTGCAGTACTGTGTGTTTTGACGAACAACAGCGACTATCCGGCAAGCGAATGATTGTTTTTTCTTCTTGGCGAAAAGTGATAAAGAAATCTATATCTATCTATCTATATCTATCTATACTTATAATAAATCTGTAGAGAGGTCAATTCTGTACATGAAATATATTTCCAAAATAACTATCAGGGGGTGATTAGGGATCGATACTGATGCCAAAAATGCAATCAGTAAAATTTTTGTCTGTCTGTCTGTCTGTCTGTCTGTATAACCGTTATAGAAACAAAAACTACTGGAATCCGTCCAGTAGTTTTCGGATTCCGACACGGATTCTAACGAAACTTGGTACAATTATTCCTCATACTCCTGAGCTGGTTATAGTATACTTTTCATCACGCTACAATCAATAGGGGCAGAGCAGTGAAGGGAAATGTTGGGAAAACGGGAGAAATTACTCCATTTTTTAAGCTTCCGTCGCGTGTGCAACCTTAATGGTTAAAGCTACTCAGAAATCATGTATGACGGAAATATTCTCCTTAAAATTATATAAGAAATATCCCACGACAGCATATGTCTATCTTTTATGATTGACTCACAATAATACGTGTAACTCCCGATAGCTTAGCAGTTCGAAGCTTTCTGATTATTTTGTCTACTCTTATAATCTAATAAAAAAAGTTAACATTATTAACTATTCCATAAAAAAGACTCATAGAAATCGGTATAGAAACACCAAAGTTATTCATGAAATACGCTAATAATAAGCCATCGCGCGTGAATACTGGATCATGCTTTAAGGATATTATTTTTGTATAAGGTCGCGAACGCACAGGCAGGCAGCTTGCTTGGCGCCTAGAGGCTAGCGAGTCACCTAGCGAGTAGCTTCGTAAAACGAACATTCTCGAACGTTCGCGACCGGCCTAGCAGCTAGGCGCCAAGCGCGCAGTGCGGCCGGTCGCGAACGTTCGAGAATCGGTCGCCGCCTGTGGTCGCCGCGCTCGAGAAGGCTCGCGGCCGAAGGTACAAAAAGGCGGGGCGTCCGAGCGCGAGCTTCAAAGCCTGGCTGGAGGCTTTATTACTATATTAAGGCCTTCACAGGCAAGTCCGGTTAAGCAAAAGCCAATCTTCTTAGGTTGACCTGCGAGAGGCTAAACATAAAAAAAAAGCGCGAGCTTCATACAATTTTTGCCAGTTGATGCGAATAGACGTTCAGAGCGTTCGACCTTATTGACAGACAGTACTTAGTTTAGTCTTTGATAATTTATTTTTAGATTCCTTTTGTTGTTATTTTATAAAATAGGGATTAGTTATTTTGGTAGTGTTTAAATATTCGTTCAAATTACAAATTATTAATAGTTAACATTTTATTTCTTTTTAGGTGAAGTAGTACATAGTATATATATACCGACAAGTTTATAAGATTTGGCTAATTTACGTTCACTTTTTTATATTCGTTTTATTTTCATTTACGTTTTAGTTTTATTTTCATTTGGTATATAAAATTCTTCCGTTACTGAGTGAATGACTGACAGATAACGCAACAACACAACCAAGACTACTGACTGGTCGTATGAAGCTGCACGTAGGGTCCTTGGGGAGTTTAGGGGAGCTCTAAGAGAGGATTTCCCGAAATTCCTATGGGAACGGGAGTAAACGGGATATGCGCGTACGAAGTCGCGGGCAGAAGCTAGTAATACAATATAGTTTCAACATTTACTTCAAAATAAAAAGCTCTATCTATTGATACAACTTTTATATAATTATATTCGTGATAAAATCTCTTAGCAGTACACGTTTAAAATTGTAATTTAGTGTCATGTTTGATAAAAAAAAGTATCGAGCCAATCATTCTAAATCGCGTTTCTATCTTTACGATTTACTTGAGGGTATGTTAAATTTTTATGTGATGATTTTTATTTATTAAAAAACTCATAATTAATTAGATTTTCAGACGTTCAAAAATCTTAAAAAGTACTGCAACCCCGCCTTAAAAAAATTCCCTCCATAACTACTAGTAATTTCTCCTTTCACGTGGCTGCGTTTACAAACATACAAATCCAGATGCACAAACAGCCAGACCCGGAACAACTATACAGTGATACAAATATTTGTTCCGTGCGGGAATGAATCGAACCTGCAATACGCAGCGCAGCAATCAATCGCTCAACACTGCGCTAATCGTGACGTTCTCAATATACTATCTTATCATTATAAAGTATCTTATCTATAAATTTGCATTAGTTATAGATTAATATTGCACAGTTCAGTTCGACATCGGTAATAGCAGTGGACGCGTTACTTTGCATCGTTATCAGCGCTGGATCTGCACCAGGGAGCCGTCGGGGCTAGTGTCCAGGGCGGCACATTTTCATGACGGTAAAATTTGGAAAGGGTAAAAAAAAATTTTGTGTCAGCAAAATTTCTGGATTTTTCAAAAGTCAGATAACTTTTATTGAAAGAATAAATATGTCATTGACATATTATTTTCTAAATAAAAGCTGTCTAACGGCCATTGTTGTTCCTCGTATAAAAGTTATTGGTCTATTGAAAAATCAGCCCTTAATCAATCGTTTTCAAGAAATTCAATTATTACTAAAAACTTCTTTCTTTATTATAATTTCAATAGTCAAAATGATTCAATTAAAGTATTTCCTTTGAGATTTGAAATGATAATCTATCTGATTTCTTTAATATCTTAAATAAACACTAGTAGTTTTTTCCAAAAATTAAAATTATTTTTGAGTTTTTTTCTGCATTTTTAAAAACATAAACAACCATAATTGTTTAAAAAGTCAGGTGTCTTTTCCCGTGAAAAATTAACACAATACAATTATGAGTCACCCCTGGGGCCCGAGTCTGCTATTTTTATAAATTTGTCATTCCGACACGATCCCATTGTCATGCCATTGTCATTTTGCTAAAAGTTCGTAATCTGCTAAATCCATAATCGCACGGTCACTGGAACGTCAGTGACCGGTCACTGGCACGTCAATGGTCTCGTACTCGTAATAGAATTGCGGTATTATTATAAAACCGATCTAAATTTGAGCATTTATTCATGCCAGATTTTATTTATATATAGTTTTACATATTATTTATTAGTGTTATATGCAATCTGAAGTAGTGAAAAGTTCGTAAATACTAAATCTGTCATTATGTACGAGATTACCATTCATATGGCTTTCTTTCAATCGCGTGTCAGTGGTTGATCATTGGAATGTCATAATGACGCCATTATGATGCCATTATGTTAGTAGATTACCAAACTTGTCAAAATCAACCATTTTGAAATCAGTGATCGACCATTCAGACACTATTGTAATAGCAGACTCGGGCCCCTGTTATCATGTATACAAAGCAAACCTGAATCACTGATTATATTTAAACGCACAGCCGAAACTACTGATCGTAGAAAGCTGTAATTTGGCATGTAGGTTCCTAACACACCGTAGGGGTGCACTAAGAGGAATTCCCTAAAACGGGAACTATGTTCTTCCTACAGGAACGGGAAAAAACGGGATAGGTATGCGCGTACAAAGTCGCGGGAAATAGCTAGTTAAAATAATAAAATATATTTAAAATTTTCTGCAATACATTAGTTTAGTATTTAATATTTATGATATATCAAAACTATAAGTTTAAGTAAAGTTTCAGTATAGGGGTGGCATATTCTACAGTGGGTGGCGGCACTAAGTTTATATCCAGCCCTGATCGCAAGTAATTATTTGTCCTAACACGTTTCCGTGCCTGCATTCAACCCAAATCTCTTCAAAGTTAGAGCGTTGAATAGGCTACTTCCGGGTAAGCTCACTCCCACGTCGGCTTAGTCTCATCTCTGACCTACATAGACTGGAGTCAAGAGCAAACCCATATTACCCATCTCAAGTAAAAGAAAAACCGGCTAAGTGTGAGTCAGACTGTTACACGAAGGGTTCCGTAGCATAAACAAAAAAAAAAACACGCGTCTTGTTTGGAAGCCCTCTTTAATTACTTATTAATTAAATTAAAAAAACATACGATAAATAAATAGTTTGCCGCTATATTTTTATCATGTTTTTAAATATGAAATACACATTCTGTGAAAATTTCTCGGATTGACAAACGCTGTTGGGATCCTTAAGGTTTTGGCATTTCGAATCGCATTCGCTGATAGAATGGCACTGTAGCGACATCTATGCAGCCACAATACAAACCAACGGCTTAACCAAAGCTACATCGCAACATAAAGAGCCGCGACGCCATCTATCCAACTAGCAGCGAACTAAAATTTTGCATCGCGCAAGCAGAGTTAATCGTGCGATTTGAACATTTACATTAGCCCGAATATCAACTATCGGGCAGTTGCCGACACCGGATACAACAACCGTCCGATCGGAGGACCCTCCCTTTTAAATGGAGGTTTGCGGCACTTTACTATCTGTGCAACATTCATCTAAACTATTTTATCTAACGCCTCCGGTAAAAGTACAGTACCTAGTTATATCAATATAGATTTTGTTTTCAGATAGCCAACAAGAAAACTACATTCAATGAGCTTTTCGATCTGTGCGCTGAGGTTCTACGATACTTGGAGGGAAACTGTAAATTAGGCCTTCCTGCTCAGAACCATAGCAATCACGACTCTCTGAAAGTAAGCCATTATTATTAAATTATTTATTCCGAGTAACAATGACTCATATAGTGTTAGTAACAATAAATAAACTTAAAAATATGTTAGTGACACAATTACAACAAATACATGAACACACACAACAAAATAATCATTGCTGCAGCATCTCAGCTGAGATGCTGGAGCAACGACTCACAATACAGCAGTCCAGCCTGTCAGCAATCAGGCCCAGGATGCTGTTGGAACTGGCTCGTACGTATTTCCGCAAGCATCCCTGATGCGCTTCAGAAGCGACGCAGCCGCATCAACACCCTGAAGGCATTGTTATACTGAACGCGAAGAGCATTGTAGGATTTTTGCGTAAAATGTATCCACAGGCTACAGGTATAAAATGAGGAACAGAAGATTCAAGAAAATGTTTTATTAACTTCTGTAGAAGCACATCTAAACCTGCGATTTAATTAATCCATGGTATTTGAGAAGTTTTCCATTTATTTAATAAAAAGGTCAAAGGTTTGCTATACAATTATCCAATACTGGAAAAACAAACATCCAGCCTATTATCGCCTCGATAGATCGCTTGCTATTTTTAATCGATCTTCTTAATATAAACTTTCTTTTATTCCTTAAGAGTCCTATTACATTTTTTACGGAAATTCATGATTTTTGACGCTGTAATTTTCAGCAGCAGTAAGATATTTTAATCCTGATCCTGAATAACAATAGTGCCAGTCTCTTTCTTGTAAGTTAGAGTTACACATTTTCATTTTTCTTTTCGTGTAATTTACTATAAATATTTTACGAACTCAGTTTGCAAGAAAAAATGTCGGCGATGGAACTTTGACGGTCAAATTCACATTGTTACAATCAATTCTTTTAAAAGCTGAAATTACTAAAAGGTAAGTTGAATGTTTTACTTGTTTATTGGAGTTCTACAATTTCTTTAAATTCCTTGAGTTTTCAGGGAAAAAAACGTAAAGAAAGCCTAATTTAAGCCAGAAATGTCTTGATTCAGCGTCCATTATATTCCAAATAAAAACAATTTTATCAAATAAATTAATATGATATAAATTTCAATCTACAATGAATATACGTTTCATTAGTTTTCGTTTGTCAATATAATAAAACAAAATTACAATAAATAAAATTAAAGTACTATATATTATTTTTATAGAGGTATTTCTTTACTAAACACAATTGGTAAAGTATTTGATTAAAAAGAAGATTAAAAAGCTGGTATACAACGCCATCTATTCATTAACAGATGAATCTCTTCAAAGCAACATGGTTTTTTGAAGAAACGCTCGACACTCTCAAATTTAGCCCGTTTCTCTAATTTTGTTCTTGAGAATACAGATAAGGGGGGGCAGGTTGACGTAATCTACACAGATTTCGAAAAAGCTTTCGATCGTGTGGATCACGTCATCTTGCTCAGAAAGCTGTACAGGCTGGGTATACGATCTTTTACGATGGGTACAGTCATATTTATTTAAACGCTCACAAGCTGTCGTTGTAGGAGTTTACTGTTCCAACTTTATTGAAATCCCGAGCGGTGTTCCCCAAGGATCCCATTTGGGACCCCTTTTTTACAACGCTTATCTATTTGACATCACGGATTCTTTTGAACACTCTGATCACTTAATGTACACTGATGACAAAAAAATATTCTATAAAATAACATCATCTGAAGATTGTAAGGCCCTTCAAGAAGATCTAAATAACTTAAATAATTATTACGCAAAAAACAAGATTACGGTAAACGTTGCAAAGTGTCAATGTATCAGCTACACACGTAACGTACTACGTACGTACTCATATAATTTTAATGGCATTGTCATAAATAAAGTCCAGTCTGTCAGGGATTTGGGAGTTGTGTTTGACAGTAAACTAATGTTTTCAGATCATATAGACCTCATTAGCACAAAAGCTTATAAGAACCTAGGATTTGTTCTTAGGTCATGTAAGGTGTTTAAAGATATTGGAGCTCTTAAATCTGTGTATTTTGCTTATGTTCGCAGCGTTTTAGAATATGCGTGCCAAATCTGGTCCCCCCAGTACTTAATTTATAAGAACCAAATAGAAAGGATACAAAAAAAAGTTTATTAAACATCTTAATTATCGCCTCCGGAAACTTCCATTGTCTTACGAAGATAGCTGTCGAACCTATGGTCTGCCAACACTCTAAGAAAGGCGTAAAGTGTTGGACATGTGTTTACTCTATGACATACTCAATGGTCGCCTTGATTGCCCGGACTTGGTCGCACAGATAACTTTTAACACTCCACTATGGCGCACTCGTCACACGCCAATGTTGCATGTTCCTAGGCACTCCACTAACTTCGCCAAGAACTGTGTACTGACTCGCATTGCTCGAATTTATAACTCGGAATTCTCTGAAGTCGACTTATTTAACTGTACTAAACCGACATTCAAAGGACGAATAATGGAAATTATAAACGGAGATAAGTGACAAGCAACCAATTTTCTTCTTTTACTATCTTTTATTATTTAACCTTTATGTTTTAAACTCTTTAAAATTCTGATCTAAATTTAAGTTCTACTTTTGTTTTGTTTTATATTGTAAGTTTGTTTGGCTGTTTAATTGAAATAACTAGTCCGTTCGCAAGTGTTATATATATCCCAGTTATACAGGGAAACCTATTATAAATGTAACATGCCTATTTTGTAAAATCTGATTATGTATCGCTGTTGGTTTCCTAAATAAATAAATAAATTCTGCGTCAATTCAGCGCGCGCGCTCCTCAGTCTCGCGCGAGCGCCCAAATAAACTATAATCCTATTCAGACTAGTAAGTATCAAAATTGTTTCGCGGACTATAGATGTACTCCCAACGCAGACCAACGTAACTTCGTCTATTGCAAACGACCATTTACGATTCGTAATAGGACTCTTAATCATTTGAATTAAATGTCTTTTGGGGGCCGAGTCACCCGCGTCCGTAGGAGCGAATCCCTACACGTGGTCCCTGGGTGGTGCTAAACAGGTGACACTAACCGCCTCCGTGGTCTCGTGGTTAGACCACCTGATTCAGACCCAGAGGTCCCGGGTTCGATTCCCAGCGGGGGCAAATTTTTTGCTCGGTTTGGTTGGTGGTAGGACTTGTTCTAAGTCCGCCTGGCAAGCTACCACCATCATGTCTAAGTCTGTCGCCATAACAACTATGTTAACAGCATTGTTGTGTTCCGGCAGTTAGAGGTATGATAGCCAGTTCCTCTGTGTAAGAGGATTCCGGGTGAAACTCGCTTCCATCTTCGGCCTAATAATCACTTTCCATCAGGTGAGATTTGGGCCAAGAGTTTCCCCGTCATGTATAAAAAAAAAAAATGTCTCAACAAATTAAGAAGTTGTGGAGGTTTATATTTGCGCTTGTAATAATAATTCCGTATCATTATTTTGTCTAAACGGACTCGGTTCTCATTCGCTTACTTGTCATTTCATTGTGTGCAGCCGATTCTGCAGTGCAATTCTGTAAATATGTCGAAGTGAACGAAAGGTGAGCTGTCAAACCACACAAACAAGATGGCATGACAGCTCACTCGTCGTTCAGTCGACCTAAGTGATCACGGTGAGATGTCAACATAATCGACCGGCTCTTGACATCTCATCAGGATGAGCTGTTTTCACTTCGTTATGTGTATGCCACGTAAAGTCGGGACAAAAAGCAGAGGAGAGTAACTCATATGGCATGGCATCAAAAGATTCGTCCACATAGCTGTCACTGGAGGCCAATCGCGCTAATTTTAAAAGTTTAGGTCCGCTTGCAATTCGTTTCCAATTCAGTTTTAGTTATGATCTAATTTCGATTCACCTGTAAGGGATTTGGTATCGCGCTAAAGTTTAATTAAACTTCAACCAAAGTTGCGTCAAAACTATATCGTAACCTTTACAAATATTTTCGTATTTTCCTTCAAAATCCAAACAACACAACGCGAACGATTGAGAAAAAGTCACGAAAAAGTAGCACTGTTTCAACTTTTTGTTTGACAGCGGTAACGTTACAGTTGTGATGCAGTTGCGTTCCAAGTTTCTGTCAAACGTTTAGCGCGATACGGAATGTTTAAAAAAGTTGTGAAATGGCTACAATTCAGTTGCGTTCCAACCGAATTTTATTATCGCGATTGCCCTCCTGGAAATGAGCCCAGAACACCGGTTGCATTTCCACGTGGAATGGTAATGCTGGTTCGTAGGTCGAAGAAAATACCAGCCCTCTGTTCCTAAGAAGGAACGACTAACTGCTTGTTGATGTCACGAAAGGACACTGACCCGGTTCTATCGGTTCAAACCCAAACGGCTCAGAAATATTATTCCGAGTAAGGCTTGGATTTAGATAAACCTTCTCTCGCTCTTTCCAGATGAGTGACCCCGGTGTCAACCCCGAATTTGAAGCTGAGGTAGCTGATGAATTTGCAGAACTTAATCAATGCCTCGAGCACATGATACATACAACAGACAATATCAGTAACTGTATCAATATCAGTAAACTGTCGGACAAGGTAAGACTTCTATAATCATTCTGCTCTCTTCACATCTTCTTTTTGGGGTTCCGTACCAAAATGGAACCCTTATGGTGTGACTAGGTCTGTCCGTCTGTCACAGATGGATATCACATGAACTGCTAATACTGTCATATTGAATAGTTTTAAATGACGTCTCTTCAACTAATTTGCCTTTTTTTATAGCCTGTAATGTCTCACTGCTGGGCAAAGGCCTCCCCCAAGTCTTTCCAAGCATCCTTTTCCCGCGCCGCCTCGTGTCAGCCCTCACGGTACGCGTCCCGCTCGTCTCGCCACCTCTTTCTGGGCCGACCTCGGCGGCTCCGTCCGTCTTCGGGCACCCTGCGTGTGGAGTTTTTTGCCAAATGGTGAACGTGCATGCGGCTAACGTGACCCGCTCAATCCCACTTAATACTGGCAGCCATCTTATCTACATCTATTATTCCCGTTTTGGAACGCACGTGGTGTTTCTGATTGGATTCTGTCTTTTTACGTCGAGGCTGCTGCGTTCCATCGCTCTTTGGCAAACTCCAAGGCGGAACTTTTGCGACTCGGTAAGCGACCAGGTCTGAGGACCGTAGGTTAGGATGGGCAGAATACACATGTCGATGAGGTTTCGCTTCAGGGAGATCGTAAGATCACCCTTCACTAGCGTCTTTATATGGACTAGTAGGTTTCCAGGCGTTTTCGATGCGGCGATCGATTCCCTTTTCTTGCAATTTGCAAATAACAAAGAAATAAAAATGAACGTATATTATAATTATATTTTTTTAAACAGGGACTGAAAAGGGTTCATAAAAAATTTAAGTGGTATATGGAGTATCATATGAAGGATCGCAATTTGCACTTTCTTTAATATTTATTCCTTTTTTTTAAGTCATTTGGTTTTTGACTTCAGACGTCTCCGAAGTTTGCATAGACTAAAATCTGAAATTATCTATGTGTTAGAAGTTTGTGTAAAGATTACAGAAAAAAAAAAACAGTGCCTGTAAATAGTACACTTTTTCAGAAATCATAAACAAAAATTACATTAGTTGCACTATATTCAGTCAAGAGATGGCACTCATCTGAAACTGCAATATACACCACAGTGTTAAAATTCTCCGATGAAGACAGGCCTCGCCGATGAAAATTTTACGTCTTATATGCGGGCACGGAACGTTGCACGAGTCCGGCTCGCTCTTGACCCGTTTTATTTATTTAAAGTCAAAATCGTTACACTGCAGCACAGCAGCAGCAGTAGCACAACTACCCTCTCAAGTATTTTTCCCCTACACCGTCTCGAACTAGCCCTCTTGGTTTTTACTTTGCCTCATTGTCTGTTGATTAACTTATGATTGGTTATCTAAAAAGATAAAAACGTCGTAACAACAGGTACTAAAAACGATCGAGAATTTTGATCAAGCATATCTTATCGAAAGGCTTTGATAAAACCGTTTACAAGGAAAAACGGAGCATTCTTTGCAAAATATAGGTACCAACTGCTGAGGTTTATTTTTCCAACAAAATAAACCTCTAAAATGACACCATGTTGGCAAAAGTATCAAAAACTACTATATAAAATTAAGGTTCTTTTATTTGTTCTCAGGACGAGGCAGCAGCGAAGTTGAAAAGTAAACTTAGAGCAAAGCGATTGTCGGAAAGGATACAAAAAAAAATCGAAGGTAATAGAAAAAAGACATGCGTTATTGGAGAAAGATATTGATCAGTTAAAGAACATTATGTCACTGAAAAATACTGAAATAGACAAGAATACTAAATGGATGAAAGAAAACACGTCTATGGAAATAGCTAAAATTATGAAAAACCTAACTGCTAAAGAGATAGAAATGCAGTCAGCAATGGCGGCAATGCAAAAAGAATTTGATTCAACTAAAAAAACCATCGATCAGAATATTCTATCAATGAAACAAAAAGAAGCTGAAGCCAAAGAAAACTTTGATAAGAGAATTGAAAAACTTCAAGCAGATGAAGCTCGGGCTAAAGCCGATATGGACAACATTGTCGAGGCAAGGGAAAAAGATTTTGATTCAACTAAAAAATCCATCGATCAGAATATTCTGTCAATGAAACAGCAAGAAGATGTAGCCAAACAAAACTTTGATAAGAGAATTGAAAAACTTAAAGCAGATGAAGCTCAGGCTACAGCCGATATGGACAAAAATATCGAAGCAATGGAAAAAGAATTTGATTCAACTAAAAAATCTATCGATCAGAATATTCTATCAATGAAACAACAAGAAGCTGAAATCAAAGAAACCTTGGATAAGAGAATTAAAGAAATTCAAGACAAAGAGGCACAAAAGTTACAAACTCTGGAACTAGAAAAGCTTCAGTATGAAAAGAAAATTGTAGCTGAATTAAGAAGAAGCAATGATTTACTTATTGAGAAGGAAAAAGAAATAAAACAAAATATCAAGAACATGCAGGAAGTGTTAAAATTTAAAAACAGCCTTGCAGCCATACGTGAACGCGAGGCTGCAAGAACAAGTGAAATTAATAGTAATATTCAAGCAATGAAAAACACGTTACTGTTGGCCAAAGAAGAATTAAAAAAAAACATTAGAAATCTTGCTACAATACGAGGAGAATGATACAAATAAAATGGAGGCCGGACGTCAAAGAATGACTCAAATTAAAACCCAAAAAATAGTATTTCTATTTTTTGGGCTTTAGTTTGAGTCATTCTTTGAAGTTCGTCCTCCAATTCAAGCTGTGTGAAACAAGTTAGAAAAAGCTGGACGCGATTTACAAGAGACTATCAATGACACTATGCGACAAAACGAGGCTTAGAAGAAAAATGATGCTGAACGTCAAAGAACTACAATTATAAGCCTAGTCAGAAGAAAAGAACACATCAAGAATCTCTACAAGGCAATGAAACTCTACAACCATGTAGAGCTGAGGAACATCAAGTAAAACGTGGAGTTCATGCCCAAGGGAAAGAAAATTTAGAGAAGAACATTTAGCCTCCGCGCAAAAGGGTGCGCGAGCAGGATGAGTCTGGAGGCCAGATATCTGTGCAGCATAGCAGAGCCCTGCCTGATGCGACACTAGCGTCTGATCGAACAACACACCGACTTGGTCATGCCACACCAGCAAAATACTCAGAGCGCTACGGATGGACCCCGCGTCATCGACACTCAGCCCCCCGCTGGGCACACAGGTTCCCTGATCGATAGGGCACCCTGGTTTCTGGCAGCACACCGACCTATGACTGACAACAATCATGCTATTTTTAACAAATAGTTATATAAGAGATACAAGAGCGGTAAGTTGGTCTTTACAAACGAGTAGACAAATGTAAGCCCGAGACGAAGTCGAGGGTTTACCATAGTCACGAGTTGTATAGTTGTATGTGTCATACAACGTTTTTCGACACATTATATAAATAGATAGTTAAACAAACTTATTGATTATCTATAAAAAAATATTGTTAATCATTAAATAGCGTACTCGCGATTTTGGCGGCAAGAGACCATTTTCTGCAATTGGCGCCTGATTCAAGATGTCAGGTGGAGTAGATTCCATATTTATATCTGATTCCTCGCTCGAACAAATATTCTAATTAATATTATAATAATTATTAAAAGTCGCAACTATCTTTGACGTTTCTAATTGAAAATGGCGCGAATTTTCAAATGGGGAGTGTGTGTTTGGAATAGTGTGCGTTTTTAAAATAAGAACGCGCTTCCGTTTGCGTCTGCGTGAAACATTTTAGTAGAATTATATTATATTGTAAATTGTATTATATATTGTACCAATCGGATTTTTTTTGATAAAATCATTTATTTAATAAGTTACATTTTTTAAATTGTCTCCTCGAGCCTTTATATTGATACTATTATATATCACTCGATAGGTTAAAAAAGCTGAAGGCGTTAAAATGGCACGGAAGCTCAGATATTTTAATTTTTATATACCTATCCAGTATCATCTCACTATTTAGACGAATCTAACGACACCTTTCAAGCTAAAATCTCTCTATGAAGCCACAGGGTTAGGCTACAGTGTGCCAAAGAAATGACATCATACTTATATCAAATCAGTGCAGTGCGATGCGCGCTCGAATACGGACGCGTTGTCACAGTTGTAAGCATAGTGCGCGGCTTTAGCTGCTGCCTGATATTTCGCAATGAGTTCTCAGCAACTTATCACAAACGAACTGTTGGCATTCATACAGAATGCCATCGATACTATGGACGAGGTGAGCATCATGCAGATTTGCAAATCGAGCTTCAAAGAAGATGATATCAGCATGGGCAAGAAGTTACTCTTCCAGGCAACTGGGAAGCTCGATCAAATGCCATCTAGGAGGAGAGACGGCACAGAAAAGAGCATCCAAGACATTATCACCTTTCTAAAGGTGACCGATCCTGACGACGTGCCAACTTTCGTAGCGAAGGAGCTACATAAGTTACCGCCCGTCACATTCGATCACGTAAATGTCACCAGGCTGCTCAAGGATATTGTCATCGCTGAAGTCAAGCCTGGCCGATGTGCAGTGCAAGTTGGTGAAGTCGGAAACTACCATCCATGAACTACGTGCCGAGATAGTGTTGCTACGCAATATTGTTTCGGAAAGTAGGACAGTAGTAGACATGACGAATCTATAAGGGTTCCGTTTTTGCCCTGCCTCCCTGTCTCTTACTTACACTAGGTGATAGACAGAGCAGGGACATCGGAGCCACCCGATCGCCCGATGGCAGTGTCCTTACACCCGTTTTCTTATTACACTACGCTTACCCTAAGTATCGGGCCCGATAGATCGCGTAGTTTAATAACCGCTTAATTCTCTATACGATTACATATTTAATAGTATATAAAAAGGATGTTTGAAAAGTGAGTGGTCATATTTAGGGTCGGTGGTACATATCTGACGGAAAATACGTCGCGTGTTATCGGTCGCGTAACGCCAGAACAGACAATTATATTATTATGATAAAACATTCAAGTTTTCACATCCGACCGATGATGCGTTAATGCGAATAGACGCCAGCGATGATACGTTCGACCACAGAAATATGAAAAGCACCACCCGGGGACCACATGTTGGGGTTTTTCTTTAGATTCTGACGTTATAAATATCAAACATGGGGTGGGCCTATTCTTATGTTTTCTTATTCCGGAGGGGGACGGGAATCTAAAACTAGCAAAATTCTTACGTTATAAATTAATGGCGCCTTATGAATATCGATATTCAGGTCCAAGTAAGAATACTCCTTCAGGAAATTAAAACACTTATCTTAAAAAAATCTTCTTTCTATGCGCTCGACACATTTCCGTCACATATGTACCGACCCTTATGGCATTTTGTATCTCACATACAGTTAGGAAACAGCACCAAAAGAATAGAATAGAATCGAAAAAAAAATTATCTATTCGATACACATAGGTACAGTTTTCGGCCTTGTCAAACTTGATGTACTTGTAGATTAAGTGAATGATGTGTTCGCGTATATAATTGCAAGCGCATACTTATACTGGTCACATGCATCATAACACATATCATGCATGTGATTGTGAAGCCTCTGTTGGCGCTCCAATAAATGAATAGATAAACAGCAACAAACCCTTATTAAAAGAGAAAAAACAAAAAAATCGACTTTTTTCAATTAAAAAACCCAAAATAAAGTGAAAAGCTCAAAATTTCAGGCAGCTTAATGGATCGAGATTCTTAAAAAAAATTTTGGTAGGTAGGTAATAGGGTTCCGTTGTGTACGGAACCCTATTACTAAGCCTCCGCTATCCTTCTGTCCGTTCGTCTTTCCATCCGTCTGTCTATCAGCGGACTGTATCTAAAAGACAGACCGTAATATTTAGACCGTTGAAATTTCCAAAGATTGTGTAATTCTATTGCCGCTTTAACAAAAATTAATTTAAAAAAATGGTTTATGGTACTATAAAACCCTTCGTGTGTGAGTCCGACTCGTACTTGACCAGATTTTTGGGGTCGGTTTAAAAAAAAAAAACTTTTTTTAATTTTGTATATCAGATACAGAACGTAACCCTGAAATATGACCACTCACTTTTGAAGCAACCTGTATCTACACATTATTCGAGGCACATGATAAACAACTCGGCTGTGTACCGCAAAATTAATCTTATACAAGTGAATGAACACTCGTAGCTGCTTAAAACGGTGTAGGAGTGTGGCCAAGAGCGCGTAGCAATGTGCGTAGCACTCTCGTAGCACCGCTACGAAGAGGCGGGGCGACCGTCTAATGACGTCGCGTCGTCGGAACGCTACGGAGGGCGTAGCGCTAGGGTCTGCTGCTACGGCGTAGAGCACAGAGCGACACGGAGTGGAAGCGTGGTGTTCGGATGGCTGCCGAACAGCCGAACGCAGAATGTGACCGTCGCTATCAGTTATTTATTAAAATTTATTAATACAAACAGCGCTGAGCTGGCGCGTCTCGTATTTTCCTATACCCATGCCTATTACCTATATCTAATACACCATGAATCTTATCTCTACAACGTCCCATGGCGCTATGGCGTGAGGTCGAAGGAGCGCGCATATATAAATGGCCCCGCCCCCCGCCTCACCACTATAAATATCAACCGCAGCGCCACAAACCTATTTGTTCAACTCACAAAACGCAACTGTCCTGGCCGGTGACTTGCATTGCAAGCACCCGGCGTGGAACTCCAACATCTTCAACCAAGGGGGAAGACGGTGTCTGGCCCTGAGACGCTTACCCATTACCCAGATGCAAACATTCACATGCCCGACGACGTCTGGACATCGCAGTATATCGAGGGCTAAACTGCCAGATCACGCAGCCAGTGATCGACGACGAGTTACAGTCGGACCATCAACCTGTACTCGTCGTCCTATCGGGGATGCCGACCCGACTGAAGCCGCCAACGCCACGCCGATTACTGGATTGGACAAAGTTCACAGAAAGGATTGAGGCCACACCACCGACTCGGCCTATCGCTACCGCCGCGGACGTTGATCTGTTGGCAAATGACGTCACTGCTTGCGTACAATGCGCCTTAGAAGAGGCAACTACACTACAGCCAACGGAGGGGAGAGGGCTACTGCCGCCCCTACCGTCACGACTACGCGCCATGGTTGCCGAGAAGAGGCGCCTAACTAGTTAATATAGGCAAGTTGCGTTCCGAAAACTCATACACTCATTTCTCAATAGGCGCTTGACTCACGCATCGAATTTGTTTTATGTTAATATAGGCGTATTCGGTGCAGATGCAATGGGCGGTAGTACTAACACTACACGACCGCTCACACACAAACAAGACGGCTCCGCGGTCCGGATCGTGATCGGCTAGCTCTGAGATCGAGACGGACGGGAGTCACATACTTTCTCTGTAGGTGCGTCACCAAAGTCGGCACCCTCGTCGCTGTTCGTTCTCGCTGGGCCTCCCCCGGGGCACTGGGGGTCTCACTCGGCGGGGACTGACCGCCGTAGGTCGTTAAGAGGCGGCGCTGAGTTAACAGCGTCGCGACGCGCCTACAGATATATACACAGCAGCTACACGACAGACGTGCGTTGGTATTTTATTATGGCAGGCGCACGCTAACACTATGCCGACAAGAGGCAACCCAATGACCGGCCCGTATTGACGGGCTTAGGAGCGCCACAAGGGGGCTTCGCCCCGACACTGCTTGCCGCGCCCTCTAGAGGGTCGCAGCGACAACTACATGGACCTCACGCCATAGCGCCATGAGACGCCATGGTGTATTAGATAAGTAATAGGCATGGGTATAGGAAAATAATAGACGCGCCAGCTCAGCGCTATTTGTATTAATAAATTTTAATAAATAACTGATAGCGGGGGTGAGGAAGGGATCGCTGGCCAGCAGAAATCGTGGCTCACTAAAATAGATGCGGGCTTAGTTTGCCGCCAGTTCACTTCTCGCAACTCGCAACCAACAAGTAAAAGGCTAAACAGTGCCCGTCAAGCCAGCCAGCTCCCCACTACTTCCTCGCCGCCGTCGTCGTCTGCCAACCTTAACCTCGTGTTTCATTTACGGCGTTCAAGCGATCCCGAGCAGAATGCGTATTTGTGTAAATTACTTCGTGAGTGTATCACACAATACATTCACGCAATAATTTAAATTACACGATTTAAATCTTTTGCTATCAATGTCAAATTAAAATTAATGCGCTCCCTACATAATTAACCAAAATCTTTGAATGATTGTATGTTTTCAAGAAATCTATGATTCATCTAAAATATAGCTATAGTTTAAAAGGCGTTTTATGTGTATGAAACTCGTAACTTTAAATTATACGAATCTAAGTAGAATTTTAAAAGCAAATTTTCGTTATTGCAAACTTATCAAATAAAAATATACAACAAAGTTATTTTACTAACCAATTTTTAAAAAGGAAGAGTACCTACCTATCTCAATTCGGCGGGGGGAGGCACAATGCCAATGAAGAGTAGAAAATTAAAATATAACGTGTGTTCTTCTCACTGTTTTGTAGGAACTTCATGTGAGTCGATTTTCTTTAATGATTCACCACAATCTGTGTCTCAAACACCCAAGACGAATCAGGCAGCCTTCTTCATTTTATTCAAGCATTTTTGACTCATGTAGAGTATTATAATTAAATATGCATTGCCCTGTCCATGAGAATTCCTCGCCTTGAAAATCACATAATTTATGCAATATAAGACAATTTATAATTAATTATGTGAAACTTTAGCGCTCACAATTCCAGCCCGGTAAAACTTTGACATGCTTCTGTTCTCCTGGTACTTTTGAATCCTAAACGCTCAAAATTCCAGCCCCGAAAATAGATACTTTCATATGTTTCTCCTAGATCTTTTGTATTCTAATCGCTCACAATTCCGACGCCAGAAATACTTTGACAAGTTTCTGGTCCCATGGTTCTTTTGAATCCTATCCGCTTGCAATGAAAGTCCCGGAAATACTTCGACATGTTTCTGGTCTCCTGCTACTTTTGAAACCTAACCGCTCACAATTCCAGCGCCGGAAAACATGTGTCTGCTCTCCTGGTACTTTTGAATTCTAACCGCTTGCAATGAAAGCCCTGGAAAGACTTTGCCATGTTTCTGCTCTCCTGGTCGGTACTTGTAAATCAATTGCGTTCACAATTTCAGCCCGGTAATACGTCGGCCGGCATGCTTCTATTCTCCAGGAAAAAAAAATCTTGCTCAAAAATACTTAGAGATGTTTTTGGTGTCCTAGTACTTCTGAATCTTTAGCGCTCATAATTGCTGCCTCGAAAATACTTACTTCGTCATGATTATGTTCCTCTGGTACTTTTGAATCTGAAGTATTTCGGCAGCAGCAGATCTGGATTTCCACTTCCTCCTCTGTCTCCATTAAGCCACATGGCTGGGAAAGGAAAGGACACGTAGGCTACTTTTTTACTTGGTAAATTACCGGGATAAAAAGTAGCTTGTAGTAGTAGCTAGTAAAAGTAGTAGTGGACCGTAGTTATTCCAGAATATTATTATTTATTTTATTTTTTAAACAAACGTTGCCCCACACTAGGAATTTCTCCTGTATCGTGGGTACGTTTACAAACATACAAAGTGACATACATAAACAGCCAGACCTGGAACAACTATCTGTAGGCCATAAAAATATTTGTTCCGTGCGGGAATCGAACCCACGACACGCGACACATCAGTCGATCGCTCAACCACTGCGCCAACCGTGGCGTCAGCCACGGAACAACATGAGTGCCAAACTTTAACCAAAATCCCTTCAGCCGTTTTTGCGTTATTGACGTACAAACATCGAAATATACAAACTTTTACATTTATAATATTAGTTAGTAGGATAAAAATCTCGTGTCACAATATTTGTTAGTGAATTCCTTCAAAACAGCTTGATCGATTTTTCATTTTTTTTTTATGTACCCTGTTACACTCAGTAGGTCTAAGGATAGGTGTTAGTGTATTTATTTTATTTTATTGGCATAACTACGTTTTCCCAGTCAGCTTGTTACTTCTATAAATTCCCAATTACTATAATAAAAACTCTTTATTGTATGTAAGAACTAATTTATTGGGTCTAAAGAAAAACAAATTACAATAAAAAGAAATAAAGATTTAACTTAATTCAAGAAATAGTAAGAAGAAATGAATAAGTGAAAATTATAGTTAAAATAATTAAAACTAATGGGTACAAGAAACGACATACATGTACTGTGTAAGCCGGACTCCACCATAGCGGAGATGTCCGAAGCGGAGACGAGAAGAGTTGTTTTTCACCTTGGGTCATAGAGGCTAGGGTGTATTCACCGAAGCTGTGCGGAGATGCGTACTGAATAATTCAGACCTAATAACCTAAGCCCGTCAAGCTTTTCCGTGTGGCCTTGTAACCTAGCTCATCATAGATGCTATATTTAGTCAGCGTATCAATGTATATGTATCAATACTGTACTGATTCACTCCTTGACGATGTGCTGAGACTATTTCTCAACCACTGTCAACGTGAAAAATTTGGCCTATGCCGTATGAAAACGGTATTTGTGTCACAAATTCAAAATTCCCATTCATGTAGATACTAACTTCATTATGTAGGCTATATCGGCCTTTCATGACAATGGTAGAAGCGCAATGTTGCCCAGAGAGACAAAAGGTGGAATACAAATTCAAATTTCATTTATTGAAATTAGCCAGCACTTTTTGAACGTCAAGTTTTACCAAAGACAGTCCCCCAAAACGCCCGCCTGCCACCACTTCCTAGTGTTTTAGTTGTGGAAAAGAAGTGGCCAACAAGCTCCCCAGCTACACATCATACGGCTGGCTACTCTGTAGCGGAGATGTGTGCTGGCTAGGGTGGAGATGTGCGCTGACTGCACTGCACGCACGCCGCATACGTCTGAGGGCCAATCCTAATCATTTTTAAACAAATTTCGCATTCCCATGTCAATCGAAAACTGTCAAAAAAGCTCTAATTTTCATACATTTTTGACAGATTGCTATTGAGATGCGAATATGAAAATTTGTAGAATTGACACTTCGGACTCCGCTGAACGCCATCGTCAGCTTGCTAGGCAAAGCTCACATCTCCGCCTTGTACCATGGCCCAAGTCAATCTCAGTGAGGAACATTTCTGCTTCCATCGCGCCATACAAATATGATGCTTCTCCGCTTAGTGGCATCCACTTAAACAGAGTGGAGATGAGATGATTGATTAAAAAATTCAATGAGGAGCCCCGGTCTAAAGGGTAGTATTTAACTCTAAATAAAATAAATCGTTTTTTTTTCATCAAAAAATCCTAATCCTCATAAAAAAATAAAAAAACTTATTGTTCAGCAAAACAGTAAACTCAAAAATATATTATTTTAGTGCCAACAATTTGAGTTGATGTGACGTGGCGTATCGCAATTAATTGAAAAACGGGTCCACTTTTTTACGAACTTCAACGACGGAGCCGGCGATCCTATTTCTCTGTCTACAGGGTTATAAGGTTCTCCGCTTCGCTGCCTTGCTCCGCTGTACCTGTCCATTACACCCTAAGAAACTTAACTTGAATGGCATGACGTGAACATGAGCATGAAAATAAACATGTTTTCTTAAAAATAGCATGATCATTAAGTCAGTCATCGGTCGATGATCTGGTAGAAAGCAGGAGGCCCTATCGATCAGGGGACCTGTGTGCCCATCGAGGGGCTGGCGAGGTATACCTGGGGGGCTGGCGAGGTATATCTGTAGCGCTCAGTGTATTTTGATGGTTTGGCATGACCGGTGTTGTTCGATCAGACGCTAGTGTCACATCAGGCTGGGCTCTGCTATGCTGCACAGATATCTGGCCTCCTGACGCATCCTGCTCACACACCCTTTTGCGTGGAGGCTCAATGTTCTTCTCAAAATTTTCTTTCCCTTGGGCATGAACTACACGTTTTACTTGATGTTGCTCAGCTCCACATGGTTGAAGAGTTTCAATGCCTTGCAGAGATTCTTGATCATGTGTTCTTTTGTTCTGACTAGGCCTCGTGATTTCCGTTGCTTTAATGCTCTTCTCAATACTGTCTTGCTTTTGAGCAAAGATTTCGCTCCATTTTTGAAGTTCAGCTTCATTTTCACCTTTCTTCTCAGCCTCGTTTTGTCGCATAGTTTCAATGATATTCTTTTCTAAATCGCTTTCAGCTTTTTCCAACTTGTTTCGCAGAGCTTGAATTACATCTTCTTTTTTTTGGGCTCTAGTTTCAGTCATTGCTTGAAGTTCAGCCTCCATTTTATTTGTTTCATTCTGTTCGTATTGCCGCAAGATTTCTAATGTTTCTGTTAATTCTCCTTCGGCCAACATTAATGTGTTTTTCATTTTTTGAATTTTACCATTCACTTCACTTGTTTTTGCAGCCTCGCGTTCTCGCATGGCTGCAAGGCTGTTTTTAAATTGTAACACTTCCTGCATGTTCTTGATATTTTGTTCTATTTCTGTTCCCTTCTTAATTAGTAAATCATTGCTTCTTTTTATTTCAGCTTCAATTTTCTTTTCATTCTGAACCTTTTTTAGTTTCAGTGTTTGTAACTTTTCTACCTCATTGTCTTTAATTTCTTTACGTCTCTTTTCAAAGTGTTCTTTGGCTTTTTGTTTCATTGATTGAATATTCTGATCGATGGAGTTTTCAATTGAATCAATTTTTTTTTCTATTGCCTCGATATTTTCGGCCAACTCGGCTTCAGCCCGAGCTTCATCTGCTTGAAGTTTTTTAATTATCTTAGCTTCCATTTGTTGCACTGATTCGATGCACCCTTTAATTGAATCAATTTTTTTTTCTAATGGCTCGATCCGTTCAGCCATCTCGGTTTGAACCCGAGCTAGTTTTTCAGTCTCCTTGTCTAATTCTGCCTGCTTATCGTTCTCTTTAGCAGTCAGGTTTTTTATAAGTTTAGCCGTGTTTTCCTGAATTAATTGAATATTCTTGTCTATGTCAGTATTTTTCAGTGCCATCATGGTCTTTAACTCATCAATATCTTTCGTCAATAACGCATGTTTCTCTGTTATTTCCTTCGTCTTTTTCTGTATGTTTACCGACAATCGCTTTGCTTTAATTATACTTTTCAACTTCGCTGATTTCTCGTCCTGAGAACAAACAAAATAACCTTAATTTTAAATAGTAGTTTTTGATACGTTTCATAACATGGTGTCATTTTAGAGGTTTACGTTGTTGAAAAAAATAATAATACATCGTCTACACGCAGTTGGTTCCTATATTTTGCAAATAATGCTTCGTTTTCCTTTGTAAATAATTTCATCAAAGCCTTTCGATAAGATATGCCTGGCAATCGTTCTAAATTCTCGCACTAATCGAAAGTGTTACACTGTGTAAGGAAATCAAATCTATCCGAGGTGGGGTGAAAAATTTTTCGAGCTCGCTCCGCTAGCTCTTCAATTCTACGGTCTCTCAACTTTTGCCCTTTCTCAATGACTTAAAAAGTCACTTCTATATATCTATGATTAGAATATCCGAGATGGAGTACGAATGCCAGTATTTAAATGGATTTCTTTTTATGTAAAATTTTTAAGACGGTTTTATTTGGTGTAGGGACTTATTTGTTTTTTTTTTAATATTCAGAAAATTTACATAGGGGCGCAGCAATGATGCGTGCCCTAGGCGCCATTTCCTATAGCTACGCCCCTGCAGCATGTAAAACGTAAGATATTAACACTGATGTAAATTGCAGTTTTAGATTAGCGCTATCTCTTGACTGTTAGTGTAACTAATGTATTTTTTGTTGATGATTTCTGAAAAAGTGTACTATTTAGATATATTGTTTTATTATTCCTAATCTTGATTTCTATCACATAGAATAATTGCAGATTTTATTGTATGCAAACTTCGTTAACGTCAAAAGTCCGGTTCCAAAAGTATATGTAGTGGATAACGATATCATTTAATAATTAGTTGCTGATTTGAGTATTGTAGTAGTTTGTGTGTTGTTATGTTGTGGCGTGAGCGCCATCTTCGTTTGGGTTCGGTGGTATCGGGATCATTGTAAAATAAAAACACTCAATACAGTACTAAGCTTACTTTATTATTGTGGCTGAGTGCCAGTACTTTTGAACTTCAAAACTTACAAATAGACAGACCACTTTCTAGCGTTTTAGCTGTGGAGAAGAAGTGGCCAACAAACTCCCCAGCAACACATCTGTCTGTTGAGTTAGAAGAACTCGCATTTATTACATGATTAAAGAACTCTGTTAAATATAATTGAAACAGGTAAACCGACAGTCCTGGACGAGTGTCCTAGTTGGTGTCTCGACCCAAAGTGCGCTCGGCAAAGTCCCCACTCTCCAATACGACTCTGTCCACGTGCCGCCATTACAACTGTCAACTGACGTCACGGCGTTTACCACTACCCACTACTACAATACTCAAATCAGCAACTAATTATTAAATGATATCGTTATCCACGACTTATATTATACTTACATTTTTATTTCTTTCAAATTTGCGAACTAGTTGAAGAGACGTCATTTAAAACTATTCAAGATGATAGCATTAACAGTTCATGAGATATCCAGCTGTGACAGACGGACAGACTTAGTCACACCATAATCCTTTTTACCATTTTGGTACGGAACCCTAGAAATTGTAAGAGGGCAGTAGGCTAATTCACGTAACTAAATAAGTGCTGTTGCAGTGCAGTTGAAGTTAAGTTTCGATCAAAACAACGCTTTTCGTATTCTCTACCGCTGTCAGACACGCTCGCGTCAAGTTCGCGTCACGCGAGCGCAATAACGGCATTCTACTGTTGCGCGTCTGGTGTGCGCTTCGGAACGCAACATGATCGGTATTCTACTATTTTTTTAGACGTCTCAATATTAGGTACTTACAACTGATAAGTTTATGTTTAAGTTTTAATATGATAATAACGTCATATTCATTGAAATGTAATCGATCCTATTCGATTATTTAGTGAGTAATATTTGTTCTCACCACTATACAAAAGTTTGGTCGAGTATGGTTGTCGTGCAGTTGACGTGCAGTTCACGAGCAGCTTACGCGCAGCTTACGCGCAGTTCAAAGATAACAAGAATAACGTTTACCACTCAAACTTGAACTTAATTGCAACTGAACTAAAACTTAATCGGCGCGTCATAAAATTACGTGATTTAGCCCTCAGAATGATGATAGAAGTCTTACCTTGTCCGACAGTTTACTGATATTGATACAATAACTAATATCGCCTGTTGTACGTTTCATGTGCTGGAGGTATTGAGCAAGTTCTGCGACTTCATCATCTACCTCAGCGTCAAATTCGGGGTTGATACCAGGGTCACTCATCTGGAAAGAACGAGAGAAGGTTTATCTAAATCCGAGCATTGCTGGGAATAATATGGTAGAGCCGTTTGGGTTTGAAACGATAGAGCCGGGGTCAGTGTCCTTTCGTGACATCAGCAAGCAGTTAGTCGTAACTTCTTTGGAAGGGCTGGTCTTTTTTCGAACAACGCTATCTGGCAATGCTGGTCGTTGCCATTTAACGTGGAGTTGCAGCCGGTGTTCTGGGCTCATTTCCGGTGACAGCTATGTGGACGAATCTTTCTATGCCTTGCCATATGAGTTCTTTTCCTCTGTGTTTTGTCCCGATTGTTAATTTATACTTATACCACCTGACTGTACACGGTGAGATTTCAACAGCCGGTCGATTCTGTCGACATCTCACCGTGATCACTTAGGTAGAGTGAACGACAAGTGAGCTGTCATGCCATCTTGTTTGTATGGTTTGACAGCTCACTTGTCGTTCACTTCGCCTAAGTGTGCACTTCGACATGTTTACAGAATCACACTGCACAATGAAATGACAAGTAAGCGAATAAGAACCGAGTCAGTTTAGGCACATCATGATACGGAATTATTCTTACAAGCGCAACTATAAACTTCCACAACTTCTTAATTTGTTGAGACATTTAATAAACCTCCGTACAATGGCGTTCCCAAATTATTATGTGTATATTGTGGCTGGGGAGTTTGTTGGCCACTTCTTCTCCACAGCTAAAACACTAGGAAGTGGTGACGGGCGGGCGTTTTGGGGGACTGTCTTTTGTAAAACTTGACGTTCAAAAAGTGCTGGCCCTCAGCCTAATTTGAATAAATGACTTTTGAATTTTGAATTTATTATTATTAGGTATACCGACCAGTGTGGCTGTTATTATTTCGCCAAGAGATCCCTGCGATATGGTAACCAACGGAAACCTATAACTAAGCCTCTGCTGTCCGTCCGTGTAAGGTTTATGGTACCTACGGAACCCTTCGTGATCGAGACCGACTCCTACTTGGCCGGTTCCTTCTGTGTCCGAAACTCATAGCTATACGGGAGTAAAGCTACAGGATAACTTTAGTTATATAAAATCTTTTCATATTGTTTTTTTTTTGTCTAGCTGACCCGCGCAATTTCGTCTGCGTCACATTTTCCATTACTGCTCCCCTCCTATTTGTCTTTGCGTGATGATATATAGCTATAACCTTCCTTGATAAGTGGGCTATCTAACACTGAAAGATTCTTTCAAATCGGACCAGTAGTTCCTGAGATTAGCGTGTTCAACCAAACAAACAAACAAACTCTTCTGCTTTATAATATTAGTATAGATTTATCTGACTAAGTAGCTCAAACTTTTTTTTTACTTATTTATAATCTACATACGTCAGCACTTGCTTGAGTGTGTATTTCATTTTATAGTATCACTAGCTGACCCGCGCAACGTCGTCTGCGTCACATTTTTCATTAGGCTCCGCTCCTATTGGTCTTAGCGGGAATATTATTTATTTTTTCGTTTATTCATTTTTAAAATACTTATTGATTACATTTTTAAATATATCTTTAAAAAACATTAAAAAATACATTTAAAAATACAAAAAATAGTAGTCCGCTGGTGTCGGGAGCAGGGTCCAAGCTACCGGTGGTTAGGGCTCCAGAGAAAGGAACCTCCTCACAATACGAGCCGTATCGAGGAGTACTGCCTTCTGTATCAGGCCCTTTACCCAACTGTGTAATCCCAGCTTCGACAGGTGGTCGTCGAAGCTTTTGGCCATCAGGCCATTAGCCGTAACGACAATCGGCACAATGACTGCCGAGTCCACATTCCACATGTCGACAACCTCGTGTGCTAAGTCGAGATACTTTATCTGTTTCTCTTTCTCAGCTTTCACGAGATTCTCGTCATGTGGGATGGTAACATCGATAATCATTGTGCGGCGCGCTAATCGGTCTATCACCACTATGTCAGGCTTATTGGCAACAATAGTCCTGTCAGTGATGATAGACCGATCCCAGTACAACGTGACATGGTCATTTTCAAGAACTGGGTCGGGCACATACTTGTAATACGGTACCTCAGAGTCCACAAGTTTGTATTTCAAAGCAAGTTGCTGATGGATGATCCTGGCCACTTGGTTATGTCGGTGCAAGTACTCGCCGTTAGCCAGACGAGAACAACCAGAGATAATATGTCTGATGGACTCACCCGGACGGTGGCATGCCCGACACACGTCCACCGTCCCATCCTTCATAATATGTCTCCGGTAGTTATTCGTCAAGATAACTTCGTCCATAATCGCACAGACAAAACCTTCAGTTTCTCCGAAGAGATCACTGAAGCGTAGCCAAGCCACGGACGCTGCAAAATCTACATCGGACCCATGAAGAGCCCGATAGAAGCGCCCGTGAAGCTCCTTGCCTTTCCATACCTCCTTGCGGTCATCTGTGGTAAGTATCACAGGTTTGCGCCAGTTCTCTTTAGCCATGGACAACGGGGTGAGTCCTTTGTCCACTGCGACCACATCTCGATGCATACCCACATCAGCTTTAAGAAAATATTCTCTGAGACTGCACATCTCGCGGTTGTGGAGAGTTTTGGCGTTTAAAAAGCCTCGACCTCCACACTTCCGTGGGATGTACAGTCTCATCACCGACGATCGTGGGTGATGCATCCGGTTTGCGGTCAGCAGTGTACGGACCCTCCTATCCAGGGCGTCGAGTTCGGTTTGAGTCCATTTGAGTACGCCGAAAGAGTACATTAATACCGGCATGACCCAACCGTTGAAGGCGCGCACCTTATTTCCGCCCGACAAAAGGCTATTCAAAACCTTCTTCAGGCGGCCAAAGAAGCGCTCCTTCAACGATTGCTTCATGCTGGCAACATCAATGCCCAACGCTTCCGACATACCCAAATACTTGTACGTTTCGGTTGAGCTGAGGGATCTAACCTGTATGGAATCCGAGAGTTGAATTCCCTCAGATTCCATAATCTCCCCTTTTTTAACATGCATGACTGCACATTTGTCCACACCAAATTCCATCCTGATGGCACTACTGAAGGTTTCAGTGACCTTCAGTAGCTCCATCAGTCGCGAATTGTTGGGGGCAAAGAGTTTCAAATCATCCATGTAAAGAAGGTGGGATATGGTCTGACCACCTCTTCTCAACCGATAGTCTAGACCTGAATCCTCCAGCAATGTGCTTAGAGGATTCAGAGCTAAGCAATTATTTATTTTATATATTATTTATTTATTTATTATTATTATTATTTTTATTTATTTTATTTATTATTTATGATGTTTGTACACTGATCGCCCTAAATCTAACTTCTTTCGTTCAATCCATCTTAAGGTTGTCTGTAAGAGATTGCCCTGTGCGATAAGACTGCCCATTGTACACTTGTTTTTATAAACGTTTTTCCTGTACTTGTTATGAGGTGTACAATAAAGTATATAATAAATAAATAAATAAATATATAGCCTAAAGCCTTCCTCGAAAAATGGGCTACCTAACACTGAATTTTTTTTCAAATCGGACCAGTATTTCCCGAGATTAGCGCGTTCAAGCAAACAAACTCTTCAGCTTTATAATATTATTACTAGCTGACCCGTGCAACGTCGTCTGCGTAACATTTTTCATTTTCATTACTGCTCTGCTCCTATTGGTCTTAGCGTGATGATATATAGCCTATAGCCTTCCTCGATAAATGGACTATCTAATACTGAAAGAATTTTTCAAATCGGACCAGTAGTTCCTGAGATTAGCGCGTTCAACCAAACAAACAAACAAACAAACTCTTCTGCTTTATAATATTAGTATAGATAGTGTACTAGTTAACATTAAGAAGTGATATTTTTATAGTATATAAATCAAATGATATTTGTGAGTATATAAATCAAATGATATTTGTGAGTATATAAATCAAGTGATATTATTATAGTATATGCTGGGGAGAAGGTTGGCCTTTTCCACAGCTAAAACACTAGGAAGTAGTGACGGGCGGGCGTTTTAGGGGACTGTCTTTTGTAAAAATTTACGTTCAAAAAGTGCTGGCTCTCGGCCTAATTTGAATAAATGACTTTGGAAATTTGAATTTTGTCGTAGGGTAGCCAACTAGAATTGTTGCACAGTATTTTTTCCACTATTTTGATTTAATACCAAACAAATATTGCAGTTGATTGACATCTGTTTTTAAGGATTTGTGGTAAATCGTCGGGCCCCCTTTAGCTTGGGGGCCCGCATTATTGATTTATGGCTGTTACGGCGTTAACCATGCCCCCCGCCCACTTTGGGTTAGGTAGAGACAGGCGTGATTACATCAGGGAAGAGGTTTAGGTATTACTGATAACGAATTAACTGCATCGAACTCATCACTAACGCAACGCACAGACATGCTTATGTTTTTAATTTCCAATCTCACGCCAGATTACACGACAATAGTTTTATCTCGATACTTGACTAGTTGTCCAGTCAATTATACTTCTATATAATCAAAACGTTTGATAAATCTGTTATCATCCACCAGTTTGAGCGCACTACAGCGTGTCATCAAGGAATTTGTAAGCAATGACTCTTAGAATCACATATTGTTATCTACTTGGACTATTAGCTCTTATAAATGGAAAGCCAGCCGACAAGAGAGATCGTTCATATAAAAATGGAATGGATTCGTTGAAAGAACTGTTAAATCTGCAAGGAGCATATGATATAGCGTTCAATCATCACGAAGATGGACCTAGGAGTCATCATGAGGATACCGCTTACATATCTCCTCATAGTGGTTTTGCAGATGCAAAAATTGCATCACGAGAAAGTCTTGGAGACCAGGATCTCACCCTAACCCGATTAAAAAGTCTACGTCAACTAATGAGCAGTATGCCTTATAGTGCAAGAAGTCGTGACAGAAACAATATTTTGTATGAATTAATAGCCAGGACAAGCGATTGCAAAAAAGATGTTGCTAAATGTCATGACGTTAAGTTCTTAACAGGCATGATGAGACAGCTTCAGAAAGAAAATGCTGATATAGATGCGGATTCACAAGCTTATGATTTTATGAAGATTTTTGCTGATGGTAGGAGCAATGGTAATGAATTGCGCTGTTTAGGTGACAGATGCAGCGGCGATAAAAACTATAGAGAAGAACAACGAAGCGATAAAGATGAAATGATAAATAATTTTCGTTGCCATGGTCACCGCTGTAGTAATAGTATTGATGCTACAAGAAGTGTAGGGGAATATTTAAGGTGTAATGGTAACAGATGCACTTTGAATAATGATCACAATAGAAACGAGAGAAATAATTTGCGCATAATAAAGGACCACGTGCCCTGTAGTGGAGATAGGTGCAACAGAAATATAGAAGATTATATGAAAAATTATTCTAATACACTGAGATGTTCTGGCGACAGATGCAGTAGAGATATAATAGATACTAAAAATGAAGATTCAAGTGTGTTGCGATGTTCTGGAGATAAATGCAGCAGAAAGAGAGAAGATTATAACAGAGGTGATGCTTTTAAACTGCGATGTTCTGGAGATAGATGTATCAGAAATAGAGAAGATTATAACAGAGGTGATGCTTTTACACTGCGATGTTCTGGAGATAGATGTATCAGAAATAGAGGAAATTATAACAGAGGTGATGCTTTTAAATTGCGATGTTCTGGCGACAGATGCAGTAGGGACAGAATAGATGATTCAAGTGTGTTGCGATGTTCTGGGGATAAATGTAGCAGAAATAGAGAAGATTATATGAAAAATGATTCTTATACACTGAGATGTTCTGGCGACAGATGCAGTAGAGATATAATAGATAATAACAATGAAGATTCAGGTATATTGCGATGTTCTGGAGATAGATGTAGTAAAAATAGAGAAAATTACAACAGAGGTGATGCTTATACCCTGCGATGTTCTGGTGGCAGATGCAGTAGGGACAGAATAGATAATAACAATGAAGATTCAGGTATATTGCGATGTTCTGGAGATAGATGCAGCAGAAATAAAGAAGATTATAATAGAGGTGATGCCTATACCCTGCGATGTTCTGGAAAGAGTTGTGCCACGAGCAGAAATAACTAAGACTATGAAAACGGAAGATTCAAATGAATACTGCAACAAAGATTAGAAATCCTTTAAATGCTCCGTAAAAAAAGAAACTATAGTAAAAAGCTAAAATATTCATAATACTTAATTAAAAATTGGCTCCAATTTTAAATACATTATTGATGCTGTTTAAAATAATATTAATTATATTGGTCGTCATTTTTACAAAAGTAAAATTTATTCGTTCTGTCTTTGAAGTAAAAAAAATGTTTTTGGTGCCATATACGAGTATAATACATAAGGCATAAGGCCACGGACACGAACTAATCGGCGACGGCGGCGGTGAAGCGGGCAGTTCCATATAAATCTGTGCATTTGACGCGAGTCGCGTCGTATGAAAATTAAAGCTTTTTTGACAGTTTGCGATTGACACGCGAATGCGAACGTTGTTTTAAATAGTAGAATTGGTCTTCTGAACATACATAATTTAATACGTATAAAATAGAAAAAATATTCTACAATCTTTACACTTTTTTACGCGATTGCACCTGTGCAGTCGTCACTAAAACCTTACTTCAGAGTGGCAAACTTGCGAGGCGCGGACTGAAGCTGCTGATTCTCTAACAATATTATTTAGTGGTCTCCTTCCCTAGATAAAGGAAATGAAGAGTGTTAGTGTAAAAAGTTCCCAGTGGCTCCAAAAAAGGCCTAAAGTTTATGTTCCTCAAATTATCCCAAACAACCTTGAACCTAAAAACGTTAGCGATAAATATGAAAATTAGGTTCAAAGTTGATTGGGAAAATTTGACAGTGACCGGTAGCTTGATTTGTTTTCTGATTCTGCTAAAGTGGCATGCTTAGACCCTCTGGTCTGAAGCCTGAAGATCTGTTTTAGCTCCTGTCCCATCAAGTGCACTGACTGTAGATGCTCTAGAAAACATTATCATTTCAACAACTCAACCATTTCGTTGTTTTCTCAAAGTTTTCGAAACAAATCTAAAAGTAACGTATCAGTATTGTCTTGAAAAAATTTAAAAGCCGATTGTTTCATTTTAATCGCAGACTCATCAAATATCCGAAATATTGATTATTAAGAGGGTAATACAAAAGGATTCCGCTGTCGAGACACGAAAATGTTGTTACAGAATAGCACTGCTGAGGTTGAAGAATTACCAATAAGTTTTCAATGATAAACCCATAAGTTTAATCAAACTATTTGATACTAACTTCCTTTGAATTATGTACCTAGATATACGCGTTCGGATAAAATCGTGAGTTCGAGTTCTTCCGAAATTACCTACCAATCATAATTTTTCCGTATGATAACGTCACTTTGACTACGCTAAAACAATTTGTCGGCAGGAAACCGTTGTTAGACTTTTAATTGGTTGACTTGGGGTAGTCACTCTGTAAGTCTCTGTACTATGCACGAATGTAACCGACTAAACCCGATTGCCTAACCCGGCCAAAATACGAACAGTGGCAAATGGCTCATCAATTACTCTACATTGAGACCTGTCAAATTTTCCCAATCAAATTTGAACCCAATCTCTTTTCCAATAAAGTTGAAAATCTAACAAAACCGATTGTTGTAACTGGATGTGCGCGTCTGTACATTGAGGATTTTAGGAATGCAAACTCTAAAAACTATATTTGGACCACCAACCTAAAAATGATAGATTGGCGTACCTTTAATTGAAAAAAAAAAACAACGGCTTTTTAAGCACAAATATGTATTGAATACTAGCTGTCCCCCGCGGCTTCGCTTCCGTCAACTGGCAACTTTCTCTTTTTTTACATAAAATCCTCCTGGTAATAACAAACACAACGAAAAAAGAATTAGCGAAATTGGTTCAGCTGTTCTCGAGATTTGCGCTTAGCAACACATTCAGCGATTCATTTTTATATTATAGAAACAAAAGTAGTGAAAACTTATAAACTAAAACATGAACGTAGACAATTTCTTGTAAAAGAAAAAACAATATATGTGAGGTAAAATAAAAAGCAAACTTTTTCGTATATAAAATCATTTATTTGTACTATAAACAAACGTACAAACACTAAATGCTTACAGTAAATGGTTGTTATAGAAAAACTTTAAAAGTACACAGGCTAAGTTATCACACAACCTGTTGGAAAACATTAACAAAATACACTTTTTGCTAAAAAATTGTTAGGTTTTGTAAACATACATAATTAACAAAAACTTGAAAAACTATAGTACATGACATCTTATACATAGTCTAAACGCTATATTTTAGCCACTCTGAGGGCCTTTGCACACGGCGTTCTTTTAACGCGCAAATGACGCGCATTTACACTTAAAACAAAATTCAGGCGCGGCCAGTACTTACTTTTTGGACATTTACAGTCCAAACATGCACGCGTTTGTATAACGTGCGTCCTCGGCGCGTTATAAAATCGCCGTATGCATAGTCAGTTTCTTGTAAAAGAAAAACAAATATTTGGGGTAAAATAAAAAGAAAACTTTTTCGTATAAAATCATTTATTTGTTCTTTGAACAAACGTACAAACACTAAATGCTTACAGTAAATGGTTGATAAAGAAAAACTTTAAAAGTACACAGGCTAAGTTATCACACAATCCTGTTGGAAAACATTAAAAAAATACACTTTTTGCAATAAAATTTTTAGGTCTTGTAAACATACATAATTAACAGAAACTTAATAAACTATAATGTTAAAGTACATGACATCTTATAGTCTAAACGCTATATTTTAGCCGCTCTGAGGGCCTTTGCACACGGCGTTCTTTTAACGCGCAAATGACGCGCATTTACACTTAAAACAAAATTCAGGCGCGGCCAGTACTTACTTTTTGGTCATTTACAGTCCAAACATGCACGCGTTTGTATAACGTGCGTCCTCGGCGCGTTATAAAATCGCCGTATGCATAGTCAGTTTCTTGTAAAAGAAAAACAAATATTTGGGGTAAAATAAAAAGAAAACTTTTTCGTATAAAATCATTTATTTGTTCTTTGAACAAACGTACAAACACTAAATGCTTACAGTAAATGGTTGTTATAGAAAAACTTTAAAAGTACACAGGCTAAGTTATGAAACAATCCTGTTGGAAAACATTAGAAAAATACACTTTTTGCTATAAAATTGTTAGGTTTTGTAAACATACATAATTAACAAAAACTTAATAAACTATAATGTTAAAGTACATGACATCTTATAGTCTAAACGCCATATTTTGCACACGGCGTTCTTTTGACGCGCAAATGACGCGCGTTTACACTTAAAACAAAATTCAGGCGCGGCCGGTACACGCGTTCGTATAACGTGCTTCCTCGGTTCGTTATAAAATCGCCGTGTGCATAGGCCCTAAGACCAATTTTCGTACTTAAAAAGTGTAAAAATTCAAGTCACTCAAAATTATTTTGACAAATTGAAAAACTTGCGTTTTCTAACTTCTTGTTCTTTTCGAATCGATAGACAAACTCCCTAGATCGTTTGGGCCCAGTAGGTGACTTGAATAACGAAGGCTACCGTTTTTAACTCACCAGTTGGTGCCACTGTCGAGTAAGGGCCTCAATCGTAGCATTAAAGTAGTTATTACGGGCATGTTAACAAAGTTAGCGAAAAATAATTTTTGATGCCGTGAACTTGCGATTAATACAACATAGATATCGTCGCACTGCAGAGTCGCTATATGCGAGACTATTTACTAGTGAATGAATTTAACCCTTGACGATAAGACATAGAATCTACTAATAAAATTTATAATATTTGTTAAAATGTATAAAAATATACTTAGGTATATATTATTTCTATTCATAACTATAATAGCGCTTGCACGCTGCTTCACTCGAAAATGAAGGTCTTGCGGACATTTGCGCAAAAATTCATTTTACTCGAATGAATAAAATTATTTATGGGAAAGTTTATTGCACAAACAAGGAATCGTTTACTTTCTATTATGCATGTCACCGGAAAGTCGCAGACTTCGTAAGATTGTAAAATAACTTGAGAGTTTGTGAACTCTCGATAAATTGTCAACTGAACATTCGGAATACTTTTTTACGCGTCAAAATTTGATGGTTTATAATTTACGAAATTTGTCACTTTCCGGTGACATGTAAAACAAAAAAGTAATTAAGTACTTTAGAAAAAGGTTGAGGTAGCAAAATGTTATCATTTCAGTCCTTGAACATAAAATACTCACAATTCGCTATTTGCCACCCAAAACACTAGGAAGTGGATGACAAGCGTGCGTTTTGGGGGACAGCAAAAAGTGCTGGATCTCAGCCTGGTTTGAATAATTGTCTTGAATTTGTGTTTTCGCCTTTACGTTCATCAACTGCTCAAGATATATTGTCCCTCCGTAGAAAGGCGAACGGCAAAATTCGTACAGCAAACTTTTTTTGTTGTTTGGTTATAGAATTTGTACCACTTATTAAGGCAACTCAGCCATTTATTTTCATGTAAGTAAACAAATTCTAGAACATGGGATTAATTAATACTATCAATTAAAAGATTTCAATAATTATACCAAAAAAAAAAACAGTAAACTAAACGCAGATGTTTTTCGAAGTCGCCATAAGTAAAATATCACAAACTTCGGAATGACAATTAATTATTTAGAAATAGATTTAATATAGTAAAACCCATAATTGTTGCATAAAATCATAATAGTAAACGATGTAGGTAATGATTGGAATGAATTCATCAATATTTTTTTGTTCTGGCAATTATTTATTGACCAGTAAAGAAAATCTGTCTAGTGTCCATCAGAACTTCATTATTTTCTTTTTTATTTTATTATTATCAAACTGTTTCTGTCCGCTGCTAGGCAATAGGTATCTCCTAAAGCACCCCTCCCTCCCTATGAGTAGGTACGATCCTCATCTCAATCCTACCTGTAATTACAACCTACATTTCTACACTAGTACATAACCTCAAAAAATAAAACTGGGTATTTTTTTTTATGGGACAAGCCCGCCACACATTCCCAACCACTGCAACTCCTGAAAGCCAGAATCAACAGTGGCGACCACCAGAAAAACGCCGAGTTAATGAAACCCGACGAGTCCCGGAGAAACGATTCAACTGTCTTGGATCCCGCAACGAAATTAATCAGAAGAGTACAGCGGAGGAGTAGGAAAAATAAATATAATTTCCACTTCCCTCCATATCAAGCAGGAGACAGATTAGAGCTAGGCCAATAGGCACCAAGGGACATATACAACTGGGTTAGGCCCAGTTGCCAAGCACCACGGATTATATATTAACATTTAAACTAATGGGTCCTAAATTGTGAGCTACTTTTGATTCCAGTAATAGGTATGGCAAAATCGCCTGAACGCACGGAAATTTGTTCTGGTTTCTACAAGGTCCGTATAGTAAACTACTCCAGATTTAACCTGAATACTATCTAACATAACATTACGTTCAGTCTGCCAAAGAATACACTCCCACAAGATGTGATGTGCGGATTGTTCGTATTCAAGGTCAGCTGTAGAGCATTGACATAAAGGTGAGGCCACAAGCCTAAAGGAAAATAATTTACTCTTAAAGTTGCCATGACCTGTGAGAAATTGGGCAACACAGTGATCCACCTCCAGCCATGTCTTCTCCAGCCGCTCACGAACGGATGGAAAAAACTGGTGGAGGTGTCGGCCCTTGATGGAATCTTCCCACCTACATTGCCATTCGCATAAAAGTACCTCCCAGACGTCAGTCTGGGGTTTTAATAATCTAGAGATCTTAGCACGGTCGCGTTGCGGTAAAAACTCTGGGTCCGTGATCTTTCTAGCGTAGAAGTACATTGCAGCACGCCGCTGCACCTCAAGATCGACTGGGAGAACACCCGCCAGCACCGGTAAGGCTTCAGTACTAACCGTCCTATACGCCTTGCATAAGAATATCAAAGCCAAACACTGGTTTTGAAGTAATTTACGTCGTACCGCCCCTATGGTGGCCCTATCGGCCCAGACAGGTGCCCCGTAGCACATACAACCCAAGTAAGTAGCCCCATATATAGTTTTTAGGGTTTGAAATGATAGACCCCAAGTAGCCTTTGATATTCTCGTCAAGGCGTAGAAGTTCTTTTTTGCTTTTTCTCCTACTGTTTTTATATGATCAATAAATGAAAAGTTTCTTTCTAGTAGCATACCGAGGTAGCACACGGATTCTTTCCTTTTAACGGGTACGTTATTAAATTTTATACTAGGCCAGGATTTAAGGTTTCCTTTTAAAAGAAGTTGATAGGTTTTATGCGGTGCAAAGGTCAGACGGTTTCGATCGCCCCACTGAGATATTAAACGTAGGCATGTGTCAGCCAAGTTCTCGAGTCCAGCCCGAGTACTTGCCTGAATGAGCAGCAAGCCATCGTCCGCGTAACCGGTTAATGAACAGCCGTACGGGAGCGGAAGCGCGAGGAAATCATCGTAGCCAAAATTCCATATATATGGACCGATAACTGAGCCCTGAGGACATCCCATGGTTAGAGACTTAGTAATGGAATGATGTCCAAGTTTGAGTTTCGCGGAGCCATTTAGAAAGTACGAACAAATCAGATTATAGATGTTTTTGTAGCAACCACGGGTTTTCATTTTAAGTAGTAACATCGGCCACCATGCGTTATCAAAAGCGCCAGAAATGTCGAGAAAGATTCCAACCACGTATTTATGTTCCGATGAGTTGACAATTTTACGGACAGATAGAGCCGCATCTACAGTGGATTTTCCAATAGTAAAACCGTATTGATTTTTATGAAATTTAGGTCCGTTCGGTAACAAGCGCGGAACAATCAGTCGCTCTAAAAGTTTTCCCAAAGATGGGAGTAGTGTTATGGGCCGGTATGACTTAGGGTCGTCCGAGGGCTTGTCGCCACTCTTTGGAATAATGCGTATAAAGCCTTGTCGCCATATTCGAGGAAAAATACCTTCCGCAATGCATCGGCTATATACTGATAAAATCGCATCGCTCGACGTTTTACACGCTTCTATAATCATTCTATTAGATATTTTATCTTCACCGGATGATTTGTTGAGAGGTAGTCTCTTGACAACGTTTATGAATTCGTCAGTGGACGGAAGGTCTGACTCTGGTGATTCAGGTGGTACCGCGGCCCACGCCCTGATCTGCTGATGGTATTCATTTTCATTTACTGATGAATCATCTGGTATAAGAGAATCAAGCAGAACATCAGTTGTTTCTTCAATGCCGGTGGTATGTGTATTATTTACTTTAATGTTCTGAACGTATGCAAGGTCGACCGATCTATTAGCCTTAAACTCGTGATACAAAGGAGACCACAGACCCTCCTTATCAAGTTTATCAACAATTTTCCGGAGTAAATTACCCTGAGATTTTTCAACCGATGCTCTGTAACGCGACTTTAAAACTGGGTATAGCTTTTATGTCCCAAGTTCTAAAAATCTAAGATTTTAAATAGGGCTTTTCTATCGTATGAACTACCTATTAAAACAAACATGATCCCAAAACTCCAAAATTTACTAGCTGTACGAAACTCCCATACAAGCCTGCCGTTCGCCTTTGTTCGAAAGACTATTGATGGAGCAACATGTTTGCAAGGAATTTTCCTCCTCGAAATACCTCCATCAGAGTCAATTTAGCTGTTTTCTCCAACATATTTTAAGTACCTAGCATTTTCCCAAGTATATTAGGGTCGGCTTCCAGTCAAACCGGAGTCAGCTGAATACCAGTGTTTTACGTGGAGCGGCTGCCGACTGTACCTCCACAACCCATTAACAGGGTAACACGGAACATCTTGGTAAGACTGCAGTCAGATTAACTGGCTTCTGACAATCCGTAACGACTGCCAAAGAGATCTTTGGCAGTCGTTACGGATTGTCAGCCGTTTGTCCCGGCTGTCATTTGTAGATACAAATGACAGCCGGGACAAACGGCTTAACGTGCTTTCTGAGGCACGGAGGAAACTCGGTATGTTAAGATAGTCACATCCATAGACCAACCTTGGCAAGCGTTGCTCAACCTTGAAGATTGACCAGTGCGGCTTTTTATGATATAGCCACGAGCTCCTCCGAAATATTAAACGAACAGTATTTGATAGCTTTGGACAAGTCACTGGTGTGGAATTGAAGCGTCGATTGATGGTCGACACGAAGGATTTTGTGTTCAAGTCATGTTTGTGCAATTTAAAAATAATAATATTGGTAACGTCTGGTTGTAGTGATAGGTACCCAACACCAACCAGCTTCATTGGTCGTTTGGCAGACCCAATTTTTCATTAACAGTTCTTATCAATTCCTCATCCTTCTGTATCAACGATTTTCTCTTCTCAAGTCTTTTGATTGCACTCTTCTTCTTCTCCAACAACTGCAGTTTTCTCACTTCAGTCTGGGAATTGTTATATCTGGCTTTATCTTCGACAGATTTCTTCTTCAAAGATTCTAATTTCTTATTTGTGACCTTTTTCTTTTTTATCGGTGTTTTCTTGTCCTGAAAAGGATGAACAAAAATGCTTAGAATATAATATTTCGTTGTAATATGTGGATCGACTACCCGCTAGAAATGGTTTATTTTTTATTCTTCTGTACGTTAGTTATTTAAACATTCATTGTAAATCTTGTTTCTCAGTAAGTGAATTATTGTTAATTCTTATCTATACTAATATTATAAAGCAGAAGAGTTTGTTTGTTTGTTTGGTTGAACGCGCTAATCTCAGGAATTACTGGTCCGATTTGAAAAATTCTTTCAGTGGTAGATAGCCCATTTATCGAGGAAGGTTTTAGGATATATATCATCAGGCTAAGACAAATAGGAGCGGAGCATGAAAATGTGACGCAGACGAAGTTGCGCGGGTCAGCTAGTGAGGAAATAAAGTTCTTAAACCAAAAGAGTTCGCTTTGTATATGTCACCGGAAAGTGGCGGACACTGTAAGATTGTAAAAAATCTTAATTAGATTATAATATCTGGAAATATTATGAAGAAAATCGTTGTGTGTATAATATATCCCATCCAAAATCAATATTTCCCAATCCATCCGTGTCTTATCTAGAAAAAAGAGTTTACAATTTCACGCGATGTTTTACAATCTTACGGAGCTTTCCATTTTCTGGTGACATATACAGCTGACCCACGCAACTTCACCTACATCACATTTACTATTAATGCTCCGCTCCTATTGGCCGCAGCGTGATGTTATATAGTTTGTAGCTTTTCTCGATTAATGGCCTATCCAACGCTTAAATATATTTTTACTATTATTTTATCCTAAGTTTTATACCATTTTTATTCTTCTTTAGGTAGTCTGCATTAATTTATGTCAATTTTCAAATGTAGTAAACAGTAGTAGGTACCTACTGTTTTGAACGCAACCAGGCCCCAAACATATAGGCGCTGCCTAGTTTAATTGACCACGCTAATTTTACTATTACTGTAAGCATATTTTGTAAGTATACTTTTTGCTTTTCTAATTTTTTGTAACAATGGACCAATAAACACTTAAATTATTTGCATCAATTAGGACCAGCAGTTCCTGAGATTAGCGAGTTCAACTATAAAAACAAATTCTTGAGCTTATAATATTAGTACAGTTGAATAGAATAGAATATATTTTATTGTAAAACATGAGTATACATCATAAAATGTGCAAGGTCTTATAATAATGGTTAGATCTGCATGTTTTGCCATTTGTTGATACTATTGATTCAAATTCAAAATTCTTTACTGCGAACTAAGTGTAGGTGCGGGAGAGATGTTAATTGATAATTGTCTATTCTCTATAAAGAAAATAAGTATGGGTGGATCCAGGATTGTCGTTTGGGGGGCGCTTGACCCCCTGAGGGTGGATTTTAGCAAAGTAAATAATTAAATAGCATCCCTGGATTATTTTTCGTACATTCTCAATGACTTTGTCGGGTTGTAGACTTCCAAAGCAATCTGGGTCTTTTGGAGGTTCTTGTGCCACTTAGCCCCCCCCCCCCCCCCACTCTGAATCCGCCAATGATCGGTTGCAAAGCATTGCGGGCTACTCAGGTATAAAATGTGATCAATTGCTCGAATGTACTCTGTGTGAAGTCGTGGCTAAATGCGAGTCGCCAATAAAATGACAATGCAAAAGACAGTCTTCCAAAACGCCCACCCGTCACGTACTTATTGATTAAGAGAACGCTAAGGTTTTACGTTAACGTTGGACACTTTGGACTAAATAAAAAAAGTATGTCTCACCTTCTGCGGCTCGTTACGATAAGATTCTGAAAAGACTGCGACGGTGGCCATAAATTTCTTGAACATCTCGCTATCCAGCGGAAGAACTTGAGCAGCCGTCGCGGAGGCGCTTGGAGGCTCACTTGAAGAGGTCCCTGCGTCAGCCATCTGGAAAAAATATCATGTACATACAGTAATTTATAAAAACAATGAAAATAAAATGTTTTAATAAAGAGCTCAGCCAGTCGATTCTGGCGACACCTCACCGTTAACACTTAGGTGGACTGAACGACAAGTGAGCTGTCATGCCATCTTGTTTGTAAGGTTTGACAGCTCACTTGTCGTTCACTTCGCATGAGTATTCACTTCGACATGTTTACAGAATCGCACTGCTGTTCTGTTTAGTACAATTGAGGACCTTGCAGCAGAAAGGAGGCTTGTCAAAATGACCAAAATGTCGGGAATTAAGAAATTTTTTTTTTTTTTCAATTATTGGTTACATTAATTTAAACTAATATTATAAAGAGGAAAGATTTGTTTGTTTGAATTGAATAGGCTCCGAAACTACTAGACCGATTTGATTCTAGAAATTCTTTCATTGTTAGATAGCCCATTTATCGAGGAATGCTATAGGCTATATATCATCACGCTAAGACAAATAGGAGCGGAGCAATAATGGAAAATGTGGCGCAGACGAAGTTGCGCGGGTCAGCTAGTATAAAATAAACAGATTTACTTATTTAACCAAAGTTTATTTAGAATTACTACAATGTTTTAAAGTTGGGATCTGCCTCCTTTTTGGACCAAAATAAAAGAAAAATACTATTTTATACTTTATATACACATAAATATAAATATATTTTGTTTCTACAACTATTAATCAGCACGTGAAAGATATAAATAGAAACAATTGCGTGTTTAACTAAAATCACTAATTTAAAGGTCAACTTCATTGTGCCAATAGACAAGACGATTTTGATCGTCTTGGCTAAAAATGTCAGCTGTTGCTCCAACAGCTTCACATTTATTCAAAATTCAAGTCATATAGGTATTCAAATAAGGCTGTGAGGCACTTTTTAAACGTCGAGTTTTACAAGACAGTCCCCCAAAACACCCGCCCCCCGTCACCACTTCCTAGTGTTTTAGCTGTGGAGAAGAAGTGGCCAACAAACTCTTTATTTATTAGTAAGAACATGAACGACCTTACAGATAGTGCTTTCCAAGGCGTTGTACAGAGCAAATTATAATAAAAAAGATAATAGAAAGTTTAACACAAAAACAAACAAAAAAAATACAAGTCAGTAAAATCAAATGAAGTAAAAAGAAACGAACACACCTTAAAATAAAAGAATATTATAAGTAAATAATAACAGCCGCACGGGTCGATCTTTAAGGTTAAGCAACGCTTGCCAAGGTTGGTCTGTAGATGGGTGAACATCTTAACATACCGAGTTTCCTACGTGCCTCGGAAAGCACGTTAAGCCGTTGGTCCCGGCTGTCATTTGTACATAGTTCTTTGGCAGGCGTTACGGATTGTCAGAAGTCAGTTAATCTTGTCTCCAGTCTTACCAAGAAGTAACGTTTTACCCAGTAATTGGTTTGTGGAGGTCTGGTAAGCAGCCGCTCCACGTAAAACACTGGTATCTAGCTGAATACTGTTCGAATGGAAGCCGACCCCAGTATAGTTGGAAAAAGGCTAGGCAGATGATTATAAGGCCTCTTAAGGACTCTGTAGAAATACAGTTTATTTGGTAGAACATAGTTCTTTCCCATCATCATAACATCTTTGTATTTAGCCCTTTATAATGGCATCATACCTCGGTTTTTGAGGCAGAACGGATACTTAGATTAGCTTGAGCATTTCTTATCATGGGAAAGTAATCAAATACAGGCGTTTCCTCTGTAACACTGAATGGATTAGTTTCAATATGGTCTCTATTGTATTGAAAAATGCGATACAATTTTTTTTTAATCGTACCTTTTCTGCATTTGTTATTACTTTTTTAACAGACTTCCCAAAAAGGCGGAGGTTCTCAATTCGGTTGTTTTTTTTTATGTGTTTGTTACCTCATAACTCTGTCAATTATGAACCGATTTGGAAAATTCTTGTTTTATCTGAAAGGATATACTTGCAGATTGGTCCCATTTAAATTTTATCAAAATCGGTTACGGAGTTTGGATTTTAATCGAAATAGCTGGAATTCGTTTACTTGGATGATGGTTTTTTGTCATCCAAGTAATCGAAATTGCGTATTTTGCTTTTCTGCTATTTTGCAGTGGTGTTGTTAGGTGTGGTACCACTAAAAAGTGAAAAATAAAAAACTTTTTACAAAAAAATACAACCGACTTCCAAATAAATAAAAAAACACTACAAAGTAAAACATATCTCATTTTGGAAGTCGGTGTCAAAATACGAAGAAAGTAACAAAAACACCGACTTCCGAAATAAAAGCTATTTTTACTTTGTAGTGTTTTTTTTATTTATTTGGAAGTCGGTTGTATTTTTTCGTAAAAAGTTTTTGAAATAACCTTCATAATGTTGACTAAGCTTCAGAATCATATTCTGATCGCGTCACAAATTTAAAGGTAGCCAGCGTAGATATCACTATCATTACGTATTATAAAACAAAGACCTCCGCCACGTCTGTATGTCTCTTCGCGATAAACTCAAAAACTACTGTACCGATTTTCATGCTAAGATTCAAAGCATTTATTTCAAATAAACCATTTACAGGAACTTTTGAAATGTCAAGGTCGGTCAGTCAAAAAAATTGAGGCTATTTGCACGTTCCAAAGCGTAGATCTCTATGGAGAAGAACGTGCAAGAAACTCCATGGACACTCTTTTAAATCATGTGATGTTTTACAAAAATCTTAGTTACATGTACTTGCTTCTTCACGTGAGGACAATGCAAAATTAAAAAAACTTAAAACAACATGTTGGGGGCCGAGTCACCCGCGTCCGTAGGAGAATACCCTTCAGCGAATCCCTACACGTGGTCCCTGGGTGGTGCTAACAGGTGACACTAACCGCCTCCGTGGTCTAGTGGTTATACCACCTGATTCAGACCCAGAGGTCCCGGGTTCGATTCCCAGCGGGGGCAAATTTTTTTGCTCGGTTTGGTTGGTGGTAGGACTTCTTCTAAGTCCGCCTGGCAAGCTACCACCATCATGTCTAAGTCTGTCGCCATAACAACAATGTTAACAGTATTGTTGTGTTCCGGCAGTTAGAGGTATGATAGCCAGTTCCTCTGTGTAAGAGGATTCCGGGTGAAACTCGCTTCCATCTTCGGCCTAATCATCACTTTCCATCAGGTGAGATTTGGGCCAAGAGTTTCTCCGTTTTGTATAAAAAAAAAAAAACAACTTGAATATAAAGATGAAAATAAGCCAGTGGTGGTTAAGAGATGACCAGTCTCAACTGACAATAAGAATAAATAGAAAAAAAAAAAAAAAAATAGCTGAATAGATAAGAGTGGTTCTCGAGGAAGGTATTATTATATAACTTTTTGTTAAGCGGGCGAAGCCGCGGCCATCAGTTAGTTAGACATAAAACAAGTGTTTAATTTATAACAAAATAACAGGACGTCCTTTTGGGCCGAGCTCAAAACGTGCATTGACTTGGAACAAAATTAAATGACAGTGACATTTTATTTTGTCGCAAAAAGAAGGCAGGGTCGGACATGCTGTCTTCTTGCCCAAAACGGAATAGAGAGGCAGATCGTAATTTTGTTGAAACGCGCTCGATTTTTTTTAGATCTGTCTCGTTCATGCATCAAACGATAGCCCTAATTTTTGTTCAAATTGTTGGTGAATAAATCCAGCAATGGCAATTTGGATCTGCTTCCCTTTTGCTGCAAGGTCCTCAATGTTGGCGTAAGATAAAGGTGCAGGCCCACCGCGGAGCATGCCGTTCACGGGCACGCCGCACATTTAAGCTGCGTGTATTAATTTGTTTGACAAAGGGGGCTACTTTTATTGCAAATAAAAAACTTACTTACTTAAGTTTCCACTGCAGTCCACACTACACAAACAACTATGTACAACTGTAGCATGGCCCACCGTAGCGCACTGTGCTACAATACAGTTGCAGTGTACATAGTAGTGGGTTAATATTTGTAGAGTGTACCGCATGCACAGCCTGCATGGCGTTGACAGCGTTGAGCTATGTGAGCGCAATATTCAAGCAAGCCACGCATGCAATAATGAAGTCAATTGTCGTTTATAGTGTATAGTTTTCACCTTAACACACGTGCATGGTTTCTTCGTGCGTTACGGTGGGTTACGTGCATGGCCTCTTCGTGCACCGCGGTGGATCTGCGCCTTTAACTGATCCTATCCACCATCTTCAGAATGATTTTTCATATCAGCGAGTATGACCAAATCATAAACCGTAGGTCGGATTTTGATGAAAATTAAAATTAAACTGCATAATTATTGCATATAATCTACGAACCAAACACATCACCCGCGTACGTTAAGAAATAAATCTATACTAACATTATAAAGCAGAAGAGTTTGTTTGTTTGTTTGGTTGAACGCGCTAATCTCAGGAAATACTGGTCCGATTTGAAAAATTATTTCAGTGTTAGATAGCCCATTTATCGAGGAAGGTTATAGGCTATATATCATCAGCACGCTAAGACAAATAGGAGCGGAGCAATAATGGAAACGCAGTGGAAGTTGCGCGGGTCAGCTACTCGGATTATAAAAAAAAATTGTGGCCGTTTACCGTATGTCAACTATGTCATTGCTTTTCAGATTTAAACCTCCACTACACTACTATCGAAGTTACTTCGACGAAGTATTCTCCAAAGTTGACCGAAGTCCGAACGCAACTTTGCGAGGAGCTCAGTCGCCCGTTTCCCTTATAATTGGCATCATGGATAACGTTCAAGTGGCAGCTGCCGTTGCAATGTGTACTCTCGCGTATTAAAACTATGTGCGTATTTACTACGCACGTAGGAAGCGAAGTACTTTCTACACTATCGTAGTCGCTCAACTTCGATCGAAGTTGAGCTTCGCGAATACCTAGTGTAGAGGAGGGTTTAGATCCTTATAAGAGATATCATCGAATTATGTTAAAACAAGGTGTTTTTGTTTCTAAAGCATATTTGTTGTAGTTTACTATTCAAATCATGGAAGGCTAAAAATAGATTAAATAAAATGTTGTTGATAAGGGTCAGCCCCCACTGACACGCGACGCTACGTTGCGCGCATTTGTTTTAATAGCGACAGCGCCGACAGCGATTCGTGAGAATAAATTCGAAGGTCGCGCGGTGTATTTGAGTTAATTTAGCATGTATTTGATTATCGAAATGAATGACAGAGAAAAGAAATAAAATAATGAGATTTTTTTTTAGAAAAATTAAGAAGTTGCAAAGGACATGGTAAAAAGTGGCCTATGAATCAACACATGCGAAACCTTTACCATTAATCCTAGTTTTTTTTTAAATTACATTTTAATGATTAGAATAGAACGGACACTTTTTAATAACGAAACCATTTTAAAACGTAACTCACTTGGGTTTTATAACCCGGCGCCATTATTTTAAAAAGGAACAAAGCACTCTCAGCGCTGTAAGATTTTTAGTTACCTACAAAATGAATAAAGCGATTAAAGCGCTGTATGACACGAACACTATTGACACTGACAGTCGATGAAATGACAGTTGACACTTTGATGTAATGTATTTGGCACCAGGGAATCGGCCGTCGACCTAACTTACCACGCTTTCGTATGTTAGAAGAACATAGTAACACTACTCTATACCATTTTTTGGTGAAATAAAAACTCTGGCAGCTCTGGGATCTTAGTCCATTTGGTATGTTTCTATTGTTTGGTATGTTTTATAACCTCAAAATCCGAAATCATTTTGGATATTTTACAATTCTAAAAAGTGTCCGTGATTTTAATTTAGTTTCAGTCGAACATATGCATTATTTAAAACACAGATAGTGAATTCACGTCTCTGTTGGTTCTGAGGCGAACGATGTATGGGCGCTGAACATTAACCTTTCAAAGTTATTTACCTATCGTTGTCACGCAAAACGTTGTTCACTGGTTAGTGTGACGCTTGCCAGTGACGTCACACGCAATTAGTGATATCTCTGTTTATCATAGGCTTTAAAACGTTCATAATTTCATATATTTTGCAATTTTGATTACTGCGTCTAATTAATATTTTGTAAAGGTTTGGGGAAACAACAGATAAAAGCATTACCTACCTACAAGCATATAATAAGCAGTACCTTTGCACTAATGGTTATTACGTTATTAGATTTCTGCTACTGTTTCTGTTTAAAAATAAATTATAAAATAAACATGACGTTCAAGAAGTGCTGAGATCCTTTTTCGAACGTCAACTTTTCACAAAAGACAGTCCCCCAAAACGGCCACCCGTCACCACTTCCTAGTGTTTAGCTGTGGAGAAAAAGTGGCCAACAAACTCCCCAGCAACACATCTGTCTGTTATGTTTTATCCAATAGTATACAAAGTATTTTATTATTAATACTTATATGACGCAAAAAAAAACACTCGTTAGCTAGCACACTATAATACTATAAAACAAAATACACACTACAGCAACATAATAATGCTTGGGTATTAATAATTTGCCTGACTAAATAAGCCTCCAGGAATAAAATGACTGTGTTTGCCTACACGTGCAAATAAATACAATGAAACAAATCCAAACCCAGTAAAACGTATTGAAAGTTTATATATTGTATCGCTGTCTAAAATAAAACGATTGTTGATTGAGTTGATTTTTTTCTTAATTTGTTTGTTTGTAATGTAAGTGAAAAATTGTAATTGTCCTTCATTATTTTAGAATAAGTAAGCATGCCTTGTAATTAGCTGTAAGTTTAAAAATTATAATAAAAAAATAAAAAACAACGGGTTGCATTCCGGGAGTTCGCAAAACTTGAACGTTAACTTTGTGCATTTTTTAATCATCTGTCTTACGAATTTTCGATCAGGTTACGTGTCCTGACGCGAGTATACCATTTAATACCCATCCCAAGACAAGTGCTCAACGCCGCCGCCGCCGCTACAGAAGTTTACACTTCAATATAAAAACGCGCAATATCGCGTCGCTTGTTAGTGTGACCTAACCCCAAGTCGCTAGGCGAGCGATGGCGGCGCCGCGTCGGGACTTCCCCGCCGCGCATGCGCGCTACGCTCTTAATATATTCTACTGCGCAGTCGAGAGTCGAAAAAAGCTATCATATATGACCCCACCTTCCTTATCAAAACATTAATTAAGATTAATTGTAACGATTCAGCATTTTATTAGCTGAGTATCTAAAAACTGAGTGGTAACATAACTGTGACAGTCAATTGAACCATGTCAGAGCCCTTTGAGGCGTTTTAAAAAACAAACTTTAGGGTGTGTGGGGTCCATAGACCTTACAACCCACGCGATAGGAAGAAGAAAGTCACATCACTATATTAGTTACTTTCCGTACTTACGTTATGTAAATAAATAAGTAAATAACTATGCTAATATATAATTGTGAAATTCACGGACACGGTACCTATTCAAATTGGTAGGTAACTACATATCTAATGACATAATTATCTACTATAATAATAACTAACGTTTTAGTACACAAAGAGATTCTTCAAACGAAATTTTATCGAGGTACAGTTTAGTCTAATAATGTTATTATTTAGATAATTTAGAGATGTTTGTGGTAACAACTGATTAAAGGATTTTAATAATGATTATTTTTACAAACATAAAAACAACTAAACCTAACTATATGAATAGGTATATAAAAACAAGATACGATTAGGCGTCGTTTAGTGTAATAAAATTGTAACCTAACTTATTATCTACCTCAAAATCAAGAGACCCACTGACCAAACTCTTTATTAAGTAATAAGTATTGTTTATGAAAAGTTATGTAGAAAATTAAATTGAAAAACAGTGGCACCGATTTCCATAGCCACCAATTAATTGTAAAAAAACAGTGCAAATATTTCAATGTCAAACAAATCTACAGTTAAAAATAGCCACCTACGCACCCAGACGATGAAAAAGAAAGTAAATTAAAAATCAATATTCAACCTTAGTTTACAACCGTAGAAAAGTACACTAAATATAATTATAAGAAAAGGCTACCATTGTACAGACACGAAAATCAAGCTACAAAAATCTGTCAAATTCTTCTACCTATCCACTGTATTTGCAATATCGTAAATGAGCTTGAGCTTTTGTAACAAAATTAATTAAAAAACATGCGAAATTTACCTTAAAATAAATAAGCAACTTGGTCAACGCTAAAGTCACGTCAGACGATCAGTCGATCACCGTTCCACGAGAAAACTTCACAAGCCTCTCTCGAAATTAAAAAGACTACAAAATGGCGTCGCGTTGCCTCTATGGACGGCTGTTTCCCGCGCTCACTGAGTCCGAACTAAAGAGACATATCGCGCAAGCGGTCGACATTGTGGCATGCCTACAATCCTCGCAAAATGTCCATGACTCATATTCATATCTCAGTTCCTACGGGTTTGTATTTTTGTAGGTTTTTTCACATCGGAGTCCGGACGCGAAATAAACTGCGCAATATTCGATGAGTATTGCATGATGTGTCAATTTTTCATAGGTGTAATGAATTTTATTTCCGTTCAACCTTATTTCAAACTAGCATACAGTCGATATTGTAACTACATGTTTGTAAATTCGGATTCTCGAATGTGAATACAGAATTCTACTAAGTCAGTATTTTATTTTATTAGAATGAAATGGTTGTTTGTTCTCATGAATAGGACTGTATACTTCTGTCTACTTCTTCTTATAAACAACTTGCATTCATTTTATGTATACTCATGCCTCTACAAATAAACGTCTTGTCTTGTCTTGTTTTGTAAAATCAACATGGAATAAAACGAGGAAGCATCTGTGTGTTGGAGATTGGCAGATTTTTTCAGAAAAACAGAACCGTCGGAAATGTATAGACGACCAATTGAATTGAAGATGTTGTGTCGTAGCACTCGTAGCGACTTCGTAGCCACATGCGCGCTTGCGAGGCGAGTGTTACGTGACTTTTGCAAAGTACTTTAAGTTGACCGTAGACTATTTTTGTTTTAAAAACGATTTTGATTACAGTTTTGACCTCTTTTGTTCTCAATTTTTTTTTTTTTTACTTTTGCCACAGAGTAGTATCAATGATTTCCTGGACATTCAACACATTTAACGCATGCCTTTACATTGAATAATGTTTTGAATTTTTTGTCGGTATAGTTTATTATTCTAAGTCTAGCCTAAATTATGTTTGAGAGATGCAAATTCTTGTTGTATTTTTATATCGAGTTTTCCTTGTCCACGTCGTTAACCTTGGTTAGATTTGTTTTGATGTTCCAATACAATTTTAATACTAAGATCTGTTTTGTTTGAAGTTATTCGAACGTGTGTCTGTTGTTATGCGAGCCGCGTAGAACCGGTTGGTTGACATGACGACACTCGTGGGGACTCGTGTCAGGCACTGGCAGTGTTTTTTCTGTAAGAAAATGATTATTCGATATTATTCGAGATTATTCGAGTTTATTCGAGCGGGCGTGCGTTGCTTGCGAGCCGCATAGAACCGGTTGGTCGGTGTGACGAGGCTTGGAGAGACCTCTGTCAAGCAGTGGAGGTCAGTTTTCGAAATTGATGACGAATATTTGATATTTTTATACACATTCTATGTCTAAGAAGAAATACCTACTAAATACTACAGAAATGAACGTTTTCTATTATCTATACTCTATACATACCTACATACATACATATAAATAAAATTGGAGTGTCTGTTTGTAATATTGAAATAACTGTTTTTTACTACATGTAAACGAATACGGTACATACACCAAAATAACACAATTTTTGTCTGTCTGTCTGTCTGTTTGTTCCGGCTAATCTCTGAAATGGCTGGACCGATTTTGACGGGACTTTTATTGGCAGGTAGCTGATGTAATAAGGAGTAACTAAGGCTACGTTTATTTTAGAAAAAAATTAAATAATCGACTGTTAGACGGAACGAAGTTCGCCGGGTCAGCTAGTAAAATATATGATTGTCTTTACAACGAAATGGAAACCGGTCACCGGCCAAGTGCGAGTTGGTCTCCCACATAAAGGGTTCCGTACAGTAAAACCGAAAAAAAATTCGTGTTTTTTTATTTGTGGTGGGTTTGCTCTTGACTCTAGCCTTGGTCAGAGATGGAGCGAGCTTACCCAGAGGGAGCCCGCTTCTTGTGTCGGTTATTTTTCACTAGGGGCCGCCCGCGACTTCGTCCGCGTATAAATTCTCGTTATTCCCGTGTAAATCCCGTTATGTCGGGAACTCCGGGATAAAAAGTAGCCTATGTGTTATTCTGGATCTTCAGCTACCTACATACCAAATTTCATCGTAATCGGTTCAGTAGTATTTGCGTAAAGGAGTAACAAACATCCATACATATTCACAAACTTTCGCATTTATAATATGACTACAGGCCGCCCGCGACTTCGTCCGCGTATAAATTCTCGTTATTCCCGCTGAATCCGACACTTGTTGCTCCCAAAACAACCGTGTCCGGAGAGTACCTACGTCAGGCGGAAGGTGAGGACGCCGTGGCGGCTCTCTATACACTCCGCTAAGATGGGACTTATCACCACAAGGAAGGAAGTACCTACCTATCCACCTTTTATTTTTAAACCCAACCGTGTTCATCCAAAGACCCTATACGTTCAAGGGCTTCGGTGACTCTTTCGAACAAATTCCGCAACCCTGACCTACCTACCTACGTCCGTAATTTTCTTAACCCAACAGCGACAAGCGCGACATTTAACTTAACTAATCTACTTGGGATTAGTTAGTTTGTAGGGAGATCACTGACCTGTCAAGGGGACAGATTAAATTGTTGGATCAAAGATACATGTCTTCATCTGAGCTATAAGCGTGAGATAACTGCCGAGCTGGTGGTCCCTGAGGACGCGATATGAATCTTCGATGGGGATTAATTGGAATGCAATTTATATAATCTCTAAAGTAAGTATAGAGTTTCTTGACTGTTCTTCCTTAAGAATGTACTTAACTTATGTGTCTGCGAATTGACACTCTAGTCACCCGCGTCCGTAGGAGAATACCCTTCAGCGAATCCCTACACGTGGTCCCCGGGTGGTGCTAAACAGGTGACACTAACCGCCTCCGTGGTCTAGTGGTTATATCACCTGATTCAGACCCAGAGGTCCCGGGTTCGATTCCCAGCGGGGGCACATTTTTTGCTTGGTTTGGTTGGTGGTAGGTCTTGTTCTAAGTCCGCCTGGCAAGCTACCACCATCATGTCTAAGTCTGTCGCCATAACAACAATGTTAACAGCATTGTTGTATTCCGGCAGTTAGAGGTATGATAGCCAGTTCCTCTGTGTAAGAGGATTCCGGGTGAAACTCGCTTCCATCTTCGGTCTAATCATCACTTTCCATCAGGTGAGATTTGGGCCAAGAGTTTCCCCGTTTAGAATAAAAAAAAAATAAAAAAAAAACCCGTTCTGTCGGGAACTCCGGGATAAAAAGTAGCCTATGTGTTATTCTGGATCTTCAGCTACCTACATACGTGAAAGAGTAACAAACATCCATACATACTCACAAACTTTCGCATTAATAATATTAGTAGGATAGGATTTAATTTTATTGTTCGTGACTTCTGTCACCGTGGCAGTATCTCTCTCTTTTGCACTTCACAATTTGCGAAAGAGTGACATGTACTTTTCAACTGTCTACTTTTTACGGTTCTTGAGATTCAGCTCGCTGACAGACGGATGGACGGACGAACGTACAGTGGAACATTAGTAATAGGGTTCCGTTCGTTACTCTTGGGTACGGAACCATAAAATATTTTTGCCTCTCTTCTATCTTTTGTTCGTAGTATTATGTATAATAAACCAACTACATAGGTACTTATATTGTACACACAAATTATATATGTAAATGATAAAATTATTATATAAGTCAATAAGCGATTGTCAGAAGCGTATGTAATCATTCCACGAAAATCTTATATTGACGCAATTAAATTGATTACCTAGTAGTATATTATTATCTATTCCAGCTCTATATAGCGACCTTGTGCGGTTCATTGACGTATTTATTATTGTTTGGTTTCAGTATTTCCGATACTTCATTGCATACCATATCTATACTAATATTATAAGGCTGAAAACTTTGTTTGTTTGAACGCGTTAATTTCAGGAACTACTGATCCGATTTGAAAAATTGATTCATTATTAGATGGCCCATTTATCGAGGAAGGCTATAGGCTTTATATTATCACGCTAAGGCAAATAGGAGCGGAGCATTAAGGGAAAATATGACGCAGACGAAGTTGCGCGGGCCAGCTAGTGTATTATGTAAGTACCTAGATGGTTAATATGGAGATGGACCCTGTCGGGCACAGCAAAAATTAGGAGAGAGGAAGAGGGCTAAGTAGTATTTCAGGATATTAAATAGTCTCAAGAAATATTATTCATCATTATCATCATCATCATCATCAGCCTATAACAGTCCACTGCTGGACATAGGCCTCTCCAAGTGCACGCCATTTGGCTCGATCACTGGCAACTCTCATCCAGCTGCTACCAGCCACCCTGCGAAGATCGTCGCTCCACCTAGCCTGAGGGCGTCCTACCTTACGTTTGCCGATTCGCGGTCTCCACTCAAGAACTCGTCTACCCCAACGGTCATCGATTCTACGGCTAATATGGCCGGCCCATTTCCACTTCAGCTTGCTTATTCTATGAGCTATGTCCTCAACTTTGGTTCTCTGTAAAACCAAATCTCTTTCAAATCTCTTTGTTGTGTTCAGAAATATTATTATAGATGTTAAATTGGATGTATTATCCTAACTTCCTAACTTAATATTATAAATGCGAAATTGTCTGTTTCTTCTTCATGAAATGTTGTACAAAGATAGTTTGAGACCCGAGAGAGGACATAAGGTAGTTTTTATCCCGCAAATCCTACGGGAACGGGAACTATCCGGGTAAATGTCCTGTGTTCTGGTGTGTCTGTGGTGTGACCAAAGAGTCGTGGTAGGTTGATGCGGGGCCTGACATAGACAACATGAATGTTTCTGGTTTTGTTTAGTTTTTAGTTGATGTTTTCTTTTAATTTCGTGTTTTTAGTTTGATAATTTATATTGTTATTGTGTGGCTTTCTTTCTTTTTTCTTTAAATAGGTTATATCTACATATTCTGAGAGTATATTCCCTAGGGATCACGTGGGTGAAGCCGCTGGTACATACCTACTAGTTGTGAATATATTTATTAGGTCTGTGTTTATACGTAAAATGGAAATAGTGGTTATCTGTAATTTACGTGCTTCGTAGTTAGGCATAGTGCGTGCGACGGGCTAAGCATAGGTATATGTATAAAAAACCGGTCAAGTTCGAGTCGGACTCGCCCACGAAGGGTTCCGTACCATAAACCTTAATTTTTATAAAGTATTTGTTGTTATAGCGGCAATGTAAATACACAATCTGTATAAACAACTGTTTACATAATGTGGTTCTTGAGATACAGCTCGCTGACAGACAGACAGAGGACAGCGGAAGCTTAGTAATAGGGTTCCGTTGGTTACCCTTTGAGTACGGAACCCTAAAAACTGGCCAAATGCGAGTCGGACTCGCGCATTAAGGGTTCCGCACCTTCACCATTATTACAATCCAGTATTACTTATAGGTATTGTTTTTTTAGCGATTATAGCAATACGACTCTAGCTTGGCTCATCGCCGCAAGGTTGCCTGCTTGTCGGTCTTCTACAGACTGTACTTCGGCGAGTGTGCCCAAGAACTCCACGACCTCATCCCACCGGCCCCCTTCTACCATCGGACATCCAGAAGCACCAACAACAACAACAACCAACTGCGCAACTTACCATCCCTACCTTGTTGCTATTCCACCAATTCGCACTAAGCGATTCCAAGGGTCTTTCATAATGCCTGCCGGAGTCGCGGGATTATTCGCAAGAGACACCGTGGCTCCGGAACACAAAGGGCAATGAAGGAACATGGATGGGTTTTAGTCAGTAGAAGTCTGACACTCCCTCCCGCTACACCCAGAGCGGGAGGAGTCATTGGATGATTTCCCATCCCTAAAAAAAAAAAAAAAAAAGGGTCTTTCATAATGCGCACAGCAAAGGAGTGGAACTCTCTGCCTGCATCTGTGTTTCCGAACGCTTACAAGAAAGCCGAGAAAGAGAAACAAAGAGGTTGTCGAAATGTGGAATGTGGACTCGGCAGTCATTGTGCCGATTGTCGTTACGGCCATTGGTTTGATGGCCAAAAGCTTCGACGACCACCTGTCGAAGCTGGCCTTACGCAGTTGGGTGAAGGGCCTGATACAGAAGGCAGTACTCCTCGATACGGCTCGTATTGTGAGGAGGTTCCTTTCTCTGGAGCCCTACCACCGGTAGCTTGGACCCTGCTCCCGACACCGGCGGACTACTATTCTTTATATATTTTTGAATGTTTTTTTTTTGTTTTTTTTAGAATCAGAATCAGAATCAGTGTTTATTTGTTAAACATAGGTTTTTACATTTAAAAGATCTTAGATTAGGTATTATTATATTACTCTAATATTTTCAAAGTTAGAGTGAACAGGCTACTTCTGGGTAAGCTCGCCCCATCGTAGACTTTATCTCTGTCATCTCTGACGACTAGAGACAAAATAATAACCATAACAAAAAAAAATACGACTCTGTATCGCAGCATTTCAAGATCTTCCTGTGTTGCCATTATTTAAGATCGAGCTAAAAAATACGACTCTGTATCGCAGCATTTCAAGAGGCTTCCTGTGTTGCCATTATTTAAGATCGAGCAAAAAAAAATACGACTCTGTATCGCAGCATTTCAAGATCTTCCTGTGTTGCCATTATTTAAGATCGAGCTAAAAAATACGACTCTGTATCGCAGCATTTCAAGATCTTCCTGTGTTGCCATTATTTAAGATCGAGCAAAAAAATACGACTCTGTATCGCAGCATTTCAAGAGGCTTCCTGTGTTGCCATTATTTAAGATCGAGCTAAAAAATACGACTCTGTATCGCAGCATTTCAAGAGGCTTCCTGTGTTGCCATTATTTAAGATCGAGCAAAAAAAATACGACTCTGTATCGCAGCATTTCAAGAGGCTTCCTGTGTTGCCATTATTTAAGATCGAGCAAAAAAAATACGACTCTGTATCGCAGCATTTCAAGAGGCTTCCTGTGTTGCCATTATTTAAGATCGAGCAAAAAAAAATACGACTCTGTATCGCAGCATTTCAAGAGGCTTCCTGTGTTGCCATTATTTAAGATCGAGCAAAAAATACGACTCTGTATCGCAGCATTTCAAGAGGCTTCCTGTGTTGCCATTATTTAAGATCGAGCAAAAAAAAATACGACTCTGTATCGCAGCATTTCAAGAGGCTTCCTGTGTTGCCATTATTTAAGATCGAGCAAAAAAAAATACGACTCTGTATCGCAGCATTTCAAGAGGCTTCCTGTGTTGCCATTATTTAAGATCGAGCAAAAAAAAATACGACTCTGTATCGCAGCATTTCAAGATCTTCCTGTGTTGCCATTATTTAAGATCGAGCTAAAAAATACGACTCTGTATCGCAGCATTTCAAGAGGCTTCCTGTGTTGCCATTATTTAAGATCGAGCTAAAAAATACGACTCTGTATCGCAGCATTTCAAGATCTTCCTGTGTTGCCATTATTTAAGATCGAGCAAAAAAATACGACTCTGTATCGCAGCATTTCAAGAGGCTTCCTGTGTTGCCATTATTTAAGATCGAGCAAAAAAAAATACGACTCTGTATCGCAGCATTTCAAGAGGCTTCCTGTGTTGCCATTATTTAAGATCGAGCTAAAAAATACGACTCTGTATCGCAGCATTTCAAGAGGCTTCCTGTGTTGCCATTATTTAAGATCGAGCAAAAAAAAATACGACTCTGTATCGCAGCATTTCAAGAGGCTTCCTGTGTTGCCATTATTTAAGATCGAGCAAAAAAAATACGACTCTGTATCGCAGCATTTCAAGAGGCTTCCTGTGTTGCCATTATTTAAGATCGAGCAAAAAAAAATACGACTCTGTATCGCAGCATTTCAAGAGGCTTCCTGTGTTGCCATTATTTAAGATCGAGCAAAAAAAAATACGACTCTGTATCGCAGCCTTTCAAGAGGCTTCCTGTGTTGCCATTATTTAAGATCGAGCTAAAAAATACGACTCTATATCGCAGCATTTCAAGAGGCTTCCTGTGTTGCCATTATTTAAGATCGAGCTACAAAATACGACTCTATATCGCAGCATTTCAAGAGGCTTCCTGTGTTGCCATTATTTAAGATCGAGCAAAAAATACGACTCTATATCGCAGCATTTCAAGAGGCTTCCTGTGTTGCCATTATTTAAGATTCGAGCAAAAAATACGACTCTATATCGCAGCATTTCAAGAGGCTTCCTGTGTTGCCATTATTTAAGATCGAGAAAAAAATACGACTCTATATCGCAGCATTTCAAGAGGCTTCCTGTGTTGCCATTATTTAAGATCGAGCTAAAAAATACGACTCTGTATCGCAGCATTTCAAGAGGCTTCCTGTGTTGCCATTATTTAAGATCGAGCTAAAAAATACGACTCTGTATCGCAGCATTTCAAGAGGCTTCCTGTGTTGCCATTATTTAAGATCGATCAAAAAACGACAAAATAAAACATGGTTCTAGCAGGGGAACCTCCTTTAATTTGTTTTTATTATTTGTTGTTACCTATAGCGGCAACAGAAATACTCTATGAAAATTATAACTGTCTATCTATTACTGTTCTTGAGATAGGTACAGCTCGCTGACAGACGGACAAAAGGAAAAAGTACCTACTTAAACTATAAACCTTTGAGTAAATAAATACGAGATATTTTCTAATAGATAGCCATTATGTGGGTACCAAGACTTTTGATTGATTAATATGTCTTAGGTATATCAGTGAAATCGTTTTTGTAATCTGATCAGGAGTTCCGGAGATTACCTCAAACAAATTGATAAACAAACAAACAGTTATCTACTTATCTCTTTCTAATCTATATACATAGTTAGATTAGAGGAATATATAGTTTAGATTAAAGGATTATTCTATCAAATCAAACTTTGCCAATTACTCCACGCGTTCCTGAGATAAAGGGTCTTGACAGACAGTCGGACGGAAAACAAAATGATTCTATAAGGGTTCCGATCTTTTCTCTTTGACCCCAAAAAAAAACGTTGATAGGCGTCCTTCGAACGAATCGGAATATTTAAATCAGGATTAAATAGGTCACTTCGCTTTTACCTCGGCCATAGGATTAGCATTGCCATACAACGTGGGAATAATTATTAAAAAACTTGTATTTTTTGTTTCTAAAAAGTATTTTAAATACAATACGTTTCAAATAAGATAAGGAACGTCAATGACCTCTCTGTCAAATGTCTCTTCAAAAGTATGGATTTTGCATAGAAAAATTAGTTGCTCATCAATAACGGTTTATTTTACTTTGTCTAAGTAAATAAGTCTTGAATCAAATTTAAATAAAAACGTTCAATAGTAGATAGTAAATTATCTCAATATAATATCTGTTTATTTAAAAGTTTTTTTAAAGCATATCAAAACTGTTTTTTCACTCAACATTTATAAGCCTATAGCCTTCCTCGATAAATGGGCTATCTGACACTGAAATAATTTTTCAAATCGGACCAGTAGTTCCTGAGATTAGCGCGTTCAAACAAACAAGCTCGTCAGCTTTAAAATATTATCTAAAACTAGCTGACCCGCGCAACTTCGTCTGCGTCACATTTTCCATTAATGCTCGGCTCCTATTTGTCTTAGCATGATGACATATAGCCTATAACCTTCCTCGATAAAAGGGCTATCTAACACTGAAACAATTTTTCAAATCGGACCAGTAGTCCCTGAGATTAGCGCGTTCAACCAAACAAAAAAAACAAACTCTTCTGCTTTATAATATTAGTAGGATTTATATTATTATGTTATTTTGTTGTAGAAAAATCATAACTTCGCGGATTTAGAGGTTGCGTATGAGATAACATTGTGTGTCATTCGAGATAATTAAATTACATAGGAAACGTATTCCAAAACATAAATGAGGTCATCCATGGTGCAAAGGATGTACACCCACAAATACCTTAGATATCATTTGGTCTCTATTTTGAATTAATGTTTGTCTGAGTCACAAACCTATCAAAAACTAGTTTCCTGTCCGCTCTTCTCCGAACGTTTGCAAATGGACAATCAGTCAGGAGCTCGTGGCTAAATAATAACAGCCGCACAGGTCGATCTGCAAGGTTAAGCAACGCTTGCCGAGGTTGGTCTGTGGATGGGTGACCATGTTAACATACCGAGTTTACTCCGTGCCTTGGAAAGCACGTTAAGCTGTTGGTCCCGGCTGTCATTTGGAGATATTTGGCAGTCGTTACGGATAGCCAGAAGCCAGAAAATCTGACACCAGTCTTACCAAGGAGTACCGTGTTACCCAGTTAATGGGTTGTGGAGGTCTGGTAGGCAGCCGCTCCACGTAAAATACTGGTAGGTATTCAGCTGAATCTGGTTTGACTGGAAGCCGACCGCAATATAGTTGTGAAAAGGCTAGGCAGATGATGGTGAGTCACCTTATTATTTTTTAAATCGAACGGCATCGATACTGTAAACCTGTCACGGCTTAGTTGAACGGTCAGTGACGGCTTGGGTGAAGTGATGTATGTAATGTAATCAAGATGGAATGACAGCTTACTTCGTGATCAGTTCATCCAAGCCTTCGCTTCGACATTTTTACTACAGTAGAACGATTCTGTAAACATTTCGAAGTCAATACTTAGGCGAAGTGAACGACAAGTGAGCTGTCAAAGCATACAACCAAGATGGAAGGACTGCTCACTTTTGTCGTTCACAATCACTCTACCTAAGTGATCACGGTGACATGTCGACAGAACCGACCGGCTGTAAATTTTAAAGTTCAAAAGATCCTATTGATAATATAATCTACTTGAAATAAATTATTTGTATACCACTGCTTGAAGTGGGGCCAAAAAGCCAAAAATCTTACGCCAGTCTTAACAAGGTTTGTGTTACCCAGTTACTGGGTTGTGTTGCGTGTTTCTGATTTACTGGGTTGTGTGTACCCAGTTACTGAGTTATGTGTACCCAGTTACTGGGTTATGTGTACCCAGCTACTGGGGATATTGTTTCTAGGTTGCTGGGTATAGAGTTACCCAGTTATTGGGTTTTGTCACCCAGTATCTGGGTTGTGATACCCAGTAACTGGGTTGTGTGATTCTCAGTTACTGGTTGTAGAGATCAGATAGGGTCCATGTTGAGTCATCGTGGTGAAAGGATTAGCCAGCGAGACTGCGTTACAGTCCTAACTGTCCAGGGTGCGCTCGGCGTTTAGAATCGCAATGCGATATTTTTAACTCCGCTCGGGGAGGTTCCTTTTGCACCAAATCGGGCATTCTCCACCGATCACAAACGCAGTGCCCGTGCGGTGCCCCTACACAGAACATGCATCACCTTCTTGATTGTCCGTCATGCACAACTACCTGTACCATCCAAGCTAGGAACGAGGCCAATCATCGGACCACAAGACGTACCGCGATGCGCCACCGGTACATGGTGGACATCCCACCCACACGCACAAAACGTTTTGGAAACACATTAATTGTACGTACAGCTAAGGAGTGGAATTCCCAGCCTGAGTCTCTGTTTCCTGATAGCTACAATCAGGGAGTGTTTCAAGCGTGCTCCATCTTAGACCGCATCTTTGCTTACCATCAGGTGAGATAGTGGTCAAACGTATGCCTATCAATAGTAAAAAAAAGTAAATGAAGATTCGCAATATAAATATTATTTATCATGAGGTTAGATTTAAAGTCGACCCCAAAATAGCTATAAACGCAAACATACCTATTTAGATAAATATTCTAGTACACATACCTGGCACGTTACCTACATAAATATTCAAGATCCATTTTGTATTTGACTAATTTATATTTAGACCAAAAATAATAAGTATTGTTTTTTTCCGAGGAGCTCGTGGCTAAATAATAACAGCCGCAAGGGTTGATCTTCAAGGTTAAGCAACGCTTGCTGAAGTTGGTCTGTGGATGGGTGACCATCTTAACTCGTAAAGCACGTTTATTTGTAGATTTTTGGCATTCGTTACGTGTAACCAGAAAATCTGACGCCAGTCTTGCCAAGGAGTACCGTGATACTCAGTTATTGGGTTGTGGAGGTCTGGTAGGCAGCCGCTCCACGTAAAACACTGGTATTACTGGTAAACAGCTGAAAAGGCTAGGCAGGTGATAATATATATATTGAGGTTTTCCCTCAAATAGATCCGTAGCGCATAAATGACAATCTTATTTGTATTGAATAATGTTTCAATGTATTACAAATTATCTGTTTTGTTTTGCATCATATTTATTATTGTTATGCCTAAAATCTCTAAACACTATCTAGAATAACGTGGGTGGTACGGATGTTCTGAACGTGACCAGATACACGCAGCGCATCAAACTATAATATATACATTATCTGTGTACCTACATATATGCCGATATGCCCAATATAGACAGAACTAACACTGTGTAAGCCATTCCCACAAAAAGAGGCCAGGATTAAGCGATGACGTACCCTCGTGCGTTTAGTCGTAGCTGTCACTTGGCCCCACGTTGTCAGCCACGTGACGCGTGACGTCTGCCACGTGGCCCAAAATGGCGTCACATCCGTAGAGACGTAGCTTATCCCAAAAAGTTGACTCGATTGTCGATGGTTTTTCGACGCGGTTTTCGCCACGTGGCCCGAAATGACGATACTTTCGTAGAAGTGTAGCGACTCCCAAAAAAGTCGACTCGATTGTGTATGGTTTTTCGATTCGACTAATTCGATATTGTTTTTTTTTTTTGTTTTGATGATGGGCATTTACATTTATGTTAATTTTGGTGTATTTAAACTTAAACAATACGAATACATACGTAAAGTATACATTATAATAAAGTAAAACTAAAATAAATATGGCCTTGATTCCCTCTGCATCGTTGTAGACTGGTACCTAATCTATACTTCTATACTAATACTAGCTGTCCCCCGCGGCTCCGCTCCCGTTTTACCAGCATAGTTCCCGTTCCCGTGGGATTTCCGGGATAAACTATTCTAACTATTCTTTGTCCGTCTCCTGGTTCTAAGCTACCTCCCTGCCAATTTTCAGCCAAATCGGTTCAGCCGTTCTTGAGTTATAAATAGTGTAACTAACACGACTTTCTTTTACGAGTATATATATATCTATACTAATATTATAAAGAGGTAACATTTGTTTGTAAGTTTGTATGTTTGTAAGTTTGTTAAGTTTGTATGTAGGGGGTAATCTCGGGAACTACGGGTCCGATTTGAAAAATTATTTCAGTGTTAGATAGCCCATTTATCGAGGAAGGTTATAGGCTATATATCATCACGCTAAGACAAATAGGAGTAATAGTCAACTAGTTTGTTTATAAGATTGGCGCTTTTGCCACGTTGAATGGATGACTTGTTTTTGGCATAATAATTAAAAACTCATATAAGTAAATGAGACAAACTTGGTTTCTTGGTTATATTTTTGTTTGAAAATAGATAGGTATAGAGCTAATTTGTATTGTAACAAAAAGTTCATGGATAAAATATGCTAGCGATCGGGGGCGATGGCTATTTTTTTCACAAGATTTGTTATTATGAGCTTCGATCGTATGTCCAGCCAGTTGAAAATAAGTCGTCTATTATTCAAACACTTCGCGAAATTCAATTAAGCTGAAACTTAGGATAATTCATGATAATTGTTTATCTATAGGTAGCTCGGTACGAACGAAAAACGTCCCTCGCGTTTTTATGACGCCATGTTACCATGGCTAAGTAATTAATGAATCGTTTTACGTTACTCTGTTAATATACGAGTATATTGGTCGACTTTTATTACTCAGAGGTTCGAACACTTTGTCGTGAAGCTACCTATAAAGCTGATAATTATAACTATATAGATACGATGCTGGTCGCATCGCCCGCCGAGCTTGGGTTGTGTGTTTATTTCGCTTGACTCGTATGCGAACTGTACAGCTATAGGTACCTACGGATGTAGTGATAAATTATTGAACCGATATAGTGTTTTGTTGATTATTTATTTAAGAAATCTCCACACAAGGTACGAAGGCGGACTTAATGCCTTGGGCATTCTCTACCAGTCAACCATGGGTAGTGAAAAAGATAATATAGCAAGTGCATCTTACAGGAGTGTTAAAAGAGTGTCCGTGGAGTTTCTTGCACGTTCTTCTCCATAGAGATCTAAGCTTTGGAATATGAAAATTGCTTCACCTCTTTGATCGACCTTGACAATTCTATGGTGCCTATAAATGGTTTAATTAAATAAATGCTGTGAGTTTATCTTCACTAATATTATACCTAAAGAGGAAAGATTTGTTTGTTTGTTTGATTTGAATAGGCTCCGAAACTACTGGACCGATTTGAATGAAATTTTGTACAAAGATAGTTTGAGACCCGAGGAAGGGCACAGGATTTAGGAGTTTTTATCCCGGAAACCCCACGGGTACGGTATCTGTGCGGGTAAAACGGGAGCGAAGCCGCAGGGGACAGCTAGTCTATACTAATATTATAAAGCCGAAGAGTTGGTTTGTTAGCTTGTTTGTTTGCTTGAACGCGGTGATTTCAAGAACTGCTGGTCCAATTTGAATAATTATTTCCGTGTTAGATAGCTTATTTATCGAAGAAGGCTATAGGCTATATATATCATCACGCTAAGACAAACAGGAGCGGAGCATTAATGGAAAATATGACGCAGACGAAGTGGCGTGGGTCAGCTGGTATGATCATATCAGCCGATCTGCTGATCGTAAACCTACCCCTCCCCTTTGGAACGTGCAACTGCCGCGCTGGAGACAGGCTTGGTCAGTGTCTTTTGCTGCAGAGCAACTTGCTGCTCTTGTCGCTAGCGTGGCAGAATTAGCTTAATCTATTTGACTGACAGACCTTGACTATTCAAAACTGCCTGTAACTGGTCTATTTGAAATAAAGGATCCACACTAGAGATTCTCCTGTATCGTAGGTGCGTTTACAAATACAAAGTCACATACACAAACAGCCAGACCCGGAACAACTATCTGTAGGCCATATAAATATTTGTTCCTCGCGGGAATCGAACCCACGACACGCGACGCAGCAGTCGATCGCTCAACCACTGCGCCAACCGTGCCGTCATTATCGTCGTATTGACGGAGTCGCTGACAGAAGCTAGACATAATAAAGATTATGTATATTTGCTGTTGACAAAACGTTATCTAAGAGAACATTAGGGGCCGGTCAAGGCTCATGGTGGTATGACGTCAGCATCAAAGAGGGGCGGGGGTTTAATTAGCTTAATGTTGTTGTCATAGGGTGCAGCCGTGTCTGAATGGCGAACATGTCGGGAATACTTTTTAGGTATGTGTGGTTTATAGGTATATTTTTTCTGCATAAAAAAAAGCTCTGGATTTTCACAAATGAAGGCAATATTTTAAGAGATTTACCAAAACTATACTAAGAACAGAGGGTCTAGAAGGGCCACTTTTGCAGAATCAGAAAGCACATCACGTTACCTGTCACTGTCAAATCAACTTTGAACCTTGAAATGTTATTTCGTGAAAAAGTCATTCAATCGAGTTGTATGAACTTAGAGGGTTATATTGATAATTATAATGGGTATGATTCTTTAGATAAATATGCGTTACGGCCGCGAATTGTATTCTGTTCAACATACAGCTTCACACTGACCGGTTAATTGCAAAAATCATAAAAATATTTGAATTTCGCGGGCTACCTTGGCGCTTCCACCTTAATGACTTCGTTATATATTCAGAACAAATATTTAATATTCAAACAATATCAGTCACGAATAAATGTTGAACTGACTTTCATAAGATTTCATGATACTTCAGGTGGTGGATGATAAAGAGCATTTATGTATGCAGTTTGCGCTTGCGAGTTTAACGAAGTCATTAATGGGTCCGTTCCGCTCGCGGTGGAAACCGGGCTCACTCCCTTCTGCTTCCCCCAAAGCGGGAGGAGTCCTTTGATGATTTCCCATCCATCCCATTCAAAAATGTTGTAGATTGGTTAGAGGTAAATAATTTAAAAAATAAACTTAAATAAAACAAAAGTACACTACAACAATGAAATTGTAGAAGAAACAGAAAATACAAATATCTCTGACTCGTAATAGATAAAAATCGTAATTGGAAAGCCCATACTGATATACTCTATGGAAGAGAATTAGTAGGTAAGTCCGCATACGCTCTGCATTCACTTTCCCCAATAATATATCTGGATGCACTTCTTAGGCCTTAGTATGGCATAGTAGAATCTCACATACGTTAGGGTATAATATTCTGGGGAAATTGAAACAAAATAGAAACAGTTTTTAAAGCCCAGAAAACATGTCTTCGAGCGATGTTTAAGCTCCACTGAGAGTTGCATGCCATACTTTAAACAGAAAAAAATATTAACACTACCTAGTTTGTACATAATGGAAGTAGCTGTGTTTGTTAAGTCGTACCCAAATCGTTTTAAACGTCTGGCTGACGTAGTTCCACGTAATAGGCGCGACAATAACTAAATATGTGCTCACCCCGCCAAAACAGCACTAATGCGCAAGTGACTGCATGGCTCCGGTCATCTATACTATAATATAATAAAGAGAATAATATAAAAAGAGAAATATATAATATAGAAAGAGAGATAATAGAGGTAACATTTGTTTGTAAGATTGTAAGTTTGTATGTTTGTAAGTTTGTATGTAGGGAGTAATCTCAGGAACTACTGGTCCGATTTGAAAAATTCTTTCATTGTTAGATAGCCCATTTATCGAGGAAAGCTATAGGCTATATATCATCACGCTAAGACAAATTTGAGCGGAGCATTCATGGAAAATGTGACGCAAACGAAGTTGCGCGGGTCAGCTAGTTTATAATAAGTTGCCTAAGAAATGGAAAGAATTGCCGCTAGCACTGTTCAAAAATAGGTTCCGAAGCTTTTTCACGCGTAAAGCATACTATATTGTCAGCGAATACCTTACTGAGAAACAATTTGAATAAGTGGTGTGTAGTGAATAGTGGTGAATGGTAATCTTCAATTTTATTAATTCAATTTTTTTAATTCAATCTATTTATAAATTGTATTTATTGTTTTAGCGTCAAATTATTATTTTTGCATGCCGAATGGTAAAATATGGCTCAACCTACCTTTTATCTTTTTATTACCATGTACTGTACTGGTACCCATATTTGCAAAAATAAATGACTTACTGATTTACTTACTAATTGGTCTAAAAGATGAGTGTGTTGTATGTATGTCATCTGCTTAGCCTTTTCCCAACTATATTGGGGTCGGCTTACAGTCAAACCGGATTCAGCTGAATACCAGTATTTTACGTGGAGCGGCTGCCTAACAGATCTCCACAACCCATTAACTGGGTAACACGAGACTCCTTGGCAAGACTGGTGTCAGATTTTCTGGCTTCTGACTATCCGTAACGACTGCCAAATATCTCGAAATGACAACCGGGACCAACAGCTTAACGTGCTTTCCGAGGCACGGAGGAAACTCGGTATGTTCAGATGGTCATCCATCCACAGACCAACCTCGGCAAGCGTTGCTTAACCTTGCAGATCGACCTGTGCGGCTGTTATTATTTAGCCACGAGTGTGTTGTATATATGTATTGTATGTAAATCGGGCTGGTTTCCGCAAGTCCACGACTAGGCGCGTATTTTGCGTGTAGGTGGGACACATGTGTCATTCGATCCACCCCAGCTCCCCAAGGAAGGCTAGCAACGCCTTGGTGTTACCAACTATCTCACAGAGGGTACCTGGGTTACCGAAGTACTTGGCCCTGTAATCCGCGACTGCCGGGCAGCTTAGAAGCAGCCTAGGTGTACTGCTGTCTCAGCCTCCTCCATACAGGCTCTCATGAGTGTGTTTCCGTAATTGGGAAACTCGAAGAAAATATGTCAATTTAGGGGCGAAACAGCAAAAACTAACTATAGTGATAGCCGAATGCATGTTTATTTCTTTACGAAACGTCATCGAATTTTTAGATATTTTCTGCAATCAAATCGGGTATCAAAGATTGGAGATCCCAGGAGATGGAGAGAGCTTTTTTCAATCATTTGCAGTCCAGGTGCTATTGAATAATCTATGTATATAATTATATAAATGAATTGCTGTTCGTTAGTCTCGCTAAAACTCGAGAACGGCTGGGCCGATTTCGGTAATTCTTTTTTTTTAGTTCGCCTGAATACAGGGAAGGTTTATTTATTTATTTATTTACTTAGGTTAGCCAACAATTGTTTACACAATACAATTTCAGTTTTTCATTTCATAAGCTTACATTATTTAGTGTAACAATTACTTACAGGCTAACTCCACATACACAATTTTTGGTTAAACAATACCTACAATAAATCATAGAATTAAATAACAATAAAAATATATAAAAAAAAGAAATTATTAGTAGCATTGGTAAATTATCAATCAATAACAACGTATTTAACTAAATTATTAATTATGAATAATATAAATTAGATAGAATGATTTAAGTTAAAATAACAATTAACAAACAATTAACGTAAACAATTAAAAGCATTCAAATAAATTAAAATCAATACAATTAATTAATTAGATTTCATTAAAATGTAACGATTCATAAATTTAGGTATATCACAGCTCATCATTGAAACATTTAACCAGGTTCGGATAAAATAAATTAAAATTAAATTGAATTAAATTATAAAATATTACAATCTTGAATCTATAACATTAACATAAGAACAACATACACCAGTCAAACACTAGAATAGTGCTGGACAATAACTTTGGTAAATTTGCTCAATTTGTCGTGGTGTATATCAATAAGATCACTGCAACTGTTAAGCATTCTACACAGGCGTGGAATCGGGGAATTTGCACCCAGAACTGTTCTGCGTAGGGGTGGGTGTAGCGGAGTGATGGGGTTCCGCGGACATCGGGAAGGGGCACGAAACTTTAGGAGACTCAGTAGATTAGGGCAGTCGATTTTATTCCTAACTAGTTTATAAAGAAACAGACTATCAATTATATCTCTTCGCGTTGATAAAGAGTGCATCTTGAAGTATTTCAATCGTGTATTGTAAGAGGGTAGCTGTTTGCTTTTCCCTTTCGAAAAAGCAAGGTGCCACAGAAATCGTTTTTGGACTCTTTCTAAGAGTAACTTATGTGTGGCGTAGTGTGGTCTCCATACAACACTGCAATACTCCAAGACGCTTCGTACATAACTATTGTACAGCATTATTCTAGTGCCAACGAGTTTGAATCCCCTAGTATTTCTTTGTACGAAACCCAACATTTTGGAGGCTTTTTTAATAATATTCTCCATGTGAGGCACAAACGTTATTTTTTTATCGAACAGTACTCCTAGATCTCTAATTGTATCGACTTTTTGTACTTTTGTGTCGTGTATTAGGTACTCTGACTGGATAGGCTGAGACTTTCTTGAATATGATAAGTGGTAACATTTTTTTAAATTTAGTTCCATATTATTATTTTCACACCATTTCACAAGTCTGTTTAGATCCTCTTGTAAGAGCGCTATATCACTAGATGACTCGATTTTTTTTGCAAACTTAAGGTCATCAGCGTACAAGAAACACTCAGAGAAGCGAAAGCAGGTGGGAAGGTCGTTGATAAATATAATAAACAATAAGGGAGCCAGATGTGATCCTTGAGGAGCTCCGGAGGTCATATAATAACTGCCAGCTGATCGAAAACCGTTCACCACAACATAAAATTCACGATTGAGTAGGTAGGATTTCAGCCATTTCAGCAAAGGCCCAGTGATACCGTATGCAGCGAGCTTACTAACTAGTATGGAATGGGAAATTTTATCGAAGGCCTTGCTGAAATCGGTGTACAAAACGTCAAATTGTTTATTTGAGTCAACAGTTTCTATTAGAGACTCCGAAAAAGACAGCAAATTCGTGGCAGTAGATCTAGATGCAACAAAGCCATGCTGGTGATCACTTAGATAAAGTCGAAAATGTTGCTGGATATGAGGACAAATTATCGACTCAAATATTTTGGCAAAGGCGGAGAGAATAGCAATAGGCCGATAGTTGGATATAGTGTCTTTTTTGTCCGATTTGTAGACAGGAACAACTTTGGCCTTTTTCCATTCAGTAGGGAAGGTTCCAGTTGCTAACGACACCCTATATATTTTTAGAAGTGGAGCGACCAGGACAGTAGCACAGTTAGAAATGAATAAAGGTGGGATTCCATCAGGACCTGAACCTTTCCTGCAAGAAGGTTTAAAAGCAAATAAAAAAAAAGGGTAGGTAGGGTAGCCAGCTGACGGGAGCGAAGCCGCGGGGCACAGCTAGTATATAATACAATCATCTGTATCTTTCTGTGAGTTACTGCGCGCTAATTTTAATAACGGCTGAATGAATTTGGGTGAAATTTAGCCCGCGACTTCGTAAGTGCATATATTATTTTTCATAGAAATTTGGGGAAATTCTCTCTTAGCGCGTCTCTGGAGTGTAGGGAAGCTACAGGTCAAATTTTAGCTTTCAACGATCATGGGGGGGGCTAAAATCACTCAACAATTTCATTATCATCTTTATCGCTAACGCATTAGGTTCAAGGTTGATTGGGAAAATAGGGTAGGTAAAGACGGGTAGCGAGATTTACTTTCTGATTCTGCTAAAGTGGCCTTTATAGACTTGCAACAGTTTCGCTGTGCGTTGTCTATTTGTCATTCAGTCACTCAAACGCAAGAGTATTATGTATTTATGGTTTGATATTAAACTCACATTAAATAAAGAAATACAGTTTTTTTAAATCAAAATAAAATATACCTATAGGTAACAACAACACATTATATTCTGTTTGAATACTCAATTTGGTCCGCAATAACACGATTTGAATAAACCTGGCGCCTATTCGGCGCGCTTGACAAATTCGTACTCGTTCATACACACAACACACACGGTTATCTATATTTAGGTCAGTCGGCACGAGAGTGAATTATTAGACAAGTGAATAGCGCACGGTAATTTCCCTAATGCGCGGTAATTCCCCTAATCAGTTCTCAAAGCGAGTGCCTACGCATATGTATTATTTGCGGGAATCCCCGAAAAAACTTAAATAACTAACGATGACGTAATCATCATCTAGACCCCCCACCCCCCATGTCATCCAAAATAAGCAAAACAGAGACCCCCCCACCCCCCCTTGGTGCTTACGTAATACTTGAACGGCCCCTAATCCTTGGAGTTGTAGTATACCTTTTATAATCTTTTCCCGATAAAATAGTATAAATTAAATAGTATTTCAGCTAGCACCACACACACACACACACATACACTATCACTCACACACAGACACACTGCACAAACACACCCTCATTTTACTTACTTCCCACAACATTGTACTTAAGCCCCTAATATTGTATTGGTTTAGTACGTCTTGACACTGTTACTCGGGGTGGGGACCTGGTGTCCTATAATACAGGTTATTAACCTAGCTTAGGCACCAGTCTCTCACAATATTGTAGTGTATTTTATATAATTACTAAACAATATATCGATGTAAACTTTAAATATTGTGGTGAGAAAATAAAATAAATTTTATCATTTTTATCTTTCAAATGTAGTCGTTATACACAATAATGAGTTACAGTGTTTAAATATGCGCTCTTTAGCCTGATGAATGTATTAAGTTTGATAAGTATTCTACGGATCAGTCACGTTATGACGACACGGTTGGCGCAGTGGTTGAGCGATTGACTGCTGCGCAGCATGTCGCGGGTTCGATTCCCGCACGGTACAAATATTTGTAGGACCTACATGTATTTGTTCCGAGTCTGGGTGTTTTTCTATCTATAATATGTATGTATTTACAAAAAAAAAAAAAAAGTATATAATATATGTAGTTTATCAGCCATCTCGTTACCATAACACAAGCATTAGGTTGCTTAGCTTGGGACTATATGGCGTTGTGTGAAATGTCCAAGGATATTTACGTAGCAAGAGTAGGTACTTAAGTAGCAAAATTTGCAAATCGCAGAGGGCCCATAGCATTTCATGCTATGGCCCCGCGCTTTGGGGGGGCACATGGACTTAATTAAAAGACCATGATCAGAATATGTATATTATTATGTATTAGTTTACTATTGTTTTTTCTAAATTTATTTTTGTGTATCTCTATCTATTGGCCTCAGTTGCCTGATGATAAAATGAAAAAAAAATATTATTAAAAGACATGTCGCTGAAATCCAGCGCCTTGGATCTATCTCACGTACGAGTGACTTCAGTCACTAACTTGATTTACTTCCTTTATTTCAAGCTACCTGTATACCGTCTGAAATCTAAACAGCCCCCGATCTGGTATACCATATTATTATACCCTACTGACACATTGTACCTTTATGAGAGAAATAAACTGAATAAATAAATAAATAAAAATACATAAGGGCTCCGGAGCCTGTGAGAAATAATAGAGGGGGACGGCGGGAGCTATAAATTGTTTTATTTAATTGGATAATTTCGTTTTCATTTTTCGAAGGTTTTCGGTTTACGGGGCCCCTTGGTAAAGCTACAGGCCCCGCTCTGACGTAATCCGGCACTGATTCTACGATTTCAGGACCGTTGCGCGTTGGTTCGAAATAGTCACCGCGGCCCTAGAACGCAAAGGGCATTAGGAGGAACACGGATGGGTTTTAGTCAGTAGGAGTCTGACACTCCCTTCTGCTCCGCCCAGAGCAGGAGAAGTCATTTGATGATTTCCCATCCGTAAAAAAGGTGTACCAAGTATACCTGCCTAGCCTTTTCTCAAATATATTGGGGTCGGCTGCCAGTCACACCGGATTCAGCTGAATACCAGTAATTTACATGGAGCGGCTGTCTGACCTCCACAATCCATTAACTGGGCAACGCGATACTTATCCTGACTGGTGTCAGATTTCCTGGCTTCTGACAATCCATAACGACTGCCAAAGATCTACAAATGACAGCCGGGACCAACGGCTTAACGTGCTTTCCGAGGCACGGGTGTGTCTTGGTATGTTAAGATGGTTACCCATCCACAAACCGACCGCGGCAAGCGCTGCTTAACCTTGAAGATCGAACAATGCGGCTTTTTATTATATGGCCACGAGCTCCTCCGAAATATTAAACGAACAGTAGTAGCTTTGGACAAGTCACTGGTGTGGAATTAAAGCATCGATGTTGTTGCTGTTATTATTGAAGCACGAGCTCTTTCGTCTAGCCTCTTCCTATAAGGATAATTAATGAGTTAATTATCAGGCTATTGAGTCCTTACCAAGGTTTTAATCACCATGACTCAGACTGATGAGCACCAGGTTTTAAGTACCTACGTGACATATGGCAAGTTATCAACGACTAGTCTAAGTAAAACAATAGATATATTCAAGTACCTACCGCTAATCATGAATTCATGATTCAACATAGTGAGGGCATATAGCGGCGCTTGGCTTTTTTTTTTAATTTTATTTTTTTTACATTTGCTAGGCACGCGTTTGACCACTATCTCACCTGATGGTAAGCGATGATGCGGTCTATATATATTCACTCTTGACTTAAAGACTCCCAGTTTGTAGCTAAAGTCCGGCCGCGGAGCAGGAAGAATTTCGTCCTTTGACCTGTTATTACCTGTCTCTGTCACTCCCGCGTTAAAATTTTGTGTCTCGCTCGCACAGATGTAATGGCCGCCGTCCTCAGGGATTGGAAACCTTTTACTTAATAGTGTAAGGTTTGTTTTTGTTTGCATGTGTAAATCCCGTAAAAAAAGAGGAATCGAAATTAGTTAGACTAGATGATAATGTAGACAAAACTGTTGATTCTTTTGTAATAAATGTGATAGGTGAGACGTCTTCGCAAAGCAGTTACTCCGATACGGGTAGAGGAATCGGATTCTGATTTATGAATTTTATTTTTTTTTATTTCTGCCGTATTAGTATTGTAACTCGATTTTATAACTTATAATATAAATAATTTATATGATAACAACATTTTTTAATTTTCTAATTTGGTAAATTTTCTTTCTCGTTCATATATTTCATGTAAACCGCACTCAATACAAAAATTTTTGTGACCACTGTCAGTAGGTAAAGAGGTCATTGTACGAAATTCTTCCTGCTCCGCGACTGGACTATAACAGGAAACACAGACTCCGGCAGGGAGTTCCACTCCTTTGCTGTACGCACTATGAATGTGTTCCCAAAACGTTTTGTGCGAGACAGCGGAAGCTTAGTACCTATAGTACGTTGATTACCCTTTCGGTACCTTAAAAATGAGCTGAATTATACCTACACTGTACTGGCAGTGTTTAATTCAGGTCATTTATTTTGTTATTAGTTATATACATAAATATTTGTTTCAATATGATGGCTTGGCAATCTTTTTTTTTATTATTTGTGATGGGTTTGCTCTTGACTTTAGACCTAGTCAGAGATGACAGAGACAAAGTCTACGATGGAGCGAGCTTACCCAGAAGGAGCCTGTTCACTCTAACTTTGAAGAGAATAGGGTTGTAAGCGTTCGGAAACACAGACGCAGGCAGAGAGTTCCACTCCTTTACTGTGCGCATGCACAAAAAAATGCATGATAAAAGATTTTTGGAAACGCTGAGTGCGAATAGCAACAAGGTAAGGATGGTAAGTTGCAGTGCGTCTGGATGTCCGATGGTAGAAGGGGGCTGGTGGGGAATCACGAGTCGCTTCAATTGATACAGGTAACTGCAGAGAATGCAGAAAAATAACTCTCTGGTCTAATCATGCTCCTCAAATAGGTCTGAATTGATCTTTGAGAAGTTTGGTTTGGAAAAATTTCATCTGCCTAGCCTTCTTCCAACTATATTGGGGTTGGCTTCCAGTCAAACCGGATTTAGCTGAGTACCACTATTTTACGTGGAGCGGCTACCTACCAGACCTCCACAACCCATTAACTGGGTAACACGGTACTTCATGACAAGACTGGAGTCAGATTAACTGTCCTCTGACTATCCGTAACGACTGCCAAAGATCTACCAATGACAGCCGGTACCAACGGCTTAACGTGCTTTTCGAGGCACGGAGGAAACTCGGTATGGTAATATGGTCACCCATCCACAGACCAACCTTGTCAACTGTTGCTTAACGTGGAAGATCGACCCGTGCAGCCATTGTTATCTAGCCACAAGCCACTGGCATGAGGTTTTGAAGTATTTAAATACTGTTATTGGCAACAAGGATCTGATGATGGAAACCATTACGGTGAGTACTGGCTCTCTTAGTTGACTACTCCTCCTTGGAAAAGTTTTTGCTAGAATCTTACCAAACTGTCTTATGAAACTTTCTGAATAGTTGTTGGCAAAAACCCCGTTTAGCTTCCGACCTGATCGAAGTATCTGTGAGCCCATGGATATTATCTGCACGGCAACTACAAGAGCTCATTTGAACTTCCTTAAAAAGTACTATTTAGTTTAGCTGGTAACAAGGTTCTCATGATGGGCAGACCAGAAACGACCAAAGACGGGCCAACGAAGAGATCCAGTAGGATTCAGGAGGTTTGTTTCCGGTTTATGGTACGAAACCCTTCGAGTAAGAGTCCGATTCGCTCTTGGCCAGTTTTTTGTAGAACTAAAACAAACACAAAAAAAAACAAAAGACAACGCTACAGTTCCAAGTTCTTTAATGACAATAAATAAGTTTTTACAATAAAAATAAATTGGTTTCCTATTACCATTTTTGGTAATGCCCATAAAGTTTGTAGAACAGGTCCCAGAATGCCATCCTGGCATGGTCTGGTCTGCTGCTTGGAGTGAATGCCTTGCCCATGTCTAAATAAGCCTGGGTGGTCTTTGTGATTGGCTCCCACGTGAATGGGAGGAGGTCTGTTGGCGCCGGAGTCGGGTTTCTGATGAGAGAAACAAATAATATTATGTTATGTGTAAATTACGGCTTTCCTGAGGTATACTCTCGCGTGGCTATTTGACCTAGTTATTGCATTTTGAAATTTAAATCAATAAAGGGTTGACAGTTTTAAGGGTGATAGTTCAGCTCCTATTTAAAGATTTATTTTTCTTCGAAGTTTTTAATTGATATGCAACTGGACAAGCAACATTTTTCATTATTTAAATATCACCTAACTATCTGATAAAAAGATGATTCCGTGCTATGGAATGGTCCCGGCCGCCAAATCGGGATCGTCAAACAAACAGTGTCAGAGGCCCTTGAGGCTGTTTAGAAACTCTATCACTAGATAAGAATATAGGCACACGATAAGAAGAAGAAATATTTTTTTTCAATTTCTGCCGGCCTCGGTCATGGAGGCCCATCCGAGCGGGCATTGTGTGTGCCGACACAGAGGCTCTCACCGTTCGTTTCCTTCCTATTCTTACGGGAAGGCACAATACAACAGCTTTACGTGCTTCCCGAGGAACAAACACAGCAACTTCCAAAAGTCCGAGCTGCCACGGAGAAGCTGCTAATTAAACGTACAATAAAATACTTCTTGCCCGACCTAGGAATCGAACCCGGGGTGCAGGAGAGACCTGAGATCAGACTCAATCTGAATTTGCGGCAGACAAAGGCGCAACATATGGGTTCCTTTTTTACAGCATTGTTTCGGAACCCCAAAATGATTCATCCATAATTTTAGACAAAGGGCCATAGAAGATCAGAGCATTGAAATTTAATGGATTTTCATGAAATCCTACTCACCCATACTTGGCGAAGTTTGTCCAAAGCGTGGTTAACCGACTTTTTACTAGAGATTGATTAATCTGGAGTTGCTCTTCCTCTGTTATGTCTGCCCAAGAGTTAGAATCAAATAGGTAAGACAGCTCGTCTCCATGACTTGCACCAAGGTATGAGAAGACGAAGCGGTAAACGTTTTCCGCTCCACTATCCAGCAGCTTTTCAGCCATCCTCTTCGTCGGGTGTCCAAATATTAAATCAGTCCCAAATTCTACAAGCTTCTCTGAAACATTTTTACTGATGTTTTCATCACCAAAGTAAAAGTGTTTCACTGTATTCAAAGCGTCTTCAAAATCATTATCCAAATTGAATCCCATTTCAAACAACATTTTCAGATCGTATGTTTCGAAATACTTCTCATCTTGATAAGAGTACTGAAAATCAAATTCTTTAACGTTATGTCCAATAATAATTGGAGTCTTACTAGCTTTGGTAGATTTAACATTCATAGGATGGTCCGTTATAAAATTTTCAACTCCTTCAAATACTTTCTCAACGCACGGTTTAGTGAGTGGTTGATCATTTCCTATGCCACTTGTAATTTTCAAGTCAGCGGCTACCTGAACTAACAATTGTGCATCAACAGTAGAAAGAAATTTCAGAGCTTCATTAATATCTGAAGTTCTAAATCCCAATTCTTCAGCGAGCGTTAAAGGTATTGTGTTGTTAGATTTCACCATCATCCAGTAACTTAAAGCAGGTCCACTCTCAATAATTGCTTGGTTGAATAACTTTTCATTTAAAGAAAACAAATGTAGATTCACGGACATGCCACCAGCGCTTTCGCCGAACAGAGTTATTTTGTTGACGTCTCCTCCGAAAGCGGCGATGTTTTCTTTAATCCATCTTAGAGCTAATGTTTGGTCTTTAAGTCCTTGGTTGCCTGGCACTTCAGGTGTGTCCAAACACATGAAGCCATAGATACCAAGTCTGTAGTTTATGGCTACTACAATGACGTCATTTTTAAGAAGGGAGACCGGTTCGTTTGCTTCTCCTTGAGCACTGCCGCCAATGAATGCCCCACCGTGGATCCACACCATGACAGGCAAGCGGTGTCTAGAGTCGGCGATACTTGGCACGTAGATGTCTAAGGTGAGGCAATCGATGGTGCCCAGGGCTTCACCCCTGTGCACTTGAGGACACGCGTGTGATTCGTATGCTTCAAAGATGCCGTCGAAGCTATGATGGGGTACTGATGGCTGCAAAAGAAATGTTTGATTATTCTCTTTTTAACCGACTGTTCGACGCAAAGGAGTGGTAATGTGTTTATGTGTGTGTGCGCAGCATGTCGCGGGTTCGATTCCCGCACGGAAGAAATATTTGTACGACCTACAAGTATTTGTTCCGAGTCTGGGTGTTTTTCTATCTATAATATGTATGTATTTACAAAAAAAAAATGTATATAAGTAGATTATCAGCCATCTCGTTACCATAACACAAGCATTAGGTTGCTTATATGGCGTTGTGTGAAATGTCCAAGGATATATTAATAATAATAATACATACATAGGCTGATATTATTATCAGCCTATGTATGTATGTTCCTTTGAAGCACTATACAGACCAAACGCCTGGGCCGATTTTTATGATTCATACGTCAATCGATTTCTCTAAGTCGAGTGCCACTAAAGACATGACCTTAGTGAAAATTCAATATGGCGACTACTGGACCCCATATTGTGAAAATGAAAGTCAACAAACTATGTCATGTGGGGTGGTATCATTGAGTTGCCAACCATTTTTCAGTTGAAATAATATTTTAGGATATAAAGCGATTTAAAGTTATTAAAAAAATTTGACTTGTTTGATTTGTTGACCAAAGATACAAACTACCATTGCCTCCGACTGCGTGTAATGTAAAGTAACTTGCAATTTTAACTTGGTTTTTTCCTTTTCAGTTCATAAATTTTAAGCAGTCGGGTTTTTTGTTTTAGTAATAATATTTTTTTATAAAAAAGACTTATTTGATAGCAAAATATTATTGGGCAGTGATGGGAAATAGTTTTGTTTTTTATTTATTTTTTATATTATCTAAGGCATTCTAAGGGTGTAACACTACAAAAACGACTACTACTGCTTATTTTTTAAAGTACGTTAACTCTCTGAGACCAATTTTTAGAAGACTAAAGATGTTAAGAAGACAAGTTGTAGATAAAATATTAATTATAAACAGTTGGAAGCTTCTTTTAACTTTACTGCTTGCACACAAACTACACGATAAACAATAGTTATAATCGAAGAGGCCCCGTAAGATATTGCAAATGTAATAGGGCACCAACCGGCGATTATCCCTGTATGTACTGTTAGAGTATTCCCAAGGACAATCCCCGGTTGGAGCAGTACTATTGCAGAATATTGAATAGTGTATATTCTGATTCTTATAGGAAATGAAATAAAAGAAAAGAGCTTGTAGCTAGATAAAATAGCCGCACAGGTCGATCTTCCAGGTTAAGCAACGCTTGCCAAGGTTGGTCCGTGGATGGGTGACCATCTTTATAAACCGAGTTTCCTCTGTGCCTCGGAAAGCAAGTTAAAGCGTTGGTCGCGGCTGTCATTTGTAGATCTTTGGCAGACGTTACGGATAGTCAGAGGCCAGTTAATCTGACACCAGTCTCGCCATGAAGTACCGTTTTACCCAGTTAATGGGTTGTGGAAGCCTGGTAGGCAGCCGCTCCATGTAAAATACTGGTACTTAGACAAATCCAGTTTGACTGGAAACCGACCCCAATTTAGTTGGGAAAAGGCAGGGCAGATGATGAGGAAATTAAATAAAAAACCGAAGCGAGCTCACCCCAAAAGGATCATTCTCAGGCACCACCGCGTAGGGCACGCCCAAGAATTTGGCGTACCCATCTCCAAACTGCAATCCTCTAATCAGGCCACTGTTGGTGGAGACAAGAGGGTCTATCCTAGATATCCCCCGCACTAATTCACAGACAGACAGAAACACTAGCACTGACCACATTCCCAAGCCTTGTGACTTTACCCAACAGACTGCGATTGATCTGGTATTTATTAAGAATAATCTCAAACTATTCGGTATTCCCTAAGACGTCATATCTCCTGAGCGTGACATAAGGGAATATCAAACTGACTGAACCTTTATCTAACTCCTGAGATAAAAGATAAAGTCAAGATAAAACGGCATCTTAAGATTAATATCATTGCGAAATGTCATTGTTAATCAGTTAGAGAACTGATAGAGGTGTCGATGTTGTGTACCATTCAAGTCGTAGAGCCAAAATGTAGTAGTAGAATAAACTTTGGGATTGGTTTACCTTGCCATACACGCAAAGGTCAAAAGTCAAACGGGATTTTAATTTCGGAAGTCGGTGTTTTTGTTATTTTTTCGTTTTTTGACACCGACTTCCGAAACGAAACCCTTATAGGATGACTTTTTTTTTTTTTTTTTTTATTTGTTCGAAACGGGGAAACTCTTGGCCCAAATCTCACCTGATGGAAAGTGATGATTTGGCCGAAGATGGAAGCGAGTTTCACCCGGAATCCTCTTACACAGAGGAACTGGCTATCATACCTCTACCTGCCGGAACACAACAATGCTGTTAACATTGTTGTTATGGCGACAGACTTAGACATGATGGTCTAAGACTGGACTTTGTTGTCCGTCCGTCTGCCTGTCAATACCCTTTATCTCGGGAACTCCTGGAGTAATCGAGTTGAAATTAAAACCATATACTCAGGTCTACAGTCCCTTGAAATTGTGAAAAAATGAAACTTGTACTTAGCGTGAAAAAATTCGGCCGTTTTTGCCGCAAAAAACGTATATTTGGAAATTCTAAAAGGAATAAAATTTTATAGGGTATTTCCCGTTGATATAGAACTACACAATTTGGCAAGTAATATCGTCTTATACAAGTACTAGCTGATGCCCGCGGCTTCGCTTGCTTGACAAATATTTAATAAACCTTCCTCGGGAACCACTCTATCCATTGGTGAAAACTACATGAAAATCTGTGCAGTAGTTTTTGAGTTTATCGCGAACGTAGGACTTTTTTAAAAATATTTAGTATATCCATAATAATATCCATTTGTAATTAAATCAGAAAAAATTGAGTCTTTATTTAAAGTGATATGTACTCTACTTTGTACGGAACCCTCGGTAGGCGAGTCCGACTCGCAGTTGTCAGGTATTTTTTAAGTGAAAACTTATTTAGCGACACACAATCAGTAACGGGAGAATTTTAAATATTAGGATTTTGTTAGGTTTGTCATATTTAAGTGAGCTATATGTACGTTCTCTTTGAGAAATATTTTTTCTTGAAAACAAATATCAATATCATTGATTTTCTAAGAAAGCATCTATCTTTTTATTAATATCAATTCAATAAAATTGACGGCGTTTGATGCTACAAACAAGATTTATATAACGTTTATATAAAATTTTGAGGGTTCCTTTCAGCAGTGCCACTCTGTAAACATGTCGAAGTGAACACTTAGGTGAAGTGAACGACAAATGAGCTGTCAGACCATACAAACAAGATGGCATGACAGCTCACTTGTCGTTCACTCCACCTAAGTAGTGATCACGGTGAGATGTCGACAGAATCGACCGGCAATTTTGTTTCGATTCACCCCTGCATTCATTCACCCCGTTTGTAGGTACTGCTTCAGAAGTTACATACAACCAACAAAACAATAAAAATATTTTAAAACCAGTGCTTATTAATGAATAAGAAACATAACAATAGAATAGTCCTGACGATATTTTCTTCTCTCTTAGGCCCATTATTACACAGAATAGGTGTGGGCCCATATTTGGTACTTCCCATAAAGTTTGTAGAACAGGTCCCAAAATGCCATCCTCTCAGGGTCTGGTCTGCTGCGGGGTGTGAAGGTCAAGTTCATGTCCAAGTACGGCTGGGTGGTTTTTGTTATTGGGACCCATGTGAATGGCAAGAGCTCTGAAGGTTCTGGAGTTGGGTTTCTGGCGACAAAGAAAAATATTTTTTCATTCATTTATGTTCGGAAAGTAGGCTTGAAGTTGCCTGAGAAGCGGGTTGAAAGTATTACTTGCAGCCCTAGGGAGAATCGTTTTCAACTGGCTGCTTTCAAATCATAAAAAACAATGATGAAAGTGTTATGGTTAAATAGCTGTCCAGTCACAAAAAAAGTCGTGGAAGCGGCCATCCGATCTTCATTTGTTTTTTCGAGCTTTGTTCATATATTTTCGTTTCGTATTCGTCATGAAAATCACAGTGTTCACCTCGGGCGAAAAACTTATTTAGTCCCTCGAACTATTGCCGTCCCGTCTCGAGACTAAATCACTAACTTTCACCCCTGGATAACAATGTACACCACCTCAATACACAGGGCTTAACAGAATTAACGCATAACCTGAAAACTAGTAGGTACTCATCATTATGAATGACTATCACCGTGGGAGCAGTCCTGAAGCCCAGTCGCGCTCCAGTACACACATCACCGACATCACTCAAAAAGCAGTCGAACCAAAGTGGGTCTGGGTCGGACACGTCTGCAACATATCGAATGTTTCAAAACTAAAGCAATCTAGGTCCCAGAAACTGCCCGACGACATCGCGGGAGACTCAAGCGAAGATGGCGGGATGAACTTGACACTATCGTATCGGCAGGATTGGTCCACTCAGATGGGAGGAATAATCGATGACCGTTGGGGTAGAAGAGTTGAGTGGAGACCGCGAATCGGCAAACGTAAGATAGGACGCCCTCAGGCTAGGTGGAGCGACGATCTTCGCAGGGTGGCTGGTAGCAGCTGGATGTGAGTTGCCGGCGATCGAGCCAAATGGAGTGCACTTGGAGAGGCTTATATCCAGCAGTGGGCTGTTATAGGCTGATGATGACTGGAGGAATGGGAGGAAGAAAAGGAGGCCTTTGCCGTGCACACACGGACACAACAGGCTAAATATAATGATAAAATTTACAATAATATCTTACTCACCCGTATTTAACAAAATTAGTCCAGAGCGTGGTTAACCGACTTCTTACAAGTGCTTTTTCAATCTGCAGTTGCTCATCCTCTGTGACATTCGCAAACGGACTAAACTCCATGTCGAATAAATAAGCAAGCTCATCTCCATGACTTGCTCCAAGATATGAGAAGACGTATCGATAAACGTTTTCCGCTTCACTATCTACCAGCTTTTCAGCCATCCTCTTCGTCGAATGCCCAAATATTAAATCAGTTCCCAATTCTACAAGCTTCTCTGACACATTCTTACTGATTTTTTCATCACCAAAGTAAAAGTGTCTTACTGCACTCATAGCGTCATCAAAGTCAATATCCACATCGAATCCCATTTTAAAAAGAATGTTAAGATCGAATGTTTCGAAAAATTTCTCATCTTGATTAGCATACTGAAAAGACAGTTCTCTTATGTTATGACCAATGATGATTGGAGTTTTACGAGCTTTAGTAGAATTAACATTCATGGGATGAGCTGTAATAAAATGTTCTACTCCTTCAAATTCTTTTTCAACGCAGGGTTTTGTAAGAGGTTGGTCATTGCCTCCGCCACTTGTTATTTTCAAATCAGTAGCCATCTTGACTAAAGAATGAACATCAACAGTAGTAAGAAAGTTTAGAGCTCTATTAATGTCTGAAGTGTTAAAGCCCAATTCTTTAGCGAGCGTTAGAGGTATTGATTTATTAGATTCCACCATCATCCAGTAACTCAAAGCAGATCCACTCTCTATAATAACTTGATTGAATAACTTTTCATTTAAAGAAAATAAATGTAGATTCACGGACATGCCACCAGCGCTTTCGCCGAACAGAGTTATTTTGTTGACGTCTCCTCCGAAAGCAGCAATGTTTTCTTGAATCCATCTTAGAGCCAAAGTTTGGTCTTTCAGTCCTTGGTTGCCTGGCATTTCAGGTGTGTCCAAACACATGAAGCCGTAGATACCAAGTCTGTAGTTTATGGCTACTACAATGACGTCATTTTTTAGCAGAGAGATTGGGTCGGTGGCTGATCCTTGAGCATTACCCCCAATAAATGCCCCGCCGTGGATCCATACCATCACTGGAAAAGTTTTGGCCGTAGATCCTTTAGGCACATAGATGTTTAGAGTGAGGCATTGGATGGTACCTGTGGCAACACCGTCGAAACCTATTTGGGGGCAGCTGACGTTGTCATTATTCGCTTCAAAGGGAGCGTCAAAGTGTGGGTATTTGGCGGCTGGCTGTAAATAAAAAGGAAATATAAAAATGTTGAGGTGTCTGACAAAATATATGTAACTGTTTAGTCCAGCCATACTCAATCATTTTTCTCTGTGGGCCACATAGCGCATAGCGCTTCTACTTTTGTCATGATGGGCCGCTATAACTTACCTACAGTGAAATAAAATTCTACATATTTTTATAGTAGGTAGCTATATAAATCTAACCTTTGTTTTTTTTTTAACGGGGGGAAATCCTCATGGCTGGCCTCCATGAGGATTCTCCCGGGGCGGGCAGAGGGGTCTGTCAGACTCTTACTGACTAAAACCACCCCGGTGCTACCTACGGGATCGCGGGCACTAATGCGACTTCCTTAATCTCTGGCTGGTGTCGGCCCGCCTCTGCGGGCCACCTCGTGACAGCGGGGGGAGTGAGGTGTTTGACTGCCTCCGCGACGTCAAAGAGGGGCGCACGGGAACACCACGCGCCGCCTGCGGCGGGCTGCGAGACGGGTCGAGATCTCCCTCTCCCTTTCCGCAGCCTCCTTTTGCGTGATAACTGTTTCGCAGATGGAGACCACCGCGTCCCAGAACTCCTCGCCGAGAGGTCACTCTCCGGCGCGGCCCCTCCTAAGCGGCACACTCTGCCAGCGTATGCCACGTCGTGTCCTCCCGACAGTCGACGCAGTGGTGACAGCCATGCCCCAAGAGAACCTGCGTCGCATAAAACGACAGGGAGCTGTGCCTTCTCTCGAGCCGGTCGAGCACTGGCTGGATGGCCTCGATAGTGACGAGGCCGGCGGAAGGGTGTGAGAGCCTGTCCCGCATTCCGCCACCAGAACCTCGCGCATCTGCGACCGACGCAGCTCGATGTGTTGCTGAATCAGTCGCTTGCCGTGCGTCCGTGCGTCCTCACGCCACCGATGTAGTGACGCGAGGACTTTTGCCGCCAGGTCCCAGGGCGGAGATCCGGCCAGTGCGCAAGTCATCTCGTAGGAGATCGTGTGATAGTCCCTGATGACTCTGACGGCCATCACCCTCTGATACATATAAATGAAACTTAACCTTAGGGTTTGGGGTGCCCTAGGGTCCGTATTGAACCAAGTTATATGCCTGGCTGTTCAATGTGATAATAATGTTCAGTATATCACATTGAACAGCCAGGCATATAACTTGTGAGTCTAAGTGATATCACACACACACACACGTGCACGCACGTGTGCACTGGCATTTATCCAGGATATCACTTAAGCCGCTGATTAAACGGCTGATTAAGGTAGTTGGTTGAGACAAATACTTTATAAAATACTCACCCCAAAAGGATTGCTCTCATTAACCAGCCCATACGGTATTCCCAAGAACTTGGTAAACCCAGCCTCGTTCGAAGATCCCAGGATGACGCCTACAGGCGAAACCTGTGAAGTATCCAACGGGGTCCGGATGTGGCTCATAACCGATGCAGAAGCCAATAACACGAGAAACCAAGTACATTGAGACATTTTCTCTAGAACTAGTCAGTACAGACTGATCGTTAATGTCCTAAGTCCTTACAGATATTAACTAAATAGTTTTGTTGTTTCGATTCAGAAACCCACTTGAAACAGTTGATGAGGGGCAATTCCAAACTTCCTCGATGCTTGGAGTGGGGTTTCTCAAGTGTTAAACTGGTGACATTGCTAACTAAGTGCCCGCGATTGTGTCGACGATAAGGATGGCTTTCCACGTCATACATAGCGAGGAATTTGTTATTTAAATTGTGCTATTCAGGAGTCATAATGCGCACAACAAGGGAGTGTAACTCTGCCTTTTTTTATTTTTTTATTTATTTTAGGGATGGGAAATCATCCAATGACTCCTCCCGCTCTGGGTGTAGCGGGAGGGAGTGTCAGACTTCTACTGACTAAAACCCATCCATGTTCCTTCATTGCCCTTTGTGTTCCGGAGCCACGGTGTCTCTTGCGAATAATCCCGCGACTCCGGCAGGCGTCGGCCCTTTCGGGCCCCTCTGTGTGCTGACTCTCTTTGAGGCGCACGTGGAACACTAACGCGCCGTCGACACGGCCTGTCGTCACTAGACGGACGGACGGCGAGCCACCCATAGCTCGCCGTCCACAAGTCCGCGCCTACAGTGGCCGGAGGTCACCAAGTGGCCCCCGACGCCCGCGGCGGGAACTCTCTACGTGCGTCTGTACTGTTTCCGAACGCTTACAACCCTAATCTTTTCAAAGTTAGAGTGAACAGGCTACTTCTGGGTAAGTTCGCTCGTCCACGTGGATGTCGGTTATCGCGACCAAATTATATAGGTACTAAATAAAACCTTCCTCGAGAACCACATTGGTGAAAACAATTTCAAAATCGGTGCAGTACTTTTTAAGTTTATCGCAAACAGACAGGCAGACGTAGCAGAGGACTTTGTTTTAATAATATGTAGCGCTAGTGACGTAGACAAGAGAGAATCCTACTTGGAGCATTGGTTAAAAAACAACTAAAAATATTTCACAATTTATTTATTTGTTTTTTTTTTTAAGTTTACATGATACAAAGAAATATAATATAATAATAGTAGTATATTAAGTTAAGGTTTCCGTGGCTGAAAACCAAGTCGTTAAAAATAATGATTTATTTTCTATTTATAAATATTAGGTTTCACCTGGAGACCTGGGAGGGGCCGAAGCCAACTCGCAGAGCCCGTTAGACATTTCACTTCATGTTTCACATTTAAACTAAATATTTTTATTTTATACCTATTAAGTATTAAAATATTATTAGTTAAGAACGCGTTTTAATACTGACAACGAGATCACATTGGACCAAATCAGTCTGCATAGTACTATTTTTCTACTATAGGTAGGTACTGCGGGTCTTAAAATAGCACTTTAGCAGAATGATAATAGACTCATAATATTAACCACACAAAAATCTGTGAAATATCATTCACATCCATACCGCTAACGCATTAGGTTCAAGGTTAATTGGGAAAATTTGACAGTGACGGTAGCGTGATGTGCTTTCTGATTCTGCTAAAGTTGCCTTTTAAGACCCGCTGGAGTCGGCCTTTAATATAACTGTATGCAGTTGAAAATGAATACCTCACAAGGAGTGACTGCTGTAAGTAACCCAGGCACTGGGTAACGCAGTAGACCTTTGCAAGACTGGTGTTGAGATTTTCTTAAACGGGAGATTATTGTTGACGTGATAGCGACTTATAATATAAATCAATTAACGCCGGCTGCACGCACGACAAAGCATGACTCATTGTCACGTTCCGCCTGAGCCGAGCGTGCAAGATCAAGGAACAAGTGATAGAGATAGAGGGGCACAATCAGTCTAGGCGTTCGGCTTGTGACGCATCAATCTCTCTTCCACTCCATCGGCCGATGCGTCCGAGTAAAAGAAAGACAGCGGCAGCACATAACCTTCACATGAACTGTTTTGTCAATTAAATGAAAAGTTAATGTGGTTTTTATCAAAGTTTTCTTATGACGTTATCACGTAATAGTTATTTATGATACAAGAGCGGTAAGTAGGTCTTTACAAACGAGTAGACAAATGTAAGCCCGAGACGAAGTCGAGGGTTTACCATAGTCACGAGTTTGTAAAGACCAATATCCGCTCGTGTGTCATACAAAGTTTTTCGACACATTATATAAATAGATAATTAAACAAACTTTTTCATTATCTATTAAAAATTATTGTTAATCATAAAATAGCGTTCTCGCGATTTTGGCGGCAAGAGACCATTTCCTGCAATTGGCGCCTCATTCAAGATCTCAGGTGGAGTACATTCCATATATAAATCTGATTCCTCGATATTCTATCGATATTCTAATTAATATAATAATTAAAAGTTGCAACTATCTTTGACGTTTCTAATTGAAAATGGCGCGAATTTGCAAATGGGGAGTGTGTGTTTGGAATAGTGTGTAGAGTTTTTAAAATAAGAACGCGCTTCCGTTTGCGTCTGCGTGAAACATTTTAGTAGAATTATATTTAAATATTGTAAATTGTATTATATATTGTATTTTTTTGACAAAATCATTTATTTAATAAGTTACATTTTTTAAATTGTCTCCTTGATGAGCCTTTATATTGATACCCCACTCGATAGGTTAAAAAAAGCTAAAGTCATCAAAATGGCACCGAAGCTCAGATATTTTAATTTTTATATACCTATCCAGTATCATTCTCACTATTTAGACGAATCTAACGACACCTTTCAAGCTAAAATCTATGAAACCACAGGATTAGGATACAGTGTGCCAAAGAAATATGACATCATACATAAATACACTCGAAAAAACATAAGTGTAACAGTCGGGTAATTAGAACTACATCTATTATCTCATTTTTTCTTCAATATTAAAGTGCGACAAACCTTCTGAGCAAAAAGTTCTTCGCAAAAAAAACGCGTGGAACGCTTCCGGAACGGACGCAGACGGAAGCACTTTTGGCTGACGGATGCAGACGGATTGAATTCTTATAACTATATTGTTTATGGACATTAAAAAAATTCCGTAAAGAATACGCACGGCGCCATACATCGGAGCGTGCGGTAAAGTAGGTACTTTACCGCACGCTCCATTGTATGGTCCGTAATTTTGAACTTTCGAACAATGTATACAGGCTTCGTAAATACATTTTATGAGCAAATGTGTCGAAAAATACAATTTTTCTCGCTCATTTCATGACAAAGTAAACTAAAATGTGAAATCATCATCATCTTCCTGTCCTTATCCCATGTTACTTGGGGTCGGCGCAACAAGTTTTTTCTTCCATTCGGTCCAATGAGCCGTCACGCTATCGCTAACTCCCTAAACTAGAATGTGAAATTATCAATAACTAGCTGACCCACGCAACTTCGTTTGCGTCACATTTTCCATTAATGCTCGGCTCCTATTGGTCTTAGCGTGATGATATATAGGCTATAGCCTTCCTCGATAAATGAGCTATCTAACACTGAAATAATTTTTCAAATCGGACCAGTAGTTTCTGAGATTAGCGCGTTCAACCAAACAAACAAACAAACAAACTCTTCTGCTTTATAATATTATTAGTATAGATATATAAATATATATAAATCTCGTGTCACAATGTTTGTCCTCAATGGACTCCTAAACTACTTAACCGATTTTGATCAAACTTCGTAACTATCTGTTATTTGATCCAACTTAAAAGATAGGATACTTTATAACATCACGCTACGAACTTTAATAAAAAATGTGACGCAGACGAAGTTGCGCGGGACAGCTAGTATTATATATAGTATAGATATAAATAACAAGATGTTAGCTTCATCTCTACTGTTCTTATTGTCCTGTTCAAATTTATCTTCATTTATATCTATCTTGTGTAAGCATATTTGCAAGCCTTTTAGGTTATCTTTGGTAAGCACGTGTCTTTTTGTGCTTCTTTATATGTTGTTTTGTATCACATTATTTGTTATTAAATAAATTACGAAATATTATTGACCTAAGAACGTGATTTAGCTGCGAAACAGTATTAAAGTAATTTTATTTCAACTGTCAAATTCGCCATAATGGCGGCATCCCTACCTTCATGGTATAAAAGAGCATGCCGCCATCATTGCGAGTCAGTTGGTGTTCAACGTCCGTCGAGTCAACATCGTTCGATAACGTAAGTTTGATCTGGCTAAATTTATTTTTATAAAAATAAATAGTTATTGTAATAGTAATTAAATATATTACACTGTATAACTTGCATGAATTTTGTGGTAAACATTAGATATGCTTATTAATGCTATAATGCAAATTCCTGTAATAAAATAAAACTAAATTTGATATGAGCTAGTCTTTTATTTTACAATTCAGAAGTAGGATAAGTAGCCCAATCTAATATGTGTATTTTTTTTTTTCTTTTTCGGTCGAGAACATGGAAAAAGAAAGACTGCTTGTCTCTCCGATTTTGGAAAGTGTTCAAGTGAAGCAAATCGCAAGTGCAAATGACCACGGACACCAGAACTCCTTGGAGCGGCAATCGCAAGATTCAAGACCGAGTTTGCAGCAGACACGAGGCCACGTGAATCGTTCGACTTGCTATATACCAAGCAAAAGCCGTTCACGCAGCCCTTTGCGCAGCAGCCAGCGGCGCAACAGCCCGCAGCGCAAAAGCCAGCGGCGCAGCAGCCCGCCGCGTAGCAGCCAGCGGCGCAGCAGCCCGCGGCACAGCAGCCCGCGGCGCAGCAGCCCGCGGCGCAGCAGCCCGCGGCGCAGCAGCCCGCGGCGCAGCAGCCCGCGGCGCAGCAGCCCGCGGCGCAGCAGCCCGCGGCGCAGCAGCCCGCGGCGCAGCAGCCCGCGGCGCAGCAGCCCGCGGCGCAACAGCCCGCGGCGCAGCAGCCCGCGGCGCAGCAGCCCGCGGCGCAGCAGCCCGCGGCGCAGCAGCCCGCGGCGCAGCAGCCCGCGGCGCAGCAGCCCGCAACGCAGAAGCCAGCGGCGCAGCAGCCCGCAACGCAGAAGCCAGCGGCGCAGCAGCCCGCAACGCAGAAGCCAGCGGCGCAGCAGCCCGCGGCGCAGCAGCCCGCGGCGCAGCAGCCCGCGGCGCAGCAGCCCGCGGCGCAGCAGCCCGCGGCGCAGCAGCCCGCGGCGCAGCAGCCCGCGGCGCAGCAGCCCGCGGCGCAGCAGCCCGCGGCGCAGCAGCCCGCGGCGCAGCAGCCCGCGGCGCAGCAGCCCGCGGCGCAGCAGCCCGCGGCGCAGCAGCCCGCGGCGCAGCAGCCCGCGGCGCAGCAGCCCGCGGCGCAGCAGCCCGCGGCGCAGCAGCCCGCGGCGCAGCAGCCCGCAACACGACACGAATCACCACGTGCAACAGTTGCCCACAGCAATTCAAGAAACTACAGGTAACACTGCTGATTCCAACGGAAGCAATGGTGATTTAAATATCTTAGTGAAGGCATTGAGGTCTCTTGTCCCAGGTCATGAAAACATAGGTTCATTCAATAATACAATACCAGAGTTTGACCCTTCAAGAAAAGAGCAAACGATGGGTATGTGGTTGCACAAAGTCAACGAGTGTGCCACCATTTATTCATGGAATGAAAAGCAAATAGTGCATTATGCGCTACCTAAACTACAAGGCATAGCAAAACGTTGGTATGAAGGATTACCATCGGAGCTCTTTTCTTGGGATGAATGGCAGACAAAATTAATATCGGCTTTTCCCTCGGAAGAAAACTACGGTCAAATGTTAGCAGATATGTTGGCTAGGCGTGCACATTACGGAGACTCTCTTGAAGATTATTTTTACGACAAAGTTACCCTTATTAACCGATGTAGTATTAGTGGTAAGCGAGCGGTAGAGTGTGTTCTACACGGCATAGATGATCGCGCTGTTAGGTTAGGAGCCGAAGCGGCTCAGTACGATGAATTGGATAAGTTGCTCACTTATTTAAGAAATTCAAGAAGTCTTAAACAAAATAATGACCGTAAATCTAACAATAAAAATCAGCTAAACTCCACGGATAATAAAGCAAAGAATCCGGGCGCCAAAGACAGAGTCCTTCGGTGCAATAACTGTAAACAGGAAGGTCATTTTGTAGGTCAATGTACTCAACCAATCAAAAAGTGTACTAAATGTTTGAGAATTGGTCATGAAGCAGAGAAATGCTTTTCAAAAATGATTCCAGCTCAGAAATCTGTTAATAGGGTGGATATAAGTAGTATAAATTCAGATAAATATTTTAAAACCGTGCGTATTAACGACATAAAGATGAATTCTTTTGTTGATCTTGGTAGTGAATGCTCGATGCTTAAACAATCTGAACTATCGAAATTGGGGAATATAGAAATAAAAACTAAAGATTTGCCTATACTCAGAGGGTTTGGTAATTCCATTGTGCATACATTGGGTAAAGTCAATACTCTAATTGAAATCGACGGGGTCAAGGCTGAAGTCGAAATACTAATTGTCCCAGATGGTGTTATGCAGGTTCCTCTTATGATAGGTCAAACTTTTACTGAACAACCCCATGTATTGATTAAGAAAACGAGTAAACATTTTGAAATTTCACATAATCGGATCGATAATATCCAATACCAAAAGGTAAAAATTTGTACCCATAAAAATGTTCAATTGATAGGTTTGACAATTGTAGACGTACATACGGAACCCAAATTCACCGGTGACTTGTACATTGAGGGAGGTTTACGTATTAAAAATAACTTTTTCTATTTTGTTCTAACTGGAATTTATCAATTTAATGATGAAGGTAACGGGCAAATTGTTATAAACAGCCTTAATTCCAAGCCTCTATGTTTAGAAGAGAATATTTTAATTGCACGGGGTATCACTGCTAAACCGGAAACTGAAAAGAAAGTCCGGCATATAGCTAATTCTAAACTTCAAGATCAACAATTGAGTCTTATCTGTTCTTCGGACCTAAATGTCTCAGGAGAGTTAAACCAAACTGCGATTGATGATTTGCTTGCTTTGCTAAATAAATATCGACATTGCTTTGCATTTACACTCTCCGAGTTGGGGCATTCTTCTATTTGTGAAATGGGCATTGACCTGCACAGTGACAAACCTGTAGTTTATAGGCCGTACAGGTTGGCAATAAAGGAGAAAGAAATAGTCAGGGACATGGTAGATGAACTGGTCCAAAATGATATAGTACGCCCTTCAGTTTCCCCTTTTGCTAGTCCAATTGTACTCGTACGAAAAAAAACGGGTGGTTACCGTCTTTGTATTGATTATAGAGCATTAAATAAAAATACTATACGCGAAAATTACCCGATGCCTCTTATAGATGACCAAATTGATTCGTTAGCTGGTAACACTTACTTCACAGCTCTTGATTTGGCATCTGGTTACTATCAGATTTCCATCAGAGAGCAGGACAGACACAAAACAGCATTTGTCACGCCGGAAGGCCATTTTGAATTTAATCGAATGCCTTTTGGCTTGGCAAATGCTCCAGCTACATTTCAACGAATGATGCACCAGGTTTTAGGCAATTTACGACACAAAGAGGCACTAGTTTATTTAGATGACATAATCATACCATCAAAATCAATACAAGAGGGTATGACCCAGTTAGAATTAGTATTGATTTTACTATCCGAAGCAGGCCTTACTCTCAATTTGTCAAAATGTGTTTTTTTTGGCCGTTCTATAACTTACCTGGGGTTCAATATTTCAAGCGAGGGTATCCAACCAGGGTCGTCTAAAATAGAGGCCGTACAAAATTTTCCCTTACCAAGAGATCAACATAACGTAAGACAGTTCTTAGGACTATCGAGCTTTTTCCGTAGATTTGTAAAGGGATTCTCAATTATTGCAAAGCCATTAACACAGTTGCTCAGAAAAAATGCTGTTTGGGTATGGGGGCCTGATCAACAAAATGCATTCAACACTTTAAAAACAATTCTAGTTCAAAAACCGATATTAGCCCTGTATAATTCAAAAGCCATAACAGAATTGCACACCGACGCATGCAAAATAGGTATCGGTGGTATACTTTTCCAGAGAAATGAACAGAATATTTTAAAACCCGTAGCTTATTTTAGCAGACAAACTAGCCCTGAAGAACAAAATTATTGCTCTTATGACCTAGAAACTCTGGCAGTGGTAGCATCGTTACAGAAATTTCGAGTATATTTAGTAGGGATACATTTTAAGATCGTAACCGATTGTAACTCGTTAAGATCCACTTTCATGAAACGCGATATGATCCCCCGGGTAGCCAGATGGTGGATTCAAATGCAGGAATTTGATTTTGAAATAGAGTACAAAGCAGGAACTTCCATGGGTCATGTGGACGCTTTGAGCCGCAACCCATCCATCAGTAGTAGCCACCCAAACAAATTGGTTAATTCCGTAACAGAAACAGACTGGCTCTCAACAGTACAAAGTTCAGATTCAGAACTTCAACGGATTATTGGGATTTTAAGTAACTCTGAATTTAACGATATTTTAGAAATAAAAGAAAAATATAAAATTAAAAATGGTAAGCTTTTTAGAATCACACAAGATGGAGATAGATGGGTTGTGCCTAAAGGTGTCCGATGGCAAATTGTCAAACAAAATCACGACGATATCGGTCATTTTGCTTTAGACAAAACTTTAGAAAAAATAAAAACGCATTATTGGTTCCCAGACATGCGTGCATTTGTATCAAAATATGTATCCTCTTGTCTAGAGTGCGCGTATAGTAAAGCACCTGGTGGGAAAAGACCGGGCTTTTTGCACCCAATCCATAAAGTAGATGTGCCGTTTGATACTATACACATGGATCATACGGGTCCATTTGTACGTAGTAGTAGGGGTAATGTATACATTTTAGTCTTAATTGATGCTTTTACAAAATACATTTATTTGAAACCGGTGAAAAACACAAAATCAAACACTACCATTAGAGTTTTGCGCGAGTTTATTAGTATCTTTGGTGTTCCTAAACGAATTATATCTGACCGAGGCACGTCATTTACAAGTGATATTTTCAAAAAGTTTGTCTTAGATAAAGGTGTCAAACATATATTAAATGCAGTTGCTACTCCACGGGCCAATGGTCAAGTGGAGAGATATAATAAAGTTATTGTTGACTCATTAACGGCTAAATGTGTTGGAAAATCTGAAAACAAATGGGAAGACCACCTGCCCGATGTCCAGTGGGGTATCAATAATACATTCAACAAAGGTATCAATAAAACACCTGCAGAGGCTCTTTTTGGCATAAGGCCACAGGGCTCTAGTGATAGTAGAGTAATCTCTGCCATTGACGACGATATCACTACAACTAATAAAAGCCTCGAAGAAATTCGTAATGAGATTTCTTCCCATATTAAATCTACTCAAGAGACTCAAAAAGCAACTTTTGATAAATCTCGCTGCCAGGCCATTAAATATAAAATTGGGGACTTAGTTAGGGTTGAACGGCAAATTCCCTCTACGGGCGGAAGTAAAAAGTTAATACCAAAGTATCAGGGCCCTTACAAAATAACTAACGTTTTCAATCATGACCGCTATCAAGTAGAGGACACGCCTCTTACAAGAAAAGGAAAAAAAAAATACTCTAGTATAATTGCAGTGGATAAGTTGAAGCCTTGGATTTGTTTCAATAGACCACATGATGATGCACTTACGGAAAAGTCTGATTACGAAAATTGTAATTGAGTTATTTTTTTTTTCTTAGCAGCATAATTATATAGACCAATGGGGTCACACATTAAGACCAATGGGGTCACATTTTAAGACCAATGGGGTCACATTTTAAGACCAATGGGGTCACATTTTAAGACCAATGGGGTCACATTTTAAGACCAATGGGGTCACATTTTAAGACCAATGGGGTCACATATATTGATAAGGACCAATGGGGTCAAATCTGTTGATTAACTAATTTCCAATATTAAGACCAATGGGTCCGTCTAGTTTATGTTTTATTGGTTATAAACAAAATTGTTATTGTAATTAATAGTTTTAAGTTTGCCTGATTTGCAGCTAAGTACGAGGACATACTTACAATTTGCTTGGATGGCCGACTGTAAGCATATTTGCAAGCCTTTTAGGTTATCTTTGGTAAGCACGTGTCTTTTTGTGCTTCTTTATATGTTGTTTTGTATCACATTATTTGTTATTAAATAAATTACGAAATATTATTGACCTAAGAACGTGATTTAGCTGCGAAACAGTATTAAAGTAATTTTATTTCAACTGTCAAATTCGCCATAATGGCGGCATCCCTACCTTCATGGTATAAAAGAGCATGCCGCCATCATTGCGAGTCAGTTGGTGTTCAACGTCCGTCGAGTCAACATCGTTCGATAACGTAAGTTTGATCTGGCTAAATTTATTTTTATAAAAATAAATAGTTATTGTAATAGTAATTAAATATATTACACTGTATAACTTGCATGAATTTTGTGGTAAACATTAGATATGCTTATTAATGCTATAATGCAAATTCCTGTAATAAAATAAAACTAAATTTGATATGAGCTAGTCTTTTATTTTACACTTGTTCGTTCTTATCAGTACCTACTGATTTTCGCTAGAACTTCAACATCTTTCATGATTTATAGTTTGTGCTTCAAGTTCTTCTCATTTCTCAACTCAATGTTTTACTCTATATGTATTTATTTTTGCCAGTGCCGCAGTAACCTTAAGTGTTTGAATCTCGGTCTCAAGATCCCTTTGCTTCTTTTCTTCATATTGTTGCATAACTAGCTTGAATTTATTTATATTATTGCTTTGTTTTAATAGGTAACGATTGTTGCATTGCTTAATTTTTTTCTCAAAACTTTGTGTCTACTGGTTCTACTTTAATCTTCTTCTCAGTACTATTTTTCATTTCAGATTGATTTTTATTCATGATTTGAATTTCGGCGTCAAATGCTCTTTCTTTGCCAGCCACAGCATGCTGCATATAATTCACGTCGATTACCTTTTTAAGTTCGACCAATTGATTTGCTTGGTTTTGGTTTTAGCTTGAGCTTTCTTTTCTTTGATTTCAGCTTTAATTTCTTTTTTTTTTTTTCAGTCGTGAACTTTCCCATTGCCTCAAGATATATCACGTGTTTGATTTTTTTTTCAGCCAACTTGTTATGCAAGGCGCCAACTTCTTGCTCCACTTTAGCCTTTAATTGAATCTCAGTTTCTTTCATATTTTGCATTTGTGCTTCATATTCCTTTTTCATCTCAGCTTTTCGTTGTTCCATTGCCTCAATGTTCTTTTGTGCCTCGTATTGGTGCATACGATGAATTTTGTCTTTCATTTTGATCATTTTATTTTCAATTACCCTTATTTTTCGAGCCTCTTGTTCCTTCATGTTTCGGATTTTTGTATTAATTTCAAATTTCATCGAATCTTCTTTTCGTTTTAAAGCTTGAATAGTCTCTTCCAGGCAAGTTTTTGCCTCATCCTCTCTTTTTTTGAGTCTTTGAATTTCTGCTTCAAATTGACGCCGCTGGTCAGTTTCAAACTGTTGGATAACTTGAATATTTTTCTCATATTCTTCTTTACTTTTAGCAAATGTGATTTGCATGATCTCGATATTTTTCATCTTCACGTTTTGATGTACATTGATGTCCAACATTTTTTTCAAGTTCTGAATACTGCGTTTTACCCGATTCTCATCTAATTTTATTACATTTTTTTCAGCTTCAATTCTTCTCTTCAATTCTTCTTTTTGTTGTTTCAAACCTCGAATTTTATCTTGAGATTCTTCTCTAATCGTGTTAAATTTAACTCTTAATTTTTCCATTTCCTTTTATAAATTATTTTTCTCTGTATACATTTTTCTATGCATCTCATCATGTTCTCTTTGCATATTCTTAATATTGATGTAGATTTTTTTGATTTCGTCTTTTAATTTTTGAATTTCGTTATCAATTCTATTCTTTTCCTTAGCTCTATTTTCTTTCATACTTTTAATTTCGCGTTCGAGCCTCATTTTTTCTTGAGCCTCTTCTTCTTTCATATTTTTAATTTCGCGTTCAAGTTTATTTCTTTCCTCAGCCAATTTTTCTTCATTTTCTCTCGGTGTTTGATTAAATTGTTCTTTAGTCATCGTTAAAATATTCTTCATGTAAATAATATCCTGTTCGACTTGAGTAATTGCTCGTGCTTCATCAATTTTTATTTTTACTGTTGTTTCATCAAATGCCGTTTTTAAACCTTTCGCTTTTTCAAGAGTGGTATAATAATTTGTCATAATTTCACCAATTTTTAAACACGTAATTTCTTTATTTGCTTGAATATATTCGTCAGTTTTAAGCATTTTCTTTACCAAAAGGTTTTCAAGCTGAGCAAAATTTGCTTCTAACGAAAAATATCTCTTATTTACCTCCTTCATTTTATTTTCAATTCTCTGTGTTAACCGATCTGATTCTATCATAATTTTAAACTTCTTGTTCTGAAAAACAAAGGTTTGTTTAAAAATATCTACTTGTTTGCCAGTTCTTAGAATTAAGAATTAGGCTTAATTAGGTTTATTAAAACTAATCATAAGGTAACAAAGTTTTTTAGGTAAAGTCATGATATAGTATTCTTCTCAAAGATTTATTTTGTAAATAAGCCTATTTAACCTTTTTTTTTTTTTTTTTTTTTTTAGGGATGGGAAATCATCCAATGACTCCTCCCGCTCTGGGTGTAGCGGGAGGGAGTGTCAGACTTCTACTGACTAAAACCCATCCATGTTCCTTCATTGCCCTTTGTGTTCCGGAGCCACGGTGTCTCTTGCGAATAATCCCGCGACTCCGGCAGGCGTCGGCCCTTTCGGGCCCCTCTGTGTGCTGACTCTCTTTGAGGCGCGCGTGGAACACTAACGCGCCGTCGACACGGCCTGTCGTCACTAGACGGACGGACGGCGAGCCACCCATAGCTCGCCGTCCACAGGCCCGCGCCTACGGTGGCCGGAGGTCACCAGGTGGCCCCCGACGCCCGCGGCGTCCACCACGGCGGCCGGGACGAGAGGGTCTCCTCTCCCTCTCCGCCACCTCCTTCGCTAGCATGACTGCTTCGCAGAAGGAGGCAACGGCGTCCCATTCTGTCTCGCTCCGGACCATGGCTTGGACCAGGGCCGGACGCGAGAGGTTGCCGCCGATCGCCGTTTCGAGGACACGGCGGTGCGCCGCCCAAGCGGGGCACACCTGCACAGTGTGCTCCACCGTGTCCTCCGGTCGATCCTCGCAGTGGTGACACCCGGGCGTTTCCTCCCGCCCGATTCGATGCAGGTACCTCCCGAAACATCCGTGTCCGGTGAGGACCTGCGTCAGGCGGAAGGTGAGGACGCCGTGGCGCCTCTCTAGCCACTCCTCAAAGAGGGGACTTATCGCCACTATCGTGGCGTGCCCTGCACTGGGTTGCGACAGTCGTCGTCTCCATGACGCCATGAGATCGCGCCGGAGGTCTGTCCGCTGCGCGACAATTTGCCGCGTCAGCGGAGTTTCCCCCCGGCGTAGTACCTCCACGCGCCAATCATGCAGGCGCGCGAGGACTATCGCCTCCAGATCCCATGGCGGCAATCCGGCAAGGAGACACACCGCTTCGCGCGAGATCGTGCGGTACCCTCGGGCCATCCTTAGGGCCATCACCTTTTGGGGCGCGTTCAGATAGTTGGCAGCACGCTGCCGCAAGGAACGCGCCCACACCGGGGCCCCGTAGAGGGCCATGGACCGCACGACCCCCGCGTAGAGCCTCCGGCAGGAGGCGTTTGGTCCCCCCAGGTTGGGCAGGAGCCGCCTGAAAGCAGCCCCGGCCCGCTCCAGTTTGGGTGCCAAACGTCGGAAATGTTCCACGAAGTTCCACCGGCTGTCGAGGACGAGCCCTAGGTACTTCAGCGTCAACTCGACGCCGATGGAAACCCCTCCTACCGTCAGCAAGGATCCCGACGGTGGCGTATTGCCTCGGCCATGAAAACACATGGCCTCGGACTTGTGCAGCGCCACCTCGAGACCCAATTGCCGGATCCTCTCTACGACTGTCGCAACCCCGCGTGTCATAACGTCGGCCGCCTCCGCGTACGACCCCCCCTGTGCCAGCACCAGCGTGTCGTCAGCGTAACAGATGACGCTGACGCCGCTAGGGAGGTCGGCTCGCAGCACCCAGTCGTAACCGATGTTCCACAGGGGCGGCCCCAGAACCGAACCCTGTGGGACACCGCACGACATCTCTCGCCGGTAAGCCTATTTAACCTAAATAGTCTCTAATATCTATCTGTAGGCCATAAAAATATTTGTCCCGTGCAGGAATCGAACTCACGACACGCAACGCAGCATTCGATCGATAATATATAAAAATCTCGTGTCACTGTGTTTGTTATCGAACTCCTCCAAAACGGCTTGACAGAAGAATATGATTTTTTTTTTGTGTAAATTTGGTAAAGCCTTAGAAGAGAAGATGAAGGGTTATTTTTTTTTATTTGGCAAGACAACTTTTGCCAACTCATCTAGTTTAGAAACATCGAAACTTTGACGTTGAAGACAATGTAACAAATGTTACAAACGGTTTGACAAGTGCCTGGACGTCTCAGTGTTCCCACCTGGTGCTCGTCATTTCAGGAAAGCCTCATTAAATAATTTTGTAGGTAAAATGAATTTCTCACATCATTCGGCAGTCGACCAATGTTGATCATATGACTGACATCACTATCATTAAACTTTCTCTTCAGATAATTGATTAATTCGGTGTTTCTGTCTCCACACTCAGCATCTTTGAGCGCCGAATCGTCAGGGGCAGACTCACCCATCTGGAAATAAAAAAAAACAAACGTTAGACAGGGACTATAAACAGGATTAAGGTGCTGAAGCCCCCCACCAAGCCCCCAAAGGCCGAGGTATCTTTGTTAGTCTACAACCAAACCTAGCCATTAAAGATTTACTAAAAGTAATCCAAGGAAGTCATGTTATGTGGTTCTTAATCCTTTTTTTTTCATGTATTTCAGAGATAAAGTCGACGATGGAGCGAGCTTACCCAGAAACCCCCGAACGGCAATTCTGGATCCGCCTCTGCTAGACTAGACTATATTGTTGAAGTTAATTGGTTTTACCTAGTAGAATTCGTTTAAAGGGAATATGCATGCGATTTTTTTATTTACAAAATGAAATACTTATTAGCTCTAGAAAACAAGCATAAAATATTTTTTTTAACCGACTTCCCAAAAAGGAGGAGGTTCTCAATTCGGTTGTATGTTTTTTTTACGTTCGTTACCTCATAACTCCGTCAATTATGAACCGATTTGAAAAATCTTGTTTTATCTGAAAAGATATACTTGCAGATTGGTCCCATTTAAATTTTATCAAAATCGGTTACGAATTTTGGATTTCAAATCAAAATAGCTGGAATTTGTTTACTTGGATGATAGTTTTATGTTATCCAAGTAATCGAAATTGCGTATTTAGCTTTTCTGCGATTTTGCAGTGGTGTTGTTAGGTACAGGGTACCACTAAAAAGTGAAAAATAAAAAACTTTTTACAAAAAAAAAAAACAACCGACTTCCAAAAAAAAAACACTACAAAGAAAAAAATTACTTTAATTTCGGAATTCGGTGTCAAAATAAGAAGAAACTAACAAAAACACCACTACTACTACTTTTTAGTTTTTTTTTTGGAAGTCGGTTGTATTTTTTTTGTAAAAAGTTTTTTATTTTTTCGACTCGTGCCAGCTATCAAACTCTTTAGCTTTTTAATATTACTATAGATGACTATAGTAATATTAAAAAGCTAAAGAGTTTGTTTGGTTGGTTTAACGCGCTAATCTCAGTAAGTACTGTTTCGAAATGAAAAATTCTATTGGCCATTTGATGGTTTTAAGCAAATCACAACTGCTTAATTAATTTTCTAATTATCTTTCACTCCGATGCCACAAAAATAAAGATTTGAAAAAAAATACCTATAAAAAAGAGTCAGCTAGTGTTGCAAGGTGCTAAGTTAAAAAAATACATTTAACAGTATTATTCATAATCCTTTTTTAAGTGCCTATTTCCAAACGGTTTTTATTGTTTAATATTTTTTTAATTAATTGGATTTGCACCCTCTTCCCGCAATGTCCTCAAAAATGTAAGTAGCCGTTAGGCCGAACAACATGCCTGAACATTGCATGAATCCCGAAGTCATATTTTTTTTATTTAGCTCGCTTAGTAATAAACAAAAATAATAAGATTTACTACAAACGAGTCTTGGTAAAACTAAAAGAAAAAGAAAACAGATTTCCTCATGAAAACCTGGTGGTTTCTTCGTTTTTTCCCCTCCAAAAATTCTAACCCGTCCATATCTATTTAGATGCGTCTATCTCCATTTCTACATCAGATCTTTACGTTAAAAGGGAAACATTTCGAATAAAAAATATATGCAAATCCTAAAAACGCTTAGTTGACGCTTCGCGTGACCCAAGAGCTGGCTTTTACCTTAGACAGAGGTTAAGCATTGCCATACAACGTGGCAATGCAGCCAGTCTTTTGGGCTCACTTCCAGTCGATAGCGATGGGGACGAATTTTTTGATGCCATTTTTTAGTTAGGAGTTTTTTTTTTTATATTAAGTGTATAGTTTGTTCTTTAAATAAATCAAGTAGCCAACACTGATAATATTAAACCTATAAACTTATAATTGTTGCATAAAATCAAAATAATAAACGATTTAGGTATTAATCCTAAAAATATATGATGGAGTTATGCCTGAGAATACATTAAAAAAAAACAAATTTAGAGACGACGAAAAAAAAACAAAAGTTCGCTTATTTTTATTTGTGCTAGGAAAAAAGGTATCTTTTGTTACAATTATTTATAGTTAAAACTAATTTACATACTTTTTTTTTTACTATAACTAAGCCTCTGCCGTCTGTCTGTCCGTCCGTCTATCCTGTCTGTCTGTCGTCTGTCTGTTTTTCTGTTAGAGGGCTGTATGAGGGCTCAAGAACCATAATAGGCGGACAGTCGAATTTTTCACAGATTGTGTATTTCTATTGCCACACTCACAGAAAATTGCAAAATAAGCTTAATTTTCGGCGTAATTATTATTATTATTATTTCGTTTATTCATTTTTAAAATACTTATTGATTACATTTTTAAATATATCTTTAAAAAACATTAAAAAATACATTTAAAAATACAAAAAACAGTAGTCCGCCGGTGTCGGGAGCAGGGTCCAAGCTACCGGTGGTTAGGGCTCCAGAGAAAGGAACCTCCTCACAATACGAGCCGTATCGAGGAGTACTGCCTTCTGTATCAGGCCCTTTACCCAACTGTGTAATCCCAGCTTCGACAGGTGGTCGTCGAAGCTTTTGGCCAACAGGCCATTAGCCGTAACGACAATCGGCACAATGACAGCCGAGTCCACATTCTACATGTCGACAACCTCGTGTGCTAAGTCGAGATACTTAATTTGCTTCTCTTTCTCAGCTTTCACGAGATTCTCGTCATGCGGAATGGTAACATCGATTATCATTGTGCGGCGCGCTAATCGGTCTATCACCACTATGTCAGGCTTATTGGCAACAATAGTCCTGTCAGTGATGATAGACCGATCCCAGTACAACGTGACATGGTCATTTTCAAGAACTGGGTCGGGCACATACTTGTAATACGGTACCTCAGAGTCCACAAGTTTGTATTTCAAAGCAAGTTGCTGATGGATGATCCTGGCCACTTGATTATGTCGGTGCAAGTACTCGCCGTTAGCCAGACGAGAACAACCAGAGATAATATGTCTGATGGACTCACCCGGACGGTGGCATGCCCGACACACGTCCACCGTCCCATCCTTCATAATATGTCTCCGGTAGTTATTCGTCAAGATAACTTCGTCCATAATCGCACAGACAAAACCTTCAGTTTCTCCGAAGAGATCACTGAAGCGTAGCCAAGCCACGGACGCTGCAAAATCTACATCGGACCCATGAAGAGCCCGATAGAAGCGCCCGTGAAGCTCCTTGCCTTTCCATACCTCCTTGCGGTCATCTGTGGTAAGTATCACAGGTTTGCGCCAGTTCTCTTTAGCCATGGACAACGGGGTGAGTCCTTTGTCCACTGCGACCACATCTCGGTGCATACCCACATCAGCTTTAAGAAAATATTCTCTGAGACTGCACATCTCGCGGTTGTGGAGAGTTTTGGCGTTTAATAAGCCTCGACCTCCACACTTCCGTGGGATGTACAGTCTCATCACCGACGATCGTGGGTGATGCATCCGGTTTGCGGTCAGCAGTGTACGGACCCTCCTATCCAGGGCGTCGAGTTCGGTTTGAGTCCATTTGAGTACGCCGAAAGAGTACATTAATACCGGCATGACCCAACCGTTGAAGGCGCGCACCTTATTTCCGCCCGACAAAAGGCTATTCAAAACCTTCTTCAGGCGGCCAAAGAAGCGCTCCTTCAACGATTGCTTCATGCTGGCAACATCAATGCCCAACGCTTCCGACATACCCAAATACTTGTACGTTTCGGTTGAGCTGAGGGATCTAACCTGTATGGAATCCGAGAGTTGAATTCCCTCAGATTCCATAATCTCCCCTTTTTTAACATGCATGACTGCACATTTGTCCACACCAAATTCCATCCTGATGGCACTACTGAAGGTTTCAGTGACCTTCAGTAGCTCCATCAGTCGCGAATTGTTGGGGGCAAAGAGTTTCAAATCATCCATGTAAAGAAGGTGGGATATGGTCTGACCACCTCTTCTCAACCGATAGCCTAGACCTGAATCCTCCAGCAATGTGCTTAGAGGATTCAGAGCTAAGCAAAACCAAAGCGGACTCAAACTGTCGCCCTGAAATATTCCCCGTTTAATCCATACAGGCTCGTCATTCCCCTGAATTGGTCGACATCCTGGATAGCGAAGGACTGTTTTCCATTGCCTCATACATGACTCAAGGAAGATGCGTAGAGTTGCATCTATTTTATACAACTCCAACACCTTCGTGAGCCATGTATGTGGCACAGAATCATAGGCCTTCTTGTAATCTATCCAACATGTCGACAGATCCTTGCGAGATCGACGAACCTGTTGGCTTATGGCCATGTCTATGAGGAGTAGCGCCTTAGTGCCGCGGGACCCCTTCCTACATCCTTTATTATTATTATTTCTTTATTTCAGGCAACAGTAGCCCATACAAAATAAAATACACATTTACAACAAAATATAAAAATAAACTAATACATATAAAATTTTAAACACTAAGACACACGAAGTGACGGCGTCGTGTTACGCTGCGCGGTGTCACATAGCCTACCACGAAAACGTCGGTAGACTACACCCTTCGGCCAAAACTCTTCCTTTAAGAACTTGTCGAGATGTTCGATTATCCTAGGCCATGTTTTACCTACCTTGAGTCAGTGATCAATTATCCTGTAGATAGTAGTGACGGAATGACAGGATTCACAGGAAACAGCCTCGAAACTTCCCGGTAACGCCGCCGAGGTCAGATACAAAATATTCTTTTTTTTTGCAGTTGGGGTTTGCTCTTAACTGTAGTCTAGATCAGAGATGACAGAGACAAAGTCTACGATGAAGCGAGCTTACCCAAAAGATATTAATCAAATAGTTATATAATTTATGTATGCATTAACTCTTTCAGAATTAAAAAACTGTTAGCTAAAATAATAAAGCGTCGAGCTCTGTATGAGACCGATATCAGACTAAACTTAGAACTTTGCAGCTGCAACGTGCCAAGATTAGTGTCAGGATGTTTCCGCTGTAGATAACACAGTATTAACTCATTCCTGTATGATGGTTATATGGAAGATGAAATAATAAATAGGTTAATATTTAATTAAAACAATGCATCTATACTAATATTATAAAGAGGTAAACATGTTTGTAAGTTTGTATGTAGGGGGTAATATCAGGAACTCCTGGTCCGATTTGAAAAATTCTTTCAGTGTTAGATATCCCATTTATCCAGGAAGGTTATAGGCTATATATCATTACGCTAAGACAAATAGGAGCGGAGCATTAATAGAAAATGTGACGCAAACGAAGTTGCGCGGGGCAGCTAGTCGTAAATAAATTTGGAAAAATAGTTATACCTACTGCTTTCACTATCATCTCACGCTCTATTTATATCACTATCACTACGTCCCTGTCCATCACTATCAGTAATTACTGCTAGTGTTTTTTTGTTATTTTTTTTTTTTATTTAAAATCACATAATCAAATACTTTAAAAAAAACTTCATAACAAAATATCTGATGCACATGACAATTAAGGCATATAATATAGCGCTGAACAATATTGCTTGCTGCCTTGAATTCACAAGTTTCATAAGTAATTTTAAACATGAACATAATATTATAGTAAAATACAATTTGTTAGAATGACTTAAACAAATAAAAAAATATCTAAATAGATTAACATTAAACTTCAAATTTAAAAATATCAATAAATTAAATATAAAAATTAAAAAATAAAATTTGATTCATAGCAAAACGTTTCGCTATGAAACGAAACGGAGATCCTGGAAAAAAATAAAATGGAGGTGAAAATGAAAGAATTAGCCACATATTTAAAAACAAAAGAAGACGAATTTAAGAAAAATATACAAGGCATGCGTAAATCCATTACCGATAAATCTGTAATTGTAAAAGAAATTGAAAAGATGCAGGAAATTCAGCAAAATAAGTTAAAAACCATTGATAATAAGATTAAAACTTTTACAAATAAGTTAGCCGAAGGTAAAAAGGCGATCGAAGCCAGCTGCAAGCTAATGCAGCAAAGTGCGACTGAAAACGAAAAAGAAATTGACGCCGAAATTCAGACCATAAAAAAGATTGAATCTGAGATAAAAGATAGAACTGAAAAGGTGATTAAAGCTTTGGAACAATACAGAGACAAGTTGAAACACAATATTGAGAAAAACACTAAAGTTATTCAACAGTTCAAAACCAACAAAGTCGAAATTAAAGCGGAAATTAAAAGGATAGAAGAAACGGAGATCCTGGAAAAAAACAAAATGGATGTGAAAATTAAAGAATCAGATACAAATTTAAAAACTAAAAAAGACAAATTAAAGAAAAATAAATATACCAAGCGTGAAATATTAATTAGTGCTATGATGGCAATGCAAGAATGCATAAATGAGAATACGAAAGCCGCAAATAGAGCACAGTTAGCTGCAGCAGAAAATTACCTTCAGACCAGCAGCGCCGAACCAGGCATCTTATAATTTGTATTAATTTTCATGATTGTTCATTTTTAAGCTAAGTTAGTTAAGAATTGGCCGGGCACATTGCTCGCAGAACAGATGGTTGATGGGGCCGAAAAGTTCTGGAGTGGCGTACACCTGCACATTGTGCTCCACCGTGTCCTCCGGTCGATCCTCGCAGTGATGACACCCGGGCGTTTCCTCCCGCCCGATTCGGTGCAGGAACCTCCCGAAACATCCATGTCCGGTGAGGACCTGCGTCAGGCGGAAGGTGAGGACGCCGTGGCGCCTCTCGAGCCACTCCTCAAAGAGGGGACTTATCGCCATGGCGGAAAACGCAGCGTTGGAAGGCCTCCCACAAGTAAACGTGGACCGATGTCCTGGTGACTGGTCGTTGTAAGTCCAGCAGTGGGCGTCTTTCGGGTGATGTGATGATGATAAGTTAAGAATTATTATTACACAAAACGGGGAAACTCTTGGCCCAAATCTCACCTGATGGAAAGTTATGATTAGGCCGAAGATGGAAGCGAGTTTCACCAATGACGTATTATATAGACACGTCATGACCCAACATCGCGGCGCTTAAAAATGGCGAAAATACTAGATGCTACTAATACGCATGAAGAAAGGGAAAGAAAATATATCACCGTACGGCGGGATGATTGTTGCTAGAGGGAGATAAATATACATCTTCAGTTACGTCACAGGATAAGGTAATAGTCAAATTGACATCAAAACAAACGTAGTGTCGCCCGACAGGTTGGTGCGTAACTAAGCGCGATGTGGCCAATTGGCTTCATTTCATGTTGTCATTTTAGAGTGCGGACAACGTATCTATAGTTTTATATATAATTGAGTTTCACCCGGAATCCTCTTACACAGAGGAACTGGCTATCATACCTCTAACTGCCGGAACACAACAATGCTGTTAACATTGTTGTTATGGCGACAGACTTAGACATGATGGTGGTAGCTTGCCAGGCGGACTTAGAACAAGTCCTACCACCAACCAAAACGAGCAAAAAATTTGCCCCCGCTGGGAATCGAACCCGGGACCTCCGGGTCTGAATCAGGTGGTTTAACCACTAGACCACGGAGGCGGTTAGTGTCACCTGTTTAGCACCACCCGGGGACCACGTGTAGGGATTCGCTGAAGGGTATTCTCCTACGGACGCGGGTGACTCGGCCCCCAAATGTCTACTTGGTAGAGGCATTTAAACCGCCTCAAACGATCTACAAAAACCTCTGACGTCACAGTAATCTTACATCACTCTATCCGAACGAGTAGAATGAGAATGTAAATAATGTTGCAACTTTCCGACCAATATCTAAAAAAACAAAAAGGTTGTCTCATTACCTACTATTTTACTGTTTTTCGTAAATGTGTTGTAAAACATTGTATGACATACGTGCGGATATTGGTAGGTATTTACAAACTCGTCACTATGGTAAGACCTCGACTTCGAATCGGGCTTGCATTCATCTACTCTTTTATAACAACCAACTTACCGCACTAATATCATTAATAACTATTACATAAAATCTGTTTTTGTTTTATTTTAACTAAGAAACCAACAAAGATTCTGCCTATTGCCTTATAGGTTTTACATCGTGTAACAGAATGAACGCAATACCTCTCAAAAGGTCATTGTACTTACGATTACGAACAACATGAACTTATGTGACCTACACTGAAACTACGAACCTTCTTCTCAAGTTTGGGAGAAGTTGCCTCCGCGCCCTTTACTTCCACAAAATCTTCAACGATGACGTTACGTACAGGTGGACAGGCTGGCAGGGCCATAGCCGGCGGGCGCAGCGCCTAGGGGGCGCGTTATACAGTAACTGCACAGTAAACAATGTCGAGGATAGTGGGGATTTTTCATTGCGTCGCTCGTACCTATGTAGCAGTATGTGGGTTTGTCTGTCGTAGACTTATCGAAAAATGTAGGCGCACGGCAGTGCGCCAGGCCAAGTTCTGGCCTAACGCACGCAGTGTGTATATTTACACGAAACATTTCGAGCATTTTCTACCAATCTGTAAAAATTTGTCTGCCTACTGCAGTTCTTGAGATACCGCCTGACAGACAGACGGACGGACGGTCGGTCAGCAGAGGCTTAGTAATAGGGTTCCGTTGGTTGCCCTTTGGGGCTTTGGGTACGCAATCCTAAAAACGAAAAATTAAAACTGAATAATAGAGGTAAATGTGACCGCCTCTCACCTTCTAGAGACATTTAGGCCGCAGACACGAACTCACCGGCGGCGGTAGCGGCGCGAGCAGTTCTATATAAATCTAAGCCTTTGACGCGACGAGCGGGGCGTTCAAATGCATAGATTTATGGAAATGCCCACGCCGCCGCACAGTAGCCGGAAATTCGAGCTCGAGCGAGTCGCTACAAGCGTGAGAAAAAACTTAAAGTACATTTTTTTTAAACTGATTGCAACTGCAATAGCTCGTGTGAGTACTACACACGGAAATTAAGATGACATAAAGTTCATGCACCGTTGGGCGCCGCTTTACACGCACCTAGCTGAATAGGTATGGAGCTCGAATTTCCGGCTACTTGCTCGCTGAGTTCTTGTCCGCGCCCTTATGGAGGAGGAAATTTGGCCGACGGGTGTCGTTTTTCGGCTTTTTCACGGAACACATGACACCACGATCGAGGAAATCTTAAAAACTAGTACAATGCGTTTCAAATAAGAATAGAATTGACTTAGCGCCATATTGTGACGTCATAGCTGTCAATTCAAACCATTTCGGTAGGGTGAGCAAAGCGAGATTATTATTTTTTAGTTATTATTTACCTACAAATATTGAGTGAAATAAGTCTTTTGGTATGGTTTAAAATAACTAATAATGACTTAAATAATTATTTAAGACCTTTTTTTTTTAAAGAAAATGATTAAAGGACTTAATAAATATTACATTTAGATAATTTACTACTATTGAATTTAAAGTTTTTATTTAAATTTGATTTAAGACTTATTTAAACAAAGGAAAATAAACCTTTATCGATATGCATCTAAGTTTTCTTTGCAAACCGTACTTTTCAAGAGACATTTTTGACAGATAGAGGTCATTGACGTTCCTATTCTCATTTGAAACGCATTGTAGGTATGGAAAATGTTAAGTCAATACAAAATACAACAGACAGCTGAGACCGAAAGCTTGAAACACAATTACTTAATCCAAAACATCACTATCACTACAAATATCATAGAACAAAGTTCTCCGCCGCGTCTCTGTCTGTTCGTGATAAACTCAAAAACAACGGCACCGATTTTCATGCTGTTTTCAACAATGGATAGAGTGGTTCTCGAGAAAGGTTTTAGTATATAATTTGTCAAGGGGGCGAAGCCACGGGCATCATCTATAAAAGATATTAAAGATCTGATGAAAAGTGGTACCGAGAAGAGTATAGAAGAGTTGCAAACCCAAAGAAAAAGGGAACTTTTTCTTAAGTAACTCTGAACGAAGACGAATTTGAAAAGGACCATGAGACCAACAGCAATAAAAAAATCTAACCAAAAAGAAAATTCAAAATTTTAAAAAATAAAAAAAGTAATATCTAGTCTTCTTTTTTTATTCTTTTGATTTTTGTTAAACAAATAAAAAAATATCTTTTATTCAGAGACTGCATAGGCCCACATTGTGTGTGTTTAAATTATTTTATAAACTATGTTGGTAAATACTTGGAACACAAAAAAAAACGTTATAATATATCGACCACAAATAGTTTCACCAAGCCCCCTGTAATACATGAAGCTTGATAAACCTATCCATAGTAGGGCCATCCAGCCTTTCAGCAAACACCCTCAGGATACTGATGGTGCTTCCTCTCACTCTGCGTGTCATCGAAGCCACCTTCTTACACACACACTTTCACACAGGTCGATAATCAAGGTTAAGCAACGCTTGCCGAGGTTAGTCTGTGGATGGGTGACCATCTTAACATACCGAGTTTCCTCCGTGCTTCGGAAAGCACGTTAAGCCGTTGGACCCGGCTGTCATTTGGAGATCTTTGGCAGTCGTTACGAACAGTCAGAGGCCAGAAAATCTGACACCAGTCTTACCAAGAAGTACCTTGTTACCCAGTTAATGGGTTGTGGAGGTGTGGTAGGCAGCCGCTCCACGTAAAATACTGGTATACAGCTGAATCCAGTTTGACTGGGAGCCCGACCCCAATATAGTTGGGAAAAGTATAGACAGATGATAAGCCGTCAGTATGCGCATTAGCGAAGAAACCTGACGCACTACAATAGGGTGGAAGCCTCAACAGCACCCTAAAAGTATTATTGTATTGTACTCGCAGGGCAATGCTGAGGTTATCTTCATATAGCTATTATTTGTCGTAGTTACTCATATATTTTTTATAACTATTTAATTTGTTTTCATTCGTCACGATGTGAGCGGAAGTAAGTCCCGCTTGGAGATACCAGAGTTATAGATAACACTAGTATTTCCATGGAGATCTTGTTTCTTTGCGGTTTGAGGAGCAGAATAAATTAATTTGTAAAGGTTTGAAAAAAATACAATTATTCGTTCATAATTATATTTAATGAATGATTCATTATTAATTCAAATTAGGTTAAAACTTGGCTTTCTCAATATACTCCATCGCTCGCTGCCTTATCTTCTCCACTTGCTCCTGGTCGCCTATTTTCTCTTCAACGTCTATCCACTTTTTGTATAAAACCTTCATTTTTCGCGCTGGCAACTTCTGCGATGTCATGCGCTCCATTACTTGCCTATAAACAAAATAAGATATATCAGAAACTGTAGCAAAAATCTAAAGATACAGTGAGATTTTTCTATCTTTGCCTATGCGAAGTACGTCGCAATTGATTGCGCAGGATGTTAATTTGACAAGAAACATAGAACAGCGCATGCGCGGGTAGGTCGCGCATGCAGCCTCAGTCCCTCGTATACGTTCGATGCATACTTGTGTCTCACTTACTCAATGCAATACGACTGTTGATGCGAAAAGTGTTATTGTTTTAAATTATTTACTTTGGTTTTTCTTACTGTTTCATTTGTGTTTTGTGGTGTATATGTTTGCTGTGTTACTTTTTAACCTTGTTATTGTTACTGGTTGTGTTTCTTAGTATGTTTATAATTCAAAACGTATAAATCAGAAAAATATTCTACGAACGTAACACTTTTTTACGCGATGGGACCTGCGCGGTCGTCATTAAAGCCTGACTTCGGAGTGGCAAAGATAGAAAAATCGTTCTGTACACTAAAGGGCAAAATGTTTTCCAACATGACGCGCAACGCTCAAAACGCCACCAGTACATGGTGGACATCCCACCCACACGCACAAAACGTTTTGGGAACACATTTACTGTCCGCACAGCTACGGAGTGGAATTTCCTGCCGGAGTCTGTTTCCTGATAGCTGGGAGCAGCAACCTGGGAGTCTTTAAGAGGGAATAGGTTAGTTTTACGCAAGTGTTCTCCATCTTCGACCGCATCATCGCTTATCATCAGGTGAGGTAATGGTCAAATGTGTCATCGCTTGCCTAGAACAAACGTATTGACTCTTGACTGAAAGACTCCAAGGTTTTAACTATCAGGAAACACAGACTCAGGCTGAGAATTCTACTCCTTAGCTATACGCACAATGAATGATCCCCATATGTTTTGTGTGTGTGGGTGGGATGCCCACTATGTACCGTTGGCGCATCGTCATACGTCTTATGGCCCGATGATGGAACTGGCTTGGTAGAATTAAACTAGCAATAGGCTTGTGTCCTGAAAAAATCTAATTAGTCCGTCACGTCAGTTAGATTATCAAAAAATATTTGACCCGTATTTTTTCTTTTGTTACGGGAACCAAAATTGACGAAGTTACGACGCTTTTAAAATTCTCAATACGTCACACCTTCGCATAATTTTTACTGAGTCGTGACGTCACGAGCCCGGACTCCCGAGTTTTGAGGCGTTTTATCTTTGTCAATATTCATTGATTTACAAAAACAAAAAAATACGTGTCCACTATTTTTCAATACTCTAACTGACGGACTAAATAGTTTTGCAATTTGTGGATGATGGAATCTAGCCTATTCTGTGTCACACTCCTCAAAATGCAACCGGTAGAAAAGCGACAGTCGGCGCTTGAAATGACAACAACAACAACAACAACCGCAGCAACAACTTACCGGACATGTTCGTGGTCCTTATTCTTCAGCAGCATGTCGACGTAGGCCGAGCAGACGTCGACCCTGGCGGGGTAGACCGCCAGCACTTGTTCGAACAGCGCTTCAGCTCGCTCGCGGGCCCCGCTACGGCTCTCCAGCAACGCGAACTGGACCAGTACTGGCACGTCTGTGGCCAAACAAACATCATCATCATTTTGAAGTGAAAACTTCTTTAGCGGCGTTGAGCGCTTTTATCGGGATGGGTATAAAATGTTAAACTCGCGTCAGGACACGTGACCTGTAGGCTAATTCACGTAACTAAATAAGTGCTGTTGCAGTGCAGTTTAAGTTACGTTTCGATCAAAACAACGCTTTTCGTATTCTCTACCGCTGTCAGACACGCTCGCGTCAAGTGCGCGTCACGCGAGCGCAATAATGGCATTCTACTGTTGCGCGTCTTTGGTGTGTGTTTCGGAACGCAACGTGATCGGTATTCTACTATTTGTTTGACGTCCCAAAATGACAGCTTATAAGCTTAAGTTTAATTTTTAATATTATAATAACGTCTATATTCATTGAAATTTATTCGTTTCTAGTCGATTATTTAGTGAATAATATTTTTTCTCTCTACCGTCAGTAAGTTTGGTAGTTTTGTTGTCGTGCAATTGACGTGCAGTTCACGCGCAGTTTAAGCGCATTTCAAAGATTACAAGAATACCGTTTATCACTCGAACTTAAACTTAATTGCAACTGCACTATAACTTAATCGGTGCGTCATAACATTACGTGAATTAGCCCTCTGATCGAAAATTCGTAAGACGGATGTTTAAAATATGCAAAACGTTAATGTTCAAGTTTTCACTTCTGCCGGCACTCCTGGAGTGCAACCCGTTGTTTTTTTTATCGGGGGGAAATCCCCATGGATGTTCTCCGCACTGGGACGGGCGGAGGGGCCTGTCAGACTCTTCCTAACTAAATGCCTCACCTATGGCCTGCCTATGGCTTGTGGCCTCACCTTTATGTCAATGCTCTACAGCTGACCTTGAATACGAACAATCCGCACATAAGATCACATCTTGTGGGAGTGTATTCTTTGGCAGACTGGACGTAATATTATGTTAGATAGTATTCAGGTTACATCTGGAGTAGTTTACTATACGGACCTTGTAGAAACCAGAACAAATTTCCGTGCGTTCAGGCAATTTTGCCATACCTATTACTGGAATCAAAAGTAGCTCACAATTTAGGACCCATTAGTTTATTAAATGTTTATATATAATCCGTGGTGCTTGGCAACTGGGCTTAACCCAGTTGTATGTGTCCCTTGGTGCCTATTGGCCTAGCTCTAATCTGTCTCCTGCTTGATATGGAGGGAAGTGGAAATTATATTTATTTTTCCTACTCCTCCGCTGTACTCTTCTGATTAATTTCGTTGCGGGATCCAAGACAGTTGAATCATTTCTCCGGGACTCGTCGGGTTTCATTAGCTCGGCGTTTTTCTGGTGGTCGCCACTGTTGATTCTGGCTTTCAGGAGTTGCAGTGGTTGGGAATGTGTGGCGGGCTTGTCTTCCTAACTAAATCACCCCGGTGTTCCATCTCTCACCTACGCCGGGGATCGCGGGAACTTAGAGACTTCCGCAATCCCCGGCTGCAACAAACATAATATCATCAGTAGCCTAGCCTGTCTTTTTATCTTTATTTTTTGTGTCAAGCCCACCAATTATTATTACATTATCTCCAATTATTATTCAAAATTCAAAAGTCATTTATTCAAACTAGGCTGAAAGCCAGCACTTTTTGAAGGTCAAGTTCTACAAAAGACAGTCCCCCAAAACGCCCGCCCGTCACCACTTCCTAGTGTTTTAGCTGTGGAGAAGAAGTGGCCACTGGCCAACAAACTTCCCAGCAACACATCTGTCTGTTATTGCTGGTGAAAACCAGAATCAACAATGGCGACCACCAGAATAACGCCGAGTCAATGAAGCGACTGGGTTTTAGAGGTTAGATATAAGCATCGCTCTATGTAAAGTACTGATACTTACGCTACGTCCAGTTCGAGTCGAAAAAAAGTCGAATGCAAAAAAAGACCTAGCAATTTCTTTCAAGCGATAGTAGAGTTTGAGATACAAAACTTACTAGAGCTATTAGGAATTCAGTTTTGGAGACCTGAATGTTAGCCTAACATGCAAAATGTTCAACTAAACGCGCATGTGTTTTGTTTATTTACCGAATGGGAAATAAACTTGCTCCTTTCGAAAACAGGCCTTGTATTCGGATCAGTAGGATGGAAAATCGAATGTCTCAGGGTATTCCGAATCTGCGGGTCAAAGGACACTAGAATCATAATATTAACACACAACAATCCGTCAAATTTCATTTTCATCTTTATCGCTAACGCATTAGGTTCAAGGTTGATTGGGAAAATTCGACAGCGACGGGTAGCATGATGTGCTGGCTGATTCTGCTATAAAGTGGCCTTTTTACCCGACTGCGCTAGAAGGAGGGTTATGTTTTTTAGACCCCCTGAATTCCTAATCGTGAAGCCATACGTGTGCTTCGCTTATCGTCTACCTTCCAGAAATACGGACCGACCGCGACGCTCTGACTGAATTAAATTTAAAAGTTCGAATAAAGCGACACAGCGCCCTGCGCGCACAATGCTCTGCGCGTACAGTACAACAACGCATTTAGGATGCTGTTGTCGCTGCCACGTTTTCGTAGCGCTTCGGGTATGTTTGCAGCAGCGCATACAGACGATTTTTTGCGATCATGCTCAAAAGATCAGCATCCCTGTTAAGTCGTGTGTGTCTTTCTTGGGATGGGTCGTGTGCGTGGCAGCGGTAACAGTCTCTTATGCGTTGTTGCCAGCAAAACTGAGAGAAATCTGGTGGGACAGTTGTGTGGGAGACACTTGTTCCTGTCAGATGTGAACAGAAGATTTTCGTTAAGCACGTAGAATGTAAATAAAGTTGTTAATATACTAACATAGTTTTTAATTCAATACTAACACATGTATTATCTTGCCTGAAATAAAGATTAATTTATTTTTATTTTATTTAAAGTATACCTATAGTAAAACTACATAATATCATTGTTCTTACACGTGGAACGTACTTCAATCTGAAATTCATACCTTATTGCATGAGCTTTAAAGTCCCTTTCGTTTTTCAAGTGGTGCATTGTAATCTTTTCATTCGATGATGTGTGGTAGAGGTTATAAATAGGCATGACTTAATGAATATGACGCAGTAGTAAGTTGGTAGGTATACCTATTAATTGTTTTTATGGCATGGATATGGAATCTATACTAATATTATAAAGCAGAAGAGTTTGTTTGTTTGTTTGTTTGGTTGAACGCGCTAATCTCAGGAACCACTGGTCCGATTTGAAAAATTCTTTCAGTATTAGATAGCCCATTTATCGAGGAAGGCTATAGGCTATATATCATCACGCTAAGACCAATAGGAGCGGAGCAGTAATGAAAAATGTTACGCAGACGACGTTGCACGGGTCAGCTAGTGTTAAGATAATAGGCACTCGAGGACAAAGAATGAGCAATGAGGGTTTTCTGTAATGTCTAGCATCAGGGGATCTAAAAAGGCCACTCTAGCAGAAGCATATTAGAATCATAATGTTAATAACACAACAATCTGTCAAATTTAATTTTCATCTTTATCGCTAACGCATTAGGTTTAAGGTTGATTGGGAAAATTTGACAATGATGGGTAGAATGATTTGCTTTCTGATTCTGTTAAAGTGGCCTTTTTATATTCCCAGGTGGCAGCACTGAGGCGTCAGTCCCAAACAACTATCAAATCGCTTGTTTTCTGACATTTGTTAAGTTGACGTCGACGTCATGTTAATGTCAAAAGTCACAATTTTCAATAATGCGCACAGCAAAGTAGTGGTACTTTCTGCCTGCGTCTGTGTTTCTGAACGCTTACAACCCTAATCTTTACAAAGTTAGAGTGAACAGGCTACTTCTGGGTAAGCTCGCTCCATCGTAGACTTTGTCTCTGTCATCTCTGACCAATACTAGAGTCAAGAGCAAACCCATATCAAGTAAAAAAATAAAAAACCTGTATATAAGTAAAAGCTCAACTAAAAATTTAGGGTTTACGGATTTTTTCCTTGATATGTGCTAATAAAACATTGCTTCATGCCAAATTTCAAGATTCTAGGTCGACTGGAAGTACCCTTTAGGTTTTGATTCCTTTGCGAGTAGTTGCGAGTTTGAAAATATGCGGCTTAAATTGCTGTTTCTTTTGATTGCGTGGACATAGAAGTTTGATTTTGTTACAGCTTAAAGGTGCTTTTCAATGCTTTTCAATTGAATACCTCTACCCGTTCATGAGGAAAGTAGCAAGTTTAAATTATTAACCCTAAAAACGCACGATAGATATAACCGCACGATCTTCAAGGTTAAGCAACGCTTGTCGAGGTCCAAGGTATGGTCTGCTCACTGGCGGATCCAGGGGGGAGAGGGCTAAGGGGCTCAAGCCCGTTAAGTTTAAACTAATACTTACGTTCTTTCTTCTCGAGCACCGAAATGGCTTTCTGCATAACCTGAAACAAAAAAAAAATAATTAAATTAAATTAGTTTATTCTATCAGACGCAATGAGAATTTAAATAATATGATAACATGAAGAAAATAACTCATAAATAAACAGTGCGTACAATCGCCAGCACATCAAGGTACCAAAACTGTCGAATTTTGCCAATCAAAATTAAACTTAATCGCCTCAGCTATACAGTTGAAAAGCGAATACAGAAAGACAGATTGTTGTAACATGATGTGCTGGCGAGTGTACAAAAATACCCAAAAATTATGTTACTGCGAAAGGATACATTATTTATTTTCCTTTGGAATAAAACAATGAATGTGTCTACATCGTCACATCAGCCGAAAGACGTCCTCTGCTGGTTATAGAGCTCCCCCAAGCGTGTCCTGTGCGCTACGCATCCATCGGCTACCCGAGACCCTCACCAGGTCATAGGTCCACCTTGTGCGAGGCCTTCCCCAAGTGTCGCCACAACAGGTCCAGTGCGTCTCTCAGCTACCCGCGACCCTCACCAGGTCATAGGTCCACCTTGTGCGAGGCCTTCCCCAAGTGTCACCACAACGAACAGTCCTGTGCGCTACGCATCCATCGGCTACCCGCGACCTTCACCAGGTCATAGGTCCACCTTGTGCGACGCCTTCCCCAAGTGTCTCCACGACGACCAGTCCTGTGCGCCTCGCATCCATCGGCTACCCGCGATCCTCCCAGATCATAAAAGAGTGTCCATGGAGTTTCTTGCACGTTCTTCTCCACAGGATCTACTTTGGAACGTACAACTGCCGCGCTGGAGACGGGGTCTTTGGGTGTGTAATGTTGGAGAACAACCTGCTGCTCTTGTCGCTAGCGCGGCAGGATTAGCTTCATCTATTTGACTGACAGACCTTGACTATTCAAAAGTGCCTGTAACTGGTATATTTGGAATAAAGATTTTGTATTTGTATTTGTCATAGGTCCACCTTGTGGGAGACCTCTCAACGCTGCGTCTTTCGGCGTATGTAGGTACTTTTTTGTGTATCCTATATTATAAATGTGAAAGTTAGTGAGGAAGGATGGATGAATATGGATGGATGTTTGTTTGTTACTCTTTCACGTCAGAAAGCCTGTAACGATGTTCATGAAATTTGGCACAGAGGTAGACTATAGTCTGGAATAACACATAGGCTATATATACATCCCAGGAGTATGTTCCCTAGGGATCACATGGGTGAAGCCGCTAGCATAAGCTATCTATCTATGCTACTGACCTGGCGTGCCTTGTCCACGAGTCCCAGCTTAAAGCAGGCGGCCCCGCAGATCCCGTACACGCTGCTCTGTCGCTTGTACTTCCGCATCATCAGCTCCACCAGCGCCACCAACTCCTGCGGCTTGCTGGTCTCCACGTAGATGTCCAGCAGCTTGGAGTGAATTTCGAACGGCTCGTTCCTTTGTAGAGCGTCTTCTAATGTCGTTTGTAGGGACTCCTGGAGGGGGAGACAGGTTTTGGTATCATTGAAGTGGAAGCAATTGATACGTAAGAATCGTAGTAGGTGGCGTTTTGTAGTTACTGCTTACCCCCATGGGGAAAAGGCGAGACGTTATGCAACGACAGAATTAAAAATGTTTTTTTTTTTTTCGTGATTCAAGTTTTTGGTCTCATAGAAAAATTTGTTCATAAAATGAGTACAATGTTTAGGGTTCCGTACTCGAAAGGTTACCAAAGGAACCCTATTACAAAGCCTCCGCTGTCCATCCGTTCGTTCCTCTACCTCTCAAGAACCGTTATAAGTGACAGTTGAAATATTCAGTGTGTATTTCTATTGCCGCTATAACAGCATTTTTTTTTTTTACTTATATACTTTTTGAAACAAATTACTCGCAAATTTTACTTTCAGGTTGCAAATAAATGCTATGCGACATATCGACAAAGCAACAAATAATACGCCGATCATTTAACATAAAGAAAAATAGAATCGACTTAGCGCCATATTTTGACGTCACAACTATCAATTCAAACCAATTAGGTAGGGTGAGCAAAGCAAGATTATTTAATTTAATTATTATTTACAAATATTGAGTGAAAAAGTCAAATAAAATAAAATGGTATGGTTTAAAATTATAATATTTAGCTATATTGGACGTTTTTATTTCAATTTGATTTAAGACTTATTTCAACAAAGTAAAATAAACAGTTATTGATATGGAACTAAGTTTTTTGCAAACCATACTTTTTAAGTGACATTTGACAAATAAAGGTCATTGACGTTCCTATTCTTATTTGAATCGCATTGTCAATAAAATTAATTCTAAGAATTATCGTCACCTCGAACAATTTCTATAAATACGGCTGTGAGAGCGAAATGCTGATGAAATACTAAAAACATTACGCAATAAAAGAAGGTTTGTTTCATCATCTTTCGAAAACCAAAGACTATATAAAAAATATATATATCTTTATTTCAGACATAACTAATAGCCCATAATATGTTTGCGATAAGTTAGTAACAGACGCTTATATGCTATACTAGCTGTCCCCCGCGGCTTCGTTCCCGTCAACTGGCAACTTTCTTATTTTTTTTACGTAAAAGCCTTCTCCTGATAATAACAAACACAACAAAAAAGGTTTAGCGAAATTGGTTCAGCCGTTCTCGAGATATGCGCTTAGAATTAGAACCACATTCAGCGTTTCATTTTTATATTATACATTAGTCTTATTAGTAGGTAGGGGAGAGTAAGAGGAGTATGAATCGTACCACCTCCAAATTTCGATACCAAGTTTCCACCTCCAAGTTTGTCTTAGCGTGATGATTATATAGCCTATATATCATAGGCTATATACCATCGCGCGGGTCAGCTAGTCATAGGTCTACATTGCCAGTGTAAAAAAATACTGCTATTTGGAGGTAGTACGATTCATCCTGCGGTACAATACCTCCGACTCTCCCATACATACATAAATTAAGGTACATAACCATATAGCTACTCCCACCCAGTGTCTTTGGATGGAGCAGTCAGGTCTGTCAACAATTATTTTCAGGATGCTGTTCCGAGTGTTATACAAGCATTGCAGTAAAAATACCGCTTTATTAAGCATAATGGCGTGAAAAGCAGCAGTGCGAGCTTCAGCGAACATATGTTTTGTAATTTTGTGGAGATAAGATAAACATTTATTTAATTTGAATATGAGAGCCCACTTTTTTCATAAAACACTATTGGCTCAGCTTCGCCAAGGTCTTTTATTTCAAAATTTTCTTTCATGCAAATCTCGCCCTGCCAATTACAAACGCAACTATAAAATAATTATCTAATTTGGGTCAGTCATTACGAAGAGCGCAAACATAAATTTGGGCATTTTTTTTTTTTTTTTTAAACAAAACGCGGAAACTCTTGGCCTAATCTCACCTGAAAGTGATGATTAGGCCGAAGATGGAAGCGAGTTTCACCCGGAATCCTCTTACACAGAGGAACTGGCTATCATACCTCTAACTGCCGGATTCATTTTTATTTTAAGAAAAATTAATTGCATAAATATATTCATTTCATTTATTATGTACTTCCAGAACTTAAAAAACTGTATTGTTTTTTAAGTTACCAATAATGTTATCTCTATTACTGCTATGTAACACATTTTAACCCTAATTGTAAAGCAGTTTCAATAATTATAGAGTATCTAAGCATTTAAATCTTGCGCAACAGCCGAGCTTAAACATAACGCCACCCACGCGCGCCTCAAAGAGAGTCAGCACACAGAGGGGCCCGAAAGGGCCGACGCCTGCCGGAGTCGCGGGACTATTCGCAAGAGACACCGTGGCTCCGGAACACAAAGGGCATTGAAGGAACATGGATGGGTTTTAGTCAGTAGAAGTCTGACACTGACACTCCCTCCCGCTACACCCAGAGCGGGAGGAGTCATAGGATGATTACCCATCACTAAAATAAAAAAAATAAAAAAAACGCCTCCCGGGGCGTGGCACAAATCGATCAGCCGCTACACTACACAAACCAAGTCAACGATGGTATGTTTTGAACAACATGGTTGTCCTCATATCCTCAGAATATAATTATAATTCTATTCTTCGCAAATTTTGCTAACCATCTAAGTTTTTGTTTTACGATATTCCTCTACCCATATACCACCAAATTAGTATTCAATATTGTAATCACAATCAGTGCTGTTACCAAACAGAATCAACAGCGAATCGTACTAGAATACTTATACATATAAACCATCGACAATCGAGTTGAGTATTTTATCCGCGAAGCTTCGACCTTAAGAGATAATACCAAGTCGAACGATTAGAGCACGCACCTTAAGAGCTATCTTCTTATCGAGCGCGTTTAAAACTCTATGGTCGAGAAGATCCGCAGTTTAGAGGTCGTATGGGTCGGTCGATTATTGTGAGGTGCGTCACGTTTGCGAACATGCGAACCACCCATGTTTGACTTTTAGTATGTATTATTATTGTAATAGGTATATATGATAGCTGGACACTCCGCGCGCAAATAGTTTCATTGTATATGGGCCTACTCGAGGAAAAAATAGATGTTGTCTTTGTCTATTTTTGTACATCACATAGCATTGTTGTAGTTTTCCATTTATAATTATCTGAAGTGGCCTATTTATCTAATAGGCTATTAAATAATACGACTCTACATGAGACCGTTCCTGTAGTTATGATTTCATTTATATAGTAACTGGAATTTTTTGCCGGATATTTTCCGTGCTTCGATTCGAACAAGGCCGACTGTCAAACAGTCTATAAATAACTTATTCATTTGTTTACTGAACTACTAAAGGCAAAGTAGACATTTGGAGGTATTTATTTGAGGAAAAAGTTACTAACTAAAGAGGTGAATAGGTTACGTTGTCACCTATTTAGTTTAGTATAATATAAACAATATTATTGTGTACAATAAATATAGTAGGTACAAAAAATAAATATTGAGCGATATGAAAGAACGTTTTTCCTAAGCTTAGCTGATGTTACCCACAAGAAATTTGCATTTATTCGAATTTAGTCGAAATTAAAATGTAGCAAAAACACTCGAAAATTACCAGTGAAAAAGTTTATTGATTGATTTATATGATAGAGCTTTTCCCCTTGGCTCTGCTGGCGTGACCAAAGACATTTACATTTATTCGAATTTATTCGAGATAAAAGTAACATAAGACTCTTGAAGATAAACTAGTTTTCTATCAGTGAAAGAGTTTATTCGGAATTATTCGAAATTAAAATAGCGTAGAAAGAGTTTAATTGAAAGTTTTCGTCATAGGATCTGTACTTTCAGATCATCTATTATTATCATCTATCGAATGTATGTTTGGAAATAAAATCTCAATCATAAGATATGATGGTTTTAAAAACTACGAACAATTTATGTTAAAAGGTCGGAGATAAACCTGTTATTATCACGTATCAAGTTGTACAAACTTCGTATAACACATTATTATGTTAAAACTGTAAAGTATGATATTGTAAAAGGAAAATCGTGATTATTCGAGACATATAAATTTTATTCCTGTCTATTCCAAACGATATATTTCATGAAAACATTCTTGTAATTCATTTCAAACAAAGAATTTATTCCAATTGTACCATTTACAGGCAATTTCGAATGGTTAAGACCGGTCAATAAAATGTCGAAGTTAGTTGCACGTTCCAAAGCGTACCTATATCGCTATGGAGAAAAACGTGCAAGAACTTCACGGACACACTTTTAAATCAATAAATAGTTACAAAACCAGTTAACTACTTTTACGTAAAATAAAAATGAAATATAAAAGCTCTACCTAGTTTTATTTATGGACAGACTTTATCCGATGGAATTTCCATTTGCAAACATTACCATACAAACTTGTCATCGTTTTAGTTTTCGACCAATTCACCGCCCATCCTGTATGAAGCCGTGCTCAGCATATATTATCTATTACTAACTATTCGACTCTATTCTGAAGCGAATTTGGTTTTATACGATCCGCTTAGAGCATTTACATTCTGGCAAACAAATAAAACAAGTGTATTCGAAGTAAACCAATGTTTTCTACTATAACAAACAAGCTTGTGTTCGCGACTTCGTACGTGCTCATCCCATTTTTTCTCATTCCCGTAGGAATTTCGAGTAATCCTCTCTTTGTACTCCCTATACACTTTCCGAAGAGCCTACAAGCTAAATTTCAGCTTTCTGTGACTAGTAATTTCAACTGTGCGTTGTTTGTTAATCACTTAGTAACAGAATAATCTAATAATCTATACATATAAATAAAATTGGAGTGTCTGTTTGTAATATTGATTTAACCGTTTATTACAACATGTAAATGAATAGGTATACGGTACATACACCAATTTTTTTTTTAATTTTTGTCAGTCTGTCTGTTTGTTCCCGCTAATCTCTGAAATGGCTGGACCAATTTTGACGGGACTTTCATTGGCAGGTAGCTGAAGTAATAAGGAGTAACTTAGGCTACGTTTATTTAAAAAAAATTAAGAATCGAATGTTAGGCGGAACGAAGTTCGCCGGGTCAGCTAGTCTATACTAATATTATAAAGAGGTAACATTTGTTTGTAAGTTTGTATGTTTGTAAGTTTGTATGTAGGGGGTAATCTCAGGAACTACGGGGCCGATTTGAAAAATTCTTTCAGTGTTAGATAGCCCATTTATCGAGGAAGGTTATAGGCTATATATCATCACGCAAGGACAAAAAGGAGCGGAGCAATAATGGAAAATGTGGCGCAGACGAAATTGCGCGGGTCAGCTAGTTTTATATATTAGGACTAGCTGACCCGCGCATCTTCCGCCTGTTGGTTCTGCCGCGAGCCAGAACCAACTTACTGGCCAAGGCTCCTCTTACTCGGGGTCATTAATGGACTCCATATCGAGGTAGACATTTACGTGTGCCCTTTGAGTGAATTTGCAAAGAGACTATTGTTTGTTTTGTGTTATGTGGATTAGTGTAATAATTTGTTGTATATTATTTTGTAAGTGTTTGTAAAGTGTATTTGGGTTTAAATAGATTTAAGTAAAATAGATTGAAGACTATCGCATTAGGTTAAGGAAAATCTGTAATGATAGCTCTAAGTTTTAAAAAATAAATAAATAAATAAATCTTCATTTGCGTCACATTTTCCATTACTGCTCCGCTCCTATTTGTCTTAGCGTGATGATATATAAGAATTTTTCAAATCGCACCAGTAGTTCCTGAGATTAGCGCGTTCAACCAAACAAACAAACAAACTCTTCTGCTTTATAATATTAGTATAGATTAAACTTTATCCTTCTAGGATTACACTGTCGATTCAAACTATGATCGTTAGGTAGGTTTGGTGTTCAAAACCTGGCGTTTGTCACGTAGGTATGTCTCATTGAGGAAAACTATTTAAGGAGCTAGCTAATAGACTCATTGTTTTTTTTATTATAGGTAGAGGTAGAGCCATTGTTTAGAAATATATACATGTCACCGGAAAGTGACAAAAACCGTAAGATAGTGAAATATCGCGTGCAGTTGCGCGCCAGGACACGTGACCTGATCGAAAATTCGTAAGACGGGTGAACGTCAGGACACGTGACTAAGCATTTACGGCAAGCTTTTGGGCACGTGACGAAACTCCTGGCCGTAGAAATCTGTAATTTGTCATGTAGGGAGTACTAAGAGTGGATTTCCAGAAATTACTACGGGAACGCATACAAAGTCACGGGCCAAAGCTAGTAATATAACACTAGCTGAACCGCGCAACTTCGTTTGCATCACATTTTCCATTAATGCTCCGCTCCTTTTTGTCTTAGCGTGATGATATAGCCTATAGCCTTCCTCGATAAATGGGCTATCTAACACTGAAAGAATTTTTCAAATCGGACCAGTAGTTCCTGAGATTAGCGCGTTCAACCAAACAAACAAAAAACTCTTCAGTTATATTACAAAGGGATTTTCAAACAATCGATTTTATCATTGTAAATTAATTTCATGTACTGCTTTCTATAAATATAATCTTATCTTATCTCAAAACACAATTTTACAATTAAACTGGTTACCTAGTATCTTTCGCGAAGTTTCCGAATAAACACGAATGTTGCCGAATAAAATTTATTCGAAGGCAAATAAAATTATTCGCTTAGCTTACTGCTGTTCACTATCAGTCAGAGTGCACGCATTGAGTCATTGTTTCAGTAATATTGTAATCAAATAACAGTTCCATTTGCTAGAGTAATCTTCGAAATTATTTAAACTGTAAAGTGTTTTGTGTACAAAGAAAATAGTGACTTATTACCCACAATGTGCTCAAGTGTGATTCGTGACAAAAAGAGCAAAGTCTTTGTATTAAAAAACACGATAAACGAAAATATTATGTGTGTGGTACTAAACTGAATTCCTTTCATCAACGAAAAGTCATAAAACATACAACATCTCAAGAATGAGCTCACCAAGATAAGGAATTCACAAGAAAAGGTTACAAAAACATTAATTTATCTCCGACCTATTTTAAGAGCAACCATAAACTCAAATATCAAAGTACAAACTACGCACACACACTCTATGATTCCGAATAAAAGAATAAATTGTCTATGTATTCGGGAAGGCCCGTCGAAAACCGGTCAATATTCTTGAACAAGGTCATATTGTGGATCGAGTGAACGACGCAGTTCGCAGGAGCGAATGACGTAATCGGACAACTAAACTGGAATAATGATGTCTGAAAGTCATACTAAGGTTGATTTAAATGTTATCTAAATATATTATACGGAGGTCAAATGTTTTTTTTTTTTATTTGTTGTTTGCTAAAAGTATTTATGTTGTATTGAATGGATTAAGAAAATTATTTCTCTAAAACAGTACCTACCGTTGACCGAGCGCCATAGATTTATTTTTTTTTCCCAAATTATTGCAGAATTCTATTTATTCGTAGAATTGTCGTTTGTCGAATTGTTGTTTGTAGAATTGTCGTGGTAATCAGCGGAGGACAAAAAGCTAGTCATTCATAATCATAATGCACGAATACAACCGAATTGCGAACCTCCTTCATTTTCGACGCCGGTTAAAAATGTGTTTGAACTTTTGAAGCGACGGAAATTATTCGACACTACACAATATGTTTCTACCAATTATTCCTAACATACGAATAAAACGTTCAGAGAATCTCGAAATCATTGCTTTAGTTAAATTGAAACCGTATCAATAAGCTATAAGATTCATTTTGCGGTACACAGACGAGTTGTTTATCATGTGCCTCGAATAATGTGTAGATACAGGTTGTTTCAAAAGTGAGTGGTCATATTTCAGGGTTACGTTCTGTATCTGTTTTTTTTTTATCCGACCCCAAAAATCTGGTCAAGTACGAGTTGGACTCGCACACGAAGGGTTCCGTACCATAAACCAATTTTTTGTTATTAATTGGTGTTATAGTGGCAATAGAATTACACAATCTTTGGAAATTTTAACCGTCTAAATATAACGGTTTTTTTAGATACAGTCCGCTGATAGACAGACGGATGGAAAGACAAACGGACAGAAGGACAACAGAGGCTTAGTAATAGGGTTACGTTGGGTACGGAACCTTTAAAAGAACTAAAAAGGAAAAAAAAAGAACAATTTTAAGAATCTTGAGGCAGTTGGTGGCATCGAATCTGTGATTAAGCTAAAACAAATCCCACCAACTCCATGAAGCTGCCTGAAATTTGGAGCTTTTCAGTCTATTTTGGGTAGTATTTATGAAAAAAGTCGAATTTTTTGTATAGTATTGTTATTTGTTCTCCTTTATAAGGGTTTGTTGCTGTTTATCTACGCATTTATTGGAGCGCCAACAGAGGCTTCACAATCACATGCATGATGTGTGTTATGATGCATGTGACCAGTATAAGTATGCGCTTGCAATTATATGCGCGAACACATCATTCACTTAATCTACGTAGGTACATCAAGTTTGACAAAGCCGAAAACTGAATCCGTGTCGAATAAATATTTTATATTCTATTCCATTCTATTCTCTTGGTGCTGTTTCCTAACTGTATGTCAGATACAGAATATCGCCATAAGGGTCGGTACATATGTGACGGAAAATGTGTCGAGCGCATAGAAAGGAGATTGTTTTTAGATAAGTTTTATGATTTCCTGAAGGAGTATTCAGACTTGGACCTGAATATCGATATTCATAAGGCGCCATTAATTTATTACGTAAGACTATTTTTCTAATTTTCGATTCCTTTCCACCTCCGGAATAAGAAAACATAGAATCCCCCTTATTTGATATTTATTACGTCAGAATCTAAAGGAAAACCCCTACACGTGGTCCCCGGGTGGTGCTTTTTATATTTCTGTGGTCGAGCGTATCATCGCTGGCGTCTATTCGCATTAACGCATCATCGGTCGGATGTGAAAACTTGAATATTTTATCAAAATAATATATTTTTCTGTTCTGGCGTTACGCGACCGATAACACGCGACGTATTTTCCGTCAGATACGTACCACCGACCCTAGATATGACCACTCACTTTTCAAACATCCTGTTTATACTTATAAATATGTAATCGTATAGACTCGATTTCGCGTTCCCCTGGTGGCCGACGAGAACGATCCAGTGTTGTTTTTGACTTCATATGAACCACACCATTGAACTAGTGACAAAATTATTACGTGATTTGTGATAAATTAATTGTTTTGTGTTATATTCCGGAAACTTCCCACGGTCAGAGGTCAGTAGCACTTGATAAACGAAATATAATTATACTATTTTTTTATAAGTTTTGTATTGGGTTTTATTTAATGTTTATTTTTATAAAATGTATAGGTATAGTAAACAGATGTGACGCTTTGTGAAGAGTGAAATAAAGGGATTTGTATTTTGTATTTTAAGCTGGATAGTTTTGTTTTGTTGAACGCGCTAATCTCGGGAACGACTAGTTCGAATTGAAATAATATTGTAGTGTTAATAATATAGCCTATTTATCAAGGAAGGCTATAGGCTATGTGACGCAGACGAACTTGCGCGAGTCAGCTGGTATTTGATAGAACTGTGAATATGATTTTTATTTTGTTTGGATCTTCGGCCATTTTATCAAAAGCTCGTTTATAAACAATGAAAAATACGTGACAGGAGTTCATAACATTAACTCTACGGCGTAGTACTAATCCTTAAAAATCTCAACAGTGTTGCGCTTTTAAAAACAATAATAATATGCTGGTATTTCACTTGGCGTGATTGCGCAAGTATTCGTCTTGCTTGTTTGTTGAAAAATGAACTTAATGTCGATGTGTTAGGGTATACTTTCTATTTACCTACGCGAATATTTTGATATATTAGGCGATGTGAAGTGCAACCTTTTTGTCATTGTAACTTGACACTAAAGAGGTTTGAAATGGAATTCGTTTGTTTTGCTATAAAGGTTTGTCTATCATCGAATTTTAATAAAGTATTTATTCTTATATTTAATTTAAGCAAACATGTTGATTTGATATTTGTAAAAATAATAGGTGAGATGTTTTTATTTGTGTTAAGGCGGGGTTGCAGTACTTTTTAAGATTTTTGAACGTCTGAAAATCAAATCAATTATGAGTTTTTTAATTAATAAACATTATTACATAAAAATTGAACGGGTAACTTCAATCTCAGGAAGTACTGATACGATTTGAAAAATTCTTTCAGTGTTAGATAGCCCATTTATCGAGGAAGGCTATAGGCTATAATTATATCATCACGCTAAGACAAATAGGAGCGGAGCAGTAATGGAAAATGTGACGCAGACGAAGTTGTGCGGGTCAGCTAGTGTTAAATATAAGCAAGCAAATAAGCATCTAATGAAAAATTACAAAGCTAATTATGCCCGGTTTCTGAGTTTATCGGTAGTATATCGGTCCGCTAACGTTATTCGTCGTAACGCCATTGGTTGGTGAATGGTTAACGCACAGATAAACGACCGATAAAGTACCTCGGAAACCAGGCCTTAGTCGCCTTGTTTAGCTGTGTTAAAGTGACCACAACAAGTCCTTGAACTAACAAACAGGACAAATTAAATTGTAAATTCGGTTGAGGAATAATAGAAAATATACCCTGAACTCATCGACATAAAGTTAATTTTTTATCAATTTATATAAATTAAGCACTTCGGTTGAGGAATAAAAGAAATCATCGTGATAAAGTTCATTTTTTAACAAATAAGTAACCTTAATACAAACTCTTTGTTTAACATTGGTATGGATATGTCATTGGAAGACGGGAGGCAGAGGGACGCCAACAAGAAATGGATATTTGACGGATGGGTTTTAGTCAGTAAGAGTCTGACACTCCCTCCTGCTTTGCCCAGAGCGGGAGGAGTCTTTTGATGATTTCCCATCCTTAAAAAAAAGAGAGATAATCAGCGTTATTTATGACAAAAAAAAACTAGCTTTGAGCCAAGGTTACACTCGCATGAAAAATAGATGTTCGCAAGAAAAAAAATCTGCCAACTACGATTCGGAGTCCGAATCGTAGTTGGCAGATTTTTTTTTCTTGTACTTTGTACGGAACCCTTCGTGTGCTAGTCCGAATTTCGGACTAGCACACGAAGGGTTCCGTACCATAAACCTTAATTTTTATTATTTGTTGTTATAGCGGCAATAGAAATACACAATCTGTAAAAATTTCCGACGTGACGAGAGTGACGGAACGGACGGACGGACAGCGGGTTTACCTAGTAATAGTAATACCCCTTTGGGTACGGAACCGAAAAAAGTAAGGAAGTAAAGTCTCAAAAGGCTGGTGTTCTATAGTTTCTGCTTCAATCTATATAAACAAGTCGTGTGTCTATGTTATACTAATCACAATAAAATCTGACGCATAATTATCCTAAACCACAGCTCTCCAGCGATAAGGGCGCGATTAAACTACGCAGAACATTTATATGATACCTACTTATCCCCAATCATGACAATGGCGGAAAAATACAAGAGCGTGTGTTCTTGTAGGTTAGGGACAAAATATATAAAATCTATAGGTTATGTTTTCAGTAGGCGTGCCGGCCGGGTGCCCGGTATAGATCGATAGGAAGCCTAACTTTAGTCTGAGTCTGGCGAGCGTGGCGAGCGCGCGCCATTTTCATTTTATAACCTCACTTTTTTGTGAACAAAAGTAAAGCTCAAAGGTGAAGTAACACTCATCAACAAGTGCTCTTGTGTGTTTAATGAACTTTGACAATTTTATTTCTAAATGTGATCTTACGACGGAGTTTTTAAAACTTTTAATCAGAAGGTGAATATTAATTGACTTCGTTGTGCAATCCGGCCGTCGAAATGGAAGGCTATTTTTAGATTTAAAACCGATGCATGTTTACATGGCATGTGTCTTTTTTGCATTAAGTATAAATTTTAGGTTTTTCATTTCTTTTTTTTTTTGTTATTTTATAACAATAACAAGGTGATGTAATGGTCAAACGTGGGTGTATCAATAAACAAAAATAAACACATTGTACAAAATCTCCACCTTACTAGTATCGTCGGTATAAAAAGACAAGATTTGACTATTAAAATTAAATGCATACGTATTTATCAGGGGCGTAGCTACCGCCGTATTAGCCATATCAAAGACTAGCTGACCCGCGCAACTTCGTCTGCGTCACATTTTCCGCTCCTATTTGCCTTAGCGTGATGATATACAGCGTACATAGCCTTCCTCAATAAATGGGCTATCCAACACAACAATATTTTTTCAGTTCGGACTAATCGTTCCTGAGATTAACGCGTTCAACAAAATAACAAAACTTTCAGCTTAAAATACAAATATATATAATACTGAAACAATTTTTCAACCGGACCAGTAATTCCTGAGATTAACGCGTTCAAACAAACAAACTCTTCAGCTTTATAATATTAGTATAGATACGGGGGCCCCGATGTTTGGACGCACAGCTATACATTTAGTCCCGCCGTCTTCTCCGTGGCCTGCCGTGACAGTCCTTAGCTAGTAGGGCTTACTTTGTTTAAATAAATACGTTTAAAAAAGGCCCCCCAATAAATGGGCACCTTGTCTAGCTACGCCACTGGTATTTATCAAACCAATATGCACGTACAACTCGGTCACATTAACTTGACGCTTGGCGCTGATGACGTCATTTTGGCTCTCAGGTACGGTGTGACAAAAAAGCATCAACAGTTAAACTACCGATTTGATTTTGGGGCATGGATGTTATTAGCTAATCTTGCAATAATTTACGTATTATTATCTAAGTATATTTCTATACTTTGGTATAGGTCAAAGTATGCGGGGCCTCGCATTCCAGAGATGCGTCAAGTTAATGTGTCCGCGTTATAGGTAATCTCCATATTCAATTGGCCTATTTCGAATTTATCATTTGCACGATATTACAGTTTTAAAGATAATATACTGAGACAACAATTGCCTTATCTTTAAAACAAAATAAAAGATAAAAATCTATGCAGAAATGAATACAGTTGCTAACGCTATCGTTTTATTAATATTTTTGTATCTAGCCTGAGAGCTTAGTGCGTGGTTTTTTACGTTTTTGACCGCGTTAGTGTAAATTCCAATTTGTATTGAAACTGAATAAGCGCCGCCTGGTGCTAAAGAAAAGCCACTGCTAAAGAAAAGCTTCCTTCCATTGTTTTATGACTGGGTTAGTTTGTGAACTCGATCACGCCTGATGGAAAGCGATGGATGAGGTCTAAAGTAGCCTCCACACTGCTCCCGAAGTTGATCGAAGTTGAGCGAATACGATAGTGTGGAGGGGCACTTCGCTTCGCCTCGTGCAACTTCGCTTCGCCTCGGGCGACTTCCAGTTGTTGTCGGTTTTTGCGCCCGAGTCAAAGGACTCGAAGTTCGAACACGAAGCGTCTGTCCACACTACTCGGGTCACTTCGACTCACTTCGGTTCGCGTCAGCCATAGTAAATACGCACGTATTTTTATTACGCGAGAGTACACATTGCAACGGCAGTTGCCACATGAACGTTATCCATTATGCCTATCGTGAGGGGAACGGGGGGAACGGGCGACTGAGTTCCTCGCGAAGTTGCTCGAGGTGTGTGGACACCTACTTCGGATTTCGGTCAACTTCGGAGAGCACTTCGCTTCGTGCAACTTCGGAATAGTGTGGAGGAAGCATAAGATGGAGCGAGCTTGCCCAGAAGATGCCTGTTCACTCTTTCTTTGAAGGCAGACGAGTTATATGTGGAAGGGAACACAGACGTATTCCTTCCAATGTCAGTGTCAGTCCTGTGCCATTTTTTGTCAATTCAGAAGTAAGATGTCTATGCCATAATTCTGTTGTCTATTATTAAAATTGAATAAATTAAAAATATTTATTTTATTTCACACTAGCTGACCCACGCAACTTCGTCTGCGTCACATTTTCCATGAATGCTCGGCTCCTTTTAGTCTTAGCGTGATGATATGTAGCCTATAACCTTCCACGACAAATGGGCTATCTAACACTGAAATAATTTTTCAAATCGGTCTAGCAGTTTCGGAGCCTATTCAATTCAAACAAACAAATTTTTCTCTTTATAATATTAGTGTAGATAAACCTATGGGCATTTCTCACTGGAAGTGAAGTGGATAATTTTTATGCCGAATTATATATTTGTTTTTATACGCATTTGTGCATACTTTCGCTAATTTATTTGTTTAGCTGTTTATTAGTATTTAGTAGTTACTTTATGTTATCTGTGCGTAATATAGTAGATTATATATTATACAAATTCATGGACACTAGGAAAACCTTAGAAGCTGGTGCACAGTTCAAAGGGGTCATCTTCTAAGGAGACTGACAAGAAACTCTATGGTTCCAAAAAATAATCCTAAGTTATAAAATTCTTCCGTTACTGAGTGAGTGACTTAATAATGATAGCCGCACAAGTCGATCTTCAAGGTTAAGCATCGCTTGCCAAGGTTGGTCTGTGGATGGGTGACCGTCTTAACATACCGAGTTTCCTCCGTGCCGCGAAAAGCACGTTATCTGTTGGTCCCGGCTGTCATTTGCAGATCTTTGACAGTCGTTACAGATAGTCAGAAGCCAGAAAATCTGACACCGGAATTGGCAAGGAGTACCGTGTTTTTTTTAAAATAAAATAAATAATAAATATTTATTCATCAAAATTACAGATACATACAGAAATAAAAAGTAGGTTGAGAATACACAATTAAGGAACCTATGTTGTAGAATCTGTACAAAAAATGTTGAACCCTGCCTCTCAAACTAGGTTATAACCTGTGTTTTGAGAAACAGTGAACAGCCTCAAAACTCTAATACATTAATATTGTATACATTAATTGATGAACGGTGTCGTTACCTAGTTAATGGGTTGTGGAGGTCTGGTAGGCGGCCGCTCCACGTAAAATACTGGTATTCAGCTGAATCCGGTTTGACTGGGAGCCGACCCCAATTTAGTTGGTTTTTATTTTTCACTTTTTAGTGGTACCCCACACCTAACAACACAAGCAAAATACAAACGCACCAGTTGCCCATACGATTTTCGAAAGCTCCTCTCGACTTCTCTGGAATGCCATCATCAGATCCTGGTTTCCTTATCATGGGACCATTTGGGAAGTATTCCCTTTCCAACATAAAAATCATTTTTAAAATCGGTTGGCAAGTGACGGAGTTATGCCCGAACAAACATAAAAAAAAAAAATAATACAAACATCCGAATTGAGAACCTCCTCCTTTTTGGGAAGTCGGTTAAAAAGGCAAGGCAGATGACTGAGCGACTGACTGGCAGACAACGCACAGCCGAAACTACTGGTTGTTGAAAGTTGAAATTGGCATACAGGTTCCTTGGGGAGTGTAGGAGCACTAAGAGAAGATTTCCAGAAATTCCTACAGGAACGGGAACAAACGGGACATACGCGAACGAAGTCGCGGGAAAAGCTAGTTGGCCTATATTGGCCGGTACATGGTGGACATCCCACCTATACGCACAAAATGTTTTGGGAATACATTCATTGTGCGAACAGCTAAGGAGTGGAATTCCCTGCCTGAGTCCGTGTTTCCTGATAGCTACAACCTGGGAGTCTTTAAGTCAAGAGTGAATAGGTTACTTCTAGGCAAGCGTGCTCCACCTTAGACCGCATCATCGCTTAACATCAGGTGAGATAGCGGTCAAACGTACGCCTATCAATATTTAAAAAAAAAAAAAAAAATCGGCAGACAATGCAACTAATTAATGATTATGATAAAAATGACTATGTCTGTGGCTATAGATAAATGAATAAATAAATGATATTTATTTTGTAAGTAAGTAGGTTGTAAATAACACTTTCACACGCCAATATTTTTTAGTCGTTTTAAACTAGATGAGGCCGGTAGCGAGCATGGCTCACAAATCTCTCAATCTCAATGAAAAATAAACTTTAAAAACACAACAATAAACTGCATTTTAGTTTGACAACAACATTCTTTGTTTTAAGAAGGCGTGGCCATACGTCCCAAACTTGAGAAGGTTATGTTAAAACAACTGCGCAGTAGGCAACATAACCCTTCTTGTTAAATCGGGTTACAAGAAAGAGTGAATGACACCATTATCCTCTCACTATACGCAAACAACTTATTTAAATTAGTACTTTTGGAAGATAATTTACTTTGCATACCAAGTTTCCTCCGTGCCTCGGAAAGCACGTTAAGCCGTTGGTGCCGGCTGTCATTTGTAGATCTTTGGCAGTCGTTACGGAAGACAGAAGCCAGTAAAATCTGACTCCAGTCTTGCCATGAAGTACCGTGTTACCCAGTTAATGGGTTGTGGAGGTCTGGTAGGCAGCCACTCCACGTAAAACACTGGTATTCAGCTGAATCCGGTTTGACTGGAAGCCGACCCCAATATACTTGGGAAAAGGCTAGGCAGATCATGAAATTAAATACTTAAAACTTTATTTCAGTCTACAGTCCATAATTTAGTTAGTATTTTGGTGTTAGTAACAATGGTGCTTACGTTAGTAAGTTTGCATGTTTACCAATAGATTTTAAATTTGAAATTATATTATACCAACCCCAACCCCAACCAACCATGCAACCCCATTTCGTGTCCAGGCTATCACTTTCCATTCCAGGTTGCCTGGAAGAGATCGCGGAATGCGATAAGGCCGCCAATAGGGAATATGCATGAAAAAAGTATTTATGATCTGAACAGTTTATCTAAAAGTATTCGAAAATATAATACTAACTGTGAAATTAGAATCTAAATTGCTCGAAAACGAACGATATACAATTATTTTAAACAAATATATCTGTCCCTCTCGCGAAAACGCTGTTTTCTATGGCAGCTGTATAGTCATCGTGTAATTTGACGTCACATTACGTATCGGACTTCTCTTTCTAACTGTAGTCTTTGAAGCTTTATAACTTAATAAATGATGAAGGTATTTAAAAAATAATTTCATGATTGTTTACTAGAGCTAATAAGTATTTTAATTTGCAAATAAAAAAATTGCATGCATATTCCTTAGTGTATGTCTTTAGTTTAAGATTTTCTGTACGTTTTTTAAATTTGGTGTACAATAAAGTATATATAAATAAATAAATATACCAGCTGATGCCCGCGACTTCGCCAGCTAGACAAATTACACTAAAACCTTCCTCGAGAAACAATCTATACATTGGTGAAAACAGCATGAAAATCGGAGCATTCGTTTTTGAGTTTATCACGAACAGACAGACAGACGCGGCGGAGGACTTTGTTTTATAATATGTAGTGACTAGCTGATGCCCGCTTAACAAATTGTATAATAATCCTTCCTCTAGAAACAATCTATACATTGGTGAAAACAGCATGAAAATCGGAGCATTCGTTTTTGAGTTTATCACGAACAGACAGACGGACGTGGCGGAGGACTTTGTTTTATAATATGTAGTGACTAGCTGATTCCCGCTTTAACAAATTGTATAATAATCCTTCCTCGAGAAACAATCTATACATTGGTGAAAACAGCATGAAAATCGGAGCATTCGTTTTTGAGTTTATCACGAACAGACAGACAAACGTGGCGGAGGACTTTGTTTTATAATATGTAGTGACTAGCTGATGCCCGCTTAACAAATTGTATAATAATCCTTCCTCTAGAAACAATCTATACATTGGTGAAAACAGCATGAAAATCGGAGCATTCGTTTCTGAGTTTTTCGCGAACAAACAGACAGACGCGGCGGAGGATTTTGTTTTATAATATGTTGTGATAGTGAAATGCGAAAATGTTTTTTTTTAATAAGTTTACCAATTAACTCTTCAATTCTTCATGACTAAACGAATTAGAATGGGAAGAAGACATACTACCAAGACTACAGTCCAGAGCAAACCCATCACTAATAAAAAATATTTCCGAGAAGTGGATGATGCATAATCTTAAGTTTGCAAGTTGAAACTTGTTTAAGTTCAGATTGCAGTAGCGCAACCGATAAGCCAAGTATGAAGCATCGTGTTTCATTACGTTACGTATTTCTTGGTATCTTTGTTGCTTAAGGCGCGTCCCCGAGCAAAACGCAGCGCTAGCCGTTTTTTGTGAAGATTTTTGGAGCTATCTACTCTTTATCCAAAAGAAATAGCAACTAATAAAAAATACATTGAATTTCTACATAATCTTGGCTTCAAAATGGTAGATTTAATTTTTTTATTATTAAATATAATGTTTAAGTAATCTCCTCACAACGAAACCACAGAAATGAGAAAAAAATACTGAAAACATGCATCTTCTCGAAAACTAACGATTATTTTGATTTTGCACTTACACTAATGGATAGGCAATTTAATTATGAACATTTTGGTAGAAGTATTTTTTTCAAACGACCGAAATTAGATTTTATAACGATTTTATTCAACATTCTGAGCGTATTCGCTACTGTATCTCTTGCGCTGTTATTGAGGGAAAAAATGCTCAAGGTTATTTGCTCAGGGTACCGCCTTAATAGACGCATTTTTACGGCTTAAAGTCCACCTAAAATTACACTGGTCAACAAGATTTTGCCACAAGGAAAGTGTTCACTAATTTTGAATTACCTACCTACCCTTATCACAAAACCATATTTATTCTGTTTCGATCAGGTCTAGCTTTTGTGTTACAGCTACAAACAGTAACATCATTTTCCATTTAGCTTGTAAATTACGGTTTTTTATTTTTCAATTAAGAAACTGTTTTTTTAGTTTAGAGAGTTATTTAATTCTTATTTAATGTGGAAAAAGTGTACAAAAGATTCTGACTTATGAAGTTTCTCAATTATGGTAAAATTATTTTTAAAAATCAAAAAGAAATTCTGCACGAGCAGTAAAAAAAAATGTGAACATTATTTTGCGATTTTTGTTCAGTATACTGACGTACCATCTGCTGCACAATCAATCCTTTAAATTGAGAATGTGCCTGTATTAGAACTACCTGAAAACTTTAGTTTTCACCTCAAAGCTTTTTTTTTTTTTTTAATTATTATAGGCGTACGTTTGACCGCTATCTCACCTGATGTTAAGCGATGATGCGGTCTAAGGTGGACCACGCTTGCCTAGAAGTAACCTATTCACTCTTGACTTAAAGACTCCCAGGTTGTAGCTATCAGGAAACACAGACTCAGGCAGGGAATTCCACTCCTTAGCTGTACGCACAATGAATGTATTCCCAAAACGTTTTGTGCGTATAGGTGGGATGTCTACCATGTACCGGTGGTACATCGCCGTTCGTCTTGTGGTCCGATGGTGGAACGGGCTTGGCGGAATTAAGTTATGCAATTCCGTCGCACACTCCCCAAAATGTAACCGATAGAAAACCGACAGGCCAGCAACTCGGCGTCGATGCTCAAGCTTCACTTCAAAATCATATTACAGGAAAACTGTATGTGTCTGAATAATTCTAATTTCAATTCTATGATACTACAATATATTCTTAACATAATTATTTAAAAACATTCTTGTGGCACACAAAAAGTTTTTTTTTTTTGTTGACCATTGTTATTTATTTAGGTAGGACAAATTTAAAGGACTGTCAAATTTTCTCAATAAAATTTGTACCCAATCACTATAGCGATACAGTTGAAAATCTATATGTCGTAGTGGTCGTTCTGCGGTACTGTTTAAATGCAGAACTTTGACGTAAAAAAGTACGGCACTCAGCCTAATTTGAATCAATGACTTTTGACTTTGGCTTCGATTTTTGAATCCAGTAAATGGGTAATAAGATAGCTATCCCCTGCCAAAACTGGTGTCTGCTGAATACCATTTTTACAAATTTTTTTTAAATTATTCACAGATGACTGACCTTGGTTCCAAACCGGCACTCGATGCCGAGCATCGCGACATCTACATTGAATTTCTCCACTGGATCGCGGAACGAAATCGTACTGAGGGCCTTCCTGCCGATTTTGCGGGCCTTTTCAACCTCGGTAGCCTGCCGGAAAGGAAAACAGTAAGTTATTATTTGTTTTATTTGTAGCAGCTTCAATGCCACAACAAGAAAAACCAACGAAACAAATCTGCATCGCAACAAAAAGAACCGCGACGCCATCTATCTAACTGGCGGCGAACTAAAATCCTAAATCGCGCAAGCAGAGTTTACAATGCGATTTGAACATATACGTCCGCCCGAATATGAACTATCGGGCAGTAGCCCCCCAGGCATAACAACCACCTGGGCGGAAGATCCTCTCTTTTCAATGAAGGTTTACGGGACTTTACTCTCTGTGCTGCATACCTCCAAAATATTTAGGAAGAATTTCGTCCGTTGACCTGTTATTACCTGTCTCTGTCACTCCCGCGTAAATAGAATGAGTCTCGCTCGCACAGATGCAATGGCCGCCGTCCTCAGGGATTGTAAACCTTTGCCTGAGAGTGTAAGGTTTCTTCTTGTTTGCAAGTGTATGTCACGTAAAAAAAGAAGGAATCGAAATAAGTTAAACTAGATGATAATGTAGATAAAACTGCTGATTCTTTTTACACAATCTAGCGGTTAAAATATAAAATCTAAATACATAATTTATATGATATTTTTTTTAATCTAAGTTGGTACTTTCTCCTTCAAATATTTCATGTAAACCACACTTAATACAAAACTGTTTGTGACCACTGTCAGTAGGTAAAAAGGTCATTGTACGAAATTCTTCCTGCTCCGCGACTGGACTTTAGCTCATTGTCCACTGGGACTGACAATTGCTTGGAAAAGGCAACATCGCGATCGGTAAGAGTGAGGGACTATATGGGAGCCGTATGCTCAGCAGTTGGACAGAATAAGTATAATATAGAAAAAAAAATCAGTATTATATCATCAATTCATCATCTTTCATAGACAAGCAGCTCCAAGATATACATCTCGAAATAGGCGATAAGTCTTCACGGCTACAATTGGCACGGTGATGCAGATAACCATTCATGCAACAATATACAAACTATGGTTGAAAACAGTTACCTGAAGATGGAACGCCATATACGCGATCCACAGCTGACTGGAGTTCGGGTTGGCGAGTAGGGCTCGCTCGAACTGTTCGCTGGAACGCGGCTGGTTCTCGCTCTCTGTCGCACGTCGCTCCATCTCCCTCACTCGTTCCTCTTCCTCTCGTACCTTGGCTAACTTCTCGGCTACTGTCAACTTCTTGCGTTTCTTCTTAGGTTGCTCTTTCTCCTGTTGAGTTGGTAAAAGATTGGGTAAATTAAATTAATGGGTAAATTAAATTATTGGGTACATTAAATTATTGGGTAAATTAAATTATTGGGTTAATTAAATTAGGGGTTAAATTATGTTATTGAGTTGACTAACTTATTAATTAAACTTTTGGGTAAATTAAATTCTTATTGGAAATGAATTACTGGGTAAATTACATTTCTGGGTAATTCTAATTAAATTATTGGAATTATAATGCGATAGTGCAGCTTTCTATTATATTGAAAATATTTTTTTCAGGATATGACCATTTAGAAATTAAACAAACAAGCCATTTTAAAAAACGAGTAACTCAAATTAAATAAAACAATCTTAGGAATCGAACGCTTGCTCACCAACCACCCTTATAACCCTTGCACAAAAAAAAAAACCAGAAGCAAGCGTACACTGACCTCATCCTCACTGCTGCTATCCTCTTCATCTTCCACCGTCTTCGTGAGACTCTCTACTCCTGCAGACCAGAACTCTTCAGCACTGGGAGCTTCTAACGCCGGCTCTAAGCTCTCCACCACTTTAACTTGTAACTCTTTCTCTTTTACTTCTGATTGCTTATCTTCTGCCTTCTTCTCTTTTTTATACTCCTGCTTTGTGAATTCCACTCCTAATGCCTTTAACTTCTTCTGCGCTATATCTAACGCTTGCATCAATCTAGCCATTCTTTCCTCAACGAGCATTCTGTCAGTCTGCATCGCTGTATGATAGAGTTTCGTCCCCGCGTGCAGACCTTTTTCTTCCATTTTGGCTATTTTCCTGGTTATCTTGGCTATACGTTTTGCTCTATTGTTTATGGATTTCAGCAGGGATGCTACTTTTTTCTTGTAGTGCTTTGGGGTTGTGCATTCGCTCAGATCTAGTAGTAATGCGTCTTGTGGATGGAGTACTGTTTCTAAAGACTTCTGTGTTTCTTCTTTTTGTTCCTCAATCTCTTCTCTGCCTTTCCGTTTTTTGTTCTTCTTGTCTTTGACAGGTACGTCTTCTTCTGTAATTGTCTGTGCTGTCTTTTCTTTTAGTTTTTTCTTTTTGTCTTTTTTGCTAACCGGCTCTTCTGCAACTTCGTCTGCTTGTTCCAGTTTAGATTTCTTCGCCTTTTTGTTTGTATTGTCAGGGTCAAGTTTTTCTTCTGCGACGGTTATGTCCATGGGTTCTTCTGTTCGCTGTTTCTTCTTATTCTTGTCTTTGTTTTCTGTTTTATCGGTTTTGGATTTTTTATTCGATTCTTCGTCATGTGTTGCTTTGCGTTTATTGGTTTTTTCTTTTTTGTCCTGTAGAAACAATTTTTTTTATTGAATTATGTATTACCGATGGATGCGAGACTTACAGAATCGGTTGTTGTGGCGACAATTGGGGGAGGCCCATGTCCAGCAGTTGACCTCTTGCAGCTGATTTGATGCCATTGATTTTTAGGCCATAATACATGATGATGTATTACTTGTAAATAGGCTAGTTTCCATCATCCACAAATTGTTAAACTATTTAGTCCGTCAGTTAGAGTATTGAAAAATAATGGACACGTATTTTTTGTTTTTGTAAATCACTGAATATTGACAAAGATAAAACGCATCAAAACTCGGGAGTAGGGGCTGGTGACGTCACGACCCGACAAAAAATATGCAGGGCGTGACGTATTGAGAATTTTAAAAGCGTCGTAACTTCGTCAATTTTGGTTCCCGTAACAAAAGAAAAAACACGGGTCAAATACTTTTTGATTATCTAAATGACGGACTAATTAGATTTTATCAGGACACAAGCCTATTATGGCCTAAAAACGTATTGTTTCTAGTTTTTAGGCACAGACAGAACGCTAATATTTTTTCAGTCAGTTATAAAGTATTTCAGTATAAGTTATCTACTTACAGTTGGCGTGAACGGTTGCGTTGTGAAACTACCAGACATTTTCTTATCTTCAGGGCTTACTCTCAAAATCGTACAATTCACCTGAAAACATGAAAGCCTTTATAACACCACAGCTTTATATCCTGTCTGCATTTACAAATGAACTCAATCACAGCTGAAATAGAGTTCTAAACAGCATAAACGGACACCATGTCACCCGTGCATGCTATTTACCACTCTATATTGCCAGTTATGTAGTTCATTTTCAATTAAAACTGTTCAAGCATATTGTTGCTCAATTATGACAAGGTTCTATGTTAGGTCAACATTTGGAACTACATAGAACCTTGTCGTAGGCCGTCGATACTTACAATCTGCCCGATATGGAAGGCTTGTGCGACATTCTCGAGAGGCTCCTTACTGATAAATTGTTTCGGTATAAACGCGGTCACGTTGTTGAAAAATGAGACTAATATGTAGTCTTTTATGGTCTGAAATAAAAAAACGATTAGGTTAGAATTTTTTTTTTGTACATTCAAAATATTTGTTCAAAACTAGCCTGTGTCAGCGACTTCGCCCGCGTGATCCCTAAGGAACATATTATTCCCGGAATATATATATATAACCCTCGTAGTTCCCGTTCCTGTGGGATTTCTGGGATATATACTATCCTATATCCTTTCTCAGGTCTCAAACTATCTTTGTACGAAATTTCATCCAAATCGGTTCAGTAGTTTAGGCATGAAGAAAAGACAGACAGACAGAGAGAGTTACTTTCGCATTTATAATATTAGTAGGGAAATAGGGATCCTGCCGGGTTGCGGAATTTGTTCGAAAGAGTCACCGCGGCCCTGGAACGCAAAGGGCATTAGGAGGAACACGGATGGGTTTTAGTCAGTAGGAGTCTGACACTCCCTCCTGCTTTGCCCAGAGCAGGAGGAGTCAGTTGATAATTTCCCATCCTTAAAAAAGAAGGTTCCGTTTGTTACCTTTTATATACAGAACCCAAATAAGTTAGTGTTTTACCTTTATAACTCCAGTATAAGCCTTCCCCATGACAGCCTTCTCGTAGCTGTCCAGCACTTGAAGATCTGGAGACAGGAGTGAGGGCTTCAGCGTCAGGAACAGGGTCAGCTTGCTGGGGTCCACGGCGAGCACGCGGGCCTTCACTGGCTGGCCCACCTGGTGCCAAAACATCACGAATATATATCTATACTAGCTTATACCCGACTGCGCACGCGCATTCCATTCGCACTAAGCGTTTCCAAACGTCTTTTATAATGCGCACAGCAAAGGAGTGGAACTCTCTGCCTGCGTCTGTGTTTCCAAACGCTTACAACCCTAATCTCTTCAAAGTTAGAGTGAACATGCTCCTTCTGAGTAAGCTCGCTCCATCGTAGACTTTGTCTCTGTCATCTCTGACCAAGACTAGAGTCAAGAGCAAACCCATCACAAATAAAAAAATGTATATATATATATATATATATATCCCGTTTTATCCCGTTCGTATGGGAATTTCGAATAATACCGTTGGTCCCGGCTGTCCTTTGTAGATCTTTGGCAGTCGTTACGGATTGTCAGAAGCCAGAAAATCTGACTCCAGTCTTGCCGAGGAGTACCGTGTTACCCAGTTAACAGGTTGTGGAGGTCCGGTAGGCAGCCGCTCTGCGTAAAATACTGGTATTCAGCTAAATCCGAATTGACTGGAAGCTGACCCCAATATAGTTGGGCAAAGGCTAGGCAGATGATGATCTGACGGATTCAATTATTATTTTTTTCTATCGTAAAATATCCTATTCAATCAATTTTAAATGAATACAAGTACTTTATTCAAAGCCAGGAGCGATTAACATTGATAAAGAAATGGGGTCAAAGTTTAAAAATATCGCTGATAACAACGTTCGTTCGTTCCTCACTAAATAACTGCGATATCAATACTATTGGTTAATAAATAAACAAATTAATTTTCATACATACGAAAAATCCTAACTATTATATTATAAATGTGAAATTAAATGATAATAAAATACACACAGCCGAACATAGAACCTACTTCTTTATAAAATCGGTTAGTGAAATTTGTTTTTGTAAATAGGTTAAACATAAAACTTTTACACGTCATCTTTTTCGGTCATTTTAAACTAGTTGAGGCCGGTCTCCATGTCAATCAAAAATGTACGGAAATTGAGGCTTTTCTGGACAGATTGCTACTGAGACGCAAATGAGAACTTAGATTGACCATGTCAGTCAAAAATGTACGGAAATTGAGGCTTTGCTGGACAGATTGCCACAGAGACGCAAATGAGAACTTAGATGAACCTTGTCAGTCAAAAATGTACGGAAATTAAGGCTTTTCTGGACAGATTGCCACTGAGACGCAAGTGAGAACTTAGATTTACAATGCCAGTCAAAAATGTACGGAAATTGAGGCTTTTCTGGACAGATTGCCACTGAGACACAAATGAGATTTTAGCTTAAAATAGTAGGAATGGCTCTCAGTATGCTCATTTATTAATTTAATACTTTACGCACACATGTACAGAGGCGGAATTATAATGCTTTAGGCATTTACTACCAGTCAACCTTTGGGTGATGCAGAGAATAATAGTGGTAGGTGCAATATGGTTAAAGAGAAGTCAGAAACGCGATTAATAGTCAAATTAATACAAAGATAACCTTGCTTACCTTGTACTTTTTCTGTGGCAATTTTGAAGTCGAAGATTTCTTATTGTCGACCAGGATCCCAGAGTCGAACAGGTGTGCCTGCGACACATAACCTACAAAGATAATACTGTGTTAACAATGGAGCATAAAATATAATACAGCTTTTGACCTATTTTGAAAGGAAACACAAACGAAAAACTTAAAACATACTTTATCCGAAACATTGTAACAAGTGAATATTTGCCGTTTCATGTAATAGTGCAAGAAACGATTAAAATGTTAAAAAAGAGAGAGAAAATTAATATTATAACAGAGGATTTTTCGTATCAAATTTTATTCATATTTTAACTTAAATCATTCTATCTAATTTATATTATTCATAATTAATAATTTAGTTAAATACGTTGTTATTGATTGATAATTTACCAATGCTACTAATAATTCCTTTTTTTATATTTTTATTGTTATTTAATTCTATGATTTATTGTAGGTATTGTTTAACCAAAAATTGTGTATGTGGAGTTAGCCTGTAAGTAATTGTTACACTAAATAATGTAAGCTTATGAAATAAAAAACTGAAATTGTATTGTGTAAACAATTGTTGGCTAACCTAAGTAAATAAATATCCAATAACTAATTTCTGGCGCGCGGTGTTACTTGGAAATTCAAATTCAAATTTCGAAATTCATATAAAAATGGTTTTTTTTAAAACAAAATTAATCAACATCACAAGAAATTAGACAAGTTGAAACATAATTTAAAACCGGCCAAGTGCGAGTCGGATGAAGGGTTCCGTTCCGTACAATAAACCTTATTTTTTTATTATTTGATGTTATAGCACCAACAGTAACACACTGCGAAAATTTCAACTGTCTATACTAATTACCTACGGTTCTTGAGATATAGCCCCCCTGACAGACAGACGGACGGATAGGGGAAGCTTAGTAATAGGGTTTCTTGGTTACCCTAAAAAAAAACCCGACCGCTAAAAATGGCTAAAAAGTTCCAAACAAGTCGCTTTTCAAGCAGTCTGTTGCAGTTCAATCACAGATCTGATCTGCCACCATATGCATCAAACTGCAATTTTTTTATTTTCTACATTTTAGTGAGTAAAATTTTTGGAATCTTCTCGTCCTTTATTTAGATACCCCACTTGATAGGTTTTAAGGAATTTTTATTAAAGACAGAAAATATGGCGCCAAAAATCCGCCATTTTGCTTTTTATTATTTTGATATACATAGTTTCACTCTCATAGTAAACACGAATCTAACAGCACTACTCACATACGACAAGCCGTTTAGGCTCTAGGGCGTGCCAAAGAAATAAACATACATACACATATGTACATACATACATACACTCGAAAAACATAACCCTCTCTCTTTCGCTGTCGGGTAAAAATGGGTCATAGCAACCCATAAAGTCGGATAACAGTGGCCCCATAATATTTGGTAATGATTCTCACCTGAAACCCTCCCCACATTGAGTAGGACATGGTTATCCGCGACACTCTTCACCCTAGCGTCGACCAGGTCACCAGCCCTCAGCTGTTCCAGATTGAAGTACTTCTCGGAGACCACGTCCGGCTGGTCGGTCACCGAGTAGACGTAGTCAGACAGATTGTAGCATAGCACCCGCACTTTGTGACTGCTCCCTGTTCACAAATGTATGTGTCATCAATCTTAATTTAGAAAAAAAACTATCAACTTCCTAGCCTTTTCACAATATTGGGGTCGGCTTCCAGTCGAACCGGATTCAGCTGAATACCAGTGTTTTACGTGGAGCGGCTGCCTACCAGACCTCCACAACCCATTAAATGGGTAACACGGTACTCCTTGGCAAGACTGGCGTCAGATTTTCTGGCAAATGACAGCCGGGACCAACAGCTTAACGTGCTTTCCGAGGCACGGAGGAAACTCGGTATGTTAAGATGATGAATTTTATAAAAGTGAAAGTATCTGTTTGTTATACTTTCAAGTCTAAAACATTCGACCGATTTTGATGAAATATTGTACAGAGATAGATATACTTTGGAAGGAAATAGGCTTTTTTTTTTTTTTCAATATTTGGTCATTAACTCGGGCTAACCGCTGGCAGAAGCTAGTTTATTATACAATGCGTAACAGAACAAACGAAATACCATAAAAGGGATCGTTGTACTCATCACTATGAACATCTTTTCCTAAGGGAAAATCGCGAAATGGCGGAAAAATAGCGCTGTTCAATTTGTAGAGTTATGCTCACAGAAAATTTTGGGGATTTTGAGCCCTATTCTTAGGCTATAAGGATTATTTCTTAACTCACCTATAGGATAAGACTTGGCGACCACCTCCTCATCAGATAGGTCTTCGTCGATTTGGATTCGCTTCAGACTCATGGTTCCGTAGCACCCACCACCCAGTCGGAAGTGTATCGACCGGCCCGTTATCTTTAGAACCTGTAATCAATTAAAAATCATCATCACCTCGCCCCCCTCATCCCTCACACACAGTGACAGTAGCGGCATCTACAACGTGTAACAAAATTAACGCTGTAATGTTGAGTACAGTGGCCCCTTAAGAAGTAATTTCTTAAGGGGTCACAACTTTTATTAGGAGCACACACACACGCACGCACTATTTTATACTACGATGTACATCTATTATTGTACCTATATTAAAGAAATGAATAAATGACTTCTGACCCCGACCGTGAAATCGCGAAAAAATTAGGTTATTTCAATGCTGGTCTTATAGTAAAAGTTGTTCGTAATGATGAGTACAATGACCCCTTAAGTGGTATTGCGTTTGTTCTGCTACGCGTTGTATTACATACAAACTTCAAAAATAGATATGACGTCACGTAAAATCATTGCTAATCGCAATCAATTTTTTTTTTTTTTTATGCGAAACGGGGAAACTCTTGGCCCAAATCTCACCCGATGGAAAGTGATGATTAGGCCGAAGATGGAAGCGAGTTTCGCCCGGAATCCTCTTACACAGAGGAACTGGCTATCATACCTCTAACTGCCGGAACACAACAATGCTGTTAACATTGTTGTTATGGCGACAGACTTAGACATGATGGTGGTAGCTTGCCAGGCGGACTTAGAACAAGTCCTACCAGCAACCAAACCGAGCAAAAAATTTACCCCCGCTGGGAATCGAACCCGGGACCTCTGGATCTGAATCAGGTGGTTTAACCACTAGACCACGGAGGCGGTTAGTGTCACCTGTTTAGCACCACCCGGGGACCACGTGTAGGGAATAAAATATCCATTATCTGCGTGACTAACTCGGATTCTCTCTTTTTAATGTAAGTTGCGGAACTTCCCAACCTGTTCCATATACATTAATAGGATTTCGGCGCCCCATTAACTATAAGCTTATAAGGAAAAAAAAACAAAATTTCCATTTCTAATCAATCATTTCTGTGAAACTTGTATAATGTCGGGATGGTTACAGAACAAATAAAATCAATAATTTCAATTTTTTAAAACATATTTTTCGTTTGTTCACAGGAAACAGAAACACCAGTCAAAAAAAGGGAATACAAACCAAAAACCGAAAGCCCAAAACTGGTAGCATTGAAAAAAAAAGTTATTAAAGAAAAAACTAAATATAAGCAAACGCAAAAAGAGTTCTTAACAGAACAGTTGGTTGTAAGAGCAAACAATATCGTAGGCCGGTACGAAAATCTTAAAAAATCACTAGAGAAAATTTTGGAATTAATGGAGAAAAAACAAATTGAAAGAGAAAAAAACATGGAAGGAAAGATAACAACAACGACGCGTGAGATCGAAAAGATTAAAAATAGAATCCAGGAAATAAGTGAAATAGTGGCCTCCAAGAAAGCTGCAACAGAGGAAGAAACTAAAAAATGGAAAAAAAAGGAAGAGCGCGCAAGGATTGAAATGGAAAAAACTATTGAGGAAATGGAAAACAACTTAGAAGAAACTAAAGAGGAAAGTAAACAGCATATTGAATCTATAAAACAATGCGTAGCTGAGGAAAAAGATAGAATCAACCGCGAAATTCAAGATATTAAAGACGCAGAGGTTAGGGAGGAAAAAAAAATTAAAAGGAGTACTGACGCAAAGAAAAGTGCATTATCCAAGCAAAAAGATATGTTTGAAAAGAATATACAGAAAAAGAGAGAAGAAGAAGCTCAAACAATTTCGAGAATTGATGACGTTATTAAAAAGTTAAGAGAGGTCGAGGTGAAAATGCAAGCAAAGATAGATAGAACCCTCGACGAAAAGCGCAAGGAGTTCGCCGAGATTAAAAAGGGAATGGAAAAGAACTTTAAGGCATTGCAGAAAACTGAGGAAGATAAAATAAAAGAGTTCGACACAAAAATTCAAAATATAAAAGACGTTGAGGCAGCAGAGAAAAGAAATTTTGAAAAAGACAACGAAAAGAGGATAAAAACCTTAAACATGACAAAAGCCGAATCCGACAAAAAGATTCGAGCGATGCAATTACATCAAGCTGAGAGAAAGAGAGAAATTGACGCTGAAATCAAACATTTGGATGATGAAGTGGCTCAAAAGGAAAAAGATATGGCCAAAAATATTGAGATAATGCAAAACATTTTAGCTCAAAATAAAGAACAATATGAGAAGAAAATTCAAGCTATCCAACAGCACGAGGTTGATAAGCAGACTCAAATTGAAGCTGAGATTCAAAGTATGAATGAAAGAGAGGCTAAGGCAAAAATCAACCTAGATACCAATATTCAAGCTTTGCAAAGCTCTTTGGCTATCAATAAAGAACAAATAGAGAAGAATATTAAGGCAATGAAACTACAAGAAGCTGCGAAGAAATACGAATTTGAGATGAAAATTCAGAACGTGAAGGAAGAAGAGGTTCGGAAGATAAAGGCCATTGAAAATAATATTAACGAAATGAAAAAAAAGTATGAGGCGGATGAAGATGAATCCGAAGACAGAATCGTAAGCATGCAACAATACGAGGAACAGGAAACATCCGTTATACAGAAGAACATTGAGGCAATGCAACAGCGCGAAGCTGACAAGAAAAAAGAAATTGACGCTAAAATTAAAGAAATGCAAGAAACTGAAGCCCAATTAAAGACCAAAATAGATAAAAAAATTGAAGCCTTGCAAAACGAATTAACTGAAAATAAAATCCAACATGAGAAATTTATTAAAGCAATTGAAAAGTTCAAGGCTGAGAAAAAAAAGGAAATCAAAGCTGAAATGAAAGCCATCAGAGAAAAGAAAGCCCAGGCTAAAAACAAAACAGTTAATAAAATTGAAGCACTCTCAGATACTTTTGAATCTAAAAAGGAAAAACTTAAGAAACACATGCATGCAACGAGAAAATCCTTGGTTGAGAAAAAAGCGAAAATCGAAAAAGTTATTGGGAAGATGCAGGAGATTCAAAAAAATAAGAAAAACACAATGGATTGCAGTATTAAAGCAATGACTAATAAGTTAGCTATACTTAAAAAGGAAATAGAAGAGAACTTTAAGTTAATGCAGCAAATTGAGGACAGCAAGAAAAGTGAAGTTGACGCTGAAATTAAAAAAATGAAAATTGTTGAAGCTCAGATGAAAGAAACTATTGAAAATAATCTTGCGGTGTTAAATAACACGTTAGCTTTGACTCAAGTCGAACACGAGAATAGTATTCAAGAAATGCAACAATACGAGGCTGAGAAAACAGATGAAATCGAAACTGAAATTAAAAAAATACAAGTAAGGGAGGCGCAGATGAAAGAAAATATCAAAAAGAATATCGAGGCATTGCATAACCTCTTACTTATGAATCAAGATCAAAGAAACAACTATGGGGTGGCAATGCCCGAATCCTTGTCAGTGAACACCAATCAATTAGAAGCGAATATAGAAGCAATGAAACAATATGAAGCCGAGAAAACAGCAGAAATTGAAGCTGAAATTACAAAAATAAAAGAAATTGAGGCCCAAAAGAAATACGAAATTGCGAAGAAAATTTCAGACTTAGAAAACACCTTTGCTATCAATAAGGAGGTGTATGACAAAAACATTAAATCAATTCAACAATTTGAAACTGAGAAAAAAATAGAAATCGAAAATACACTTCAAAAAATGAAGGAAATTGAAGATAGAAAGAAAGCCCATATTGGCAAAATGATTGAAATTTGGCAAAAACAGTTAGATATTAATAAAACAGAGTTCGAAAAAAACGTTGAGGAAATGAAGCAACGTGAGGCCAGAAAGAAGATTGAATTTGAAGAACAACTATTGATCATGAAAACTAATGAATCTGACACCAAAGATAACACTGAGAAAAATATTAAAACTTTGCAAGAACAGACGGAAGAGATGAAACAAAATTTGGAGAAAAACATAGAGACGATGCAAAATTCATTTATTATTAAAAAGGAACAGTTGGAGAAAGATATTCAAGAAATGCAAAACATTGAAGAGGAGAAAAAAAGAGAAATCTATGCTGAAATTAAAAACCTTGAAGAAATTGTAGCCCAGACGAAAATTAACATGGTAGAAAATATTGAGTCAATGCAACGAAACAAAGCTGAGAAAACGAGAGAACTTGAAGCACAAATCCAAAGCATGAAAGCTATTGAAGATCAGATAAAAATCAGTACTATCAGTAGTATTGAAGAGTTGCAAGCCCAGTTAGCTATGAACGAAGAGGAATTTGATAGGAGTATTGAGGCTATGCAGAGACGTGAAACGGAAACTAAAAGTGTGATTGAAGCTAAAATTAAGGACATGAATGAAAAGAAGAGCCAAAAAGAACTGCAGATGAAAACTAACATTGAGGTAATGCAAGCCAAGTTAGTTGAATGTGAAGGAGATTTTAAAACGAGCCTTAAAGCTATGCTACTAGTAGAAGAAGAAAAGATAAAAGAAATTGAAGCTGACATACAAAAGATAAACGAAGTTAAGGCCCAAAAGAAAAAAAATATTGAGAAGAATATTGAGGCTTTGCGCATGAAAAAGTTAGCTTTGAAAGAGGAGGGAGGATCAATTAGAAGAGCGTCCTTAGAGTCTTACAGCCGACACTCCCCAATGGCGTTATTCTCCAGACCATCGACTAGCACCACCAATGAAACCATAGAACTGTCTGACGATGAGCCGGAGACTGAGCTCCCAATCCCTGTTGTGGTTAACGCCAGTAATCCAGCCCGTGGCTTTCCTTGCTTCTGGTAAATGTATCCTTCAGATGAAAATACAGCAGCGAAGAATAAACAAAATGGCAGGTTATACAACAGCTAATCTTCAAAATTTCAACCAGTGAGCATAACAAAGGCAAGAGTCAGGTGACATGAGTCACGCTGACGTAATTCGAATCAAAGAGGTGTCATAACACTACAAAATTTAAGTTATGTTATCGAGGAAGTTGAGAACATATGCGGGCGAGATATAGACCACTTCCGAATAGCAATAGAACAAAGGTTCTGACTATGATAGAGCTATATCAAAAATAGTACCACATCTATGATCTAGGTCTCTTCCAACTCTATCATTCAGGGCAGTAAAATAAATATTTTCATATAGCATTTTGATGTTAATTCGCACTACCTCAAACTTTCCTATAGTACTTAATTTTTTCTTCTATTTTGATAATTTTGATGTCATTTAGAGTTATATTTGTATTTTTAAGTCAACGACACACAATCATGCTCTGGCATGCTTGGCTTTGAGAACCCCGTGACATTTAGTGTTGAGCAGACGAATATTATCAAAGAACTTGCTTAAGAATTTCTTTCAAAATCATTCAGATTCCGACAGAAAGTGCGTTAAAACACTGGGGTGCTACTTTTTCGTGTTTGTTGCACGCATTTAACAGTTCTTACGTAAAGTTAGTAAGTGTCAAAAGTACAGGGTTTAAACCCAAAGATTGTAAAAGAATTTTGGATTTCAGCCAAATGAAACGTTGGGCTGAACCCAAAATCTGATTTTCGGTATCAAAATTAACTTTGGAGTGAAACCAAAATAAATCTAGAATGTAGTTGATATATTTTTTAGCATATGGATGTTCGTTTTAAATGTTACATGTTTAGTCGAACAGGCAAAATATAAATGTATTTTTTTTATTAATTAAGTACAAATTATGCCAAACTTCTTTTTCCCGTTGCGATGGTTTTGTGAAGAGCGAGAATTTAGTACACTCATTATGAGAAGTAAACTGTACGGCCAGTGCCTCTACCACACATTCAGCCATATAAATAGCTTTTTTAATTATGTAATAAGTTGAAACACTGATTAACAGCCTCAATATTCACACAGTCTACGCAAAATTTGAATAAAAATCAGCCAATTCAATGTGTTTAAGCTAATTATATGGTAAAAATGGGTTGCACAGGGCTGTATGTTAAATCTAATTGGCAGCGGCAAAGAAGGATGGTAGTTTCATAGAATATAACATTTAATGTACTTCAACGTATTAGAATTGTAAGTTAGCATTTATGTTTTCAGAAGATTCTTTTAAAATTGTTTTATTTACTGTATTTCATAATTTAATGTTCTCTTTGTAATTTAATTTTTAAGTTCTGTAAGTTTTTAATATTTGTGTGTTATTTTTAAACAACAAATAAATGTATTATGTATAAAAAACTATCTATTTTTTTGGCTGTAGGTACAGCAAATGCATCTTTTCTTTTTAAATATAAGTTTATGTACTTCAATGTGTTTTAATTAAAGTTTACTTTATGTATGTTCTTCTACAGTAACAATAAATGATTCTGTCAAAACGCGTTTAATTTTTTTATTCTATATTCAGATTTTATATGCCTACTACAATGTGACACATAGTTTTGTAAGTTTTTCAATTTGTATGTTTCTATATAACCAATAAATCATTTTATTATATTCGTGTTTTATTCAAATGTGGTAAACTATGCAAATTTTTCCTGTCCAAAGCTAAAAGAATTTGTGTTTTTCTTTTGTGCATGTAATTAAATAATATTATTGCCCTTGTTTTTATTTATTTTTTCCTTTTACAAACATGTTTACATAAAGTCAAAGAGCATTATCTGTGATAAGTTATAAATATTAATTTATTATAATTTTATATTTACTTAAATCTATTTGTGTATATTTTTTTGTATGTTTATTGTAATTTTACGTGTATTTATGAAGATTATAATTTGTTTTAGTTAAGTTAGTACCTATAGCTTGTTTTAGATTCTTTCTCTGCTTTTTGACACACTGTGTCTACATTTCTTATTAAATTGTTCTGTCGCAGGTCTGCTGGTAGAAATTTCTTTTGAAATTAGCAGTACCTTTGTGCTCTTTTCTCTGTACAGAATTTTCTTTTTAAGTAGATATATTGTATGTACGTAAATAAATAAATAAATGACTAGCTGATTCCCGCAGCTCCGTCCGCTTGACATATTATATATTAAAACCTTCCTCGATAACCACTCTATCCATTGATGCAAACAGTATGAAAATCAGTGCAGTAGTTTTTGAGTCTATCGCGAACAGACAGACGGACGCGGCGGAGGACTTTGTTTTATAATATGTAGTGACTAAGGGCCTCTTTCACCACCCTTGAGTAAAGTATCGAGTAGACTAATCGCCAATTAAAGTCACCCGTAACTGCACGTGTCAATTTCACGACGTTCGAGTAGCACTAATCAATGATTAAACTGCCCAGTAACTTACTTGCCACGTCGTCTGCCAATTAGAGTGTTTACTTAACGGTTAACAAATTTTCACTATACATTTTTGGAAATATCTCGAAAACCATAAGTCCTATCAACTCAATACTTTCTGTAAAAGTGGTTTTGGGTCAAGACATTATTTTAAAACTAATTTCAAAACCCTGTCACTTAAAACAAAAAATCACATTTTCAATCTACGTAATTATTTACTATGTAAAAACCTCACATCTAAATTCGCATTTAAACTAGAATCTAACTAAACCTATGATGCGAAAATATCCTTATAACACTAATTAGAGAATGCTAAACCTAACCTAAGCTGATTCAATTATAATTCTAATTAGTTTTCCTTACAATTTCCTTGTTTCATACGGTCGCGTCCACCATTACTTGCGCCTATGGACGCGGACGGGGTTTTATCGCCGACACTAACAGTTTGGTATTTCTGTACAAGTGAAAAGTTTGCACTTCTATCTCTTTTAACTTTATCCATGATAATTTATAAAAAAAATAAATCCACACGCAATAATTTCCTAACCAAAAACACAACAAACAATACACAAAATGAAATGTCAAATGACAGCTAACCTGCCAATGACGTTTGACAAGTAACGTTGACGTAATATTGAACGAATGCAACGTATGATTTGTTAAGTCATTCACTTAACCGGTAAGTTGTTACTCGAAGCTTTATTTTCGCTTGTGAAATTGACAGCAGATACTCGTAAGTTTTACATGCCGATTAACTTTAATTGGGAAGTAACTAATCAACGCTTTACTTGGAGATGGTGAAAGAGGCCCTATCACGCGCAACTTCGTCTGCGTCACATTTTCCATTAATGCTCCGTTCCTATTTGTCTTAGCGTGATGATGTATAGCTTATAGCCTTCCTCGATAAAGGGACTATCTAACAATTAAAGAATTGTTCAAATCAGACCAGTAGTTCCTGAGATTAGCGCGTTCAAAGAAACAAACTCTTCAGCTTTATGCTGTTGGTCCCAGCTGTCATTTGGAGATCTTTGGCAGTCGTTACGGATAGTCAGAAGGCAGAAAATCTGACACCAGTCTTGCTAAGAAGTACCGTGTTACCCAGTTAATGGGTTGTGGAGGTCTGGTAGGCAGCCACTCCACGTAAAATACTGGTATTCAGCTGAATAAAATGAGCAAACAAGTATAAAATGAAGACAAATGTGTTATTATCATGCGATTGCTATAGATTGAGTCCAGTACTGTTCTGCCGCTGCCGTTTTCTCATTCTTCAGGCGGCTGATAGAAGCAGAACTTTATAAGTCAACGTCAACGTCGCATCTGCGCAGCGTTGACGCTGCATAGACGTTGGAGAAACGCTCGTAAAACGCCAGTGGGATAGCGGCCTTAGATATGTATCATTATGTATTAGATATACAGGGAAATTGAAAAAATACCCGTAATAAAAAGTCACCCGTATACGCCCAAGCTTGTAGATATTGGTGAGTCACATACCTGCGCCTCCTCGATAATCTGGCCATCATTTAGCTTCTGCTCGGTACTGAGGTCAGGGTACGTGGTGTCGAAGATGCTCTTCATCGTCAGGAAAGGCGTGTTCCTGGTCGGCATCACGTACAGGAGACGAGCACGAATCTACAAAAGGAAGCAGCATTTTTTGGCAAATTTTTTTCAAAGTAGGTACTATAACGTAGTCATTTTTTTTTACGTGAAAAAGGAAAAATGTTATGCAATATTTTTTTTACGTGACAAAGAAAAAAATGTTATGCAATATTTTTTTACGTGAAAAAGGAAAAATGTTATGCAATTTTCTTTTTAAGTGAAAAAGGAAATTGTTATGCAATATTTTTTGGAAATCTATCTGACGGTCAGTAAAATACCTTTTACGGAAACTAGCGAAATCAATTAATTGCAATGTATAAAGATTTTATCAAATAACATGACAATGTGCATCAAATTTGATCTATTATTCGGTCGTCAACAGTCCAGAATAATATATAAAAAATGTATTAGAACAGCAAAATTTTTACGAACTTTTCATTTGACATAGTTAAGTATAGATATCAGATTCAGATATATAGTCTATATATAAAAAAATATGTATATGTAAAATAATATCTATATTTTTTTTATTTATTTGCACCCACAAAAAGGGGAAATGTTTTTTTTTTGTAGTAAATTCAATCGTGTGGTATACGATTCGATTTTTATCCTGGTACAATATCAGTAATTTATATCAAATAGGGCAGGTTGGCGCAATGATTGAGCGATTCACGGTTGCGCTGCATGTCGCGGGTTCGATTCCCGCGCGGAACAAATATTTATATGGCCTACAGGTAGTTCTTCCGGATCCGGCTGTTTGTGTATGTGAGTTTATATGTTTGTAAACGCACACATGATACAGGAAAAATTCCTAGTATGGGGTCACGTACTTGTATTTTAAATAAAATAAAGTAAAAAATCCTATCATTAATTGACTATTCCTCATTATATATAAAGTTAACAGTATAAATAACTGCTGGATTCCGCGAGAAAACAAACCGCAATATTATAATTAAAATTATAAACAGTTCTGTTATCAGGAGTAACCGCATTTGTTTCAATGATTCATCCCGTTAATACGAACTACAGGATATGACGACATCATAATATTGTTATCGAGATTAGATATTGTTTACACGTGGAAGCCCAGGAAGTCGCTTACACGTGGACATTTACAGCCGAGAGGGTTAAGGCGACAGCAGCCGCTAACGACCTTGACGCATTAAAACCAGGAGCGAGCGCCGAAAGGAGGGTGCAAGTAGGTCTTTAAACTCCATAGACACCCCCCCCCCCCTCCCAAACTCCAAGATATCTTTGGAAGTCTCCTACCTAACGAAGTCAATGAGGAATTTACGAAAGGTAATCCAAGGCTCGTTTTGCGTTAGTCAAAATAAAATTTAATGTGCTTTTTTAGGGTTCCGTAGCCAAATGGCAAAAACAGAACCCTAATAGATTCGTCATCTCTGTTTGTCTGTCTGTCCGTCCGTCCGTATGTCACAGTCACTTTTCTCCGAAATTTGTTAAGTAGATGTATTCCGTGAACCGCATAAAGATTTTCACATAAAAATATAAAAAAACAGTAAATTTTAGGGTTCCACATACTTAGAACTGAAACACAATTTTTTTTTTCGTCGATCTCATTCGTGTGGGGGTATCTATGGAGAGGTCTTCAAAAATGATATTGAGGTTTCTAATATCATTTTTTTCTAAACTGAACAGTTTGCGCGAGAGACACTTCCAAAGTGGTAAAATTTATTTATTTTATTTATACATCATAAATCGAAAATCGCAACTTCTGCGTATAATACCTACTGGTTTGTACGGAACCCTCGGTGCGCGAGTCCGACTCGAACTTGGCCGGTTTTTTTTAGTGTTTACTTTGTTAAAACCTACCCTCACTGGGGTCTAGCCAAAAGAAAATCCCCCCAGCGCGCGACCTAAAGATGTGATTATCTGTCGGTAACATCAACTCTCAATTTTGGCCATTTCATAGAGGCAAAGGCTCTATGAAAGGGTGAAAGGTGGCTGCTAGAAAGATGGGTATCCGAGCAAAGGTGAGACGGTACTTCACGCCGGAACAGCTGTTTAAGCTGTATCAAGTGCAAGTTCGATCGTGTGTGGAGTACTGCTCTCATCTTTGGGACGGATCTGCTAGATACCAGCTTGATGCCCTTGAGTCAATTGAGAAACGAGCCAAAAAGATCATCGGAAACGATTGGTTCGTCTAATCGAAGCTCCAAAGTCTTGAGTATCGACGCCGAGTTGCGTTTTCTATCGGGTTGATAGCTTTCAGGCGATACATCGCAAAAGAGTAGCGTCTCTGATGCGCCGCATACGGGGCAGCTCCAACGGCGTCCTGCAACTCATTGCAGGGAGAATGGATGTAGATTCATCCTTCATGGAGCATTGGACAAGACTACATGTACGGGTGGCGCGGTCCTGATCCAATGTTTCCATTGTTGTGTTCTTGTGCTGTGGTAATTGTGTTTTGTGTAATTTATTTGTTGTTGGATGGTTGTAATTGCTAAATGTGATTGTGATTTATCGGAAATAAATTCATTGAATTCATAATCATAATCATTTTATTATCAGGCATTTGAGACCCATAGATAAATACACAAAATTAAAATGTACAAAAATATTGATAAAATAGCTATACATATAATTATAATTAAATTGAATTGAATTGAATTTTGGGGACTGTGCGACAGAATTGCATTATTTAATTCCGCCAAGTCCGTTCCATAATCATTATGGTGGACATCTCACCTATCCGCCCAAAACGTTTTGGGAATACATTCATAGTGCGTACAGCAAAGGAGTGGAATACACTGCCTGAGTCTGTGGTTCCTGATAGCTACAACCTGGGAGTCGTTTAGTCAAGAGTGAATAGGTTACTTCTAGGCAAGCGTGCTCCATCTTAGACCGCATCATTGCTTACCATCAGGTGAGATAGTGGTCGAACGTATGCCCACAAATATTTAAAAAAATCAAGGCCGTAACTACAGAAAATGGCGCCTAGGGCACGCATCATTGTTGTGCCCCTTCGTAAATTATCTTATCGATTGCGTCATAGGGACAAAAGTTCTTAAATCACTATTGGCTCGAGTTGCGTCATCGGAACTAAAGTCCCTATTTTAAAAACGCCAATCTGACAGCAAAATATGTCTTTTTCTGTCGAACACACGATATTTTGTATCATTTTGCTCTTTTCCACTCGAATCTTTATACATTTCTACATGCTTAAAATACGAAACACGCAACGGGCGAGTCCATTTTTAGAAAGAAATTAAATGTTTTAGTCAGTCTGTGGTATGACGCGAGTTGCGCAATGACGTAGTGTCGAATAAACTTGTTTATTATGTTGTTTGTGAGTGAATTAGTGTTAATTAATGTTTTATTGGTGCATTGTGATGTGATTAATGTGTGTGCAAAAGGATTTCAACATGTGGGTAAGTTTTAACACGTATTATATTCATTTTCATAACCCTTGATACACAAGGCGTCCATGTTGTCAGAACGCTTTCGTAATTTGTTAATTAATAAGTCTAGCTGCTTGTTCTGACTAAAAAGTAATTATTATCGCATTTTATGTTTACTGGGCAATAGATTTCAGCCAAAACATGAACAAAACAAACGAAATTTACGTTATGATTAGAATTTTTGTTCCGTGGGTCGGAAGGTAAACAATGCAAAAATGGCGGGAAATGGCTAATGTTTGGTGGTAGTTTTTTTTTTATATTTGTTTTTGTACGGTGGAGTATGTTGTTTGTTATTTATCGTTTTTAGATATAACCCAGCTACCCATACAAGTCATAAAATATATATGTTATCGATTTACTTTTTAAATTATTCCTGTTCAAACTTCACATAATGTGTTTTTTTCACCAATATTCAATGTTTACAAATTAGTTAAAAAATATAGAAACTAACCGTTATCATACACTTAACGTAAGTATAAAGGGCCGTTTATCAGCTTTACAAATAACAAACCCACTTGAGTGGAATCTGTAATAGGAGGCGACTAAAAAATGTTTACGTAAACACAAACATCTGGCGTCCAGCTGGCGCGTTTTTTTATCGAGCTGCGCGCAGTTGACGTCATCACGTGACTCATGCCGCGCGCGGTCTAGCGGATATGAAAAAAACAAATACACTATATAAAATGATGAATTTCTGTTGCCGCTATAACAAAAAATTATAAAATTAAAGTTTATTGTACGGAACCCTTCGTGTGCGAGTCCAACTCGCACTTGGCCAGTTTTTTATCTTTAAACGTTGTTTACCCTTGACATCGACCCATGCGATGGTACCGCAAGTTCCTAGTAATGAAGGATATGACGAAATTAATATAGCAACTTGTATGAATCATCACGTGCTATCCCATTTCCTGCCGTGATTTACGTCAGAATTTTTTTAGATATGACTTTTATTTGGATAAAACCGGTATGAGGAAAAATTGGTATAGTTTGAATTAAATTAAAATTCTTTTATTTCAGACCACAAGTCCATTTGGTTAGTACAACACACACCTTACAGAGTAGAACAGTTCTAGGCGCAAATTCTCCATTTGCGAGGTTTTGCAGGGTCATCAAAGTGCAAATCACTGCATCATCATCATCATACATCACAACAGCTATGTAGTGATGTAATCGATTTGCACTTTGACAGATTGGGAAAATTGAAAGCCAATTTTCATAAAAATCTCCAGTAATTACCATTTTTTTTTAATTCTGAAGGGAAATGTGTATACATAGATTATAGATTTAGATTTAGTCATAAGCCATTTTTATCTTAGATCTCTCGTTTTTAAGTATTTAAGAAACTAGATTAGTTAAACATATTATGTAATTTTTCTTTATACTTTCCATAATATGCAAGCGGTGTTAACCTATAAGTGGTTGTTGCACTAATATATACAAGTTCATTGCATTCTATTTTTAATATAAAAGCAGTGTGAACAATTGTTGGTGAACCAATAAAATAAATAAATAAATTACTTAAATCTACCAGATAAACAAGAACAATTATTTGCTTAACGCCACAGTGGCATGTTGGCGTACCCAATGCCCCAGTATGAGACTGTCCCACCTGTCTGCTACAGTGCTCAGGATGCTGTTGGGGCAGACGCGTACCCTGCGCATAATGGTGGCGCATCACTTTAATCAGTTTTCTGTGATTTTAGTTTCTCATTTTAAGGGAGATTTTCCTCAACGGTTAAGCAACATAGCATCATTTTTTTTCCATGTTTTTAGTTAATAATATAATAATATCCTTGGACATTTCACACAACGCCATATAGTTCCAAGCTAAGCAACCTAATGCTTGTGTTATGGTAACGAGATGGCTGATAAACTACTTATATCCATATTTTTTTTAAAATACATACATATTATAGATAGAAAAACACCCAGACTCGGAACAAATACTTGTAGGTCGTACAAATATTTGTTCCGTGCGGGAATCAAACCCGCGACATGCTGCGCAGCAGTCAATCGCTCAACCACTGCGCCAACCGTGTCGTCAAGTTAGTTAATTTGTGACTCAACTAGCCAACTATAAAGCTATTTGTGCTATTGTTTAGAGTACACTCATATTATGAGTGTACGCTGAACAATGGCAGCGATTTCGAAAGTAGGTATTTTACTACCTAATATAATGATCAAAACAACTTTTATATGGAATTGGTGAATGATATTTATTTTGTAAGTAGGTTGTAAATAACAATTTTACAAGTCAATCTTTTTTGGTCATTTTAAGCTCTGAGAAGAAACACCGAAAGAAACTCAGAGGTCAAAGTCTCTTGTAAAGTCCATACAATCGTACTGGTCAAATCATATGAGAACCATGTAGGTTAATGTCTGAAGTGGTATTTTGAGGAAAGTACCACACAGATTTGAATGGACCTGTCCAAACAGTGCAGTGTTGTTTTCTTTCCTCATTGAATCATTAATTTAAATTAATTGTTGTTGATTAATGTTTGCCAATTATTATTTGAGCCCATAATTGAGGAAATATGCGAATTTTTATTAATACAATCAATTTAAACAGTATAAATTGAATGTTAGTAGGTATTATTTGTAGATTGGTTCGTAGATAGAAAATATACCTACCTACATTGACATGGACGCTGGGAGGGGGTCCACAAATTAAATAAAACAAAACCGGCCAAGTGCGAGTCGGACTCGCGCACGAAGGGTACCATCGTAACCGTACCATCTATAATATGTAAATTAATCGCTGAATGTGTTGCTAAGCGCAAATCTCGAGAACAGCTGAGCCGATTTGGCCAATTTTTTTTTGTTGTGTTTGTTACTGTCAGGAGAAGGTTTTTATGAAAGAAAAAAAAGTTCCAGTTGACGGGAGCGAAGCTGCGAGGGACAGCTTTTATATAATATAAAAATTAATCGCTGAATGTGTTACTGAGCGCAAATCTCGAGAACAGCTGAACCGATTTCGCTAGTTCTTTTTTGTTGTTTGTTACTGTCAGGAGAAGGTTTTTATGTAAAAAAAAAGAAAGTTGCCAGTTTACAGGAGCGAAGCCGCGGGGGACAGCTAGGTATCTATTAAAACAGCAGAAAAATCACGTTTGGTGTATGGGAGCCCCCTAAAATATTTATTTTATACTATTGTTACGCGCCAAAATGCCGGGTACACAACGTACTACTAGCGCCATCTAGTATCGAGTAGCGGAAATGGTTGAGTCACGATCTTTCTCGACTCTTCTATGCTAGAACATTCTGAATGTTTCGACACCTGCTAGTCTATTCTGTAAATAACCATTTCGATATCGACTTCACCTGAGTGACTAAGCTTACAAAGTGAACTTTATTTCACACGACATAAGGTCTTATATTTATACGAATTTGAAACTCACCTCGGATTCCGCTGTCGAGACACGAAAATGTTGTTACAGAATAGCACTGCAGGTCAGTCGAGACCGGTGAAAAGAAAAGTTTTTTTATTTTTCACTTTTTAATTGTACTCCAAAGTTGCAAGAAAGCAAAATATGCAATTTTGTTTACTTGGATGACAAAAAACGGTCATCCAAGTAACCGAATTTGAAAATTCTTTTACCAATAGAAAGCCACGTTATTTGTGAGTGTCATAACAAGAGTGGATAGATAAGATAGATAAGATAAATTTATTTGCCCAAACATGTGTACATATACAAGACTAAAGAAACGTGCGTGCGTGGCTAACTTGATTAGACCCAAGAAAGACTTTTTACTGACGAGACCCTGTCATCATCTGCCTAGCCTTTTCCCAACTATATAGGGGTCCTAACTTGATCGACGGAAAACGTATTTAAAAAAATCTATGTTGTTTTTTTTCTGTGACCCCAATCAATGCAAGCAAAACCGTGTAACTTTTCAACTGAATGATCTATCGGAATGAAACAAACTCCATAATGATCGGAAGTAATAGGGAATATGCATGCAATTATTTTATTTGCAAAATAAAATACTTATTAGCTCTAGTAAACAATCATGAAATTATTTTTTAAATACCTTCATCATTTATTAAGAAAGCTTCAAAGACTACAGTTAGAAAGAGAAGTCCGATACGTAATGTGACGTCAAATTACACGATAACTATACAGCTGCCATAGATAACAGCGTTTTCGCGAGAGGGACAGATATATTTGTTTAAAATAATGATATCTCGTTCGTTTTTCGAGCAATTTAGATTCTAATTTCACAGTTAGTATTATATTTTCAAATACTTTTAGATAAACTGTTCAGATCATAAATACTATTTTCATGCATATTCCCTATTAGCCATCCTTATTAAAAAATTGTATTAATAAACTACCCTCAATTGAAAATAATCATTTTTTTTAGCAACAATATGTTTTCCTTTTTTTTATTTTTTATATATTGCAGACCCAAAACTAATTAGACAAGTTTACTTTGCTCTGTGTCAGTCAATTCTGACATACTGCATTACCTCATGGGGTGGGGTGGGTAAAACTTTGTTACTACCCATCGAGAGAGCGCAAAGAGCGATCCTCAAGGTGTCTACTTGTCGCCCTTTTCTATTTCCCACTAACCTTCTCTATAAATCTTGTGAAGTACTAACAGTTCGACAGTTATTCATAATGAGCACCGTACTTAAACAACATACAGCCCTTCCATATTGCACAGAATTTACTAAAAAAAGACGGAAAGATTTAGTTTGCGTTAATAATAGCACAAAACATGTTTTCACGATCAAATTTTATATGTTCCTTGGACCACTATTATATAACAGACTAAACGCACTAACAAACATTTATTCCCTAAATTATTGTAATTGCAAGAGGACTCTCAAGGAAACTCTTCAAAGTATGTCCTATGAAGACACAGAGAAGTTATTAATTGTATTAAGATAGAGATTGTTCGTATTTTAATTAAATCTAAGATTATTATTACTTTTCATTTACACCTTTAAACATATTATATAAGATGACTAGTATATAACGTTTATTTTAGATATGATTATTTAACAAGGAAAAAAGAATTGTACCTACCTCTTATCGCCTGAAACACAGGATTACCTAGTTCAGGCAAATAACATGTGTGAACTTTACGTAAATTTAAGCCAAAATTGTATTTATTATTTACCTTATGATTGATGAATAAACATTTGTATTTGTATTTGTATTTGTGATGGGTTTGCTCTTGACCTTAGTCTTGATCAGAAATGACAGAGACAAAGTCTACGTAAGTTTTTCATTAATTCTTGCAGTAATCGTAAAATTGCTCAAAAAGACGCCCCGATTACCTACCTTTTTTATTGCTTTAGGATAAGCAAAAAAAAAGGTGACGCTAAACAGGTATAGTTTCCCTGATTTTCGTATGTGCCCATTTTAAAGACTCACACTGTATGTTAACCCGAAAAATACCGCCCAACGAACTGGCCACAGATCAGCTAGTATGATATAGTTACCTTCTGTCCGAGAGAAGGCTTCTTCCCCTTCACGCTGTCCGCGTGTTGTCGCTGTACGTACGCGGTGGTGTCCCCGAACACGTGGCCCTCGATACCGTTCTCCAATGGCTGTAGAAAAATAATAAACATTATACAGGGTGTCCCAGAACTCAACGTCAAGCCGGAATCGGGTGATAAGACAAATCGTAATAGTTACCAGAAAAATATTTGAAAAAATCTTAGTCAAGTAATTTTTTTTTTTTTTCGTAAAATGAAAATAACTAAGAATTTAAAAGAACAGGTTACACAAGCACTACTCAAGATTACAAAAAAAAAACGAAAAAAGTAACGATTTGTAGCAAGGAGCTCAAAACCGTCATCCCAGGGTGTACATTTTTAGATAAAAAAGAAATTACCGTAATTTAAAAAATACATGACTAAGATTTTTTTTAAATATTTTTCTTCACAGCTCGTGAGCATATTCGCAAGAAGTTGGAAGAATCTTTACAGCGGTAATTCGTTGGATTCATGTTTTCTTAATAATTTTGGTTATGTGTATGTATGTATTTATGTATTTATTATAGATTGTATTTTTTTTTCTTCCTCTCGGTTTGTCTTTTCTATATGTTGCACCTACCATGCTGTCTCTGCACCACCCTAAGGTCGACTGGTAGAAAATGCCTATGGCATTAAATCCGCCTTTGTACAGTGTTATTAGTTGTGCACAAAGTTTTAATAAATAAATAAATAAATAAAAAAACAAAGGGTTGCACTCCGGGAGTGCCGGCAGAAGTCAAAACTTGAACATTAACGATGTGCATTTTTTAATCATATCTTACGAATTTTCGTTCAGGTCACGTGTCCTGACGCGAGTCAGTCCGTTGACAGACAGACGGACGGACACTAGGACGTATAGACAGTCGAGGCTTAGTAATAAGGTTTCGTCAGTTACTCTTTGGGAACGGATTAACATTTTATGCCCATCCCAGGAAAAATGCTCAACGCCGCTAAAGAAATTTTCACTTCAAAAACAGGTGCTAATTACCGTATCAACTAGGAAGTCAATGTTGGAGCCCGGCAGCATTGGCCCGCTGGTCTTGTGCCGCAGCCAGGAGTTCTGCAGCGCCACCAGCTCGTTGGACAGCGTCACTACACCGCCGCCAGGAGCTGGAGACGACTTGATGGCGCACCAGCATACCATGCCCACGTCTGGGTACACAGACAATGTGGTTCAATTAGCATAAAGTATTGTGAAGTATTTTGTTAGAAGATTATATCACTTTGGCAACATGCATTTTAATTTGGGTTATAATCATTTATTTGTCTGAATATGATACATAATCTTAAGATTAGTTAGTGATATCATCACATTCTTGCAAATTTAATGTAAAGGCTCCAGTTCACGTTGGCCGAACGCGTACGCCAATCGCGCTCGGCATATTTAAAAATATAAAAATGTGAAAAATGTTCCTCTCCCCAAAAATTCTGCCTATAAAAGTAGTGAGGTTAATAATAGGCCAAACATTTCAGAACTTCAGAATAGTCCATGAATCTAACACGTATTTTTTGATAATACCAGTGAAAAGAGCTTGGATTTTTCATCATTTTTATACGATCAGGGCAGATCGAAGCTCTCTTCAACTTTTTATCAAATCGTAAATCGCAACTTCTGCTTACGGAACCCTCAGTGCGCGAGTCCGACTCGCACTTGGCCGGTTTTTTTTAATTGGGCTAATCGTTTTACAGTAAAATACAAAATTCGCTTGCCCATTGCATACAGGACCTTACCTAGTTCAATCTCAGGGTTGGTGTTAGTCTTGGGCAGGAAAGCCGTGGTATTGGGCACGCCGATGTCCATCACATAACCGTGGTCTTCCACTGACGCCACCGCTGCTTGGATGAGGTTACCTGAAACACAATATGTTTATGGATTAACCAAACCAGGAACACTATACAGATACCGGCACGTATCTTGAGCGCTCGGCGGAAGAGTGGGGATCGCTTTGCGCATCGTACACTTATGACAAATAAAACGTCGTCGTGAAGTCCGTGCAGCAAGAATAAAGAACAAATCCCGAGTGACGGCTATGACGCGATGCGCTACGGGCCAATCACTGCACTTTCCCCGCCCCCGCGCCTCCGCGCCTCTCTTCATACCATCAAAGGGACCCAATAACTCACTATTGCGCAGGTGAAGGTCAGCGCTCAAGATCCGTGCCGATTATTGTAAAGCTTCGCTGTCTGTCCGTTCATGCGTCCGTCTGTCTGTCAGCGGGCTGTATTTCAAAAACTATAAAAGGTAGATAGTTGAAATTATCACAGATTGTGTATTTCTATTGCCGCTACAACAACAGATAGGAACAAATTCCACATGTACTTTATTATGACTGTATCATAAAAGTTGTTTTGGTGTACAATAAAGATTTAAGAAAAACAATAAAAAATAAGGTTCATGGTACGGAACCCTTCGTGTGCGAGTTCAACTTGCACTTGGCCAGTTTGGCGCGCATTATGCCACTATTCCGTAAACATCTCAGAGTGAAAATTAAGTGAAGAGAGCATTTAGTGAACTTTGAACGCGAATTTTGCGATGCACGTTTTTAACTACGTCGAACAAAACTTGCATCGCTGGCAGTATAGATGTCGCTACGTTACTTTATGGGTAAATAGAAATACGCACCTTTCTGTAAATCTTTGATTGTGGTCTGCGCGTTAACATGCTGTGGCATCGTGGACAGCATGATGCTGAGTTCCTTGACCTCCAGAACTTTGACCGCGATGTACTGGCCCGGGCGGAACATCTCACTCAGGTCTAACACTTTTTCCGTCTGAAAATAGAAAGAAATGAAGGTTTAAGACACATGGGCGTAGGCTTAGGGTGGGGCAGCAGTCTAAAATAATATGTAACGAGCAAACTATACCCACGGTCTTACCCCGGCTAATCTACCCGAACGTTTTTTGGTTTGATCGCATTTTTTTGTGTCGACTGACTACTGTCGAGTGTGTTCTTTCTTAAGGATATTAAGAGCGGATTTCACCAAAGAAATTGATCGCGATCAAGCTGCGTTCAAGAGGTTGTCAGTTTCAATATTCCATAGAAAATAACGACAGCCCGCAAACGTGCTTCATTTGCTGATCGTGTTCAGTTTCAGATTGATGAAATCCGCCCTAAGTACCTTATAGGTCAGGGCCAGGGTGGGGCAAGCGGCCCACCCTGCCCCACCGTGGCTACGTCCATGTTTAGGCAGCTGTTATTATTTTCGACTCCATAAAGAGTGTCGTTCAATAGATAATTTAGCGAGTCACGTCTCCACATAGGTTTCGGGGGAAAGATGGAGGCTAAAATTAGATAATAATGGCTGCCTCTCTAAACAAAGGCACGTCGTTGGAGGCCCGTATAAGCAAAGCTCACGCTAAGCGCCTGTGAAACTTATAATTGATGTAGCGTGTAATATTGCTATTCTTTTTCTGCAGGAGCGTACGTTACGTATTGCTCACTTGCCACTATCAAGAAATTGTTTTGTCTCTATATAACTACGAATAACTTCAATTACCGTAAAAAAAAATATTTTTAAGAAAAGCCACTTTTCGGCTCTACTTAATTGGAATAGTGCATCACCTTCTGACGTTTTAAAAATGTCCTAAGTCAAAAATTCAACCATTTATTTTAATACAAACAACTTTTATACTATAATACCTTTCATCTTGCGCCGCATGCTGTTACCTCTTCACGTGAATACCTAATGGCTGCGGCAGCGGACAGCATTGCCTTGGACGAATACTGGGCCAGGCAAGCAATTTAATTAAGAAGAAACAATTTTTTCATCAACATACTATTATTTTTTAAAAAATTGTCTCATGCTAGTGATGTCTAAAAATTTTGTCCAGTGGGTGCGTTTACTAATATATAATTTAAGACCTAGAACAACTGTCCGTAGGCCATAAAATATCTGTTCCGTACAGGAATCGTATCAGCGTCACGCAGCGAAGCAGTCAATCGCTCAACCACTGCGACAACCATGTTATCACTACTACCAGGAGGGAGGTCACCTTGATCAGCCGGTCTATTCTGTCAACCCGCCGAGTGAGCAAGAAGTGAACTCATTCCACCGATCCTTATGAACTTTTGCAGCGGTCAATCACTCAACCACTGCAACAACCATGTTGTCTACAAGAAGAAGAATACCAACCTTATCGTTAACATAAGCTTCAAGCTCCTTGTTGTAAGGCTCGCTGATGTGGCAGGCCATAATAGACCCAATCAGTCTACATGGCAGGCTGATAATCACCTTAGTTTCAAACAGGTTCTTCACTCTGCCCAGTACCAATAGACCTTCTTTCACTGTCTGTGGAAAAGAGGAGTAAAAAATATTTTTTGAATTTAGAACATTTGAGGGGTAGTCCTGACTTGGCTGAATCACAAATTGGGGCCTTGTGTGAAACAGCACTATAGGAAAGTCTTTGTCTCGAGAGCAAACCCATTTCAAATACACAAAAAGTAAAAAACATTTTTTGAGAATTTATTACATGGTTAAAAATATTTATTCTGTCGGCAGAACTGAGCTTTATTTTTTTGAAAAATGCAGTTTATTTGTAACAGCAAAAAAAAATTAAAAAGAGTTGCATGTTTAAAATAAAGAAAATGTGGTTGTAAGCAAATATTTTTCTTAATAGTCTGGAAAACATTACTGGATTTTTTTTTTATAAAAAGTATTTCTCTAAAGTTTATCTGGCTTTAAGCTCATATCACTAAACCTAATATGATAAACTAATGTAAAAGTGTTTGTATATTTAAATGTTCAGGAGTCACAATTAATCAGTCGCACTTTAGCTGCTAAAGTTAAGTTTCTACCAAATGTGTTTACATTTGGTAGAAACTTGACAGTTGGGACATGTGTTGTATAAGACTTGGTTTATTTTTATGTCGCACTAGTAGAAATTATGACCTTTGGAATTTTATGTGCTGACAAGAGCTAGTTTACTAAAAATTGCACAATAAATCGTAACAAAATTTAGTATACTGGCAAAGCCACGTGAAACGAATAGTTTGTAATTACTATTTCAATTATTAAGGCCATATTTATTAAATTTTCAGTAAAATAACAAACCTTGTAGCTCAAACCCAGAGCACAGTTTTTAAACGACTGGTCGATCTCTTTCGTGCCCTCGTCTGATAAGTACCCATCGTCTCCTTCGGACTTCTTCTTCGGCTTCTTCTTTTTCTTTTCTCCTTTCTCAGGAGTGCCTAAAAACTATAAAAACGAAAGTTAACCGGGGGTTTTTAAACCACAGAAGTTCTTTTTCCATTTTATTACACTTACGTTTGCACTTTGTTTGAAGTATGTCGTTGTAGGCTTCTTTCCTCCACGGGGAAAGTATTCCTCAGTGTCTGCCATAATTATTAAATGTTTTTATCACCACAATTACAGTTTAAATCAAACCACATCTGTTTACGCATGAGAAATATAGGTTATCTTCGTTTAGTTGTCGTGGCGATTATTTGACATTCCGTTTTTTTAAAAACAGTTTGAATGAATCATAGGAATATTAGTAATTCATAGAAGTTTTATAAAATCAACAAATAAATAAACATCATGAAAAGATTAAAGAGCCTTGTGATTATTTTAAGTAAATATATCTCAAATGAATGAAGTCATAAAAATGTTAATATTAGTCTATGAAAATGTATAACTAAACGTAGTGCAAATTGAAAAGTGTTGCCACTTATGACTTTTAATAACTACTACATGTGAAAAAAAAAACTTCACTTGGTTCCTAAAGAACAATGGTCTTTCTATAGGAGCTGGACCTTACTTTTATTTTTCATGTCCCAAAATAAGCTTCATTTAGATTGGTTTGTTCTCATGTTGGATACATCATCCCGTTTGAAAATCATTTCTAAATAGCCACATTTTTTTGGAAAAGCGTAAATTGTACTTTTGAGTTTTAAAGCAACAACTACCTTTTATCCAACTGTTGCGTAGCCTAAAAGTGTACTTAGCGATAAGCAAAGAGGGTAATTAGCGATCTCGTTTCTATTTGTTGCGATTTCTATTTAAGAATTTTCCAAAAAATAAGGCATCTGTCAAATGAGATGCAGATGCAGTATGATTGCCGGGTGTAAATCAATGGCGCGGGTCGATGACCACAGATTAGGTAGCTTGTCGATGATAAATGACATTCCATTGTACCAAATTGAACGAAAAGCTTTCACTTAATTATCTTTTATGACAAAGATCTAATGCATAATAAATCAACATAGTAGTGATATGGTGCCTGAATACTAATTTAAACAAAAACAGTTAACAACTATTCAGAAAAAAAAAAAAATATTCATAGTCTTTGAATAAAAAGTCATTTCATACGCGAAATGAATCGTCAATAGGTGCGTTCTGAAACTATTATTCGAAAATAATTTAGTAAAAAAGACAAAAACTAAATTAAGTATAACTTTTTTTTGTGGCCACTTAAAAAGATATTTCTTGTGTTTTTTATGACCTTAAAAAATAAGAGAATTTTTCATATATATAGCATTTAGGGACACTATCGTTTCGACGCCAGGTACGTTTTGGCCAACCTTCTTTGACAAAAAGTTCCTGTAATCTATACTAATATTATAAAGCAGGAGAGTTTGTTTGTTTGGTTGAACGCGCTAATCTCGGGAACTACCTGGTTCGATTTGAAAAATTATGTCAGTGTTAGATAGCCCATCGAAGAAGGCTATAGGCTACCTATATATCATCACGCTAAGACAAATAGGAGCGGAGCAGTAATGGAAAATGTGACGCAGACGACGTTGCGCGGGTCAGCTAGTTATTGATATTGACCCTGTCACATAACAATTATTCACTAAATAGAGGCAGAATAATAATAAAAAACCGGCCAAGTGCTAGTCGGACTCGCGCACCGAGGGTTCCGTACAAACCTGTAGGTATTATATTATTATAAGCAAAAGTTGTGGTTCACGATTTATGACGTACTAAAAAAAACTACTCTCGTTGAAACCATTTTTTGTGGAAGTGTACATGGTAATGTACATCATTATATTTTTTTAGTTTCATCATTCTCTAATTTTAGAAGTTATTCGGAAAAAAGTGGCTGTGACATACGGTAGGACAGACAGACAGACAGACAGACAGACATGATGAATCTATAAGGGTTCCGTTCTTTGCCATTTGGCTACGGAACCCTAAAAAGAAGGTCTTTGATGAAGTTACGACTCATTCATAAAAGAAAAACAAATTACTCTGCGCAAACTTTTTTTTATCTCATCGCCTGACTATCTAGAAAACCTAGTCTTAGGAAAACTCGGCAGAACGATAAGTGCGGTAATCGCCAATTTAGGCCTTGGTCTTCTTAGCCTAAAAGCAACTAAGCAAGTATAACCTTTGCTTAAATAGCTAAATCCTAATAAGCACATGCCACCCATCGTTCTCCAGAACAAGTCAACGTCTTGGAAAACGAAGAATCCTCCTTCATATCATAATGCCACATACGATCATATTGCTAAAGTCAAATCTATATTGTTTGTACGTACAGCGCCAGTGCTACAAACCAGCTTGTTTCGAGTCATAAATTTATACTGCTAGGATGAGTCAGCCCATTTTGAGTTCGCCCTTTCTAATCTCTAAGATAAAATCTACTATTTAGGTGAACTGCATTGTACTGTCATCACATAATTTGACAGAAGACGAACGTGACAGTGGTCAGACATCCCACATTGATGAAATAGGTATCTGCAGAAAATAACAATAGGCGAATAAGGCAAAATTTAAAATCTTGTAGACTGACACACTGACAACGTCTTCTCAACTTTGGTCTCTCACTAAATCTTGGTAAGTGAAAGAGACAGTATGACATTTTATCTGATAAGAGTACAGATGACATTACGATCTACGTTTTTGTAATTTAGTCGGTTGCTTGCAATGTTGCTGTCACATCCCCCAACTTGGCAAGTTAAACTTTAACGTTACATCACGCCACACTTGTGCTGTGCGCCACACACCAGTACGTAGTTGAATAGTTCTAGTATTATCTTACCAAAATATTTAGCGGTGTTATAAATCATTGTTTCTATTAGTATCTAGTGTCAGTTGAACTGTCAATTTCACTGTAAAAACATTACTCTTTAGTCACATTTTGTAACAAGTGCTCACATCGGTAAGTTCTCAGGTTCTCAGTGACATCGATTGCAATTGATTTTTATGAGATAAATACTCTTGCATTGGATAAGATTATAAGACTACGCCGAAAATTATCTGAAGATAGCGTAACAAAATATTTATCTAACAATATATTATGATTACTTTGACTGATAAAAGTGTATTTTTCTGTGAACGGAATACTTTATACCCAGATTATTTGGTACAATACCTACCTAATTCATTCCAATAAGATATTTAAAGGGAATTACATCTAGTACTGAGATAAACTTGTTTTACCGGTTAGGCAGGCTGGTGTGCAAGTAGTAAAGTGCTTCATTATTTGTTTTCTGTTTGCAGAAAATGAAAATTGTGATCTTTGGCTCCACCGGCCAGACTGGCCTTTGCGCCGTCGCTGCCGCCTTGAAAAAAGGTAAGTTCTGGCTTTTATTTATATTTCTTTTAACCTTGGATTTTCTTTAAAATGAATGTTAAAAAAGTTAGGTGCAGAATATGGTTACTTAACCATAGAACTAAAATTAAGGAACCTCTGAAATATAAGTTTTATTTTCAAAATATTTCACAAAATATAGTAACCCAGATGACCCAGTTACCAAGTGTTCCATAAGTACTCCATTCGTGAATTTCCATAAACATTTTTATTTTCACTTCCACAAAGGTGTCTTACAAACTAACAGTATAGTATAGTAATACCTCAGACCAATTTTTTTATTGGTCTTTTTTTTTTTATGCGAAACGGGGAAACTCTCGGGGTCTGAGAGTAATACATAAATAGAAAAATACTGCTTTGTGAGAGACTGGTATCTGCACTTGGAAATCATGTAACACAGGTTACAAGCCCAGCCCCCCCAAGCAAAGCTTATCCAAAGGTCTAATTTTTGTAATAGGAACATGGGTTCTGACAAAAAAAAACAACATTCTTTAAAAAATGGTTGCAACATCCACCCCTAGTTTGAGAAGATTATCAAACTCCCTTCATTCATGGAGGGAGGGAGGGGTTAATTCTCTTGAAACATTATGTAGTTATTTTCGGTACTTGATAGGAATGTAAATTTTCGATAACTATTTAGGTATTTGCGATTTGACAAACGCATAATTTAAGATTATATTGAATAGCAGTTATCATAATTAATTTGCATTGCTAATGAGCACATAATGCATTACTAAGCATTTTGCATTCTGCCATTGACAAAGGTTTTATAAAAAAAAATACATGCTTTGTTATGACACTTATTAGCAGATTCATTTTATTTTTTTGAGATAATTTTAATTTACAATGTGTGAATCTTAGAATACCTACATAAAAATTTATACATAAAATCCTGTTAATGTAGACATAATTCATAATCAATGTTACTTACTAGTAATTTTACGATCTAAATCTGCATATCTGCTGAAAGCGCCCGCAAATGAAAAGATGATAGGCAAACTTTTGACCGCTATCTCACCTGATGTTAAGCGATGCTGCAGTCTAAGGTGGAGCATGGTTGCCTAGAAGTGACCTATTCACTCTTGACTTAAAGACACCCAAGTTGTAGCTATCAGGAAACACAGACTCCAGCAGGCAATCCCACTCCTTAGCTGTACGCACAATGAATGTATTCCCAAAACGTTTTGTACAGTACGTATAGGTGGGATGTCCACCATGTACCGGTGGCACATCGCCGTACGTCTTGTGGTCCGATGGTGGAACGGGCTTGGCGGAATTAAATTTCGCAATTCCGTCGCACACTCCCCAAAATGTAACTAATGTAAATGTAATGTAACTTGTAAGAGGACCTCACGTATAAAATGACGGTGCAGGTATGTGCTAACTTAACTTTAATTTCGGATGTCCTCGGAAGTCAGTGTATAAATACGAAGAAACAACCAAAACCTCAGTTTTGTCATTTATCAATTTTTAGTGGAACTGAACTCACGAAGTGAAATGATCAGTGTGGTGTGATGTCACGTACTCGTGCATCAGCACGTCACGTATAGCACATAGTTTAAGTAAGATATGTTCATAGTTTTATTATAATAACATCACGCACGCACTATGTATATATATCATTCTTAACAATAAAGGATGACTTCAGTCTTCAGTCTCCAGCTGAGACATGGAGAAGTAATTCAAAATTCAAAAGTCATTTATTCAAATTAGGCTGAGGGCCAGCACTTTTTGAACGTCATGTTTTACAAAAGACAGTCCCCCAAAACGCCCGCCCGTCACCACTTCCTAGTGTTTTAGCTGTGGAGAAGAAGTGGCCAACAAACTCCCCAGCAACACAACTGTCTGTTACGTTTTAGGAACTAGAATTTTACAATAATTAATATGCAAAGTAGTCCAAAAATTCAAAATTCCTTCTAAAATTTACATGACACAAAAATAAATATATACATTATTTATCACTTGTTAGCTACTAGCACTATGACACTAAAACAAAATAGACACTTAAGCAAGTGTTGACGTATGTGGATTTAAATAAGTATAAAAAAAATGACCTACATAGTCAGACAAATAAATAAAAAAAAGAAAATAAAATAAAATAAAAAATTATATGAACACATCTATCCTGTCATAAAACTACTATACTATCTACTTATACACAAGGAACATGATAATTTGTCTTGCGTTCAACACAGCGACCAACTATTCTTATCGTCTAAATAATCATTAATAGAATAGTATGCCTTGGAACAGAGGTTAGATTTTACTTTTTCTTTAAATGAGTTAAAAGGCAGATCAAGATAAGAAATTGGAAGTCTATTGTATAAACGGATACCGAGCCCCACAAATGAATCATGGACCTTACGAAGTCGGTGTGAAGGAGCATGTAGCTTGTGCTTGTTTCTGGTGTTAAAGTTGTGGATGTCGCTCGTTTTACTGTATAAATGTATGTTTTGCCTAATATATAAAATGTTTGCAAAAATAAATTGAGATGCTACCGTGAGAATTCCAATCTCTTTGAAAATTTCTCATGAAGCTTTTGACCCTAGCTGATATATTGCTCGCACAGCACGTTTTTGTAAGACAAATATATTTTGTATATCAGCAGCTTTTCCCCACAATAAAATACCGTAGGACATAACACTATGGAAATAACTAAAATAGACTAACCTAGCTGTATCAACGTCAGTAAATTGTCTAACTTACTCTACTCATTATGGTGTTTACTTAACCCCTCCTTCTCCCTACATCGCAAAAGCGAAATTGCGTATTTTGCTTTCCTTCGACTTTCCCGTGGTGTTGTTACTGTTGTTAGATACAAGGTACTTACCACAAAAAAGTGAAAAATAAAAATTTATTTACATAAAAAAAATACAACCGACTTCCAATTGAAAAAAACGGCCAAGCGCGACTCGGACTCGCGCATGAAGGGTTCCGTACCATCGTATTTGTTGTTTTAGCGGCAACAGAAATACTCTTTCTGTGAAAATTACAACTGTCTACACCTACAGTACGATTATTATACCTTTTCCCATGCGAAGTACGTCGCAATCGATTGCGCAGAATGTCAATTTGACAAGAAACTTATAACAGCGCATGCGCGGGTAGGTCGCGTATGCAGTCTCAGTCCTTCGTATACGTTCGATGCATACTTGTGTCCCGCTTACTCAATGCAATAAGACTGTTGGTACGAAAAGTGTTATTGTTTTAAAATATTTATTTTCGTTTTTCTTACTGTTTCATTTGTGTTTTGTTTGGTGTATATGTTTGTTGTGTTACTTTGTGACCTTGTTATTGTTACTGCTTGTGTTTCTTACTTGTTAATAATACAAAACGTATAAATCAGAAAAATATTCTACGAACGTATCAATTCTTTACGCGATGGGACCTGCGCGGTCGTCACTAAAAGCTAACTTCGCATGGGCAAAGATAAAATAATCGTACTGTACCTATTACGGTTCAAGAGATACCTTTTTTTTTTTTTTTAATCTTTATTTATTTAGGGGCATTTATCTTCATGGACATGTGAGCCCCAACGTTACCTAAACCAAATTACATCCTTAATTATAGAAAGGGAGAGGCAAGAGTCACTGGTGCGAAATTATATTTTCAGCAATTGATTTTGCTGCATCAGATGTTGGAAGAGATACCTGTAGCCCACTGACAGCCAAACAGACGAATGGACGGACAGAAAGCGGAAGCTTAGTTCAAAATTCATTTATTTTGTACCTTATACTACCTACCTTTTGTACTTTTGTATAGGGTTCCTTTAGTTACCCTTAGGTTACGGAACCCTAAAAACACTACAAAGTATAAAATAACTATAATTTTGCAAGTCGGTGTTTTTGGTTGTTTCTTCGTATTTTAATACCGACTTTCAAAATTAAAGTTATTTCATACTTTATAGTATTTTTTTTGAAAAATATAAAAAAAACCTGATAAGTATATCATCTATCTTCTTATATAAATAAAAATGAATTGCTGTTCGTTAGTCTCGCTAAAACTCGAGAACGGCTGGGCCGATTTCGGTAATTATTTTTTTTTATTATGTTTGTTATTATCAGGAGAAGGTTTGTATGTTAAAAACAAAAATACAGTTGCTAATTGACGGGAGCGAAGCCGCGTGGGACGGCTAGTACCTATCAAAATAAAAATGTAGAGTTTAAAAAAAACCCGACCGGTTCAGCTATTCTCGAGATTTGCAACACACTCAGCGATTGATTTTTATATTATTGATTATTTCTTTATTATATAGCAGAAACAGAATACCACTATTAAATACGTTTTTAAATCATACGCTTGTAGTTCTAATAAGGTATTGATGAAATCGGCCTCGCAGAATAACAATAGGTCCAAAATTGACGAAAAAAACTCCCACACGTGTAATACTGGATGTAATCAATAGAGTTCATTGAAAGCCATCTAATTTATGTAAAAAATGAACTTTGATTCACATATTTTCGACACTTTAGATTAACATTGTCTAAATTCTGACGTTGACCTACTGTTTTACTTGTTAATAGGGACAGGTATTTTTTTTTTTATTACCTAAATTAACAAATACAACCCTCCAAGTTCATAAAAGTGTAGGAACAAAAAAAAAAACAGAAAAAGCCATTCCTAGAGCTTTATGAACTTAGAGAGTTGTATTGATGATTTTGATGGTTATAATTCTGTAACTATAAATGTCTTACAGCCGCGAATAATATTTTAATCGACATACAACCTAGCACTGGCCTGCAAATTGCAAAAAGCGTAAGAAAATTTGAATTTCGCGGGCTGGTTGGAGCATGCACCATAATACATCTTGAAGAAAATTGGCAACTTGGCATGATATAGTTGATTTGTTATCGTTCACACACGGATCGTGATAAGATCGCCTGTGACATAAAAACGTGGAAGGTAAGGCGCTTAGGGCATCAAAATTTGAGTCACTTGAGAAAAACTGTTCACATATTTTATCTACGTAGATAAAAACAGTTTTAAGGTGTATTCGCAGCTTATGTAGTCACGAGCATCATTGTAACGATATCTAACGTTGTCCCCGCGGCTTTTCGCGCATAATACGTTTATTTTTCTAGGATATAAAGCCTATGTCGGTAGTGTAGCTTTCTATCAGCAAAATCATATTCATAATCAAATCAGGGGGTCTGAAAGCCATCACGCTACCCGTTACTGTCAAATTTTCATAATCAATCTTGAACCTAATGCGTTAGCGATAAAGATGTTTGATAGTTTGTTGTGTTTGTATTATGATTCTGCCGAAGTGGCCTTTTTAGACCCGCAGGAGGCTCTGCTATCTCATGACGACATAGAGACGACGACTGTCGCAACCCAGTGCAGGGGCACGCAACGATAGTGGCGATAAGTCTCCTCTTTGAAGAGTGGCTAGAGAGGCGCCACGGCGTCTTCACCTTCCGCCTGACGTCCTCACCGGACATTGATGTTTCGGGAGGTACCTGCACCGAATCGGGCGGGAGGAAACGCCCGGGTGTCACCACTACGAGGATCGGCCGGAGGACACGGTGGAGCACACTGTACAGGTGTGCCCCGCTTGGGCGGAGCACACCTGCACACAGCCTCGAAGCGGCGATTGGCGGCGACATCTCGCGTCCGGCCCTGGTCCAAGCCATGGTCTGGAGCGAGACGAATGGGACGCCGCCACCTCCTTCTGTGAAGCAGTCATGCTAGCGAAGGAGGTGGCGGAGTGGGAGAGGGAGAGATACTCTCGTCCCGGCCGCCGTGGTAGAAGCCGCGGACGTCGGAGGCCACCTAGTGACCTTCGGCCACCGTAGGCGCGGGCCTGTGGACGGCGAGCTATGGGTGGCTCGCCGTCCGTCCGTCTCATGACGACAGGCCGTGTCGACGGCGCTTTAGTGTTCCACGCGCGCCTCAAAGAGAGTCAGCACACAGAGGGGCCCGAAAGGGCCGACGCCTGCCGGAGTCGCGGGTCGAAAGAGATATTCGGAACACAAAGGACACATGAAGGAACATGGATGGGTTTTAGTCAGTAGAAGTCTGACACTCCCTCCTGGTCCAACCAGAGCGGGATAAGTCAGTGGATGATTTCCCATCCCTAAAAAAAATGGGGGCTCTACTATCCTGCCGGAGTTGCGGGACTATTCGAAAGAGATATCGCGGCTCCGGAACACAAAGGGCAATGAAGGAACATGGATGGGTTTTAGTTAGTAAAAGTCTAACACTCCCTTCCGCTCCGCCCAGAGCGGGGAAAAAAAGGGGGCTCTACTATGACATCTTAAAACCATCAAGATTCCGCTATAAATTCATCAATGATTCCTTCCGCTCTGGGCGGAGCAGAAGTGAGTGCCAGACTCTTACTTATTAAAGCCAAACCGTGTTCCTCCAAATGCCCTTTGCGTTCCAGGGGCCGCGGTTCGTTCGAACAATACCCCGACTTCTTAGCGTATAGATGATGAATATCGAAATTTAATCAGCCAAAAACTTAGCTCTACAAGTCTACAGCTATTAGTATCGTTCGTTAAACCCGGATATGTATTTTTTTATTGACCGCATAAAAAATTCTAAGTAAAAACTACCTTATCGCAAGACGTCTCAATAATATTAGCAAATCACTATGCCGCAATTACACCTGCATACTGCGTAATGCTTATCTCCTAGGTCTAAAAAATATGAGATTTATTTTATGTTTATATCCGCGCTTGGGTTCATCCGATACCTATTTAAATAGATAACTACCGTGTGCGTTCGTGCAGCGGAATGTTGTTGAATTAAAAGATTTTAATTATGCAGATATTTAGTGTATGACGTCGTATAATTGTGTATGGTATAAAAAAATTTGTGCACGCAGCCATTGTGGAGAAATTCACCAAAAACTGATTCCGCTGGGCGAACGTTGTCCTGGCGGAACTTTTTTTAATCCATAGACTTTAGAAGAAAAGAGATGTGTCCAAAAATTAGTGTGTATTTGTGTGTAATTGTGTATGTATGAATAAAATTAGTGCATGCATAAACTTCGGAGAAATTCAAGTTTCCGCTACGCGAACGTTTGGCCATTACCTAGTTTTCATATAAAGCACTTACATAGAGAGCTGTAGATTTTTACATAAGTTGTTTTGAATTTGTTTATATTTGTTTAAAAAACAGATTTAGAAAAAATCGTAGGGCTTAAAAGATAAAAATATAAACGTAAAATACGCTTATTAGGTCTTAGTTCTTAATGTATGCACTTTGGGGTCTAGATTTTCACGTTTATACAAACCTTGTAAGTGTCTGCAACATGTTGCCAAGTATCAATGATGTTCCGTTAGTAATTAAAGAGTTATAGGACAATTTACCATGAATTGATCACTGTTTACAAAGCAGTCAAATATCACGACGTTCTAAAGGAATTGCATGGTAAAATGTATGCCAATAATTAGTGTATTCATTCAACTATTCACATGCAAAATTTCATGTCATTAAATTCAGTAATTAAAGAAAAACAATTATAATACTGACGAAGCATCGAAAACCTACATAACCCGACCAAGTTCGAATAGCTACAAAAAAGCGGCCGTGCAATATATTTAGGTAACATCCCAAAATTTACAGTATAATATCGGTATTGAATTGGTATAGGTGATAACACAATTGTTGTTTCGATATAATAATGTCATTTATTTTTGTACACCTACTTTTTAAATGTATTTGACTATGACAGAAAGTAGGTACTATTTACGTAGGTACTTTATTTAAGTATGCTTTTGAGACTTTAGATATAATCTAGATAAACCTATTATTTAAGACAAATAAAATTCATACAGCTAATTTCTATTGAAGATTTCACGGATCAGGATTCTAACTAAGTATAGACCCCTTAGGGAAATTAAATAATTACCACATGTAAGTACCTACTACTGTTTAGGTAAATATTTATCATATTGTAGCTTATTACACTATTTAACCAATGGACTAGGCATGCACGAGCGTTCCCCTTTGCAACTTTAGTGAATCAAACAATCTAATAACTTAAAAAAAACTACTTCTTGAATCGATTTTTTAATTGATGTATACCGTTGTACTGGTAGTGACTTATGTATGTTGAGGTTATTTACTGTATTTGCTACTCATTTAAGAATATTTTCTTGAAAATACCTTTTTTATACCAATGTTTTAGTTTATAAGCACTTTTTTAATGTTGATCAAATCTAAACAACTGAATGACTATTCAGTTGTTTATATTGACTATTTAGTTATGTGATGTGATTTTAATTTTTATTGAAGCTCGAAATATTATACTTACCCTTATATTCATAATCCCTTATAGTTTAATCGTTTATTAAACCTATTTTAGTTAAAACACATTTAAGTCTATTGCTGTCGTTGCAAGCGTTTGTTAACGTTATCATAATTACCTACTTACATAATTAAGTATTATATGTAATTAAAAATATTTTTGTACTCGAATATTTAAATAGAGAAGTACTTGTTAATTGAAGATTTATTTTTATCGTAGATAGTGGCGTTATTATTAAAAAATATTTTTCATTCAAGAAATGCAATTGTTTTATTTTTTCCTAACGCTTGTTTACGTAACTGTAACATATTAATAAATACTATATTGCAAGGTTAAGAACGTTTCTAAGATATATGGCACGGCCGCTTTTTTGTAGCCATCCGAACTTGGTCGGGTTATGTAGGTTTTCGATGCTTCGTCAGTATTATAATTGTTTTTCTTTAATTACTGAATTTAATGACATGAAATTTTGCATGTGAATAGTTGAATGAATACACTAATTATTGGCATACATTTTACCATGCAATTCCTTTAGAACGGCGTGATATTTGACTGCTTTGTAAACAGTTATCAATTCATGGTAAATTGTCCTATAACTCTTTAATTACTAACGGAACATCATTGATACTTGGCAACATGTTGCAGACACTTACAAGGTATGTATAAACGTGAAAATCTAGACCCCAAAGTGCATACTTTAAGAACTAAGACCTAATAAGCGTATTTTACGTTTATATTTTTATCTTTTAAGCCCTACGATTTTTTCTAAATCTATTTTTTAAACAAATATAAACAAATTTAAAACAACTTATGTAAAAATCTACAGCTCTCTATGTAAGCGCCTTATATGAAAACTAGGTAATGGCCAAACGTTCGCGTAGCGGAAACTTGAATTTCTCCGAAGTTTATGCATGCACTAATTTTATTCATACATACACAATTACACACAAATACACACTAATTTTTGGACACATCTCTTTTCTTCTAAAATCTATGGATTAAAAAAAGTTCCGCCAGGACAACGTTCGCCCAGCGGAAACAGTTTTTGGTGAATTTCTCCACAATGGCTGCGTGCACAAATTTTTTTATACCATACACAATTATACGACGTCATACACTAAATATCTGCATAATTAAAATCTTTTAATTCAACAACATTCCGCTGGGCGAACGCACACATAACTACCTACTACATAACATATGCATAGATTATTATTTATTTATTTATATAACACTTTCAGCACAAAAAGAGTACAGAGGCGGACTTAAGGTGGAAGTGCCAGGGTAGCCCGCGAAATTCAAATATTTTGATGTTTTTTGCAATTTGCCGGTCAGTGTGAAGCTGTATGTAAAATAAAATACGATTCGCGGCCGTAACGCATATTTATCTAAAGAATTATACCCATTTTAATTATCAATATAACCCTCTAACTTCATACAACTCGATTGAATTACTTTTTCACGAAATAACATTCAATCGAGTTCTATGAACTTAGAGTGTTATATTGATGATTCAAATGGTTATAATCCTTTAGATAAATGCTCTTTACGATCGCGAACCGTATTCTGTTCAACATACAGCTTCACAATGACCTGCAAATAGCAAAAAACATAAAAATATTTGAATTTCGCGGGCTACCCTGGAGCATCCACCTTAATGCCATAGGCATTCTCTACCAGTCATAATATGTTAGGTAACTTAATTGGTTGGCAATCCTCTAGGCAGAGAGTAGAAGGAGAAATAAATTAATATCAAGCATTTTAAGCTAAAAAGACAAAAATGTGTTGATCGTTGAGAAGTTGCTTCGTCTGGAGTAAATTCAGGTGGATAATAAGGCCATATAGTAACCTTTTTTTTAAGTAGCCTACACGTATATAAAATTTCGTGTCTTCTGTTCACCGTTGATGAGCTTCTGGAACCAACGCTAAATGGAAAAATAAAAATTCGTTGTCATCGCAACTGACTCATAATATAAAGTTTCCCTACTTTCAAGCATAAGAGGAAGTGGTTCTAATTCAGCTTGTAAGATTTGTAAAAAGAAAGTATAACAAATATTGCACGTTGAATTAAATCTTGTTAAAAAAACTTTTTACAAAAAAATACAACCGACTTCCAAGAAAAAAAACACTACAAAGTAAAAAATAACTTTAATTTCGGAAGTCGGTGTCAAAATACGAAGAAACTAACAAAAACACCGACTTCCGAAATTTTTTACTTTGTTTTTTTTTTCTTGGAAGTCGGTTGTATTTTTTTGTAAAAAGTTTTTTATTTTTCACTTTTTGTGGTACCCCACACCTAACAACACCACTGCAAAATCGCAGAAAAGCAAAATACGCAATTTCGATTACTTGGATGACATGAAACCATCATCCAAGTAGACGAATTCCAGCTATTTCGATTTAAAATCCAAAGTTCCGTAACCGATTTTGATAAAATTTAAATGGGACCAATCTGCAAGTATATCCTTTCAGATAAAACAATAATTTTTCATATCGGTTCATAATTGTCGGAGTTATGAGGTAACAAACATAAAAAAAAAAAACATACAACCGAATTGATAACCTCCTCCTTTTTGGGACGTCGGTTAAAAATCTACAGTTGAATGCTGGGGCCTCGCATTCGTCAAACAGCATTCTTTGCTATCCTAAGCTAGGGAGACATTCCAACGTTGCGTCTTTCGGTACGCGGTCGCCAATCCAGAACTTTTCGGCCCCATCGACCATCTGTTCTGCGAGCAATGTGCCCTGCCCATTGCCACTAAAGTTTAGCCATCCTTCGGTCTATGTTGGCCCAAATCTCACCTGATAGAAAGTGATGATTAGGCCGAAGATGGAAGCGAGTTTCACCCGGAATCCTCTAACATAGAGGAACTGGCTATCATATCTCTAATTGCCGGAACACAACAATGCTGTTAACATTGTTGTTATGGCGACAGACTTAGACATGATGGTGGTAGCTTGCCAGGTGGACTTAGAAGTCCTACCACCAACCAAACCGAGCAAAAAATTTGCCCCCACTGGGAATTGAACCCGGGACCTCTGGGTCTGAATCGAGTGGTATAACCACTAGACCACGGAGGCGGTTAGTGTCACCTGTTTAGCACCACCCGGGGACCACGTGTAGGGATTCGCTGAAGGGTATTCTCCTACGGACGCGGGTGACTCGGCCCCTAAACCCGACCCTTGTTCTCTTGCGGACATCATCATTTCTGAAAAGGCTTCCATTCACTTCTAATAAATAAAATTTTGTCCAAACAGGTTACTCAGTACGCGCCTTCGTCCGGGACCCGAAAAAAATACCCGAAGAGTACAAGGAGAAAGTGGAAATATTTCAAGGAAATGTTCTAGAGCCTGACTCAGTCGCAGACGCCATTGATGGCATGAACGGAGTCGTCGTGGCCTTGGGCACGGGACACGCAATGCCCAGCAGCTTGGCTCCCACTTCTGATATGTCTGAAGGAACAAAGAACATTCTAGATGCAATGAGGGCTAAGAATGTGAAGCCGGTGTCTGTCTGTCTGTCTGCATTTTTGTTGTTCGAGCCAGAGAAGGTGCCTAAGATTTTCGTGGATATTACTAAGGACCATAAGAGGATGTGGGATGCTGTGAAGGAGAGCCCCCTGGATTGGATTGCAGTGTTCCCGCCTAGGATTGATGGTAAGATTTATTTTTGACTTGGCGACGTCCCTTAATCACGTGAGACTCCATAGGGTGGGTGGGGGTTGGAAAAAATAACGATTTTTTTTCAGACGTCGCAATACACCCGCTCCGGGTGTATTTAGTGCGATAATACATGACGTTTTTATTTGTTCATTCAATTTGCCACTTTCAATTTTGATTTTTATACAGTAATGCATTTGACAAAAAATGAAAACCGGCCATGTGCGAGTCGGCCTCTCACACCTAGGGTTTCGTTATTCCATACTATAAACCGAATAAAACACGTTTCTCGGGAGCCTCCTTTAATTTTTATTATTTGTTGTCATGTGTGTGAAAGTTTAAACTGTCTGCTATTATTATTCTTGAGATACAGCTCGCTGCTGACAGACAGATTGACGGACAGACGTACAGTGGAGGCTTTGTAATAGGGTTCCGTTGGTTACCCTTCAATAGGCTTGTGTCCTGAAAAAATCTAATTAGTCCGTCAGTTAATTATCAAAAAATATTTGACCCGTATTTTTCTTTTGTTACGGGAACCAAAATTGACGAAGTTACGACGCTTTTAAAATTCTCAATACGTCACGCCTTTGCGTAATTTTTAACGGGTCGTGACGTCACGAGCCCCTTACTCCCGTGTTTTGATGCCTTTTATCTTTGTCAATATTCATTGATTTACAAAACCAAAAAATACGTGTCCATTATTTTTCAATACTCTCTGACGGACTAAATAGTTTAGCAATTTGTGGATGATGGAAACTAGCCTATTACGTAACACTTAAAAAAACACAGACCTTGAGCCTATTAATTCTAGCACGGGCCTTAAACAAGATCTCTCCTTCTTTCCAGATACCCCAAGTCGCGAGTACGCAATCGTCGAGGACTGCACGAAGTCCCCTGGACCTATCATCTCTAAATGGGACCTTGGCACCTTCCTAGTGGACAGCCTCACAGAGCCCAAGTACTACAAGAAAGACATCGGCATTTGTAATAAGTAGGCTGGTAATTAAGTTAGGAACCGGACTAAGAATGGATAACTTTGTAAGTGCCATGCTCAGTTTTCAAAGTGTTTTTTTTTAGTTGTGTGTCCGGTATGAAATGTATCATGTAGCATATCATCTGCAGACTTAATAGGGAATATGCATGAAAAAAGTATTTATGACCTGAACAGTTTATCTAAAAGTATTGGAAAATATAATACTAGCTGTGAAATTAGAATCTAAATTGTTCGAAAAACGAACGAGATACGATTATTTTAAACAAATATATCTGTCCCTCTCGCGAAAACGCTGTTTTCTATGGCAGCTGTATAGTCGTCGTCGTGTAATTTGACGTCACATTACGTATCGGACTTCTCTTTCTAACTGTAGTCTTTGAAGCTTTATAACTTAATAAATGATGAAGGTATTTAAAAAATAATTTCATGATTGTTTACTACAGCTAATAAATATTTTATTTTGCAAATAAAAAAATCGTATGCATATTCCTTTAATGCGACGGTGTCTGAAGAAGCTGCGCGCAACGAAAGGATGAGGTGACAGGTACCAGTTACCCCTGTCAAACTGTCCTATAAAATTGAGTGTTTTTACCACTAGAGTTCACAGAGGATTACAACTTAAATCGTTCATACTTGAATCAACATAGATACCGCAGGAAAATCATGTTTGCATACAAGTAAATAACATGCCAGACTATAAAACTGGTTAGATTGGTTGGAAGTACTAAAATAACCTTTGAGACTTAACTGTAATTGAAGGCAGACTTGTTTGATTATTTTGTATCAAGAAATGTATTACTCGGACTTGTTCCTTTTATCTATACTACTATTATAAAGCTGAAGAGTTTGTTTGTTTGGTTGAATGCGATAATCTTAGAAACTACTGCTACGGATTGAAAAATTATTTTAGTGTTGGGGAGCCGCCTCTCGAGGAAGGCTAATGATATCATCACGCTGCGACCAATAGGATCGGAGCAATAATGAAAAATGTGGCGCAGAATGTTGCTCAGGTCAGCTAGTTGTTTCCATGCAAGAAACTGCTCTTTGGTCTTAGTATTTCCGACCTACTCTGCGTATGACAATTTGTTAGTTTAAATTCTTTGGCGAAACTTAACAGAATACATAAAACAATTTCCTGTGATTTTCTCCTCTTCAAGATCGTCTCGTGCACTTTACACACAATCATATAAACTATACATTTAGAAGGTCAAAGGCCCCATATTTTGTAGAATACATTTATGTTAATAAAGGTCATTTTATTAAAAAGAGGAAGCAAAAGGAAGATTTTATATTATGTGTTATTTAAGATATAAAGTGACACTGATTTTGTCAAAAAATGTAAACTATATCTGTCGCTTAATCATCTTGAAACTGCAAACAGACACTATTGATATAATGAGCACAATTACCGCACAGTGATTTGATTTCTACAGATATTGTATAAGATTATTGTATTAATAATAATTATACCTTTTTTACTAAATATTATTCTTAGTCCGGTATGTAATATACTAGCTGCAATGTATTTTAATAAAATTAGGCATCTAGTGATGTTTATAATTTGTAAAATAAATCCTAGCAGTATTTCTTCAGTTCTTTAAAATCAAGGATTCAAAGAGCTTGCATAAATAAATATATAAAAACTACTGGATGACTTTTCATAAATACATTGTTGTATAGTAATCATGTTTTCGTTTTATTTAAATTTATTTAAGTACGTGAGAGTGTGTGACGCCATTTTACGTAGATAATAATTGTTTTGTATGAATATTGATTGTTGCACTACCTTCATTAATTTTTTAACATTTCCATTATGTGATGTATTTTACCGACTGCGCCAGAAGAAGGGTTATGTTTTTCGTTTCAGTTTTTGTCTACTTGCATTTAAATCGACCGGGTACCTACATTATAAATACAATTCTCCGTTTAGTCTCGATATATTGTAATAAAATGCAATTAATATTAAGTAAACTATGTGCTGTATATTTTAAAAGTAAATTCAATTATATATCAACTTGGGTAAACAACTAATACCTCATTTTAAGTAAATAAATGTAAAACAAAATATGTTTTGTTGGTAATAAATTTTTTAATCGTTTTTACAATTTTTTTATACCCTAGTGATGTTTAAATTGGAATTGATATGACTGTAGGGACACTATGTTGTTTGGCAAAGTCCCAATCTAGTCCGGGGTGGTCCTCGGACAGTGTGATGTGGTTGATATAGTTAATGGGAAAGTACTTCTTTGATGATGACGTAATTGAAGGTAAACTGGCCCTGCTTCCCTTCCTAGACGTGAGGGTATCTGAACTGCAGGGATAAAAGTCCGTTTCACTGCTGACAGGGCTCCATGTGCCCCCCACACTCATTAAAAAAGACTTCTGGGAGAGCAGTCCTGGACTCGTGAACGTCTCCACAGTCCATGATTCCAGGGTAGTTGGAGACAGTGTTCTCTTTAAAGGCACTAACAACTGTTGACTGTGACACGGTGTTGGCGCTACAAACAAAGTTATCGTCCCCTTGCTGAGAGCTGAGGACGGCAGATCGCTAGAAGCAGTAGTACTCAGCGGCACCACACTCGTCGTACTAAAGAAAGAATCCGTTGCCGTTTTCCAGGCCCAAAATGTCTCCGATATGCTCTGGCTGTTAGTAAACCCACTCTCCGTACACCAGGGAGTACTGATCATGCTTAACGTGTCCAAAGTCTTCTTCGTGGCATCATCAGACCTGGCCGCATCGAAGGACGCGGTAAGAGATCGCGTCCAACGTTTTCTCTTCAATATTAGTGTCGGTTTACGCGATAAAGAATGTGACTTCGAAACTTCGCTTTTAACGGGATCCTTCATTGTTAAGAATCCATGTTTTTTCACGCGGTGTGGATTTTCGCCATTAACGCGATAGGGTAGCAATCGTTAGCTATATCGATGAGCCATCTGTACTCTTGAATAGAACTCATAAAGGTCTGTATGTACTGAAATGGATCCATTCTTATTTGGATGAGCTCCTCACCCTTGCTACCTACTTATAATACAAGTTTTACCATTATTTTCTTCGATAGTGCAGTTTTGTTTTGAGTTCTACTGGAGGTATATTATTTTAAATATTATACTTATTTTTTTAATTTTTGTAATAATTAGAGTTCAATAGTGCTTCATTATTTTTTTATTTACCGTCGATTTGACACTTTGACAGTGACGTTGTGTCTTTGAATTTTAATTTGGCGCGTAATTTATGAATAGAGGTTGAATGTTAAGTTTATGGGCATTTTAATTAATGGAATACCTACATACTACTTAGATACTAATGTCACTCTGCTTTTAATGAATACTAGCTGATGCCTATTAATTAAAAGCAGAGTAAAAACAAATTATATTCTAAACCTTCCTCGAAACCACTCTATCCATTGGTGAAAACAGCATGAAAATTGGTGCAGTAGTTTTTGAGTTTATCGCGAACAGACAGACGCGGCGGAGGACGTTTTTTTTGTAATAATTATGTAGTGACTATGCAGTAAGGTTAACTATTTTGCTAACGAGATATTTTTCAAAGTGGTGTCGCAAAATTCCTGTGTCTCATAATCTATACTAATATTATAAAGCAGAAGAGTTTGTTTGTTTGTTTGGTTGAACGCGCTAATCTCAGGAACTACTGGTCCGATTTGAAAAAATATTTCAGAGTTAGATAGCCCATTTATCGAGGAAGGCTATAGGCTATATATCATCACGCTAAGACCAATAGGAGTGGAGCAGTAATGAAAAATGTGACGCAGACGAAGTTGCGCGGGTCAGCTAGTATTGGAATAAAAGACACAGATATATCTTGAACTACTGAATTTGTATGGATTTTATTGCATTTAAAATGATTATTCTGTTCACAATAATGTCGCGTGTTTATAATGTAATAAGCTTTTTTAAACGTTGCTCTGCACAGGGTTTTCCCTTGTATCGTGCGTTAACAAACATAAACTCACTACATATACAAACAGCCAGACCCGGAACTGCCATTTGTAGGCCATAGAAATATTTGTTCCGTGCGGGAGTCGAACTCGCAACACGCAGCGTAACAGCCAATCGCTCAACCACTACGCCAACCGCCAACCGTGTCTACAAACTAAATTTGATTATAATTTTGTTTTCAATACTCCGTTATAGTGAATGTATATTGTTTTTTTTTATACAAAACGGGGAAACTCTTGGCCCAAATCTCACCTGATGGAAATTGATGATTAGGCCGAAGATGGAAGCGAGTTTCACCCGGAATCCTCTTACACAGAGGAACTGGCTATCATACCTCTAACTGCCGGAACACAACAATGCTGTTAACATAGTTGTTATGGCGACAGACTTAGACATGATGGTGGTAGCTTGCCAGGCGGACTTAGAACAAGTCCTACCACCAACCAAACCGAGCAAAAAATTTGCCTCCGCTGGGAATCGAACCCGGGACCTCTGGGTCTGAATCAGGTGGTATAACCACTACACCACGGAGGCGGTTAGTGTCACCTGTTTAGCACCACCCGGGGACCACGTGTAGGGATTCGCTGAAGGGTATTCTCCTACGGACGCGGGTGACTCGACCCCCAAAATAGTAGTGTAGTCAAAATAGCAGAAATAAAAAAAAAATAGGGTTCAATTTTATATTTGCGTGTAGCTTACAATATAACAACTATAACTAACTGTACAATCATTTACACTTTACTAAACAATTCAGTTCTTAAACATGTGAAAATTATTCTTTAAGAAGTCGAGAATATCTAGGAGTGCCAGGATTTTAACGCCAAGTCTCTATTTTTTTTTTTTTTTTTTTTTTTAGGGATGGGAAATCATCCAATGACTCCTCCCGCTCTGGGTGTAGCGGGAGGGAGTGTCAGACTTCTACTGACTAAAACCCATCCATGTTCCTTGATTGCCCTTTGTGAGCCACGGTGTCTCTTGCGAATAATCCCGCGACTCCGGCAGGAACGCCAAGTCTCTGAAGTGAGAATTTGAAGTTAAGACGTCTCATAAACTGACAGGTTTTCAGCCTGGCGTTTTACGAACATTCAACTTCAAATTCTTGATATTGAGTTTATTTTGTTACACGTTGTATTATGAGGAAATTCCTACGGGAACGAAAAAATACGTGATATGCGCGAACGAAGTCGCGGACAAAAGCTAGTGTCCTATAAATACTTCAGAAACTGGGCATTACTGTATCTTTGGCTCAGTCAATCGCCTGTACATCACGCTAACGACCTATCAACTTCAACATGCCTCTCATCCAGTAATTCTATATCCAACAGTATCTTCCCGAGCTTCCCGGTCCGGAACGCTTTGATCATGGCTCGGGCGACTTCGGTCAAGTCCGGAACGTCTCGGGTTTTTCCGTCGAAGTCCCGAGTACGACGGACCCGATTGTATTTTATTGCGCCGGCTATTAGTACCTGTAATGATAAAAAAGAAGACTCTAAAACACATTGCAATAGGCATACAGGTTGTGGTTGTGGCAACATGCTTTAACCCACCCAAGCGGGCTCAAGCCCCCCAACCGACAATAGGCTTGTGTCCTGAAAAAATCTAATTAGTCCGTCAGTTAGATTAATTATCAAAAAACATTTGACCCGTATTTTTTCTTTCTTACGGGAACCAAAATTTACGAAGTTACGACGCTTTTAAAATTCTCAATACGTCACGCCCTGCCATAATTTTTAGCGGGTCGTGACGTCACGAGCCCCCACTCCCGAGTTTTGATGCGTTATATCTTTGTCAATATTCATTGATTTACAAAAACAAAAAATACGTGTCCATTATTTTTCAATACTCTAACTGACGGACTAAATAGTTTTGCGATTTGTGGATGATGGAAACTAGCCTATTCTGGATCCGCCGCTAGAAAAGGGCTAATCACACTCATCTAGATAAATCAATAAATTAGGATGCTGTTAGTGCTACCCCGGACCAATGGCGTAGCTAAGCTGAAAGGGGCCCAGTATCAAACATCTTTGGGGCCCCCGATTTTAGGGTATTGTTTTTTTAAACAAAATAGTTCCTACTAGGCAGGCCACGAAGGTGATGATGGGACTAAATGTATAGCTTTGCGCACTAGGGGGCCCTTATAACCCGGGGGCCCCGTATCTTTAATACGGCGGTAGCTACACCTCTGCCTAAGAACCAGAATATGGGTGGGTTCTATTGCATCTTAACATACACGTGAACATGCAGCCTTAGGCATAAAAAGTTCAAATTACTCATTTAAATACAAAATTTAAGGGTCAGGGTAAGAGGTTAGACCGTAAACATTTAAATAGTTAGACGCTTATCTATGAGTTATTCACCTTATAATTAAGCAGAGTACAACAAATTTCTGATTAAAATATTCACGAATTCCTAGCAAAGTAGGTAGGTACAAAAATCAGCACATCACGCCACAACAAGCTGTCAAATTTCCTTTATAGATTTTCAACTTTAACGCTAAAGAGATTGGGTTCAAATTTGATTGGGAAAATTTGAGAGTTTCGGATATTCTGATGTGTTGGCGACTTTACAACAAACTGAGTAAAATATTCACGAATTCCTAGCAAAGTAGGTAGGTACAAATGTGTCAAAATTCTTTGTTAGATTTTCAACTTTATTGCTAAAAAGATTGGGTTCAAATTAGATGCCTGAGCCTGACTGTATAACTTCTGATCAAAATGTTCACGAATTCCTAGCACAGTACTGTAGGTAGGTGCATAATGAAAAATCCTACTGAATATTCAGCTCTACCCAAAAACGGTGCTAACTCATTAAAGTATGTGATGAAGGTACCTACTGGTACGAAAATAGATGCCTTTTATTTTGTTAGAGAATTAAATTACTTAGAAAAATATATACACAGGTGCGCTTGGATCTTTTGGCGAGTGGCCAAAATCGGGACTAATGCCAACATTGGGTTTTTCTATAAAAATCCACAATTAGACAGTTGATTAATCATTTCTTTAGAATTGACTCTCAGTCATCCACATTCGTTCTCAAAACTTTCTGCAAAAACATAGATAAGTAATTGCAACAATTATCTGCCTAGCCTTTTCCAAACTATATTCGGGTCGGCTTCCAGTCAAACCGGATTCAGCTGAATACCAGTGTTTTACGTGGAGCGGCTGCCTACCAGACCTCCACAACCCATTAACTGGGTAACACGGTACTCCTTGGTAAGACGAGTCAGATTTTACTGGCTTCGGACAATCGGTAACGACTGCCAAAAAAATGACAGCCGGGACCAACGGCTTACTGTGCTTTCCGAGGCACGGAGGAAACTCGGTATGTTAAGATGGTCACCCATCCACAGACCAACCTTGGCAAGCGTTGTTTACACTTAAAGATTGAAACGTGCGGCTGTTATTATTTAGCCACGAGCTCATAGAGGTAAATGCAACAATGCCATGACTTAATGCAGTATAGAGATGTCGATGAAAGGTTTTCGAAGGAACAAAATTCGATGATACCCAAAATAAACTTTTTTTTTTTTTTTTTTTTAGGGATGGGAAGTCATCCAATGACTCCTCCCGCTTTGGGTGTAGCGGGAGGGAGTGTCAGACTTCTACTGACTAAAACCCATCCATGTTCCTTCATTGCCCTTTGTGTTCCGGAGCCACTGTGTCTCTTGCGAATAATCCCGCGACTCCGGCAGGCGTCGGCCCTTTCGGGCCCCTCTGTGTGCTGACTCTCTTTGAGGCGCGCGTGGAACACTAACGCGCCGTCGACACGGCCTGTCGTCACTAGACGGACGGACGGCGAGCCACCCATAGCTCGCCGTCCACAGGCCCGCGCCTACGGTGGCCGGAGGTCACCAGGTGGTGTCCCCCGACGCCCGCGGCGTCTACCACGGCGGCCGGGACGAGAGGGTCTCCTCTCCCTCTCCGCCACCTCCTTCGCTAGCATGACTGCTTCGCAGAAGGAGGCAACGGCGTCCCATTCCGTCTCGCTCCGGACCATGGCTTGGACCAGGGCCGGACGCGAGAGGTTGCCGCCGATCGCCGTTTCGAGGACACGGCGGTGCGCCGCCCAAGCGGGGCATACCTGCACAGTGTGCTCCGGTCGATCCTCGCAGTGGTGACACCCGGGCGTTTCCTCCCGCCCGATTCGGTGCAGGAACCTCCCGAAACATCCATGTCCGGTGAGGACCTGCGTCAGGCGGAAGGTGAGGACGCCGTGGCGCCTCTCTAGCTTTGCTCTATATTATCATTTGTTGTTCTAGCGGCAACAGAATCCACTCTGTGAAAATTTCAACTGTCTGCCTATAACGTAGATCTTGAGATACAGCCCGCTGACAGACAAACTGACGGACGGATGGACAGTGGAGGCTTAGTAATAGGGTTCCGTCGATTGCCGTTTGGGTACGGAACCCTAAAAATAACTTGTTTGTACAACCCGATCGCGAGAAAATATGTTTCTCTTTGTTACTTGTATGTACTTTATAATGTGTTTACTTACTTTTTCTTCTAAAAAGAGGGGTGTGGGTTTCTTAAGAGCTCTTGCAAAAGTATTAAGAAACAAACGAGAGATTGGCCCCAGACAAACATGTTCGGAAGGAGCAATGGGAGTTCTTTGCACAGCAGAAAAAAATAAAGTTTAATTCTTAGACTAGGCGCCAAATAAGTTTGCAATTATGGTCATTGACCCACCTACATTTGTTGACATTTTTGTGTTACAGAGATGGAAATTAAGCAAAAAGAATTCTTGAATCAACATCTCTCATGAACTTTACATTTTCCAGCCTAAATAAACATCTCTCATAAACTTCACATTTTCTAGTAGTGATAAATGATTCTTAACTAATTTTTTAGGTAATGAGATATTAGAGGAAAGGTCAATGCACTTTATTGCTAATTAATCTGGTGCCTACCATAGTTTTGCTAGTACACAGAGTTATTGAAACCTACCCTATTAATATCATCACATGGTTCCGGTAAGCCCATGTAGTCCACATAGTTAAACTGACCATGCTTATTGAGCCAGTACAGAAGGTAGTCTGCAATGATTTCCTCGCCAACCAGGTGATCTTGGAGAGAAGCACAGAGAGCCAGCTTCAAGCCCATCTCAATGTCTGTTACTGATGGTTCTAGAATACCTGGAAAATGTTAAAGATATTTAAGACACTGTTATACAATTTAAGGAGTTTTAGAAGATAGTATTGGATAGATATGAGTCGAGGTTTTTTTTAAATTCAAGTACTTCATTGATCAGGGGCCATACATCTAAAATGTTATCATATACCTGTAATGTATTGTTTTTTTTTATTTTGTATACTTACAGGAGTTAAGGGCTTAGGCTGAAAACCAGCACTTAGCAAACCACCAGAACCTAAGCATAATGCTGACGCTAGAACCTTTTGCTACCAGTATTATAGTTTTTTGTTTGTACCAATAATACTAGCTGTAACACTGGAGACAATAAACGTTATTCTATTCTATTAAGATTCTGTTGCAAATAAGGAAAGTGTTGACCAGTCATTTCTATCTTCATCCCTTCATCATGTCATGGACTCATGGTATGCCTTCGAGACCTTAACAAAATGGGACAAGATTTTTATTTCCAAGTTCAAAAGTTACCAAAACTTACCAGGTGTGTCCAACATAAAAATAACAGGATCATTATTAATTCTAATCTTCGTCATGACGCTTCTCGTGACTCCAGCCACCGCTCCCACCGGCAGAGCGTGCCTGATACTCATATTCTTAGACCGAAGCATGTTTATCAACGAAGACTTCCCTACGTTTGGCACTCCCATGATCATTACATTGTAATCTAGTTCTTCACTTCTATTGTACCTGTTAGAGCCTTTAATCAGGTCCACCATAAGAGGCTTCAGACTCTTCAGACCTTTACAGTGCTGGTCTTTGCTGTTAGTAAACATAATATTCTGAACATTCTGTTCTGCTTTCAATTTATCCTTTATCTTCGGTATAAGACTCGGTATCGTTAAATCCTTCTTGTTCAACACAAGTATGTGCGGTTTTGAGCCTATAAGCGTCTTGGTAAATATCGGGTTTCGGCCCGTAAACGGTATTCGAGCATCGTGAACTTCGATCACGCAGTCAACGCTTTTTAGTTTCCGCTGCATTTGCTTCAAGCCCTTGTTCATGTGTCCAGGGAACCACCGCAGCAGGTCTTTGGCTACAAAAGGACATTTCTTTCGGAAGTTATAAGCAGCGACGTCGAATTTTGTGGCCATTCTGATTGTTTGTTTTGGTTATTTTGAGGTTATGTTATGGTTACGAAATTATATTAATGTATTGCGACTAGGGGTGATTTTTAGTTAACTGTGAATTAACTGCAGATCAGCAATATAATAAATCACACAACAGCGTTATTTTTAATGAAAGAACTATCTACTTTTATAAGGTAAGTGGAAAATTTTGGAAAAAAAGCGCGATTTATTGTCAAATTGTCAATATTGAATATGACAATCAGTCAAAGTGTCACAGTGACTTTACTAGGTTTACTGTCATTTTGCAGTCGTTTAGAAACTTCAAACGTACCAAAACCATTCTTTTAAAGAGAATACACCAAAATATTATGAAAGTAACAAAAATAATAAGGTTAATCAGAGTTAAGACCTTTTTGCACAGACGCACGTTTATAACAGGCTGTACATAACGACTATTTTGAAATCTAGCGTCAAACGCCAATTTGCTGACAACTACGTCAACAAATAAATATAATCTTACCCATCTAAATAATTTACATGAAAATAAGGCTTGAAAATGTCGCAAACATTTTTATTAGAGCCAGACATAATAGCCGCAACAGAAAATGTTATGCCAGATCTCAATAACGATTTGGTACTGGCAAAGAACTTTTTGAAACAGCAAAGTGCGGCTACCGGAGATTCCCTGTAAGATATTTTACGTAAATAACATAAAATCACGCTGGAACTCCAATTGAACTGACTGATAAGAGACACAGCTCCCGCATTAAAGGACTGCCGCTGCCTCTACTGAGGGTCTTACTGAGGTAGCTCTGAACCGCCAGGTAATGGACGGTGTGGATGTGATCCTGAAGGTGTTCACGAATTCGGGTAACTTGAAGGACACATTCACCTGGGCTCTAAAGGCGATAGTGGACGGCATCAAAGACGGTTCGGCAGTTTCGTTTAATTGGGCATAGGTACATCCAAACACCTGAAAGCTTATTGCACCTGAGCAACTCGGTATAGACAATCCCAAAACCTTTTTGCCTAACCTAGTTATTGAACGCGGTGGAACCCTACGAATAGTAGTTGCGACTATAACTCCTAAAAATGGGGGTGAAACTCGGCGGTTATCGCGAGCAAAACTAGATATATTACTACTAACTAGTACTAACTAGGACATGGCCCATTCTTTCAGTTATGATCATTTAGTGGACGTCGTTCAAAAGATACTGTCCCAGAAGCCACCGGATGTCGTGGACAACTTTGAGCAGTACTCATGGGAAGTCAAACAGGAGAAGTTCCGGCCCAACTTCGACCTACTCAATGACATATACTTGTCCCCCCCGCAAATTGCTACTGTGAGGAGGGTGGATGAAATGTTCAAGGTATGAAAGTTTTTGAAAAGTTGATATTTTATGAAAAAGTCTGTCTATTCCGAACACGATCTTTTGGGGCCTCTGGGCTTTTCAAAATACAATTTGATTTGATTGCAAAGGGACTTTTACAATCATTCAGCTATTACATTAAATTGTTCGTGTTTTCGAAATTTCCGGACCAGCCATCTTTAAAAATGTAGCCGTGACCGACGCAGGAAGATGGCAGTGATCCCCGAGAACCTGATGTTATTGTACAACTTTAGCTCGATTGTCATTTCTGCTGCTTACCTGCCTTACCTACACGTGTTTCAAGAAGGCAGAAAATTTCATGCTTTCTTGATGATCGTTCAGAAACCACAACCGTTAAATTTTCTTTAGCTGGTGGCCAGCAAAGCAACCAAACTAGATGATATGGGCGAGGAAGAGCAGGAACTAGACCTGGAAGAAGAAAACTACAAACCGAAGATACAGGATCTTGTAGACCACAACTACTATTTTAGAGAGGTGATTACCTGATCTTGTATACGAACTCCGTAATAACACTAGAAAAGAAAAGAAAAAAAAAGAAAGAAAATGCATTTACTCCGCAAGAAGCGACACACAAAAACAAAATGAATTACCAACTAAAAACACAAAATTAAAAGAAAACATCACTAAAAAACTAAACAAAACCAGAAACCTTTATGTTGTCAATGTCAGGCAGGCCAGGCATCAACCTACCACGACTCTCTACTCCCTTATAAAACAAAATCCTCCGTCTCGTCTGTCTGTCTAACTGCTTACGATAAACACAAAAACTACTGCACCGATTTTCATGCCGTTTTCACTAATGGGTAGAGTGGTTCTAGAGGAAGGTTTTAGTTTATACATTGTCAAGCGGGCGAAGCCGCGGGTATCAACTAGTCTATATATATGATATAATTATCTTAACCCACTAAAAACGTAAATGTTTTGGAAAGCCCAGTTCTTTATATAGGTTACGATTTCGTTGGTAAAAGAAGCGAGATCCAACGTTATTCGAAGACCCGAAGTTCTCTCTAAATTGCTAAAATGTTTTTTTTTTTAATATGGGCTTACTCTTGACCTCGAACTTGAAGAGCTCGTGGGTAAATGACAACAGCCGTACGGGTCGATCTTCAACGTTAAGCAGCGCATGCCAAGGTTGGTCTGTGTAAAGTAGAGACATAAATAGTGTCGATTGGCGTAAACGGAACCAGCTAGTCGACGCCATCATTGTCTGTGTGTTACTATTGTTATGTAACATGATTCGCAAGTCAGTTAAATAAAACAACCGTTCGTTCACTTTATCTCTAGTTTATTTCAAAAGAACCACGTTACTTGGTGTCAGAAGTGGGATTCGAACCCACGCCCTCAAAGAGGCGTCAGTCTGTGAGTACAGTCTGTGGATGGGTGACGATCTTAACAAATCGAGTTTCCTCCGTGCCTCGGAAAGCACGTTAAGCTGTTGGTCCCGGCTGTCATTTGTAGATATTTGGGAGTCGTTACGGATAGTCAGAAGCCAGTAAATCTGACACCAGTCTTGCCAAGAAACACCGTGTTACCCAGTTAATGGGTAATGGAGGTCTGGTAGGCAGTCGCTCCACGTAAAATACTGATATTCAGCTGAATCCGGTTTGACTGGAAGCCGACCCCAATGTAGTTAGGAAAAGGCTGGGCAGATGATGACTCTTGGCCACGCCTGATGGATGATATATGATGGAGCGAGCTTGCCCAGAGAAACTACTGTAGCTTTAAAGAAAATTTATTAGTTTCTTTGCTAACTACTCAACAGTTTGAATTGAAAAGTTTTTACCTACCAATAAACCTACAAATCTTTGAAGTTCAGTACAATAATTTATGCCCGTTTATGCCCGATTTCTGAGGTACTTACTTTATAGGTCGTTTATCTGTCCGTTTATCACTAAAAACCTCAAAACTGGGCAAATTAGTAAAGTAGGTTTAAAGAACATTATTTTCCACCCGCGCAACTTCGTCTGCTTCTACCCTACTTTCCATTAATGCTCCGCTCCTATTTGCTGCATCATCGCTTAGCGTGATGATGATATAAATATAGCCTTCCTCGATAAATGGGCTATCTGACACTGAAAGAATTTTTCAAATCGGACCAGTGGTTTCTGAGATTAGCGCGTTCAAGCAAACAAATAAACTCTTCAGCTTTATAATATTAGTATAGATAAGAACAACACATAAAATGAGCTTTATAAATTAACTTAAACACACGTATGTCAACTTGCGAAGTCGTACTATTGAGTAGCAAAAAGAACGTCTAGACACACTACCAGTGTGTTGGACTTTTGTTTTGAGAACTTGGCGAACACTGCCGTGTGTTTTAGATTCACGCAGAACTGAACTCGTCCAATTCTAACTCCATTTCCTGATAATTCCTCTAGGGCGGGTATGGTCTGCCGAACAGTGAATGCTACGCGATCTACATTTCCATGATGATGTTAGGCATCAAGGAGCCAGTATCTACCGTCAGGTCAGTACAGGACCAGGTTTCGTTTTAATCAGACAATATGTGCGAGGAGAGGATGCGTACGGAGGGATTTGTTTGTTAAGAACCACTGGCGTAGCTGAGCCCAAAGGGGCCCAGTATCAAATATTTTTGGGGGCCCTGTTTTAGGGTATTGTTTTTTAAACAAAATGGGCTCTACTAGCTCAGAACTGTCTTGGTAGGCCACGAAGGACATGGTGGGACTAAATGTATAGCTTTGCGCACTGGGGGACCCTTGTAGTTTGGGGGCCCCGTATCATTGATACGGCGCGGCGGTAGATAAGCCCCTGATAAGAAACAGTATACTTAATAGCTTGCGTAGAGCGAGGCTTTCTGATGGAAACGCAGCTTTATATTGTATTTTTAATTACTACCTGATCTTTTAAAGCAGTCAGTAGATGAAATTATAACTTTAAACAGCCTTTGATAACGATTAGGTTGCTATTCTTCATTGTATTTTCCTCGGCGATGCCAAAACGGTTGTTTCCAGATTCTTCGGCAAGATTTTTGGAACCAAAGCGAATTACTACGTCGTCGAAACAGACCTTACGATGGAAGAGCTGGACAGAAGAATCAGGGTTAGTTGAAATACTGTCCCAACATTGGTAGTCATGTCTAGTCGACGCGGTGGCAGGATGCTTACATGATGGTGATTGCCAAAGAGCCTAGCTATGTTTCATGTTTACTGCAGTGGTATCTACCAGCAAAGTGCCGCTCTGTATGGGCCCTTAGCAGTCCATTATATCGATTGAGTAGGACACCCCAAGATGAAAATCCATCGGTGATTTTTTCAATGCACGTCACTAGAGTATGCAACGGCGCGGCCGCGTTTCGTGTTCAAACTTCAAGCAGTAAATTATCTTAGAAAGGGGAAAGAGATACGTTTCGATGTTGGAAATGTGGATGGTAGATAAGACGGTCCCACAAACAAGGATGTATGTTTAGCTATCTATACATCTGGCCAGTGGCGTAGTTAGCATTGGTGAAACCCGGTGCGGATAATGTGGTGTCGCGCCACAAATTATACCTCCCCCCTCCAAATAGTTATTGCTAGCGCCTTTCGATCTGGCGACGGCAGTCACAAGCCCTTTTTTTGCATCCCACTGCCGATAGGTTTCATTGCGTCAAACTTTTAGGGGTGACAACCGACAGTGACAAAAACGGTAATTGAACAGCTGGGTGTAAACCCCAGCCACTGCCCCCCCTCCCTCTAGCTACGCTTCTGCATCTGGCCTTTGTGAAAGGAAGATATTTGTCGATGGAAATCTTATTTAGCCGATTTCAAAACCTTCCCAACATAACCCAGTTCTGAATAGGCTCGTGGAATTGTGTATACCTCTTCATTTTAAATCCTCAGGAGTTTGATCTGAAAGACATGCCCGGAGAAGGTGAAGGTGAGGGGGAAGATATGAAGCCGTCGTTAGAGGAACAGGCGGAAGTCAGTAAGTTTGTACCCACCTCTTCACCAGTACTTCTCCAAGTCCATAAGTCAGTCGGCAATAGTTTTTGGGTAGCAACAAGCCGATAGCCCAACTCGTGGTAGATGGAGACATTACAGATGCGTTATCACCCCTGAAAAAAAGCTCAAAGTGGGTGATAGACGGGCAAGTAAGTACGCGGACTTATGGCTCGACGACCTTTTTCGAGCGTCATCGTAAGTACGCGTACTTTTTAAACAAGACGCGTAGAGAAAAAGGTCGTCGAGTCTGCGTACTTTTTCACCCGTCAATATCACCCACTTTAATTTTCACAATTATGCACAGGCAGTGCTGGTACCATTTCTTTCAAATACAGCTCAAAGGTTTTTGATGTATCAATACAGCAATTGTATCAAGGGCATAGCTATCACCGTATCGGCCGTATCAAAGATACGGGTCTCCCAGGCTATAAGACCCCGCAGTGTGGACACAAAGCTATACATTTAATCCCACTGTCTCCTTCGTGTGCATTTTTTAAAACGGGCCTGATACTGTGGTTCCATTTACTGACAGTGGGCGAAGGGGAGGGCAGAGAGCCGGTCTCCAAGGAACCCGTCCCCCCCAAGCTACCTCCAGAACCGGTGTCCACGTGGCAAGCGCCGGCACCCATACCAGTCGAGAGACCTGGTCAAGGAGTCAATAAGAAGGTATATAGGCTAGTTTCCACCATCCACAAATTGCAAAACCTATTTAGACCACCAGTTAGAGTATTGAAAAATAATGGACACGTATTTTTTGTTTTTGTAAATCAATGAATATTGACAAAGATAAAACGCATCAAAACTCGGGAGTGGGGGCTCGTGACGTCACAACCCGCTAAAAATTATGGCATGGCGTGACGTATTGAGAATTTTAAAAGCGTCGTAACTTCGTCAATTATGGTTCCCGTAACAAAAGAAAAAATACGGGTCAAATATTTTTTGATAATCTAACTGACGGACTAATTACATTTTTTCAGGACACCAATTGCCAAAAACCAAATGTCAGGAGGCCAATTGTAATACACTTTTTTGGGGTCTTAGTAAATTCTCTTGGATGTCCTATACCTAGCCATGAGGGTCTGTCAGACTGTTACTCATTATAATTAATTCATTACCGGATTAGCCTCGTAGCAACTAGCTAGGGCACCGCGCGTTGGGGGCCCCACACTTAGACAAACGAAAACATGTCTCTGGAAATCAGAGGCTTGGATCTATTTCACAAATAATGAGTCTTAACTCTTGCCATACTGCGATAGCCTTTTTTGCGGATGAAGTCACTAGTTTGGTTATACTTCGAGCAAATAAATTAGTTTTCTTTCTTTTATTTTAGCTACCGTCTGAAATCTAAACAGCCGCGGATCCGGCTTATACAGGCAATGTAGGCAAAACCTATGGACGCAGGCGCTACATAAGGCCCGGGGCCACAGAAAGAAATAATAAAGGGAGGCTATTATTGATTTAATTGGATGTTTTCGTTTTCATTTTACGAAGGTTTTAGGTTAGGGGGCCCGTTGGTAAAATTAGCTACAGGCCCCGACCAAATTAGTGACTTAGCGCGGCCCCCAATGCGCGGTGCCCGTAAGATTTGCTAACTCTTGCTACGTGGCTAATCCGGCTAACTTTAAAGTTTTTACATTGCTCGTAGGTGTACTGGGTTTGCAACCGCCCTGGTGATCAGTGGATCTACTTACCAGACCTCACTCCAAACCACATCAAAGTGGCGAGGCTCACAGTGCGGTGTATGACTGGAGATTTGGATTCAGAGGTAATTTTATTCGTATATACATTGTTTATCATGGACTAAGATAAGATCCCAGTGCTGCCAGACTTCTCTTATTTTCTCACTAACAAAATATGTGGGATAGAGTAGTGTTAGTATGTAGTTTTAACGTACGATTACGATTACATGCTAGCTAAGGGCGACGGCCAATATTTTTTTTATGATGTATCCATGGCATTTCAGTAGTCAAGGAAGAGTTTTGTATCCTCCCAAATCCTGGCAGACTTTAACTTTCGTTAATGTTAAGTCGTTGAGAGGTCTGGAATCACATCACGTTTGGAGCATCTACAGTTGACCTGAAAAAGTACCTACTTTTAGGAAACAAGATAGAAAAACTGTACAAAAACCAATAAATTTTTCCACAGGACTCTATTATATGCAATCAACCAAATAATTGTTTTGCAATAACTCTATCTCTTTTAAGCTCTGGAACTTGAACATTATTGAAAAATACTCTGGAAGCACATAACGTACTTTTATCATCTTCAAAAATTTTACGTATGTACGATTTGCACAAAACCAACAAAAGAAAAATAATTGCTGTTAACACATTTTTGCTCGAATAATAAAATGTATGGAAAAAAGCCATTTTCAAAGAATCTGGGAACTGATTTATATTTGACTAGTTGACCCGCGCAACTTCGTTTGCGTCACATTTTCCATTAATGCTCCGCTCCTATTTGTCTTAGCGTGATGATATAATATAGCCATAACCATCCTCGATATCTAACACTGAAATTTTATTTCAAATCGGACCCGTAGTTCCTGAGATTACCCCCTACATACAAACTTACAAACATACAAACTTACACACAAATGTTACCTCTTTATAATATTAGTATAGATAAATAGATTTTTTTTTAAATACTTAGATTCTGCAACTAACCGGTTGCCGAGAAAGAGGAATACCCTATTCCAAGAAAATTTGTGTCTGGCAGGTCGTAACTTTCCCTCCATTCGAGGGTTGCGAGCGCCACTACCTGCGCGCGCAGATAGCTCGCATTGCCTCCGCCACCTCTATCTCTCCGCAAGGATTCTTCACCTTCGGGTCTGGAGAAGAAGAGGAGGATCTTGATATGGAAGAAGGAGGTTCGTAACAAACGAAGATGATGGATAGGTGCTTATTAGGAGTGGTTCCGGCCAACGTAGTAGTAACACCCAGTTTCTTTTTTCGCAAGGAGTGAGATTGACTGCCTATCCTGATTGGTGGGTATTTCTTTTTTAACTTGGGAATGATGTTAGGTAAAACAAGCAACCGAGGAGTCCTATTGTCGGTTAAACCTTGTTTTTAGGACACTGACAGGAGTATTCTGCCGCCTCGATTAAATTAGGACGGCAGGAGCTAGGAAGATACTTGACACTTAGAGTATGGTTCCTCTATTAGTGACCTCAGTTTCGAAAGATTTCTCTGCTTACAGGTGACATGGATTTCAACGCGAACCCGTTCTACCAAGGGCACACGCTGAAAGATCTGCTAGACTCGAACCTGACGTACTGGGTTCATCACGGACGACATATCCTGAAGCAGGGCAGGACCCTTTGGTGGAACCCTAACGCGGATATCGTGAGGCCACTTTAATATTCTGATCAGGGGCGTAGCTATCAGCCGTATCAAAAATACAGGGCCCCCAGACTACAATGGCCCTGACGTATAGGCGCAAAGCAATATATTTAGTCCCGTCATACCCTTTGTGGTTTGGGAAGACAGTTCAGAGCTAGTACGGCACCTTTTTTTAATAAAAAAAAACAATACTTCTGAAAACGCCCCCCCCCCCTCAACAATGTTTGATACGTGGCCCCTTAGAGACTAGCTACACCACTGCTGTAAGCGTGACTGCTGAGCGTGGGGTCCTGGGTTCGATTCTCAGTTCGGGCAAAGAGTGTTTCCTGGTTTGTCATTTAGACATTTTTCTGTGACAGCCTTGAGTTTGGAAACTGTTGTGACACCTCCGTGGCTCGGAGCATGTTAGGCCGTTGGTTCTGATTGTCCAATCTTACTCACAATTTTTTACCAGTGGTTTTAACCACTGGTAAACCTCGCCCTAAGAAAGTACCTAGGACTTTTTTTAAAGAAGGAAAATTATCCAATGGCTCCTCCCGCTCTGGGCGGAGCAAAAGGGAGTTTCAAACTCTTACTGCATGACTGATGACATCCCGACAGGAGGAAGGCCTTGAAGAAGAAGACGATGAAGGTCCTCCCCCAGTGGAACCAGAAGTGGGACCCAACCTGTTCACGCCGCTGTCAGAGGACGCGAGGATCGAGGGTCTCAGTGCGTGGAGTACCAGAGTCAGCAGTTTTATGTGTTCCGACCGGGCCCTGGCTATCATCAGGAGTAACTTATGGCCCGGGGCGGTGGCGTACGCTACGAATGGAAAGTTAGTGGTTTTCTCTTGTATCGAGACAAACACGAAATGGAAAGGGATAGTCGCGGTAAAAATATTAGCCACCAGACGTGGTGGTGTATTACGTTCAGCGCAGACAGTGCACAGTAGGTCGAGTAGTTTTCGTTGACTATTTGATAAATTAACGTTGAGTACCAGTATTTTACATGGAGTGAGTCACCTCCACAACCCAGCAGGTAACCCTTGGCAAGACCCTTATCAGATTTCATTGCTTCTTACTTTCCGTAAAAACTGCCAAAGATTTAAAAAAGACAGCCGGGATGATGGCTACGTGCTTTCCGAAGCATGTATCGACCTCGAAAAAAGATCGAACTGTGCGACTGATATTATTTAAAACAGGCTTATTTATATTACCCGTCTTCAGGATCCCATGTCTCAGTGGACCAAATTCATCAACGCTCCCGTTAGACCACAATCTCGTCTGAAGGAAAGCGAACATATGGTCTCCGATGGAGTACGCTTGCATGGAAGTAGCTTATGTACTCTTACTTATAGACCACCAGGTTGTAGCTATCAGGCAACACTGACTCCGGGCTCGATGATTAAGCGTAAAAACATAACAAACAAATAAACAAACACATTTTCACATTAAGTTAGGATTAGGATGTTTACAATGCGATTCAAATAAGAATAGGATCGGCTTAGCGCCATATTGTGACGTCATTGCGGTCAATTCAAGCCAATTAGGTAGGGTGAGCAAAGTAAGATTATAATTTTTTAATGATTATTTACAAATATTGAGTGAAATAAGTGTTATGGAATGGTTTAAAATAACTAATAATGATTTTAAATAACTACATATTATATTTAGCTCATTTACTACTATATAACGTTTTTATTTAAATTTGTTTTAAGACTTATTTAAACGAAGTTAAATAAACCGTTATTGATATACTACTAAGTTTCTATGCAAACCGTACTTTTCAAGAGACATTGATAGATAGAGGCAGAGGTCATTGACGTTCCTATTCTTATTTGAAACGCATTGTAATACCGCTTACAATGTAATCGTTTCGTGCAGGAAGTCGGAGTGCATGTACGTAGGCTGGGGGCTGAAGTTCCAGCCACCGAACTTCTCTCCGCTGCAGCTGCCGCAGCCGCAAGACGAGTACGTCATCGGGCCCGAGGTCATGGAGATGGCTGACCCGACCTTCGCTGATGAAGAGGTAATAATGTTCTTTTGTCTTGAAGTTCCTTAATAAAAGGGGCTAACAGTGATATTTTTCTAAGGTTTCGCCGCGCGTTTAGTCGGTCTGTCGCTATTTATTCGTGTGAAGTTGCATTTAAACGGCGCGGGGTAGCACCATGCCACGCGAGCCGTGTAGATACGGCTCGGCTGAATCCGAACGCAAGCCTATTCGTATACACGGAACGTATTAACATAAGCCGAGCCGCGCGTGCCTTTGATCCGTGTCAAAAAACCGACAAGCGATTGATCGTACGGTTGCCGAGACGTGCCGAGCGTAAGCTTTTAATCGGCGCGTGGCACATGGAATCACGAGCTGAGTCTTGCTCAGCTCGCATTTGCGAGTCGTTTAAACGCACCCTTAGGCTTGTTTCACATGTACCACAACCACACCACACCGTCGCGACGAAAGGTGGTCAAGCTGTGGTTACGCGCCCACGCCACCGATAGCTCGATTGATTCGATGCAGGGCGATTCTGTAAACATGTCGAAGTGAACACTTAGGCGAAGTGAGCGAAAAGTGAGCTGTCAAATCATGCAAACAAGATGGCGTGACCGCTCACTTGTTGTTCACTCCACCTAAGTGATCACGGTGCGATGTCAACAGAATAGACGGACTGTAAACATGTCGACGAAGTGAACACTTAGGCGAAGTGAACGAATAGTAAGCTGTTAAACCATACAAACAAGATAGAATGACAGCTCACTTGTCATTCACTCCACCAAAGTGATAACGGTGAGGTGTCAACAGAATCAACCAGCTGTAAACTTCTGTGTACGCTTAGGTGAAGTGAACAAGAGGTGAGCTGTCAATTCATACCAACAAAATATAGTGACAGTCCACTTCATATTATGTTGATAGAATCGAATGATTGATCTTCGAATCACAATCCTGAAGTAAAAATCTTTTTCTAATGTGTCATGTTACTGAACAGAAAAGAGAGCCAATTCTACTAATTTATGACCAACGTTCATATTCGAATCTCAGTCGCAAACTGTCAAATAAGCCTCAATTTCCATAATGTTTTTAACTGGAAGCTGCGATTTATAATGTGTTCATATTCCAGGCATTCCGCATCGCGCACCTACCTCCTCCCCCTCCACCGGAGATCATGGGCGAAGGGGAGGGCTACGGAGAAGAAGGCGAAGAGGACGAAGACTAGCTGTAATATTGAAGAACTTTATTCACATATCCATAAGGTTTATATTCGTGTAAGCGAATATGAACAAGCGTTTCATACTTAAAAGAACTCTATTCGAAGGATATTAGTTCCTTTATTGTGTGAAACGATTACTAAGCAAGGTTGTATCTGGGACCTCGATAGAGCGTACTTACAGATTGAAGTACCGTGTTGTTTCAGACGAAAATTAACCTAAATCGCATTTTCACAAGGTTCATATTTGTATAGAACACTAAAGCCATGTGGTCTGTCAAAAACTCTTTTATGAATTCCCGAGACTATAGATTTATTATTTTTAATTAGTTATTTACGCTTCAGCAGCGATTGTCAACTATGATTTTTATTAAAATAAATAAAACGAAAACATAATTATAGTACCTTATTTATTTTAGAATAACAATGTTCTACATTGTTTTAGGTAGCTTTTATTTACAGAAAGTGGTTTTAAGGATCGGAAAGACAACATTTTAAGATAGCGATCTGGATCATAATATGAATCACACAATAACGTGTCAAATTTCATTTTCATCTCTATTGCTAAGGCATTAGATTCAAGGTTGATTTGAAAAAAAATACAGTGACGGGTAACTTGATGTGCTAAAGTGGCCTTTTTAGACACTCTGATATTTATAAAAATCTAGAACACAATTTTATCGTATTACCCTTCGTTTTATCACTTCATATTCTCCCTATTTTTTATGTTTATGTAATTGTGGCGCGGACAACTTGACTTTCCCGGGGAAGTTTCTCGCGATATTCTCTTCTTTCACAGCTTTGAGCAGGTCCCTCTCGCGCGGGGACGCCGCCTTGTCGCGCAGGAACACTTGCACGGCTGTCTTAGCCGCCTTGCCGCGCTTGCTGGTGCCTGGGGTCAGCTTCACTTTGTATCTGGGGGGAAAGGGGGGAGATTGCTTGTTAAAAATCAGCTCGTCTGCGCCGTGCGGTACTCCGGTCAGCTGGCTCAGCAGCTGTGAGTACTCACTTGTAGTTGATGAGCGCGGAGTAGGGCGCCACCACGGGCACCGCGAACAGCAGCTCGTCTGCGCCGTGCGGTACTCCGGTCAGCTGGCTCAGCAGCTGTGAGTACTCACTTGTAGTTGATGAGCGCGGAGTAGGGCGCCACCACGGGCACCGCGAACAGCAGCTCGTCTGCGCCGTGCGGTACTCCGGTCAGCTGGCTCAGCAGCTGTGAGTACTCACTTGTAGTTGATGAGCGCGGAGTAGGGCGCCACCACGGGCACCGCGAACAGCAGCTCGTCTGCGCCGTGCGGTACTCCGGTCAGCTGGCTCAGCAGCTGTGAGTACTCACTTGTAGTTGATGAGCGCGGAGTAGGGCGCCACCACGGGCACCGCGAACAGCAGCTCGTCTGCGCCGTGCGGTACTCCGGTCAGCTGGCTCAGCAGCTGTGAGTACTCACTTGTAGTTGATGAGCGCGGAGTAGGGCGCCACCACGGGCACCGCGAACAGCAGCTCGTCTGCGCCGTGCGGTACTCCGGTCAGCTGGCTCAGCAGCTGTGAGTACTCACTTGTAGTTGATGAGCGCGGAGTAGGGCGCCACCACGGGCACCGCGAACAGCAGCTCGTCTGCGCCGTGCGGTACTCCGGTCAGCTGGCTCAGCAGCTGTGAGTACTCACTTGTAGTTGATGAGCGCGGAGTAGGGCGCCACCACGGGCACCGCGAACAGCAGCTCGTCTGCGCCGTGCGGTACTCCGGTCAGCTGGCTCAGCAGCTGTGAGTACTCACTTGTAGTTGATGAGCGCGGAGTAGGGCGCCACCACGGGCACCGCGAACAGCAGCTCGTCTGCGCCGTGCGGTACTCCGGTCAGCTGGCTCAGCAGCTGTGAGTACTCACTTGTAGTTGATGAGCGCGGAGTAGGGCGCCACCACGGGCACCGCGAACAGCAGCTCGTCTGCGCCGTGCGGTACTCCGGTCAGCTGGCTCAGCAGCTGTGAGTACTCACTTGTAGTTGATGAGCGCGGAGTAGGGCGCCACCACGGGCACCGCGAACAGCAGCTCGTCTGCGCCGTGCGGTACTCCGGTCAGCTGGCTCAGCAGCTGTGAGTACTCACTTGTAGTTGATGAGCGCGGAGTAGGGCGCCACCACGGGCACCGCGAACAGCAGCTCGTCTGCGCCGTGCGGTACTCCGGTCAGCTGGCTCAGCAGCTGTGAGTACTCACTTGTAGTTGATGAGCGCGGAGTAGGGCGCCACCACGGGCACCGCGAACAGCAGCTCGTCTGCGCCGTGCGGTACTCCGGTCAGCTGGCTCAGCAGCTGTGAGTACTCACTTGTAGTTGATGAGCGCGGAGTAGGGCGCCACCACGGGCACCGCGAACAGCAGCTCGTCTGCGCCGTGCGGTACTCCGGTCAGCTGGCTCAGCAGCTGTGAGTACTCACTTGTAGTTGATGAGCGCGGAGTAGGGCGCCACCACGGGCACCGCGAACAGCAGCTCGTCTGCGCCGTGCGGTACTCCGGTCAGCTGGCTCAGCAGCTGTGAGTACTCACTTGTAGTTGATGAGCGCGGAGTAGGGCGCCACCACGGGCACCGCGAACAGCAGCTCGTCTGCGCCGTGCGGTACTCCGGTCAGCTGGCTCAGCAGCTGTGAGTACTCACTTGTAGTTGATGAGCGCGGAGTAGGGCGCCACCACGGGCACCGCGAACAGCAGCTCGTCTGCGCCGTGCGGTACTCCGGTCAGCTGGCTCAGCAGCTGTGAGTACTCACTTGTAGTTGATGAGCGCGGAGTAGGGCGCCACCACGGGCACCGCGAACAGCAGCTCGTCTGCGCCGTGCGGTACTCCGGTCAGCTGGCTCAGCAGCTGTGAGTACTCACTTGTAGTTGATGAGCGCGGAGTAGGGCGCCACCACGGGCACCGCGAACAGCAGCTCGTCTGCGCCGTGCGGTACTCCGGTCAGCTGGCTCAGCAGCTGTGAGTACTCACTTGTAGTTGATGAGCGCGGAGTAGGGCGCCACCACGGGCACCGCGAACAGCAGCTCGTCTGCGCCGTGCGGTACTCCGGTCAGCTGGCTCAGCAGCTGTGAGTACTCACTTGTAGTTGATGAGCGCGGAGTAGGGCGCCACCACGGGCACCGCGAACAGCAGCTCGTCTGCGCCGTGCGGTACTCCGGTCAGCTGGCTCAGCAGCTGTGAGTACTCACTTGTAGTTGATGAGCGCGGAGTAGGGCGCCACCACGGGCACCGCGAACAGCAGCTCGTCTGCGCCGTGCGGTACTCCGGTCAGCTGGCTCAGCAGCTGTGAGTACTCACTTGTAGTTGATGAGCGCGGAGTAGGGCGCCACCACGGGCACCGCGAACAGCAGCTCGTCTGCGCCGTGCGGTACTCCGGTCAGCTGGCTCAGCAGCTGTGAGTACTCACTTGTAGTTGATGAGCGCGGAGTAGGGCGCCACCACGGGCACCGCGAACAGCAGCTCGTCTGCGCCGTGCGGTACTCCGGTCAGCTGGCTCAGCAGCTGTGAGTACTCACTTGTAGTTGATGAGCGCGGAGTAGGGCGCCACCACGGGCACCGCGAACAGCAGCTCGTCTGCGCCGTGCGGTACTCCGGTCAGCTGGCTCAGCAGCTGTGAGTACTCACTTGTAGTTGATGAGCGCGGAGTAGGGCGCCACCACGGGCACCGCGAACAGCAGCTCGTCTGCGCCGTGCGGTACTCCGGTCAGCTGGCTCAGCAGCTGTGAGTACTCACTTGTAGTTGATGAGCGCGGAGTAGGGCGCCACCACGGGCACCGCGAACAGCAGCTCGTCTGCGCCGTGCGGTACTCCGGTCAGCTGGCTCAGCAGCTGTGAGTACTCACTTGTAGTTGATGAGCGCGGAGTAGGGCGCCACCACGGGCACCGCGAACAGCAGCTCGTCTGCGCCGTGCGGTACTCCGGTCAGCTGGCTCAGCAGCTGTGAGTACTCACTTGTAGTTGATGAGCGCGGAGTAGGGCGCCACCACGGGCACCGCGAACAGCAGCTCGTCTGCGCCGTGCGGTACTCCGGTCAGCTGGCTCAGCAGCTGTGAGTACTCACTTGTAGTTGATGAGCGCGGAGTAGGGCGCCACCACGGGCACCGCGAACAGCAGCTCGTCTGCGCCGTGCGGTACTCCGGTCAGCTGGCTCAGCAGCTGTGAGTACTCACTTGTAGTTGATGAGCGCGGAGTAGGGCGCCACCACGGGCACCGCGAACAGCAGCTCGTCTGCGCCGTGCGGTACTCCGGTCAGCTGGCTCAGCAGCTGTGAGTACTCACTTGTAGTTGATGAGCGCGGAGTAGGGCGCCACCACGGGCACCGCGAACAGCAGCTCGTCTGCGCCGTGCGGTACTCCGGTCAGCTGGCTCAGCAGCTGTGAGTACTCACTTGTAGTTGATGAGCGCGGAGTAGGGCGCCACCACGGGCACCGCGAACAGCAGCTCGTCTGCGCCGTGCGGTACTCCGGTCAGCTGGCTCAGCAGCTGTGAGTACTCACTTGTAGTTGATGAGCGCGGAGTAGGGCGCCACCACGGGCACCGCGAACAGCAGCTCGTCTGCGCCGTGCGGTACTCCGGTCAGCTGGCTCAGCAGCTGTGAGTACTCACTTGTAGTTGATGAGCGCGGAGTAGGGCGCCACCACGGGCACCGCGAACAGCAGCTCGTCTGCGCCGTGCGGTACTCCGGTCAGCTGGCTCAGCAGCTGTGAGTACTCACTTGTAGTTGATGAGCGCGGAGTAGGGCGCCACCACGGGCACCGCGAACAGCAGCTCGTCTGCGCCGTGCGGTACTCCGGTCAGCTGGCTCAGCAGCTGTGAGTACTCACTTGTAGTTGATGAGCGCGGAGTAGGGCGCCACCACGGGCACCGCGAACAGCAGCTCGTCTGCGCCGTGCGGTACTCCGGTCAGCTGGCTCAGCAGCTGTGAGTACTCACTTGTAGTTGATGAGCGCGGAGTAGGGCGCCACCACGGGCACCGCGAACAGCAGCTCGTCTGCGCCGTGCGGTACTCCGGTCAGCTGGCTCAGCAGCTGTGAGTACTCACTTGTAGTTGATGAGCGCGGAGTAGGGCGCCACCACGGGCACCGCGAACAGCAGCTCGTCTGCGCCGTGCGGTACTCCGGTCAGCTGGCTCAGCAGCTGTGAGTACTCACTTGTAGTTGATGAGCGCGGAGTAGGGCGCCACCACGGGCACCGCGAACAGCAGCTCGTCTGCGCCGTGCGGTACTCCGGTCAGCTGGCTCAGCAGCTGTGAGTACTCACTTGTAGTTGATGAGCGCGGAGTAGGGCGCCACCACGGGCACCGCGAACAGCAGCTCGTCTGCGCCGTGCGGTACTCCGGTCAGCTGGCTCAGCAGCTGTGAGTACTCACTTGTAGTTGATGAGCGCGGAGTAGGGCGCCACCACGGGCACCGCGAACAGCAGCTCGTCTGCGCCGTGCGGTACTCCGGTCAGCTGGCTCAGCAGCTGTGAGTACTCACTTGTAGTTGATGAGCGCGGAGTAGGGCGCCACCACGGGCACCGCGAACAGCAGCTCGTCTGCGCCGTGCGGTACTCCGGTCAGCTGGCTCAGCAGCTGTGAGTACTCACTTGTAGTTGATGAGCGCGGAGTAGGGCGCCACCACGGGCACCGCGAACAGCAGCTCGTCTGCGCCGTGCGGTACTCCGGTCAGCTGGCTCAGCAGCTGTGAGTACTCACTTGTAGTTGATGAGCGCGGAGTAGGGCGCCACCACGGGCACCGCGAACAGCAGCTCGTCTGCGCCGTGCGGTACTCCGGTCAGCTGGCTCAGCAGCTGTGAGTACTCACTTGTAGTTGATGAGCGCGGAGTAGGGCGCCACCACGGGCACCGCGAACAGCAGCTCGTCTGCGCCGTGCGGTACTCCGGTCAGCTGGCTCAGCAGCTGTGAGTACTCACTTGTAGTTGATGAGCGCGGAGTAGGGCGCCACCACGGGCACCGCGAACAGCAGCTCGTCTGCGCCGTGCGGTACTCCGGTCAGCTGGCTCAGCAGCTGTGAGTACTCACTTGTAGTTGATGAGCGCGGAGTAGGGCGCCACCACGGGCACCGCGAACAGCAGCTCGTCTGCGCCGTGCGGTACTCCGGTCAGCTGGCTCAGCAGCTGTGAGTACTCACTTGTAGTTGATGAGCGCGGAGTAGGGCGCCACCACGGGCACCGCGAACAGCAGCTCGTCTGCGCCGTGCGGTACTCCGGTCAGCTGGCTCAGCAGCTGTGAGTACTCACTTGTAGTTGATGAGCGCGGAGTAGGGCGCCACCACGGGCACCGCGAACAGCAGCTCGTCTGCGCCGTGCGGTACTCCGGTCAGCTGGCTCAGCAGCTGTGAGTACTCACTTGTAGTTGATGAGCGCGGAGTAGGGCGCCACCACGGGCACCGCGAACAGCAGCTCGTCTGCGCCGTGCGGTACTCCGGTCAGCTGGCTCAGCAGCTGTGAGTACTCACTTGTAGTTGATGAGCGCGGAGTAGGGCGCCACCACGGGCACCGCGAACAGCAGCTCGTCTGCGCCGTGCGGTACTCCGGTCAGCTGGCTCAGCAGCTGTGAGTACTCACTTGTAGTTGATGAGCGCGGAGTAGGGCGCCACCACGGGCACCGCGAACAGCAGCTCGTCTGCGCCGTGCGGTACTCCGGTCAGCTGGCTCAGCAGCTGTGAGTACTCACTTGTAGTTGATGAGCGCGGAGTAGGGCGCCACCACGGGCACCGCGAACAGCAGCTCGTCTGCGCCGTGCGGTACTCCGGTCAGCTGGCTCAGCAGCTGTGAGTACTCACTTGTAGTTGATGAGCGCGGAGTAGGGCGCCACCACGGGCACCGCGAACAGCAGCTCGTCTGCGCCGTGCGGTACTCCGGTCAGCTGGCTCAGCAGCTGTGAGTACTCACTTGTAGTTGATGAGCGCGGAGTAGGGCGCCACCACGGGCACCGCGAACAGCAGCTCGTCTGCGCCGTGCGGTACTCCGGTCAGCTGGCTCAGCAGCTCGGTGTCCGCGTCCGGACCCGCTTGTTCAGTCTGTAGAGCGGACATACATATTTACTTTAAAAGAAAGATTGAAAGAAAACCAATTTATTTGACACACAATGTTTTTTTTTTACTTTTGAACCACCAAAACCCTCCCCCTGGCTACGCCCACGATGGCCTGCATTGGCCCATGATGACTTATAGTGGCCCACGGTGACCTTCATTGGCCCATGATGACTTACAATAGCCCACCATGACCTACATTGGTCCCTGATGACTTGAAGTGACTCACGATGTCATCACTAAGGCCTGTAATGACTACAGTGACCCACGATGACCTGCATGGGCCCATGAAGACTTATAGTTACCCACAATACCGTGCATTGGCTCACGATGACCTGCATTGGGCCATGATGCCCAACAGTGGCCTACGAGTGGCCCATGAAAGCCGACCGTGCGCGATCTTACTAGTCTTCTCCGATTAAGGGACGTCTCACATTTATTCAGTTCCATTCGCGTTTCGTTGAACAATTCTTTGCCACACTTATACAGTTCTGCTTCTATCAGCCGCGAACAGCGTCGAAGGAATGAGAAGGTGGAGAACTCTATCTATAGCACTCGCATGATAATAACACATTTGTCCTCATTTTATACTTGTTTGCCGCGAAAGCTGAATAGACGCGGAAAGCTGAGCGGATGCGTACGCGTCTCCATACAAAATCGTTGTTTTCTATGGGCATAAGCTGAATAGAGCTGCATAAGTGCGAGTAGTCCCTAACATGGTGTAACCTGCCGCCACTCACATCTACGTCCGCCTCGGGCTCGTCGGCGTCCGACTCGGCCTCCAGTATGAGCGGCGCGGGCGCAGGGATCTTGGTGCCGCGCGGACCAGTCTTCACCTTGTTGGCTTTAGCGGCGGCCGCCTTCTTTTGAGCTTTCTTTGACTCTTTCTCTTTATTTCCTGACTGAAATTAAAAAAGAATTAAGCAAATTAATATCGTTAGAGGATAGTCTTACACTCGAGGTATTGGATAACTCCGAGGTACTACACGGCTCCATTGAGAGAAAAATGTAACAATCGCCTCTGGGTTGCTATCAGGGTAAATTTTTTCAAACGGGCGTCAATGGCCATATACGAAACAATAAGGAACGCGAATAAAACTCAAGGGAGTTTCGGGCCACGCCGTCACCTCCTTCTGCAAAGCAGTCATGCTAACGAAGGAGGTGGCGGAGTGGGAGAGGGAGAGATCCTCTCGTCCCGGCCGCCGTGGTAGACGCCGCGGGCGTCGGAGGCCACCTGGTGACCTCTGGCCACCGTAGGCGCGGGCCTGTGGACTATGGGTGGCTCGCCGTCCGTCCGTCTTATGACGACAGGCCGTGTTGACGGCGCGTTCGTGTTCCACGCACGCCTCAAAGAGAGTCACATTCATCACATAGAGGGGCCCGAAAGGGCCGACGCCTGCCGGAGTCGCGGGACTATTCGAAAGAGATACCGCGGCTCCGGAACACAAAGGGCAATGAAGGAATATGGATGGGATTTAGTCAGTATGAGTCTACCACTCCCTCCTGCTCCGCCCAGAGCGGGGGAAGTCATCCATCCCCATCCCTAAAAAAAAAGGTAGTTTCGGGCCAGATTTTGATCAAAACTAAATTACTATTGATTCATCAAGCGCCTAATGCAACTGCGGCACGGTGTACTATTAGCGGCGGCGGCAGCGGTAATGAGGATTTTCAGGAAAATTTACTCCACCAGTTGGCGCAACATAGGCGAGAGGTCCTCTTCATTGAAAAAGTGACTTTCACATTAACAACATTGAAATAGGCTTGTGTCCTAAAAAAATCTAATTAGTCCGTCAGTTAGATTATCAAAAAATATTTGATACATGTTTTTACTTTTGTTACGGGAACCAAAATTGACGAAGTTACGACGCTTTTAAAATTCTCAATACGTCACACCTTCGCATAATTTTTAGTGAGTCGTGACGTCACGAGCGACTCCCGAGCTTTGATGCGTGTTATCTTTGTCAATATTCATTGATTTACAAAAACATAAAATATGTGTCAATTATTTTTAAATACTCTAACTGACGGACTAAATAGTTTTGCAATTTGAGGATGATGGAATCTAGCCTATTGACATAGACAAATGTCAGAAAATAAGTGATTTGACATGTTGTTTGGGTCTGACGCCTCAGTGCTGCCACCTGATGCTCGACATTACAGAAAACCCTCATTGAAATAAAATAAAATAAATAAATAATTCAAGACACTTGGACCCTGGTCAATTTTCTGGAGGGGGGAAGTGTTCATTTGTGCTGCTGGTTTTTTTTTTTTTACAGGAATGTTTTTACATAACACATACAAAACGCCAAAACAAGCACGTTTGCAGTAGCCTCTAAATTTAAATTAATTTACTTTTATAGAGGATATAAAAATTCACACTCTGCAAATTTCAACTGTCTACCAATTACCGTTCTTGAGATACAGCCCGCTGACAGACAGACAGACAAGACGAAAAGACTGATATCGGACGCTTAGCAATGGGATCCCGTTGGTTACCCTTTGGCTACAGAACCCTAATGAAAAGCAGAGCAGAGAGAACCCTTCGCAAAAAATTACAAATGTGCACCTGAAGTATGTCCATCATCACAGCTCTGTCATGCTCATCCTGGTCCTTATATTTCTCCTTAATCTTCCTCAGCTTGCTGCGCTGTCCTCGCTTTACACCCTTCTCTTCTTTCTTCTCTTCTGTCTTCTGAGGCTTCTCTTGTTTCTCCTTCTGCGGTTTCTTGCCGCCCTTCTTTGGTAAGGAGGGGAACGAGGGGACTTTGTCTTCGCCTGAAATTAGTGGTAAACTTTTATTTGTTGGGGTTTCTTGATTATGAAGAAAACACTTCTGATTGGGTTTCTTCTTCCTGTTTATTCTTGTTGACTCCTGGAGAGCTAGCAGGTCTATAGGGTCCGTTAACAGTTGTCCGTTTATGGACATTTTATTAAAACAGGAACAAGACGTATTTTTTTGGTTTTTTCGCTAGTTACTTTGAATAATTTTATTTTTGACCAATAGTTAAATAACAACGATTTTTTTTCCAGAGAATAAACACAATCATGATGAGGCAATTCTTAACACTATGGACAATTATTGTCTGTAGTAATTTTTTTCTTACAGTGTTTTTTTTAAATCATAATAGGCTTGTTCACTGGAGAAATGTAATTAGTCCGTCAGTTAGAGTATTGAAAAGTAATGGAAACGTATTTTTTTTATTTTGTAATAAAACAATATTGACAAAGATAAAAACACATCGAAACTCTGAATGCATATAAGTACGTAAATAGTGCATTTTAATGCTGCATCAAGTTCGCACGGTGAGCTTTATCTTCAAATATCTCGGAAACTTGTCACTTTAGCGCACCATTTCACCGACATTTTTTGTTTGTTTATGTATCTTCAACCCATATATGCATGTCAGAGTACGGCTCAACTTTGAAAAAAAAAAGCGCGGCTGGGGTTCTGTGCTGTGCTCTCATGAAATAATGTTCAAATACCTTTCCTGATAGATTGGAAGAATGGTAAATAAAATAATGCTACTCACTTCTGTCCGATGCCTCTGAAAACGTTCTTGATTTCGATTGGACGAGAACTTGTCCAGTTCCGTGATCGACCTGGAAATGGATTCACACTTGTGATTACTTTGCTGAATCGAAAAGAATCATTTTAGTGAAATTAAGTATGGTTATTTTCACGGATTCATAGGCTTATCCAATTAAAAATCTAATTAGTCCGTCAGTTAGATTATCATTTTTTTTTGTTACGTAAACCAAAATTGACGAAGACATGACGCTTTTAAAATTCTCAATACGTCACACCGTGGTGTAATATTTAGTGCTCTGACGTCACGAGCTTCCACTCCCGAGTTTTAATGCGTTATATCTTTGTCAATATTTATTGATTTACAAAAACAAAAAATATTTTGTAAATCAATAAATATTGACAGTTCATTCTTTTTCAATACTCTAAATGACGGACTAAATAGATATGCAATTTATTGATGATGGAAACTTATAGCCTATTCATCTGAAGCTAGGTAAATGAAGCGATAATCGCGGGATTATTTAGTCGCGGGATTATTCGCAAGAGACACGGTCAGTAAAAGTCTGGCACTACCTTCCGCTCCGCCCAGAGCGGGAAAAGTCATTTGATGATTTCCCATCCCTAAAAAAATAAAAAAATAAAGGTAAATGAAGCGATTCTATTGGTTCATAACAAAGCTTTTTCGGTTTGAGTTCTTTATGCGGCCTACGCAAATGTCCTAACTTTGGTATTGTTCGTCAGGTCGTTGAGCTCCTTTAAGTTCTAAGTTTGAGCTACACGATAACTGGCAAGTGCTTGCACTGTTTGGACAGGTCCACTCAAATCTGTGTGGTACTTTCCTCAAAATACCACTTCAGACATTAACCGTTCTCATATGATTTGACCAGTACGATTGTATGGACTTTAAAAGAGATTTTGACCTCTGAGTTTGTTTCGGCGTTTCTTCTCAGAGAGCATTCAGCTAGGAAACGCCGGCCTCATCTAGTTTAAAATGACCAAAATAGATTGACGTGTAAAAGTGTTATTTACAACCTACATACAGAATAAATATCATTTATCATTCATTTATCAAGACGTTCCTCGCTACGCATTTTCGCATATCTCTAGTGTAAACACAGCCTTAACGGAGCGAGATCTGTTCTAAGGTAAAATAAATTTAAAATCGTTATCATCGATGATCTCCGGGCTGCTACTGAGAAATTCGTAATGGAAAAACTCAATAACACTTTACCCCACCTGGGAATTGAGCCCAACGCTTAGAAGGTGCGCCACGACGACGAACAGTCATAGGAAAAGTTATAAGCCTTACTTATTTTCTCAGTTTTAAAACGTGTGCTAAACCCATATTTATTATTTATTTATTTAATACTTTACGCACACACATGTACAGAGGCGGACTTAATGCCATAGGCAGTATGCACTCTTAACATTCGCCTGCTTGCTTGGACCGACGGCTAACTTACTGAGAAAATAAATAAGATCTGGAGGCTATGATTAAAAAAAAAAAGAGGAGGCTCTCAATTCAGTGAGATTTTCTTTATGTGTGTACAGCCGATTTCTGAGGTTCTTTTGTTCGATGCAGCATACTTGCCGTTTGGTCCCGTAAAAATTTGATTCGATTTGACTCAGCAGTTTTTATTTTATGACCATTTTTGCTTATTTCAATGTATGCGTAGACGATGACGTAACAAAATTGAACCGAATTCCAAACAAAACACTACAAAGTATAAAATAACTAATTTCGGAAGTCTGTGTTAAGTAAAAAACTTTTTACAAAATATATCCCTTCAGATAAAACGACGAAAGAATTTTTCAAATCGGTTCATAATTGACGGAGTTATGAGGTAACAAACATAAAAAAAAAATACAACCGAACTGAGAACCTCCTCCTTTTTGGGAAGTCGGTTAAAAACAAAACCAAAAACATCGACTTCCAAAATTATTAATTAGTCCATTAGTTATTACCTTAATATGAGTATCAAGTACATCGTCCTCCGAATCATCACTGTCACTGTCACTCGATTTTCCCTCCTGCTCTGGCGTATCTCCTTCCTTTTCATTCTCTATGTCTCCCTCTCCTGTCTCATTCTCTCCCTCTCCTTCCTTCTGTTCCGTCTCCTCTGCTTCTTGAGGCTGTGACTCTTCTGTGATGGCGGATAACTTGTTGGAGTCAGGTTTTTCGTCTTCTTTGTCTGATGGTTCGTCTGTAGAAGTGAAGAATTTTATTATTAGAAATTGCCGTTTTATTAAACGGGCCTATTATTATTATTAGAATTATTATTTATTATTATTTCGACTTGGGATGTTAAACTCAATGTTATTCCGTTTTTAGGGTTCCGTACCCAAAGGGTAACCTTATAACTAAACCTCCGCTGTCCGTCTGTTTGTCAGCAGGCAGGATGTACATGGTGAACATCCCACCTATACGCACAAAGCGTTTCGGGAATACATTCATTGTGCGTACAGCTAAGGAGTGGAATTCCCTGCCGGAGTCTGTGTTTCCTGATAGCTACAACCTGGGAGTCTTTAAGTCAAGAGTGAATAGGTTACTTCTAGGCAAGCGTGCTCCACCTTAGACCGCATCATCGCTTAACATCAGGTGAGATAGCGGTCAAACGTATGCCTATCAATAGAAAAAAAAAGAAGTCTGTATCTCAGGAACCGTAATAAGTAGACGGTTGTAATTTTCATAGATTGTGTACTTCTATTGCCGCTTTAACAACAAATAATAAAAACACTACAAAGTAAAAAATAACTTTAACTTCGGAACTCGGTGTTTTTGTTAGTTTGTTCGTTTTTTGACACCGACTCCCAAAGTTAAAGTTATTTTTTACTTTGTAGTGTTTTTTTTTTGGAAGTCGGTTGTATTTTTTTGTAAAAAGTTTTTTATTTTTCACTTTTTGGTGGTACCCCACACCTAACAAAACCACAGCAAAATCGATACCATACGATTTTCGAAAGTTCCCTCGACTTCTCTGGGATACCATCATCAGATCCTGGTTTCCTTATGATGGGACCATTTGGGAAGTATACCCAACAAAAAAATCATTTTTAAAATCGGTTGGCAAGCGACGGAGTTATGCCCGGACAAACAAAAAAAAAAAAAAAAAATACAAACATCCGAATTGAGAACCTCCTCCTTTTTGGGAAGTCGGTTAAAAAATTAAGGTTTATGGTATGGAACCCGTCGTCCGACTCGCACTGGGCCGGTTATTTGAAATCAGATTTTTGTTTTGTTTCAGTGGGTTTTGGTTTTCTATAAAAATAATATTGACATATTTACAACCTGGTATTCAGCTGAATCCGGTTTGACTGGAAGCCGACCCCAATATAGTTGGAAAAAGGCTAGGCAGATGATGATAATAACCTTTTAGAAATTCCATATAACTTTTCCCAACTATACTACGGTCGGCTGATTGGTAAAAAAAATTCATTATTTTCCGAAGTTCATTTATATTCACTTATAACAATAGAAGCTAGTACAGGGTTGGATTGCTTGTCCTTACCGTCATCTGAAACAAGAATCTCCTGGTCTTCCTCTAACTCCTGGGTGGACGTGACTTCAGACGCGTCGTCTAGTGCGATGGCCTTTCGCTCGTCACGATGAGCTTCGATACAGCTGTCCTCTAACTAAATAGAGAAATACTGGTACTTAGAAATAAAGAAGAAAGAAAAACAAAAAGTGTTTATTTGGGACTCGCACAATACACATAAAGTAAAATAAGTAGGCCAAAAAGGTGCCTGTCTCAGTGTATGCTGCGATTTTTATAAATAAATAAATATCACAGCGCTGGTATTATGACAGGGCCTGAAAGTGATGCCACGGATACACATACGGAACACTAACATATAAATATAACAAACTAGCTGACCCGCGCAACTTCGTCTGCGCCACATTTTCCATTAATGCTCGGCTCCTTTTAGTCTTAGCGTGATGATATGTAGCCTATAGCCTTCCTCGATAAATGGGCTATCTAATACTGAAAGAATTTTTCAAATCGGACCAGTAGTTCCTGAGATTACCCCCTACATACAAACTTACAAACAAATGTTACCTCTTTATAATATTAGTATAAGTATATATGAGAGATAGAATAAGATATAAATAATAATAAGATGTAACTATAAAATAAAGTAATGATTAAATAAGTAAAAAGTAAAATTAAGCTAAATGGCCCAGTGCTCCAGTACCATTTATGACTTTCATAGACAAATGACGGGACGCGCGGGCGTACTGTAGCTCAGGCTATGGTCGGTTGTCAAAGATCATAGATGGCAGACATAATAACAAAATAATTAAAAGGAGAGAAACAAAAGGTTCAAAAGAGGTTTACCTACAATGCGATTCAAATAAGAATAGAATCGACTAAGCGCCATATTGTGACGTCATGGCTGTCAATTCAAACCAATTAGGTAGGGTGAGCAAAGCAAGATTATTACTTTTTAAATTATTATTTACAAATATTGAGTGAACTAAGTGTAATGGTATGGTTTAAAATAACTAATAATTACTTTAAATAATTACAAATTATATATACCTAAATTTACTACAAAAGAAAGTTTTTGTTTAAATTTGATTTAAGACGTATTTAAAAAAAAGTAAAATAATCCGTTATTGCAACTAAGTTTTCTATGTAAACTGTTTTTTTCAAGAGACATTTTACAGATAGAGGTCATTGACGTTCCTATTCTTATTTAATACGCATTGTACCTGATATACACATTAACCAGCTTATGCCCGCGACTTCGAACGCGCGTATCCCGATTATTCCCGTTCCCGTAGGTATTTCGGTAAATCCTCTCTCAAAGTTCCCCTAAACTCCCCAAGGACCCTACATATACATATTAGGATAGTGTCCGGACCCGGCTCAGCCCGGAAGCATCCTTTTTTTTCAAAATTTTCTGTCATGCAAACCTCGCCGTGACAATTAGGAACACAACTATAAAAGAATTATCCAATTTGGATCAGTCGTTACAAAGTTATGCGCGTACATACATTTCGACGATTCGTTTTTATTTATATCGATTATGAGCCTGTATGTCACACTTCAGGGTAAAGATCTCCTCTACGTCCACTTTCTCCAGTCTTCTGCCATATTAGGGCAGTTTACACTAGCTACACTAAAACATAAATATCTCACTTGTTGCTTTTGCAATGCCTTTCTTATTTCAACAAGGCTAAAGGCCTTTTCAGATCGATCGTCCATCTAGTTACCATCCCTACCTTGTTGTTGTTCCACCAATGCGCACTAAGCGTTTCCAAACGTCTTTTATAATGCGCACAGCAAAAGAGTGGAACTCTCTGCCTGCGTCTGTGTTTCTGAAGGCTTACAGCCCTCATCTCTTTAAAGTCAGTGAACAGGCTACTTCTGGGTAAGCCCGCTCCATCGTAGAGTTTGTCTCTGTCATTTTTGAACTTAGACGAGAGTCAAGAGCAAACCCAACACAAAAAAAAAAAACGGGATGCAGAAGTGAAAACTTGAACATTAACGTTTTGCATTTTTGAATCATCCGTCTTATGAATTTTCGATCAGGTCACGTGTCCTGACACGTCATCAGTATAACGATTTATCGATCAGGTCACGTATCCTGACGCGAGTTTAACATTTTATTCCCATCTCAAGAAAAGTACTCAACACCGCTAAAGAAGTTTTCACTTCCAAAAAAAATTGGTTTATTGCACACCAACTCGGCTTACGCTACTACTTTGGGCAAACCCTGCTAACGTCATTGTGCACTCAATAGCTGCCCGGGCAGATAGCCCGCTTCTGTGGGCATTAGCCGATCGAACAAGGTCTGTTTTATTTATTAAGTACTAACATAGGCTAAGTAATATTGTTACTAAATCGGTGGACCTCATTTGTAGTCTGAGTAAATAAATATAATTTACTCAGACTACAAATGAGAGATTGGGGGCCGAGTCACCCGCGTCCGTAGGAGAATACCCTTCAGCGAATCCCTACACGTGGTCCCCGGGTGGTGCTAAACAGGTGACACTAACCGCCTCCGTGGTCTAGTGGTATTACCACCTGATTCAGACCCAGAGGTCCCGGGTTCGATTCCCAGCGGAGGCAAATTTTTTGCTCGGTTTGGTTGGTGGTAGGACTTGTTCTAAGTCCGCCTGGCAAGCTACCACCATCATGTCTAAGTCTGTCGCCATAACAACAATGTTAACAGCATTGTTGTGTTCCGACAGTTAGAGGTATGATAGCCAGTTCCTCTGTGTAAGAGGATTCCGGGTGAAACTCGCTTCCATCTTTGGCCTAATCATCACTTTCCATCAGGTGAGATTTGGGCCAAGAGTTTCCCCGTTTTGAATAAAAAAAAAAAAAAAAAAAAAAAAATATAATATAATAAGTCACCCCCTGCCATTTAAAAGCCGTGTATATTGTTAGTGGTCAGGCTGGGGCCAATAGTTCTTCTATAATAAGCGATTATCAGTCCACTAAACCACCCAAACCCATAGCGTTTCATTTTTTGTTTCCATATTCTGCAATAGAACTGCTCCAACCGGGGATTTTTCTTGGGAAAACTTTCAGTGCATACAGGGATAATCGCCGGTTGGTGTCCCATTACATTTGAAATGTCTAACGGGGCCTCTGCGAGTTGGTTTCGGCCCCTCGTACGCCTACCAAAGGACCGGGTCTCCAGAGACCCGAGAAAGTAAAATAATTAAAATATAATATAATATCCTTGGACATTTCACACAACGCCATATTATAGTCCCAAGCTAAGCAACCTAATGCTTTTGTTATGGTAACGAGATGGCTGATAAACTACTATAATAAATGATGTAAGCAATATATATTTAAACCGCGTGGATCAGAACAGGTCCTAAAAGTACTTAAGGTAAAGTCACGTACCCGGAACATGAAGCTGAAGCCAAACTGCAGCTGGTCGGGCAGAAGGTAGTTCTTGCGGCCGCGGATCATGAAGGATCCGGTGGTGAGGTACTCCCCCGTGGGCGCAGACTTCGACACCTGGGAAGCGTGCACCCACCACGCGCGGGTCAGCACCTTCGCTTCCCACGCCACGCTGGGGAGGTAGACTTATTCATGTGACGTGACTGATGCTTAAAGGGTAGACATAGATCTGGAGGAGGATTAAGGCTGCGTTTCATTTAGAACAAATAGGGCTCAGCGCAAGCGTATGTTTTCCTAACAATCCCTCGCTGTTCATCCTCGCTCATATCTGGTGGAAACGGGGAAACCAGCCTTGGGGGATCGTTCCGGGCCTGTACAGAGCACCAGCTCTAGCGGTGGAAATTCGAATCTATACCTTATAAAATGTTGACATTGAAAGTTCTAGGCTGAACGCTCCCTGTAATATAAAGTTTTCACGCACATTTTTGGTGGAAACGCAGCGTATTGCGTTTTGAGCAAGTATGAATTTTAATGCTCGTCGACTCGTCTTGCCCCCAACGAGTGGATAGGAACGTTTGAAATTTCCACGCCCTCGGACGCTCGGTGCTGGTGCTCGACTCGCTACTGTGGTCACGAGCGGCGGATTTTTTTGTTGTATATGTCGCGTCGATGTGGTGCTTGCGCTAGCACCTCACTCTGTGGTCATAGATGGCAACACAGATCAGTCCGGGGCGGCACGTCTCCGGCGCCAGGGTTGTGACGGCGGAGTGTCTCACCTGTAAGCCACGGCAGCTTGCCCCGCCTCGGCCAGGGTGCGGGGCGGCACGTCTCCGGCGCCAGGGTTGTGACGGCGGAGTGTCTCACCTGTAAGCCACGGCAGCTTGCCCCGCCTCGGCCAGGGTGCGGGGCGGCACGTCTCCGGCGCCAGGGTTGTGACGGCGGAGTGTCTCACCTGTAAGCCACGGCAGCTTGCCCCGCCTCGGCCAGGGTGCGGGGCGGCACGTCTCCGGCGCCAGGGTTGTGACGGCGGAGTGTCTCACCTGTAAGCCACGGCAGCTTGCCCCGCCTCGGCCAGGGTGCGGGGCGGCACGTCTCCGGCGCCAGGGTTGTGACGGCGGAGTGTCTCACCTGTAAGCCACGGCAGCTTGCCCCGCCTCGGCCAGGGTGCGGGGCGGCACGTCTCCGGCGCCAGGGTTGTGACGGCGGAGTGTCTCACCTGTAAGCCACGGCAGCTTGCCCCGCCTCGGCCAGGGTGCGGGGCGGCACGTCTCCGGCGCCAGGGTTGTGACGGCGGAGTGTCTCACCTGTAAGCCACGGCAGCTTGCCCCGCCTCGGCCAGGGTGCGGGGCGGCACGTCTCCGGCGCCAGGGTTGTGACGGCGGAGTGTCTCACCTGTAAGCCACGGCAGCTTGCCCCGCCTCGGCCAGGGTGCGGGGCGGCACGTCTCCGGCGCCAGGGTTGTGACGGCGGAGTGTCTCACCTGTAAGCCACGGCAGCTTGCCCCGCCTCGGCCAGGGTGCGGGGCGGCACGTCTCCGGCGCCAGGGTTGTGACGGCGGAGTGTCTCACCTGTAAGCCACGGCAGCTTGCCCCGCCTCGGCCAGGGTGCGGGGCGGCACGTCTCCGGCGCCAGGGTTGTGACGGCGGAGTGTCTCACCTGTAAGCCACGGCAGCTTGCCCCGCCTCGGCCAGGGTGCGGGGCGGCACGTCTCCGGCGCCAGGGTTGTGACGGCGGAGTGTCTCACCTGTAAGCCACGGCAGCTTGCCCCGCCTCGGCCAGGGTGCGGGGCGGCACGTCTCCGGCGCCAGGGTTGTGACGGCGGAGTGTCTCACCTGTAAGCCACGGCAGCTTGCCCCGCCTCGGCCAGGGTGCGGGGCGGCACGTCTCCGGCGCCAGGGTTGTGACGGCGGAGTGTCTCACCTGTAAGCCACGGCAGCTTGCCCCGCCTCGGCCAGGGTGCGGGGCGGCACGTCTCCGGCGCCAGGGTTGTGACGGCGGAGTGTCTCACCTGTAAGCCACGGCAGCTTGCCCCGCCTCGGCCAGGGTGCGGGGCGGCACGTCTCCGGCGCCAGGGTTGTGACGGCGGAGTGTCTCACCTGTAAGCCACGGCAGCTTGCCCCGCCTCGGCCAGGGTGCGGGGCGGCACGTCTCCGGCGCCAGGGTTGTGACGGCGGAGTGTCTCACCTGTAAGCCACGGCAGCTTGCCCCGCCTCGGCCAGGGTGCGGGGCGGCACGTCTCCGGCGCCAGGGTTGTGACGGCGGAGTGTCTCACCTGTAAGCCACGGCAGCTTGCCCCGCCTCGGCCAGGGTGCGGGGCGGCACGTCTCCGGCGCCAGGGTTGTGACGGCGGAGTGTCTCACCTGTAAGCCACGGCAGCTTGCCCCGCCTCGGCCAGGGTGCGGGGCGGCACGTCTCCGGCGCCAGGGTTGTGACGGCGGAGTGTCTCACCTGTAAGCCACGGCAGCTTGCCCCGCCTCGGCCAGGGTGCGGGGCGGCACGTCTCCGGCGCCAGGGTTGTGACGGCGGAGTGTCTCACCTGTAAGCCACGGCAGCTTGCCCCGCCTCGGCCAGGGTGCGGGGCGGCACGTCTCCGGCGCCAGGGTTGTGACGGCGGAGTGTCTCACCTGTAAGCCACGGCAGCTTGCCCCGCCTCGGCCAGGGTGCGGGGCGGCACGTCTCCGGCGCCAGGGTTGTGACGGCGGAGTGTCTCACCTGTAAGCCACGGCAGCTTGCCCCGCCTCGGCCAGGGTGCGGGGCGGCACGTCTCCGGCGCCAGGGTTGTGACGGCGGAGTGTCTCACCTGTAAGCCACGGCAGCTTGCCCCGCCTCGGCCAGGGTGCGGGGCGGCACGTCTCCGGCGCCAGGGTTGTGACGGCGGAGTGTCTCACCTGTAAGCCACGGCAGCTTGCCCCGCCTCGGCCAGGGTGCGGGGCGGCACGTCTCCGGCGCCAGGGTTGTGACGGCGGAGTGTCTCACCTGTAAGCCACGGCAGCTTGCCCCGCCTCGGCCAGGGTGCGGGGCGGCACGTCTCCGGCGCCAGGGTTGTGACGGCGGAGTGTCTCACCTGTAAGCCACGGCAGCTTGCCCCGCCTCGGCCAGGGTGCGGGGCGGCACGTCTCCGGCGCCAGGGTTGTGACGGCGGAGTGTCTCACCTGTAAGCCACGGCAGCTTGCCCCGCCTCGGCCAGGGTGCGGGGCGGCACGTCTCCGGCGCCAGGGTTGTGACGGCGGAGTGTCTCACCTGTAAGCCACGGCAGCTTGCCCCGCCTCGGCCAGGGTGCGGGGCGGCACGTCTCCGGCGCCAGGGTTGTGACGGCGGAGTGTCTCACCTGTAAGCCACGGCAGCTTGCCCCGCCTCGGCCAGGGTGCGGGGCGGCACGTCTCCGGCGCCAGGGTTGTGACGGCGGAGTGTCTCACCTGTAAGCCACGGCAGCTTGCCCCGCCTCGGCCAGGGTGCGGGGCGGCACGTCTCCGGCGCCAGGGTTGTGACGGCGGAGTGTCTCACCTGTAAGCCACGGCAGCTTGCCCCGCCTCGGCCAGGGTGCGGGGCGGCACGTCTCCGGCGCCAGGGTTGTGACGGCGGAGTGTCTCACCTGTAAGCCACGGCAGCTTGCCCCGCCTCGGCCAGGGTGCGGGGCGGCACGTCTCCGGCGCCAGGGTTGTGACGGCGGAGTGTCTCACCTGTAAGCCACGGCAGCTTGCCCCGCCTCGGCCAGGGTGCGGGGCGGCACGTCTCCGGCGCCAGGGTTGTGACGGCGGAGTGTCTCACCTGTAAGCCACGGCAGCTTGCCCCGCCTCGGCCAGGGTGCGGGGCGGCACGTCTCCGGCGCCAGGGTTGTGACGGCGGAGTGTCTCACCTGTAAGCCACGGCAGCTTGCCCCGCCTCGGCCAGGGTGCGGGGCGGCACGTCTCCGGCGCCAGGGTTGTGACGGCGGAGTGTCTCACCTGTAAGCCACGGCAGCTTGCCCCGCCTCGGCCAGGGTGCGGGGCGGCACGTCTCCGGCGCCAGGGTTCTTCACTACGACGGAGGCGGCGCCGGATACGTCAGCGTGCACGTACAGGTCTCGCGCGCGCATGTAGCGCTTCACCAAGAGCTCGTTCTGCTGCTGGTCGCGACCGCCTATCACCTGGGAGAAGATAGTAAGGTCAGCGGGCTTACGTAAACCTAAATTCCGTGACTCACAAATACGAATTTCAAAATACCGATTTTCATAATTCCGAGTGGTTAAAATTCCTAATATAAAAACTCCGATTCATCATTCACCTTATTTTTATCATTCCTAAATTTCAATGTTTTTAACGTTTATAATTATTATAAAATAAATAAATAAAATAAAAAGCTTTATTTACTTCCAATTAAGCCTACTTATATTAAAATACATGCTGATTAATGAATATTATAAGTAAAATTCTTAATAAGTACTTACAATTGCAGTATGTATGATTACATTAATTAATTCTATTAGTTTACAATATTTTGTCGTGGCTTATATGGACCCCCTTCGGGTAAAAGCCTCCTCCGCGAAACGTATAAAATTACTATTATCTAAATATTGAGTTTTAATAAATCGAATAACAAGAAGTCCGACTAAATGATAATTCGAAACATCAAAAATAAAGAAACCATACCGTTTCCTGCAAGCAAGCATGCAGCATGCAAGAAAACATGCAGCATGCAAGCAAGCATAGAGCATGCAAGCAAACATGCAGTAGCATGCGAGCATGCAACAGGCTTGGTTCCTGTCACGGCTCCAGCGCTGCGGGGCTCCGGCGCGGTCTCTCGCGAACTTGTCGTCGCAATGGTTTTAACACTCACCACTGCGTTATGACACCTGTTCCTCAGCTCGCGGTCCGCCTCACCCCTACGCGTGCTTAAATTAATTAAACTCTAGGTGTAGGCCGTGTCGACGGCGCGTTTGTGTTCAAACAAATCGCATTTACAGGTCGCGTCACGCAAGTTTACCTCTTTGAAATACGTCGCAATTGATTGAGCAAGATGTCAATTAGGCAAAAAACACATGTGCGGCGCGCAAGATGACGCCGTGTAATGGCATCTCAGTCGCTCGTATACGTTCGGTGCATACTTGTGTCCCGCTTGCTCAATGCAATACTACTGTTGATGCGAAACGTGTTACACGTTGTTATAGTTTTGATTTTTGAATTAGTTATTTTGGTTATTTCTTTGTGTTTTGTGGATATGTTCGTTGTGTTACTTTGTGATCTTGTTATTGTTACTGGTTGTGTTTCTTACTTATTTATAGTACTTATAAATCAGAAAAATATTCCACCAACGTAACACTTGTTTACGAGATTGCACCTGCGCGGTCGTCACTAAAACCTAACTTCCGAGCGATAAAGAAACGTGGTTCGAACTGTACGACTTTTAGAAATCTGAACTTTTGGGTTTGTGAATAATAGACTATTAATTACTCTTATACTCTGTTTATTATAACATTAGAAAAAAGAGGCTCGCAGAAGCAGGAGTACGAAACCTTTTATTTCAAGTTGAGTTCAAACAATTTTCATAAATAATGTGAGCTTTTTGTAACAATGTATGGCATGTATATAATAAAGCATTTACTATCGATCTACTCGTCACAAGGCTTGAATAGGTACATGAAATGAAACAATTTTTAGTAACAATCAGTTTATTAAAAAACAACTATCACAATGGCATGACGTTCATTATTGTTTTCACAAACTTCACAAAACAAATATAATAATTTAGAATGTCAGAGGATTAAAAAAATACACTACCAACAGTAAAAACATTTTCTAGAGACAAAAGCGTAAATTGAGAATTTATGAATTTTATTATTCTGTTATTCATCATCCTCTGATGATGATGATGATGATGAAGTTTCACCAACGTTAATAATGAACCTTTCTACAACATTAGGTATCCATTATACCATCAAGTTGGCAAAACCTTTCCTCTTCTTTAATTGTATGAGCAATGCAAGATTGCCATTTCTCTGCAGTAATATTTATTAGTGCTTGAGGGAGCAACCGCTTCACTTCCTTTAATTTAAAAGTTTTGTTGTTTTGGGCTACATACCCCTTCATTTGAGCCCAAACTAATTCTATTGGGTTGAGCTCACAGTGGTAAGGTGGGAGGCGCAATACTAATATATCTTTTTCTTTAGCCATCTCATCTACAGCAAACTTTTGGTACAAATGTCGTACTTGTTTAACTTTTTCTAATAAAGTGGCCCTTAAGTCTTTTTCATCAAAATGAATATTTTTGGTTTTAAGCCACTCCTGAATATCTGCCTTTCGTGTGGCTGTAGTTGGCAACTTCTCCACTTTCCTCGAATGATATGGCGCATTATCCATAACAATAACAGCATCACTTTCAATTTTTGTTAGTATTAATTTGAACCACTTTTCAAAATTGTGTGCATCCATTTCAGAATGGTAGTCTCCATCACCCTTTTTGGCTTCAAATATTAATTCGCCATCCATTAAAAACCCATCTGTTGATCCTGTGAAATAAAATAAAAGGAAATGAATTTATTCTGTACTGGTGTACTGGTGAAAGAGAATTGGCTTCCAGTCTCACATGCCATTATTTATTTTGTTTGTATTAGCTGTAAGTCATCCATAGTGATAAATAAAAAAATAAAAAAATACATTTAAATCATGTCTTACCAATATGGCCAATGATAAGCCGTTTTCCTTTTCCAGTTGGGTTCTTTAAACCAGTAGATAAACCTGCCCGGTGTGCTTCCTTTGAAGACTTTATAGTACTATCTTGCCATACCTTGCTTTTGGTGTGTCCTGTACGTATAAAAAAGTTATAGATGTTAATACAATATTACATCGACTTATGTTCAACTAAAAATACTAATTCACTGTATCAATGTAACATAAAGGAGGTTTACGAATTTATGTAAAGGCAAGCATGCCCCCACACTAAGATTTGTCTTGTATTGTGGGAGCGTTTTACAAACACACATTATCACACACACAAACAGCCATATCCGGAACAACTATCTTCGACTTCGTGCAAAATGACTTAAAAATATTAGCAGAACTGTACCTTCATTTAGCCAAGTCTCATCTAAATAATATATTTTTTTCCCTTCGTTCCTTAATCTCTTAATTTCATGGAGATATTTCACCCTCCATAATACAATCTCTTGTTTATCAATTAGGGCACTTTTTCTACTTCTTTTAATGTAAGTAAATTTTAATTTGTTTTTTATTAATTTGTATAAAGTGCTTCTTTTAAAATCAGGTAGAGACTCATCGCTATTAACAGCTTCCAGAATCTTGTTCAACGTTGGTAACTCATTATCAAAGAAAAAAGAATGAATTTTTCTTCGTATTCCACTAAATGTAATATCATCATACTCTTCGAATTTTGAATGTTTCTGTTGGCGAGGAGGGGGTGATTGCAGGCGACCTTCTTTATTATACTCTTTGAGTATATTATAGACTGTTGCACGAGATATGCCTACAAAATAAGATTAGTAATGTATATTTATTATCTCACAATGCAAAAAAATAGATGGATGGATTGTGTGAGGAGTGAATATGAAAGAAAAGGGGGTAAATGATAGTGAGACAAGTGACAGGACGAAGTGGAATAAAAAAAAACGTGTTGCGCCGACCCCAAGTAACTTAGGATAAAGGCAGGAAGATGATGATGATGATGATGGTACCTTTCTAGTAATTTAAATCCTTACCTGCAATTTCTGCAGTTTTTTTAACTAACTGCGTTTTATAAGCAGCAGCACCTTCGGGCAAGGACTCCTTAACATCTTTGTAAATATTAATCACTGTTCTTTTTTCTGTAGAACGAAGCGGTGTTTGTTTAATTCTACTTTTCTTGGGAGACAATATTTTATCCTCATGGTCAACGTTGGGGCCACGTCTTTTTCGCTGTTGACATTGATCAGCGCTACCAGCAGTTTCAGAGTGTGCATGTTGCGCTTGCATGCCACTCGGGCCTGCATCGGGATCCATAGTTCCACAAAACGTACCAGTTTGTACAAACAACACAAAACTAACAATTAAAAAGATAACAAAACAAATAGGTAACAAAAGAAAAACAGTAACAACTAACAACAAAATCACGAAAATTCAGCAATAACAACGAGAAAAGGCGTAGCATTCACAAGTATTCACAAGCGACAACACAATTGACAACTGCAGAAAATTTACGCAAATTGACGGATGGTTGATAGCATAAACCGACAAAATAAACAAAACACGTGCTTCCATAACTTATGAAGGGAATACGTAACATTTTAGATTTGGTAGAATTATAGTGACGTAAAAAACGTTCCCGGTCTGTCCACCTCTGCTTCTTTTAGATTTTAAACATCAACACGACAATATAGAATGTTAAATCTAAACAATATTAAATAAAAGCCTTGTAATTTCAGAAGGTAGATAGGTTAATTAAGTACAATTAAGTGTGACAGCTATTATATAAATTGATTATAATAAACTCCACATCAATCTTGACTGTAATAAAGTTTGTTGTAATTTTATTGCAAAGTGTGCACCTAAAAGAGCCTTTTTTAACTTCTGTCTAATGCTATAGTAAATGGAGTATAGGTATTATGAAATTCGGACTTTTGAAAATCGGAACATCGAAATTCGGAAAAAAGTATTTCAGAGTATTTGGGTGTTCCTAAAGTCAAAATCACTGTATTCAAAGCAGCTGGTCGATTCTGCAGTGCGATTCTGTAAACATGTCGAAGTGATGTGATCACGAAGTGAAACCAAACCAAACAAGACCATTCAAACAAGATGAAATGACAGCTCACTTGTCGTTCACTCCACCTTATCGAACACCGTGAGATGTCTACAGAATAGACCGGCTGTAAACACATCAAAGTGAAGGCTTGGGTGAAGTCATCCATGACATCAAGATGGAATGAATTAATCCACCGGTAGATCTAGGTGAAGATGGGGGGACGAGCTTGACGCCTATCGAGAGGATTGGTCTTTGGATAGAGACTTACCAGATAGTTATCCGAAGAGATGAACCAGAAGAACTTCTCGAACCAGTAAGTCTTGCGCGCCTTGATGATGTTGCTGACGGTGTGCGCTTCCTTCAGCGTCTGCTTCGTCTTGCGCTCAGCGCTCTTCAGCGCTTTTCCCGCTGATTCTAACGTTTTCTGCTGCTTTTTCGCCGCGTTGCGCTTTTGGTCGTAGTACCTATTAGAAAAAAAAAAATTGCGTTACGTACTCTAATTTTGGGTGTTGCAATATTGTTCAAATGGAATGTTGCGTGTTGCTAGCGTTATACGATGTAAAGTCTTGTATGATTACGTCCTTTTTTCTATGACGGCAGAGTTTGTGTGATGCAACTTTGTTACAGCAAAGCACTTGTCTGTTGCAACATTTATATAGCATTTGTAAACAACATTTATTCAGTATTTGTGACGCAACATTGAACGTGATTGTGTGTTGAAACAACATTGTTATAGCAACGTGTTTGTGTGTTGCATCATAGTTACAGCAACATGAATTTGTGTAGCGGAAAACCATGTTGTAGTGTTGCTAGCAACTAGAAAGAGTACCTGGAAAGGCTCGGAAGGGTCTCGGTAGGTAATCTCGTCGGTTACCCATCCACAGAATTACCTTCGATCATCTCGTATGTCTGTTACTACTTATCCAAGAACCCCTTAGACCAGCTTCAAGAATCAGCTGAAGCTCTCACCTCCTGGCATTAGCGAAGGCCGTGAGCGACAGATCGATGTCCACCAGCCTGGGCTTCAGACCCTCCTCCTCGCCGTAAGGGTCGCTCAGCAGCAGCGAGATGTGGTTGCTCTTCAGCTTCAGCTGCTTGATGCAGGACGCTATGGGGTCCTGGTTGTCTTGGGCTGTCTTCACAAGCAGGTGGATATCGTCCCAGGACATCTGTGGGCAGGAAAGAGGGTCTCAAGTACGTTATGGGGCTGAGAAGGTCACTCAAAGTTATATGCAAGGACTCAGCTTGCTTGTCCACGTCTTGCATACACACAGGTGCTAGTACTATATATTCTCACCTGGTTGGCGATGGCCGCCTGCACCGCGAGCCGGGCCTGCTCCACCAGCGGCTCGTTGCGCGAGATGAGCTCGGCAGCTTGCTTGTCCACATCTTGCACGCGAGTGAGCTCTGTGACTCGCTTCTCGTGGTCGTTGCGGACGTTTTGGAGTTTCTTTAGGGCTTCACGTTCTACTTGGACTGTCTGTAGATAAATGGAGGATCATAAAAATATTTTTTTAATTTTTTCAGGTTTTCCTAACAATAACTTTTGATGATAAATTGCAATGGGAACCTCACATTACATCTCTTGCGGAGCGGCTAATCACAGCCGCTCATGCTTTTAGAGAGATAAGATGACAGATGTAGAAACCACGCATTTAACTGAAATAGACCATTTCAGTTGCTTTCACAGCAAAATGTCATGCGGTATTTTGCTGTGGGGTTGGGCTGCCGACATTGTATCCATATTTATTTTGCAAAAGCGAGCTGTCAGGCCATTTATTATCTTTTCCGCTGCGATTATATTTGACAAACTTGCTCTGCTCCACTCAACACTGGGCTTACTATCAAGTCCAGAGCTAACTGAAAAATTTGCAGATTGGTCTCACACCAAACTGCATCAGATTAACAAACTTTTAATATAATTAGGGAAAAGAACCTAAGCTACGCCTGTGGGCTGTGTTCATTCCACTATGTGTGTTCGAACCAACCTACCTTCATATCAATCTTCTGCCCCTCCAGCGTGGAGAAGAACTCATCCACCGCCCTGTCGAAGGTCTCATGCTCAGCGTGGGGCAGTTCCCGGTGCTGCGCGAACAGCATCGGATGGAACTCCTGGCTCGTCAGCAGGAACGTGGGCGGCCCGCCCTCGGGGTCTGGACGCGTCTCCTTCTTCTGCGTTATGTAGCCCTGGTAGCCAAGAGTAGAAGATGCAGAATTATTTATTTAAGGATGAGAATATTTACTACTTTTTAATCTGAGAAAGAAAAGTCATAAAATATAGCGATTCGCCTGATTATCTCATGGTTTAATTATTTTTTTCTTGTGTGTTTGCTGACCTCTCTAGTCTAGGTCAGACATGACGGAAACGAAGTCTACGATGGAGCTAGCTTACCCAGAAGGAGCCTGTTCACTCTAACTTTGGAAAGATTAGGGTCGTAAGCATTCGGAAACACAGCCGCAGGCATAGAGTTCCGCCGTGTCGACGGCGCGTTAGTGTTCCAAGCGCGCCTCAAAGAGAGTCAGCACAAGCACACAGAGGGGCCCGAAAGGGCCGACGCCTGCCGGAGTCGCGGGATTATTCGCAAGAGACACCGTGGCTCCGGAACACAAAGGGCAATGAAGGAACATGGATGGGTTTTAGTCAGTAGAAGTCTGACACTCCCTCCCGCTACACCCAGAGCGGGGGGAGTCATAGGACGATTTCCCAACCCTAAAAAAAAAAAATGGCATAGAGTTCCACTCCTTTGTTGTGCGCATTATGAAAGACGCTTGGAAACGCTTAGTGCGAATCGGTGGAATAGCAACAAGGTAGGGATGGTAAGTTACATTGCGTCTGGATGTCTGATAGTAGAAGGGGGCTGGTGGCCTGGTGGGATGAGGTAAATTCAAGCACCAAAAATTTAGCACTAGGCTTTTCACGACGTAGGTAACCATCATGGAGTGACTTTTGGAAATTCTACCTAAGTGGGTGATAAATAAGTGATAAGGGGGAAAATCGTTTAAACTTAAATTATGCTATATAATTATACATGAATTTATGAATAAAGATTTATTATTTATATGCAACCGAAGTGCTAGTTTCGTTTCAATTAGTTAACAGGAATCACGACCTCATAATTGCTGTTCAAAACTTAGCAGATCCCGAGACCTCAAAACTCTTCAAAGCCTATGTGAACATCTCGGTTAAAAGTATGGTTCGCACCTTTTCTAGTAATTAAGAACAGTCTTCATCTTCTTCGTCGTTCGCTCACTGCTTACGATTACGACCACATACGACGCGTCTCCAGGTCAGTACAGCCAGTGATTACCAAAATCGAGGTTCAATACTCCATACTCAATACTTTATTGCATTCCATATGTATTACATAGATGGTATAAAAACATGGTAAAAGATCAATATGGACCCTGTCGGCCACCGCAAAATTAGGAGAGAGGAAGAAGGCTAAGTAGCAGATCGAGGTATTAAATGGTATCAAAAATTATTTTAAATGGATAATTGGATGTATAATTATTTATATATTTATTAGGTCTGTTTATAGCTATAGTATATTTATTACATAGGAATAGTAGGCAAGTAATTATTATGAAAATGGTTGGAAATATTTTCAAAATACTAAACCAAATATAAATTGAATACATAATTTATAGTTATATTTGGTTTAGTATTTTTATTTAGGTATTGATGATAAATCTAATACAGTAAAAATTAAATGAAACCAAGTGTGTGCCGCCACATTTTTGGTCATTAAGTCATCGTCAAAGGTCCAGGGCACTTGGGACACTTCCCCATAATTATGGGTAAAAAAAATCCAATCCCTATTTTCCCCTACGTACCTTCGCCACCTGCGTCCTGGCGATATCCAAGAGCTCCTCAGCCTGTTTCAATGCTGTCACCAACTTCTCCAGATCCTGTTCCACGTTGAATCCCTTGCCGGGTTCCTTGGACAGCTTCATGGTGCCCGCCAGACCGTTCTCTAGGAGGACATGGTCTATGATCGCTGATCCGAATTCTGGAAAAGAGAGTGATGTTTTAATGTGTTTTTTTTTTATGTTGGTAGTGTCATTTTTTTAAGCCGTTGCGGCGGTTTTTTTTCCGTTAAGGTGGAAGCGCCAGGGTAGCCCGCGAAATTCAAACATCTTTATGTTTTTTGCAATTTGCCAATCAGTGTGAAGCTGTATGTTAAACAAAATACGATTCGCGGCCGTAACGCATATTTGTATGATATCCATTTTTATTATCAATATAACCTTCTAAGTTCATACAACTTGATTGAATGACTTTTTCACGAAATAACATTCAATCGAGTTGTATGAACTAAGAGGGTTATATTGATGATTCAAATGGTTATAATCCTTTAGATAAATGCTCTTTACGATCGCGAACTGTATTCTGTTTAACATACAGCTTCACACTGACCGGCAAATTGCAAAAAACATAAAAATATTTGAATTTCGCGGGCTACCTTGGAGCTTCCACCTTCAGCGTTTGGTCCCGGCTGTCATTTGTAGATCTTTGGCTGTCGTTACGGATTGTCAGAAACCAGGCTTGCTAAGAAATACCGTGTTACCCAGTTAATGGGTTGTGGAGGTCTAGTAGCAGCCGCTCCACGTAAAACACTGGTATTTAGCTGAATCCAGTTTGGCTGGAAGCCGACCCCAATGTAGTTGGGAAAAAGGCTAGGAAAATGATGATGATGATGGTATTGTATTTTTTTTTAATATTCCGAAAGGTTTCGTTTAACAAACCGAAAATTTCAACTCTCTATTATGGTTCTTGAGATACAACCCTCTGACAGACAGATGGACAGACAGCGGAGGCTTAGTAATAGGGTTCCATTGCTAACCCTTCGGGTAACTTTAATACCGTTTAAGCATAATAGGGAATATGCATGCGATTTTTTTATTTGCAAAATATAATACTTATTAGCTCTAGTAAACAATCATGAAATTATTTTTTAAATACCTTCATCATTTATTAAGTTATAAATCTTCAAAGACTACAGTTAGAAAGAGAAGTCCGATACGTACTGTGACGTCAAATTACACGACGACTATACACGGTGTATCTGACATCGACGCACAAACGATTTCCATGGGTCCAGGGCATGATTCTGGACACCCCAGAGTTGGAATTTTTCATCGGCTTTTTTCTCATTTTTCCAGTTTTTTCAAGAGTTTTTTTTACTTTAGACTACTCTTAATCGTTATTCTGACCTAACGCAATGAGATTTTTAATAAAAAAATAATTAATTAACTAGTTTCACTAAAAAGAGCAATGTAAATAAAACCACAAATAGGTATCAGCTCAGCTGTGCTAAAGTACAAACGAAAGGTCAACGCAATGCATAGTAGCTGCCCACACACTAACAAGTATGCATGTGTGTCACGCGTGTATGATTTGTTAAAAGCATGCCGCCTAAGACTGCATTCCAAAGAAAATGAAACGTATCACAGCAAAACGAAGTAGCCGATTTCCAACATTAACGTAATAGATTAAGGTTGAAAATCGGTTACTTTGTTTTGTGTCGATAAAACCTATTTTCATATTGCGGCGGCAACACGTAGCGCGCGCTCTTTGACCTTTACCGACGAAACCGACGGACGCAAGGGCCGTATTTGGGTGCAACCGGTAAAACGCTTTTTAATAAGCGTTTTGTGGAGTCACGATGATATCCGACCGAGAAAATAATCTTTTTTTTTTCTTACTATTAATAATTGCGTAAAACCATAATAATGCTTTGTTTTCTGTTTCCTTCTTCTTATGTTCTGATAAAATGTTTGTACATAAATTGTTAAATAAATAAATAAGTTAAAATAAGTAATGTTATGCTTATTACAATTGGATCTTGCTATACCCATTGTACGCTTTGATACAATTAATGTGACAGAATTTTAAATACGGCATCAACACGGGTGTTGAAACTTAATCATGACGATTGATGACCCTAATTTGTTTCTGTTTGGTTTTAAAAAAAAGTTCAGTTTTACAATACCAAAATTAATCGATAAAAAACATTAATAAATTAAAAGCAAAAAAATGAATTTTCATACTATTATCATCGCAAGCCCGGCCCTGGCACTGTAGGTCCAATGTAGGTATCTGTCTGTCAAAGGATAGATCGAAAGAACATTTTTAATGAAATAATGATGGATTTTTGTCAGTTCCTTGTTGACGCTGATCGCGAACGAGTGCATTTTTTTTGCAAAAATCGGTTTTCGAAACGTTAGAGAAGACAAATTTTGGTTTCTTTCTGTGAACTTGCGTGTTTTTTGTGTGTCTTTGTGTTTCATTGAAAAATGTCATCTGGACTTAATGAGAACTTCAGTGCCCAAGAATACGGTAACATGCTGATGATGTGACGCTGCCTTAGGTACCGAATCATTCGGGAATCGGTGGATTGGGAGATTCGGCCGGGAGCCATGGCCAGCTCGCTCACCAGACTTGACCCCATTAGGTTTTTTTCTTTGGGGTTATGTCAAGGACAAGGTGTTTGTGTCAGCAGAGTGCGATTCCGCAGCCGAGAAGCGGAATCGCATAGTGAATGTGTTTGCGTCGCTGTGTGAGGAGTGTGCTCAGGCCTCAGCGTCAGGACCCAACGTTTCTGCCCCGTGTCCACGCTGAAACTCTGCGCCGCGCTCAGTGCTGGCGCCGGCCACTTCGATTCTTCGAACCCTATCTGATTAGGGGTGAGCGAGCCTAAGGTGAGTTCTAGGTAATTACTCGTTAATACCTACTGCAAGCTTCTTTTTAGGATTCCGTACCCGAAGAGTAGGTAACCAATGGAACCTTATTACTAAGCCTCTGCTGTTCGGCCGCCGCGGCCGGTCCGTCTGTCTGTTAGTGGGCTGTATCTCAGGCATGGTATTTCTAACAAATAAAAAATAAAATTTACAGAGAGCTCCATTGGAAAGCTCGCATACAAGAAACGTGTTTTTTGTTTATGGTTATGGTACGGAACCCTTTGTGTGAGAGTCTAACTCGCACATCGCCGGCTTTGTTATCAATCCTTATCGGAGTCGTGTTCGTGATTATAAGAGACTAAGCAAGTCTCCTTAACTTCTGCATAATCATGTTAGTAGGTAGGTATTTTTGAGTGATTAAAATTATTTTATGTGATATTATTGCCGTCGGCGAAGGGTGATATTCGTAGGTATTTAGGTACATTCAAAGAGAGTTAGGTAGTTCATTAGCTACCTGCGTTACCGGATCTCGATGTACTTACAAGCTTATTTTTTGTAATCAATCTTTATCGGAGTCGTGATTTTAAAAGACTAAGCTTATGGCTCCTTCTTTTCTCTTAAGCTCTTCAAAAACAAGTTCTTAAGCATGTTTAAGAACTTAGACGATACCTAGATGCAATCCAAATTCAAACACATTTCGCTGATAGAAACATAGCTGAAGGTCAATTTTCTCTAACATTCTGCATAAACATGTTCCTACCATCAGCAGGTAGGCACCGTAGTTATTTCTCAGTGATTAAGTAATTTCATGTGGCGATTCGTAGTTACCTACATACACACATACGCGCGCGGCGCGTCGCCGCGGCGGCGTCGCAGACCATGTACGTTTGTGTGCAAGACGTGAAGTAGGTATGTATTGCGTGCAACGCTCTCACGCGTTTGTATCGCGTTGTTCACAATACATTGCGCGCTCGAAAATGACAATTTCTGTAACCGTTCATTAGCGAGATTAATGACTTCCACAATTTGGTTAGTGGCATGAGATGTAGCCTTTTCCCGAAGTTTGCGTTACGATGTCAAATACGCCCTGTATAGCTGCCATAGAAAACAGCGTTTGCGTGAGAGGGACAGATATATTTGTTTGAAATAATTGTATCTCGTTCGTTTTTCGATCAATTTAGATTCTAATTTCACAGTTAGTAATAAATTTTGGAATACTTTTAGATAAATTGTTCAGATAATAAATACTTTTTTCATTCATATTCCCTATTCTAATTTAGATAAGTAACTCTGTACTTATGAACTTATCCACAAATTGCAAAACTATTTAGTCCGTCATCTAGAGTATTGAAAAATAATGGACACGAATTTTTGTTTTTGTAAATCAATGAATATTGACAAAGATAAAACGCATCAAAACTCGGGAGTGGGGGCTCGTGACGTCACTAACCGCTAAAAATTATGCCACGGCGTGACATATTGAGAATTTTAAGTGTCGTAACTTCGTCAATTTTGGTTTCCGTAACAAAAGAAAAAATACGGGTCAAATATGTTTTTGATAATCTAACTGACGGACTAATTAGATTTTTTCAGTAAACAAGCCTATTGCGTGTGTGGCGTGGAAACGAATGCAATTCTCACCTAACTTAGGATTGAGAACTTTCTTGAGATTATCCCCAGGTTTGCCGTTAGTGAGGATTTCTTGTAGCGCGTCGCTAGATGGCGCTGCGTAGCTCGTCTTAGCTCTGTCCAGTGGATACTTCTCTTTTACTGCAAACCTGTAAAAACAAAACAAAAATTTATATAGACTACTAGCTGTCCCCCGCGGTTTATCTCCCGTCAACTGGCTGCCCTGCAACTTTCTTATTTTTTCTTTCATAAGAAACTTTTAACAATAGCAAACACAACAAAAAAAGAATTAGCGAAATCGGTTCAGAAGTCCTCGAGATTTGCGCTTAGCAACACATTCAGCTATTCATTTTTAGGGTTCCGTAGCCAAATGGCAAAAAACGGAACCCTTATAGATTCGTCATGTCTGTCTGTCCGTCCGTATGTCACAGCCACTTTTTTCCGAAACTATAAGAACTATGCTGTTGAAACTTGGTAAGTAGATGTATTCTGTCAACTATTGCGGTTCTTGAGTTACAGCCCGCTGAAAGACGACAGACAAACATAATACGATTCTGTTGGTTACATTTTGGGAGTGGATCTTTAAAAACACCAAAATAACTGTGTTTTTCCCTTTTTAAATTCTTTCTTTTAGTTACATTAGTAATTATTTTTTATTTTACTGTTGATAGACACGCGTTTGACTTGTGTCTGAATGTGTTACAAACAAAAAAAACCGGCCAAGTGCGAGTCGGACTCGCGCACCGAGGGTTCCGTACAAACCAGTAGGTATTTATTATAAGCAAAAGTTGCGATTTACGATTTATGACGTTTTAAAAAAACTACTTACTAGATCTCGTTCAAACCAAGTTTCGCTGGTAGTTTACATGGTAATGTACATCACATATTTTTTTTAGTTTTATCATTCTCTTATTTTAGAAGTTAAGGCGGGGGGACACACATTTTACCACTTTGGAAGTGTCTCTCGCGCAAACTGTTCAGATCATTTTTGAAGACCTATCCATAGATACCCATAGATGTCTTGATTTATATATTAATGTTTTTTTATTCGACTTCACATATAAATTTTGTTTTGTTTTATTTTATTTTATTTGAGATAGGTACTCATAATTCCATGTAAGTACATTATTTGGTGTAAGCTGTGTATACCTATAATAGGCATACATGCCAGAACTTATATTTTGTTATTTTGTGTCTCATTTGTATTTGTGCATGTACTGCTGTTGGTGTACCAAACAATAAATAAATAAATAAATACCTCACAAGTATGGGTTTGATGAAAAAAAAATTTTTGAGTTTTAGTTCTAAGTATGGGACCCCCAAAATTTATTGTTTTTTTTTATATTTTTGTGTGAAAATCTTTATGCGGTTCACAGAATGCATCTGCTTACCAAATTTCAACAGCATAGTTCTTATAGTTTGGAGAAAAGTGGCTGTGACATACGGACGGACAGACAGACAGACATGACGAATCTATAAGGGTTCCGTTTTTGCCATTTGGCTACGGAACCCTAAAAAGCAAAATAGTTAGGTAAACAAAAAGCAGATAACTCAATTATTGAAAAAAAAAAAAATACTGACCAACCCGAACCGATGATCTTACCGTATCTTGTCTCCCTCGACATGCGGCCTCAGTACATTGAGAATAGTCCACTCATAGTCGGTCAGCACAATGTTGCCTCTATCGTACAATTCTAATATCACGTGGTACGCCGCCTCCCCGCTACCAAACTGCAGGTCCACAATACGATCAATACCGAGCTGGGAGAGCTTCTCCAAGCGCTTGTTCTTCAAGTGTTTGCGGAGCTGTAATGGAAATAAAAACTTTTTAGCTATGTTTAATTGCTTTCTTGGGGCGATTTTTTTTATCTGTAGTAAACTTAACCGTTATAACAAATTATGATAAAAATTTCGTTAAAATGCGTTTTTCCATAAATTATTTGTTATTAACTATTTGCTCATATTTGGCCATAAGTCAAGTTTATTGAAAAACGTACATTAACCAAATTGACGTGCCCATGATTTTTTTAACCATTGGTTAATTTTGGAATAAAAAAACTAGTGTCAATTAACTCACTGCAAGTTGAAAACATTTTCTCTCATACAAATATATACAGTTTGTGAGGTGAACCGAAGCCACCAATGTACCTATGTGAAATGTATTGGTATTCTATGCAAAGGTATCTTGTGGAAATAAACTCTTTTAATTAGATTGCAAAAGAAACCACCTTGTACTACACAACAGATTTTATTTCGTGATTTTTTCTTAACCGGTTGCGCCCGAAGTGGAACCTTTGGTTCCACTTGACGTCACTGATATAAATCGTAATGTCATAAAAAATAAAGTATAAAATCAATTGCGTCAATGGTTCCACCTCCGGATCTACGGTTAATACAGAAAAATAGGGAGAGAGGGTAGCATTAAGGCAGTCCTAAAGCAACCCTATCTCAATACTCCATCTAGAACAACCCCTAATTTTGAAATGGAAATATCTTAAAAACATCTTTAAATCTCTATTAAAACGTGGTTGTTTTCACAGATGACGAAAATTTTGCAATTCTTGCAAGCACTTTTAACAATCAGGTTAGTAGACAAATTGCTTAGTGTTGAAAAGATTTCATAGTCAACAATAGTAGCATTGCAGAACAAGTTTTTTTAGCTTGTCTTAGCATAGAAATTAACTTTCAAACATCTTGGTAATTGTGGCAATCAATGGTGTTAAATTTCTGTTATCAATATTATTTCTTTAACCAAGTTTTGTGAATATTGGGTCAAATGACCAGACACATTTCAATATGCTAATAATTCCTATCTTTAATTCTATGCTATCATCATTTGTGTTATGTTTTGTGTGCCATACCTTCATAGTAAACCCGGACGGGGCCACATTCTTCGGCCATTCAAACTGTGTTGTATGAAAACGGTTTCCAGACTCCAGTAGCAACACACTCTTTTCTTCAGACCTCTGTAGTCGGATCACATACGTCTTGTTGTCTATGTCATAGACTTGGTTCACACGCATTCCAATTAGCCTGGGGAAATGGGCAAAAATAATAAATTAAGTTATTTTTTTTAAACTATGAGGAACACCCGTCTTGAAACTTTGTGAAAGTGTTTTACAAGAAGAGTACCCCACGTTTAAAAATAATGAAGCTCTAAAACTTGCGTTTATAATACATAGCTGAGCATTTTTTCTTTGTAAAAATTTTGCTTAAAAACTATAATCAAAATATTAGGTTATTGTATTTTACCAAAGCAGTCATATTAACTTATTTTGTTTTAAATAAACTACTTCATCATAATAAGTCATACCTTAAAACCGTAGAGTGAATTACATAATTCAAAAATCAATTAGTAAATCATGAAATCGTGATGATTGTTTTGATTTCGTCAACAACAATTTTATTTTGCTATAAAAATAATACTTACCTTTGAAGTTCTGTGACCATGCACATAATATCATATGTATTGAATCTATTCTTCATTTTTGCGGTTTATTTTCACTTTTTCACAACATTCAAATAATATTTCTCACCAAATTCATTCGAAAAATAATGACGAAAACTATGGATATTGAAGAATGACAAATGACAGACAGGCAGCTGACAGTGCTTACCGACGTCACTGACTTGTTTCTGACTTGAAAGTGTCTCTTTCTCACATCCTCACTATTCAACTACTCAAGAAAAAGAGAGACGGATACCATTTGTTGTGACAGTCGTGACATGACAGAAGACTATTTGGCGTAGGGAAGACGATTCTTTCCGAAAACGATCGATTCGAATTGTCTGATTATTGATTCACAAAAAAATCGAGGTCTAAAAGATGAATAAAAAAAAAAAACTATTCTTCTCTTTTATGTAAAATCAGTTCTTATTTTTAATTCAGGTATAGTGTAAATATAAATCCATTTCATTAAAAAAAGTGTGGTTTTATGAAACCACGGTAAAATAAAAAAAAAATCACTAAAAAAGGCGCCATGCTAGCCTCGGCTGCTCTGACGAAGTGACGACTGACGAGCGCCTTTCACTTTATCGACCGACTCCGTGGCCGACCGTCACGCGACATGCAACACAGACGAAAAAGTTTGAGACGAAATAATAAAAGTTTCACTTTTTTAAGATACCATAATAAATTAAACTCTTATCAGTGAAATCGGTTGTTTTTTAGTTCAAATAATCGAATAGCGATTTTCAAAGGCAAGTTAAAATTTTCATATCCTTTTACTGAATTGATTCGGTACTGCAAGTCGAATTAAAAATATCGATCTAATAGGGCAGATCGTATCCCTATTTGACGTAAACTTTAGTAATGACCAAACACTTGGAGCGTCAGATTTTCAGAATTTATAAACTGTCTTAAAAGCAATACTGCAAATCTTTTCTTGAATAGCAAACTGTCATGCAGTGCTCTGTCAAAAGTTAAAACTGTCACACAGACACAGTGACTGTCACTTGCACATGCTTTTGTTAGCCAAAACAAAACAAAATATTCCGGAATTTAATTTATCATAGATATATATTCCACAATGGTAGGCGACAACACTGATTTAAAAGATTTCAAGCTAAGGCCGATGCAATGCGAGTGCAATTATCTCACTAAATCGGACGGATCAGCAATTTTATCACAAGGTATCTGTTTTATCTATTATATTACATTCAAACCTTACATTGAAATTAATAAAGGGCTTAATTTTGCCTTTAATCAGAGTAAGTGAAGGTCGCGGGTAGCCGATGGATGCGAGACGTACAGGACTGGTCGTTGTGGCGACGCTTGTGGAAGGCCTCGCACAAGGTGGACCTATGACCTGGTGAGGGTCTCGGGTAGCCGATGGATGCGAGACGTACAGGACCTGTTGTTAAGGCCACACTTTAGGAAGGCCTCGCACAAGGTGGACCGATGACCTGATGAAGCTCGCGGGTAGCCGATGGATGCGAGACGTATAGGACTGGTCGCTGTGGCGACGCTTGGGGGAGGCCTATGTGCTGCTGTGGACGTATTTCGGCTGATGTGATGATAATGATGAATCAGAGTAGACTAGACACAGAAATTAAAAAAGTGTGATACAATAACAAAGATTTAAAAAAAAAAAAACAGAATCAAGTTCCATAATTTGTTAGTATCAGTATAAAATGCCTTATATCTAGTGTTGGTAAATAAGCTAAGTGTAGTGTGTGTGTGTTGTAGTGTGTGTGTGTGTGTGTTGTGTTAGTAATAAAATGGATTGTTTGTTGGAGGTAATCTCTGGGTGATCTTACTGAACATTATTTAACTGATAGAGACCTAGCTGTTGCCAAAGGTCGCACACTGCTATTGGTCCATCCCTCACTGTTGCCACGGGAGATATGTCTCACTGAAAATGCTAGTAAACACTAAAAACCTATGTCCACCCATTGTGTGACCCTATAATGTTTTTTTCATCTATTTTTTTCTGTAATTTATATGGTGTACATAATAAAGAGTATTCTATTCTATTCAATTCTATTATTATTGTCATCATATTCCAGGTCAGACAGTTGCTCTGGTGAGTGTCAATGGTCCTCTGGACGTCAAGATGCAAAGCCAGAGCATAGAGAAGGCCACTCTCGAGGTCCTGTTCAGCAGCAAAGGTGGCAAACCAACTATTGGAGATAGGTAATGTCTTTGTTTATTTATTTTGAAAAGTTTTGAACAAAGTAAAGTTTAGTAATCAGTTTTGTCTTACATTTGCCGTGTTTATTCTGCTTTGTTTGGCTATAACGTAAATTATTGTTATGTCATAGAACTGTACTAAAGTCCCTGTTACAAGAAGCCATAAATTTTGTAAACAAAGAACTTGTACTAAGTTATGTATCAACAACAAATAATCTCTGTGTCTTTCATAATGTGCACAGCAAAAAAGTGAAACTCTCTGCCTGCATCTGTGTTTCCGAACAACTGTGATCTCTTCAAAGTAATAGCGCCTCCACACTACTCCCGAAGTTGATCGAAGTTGAGCGAATACGATAGTGTTGAGGGGCACTTCGCTTCGCGTCGTGAAACTTCGCCTCGCCTAGGGCGACTTCCAGTTGTTGTCCGTTTCTGCGCCCGAGTCAAAGGACTCGAAGTGTCACGAAGTTCGAACACGAAGCGTCTAACCACACTACTCGGCTCACTTCGGTTCGCGTCAGCCATAGTAAATACGCACGTATTTTTATTATGCGAGAGTACACATTGCAACGGCAGTAGCCACATAAACGTTATCCATTATGCCTATCGTGAGGGGCACGGGCGACTGAGCTCCTCGCGAAGTTGCTCGAGCGTGTGGACACGTACTTCGGACTTCGGTCAACTTCGGAGAGCACTTCGCCTCGTGCAACTTCGCGATTTGAAAAATTCTTTCAGTGTTAGATAGCCCATTTATCGAGGAAGGCTATAGGCTATATATCATCACGAAGATCAATAGGAGCGGAGCAGTAATGAAAAATGTGACGCAGACGAAGTTGCGCGGGTCAGCTAGTACATTATATAATGAAATCTCACTGCTGTATGTCTTTTTTTTCCTGAAACATTATTGATAGTTGCGTGGGGTCTCTCAAGTACCTACATTTGAATGTCTTTCCAGCTCCTTCTGATATTTTTTTGAGTTCTAAACATCCGTAAGAAACGGAACCCTTATAGGATCATTCGCTGTCTGTCTGTCAGTGACAGCCAGTTTTCTTCGGGTTTACTGGACCTATTCTGTTGGAATTTGGTACACCTGTAGACTTCTGTGGCTCAAACTTGAATGCGTTACGTAAATTGTTAAATTTTGACTAAGGGTCACTTTTGGGAGTCATAAAAGAAAATTAAAAAAAGTTTTACAAACTGTATTGTGAGACATATCAAATGAAAGGACTTACTGTGAGGATTTTTTTTATAATTAAAGCTATTCAAGAAATGGATCATAAATGACCCTTACCTTCGAAACTAATAAGCCTAAAATTTCGAAAAAATGCAGATTTCTTTACCTACAGATAACAGAAAAACCTGTAAAAAATCTTTAGCGTTAAAACGACATGTAACAAAAATGAAATTGTGTCAGAACCCTTTGCACGCGAGTCTAACTTGCACTCGGCCAGTTTTTTTTTGTAGAGACCTGAATTTCCAATTTATAGTGGTCATAATTATGTGTATGTACATGTCAGAATTAATAAATTGTGCTATTGTTCTTAATATTGCAATGACCACATTCCAGGTACAAAGAGCATGTGATCAGGCAGACATGTGAGACAGCCATCCTGAGCACACTCTACCCTCGAACTGGCATCACCGTTACTATTCAAGAGTTGGAGGACTATGGTGGTGTAAGTAGAAGATATGGTGTATGAGATACCTGCTCTAGGTTATACAAGACAAAGTTTAAATTCCTTTGCACATCATTGGCCATTTGATATAAAAATGATCACATAAAAATCAACTTAAGATACTGAAAGCTAAATTCACGCAAAACGTCATTGTTGTTTTCTGACATTTGATAATAGGTGTATAACACTACACGGTATTCAGGGGTGGATGGTGAGCTATGGGCAGCTCGCCGTCCGTCCGTCATCTGACGACAGGCCGTCTCGACGGCGCGTTCGTGTTTCACGCGCGCCTCAAAGAGAGTCAGCACACAGAGGGGCCTGAAAGGGCTGACGCCTGCCGGAGTCGCGGGACTATTCGAAAGAGATACCGTGGCTCCGGAACACAAAGGGCACTGAAGGAACATGGATGAGTTTTAGTCAGTAGAAGTCTGACACTACAGAGCGGGGGAAGTCCTTTGATTTTGGGGGCCAATTCACCCGCGTCCGTAGGAGAATACCCTTCAGCGAATCCCTACACGTGGAACGGTTCCCGGGTGGTGCTAAACAGGTGACATTAACCGCCTCCGTGGTCTAGTGGTTAAACCACCTGATTCAGACCCAGAGGTCCCGGGTTCGATTCCCAGCGGGGGCAAATTTTTTGCTCGGTTTGGTTGGTGGTAGGACTTGTTCTAAGTCCGCCTGGCAAGCTACCACCATCATGTCTAAGTCTGTCGCCATAACAACAATGTTAACAGCATTGTTGTGTTCCGGCAGTTAGAGGTATGATAGCCAGTTCCTCTCTGTAAGAGGATTCCGGGTGAAACTCGCTTCCATCTTCGGCCTAATCATCACTTTCCATCAGGTGAGATTTGGGCCAGGAGTTTCCCCATTTTGCATTAAAAAAAACTCCCTCTCGCTCCGCCCAGAGCGGGAGGAGTCATTGGATGATTTCCCATCCCTAAAAAAAAAGGGGTGGGCGTGGCCCCTTGACTATAGGTAGCCGCTTTTTACACTAGCCGGTCGTTTCGGCCCTAACTCAGTTGTGAAGTGACCATGTGTTGACGGCACGGTTGGTGCAGTGGTTGAGCGAATGTCTGCTGCGTCGTGACGTGGGTTCGATTCCGGCACGGAAATATTTGTATGGCCTAAAGATAGTTGTTCCGGGTCTGGCTGTTTATGTGACTTTGTATTTTTTTTAACGCACCCACGATACAGGAGATATTCCTAGTGTGGGGCAAAGTTTTTTAGATCAATCAATTTTAGATCAGTGTTGCCAATGTGTGAGGAATTCCCAAAACTGCGGTGGAGTAAATGCGGGGATTCCAAATATCGATTTTATTCTTTTGATATTATTTTAAATATCGAATTTGTGTGAATTTTTGTCCCCAAATTGGGGAATTTGACTTGCATTTTCGAGAAATTTGTTAAATTGGTGTTACACTGCAAGGGAGTCGGGGAGCTAGGTGGACCGACCCGCTCCAGTCAACCTGATAAGGGATCCTAAATCTCTTACTGTTATTAGCCTGAGCTAAACCTGACTAAACCTGAATACTGTGTAGTGGACACCGATATCTTGTTAAATCTCAAAGTCACTTTTTCAATTAAGATGACCCCTTGCCTATGTGGCGTCAATTTGTGGAGTAAATTTTCCTGAAAAGCCCATTAAGCATATTTTTTCCTCATTCCAGTTCCTAGCCTGCTGTATAAACTGCGCGTGTCTGGCGCTGCTAAACGCGGGTCTATCAATGAGGCACACTGTCGCAGCGGTGTCTTGCGTTATCGACGAGCTCGGCAACATACAGCTCGACCCCGAGCCGGCACAGCTCGCCACAGCTCGCGCCACCATGACCTTCGTGTTTGACAGTAGAGAGAAGACTTTAGTCACTGGTGAGTGTTACTTTTTAAATTGAGCGCAGATGAAAAGGCATTGAACCAAAATAGCTTTTCCGTTATAAGTTAGCCCATAGAAATTTCAAAAAGAAAAGAAAAAATAAACCTTCCGTACTACTTACTTGACGTTCCTATTCATATTTGAAACGCATTGTAAAAGCGCACGTCCCGCGTCTCCGTAGACGAGCACTTAGTCCTGCTTCGACCGTCGCGGTCGGACATTGCACTCAGTGCTTTGCGCTTAATACGGTTCTCGCTTGCGCTTACGCACACTATCATAGACCGTATAGAATACCTAAACCATAAGCTAGGTGAGCTCATTAGAAAATGGCCACAACCCGTTGAGGCAATGAAGGAAGGAATACATCGCGAATTATGTTGTATAGACTTGGCTTTGACATGCTTGGGACCCCAGGATCGAAAGAGATACCGCGGCTCCGGAACACAAAGGGCAATGAAGGAACATGGATGGGTTTTAGTCAGTAAAAGTCTGACACTCCCTTCCGCTCCGCCCAGAGCGGGAGAAGTCATTTGATGATTTCCCATCTTAAAAAAAGGACCCCGGGCCTTTAGAAAGCGTACGAGGGGCTGAAGCTCATAGGCGCCTTAGACACTCTACGCGTGTGTTCCGAAATCTAACCAAGTATACTGGCCAGTGCTCATGATGTCATGACTCCGACGAAAAAGGTCGACCGAAAATGATCGTCGAGCCATAAACAGTACGCGTACTTGCTCGTACGTCTCTCGTCTGTCAGTCACTTAAGAGCCTGCACACGGCGTAATTTTGAGGCGCCGATGACGCGCGTTTTACGAACGCGCGCTCATGGCGCTGTTGATACATGACCAAAAATCAGTAGGTTCTGTCTGCGTCTGAATTTAATTTAAAGCGCGTTAACGCGCATCGTCGGCGCGTTAAAAAAACGCTGTGTGCAAACGCCCTAAACACTCAAATAAGAAATGTATATGGAAATGTATGGTATCCCAAAATGTTACATTGTGAAAAGTTCTCCAGCAGTATTCGGTTTGAGTTGGTTTCTGAATCATTCTATTCTCTCCCACAGCTTTCACGGATGGAATTTTCAGCGAAGACACGCACAGCGAAGCTCTAGAACGATGCCGATCTGCCAGCCAACTAGTATTCGACTTCTACAAGGGTATCGTTAGCAAATACTCGAACGTCATCGGATAATAAATACCATTACTACTGCAAAAACTGTTTTATTTTCCAAAAGAGACACCGCAGGTACCTACAATAATTGTTTATAGCACTAAAAAATAAAAATATAACCGACTTCTAAACAAAAGACTCATCTGACTAGCCTTTTTTTCAACTATATTGGGGTCGGCTTCCAGTCAAACCGGATTCAGATGAATACCAGTGTTTTACGTGGAGCGGCTGCCTGCCAGACCTCCACAACCCATTAACTGGGTAACACGGTACTCCTTGGCAAGACTGGTGTCAGATTTTCTGGCTTCTGACTATCCGTAACGACTACCAAAGATCTCCAAATGACAGCCGGGACCAACCGCTAAACATGTTTTCCGAGGCACGGAGGAAACTCGATATGTTAAGATGGTCACCCATCCACAGATCAACCTCGGCAAGCGTTGCTTAACCTTGAAGATCGACCTGTGCGGCTTTTAGCCACGAGCGAAAAACAAAAAACTTCTTTACAAAAAACTCCGTCTTTCTATCACCACTTAAAAGTGGTGATAGTTGGACGACGTCTTTGTCTACGCAGAAATTGCAAAAAGCAAAATTGCTCATAAAATAAAAACAACTGATTCAAACTACATTTTCTCTTATTTTCATTAACATTTAAACTTATTATCTTTGCCATACAACGTGGCAATGCTGCCAGCCTTTTGGGCACATTACCAGTGGCTAGCGATGCGGAGCTAACTAAATAGATAAGTATATCGAAGAGTAAAGTATTATCTTTTGAAATAACAAAAAAATGTAGAACAGTATTTACTTACAAAAATATCGCTCTGCTAAGGTAGACGTTAGATACGAGGGCTGCTATTTATGTGTCCCGAATAACAAAGGGAAAAAAATATAGCATTTATTATGGTTTTGCATAAATCGATGACGTCGTACAGGATCCTGACTGTTGCAATTTTGGTGAAGTGTTGCGTCTGCCTCAGCACAATTCCCAAGTTTCTGAACGGTTCTCTTGCAAAATCTTCGTTAGGTATACCTATGTTCGTGAAACTGCAGTTCGGGAGTTATAGAAATCCTTAAATTCCGTACCTACTTGTGTAACTTTTTGCTTAGGCTGTGTAACTTTCCATATTTATATCCATATAATATTAGGCATCCAGTGTTGTATAAGAAAGATTTAATTTTGAAAAGGGAAATTAGTCAATGAAACACACTGATTCACTTAATAGTAATATTTACACTTCGTCCTTCACTATCCAGGATGTCGAAATATCCAGAGGAATAGCGAACCGGTATGGATCGAGCGGGGTATATACCAGGGCGACAGTTCGAGTCCGCTTTGGTTTTTTCTAGCCTTGTATCGTTGTATCCTCTAAGCACATTGCTGGAGAATTCAGGGTTAGGATATCGGTTGAAGAGAGGTGATCAGGTTATTTCTCACCTCCTTTATATTAGATGGATGATCTGAAACTCTTTGCCCCCAGCAATCTGCAACTGATGGAGCTACTGAAGGTAACTGAAACTTTCAGTAACGCCATCAGGATGGAGTTTGTTGTGGTCGTTGTGGACAAATGTGCGGTCATGCATGCAAAGCGTGGAGAGATTATGAAATCCGTGGTAACTCAACTCTTGGATTCCATAAACCTGAGATCCCTCTCTTCAATTGAAACCGACTGAAACGTACTTCCTGCATACCCAAGTATTTGGGTATGTCGGAAGCGTTGGGTATCAATGTTGCTGACATGAATAAATTTTTGGGGGCCGAGTCACCCGCGTCCGTAGGAGAATACCCTTCAGCGAATCCCTACACGTGGTCCCCGGGTGGTGCTAAACAGGTGACACTAACCGCCTCCGTGGTCTAGTGGTTAAACCACCTGATTCAGACCCAGAGGTCCCGGGTTCGATTCCCAGCGAGCGGGGGCAAATTTTTTTCTCGGTTTGGTTGGTGGTAGGACTTGTTCTAAGTCCGCCTGGCAAGCTACCACCATCATGTCTAAGTCAGTCGCCATAACAACAATGTTAACAGCATTGTTGTGTTCCGGCAGTCAGAGGTATGATAGCCAGTTCCTCTGTGTAAGAGGATTCCGGGTGAAACTCGCTTCCATCTTCGGCCTAATCATCACTTTCCATCAGGGTGAGATTTGGGCCAAGAGTTTCCCCGTTTTGCATAAAAAAAAAAAAAAAGTAAAAATCGTTGCAGGAGCGTTTTTTTGGCCGCCTGAAGAAGGTATTCAATAGCCTTTAATCGGGCGGAAACAAGGTGCGCGCCTTCAACGGTTGGGTCATGCCGACATTGATGTAGGTAGGTACTTACTCTATCGGCGTTCTACTGAAATGGACTCAAACAGAACTTTACGCCCTGGTTAGGCGGGTCCGTAAACTTATTACTTAATATCGAATGCATCATCAGAAGTGGAACTAAGGCCCGGTATCCACCAAAGCGGAGAGGAGAGGAGACAAGAGGAGATGTGTTTGAATAAACCAATCCGATTTCGTTATTTACACATCTCTTCTCCGCTTAGCTTTGGTGGAAATGGGTCAAGCGGAGAGGAGAGGAGATGTCTCATTTTTCTATAGAATTTTGTGCAGCGAGCGAGCAAGCGGCGCGGCAGAGCGGAGAAGTGTCTAGTCGGGCGGCCGGGCTCGCGCACCCCTCACCCCGCTGCCTTCTCCGCGCGCCTCGCACGTCCCGAAACGTCATTCGATACGACGACACTCGCTTTGAATGCAAGCGAGTGTCGTCCATATTTTTATATTTTCAGTTTGCAAAATGGATGACGAACATTTCATTGAAGTGGTTAAAAAATATCCGTGTCTTTGGAATACACTTTTAAGCACTTATAAATGCACTGATGTTAAAGATGCAGCTTGGGAAGAAATTGTGAAAGAAACTCATACTCCAGACAGTAAGTGAAATTTATTTTGCTAATAATTCCGATTAAGTAAGGATGCTATACGTGTGTATTGCCAAGGTACAGTGCCTTGATTATTAAAATAGGCACAATATTTTTCTCGAACGTTATATCCTTCATTTACACCGACATTTTGTGTTTCTTGTTCAAAGTTTGTATCGGCAAACATATTCGTGCCACTATCTGTCCCACAATTATCTAAATAACTGGGCTGTTTGTCAATCAAATAATTATGTAGTACGCAGGTGGCCTATAATATGCTGTCCACTGTTTGTAGTTTACATTCAAACTCTCTATGATATACGTACCACCTTCTTGCTAATATCCCAAAAGTAGCTTCGACATTGCGACGGGCTCTTGAAAGTCTGTAATTGAAAATCCGTTTTTGGGAATTTAGGTTATCCCGTGGGTATGGCCGCATTAAGTTAGGCATTAAGGGAAAAGCTTCGTCTCCGATAAACACAAATGGTGCTGGTTCACCACCTTCGTTCAAAGGTTGCGGCGTTGGCAAATTTAGTTTATTTTCCTTGAGACGTATGCCAAACACACTATCACTCAGAATACCTCCATCGCTGAATATCCCCATGGATCCGACATCCAACATAATAATTCTTCGCTTGGCGTCAGCTACACACATCATCACAGTTGAAAATCTGTGTTTATAATTAAAAAATGACGACCCAGACCGTGGAGGTGCAAACATGTACACGTGTTTACCATCTATGGCACCAACACAGTTTTTAAATTGACAAATTTCTTCAAATTCTCTAGCGATTCTTTTCCAATCTTCCGTCTTACATTCTGGCATAACCAGGGGCTGCAGTTTAGTCCATAGAACATCACAAACATCAGCCACAATTTTTGAAACAGTTGATGTACCAATTCTGAAATTTTCTGCTATGCTTGAAAATTTTGCTCCCGTTGACATGTATCTGTAATAAAATAAGATAAACATTTAATAAAAAAGGATTATTCGTTAGCTTCAAAATGGCTGGTTGCCTATGGGCCCTGGCAAATATACTTTCAGAGCCGCTTGTCATCCAGCCATTCTGACAGTGGCGATTATCCAAATATTTTGATAAAAATACTGAAATATTTTTTCCCTAGTAATTGGTCAGAATATACCCCTACCCCTACACACACACAGTTCCACTCATCCGCACCTACACACCACCACATCCTTCTCATTTTTCTCTATTATGTATTAAATTAAGGCTTTGTTTTCAGTTAAAACTGCTAAATCTAAATGGAAAAGGCTACGGGATGGTCACCGAGATGCATTGAAGAGAAAAAATGCGACCAGAAGTGGGCAGGCTACAAAGCAAACCCGAGCGTGGAAATATGAAAAGATATTGGAGTTCTTGTTACCCTACATGACTAACAGAGAGCGGTCTACAAATTTTAATTCATCAAGTTATCATTCTTCCCCAACTATGCAACAATCCAACGAAGATGAAAATAGCCATAGCAGTTCGCGCTCTATACAGCAACATAGCGATAGTGATCCCAGTACACCACAAGTGAATTCCCCACAACGTTCGGAAATATCAAGTATAACATCTGCATCCCAAACAAATAAAAGAAAATCGAATGATATTACAGATCTACTTCAGCTAAACCAAGAAAATCGCGAGAAATTGCAAAGAGAACGAGAAGAACTAAAAACAATGATACTATCGAAAAACAATGAAGAAAGCCTAGATGACATGGATCATTTTTTTCTGTCGATGGCACGAAATTTAAAAAAAGCGGTCACCTTATCTTCAACTTCAAGCAAAGCGTAAAATTGTTAATATAGTTTTGGAAGCTGAAGAATTTGAAATACAGAATACGTGGTACCAGAATTACGGTTATTCTTCAGCACCAAGTACAAGTAATAATGATAATAGTGCTGCAACGGGTATAAATTCCGTGTTTGAGAGCGGTTTTACTTCAGCACCGAGTACAAGTGCTCAAGGCAATAATGATATTAGTGCTGCAACGGGTATAAATTCCGTGTTTGAGAGCGGTTTTACTTCAGCACCGAGTACAAGTGCTCAAGGCAATAATGATATTAGTGCTGCATTGGATCAAAATTCGACCTCTGAAGGTGGTTATACTTCAACAACACAAGAAAATTGAAATTACATGACTGAATTGAATTAAACTAATAAATATGTCCTTGAAACGTCGATTTGATTTTTCTGTATTCTATAATAATAAAGGTGTGCCAGCGTTCATGAAACATTTAGCAGGTCTAGACTAGTCTAAAAGAACTCTGCCCAAATTCTGCTCAAATAGTACCACAGTCATATAATCAATAACTTTTTTATAATAATAAAGACATAATTTGATAAAAAATTGTTTTACTTACTTCAAGCAAACTGCTAGCTTCTCTTCCGTTCCGATGGCCCTTCTGTAATTGGTGTCTTGCTTTTGGATATACGGTTTAATCAAATCATGTAACTGGTAGAAATTATTCCTTGTTACCCTGTAAGATTTATGAAAACTTTCATCATCAAACTCTCGAAACAGTGTGGCATATTCGCCATGACTGTGACATTTTATATGGTTTCTTATCCAGAATCTATGTTGCCGTCGATAATTTAAATGTTGGAGAATTAATTGTGTTTCTTCAACCTCTAATTCTTCTTCCTCAAGCAAATTCAGATATAATTTTTGTAACGACATGACGTCTTCCTTTCGTAGACAGAACTTGACTGTTTTCGATCTCTCACAGCTCACATCTCTGCTACACACAGCTCACATCTCCTCTCCGCAACGCATCTCTTCTCCGCTTTGGTGGAAATAACCTGCCAGCTTCGCGGCACATCTCCTCTCGTCTCCTCTCCTCTCCGCTTTGGTGGATACCGGGCCTAAGGGTGTTATAGGTTTGCGAGGTGGTCTACGGGGTAGGTTACACTGAACTTACTTACCAACCAGTTGTGGGCGGTAGATCAATGTAGATCAACTAGCGTCCGTAGCCTGGCTGCGTTTCGGCGATCTTTTTGGAAACCGAAGGTTTTGTCAAATTCAAATATCATTTATTTGCATAAAATGTGGTAGAAAGAGATGGTACAATAAGTTTAGTGCAAAGACACATTCCGCCATTTCCAAGGTTTTGTCTGTGCAACTATTTCGCTTCCAAATAATTGCATAACTAAACTCACTCAAAACATAAAAAAAATTCAAATAAACTATTTTACAGGCACTTTTGAATGTCAAGGTCGGTCGTCAAAAACATGAAGAGACAAAGAGAAGACAAAGAGAAGAGACAAAGACATCATAATATCTGGTAGAAGTGAGAAGAAATAGTGAAAATAAGTAGGTAATTAATTAAGATTGGGCAGTTAACATAATATATATTTAAGTACCTACGCATTTTAAAGTTGTCCAAACTAGTATAATAATTATACTAGTTAAAAATGCCTTGCCTATTAAAATGTTAATGCCTTAGAATATAATTAATTCTAAGGCATTCGTCAGAAAGTGAATAATCTTGTGGTCAACTGGATAGAATTGAGGGTCATGTTAGTGCCCTCGCCACGACAAGCCAAGCGAAGCACAACCTACATTTTCTCGAAGAGCTTCGTCGATTTTTTCTAATATTTCTTTGTATTCTTTTTTTTTCTTTTTATAAGTCCCGACCGCATACTTGACTGTGTCCATAAAAGTTTTCTTGCCCTCGTCTATAGTTTGTTTCGCTTCACACATGGTAGTCTTGCCTTCACATAAGGTTTTCTTAGCCTGCCTTACAGCTTCGGCTACGGTTTTCTTGGCCTCATCTATGGTACTCATTGGTTCGTTGTCACTGTCTATGGATATATCACTGTCGGACATGCCTATGCTTGGCCTGTATTTTGAGTCTAAGCATGTTGGTATCATATGATGCTAGTTTGTAGGATTTTTTCTAGCAGAAACGCATTTTTTTTGCGCGTCTATACCTACTCTGGAATTATTAAGAGAATGTTCTTTACTTTTACTAATTTAAAAAACCAAAGTACTTACCTACCCATTTAAAAAAAAATTAAGTACCTATTTTGTACTAATTAAAGTAATTTCAAAAAGTGTGGCAACTATCCGGCTTTTACCCTATAGGTACATAGATAGGCAATTTTTTATTTAGGTATGAAAAAGGCACCTTCAACAATAGCTTGAAAATTATCTCATAGCTCTCATATTTGTACTGGTTTGCATTTTACTGAAAATATTGCTAGAGTCATACGAAAACAGTGTTTGACAGTGGTGTCACCGTTGACAGCTGATCTAATTGGCAACGGTCAAGGTCCATCCAACATTTTGTAAAATAGTTTTTTCATTTTTCACTTTTTAGTGGTGATTCTCCACGACTGGAGTGACGTTTACATGTGCGTACCCCTTCACTACCGGCGTGATGTTGTTAGGAATTGTTGTTCAATAGATAGACGTATACGATTTCAGCTATCCTGCTCCATTTGCTATCATTTATTGAGGAGTTCTGTTGCCGTATCCGAAGTTCTTCACAAAATTTTAACGGGCGGGACCACTCCCAGCCCAGATAATAGGTACCACATAATCTTCCAAAAACTACCAACCCAAATCGCTTCAAGATGTGCCCATAAAATTTGAAGTGTTCCCTCTATTTCTCCAGGATAGCATCATCAGTTCCTGACGTGATGATAATGGGACCTGGGAATCCTACCCTTTCAAACAAAAAAGAATTTTCCAAATCGGTCCAGACGTCTTCGAGTACCTAAACTGGGAAAGAACATTAAAAAAACCGAGTTCTCACCTAGCTCCTTCTTTAAGTTGGATCCCATCAAAATTTAATAGTTTCCAATATATCCGTGTCTTATTTAGAAAAAAGAAGTTAACAATTTCATGCGATATTTTATAATATTACGAAGTTTGCCATTTTCCGGTTACATATAGGTACCTATAAATAGATAGTGTTAAGATTCTAGCTACAGTTGTGGTTTTAAATTTTATTTATACTTAACTCATAATATTTTGGGTGTCCACTCTACAACTTTTGTTCCACTGCTGGTCAAAGGTCGCCCCCTGCCAACCCACAATTTAGTAAAAAAACAAAGAAAAGTACCTACATTGTAATAACCGTTTACTTCATAAATGATGCATTTTTTCTCAATACCGAAAAGCGGCAAAACATCTATCAAATTAACTTGATTTTTTCACTAGTTTTGTCTGCTGGACGCTCCCAATTAGCGAGGATGATGATAGGCATCACGTACGACATTCGTACACCAGTTATAAACAAGAATAATACGAGTAAATAATTGAATGCGTCCCTTTGGTGCGCCGCTACCAAATATAAAAGATGGTGCAAGAGTAAAACGAAATGTTGCGTGAGGAGCGATGGGGGCACACTGAGAGCAAATTGTAGGAAATAGATTTTTATAATAGTTTATTTATTTGCGTCCGATGGGGATGCCACATCGATGCTGGATTTTAAAAAAATAAACATCTTACCGTGAAAACTTAGGAGTGATCTCGAAGTGAATTGATTCCGCCTTGATTTTTTTTTTACTCTTGATAGGCATACGTTTGACCGCTATCTCACCTGATGTTAAGCGATGATGCGGTCTAAGGTGGAGCACGCTTGCCTAGAAGTAACCTATTCACTCTTGACTTTTAGACATCCAGGTTGTAGCTATCAGGAAACACAGACTCCGGCAGGGAATTCCACTCCTTAGCTGTACGCACAATGAATGTATTCCCAAAACGTTTTGTGCGTATAGGTGGGATGTTCACCATGTACCGGTGGCGCATCGCCGTACGTCTTGTGGTCCGATGGTGGAACGGGCTTGGCGGAATTAAATTATGCAATTCTGTCGCACACTCCCCAAAATGTAACCGATAGAAAACCGGCAAGCCAGCCACTCGGTGTCGATGCTCAAGACTTTGGAGCTTCGATTCGATGAAAGCTCATTTCAAGCACACTTCACCTAGTTTTGCACGGTGAGATTTTTGAAGTGAAAACTTCTTTAGCGGCGTTGAGCATTTTTCTTGGGATGGGTATAAAATGTTAAACTCGCGTCAGGACATATGACCTGATCGAAATTTCGTAAGACGGATGATTCAAAAATGCACAAATAATGTTAATGTTCAAGTTTTCACTACTGCTGGGACTCCCGGAGTGCAACCCGTTGTTCTTTAGAGGATATCACCACAGTTAGATACAAAGTCTGTTCGTAGCAGAAGCACCGAGAGCTAGAGGACACAAAATTATCTCTGGCGGCTATAGGTTGTGACCAAAGTGTGCCAATACCTTGTTGAGGGCTGTGGGATTTTGCTTGATGAGAGAAGCTCTGGACTCAGGACTGGTTCATGTGACTATGGTTGGGGATATGAGGTTGGGAGGCTAATGGAGGTATACATAAAAATGACAATTTAAAGCATACATAAAGATGATAATTTAAAGAGTCCGATTAACCAAGATGCAAAAAAAGGAAAGTGAAGTTTGTAAGCCTAGAATTTGTCTCATTGAGGAATAACGCTCTCCTCTTTCTTATTCCTAACCTTCTCTCAATCCTGGGCGATTTCTGGCCAACCTACACTAAAGTTCAAAGCTTAGTGTGCACCAAACCTGAAGCAACGCGTTGGCGGCAAAAAAAAACGCAACAAGATGGCGGATCAACGCGATCTCGGATGCAAATGGCGGGCCCAAAAGCGCCGCCAGCACATTTAAATGTCGCAAACTGATGCTGATTCCTCCTCGAATGATTTTTGTTCTATTTTAAACGGCCCGACATTGTGCCCCGGTGAATCAAACAATTGTACCCGGTGGCGGAATGCCTGAATGGATGCCTCGGATATGTTGATAAGATTACTCGTGTTTGCGTCTTCTGTGTAATTTCGACTTAATTTGGTCATTGAAGCATCTAATTAAGTCTTTGTCGTGTTCACTTTGACTGAGAAATTCTTTGTAATTTAAGTATAATTCAAAGTACCTAAAATAGCAAGGATTTTTGTGGATTTTTTGCATGCAGTTTTTGAGCAAAACGAGTTCATTATCTTTCAAAGGGGATTGACCTTGGACTGTATCTGTATCTATAGGCTTTAGTGCAAACTGGCCTAATCTTTGACCGCAACTACGGAGCGCAGTGTCATTTGGCATTGCTTGACGGTGTCATTGCCCTTTTGTCATAAACCCTTCTCATAGCGGAAGATTTTTAGCTGTAGCCTATATATGACAGGCGTGCTGTAGGTATGCTGTTGAGCTTAGGTATACCTACAGTTACACCTTATTTACGTGCTTTGTGAATGTCATAGAATGGCTATAAACTAGAGCCTCCTTGTTTGCTGGTTATGTTGATGTGCAACACGCAGAAGTAGGTACTTTTCCAGAAGCAACAGTGCGATAATGTGTTGTTAGTTCTGTATAAGTGTGCTACTCCCAAACTAAAACAACGTAGGTAAGGTTCTTAACAGCTCCCAAAACTCGATTTAATAATGGTGGTTCATGGCATTCTTTAGTAGGTGCTCAGTTTTCTGTTAAGCTAAGGTAGAAAACGGTTTATTTTTAAATCTCTTGTTAGCTGTTGTCTTATCAATCTATCAAGCAGCATAGCTCGTCGCAATCCAAGCTAGAGAGAGAGCGTAGAGAAAGTATACGTGAAACATAAACCTACCTCAACTTTTTTCCCATCGCATCAAAGAAACTTTTATAAAAGTCAAATAATATCGCTTACTCAGTAAATCTTGCGGTCAAAATCATCCGCTTGCTAAACGTACCTTTATCAATAGCTAAAACAACCCATTCATCTAATTCAATACTTGAACGCGACATAAATCGCGCGCGCGAAGAACGCGCCCGTTGCGGATAAAATATGGCCGCCAATGTGACATTCATCCTTTCCCGCGCAATTTACATAGTTTAGCATTTCGCGTCTTCGTGCGACATTCCCACGGTCAGATACGTCTTAATTTAATTATTAATAGAGTAGAGGTACCTATATAAGGTTTTGAGAAGTTGATTCTGAAATCGCCTCTGAATATCTTTCACGCTGTGACCAATTATGGTAGGTAGTGCTTTTTTGTGTAAAAATTCACTTTAATGTCATTTTCTAAAACAACTTTGTACTTAAGTACCTTTCTAGTTTTTTAAGATTATTTTATGCCTAAGCTAGTGCATGATTATCTACCAACTCAGTTTCAAGAACATGTTAACAATCATAAAATAATATCAACCCAACCCAACCTTGGGCTTACATTTGACAAGCGATAGCGATTCTCAAGATAACTTAGAAGAGTTTCTAATTTCGTAAACCGGTAATTCAGGTGGCAGAACTAAGGCATTAGGTCCAGGAGGTCACGACAAAACGCTCATGTTTTCCGACATTAGCCGACATCTTGACCTCATATTTAAGTCAAACTTACGTTTTCAAACAAAAGGACATTTCGCCTAAGCGGTGCCAACTGGTCGGTAGCGTTAGCGTAAATCCTAAAAGTCCTTATTTTGGGGTTTGACAATGTGGCATTTCGGTGGCGCATGTTTCTATATAAATGCTAACGCATTTATATAGAAACATGAGCGTGAGTTTTGGTACTACCGCTGATAGAATGTCAGTGGCTCAGTTCTCTAGGTCCTGTTGGCATTTATGATGTGAGGAATAAGTTAACCATCTAAGATATCTACTTGCATTTCACCGGGTGTCAGTATTCCATCAATTGGAGCCGAAGATATTATTATGCCATGTAATGTAAGTAGGTAGTCGTGCTGATCTGAAGCTTCGTGTTTATTCCGACAGGTGGAGACACTTTATCGATGTTTTGTATGTTTAGACAACTCTGAAAGTTTTTAATGTGGGAAATAGTCTATGTGAAATGGCCACTCAACCGTGGGTTGTTTTCCCTGGTTATATGTAGTTTGTTTTTACCAAGTGTGCCAAAGAAGAGTTATGTTTTTCACGCGTTTTCTTATATGTATGTTCGTTTGTTTGTTTGCAAATTTATTTATTACCTCGTACCTTCCAAACGGTTGGATGGATTTTGACAATTGAGGTGCCGTTAGATTCATTTCAAATACCCAAGTGTTCTTAGACAGGCTTTAATTTAAAAGCAATATGGCTGATTTTTGGCGCTAAATTGTATCTCGTTAATAATTTTTTTTAAGCAACCCTATCGAGTGCCTAGGGTCTCAAAATGAAGGAAATTAAATGGATGTTACAAAAATATAAACAAGCCATATGTTTAAATTCAACAAGGAAATAGTTTTCGTTCGTAAAAGTATTGCAGTCGGGTTTTTAATTTTTCGTATTTGCGACTTGTTTTAATTCTAGAGACTAAATTGACAAGTGCAAATGTCAAAATTTCACTGACTTATAAACTAGCTGACCCACGCAACTTCGTCTGCGTCACATTTTCCATGAATGCTCGGCTCCTTAGCGTGATGATATGTAGCCTCCTTCCTCGATAGGTACATGGGCTAACTAAAACTGAAAGAATTTTTCAAATCGGACCAGTAGTTCCTGAGATTACCCCCTACACACAAACTTACAAACATACGTTACCTCTTTATAACATCTATTAGTATAGATTAGGTAATAAAGGGCTTTTTCCGCTTTTATTGCGTGTCGTCCCTGATCCGATTTTCTGAAGGACTTACAATAGGTACCTTTATCTACTTCTAAGAATCCTCAACTTAGACGAAACATTTTTCGGAATCAAAATCGTTTGTAATTGTATGGGAAAAGCGTCACTAAAAGTCGTTTTCAAGAAATATCGTCTTGTGTTGTAGGTATATTTATAGAAAACGTAAGGCCGCGCCGTCAATATAACTTATTTATTTTACTTTTTATTCATATGATCACAATCGCTTGTACCTACCTTCATCTGTCTGAGAAACTCTGTAACATAATACCTAGGTATCTGTCAACCACATCTCTTTATGGCACCTGATGGCACCCCGGTCCCCGCCTTAGCGACATGCATATCTCTGGATATTACAATTACAAATGTCAATAAAACATGAACTAGGTACCCAGTTGACATCTGTCGACATGACATCTTGACTTTGACAGATGTCAAAACATGTGTCATAATTTGAACTTTTCAAGCAACTGAGTAAGGCAATGGACACGCAACGTACAGCCTATACGATCACTAACACAACAGGTGGGTCCCGATCAAGTTACTGTACCCGTCAACTAAATTAAATTTATTAATGAGAATTGCTATTAATATCTGAGTTTAATCGAACGCCTCGTGCTCATAACTACAGATGAGCGTGCAACTTGCAAGATCACTACTTACTTGTTTTGAAACTTTGAAGTATTGCAGTCATTTTGGATATGTTTCGTATTGTTCAGTCTGCCGTGTGCAAGACCGCATGGAGTTAATTGATCAATTGAATCAGGAATAAGCTGCAGATGAAATAAAACAGTAAATACCTACACCTGCTTGCCGTGGCCCGTGACACTTGCTCTATTTGGGTAGTACAGAAGTGTCCTCCATCGCGCTCAAAGATGCTACTCATCAGATTTAGAAGGAATAATAATTAAGCGTCTTGATGGCGACAGTAGATATTGTTTCCGAAGAACCTTAGGTACTCATTTATCTCTATAAAATTCTTATTTTACACAGTAAAAGTATTCTCGACATTTGTATGTAACTTTTTAATTAAGGTAAAATGGGGTTACATTGATTAATTTTAAAATTAAACTGACTGTAACTTCTTCACTTATTTATAAAAAAATACAAAAAAAAAATACTGTAATGGCGACTCATGGTTTTTTATTAATAAAATTATTTATTTATTTTTTACGCCCTTTAGGTTCCGAGAAAAAAAACATTAAGAGGCTTATCATCTTTATACTTGATATGGGGTCGCTTTGATTGCCCCCGTTTTTTGTATGCAATAAGAAAGTAGCCCCTAACAGGAACTAAAAACAAAAATTAAAAAAAATTGTTCACTCATTAGTTTTTTAATTAAACACTTCAAATTTCATCGGGGTGTGTTTGATAACAGGGGTAACATTGAGAATTGATTTTAGAGCTATAATAGGGTAAAAAAACACGTTTTGTAGTATAATCAAATATAATATTATAAAATAGACAAAATTTAGTGAATTAAACACAAAATCTTAGTCACAAAACAACAGATTCCTTATAAATTTAGGGGGCCAAGTCACCCGCGTCCGTAGGAGAATACCCTTCAGCTAATCCATAAACGTGGTCCCCGGGTGGTGCTAAACAGGTGACACTAACCGCCTCCGTGGTCTAGTGGTTATACCACCTGTTTCAGACCCAGAGGTTCGATTCCCAGCGGGGGCAAATTTTTTCTCGGTTTCGTTGGTGGTAGGACTTATTCTAAGTCCGTCTGGCAAGCTACCACCATCATGTCTAAGTCTGTCGCCATAACAACAATGTTAACAGCAGTTAGAGCTGATGATAGATGATAGCTAGTTCCTCTGTGTTAGAGGATTCCGGGTAAAGCTCGCTTCCATCTTCGGCCTAATCATCACTTTCCATCAGGTGAGATTTGGTCCAAGAGTTTCCCCGTTTTGTGTATTAAAAAAATCAGCCTTCTAACACCACAACAGATTCCTTACGAATGGTATTTTCTTATTTACGCTGCGTTGATGCTCAAATCCCCATCCGTAACTTTTTGCAGAGCTTCTTCGAGGGTTTCATCCGTGTAGTTCCAGTAGTGGCAGGTACCGGGTCTTTTTGTAGTTTCGCACCATTTTACCTTTAAAAAGGATGACTTTGATAACCAGTACTTTTAATATGAATACACGCAAATTTTGTTCCTTGGGGTGACTTTGATAACTATCAATGTCGCCTCGTACCGTTAATCAATTTAACCCCAAGGAATAAAACTCAACACAGAAAACCAAATGGCCCTCATCAATCGAATTTATCAGATTTATATTACTCTAAAGAAACCGTAAAATTATGAAATATAAGTTCTGAAACTACAATAATAATACTTGTCCTTGTACCACTGAAGTTCTCCAGCACACTATTTTACCAGTTGTCGCACTATTAATTTTAAAACATTATTTGTCACGGAATGTCACAGCCTAAACCGCAGCCATTTTTAAGAAAGATGGCCAAACTGTCAATTTTGCCAACCCAAAATAAAAAAACTGCTGCGGTCCATAGACTCCGAAATTTTATTAAAAAATCAACGAAAAAAAGTAATCATCAAATACACCCCGCTGTTCAAATGTCACCCCATTTTACGTACTTGTTTTTATTTGAGTTGGGTTTGCTCTTGACTCTAGTCTAGGTCAGAGATGCCAGAGACAAAGTCTAAGATGGAGCGAAAGTACCCAGAAGAAGCATGTTGTTTTTTGGGACAAGATAACATACACATAGAGTTGATTTTTTTTTCTCCTGTGGTCTTGTACCAACAAAAAATCCATCAGGCATTTGGAACCTGTGGAGAGCACCAGGCTACCGTAGTACCGAGACTCCGAGTGGCCGTCGATTGTCATAAAGTACCATCGGAGCAGCGGTACACGGCGCGGTAGCTCGCTATTAGCATGAGAAATTACAAGGTGCGTGATACAATATGCGCGGGCGACGGTACTGCGGATTAGGTTAGAGAATTTTAATAAGATGGACTTGTTTTTGGTCAGGAAAAACAATGTTAACAGCATTGTTGTGTTCCGGCAGTTAGAGGTATGATAGCCAGTTCCTCTGTGTTAGAGGATTCCCGGTGAAGCTCGCTTCCATCTTCGGCCTAATCATCACTTTCCATTAGGTGAGATTTGGGCCAAGAGTTTTTCCGTTTTGTATAAAAAAAAAAGAAAACGGTTAGTAGGTAGCTAAGTTCAAAAATTAGCACTAAGACAGCTGGTCAAATTAGCACTAAGGCAGCTGGTCAAATTAGCACTAAGACAGCTGGTCAAATTAGCACTAAGACAGCTGGTCAAATTAGCACTAAGACAGCTGGTCAAATTAGCACTAAGACCACTGGTCGAATCGACCACTCAAGGCCACAAAGCAACTTCAATCCGCCATCTTTAATTCCGCTGCTAACCCTACAGCTGGTAGGGAAGGGCCGCACGAGTTGCTGGCAGAGCGCATTCGACAATTAAAACTAAGAGCCACCCGCAGACACGGCCGCGGGACACCCATGATGGATGGCGCGGAAGACGATCTGCGTAGTGCTTGTTATGTTCAGCTGCGTGTAAAAATGGCGGCGAAATTACTAATGTGATGTTTGTCTTTTCTTTTGTTGTGAAGCTTTGTGAATGTTATAAGCTGTATGATAAGGGGTGTCGGAAACATGTCTTTAGAGCAGGGATGGCGGCCTTTTTTGGAACTCGTGCCATTTTAATTAAAATAAAATATACTTATTGCCGTGAGGTGCCACCAAAAAAAATCGCGATTGGCTATACAATAGACAAACATAAAATAAGATGTTTTATCTCAACTAGGAGGAGGGGCTCGTGGCTAAATAACAACAGCTGCACGGGTCGGTCTTCAAGGTTAAGCAATGCTGGCCAAGGTTGGTTTGTGGAAGAGTGCCCTTCTTCACATATCGAGTTCCCTCCACACCTCGGAAAGCACGTTAAGCCGTTGGTCCCGGCTGTCATTTGCAGATCTTTGGCAGCCGTTACGGATTGTCAGAAGCCGGTAAATCTAACTCCAGTCTTGCCAAGATATACCGTGCTACCCAGTTAATGGGTTGTGGAGGTCTGGTAGGCAGCCGCTCCACGTAAAATACTGGTATTCAGCTGAATCCAGTTTGACTGGAAGCCGACCCGAATGTAGTTGGGAAAAGGCTAGGCAGATGATGATGCTATTATCTCAATTCCTTTTTGTAACTATAAATTCATAAAGCAATTTTAATGTTAACAGGTTTTGTGTTTCTTCAAACAATGTACATTTCAGTTGTATTAGTAACAATAGAAATCATACTGAACTTTTACTTCATGCAGATGCTAAGCAATCTTGCAAAAGTGTGACCAAATGTGCTGGTTGCCACTACTGGCAAGCGTACGCCATCCCTGCTTTACAGCATTTATGACATGTTGGTGCTAAGGTAGTTTTCAGGAGCACAGCCAGGGCAGTATTACTATCATCAAAGACTACAGCCTCAACAGTTAGAAACCACGGCGACGATAGCAAGAGTATAACCTACGAATCTGGTAGTAACCTACCCAGCGTGTCGGTGAGTGTCACTGCTACTCGCACTCGTAGAAATTAAAGCTCTGTCTCGCTAACCATGGCTGTGACAGCCGAAACGACTTGTGCTTTGCCACTTTAGCAGAACCATTTTAGAACCATAATATTAACCACACAACATCATCTACTTACCTAACCTTTTCCCAACTATATTGGGGTCGGCTTCCAGTAAAACCTGATTCAGCTGAATACCAGTGTTTTACGTGGAGCGGCTGCCTACCAGACCTCCACTATCCATTAAATGGGTAACACGGCGGTACTTCTTGGTAAGACTGAAGTCAGATTTACTGGCTTCTGACAATCCGTAACGACTGCCTAGGATCCATAAATGACAGCCGGGACCAACGGCTTAACGTGCTTTCCGAGGCACGGAGGAAACTCGGTATGTTAAGATGGTCACCCATCCACAGACCAACCTTGGCAAGCGTTGCTTAACCTTAAAGATTGGCCCGTGCGTGCGGCTGTTAGTATTTAGCCTCGATAACAATGTGTCAAATTTCATTTTCGTGTTTATCGCTAACGCATTCGATTCAAAGTTGATTGGGAAAATTTGACAGTGACGTGTAGCGCGACGTGCTTTCTGATTATGCTAAAGTGGCATTTTTAGACCCTCAGGTACGCATATTAGAGCCAATCTATTCTGTCAACGTTAGGTACTTCACCTAAGCACACACAGTGAGACAGTGAGATGTTTACAAAATCACGCTGCTGGTAAATGCTTCTCTAGTCGATGAAAGCGAAGCAGCGATTTCCTGCTTGGTGAACAAAAAATGTCAATGACAAAAGATGCCGCCATGCTACGATGTTGTGTTATGGTTTTGAGAAGGACTTGAGGTATTTCAGTTTCGCCTCTGAGATAGCATTTTTCAGTATGTCCTATTTCTGTCAAGTCTACTTCACATTACATTCCACATTTGCTTTTCTCACGCAAAAAGCTTTCTCCAATCTTTATATAAACTTACATGAAAATAAATAAAAAAAATCCCATAAAACACACCACTTTCCTGTAATTGGCTGTAATTTCCCAAGAAATTTGAAACGACCAATCAGCGACGAGCAAGTTAGTTTTTGTTTACGGTAATCAAGGGTGCATGTTTATACCAACGTATTTATTTTAATGCGTTCATTTTATAAGGTTTTAGACTTTATGGTGTTGTGATAAGGTGTTTTATTACATGTTTAATTTATGTTTTAGCAGCACGGTCGCCATTTTGTTAAACTTTTTCAAAATAATCGATGTAGCTGTTGCATGTTTCTTATCTTTGTATATCTTTTGCAAAGCTCGCCATGTTACGTTATTTTTTAACGTATGAACCATTTGCTATATTTCGATAAGAGCAAACACCTGCTTATCAGTGACGTGAAATTATTACGGGTGTGTTCTGATTAGGAACTCATTAACCAATAAATTATTATGTGATGAAGTAGCGAGTTTTAATGTCGATAAAAACGGTTTGCTTGTACTTACTTATTTAAAAAAAAAAACAGTTAATTATGACTTTTTGTACTTAAATACTTACAAACACGACATACTTTCTTTTTAGCGTTTTCTATTTTATGTTTATTTTTATCATGTCATTATTACTTAGGTACCTACTGCCTCCATGGTCGAGTGGGATTGGCGCTTGCCTTATGACACGGTGGTCGTAGGTTCGATTCCCACGGGAAACATGCATTGTAAAGTTGTTTCTAGTTTGGCTAGGAAATTACAGGCTTGAATCACCTGATAGTCTGATAAAATGATGGGCTCATCGGCAATGATAGGCTCGTCGAATCGAAGCTCCAAAGTCTTGAGCATCGACGCCGAATTGCTGGCCAGTCGGTTTTCTATCGGTTATTTTGGGGAGTGTGCGACAGAATTGCATAATTTAATTCCGCCAAGCCCGTTTCACCATCGGACCACAAGACGTACGGCGATGCGCCGCCGGTACATGGTGGACATCTCACCTATACGCACGAAACGTTTTGGGAACACATTCATTGTGCGTACAGTTATGGAGTGGAATTCCCTGCCGAAGTCTGTTTTTTTCTGATAGCTAGGTACAACCTGGAAGTCTTTAAGTCAAGAGTGAATAGGTTACTTCTAGGCAAGCGTGCTCCATCTTAGACCGCGTCATCACTGAGATAGCGGTCAAGCGCATGCCTATCAATAGTAAAAAAAAGACGATTTCGTGCTTCGGAAGGCACGTATAAGTCGGTGGTCCCGGCCGCCAAAATATGGCGGTCGTTAAACCATGTTAGAGGCCCTTGTGGCGGTTTAGAAACTCTGACACTAGAGTGTGTGGTGTCGTCTAGACCTTACTGCCCACAATATAAGAAGAATTATTTACCAAGGAGTAATGTGGAAGTCCACATACTTGATTTGACGTGTAACGGTTTTCAAAATTTTCGCACTAGGTATAAGTTCCTCTCATAAATCTATTCACATAGGTATAAAATAAATAAAAATAAAACAATTTATTTCTTCAACGTAGGTATACTTTCACAAAATTGTACAGTGGCTAGAACTACCCGGTATATACATTTAATTAAATTCATCTTTCTGCGAGTTGAAACTGTACAGTTAATAGGTACGTAAGTTCTGGCAGTTGAACAACAAGGCTACCTTCTGGACTTCAGTCGATAAAAACTAGACAGCTTTGAAGTCCATTGATGACTAAACAGACGACGGCTAAAGTGTGAAACAATAACATAAAAAACATTTAATTAATACTTAGTAAATAAAAATAAAAAGTTAATTACTTGTTTTTAATTATTTCTATGCAATTAACCTTTTCGAAGTTTAGATAGGAAGACGACCATTAGTTTTTAATTAACATTAAAAATGTCAGTAAAAGCTACATAAGAATTAAATCAAGATAGCACTTGTTTTTTATTAATGTCTTGTTTATCTGTAACACCTTACCTTAGTCTTGTGACATAAGCACGACTGCAAAATAAAGGATAGCTTTATTCATATTTTTATTTACATAACTTTATATCAGCCAAAAGACGTCTGTCGCTGGACATATGCAAACCCCTACTAAGATGTGTAATTGCCATCCTAAGTGAAAAAGTGATGGTGTTATTCGTCCTGTATAGCTCCGTTAACTGTTTCTGGTCCTGTATGCTTCTCGCAGCCAGTGATGGACTCACGCAACCCTTATTAGCGCTTTTTCTCTTCCACCGTTGTGTTTTGGGACAGCCAACCTTACTGTGGCATATTAAGTCATCTTATTGAAGATTTGGTGGCTCATAATATGCCACACGAAAAAGAACGAGAGAGCTGTGGATTTTGTGGATAAATAAACCAGTGGCTGATGCGGTTACCCAGTTAATGGTTTGTGGAGGTCTGGTAGGCAGCCGCTCCACGTAAAATACTGGTATTCAGCTGAATCCGGTTTGACTGGAAGCCGACCCCAATATAGTTGGGAAAAGGCTAGGTAGATGAGTATGGAAACCGTATGCGAAACAAGAGGAGCTCGTGGCTAGTAATAACAGCCGCATGGGTCGATTTATACCGTTAAACACGCTTGCCAAGGTTGTTCTGTGGATGGGTGACCATCTTAACATACCGAGTTTCCTCCGTGCCTCGGAAAGCACCTAAAGCCGTTAGTCCCGGCTGTCATTTGTAGATCTTTGGCAGTCGTTACGGATTGTCAAAAGCGAGTAAATCTGACTCCAGTCTTACCAAGAAGTACCGATACCCAGTTAATGGGTTGTGGAGGTCTGGTAGGCAGCCGCTCCTCGTAAAACACTGGTATTCAGCTGAATCCGGTTTGACTGGAAGCCGACCCCAATGTAGTTGGGAAAAGGCAAGGCAGATGACATGTGGAAGTCGAAGGTAGGTAATCTAGGTAAACAGCTACAGTTTCCTTTTACTAAGGCTGAGTTGTACCATAGAAGAAGTTATAGTTAAAGTTTGCGTCAAATTTAACACTAACAGTAGCGCTGACTTTAACGGTTATAGTGAAATGTGTATTGCACCAGCGAATTCATTAGCTTTGTTAAAGTTAAAGGGATTGCAAGTCAAGAGATTATATTCAACGCGTTTGATAGTTGACGGATAATTTAACACAAACAATAACACTAACCAGCGGAAAGTGAGCGGTTACAGTTACGGTTAAAGTTATGACGTCATTTAACTATTTGTCAAATGGTGCAACTAATTTTTGGCCTAATCGATACTTTAACTGAAGTTTCGATGTTTGTTATTGATAAAGTAAGATGGTGCAACCCAGCCTTAAATAAAGATCTATGATAGAACAAGGTTACCTTTTTTAAATTTAAGTATGGGAAATCATCAAATGACTCCTTCCACTTTGAGCGGAGTAGGAGGGAGTGTCAGACTCTTACTAAAACCCATCCGTGTTCATCGTAATGCCCTTTGCGTTCCAGGGCCGCGTTAACTCTTTCGACCAATATCCGCAACCCTGGCAGGCACTGAGACCTAGGTATACCTACCTAATATACTAAATCATTTGTCACTCAATCTAGTCGTCGACCCCAAAATATTGCCAAACATAGTTTAACCTGCCAATACACAACAAACTATGTTCAAAATAACACACTAATGTATTATTCATTATGTACAGATTTATTTCTATTTAATAGCCACCTGTGTTGGAAGTTTGGTAAAAAGTTGGCGGGATAATGGCGGGGCGTGGTCGAGCGCCTACTGGCGTGCGCGGCTGCGCGGCCGTAAATCGAACGCGCCCGTTCCAATTTTGATAATTATGTTCCAAAAACTAAATTGTATGGTTTTCTTTAGGTTGTATCTGGACTACTTAAAAGTTGAGGTTCTCAATGTGGTTGTTAGTAGGACAACGCTTTTCGGAGTTTAGTTTTTCCATGACGATTAGATGGGTGACTATTGACGAAGAAAGGATCGTTTTTCAAACAGCAGCGCCTGTGTTTCGGAAAATGCGCGGCATTTTTTATGAAGTTCCATATTCAAACTTATTCGGCAAATCATAGAGCGGACCTGCGGACTCAGCTAGTAGACAGGTACCTACTTATAAATTCCATGGAAAAATGGAAAGTGACATGATGTAAATTTCAGTTCACTTTTCACATTATTTTCCCTGTAGCGAAATTCTCTCACAATACAGTACCTATTCCCATAATTATTACAGAACGAGCTACGCACTCGATTATACGTCGATAAATTCTTACATTTTACAACAACGATAAAATCCGATATAAGTATGTTGCGCGGGTGAACACAGCATGGGTCCGAGTGTACCTACAAGCGATTACTTGGCCCTACAGTCTCATTAATCCTTGCTATTCTAAAGGAATTCAATTGCAGCTTTTTAACGATTAAAATAATATCTAATTATTAGTGACTTTCATTAAGATATCCGAACGCTTTCCATAGACGGAACTTTTTTACACTTATAGGTAAAAAGTCGAGTCGTATGATATTTGGGTAAAATAGCTCATCTATTGCCATAAAATAACCCATAAGAAAAGCTTGTAGCAAAGTTTCAGGTACCAATTTACTTCGATGGCAAAGCTGCAAGCAACTCTTTCCTTTCTGTAATTGAGAAAAATAAATACATTTCTGCTACTTATAAAAACGTGTCAAATGATTCACAATACTTAATTAAAAAAAACAACGCTACGATAGATTATGGGTATCTTTTAATAACAGAATAAAACGTTGCTATCTCCATTTTCCATTCGCATGTGCTGCGGCAGTGTAATTATAACAAAACCGGCGATTAAACCCTTAACATAATCATAGTGCGCACTTTTTTAATTATGGCAACACTGTGTTCCCTTTTTGAATTTGAATTTCGAATTGGAGTTCTTACTTCGGGTAACCTATTTTTATGTTTTGATAATTGCTGTTTTTAGTGTAAAAGTTTTAATTTAGGGATGAAATCCCCTTAGAATAATTATGTACCAGTTTTTTGGGAAGGAAAAAAGAGAGTATCAGCTGCTCATCATTGAAAAGGTATCCTTATCATGATACTACGCACAGAACATATAAAAAAAGATTGTTCTGTGGTACTACGTGATAGATCCGTCTATCGTATAACCTGAAAACATATCAACGTGAAGTTGAGATGGACTGAGCTAGAAGTGAACTGTCATTCCACATTGTTTGTATTTCGCAGCTCACCTCAAGTTGTCACGTTGATATTTTCACAGAAATAGACAGACGGTCGACTGTAAACATGGCAAAGTGAACACTTAGGCGAAGTGAACGACACGTGAGCTGTCAACCCATACAAATAAGATGGAATGACAGCTCACTTGTCACCATGCCATATGGTCTGACGGCACGGTTGGCGCAGTGGTTGAGTGATCGGCTGCTGCGTCGCGTGTCGTGGGTTCGATTCCCGCACGGAACAAATATTTGTATGGCCTACAGATAGTTGTTCCGGGTCTGGCTGTTTGTGTATGTGACTTTGTATGTTTGTAAACGCACCCACGATACAGGAGAAATTCCTAGTGTGGGGCTACGTTTTTTTTTCATAAAAGAAACACTTTGTATCCACAGAAGGTTTTGTAGTCTTCTAGCACGTCTATTGCTACAGAACGCTATCTGCTTGCGGGAGTACCCATGTTTTTAGCAGCGTCTGTGCCTGCCATGTTAATGACCACAATCAATGCATTTTTTTATTGTATCGTAAAGTGTTATTATTATTTTTATGTTCGTGTATCAGATGAACCAAATATTTTTGAAGTGAAAACTTCTTTAGTTGAGCACTTTTCTTGGGATAGGTAAGAAATGTTAAACTCGCGTCAGGACACGTGACGAAACGTTATCTTAGACCGTACATTGCATAAGAGCGTGTATTCCGTCCACTAGCGCCGCCAATCGTTTTTTATTATTTGTGGTAAATTTAAGACACGTAGATACAAAACCGCTCTGTAATGCTCTGAAGAAATGTATTTATTATGTTTTGAGAGTTCTGTTTTGTACTTTAGAACATAAGTAAATAGTTGCCAAAGTCGATATTTTTGCTGAAAGTGGCCACTTTTAGCAATAATTGCCGTTTTGGCTATTTAGCCATGAGTTATGTATTAAAAATAGCTGTCAAAAAATAATAGATACATTTCTTCAGTGCACTACAGAGCGGTTTTTATCTACGTGTCTTAAATTTACCACAATTAATAAAAAACGATTGGCGGCGCTAGTGGACGGAATAACATCAGGCACGGTTGTGGTCAAACGTATCTATCTATAATCTATCAATAGTAAAAAAACCAGATTCCTCTGCTATCTACCCGTTTTAGGAATACCGGCTTTGTGTTATTTTACAACAGTTAAATTTTTACCAGCAAACAGACAGATGCACTGTTGAAGCGAATATTCGCTACACCGTCATTGAATACATCTTTATTCTTTTTAATTATTTATTATTTACGACGTGTCGACTCGTTCATAATTACAAATGTCGTTACAGTTTAATTGCTGTATTGGATGTTATAATTGTCAGTTTGCCGCCATAAATTAAAATTGCATTTATTAGTAAAAAACGAATCGGAACTGCTTGCTTTGCCTTTTGCACACGAAGGTTTTATGGTGTGTAATAGTACTAAAACGACGGACGGACTTGACTTGACTTGATGGCACGGTTGGCTGGCGCAGAGGTTGAGCGATCGACTGCTGCGTCGCGTGTCGTGGGTTCGATTCCCGCACGGAACATATAGGTATTTGTATGTACGGTGACGGGCGGGCGTTTTTGGGGGACTGTCTTCTTGTAAACGTTGACGTTCAAAAGTGCTGGCACTCAGCCTAATTTCAATAAATGACTTTTGAGTTTGACTTTTATGGCCTACAGAGGGCTAAGCACGAGTTTCTGCGTAATTGCATCGACAGAGTAAACGTATCGCTTGTGTCAATTTTTGTATGCAAAATTGATCAGCGCCATGTGTCCGTATTTGGAACTAAACTAGTCGGTAGCACAAGTTTCTGACATTTAACTTCGTATCGAGTTTACGTTCTAACGTTGCGTAAATGAACCAAATGTATGGAAATCGGTAGCACCATGGTAGCACGAGTTGTGTAGTATCGACTTTGTCGCTAGCTGGGACTTACGCACGTAAAAAACTGTCTCACTGACATTTTCTCGGTGAGACAGGTTACGTCAAACAATTATCCGTGTTTATTTTGGAATAAATACAAGAATTTGCAATTTTATCATGAAAACAAGAGGAAGGCCATGCTGCCTATTTACCATCCGATCTCCTGTATTCATAAAGACGCCAGGAGAAGTTGTATAATGAGGTAGAATTTTATTTCATTTTCCTTGTAAACATACGTAATAGTTTCTCTTAAAAAACATATTATAATTTTTATTCATCCGAAACACAGAGCGGCCCGGTGCCGCCTGCGGGCCTTCACCAAGGCCCGCAGGCGGCATTCGTCTCCGTGCGTTTTCACCGCAACTCCACGTTGTCCTACTCCTGGAGCTACAAATTATTTGAAGTTCCAACCACGCAGTATCGCGACAGGCATTACAAATAGCTGCTTTGGGTACCTACCTAATATAATGAACGTGTGTGCAGTTTATTCATTTGTGCTCTATCATGCTTTACAACGGAAACATACCAACGCAAAGTTGTAATGTTATATAGAACTTGAACAAACCCCACTGAGCAAATTATGTAGGTACTAGGCACCCGGATCTTTTTCCATCCCTCAGCAACTAAACATTGTACCTGATACCCTTTCACAACAATCTAAGACTTCAAATTTTTTAATACATAACATATTCTTTAGCAGGTTTGTGATGATTGCAGTACCTCTTTAAATGGCAAGAACTATAATCGTATGCCACGTTACAAGTTACAAGCCTGTCGATGATGGCTAAAGACCGAGGAGAGAAGCAGAAAAGCACGATAAATATGAAATGGAACACCTTCGCAGTGTGACGATTGGTTTATTGTGAAGACCCTCCATAGAAACCTCCATCTTACCTGTTGTCCTTACACCGTACTGCTAGCGCACTGTGAGGGGCACTTCTTTGAAAAAAAATTACCAAATCCTAAATAAAATCGTCCCGTACCTATCTATACATGGCTTGCAAGGGGGCGGGTAGCCCCCTTTTGGACTAAAAGAAAGTAAATGATCAACCCATGGATTTTATATTTCTGTGGTTCAACCCATTTCTTAATGTAATACTTTAATGAAACCTAAATACACAGAAATAAAAATAACATGCTTTTTTTTCGAATTTGTCTAATATTGAACGTTGCATAGTTCGTCGAATCGAAGCTCCAAAGTCTTGAGCATCGACGCCGAGTTGCTGGTCTGTCGGTTTTCTATTGGTTACATTTTGGAGAGTGTGCGACGGAATTGCTTAATTAAATTCCGCCAAGCCCGTTCCACCATCGGACCACAAGACGTACAGCGATGCGCCACCGGTACATGGTGGACATCCCACCTATACGCACAAAACGTTTTGGGAATACATTCATTGTGCGTACAGCTAAGGAGTGGAATTCCCTGCCGGAGTCTGTGTTTCCTGATAGCTACAACCTAGGAGTCTTTAAGGCAAGAGTGAATAGGTTACTTCTAGGCAAGCGTGCTCCACCTTAGACCGCATCATCGCTTATCATCAGGTGAGATAGTGGTCAAACGTATGCCTATCAATAGTAAAAGAAAAGTTCAAATTGTTTGCTTAAGAGTTTGCAAAGGTAATATTTTAAAGTCAGGTCCGATCTTCGATCACTATTCCACGCGATCGAAGGATCCGATTATTTTTATTTGTTGGATGTTGGATGGATTTGCTCTTGACTCTAGTCTTGATCAGAGATGACAGAAACATAGTCTACGATGGAGCGAGTTTACCCAGAAGGAGCCTGTACACTCTAACTTTAGATTAGGGTTGTAAGCGTTCGGAAACACAGACGCAGGCACATAGTTCCACTCCTTTGCTGTGCGCATTATAAAAGACGTTTGGAAACGCTTAGTGCGAATTTGTGGAATAGCAACAAGGTGCAGTCCGTCTGGGTGTCCGATGGTAGAGGGGGCCGGTGGGATGAGGTCGTGGAGTTCTTGAGCACACTCACAGAAGTACAATCCGTAGAAAACCGACAAGCAGGCAACCTTGCGGCAATGAGCTAAGCTGTGTAGCTTGGCATCCACCAGTTTTTCGTCGCCGATAAGCCTCTTAGCTGAACCATCCCAAAGGTGGCTGCAAAACACCATCCAGAATCGGACTTGTGCTTATAGGGTCAAAAGTGTCCTGGCCTGAAGTATCGCTTCACCCTATTCAGGATGCACACTTACAAGCTTCCAAGCATTTCATTTTTAATTGCTTAAAAGATATGCTCCTGTATGACTGAAAACGCACAGTTTTTGTGGGAAAGCCTCATGAGCGAAGCAGCGGGGAAAGACGAATAGTAGTTGTAAATAAAATTACAGTATTGGTAATGCAGTAAACGGCTCCGACTAGGCTCGTGTACTAACAAAGGTCTTGGTTACGAACCAAAACACTGTGTGTTATTTATGTTATCATTGCTTTTCTCAAAACAGTTAGGGAAAACGGCACATCATGAGGAAACCTATATCATAGAAGAAAATCTCGAAGATATTGTGAAATCCAGCTAACCCTCAATGGGCCCGCGTGATTGATACCTATAACATGCAATATTTTCATTTTTGCTTTCATTTTAAAGAATTTCGTCTAGAATAGAAAGGCTTTAATTTATTGCCTGAATTTCGGTTTTAATCGGATAGTTGATATTTTCGGGGGACTATATTTATTGTCACCAAAATTTATATTTGTCATCAAGTTGTATCACCTAATAAATAGATCTATCGCCACGTAATATTTTCGTTCTCAGATAAACAAAAAGTGTTCCCAGGTATGAATTATCAAAGTTTTATTACTTAAATAATAGCTTTGTACTCAGAATGGTAGATCTGTCACCAAATAAATCGATTTATTAAAAGTAAAATGGTTAGGTTAGGTTAGAACTGTGACCTTCTACGCACGAGCCGAGCGTTGCCGCGGCAGCGGCTGGCGAGTAACATTTATTTGGAACTGGACCCTATATCTCCATGATTTTAGGTGATTTATTGTGGAATTGATTTTATATTGTTTGGTGATTTGACATTTTGGTGACAAATCTACTATTTTGCGCGCAAACCCTATTATTTAAGAAACACAAAACTAATTAAATTGGCGATAGCTTAAATGATACCCATATTTTCGCGCGAAAACTACCGATGACGTCACTCCTGCCTGTCATTTGTGAAATCAAAGTCATAGAGCAAGATCCCGGTGATCCCAAACCCTACTTATTTTCTCAGTAATAAAATGTGTTGGATAGAATACTCTATGGGTAGAATAGCGTTCGAATACAATGTATGGTAGGCGTAGAAAATTACGCTAAATTATTCTTTTTTTTTTAAATCGACAAATTTTGTGGAAGTGCTGTCATTGGTTGAATCAATTCTCAACAACCAATCGCATCACATAACTCTGCGTTGATAATTTTCCACAGACCGGGCATTAGCAGATTACTACCTCCTAGACTTTTGAAATATGTCTTATACCTACATTAAAAAAGAAACTGAAAGCAGATAATGTACGCGTGCCTACATAGCCATTACACAACACTTCTCTATCAAAAATTTTGTGTACTGCGAAAAAAAGTAACGTCTGGGAACCATGGGATCTTGGACTAATAATTAACAGGTGTGATGTCATTAGACGCTGATTGGTGTATTAAAACACGTTTCGTTTCACGGAATAAAAACGTTGCACGTGCCCTTCCTTTATACTTTTTAAACATTTTTGTCAGACAATATTGATAAATATTATATGCATCTTCCATATTGCGGCCGAATTCCTATCACGGAAGAAGCCTGTAGCCAAGCAATAGTTTGGAACTTTGTGTGCCTAGCTGTTATTTTAGGTTAAATCATTGAGTACTATATATATAATGATTAGATATTATTTACAGGTTGATTGGTAATTCAGTGCTTTCCTGCAAATGGGATATTCTATGTATGTATGTATAATGCAACGATTTTGAATCGGCAACTTGGCGTCCGGAATTGTTTTCGAGCGAGAACACTTAAGGTTTTTTGAAGTTGTCTACATAGCGATCAAAAGCTGAGCTGCTATTTATGAGAAATCTCCTCTTCATAAGTATGGAAATAAAGTGCGTAAAGAATAAAGTATGAAAATTTCTTGAAACTTATCTCTTGTAATCTAGAAATCGATTACTCGAAAATGAAAACCCAATTTGGTCACCAAGTTATCTGGACAAAAATCGTTTCAACTGTGCAATTACCAATCACTCTGTATTATTAATTAATAAATAATAATATGGATGGAGGGAAAATATTATTTAGATTTAAACAACACTTTATATTTCATCATGAGTATGTACACGGATCATACATAATTAAAATGGCAGTCATCATCATCATTCAGCCAATTGCCGTCCACTGCTGAACGTAAGCCTCCCCCAAAGAGCGCCAACCATTCCGGTCCTGAACAGTCTGCATCCATCCGCTGCTAGCTACCATCTATAATCTTCATCGGTCCCTCGTGCCGCAGGCCGTCTCACACTACGTTTGCCCACACGCAGTCTCCACTCTAACATATGTATGCTCCATCCGTCCGTCTGTCCGTCTACATGGCCGGCCAACTTCCACTTCACCATGCTGATTAAAATGGCAGTTTCAGCAGTAGGTATATTCCAAGCAAGCTGTGAATTTGCCACATTAATATAAGTTCCAAAAGTTTTCCACAATCTCTTTGTTGAATGTGCTGTTGTCGTAGTCTTTGAAGAAACTCAGTCCCATACTATTAGACGGTGATGTAAGCGATTGGAATGGTTTGTCTGCTCTTGGTGGCAATGTCGGCTTATACTGTTGCGGTGTCGACAAAGGCTCTTGGCTAGAATCTGGAATAGTTTACTTGTCTTCTCCTGTTGATAAAAGAAGTTAAAGTAAGAAAAATAATTCAAAGATTTTGACACTATGAAAAAATGTTTTGATTTTTAGTGTTTATAGACTTGGACTGGGTTGACTTGGATTGCGAAGGCCAGATAGGCAGTCATTCCGCGTAAAATAGGTAGGTACTGGTACTTATTCAGTTGAATTCGGTCTGACTAGAGGCCGACCTCAATATAGTTGGGAAACGGCAGATGATATTGGACATTGCAACAAGGAATTTCTTAGTAACAGCCTGAAGCCTCATTCTGAGTGCTAAGCAAGGCAATACTCTTAAGTCTTTTGTATGAATCTGTGTAATACAAGAGTACCTACCTAGATTATAAAAAAATACAAATATGCTTACTTTTCTTTGAAGTTCTCCTTGAGGACAATTTGAATAAAACTTATTCTTGTTGACTTTGTTTAAACCATCTCAGAACTGTACAGTGCACATTTTCTAATAAAAGTTGGTAAATCACAATTTTTATTTGAAATGACAACAAACAACAATAGACATTTACTATTTAGGGTCAACACACACCACCACGCAACGCAGTGCGAGCGACTTTTACAAACCGCGGTATTAAAAATTTAAAAAGTGACTTAATATTACAAAATATGAAAAAACGATTGCAAAGTATGTAATTGTTATATCGACTGACCGAATGATTATGTAGCAAATTTTAGCGAACAATAATATAGATATACAAAGTGTTACAGAATAAACGCAATAAATCTCAAGAGGTCATTGTACTCATCATTATGAACAACTTTTACCATGGTTTAAACTCTTAATTCTTTGTTGTACACTAAAACAGCTTATAAGTATTAGATAAAGCCAAATAATAAAGTTCAACTACAAAGGCGAGCGTAACTCAAAGTCGAGTTTTCTTCAGCAAGCCTTTGAGTGATAAAGAGAGATCAGCCGAATACGCGAAAAAAATCACCTGTTCAGTTCATTATGTCGAGTTATGCGCCCATAAAGCAGCGGGTCGATGTTTTTCGCTGTAATGATGAGTACCATGGCCCTTTAAGAGTTACTTAATTTTTTATTTTACACTTTGTACTTTTAATTTAACCGATATAGCAATCATGGTCCAAAGGACTTAGGCACCTATTAAGGTGAACGTGAAAAGTTTTAGTGCTTTTGTCAATTTATTATTAGGTTTGCCATTCGTATATCGCAAATAATTTACAGCTACACGCGTTTGCATCAGTGTGCAAACAGTTTTATATTTTTTGTAATTTGAAGGAAACCGTCAAACGTGAAATGAAAGGTGTCAAACGTCGTTTGCGGAACCGATCAAAACCAAATAATTTATCATAAATTACGACATCAATAAACTGAAAATATTAACAGTTTTTGAATATAAGAATTTATAAAAATGTTAAATATGTTTTAAACATGTGTATAAAATAAAATACTTTATTAGTTGTTATTATTTCCAGGCTCCTATTTCTTCAAAATAGAATTACCGGTTTTTTGTGTTCATTTTCAGAACGCACCATTCAGTTCAAATCGTTCCAATCGCTATTGGGTTCTCTGCCTAAATTAACCAACGTTCAATTATTACTTTCGAGTAGACGTTAGACGTTTATTAGAACTCGTGCTACCAAAACACCATCTCGCTGTAGCGAGTGCGTAAAGGTCTGGTAAAAACGTCACGATAACGTTACTATTTCGCAAGAAACTTGTGCTAGGGGTACAGATAGTTGTTCCGGGTCTGGCTGTTTGTGTATGTGACTTTGTATGTTAGTAAACGCACCCACGATACAAAAGAGATTTCTAGTGTGGGGCAACGTTTTTTTTTTAAAGAAAAAAAGACCTACTGGGTATCTATCAACTTAGATATTTTGCTTTTATTTTTAGAGAAAACTCAATTACAACTACATTTTTTTTTTATTTGTTGAACATAGATAGGTAGATTAAGTACAGATGTCATTCATATATTTTATGAACGCTATGTCTAGCCGTTATCGGCGTACAAATATTATTAAGTACCTACAATTCAAGTTCAATATCAAAAATGTAAAGAGCAAAAAAAAAACTAATATTACTATCACACATTATTAAATCATTCCAATTAACACCCAAAAATAAAATAAAAAAATACGTTCCAATAAGATAAAAATTACATACAAAAATACGTTCCAATAAGATAAAAATTATATACAAAAATAAAATAAAAAAATACGTTCCAATAAGATAAAAATTACATACAAAAAAAAACGTTCCAATAAGATAAAAATTATAATAGGTACAAAAATAAAATAAAAAAATACGTTCCATTAAGATAAAAATTATATACAAAAAAGAGGTAGTCATAGTGTGTTAGTTACACGGAGCAAGTACAAAGGTCAGTTAGGTATTCTTTCACGCTTTGTCAATTAATATTTTCAAGAAAGCCTTTCTAAAGTCTCCGTACACGTCTGTGAAGAATTTTAGAAATATGTAAAAAGCAAATACGAAGTTATGTCCGCCTCTGGTGTGCATAAAGTATTAAATAAATAAAAAAATACTAAACAATAGTTTTTGCCTGCGGTTTCACTTGAGATTGATAATAAAAAAAAAACGGGCCAATTGCGAGTCGGCCTTGCGAACAAAGGGTTCCGTACCATTATCTATAAAAACGCCAAAAATATGTTTTAGTATTTGTTAGAAATACATCATCTATGAAAAGTTCAACTGTCTAACTATCACGGTTCATGAGATACATCCTGGTGACGACAGACAGGGTCCCGTTTTACCCTTTGCATACGGAACCCTAAAAATGAAGCTTAAATTATATAGGTAGGTTACCTATGCGCTGCGGTTACGCCGTAGGGCCTACATTCTATACCGTGGCTCCGGAATACAAAGGGCACATGAAGGAACATGGATGGGTTTTAGTCAGTAGAAGTGTTTGGTTGGTGGTAGGACTTGTTCTAAGTCCGCCTGGCAAGCTACCACCATCATGTCTAAGTCTGTCGCCATAACAACAATGTTAACAGCATTGTTGTGTTCCGGCAGTTAGAGGTATGATAGCCAGTTCCTCTGTGTAAGAGGATTCTGGGTGAAACTCGCTTCCATCTTCGGCCTAATCATCACTTTCCATCAGGTGAGATTTAGGCCAAGAGTTTCCCCGATCTGTATAAAAAAAAAAAAAAAAAGTGTGACAGAGCTGGGGAAGTCATTTGATGATTTCTCATCCCTAAAAAAAAGGGCCTACATTCCATGAATCATGGTACAGCAGAGATACCCTGAATATGGTTAGCTACTTGAACGGAACGAAGCTGCGGGCAAAACCTAGTGTTTTTATAAACTGAAGTTAACTAAGTGGCTTTCGTTGTTGACTACTAGTCTGAACTTAGTGGGTGAGTACGTTTTTGGGTGTAAATCAAGAATCATATTAGAATAATAATATAAATCACACATGACTGTGTCAAATTTCATTGTCACCTTTATCGCTAACGCCTTAGGTTCAAGGTTGATTGGGAAAATTTTACAGTGACGGGTTTTCTGATTCTGCTAGTTTGGCCTAGACCCCCAGTGGTCCTTTTACCGGTGCGTTCACACACACAGAGTGACAGAATACAATAATATTACAAACTATTATTATCTTCCTCCATTATTATGATTTATTTTAGCAAGCACAAGAAAATCACTGACCGTTAAGTTTGAGCATCAATTTAAAAAAAGTGCGTTCGTTCTTAAATGTCAGCGGAAGTGACATGCGACCTCCATAATGGGAGCTGCGTGCGCGGGAAACGATCGCGTTCGGATACACGCTGAAATGATTCGCGCTAATCGTTCGTTTGACATTTTAAAATGCGGGGAATATATTTTTGTTGATTTATTTTTGTTATTTTGTTGATTTGGTGTTGTGATGGTTGGTGATTTTATGGGTCTTGTTTTAAGATCGCTACTAAGCTGATTAGCTGACTTGCTTTTTTTGTGTAGCTACGTTTTATGTTTTCAAACATATTTTACCCTGAAGGGTAAGGCAGGAGATTTACGTAAAAAAGCTTAAAAAGCGTGCAGATGAAGCAGTTTTTCGTTGGCACTTACGGAGAAATTACATCGAAAAGTAATCTACATGATATGATACATAATTTGGTTCAGCCATATTTTTTCTACCTTAAAAAAAACAAAACAAAAAACACACAAATACAAAAAAAACCCACCAAATCACCTCCAAATAGTTGAGATGAAATGTTACCTTACCATTTTATTCCGTAATTTTTATCAAGAGAGTAGAAAAAAAATATCCACAGCTTTCCAATACTTACAAGCGAAAATAATTTGGTTTTGTTACTTTTTTAAAAAAAGTATTTTTTTATTATAATAAATTAAAAAGCGACCGGTTAAAGTCTGCGTTTATATCACTCCCACACTCGTTTATATGCATATGGTCATTGGCATGAATACAAACTGTAATCGGATACTACTCACAACTTTTTTTTTTACTAAGTATTGATAGGCATACGACCTGATGTTAAGCGATGATGCGGTATAAGATGGAGCACGCTTGCCTAGAAGTAACCTATTCACTCTTGACTTAACTTCGGACTTCTATTAAATTCCAGATGATATAAACCAGGAATGGATCAGCAGTAACGCTTGTAGCCACTGAACAGTGTTTCACCGTTTCGGTTGCTCCATCAACTACCACATTAGGTTCTGCTTCCCACCAAGTGAGATTGTGGTCAAATCCCAGCCTGACAATTACAAAAGAAAATCCACAGGAAACAAGCACCTCAACAGTACCAACTACCAACAATTTAAATAACGACATATTTTAGCGAAATGTCGTATAATCCCTTCAAAAAGTCCTTATAGTCCTGGAGTTGGCATCGCGGAGGTAACTTTAATCAAGCTCGCGGCGGGGCGCCTGCTATAATCGTGTCCTGTGGCCATCGGGCGGTACTTGCACTTGATGTACATCTAATGTGTGCGGTGCAGTATCGTTGTTTCATGTAGATAATTATATTTTGTGGTCTCACACTCCTTGACTATAAAGAGGAGCTCGTGGCTAAATAGCAACAGCCGCACGGGTCGATTTTCAGGTTTAAGCAACGCTTGTCAAGTTTGGTTCTGTGGATGGGTGATCATCTTAATATATCGAGTCTCCTCCGTGCCTCGGAAAGCACGTTAAGCCGTTGGTCCCGGCTGTCATTTGTAGCAGTATCTTTAGCAGTTGTTACGTATTGTCAGAAGCCAGTAAATCTGACTCCAGTTTTGCCAAGAAATACCGTGTTACCCAGTTAATGGGTTGTGGATGTCTTGTAGGCCGCCGCTCCACGTAAAATACTGGCATACATACCTACAACCTGAGGGCTAATACAAATAATTTTATGACGCGCCGATTACGTTTTAGTGCAGTTGCGGTTAAGATCAAGTTTGAGTGATATACGCTATTCTTGTATTCTTTGAACTGCGCGTGAACTGCACGTCAACTGCACGACAGCCAAACTACTAAACTTACTAATGGTGGAGAGAAAAATGTTAATCACTAAATAATCGAATAGAACCGATTACATTTCAATGAATATGACGTTATTATAATATTAAAACTCAAACAAAACGTCGTCACGTAACAAAGTTACGTTCCGAAGCACGTTCCAAAAACGCGCAACGATAGAATGCCGTTATTGCGCTTGCGTGACGCGAACTTGACGGGAGGGTGTTTGACAGCGGTAGAGAATACGAAAAGCGTTGTTTTGATCGAAACTTAAACTTCAATTGCACTGCATCAGCACTTATTTAGTTGCTTGAATTAACTTAATGGGGTCCTCGTCAATGGAGCTAACCTAACTCCCTTTATCTATACTAATATTATAAAGCAGAAGAGTTTGTTTGTTTGTTTGGTTGAACGCGATAATCTCAGGAACTACTGGTGTTTCGGACGGCAGGAACACGTCCAATGTTCGCGCTGTCGTCCTGGGACAATCTCCCACGTAATTTGACGTACGCCCCTTGTACTACCTTGCGCTGGTTACGTACGTCACCACGCACCCCTGAATGCGTAACGTTTTTCGACTACTGTTAAGGGACCTCGGGAGACGGAGACGAAGAGCCGGGGAGGCAATAAAACAACTCTTCACAGGAAATCTTGACCCGCAGGTTTCGGCTCCTATCTTCTTGTAGTGTTGCCTCTTCGACGGCTGTGCTGCGACTGCGATTGAGCCGAGATTCGGCTCTGTTTATATACTGCCCGTCGTTACCTTATTGAGAAGCGTGATTTTTGAAGTCGATTCGTGTGTCTATTTCTCTATGAGCTGAAACCTTTGGAGCCTTTATTTATTGTGTTTTATATAAAAACCCTTACAATATATATATTTTTAGATTCTTTAAACCTTGCTTAACAATATGAAACACAAAATATTTCGATATCCTTACAATACCTACAAAAAGTTTCTAGAACTAAGACTTCTAATTTTGTACCTTAACAAATTTTCACTACGCATTTTAGGAAATATTTCGAAAACTATATGTCCTATCAACTCAATTCTTTTTGTCAAAGTGGTTTTGGGTCAAGACCTTTATTTTAAAACTAATTCCAAAACGCTATCACTTAAAACAAAAAATCACATTTTCAAACTACGTAATTATTATCAATACAAAAACCTTACATCTAAATATCCTTATAAACTATCAAAATTCGTTCGTATTAGAGTTTTATTGGACCTAATATGTGTACATAAAACTTATAAAAGTAATCAAAAGGTAATTAAAACATAATCTCATCAAATAATTAATTACACCTTTCTGTACAAACAAAACAAAATAATTAGCTTTTCATTTCTGTTAAAATTGTTTGTATTTTTTGGCTTGTGGTGAGAAATAAACACTTTTTATTTTATTTTATTTTATTATAAAACATAAAATAAAACAATAAATTCGCATTTGAACTACAATCTAACTAAACCTATGATGCGAAAATATCCTTATGACACTAATTAAAGAGTGTTAACCTAATCTAATCTGATTCAATTAAGATTCTAATTAGTTTTCCTTACAAATTTCCTTATTTCATACGGTCGTGTCCACCACTACTTGCGCCTAGGGACGCAGAAGGGGTCTTATCGCTGACAACTGGTCCGATTTGAAAAATTCTTTCAGTGTTAGATAGCCCATTTATCGAGGAAGGTTATAGGCTATTATATATATAGTCTATAACCTATATAGACTAGTATATATCATCACGCTAAGACCAACAGGAGCGGAGCGGTAATGAAAAATGTTATGCAGACGACGTTGCACGGGTCAGCTAGTATCAGGATAAGACAGAGTTCATCACATCAGCCGAAAGACGTCCTCTGCTGGACATAGAGCTTCCGTAAGCGTCGCCTCAACGACCAGTCCTGTGCGTCTCGCATCCATCGGCTACCCGCGACCTTCATCAGGTCATTGGTCCACCTTGTCCGGCCGCGCGTTGTGTCTTCCGATACGCGGTCATCACTCCTGAACTTTTCGGCCCCATCGACCATCTGTTCTGCGAGCAATGTGCCCTGCCCACTGCCACTTTAGTTTGCCGATCCTTCGGGCTATGTCGGTAAACTTGGTTCTCTTGCGGATATCATAATTCCTGATCCGATCACGCAAGGAAATTCCAAGCATTGCCCCTAAGACGGTTACCTAGCTCCAAAGCGGGCCATTCAATGAGATATAGTTATAGGGACAGTTAGACGGGACGGGTCGGGAAGACGGTAGACAATGTTTATCCTATATACGGGCCAAGGTCCAATTCACCAAAATCAAATTGATTTGATGTTGGAAGTGGAAATTATATTTATTTTTTGCTACTCCTCCTCTACTCTACTCGTCTGATTAATTTCGTTGTGGGATCCAAGACAGTTTGAATCGTTTCTCCGGGACTCGTCGGGCTTCATCAGCTCGGCGTTATTCTGTTGGTCGCCACTGTTGATTCTGGCTTTCAGGAGTTGCAGTGGTTGGGAATGTGTGGCGGGCTTGTTGGATTGCGGTCGCTAAACATCGGCCTGGTTTCGGATTATGACTGGCCCGTAACAGTCAAAGTGTGCTGTATGACATGTAATGAGAAACACGACGCTGTCATTTTGTGTGCAGTAGTTTTTAGCTTCAATCAATTAATTATTCAATTTACTGTAATATATATTTACTAGCTGACCCGCGCAACTTCGTCTGCGTCACATTTTCCATTAATGCTCCGCTCCTAAGTGTCTTAGCGTGATGATATATAGCCTATAGCCTTCCTCGATAAATGGACTATCTAAGACTGAAAGAATTTATCAAATCGGATCAGTAGTTCCTGAGCTTAGCGCGTTTAACCAAACAGACAAACAAACTCTTCTGTTTTATAGTATTAGTATAGATTTATTTATTGTTGTATGTATTTTGTGTTATGGAAAAAAAAATATTTTCACAAACTACTTTTGAATACAATTCACATAGGTACATTTGATTTTGGGAAAAATACTGCACGATTGTTAAAAACCCTGTCTCTTGGACTAGAGGCCCTGTGACTTAAGAATGATGTCTGAAATAAAGGATTAAATTAAAAACCTATAGGTATTAAAACCTATTTTAGAAATCTCAAACCACAGACTTCCATCGAACTTAATTTTTTTCGCGACTATTATTGACATTACATTTTGACAGTATATGTACATATATAGGTAAAAGTTCCGTGAGTCAAAGCTGTGCATTATTTCATTAGATAATGTTTTCATCAAAATTGCTGATAAATGTCCCTCAAACATCTTTTAGTTTTACCGAAAGATGTATCTGCTGCCTACCGCAGATTTTGTTGCAAAGGAAAATTATATCGAAGGGAATTACAAGATTTGAATGTAACGGAAAGCAGAGTCAGTCTCAATATTTTCAGGGCAAAAGTACTATGATTCCGACTGGGATTTTTGACAGGTTTGTTTATGAACTCAACTAATACCTGTGTCGATACTCTTGCGCCATCCCATCTTCCAGTTCTTCGTGCTGTGCTGGCGCTGCCACCGCGGCTGCAGAGAACTTCAAGCGGCGCAAATATAATAAACTCGTTGGATGTTTTATTTTCGAGCTGTTTGGGGTTGAAATTCTCGGGTCGTGGGGTCCGACTGCCCATAACTTGTTTAAAGATCTGTCAAGACGCTTAGTTGACACTTCGCGTGACCCAAGGGCTGGCTTTTACGTCGGCCGTTTTTGTGACATGCTTGCGTTTAACTAAGCTTTCCCGACGACTCCGCTGTCGCCTATCCTGTCCCACAGCCACCGCGCCATCTCTACCAATAAAAGATTTCTTTCTCTTAGATCAGGTCATAAGCCAGATTGGTGTAAGAAATAGCTACATTTTCAGAAACTGTCCAATTCATTTACTCATTTATTCTTCAGACAATGTCGCTCGTACTCTAGCGGCCTGGGCTTAGGCCGGCAGGAGGAGATAGACTGGCGTGACGTCATCACCGAGGCGGAACAGATCGTGGGATACCCGACCTCCTTCCTTAACCTTCGATGGCTGTTCAACGATGAAATCGCCAGCAGTGCCATACATCTAAGGAAGCTGGTCAGTCCCAACCAAATGCCTTTAAGTTATAACATTTCATCATAGCGGTTTGATCAAACCAGTTGTCCAGTTCATACTATTTTTTAACCGACTTCCCAAAAAGGAGGAGGTTATCAATTCGGTTGTATGTTTTTTTTTTATGTTTGTTACCTCATAACTCCGAGAATTATGAACCGATTTGAAAAAAAATTGTTTTATCTGAAAGGATATACTTGCAGATTGGTCCCATATAAATCATATCAAAATCGGTTACGAACTTTGGATTTTAAATCGAAATAGTTGGAATTTGACTATTTAGATGACTCTTTGATAATCGAAATTGCGTATTTTGCTTTTCTGTGATTTTGTAGTGGTGTTGTTAGGTTAGGTTAGGTTAGTGTGGTGGTGCCTCAGGCCTCACCCACTAAAAAGTGAAAAATAAAAAAACTTTTTACAAAAAAATACAACCGACTTCTAAAAAAAAACACTACAAAGGAAAAAATAACTTTAATTTTTTTTTTAGAAGTCGGTTGTATTTTTTTGTAAAAAGTTTTTTTTGTTGGAAGATATTGTATGATTTAACATGGGACATGTACTTAAAACGACATTTTCATAGGAATATCTATGTTCTATCTTGTATCATATCATGTCTCTGAACTCACCAAACTTGCACTGGGTAGGGCACATTGTTCACATATCGGATAGTTAGGGCGCGTTTGATACCGCGCGACAGTTTGAGGCATATTTGAAGGCGCCCTTAATGGCACCCCATTATATATAGATTCTGGAGTGGCGACCAGGTACCGGGAATCGAAGTGACCGGTCGATGTGACGGAGGAGGGGGAGGCATGTATGCAACAGTGGACGTCTTTTGGCAAAGATGATGATGAAGAATATCTAGTAGGCATTGGATGACATCCTTTGATAGCTAGGGGATCGTTCAAGTATTACGTAAGCACCAATGGGGGTGGGGGGTCTTTACTATGCTTATTTTTTATGTAATGGGGGACGGGGGGTTTAAATGGTGGTTAGGTTAGCAATATTAACATACTTTTTTGTTTGCAATTTTTAGTAGATTTTGATATACCTAGCTAGATATTTATTTGGTTTTACTCTCACGCGATGCTTCACAATTCAGTAATAAATAATAGAAGTGGGGGAAATATATCCCCTGCTAATAAAAACTATACCAATGCTTATGTAAGCATAGGGGGGAGCTTTGATTACTATTACTTTGGTTAAAAATGACAATAATACTGCATACGTAATATTTGAACGGCACCTAGGAAAAAAAAATCTAAGTCCAAGTTCTAACTAATATAACGACGTAACAAAAACCGGCTGTCATAATTTAGGCCCTTGACAAGTGTTAAGGGTAGTTGGAAGGAAAGTTATCTGATACCAGTCTTGAAACGAGGTATCGTGTTAGCCATTTACTGGGTTGTGGAGTACAGATAGGCTCCATGTTAAATAGTGGCTCCCAGCTGCATCTCATCATCTGCCTAGCCTTTTCCCAACTAAATTGGGGTCGGCTTCCAGTCAAACCGGATTCAACTGAATACCAGTATTTTACGTGGAGCGGCTGCCTACCAGACCTCCAAAACCCATTAACTGGATAACACGGTACTCTTTGGCAAGACTGGTGTCAGATTTTCTGGCTTCCGACTACTTATTCGTAACGACTGCCAAAGATCTCCAAATGACAGCCGGGACCAACAGCTTAACGTGCTTTCCGAGGCACGGAGGAAACTCGGTATGTGAAGATGGTCACCCATCCACAGACCAACCTTGGCAAGCGTTGCTTTACCTTGAAGATCGACCTGTGCGGCTGTTATTATTTAGCACAGCTGCATCTAGTTAAGTTAAAAAGACCAGCCTTAGTACTGATTTGATACCCCTCAGATTAACACAAACCTTTGCCTCTAAGGTCGGCAGCAACCACCCAGTCCTAAAATCAGCGAAGAATCTCCTCGCAGGATCGAAGAGTAACCTCCAATCTGTCGGCCTGATTGTCCTGCTGACCTCCAAGGCCGCTGGCTTCGACTCCTTAGAGTTCACCAGAGACCACTACGACTCTGGCGTGCTGCACTCTCAGAGGGCGTTGGCTGAGATTGTGGAGATGAAGAGGACTGGTCATATGATACATAAGGCGATGGTGAACCTCCAGGATAAGAACAGCCATGGAGACCAGTTCAAGGACCTGTTGTATGGGAATAAGATTGTGTTGCTGACAGGTAAGAAACCCATTCAAAATTTTGTTTCATTGTTTTTAGCGTTCGACGCAAAAAGAGAGGTGTTATATAAGTTTTACCGCTATGTGTGTCTGTATCTCTTAAACGAGTGGATAGATTTAGATGCGGTTTTTTTCGGGTGCTGTTTCTGATCCTGGATCGCAGACTCACAAGTGAAACACCACTACTAAAGACGTCATATACTTACTGTAGGAACCAAAGAATTAATATTTAATATTATATTATATCTATGGGGTAGGAACCAAGCATTTACATTAGCTTCGTTCTGCCAAAATCATGTCAATATGCACTCATTTTGACGAGTGAAGCGTAAACTTAACGCTAAGTTTTGTCTTTAAACGTCTGTTGGCTTATTTTCTCTTCTTTTGGACTGTCTTTTATTTGAAAAGAATAACTATGAAGTTTCTTGAACATTTTTCTCCATTAGAATCTACCTTTACCAATCGAAAACAAGGGTCACCGTCACCGGTGATGTACCTAGCTACTGTTATTTTTATGGCTATTTTTTTCAAAGAAAGCGTTGCATCCCGCTAGGAATTTCTCCTGAAATCGCATAAATAAACAAACAGACCCCGAACAAGTATCTTGAGGCCATAAAATATTGTTCGGTGCGGGAATCGAACTCGCAACACGACATGCAGCGCAGCAGACAATCGTTCAACCACTGCGCAAACCGTGCTGGCATAATTGAAATAAATTATTTGATTTTTGCTCTCTCACTAAATGAGACGAAATTTAAAAACTGTATAAAACGCACACTATGCAAACAAGCATATTATTATAAACTAGGGGAGTACATTGACGACAAAAATGCTTGGCTCAATGCTGGTCCGCTCCACAACGACTAAAATGCCCGAATTTGAACTCGAACGATGAAGATGTGAAAACATTGTTGGACCTGCTGAAGATTGTAAGACTATCTTTGCACTGTATAGACTCATTCGCTTTTGCATTGTATAATTTTACTCATAGATTATTTCGTAACGAATGTAACCATGATTTTGTAAACAATGACAACTGGTTTAAAAGAGTGTCCATGGAGTTTCTTGCACGTTCTTCTCCACAGGACCTACTCTTTGGAACGTGCAACTGCCGCGCTGGAGATAGGGTCGGTGGGTGTGTTATGTTGCAGAACAACTCTTGTCGCTAGCGCGGCAGGATTAGCTTCATCTATTTGACTGACAGACCTTGACTATTCAAAAGTGCCTGTAACTGGTCTACTTATTTGAAATAAAAGATTTTGTATTTGTATTTGTCACTGCATGGCTGCACAAAACACAAATCCAGTTTCTCATTAACTAGAAGCACAAGACACCCAATTTTTCTTATTTATAACTGTAATTTTTGGTATGCGTCATATTGACCGCAAAGAAACTCTTTTTCTTTCTTTCTTACTAAATCCCAGCTATCTTCAAATCATTTTCCCTGTGCCAGGAGATTTCCTTCTGGCGACGTGTCTGCAGCACCTGGGCGGTCTTCGAAACAACGAGGTGACGGAGCTGATCTCCACCGGCCTGCGGGACCTGGTGGAGGGCGATGCCTTCGGAAACCATGATGTTAACCACAACCCATTGCCGACGCAACCAAAAGGTACAAAGAACGTAGGGAAGTATCAGATTTTGTCTAGGAATAGTCTTTTAAAAGCTAGGTCTCTCTTTTCGAAGACAGCGTTCTTTGGTCAGTGGCAATGTGAAGAAAAAAACTGATGTCGAGGCTTATTGACAGCATTCGTTTTTTTGAGGGCTGTATTGACACGGCTCTATTATTTATAGAGCCGCGTCTCGAAAATTATACCTAAAGAAAAAAATATTGACTTAAAAAAAGAACACAAAAATAAAACCGTTTTCGAGCAGTGTGATGTGGTTTCATCAAATCCGTGATTGAACTAAAATAAATGACTCCAACCGCAAGAAACTGCTTGAAAAGTGCTTTGTTTGGAACATTTTTGTTTTTTTTTTATGTACTGTAGGTTTAGCAGATACAGAACAACGCCTTAAATATGACCACGCACTTCTGGAACACTGTATAAGAACTTAAACAAACATTTTTTTTTAAACAGGTGACAGTGACGCGGCAGACTACGACTGGGAAAACGAAGATAACCTTAAGACACTAGGTTCAAACGAATTTCTCGGTCGAGGCATAGCAGAGTGGACACTACGGACCATGCTCATGTCTGGCAGTATCCTCGGCAAGGGCTGCCAGGGTGCCATGAAACTGGCTCGCCGAGGCCCAGAGATGGAGAAGAACGCTTACATACTCGGCGGCCATCTGGCGTTACTATGGCAACTCTACTTAGACGTCAAAGACTTTTTTACGCACCCCTATTCATACTCCTTAGTCGGAGCGCCAACGACGATAGCTCTATGGGAGTATCCCCAGATCTACGGGCATATTTGGGAGTCCAAGTTAGAAAAAACGCCACTCGAGTTCAAGCAGCTGTACTATGCTGTGAGGAGTACGAGATCTATGGATTATCTGACGAAGCTCCTGGATAATGAGCTGGCGGCTGTCCTGAAGTACAGCAACAGGTTTCCCGTGGAGGATGCGCGGTCTGCGTTGCAGAAGATGGCCCACACTATACACGGGGAAACTCTTCAGTATATCGAGAAATGAATAAAGGTATTTATGACCTGATTCTATAGTTGTTTTTTTTCTAACCTTTTTGGACGTGTTTGGAAACTAAGTGTTACTCACGTATTTGTATTACAAAGACTTACTCGTACAACAATAGAAGGTATCAGTCTATCTTTTTTTATGTGCACTGTAAATTAACCTAAAATAAACTCATATTAAATCAGACACGTTCGCAAAATTATCTGGCGTCACAATCGAACCCGATATATAGAAATGATTATTTAAATAACAACATTAGCGCCCGTCATTCAATGTCAAATGCGAGCTTCCCGATCGCAGCGCGATATTGCAGAATTAAATTAATATTTTCGCGCAAATATTGCAGAATTATCACGGATGATAATATGGCGCCGGATGTATAATTGGCGGGAACTTTAATGCAGTTGCCGCGTCACTTTATTTATGAATGAGTTAAAATAGTTGAGTTATTTTGACTTGATGTCGTGATAATTATGCAAGCGAATGGGTTAAGGGCCAAGAGTAAAATCTGATTTATTTACGACGTCGCCAAAATCGCCGTATTGAAGTACTAGGTATAAAAAATAATTTATCTTATAATTAGTCGTTGATTTGTTCTAGCTAGCTTGTCTAGTTATCTGGCTATGTCAGGGCTCCAAAAATATTGGATACTCTGGCCTACAGCTCATTGGACATATGACAGACGGGGCCAACCCAGTCCCACATCAATGTGGCGACTTTTTGAGTACCTAAGTGAATGGTCTTTTAATTTGACGCCATGTATGGACACACGATGGCACAGAGTTGGGACTTTTGAATAACCACAGAGGGTTACTTAGTTTTCAAGTCTATGTTATGTATGTTTAATAATATAATAAATAATACATTTTGAATAGCCTTTTGTCGGGCGGAAATAAGGCGCGCCTACAACGGTTGGGTCATGCCGGTATTAATTTACTCTTTTGGCATACTCAAATGGACTCAAGCCGAACTCGACGCCCTGGATAGGAGGGCCTGTACACTGCTGACCAAACCGGATGCATCATCCACGGTCGTCGGTGATGAGACTGTACATCCCGCTGAAGTGTGGAGGTCGAGCCAACCTTCCTATACTCGCGCCAATTTTTGTAACACATATACTCGCGCACGGTGTCACAGACCGATATTTCGCACCCCTACAACATATTTTTTTACTATGAAGCTCAAACACTATTATTAATATTTTAAAGTTTAGGATATAATGAAACAAAATAGTATGAATAATACTTAATTTATTCATTATTTTACTGACTTTCATTCTATCAGAAATCAGTCTTCGAATTTGAGATTTTTTTCTAACTAATAGGCAAAACAAAAATAAAATCTATACTTCTTTTTAAAAACAAAATAAACTTCTAAATAGTAATAAACAACATATCAAAGGACATATTTATCTATGTTTGGCTTAGTTTTGACCCTCACCATAACAATCAAAGGTGATCGAGAGCATGTCATGCTCACTCAAATGTTTTGCTGATGGCGGCGTGTGTGTTGGATCATTCGGTTCCCTTCAAAATGGTTGAGCTGAATGGTGCCGATACATACGTCAGGTTCGTGAACGGACGCCGTCAGTTGAGACTGGTCATCTCTTAACCACCACTGGCTTTTTTTCATCTTTATATTTAAGTTGTTGTTTTAAGTTTTTTTTTATTTTGCATTGTCCTCACATGAAGAAGCAAGTACATGTAACTAAGATTTTTGTAAAACATCACATGATTTAAAAGAGTGTCCATGGAGTTTCTTGCACGTTCTTCTCCATAGAGATCTACGCTTTGGAACGTGCAAATAGCCTCATGTTTTTGACTGACCGACCTTGACATTTCAAAAGTGCCTGTAAATGGTTTATTTGAAATAAATGCTTTGAATTTGAATTTGAATCAGGGCATACGGTTACAGCATGTTCCAAACAGTAAAAATCGCGAGAACATTCATTACTTTCTACCTCATATATCTCGTCATTTTCGTCTTCTTGCTCGGTGTCGTATGTCTCTTCTTGTACCTCCAAATAGTCTTCCACCTCACTATCATTTTCGTCTTCATAGCTAGAACCAGAACTTAATTCATCCAGCAGCAATCTGATGCGATCATAGTCCATTTTGATATGAAGTATAATCTAAAAAGAATAATAAAATTAGTCTAAATATAATATAGAGCAACAAACATACATACATTTTACTAAACATACGTCATAAAGTATTCAAAGTTTGTAAAAAATATATAAATGCACTAAATATACAGGTCGCGCGGCGAATTAAGATCGCTCGGCAAAAGTGGAAGGGGTATGCGCAGTATTCAATTCTAAGGTCTATTTAGTGACGTGCGGGGTGAGGGGGGCGGGTATGCGCCGACGGCGACACGTCATTGGTAGATTCAATTCCCGCGTTGCGTTCACGCGCTTGGGTGCTGTTGCGTACAGCTTGTGTTATCGTATTAGTAATACGTAGTGGTAAAAAAAATGGTTAAAAATAAAGTTTTAAAACGGCAAGCAAGAAAAATTGTTTACGACGTGAATTGTTACGTTAAGAAAGAAACTTATGAAATCGTGGGTAAGTTTATTTCCATCCTAGGTAAGTTTGTTTCCATCCTCGACCTTCTACTTCAACATCCCAAGATGAATTAATGGAAGGAATATCACCACTGTCGGATGAATAATTTTCCTACAATTTTATGTTTTAATAAATATGGTAATTAAAATTTACTTTTGTTTTGAATTTTTCTGAATTTACCTACTAACAAGATAAATTACAAGCAAAAACTAGTGTTATTTAGTACCTATATGTATAAGTTACTAAGGTACATACAAAATAAAAAAATCCCTTAAAAACACACAAAGTCTATAAGGAGCACTATCTGTCAGATAACCTGTGGATAGGCTATCAGAGAGTTTATCAGGAAGTGGTGAAACAGGCCCTAAGAATTTCTGTACGCGATTGTACACATGCGCCGATTGCCCCCACTACTTTCATCGAGCGATCTTAATTCGCCGCGCGACCTGTATTACATTATTACTTACTCAAAAAGTTACACCTATACTCGCGTCGGTCTCACGGACCGATTAGCGCCAAATGCTACAACACGTGAACTTCGCACGAATGCGCGGTGAACACTAAAATGAAGTTAGCAACAAATCCGGCAGCTAGCAAGGACCTCGACTTCTTAGGATTTTCGTGCATAAAAATAATTACGAAAATAGGTTTCGTCGGTCTCACAGACCAACGCGCGAGTATAGGAAGGTTAATTAAACGCCAAAACTCTCCACAATCGCCAAGATGTGCAGTCTCAGAGAATATTTTCTCAAAGCTGATGTGGGGTACCTATGCACCTAGGTACCTACCAACATTAGCTTTGAGAAAATTTTCTTACTTACCACAGATGACCGCAAGGAGGTATGGAAAGGCAAGGAGCTTCACGGGCGCTATTATCGGGATCTTGTGAGATGTAAATTTTTCAGCGTCTGTGGCTTGGCTACGTTTCAGTGATCTATGCGGGGACACTGAAGGTTTTTTCTGTGCGATTATGGGCGAAGTTATTTTCACGAATAACTACCGGAGGCATATTATGAAGGACGGGACGGTGGACGTGTGTCGGGCATGCCACCGTCCATGTGAGTCCATCAGACATAGGTATTATCTCTGGTTGTTCTCGTCTGGCTAACGGTGAGTACTTGCACAAACATAACCAAGTGGCCAGAATCATCCATCAGCAACTTGCTTTGAAATACAAGCTTGTGGACTCTGAGGTACCGTATTAGGTACAAGTATGTGCCCGAACCAGTTCTCGAAAATGACAGTGTCACGTTGTACTGGGATCGGTCTACCAACATCATCACTGACAGGACTAAGTATTGTTGCCAATAAGCCTGAAATAGTGGTAATAAACCGATATGCACGCCGCACAATGATAATCGATGTTACCATCCCATATGACGAGAATCTCGTGAAAGGTGAGAAAGAGAAACAAATTAAGTATCTCGACTTAGCACACGAGGTTGTTGACATGTGGAAAGTGGACTCGGCTGTCATTGTGCCGATTGTCGTTACGGTCAATGGCCTGATGGCCAAAAGCTTCGACGACCACGTCGAAGCTGGCGTTACGCAGTTGTGTAAAAGAGGTCCTTTACCTGGCTCCGTAACGCCAGCTTGCCAGCCGTATCGAGGAGTACTGCCTTCTGTATCAAGTACTCCTCGATACGGTTCGTATTGTGAGGAGGTTCCTTTCTCTAACCACCGGTAGCTTGGACTCTGCTCCCGACACCGGCGGATCTTCTTTATATTCTATTCTTTAAGATATTTAAAAATGTAATTTATATGTCTAAAAATGAATAAACGATGTAATAATAATATGGCACCTAACCATAAACAAAAAAAAAAAACCAACATGTACAAAAGTTAAAATTCATTTACTTCTCACAAAACGTAACAACTAATAGGTAACATTAATAGTATTTTATCTTAGTAACTAACACTGAAACAATCATGAAGATGCAACAATAACTAGAAAACTTAACAAATAAATGCTAGAACATTGATTCTACTTATAGCTAAGCGACATTTGGGGACAAATCACATTTATTAACGCCATTTTGTTTAAAAAACTGACCTATACAGGGGCCGTTCAAGTATCACGTAAGCAGAATAATTATAGTTAAGTGTAACTCCCAATCAAAGAAGCAAATAAGTCCGCTTTCTCCTCTGCGGAGTGGGCCAGCGACCCGTCGGGTCTCAGCGGTGGTGGTAGTGAGGCGGCAGAAGTTCGAATCGACCGACTTAGCCAGAGACCAAAAAGCCTTACTACCTGCTGGGTATGAAGCAAGTTTGTTCCCTATTCGGCTAATGTGGTCGAACCGAGCCCTCCGCAACACCTTCTTGCCGGACTTGGCAGCCCCTTTGAAGGCTCTCTTCTTCTGAATCGCGTCATTTGCTTTGCGCGTATGAGCGTCGACCCATGCTAGGTACGCCGCTTTTTTTAATCGCATCATCATATTATAAAACCCGCCATCCTGACATAGGGTCATCAAAAATAGGCAGAGTAAAGACCCCCCAACCCCCCTCTTTTTTTTTTAGGGATGGGAAATCATCCAATGACTCCTCCCGCTCTGGGCGGAGCGAGAGGGAGTGTCAGACTTCTACTGACTAAAACCCATCCATGTTCCTTCAGTGTCCTTTGTGTTCCGGAGCCACGGTATCTCTTTCTTCTTTCCCCCTTGGTACTTAGTGAACGGCCCCGCAGGCTGTATATCTATGGTTGTATGACATTTTGCAATGAAAATTCAAGTAACGTGAACGATTTCAATTATTGTCGTGTGTATCGCTAATTGATTTAATTTGAACCTGTATTTTTCATAACAGCGCGAAATCATTTTTAAATTAATTAATTCTGTATTAATTTCGAAGTCAGATGGATGCCTTGCGATTTTATTTTTAGTAGTAACTGTCGTGACTGTGCTTCAATTAAGCTATTGTAATACAACTTAATAGGTATATAGGCAATGATATTATAAGTAAAAAGGAGTAGATAGGTTATAAGCGCTCAGCAAGCGACACGTTAAAATGTGGCTAACTAGCAGTGTTGCCGTTTCAGTGACATTGTCGCTAGATCTAGTGAGTTTTTGATGTTTATGGTGACTTTTTTCACGATTCAGTGACAAAAAATAGTCAGGTGACTTCTAGCGACTTTTTCATGATCAACACAACAGTACCTACATCTTATTTATCTTGTTATATTTAATTAGCCAGAAAATTGTGTAGTTATTAAGACCTAACGGTGACGTGAACTGTGTGTTGAACTTGGCTCTAATGAGGACAAAATTGAAAAAATATTACACCAATGGAATAATATTAATTTTGTCAAATGGAACGTAATTCCAAATGACGATACAATAAAATTCTGGGCGCAAGTGAATACAAAAATGCTGCAGGTATCAACGCATACCAAGATTTAGCAGATTTAGCCATTGCAGTTTTGTCGCTGCCACACTCGAACGCAGAAGTAGAGCGGACGATCAGTATAATGAACATTGATAGATTAGCAACAACAACTCCGAATTCAATACTGTTGATACGGAATCAGCTAAAATGTTTAAAAGAAACCTGCAAAAGTTATGTTTTACTCAGTGAAGTCTTGTCCCAAATTATGAAAACCGTTAATTCATAAATAAAAATACTGTGCCATCTACAACCGCAAGCTTCGACTTCGACACGGCACCTACAGAGCAAGGTCCACTTCCACCATGCTGGACGAAAATTATACAGTGATAATAGATGAAGATTTAATACAACTAATTAACCAGTGTTTCTGGTTAATTCAAATTATTGTTTGTTGATTTTTCATATAGTTTTTTAATTACTTTTAATCAGTAGTGATTTCTAGTGACTTTTTGAATTAAATTTTTCACCCAATCTACTTAGTGACATTTTGGCAGAAGTTTGGTGACTTTATTTTTCCCTAAGCGGCAACACTGCTAACTAGCCACACTTCACCTCAGTGTCGCGTTGCGCCGTCAACGGACACACGTCACGTAGGTTTCACGTTTTTGAAGATCGAATGTCTACACCTTTTTACTTATAATATCATTGTTTAAAGGCGCCACCTCCACGAGCGAGTTAGCGCCTTATTTATTGTCTTTACTAATATATCAGGTACTCACAATAAAGTATTTCCGCCATATTTTTCTGTACATTAAAATTATTTTTAAATTTAATTTATCTTTTGTTTTACTGATACCTAGTATCTATTAACATTTTTTTTTTAAACTACAATTCAATTTTCTTTTAGTGGAAAACGAATTTTGGTAAAACAAAATTTACAAAAAAAATACTTGATTTATATAAATTTTACAAAATCTTAGAATTAGCAAATTTTCACAAGATTTTTTTGTACAATACCCATTGTTAAATGAGATCTAGTAGACAAACAAAATCTTTGAATAATTGTGCAAAACAAATAAATTAAGAAACTTTTGTTAAACACATATACCTAAACAATTAAGCAATGAATATAAAAAGCAATCAAAATGATATCGACACTTGCAAGGAAAAACATCGTAACTCAGTTTTAGGCAGTTTCAAGTTACAATCATATTCGTGCTGCACAAAGAATTATGTTTTTTTATGCACTCACCCCTGAGTCTAAATTCCTTTGCGTGAAGATTTTTTCAGAGTAAAAGCATTGTAAGTGAGAGACAACTGCAGTTAATAAAAGGGTATATTTAGTTACACGTCATCGTCATCATTGCTTAAGCTCACGATTATTAATATAAAATTGTAATACAAGTTACAATTTTGTTCCTGGAAATTATTATTTCTGATTAAATAAGCCTTAACATACTTTGTGCAATTGTATGTCTGAGTTACAATATTCAATGTCATTTACCTTGTGGAAGGTCATTGTAAGTCATAAAATGACCTATAATATACATTTAAATAATAATATAATCCTAAGAAATTGTAGCTATTCCTTTGTTTACTCAAATTTACATGTTTGGCTGGCATTTAGAATTAACCAAAATCTCTGAGAATTTTTTAAATCTTTGATGCACTCTCCCCGAAAGTTACTAAATATGAGTTACAATGTTATTCCTTGCAGGTGTCGATATGTTGATTTACTTAAATTAAAACAAATAACAAAATCTTGTTCGTTTTCGCCAGCAAAGGCCTAAATAAAAACTAGCTATTGGATTTACAACCATCGGCAGTAAACCGAGTGTTGAAAATCCAACAGCGTAAATTTATTTAGGCATCTCCAAGTGTAAATCTAATAATGAAATCGAGCATTAAATACAAATATTTACTTATCAATTCTTTAGGCAGCATTATAAATTAAAATTAGTTATTCAAAAACTTTCTAAATACTTTCAAACTACTACGAAGATTTCTTTTATAAATTTTTTCTTCAGCAAGTGAAGTGTAGAACAAATTCTTAAAAAGCTTTCTTTACTGAGGGAGCCCTATTCTGTGCATTTCCTACAATAAAATACCTATCGATTTTCTTCACTCTACTACTACAAAGTATAAATCATCTGTTTTATAGTGTCTATGGACTCACAGTCCCCAAACTCCTCAACATAACTTTTTGCTTTATCTGCATGCTCCGTATATAGTGACCGAGCTTGTTCTATCGCATCAGTTTTCAAAACCTCAGCTTTCAACACTTCTAAATCTACCTCAGTAATATTCTGAACATTTCCTACTAATTCATATAAATCTGGCTTTTCGTTTAACGCAAATAAAACAGGTGCGCTGACTAAGGAAAATGAATCTTTGTCCGATGTAATTTTTTGTACTTCGGTAGCCGCTTGCCATGCTAAGCAGAGATGGCAGCCGAATTTATAAGCGTTTTCTTGTTTCTGTTGGTTGTGGGAGCCTAGTAGTAGAGCTCCTTGACAACCTCTGCCAAATAGCGTACCACCGTTGTACATTGATCGTAAAGTCCACTCTCTTACTGGTGAACCTAACACGTCTTTCACTTCTAATGGTAATGTGTCACTGCAAATGTCATACACATCAGATTTATTTTCAATAGGTTTGCCAGGTATTGGCATGTTTTGTGCATCTCGGTGCCCATAAAACTCTCCTTCGCTCACATCTCGTAAAGCTGTAGATATTAAGTATGATAAGTCTTGATTTTTCAATCTTGCTAGCATTCCGTTTGCGGTCACAAGTAAATAGTCTCCGATTAGGATAGCTATTTTGTTGGCAAAAATGGCTGTGTCGTGGTTTTTGTTTCGGTCGCTCGGTGGTATATTAAGCAAACCTCTGTGTACGTAATGACCTGTTCGTATCATTTCGGTGAGCTCTGCGAGTATTCGTTGGTTCTGTGTTACCGTGCTGGTTAGTAACGATGTTGGTGGGTTGACCGCTTTAGATAGCAGTAAGATCACGAGCCCCCACGGTTGCAAGTTGTTGTGTTCATTGTGGAGAAGCATTTTAGCTGTTTTTACGATGGGGTGGTTCATTCCAACCTGGTGACAATATATTTTGTTTATAAATCAAAATGATAATTTTAAAGGGCTGATATTATTATATTACAAAAGATGTCTTAACTCCATTATTTTTTTCTGATAAACAAAAAAAATAGAGAAAATGGCCCCTTAATCAAGTTATATTTGGTAGAGTAATTCAAGCACAAGTGCTTATTAGTCTTAAATGGCCTTTTCAATAAAGTATCAATTTCAATAACTATCTATCTTTTGCCTTATCAAAATTATATCATACAGAAAATTTACTGTTACAGCCATTATTAAAACCAATTATGACTAGATTTTATATTTTAAAATCAATTTGAGGTCATTACAAATCTTAACATAGGAAGTAAAGTATCATAGAGGCCTCAAGAACATGTCTAATTTGTTTATGTATTTAATAAGTGGTTCTGCAGGAAATAACCTTGCAGATCACATGGTCAAACAAAATATACTAACAATGTTACATAATATTTAATTTTATGACATAAAGCTTTGCATTTTGAGCTTTTATAACTTTATTACTATGTTTATAGAGTTTTTAGAGCGTTGTTGACATAATGAGACTTAATTTTAATCAATATTTTGGGTTTTACAGCAGATAATTGGTACTTACAACAGTCCGCAAATGCATGGCCAAATTGGCGAATTCGTCGCTCAATAACCATCGTAAGTTCATGAAAGAGGTCGGATATCCAACTATCTTCTCTGCTTCTCTTATAACTTTGCCCCATTGAGCTAAGGGAGGTCGGAATACGATGTCTTCCGGAGTCAAACTCGTCATGATGGATTCAAGGCGAATTTGTTGCGATAATAGTGCCGTGCGGCGTAAATGACGGATAAGGGCGTACGACATGATCACTGAATTTAATGTTATATGCCTTTAAATTACTGTTACATACAATTTTAAAGTACAATATAATATAAAAACACTCCGCCTCGCGCACTGCACAGTGGTTATGTCATTCTTTATTTTGACATTGAACAGTTTCGTTCAGAAACTTAACACATTTCTGAACGCCCAGGTGGGAAGAATGAAATGATCATATAAAAATACTTCAAAACATTTTTGATTAACCTTTAGATTATTTAAAATTATTAATTTTTTAAATATTTTAATTGATGAATGATTTATCGACATCAATAATTATTACAATTATTGATGTCGATGAATCAGTTATCCAGTTGAAAATCATTCACCAGTCATTTTAGTTTCAGAACGAATTAGAATTAGATTGTTCAATGTTCCGAGTGCAACCTGCTTCTTTAACCGACCGGAAAGAGTTAGGTAATGGATTATTATTATTATTTAAAATAATTTTGTTGTTAAAATATTACGAAACTGTGTTTTTAGTCCACATTGTAGACCTAAATACACGGTTGAAAGCGTGACCGCCAAATACAAGGTCTAGAACAGACTGTTTTGTTTGTACTTGAGTAGCTAGGTAGATAAATGTAATTGTAAGCTAAGCCGGAAGTAACGTGACCAATTGCTGGGGTAACTGCATGGGCCAATTATTTTATCATTAGACGCACCATTTGGCGACAAGTTGAGGAATGAGCACAAGGCACATAGACGTAATGGATCTAAAGACACTAACAGGAAAAATATCTTCAAATTAATGACTTCTGTGAAGTCGCTGCGCTGTATCCCTCATCCCCGCCATTCCAAAAGTTGGCATCTGCATTGGCGCAACGATTCGAGTGTTCCGAGCCGCCATTAGGTTTGATTCTACCTCACTCACTTAAGAAAAGAAATCCGCTATGCAGTACCATAAGTGACTTATGGGTTAAGTTCTTTGAAGGAGCTCGTGGCTAATTAACAACAGCCGTACAGGTCAACCTTCAAGGTTAAGCAACGCTTGCCTAGGTGGGTCTGTGGGTCCATCTTAACATACCGAGTTTCCTCCGTGCCTCGGAAAGCGCTTTAAGCTGTTGGTCCTGGCTGTCATTTGGAGATCTTTGGCAGTCGTTACGGATTGTCGGAAGCCAGAAAATCTGACTCCAGTCTTGCCAAGAAGTACAGTAGTGCGATTCACTAAGGCAGAACATCTTTACCTACAACCAAGAAATCATCGTTATGCCTTAGTGAATCGCACTACTGTATTACCCAGTCAATGGGTTGTGGAGGTCTGGTAGGCAGCCGCTCAACGTAAAACACTGGTATTCAGCTGAATCCGGTTTGACTGGAAGTCGATCCCAATGTATTTGGGAAAAGGCTAGGCAGATGTAGGTACCTAATGCACTATGTTAGTCCACACCCATAACAATATTCATCTATTCGTTTTGGATAAGTATTCGTTTTGTCATGACATTTGACGACTGATATTTGATCAAATTTTCCTACACGCATTTCATGCCAATTTGATCAAACAGGCTGTTTGATCAAATTATTGGGACGTTCAGCTAAATTTGGTTTGACTGGAAGCCGACCCCAATACAGTTGGGAAAATGCTAGGCAGATGATGATGATATTTTAATAGTTTCTAAGTACACATGCAGTACGCCAATATTTTCACGTTAATAGAGGGTGAGGAAAAGTCTCAACACGTTGTCAAGGACGAATCAGTACAGTATAGGTACATAGACATTGACACACTGACTAAATATAGCATTAATAATGTGCTAGGCTACAGGGCCATACGGATAGCATGACGGGTCATAGCTGATCTACTGCAGTGTGTAGCAACACTTGCAAAGGTTACCGTGAACAGGTGACCAATGTGGCCATCCATTACACCGAGTATCCTGAGTTGCTCGGAAACCACGTTAAGCCGTTGGTCTCGGCTGTCATTTGAACATCATTCAGAGTATTTTTTTAGGGCCGAGACCGCCACACATTCCCAACCACTGCAACTCCACAAAGCCAGAATCCAACAGTGGCGACCATCAGAAAATCTCTGAATCAATAAAGCTCGACAACTCCCGTAGAAACCACACAACTGCCTAAATCCCGCAACGATTTAATCAGAAAAATACAGCGGAGGTGTAGGAAATAAAAAAAATGGAATTTTCAAAAAACCCGACCGCCAAAAAAATTACTAAAAAGTTCCAAAAATGTCGCTTTTCAAGCAGTCTGATCATGTAGTCAGATCTGTGATGGAACTGCTACTTAGTGAGTTACATTTTTGGAATCGTCTCCGCCAGCCCTTTATTTTGATACCCCAAAAAAAAATCCTGAAACCTATCAAAGGTTTGGATATATGTAAGCCAAAAATCCGCCATTTTGTTTTTTTTTTATTTTGTTATAGTACCCAGTGTCACTCTCACAGTAAATACGAATCTAACGATACCTCTCAAGCTGAAATCCATCAAGCCGTTCAGGCGGCAGAGCGTACAAAACAATTAAACATACATACATACATACTCTTGAAAAACATAACCCTCCTTCTGGCGCACTCGGGTAATAAAATACAATTTCCACTTCTCTCCTTAACAAGCAGGAGACAGAACCGATCTAGGCCAATAGGCACCAAGAATTCAGAGTACCTTGTTAGGGTTGTCAAAAACGGTGCCAACATGGTTTAGAAAAGGCTAGGCAGATAGTTTGGGAGAAGGCTGGTAAAAACTGCGACTTCTTTAAGGATGGGAAATCATCAAATGACTCCTCCCGCTTTGGGCGGAGCAGAAGACTCTTACTGACTAAAACCCATCCGTGTTCCTCATAGTGCCCTTTGCGTTCCAGGGCCGCGGTGACTCTTTCGAACAAATTCCGCTACCCTGGCAGGCACTGACCCTAACGGGCCCCGTCTACCATGCTGACATCTCTCTAAGGCGCTCGCGAAACGTCAACCCGGGCCTGATTCTGATTGAATGGCGAGGTGCCCAAAGCTGCAACTAACCTACCAGGCGACCACGACCATTCCGTCGGGTGCAATTACTACTATACACCGTATTTTTCACGTTATCCATAAATTTTAGCAAACGCTTCTATAGCTTTAACGAATCAAGACTAACACAGGAAATGCTTCGTTACAAAGATATTTGTAATTTCATTTAATTGAGCTATGCAGTATGAAACTTAACTGTAAATCGATCAAATGTTGTTTGAATTTCATTTGTTTTTCGTTGCCAATACGGAAAAAGAGGCATGCATAACGGATGATTTACGTCAAGGTTTTTAGTTTGTATAAAAATTAAGAAAAATAAAAAGAATAATAATTGATTAATGTGTCCATAATGAAAAATGCGTATTTCCATGTTCTGAACATCACATCAGGCCGAAGTATAAGTACCAATATCGTCCGGAACACGGTTTAAACAATAAGACAAGCGGCTTCGCCCGCTTGACAAATTGAATACTAAAATCTTCCTCGAGAACCACTCTGCCCGTTGGTGAAAACAGCATGAAAATCGGTGCTGTAGTTTTTGAGTTTATCGCGAACAGACAGACATACAGACTTGACAGAGGACTTTGTTTTATAATATGTAGTGAAGATGAAGAAGCGAATAGATGTTAGTAGCTCAAAAAACCCAGTTTAAGCTTGTAACACTCGTCTAAAGAGAATATGCAATAAACAAAACCTCTCAGTAAACATAACTAAAGAAACTTAAAAACAAAACCCTTTAAATACCCCTTCGCGCATATCAGCAGAATCACTCACGATCGCAATAATGACGACCACTGGTTGACGCCATAATAAATACGGAGCAGCCAACTTTGAATGCAATTAGGTATTTCATTTTAGATTTTATCTCCACCCCATATGAACGCATCGCTTATAAATACCAAGTACTGAACGCATTCTACGCCGACCAATCACGTGTCGGTGCGCCATAATTCAAAAATAGAAGGGTCAGGGAGGCCGCTGGCGAAGACGGAGGCTCGTCCGTAGCAATTAAAAATAAAAGCAATGTATAATTTGTTGGCAGTTTATGGTGGACCGTACCTGCGGCTGCAAAACGAATAAAATGAAAGGCATTTGCATTTTGATCGGTGCATTTCTGATTGAGTGAGGCCCGTACACTCGTTTGTTGTCGATTGTGTGCGATGCAGGTGATGTGATCACGTTTTTTTTTGATGATGAGCTTTACTGGTCAACTGTCTAGGCCTTAGGGAAAGACGTTTCTCTAGCACCCTATGATGTTCTTGATGATGTACTTTTCTGATTAAATTCGTTAAGGGATCCAAGACAATTGAATCGTTTCTCCGAGACTCGTCGGGCTTCATTGACTCGGCGTTTTTCTGGTGGTCGCTACTGTTGATTCTGGCTTTCAGGAGTTGCACTGGTTGTAAATTTAAAAAAATCCCTTTGGATGTTGCCAACCAAGACCTTAACCGAAACAAGTTCGACGATCGAGCAATAGAAACACAGCCTGTGTCAATCAATCAATATCAAATAGCAGCTCGTATCCAGTATGTCTACTTCTTATAAAAAACTTCTGTCTCCTGCCTGCAGCCGGTGTGCCAGAGAATATAATAAGGGAAGGAAGCTTTACGTCCGTCTGTCACCTGACTGTGTAGGTACCTGTACCTACCTCATGAACCGTGATAGACAGTTGAAATTTTCACAGATGATGTATTTCTGTTGCCGCTATAAAAACAAATAACTACTAAAAAAACAGAATAAAACAAATGTTTACGGGGGCTTCTATACAACAAACGTGATTTTTTTTGCTCGTTTTTGTTGATCTAATGGTACGTAATCCTTCGTGCGCAAGTTCGACTAGCACTTGGCCTAATCTAATTTTCTTTTCAAAGTTACAGTGAACAGCTGTGCGATTCTTTAAACATGTCGAAGTAAACACTTAGGCGAAGTGAACTGTCAAACCATCCAAACAAGATGGCATGACAGCTCACTTGTCGTTCACTCCACCTAAGTGATCACGGTGAGGTGTCGACAGAATCGACCGGCAGGCTCCTTCTGGGTAAGCTCGTTTCATCGTAGACTTTGTCTCTGTCATCTCTGACCTAGTTAAAATTTTTAGGGTAGGTCTAGCTGGTCTCACCTGCACCGGATCGGGAGGGAGGAGACACCGGCGTGTCACGACTGCGGCGCGGCGGAGGATACGGCGCAGCACACACTGGAGGTGTGCCCAGCTTGGTCCGAGCCGCGTCGCAGTCTCACTGCGGAGATCGGACAGGACCTCTCCCTTCCCAGCGTGGTCAGATGCATGCTGGGGAGTGAGGAGTCCTGGGCCGCGGTCGCCTCCTTTTGCGAGGATGTCATCTCGCAGAAGGAGGCGGCGGAGCGCGCGCGGGAGGACGATCCTCTCGCTGCGCCGCTCCGCAGACGAAGGCGAGGTCGGAGAAGACGTCCTCTTCTCCCTCCTCGCGGTGGTGATGGGCAGGCGACAGGCGCGGGGGCGCCTCCGCCCGCATTGCACGCATCACCACCACCGTCGGAGGTTCCCGGCTCTCCCCCAACGGGGGGGGCGTGAAGGGCCCGCTGTGAAGGCGGGCGGTCGTCGGAGGTGGACTGGACGTAAAGGCTACGCCGATCTCCCAGTCCACCCCCACTAAGACGTTGCGGGAATTTCAGTGCTGGGTTGTTTTAGTGGGTATACCGGGCTTGCCCGGGGAGTCCCCCATACCCCTCCCACTCCCCCGAGTGAGAGGGCATGCGTAACGCATTTTTTCCCAGCCGAAAAAAAAAAAAAAAGGTCTAGCTGGTCTCAGAACTAACGAATATACAGGGAAATTTCATAAAAATCGGCCAATCTGCTTCGGAGGAGTTCGATAACAACACCGTGACACGAGATTTTTATATAGGTACTAGCTGTACCCCGCGGCTTCGCTCCCGTCAACTGTCTACCTGTCTACCTACCTACCCCAGTACTCTCTTACTCTTACTCACAGACAATTTGTATTTGACTAATGTCAATATTTATACGATACAAACGTCACTCAATTGTTTTGCCTTCCCGAAACCTCTCCACTAACACTTAAACTTTATGGAATGGTATTAAAGTTCAAATTGACTTTTAAGTATTATTACGAATCTTTTGTATGGGAGTATAGAAAAGTGTTGTTTTTAGTCTTTTTCAGGCAATTTTTATAATTTTTGTCTCCGTAAGAACCATCCTCGTACTTCAAGGAATATTCTAAAAAAGAATTGGCCAAATTGGTCCAGGGGGCCAATCGCGCTAATTTTAAAAGTTTAGGTCCGCTTGCAATTCGTTTCCAATTCAGTTTTGGTTTTGATCTAGTTTCGATTCACCTGTAAGGAATTTGGTATCGTGCTAAAGTTTAAACTTCAACCAAAGTTGCGTTGTCAAAATTTTACAAATATTTTCGGCTTTTCGTTCAAAATCCAAACAACACCACGCGAACGATTGAGAAAAAGTAGCACTGTTTCAACTTTTGTTTGACAGCGGTAACGTTACAGTTGTGATGCAGTTGCGTTTCAAGTTTCTGTCAAGCGTTTAGCGCGATACGGAATGTTTAAAAAAGTTGTGAAATGGCTACAGTTCAGTTGCGTTCCAGCCGAATTTTATTAGCGCGATTGCCCTCCAGGCGTTGTTGAGTTATGCGCTTACCAACATATTTAGCTATTCATTTTTATATCTATACTATTACTATATAATATTATAAAGCAGAAGAGTTTGTTTGTTTGTTTGTTTGGTTGAACGCGCTAATCTCAGGAACTACTGGTCCGATTTGAAAAATTCTTTCAGTATTAGATAGCCCATTTATCGAGGAAGGCTATAGGCTATATATCATCACGCTAAGACCAATAGGAGCGGAGCAGTAATGAAAAATGTTACGCAGACGACGTTGCACGGGTCAGCTAGTTATAGATAAGATTTTCCGTTGACCTAGAAGTATGAAATTTGCCAAGTAATATCGTCTTATACTACAAACATAGGAAAAGTCTGAAAACTTTAGGTACATTTGTTATTAAATTTAAAAGAAAATAATAGTATTTGTAATAATAAGTATTAAATATAAATATACCTAATTTATGTTTAGAAATGGGGGCCGAGTCACCCGCGTCCGTAGGAGAATACCCTTCAGCGAATCCCTATACGTGGTCCCGTGGTCCCCGGGTGGTGCTAAACAGGTGACACTAACCGCCTCCGTGGTCTAGTGGTTATTATACCACCTGATTCAGACCCAGAGGTCCCGGGTTCTATTCCCGGCGGGGGCAAATTTTTTGCTCGGTTTGGTTGGTGGTAGGACTTCTTCTAAGTCCGCCTGGCAAGCTACCACCATCTAAGTCTGTCGCCATAACAACAATGTTAATAGCATTGTTGTGTTCGGGCAGTTAGAGGTATGATAACCAGTTCCACTGTGTAAGAGGATTCCGGGTGAAACTCGCTTCCATCTTCGGCCTAATCATCACTTTCCATCAAGTGAGGTTTGGGCAAAGAGTTTACTAAACCCGTTTTGTATTAAAAAAAAAATGTAGATAAATGAAATAAAAATATAGTAATATGTATTTATAAAGGAGAATGCCCACGGCACTATGGACAAATGTACTCAATTCAACATTGTTGTGTCTTCATAAAATCATCTTTAAAATACTTGATGGCATGTCTAAATACTACCTCAAAAGATTTAACACAAACTACAATGGCATTTCTGAGATATTTATGAAAATGAAATTACTATTTTGAGGTTATGTTCGACCAAAAATTAGTTGAAAAAAGCTATTTAAAAGGGTCTGAACGGGTTTACGGGTGAGCTTGGTATCTTTGAAGCATAATTTGTGTAAAATCTGTAACGTTTTACCTCACCAAATCTTACTTATTTAGATTTTGCGCATTTTTAAATCTCATGCCCGCGTTTCATGAAATTGCAAAGCATGGAAGAAATCATTACTAAAATAGTCAATCGCTCAGTGTTATTGTCTAGATTCTACTCAAATTATAGATGTGGTAGGTATCATGAAATGGTCTTTGTAAGTAGACCCTCTCTACTTACAAAGACCATTTCATGATAAGGTAAAACACACAACACCAAATACAACAAATAAAAGAATGATTATTTCTGAAACTTGTATTTTATTCTTCTAAAAATATGTTATCCAAAAATAGTGCTGGAACACTGACATTGTCGTAACGTGCCCAGCTCAAATACCACACTATGCACATTACATGCACACAGCAACCTACAGTTCTTTTTCCCACATGGCAAGAACAATAGTATCCTACTATAGCGCCTAATGGATCTCTTACATTTTCATCTTTATTTACTAAAATATAACAATAATATGTTCTACTAGACACATGACTCGATTTTATTCTTCCTCTTACTAAATAATTATTAGTTCCCAATACTTAAATTCTGTGCAACTGCAATCTTAAATGATACTACACACAATTCATTCATATCCTCGAATAAATGTAAGTGATTAAAAAAAAAACCTAGTAAATATGTTAGTTATTACCAACACATCAGTAGAAGGTTTCTACCTATACAGGTTATGTTACAATCCGGTAACCCAACGATGGGGTGAGGAACTAACACACAGACATGGATTGTGCTTGTGTCCTCTAAGATTTGTTATATGGTACGTAAACATAAAGCGCAGATCCTAACTAAAAAAAATCCTACTACGTTAAAAATACAATATGCATTCTTACCGGTGTTGGTGAGATCCAGACTCTTAAAATGTTATTCGGAATCTTCGATAACATGCGTCTGCGCCTAAGTGGCGTTAATCTCAAAGAGCAGTTGAGACATTGCATCACAGTCGCACTCGCCATGATCACAACTCAAAAAGTCCGGCTTTTAGTAATAAACAATACACACGGTGCAGTGGCGTTAAAAATATGTTTATTTTCAATGGGTTGGCAGCAGTAACGGAGGAACTAAAAGGCTCGACTCGAAGCACAACGTACCAAAACCAGCAGAAATAACAGTATTGTATTGCAAAAATATGACAGACGCGCAATAAACGTCAAATAAGGTTGTACCCATACTGATGAAATATCGATTTTTGATCGATTTCCGTAAACCAGCCAGTGGTATTTCACAAATACAACTTAGCGCCGATGTCGCCGTTTACAACCACTGATATTGATAATGCCAGCAACAACTTGTGATATAGAACTCAGTTATTACTTTACAATAAAAGATTGAACAATCAATACAAAATCGATTTCATTTTATTTTATGTAGGTAGGTACGCACATTACCCGCAATAGAAAAAATGGACATCCCTAGTATTGACAGTCGGTAGTAAAAAATGGCGTACTATAACGTCGGAAACATAAAAGTACTAATTATTTTTCAAAAAACTATCCCATTTTAAATATCAATCAAAATCTTTTTAAAAACTTATTTTTATTTTAAATATTTCATGCCGTTCAAGGTTTTGAGACACAGGTAATTTATCAAGAGTACTGTTCATGGGCAATCTCTTTTGTACGGAACCATCGGTGGACGATTCCAACTCGCACTTATCCGGTTTTTTTAAAATTGCTGATTAGAATAAAATAAAAAAACGCAAACGAAGGGTTCCGTACCATAAACCTTAATTTTTATTATTTTTTGTTATAGCGGCAACAGAAATACCTACACAATCTATGAAAAATTCAACTGTATACTTGTTAGGGTTCTTGAGATACAGCCGGCTGACAGACAGACGGACAGACAGCGGAGTCTTAGTAATAGGGTTCCATTGGTTACCTTTTGGGTACGAATCTCTAAAATGCAACCCTAATTATACCCTACGCTAGGGTAAAATAATAGAGAAATCCCTAAAAAGACCGAAGGAGTTGACATAGGTACAAGTGCTGAACTACAGATAGCTGGGAAACTTGGAACGCACCAGCAAAGGAAAGAGATCATTGGAAAATCTTGGAGAATGAGCTAAAACTGAAGAGAGATATCTAAATTATATTTTTAATATATGATAAGTGATGATGTGGTTGAATTGACCATGAAGTACGCTTGCCTGGTAAAATCCGTTTACTCTTGTCTTAAAGAACCTCAGAGGGCTAAAGGCTCGACCGCACTGTGCGACACTGCGCGGCAGCGGAACGAAGCGACACGCAACGGCAAAATATTCTTTGTAAGAAATTATATGAGGTATAACGCACTACGCAGCAGCGTGCGACGCGCCGCGACGCGACACTTCAAGTGCGAACATTGTTACGTTTCGCGTCGTTCCGCTGCCGCGAAGTGTCGCACAGTGCGGTCGAGCCTTTAATTCACGTAATTTTATGACGCGCCGATTAAGTTTTAGTGCAGTTGCAGTTAAGTTTAAGTTTGAGTGATAAACGATATTCTTGTAATCTTTGAACTGCGCGTGAACTACACGTCAACTGCACGACAGCCAAACTTACTTTTGGTGGAGGGAAAAAAATATTGCTCACTAAATAATAGAATAGAATCGATAACATTTCAATGAATATGACGTTATTATAATATTAAAACTTAAACATAATCTTATAAGACGTCAAACAAATAGTAGAAAGGTACCGATCACGTTGCGTTCCGAAGAACGCACCAAAGACGCGCAACAGTAGAATGCCGTTTGCGCTCGCGTGACGCGAACTTGACGCAACCGTGTCTGACAGCGGTAGAGAATACGAAAAGCGTTGTTTTGATCGAAACTTCAACTGCAGTGCAACAGCACTTATTTACTTACCTACGTGAATTAGTCTACAGGTTGTAGCTATCAGGCTGTGATAACTCCTTAAGAGTCCTATTACGAATCGTAAATGCTCGTTTGCAATAGACGAAGTTACGTTGGTCTGCGTTGGGAGTACATCTTTAGTACGCGAAACAATTTTGATACTTACTAGTCTGAAAAGGATTATAGTTTATTTGGGCGCTCGCGCGAGACTGAGGAGCGCGCGCGCTGAATTGACGCAGAATATATAGTACTTTAATTTTATTTATTGTAATTTTGTTTTATTATATTGACAAACGAAAACTTATGAAACGTATTCATTGTAGATTGAAATTTTTATCATATTAATTAATTTGATAAAATTGTTTTTATTTGGAATATAATCGACGCTGAATCAAGACATTTCTGGCTTAAATTAGGATTTCTTTACGCTTTTTTCCGTGAAAACTCAAGGAATTTAAAGAAATTCTAGAACTCCAATAAACAAGTAAAACATTCAACTTACCTTTTAGTAATTTCAGCTTTTAAAAGAATTGATTGTAACAATGTGAATTAGACCGTCAAAGTTCCATCGCCGACATTTTTTCTTGCAAACTGAGTTCGTAAAATATTTATAGTAAATTACACGAAAAGAAAAATGAAAATGTGTAACTCCAACTTACAATAAAGAGACTGGCACTATCGTTATTCAGGGTCAAATAATTAAAATATCTTACTGCTGCTGAAAATTACAGCGTCAAAAATCATGAATTTCCGTAAAAAATGTAATAGGACTCTTATAGGAAAAAAAAAAAAAACTAATAAAACTAAATACTATTAATACTCCTGAAATAAGGCTAACTTTATATAAATATCAGCTATGGCATTGCCTGCTATGTTATCGAAGTAATTACTAACCTATCCACACAACACATCAACAGAGTAATAATAATACATAAATTACACACAAAATCTTATAAATATGCATAGAGCAATTTTTGTAATAATGCAAACGTTAATAGAAGGTTTCGACCCAGTAAATTACCCCCGGCGTTACAACCTTGCCTTCGCCAATCCTATGCATTTAAAACCAATTTAGTTTTATTACAGCTAGAAAGAGATAGAACACACAATTATTTGGAACGTTAGAAAAAGATACACGCATAACTATATAGGCTCAATGATTTGGGGGACAATTATTTGAAAAATTTGATCGGAAAATTTGGGGGACGCTAATGAGGAACCTCGGAAAGAAGTTTTTAATGTTAAATGGTTCATAAAAGTAATTATTGGGAGCTTTTTTATACGGTATCGTAAGTCTTGATATTCTACAATAATTATATTGATGTAGATTTGGCGGTCGTTTTTAGGGTTCCGCACAAAAATGGTAAAAAGTACCTAACTCTTGGTGACATCGTCTGTCTGTTTGTCAAAGCTTATTATTTTAGAACGTTCTAATGCTGTCAACTTGAAATTTGGAATTATAGAAGTTATACATTGGTAATGCTTGGATACTTGTATATCAAGTGAAAAAATTTTGATAATTATCGTATCAGAAGACCAGCAATGGGGTTGAGGGGAACTTTTAGAGCAGGGTAGATTAGACCTAGTTTTTCCACTATAGAACTTCTCCACTGGGATAGGGACCTTTTTGGGCCTCGCACAGATTAAGTATTAGCATTTCAGGATATAGCTTAACTGTGTCAACTTATTTTTTATAACAGTTAGTTTTACTTATTAATTTTACTTTTATGTGTATTGTGCGCGTCCCGAATAAACATTTTTCTTTCTTTCTTTCCACTGGGAACATCCTGTCAAAGGGCTTTGAATAAAATTGTCATTTTGTTAAAAAAAAAACAAAGACAGTTTTTTTTTGAAATTTCTTTTAAATTAGAAATTCTACCAAAATAAAAACACTCAAAAACAAATTTATTTTGCAACACTGCCTTCTTTTTTTTCTAAATGCACTCACTGGCACAAGTCGAAGTCTTAATGCCGATCCTGAATGAAGGTTTTAATGGACGCCTTCAAAAATAATATAAAATTAAGACTGATTCTCATAATGAGTACCATAGGCTTCGGCCGGTTTGAAGAGAGCCGGGACTTGAGCGCTTTTGTTATTGAGTTCAACGACCCCGGTTTGTTTTTAGTAATTAAAATAGCACCTTTTTTCTTGTTTCGATGGCTAATGGACGAACCAATATTGCTTTTGAACACTTTTTGTGTAAGTTATCGATGGTCGAAGTTGAGTCAAAAATATGTGTCTTTAGTTTTGTACCTAAATCTAAGAGTTCTGAAGTTATGTACTAGTTGACGCCCGCGGCTTCGCCTGCTTGACAAATTATATACTAAAACCTTCCTCGAGAACCACTCTATCCATAGGTGAAAACAGCAAGAAAATCGGTGCAGCAGTTTTTGTGTTTATCTCGAACAGACAGACAGATAGACTCGGCAGAGGACTTTGTTTTATAATATGTAGTGAAGACGCACAGGCTTTGCTTTAAACTCCAAATCATGGTCTAGGAGCTTAATTACCAGGTAATAACTGATACTAAGAAGAGATATATTTTAATGATGTTCTAGTTCATTGTTCACACCTACTTATATTACACCAGTTCCGTTTATAAATCACGTTTTCGAACTGACAGTTCGGAGTAGCGAACTAGACGAGCTTAGCTTTAGAATTAGGTACGGTATACTTTGACAAGTTCTCTACTGCAAATTGCTAATTCAGAATCAAGACTCAAAGAATCAGAATGGTTATAATTATTTCTTACCAGCTGAACCGCGCAACTTAGTCTGCGTCATATTTCCCATGAATGCGCTGCTCCTATTTGTCTTAGCGTGATGATATAGCGTGGCCTATAGTTCGAGGTATATTCCTATAGGCCTTCCTCGATAAATGGGCTATCTAACGTTGAAAGAATTTCTCAAATCGGACAAGTAGTTCCTGAGATTAGCGCATTCAAACAAACAAACTCTTCAGCTTTATAATATTATTATAGTATGCGACGAAACTTACTAGGAGGAGAAATACGCGGGGAAACCCATTTTCTTTCTATAATAATCTACGAGATTATTATAGAAAGAAAATGGGTTTCTCCGCGTTGGGCCTCGGAACTTCAAACGCGAGGCTGAGTTTGCAAGGACCCTGGTGTTTGGTGTACCTTAAATTAGTCTGGAGCTTGGAATATCATCACCGTGACAATTTCAGCCAAAAGACTTTCACTACTGGACCTATGCACCTTAGCGTGACCATATTAACCAGGGCGTCTTCTTCTCACATCCAACAAACTTCAACAGCTGCAGTTCCCACTAGGTCATCGGACCACCCGGCCACCTACCGCTGCTCCTTCCAGTGCGAGGTCGCCACTTGTGCACGTGTGGTGTCCTACCCACTAACTTTAGTGAGGTTCGGTAATTCTTCAATATTGGTCCCTTACCTTGGTTGACCTGCGGATTTCATTTTTCTGAATCAATCTGCACATTTGAAATAGGTTTGACGAATCATCTCTAACAGGCTGTTTGATCAAATTCGCAAGAATGCGTGTAGAAAAATTTGATAAAAAATCAGTCGCCTAATGTCATGATAAAACAAATATCCAAAACGAATGGATGAATATTTTGATGGGTGTGGATTAACATAATGCATCATCATCTGCCTAGCCTTTTCCCAACTACATTGGGGTCAAACTGGGTTTTACTGAATACCAGTGTTTTACGAGGAGTGGCTACCTACCAGACCTCCACAACCCATTAACTGGGTAACACGATACTTCTTGCCAAGACTGAAGTCAGATTTACTGTCGTCTGACAATCTGTAACCACTGCCAAAGATCTACAAATGACAGCCGGGACCACAGAAATATAAAAAACAGTTTGATCTGAAATAAACTAATTTATAATTTTAATAACAAGCATTTTGTATTTCTATGTGATCAAACAGTTTGAATCAGACTTTTTGATGAGTTTAGTACTTTATCGTGTATGACAGCTTTAGGTACCTCCATCTTCAAGCTACAAAACAACAGCATATTTTGAAACCCTTCTAACAGACTATTTAATTCTTCTCCAGTAAAATGGTTTCGTTTAAAAATTAACATAAATATTAATAGTCATTTTTTGTTGACACTCAGAAATGGCGGTCGATAATTATAAAATGCCCGCCGGCCATATTGTAATATGTTTAGATGAGCGCTGCGAGCCGGACGAGCTATTTAAATTAAAATAATAATTATTAGTGAGCCTTTTGTTTTGTAGACTGGTAATATTATGTATTTAATAATAAGGTACCTATTTAAGTATTAGGTACAGCTGCATGCACGTAAAGAAAACGGCCTAGTTAATGACAAACTTTGCTAAGGTCTTCTTGCTTATGTGTTCTCAGCAATTTTACAGATATCTTTTTTGATTTTTTGTTACTTTTGATTGGCACGCGTTTGACCGCTATCTCACCTGATAGTAAGCGATGATGTGGTCTAAGACGGAGCATGCTTGCCTTGAAGTAACCTATTCACTCTTGACTTAAAGGCTCCAAGGTTGTAGCTAGCAGAAAACACAGACTCCGGCAGGGAATTCCACTCCTTTGCTGTAGGTACGCACAATGAATGTGTTTCCTATAAACTATAGGTACCTACTTCGATTTACCCTAACCACTCCTCATTTCATCTCCGCTGTCACATGGATTTGCTTCAGCAGTGATCGCCTCATGTTCTGATCAGCTATTTAGTTTCAATTTAACCAGAGGGGCAGCTAGTCTATTCTGTAAATAACCACTTCGATATCGACTTCACCTGAGTGACTAAGCTTACAAAGTGAACTTTATTTCACACATCATAAGGTCTTATATTTGTACGAATTTGAAACTCACCTCGGATTCCGCTGTCGAGACACGAACATGTTCTTACAGAATAGCACTGCAGATTTAACTTAGGGAAAAACACAGAGGCCCGATAAAGTACGGGACTTTCAGCTCATGAAAGCCCTAATGAAGCCCGTGGTACAGAAATGAGTAGGTAGGTATACCTACAGCTCGTACTAATTTCTGTTCCATGGGAAATATTAGGGCTTAGGTATACAGCTCGTACAGAGGGGCCCGAAAGGGCCGAAACCTGCCGGAGTCGCAGGACTATTCGAAAGAGATACCGTGGCTCCGGAACACAAAGGGCACTGAAGGAACATGGATGGGTTTTAGTCAGTAGAAGTCTGACACTCCCTCCCGCTCCACCCAGAGTGGGAGGAGTCATTGGATGATATCCAATCCCAAAAAAAAAGGTATACAGCTCGTCAGCAATCATGCCGATTGCTGGCTAACAGTCTGATAAGACGCCTGGCGGTCCTGACTTAGTTACACGATCTAGGATGCCTTCTCAGGCATGTTTTTCAATAGGTCTTCGTAGACCCAGCAGTGGTCACGAAGAGTTCAGTCAGACAATACTGGGTAACTAGGATCACCTCTTCGGGAACCACGCTCAGGGTTTCTTAGAATGGTTTTGCTCGTAACAAAATTGATGGTGAGCTGGAATACGTAAGTACCTACGTACATACTCCTATTATACGACCTCATTCCACCAGCCCCCTTCTACCATCGGACATCCAGACGCACTGCAACTTACCATCCCTGCCTTGTTGCTATTCCACCAATTCGCACTAAGCGCTTCCAAACTTCTTTTAAAAATGCGCACAGCAAGGGAATGGAACTCTCTGTTTGCGTCTGTGTTTCCGAACGCTTACAACCCTAATCTCTTCAAACTTAGAGTAAACAGGCTCCTTCTGGGTAAGCTCGCTCCATCGTAGACGTTGTCTCTGTCGTCTCTGACCAAGACTAAAGAGCAAACCCAACACAAAAAAAAGTACTCGTATTTTTTTTCACAGAATTTACGGTGACATAAACCTGCCTTAACTGATGCCTGTCATTTTGAATAGTTTTTGTGAGTGGAGACCTGATTCTTGCCCTTTGTTATCTCATCATTTTAAACCTCGATATGTTCTAGTTTCACTGCAGTTCAATCGGACAGTCCAAGACAAGACTACCTCATCTACTTAGCCATACAAACGAAAAAGTAAAAACCTCCATATTTATTATTAAATAGACATAAGAAAAAGGGGCGAACAATGAAATTTACAACGTTGGCTCACAATCGGGTCCATCCTCAGCTCGACGTCCCTCCGACGGACTTCGGGAGACTTCGAGCGTCGTCGGGGATCGTCGTCGATGCGCATTAGCGTACAATGAGCCAGCGCACGCGCAAGAGACGGCGCTTTGATCGTGCCGCCATTAAAAAATACATGCATACTTGATACTTGGGCTTTTTTTTTTCGATGATATTGTGTTGATTTTGTTCTGCGTGTGAGCGGTGATTTAAAGAAAAGTTGAGTGTAAAGAAAAGTCAAACGTTGGAGGATTTTGAGGCTAGTGTCAAAAACTTAATAAAGTTTTAGGATCAGTTATCAAATAACTCCTTCAGCTCAGCCTCTCCTACCATCGGACATCCAGGCGCCCTGCAACTTACCATCCCTACCTTGTTGCTATTCCACCAACTCGCACTAAGCGCTTCCAAGCGTCTTTCATAATGCGCTCAGCAAAGGAGTGGAACTCTCTGCTTGCGTCTGTGTTTCCGAACGCTTACAACTTCTCAAAGCTAGACTGAACAGGCTACTTCTGGGTAAGCTCGCTCCATCGTAGACTTTGTCTCTGTCATCTCTGACTGGAGTCAAGAGCAAACCCATCTCAAGTAAAAAAAAAGCTCTTGGCGTTGCGAAAGGGAGTGTTCCTCCTGCCCTTTGCGTTCCAGGGCCGCGGTAACCAGCAAGGAACTCCGCGGTTAGAATCAGCACATGGACCTGTCCTACGTTTCTTGCATTCAGCCGATTCTCACGGCCCTCACCAGGGCATACATAAGTGGATCCAGAGGGAGAAGGAGAGGGCCAGGTTTCTTTGGTAGACCACAACCTAACGGAGTCATTGAAGAAAAGTAAACCAAGGACCTGTTATGCGTTGAGCAAAACAAAGTTGTACCTATGTGCTTTTTCCATTGTTTACATTTTTTTTTTGTGATCGGTTTGCTCTTAATTCTAGTCTAGTTCAGAAATCACAAAGACAAAGTCTACGGTGGAGCGAGCTTATTCAGAAGGAACCTGTTAATTTGCTGCAACCCAAAAAGAATCACGGATCCGTCATCGTCAATGACTGCATTGCCTAGCCAGTGCGTAGTGCCAAAAGTCTATCTGTGGCTGTACCAGCTGAGTAATGCCCAGTTTTTGAGATACTTTATCGGTCGTTTATCTATTCGTTAACACATTTGAACTAAATTCTCAAGCACCTCTGGAACCAGGCATTAGAGAGATACAAAAGGACTCGACAGGCATTAGATATAAGTACGTACAGCTAAGGAGTGGAATTCCCTGCCCGAGTCTGCGTTTCCTGATAGCTAACAACCTAGGAATCTAATCAAGAGTGAATAGGTTACTTCTAGCCAAGCGTGCTCCATCTTAGACCGCGTCATCGCTCACCGTATCAATAGTAAAAAAAGCACAGACAATAAACATGCAGCACTAATCCTAATATATAAAATTCTTCCAATACTGTGACTGACAGACAACGCTACTGGTCGTAGAAAGCTGGAATTTGGCATAATAAATAAATAAATCTATACTAATATTATAAAGCAGAAGAGTTTGTTTGTTTGTTTGGTTGAACGCGCTAATCTCAGGAACTACTGGTCCGATTTGAAAAATTCTTTCAGTCTTAGATAGCCCATTTATCGAGGAAGATTATAGGCTATATATCATCACGCTAAGACAAATAGGAGCGGAGCAGTAATGAAAAATGTGACGCAGACGAAGTTGCGCGGGTCAGATAGTATTTAATATAATAAGTCGAGGGCAAAAGCTTGTATAAAATCTATCTAAATTCTTTGTTTGTTGTGTTTGTTATTGTCAGGAGAAGGTTCTTATGAATGAAAAAAAAAGAAAGTTGCAGTTGACGGGAGCGGAGCCGCGGGGGACCGCTCTAGTTAGTTATAAAAGAATGGCAGCTAATTTTCATTGAGAAAAGTGTAGGTATTATAGCGGAAATTTTCGGATTGAACATTTCCTAAAGTTCTTTCTAAAGTCTCATATACCTACTTGTACGAATACATAACACATATTTTAATAAATATCACAAAAGTTTGACATCTCTTATCGCTCTGTAGTTTTGTTTTATTGTTCTCCTCTGAGCGAGTTAAGTTTACGGGAAGTACCGCTATCGCATACTAGATGTCGCTAGTGGTAGCGTTTTTAGCACATTCTCAGATGAAACAACTCGAGAACTTCGAGAGTTTGATTTATCAAGCTACAGTTTATTTTGCAGTATTTCCGCAAAACGTTATTTAAATTGATGTAATTATTTTCTAATACTGGGATTTGTTTGTTTTTTATTACAAAAATTACTTTGAGGATTTTTTATTTATTAATTTGAGATGGGTTTGCTCTTGACTCTAGTCTTGATCAGAGATGACAGAGACAAGGTCTACGATGTCGGCATTATTTAATGAAAATTGTTGTTATTTTCGTTTTGGGATATTTATATCTACATGAAGTCAATTTACCAATGACATTATATTACTAGGTACACATTTCATCCATGGAACTGCAAGGTTCATAATCATAATAATCATAGTCATCGTTTATTCGTCAGAACATGGTAGTAATATGGTAGTGGTGGTTCCAACAGCTACTATAAATTGGATGGGTAGGTAACCATGATGGCCCATAGAAAGCATTTACTCTGTTCGAACAGCATAATCACTAGAATATATTTTAATTTGCGAGTTTCCGATATTTCGGCACTGTCGGATCATGGCGCTTGCAACAGTGCCGAAATATCGGAAACTCGCAAATAAAAAGGTACATGGTAGCAATTCCGATATGAATTATTCTAATGTTAGTGACCATGAAAGTTTAAAACAGCATAATCACTGATCCTGATCCCTGATTCCTGGTAGGTATTCTAGTAATCTGCCTGACAGAATTAATTTACGGATTTCACCTACGGACTTACGTTCCAAACCCAAACTAAGAATGAATGACAACACGATTTGACGATAATTATTGTTAAATCGTGTTGTCACTAATTTTTAAAGGTTCGGTGTTAGGTACTAGGTGTACCTAACACCGAACCTCTAAAAATTAGTGACAACACGATTTACGACTGCCCTCATCATCTGCCTAGCCTTTTCCCAACTATATTGGGGTCGGCTTCCAGTCAAAAAGGATTCAGCTGAATACCAGTGTTTTACGAGGAGCGGCTGCCTACCAGACCTTCACAACCCATTAACTGGGTAACACGGTACTTCATGGCAAGACTGGAGTCAATTTTGCTGTTTTCTCCAAAATATTTTAAGTAAAGTTGTCTCTCATCATCTGCCTAGCCTTTTCCCAAGTATTTTGGGGTCGGCTTCCAGTCGAACCGGATTCAGCTGAGTACCAGTTGTTCGTGAGCGGAGTGGACTGATGTAAGAAATGAAACTATGATGGTTTTTTAAGTAAAATTTAGTAAATTAAGTTATACTAGTAGCAGCTTTTCAATTATATCAAAGACACTGACAGTACAAAAACAACAATCAAATCAAAATATAAAAATAAATAATCAAAAACAGAACTGTTGCCAGCCAGTCGCCAACACCAGTATTTTACGTGGAGCGGCTGCCTACCAGACCTCCACAACCCATTAACTGGGTAACACGGTACTTCTTGGCAAGACTTGAGTCAGATTAAGAAAAGTGCTGAACGCCGTTATAGAAGTTTTCACTTCAATAATGAAAATAACTATCAGAATCACACTTTACTGTACCAAATTAGGTACACGAAACAGTTTCCCTAGAACTCCAAGTGAATCATCAAGCAAAATCTAGTTTGACAGAATGAATCAAAGCTAAATAACTTAATTTCCGGCAAGGCTTGCCAACCTTATTGTGTGCAAACGGTCTAAGAGCCCTTACCATACATTATTGTACTCCCAGCTTTTACGACGCACTAAACCAAACTACTGAGTTACATAAAATGCATCTGTTGGACGTAACACCTGTTTGTACGTCTTTGGGACGTAAAAATACATTGTTTTAAGACGTACTGTTTCTTGGGATTGAGTAAGAGTTTGAGGGAAAGTTAAATTTTGAGACGGAAACAATTTACTTGATATCATAGTTGTCGTAGTCTTGCGGTGATCGTGTTAGCCGGCGACGGGGTTTGTTGAGTTCATACGCCTTAGTGCAAGATTTTCACCGACTTTAAAAAACGAGATTACGTTAATGAACTCCTTAAAGTTCTAAGTTTGAGCTACACGATAACTGGCAAGGCAAATCCTTGCACTGTTTGGACAGGTCCACTCAAATCTGTGTGGTATTTTCCTCAAAATATCACTGCAGACATTGACCTACATGGTTCTCATATGATTTGAACAGTTGGAATGGACTTTAAAAGAGACTTTGAGCTCTGAGTTTGTTTCGGTGTTTCTTCTCAGAGCGACTGTCAGCTAGGAAACACCGGTCTCATCTAGTATAAAATGACCAAAAAAGATTGACTCGTGAAAGTGTTATACCTACTTTTTTTTACTATTGTTAGGCAAAGGCTTGACCGCTATCCCACCTGATGTTAAGCGAAGGAAATTCCACTCTTTAGCTGTACGCACAATGATTGTATTCCCAAAACGTTTTGTGCGTATAGGTGGGATGTCCACCATGTACCAGTGGCGCATCGCCGTACGTCTTGTGGTCCGATGGTGGAACGGGCTTGGCGGAATTAAATTATGCAATTCCGTCGCACACTCCCCAAAATGTAACCGATAGAAAACCGACAGACTTTGGAGCTTCGATTCGACGAGCCTGTCACTGCCGATGATCCTCTTGGGTCGTTTTTCAATTGACTCGAGGGCATCAAGCTGTTATCTGGTATATCCGTCCCAAAGACGAGAGCAGTACCTACTCCATATGCGATCGAACTTGCGTTTGATACAGCTTAAGAAGCTGTTTCGGCGTGAAGTACCGTCTCACCTTTGCCAGAATCCCCAACTTTCTTGCAGCCACTTGAGCCTTGGCCTTTATGAAAGGGCCAAAATTGCAAAAAACTTATCAAAATAAATATCATTTAAATAAACATGACAAACAACATTGAATAGACTAAACTCACTACCTTTAAAAGGTGCATTGTAGGTTCTCATAATTATGAACAAGTTTTAGTAAGGGACCAAAACTAAATTCGCGAAAAGAGAAAACGACTTCCCATAAATTTATTTATTACTAGCTTCTGCCCGCGACTTCGTACGCGCATATCCCGTTTTCTCCCGTTCCCGTAGGAATTTCGGGAAATACTCTCTTAGAGCTCCCCTAAACTCCCCAAAGACCCTACATGCAGCTTCATACGACCAGTCAGTAGTCTTGGTTGTGTTTTTGCGTTATCTGTCAGTCATTCACTGAGTAACGGAAGAATTTTATATACCAAATGAAAATAAAACTAAAACGTAAATTAAAATAAAACTAATATAAAAAAGTAAACGTAAATTAGCCAAAACTTATAAACCTGTCGGTATCTAAAACTATATACTACTTCACTTAAAAAGAAATAAAATGTAAACTATTAATAATTTGTAATTTGAACGAATATTTAAACACTACCAAAATAACTAATCCCTATTTTATAAAATAACAACAAAAGGAATCTAAAAATAAATTATCAAAGACTAAATTAAGTATTGTCTGTCAATAAGGTCGAACGCTCTGAACGTCTATTCGCATCAACTGGCAAAAATTGTATGAAGCTCGCGCTTTTTTTTTTTATTTTTTTTTTATGTGTGGCCTCTCGCAGGTCAACCTGAGAAGATTGGCTTTTGCTTAACCGGACTTGCCTGTGAAGGCCTTAATATAGTAATAAAGCCTCCAGCCAGGCTTTAAAGCTGGCGCTCGGACGCCCCGCCTTTTTATACCTTCGGCCGCGAGCCTCCTCGAGCGCGGCGACCACAGGCGGCGACCGATTCTCGAACGTTCGCGACCGGCCGCACTGCGCGCTTGGCGCCTAGCTGCTAGGCCGGTCGCGAACGTTCGAGAATGTTCGTTTTAAGAAGCTACTCGCTAGGTGACTCGCGAGCCTCTAGGCGCCAAGCAAGCTGCCTGCCTGTGCGTTCGCGACCTTATACAAAAATAATATCCTTAAAGCATGACCCAGTATTCACGCGCGATGGCTTATTATTAGCGTATTTCATGCTTTTCTTCGGTGTTTCTATACCGATTTCTATGATTCTTTTTTATGGAATAGTTAATAATGTTACATTTTTTTATTAGATTATAAGAGTAGACAAAATAATCAGAAAGCTTCGAACTGCTAAGCTATCGGGAGTTACACGTGTTATTGTGAGTCAAGCATAAAAGATAGACATATGCTGTCGTAGGATATTTTTTATATAATTATAAGGAGAACATTTCCGTCATACATGATTTCTGAGTAGCTTTAACCATTAAGGTTGCACACGCGACGGAAGCTTAAACAATTGAGTAACTTCTCCCGTTTTCCCAACATTTCCCTTCACTGCTCTGCTCCTATTGATTGTAGCGTGATGAAAAGTATACTATAACCAGCTCAGGAGTATCAAAAATAATTCTACCAAGTTTCGTTAGAATCCGTCCAGTAGTTTTTGTTTCTATAACGGTTATACAGACAGACAGACAGACAGACAGACAAAAATTTTACTGATTGCATTTTTGGCATCAGTATCGATCCCTTATAACCCCCTGATAGTTATTTTGGAAATATATTTCATGTACAGAATTGACCTCTCTACAGATTTATTATAAGTATAGATATAGATAGATAGATTTATGTAAATACAGAAAAACAGTCATAATTAACATTATAATTAGGAGTACAAGGGAACTGCTTATTTCTAACGAACGAACGATTTACGTGCACATACTCGACAAAATCTGAAAAGCTGATTTTTTTTCGCGATTTGGACGTTGGTTCCACAGGAAAAGTTGCTCTTGAAACGTACTTTTTGCTTTTCGAAAAATACTACAAAGATTTAGCGTTTCAAAGTTCGGAAGTGTAAGCTGATGACGTCGCTTGTTGGTAAAAAGAATAGGTATCAGAGCACAGTGCGTTAAAAAAAAATCAATTTCGTTGGTTCATCAACTGCCTAGCCTTTTCCCAACTATATTGGGGTCGGCTTCCAGTCAAACCGGATTCAGCTGAATACCAGTATTTTACGTGGAGCGGCTGCCTACCAGACCTCCACAAACCATTAACTGCTGGGTAACACTGTACTCCTTGGAAATACTGGTGTCAGATTTTCTGGCTTCTGACTATCCGTAACGACTGCCAAAGATCTCTAAATGATAGCCGGGACCAACAGCTTAACGTGCTTTCCGAGGCACGGAGGAAACTCGGTATGTTAAGACGGGCACCCATCCACAGATCAACCTCGGCAAGCGTTGCTTAACCTTGAAGATCGACCTGTGCGGCTGTTATTATTTAGCCGTATGTTATTGTTTTTTGGTTGGTCGTTGGTTGATCATCTTTATTTTTTTAAGTTGTTTTTTTTTTAAGTTTTTAGTTCAAGTAGGAGTCCAATATTTTACAACTGACGCCGAGTTGCTGGCCTGTTGGTTTTCTGTCGGTTACATTTTGGGGAGTATGCGACGGAATTGCATAATTTAATTCCGCCAAGCCCGTTCCACCATCGGACCACAAGACGTACGGCGATGCGCCACCGTTACATGGTGGACATCCCACCTATACGCACAAAACGTTTTGGGGATACATTCATTGTGCATACAGCTAAGGAGTGGAATTCCCTGCCGGAGTCTGTGTTTCCTAATAGCTAAAACCTGGTAGTCTTTAAGTCAAGAGTGAATAGGTTACTTCTAGGCAGGCGTGCTCCACCTAAGACCCCATTATCGCTTAACATCAAGTGAGATGGTGGTCAAACGTATGCCTCTCAATTGTAAAAAAAAAACATCATCACCACCAGGAAAATGTGATATTGGTGAATGTGATAATTCCCAGATGAAAATAATAGTAGGTTAAGGGTAAGAGGGGAGAGAGGGAGGGTAAGAGGTTTACCCGAAAACAACACACTACACCAATATTTTCGACTTCGCCCGAAATACGTCACGCTCAAGAAAAGAGGTCTTAAACTCAGATTTTAAAGTCGCCCAGCATGCTATATTATTAACAGAGATTTTGTTCGGTTCCCAGTGTATTCGCTAGGGACACGGTTTCCGTATAATTTAAATATTCAAACTTTTTAAACTTGTATTGAGAAACGCGGTGCTAGAGTTCGTGTTGTAGGTACGATAAAGTTTATACAAACATGGCCGTGGTTTTTCGAGAGGTATTCTAATATTAATTGTAATTTATTAGTGTTGTTTTTCAGTAGGATAGCTATGAGGAGATCGTAGCTAAATAAAAAAACCGGTCAAGTGTGAGTCGGACTTTCAAACGATGGGTGAAAAAAACACGTTTCTTGTATGTAAGCCCCTTTAATTTTTAATTTATTAAGTGTATTTCAATTTTCACGCTGTGAAAGTTTTTAACTGTCTACCTATTAAGGCCGTACCCTGACCAAATAACCTTGAGCAATTTTTCCCTCAATAACAGCGCAAGAGATACAATAGCGAATACGCTCAGAATGTTGAATAAAATCGTTAAGTATAAAATCTAATTTTGGTCGTTTTAAAAAAACATTTCTACCAAAATGTTCATAATTAAACTGCCTATCCATTAGTGTAAGTACCGAATTGAGAACCTCCTCCTTTTTGGGAAGTCGGTTAATAATCGTTAGTTTTCATGATGCATGTTTTCAATTATTATTTCTCATTTCTGTAGTTTCGTTGTGAGGAGATTAATTAAAAATTATACTTAGTAATAAAAAATAAAAATCTACCATTTTGAAGCCAAGATTATTTAGAAATTTAATGTATTTTTTTTAAGTTGATATTTCTTTTGGTTATAGAGAGATATAGCACAAAAAACGGCTAGCGCTGCGTTTTGCACGGGGGCGCGCCTTAAGGTTTTTGAGATACAGTCCGCTGACAGATAGACAGACAGTCTGACAGCGGAAGCTTAGTAACACGGTTCCATTGGTAACCGTTCTAGTGCGGAACCTTAAAAACAGCTGCACAGCGCGATCTTCGAGGTGAAGCGCCGCTTGTCGAGGTCGGTTGGTCGATGACGTGATCTTAACATACCGAGATTCCTCCGCGGCTCGGAAAGCACGATAAGCTGCTTTCAGACTACGCTATAATATATAGCATAGAGTATATAGCTCATATCACAACAATATCGCGCACCATACAATGTTATGGACACGTTCACAGTGTTCTGTACTATACAACCTGCAACAGAATAAACGCAATACCTCTTAAGGGGTCATTGAACTCATCATTATGAACTTTTACTATGGGACCATCCCCGAAATCGGGAAAAAAAAATCGACTGCCCCTACATTTTTGTACGCATAACTCGACAAAATGTACTGAACAGCTGATTTTTTTTTTCTGTTACAGGTTGTATAGTACAGTACACTGTGAACGTGTCCATAACATTGTATGGTGCGCGATATTGTTGTGCTATGAGCTATATACTATATGCTATTATATAATAGCGTAGTCTGAAAGCATATATTTATCATTACATTATATTTACATTATATATCATTGACGATAGATGAGATAGCCACTGACAGCCCACTGTGCAGAGCCTGTATGGAGGAGGATGAGACAGCAGCACATCTGCTTCTAAGCTGCCCGGTAGTCGCGGATTACAGGGCCAAGTACTTCGGTAACCCAGGTACCCTCTGTGAAATAGTTGGTAACACCAAGGCGTTGCTGGCCTTCCTCGGGGAGCTGGGGTGGATCGAATGACACATTTGTCCCACCTACACGCAAAATACGCGCTTAGTCGTGGAGTTGCGGAAACCAGCCGGCCAGCCAGCTAGGTCAGAGATGACGGAGACAAAGTCTACGATGGAGCGAGCTTACCCAGAAGGAGCCTGTTCATTCTAACTTTGAAAAGATTAGGGTTGTAAGCGTTCCGAAACACAGACGCAGGCAGAGAGTTCCACTCCTTTGCTGTGCGCATTATGAAAGACGTTTGGAAACGCCATCTTAACAAACCGAGACTCTTCTTCCTCTTCTCTACTTACTCGGAAACCATGTTAAGCGTTTGGTCCTGGTTGTCTTTTTTAGATCTTTGGCAGTTGTAACGGATTGTCAGAAGCCAGTAAATCTGACTCCAATCTTGCCAAGAACTGCCGTGTAACCCAGGGTTGTAGAGGTCTGGTAGGCAGCCGCTCCACGTAAAATACTGGTATTCAGCTGAATCCGGTTTGACTGGAAACAGACCCTATATAGTTGGGAAAAGGCTAAGCAGATGATGATTTGGAAAGTCCTCGTCTGGATTCTTACTCTGTTAGGAGTAAGTAGGATCTACAACGGGTCTGCAATCGACGCAATACTTGATACTATACTTACATACAGCTTGGCTCATCGCCACAAGGTTGCCTGCTTGTCGGTCTTCTATAGATTGTACTTCGGAGAGTGTGCCCAAGAACTCCACGACCTCATCCCACCGGCCCCCATCGGACATCTAGACGCACTGCAGCTTACCATCCCTACCTTGATGCTATTCCACCAATTTGCACTAAGCTTTTCCAAGTGTCTTTCATAATGTGCACAGCAAAGAGCCACAGAGTTAAACTCTGCCTGTGTCGTTGTTTCCGAATGCTTACAACCCTAATCTTTTCAAAGTTAGAGTGAACAGGCTACTTCTGGGTAAGCTCGCTCCATCGTAGATTTTGTCTGTGTCATTTCTGACTTAGACTAGAGAAGAGCAAACCCATCTCAAATAAAAAAATACATAAGAATGTATTTAGTGACGTACGTACTAGTAAGTACAATTCTAAGTTACTTTACTCTACCTTCCTATGCCCCTGTATACCCCTTCGGGCCTACACGTACTGGCGTGATGCTTCCATGTATTATTAATAGAATTTTAAGTGCCTATGTACGCTATATTGCACCACCGCATGTACTAGGCTAGCATAGCCCGTAATGTGTTTCTGATTGCGCGCCCGACGCTGATTTTGACAAAAGTGCAGTTGCAATGTGCTCGTGGTTCCAATAATGTCATGATAGGCGCTGCTTTCGTAACACAGGGCGGCCATCTTGTGATTCTGTGGATTGCATTGCCTTGAACAATTGGGTTATTATTTAGATCTGTCTCGTGTCGCTGGACCGACAGTGATTCGAATTTTTAACCGACTTCCAAAAAAGGAGGAGGTTCTCAATTCGGCACATTTTTGTTTTTTTTTATGTGTGTACACCGATTTCTCCGAGGTTTCTGATCCGATCTGTGTGATTCTTTTTTAGTTTGATGCGGCATACTTGCCATTTGGTCCCGCAAAAAATTTATTCAGTTTGGCAGTTTTGATTTTATGAGCATTTTTGCTTATTTCAATTTCTGCTTAGACGAAGACGTCGTCCAAGTATCACCACTAAAAAGTGAAAAAAAAGAAATAAGTACAAAAAAATATAACAGACTTCCCAAAAATTTAATTTCGGAAGTCGGTGTTAAATAACGAAGATACAAAACACCGACTTCTGAAATTATGATCGTTTTAGGCTTTGTGGTTTTTTTGGAAGTCAGTTTTATTTAATTTTAACAAATTTTTGTTTGCTTGAAACTTCGGTACTTCCACGGCATTGTCGAGGTAAGCATAGGCATATAAGGGGCTCAAGTCCTTCAAAATCTAGGGGCTAAATCTTTAGTAGTCTACTACCTAACGAAGTCAATGAGGAATGTACGAAGTCAATAAGGCATGTACGAAGTCAATGAGGAATGTACGAAGTCAATAAGGCATGTACGAAGTCAATGAGGAATGTACGAAGTCAATGAGGAATGTACGAAAGTAACCCAAAGAAGACGTTTTGCTAAATAAATAGTAATAGATTTTTTGATTACTTTGCTAAAACCTTCCCTCAGCGGGGTCAAGCAAGCACCCCCCAAGCGACAAAATGACAATCCTGAACCAGCTCTGCAATTTTTTCGATTTATTTGACTACTTTATTCAAATCCTCCCCTCTGTAAGGTAAAGCAAGCACCCTGCAAACGACAAAATGACAATCCTAGACCAACCCCAGAGCGATTGCTACAATCCTATTCCTTTTAGCTTTGCTGTGTACATTATATTTATAAGTTCTGTTCGAAAATTATAATAATGCAGTCCCCAAAACTACAAGGCTATTCTTGCATCCCCGGAGACTCCACACTTAGTACATAGCCCGAATAGTCGTACATACAGAGGAATCCGCACACTACCGCCGTTCTCAAACTAAAGTTAAATTTGCAAGTGATAGATATGCGAGGCACCCCCGGAATGTAATTTTCACACGCTCAAGCGACGTCACTGAAGCCCCCCCTCGTGCCACCGCCCGGCACCGCCCGCCGCCCCCTTTGTAGACAGAGAGACAGACGGCCTGAAGGAAACGTTATCTTTTTATTGAAGTACCAAGTAAAGTTGAGCTCCTAAGTTCTAAGTTTGAGCTACACGATAACTGGCAAATGCTTGCACTGTCTGGACGGGTCTACTCAAATCTGTGTGGTAATTTCCTCATAATACCGCTTCAGACATTAACCTACATGGTTCTCATATGATTTGACCAGTACGATTGTATGGACTTTAAAAGAGACTTTGACTTCTGAGTTTGTTTCGGCGTTTCTTCTCAGAGCAGTCAGCTAGGAAACGCCGGCTTCATCTTGTTTAAAATGACCAAAAAAGATTGACGTGTAAAAGTGTTACTTACAACCTACTCACAAAATAAATATAATTTATCATTTGAGCAAAACGTTTTTCAGATTTAAGTTTCAAATCATTTATTTAAAATAAACCATTTACAAGCACTTTTGAAATGTCAAGGTCGGTCAATCAAAAACATGAAGCTATTTGCACGTTCCAAAGCGTAGATCTCTATGGAGAAGAACGTGCAAGAAACTCCACGGACACTCTTTTAAATCATGTGATGTTTGATGTTGTACAAAAATCAAATCGGAGAGCCATAATCATCTGCCAGGGTTGCGGAATTGAACGCAAAGGGCACTAGGAGGAACACGTATGGGATCTAGGGTGTGTGGGATCGTTAGATCTTACTGTCCACAAGATAAGTCAAAATCTTTTATTTCAATTAGGCCATTAAACGGCACTTTTGAACGTCATCGTTACATTTAAAATTTATATTATATAAAAAGTGACGCTCCTGTCTATTCGGAAAGGTACGAGTACATTCTGATGGAGAAGAATAGACAAGAAACTCCATAAGAAGAAATCAGTAAGAGTCTGGTGCCTTCTGCTCTGCCCAGAGCGAAAGGAGTTATTTGATGATTTCCCATCCTTAAAAAAAAGTACAGCAAAAGATTCAGTATTGAAATCCATAAACAGAATTTTTTAGTTTCAGTTCTAAGTATGGGGACCCCCAAAATTTATTGTTATTTTTCTATTTTTGTGTAAAAATCTTAATGCTGTTCACAGAATACATCTATAACTTACCAAGTTTCAACAGCTTAGCTCTTATAGTTTCGGAGAAAAGTGGCTCTGACATACGGACGGACGGACAGACAGACATGACGAATCTGTAAGGGTTCAGTTTTTGCCATTTGGCTACGGAACCCTAAAAAGCAATTATAACAGTCTCTCAGATTTTAAAATCGATGGCCTTGTGGAATTTAAAGTCTGGCATGGACAGATTTTGCGGGTTGCTATATTTGCCATTGATAATAATACAAATAACTGGGTTATTGTACTACCAATTACGACGTATTTTAAACTTTTGATATTTACTTACTGCGATCTCGATCGGCTTATTGATCGGAGTACTCCAATCCTCAACTTGTCAGACAGTTATAAATTAACAGTTTACAGAATTAAAAACATGTTTTTAGCAAATATTGGAAAAAATATTGCTCAGTTTTTCTCACCGGGTTATTTTTAACAGGTAAATATCATCTCAGCGACAGTCAATGTCAAAAACTTGTCAAAATGTTCCCTAAATTTTGATAAGTGTTGAGTTAGGGGTGGTTTTGACAGTTTGTGACTGCGAAAGTTCCTTCAAAATAATGACTCCCAGATTTTTTATTTACCGTCTTAATATGGTGTATTAATAACGTTCGTGTTCAGCAATTTATAAAGACACAAAATGAATAACAAAATAAACAACACGAGTCTCCAATAATCAAATATTTAAGATGACACAACTATATCGTTCCCTGTCTCCTGGAGTTGCACCCCCGCGGCCTCTTACGACGGATGCCCCGGAAAATTGCTACAATCATTGTGAGAGGGAATTCCGAAATGAAGGAAACGTACTTAAAGTCGACTCCAGTGCGGGCGCGGCAGTCAGTAACGCGTCGTATTCACTACTACAACTCATAAGTAGTCAGTAATTCGTCGTATTCACAAGCTTTTGAGTAAGGGTTTGCAGTTGCATGTTTACGATGGAGCTGATGATAGTAGGAGTACTGCTGGTAAATTACAGCGACATTGGTTTCATGGCGGAAAATTTACATTTTGAGAGTTGAGTTCTCGTGTCGATTTCTTCTTTTGGTAAACTCTTAGCTGTTAGCGTTAGGTTTTATCACAAAAAAACTGGCTCAATCGAATGTAATGTTTTTTTTTGGCAACTGCAGTAACCGTAACAGAAATGAATTCAGTGCAGTAGGTTGATATACAACAGATTATTCTTCTTCTTTTTGATTCTGTGGTAGATTATAGATAACTCCTTCTTTTCGCGAAATTGGCTCTTGTATATGAGTTAAAATCGTGACGATTCCTAATTATTGTCACCTAGCGTATATTTTTACTGGTATGAACTAGTGTTAGTAGTTGAGAACTCCTGAGAAGGAGCCTGTCCCAGAAAATGCTACTTACTACCATTTTCTGTCCCTAAGTTGCGTTGCTTAGTTACTGGCTCATGATGAATTTAGATCTGTCTCTGCAATGACAAGGCATATTAAGCCCGTCATACCATTCCCAAACACTGCAACTCCTGTTAGCCAGAATATTATATATACATAATATCTAGATTAATATTATAAAGCGAAATATGTTACTTGTTAGCTGTAGTAATCAATCATGAAATTATTTTTAAAATACCTTCATCACCGATGAAGTTATAAAGCTTCAAAGAGTACGTTTAGAAAGAGAAGTCCGATATGGACTTTGACGTCGAAGTCCATAAGGTTTATACAACTACCATATAAAACAACGTTTTCGTGGGAGGGAAATGTAAAAAATAATTATATCGCGTTTGTTTTTCTAGCAATTTGGGTTCTATTTTCACTGTTACTGTTATATTTTTGTATTCATCATATTTATTAGTATATTATTTTAGCAAATATATATATATATATATGTATAATAGTATTGTATATATAAATTTGTAAATTGTGTTTTATCTATAAGACTCAATTTTATTTTATTTTATTTTTTTGTTTGTTGTACACCTACCACAGTGTATAGTCTTTTTAACCCAAAGGTTGACTGGTAGAGAATGCATTGTTGCATTAAGTCCGCCCATGTAACACTATTGTGCATAAAGTCCAAATAAATAAATAAATAAATTCTTTTATATAAACTGTCTAGATAATATTTTTTTTTCATGCTCCTTATTGAAGTTAATCTTGTTCACCATAGGTATGGTATATATAGCTCCTGAAATGTCACTGTGATATCACAAATAACATGCTTTTCTGTGAAAAGCGTCCTCGTCTGTCAAAAGTTTCCTTGTTAGGGATCCTTTGCTAACCAGTTAGTTTGTTGGATAACGATGCTTTGAACTTCGACTGTTATGGTTTCCAACTCACGATTGAAGATTCTTAGAGTCCTTAGTGTTGAAGATTTTGAAGGAAGCTTCTTGATTGATGACAAGTAGTAGACTATTATAGAGTACGTGCACTGCGAATATTGTGTCATCTTTTTTATTCATATAAACGACTAACTGACCCACGCAACTTCGTCTGCGTCACATTTTCCATTGATGACATGTAGCCTATAATAGCCTTCCTCGATAAATGGGCTATCTAATACTGAAAGAATTTTTCAAATCGGACCAGTACTTAGTTCCTCAGATTAACCCCTACATACAAACTTACAAACTTACGAACAAATGTTACCTCTTTATAATTTTTTTCTGTTTCCGTAGGAATTTCGGGAAATCCTCTCTTACCGGAGGACACGGTGGAGCACACTGTGCAGGTGTGCCCCGCTTGGGCGGGGCACCGCCGTGTCCTCGAAGCGGCGATCGGCGGCGACCTCTCGCGTCCGGCCCTGGTCCAAGCCATGGTCCGGAGCGAGACGGAATGGGACGCCGTCGCCTCCTTCTGCGAAGCAATCATGCTAGCGAAGGAGGTGGCGAAGAGGGAGAGGAGACCCTCTCGTCCCGGCCGCCGTGGTAGACGCCGCGGGCGTCGGGGGCCACCTAGTGACCTCCGGTCACCGTAGGCGCGGGCCTGTGGACGGCGAGCTATGGGTGGCTCGCCGTCGAGTCCGTCTAGTGACGACAGGGCGTGTCGACAGCGCGTTAGTGTTGCACGCGCGCCTCAAAGAGAGTCAGCACACAGAGGGGCCCGAAAGGGCCGACGCCTGCCGGAGTCACGGGATTATTAGCAAGAGACACCGTGGCTTCGGAACACAAAGGGCAATGAAGGAACATGGATGGGTTTTAGTCAGTAGAAGTCTGACACTCCCTCCCGCCACACCCAGAGCGGGAGGAGTCATTGGATGATTTCCCATCCCTAACAAAAAAAAAAAGGGTGTGTAAGGAAACTACATGCCATTTCAGCTTTCTACGACCGGTAGTTTCGGCTGTGCGTTGATATATAAGTCAGTGAGTCAGGTTTGCCTTTTATATATAGATTCCTGCCGCTCTGGGCGGAGCGGAACAGAGTGTCAGACTCTTACTGACCAAAAACCATCACCCGAGTTCCTCCTAATGCCCTTTGTGTTCCAGGGCCTCGGTGACTCTTTCGAATTTATTCCGCAACCCTGGCAGGCCACTGGTCCTAGCGGGCTCCGTCTAACAATTGTGTCTTGTAGTGTTGTAAATAGGGTAGATGACTAAAAAAATCTAATTAGTCCGACAGCTAGATTATCAAAAAATATTTGACACGTTTTTTCTTTTGTTACGGGAACCAAAATTGACGAAGTTACGACGCTTTTAAAATTCTCAATACGTTCTCACCTTCGCATAATTTTTAGTGAGTCGTGACGTCACGAGCCCCCTCTCGCGAGTTTTGATGCGTTTTATCTTTGTCAATATTCATTGATTTACAAAAACAAAAACTACGTGTCCATTATTTTTCAATACTCTAACTGACGGAGTAAATAGTTTTGCTATTTGTGGATGATGGAATGCCTATTGACATTTCTGCGGGTCTAACAAGGCCACTTTTAAAAAATCATATAACAAATTATGCTACCCGTCTCTGTCAATTTTAACAAACAACTTTGAACCTAATGCGTCAGCGATAAAGATGAAAATAAAATTTGATAGATTGTTGTGTGATTAATATTATGATTCCAATATGATTCTCATAAAGTGGCTTCTTCAGCCCCCCTGTACTGCTTATTGTTATTGTTCTTGCATGTTCCAGATTGATGCTCTCTTATGAAACTGCTTTTAAAGAGTTAGGGATGTTTATTGAATTAAAAAATATGATTCTATTTAGTCCGTCACTTAGAGTATCTAACAAACGACTTCCAAATGAAAAAAAAAAACACTACTTACAAACGAATTCCAGCTATTTCGATTTAAAATCCAAACTTCGTAATCGATTTTGATATTGGGACCAATCTACAAGTATATCCTTTCAGATAAAACAAGAATTTTTCAAATCGGTTCATAATTGACGGAGTTATCAGGTAACAAACATAAGAAAAAAAAACATGCAACCGAATTGAAAACCTCCTCCTTTTTGGAAGACGGTTAAAAATGTTGGAAAGGTAAAATAGGATAAAACGATCGTGATGTCACACGAGCGCACTGTACCGTCTTCATTTTTAGGGTTCCGTACCCAAAGGGTAGCCAACGGAACCCTGTTACTAAGCCTCCGCTGCCCGTCCACCTGTCCGTCTTTCTTTCAGCGGGCTGTATCTCATGAACCGTAGATAGTTTTTTTTTTCACAGATTGTGTATTTATTTTGCCGCTATAACAATAGGTTCCGTACGGAACCTTTCGTGACAAAAAAATTAATACATTTTTTTTTCAATTCATGAAAATCACAAAGAAATCCAATGATTACATGACACAACACGTTACTTATACCTAGGTGCTAATTTATATACCGCCAGCGATTCCGGATAACTATACATTTGACCAGGCGCCCATAAATCAGAACATGTCGATATCTTTCAATAATCCAATCAAAGCGGTTCGTATCCGAACTAATGTTATTGTCAAACCTACCAGCCATTATCTGGGCACAAGCGAACATCTAAATGTTCAGTCACGTATCCGAACGAACGAGACAAAAGATACGATGAACAGCGAGAACGAAAGGGACAAATGATCGATGTAAACAATCGCATGCGTTCCAGTTCTGAAACGTTGTATTTCTAATTCTGATTCGAAACATTTTGGATTTTATTGCTTAGAAGTTAAGTGTGATATTTTATTGCCGTTTGTAATTTTTAAATTTGGACAATACTGCTGACGTTTACCCAGACTTTTCCTTTACAATTTTGAGCTGTATTTGACTTCAGTAAGGTTCAAAATAGAGAGGATTTTTTGTGGTTGTTACGATAGAAGTAGACAATTCGTTAGTGGATGGTTGTGAAATGGCATCTATCTTATGTTTCTTATATTGACAACGTCGTCACAAGAATTGGAATTAGGTAATAAAGAAATTGCAAGCCTTTTATGTGCCTTTTTAACATTGCTGATGTGCAGTGTAATGAATGCGGCTTAATTGAATAATCCAGATGAAAGCGAACCGCCATGTTTGTGAGTCGTATCCAGAATGAAGAAATGTCTTGATGTCTGTACTATGTATGGGAATTGTGAATTTTGTTGTGTATATGGAAGTTGCTTCTAAGTTTTTGTAGGGCTATGTACCTAAGTTATAATTTAATTAGATAGGTCTTGCCCTTGTAGTTGGCTTCCTTTTACAATAGTGTAGAGTAGTTTAAATAGTAGATAGGTGGACCACGTGATCTACCATCTGTAAAATTTTATCCAAATTCGTTCAGCCGGTAGAAAGAGTATGATTCAAATATACTCATACTCGTACTTTCAAATCACTACATATTATAAAAGAAAGTCCTTTGCGCGTCTGTCTGTCTGTTCGCGATATACTCAAAAACTACTGCACCGATTTTCATGCTGTTTTCACCAATGGATAGAGTGGTTCTCGAGGTAGGTTTGAGTATATAATTTGTTAATTAAGCAGACAAAGCCGCGGGTATCAGTTAGATAATACTAACTTTGACGGCGGCTTCACTTTCTTTTCAAGTTTTTTTTTTGTGAAAAGAAATAACCTCATCTATTTCCGTTCCAAAGTTAATCAAAATCAGTTCAGCTAATCAAGTGCCAAAGCATATCAAACCAATATCAAACGAAGTCATTGTTCCATTATTTTGATATAAATAAACCCAATGTGATTCAATTATTTCTCATAATTATAAATTCCTCAACGAACAATCAATCTCAGTCGATATGTCCGCCTGGTAGGACCATTCCTTGCTATTCGACCTCCTACACAAATAACTCGGCGCACTAAACGGCATCTCTCTGCATTCCTTTGCTCCTAGTACAATTGTTGCAATATATTAGGCTGAACGGCCTAGTCTTCGACTTGTTACGCCGTCTCTTATGTAGTTATGCGATCCTGGTATTCGTTATCCACTTGCGTAGTGCAAGTGGATAACTTGATAATACCATTAACAACGATAATAACAATTCTTTATCATCTACATTTTTGTTATAACTGAGGTTTATTTATCTAAATAAACCTCAGTTATACCAAAAATGTTAGATACTTATGATTGATTGAATTCTCTTATAAATTCTTCAAAGAAAAATGAATCTCTTCGTCCATCTATGCGCCTACTAAGTATTCCTACGCAAATAACTCGGCATTTCTTTGCATTCCTACAATTTATGCAAAACACTAGGCTAAACGGCCCCAGGCTGACTTCGTGTTGTTTCGTTCGGCTCTATATCCTTATGTGATCTTGGTATAAGTTATCCATTTGTAGTAGGCTGGTTACATTTCGATATCATCTACAGTTTTAGTATTCCTGAGGTGTTTTAGATGATAAAAAATATGATTAAATGAATTCTCTTATAAATTCTTCAAAGAACAATGAATCTCTTCGTCCATCTATGCGCCTGGTACCATTTCTTGCTATTCAACCTCCTACACAAATAACTTGGCGCACTAAACGGCAGCTCTCTGCATTCCTGAGCTCCGAATACAATGGATGCAGTACACTAGGCTGAACGGACCAGTCGCGAATTCGTCTTGTTCCGATCGGCTCTATGTCGTTATGTGATCCTGGTATAAGTTATCCATTTGTAGTAGGCTGTTTGCATTTCGTGAATCATCAACATTTCTAGTATAACTGAGGTTTATTTAGATTAGCTATACTCAACCTGCAACCCGCGGGAAGCTTGTGACCCGTCAAGCTTTTCCGTGTGGCCCTGTAGCCTACCACATTATCGATGCTATGTTTAGTCAGTGTTTCAAAGTTATGTACTTATCTATTTGTTTTGATTCACTCTTTGACAACGTGCAGAGACTATTCCTTACCCACGATTCACATGAAATTTGCCCTACGCCCGGAAATGGTCCCTTTGTTACAAATTTAAAAGTCCCATTCATGTAGACTCATTTCAAATGTTTGGAATTTTATTTTACTGTAGGTTATGTTATGGCGGTCCATCATGACAATAGTAGAAGAGCAATGTGGCCCAGAGAGAAAAAGGTTGAGCATATATGATTAAATGAATTCTATTATAAATTCCTCAAAGAACAATGAAACTCTTCGTCCATATATGCACCTGGTACCTTGCTATTTAACCTCCTACGCAAATTAGGTACTCTCTCTCTCTGCATTCCTGGGCTCCTAGTACAATTGATGCAATACACTATTCTGAACGGACCAGTCGTGAATTCGTCTTATTCCGATTGGCTCTACGTCGTTATGTGATCCTGGTATAAGTTATCCATTTGTAGTATAGGCTGTTAACATTTCGTTAATCTTCTACATTTTTAGTATATAACTGAGGTTTATTGATGTAATAATTTATGATTAAATGAATTTTCTTATAAATTCCTTAATAACAATATATCTCTTCGTCCATCTATTCTCCTGGTATCTTGCTATTCAAACTCCTACGTAAATAACTCAGCACACTAAACGGCACCTGTGCTCCTTGTAAAATTGATGCAATTGAAAGACGGCTGGACCGTCCAGGCTAGTAGGCTGATCGGTCCAGTATTCGTCTTGTTGCGCTGTCTCTGTTGTTATTTGATCCTGGTATTAGCTACCCATTCATACTGGGTTGTCTAATACTGGGAATAGGTTTTCTTTGCATAAAATAAACTGTAAGCTGTCCAGGTCATTTATTACTACTTGTAATGTGGCTGAAATTTTATCTTTTGACTCGATAATGAGGACTGATAAAATCATCCCGCTGACCCGAAGTGGCCCGCGGAAGCGGGCCGGCACCAGCCGGGGATTACGGAAGTCGCAATAGTTCCCGCGATCCCCGACGCAGGTGGAAGATGGAACAACGGGGTGGTTTTAGTCAGTAAGAGTCTGACAGACCCCTCCGCCCGCCCCAGAGTGGAGGACATCCATGAGTATTTTCCCCCGTAAAAAAAAGGCAGTCTTTAGCTTCTCTGTCATTTACGCTTTCGTCAAGATTCTTCAAATTTTCTCATTACTTATCATAAAACATAATTAGGTATATTCTATTCATAAAATACAAACATTCTGGCTGCAAAAATTTACCTTTTCATTTTCTATTTGTCTAGTCTTGTTCACAAAACGTAAGCTATGCAAGAAAGCTTTGCACAGTCAAATATTTGGGCTCCTTAAAGAGATATAATATGATAAATAATAAATGCTTTGCACTATCTGGACACGTCCAATCAAATCTTTGTGACACTGTCTTCAATATACCACCTGAGATATCAACCTACGTGGTTCTCATAAAATGATTTGACCAGTACGATTGAATAGACGTTAAAAGAAGCGTTGACCTTTGAGTTTGTTTCGGTGTTTCTTTTCAGGGTATTCAGCTAGGAAACACCGGCCTTATCTAGTCTAAAAGTACTTTTTTATAATAATATTAAAATAATAATACAAAATCGTTATCAAGCACTTATCGTGTGGGTATTAAGGTCTAACGACCACACACACCTTAGTTTCTAAACCGCAATTTGACGACCGCCATTTACACGCCACCACCAGCTTATACGTGCTTTCTGAAGCACGGAATCATCTTTTTATCAGACAATCAGGCGGTTCAAGCCTCCAGTGTCCTTGCCAAACTGGAAAACAACTTTAATACGTATGCTTTCCCGTGAAAATCGAACCTCCGACCGCGGGGCCACGGAGGGAGTTACAGTGCCGAGCAAGCCTGATGATCTAACTTGTTCCTTCTGTATATGAGAGGCCTACAGTGGGCCAACAACTTCCTCGTACTATATGATCGCCTGGTACATCCAGCATGGATTGTGGTGCTGCACAAGATATATTGTGCTCTGTGACATCGCTCGTCTGTTGGACAAATTTTTCAGTACCCTGTGTGGAAAGCGATCATTGTTGTTGTACGTACTATCGGGGTAGCGTTAGCAAATTAATAAGTTTTGATAGTCATATTTTTTCATGTGGCAGTCATAAATAAATTGACGGAAGGAACGATATGATCTGTGCACACGTTGGATGTGTATTTCCTTCACAAACATCATTTTCATCTTCATATCATTTTGTATTTGGATTCGATGTAGCATGTTTTCTTTTATGCAATCCTGGTAGTCGGATTTTCAGTTGTACAGCTTTTTTTTTTTTTTTTTTTTAGGGATGAAACCCATCCATGTTCCTTCATTGCCCTTTGTGTTCCGGAGCCACGGTGTCTCTTGCGAATAATCCCGCGACTCCGGCAGGCGTCGGCCCTTTCGGGCCTCTCTGTGTGCTGACTCTCTTTGAGGCGCGCGTGGAACACTAACGCGCCGTCGACACGGCCTGTCGTCACTAGACGGACGGACAGCGAGCCACCCATAGCTCGCCGTCCACAGGCCCGCGCCTACGGTGGCCGGAGGTCACCAGGTGGTGTCCCCCGACGCCCGCGGCGTCTACCATGGCGGCCGGGACGAGAGGGTCTCCTCTCCCTCTCCGCCACCTCCTTCGCTAGCATGACTGCTTCGCAGAAGGAGGCAACGGCTTCCCATTCCGTCTCACTCCGGACCATGGCTTGGACCAGGGCCGGACGCGAGAGGTTGCCGCCGATCGCCGTGTCGAGGACACGGCGGTGCGCCGCCCAAGCGGGGCACACCTGCACAGTGTGCTCCACCGTGTCCTCCGGTCGATCCTCACAGTGGTGACACCCGGGCGTTTCCTCCCGCCCGATTCGGTGCAGGAACCTCCCAAAACATCCATGTCCGGTGAGGACCTGCGTCAGGCGGAAGGTGAGGACGCCGTGGCGCCTCTCTAGCCACTCCTCAAAGAGGGGACTTATCGCCACTATCGTGGCGTGCCCTGCTTCAGTTGTACAACAACTGAAGTTAATAAAAATCAGTTTTTCTGGTCTTCTTACACAATAGCCTAGTTCAGCATATCAGCCGAAATACGTCCACTGCTGGAGATAGGCTTCGCCCAAGTGCCACCACAACAACCGGTCCTGTGCATCGGTTGCCGGTTCATCCATCGGCTACCCGCAACCCTCACCAGAGGGCTAATTCACGAATTTTTATGACGCGCCGATTAAGTTTTAGCGCAGTTGCAGTTAAGTTCAAGTTTGAGTGATAAACGGTATTCTTGTAATCTTTAAACTGCGCGTAAGCTGCGCGTGAACTCCACGTCAACTCAACGACCGCCAAACTCTACCAAACTTACTTATGGTGGAGAGAAAAAATATTACTCACTAAATAATCGAATAGAATCGATTACATTTCAATGAATTTGACGTTATTATAATATTAAAACTTAACCTTATAAACTGTAATTTAGAGACGCCAAACAAATAGTAGAATACCGATCATGTTGCGTTCCGAAGCACGCACCAAAGACGCGCTACAGTAGAATGCCGTTCTAGTGCGCTCGCGTGACGCGAACTTGACGCGAGCGTGTCTGACAGCGGTAGAGAATGCGAAAAGCGTTGTTTTGATCGAAACTTAACTTCAACTGCACTGCAACAGCACTTATTTAGTTACGTGAATTAGCTTACTGATCATCGGATACCCTCTCGTTGCCTCTTCCACGGTTGCCACTCCAGATATTTTCGGTCCCATCGACCATCTGTTCTGCGAGCAATGTGCCTTGCCCATAGCCTGGTTATTTTTTTCATAATTTGTGAATTACTTAGAAAAGCCTAGCCACACTTATGTAAGTGGAATTGGCCATAGGTGCTCCATTTTATGCCAACCGTACCCCGTCACGACTTGTCGCACGAGCGTCAAAGCGACACGGCCGTTAGTTGTCGCGGCGCCGCGTCGCGCGACCAAACGTTTTTCATTGCCGCGCCAGTGATGAATTCGCTGCGGCCTACCTAACCTAGCGCGCAATGTACAGCGCGATTTAGAAGCGGTCACTCCGTAATAGATGCGTGTACGTTTTTAAATTGTTGCTTAATTTCGCTGTATTTGTTTGTCCGACATTTAGTCCGAGGTCATAGGGACAAGACCGTTTCAATATTAAATAGACCTGTATTAGTTCAACCTCTGTATGACCAGCCTCTCAACTAATTGTTACTAAATAGAACACAATGCCTCGCTGATGGATTTTGAACTTTTTTGTACTTACGTGATTAGCAATTAACGGACGCACAGGAGCGTACTGTATTGGTAAATAACATTGAATATGAACGTTTTCGGATAAAATTCAGCGTTTTTAGAAATTTGTATTTCCGCAAAAATATTTTTGTATAGTTATAATTGAATAAATAGCCATTCCAAATACAAGGCCACACAACATTTAACAAGCCTAACAATATCAACCAAGTACCAGGACGACATAATCTTAATAAAGCATAGTTGTACAAAACAATAACAATAATTTAGGCTAAAAACGGAAATATCCCCGCGAAAAATGTTCAAAACGCCGGACGGGGCCACTGCTGACCATCACGCCAGTTATTTGGTCCATTAAACGTGAAATAGTTGGAGTCGACGAGTACTAGGAGCGCAGAGCCAGCGGGAGGTTTTAAAATACGATTTATGGGTATATGGTTGTGTTTAACTTAGAACTAATGTGATTAGGTTATGTTTATAGGTGCTTGGCTTGAAGCGCTTTCAATAATGTTGTTCAGTGTGTTTTCGTTCAGTTAGTATACCTTAGTCTGTTTTAAGATTCCTTCTCTGTTTCTTGACACACTGTGTCTACATTTCTTATTAAATTCTTCTGGCGCAGGTCTGCTGGTAGAAATTTCTTTTGAAATAAGCAGTACCTTTGTGCTCTTTTCTCTGTACAAAATTTTCTTTTAAGTATGTACATACATAGTGTGTAATATAAAGTGTGTGTACAAAAATAAATAAATCATCTGCCTGGCTAAATAATAACAGCCTCTTAGCAGCCTTATAGCAGATCTTCAAGGTTAAGCAACGCTTGCCGAGGTTGGTCTGTGGATGGGTGACCATGTTAACATACCGAGTTTCCTCCGTGCCTCAGAAAGCACGTTAAGCTTTTGGTCCCGGCTGTCATTTGTAGATCTTTGGCAGTCGCTACGGATAGTCAAATGTCAGAAAATCTGACACCAGTCTTGCCGTGTTACCCAGTTAATGGGTTGTGGAAGTCTGGTAGGCAGCCGCTCCACGTAAAATACTGGTGTTAAACTGAATCCGGTTTGACTGGAAGCCGACCCCAATATAGTTGGGAAAAGGCTAGGCAGATGATGAGATACCTAAAATATATTCTCTGATATAGGCGGACAGCGATAGTTTTTGTATGTGGACAAAGTTGCGGGCAAGTGGCTAGTGTGCTAAAATACTCCGAGGTCACATTTCAGTCCTAATTTACACATTCGACGACCTCTCTTATCACCGTATCTCCCTCCAGATCTGCGTGAAGTACCTAATTTTCTAATTTACCTAAGTAGCAATTACCTGACGATGTTTACATTAACAGAATCAATTTATTTATGCGATCCTAGTGAAACTCATTACTGTGTAGTTGTCCTTTTCGTTAATTACGGGGCGGCAGAGTGGGCGAATTTCGTTGGAGTATGAATCAGCTATAGAGGGTAAGAACAGAAGTATGGAGCAGAGGGGCCTAGCACGAATTTTTTAACGTACTTATATTTTTTACCATAGCTACAACAATCGTTTCGCACATAATATACAGGGAAATTGAAAAAATACCCGAAACCTCTTAGGCAGTGAAAGTACACATGATTATAAGCAACTTTTGTTTTGGTAAAACTCCGAAATCTCGAAAAAAATATCAGCTGTTTCATACATTTTCATTGGCTAAATACTGCATTTTGTATGAAACAGCTGATATTTTTTTCGAGATTTCGGAGTTTTACCAAAACAAAAGTTGCTTATAATCATGTGTACTTTCACTGCCTAAGAGGTTTCGGGTATTTTTTCAATTTCCCTGTATATTAGATTTTTTTTTTAATCCATAAAAAAATTAGGTATAGTTTCCCGCATTTTCGTATGTGCACATTGTAAATACTCACACTGTATAATATATCCCATCCAAATTCAATAGTTTCCAAAATATCCATGTCTTATTTAGAAAAAATAGTTTTTTTTTAGTGTTTGCCATTTTTGGTGACATATACCTCGCAAATATTGGTTTTATGATGATGTTTTCTGAAAAGTTTGCTCACCATAATAACTCTTTTTTTGTAATCAATACATTTAACAGCCGCTAAACTTAATTATAACAGTCATACGTGTTGATTTTGGAGGTAAAACGATGCTTACCAAGGTATATCTGTGAATAAGTGATCATTCATTTCATACCAAGATTCCTCTGTGCTCCGGAAAGTTCTTCAAGTCCTGGCTGCCATTTGGCAGGCGTAAGAAACCAGAAATTCTGACACCAGTCTTGCCAAGGTATAACGCATTGCCCAGTTACTAGGTTGTGGAGGTCAAATTGGCAGTTGCTTTGATCCATGTAAAATACTGGGAGGCTACTCCACCATGCATAGTTGGGAAAATGTTAGGCGGATCGATTGTAGACGTAATTTGGCGGTCTGCACATATTATATCGACGATGAAGTGATATGAACTCCTAACTGAAATTTTGGTGAATTAAGTTTTTTTGCGTAAATAGACTTTCAATAAATTGTTTCCGTAAAAAACTAAAATCGGAGGAGGAGTTCATGTCACTTCAACGTCGATATGAAAATTGAGCTCAACAATAAAATATAAGTTTAAACTGAGCTCAACAATACAATTTAAGTTTAAACTAAGCTTGGTCTGCAATATGGCTGTAGCGGCATTAATACCACCACAAAAACCGAAGAGAAGAACGAACTACGTAAAAAAATCCTGCATCATATTCCACTTGAACATATAAAACCCAAATGTCAAGCATCGGGAGGTTGCCCACCAGACTCAACAACCCCTTTCCATGGATGTTTGCGGGACACAACGCTCTGTTCCGTATACCTCTATATTTTTTTATTATTTTTAACTATTGATAGGTATACGTTTGACCACTATCTCACCTGATGTTAAGCGATGATGCGGTTTTAGGTGGAGCACGCTTGCCTAGAAGTAACCTATTCACTCTTGACTTAAAGACTCCCAGGTTGTAGCTATCAGGAAACACAGACTCCGGCAGGGAATTCCAGTCCTTAGCTGTACGCACAATGAATGTATTCCCATAACGTTTTGTGCGTATAGGTGGGATATGGTCGTATGATTATTCCACAGATTAAAATAGAGCATGATACCTTTCCTTATTCCTACTTTGCGGTCAAGTAGAGCGACTTGCGCCAGTCGGTAGGCGCAAGTAATCGGGATCGCTCGGATAAATTGTAAACTTGGATTATTGTTTTGCCAACCGTGGCCTGTTCAGGTGTTTTTGATATTGTACTGTTTGCAGAATCATTTTGGTTTAGGAACGAGTTCAATTTTTTTTTCTTTTTTTTTCCCCATTATATTTTCTTTTTTAGCTTTTCAGTTTCGTATTGGCCACGATTTCCGCAATAGTTATCATCCGAGTTTATATCCTTGTCTATGTAATTTTTGAAGTGAAAACTTCTTTAGCGGCGTTGAGCACTTTTCTTGGGATGGGTATAATAATAATAATAATAATCTGTGGTCCGGCTGTCAACTTCACTGACGTGAAATTTTTTCTCTCCGTAATTTTTCTTTATTTTATTGAAAATAACCATCATAAAAATGAATAAAACCACCAAACCACCAAGAAAAAAATAGAATAACAAAAACTAACCCTGGAAACGATATTTTTTGGAAAAACGACAACATCTCAAACACGAAAAACAAATGTTGACAAGAAGCCGGGCCCGAGAAAAGAACACACGACCAACACCTTCGGGTTCGTCGCTCAGCTCCGCCTCGCAGCCGCCGGGACCTGCGCCAGCCGCGAGTCCAGAGATTCCGGTAGCTGCAGTTGCGTCGAGCTCGAGCGACGAATACTTCTCGCCGCCGACGACACCACCACCTGCGCGTCGGCGCGGACGAGGCCGACCACCGGCCAGCTTGGGACCTCGAGGCCCACCGGTCTCTGACAGGGTCCCCGCTATCGGTGGAAGTGTGCAGCGCATGCGATGGACACAATCCATAAACGAAAATGTCATGCGCTCATACTATGGGGCTACAGAGGGGGGAACTAACCTGACTGCGTACCGTGGTCGGATGCTCTCTCTGTTTCAGGTACTTGAACCAGCTGTCAACGTTTCAGCCCAACGACTATCGGATCAGGTGCGGGTCATCCAGCGTAACCGTATGTTGGATGACGTCGTACTCGATAGACTGCGTCTGGAATCACGGAACAGCCGCGTCACACCTGCTTCGCCACCGGCCGCGGTGCAAATACAAGCCAGTGCTAGTGTTTCACCGCGACCCAACCATGTCGGTGAGGATGATGATGGCGCGGCTATATCCGTGAGTACCCAATGCATTGAGCAATTGAGGAGTGCTTTGGAGGATGCTTTTCGAGAGTATCGCTCCACACCGCCAGAGCTTAGGCCTCGGCTACCTCGTTTGCCCATGCATAAGAAAAATAGGGCGCTGGTGTGTGCTCTAGATTCGCAACTAGCAAGTTATTTTGCTAGCAGCGAAGACCTCGCCGATACACACTCGATCTTGTACTGCGCGGCTGCAGCGGCATGTCGTGTAGCTCATGTCAAATTTCCTAACAGTGACAGAGTTACACGACCAACCGTACCAGCTTGGCAGTGCAGGATCGAGCGTCGTATCGGTGAGGCTAGAGCACTCATCGGCAAACTTATCTGCTTCAGGGAGGGCAACACTCGCCGTAGAGTGATGCGCTTTGTGAGGCGGGCGTTTTCGGGGACTGACATTAGTCCTCGGGATTATCTGTCCCGCGTCACAGAGCGTATCGACTTCCTGAAGCAGAAAATCTATGCATGGGCACACCGTATACGTCGGTACAAGCGGCGAGTGGAACGATACACTCAGAATCGCACATTCCAAAGCAATGAGAGGTGGGTTTATAGGGCTTGGGAGCGACCTGACCAAGGTGTGACTGATACGCGCCTACCGGATGATGACGCCATGTGTTCATTTTGGCGCAGCATCTGGTCGGTGCCTGTCAATCATACCGAGGGCGACTGGACTCGGGAAGTCGAACGCGCGTGCGATCCGATACCAGAAATGGGGGCAATTACTATCAGCCCCCAAGATGTAGCTTGTGCAGTCCGTCCGTTGCCTAACTGGAAATCTCCAGGACCGGACGGGCTGCACAACTTTTGGATAAAATGGTTTAAAGGATCGCACGCTCGCTTGGCATCTCAATTCCAGTCTGCCTTAGAGTCAGGGTCGCTGCCCCAGTTCCTAACTACAGGAATAACCCACCTGCTCCATAAATCAGGTAGTACCGCGGAGCCTAAAAATTATAGACCGATCACGTGTTTACCGACGGTCTATAAAGTTCTTACATCCATTTTGAGAGCTAAAATAAACCATCATATTGATAGTAATTCAATTATGTCTGCCTCTCAAAATGGATGTAGGAACGGGTCCCGCGGTACTAAGGAGCTGCTCCTCATTGACATTGCCATTAGCCAGCAGGTTCGTCGTTCGCGAAGGGATCTGTCGACATGCTGCAGTGGTATTCTGTAACAACATTTTCGTGTCTCGACAGCGGAATCCGAGGTGAGTTTCAAATTCGTATAAATATAAGACCTTATGACGTGTGAAATAAAGTTCACTTTGTAAGCTTAGTCACTCAGGTGAAGTCGATATCGAAATGGTTATTTACAGAATAGACTAGCTGGATAGATTATAAGAAGGCCTATGACTCAGTGCCACATACATGGCTCATGAGGGTGCTGGAGCTGTATAAAGTTAATGCAGTTCTACGCACCTTCCTGATGTCGTGTATGCGGCAGTGGAGGACGGTACTTCACTATCCAGGGTGTCGACAGACCCAGGTGAACAGCGACCCGATAAGGATCGAGCGTGGCATATTTCAGGGCGACAGTCTGAGTCCACTGTGGTTTTGTCTGGCCCTCAACCCTCTCAGTACATTGCTGGAGGGTTCGGGGCAAGGCTTCCGGTTGAGAAGAGGTGGCCAGGTCATATCGCACCTCCTTTACATGGATGACTTGAAACTATTTGCTCCTAACAACTTGCAACTGATGAAGCTACTGAAGGTGACAGAAAACTTCAGTAGCGCCATCAGGATGGAATTTGGTGTGGATAAATGTGCGGTCATGCATGTAAAGCGAGGGGAGATTATAGAATCCGTGGGAACACAACTCTCGGATTCCATACACCTAAGGTCCCTCTCCTCAACCGAAACTTACAAGTATTTGGGTATGTCGGAAGCGTTAGGCATCAATGCTGCTGATATGAAACAATCGTTGAAGGAGCGCTTCTTTGGCCGCCTGAATAAAGTACTTAACAGTCTTTTATCAGGCGGAAACAAGGTGCGTGCCTTCAACGGTTGGGTCATTCCGGTTTTGATGTACTCTTTCGGCATACTCAAATGGACTCAGACAGAACTTGACGCCCTGGATAGAAGGGTACGCTCACTGCTTACCGCAAATCGGATGCATCACCCACGGTCATCGGTGATGAGGCTGTATATCCCGCGGAAGTGCGGGGGTCGTGGCTTCTTAAATGCTAAGACCCTGCACAACCGCGAGGTATGCAGCCTTAGGGAATACTTCCTAGAGGCCGACGTGGGTATGCATCGGGATGTGGTAGCGGTGGACAAAGGCCTTACCGCGCTCTCCTTGGCTAACGAGAACTGGCGCAAACCTGTGGTATTAGATACTAACGACCGCAGGGAGGTATGGCAGAGCAAGGAGCTTCACGGACGCTTTTATCGGGTCCTACATGGGCCCGATGTAGACTTTTTAGCGTCCGTAGCCTGGCTGCGTTTTGGTGACCTCTTTGGGGAAACCGAAGGTTTTGTCTGTGCGATCATGGACGAAGTTATGATGACGAACAACTACCGGAAATACATTGTGAAGGACGGTACGGTTGACATATGTCGGGCATGTCACCGACCCGGGGAATCCATCCGCCACATTATTTCCGGTTGTTCTAGTCTGGCTAACGGAGACTATTTGCACAGGCACAACCTTGTAGCCAGGATCATCCACCAGCAACTTGCTCTGAGATACAATCTTGTGGAATCGGAAGTACCGTACTATAGGTATGTGCCCGACCCAGTTCTCGAAAATGGCAATTGCACGTTGTACTGGGATCGGTCTATCATCACTGACAGGACTATTGTTGCCAATAAGCCTGACATAGTGGTGATAGACCGACTAGAGCGTCGCGCAATGATTGTTGATATAGCAGTCCCTCATGACGAGAACCTCGTGAAGTCTGAGAAAGAGAAACAAAGTAAGTATCTTGACTTGGCTCGCGAGGTTGTCGACATGTGGGATGTGAACACAGCAGTCATTGTGCCGATAGTCGTGACGGCCAATGGCATTATTGCCAAGAGCCTCGACCAACACCTCAAGAGGCTCTCGTTGGGCAGCTGGATCAAGGGCTTGATCCAGAAAGCAGTACTCCTGGACACGGCGCGTATTGTTAGGAGGTTCCTCTCTCGGGAGCCCTGACCACCGGTAGCTTGGACACTGTTCCCGATGCCGGTGGGCTACTATTTTTATATTTTTAAATGTTTTTTTTAATTATATTATAGAAATATTTAAAAATGTAAAATATATGTACAAAAAAAGAAATAAATGGAATAATAATGATAATATTTGTCTGGCACTCAACCCTCTCAGTACATTGCTGGAGGGTTCGGGGCAAGGCTTCCGGTTGCGAAGAGGTGGTCAGGTCATGTCGCACCTCCTTTACATGGATGACTTGAAACTATTTGCTCCTAACAACTTGCAACTGATGAAGCCACTGAAGGTGACAGAAAACTTCAGTAGCGCCATCAGGATGGAATTTAGTGTGGATAAATGTGCGGTCATGCATGTAAAGCGAGGGGAAATTATAGAATCCGTGGGAACACAACTCTCGGATTCCATACACCTAAGGTCCCTCTCCTCAACCGAAACTTACAAGTATTTGGGTATGTCGGAAGCGTTAGGCATCAATGCTGCTGATATGAAACAATCGTTGAGGGAGCGCTTCTTTGGCCGCCTGAATAAAGTACTTAACAGTCTTTTATCAGGCGGAAACAAGGTGCGTGCCTTCAACGGTTGGGTCATTCCGGTTTTGATGTACTCTTTCGGCATACTCAAATGGACTCAGACAGAACTTGACACCCTGGATAGAAGGGTACGCTCACTGCTTACCGCAAATCGGATGCATCACCCACGGTCATCGGTGATGAGGCTGTATATCCCGCGGAAGTGCGGGGGTCGTGGCTTCTTAAATGCTAAGACCCTGCACAACCGCGAGGTATGCAGCCTTAGGGAATACTTCCTAGAGGCCGACGTGGGTATGCATCGGGATGTGGTAGCGGTGGACAAAGGCCTTACCGCGCTCTCCTTGGCTAACGAGAACTGGCGCAAACCTGTGGTATTAGATACTAACGACCGCAGGGAGGTATGGCAGAGCAAGGAGCTTCACGGACGCTTTTATCGGGTCCTACATGGGCCCGATGTAGACTTTTTAGCGTCCGTAGCCTGGCTGCGTTTTGGTGACCTCTTTGGGGAAACCGAAGGTTTTGTTTGTGCGATCATGGACGAAGTTATGATGACGAACAACTACCGGAAATACATTGTGAAGGACGGTACGGTTGACATATATCGGGCATGTCACCGACCCGGGGAATCCATCCGCCACATTATTTCCGGTTGTTCTAGTCTGGCTAACGGAGACTATTTGCACAGGCACAACCTTGTAGCCAGGATCATCCACCAGCAACTTGCTCTGAGATACAATCTTGTGGAATCGGAAGTACCGTACTATAGGTATGTGCCCGACCCAGTTCTCGAAAATGGCAATTGCACGTTGTACTGGGATCGGTCTATCATCACTGACAGGACTATTGTTGCCAATAAGCCTGACATAGTGGTGATAGACCGACTAGAGCGTCGCGCAATGATTGTTGATATAGCAGTCCCTCATGACGAGAACCTCGTGAAGTCTGAGAAAGAGAAACAAAGTAAGTATCTTGACTTGGCTCGCGAGGTTGTCGACATGTGGGATGTGAACACAGCAGTCATTGTGCCGATAGTCGTGACGGCCAATGGCATTATTGCCAAGAGCCTCGACCAACACCTCAAGAGGCTCTCGTTGGGCAGCTGGATCAAGGGCTTGATCCAGAAAGCAGTACTCCTGGACACGGCGCGTATTGTTAGGAGGTTCCTCTCTCGGGAGCCCTGACCACCGGTAGCTTGGACCCTGTTCCCGATGCCGGTGGGCTACTATTTTTATATTTTTAAATGTTTTTTTTAATTAGTTTTATAGAAATATTTAAAAATGTAAAATATATGTACAAAAAAAGAAATAAATGGTATAATAATAAATAATAATAATCTTTATTTTATCCAAAAACATACAGAAATTTTAGATACAGTTTGATATTAAGTTTAAAAATATATTTAAAGTTAGTGTTGCAAGCTCTGTACAAAAATTATACTCTACCTCTTAAACTAGGATATACCTGTATTTTAAGAGGTAGTAATATACGGTCAGGGTTTACAATTATCAACAAAACTTATCTAGAGTGGACTGTGCCATTCTACTGTATGGTATACAAATTTTAATAGTGAAATTGTGTGTGAGTGGTGGATGTGGGTGTGTGTGTATGTGTGTGTGTATGTGTGTGTGTGATGGTGTGTGGGTGAGTGTGTGCGTGTATTACACTAGATATGTATGTATAAGATGTTAAACTCGCGTTAGGACACGTGACCTGATCGAAAATTCGTAAGACGGATGATTCATAAATGCACAACGTTAATGTTCAAGTTTTCAGTTCTGCTGGCACTCCCGGAGTGCAACCCATTTTTCTTTTGTACCAATTCGATCTTGCCTGACTTTCTTGGGCCTGTGTCCACAATATCCAGGCATAAACTCTTGCGGACGGCGAGGGATGGGAGGCTCATCGTCCTACAAGGACCAGGCCCGGGTCGACGGCGCGTTGTGTCGCTCGTCTGAAAAAGATGTCAGCATTATCGTCAGGATCCGCTAGGGCCAGTGACTGCCAGGTTAGCGGAATTGGTTCGAAAGAGTTTCCGCGGCTCTGGAACCCCAAGCACATTTCTCTCTCTCCCTTCCACTCAGAGCAAAAGGAGTCATTTGATGATGTCCCAAAATAAAAAAGGCATAAACCCTTGCAAAATTTAAATTTAGTTTGTCCAGGTAATGGTAGATTTCTAATTCATACATTGAAGGGAAAATAGAAAAAAAAATATGGATGGTAAGTATGTATTTCTTTGATTGACACAAGCTAGGCTAATTTATTGCAACGTGCGTCTTGGGACTTTTTAGAGTTTTTTATTCAACTCAAATTATTACAATGTCTCACAGCTCCTCCGAATTCTTGAAGGTGGCTTCTTGAGCCACCTCAATCTTAACACTGACTTAGACACTCCCGGAGTGCAACCCATTTTTTTCGTACTGACTTTCAAGGCCTGTGTCCACAATATCCAGGCATAAACTCTTGCGGACGGCGAGGGATGGGAGGCTCATCGTCCTACAAGGACTAGGCCCGGGTCGACGGCGCGTTGTGTCGCTCGCCTGAAAGAGATGTCAGCATTATCGACAGGACCCGCTAGGGCCAGTGACTGCCAGGTTTGCGGAATTTGTTCGAAAGAGTTTCCGCGGCTCTGGAACCCCAAGCACATTTCTCTCGCTACCTTCCACTCCACCCAGAGTAAAAGGCCTCCTTCAAATTCTTGAAGGTGGCTTCTTGAGCCACCTCAATCTTAACACTGACTTAGGTAACTGTTTGATACAATTTTAACTACGTCTTTCTTCAATACTACGATGTTTTTTTATGTCTAAGATTTTCAAAACATTACAGCAAAAGCTTTCCAGCCCCCGTAATCACAGCTTTTGCTATCCCTCCAAGCGTCCTCTGCGTCCCTGGTACTGTTTGTTTCTGAGTAAAACTTTAATTAACCAATAAACATGTCGGTCGTGGTCCCGTCTTAAATTAGCCCTGAGTGGAAATTGCTCGATGCCTCCGCAGCAGTCATGACACCCTGGTACCTTCTCGCTCGGACGTAATGAAACTTAGTTTATAATTGCTTGTAAATTCACTACGTTATTCTCCTATTAATTTAAGGGCTAACGGCAGGTGGGGAGAATGGCAGAAATGGAACTTATTTTTAACAGAACACAATTGTATAAGAACTAAGAATTACCTTTTATGTTTCCTGGGAGAAAATATTCTCTAAGTTTTCTTTATTGTATTTCTTGGCAATTATGGAGCTTTTGTCTTTCACTAGACTAAATATAGATATTCTAAAAAAAAAACTGCCTAAATAGCGTCTTCAATCTTCTATTAATCTTTGTACCAAAATTAATCAAAATCGGTTTAGCGATTTAGGCGAGAAAACGCACAAACAAACTAAATTGTATTCTACTTGTCTAATTTAGAAAGCTTTCTGGCTTTATTTGGTCTCTTTCCATTTAATTCTTTGGCGCTTTCGTAATAGGTATTTAGTTTAGTAAAACAAAAATAAAACTACCAAATCTCAACGAAACCCGTACAGTACATTCGGAGATAATTGGCCGTGATAGACGGACAGCCAGGCACCATTTATGACCCTAAAATGGTTTTGTTTTTAGGGTTCCGTACCAGAAGGGTAACAAATGGACCCTATGACTAAGCCTCCGCTGTCTGTCCGTCTGACCGTCCGTTCGTTTGTCTGTCAGTGGCATGTATCTCAAGAACTTTAATAGGCGGACAGTTGAAATTTTCAGTTTGTATTTCTATTGACGCTAAAAAAAAAGAATTCCATTTTCACTTTCCAGCTAAGTTCCTTCCCTTCGGTTTTAGCTACGAAACCTTTCGTGTCAGTCAGAGTCCGACTCGCACTTGGCCATTTTTTATATTGAGGGACCGATACTTTAAAATGCGCCGGGTTGGTAGTTTTTTGGGATAGGCCACAGAAGCAAAGCCTTATAGTAACTAATACTTACCTGATGGATCGGTGGATAGAGTTACTATAGTGTTATTTGAATCGTCTTAGATGATATCAAACATACCAACATCTAATTACCCTCAACCACACAATAACTTAACAGATTTCAGGGTTACCAGACCTTTCAGTATCCCAAAAAATACTCACAATAGGCGCATTCCTGCACATCTCGTACCAGGCGAACATAAATTGATATAGTTTCAGTGTTCATCTGAAGCTTTTCTTTTGTCGCCGGGGGCTCGGGGCGGCTGGGGTAGGGGGGCTGGAGGGGGCTAAGGTTGACAAATGGGCCGCTCGTAGCATCCGCGAGCGATACAATCGCTGCGTTGCTTACTGTGCTCCGTTGGAGGAAAAAAAAGTAGGGTTGTCGAGCGGATCTGTGCGGAAATTGTGTGCTCAATGGGTTGAGACCGTTGTGAGTTGTGATGTTTTTTTGGTATGTTTTTTTGTTGATATTTTTTTGATGAAAATTTAAGATTTTTGGGTGTCCTGATGGAAAGCGATGATGCAATCGACGATGATCTAGAAAGAAGCAACTCATTCACTCTTGATCTTCAGTTCATCAATTGTTTTGTAGACCTTATTGTTGCATTCCTTGTTGGCAGTAGGCTCCAGGAGTTAAATTATGAAGAAACAGAAAATCTATTTGCTGTCCCAAAATAGCCAGTTCAGTATAAAAAAAAAAAAAATAAAAAGCATTTATTTCAGGTAACCAAAAAGCACCCATACAGTAACCAGAATACATAAAACACAGACATATTATCGGACACAGCTAGCAACATGCCTGCTACAGCAGTGTCCGATATACGGGCAGTCATATCTCCCGGTGATCATCGCCAGCACTGTATTGGAGCTGCCCCGCACCCTGCGCACCAAGGACGCGCACCGCTTGCGCATGGTGGTGTGGAAACAGTCGGTGCGCGCTTCCGCAAACATGCCCGAGGCACTGCAGAAGCGGGGCAGCCCCAACACCGCTCTGAACGCGTTATTGTATTGGATACGAAGGGCACTGTAAGCCGCTTGTGTGTAGGAAACCCATAGGCGGGCGGGCGGGGCGGGTATAGATGACTAATAAAACACTAATAAAATACTTAAAAAAAAATTAATTATAGATACGTTGTAAGCGATAATGAAGCAAAAAAAATACCACACATTAAAATCATAACAGTTGAAAATTAAGTATTATTAAAGACATAACTAGGAACTGTTAGGAACAACCTGTATCAATTTAAAAACTTTCCAGCACGTTTTTTGTTAAGGATGGACGACCGGTTTGGTAACTGACGCTCAGTAGTACTTAAGTGATTTTATCGCATATACCCGATGTAATTTTGTTTTACCTTTTGTCACTTTTTACCTAACTACCTACTTGAATTGTTAGAATTATGTAGTCGATGATTTTGGTGCACGGTAAAACTCTAATGAGTTTATGTTGGCATCAACTTAAAAGGTGTAAAATTTATGTGTATTTGAATGAATAAATAAATAAATCCATTGGTGAAGTAGATTTTATCGCTCCCCCCACCCATACACCAACAACAACACACACACCTTACTCACAGATAAACAATAGGGAATATGCATGCGATTTTTTTATTTGCAAAATGAAATACTTTGTAGCTCTAAAAAACAAGCATGAAATTATTTTTTTATTTACTTCATCAGCGATGAAGTTATAAAGCTTCAAAGATTACATTTAGAAAGAGAAGTCCGATATGAACTTTGACGTCAAATTCCATGACGCCTATACAGCTGCCATATAAAACAGCGTTTTCGTGAGAGGGACAGATATATTTGTTTAAAATAGTTATATCCCCTTTACTTTTCGAGCAATTTTGACTCTATTTTCACTGTTAGTATTATCTTTTTGTATATTTTTAGATAGAATGTATAGATAATAAATATTTTTTTCATGCATATTCCCTATTGTACCTACTTACTAAACTTACTAACACAGTTCCCTTTTTTTAACTTACTAGCTGATACACGTGGCTTCGCCTGCTTAACAAATTATATATTAAAACCTTCCTCGAGAAGCATTCTATCCATTGGTGAAATCAGCATGAAAATCGGAGCAGTAGTTTTTGAGTTTATCGCGAACAGACAGACGCGGTGGAGGATTTGTTTTATAATATGTAGTGATTTTTAAATAAGAAATCATATAAAAAAACAAAAATCATCTCATCTTATAAAATTATAAGCGTAAGTTTTTGGAAATTCTAAATGCACTTAGTATTGTACTGTATATAACATTAAAATGAAAGCATTACCACAGGGGTGGAGACCTGCTTTCCTGAAATACAGACGTCAAGTCTAGTGTTGACGGCACGGTTGCCGCAGTGGTTGAGCGATCGACTGCTGCGTCGCGTGTCGTGGGTTCGATTCTCGCACGGAGCAAATAATTGTATGACCTACAGATAGTGGTACCGGGTCTGGCTGTTTGTGTATGTAGCTTTGTATGTTTGTAAACGCACCCACGATACAAGAGAAATTACTAGTGTGGGGCTACGTTTAAAAAAAAAAGTGTAGGCACCAGTCTCCCACACAAGGGCGAAGATACGGGGCCCCCAGGCAATAAGAGCCCCCCAAGTGCGCAAAGCTATACATTTAGCACCATCATCCCCTTCGTGGCCTGCTAAGGCAGTTTTCAGCTAGTAGGGTCTATTTTGTTGAAAAAAAAACCTAAAAACATTGATACCAAAAAATGTTGATACTGGGCCCCTTTGAGCTTTACGCCACTGCTCCCACAGTATAATTATTGTTGTTACGCATTTTGTATTGATGTACGGCTGCTTACCAGACCTCCACAACCCATTAACTGGGTAACATGGTACTTCTTGGCAAGACTGGAGTAAGATTTACTGGCTTCTGACAATCCGTAACGACTGCCAAAGATCTCCAAATGACAGCTGGGACCCACAGCTTAACGTGCTTTCCGAGCACGGAGGAAACTCGGTATGTTAAGATCGTCACCCATCCACAGACCAACCTCGGTTAGCGTTGCTTAACCTTGAATATCGACCTGTGCGGCTGTTATTATTTTATTTAAAAACAATAACCTAAAACCGGGGCCCCCAAAAATGTTTGATACTAGGCCCCTTTGAACTTTGCTACGCCCCTGCTCCCCAGTATAATTATTGTAGTTACGTATTTTATATTTATAACTCTTGTACCGTTACTGTGGTGAGAAATAAATAATCATTATTGTATTCTATTTTATTATATATTAGAGAGAAACGCAGTTAAAATCAATTTTATACATGTGCCACGTACGATGATTGAACCTAAGAGATAATGTATTTCATAAAAGAGAGATATCTATCAATCTGCTAAGACTTTTACCAACTATGTTAGGGACGGCTTCTACTGTAACTGGATGCATCAGAAGAAAGAAAAGTCCTCATCATTATGAATAACTTTTCCTATAGGACCAACACTAAAAGCGCTTAAACAAAATCAATACATTTCTGTGTGCACAACTCGACAAAATGTACTGAATAGATGTTTTTTTTTCGCATTAAACAGTAGTAAGATTTATTTGAAAAAATAAAACTGTGTTTCTGTCCTGTGACGTGACAACCCTGCGGTACGCGTCACTGGACTCGTCCCAGTGTGCCATTACTCACTGTCGTCCGCCATTTTCGAGCCGCCACGCCCGCTACGGTGCTACGACGCTACGAGCTACGAAACTCTACGCCGCGTAGCACTGCCGCTACGTAGCAACCGCTCGAGATTCTGTTGTCTTAGTACTTTTTTGCTTGTTAGTTTAATTTGATTCGCTTTTCTATTATGAGGAAATGTTAGATTTCTTTTGGGATGGGTTTTATGGCTTTTTTAAGGTCACTATTCCAAAGTGATAGCTCTTTCTTCAGCTAGACTTAATTTTCAAGTCAACAATGTCCCAAAATGTCCTAGTTCCATAAAAAAGCCTAAAAGTATACCTGCTTGTCATTTGTATAAGTATAAGTACTCATAAAACTTTAACTTTCTACGGCTTTGATGATAGTGATTTTTCTCCGCTAAATTAGGTAATACGTACTAATTTAATGTCTATATAAAACAATATAATTTTTTTAATTTTATTAGTTTTATTTTGAAAGTAATTCTACACCAAACATAACATAAAGCATAGTTATAAGTAGTTCATGAACTCAATGTGGAGTCTCTAAATTACAATCAATTTTAAAACAAAAGACTTCATATTTTTAAATGTTATCGTCAAATACTCAACAAAATTTTAAAACTATGAAAAGTGTACTCAATACATTTCACTGCTTTATATAATACCACGTAAAATCTACTTGAGAAATTCAAAGATTTTAATGATAATTTAGATAAATTGATCATTCCAAACGGTATTTTTTCTCCCTTATAGATATTATAACTTTATAACTCCCCATATATTTTCGATCACTCAGGCAAACGTTGCCTGCTCAGGCAACAATAAACTTAGTCTCCTTGCGAATAAATTGTGGAAGTTTGAAACTATCGCCGTTGGCAAACACCTTGCTCTGTCGACGACTGTTTGCAACGATATTTATAGACATTTTAACGTATTCATGCGAGGTAAGGAAACTTTTGTTTTTTTTTTTTGTTTTGAAGGGTAGTTTTGAAGTTTAGTCTACGAGTTGGTGAGTAAAGTGGTGGATTGTCGATGTGTGTGTGTGTTCAGTAGGTAAGTGTATGATTTTGAATAAGTTTGACTTTTTGGCATGATTTTTTAAAAGAATAAGCTTAATTTGCTTGTGTTTCTGAGTTTTTTTCGTAAGAATGAGTTCTTTTAAGGATTAAAAATAAAGGGAAAATGTATGCGTCAGAAAGAAATGTTCCCAAAGATCTTTCTACGGCTTATCCCCCGAAAACCTTGCTTTTCTTTGAAATGTGGTAACCAATGTTTGCATGTACTTGTAAAGAGGTTATGTAAAAATGAAACAAGACATTTTTTTTAGGTTTTAATATTTTTTACACAATTCGTAGCATTCATAATGCCGACACAGTTTCATCAGATTTCCTCCACAACGGCCCGTCAGCGTCAGTTGTTACTATATCATTTATATAAACCTGTTCACTATTAATCGTATAGTTTTATTTATAATATGTACCTCGCCGAAATTATACAATACAAATATATAATTAACTTTTTCCATCGAATTGAAAGTGTACCGCTGACAGACGCTCATGTTCACAATTTTTTAGTAGCTATATTTACAATAACTTGATGACTTTCAAATCATTATATATAATGTACATATACATATATAATAAAGAGAAAAATCAAAATAAAATTCTTCAATTAATACATTAATACCTAACAACTACTATTTAAGATTTTCCTCTTAATAAAAATATATTACACGCAATGCAAATAACAATAATAATTGTGTATCAACAAAGTCCGGTGTTGCAAGAGAAAAAAAATATTTTCTTTCCAAATTATTTAATACTGAGACTTCATTGGGGAAAAAAACTGTATTTATACAAAGTAAAAATGACGTATGTATAATATTTGATGATTAATTATTTACAAAAGTTAACAAACTTTTTTCTAAAATGAGACGCTAATTTGCGACACGACTGTCCGAAAAGACATTTTCGGAAACCCTTACTATTCCATTTTTAAACTTCGACTTTATTACTAAAAAAAAAGAATAAAATCTTCATATTACTCCGCTAACAGGTATTTGAAAGAATATGAGAAATGAAAAATACACTAATAATATTATTAGATACATTTATATATGCTTTTAAAATAATGTCATAAACAGTCGTATTGCAAGTTAAAAGACAATATGGTGGTCTTAATTAGCCTAGAATAAAGCTTGTTTTCGGATAACTTAGTCTGCTATCAAAGTTTATCGTAGCTAGGACCAATGATGACATTTTATATCTCCCGTTCGTATACATGACATAAGGCCGTAATGCAACGCATTACTTTAAAGTGGTTCACGTGAAATATTTTTGGAAAACATTGTATATTACTACTGTACTGTGAGCGACCAATTAGACATTCGTATACATTTTTGATATTTATAATTTCCATTTTTTTTACAGTTGCTAATTTTATTTTTGATGTTTCTCTTCTATTTTATATAACAGTGCATATTGCATCACTGTTGAATTTAAATAAATTTCATGAAAAACATCACTAATTTAATAATCAACACTCACAGTAAAGTCATTCCGTGGTGACGCCAATTAGTAAATTTTAGAATTATCCTTTTATATTTAAGCAAAAAGTTCATTTTAACACCACGGAGTTATTTGTAATCTAGGAGAAGCTCACAGATTCTCATCAGTCATGAAAATCACACAATTATAAATATTATATGTGTGAAAGATCCACAGATTAAAAAATAAAAAAAACTGACTGTTTCCATCTCGCCGAACACGGCCCCTCTTAAACATTACTAATTATTTCTTAATCTGCACATCTTCAAGTGTATGGTCTCCTGGTAACATAGAAGGCAATCAATATCAGGTATCATCCACAAGACAAAAAATAGACCTAAAAATCTCATTTTTTTTAACATTGTAAAATATCATTTTGTGATTCGTATACATCGGTTACAAATTGTGCTACATTATCGAACACCAAGGCAAGGTGAGAAACGATATTCGATATACAATATCATTACAATAAATATATAATTCAAAGATATGTATTCAAAATGTTTTCTGTAAATTAAACGCGGACAATTAATTTTCAAGAAATTGACATTCGTTATAGATGTACAATTTGAGCTTGATAATTACATTTAATAAATTAGTTGATAGGTAACAGACGCAATACGTAAACGCAATTTACAGTTATACATTTGAAAATAGTGAGGAGCGATGCACACTGGGCGAGTGCGACTGGCAAGCGAGTGACGAGCAAGTGCCGAAGTGACCACCGTCTGTTTCCCACTCGACCAGCAACGGACACCGCCTGCAAGCCCACACCGCTCCTCAAATAACAAAGAAAGTTGCTTCGAAAAACCTAAAACCTATTAATACAACTCCTTTACAAAAAAAGTCCCATATCTATTACCTTTCTGTCGACAGCGACCCAAGTACTGTGATAGTTACAACTTACACAACTATTCAATTATTTATTTATATTTACGTAATAACAATACACAATTAGCTATAAATATTTATACGATAACTATCAAACCACATTATTGTTACATTCATCAACTTTGCTCCTATTGTTCCGAGTGATAAAACCGTTATTTATAATAGGTGATTGCACCATTTATGTTTCAGCGTCCATTTCACTTCGCGTTTAACATTTACATTTTTAGTTTAACCATTAAAGTTGACTTCAAAACTTAATTTTAGGAGATCGTATACTGTTTCAAATATTACAAAAATGTCGCGTTTTTATTTTTAGTTTTTTTATGTACATGTAGCATCGTTCTCCTGTATTTATCACGTGCCTGTATCACATAAGGCGGTGTCCAGCCTGGGCGAATGCGGTAGCTCTCGGTCAGCCAGCCCGCGCGATGTCAACGTTATTCATATCTGTAAATAAAAATACAAATATATTGACGTTTCGTTATGTTATTTACAACTGAATATATTAAACATTAATTATGCATTTTATGCGACAGTCGTAACAGCATAATTATAATTCTGTCGTATATCAACGACTTTCTTTGAAATATTTTCGTGTTGTCGGAATTATAAATGGGTCGATTACGGTTTTAAAATGGTTATGAAAAATACTTGACACGATGTCGGATGATTCATAAAATGGTACTAGAATAAAATTTAATATTCGGTAGATAAATTGTAGTGGGTAAATTAATTATACGTCGAATTTCGAACTGTAAGATATCGAATGCAAAACTGCAACCCATTCTGCTATTGTCAAACTAGTATGACATTTGGTAATGTCACATTGCTCATAATTTAGATTACAAAATTTTGATAACTACTCTTGTATGGTTTATTGACTTATGCCTTTCTTAAGCTGACAAAATCGAATAATCAAAAACGTATCTGCGATGGCTCTAAGTTTTCAGATGGCGGAGACCACATATCATAGGATAGGCCAGATTCGCTTGCTGACCAAATAATAAAATTTACTACTTTTAATATAATTCTAGTCAAAGTTATAATTTGTATACTTATGTCAGTTCGGAGCCAATAAACTAATTTTCTTTGATTTTATTTCAATGTAAGAAGGTTTTAAATACTCACATGTACAAGTATGCAGGTTGCATTAGAGATGGTGGCCGTAGTATTCAGCCGGGTAATGCGCGTAGCCCTGGTGGAAGGCCGGGTCGGTGGGCGGCCTGTGCATCATCTGCTGGCCATCCATCATGTAGCCCATGGTGGCCTCCGGGCTGTAGGCGCCGCTGGGGCCCGCGTGAGGGAATACTGATGGATAGAAAACTGCCCGGTTAATTAGGCTGGCTGGTTCTCCAGCGTCAGCTGGGTATTGTTGTTACATACAGTTTAAAAATACCATGCTGTATTTTTCGTATATTTTTTCAGATTTTTCAATCGTCCTGATTTTATAACAAACTTTTTAAAATCATGCTGTATTTTGACACTATTTTTTCAAAATTTTAAAGTCATGCTGTATTTATCAATGGATTTTCCAAACATTTTAAAAACATGCTGCATCTACGTATCAGTAATTTTAAATTTCTCAAAATAGTGACAGAGTTGTAGAGAGAAACAAAAGGTTTCTTTAAACTATGTTCGCATAGCAATATTTTCTTAGCAATATAAGCAGATTTTCTTTGCAAGATATCAAATCAAGACCTTTTTACTTTGGAGTTGTAAGTTTCTGTTGAAAACGCTCAAGTAATTCAAAAACTATAGGCAAGTCCTATATATTAGTGGTTCTGTATGTGCCCCGCACTCTCAAGGCGCAATGGTGCGTACCACCATAAAGACCCCATGAGGATGTCGGAAATCGACGTCTATAATGGACGAACGCCATTACGTCACGATTGATAATCCCATGGATATATCGCGAGCGGAAGACATAACAGTTTTGTGGTAAAATTGAGCGGATTTCTCGACTTTTGCAATTGCAATTCTTACAATGGCCGGTTTGGAGTATTTTTAAACGCGGGGTGAAAAATTAAATTTAGAATTTTTATGCTGCATTTTTTCTTTTAAGCTTTTTTAATAGAAGCGTTGTTTTAAGTCTTGAGTGATTAGAATATTGTTTGAAACTGATCTTTTTAGAAGTAAATCTTAAAAGTTCTGCGATGATATTTCAAATTATTAAATGGTTTTGAAAGGGGTATTATTTATCCAAAAATAAAATATTATGAATGCATTAGTTTATATTATCCGTAACTGACAACACAAGTCACGTTTTTTTGGCAAAAAGACATTCGCGACGAATTTCCTTTTTTATTTCGGAATGATTTTATTGCTTTTTTCGCAAACAATGCAAAAGTGGGTGATTGAGTCGGACCAGTGGCGCGTGTCTCCTACCAGGGCCGCAGGAAGCAATAACGGCCGAACAGGGGCACAACTACCAGGATACTATGATTTAGGAGGAACTCGTCTTGACGACGTCAGACTAAATGCGGCGGTTTGTGTTACTAGCATGTCAAATTTTGATGTTGTTTATAAAATACTTAAACGTAATGGGTTTCTTATTTACCAATTAATCACGTTAATTAAATAGCACTAACAACTACCAGGATACCATGATTTAGAAGGAAGTCATCCTGACGACGTCGAACTAAATGCGGCTGTGTATTTCTTGCTAGAAGAGAAAATTCTGGTGTTGTGTAGGTAAAACTATAATCGGTTTCACATTATTAATTAACAAAATAAATCCCATTAATTAAACAGAACCAACGACATTACATTATTTCCAGGTTCTCTCCATTTTTCCGGACACTGACAAGGTCTAATTACCGCTTCCACTGTTAATCATTTCCACGATCGAAGTAACAAAGCCGTGCCGCTAGTTTACAAAAATATGAATATTAATTTCGCTTTTAATAAATGCATCGGTGACGAGAGAACGGATTTTAATCCTCGCCGAATGCCCAATAAACGATCGTTCGGTGCTCCAACGAATTGTAATTTACAGTCGGGCCCCGTAATGGGTCGCATCAGAGGGCAATTTATGCGCTTATAATAAATTCATTAGCGTTGCGACATGGCGTGTGTACACGCTGAGCTACTGAGATAGACTGTGTTTAACGTGCCCGTAATGGACGGCAGACGTTACACTAGCTAACCAATAGTTTGATTACTGATTAGTATATGGCAACACTATTGTGACAAACAGTGTTTATGGTAGATTTGAAACAAAGAGGAGGTAACAGATTACGCAGAACACATTATTTTTCAACAGCAAACTTAATAGCTGAAAATCAGCCAACCGAATCGCTGCAAATAGGAAAGGTTGGCAAACGAAACACGGGAGCACATCGCACGCACTAGGAATACATAAACGCAGGGCGGTCGCACGACAAATAATATAGTGATTGGAAAAGCGCCTTTTGGCTTGACCGCAGGAAATGCGGTGGCCATTTTCTTTAGTCCATTGCCAAAACAATTTTCCATCTATCCTTACAACCCTCCGGTTTTTCCATTTTCCGTCGTCGGCAAACTTGGCCGGGCGGCCACATCCGCCCGATCCGAGATTTAGAACTGTACCCGATTCATGTAGGTACTTCCAGTGTTTGGTGTCGCGATATTTGAGTGCTGACAGCCTGGTAACTTTAATGCGATAGCATTTTGTATTGAGAAAACCGAATGCAGTTTTTCAATAATAGGCGCATGGTGCGTTACTTTTTTTTAACGGAAGGTTGCTGGGGTAATACGTGTATTGTCTATGAATCAATTTCATCACTTATTTTTGCTTCAAGAGAACTTCTGATTTGAACTCTTATTTTTCAGACATTAATGATTTACGGCCTTAAATCGTAGTAAACATCTTGATAAATTACACAGGACTTCTAATCAAGAGATGGCCCAAGTTTTTGATTAAAGCCTCTAACGTATTGTCTCCTTTCTCATAAACGAAATTAACAAGAAATGAAGAAAATTCCCGTTTGTAATCTTGAAATAGAAAGGGGGCAACATCCACACATCTAGATAAAGGTACCAGGGCAGCATACATCGCCGATAGTCGACGGAGGGGCGAGTGATGGATAGCTCGGGACGGGTCAACGAATTCGGACATTATTCTTTTTTACCCTTCTTGCGTTCGCAGGAGTAAGCCCTTTTTCTGCGACGTCCTTTTTTTCCCCCGAACGGAATTTTTGTTGGCTACGTACGGGGCCCCGGGAACGTTTTATGGACTGTGCTACAATTACAAAGTAAAAATAGAATTGGTCGTTTGTAATTCTATTCCATATTGTCGACGGGATGGGTAAAAAAAAAAAGGTTTTATCGCTGTACATTTTGGCTGTTTTGTGATTCGCAAGCGTTTTGAAATTGTTCTAACATTTTGTGCCTTGTTGAACATTAAAACTGAAAGTTACAGCTTACTACGTGATCGTTAATCGAACTTTAAGTTTGATGTGGATGGGAACAGGTTCAGCCGCAATTTAGATACCAAAACAAAGATCTCCAATAAACAAATCGTCCTCTAAACATTCTTCCAAAGGTTCAAACTATCGGTATTCAAAAACAATACACTCTATTTTACTCAGAGTAAAGTAATTCTATCTAATCTACTTTCTAAACGCAGCTGGGCCGTACCAGGCAGTCATAATTCCACGGGCGGTCAGCGCTAAAAGCTAGAACATCCTCATGGGACGGCGGCGTTACTGGCCGCATGCGACGCCCTGCATACTGTATGAACCACTCCGTACTTTGTGGTCACCAAACTCGATTTTAGACTTCAAAGTCGTTTCGGGCGTGCTCGGAGAATTTGAAACGTCCGAAGCGATACGTGATGTGGTCAGGACGCGTTAATGTTCTGTAATGGCCGTCTTGAATTTTGGATATCGAACGCTATTGACGTTTGATGTCTTTGGACCGTTGGGGCTTTTTTTAAGGGGTGTTTCGGTTACGAAAATCATTTGACGTCCCTAGACAATTTTTTTTTGTTAAAATTCACATCTTTAATAGATATCGTTGGACTGAGCGTTTTTAGTGGGTTTTTTTACTTGCAAAGAAAATCTGCTTTAAAATTCGTTTCGATCTATAATAACGGCTGTTGTATAAGAAAAATGTTACCTGCTCTATTTGACTGGTCTATCATTGGCTGCACTATCCTACGTCTCGCGTTGATAAACCTGAAACAAACAAACAAAATATTAATAAATAAATAATAACGCTATATTACAAGACAACAGTCGTCTGAAATCGAGAGAGTTTGAGGTGAGCTGATAAAAAAAGAAGCACTCTGGGACGGACGACTGGAGAAGAAGACGAACACAAAAATGCTGACTGCCTAGCAGTTTTGCTGAATACCAACTGCCAGTATAATTACAGATATTAAGAGCGTGTATTCGGTCCACTAGCGCCGCCAATCGTTTTTTATTATTTGTGGTAAATTTAAGACACGAAGATAAAAAACCGCTCTGTAGTGCACTGAAGAAATGTATTTATTATGTTTTGAGAGTTATGTTTTGTACTTTAGAACATAAATAGTTGCCAAAGTCGATATTTTTGCTAAAAGTGGCCACTTTTAGCAATAATTGCCGTTTTGGCTATTTAGCCATGAGTTATGTATTAAAAATAGCTGTCAAAAAATAATAGATACATTTCTTCAGTGCACTACAGAGCGGTTTTTTATCTACGTGTCTTAAATTTACCACAATCAATAAAAAACGATTGGCGGCGCTAGTGGACGGAATACACACTCTTAAGGTACGAATTTTTTGATGATTTCTGAAGTATTTTAGATGCCGATGCGTGAGCTGGTGACGATGAGATGAAACATTACATTTTCCTGAAGCCACATCCCACTCTCTACCCTGTCACCTACAATCTACGAAGTTCAACTCACTCCAGAGACTTCCTCAAACACTCTGCTCTCCTAGTCAGGATTAACGTCCACCCGTCGATACGATCACATAATATATAACGCTATTCAATTATATTATCTACATAGATATCAGCATAATCTTAGTTTTCGGTTTCCGCAAAAGTTCTTTGCACAAACAGGCGGGGAAAACAAGCAAGTAATGTATTACTTCGTATTCTGCCGAGCCCGTGTTTTGTTAGTGAGCATTGTGTGTAGTACCAGGATAGCATAAGTCTTGAGGATGTTTTAGGAGTTTTATTCATTTTGTCCTTTTTCACTATTGATAGGCATACGTTTGACCACTATCTCACCTGAAGTTAAGCGATGATGTGGTCTAAGATGGAGCACGCTTTCCTAGAAGTAACCTATTCACTCTTGACTGAAGACTCACAGGTTGTAGCTATCAGGAAACACAGACTCGGGCAGGGAATTACACTCCTTAGCTGTACGCACAATGAATGTATTCCCAAAACTTTTTGTGCGTGTAGGTGGGATGTCCACCATGTACCGGTTGTCTAGGTTACCAAAACTTATTTTGAAGTTGACAATCGAGAAAAAAATATTTTCAAAGTGACCATTTGACCTGCACTGGACTTTGTGTTGTATGGAATGGATATGGAGATTCCATTTGAATTATCTCGAATGTTGAATTCAAATATAGTGAAAAGTAACTTATACGCGTTTACGGGTGTTACCTAACCAATCGGGAATTTCCTGTCAAAGTTTTCGATCTTAATATTATGGTAAGGTCTTAAAAAAAAGATTCCGCAGAAATCTCTCATGGATCTTCTCTGGTACAAAATATTCGAAAACGATAAGACGTAAGACTGTTATCTGGAATTTGAACCGTACCCACTACTGAAATATCTTTAGATTCCCTTATCAAAAAGGTTTCAAATATCATTGGACAATATATCAAGCTAGGCACTAGGAGAGCATCCCTCAGAAGGGAGTGACCGGGGGCTATCTCGGCCGGCTTTATGAAAACTAATGCCTTCATTTGGCGTCGGCTCCGGCCACTGGCGATAAGCTATGTCGCCCTAGTACCTCGGGATTACGATTTTGGGATTTACCCCGGACAAGGGGGTGTCCGATAAAAGTTTTGAGGGAATTTTAGTTCGTGTTTGTAATTTAAATGTTTCGAAACTAGCTTATCGCTGGTTTCAATATTGTTATATCATATTTTCCCATAATATAAAACCACCTCATAATAAGTTACAGGCAAAATTGTAATTGCATAAATTCTACTAATTTTTGAACAACGTTCGCATTCGCATCTCGATAGCAATCTGTCAAAAAAACCTCAGTTATATTTTTGACAGATTGCGACTGACATGCCATTAGCATGTCGAAATCTGAGGAATGTTGCTTCTATAGTAGAATTAGCACTCATGTGTATCGTTTGTAAATACTGCATTTTGCAAAAAGATAGCGAAATATGAATATTTGGCCATAAACCTCAACCTTCAATTAGGCCCTTGTCAAAAAATATCCATGACAACACGAAAGCCTCAATGACAAGTCTCTCAAAATAAATACAAGCTCAAGTAAATCTCAAAAAACAAAACATAAAAACCAATTTTCGCAGACGATTAAAGGAATAAACGAAACAGGCGAGGAAATAAAGTTTTTCCTGTGTTTAGTTACATAAACAGCAGGTGGTGGAGTGAGCTATTACCTGGGGGTAATAAATACCGTTTTTCCCTAATTAACGCTTAATTCGGGGTGGGTCGTACGCACCCCTGGGCTTAAGAACCTGCACTACCGATTTTTGCGACGCCATGACAGACTAAATTGTAGCAACTAATGTTTATTTCGCGTTTGGCTTAAGAGCCACCTTTTGTGAATGTCTAAAATATTTATAGCAAAATAACTCCATTGATTCTTCACAAAAATGAGTTTATTTATACTTTTTAGGGTTCGGTACCCAAAGGGTAAAAACGGGACCCTATTACTAAGACTTCGCTGTCAGTCTGTCACCAGGCTGTATCTCAAGAGCCGCGATAGCTAGTCAGTTGAAATTTGCACAAGTTATGTATTTCAAATTCAAAGTGATGTCATCTCCGTTGTTGGGTGAGCCCAGTCTTCATATATTTTTGCTCATGGTCCTTTCAACGCAAGAAATTTCATTCTAAATCATGAGGTTTTTCGAACTAAAACTTTTCTTCCAATTAATTAAAATTATTCTTCAGCGAATAACTTTACGGAGCCCTGCTAAATGTAATCTTACGTGATATTGTAATTCCAAATCAAGTAAGTACCTACGGATAAATTATAAATTACAGCAACCCCTCGACGTCGCCTTCGCAAAATGCGAATTCTCAGCGTTAACTGAAGGAATTCCACTCAACTCCGCATACTCATTATTTAATTCGCTTTCAGGTAATTAAAATCCAAAAACTTGGAAGTCGAAATTAAATTTTATACTCTGTAGGTACGCTGGCGGACTCCCATCCTTATTTTCTGCCCCCCTGGTCCCGGAACGTGCTTGCCGGATCAAATCACCTTTTTAACTTTCCCTATTTAGGGAAAAGCCGGGGAAATCTAGCAATTGCAAAAATAAGTTGGTACCAGGCCATCATGAGATCGAGTGGCCCGCCCCTTATCGTTACGTAATGTGATTCTCTTGGGCGAATGTGTTTTTCTACTAATTATAATATCATGTGGGATATGTTTTCTTTTGTTATTTATTTGTGGTGGTATTTTGGAAAGAGTAAGAATCTATGAATGTATGTGTTGTGTATCATGTAGAGGCATGAAGATGGTGTCATGTAGAGACAGTATATTAACTGTATTATCGTTCATTCCTAACCATATCCTGCCGGTCAATTCTGTCGACATCTCACGTGATCACTTAGGTAGAGTGAACGACAAGTGAGCTGTCATGCCATCTTGTTTGTATGGTTTGACAACTCACTTGTCGTTCACTACGCCTAAGTGCTCACTTCGACATGTCTACAGAATCGCACTGCTGCTCTAGTGTAGATCGCATATGGTTTACGGCGACTGATGACTTTGGTATTTGCTTTGCGGACTGTCAAAGTGTCTATATAGAAAATAAATAAAGCAAAGTTATCTAAAACTGCTGTAGAAGCATAAAATATGAAACATTATGACACTACTAAATCAGCTCAGACAATTGTAACACCAACACTCCACCATACAGCACCTAATAAAATAAAAACAACTCCCCTCCGAGTGTCAGATGACGCGGTAATGTTCCAAATCTTATTACAATTAGTCGCATTTGCATACCGAACAGATATATCACGCGCATGTGCAATAATGTGCATCAAACAATCGTATCGCAACCCTTCCGAACAAATCCAGATCGCTTATGATTTATGCGACCCTGGTATCGCGCCGACCGTTGTCACAAATAAAATAAACACACATAGAAATGCAAATTCGGTAATGTCAAATGTTGTTGGTCTATTGTTGAACTATGTTTCCAATTTCATGAATTTTGTGATTTATTACTTTTATGATGGGGAAAACAATATATTTTGAACGTTGATTTTTTATCGTTGCATTCAGAATTTAATGTCATTTTTGGGTTAAATGGCTCCTGAATAATGCCCTTTCTGCATGACCATTTCATTTTGAAAGCAACTTAAAACGCATTTGCTAATCTAAATATCTACATTAAGCATTCAATTTAAATGTTAACATAAAACCTCAATCTAATTTACAAATTTATAATTTTACACAAGGAAAACAAAGGTTAAGCCATGTAATCTTAAAACCTCACAGCTAATTGCAGCTAAAACATCAAAATAACAGTAACCGTCGCCGTCAAAATTAATACAAAGCGCGATTTAACAGATACCCTCTTAAGAGTCGTAAAATTTGCCGTTTTTGCGCCGGGGCCCCTCTCCCTGCGGACCGGGGTGTTATGGACCCCGGGCCGGCGGATGAAGAGTTAATGAACTAATCTTGATATTAACAACACATTAGACGCATCGGACGCGCAGCCATGTTTCGCTCAAGTAATTACTGGGACCCTTGCAAGGGATAGTTCGGCCTCGAGGCCTCGACCCTCGCACTCTATGCTCCACGTCAATTTCGTATGTTCCGCTTTAGGGTTAATTTATGATAATTTTAATGTTTATTAAAATACTGAGAATTCACATTTACTTCATGTATTTTGTATTACATCTGCCCTTTGCAGGATTTTACGAATTGATTTGTGTATTAATTAAATTTTCGACCAAGCTGTTCAGCCTACAAAATGATTGTATTTTTGAATCGCCGCTGCGTATCCGTACGTATACCATTACGGGTGTGTATCGAAGCGGTAATTACACAACAATTATCACAAAAACTAATCGAATCACAAAGCAATCGGAAGAATATCCGTACGTTCGTACAAAATTCATAGTGACAGTTAATTTGGGAATGCAGTGCGCGCATCGGTCCCACCATCCCACCGTCCCACTCGCGATGAGATTACTTATTCAACAGACGTATAACATATTGCCAAAGTAATTGGTTCAAAATACAAACTTGCGCGGTACGTATGAACCCCTAGTAATTATTTATTTACGTGCCAAATTGCTTTTTCATTATTTGGAAGCAGGAGAATAATTAAAACCAAGTTGGCAAAGGTACGTACATAAAACAATAAAAATTATGTGTTGATGAAATAATCTTTTGATTTGTTAGATGAATATAAACCATAATCCAACAACTTTGTTTTGATATTTGTGCTACAAAAAGGATCCGTGTGAGCTTAACTAAACATAGCCAGACGATACAGAAACTCAAAAGGGTGAATAATACTTGGATTCCGCAACAAATGCTGACGGAATCCGACAAATCCAGTGCGGATACCGTCGGACGGACGGATCGCGTTTTGATGTCTGAGATATCCGGAGCTATGCTACCCTAGTGATTGATCGCTCATACATAGGTAAAATCTTTGTTTTAGTTTGTTTTTAGACATAGATATCGTAAAATATTATGAAAATCTGTCAAAATATCCCTAACACTTACAAAAACTGAAACATTTTCACAAAAACAACCCGGAAAATATTGGTCGTGAAAAACAAAAGGTCCAAGCGACTTCGTCACGTACAAATACGTCTAATCCACGCAGTCCGGGCGGACAATAAATATTTTTCATGAAATCCACCGCCGTCGCCGGCGCATACAAACTGCCTTAAATCAGGCAATTATAGGTGTGACCAGTAAATATTATAACCAGGGGATCAGGAGGCGTATAGAGATTGTTAAGGATATTGCCTATGTTGTTTTCGTAATGGACTCTCGGCTCGAAGAATGTTTGGTTATTAGGCGTGAATTAGCGTTATTGTCATGGGTGTGTACGAAATATGGACCCGTTTCATATTGCCTGTGGCAAAGGAAGTTTTGCCTTCTATTGATAACTCAACTGCAACCTATTAATTGAGGAAAACTTTCGTGTAGCACCGAGGCTAACAGAAAAGTTTTTTAGAATGCGGTAAAAAAAACTACAGCTAAAATTGGCGGTTTGATAAGTGGAAAAGCCTCTAATTTTAACTTTCCACGCTGTCCATTTCAAAACCATTTACGAAACAAAAATAAAAGTCACCAAACAAGAAAAGTGAAAACAATAAATCGCACTAGTATTAATTTACCAGAGCAACATAAAGTGGAGAAGCAAAAATCGCCTCTAATAAATTACGTTAGCGGAAAATGCTTCATTTTAAGGCGTATAGCTCCTTAATCCTATGGCAGCCTGGTAGCCGCTGGGTGTAATTACCGGGCGCAATATATCGCCAGTTCGACCTCCCGACCCCCCGAGTTTCTGGGTCCTCATCACACGGAATGAGTAACACATGGTACTGCGTTAATTGTCGGGGCACACGGATTTGTTTTTATTCTGCGAATGCGAGGGGGACCCGACCGTGTCGCGCCATCGATTTATTTTGTTTTGAGTTTCTACAGACGTTCTGATTTTATGATTTTGTGCAACGAGGTATGAATAATGTGAGCATGGCTTCTGTGTACATAATGTACCTTGTTTTTCAGGATGGGGAAAAGTGAGTCATCATCATCCAACTATGTTGGGGTCGGCTTCCAGTCAAACCGGATTCAGCTGAATACCAGTATTTTACGTTTAGCTGGAGGCTGCCGACCAGACCTCCACAACCCATTAACTGGGTAACACGGTACTCCTTGGCAAGACTGGTGTCAGATTTTCTGGCTTCTGACAATCCGTAGATCTCCAAATGATAGCCGAGACCAACAGCTTAACGTGCTTTCCGAGGCACGGAGGAAACTCGGTATGTTAGGATGGTCACCCGTCCACAGACCAACCTCGGCAAGCGTTGCTTAACCTTGAAGATCGACATGTGCGGCTGTTATTATTTAGCCACGAGCTCCTGCAAGTGAGTACAGACATAGATATTATATCTAGGTATCAATGACTTTTGAATTCATTCAATAATACTAAGGAATATGCCATCTAAATATAAACCATCTTTTGCTAAATATAAAATCATAATTTAATAAACGCATTTCCAAATTTAATAGTCTGTAGGTACATTAACAAGCGACTAATTAGACACCAAGGCGGCATAAATCGGCAGTAAATATCTCAAAGTGTCGCAGATGGTGTCAAAACGCTTGCTCAGTGTGGCTCCGAGGGTAGCGGTGAGTGGATCGGAATTATTGGACATTGGTACAGTTTGAGACATTGTCCTGAAGAAATTTTCGGTTTGAAATCGTCAAATCTATAATAATATTTTAAAGCAGAAGAGTTTGTTTGTTTGGTTGAACGCGCTAAACTCAGGAACTACTGGTCCGATTTGAAAAATTCTTTCAGTGTTAGAGAGCCCATTTTTGGAAGGTTATAGGCTATACCTATATCATCACGCTACGCGGACGAAGTCGCGGACAGAAGCTAGTACCTGATATAGTTCTTAGAGGTAAATTATTGGCTATGTAGAGCTTTGAAGGGTAAGACTAAGAACGTTGGACTAGGAGATAAGCAGACAAACAGACTACATTTCAGGATAAGAATCTCAATATTATTCACAAATGCATTGTAAAATGTGCCCTTAGTAAATTCATTGATGAAAAAGGCTCGTTAGCCGATCATGATAGTTATACTAGGTATCTGAAATTCTTCAAACATGGCCAGAGATTACTATGAAAGGACCAGTTCCTAGCGCCATTCCTAAAATCATTAATAACTCCAAAAAATCGCAAGCCAGCCCCGGGAATTTCGTGTCCACATCCCAAGACAGGGTCGCGGATAACATGCAATTGCGATAATAGCCCGACCCGGCGCCATATTGTGCTGATTGGTGACGTGTGCGCCGAATTTATTTCGTACTACACAACTCGAAGGGTTGAGGTGCGAACGCAGTTATTTATCGACAACATCTGGCGGAGAATTTGAATTTTGTTTGGACAGGTAAGGTAAAATAAAAGATTGCTGGAGAAAATTAGTGTTGGGAGGAAAATATGCTGAGCTTGAGCTTTTGCTTTTAACTTGAGTACATATTCGTTTGACTGTACAGTGTTATACAGTGACTGGGTTTTGGAGGCCTGGTAGGAGATAGCTCCACCCAAAATACTGGTATTCAGCTGAATCTTGTTTGACTGGAAGTCAACCCCAATACCTACATATAGGGTAAGTCTAGGCAGATGATAATTCGTTCCTTCATTCAAACATGGCTTTACCAACGGGGAAAGCGGTACCTATAAACTAAGTAGATTCTGGTTCATATTTATTTCTGAATAGCAGTTTTGCTCATTGTTTTCGTTTTTTTTTGGCCATTTCGGTGTTTTTGCTGTACTATAGGAACAATGAAGTGTAATTTTTCCCATAAAGCCACGTGACGATGAAACTAAAATAACGTCAATATTTTAATGATGATAACAATTAAACACCAGGAGCGCAGGGTACACAGGCGACCGCTAATGAGTGCGGCAGTAGCGCCGGTGCGGCTGCTGCGGCCGGCGCGCGAACTAATTTGGTGCAGTGATGGATTGCGTGTGGCCGATGCGGGTCGCACCAAATACTCCCGTCTTGTATGCTCGCCTGTTACTTGCTCTAATTACGGATCATTCTCATTTATCTTCAAGTCCTACCTAATGTCTTGTTGCGATATTTTCGGGCTTTCCATTTGTTACCGTGACAGGGATGAGAAGCTGTCACCATTAGCAGTAGGTACCTTTAGCATCTTGTCTTCGAAATGTGCTAAGCTAGGTGATGGTTTATTCAAAACGATTAAATCCTAGAAACAGCAGAAGACTAAGTACTAGAAATGATTGATGGTCGATTGATAGAGCAACTTATTCCGACGGAGACATGAGAAATCGAATACTTACTAGTAATAACCGACATTGCAAAAAACAATTGAAAAATACATTTAATAAAAAACGATCAATAAACATTCGATATATTTTCGTTCTCACTGCCCACATGAAAGTCGAAAAACTGAATCAAAATAAACAAATCGCCCATCATACATTTCATGGCTCGTTTAGATAAATAAAATACAATTTTACAACGCGGAAATCACAATAAATATAACAAAAAGCTTTATAATTCTGTTTACAGACGCGTCATGTTCTGTTTCCATAACAGAACGTGAAATAATGCGGATTAAAAATATTAAAATCGAATTATGACAGCGCGCCATTTTGAACGATCGTTCTATTTGCAGAAAGCCATTTAAGGGTTGGTTTAAACAACGTAAAAGAAGCATAGACAAAAAATAAAAACAATGGGCTCTTTCAACGCGTCATATTAAAAACCCTAATTGGAAGTTAGGCGAATAATCGCAAAAACAGAATGCTAAATTCAAATAAATTGAAGGAACGCGATGGGGCGCGCGCCGCCGTCCGCCATCACCTCGCGCGCCCATTTGTCAAATTAATGATGGACGGATCAGAATTCTAAGCGGCCACCTGACGCGCGGTGACGTCACGTAAAAATGTCTTCATTTCCACGGACATGTGGTTTAGGTCACGCTTTTCAAAAAGGTTCAGATAAATCGGGAATTTCGCAGATTATTTCTAGGAAAGTGCAGACAGGGATGGATGTTAGGGGTGTACGCAAAAAATTTAAGTCTAAATCTGATTTCCTATCATCAAAAGCTACCTTGCCGTGCTACTAATTGGAAAGGACAAAGCAACAATAAATCGGACTCTTATTTGAAACAACCTGAATAATTCCGCAAATATTTACCACCATTTAAATGATCATCTAACGAACGCCAGCTCAGCCAGAGACAAGAACATGGAAACTAATTCAAAACATCTCTATTTCGTTAACGTTCGGTTTGTTGCACACTATGATGGTGTGTTCGCGTGTTAACCTCAGTCGAATTAGCTGTGCACGTTGCTTAATCGCGTTGTCGCAATCGTACGCTAACAATGCTCGGACCGAGGGCTTTTTGCCTTTTTTACGAACAGATAAGGCTTTTGATTGTCCCTACAGTTTCTAGCGTGCATCAGTCTTTAATCAAGTTAACGATTTAAAGCAAATGGACGGCCAGTCTGACGGAATTTTGTGATGCTACTTTTATTTGCAATTAAAATTCGCATGTTAGTGTCTGCCGTCGTATAAATTATTTCGAAAACTAACATTTTCGGTGTTTTACGTAAATCAAACATGTCACGAAATGATTTAGCATCTTTTTTTGTTTATTGAAATTGTAACATTTCGACACTGTTTTTAATTGTGGCTACATTTTTTGCAATTGCAACCTAAATGCAATGCAATTTAAAAAAGGCTTTCAATTCATCAATATCCCGTATTTAAAAGGCAGTCAATTAAAAATAAATAGAATTCAAATGAGCCGTTCGAAAAAAAAGTTGAATTGTCTCTGGTACTGTCAGTGTCAATTGGCAACCCTGTTCATATAGAACGTAATTTATAACGTCGGAGTGGGAATATTCTAGATAAACAGTTTGATCGAGAAGCCTCTCAGAGCGTATCGTTTCCGATGTTTTTAAACTGGACATTTTGTCTGATACATTATATTAATGGATGGAGAGCTGCTACCATAAGGCTCGGGACATTTGAGTTTACGATTTTATTTATTGGGTAGGCGGTCTTAATGGGTCAACTTTGTGGAGATATGAATGAAGGCTGATATATCGTTTCCTAGAGCACACACTTAGGACAGGTTGGTTGATAGATAAGTAGAACTGAATGGGGTCCGATTCATATAACATTACACTTGTATTCCTCAAAACGTGAAGCTGAGGTGTACATAGGAGAACACCTAAATTACCAGTTATGTTTAAGCTTCAGTATTATAAGAGGGCGAGCATACTTCCCGCTCAACCTCGATTGCTACTGAAATAAACCAGATTGAGTTTTGTCTTTATTAACTTTACTAAAGTACTACCAATTCCATCGGTTAGAAATTTTAATTGACGCTCATAACTTTTTAAGCATGTCAATTCTGTGACACTTTATACTTTTTCTATCTTTCACACATAGACCACAGAAACTATGATTCGAGCCTACTTCTCTATTTAAATTAGTTAAAGTTTTATTTTGTTCTCATAAAACAATAATGAAACGGATCAGCATTGTTCTACTACTATTAACTTAGTAGAACATGTCCGGGATACACAATCCTGCGGCATTGGATACTAGCACCTGTGTGGCAACGGTACCGTTGTGTGCAATTTATGTGTTGAATGCATTGTGCCGGTAGACTAGTATGGAATCTATAAGTCATGTCTTTATTAGTAGTTAATGCGTTTGTGCTCTAGTGCTTTCAACGGTAGGTAATGCTTTATGAAAATTTCACTGTTAAAGAATCCGTGGAGTTTCTTGCACGCTTTTCTCCTTAGAGATTTACGCTTTGGAACGTGCAATTTGCTTCATGTTTTTGATTAACTGACCTTGACAATTCAAAGACCCTGTTTCGGGAATGCTTTCATTGTGCGTACAGCTAAGGAGTGAAATTCTCTGTTGGAGTCTGCTTTTCCTGGTAGCTTTAATTTGAGAGTATTGAAGTCTTTTTTTATATTGATAGGCATACGTTTGACTGCTATCTCACCTGATGTTAAGCGATGATGCGTTCTAACGTGGAGCACGCTTGCCTAGAAGTAACCTATTCACTCCGCTTTTCCGATGATCCTCTTGGCTCGTTTTTCAATTGACTCGAGGGCATCAAGCTGATATCTGGCAGATCCGTCCCAAAGATGAGAGCAGTACTCAAGGCAAGCGACATTGCGACATTGTTGACTAAATCGCTTTCCATCAGGTGAGCTAGTAGTGAAACTATCAAAAATAAAAATGTCATCTTCATCTGTCGTTTCCTTCTACCTATCTTTATTTTCCATCAACTCAGTAGCCATCTTCTTTCCACCTTTAGCATTTTTTCCTACGGTTCCTCCTTCGTTATACAGTTGAGAAAATAATCTATCTATAAATCTCCTTAACTATCTGTTCTGGGCCTCATCCAATGGTTTCCCGCAATTACTACCAGGTCACCTGTCCACCTGGTAGGAACTAAATTATATTAGCGTCAACAAGCTTGAAATTACCGAGCTCTGATGATGAACAAGCAATAAATCATAATTAATAACGCATATAATCATTGACGAATTTAGAATGTTCAATGACTGCCAAAATCCTGCAGTATTCGCGTCGGCCTGCCAAATGTCCTCCACTTTTGGCACTACAATTGTTAATAACTTCGCCGACCCTGTCGCTACCTGCAGTGCAGTTCTGTTGAATTGTCACGGTCAAAACTTGGGTAAGGTGAGATTAAAGTCAGCTGTCAATCCTTAGCTTTAGCTAGTCTATTCTGGCACAAATCTCACCGGCAGTTCAAAAGTGACCGCTGTCCTGGAACGCAAAGAGCATTGGATCATGGGTATAGGTTTAAGTCTGTAAGAGTTTGACACTCGCTGCGACTCCGCCCAGAGCAGAAGGAGTCATTTGGTGATTTTATATTCTTAAAAAAAAAGATCTTGGGTGAAGTGAGCTTGAAGTCAACTGTCATTTCACTTAAATCTTTGACAGTTCATTTCTGCAAGTTTTCCTGGTGTAATTTATAAAGAAAAGCACTACAGGTCCTTACTTATTCCGTCTCACAGTACCAGGAGATCAGCAATTACAAGCAGCAACAAATTGATGAAATACCAAACGATACCAGGCAATAGCCATGTTCTAACGACTATGTCGTTCGATCCGACGATAAGACACGGCGACACTAATAAATCAGACTGCAATTAACCGTTTTAAACGACTCACCGATTTATGACTGGCTTAGTTTGTGGGCGGGGAGTTGGCTAGAGTTTTTTAATGATTATATTTTGGTGGGATGCTGTGAATGGGGCTTTAGAGCAAGAAAAGAAAGACGAAATACGTACCTACGGTACATAGAAATACCAAAAAAGTTGGTAAGCCAAAAACTCGACTGTCTCACGGCTGCACTAAAAAGGTCCATTTCAGGGATATGTTTGATAGACTGACGCTGTTTTTTAAACGATTTCATAAAATCAGGTTCTAAATTCGGCTGTATTTTTCTACTGAACCTTTCAAAGCTATTTATCGGTAAACATTTGTAGATAAAGTAGCTTTTACTGTTGCAAGTCTTATTGAATTTAATCACGTTACTTAGTACTTTCTTTGAATGGGTTTCCTTCAGTGCTACGTTGATGATTTTCTAGATACTGAAGACACCAATAAACGGTTTCAACATTTCCTCGAACACTACACCGAATAAGAAAGTGAAAAATCGAATCATAACGAATAGATCCGACGGCTCGATATCGGACGAGCCTCTATAAATAAAAGGACGTTTAAAATTTTAAGGGCCTCCAGTTCAGAGGAGGCCATTAGAGGCCCTTAAAGCTGGTAACGAACGACTCTCGGTCAGATGCCCGCGGATACCAAACAATTGTTACCCGCGTGAAATTCGTAGCCGATAATAAAAACGATTTCTTTTTTCGAATAATCCGCATTGACAATGTAAGACCTTTGCCTGTTAAAAGTATATTAGATTGTTTATGGACAATTAAGGGTTGTTACCACTGCGTGGTTGCAACTGTGCAATAATTTTATTGCTATAACGCCATAAAAGGAGGTTGTCTTCGTTTATATGATTCTCACGTGTGAAATAATGTCAACAGTTCGAGGGTAATGAAACTACTTCTTTATTTCGTTGTCAACTTTGAGAGAGAAATCTCATCTATCATTGTTTAGTGTAGTTTCCCCCAGAAAGGCGGTAAAAGTTTATGTTAACTACCTGTAGTGAGACCAGACCCTTTTGCTTTTGAGCAACTACATATTTGAAACTTAAGTAGGTATATGATTAGAATAATCCGAACATTAGTCGATGACGTAACAACGCATTTCGGATTAATTCGAACACATTCCATTTTTGAAAAATTTCAAAACATTCGCGCGTCTTAAGTAAATGCCCCGCCATTGCTGTGGATTATGATGATTTTATCGATTTATATTTAATTAAATGTTAAACTTGACACTTATTAATTGTCACCGAGTTTATAAGGTTTTATAACGATGGAAATAATCAGTCAGGTCACGATTACATCGACGGCGACCGGTTCAGTGACATGTCATGGTATTTTAAATAATCGTTATCGATAAATCATGTTAACTCGGAATTCGATGTTTTCGACTATCTAGTTTTTGGACACGCCCACGCTGTTCCTGGGACTACTCACGAAAAATGATCGCTGTGATTTATAAGTGTTAATTACAGAAAGATGTTTAGAAAAAAATGATCGAGTCGAAGTTGCCAAAATAAATGATTCCTCTCCATTCTAATTTGTAGCTCCAAAAAATTTACATAACGTTTAATGAAGCGCAATTTAATCTGAGCTACGTTCCAAACGACCTGTGGACAGTTATGACAGCTCTGAATATTTTTATTGTGCGGGACACACTGGCCGATAATTCAATGCGTATAACGGAACGCGGCCGGATGTGACCGCCGCGTCTTCCTGTCACAATTAATTTCCGGGCGCGTTGAAATTGGCGCGAAAACTGTCGCGAGGGGGGGTGAAGTGGGGGGGAGAGGGCGCGCCACCACCGCGGGAATTTTAATTACGCACTCGTATACCGAATACCAATGTCGTCTTGTTTAAATTAAATATAAATTATTCGCCTCCTAGGCCCTGCTCGCCTGGTACTGCGAACTGCGAAACGTTGAATAAACAACTGTTGGCTTTTAATTAGTAAAGATTTTGTCGGTATTTTGTCTAATGTTTTAGTTGTTTCGGAGTAGCGTTAGTTGTATTATTAGTTGATGGAAGTAACATCGAGGTTGACGTTACATAAAATTTATTGCCGAATGTTTGTCTGTCAGGCTCTATCCTAGACAATTTTACGCGAAGCTGTAACAGAATTTTTGGTGTGATGGAAAACTTAAAAGTAGAACCACTGCACGCCTCTAAAAGCCTATTATGTGGCTAATAATTTTCTGTTCCCGGTAAATGAGTTTTTCAACCCTTTATTAATCTCATTACTTCACTTCTCAAACTACTTCGCAACAAAATATAAAACCGTCCAAATCTCGAAGTATTTAATCATCTTTATGATCCTCAGCTATAGCAACAGAACTAAAAGCACCATCAAAACTAGTTTAATTTCATAATAAAAGTTCGCAAACAAACTCGAAACGCAATTAGAGGGCAGATGAGAAGCTCACGGCAGACGGGTGCACTTCTTATGGCATTTAACTAACTTTGATAAAAAGATTAAGTATGACAGTTTGAAATATAGCCACCGCAGTCGCTCGAGAAAAAAAATAACAGCGCAAAAGTTGGTCGGGCGAGGCCCCTGGCTCCATTGTTGCGGGCTCCGAGTTAATTTCGTAGGAAAGAAACAACCGAGGCGCAGGTGTACAAGCGCCCGTTGTATTAATTTGAGTCCCGTCTAATACCTACGTATGACTGCGTTCAAAACAGACGCGTCTGAATTTATAAGCGAAGTTGAACGCGTCCAAGCGCCGGCGCCGGGGATTTGTGCACGAATATGAACGCTCCCAGATTATGACGTCCCGGTCTCTGACAATCCGAACGCGCCCATTACGCTCAGTTACACTGGCACGGGGTTTTAATTGTGAATTATTGCGCGGTGGACGCAAGTTACATATTAACATAATTGTTTTGAAAGAAACGCGTGTAAGCGATCTAGCTTGATCCCACTTCAGATAATATTTTCGTGTGTAATTATGAGCTGTTTGCTTGCGGGTGACATTTGGTAAAGTCAACGTCGCCATTTTAGTTTTTATCTCGCTTATCATTTTCTTAGAAAACTGATGTCCATTAACTAAGATGTAATGTTGCTTATGTTTTTATTGCTTTTCTTGTTATACCGGTCCTGCTGCGTGTACTTTATTAAAACATGAAAACGCTTCAAGTGTGCATTTTGATGCGTCCCAACGATGTTAATTATCATTTTAGATGCAGTAAATTTTCGTTTATTGCTTGTCGTACACAGTGCTCGAGCGACGCATGTTGTAATAAAAGTCCATTTTAATTGGAGCGTTTTCGTTTTAACGTCTAATTAATACGTTTAGTAACTATAATTTTATCAGTCTCTGAATTATATAAAACAGCTTGTAACAACAGTTTTGAACAAATACTAATTTGTGAGGACGTGTATCATATTTTTTTCTGCCTTTAAGTATGTTTCAATGTCTTGAAGAAACACTACGTTATTCTACACATACCGATTAAAATTTAAAATGCCTTTGCGCATTTAAAAGATAATTATTTAAATTAAAACAGCCTCAAAATATTCATAACTTCCTGCCATCACAAAATGGCGTAATTAATTCCATTTTCAAAGCTCACGCGCCATAGCGTCGCCCATAGACATTACAAGTAAAGTTTTCTGATGAGACACCATAGACAATAGTCATTACACACGGGTGGTTTCGCGAGGGCCACTCGTTTGACAGCTGGGAGACCGGGCAGAGTGATGAACCTCCCGTGCTGCTTGTGTTTATAGCACCTGCTACCAATTGGACTTTACATTTATTTAATTTTCAACTTGTTTTTTCTATTAGAAACTTTTGTGTTACAGAGATTTATACAGTATTGGATAGGTATTTTTTTTTGTTACGTGGGTTAGTTATGTTTAATAGGGTGTAGAATTTGGGCTACAATCAATTAAGTTAATCTGCATTTTAAGTGCAATTAGCAACAAATTAAACTCCTTAAAGATAAATCTAAACTTACAGATATTAATGTAAATATTCTACATAAAATTGCTTCCACATTATCCACCTAATCATAATTATAAATACATAACATAATTAAGCCGAGCTATCAGGAGCGCAGAAACCCGAGGGATTGTAAACAAACGACCATAACTCACAAACGCGCCTTACTGATAAGAAACTTTCATTATGGACCCGAAAATGTTGAATTTAAAACGGGGCTTAATCAAGCAGGACCGAGTACCTTCCACCTGTGTGTTTAGGTCCGGATTACTTTGCGAAAATTACGTTAGTATCGGGTCTTTTGGATTAATTCTGTTCCCTGTTCCGAATTATGGGAAAAGGACCTCGGTGAGTCCGTTTTGTGGAGTCAGACTCGTGTCAGCTATGGAGAGAAGTTTTTAAATTATTGTTTGTTTTGATATACGTTTGTGTTGAGAGGTTTTCGGTGGGACGAGAGTTTTTGAAGTTGTGTTGAGGTTATGATGTGAGTGATGTGACTTAATTCAGAGCTAAGATATCTACAGTAATACTTTTTGGCAAAATTAAGCACAAATCTAAATTCAAGGATATAAAAGACATTTTGCTGAAATAACATGTACTGTTTCTCCAGATTTTTATGACGGTTAGGTACTTGCTATTAACCGTCGCGGAGATCTTTCTTTAGACCAAATCCCTGAAACTTTTCTTAATTAAAAAAAAAATACCATCGCTAACCAAACACGATTAAATACTCATTTTTAATACATAAAATCTGTATGTTTGTTTGTCATTTGAGCAGTTAGTACCGCGGCGCTCCCGGCCGTGTACCAGGGCGGCAGAGTCGGGCAGGAGCATTCCCTAACCCCTTCGCAGTTTGATAAATGGCCAATTACTGTGCCCGCCCCGTCCCTTCTGTTAGCTTGTTGCCTATTTTGAATTGCTTTTGCTTTTTCGTTTAGATTAATATCTAAATAGGATAGATACGGATCCCGCTTTAGGTATTTTACGTTGTTTTTAAACGTAAATTTTGGGTTGGGAGAGCGCCTCGCTCCTTTGTTCGGCCCGTTTTTCGCTGCTCCGCTATTGTTTTCGTCTCTTAATACCAACGAATCTTTGTTCTGTCTTGTTGTATAATACGTTCTTTTGTTTTAATGGAATTTCCCGTTCGATATACGTATTTTGATTGTGATCTAAGAAAATTGGCTGATAGGTTTTATGGTAAAAAGAGGTTGGGTTGGGTTTTCCTTTCCAAGATTTATGGTATCAATTCTTGGTTTGAACATTTGTCAATGTCTTATATTAGCTGCCTGAAAATCTACGATTACTCTAAGTTCCCATTATGCGTTGTTATATTAAATCTTACATTTCAGAATACTTTTAAACTGCTCAAACGAAAACTGCATCATTTTCAGCATCCCTGCCAAAGTCTACTGGAGAACAGCAGCGAGCTTACTGCGACCAGTGGCTGCAGACAGAGCCATTCCCAGGACTCAGGTGGAGCTCTCGATTCTAAACTCCCGTCATTACTTGATAAGGGCAACAGGGGTACACAAGGGGTATTACCAACCCCTGTTTATTTTTCGCAAATTCAAAGTGCCCATAATTGCTTACAGACTTAAGCTTATTTAAAATTTTAACTCGGGAAACAAATGGGATTTTTTGGGGACAAATGTAAGTGTTGGTCGCTTCTGTTCTGTATGGTGATATGTGGTTTTTTTCTGGACATGTTGGTAATGGTGGTATTCAGTATAAAATAAACATGATCTACCAGTCAGTGAAATATAGACTAGATTAAATGTCAAAACCATAACTTTCATATTGTTTTTTTTTTGACAATGTAACTGCTACTGTTATACTCCTGTAAGCAAAACTGGAGAGCCAATTCTACTTATTTCTGAGCAACCTTCACTTTTACATCTTAGTTGCAATCTATCAAAAACAGATCTAATTTTCCTAGATTAGTAAGTTATCCCTCAGTTTTAAAAATTGGCAAAAAAGCCTCAAATTGCATAAGAGTAGCACTTAAATTTTCCTCCAAAGAAACCTTAGAAATTCACGATTAATTTTATCTACACAATTTCTTAAAAATGTCTTGAATATAATCTCTGATGTAGTCTCCATTACATTTCAACAGACCACAGACTGTGTTATGGTACTTACATAAAAACATAACAACATACACATAGATAATTGCAGGAGGCTTCTTTCGCTGATTGGACGACAGTTCACGATGACATAAAATTACCGAGAGCCACAAGTCACGCAACGTCACGCATTTCATACGAAATTACAGACAAGGCTACGCTTTACAGTGTAATGCCGTTTTTAGTGTATGTAATAACTATCATTACAGCTTATTATCAGTAATTGTGGCCGTAACGGCGTGTATAATGATAATAATATCTATTTCAATTGGGCACGCGGAACCAATCGGTGGCCGAATTTGAGTATTGTCTGTGGTGTAGTCAAAGAGTGTCTATGGGATGTTACTTTTTTTTTAGAGACTTAGGTTTCACTGGAGATACGTTTTCTTTGAGTCGTGGAAAATTAAATTGAAGATTTAATTTTCAAATTGTTCCTATTATAAGTTTTCGTATTTTGGCTATCTTATGAAGGGTTAGAAGTATCAAATGTTAAAGTTATCCATATTTGAGCAAGTCCATCTAATACAACTAGGTTAGAACTCTTGGGCCAGTTGAGAGGAAAAACTCTACCTAGATATGACAGTTGGGTTCCACCAGATCTAAGTTGCAACAATTTAGACGAACTATTACAAAATAACTGTACCCTTTCATTAAAACTTCATGTGAATGGATCAAATCTTTTCAACTTGTCAGTTTTCTAGCTGTAAATTTTCAAGACAATGCCTCACGGAACAGTGACGGCCCGTCAAAACACAATAATATGTGTTTACAAACATATCTGGACGGATTTGTATCGCGACATGTCCATCTGTCAAGTCAGTACGCCGCCATGATGGATGATGTGGCGCGATTAGGAAAAATGTTAATTACTTACACGTCATTGTCTATGGGCTGTAATGATGGTTCGATTTTTTTTAAGTTTTTTTTTGGGTGTTATGTCATGTAAATGTGGAAATAAGTAGTGGTTTGTAATTGTTTTGTTGATTATAGGATTTTTGAATAATTGGAGTCGTAAGTGGTAGCTATCTGCTAATCCTAACGACTTCGAAATTTCGACAAAAAAAAATATAACATAATTTTGCTCTTTTAATTAGAAAAGTTAATAATAACATAAATAATAATCCCTACCGCAGTATCTCTACGTTGACGTCGTGGTGGGGCTTGCGCGTCCCGATGGACCTTAGGTCTTACCTAGGGTGAGGGGCCAGACAAAGAGAGATACAATCCGCAAGGCAGTTTTGTGGCGAACTGTTGGGCAGTAGCGACCCCACGAACCTTATCTCCCGGGAGAAGTCCTGTTCCTCATCTACGGCTTGCCTTTATTGGCTGGCCGGAGTGAAAACTGACGAGGAACAGAGCTCCCACCTCTTCCTTGCCTTAATTGGCCGGTCTGAGTGGAGATTCGCTAGAGCATACGTGCTCGGGAGAAGGACGTATAATCCAGTAAGATGCTGGTAGGGATCTTGACCGCACTTCCGGGATTGTCCTGATAGCCGTGGTATACCTCTCCACTCCTCTAGCACCTGAGGCCATGTTGCCCCCTTGGCGCTACGTCACTTTGTGCTAGCGACCGTTTTCGGGGGCCCATTCATTGAGTGTGCAAGTCACCCCCTGCCATTTAAAAGCCGTGTATATTGTAAGTGGTCAGGCAGGGGCCAATAGTTTTATAATAAACGATTATCATTCCACTAAGCCACCCAAACCCATAGCGTTTCATTTTTTGTTTCCATATTCTGCAATAGTACTGCTCCAACCGGGGATTGTCCTTGGGAATACTTTCAGTGCATACAGGGATAATCGCCGGTTGGTGCCCCATTACATTTGAAAAGTCTAACGGGGCCTCTGCGAGTTGGTTTCGGCCCCTCGTACGCCTACCAAAGGACCGGGTCTCCAGGGGCCCGAGATAGTAAAAAAAAAAAAAAAAAAAAAAAAAAACATAAATAAGGTAAATCAATGATGTTTATGAAACCTGATAACCATCCTCTTCAATCTGAGGTTTCATGTAGGCATATTGATTGACCCAGAAGATAAGTTTATTGTAAATGAAGTGTCCAAAAAGTAGTAAGTTCTCACAAAACGTCGAAACAGCGTGGGTATCACGATCAATGACCAGTCAGTGCAAACACGCGGAATTGATGGCGCAAACCAATGATAACAAGCAAAATGCCGTTACAACAACATTTTTCAACGTTTAAAAACAAGAAAGAATATATTCAATAAACTCAACAAAAAAATTGTTCAACAAAGATAACGTCACTGGGAGAAACGAAACGTCACTTTTATTTTCTTGTAATTTAATTGGAGTATTAACGGGGCATAGATAAAGTCACTCTGCCTCTAACTTTTTCGTTCTTTTTTCGAGTTTATCAGATGGCTTACCGTTTGAATTTAAAGGTGTGTCAAGTTAGTACAAAGTTTTAATAGACTCGGCCCGATCAGATCTTGAGAAAATACATTAAAATAAATTGTTCTATTTGCCTACCTCGAACTGTGAGATACGTATACTCAATTGAACGATTATGGACGTGTATTTGAAATGTGAAGTCTGTTATCCGCTATTTTACAGCGAATGTGATATTTTTACCCTTTTAAATAATGTTTAATATGATTTACGATGTATGATAGAATAAATTTTATGGCAGCGTATTTTTATTCAAACAAGCACTAATTCAAGAGCCAATTACAAATGATAGATATTAATTCAGCACTATCGCGAAGTATTTCTTAAAAGGAAGAAACTTTTAGTGGCTTTTTGCAATGCCGCGATAATTGTTGCGTGTTGCAGCTGTGTTTGTGTACGATAAACATTTACAATCAGTCGGAATGAGTGTTTGTCAGGCTTATTGACAGTAATGCCGCGTTATAATAAAATACCGTGAAATAACGCTGACATCGGAACCGCAATTCCTAACGTAATTTAATGAATTAGCATTCATGTGATATTTTGGCGAGGGTAGCCGGTAAACATCCGCATATGACGTCACGAGCGGCACAAACGTGCATATTTCTAAGACTTTATTACATAATGCGACTCAAACCTTCCTCGTGGCTATAACTACGGAATAACATTAGAACGTTTTCCCGTCTTTCCGGGCAAAATACACGAGTTGGGGAAAAAAAGGAAAATTTGGTCACAGCGACCGTCAATAAATTCGCGTGGAGTTGCGGGTACTGCTCTAATTCCTTTGTTTGCTAAAACCGAAAACTGCCGTGGACATCCCCGCGATGCCAATACGATATTTCACTCGCTCCCACTTGACTGATTCCTCTGCGTTAGAGGGTGACAGATGTATTTGACGCATTGCGTTTGGGAAACTTATTGGCGAGTCTGAAAGGCGGTAATCGTTTGTCTCATGTGCCAATCTAGTAATATACATGTAGTGGATTTATTAGACGTAGCTTAGCTTGTTCGAATGTAATATTTGGTGTTTTTCTTGGTGCTTGTAGAGCGGCATCTAGCGGCAGGTTGCGACGTGTCAATGTAACTGGCCCGGCGCCAAGCGCTTTGTTAAAAGCTTTGGCGTCGTGAGAGCCAGCCATAGTTATATGAACCTAGCTTTAATGCTACCAGATAATATACTATTTGATGGTGGAATGTGTAATTTTAAATTTGCACTCTGTTGCTAGTGATATATTTGCAGTTTTTTCACTTCACTGTTATTTATGGACACTTGGTTTAGGATTAAAGTTTCGTCGTAAACGTTTAGCGTGACATGATACGCATTGCATTTATTTTATTTGCATTGTTATTTATGAGCGTTTTGTAAATTAAATACTTTATCTCGTACTTTTTTATTATTTTTTATTTAAAGTACAACTAATAAATTTGAGCGTTTGTGTTGGTATTTGCATAATATAAACCGACCTATTTGAAATTACAAAAAAAAATAAGAGCCTTTTGCACTCCATCATCGCCCAAAACAGTCATTTAAAAACTATCCAACCTCACACTTTGACCGCAACATCAAACGTCAAAAATAACATGTCACTTTTTTTTACAAAATAATATAGGTATAACATCAGCTGGGTACATAACAAGATGGCGTAATAATACCTCGTGTACATTAGCCAGCCATCGAACCAGCGACAATAGAGCTAGCTGATTTATCGCAGTCCGGATAAGGCGTTCCGCCAATGGAAAAAGGATTTTCCCGGGGAAAACTTCAATGAGAATAAATTTAAGGGGCATTGATGGATTTCAAAAGATTTTAAACGCGTAATTGTGATTCTATTGTCATGTTAATGTCTTTTGTTAATTTGTTTTCACATACGCTTCTTAAAAGTTGGTGAGTTTAAAACAAGAGTCTTACAAAAACTTTTTCATAAATAATATTTTTCATAAATTAAACAACAAAATTGTACCAGTACAAGTTCGATATATATGTTAGAAATAATTTCTGAACTGTTTTGCTAGGTTCATTAAAAAAGCTTAATGCCTTGTGGTTGGTAGACAACATTACTGCTCGGTCTTGTCTTTTGACGCCTACCATGATGATTACGGCCGTTTTGATAAAGAAACGTAATCTTAATGTTAATTCGAAATTTATTCAATTCGAGATACGCCGTAAGAAAAACGAGTTGAGGAATTTTATTTCGACATGTGTTCTATATTAAATCTGATAAGCTAAGAATTGTGTTCCACGATCAATTTGCAAAGAATACATCCCCCAAGTTTTATCGGAGCCAAAACTTTTCGCGAAACCGAGAAAAAATCGCTTAATGAAGTTTCCAGATTTGGCCGAGGATCAGCAATAAACTCTTGTGAATAATCTATCGTGTGATCGGCGAAGTAATTCGCAATAAAACTCCAAGGAAGCCAGTTATTATTGAAGTGTAAAATAATATCCTCATTATGCGATGAGCTGAATAACAATTATTACGGGCGGTATTCAAGCGCAGTGCAGTAAAAACGGTTGATTGCCCACGCCTCCGACGCTGCAGACATTTTCATATGCACAGATCTCTTGCCAAATTTTTAATTATTCAAATGAGAGCACCAAAACACAAGCATGAATAACAGTCGGGCCAGCTCATAGCTCGCAATAAAAATATAACGATCAAAGCGTACGCCGGCGAAACTAAACATCCCGCGTCACCGTTTGACAGCTCAGAATGTAGTCTATTAAATTATAAACGTCCCTTCTCACCTTCGCAGTATTTTTATTCAATGTAACTCCTAAACAGAAAGGATACATTATAGATACGCGGCGGAGCAGACACGTACAAAATGAAAATAGGGGAAAGGGAGCGAGGGTGGGCGGTATGGAAATGTTGGTCAAATATATCATCCGGCGTCTGACAGGCCAATTCTCTTATCTCACGCGCGCGGCACCAGCGCGATCTAAGCTAGCTTAGCTAATATAAAATGGTTTTAAATTCAAGTTTAATTCGGGCTATCTGCAGCTCTCCGCCGCGTCGTAAATACGAACCCCAACCCACATACAAAAGGCGGGTGCGATTTACGGTTTTGACGGATTTCGAATATTTTAGCAGCAGGTCTCGGGATTAGGCCGAGTTACGCGGCGTACGGACCTCGTACATCGTCGCCCGGGTGGGCTTACATTTTAATAAGACGATGATAATTTAGAAGCGGATGAAACTAGTCTTGGGATATGGTGAGCAGCTGCGGCACCCGTTACACACCCGCCGATTTAATATTAGTTTTCACTTGAGGCGATGTACGGCGGGATAAAGTTTTCGCCTCGATATCATTACACCCTCTCTTATCTCATATTCCGAGGAAATTATTCTTTGTTTGCGCGGCGGGCGGGCGGATCTGCACCGCATCAGTTTACAACACGAGGACATCATAAAGTGTAAACAATGACGGCGTTTTCCATTACAATATGTTTACCGATCCGTGGAGCGGCGCATTATGTATGTTATCCTGGTAGGACGCGCGGGGCGCCGCTGAATTTATGAGACTCCGGCAAATATTTGGCGCTCCGAGTTCGGACGCTCACTGTCGGCTGACAACGGGAAGATTGTCGGCAACTGTTTACACAACGGGATATGGTAATTTTTCAGTCGCCTCGTTTCTCGCTGTAAGCGTATTCCGTTCACGGCGCGGCTCCGTTCTGTTCTCTTTACATTTAGTTTATTTCAAACATCGGAAGCGTATCCGGACGAGTCTGGGTGACGGACGACGTAAACAGAGTGGGCTGACGTTTAGTGTCATTAAATCTCGTAATAGGATATCATAAATCGCAGGAGGTCGGCGGTACCAGGCTGCCCGGGCGGCTGTCATCGTTTGTCAGAGCATTTCACGCATTGTTGGACAATAACGCAGGCAGGGGCGGGCTAGCATTGTGCGCGCCCGGCCGCCTGGACGCGGGACGTGACGCGTGCGCGCTGGCTGACCGCTGCTCGCACTACACACTAAACAACACCTACCGACACCACTCCACTTGCCAAATATACATCTCTTTTGTCACAACAGATACATTGCGCACGTTACTCTACCTTATCCGAGAGATTCCATGACCATTTCGGTTAATGTAAAGACGCGAGCAGGTTGTAATTCTCACTTGAGCTGTCTTGTAGTAATTCACTTAAAAAGTTCCTTAAACCGGCACCCGTATACGTACGTACCACAATCAAATTTATATCGTTGGTCGAAGGTAAAAAAGTGAAAAAATAAAATAACATCAAATATGTTTGGTATGCATCGTCTCAGAGATTCACATCAGAAATTTAAGCTTTAAAGAACCGGGCGGGATAAAAAACATCTTGGAGTCGAAAAAAAAAGAGTAAAAACTTGACCCCTGAGTGCCGGCCGCGTAAATTCGAATCAAAAGGAATCAAATGTCATTTTACGAATGTATTCCCTTAACGATTATCAATTTATAATGTCATTGAAGCGGTGCTTTCTCATAAAAATGTTTTATGTTACATTAAAATAAGTTTAACAGTGAATTTATGGTAATAATTTGAAGTGAAGTTTTGTAGATAGGGATATGGTAAAGTTAATTTTGTGGAACTGAATTTACATTACAAATTATATTCAAAAGATTTCACTGACAGTGAAAGCGCTTATGAAATGTCATTATAACATTACACCTAGTCACTATTTAAAACGTCCGATTTCCGAAATGTACTGCAACATCCCAAACATTTCAAAAGTTTAACGTTCTGTCATTAAACGCCGGTAAAAACAATTAATATAATTTATTTTATTTTAATCCTTTTTGTGAAACCTCTCCGAGTCAGCGTGGGGTCTGTGGGCATTCACTCCGAGCCGTCTTTGAGGTTCTTTAATGCAAAACTTGAAATATGCACCTTTCTTATGCATATAATTAAGATAAATTATAAATAAAATTGATTGCTAAAGGTATTATATTAGCGGTGTGTTCAATTCTTCAGATGAGGAAAATCATATTACGTTAAAGATTTCATTTAGAATTTCGAACTGTAAAATTCAAAAGACAAGGTTCCATTCACCGGGACGACTAAAGTGCATTCGATATTTAAAAATCCAAATGACAAACAAAATGGACGTCGATTCCGTTCGTTATTTAAAACTGTTTACTTCGAAGAGTGAACTTAGAGGTAAAAACAAAACACGGGCATAATTTTCTCAAAACGGTTGGTATCGTGGTACCAATTACTTTAGTCGAGGCACACTCTGAGACAAATGCCTTCTCATATATCGAGATGTTATCGCTATCGCTGCGATGTACTTGTATCGAGCGATGCCTCGCAACGGTTAATCAGACCACAATGGGAAAAATAAAAAGGCGTACACACTATTATTTCTTGATCTTAGAATCGGAGAGATTCAAAGCTCAAGTATATTTGTGTAACTTGGATTTTGTGTCAGATAGTTTTTGAAATAAATAATTTCATCGCTTGATGAAAAATATTAAAGAACTCTACTGAAAGTTCAATGCTCTTAATAAACAATTAATCAAAAAACTGTTAACTGGACTTCAAAATCAATGATAGTGTCAATAAAAGAAATCAATTGATAAAGTTGCATTGCTTATCACAAATGATGACGTATTAACGCCATCATTTTGACAGGGTAGCTGTCAAGTCTACTAGCAAGTGTCATGATGAGGGATTGTTTACGAAATTGACTTCTTTCATCTTTTGTAATAGGAAAACTATTTCAAGTTAGAAGAAGAATCGTATGAACAAAGTTTCAGATAAAAAAAAACCTTTGGTCACTTTTGTCTAAGCTTTTCTACTTTTTTAAGATGCCTTCCCCAGCTTCGTCATCTCGAAGCTATGCCTAGTATTTAAGACGGGTATTGCACAGCGTTTGACTGACGTTTAACCATGATTCATCTCCTTTTCAGTGTCAGAGGTCGCAGCATGATAGATGGCCAGTGTTTCCCTGATGAGGCCTGAAGACATGGTTCCGTCAGTTGAGTTATACGAGGTAAGGTTAGGTAAGGAGTCTGTTGCTTTTCTCTTATTGTTCTGATTCCTTGGTGTCTTAAAAGATAGTGATTAAAAGTTTACCTGTGTGATGGGACTCAGTTGTTTTTTTAATTAAATTCGCCAACTTACCTGTAAACAAGGAAATAAAATTATTAAAGGGATTAATTTGATTGAAAACTATATAAGTACCTATTAAAGACTCCAGTTCCAAAAAGAAAGATTTCCCAAACGAAGATAACAAGATCTAAGATGCCTAATTAAAAAAAAAAGGAAACAATCAATTGTCTCTGGTTCTACCCTTCCCATCATTAACAACCAAAATCATCTCACACTTTGATTTAAAAATATCAAGATTCCATCCTTCCATTTTTAAATCAAACACCCGAATCGTTTCGAGAACTGACGGCATTTCACGAAACTCACATTATTCTACGAAACCCGAGGTGACTAACCTCAAAATTAGCCTAGCGATTTGAAAATTATAGAGTAAAAGCGCGATTTCAACTTTAACAATAGACAGTGTTCGATAATTGAACAGAAAACATTTATTAATAAGTGGTGACATGCGAGCAAAACAGTAATTTGATAGCAATTTCAACTTGATACGACAATTACGCCGTGATTGGGCGCCATAAGAATGGCGATCGCGATTCGCACGTGATATTTCCCGCCATTATCGCGGAAGCGTTTTTTTTTTCAAATTGGCTGTTATTATTTATTGTGCGCGGTGTAATTTGATATAATTCACAAATTGTTACTCTCCAAGTATCGAATTAAGTTGTTGATTTGAAAAGTGTAGGGAAATACGACACTTCGGTAATTTTACTTAAGTGGTTAGGTTATTACGTACTTCTTAGGCGCTGAAGCGAATGCAGTTTGTAAGTAAGCCCCGCCTTCCTTGTTTTCAGTAATGGCTACCTTTAGGCAGACGATGCAATTGTTTTTCTGTTCAGTTACTTCAGAAATTGAAAGGAATTGCCCCATTTTAGTGTACAGAGGGCCTAGCATTTATATTTTTGACGTATAGTAACGTCACGTAAAATTTTACCATAGCTACAATACTCGTTTCGCATCATTTAATATTTTTTTTGAATTAGATATACTATGCCTACTTATTCATAATTTTAATTATATAAATTGTGATGGTCCCATACAATGAAATCAAAATACTCTGGGGTTGTAGTTTTTCACTTTTAAAGTTCACTTTACATACTTTATATCAAATATTTGTGCTAGCTCTTCAGCTTTGAATGGAAAATTACCGATTCAGTAATAACTAACTTCATAAAATATCACTCCATTCAACCATTACTAAATCAACGGAAACAATAATCTAAGGTTCTAAATACGAAACTTCTAATCCACACATGTGTACCAACCCTACAAACTGTGAGAACCGTCAAAAACCGACAAGATTACAACATAAGAACAATGATCACAAAATATCTCGATATCTTGGAGCAAGTTCACGCACCCTGCGTGTGTAGTGTGTGTACCCCGCTTCACGTCACTCAAAAACGGATCAAGTGATACGTAAATTGCTCAGAACCGTTTAATTAACCAATTTGTTCCGTTTCGAGTGAATACGATCCGTATTATATGTGACCAGCCATTGTTGCTGCTTATTTGTGTAATTTCTAAATTATACGTGCATTATATTGTGCTTCACAATAATGTAAAGTGTAATTTTGTTGAAATCTGGAATATGGCCGCGACGGAAAATAGGTTGTGTTTTTTTTTTCAACATGGCGTTTGATGTTGCCAGTGTTTTTGCTTTTTGTTTTTAAATAAAAGCTATGAAGTTAACCCTTTCTTGTTTTTTTTTTGTCTTAATGTTTACTTGTAAGCAGGTTCGTTAATTATTTAAACTAAAAACATCGCCTCATTTCTCACAACACTCAGCTTATCAACCTTAAGTATTAAACTGTTACAATAATTTGTTCAGATGTCGTGTTCGTATTTATTATATCAAAATAACGTTTATAAATTAGCTTTAATAGTTACGGGAGCATTAACATAAAGCCAGCACCCTAATTGCGACGCAACATAAATAATATCGGTACAACTACTCCACCTAATTAGTCGACGATGAAGCGAACGCGCCTTTTTCTTCAGATTTTCCGACCGCCTTAGTGTTTCCCATTAAAAAAGTCTACCAATCCATCCTACTCTCTCCGCTTGCACCTTGCACCGCGCTATTATTTCCTTTTCACTCTTTTGTTTGTGCGATGTGGATGTCTCGCTCCGCGCTCCGCCCATTTATAAAATCGACTGGCCGCCGCCGCCGCCGCGCCGCGCCGCACCGTCCGTTCACCTGTCCCTTTCCCGTGCGACTGATTTATGTGAGAGTGAGCGGGTTTGATCGATGCTTTGTTTTCCCGCTTCAACTGTCACACGGCGTTCGTTTTTCGAAAAAAGGCGCGCACTGACCCTCGGATTAGGTTATACGTTATTACCCGGTGTAAATTCTGATAATGCGCACAGATTGCGAGCGCGAATTCCTAAGGCTCGAGTGTCGCCTTGTGGGAAACGCGATGGCGTCTTTTTTGTTTTGCGCGGTAGGTACCGCCGTTTTGTAAAACTATATTTACGATAATGTTATCTCACGCGGCGGTGTTACGTTACCTACCTACGCCGCGGGGACGCGAGATTAATGATTGAGTCAGTCGACGCGGAACCTCTCCGCTCGCTCGAGTCCAACAGAAAAAAAAAACAATTCTAAGAAACTGTAATGCTTATTGTTCGATTGCTCGCCCGACATAATGAAGCTGTATACGAACGAACCAATAATCGTCACTAGTGTTAGACTATAAATCGATTGTTGCATGTTTCTAAAAAGTCCCGAATTAAGATTTCAAGGCGGGCGCGCTTGGCTTGCAAAAAGCGCGCGCCGCTTGACAAGTTGAGAAATGTCATGGCGGCGGTTTTTTGAGATTATTTTTGGCGGGAATGCCATTCTAATCAAAATAGTTTACGCGTCCGCCGTACCGCAGATTAGATTCGTTTGTTTGCCCGATCGTGGGAACGATCCCAGTTTTTTCAATGATGGCTCTCCAAATCGTTTTGGAGTCCTTCATTCCGGATTGAAGTAAAAAGATTTAATTTGTCCGAACATTTGGGTTCTAAATGGTGGCAGGTAAAAACAAATGGCACCTTCATTACGATTCATACATTCATTGTCTGAAACAGAGGAAAAAATAATCGTTACACGTTTCAAGCTTCCACGTTCCGCGAAACTCCGATATCATGTGTCGGGAGCCCGACAAACTGTTATAAATCAAAATGCGAACAAATAAAAACGGCGCGCGGAGGTGAAAACGTTATTATCTTTATAATTGCACGTCAAGGCGGGAAAACTGGGGGGCATTTGGCGCGCTTTCCTTGTCTCTGGCCGTTTTTTTTTAACGCGCCGAGGCTATGATATATCGGCCCATGAATACGGGATGTATCGCGACACCTGCTCGCTTCCTTATGAATTCGAAATTGCGACTTTCTTGATGTCATTATATCCCGGTACCTACTTCGAGTTTGTTTGTTTTGTATACTTTAAGTATGGTGATATATTGTGTTGTTTTCGCTTTAGAGATCCCTGGCCTATTGTCGTAGTAGCAGCTTGTTTTACAAGATGTTTGTTTTATTTCAGGAAGAGTCTTGTTTGTGTAACAGTTTCGTAACAGTGCAGAACTACGACTGCTATTTCAAATGTAACTGTACCTAAATGTAAATTTTCGCCCGGTCTTGATCGTAACACATTCTTAAGTCCACTTAAGATCAAATGAACCAATTCATGTCAAGTCGATCGAACAAGAAGATTGAATACTTACTTACTACTAAAGCTCTCAAAAGCGGACATTATCAAATTATCACAAAAAGAAATGAATCGCCGCATAACAATGAAGTTAAAAGAACATAAACCAACAGTGTAAGCGATAAGAGATGGCCCGCGCTCCGCCCCGCTTGTAACGAACCGCACTATCGATGTCTCAGTCAAAAACTGTCAAAAACCTGACAGGCGCCGCGTCAGGCTAACGAGGCGAGCGCGCGCCGCGTCAGCGTGACTCGCACCTTCGCGCCCGCGACCGCCAGCGCCATCTCTCATCCAGTAGACGAACTAACCGCACGTTGACGGAACAAAAAAAATGTTATAATCTCGTCTGGACAGAAATACATAAAGATGCAAATGAGCCGCGCCCCCGGGCGGCGAGCGGGCGAACCAATTTATTGGTGCGCGCGCACCTCATTATCGCTAACAAGCATTGGAACCCATTCTTTACCCCATAAATATTATATTTTACACCTGCACCTAAAGGGGTCCGGGATGGCTGTCATTGCGAATGTTCCGAACACCTTTCGGCGGGCGTCGGGTTCCTGGGTTCGGCTAATAGATGTCGCTTATCGATTTATAACGATTACGCCAGACTCATTAGGCTTCTCTATAAAGTGATTGGCTTTTACCGTTCCTTTCCGTGTGCACAATAGAGTATTTAGTAATTTCTCTTGTATATTTTCTCTTATCTGACCTTTGGAGTTACAATGCGAGTAGATATCGCATTCTTATGGTCTTTAATTATATTAGGAGTGCAATTCCTATGTTGCAGTTTTTACTTTTTAAATATTGTCATTCTATTTTTTAATGATAGTCACACACGCGACTATCTTCGGACAAAGAGACCACCAAAAATTGGATCGCCTTTCTTTTTCTGTGTTGAACAGAACGATTCTAAACAGTGCAGACAGGTGAAAGAATTTAGAACGGGATAAACACGGAACTAGTTGTGCAGCAAAACGTTTTCAAACTCTGAATTTGCAGAGTGCAAGTGTAGTGCGTTCTATTAACACAAAACCATTTTAATAATAAAAAAATATGTAGGAACTACTTACAAGAAACAGCTGGAGAGTATAATCGAGGAACGCAGCTTAATTTGTTAAATACTTGTGGAAAATGGCAAAATTGCTGATAAGGTGGCTCTTATCAATCTCAAGCAGTTACTGCTTTAAATCAAGATTGGTGAGAAAGATCATGATTTGAGCAATTTCAATACAAAAAGATTTCTAACTTTTGTGTACAGAAAGAAAGAAAGTAGTCAAATAAACAACCCATTTCGTTTATCCAAGTCGTTTTCACCAAGTAATTGTACCAGGGTTTCAAAGTACCAGGAGTGCTCGAGTACTAGGGCTACAGAAACGCAAGGAGTTGACCGCATCGCGTGCCAAGCGGCGGGTGCAATTTGTGAATAATTCGAAACGCAAGCGCAATTATATGACATTCAGAAGTTTCTTGATATGCAAGTAGGGTTAGCATTAGCACGTCTCGTGGGTGGGTTACTATGTGGCAAAGTAATTTTTAATCGTAATTAGTGGTTAGATTACTGGTTTTTACAAGGCATAGAGTTAATTGATATTGGTTTTGTTATTTTGCATCAGCTGCGGCTTTAATTAAAGGTTATAATGTGTAGTCAGCGTAACGATTAGGACTTGATAAAAACATTCAGACCGGAAAGCAATCAATCTTATACCAAAAAATATCTCCAAAACTCAATTATTTAGCACACCACCACAACCATCCTGTTGACTGTTAAAATTACGACTAAAAACCGCAAGGAGAGAGCCCAAAACCGCATCGAGCCAAAGTTGCCAGTTGAAAAAAAATACTGAGTCACCGGAACGTGGCAATTACAACACATTGTCAGAAAATCACGGGTGACCACAAGTTGTGCGTTTAAAAACTGATACAATTTGACATTTGGCATCAAATCGGCCAGTAATAGTCGTTGTGGTCGGGACAAACGTGGCGAGGCCCAATTTGCGGCGTTAGGCACTTGAAAACGCAGTGACATTAGCAGACCTGGGCCTGATGTGGCCCAAATTATTTTACATGTAGCTATGACTGCTGTACCTTGACTCAGTGATTATTTTAAATGTTTTGTGGGAAGTTTGTGAACCCTACAAGCTTTTAGAGATAAACTGTATCGTATGAAAATCAGGGATAATAACAACACCAAAAAACAAACTACAAATTAAAAAAAATACATTAACCCTATCGAATAATTATTCTATTCTATACCGGGGAGTTTTCTTCTGAACCAATTGTAATATTCGACCAATGTTGCCATTATCATGGTTATCGAATAGTGATTGTACTTAGTCTGTCATAATTTACCTCTCTGTCTAACCCCTTAGTCGCCTCAAATGTCAACTACAGAAAATACAATAAATCTTAATTGGATCATTCTTTAAATAAAAACGATAATTATGTACAGTTTAACACGGTACCTCTGCACAATAGTCGGTTTCTTTGTATTTCACACAATAGCATTATTACCAATTGACGTAAAAGTATCAATTATGAATAATTATTCTGTTAGGACAAGTGGTTTGAGGTTCATTCAGCGTTCTTCGATTTATTTGTACTGAAAGTGGTCTGTTCGATAATAAGAAATGTTTTTGCTGTGGAAGTTGTGGGGAGGTTTACTGTATTTTTTTCCATACAGGACAAAAAACATTTTCTTCATATAAGTTGGATTCTGTTAGTAAAAATTATAAAATATTGTGAAATAATTTCTGATCGATTGAAAATTAGAACTCCAAAGATTGTCTAAAGGTTATGATATGCCATAACATGAACATAATATATAAACTGCTACCCAAATTCTTATCATCAACCTTTGTAGCCAATTTATTTATCGAAACAATATTTTTTCCGTACGCACCACAGATTTACGTTCCAACAAAATGATATTTATATAAAAGTAATTTGTACTGTAACAATAACTCGTACGAGTCGTACTCTCCTGAATATTTATAAACGCTCGTCCTATTATAGTGTCGACATTTTGAATAATTAAAGAGAACGCTATTACGTACGGTAGACGTGGCTACCCTTGCTTCATGAATAATTTCAATATCAATCGATGGCAACACTAATGGGTTTTGAGACGGAATGATGGGAAAATCAAAAATTCTCCCAGAACCCATTGAATTTTTCTTGTTGTTGTGGGTAACTTTTCTGTAACAAACTTTTTGCGGTTCCAACGATTAAACACAAATTAATTTATCGACGGATATTTATAGTGACATTTAAGTGCTAAACACTTAGAATTAATGAATGAAATGAAAAATGAAACAAATAAAATTAATTATTGTAATCGGTGTCAATAATTACTGAAATAGGTTAAAATTACTGCTACTTCTGACACGGTTATTTCAATGCGAAACAAATAAAGCAAGTAGGGTAAACAACAGTAATCTCTATGAAAAAGGTAAGTCTTTCCCCCGCAAAAAGCAATATCAACAAAATATATCACGTACTAGGATCGCATAAGCAAGAAGCAGGTGTGTTACGCCACATGAGCCGGAATGTGCGGTAAATTTTCCGGATGCCTTCCCAATGATTTCCTCGGAGACCACCGGCCCAGATACGGCGGATTTCGATACGATAACGCTTCTCAATTTCTGTTTGCCTAGTACTCGAGATATTGTGACCACGCCCCGCGCCATTAAATATGTATACCTAAGGGTGGGTCGGTTATTTTTTCTATCTATGAGGTCCCGAGGGATCTCATCTAGGGGTATCAATCGGCGATATTCGGTGTGCGGTATCTTGACAATCATCTTGAGGCTGGCTGGCTTGTTACAATAACTATGTGGTATTGGTTCGTTATAAATAATAAAGAAAGTAATATGAAAATTGATAAGTCACAGTATAAGAGATTAATTAGACAGTCGTGTAAATATATACAGCTGAAAATATTTTTTCTTCTCTTTTATATTCGTAAGATTCTTATTAAAACAGAGTCTAAAAACAGACATATTAGTTAGACATTGACACTTAGTAATTAGCAAGAATTCTAATGAAAACAACTTCAATAAACAGGCGATTCATTGATATTAGAATCAGATACAAACAACACGCCAGACTAGTAATTTTGATTCAAGTCGCGTACTACTTTATAGTCACTCTAATAGATATAAATTTACTGTTCTAGTGGTCTCACCTACTTCATAATGTGACTTATGCATGCACCTATACTTATATATGTGCCAGTATGTAGCCTCTTTGTAATCAGAATGCCAATTCTTCTAATTTTAAACAACTTTAGCAAAAAAGCCTTATTTTTCATACATTTATCACAGATTGCGATTGAGATGCGAATGTGAAAATTAGTAGAATAGGGAATATGCATAAAAATATATTTATTATCTAAACACTTTATCTAAAAATATACAAAAATATATTACTAACAGCGGAAATAGAATCAAATTTGCTCGAAAAACAAACGAGATATAATTATTTTAAACAAATATATCTGTCCCTCTCGCGAAAACGCTGTTTTCTATGGCAGTATAGACGTCACGTATTGTGACGTCAAATTCCATGTTGGACTTCTCGTTCTAAAAGTAATCTTTGAAGCGTTATAACTTCATGGCTGATGAAGATATTTAAAAAATGTTTTCTTGGGTGTTTACTGGAGCTTATAAGTAATTCATTTTGTAAATAAAAAATCGCGTGCATATTCCCTATTGGCACTCAAATTTTTCGGTAGCCTGAGGGCCAATTCTTCTAATTTTTAAACAAATTTCGCATTCTTATGTCAATTGCAAACTGTCAAAAAAGCCATAAGTAATTTTCATACATTTTTGACACTTTTGTATTGGGATGCGAATGTGAAAATCAGTAGAATTGGCACTCTGATTTTGCAGTAGCACGATAAAAATGTCCTTTTGACAGTTTTGGATGACAATAACATGTCATGTCAAACAGCCATATTTATTCTTCAGAAATTATCTCACTATTTCAAAATTAGAACTTAGTCAACTAGAGATGGGAAAGGCTTCAAAATGATACCACATTGTTATAAGAAAAGCTTGGAAAATTATTTTAGAGTTTTACTTTTCAATCACTTGTAGTTGAAGGACTTTATTGGTAACTCACAGCCTATAGGTATAATCCAACTTCAAAGGATGGCCTACAGCTGTTTCGCGTTAGGTTTAGGCTGGATCAATGGTTCATCATTTCAGCCGAAACACGTCCGCTGCTGGATTTGGATTATAGGCCTCCCTAAAGTTTCGCCAGAACAACCAGTCCTGTGATCCGACTCGACTTATGCTTACTGTGATTAAATTAATGATAAGTTAAAAGGAAAGAAACACACAAGCCGCAAGAATAGGTAAGCTTAATGTTACAAAAAGTTAAATCGAATTCGAATGCACCTCTCTAGCGGCGATAATCGCGTAATCGGCGTTTTCGCGTAATTCCTGTAATCTGCGTAATTCGTGTAATCGGTGCGATTCGGGTCGACTCGGGCGGACTCGGACCGAATCGTGTTCCCTATAGTTGTGACGTGGTAATGACCAGGTTAACGCCGATCTAAGGCTGTGGCTCGGGAATTAAACTAACTTGCTATAAGAAATTGACTGGAATGACGAAAATACTAAAAAGGAGTTTGTGTTTCGAGAATTCAGTCTAAATAAACTTTGTTTGTTGACTGGCAGTGTCTATTGTGAATATACCATAAGACTATATTTTTACAGGATTTACATGAAGCCAACCTAAATCTAATATTTTTCTCTTAGGTGTATGAAATCCTTGTCTTTGGCAGGGCGAATAGAAATCTAATCCATTCCGCTACGAACAGGCTAAAGCAAATAGTTCATAGGGACACTGGATACTGGATAGCACATACAGTCCCTGTCACCCGACTCCTTACATGGCGAGCCCCGGTCCGCTTGCAAATTGCGACAACACATTGTTCCAAACTGGTATCCGGTACCGATACCAGGATACCGTGAAAGGGCAAGATTACGATCTGTACACCACTAGTTGTATCTAGATCGAATGTGAATTAGAACTTCGGAGCTGCTTGAATTTGTTTTTTTTTTTTGTAATTTGAAAATGGAATTTATGTAGGTGTTTTCTCTGGTTATATTTTTGAATATTAGTTTTTTTTAATTGTTTTTTTATTAATTCTATTCATCATTATATTTCATGGCGTTAATAGGTCAGACCATAACACATAATTTAAAAAATAACTCACTCTATCAAAAGCATTCCACTGGAAGATTTATAAACAAAATGATATAATTCGACTTTCAAACTAAATTAAAAACTATTTAAAAATAAACTATCACATATCAAAAGGAATAAAAGCCCAATATATCACGAACTACGGTAGTTAATAAATATTTTCACAACTTGATTCCTGTCAAAGTAGAAACGTCAACTTTGAAACGAAAAAATAGTGTAAAAAAAAAGTTGTAATAAATCAGTTGGTTTGTGAAAACAATGATTCTTTTGTAATAGTATAGGCTATTAAATTTAGGGATATAAAAGTGTCAAGTATTAAAGTATACGTCTGTGTTTGTGACGCGTGCGACGCGTGCGCCGGTTTTGGTCATAATTTTAGAATGATTTACAACATCTATGTCATGGTTTAGACGTTTATTTGCGAGTTTTTTTTTACCGTTGGTATCTAAATACAATAGTTTTTGTGTTTTCGATTTGTTAAGTAGTTGGTTTTTCGTTTAAATGGCCTTCTGAGTGATGTTTCCGGTGCTAAGTTGGAAAATGATTTATAGTAGGTGGAGGCGATTGAAAAAGTTTGACTTCTTATGGCGCGTACCTTCTATGTTTTGAACTTAGGTAGTTTCATCGATGTAGTCTTTGATATATTGATGCTATATTTTGGCAAACAGAAGTAAAGTCTTCCTAGGATCTGGACGCATTTAATCCAAATATGACGTCATCCAGCAATATTTATTGATAACCCTGCCTAAACACGGGTATGCACTTAGTAATTACCCGGTCCCGTTAAAAGACAAATGGTTCTACCGGCAACGGTGCGCAACGGTACCTCTTGTAACTTATGCCCGCCTGGTGTCTTAATAGCTAATATCGCCGCCTAATGCCCGTGCTCGTCTTGCTCCTAATGTGCCACATGGGAGTTCAAACTAGTGAACATCCTCGCGACCCTGTGCTCCTGGTATGTGTGTGATGATTTCTTTGATTGTGTACTTGTTTCATGGGGTGTTTTAAGGGCCCATTGTGGTTTTATTGTCCCTTTAGTACTATTTTAATGAATTGTCTTTTACTGCCATTTGGACATAATATCTAGAAGACCAATTCTCGTACCTAATAAGAGTCCTAAATTCAGTTTCTTTCAAATTCAGTGTCATCTCAGCGACAACCAATGTTCAAACTTGTAAAAAAAAGGGAAATTACAGGTTCTGCTGGCAATTTGCGACTGCAATCAATGCTTCTTATGTTACGATAATGGCTGCTCTGTTTTCTAATAATATAGAATACTCTAACTCTTAATTAGTTAGTCATAAATCAAGCCAAAAAATACTGTTCTCACTCACTTCAAGAGGACAACAACTCAAGATAAACCAGACCCCTTGAATAGTTCACAGCTGCCACAAATCCAACAAGTACCATAAAGAAAGAGTGAGTACACATAATGTTTACGGTTATTAACCGTATAAAGAGTTCCCATAAACCAACATCTAAAGGGACACCATAACATCTCGTCAGGGGATGTGACAGTCCTCAATTCCTTTTATGATGTATTAGTGAGATGTCAGAGAAGACTTTTACGATGTCGTAAACCGACCTATGTTCACTTGTTGAGTTTGTACCAGAACAAGTTTACTACTGCGGGCTTATACTGCCCTGGTACTTTGACATAGAGTTGGGTTTTCTAAACTGGCGTTTTTGTGTAAGTGTGAATTTGAATACAAATGTTAGATATCAGGTTTTGATGATTAAGGATTTGGCAGGTCGTTGGTACTTTGTTGGTAAAATTTCGTTTTATTTGGGACTTTGATCGGAGTAATTTCCGTAACACAAGTCTTTCTGGCGTAATGCCACAGTTTTACTGTAGGACGGAACTGATTCCTATAGGCTATATCCTTTATTTGAGAAGTTTGTACTATTGGAACCGCCTTCTCAAATTCCAGTATCAAAAGAAGTTTGGAAATGAAGTGCGAACACATCTACTTGATTTATTTCATTGCTCGAATTACTTTTTCATATCTTTAGAGGCTACTCTGAAGTTATTGTTTCAACCTGTTAAAGACTAAACATTTTAGTTAACATAAACAACATTGAACATAATTTCATAACCTAATCTTAAGAAACTAATCACACCCCAAACAAAAAGATCTTCAGTCTCATTTTCCTCCGATTATAACATCTCTTACGAACTCATGATAGCCTAGTACTCCACAATTTCTATAGCCACAATCTTGATCGTATCTGGTTGAAAACAGTACTCCTCTGGCATCCTGTGACAATGCTGGGACAGGGGATGCTAGAGGGGTCTGCTGCGGGGTAGCGGAGGGTAAAGGGGGATGATTAATTGTCTCGCGGGGAGTGTACGCCAATAGAGACTCTTTGGTAGCAAGCACTGATGGTATTTTTGTCATTAGCAGTTTCCATTTGTGTTTGAATCGAGATTTATTTCTGTTTGAATTTTAGAAGATATCGCAGATTTTGGATTGTTGTTTAATTAATTTATTTTGTATTGAGCGCACATACCTTAAGAAAGTAGATACATAACTTAGTGTTACAGTTACAATAATTGTAAGTTATGGCTGTAAAATACCTTGAATTATATGATGAAAATCATCACCATTCGAAACAAAACGTTTATTAGAATACAACATTCAAAATTCAAATAACATTCAAAATTGAAAGCTACGACGAACGACTCCGGAAATGCGACGAGTGCGCCCGAGCGCGCCCGAAAGCTTCCGAAAATTGCCGAGAGGGCTACACAGGAAGATGTAATGATGTTTGTCAAATGGAAAATAAGATAGGGAAATGTAAGAGGAGCTGAATTTGCGACCTTTTCGCTGACGCGGTGCCCTACGGGACCGACTTCGGAATGCTTTATTACCGTAGCCGTAAAAACGATTTTAAATAAGACTTAGATTAGTTTTATTTTGGGCGCGAAGACGATTTAAATGACATTGCAGACAATTTCGTTGATTCTTTTTATTCGTTACTTAATGGTTATCATGTAACTCGTATTTAAAAGCACGTACATACATAGGAACTTTTTTCCAGGCCATAGACTTCTCCAAACCGTTCTCTATGGTTCTGTCAGACCGTATCCAAAGTATTCAAACAAAAGAATCCAATATCAATTCCATAGACAAAGAACAAAACGTTTTTAAATTCCAAAAGCCTCGGCTTTATTCTCAAAAATGATATACATTCCCGTTTAAAATAGTGATTAAAGTGTCCATTTGTGTAGAATTAATTAAACAGTCTAATAAAGGTTGCCCTTTTACTGGAATGCTGACATTTAATTAAAACGAGCCAGCGCTTCACTTTAACACAAACTAAACGGGCCCATTACGTGTATGATAATAATGTATATTATGTATTTAAATTATTTGTGCATTGAATGCTTTAAAAAGAAATTATGTGTTTTTTTTTCCTGTATGTCTAACAGATTTTGTGAAACTTTAAAAAAAGTTGGTTCGTCAAATGATTGCCTGTAATTCAGACTTTAGCTGACATAATTCATCCTTTACCTAACGATTCTCGCGCTCCACCCTCGTATTCCATACTAATCGTTCCAAATGCAAAAAGTAACCGAAAACTCATTGGCCGTTTTGAATTTGGAATCGGAACGCTCGAAAATACGAACGTTAGCAGAAAACGGTAAATTCTTCAAGCGAAGAAAAAAATACGTTCGAAATTCAAACATTCGGGGATTCTAGCTGAATGGGTGCGTTCATAAATCTCTTCGTCTCAGCAAGTGATGTTCGAAATACGAAACAGCGCTATCGGGCCCGTTGGGCAGAGCGTGTGGTGCACAGATAAAATAAATGGAGGAGCCGTGAAAAATGATGACGCGTCCGCGTGGAAAGACGCCCCAAAAGGGGTCGCATACACTGGGTCAGGGTTTGTTCGCTTTTATGACGTTTTTGTTGATGATTTTTGTGTTTTTGAGTCGACTATTTTTTTTTGAATACCAGGAGGCAAGGACAGGCAGAATAGTGAGGCATGGGACCTGCCTTTGTCCAGCAATGGACGTCTATTGGCTAAAATGATGATGAAGAAGAAGGAACTGGCCTAATTAGCATTTTCACTAAATAAATTAGAACAGAAAAGTGTAGTATTTTCACTGAAATGTGTTATAAGAAGCAAAATTTTCATCGTACAGTAGAAACCACAGTTTTAGTTTTTAACGATTATAAACTTGTTACAAAACCCACAGACTAAAAATAATCAGTACAAAAATCATGGAGACATCAGTCTTACGACTGTTTACAGCTACTGCAGGCGGCGCCAGCCGTAAACACTAGTCTATATTTTATGGAGGTCATGTCACTGCAATTCTTTGAAGATTTTTTTTATAGTTTTCACACACACTGTTTTATTATTAACTAGATTTATGTAGAAGTAGTATAAAATGACGGGCAAGTACATTTTTCTGCGTACAAATGTTATTTTTAGTGTAATAAGTAAACAATTTATCTGAATATAAGGTGTTGTTCAAATAGAAATTGTAATTAAAATCTTTATTACTTTGAGGTGATAATGTGGTGGATTTTATCGTTTTTACAGCAAGATATTTGTGTGTTTTGTTTATTGCAGTTTTTATTGATATGTTCATGCATGAGTTTTGCTATTACGGTTACACGAAAATTACTATTTAGGTTATTCTGTCAAATACTCGTGAAATATGTTCTAGAATCGTGGTGTTTGTGTCTATAATTTCGGAGAACTGAAGATTTGAGTGAGCTTGATACTATTGTTTATGATGCCCATAATTATGATCAAAAATCAAAAATGAAATGGCTATGCTTTTGCATTACATGAGGATTTGATAAGCATCACCTACGAATATCTGCATACTGTCATATTAATCTACAGAAATGAGACCTAATAAATCTGCAACAAAACAAAAGTAACAAAATAATCAAGTAGGCAAATACTGTCATATCGATGATCTTCATATTTTTTTTATTTGTGAGAACCATAATTCACCGAAATAGGTCCTCCCTTTCAATTAAACAATCATTGTCACACCGCATCTTTTTACTCTACAAACGTCGATACCCCAAGAGAAGGCGTTTATAAATAAATTCCCGCCAAAAAACAGCAAAAGGCACTCAAATTAAAACAAAGAGGAAGGAGAATTTTAATTAACATTACGCACAAAGAAGTGCTTCGCCATTATTTATTTACACAAAAGCATTTTTTTAATTATTATAATTAATATTTACAAGGCGAAAACATTGCGAGCCCGGCTCGTAATGTGCCTTAAGATCTCTGTACAGACCCTGTACCCAGATGCTTGCGTTTTTGAACGTTACGTTAGGTTTTTTATGATAAGAAAGTGCTTATTTTTTCTTGAAGTTATTTTTTCTAAATAGTTGTGCGTATTACTTACAGATCTTTGTAGCGTAGGTAATGCAGTTTTTTTTTATGAAAAAATTGTTTTTTTTTTTGAGATTTTTGTTTCCTAGATAGTTGTGCGTATTACTGATAATGCTGGGCTAAACCGCTTCGCAAATCTCCGTGAGTTCCAGCATTTTCAATCTAGCACTGGTGTATACTGGCCCAACTAAGGTGACTTACAAATATGTGTTTTCGGATTGTAGATTGTTTTATGCCATAATGCCATTTCTTTTCGCCATGGAAATGGGAATTAAATTTTCGAACGAATTTAAAAAGGGAACCTGATCCTCAATTTGATTGTGTTTTGATTTGTTTGTTATATCAAAACTCCGCTATAAATAAACCGATAAAAAAATCTTGTTTTATTTTAATGGATTTATAGTTCCCGATTGCTCCAATTTTTAAGACACAATAATTACTTATCGTTTATTGCAGTTATTACAGATCACCAAAAAAAAAATCATTATTGATTTTTGTCTATGGAAAAAATGTGTCTATGGAAAACAACCACGTCAGTTCTGTACCAAAAATACTTCCTCTCTTCTTTCTTTTATATCTGGTCTAAAAACAAATTTCCCTCAGAAAAAAAAAGAAAGAATTTCCTACCCTCAATCTCAGGTATACAAAAGACGTCGCTCCACAGTTAACCCTCGCAGTACGGGGCCCGTCGTACCGTAACCCTCAGATCACCGGGACTTTATCTCCCCGACGCCATAAAATAAAGGTTTACTAGACCATAAAGAAAATTAAAATGAATTATTTTGACGAGTACGTTTCTGTAGATGAACCTCAACCCTACTTGGGGTGAAACTGTTATTACAGTGTAATTGTTTTCCTTGTAATTTTGAACCTGTTTTTCGGTTTCATTACAAGTAGTTTTCGTGGTTAGTTGGTGTAGTGATTTTTACATGATTTATTACATCTGAGTTCAAAAAAAAACTATTACATTATAATAGAACAAGAATAAAATATTGGCGTTTTTATGTGTTTGCTCTTGACTTTGGTCAGAGATGACAGAGACAAACTCAAAGATGGAGTGAGCTTATCCAGAAGTTTTGATTGAATCAAGCCATCCATCATCATCTGCCTAGCCTTTTCCCAACTATTAGCTAAGGGTTGGCTTCCAGTCAAACCGGATTCACCTGAAAACCAGTGTTTTACGTGGAGCGGCTGCCTACCAGACCTCCACAACCCATTAACAGGGTAACACGATACTTCTTGGTAAGACTAAATTCAGATTTTCTGGCTTCTGACTATCCGTAACGACTGTCAAAGATCTACAAATGACAGCCGGGACCAACGACTCAACGTACTTTCCGAGGCACGGAGGAAACTTGGTATGTTAAGATGGTCACCCATCCACAGATCAACCTTGGCAAGCGTTGTAGCCGTTAAGATCGACCCGTGGGACTGTTATTATTTAGCCACGAGCTCCTCTAGCATCCAACAATACACCTACCAAATGAATTACCAGTTATTATGAAGATTACTTCTAAGCAAGCGTGCTCCATCTTCGACCCAATCATTGCTTGCCATCAGGTGACGTAGTGGTCAAACGTATGCCAATCAATATGTAGTGAAAAAAACTTTTTACAAAAAAAACAACCGACTTCCAAAAAAAAAACACTACCAAGTAAAAAATAACTTTAATTTCGGAAGTCGGTATCAAAACACGAAGAAACTAACAAAGACACCGTAAAAAGTTTTATATTTTTCACTTTTTAGTGGTACTCCACACCTAACAACACCACTGAAAAGCAAAATACGCAATTTCGATTCCTTGGATGACATAAAACCATCATCCAAGTAGACGAATTCCAGCCATTTCGATTTAAAATCCAAAGTTCGTAACCGATTTTGATAAAATTTAAGTGGGACCAATCTGTAACCATATCCTTTCAAATAAAACATTTTTTTTTCAAATCGGTTCATAATTGTCGGAGTTATGAGGTAACAAACATAAAAAAAATACAACCGAATTGAGAACAGCCTCCTTTTTGAGAAGTCGGTTAAAAATGCTACAAAACGCTTTCTGTACCCCCATACAAGGATAAACAAGCGGGAAAACGCATAACAATACTCAAAAATAAAACCTACAACCCCTTTACGCATGGAAAACCACCAGATAAACAGTGCCCCGCTTCTTTTTTCATTCACAAAACCCGAGAATAACCTTAAAATGACAATCGTTAAAGACATAAGAATCAACTAGGCCCCCTCGTAAGGCCTGGGCCACACTGACGCGGTTGCCGCGATACGCATCGACAGTAAAAATTCAGGCTGCGATTACGACTGGGAAATGGCTGTTTTATCACGGTACGACCTCTCGTGCCGCGTTTGGGAATATACGGGTTGGTTTTTAGGGCGGGAACGATGGATAAAGTGTCAAATCTATACTAATATTATAAAGAGGTAACATTTGTTTGTAAGTTTGTATGTAGGGGGTAATCTCAGGAACTACTGGTCCGATTTGAAAAATTCTTTCAGTATTGGATAGCCCATGTATCGAGGAAGGATATAGGCTACTTATCATCACGCTAAGACTAAAAGGAGCCGAGCATTAATGGAATATGTGACGCAGACGAAGTTGCGTGGGTCAGCTAGTTTTAAATAAAGGAAAAGATACTACGTTTATTACGCCAGAAATGACGCACAACAACTCAAAATTAAAGAAAGGTAAAGATAATTATGTTATAGTTGTTGGTGATTTATAAATAAATGTAAAACAATAATGGCTATGTTTTTGTACTTAGGTACATTATGAGTTTCTATGTGTGCCAAATAAACATTTTTTTTTTTAATAAAATGGTTTTTTGTTGACTGTAGGAATCTCTGAATGCTGATGAATATTTATTGGATAGTGAAAATTTAATCTCTGGATTTAGAAAAAATGCTAGGGTGTGTGGGGTTGTTAGACCTTCGTGCCCACATAAGAAAAAGAAGAAAAAAGCACGATTTCTGTGGTAATGGCCTATAGATTTTATTTTATTTATTTATTTGCTTACATATACACAATACAAATTAGTAGGCATGCATTAAAATTTCATGTCAAAGTATTTGTACATGCACCCTGTAAGGGCACTGCAAATTTTTTGTCAAAAGTTGGTAAGAATATGTAGGTAATACTCATTCTCGATACAATTAGATTCAATTCAATTCAATTTTAAACTCAATTCTACATTTTATTTCCAATTCAATTTTACAATTTACAATACATTAAAACATGTCATTAAAAATATTTTGATTATTAATGTCATACAATTGTCATACATTTTAGTCAAAATAATAATAGTCCTTAATTTAAAAATATTATTAATACAGTACAGTTATTCTTTGTTTCATATTTACCTACGTCAGCATCAGTCAGCATTTTCTCCTGCGGCTTCGCTTTGTCATAGCAAAGAGAAAACTAGAATAAATTTAAAAATGTGTTTGATTGATATAACATCATTTGTTAAACTGTCACGCATAAAAGCTTCGTGACACACTTGCAAGAGATTGTAACAAGACTTAATGCAGATTTCTATATTATAAATACTTGACAAATACATACTTTATTAATACGTTAATCAGCGAATCATGTTAAGAGCCCAAGGTTTGTCTAACACCGTGACTTAGCTTAAGTTAGCGATTAAATTACAATTTCATTTGCATAATCCGACTTATAAGTAGATAAGTATTAGAAATATTTGTTGGTGATTTTCGTTCTAAAACCAGCCATTATTTTAATTAGTATATGCATAACTATGAGTTTTGCAAATAAACAGGAATTTGAAATTACATGAGACCTTGAATATCATAACTTATTAATCTAGAAGTGAGAAAGAAGTAAAATAAATCATTTGCAGAAGGTGACCTGATTTGAAAATTGTTTCACAGTTATAGCTACATGAGCTTCTTTAGAGGATTATTTCGTGAAAAATGAACGGCTCCTGTTGTATAAACTACTAGTCCTTTGGACAAAAATTAGTATATTTTAATACGTAAACATCCATTAGCTCCAGATAATAATTCATACCTTTTTTGTAATCGGTTAAAAGTCCTCCTTCTTTACTACCCAGAATATTTTGACAGATTTTTCCATATACCCAAAAACGCGACGGAGCCTTTCAAAATACCCCCCCGTATGTTCCACCTTTGGGAAACATCCCGATCTGTCGGTACGCATAAGTGCACTAAACGACACAGAACAACATAGTGCGTCTTCACGCTATGTAGATCTGTGGGGGAAGCAAACGTCTTGTGAGGTACGCATCGCTACATCATCCTCAGGCCACGCATCGCATAGAAATGAAGACCGCCCGCGCTGTGAGCGCGTTATATTTACGTTAGTGCTATCTCGCTCGCGCGCGCATCTGTCTCGTTTCTTTTAGGTACTTATAAGAGTCTGGTAGGCGCGTTATTATTGGACGATCGCGCAACACTTTCATTGTACCACTAGCACTACTTCAGCCCCCGAGGTTTTGCACTTAAGCTTGTTGTATGTACAGAAAATATACGCTCCTATTTCTACACTACTGCTATTGTTTTATTTCATCATTACCTACATCGCTGCTACATTTTGGTGACCCCGAGAAGAAAATGGAACACATGCAAGAAATTAGTGAGCCTACAGACCTCGCTGCCATCTCCGTGCAGTCACGTCTCCTTCCCTTCTGGCGCGAATATCCACGCATGTGGTTTATTCAATTTGAAGCCATCGTCGAACCTCAGAAGACCAGCGACGAAAACAAATATCGTTACGTCCTCGGCCAACTACAACCGACAGACCTTCAACATATCACAGACATCGTGATCAAGCCACCAGAAACTAAGAAGTACGAAGCCATCAAACAACGCCTTCTGTCCGTGTACGAACAGTCAGAGGTGAAAAATTTCAAGAACCTCATTAGCGGATTGGAGCTTGGCAACCAAAAACCGTCTCAGTTGCTACGGCGCATGCGCGAACTCGGCGGCAACATGATCACCGAAGATGGCATCAAGATAGAGTGGATGAACCACCTTCCGGCGCAAGTTCGAGTTGTTCTGTCAGTGAACACAGACTCGTCACTTGACATGCTCGCGGCAATGGCAGACAAGATGATGGAATATTCCGAGTCAAGCAATATCGCAGCTGTCTCCTCGTCACAACCAGATTCTGCAGCTGTCAACCAACAAGTCATGTCCGCGCAAATACAAGTTCTATCAAAACAACTTGAGAAGCTGACACTCGAAATCTCCGAACTTCGCAGCCGTGGAAGACCACACCATCGCCGTCACCAGCGCTCCCGCTCAAGATCGAAGTCCACCGCAAAGTATCAAAACGATCCCAATCGAGTATGCTACTATCACTACCGATTTGGGGATCATGCGAGACGCTGCGTGTCACCTTGCGCGAGGCGAAATCAAAACAAGTCGGAAAACTAAAAGAGGCACCGACCGTGGCGGACGTCGGTGTAACTACAGCAAGTAACCGCCTTTGTGTCTTCGATCGCAACACTAATCACCGTTTCCTCGTTGACACCGGTGCGGACATCTCCGTCCTATCCGCCACCCCGATTCATAAGAAGAAATGTTCACCAACTTCGTACAAACTATACGCCGCGAACAGTTCACCAATCAATACCTACGGAGAGAAAGACCTGCAAATCGATCTAGGCCTCAGAAGGCGATTTCGTTGGACATTTGTAGTCGCAGACGTCAAAACATCAATACTCGGAGCTGACTTCCTTCGCCACTTCAAACTCCTCGTCGACCTGCATCAAAAGAAGCTAATCGACAAGGTGACAGAACTCTCAATCAACGCCTTAGAAATCTCGTCAATGCAAGAAGCTGTCTACGTACTCAGCAACAAGCAGACATATCAAGACATACTCAAACAGTATCCAGATCTACTCCGACCTATGTCCTTGAAAACACCCGCAAAACACAACGTCGTCCATCACATCGAGACTACGGGACCACCTCTCTTCGCACGTGCTCGCCCCCTACCGCCCGACAAATACAAAGCGGCTAAACAAGAGTTTGAACGGATGATGGAAATGGGAATCTGTCAACCTTCCAAGAGCCCGTGGGCCAGCCCACTCCATGTGGTAAAGAAAAAAGATGGCAGTCTACGAGTGTGCGGCGACTACAGACGTCTAAATTCAGTCACGCTACCCGATAAGTACCCGATTCCGCGCATACAAGATTTCACCTATCAACTACACAATAAGAAGATCTTCTCAAAACTCGACATGAAAATGGCCTACTACAGAATACCTATAAACAAAGAAGACGCACAGAAAACTGCAATCATCACACCCTTTGGGTTATTTGAATTCAACTGCATGACGTTTGGTCTACGAAATGCAAGTCAAACCTTCCAACGTTTCATGCACGACGTACTGCGCGGCATCGAAGGCTGTTTTTCATTCGTCGACGATATCTTGTTATACTCAGAAAACGAACAAGAACACAAGATATTACTACATCAAGTTCTCGAGCGCCTGAACAAATACGGCGTATCACTCAACGTCGACAAATGTGAATTTGCCCAGGCGAAAATCAACTTTCTCGGCTACGAAGTAACAGCGAACGGCATAAAACCAACTGAAGAACGAATAAAAGTCATATCCAGTTACCCTCAACCTAAAACTATCATCGAGCTTCGTCGTTTCCTGGGCATGTTGAACTTTTATAGAGATTGTTTACCAAATCAAGCCGACATGCAGAGCGAACTCAACAAATATCTGCACAATGGTAAAAAGAATGACAAGACGCCTATCACGTGGACGCCGACCGCCGAACAAGCATTTCAAAAATGCCGCCAAAGCATATTGGAATGTGTGACGCTAACGCACCCTATCGCCGCCACCCCACTCTGCATCATGACGGACGCCTCGGCCCACAGCATCGGCGCTGTGCTGCAACAACGCGACAACGGAGCTTGGAAACCGCTAGCATTCTTTTCTAAAACAATGAGTGCTACACAATCACGATACAGCACGTATGATCGCGAACTACTAGCGATCTACATGTCTGTGAAGCATTTTAGAAGACTCATCGAGGGCTGTGACGTCACCGTCTACACTGATCACAAACCGCTGTCCTACGCGCTCTCAAGGCCGCAAAGTAGCAGCGACACTCCGCGACGCGAACGGCAACTCCACTTTATCAGTCAATTCTGCAATAACATCGCGTACGTAAAGGGAGACGAAAACTCAGTTGCTGACGCGTTATCTCGCATTGAGGAAATACACTGTCCCTCAAACATTGACTACGACAAATTATCACGTGATCAAGAACAAGACGAAGAACTGAAACAATTAAAACTGCAGCCAAACTTAAAATTCATCACCGTCACTTTGCCCGGCACGCAGCGACCAATCACGTGCGAGATATCAACATCTACTCTCCGCCCATATCTACCACCGGCACATCGTTTTGCAGCATTCAAAGCGCAACATGATCTCTGCCACCCTGGTATCAAGACGACTAGAAAGCAAATAACATCAAAGTTCTTCTGGTCATCTATGAACAAAGATGTAACAACGTGGACAAGAAACTGCGTCGGCTGTCAGCGAGCAAAAGTACATCGTCACGTCGTCACGCCGCTAGGAAGTTTCCCGCCATCGCAACGCTTCGAACACATCCATATCGATATAGTCGGCCCACTTCGACTATCTTACGATTATCGATATTGTGTTACTATCATGGACAGATTCACAAAATGGCCTGAAGCCGTACCAGTGCGCGAGATAACAGCTGAGATCGTCGCAAAAGCGCTGTATGAAAACTGGATCGCTAGATTCGGCTGCCCACTACGTATATCGACCGATCAAGGCAGGCAGTTTGAATCGTCGGTGTTCAACGCGTTAATGAAAAAATTCGGCATTACACGTATACGCACGACCGCATACCATCCACAATCAAATGGGCAAATAGAACGCTGGCATCGTACTCTAAAAGCTGCGTTAATGGCTAGAGGCGCAACTACCAACTGGACGGACGAACTTCCCACCGTACTGCTTGGCCTCCGAACAGCGCTGCGTGAAGATAACAACCTAAGTCCCGCGCTAATGACCTACGGCTCTACACTTCGTGTGCCATCGGATTTCTTCGCACCGGCTACTACGACTAACATGTCAGACGAAGATTACGTACGCCGCCTCACACAAACGATGACGTCACTCTCACCTTCGTGCACTACCGCTAGAACAACAGCCAGTCCCTTCATACACAAGGACCTCGGTACGTGCACACACGTCTTTGTGAGGAACGATACCGTGCGAGCGCCGCTGACACCACCCTACGATGGACCGTATCCAGTGCTACAGAGACACGAAAAATACTTCAAAATTCAGCTACCGCATCGAGAGACAGTTGTATCGCTGGATAGACTGAAACCGGCATACATCTGCAATGAAACACCAAACACTACAAGCCCTACAAACGCAGCAAGCACGCCGAGCATCGTGAATCCTGTACCTTCACACCAACCATACATCACTAGGACCGGCAGAGTATGCAAGCCAAACGTACGCTTCGCTAAGGAGGGGGTACTGTGAGGTACGCATCGCTACATCATCCTCAGGCCACGCATCGCATAGAAATGAAGACCGCCCGCGCTGTGAGCGCGTTATATTTACGTTAGTGCTATCTCGCTCGCGCGCGCATCTGTCTCGTTTCTTTTAGGTACTTATAAGAGTCTGGTAGGCGCGTTATTATTGGACGATCGCGCAACACTTTCATTGTACCACTAGCACTACTTCAGCCCCCGAGGTTTTGCACTTAAGCTTGTTGTATGTACAGAAAATATACGCTCCTATTTCTACACTACTGCTATTGTTTTATTTCATCATTACCTACATCGCTGCTACAGTCTGATTGTAAATAGATTGGTTCGCAATGGCGCTTGGATCGGTGTACAAACCATTTTGAATTGTAAAGACAGATTTTAGGGGCAATTTGAGAAATATATGGTCGGTTTTGTGTGTTTTGTATTATTTATTATGTTTTTTTTTTTGCATTTTTTGTGTGGATGTAGTTTTTGATCATTTCAGGGAAAATATTAATACTGTTTATTTATTAGCTATCCTTAAAAAAGGCCCTTTAACTTATTTTATTTCAGGGACTTTACTTCTCCAGCTACCAGGACATTATAAATTTACAAGAAGAAAAAGTACACTAACAACAAAGTTCCACATTCAAAAAATAATCCAAAAAAATCCCGCTCATTTTTAAGAAAACAACACAAAACTGTGGCGCTAAAGAAAAATCCAGGGGTATTAAACCTAAGTGTCGTTCACAAGCTGTTTTATGCGGCCTTTCAGGGGTCGTAAACCGTTGGCGCGGTCCGTCAGTGATTCCTGATGGACAATTTGAGAGTTTGTACCACTTCGAAGGGCCATAAGACGAGTCAAAGCCCAGGGGAGCGTTATCAAGGTCGGTTTGTAGCACCGCGGATTTGTTTTACAGTTTTGAGTCGGGAAAGACCTCATAAAGGGGAAGGAACGACGGTGAATTTGTAAGGCTGGCTGATAAGGCATCTTTGCTAAATATCTTTACGGGCTGTCTTTAAAGGATTACCGGGAGAATGGGTTCTCTTTATACTTTATAGCATGTAACGCTATTCAAACTTTATTTGCTCGTGTTTTTGTGGGTTATCGGAAAGCTGGATCGGTTTTAATTGATATTTGAGACGGAAAATGTCAGATTAATTTTCATTGTAAGTAGAACTTTATAATTAGGTTGTTAGTTTAGTTATTTATTGCTTTATGGGTACTACGACACGCAGAATTAACGAAAACGAACATTACTTTGACGGCCTAAATTGGTACTTTTTATGTGTTTCTAAGAAGTACCAATTTACTATAATTATTTTCTTGATTCAAGAGCTTGCTCTTTAAATGGACGGAGGATAAGGCGTTGCCATATATAATTTGGCCATGTCGCTAGTCTTTTAGGCAAAAATTTTCACGTCATATTTTAGGGTTTACTGAGTTGTATTTATTAAAAAAGGAATTGATTAAAGCTGAAAATTAAAAAGATAAAGGTATTGCATAAATCTTATATTTTCTTTTCTTTTCCTTTTAATTTTCCAGGAAAACCTCAAAATATATCCAAAAGTACTAGGCTCCCAGAAGCTAGGTAGAGGTACCGTAGCGCTGGTATTTTCATTTCACGTCACAGGTGAGAGTAACGCGTAATTGCCGGGATAACACCGGGGTTATTGCGTGCCGCTCTGACGGGGAATGCTAGTGTTGCGACCCGCCGGGATCCGTCGGGATCGCCGGGATACGCACGGGATGAAAGGAATAGTTTCGGGATGGTTGATTGAAGTGTAAACGACGATTCGAATGAGGTATTGCCGTAATTGGAATAATGTATGGTGATTGTAGCTTCTTTTGTGTTTCTTGAAGTGTAGAAGTGAAGTGTGTTTTCTTTTTGAACTTATACGAGGAAAACTATAGGTAGCAGATTTTCTTTATTTTTGTAATTGATAAAAGTAACTCAATTTCCATGCATTTTTTACTGATTGCAACTGTAAAAATAGTAGAAACTGTTAAAAAATACCAATAATAGTAGAACTGGCACTACTGTCTCCAATTACAATATTGGCATAATTAAGTAGACCGATTTTTTCATAAAAATAACTTAATTTTCTTTCCCCTGACAACCCGGGATAGTTATTACATCACTAGAGGGTCAAAGGCCCGTCCACTTAGTATTTGCGGGACCTGTTGTGTTCCCCGTAAATACACACATACTTATGGAGGTATCACCACTAAACCTAATTTGACAACCCTAAAACACAAATTGTTGCAAATAAACAGTCTTCTTTGGTTTATCTTTTTCTAGTCTTAAAGCTCCTTCTTGTTATTGCTATCCTAGTACTTCAGCATTTAAAGAGCTTTAAAAAAGATACATTTCACAGTCGTTGTTCAGCGTAGAGTGACAGGGTTGGGAAAAAGGTGAGCTTTCTTCAAAACTCAATGTTTCTATCTGCCTAGCCTTTTCCCAACTAAATTGGGGTCGGCTTCCAGTCAAAACGGATTCAGCTGAATACCAGTGTTTTACGTGGTGCGGTTGCCTACCAGACCTCCACAACCCATTAACTGGGTAGCACGGTACTTCTTGGCAAGACTGGAGTCAGATTTACTGGCTTCTGACATCCGTAACCACTGCCAAAGATCTACAAATGACCGGGACCACGACGTTTACTATTGATAGGCAAACGTATGACCACTATCTCACCTGATGGTAAGCGATGCTGCGGTCTAAGATGGAGCACGCTTTCTTAGAAGTTACCTATTCACTCTTGACTTACAGACTCCCAGGTCAATTCATAATGTAATATAACGAAAGCATGGTTACTCAATGCAGCACAGAAATAAACTTAACGTTTATTTTACACACAAAAGGCCGAAACGGTTACAGAAGCAATGTCCCAGTAGCGGCCTCTAAACTGACTCCCAAGCAAGACAAAGCAGTACGCAATAAAATTGTCGTATAACCTGCACGGGACACAACCCACGACCCTCGCAATGAGTAGTTAACACACTTCATTGTTACGATATGAGCTATGAAGCACCTTGCTGTGGGGTGCGGTTGCTTTGTTAGCGGGGAGCGAGCTTACTTATATTTGGATCTAACCATAAGACATGGTGGAACAGTCGTATTTACTGGAACTAAATTTCAAAAGAAATTGTAGAACAATCGACGTATTTACTGGTACCTAAATCAGCCTTGAATGTTTTGGGAACCCACCGTACAGAGGAACAATTTTGATAGTTCACTTCAACTACAAACACCAAATAGAATAGAATTATACCACAGTCAGGTCAAGTCAAGGTGAAAGTAGCTCACTAAAATGGTGCTAAATCGACACTGACAAGTTTTGCTACATCGACCGGTCTAGGGTTTATTGCATCCAGCGGATTCCGCGGCCCTAGAACGCAAATGGCATTTGGAGGAACGGATGGGTTTTAGTTAGACTTCCTCTCTGCCCAGACCGGTCATTTGATGATTTCCCTCACTTAAAAAGAAAGCGGATTCCCTTATATTTTTGAATCGAGACTTAGAAACGACATTTTCAAGCCTATTTCTGCCTCTTTCTTCACCGTAATATCTGCAATATCTTATCTGAACTCAAATCGACCTTCTTAGTTTTTAATCATGATTTTCCGGAATCTGTGAGCACTCACAGTTTTTCTATACCTACACAGTTCAATGCAAATCGCTCCCCTCTACGCTTGACACCCCGCTGTCAGTGCGACCCCAAACGATGGCAAATTGTTATTTTCTACGAGGAGATGAGGATGCCAGATCCCTCAATACATGATGGCTGTTCAACATGTTGTCTTGAGTGTTATGTTCAACAGTTCAACTATGTTGGTGTTGCTTTATTTACTCAGCGTATTTAGGGTGTTATCTTAATCAGTTGGGAATACTTTCATTGTACATACAGCTATGGAGTAGAATTCCCTATCGGAGTGTGTTTCCTGATAGCTACAATCTGGGGTATTTAAGTCAAGTGTGAATAGGTTCCTTCTAGGCAAGTGTGTTCCATCAATGACCAAATATCACTTTCCATCAGGTGAGACTGTAGTCAAACGACTTACCAATAATAGTTACAAAAGTTGAATCTGTAATTGTCTCGAGTTTTCGTACTGTGGCTGGAGATTCATCATCAATTTAGCCGAAACACTGCCATTGCTGGAGACGGGCCTCTCCCAAGTGTCATCACATTAGGGATTATTACATTCTAATTTTCAACGCAACTGACAGTTTTTCAATAGTTTTTTTTAATGAGAGGACGATGGGAGGAAGATGATTGTGTTGTTTTTGGTTGTTCAACATAAGGCTAGTTTATGCTTAGCAATTTGACAGTAAAGGGTAAAACAGCTGTGTTTTCTGTTAGCTACAACCTGGGAATCTTTAAGTCAAGAGTGAATAGGTTACTTCTAGGCAAGCGTGCTCCATCTTAGACCGCATCAGCACTTATCATCAGGTGAGATAGTGGTCAAACGCGTGCCTTTCGAAAGTAAAAAAAAAAAGCTTAAAATGACCGTTAATGATAAATTATTAATGATATTTATTTTGTAAGTAGGTTGTAAATAACACTTTTACACGTCAATCTTTTGTTTAAACTAGATGAGGCCGGTTAGTTCGGGTTAGCTTCCATACTTCGCACAAATCGTCGTTGGCACAATGCTCCAGTAGGCAGTCTTTGGTTAAACCCACCATCACCTTACCACCTCTCATTAGTATGACAAAAACATCTAATTCCAAAAACACATACATATAAACTCACTTTCGCATATAAAGCAGTAGTGGAACCTAATTAGACCCACGCCAGACGCCGGAGGTACCTATGCGGCCTGCTTAGTAATAATATAGGCACAATCGACATGAGCGCCATCTATTGACTACTAATCAAATGTAATCCGGCTTGAGCTGGCTAATCTATAGTGTCGCAACGTCCTGCACTGTCTCTTGGACTATAGGTTAGGGTTGCCAGTGTTTGTGTGCTAATATTGTGGTATAAGGGCTTTGCGTAGAATTTACTGTCTGCATGGTCGTTTTTAATTGAAAATTCGACAGCTTTGCCAATGAAAGTTTCCTGAGACGAGCACCAGGTAGCAGCACTAAGGCACCAGGCAGCTGTATTGATATCAACGTCATGTTTTCAAGATAACTTAAGAAAATTTTCTCAGTATAAGAAAACCCGCTGAGCCTAATGCTAGTACGATTAATATTATAATTACGCCCTAGCATTAAAAACTTGTAGACGTTTTTATGATGGGAAATCATCAAATGACTCCTCCCGCTTTGGAAGGAGCAGGGGGAGTGTCAGACTCTTGCTGACTAAACCCATCCGTGAAAAAGGCCTTTTAAATTATTTTATTTCAGGGACTTCTCTTCTCCAGCTACCAGGACATAATTATTATTTTTTTTTTTTATACAAAACGGGGAAACTCTTGGCCCAAATCTCACCTGATGGAAAGTGATGATTAGGCCGAAGATGGAAGCGAGTTTCACCCGGAATCCTCTTACACAGAGGAACTGGCTATCATACCTCTAACTGCCGGAACACAACAATGCTGTTAACATTGTTGTTATGGCGACAGACTTAGACATGATGGTGGTAGCTTGCCAGGCGGACTTAGAAGAAGTCCTACCACCAACCAAACCGAGCAAAAAAAAATTTGCCCCCGCTGGGAATCGAACCCGGGACCTCTGGGTCTGAATCAGGTGGTATAACCACTAGACCACGGAGGCGGTTAGTGTCACCTGTTTAGCACCACCCAGGGACCACGTGTAGGGATTCGCTGAAGGGTATTCTCCTACGGACGCGGGTGACTCGGCCCCATTTCATTCATTATAGTTTACAAGAAGAAAAAGTACACTAACAACAAAGTTCTTCATTCAAAAAATAATCCACTAAAATCCCGCTCATTTTTAAGAAAACAACACAAAACTGTGGCGCTAAAGAAAAATCCAGGGGTATTAAACCTAAGTGTCGTTCACAAGCTGTTTTATGTGGTCTTTCAGGGCTCGTAAACCGTTGGCGCGGTCCGTCAGCAGGAGGGAGTGTCAGACTCTTACTGACTGAACCCATCTGTGTTCCTCCTAATGCCCTTTGCGTTCCAGAGCCGCGGTGAATCTATCGAACAAATTCCGCAACTAATCCTATACTCTGTAGACCAGCTTGCCAGCCCTAACAGTAAGGGAGCCCGTCCATTGTCCCAACACAGTATCCAATTTCAAGTGGCGACTAGCCTTTTGTTGGCACGTCGCGTAGCTGGATGTATTGATGGCCACGGCTGAGGCTCCTCGCCTATATGGGAAGGGTTACTTGTGGGTCAACCGAGGGTGACATGTTTAGGGAAAGGTAAGAGCAGATCTGTTGGAGTCTGCTTGGTTTCAGACTTATTGGGAGAGCGAATAGCTTCATCTTTTTGGACCGACCGACCTTGACAATTCAAAAGTGCCTGTAAATAGTTTAATTGAAATAAATGCTTGAGTTTGAGCGTCTGTGGCAGGATTTGATAAGTAGAAATGTGATGTTAAATTGGATTTAGCGAGGAAGAACTGATAAAGGAGAGTTTACTCTTTGAAGAGCATTTTCCGCGGAGAAAGGCGTAGAAAAAGCTGGTGTGACGACATGGAGATGTTTGGGGGGATTGGCGAATTGTTAGAAGTGGAAGGGTCGGAAAGATATTACCTACCAGGAGTCCATTGCCTAGCAGTAGGACCGAACCTACGTTAGTTTGAAGAAAAATAAACTTACTCTTTAAATCCCAAACCACTTCACTCTATGCACAACATAAATATTAACCGAAAACACCACAAAGAGAAACAAAACATTGTAAATTCATACCAATTTAGGTGACAGCAGAGAAAAATAAAAATACATCTGTAATCCTGCAGCCACCAGGGACTCAGCGCGAGGCAGAAGGTTACACAACACGGAACAAATATTAAGATGTGATAACAAATTCAGTATGCTAGTCTAACTGTGGCGTGGCTCAGGAATAATACATGAACTGAGCTGGAAGTACCAAAATGGAGCAATTCCTTTATAAATGTATGCGGTATCATCACGTAGTTTTGCCTTGGAGGATAAGCAAAACTCGGAGCAACGAAGGCGTGTGACTCACAAAGAGAGGTACAAGAATAATGTAGTGAACGAAAACTTCAGTTCAGAAACGCGCATGTGCTAATTTTTAAACTACAGAGCCGAAGTTGGTGGTATTCGGAATAAACACAATGACGTATACTCGTACAATAAAATTTAATTGAAGACTGTTTAAAGTATCTTAAAGGCATAAGGATCAACCCTCACATTTTTCTGCCACACATAAAACCAAATGAGCACATTAGACGGCGTCTACATTACAGTAGTAATTAATATGGTGCCATCTTCTCACTATCCAAGAACATTACCAAGGCAACAGTCATGACGCGAAGCTTTGAGGATAAGAAAACCCGCTTTTATCACCTAATGAGCGAATTACGATAAACACCGACGAAATTTATTCCAATAGTATATTGAAAGTAACGGCTCGCCCACCAGGCGCACATAACATTGATGCAAATGTCCCATAATTACATTAGCTTAGCATTACAAGGTTGTATTCGAGCTACATCAAATTGAAATGGCGGGCACCGCTGAGCCGCTGGGAGTTCCCGAATTAATGCGAGCGCCCCTAATTGCGATTGTATGAAGATGCAAATTCGCCTAAGAACGACTGAACGGAGGAATTGTCACCGTCCGTTATTGTTGCGATCCTGGTACTTGTAATTGATAAGGCGTGCGACTATTTTGAATTTTAAATTTCCTTACGTATCTCCCGGGAGACGGATGGGATTCCCTTTCTGTTTTCCATTTCATTATCGGATTTGCGCTTTTAAAACGTTTAGGTTTGTTTGTTTTTTACTGAATTAAAATTGGGTCTCTTTTAATTTCTGCAAACAGTGTCCAAATGAGGATAGATCAGCCGCACAAAATCTTCAGCTGCACCAATAATCATGCAAATAGTTCATTTGGTACTAGGGTGACATAAATCGTAGAAGTGAACGGGCTCATGTAATATTAACATAGTATCGCGCTCAAGAGGTCTGTGGGGTGACCACGAGTGATTAAAATATGGGTCAGAGAGGAAATTGTGACGTGCCATCGTTTTCGAAGATACATTTTGCATGTCATTGGGAACGAAACTGCGAAATCTATACTTATTATTATGAAACTGAAGAGTTTGTTTGCTTGCTTGCTTGAACGCGCTAATCTCAGAAACTACATACTGGTCCGATTTGAAAAAATTTTTCAGTGTTAGATAGCCTATTTATCGAGGAAGACATCATCACGCTAAAACAAATAGGAGCGGAGCATTAATGTAAAATGTGACGCAGACGAAGTAGAGCGGGTCAGCTAGTGTGAAAATATTATGGATCACAAAATAATCATTAAGGTGATTTATCACTTTTTGTGAGAGCGTAATATTATCAATGTCAAATATTCGACTGTTAAAAAGTTACGAAAATGGCGGGGCGAGCTAGACATAAGTCCGTACTGGTCTTGGGCCGGTAGGGCCTTGTTATAAGGGAGGCCTTTGGCCTTGGGTTGACAGTTTAAATAGTAATAAGAAGAGGTGTCGTAACCAGTCGCCTGAAAAATGACCCTTTCTCGACATAACACTAAAAAGTATCTTCAACAAAAATTATTCCTCTCCCTTCTATCCTGCCAAATTCATAACCCTTTCAGCTAAATCACTAACATTAATATTAGCTCAGTCTTTAACATCGCCTACTACATGTCCCCCCTACACTGGCCATAAAGCCGGGTACACACCTGTTCACACAGTTCCCTTACGAACCCTTCCTAATGGGTTTACTGGCAAAAATGAGTCTCTCGTTTACTCTGTGGCAATGTTAGACGTTTTTTTACTAACGATTAGTGTAATTGGGGTTTTAACTTTATAAGCGTTTTACGAGTTTATTTACACTTATGATTTGGGCTGTGGGTTGATGTTTATGATTTTGATTAAATTGATTTAGCACGTTTTACGATCAGAATGCCAATTCCTCTAATTTTTAAGCAGTGTTCAGTTGCAATCTGTCAAAAATGTAAGGAAATTAAGGGCGGATTTTATCAATTTGAAACTGAATGCGATCAACATATAAACCATGTTTTTGAGCTGTCAGTGTTGTTATTTTCTATGGAATATTGACACTTACAACTATTGAACGCAGCTTGATCGCGTTCAGCTTCATTGGTGATATCCGTGCTAAGGCTTTTTTGGCAGGTTGCGACTGAGATGCGAAGCTACAGTTGCTTAAAAATAGTAGAATTTGACCTCAGATATTCTTTTGATCCTGCCGGAGTCGCAAGAGACACCGTGGCTCCGGAACACAAAGGGCAATGAAGGAACATGGATGGGTTTTAGTCAGTAGAAGTCTGACACTCCCTCCCGCTACACCCAGAGCGGGAGGAGTCATTGGATGATTTCCCATCCCAAGAAAAAAAAAAAAGATATTCTTTTGATCGATGAATAAGGCGTAGAGGTTCCATGATGATCAAAGTACAGGAACGAAACCATTTTGGTATTCTACTAGGACTGAAAACAAAAACCTCAAAATCTTCAAACATGGTGTAGCAACCACTTTTACGACTACGTCAGTCAACCAAAAATCACATCACGTACCAGGATGTCATAACTCAATAGAAGGTAAAACTTGTTATTTGACAGTGTAATAAACCCTGTAATTACCCGGTTTAATAGTGTAGCGGTACCAGGAACGCATAACGGGAAAGGCACAGTGATAGACAAAGACGCATCAATGTTGACCTGTGACCTCGTCAGTCAGCGTCCGTCGAGTACCAGGAGGTTAGGAGTTAATTACAGGTTTTTGGATGAGGTACAGTCAATTATAGAGGTGTGGAGGTGTACGCCAAAAATATGACAGCTGTCTTTCGAGATTAGTAATTTTTGTCATGTAATTACACCTACGAAAAATTAACGCCTGCGTGGTACGTTGGTACGTATAGTGAAAAAAATCAACCACAATTTTTTTTTGGCTTTACTTTTCCGGAATACAAAAAAATAATTGTAAAATTAATTTTTAAGGACAGCTATTTAATCAATTAATTTATCTATTTGAACAGTACTAAAAAAACACTGAAAATTTCCTTTAAATATTGCCTTGCCACATCCACTCATTTCTACACCATAGCTGTCGAGACAAGAATGCACCTCGCTCAACATAACGCGCCTCCATGCTTCGCCCGTCTCATTACAATAGATTTACGCCATAGCATTTGAATACTAATCAATATTAAAGGGTTATTGTTGGAATTTTAGCGGCGAACCGCGGTAATACAGAGCGCGATTGGCGAATTGAAAAGCGTTTTCATTCACTCGTCTTTTCAAATTTTGATTCAATACTGAGGAATGTTAAGATGCGCCGTGGTAAGCGATAGTAGAAATGGCTGGAAAGGGGGTCTTAAAGATGATGATCAATAGAAAAGTATGAAAAAAGAAGAAGATATCTTGAATCGACGCTAAATAAACTAAGTTATTGGCTAGAAAACAATGATGATTAAGGTGCATCCTAATAAAGGCACAGATATTAAAAACGTGATTTTCTAAGCGTTATACATAACTAGGTGAAGGCTTCTTATTGTGAACAATCAGGCTTGATAAAAGCATGCGACTGTATTTTTCTGCATAAAACAAACATCCTGTTTGGAGTTTGAACAGCAACCGAATGTCTCAATGACTCATTAAAAAAATATACTACGATAATTCTCTCGTATTTGGATGATGATATTATAAAGCTGAAAAGTTTGTTTGTGTACTGGTCCGATTTGAAAAATTCTTTCAGGGTTAGATAGCCCATTTATCGAGGAAGGAATATTATATCATCACGCTAAGACTAATAAGAGCGGTGCATTAATGGAACATGTGACGCAGATGAAATTTCGATGATAAAGTGAAAATCTATTCTAAACTACTTGCCCATCAACCCGCTTTAAAATCCGCTAACAGTACGACCAATGCCTTCGTGAAGTCTATCAAGGCGTATTAAATAGAAATCATACATTAACAATAAGCTAAGCCTCAATCACTGGAACTCGACAGTCATCGTCTGCAGCTGGTAGAAAGTAAATTAAATAATGGCTATGAGAATCTTTAATAATACAGGAATTTCACTTTTGAATAAATATTCCATACGAGCTTCTTCCAGCGATTTCGCCTGCGTGCATATTGGAAATTATCCCAAGGGAACATTCTCGCTGAGTTCTTATCCAGACTATAATCTATACCTCTGCCAAATTCATTCAGCGGATCTAAAAAGACCACTTTAGTAGAAGCAGAAAGCAGACCACGCTACCCGTCACTGTCAAATCTATACTAATATTATAAAGCAGAAGAGTTGTGTGTTTATTTGTTTGGTTGAACGCGCTAATCTCTAGAACTACTGGTTCGATTTGAAAAATTCTTTCATTGTTAGATAGCCCATTTATCGAGGAAGGTTATAGGCTATAATATATCATCACGCTAAGACACATAGGAGCGGAGCATTCATGGAAAATGTGACGCAGACGAAGTTGCGCGGGTCAGCTAGTGTTCCCAATAAATCTTGAACCTAATGCTTGAGCGATAAAGATGAAAATTAAATTTGACAGATTGTTTTACGATTAATATTATGATTCTAATGTTTCTACTAAAGACTAAAGTGATAAATCCAAACTTTTTCGTTTTTGCTTCTGATTTCTGTTTCGGAATCCAAGATTAATCAATTTTAAAATTTCAACTGACAATTTCCGGAAGAACTTAGAAAAAGAAGTTGTAATTTTTTAACTTTGAACTTTCTAGCTGTTTTATTTTGTTAATCTTTGTCGATAGTTTGATTAGGTTTTCAATTTATAGATATTACATTGTTTTCTTCTTCTATTTTAAATAGCCATTACTTAAGAGTGTTGATCGAAAACAAAGGAAATCTAATAAAATATTAGCTCTCAATGAAATCTCACAGCCAACGCATTCAGCAACCATTTACACAGATATATCAACCCTCGCGTTTTCTTTGAAAAAATCTTCCATTTCCCTTCAAATTCGGTTTGTACGGAGTTCAATTTACAGTGGTGAAGTTTCTTGATTATTTTAAGCGCATACGAACTAAAATATAGTATTTTACGACTCAAGATCTGGTCCTAGCATAAAATGGAATTAATAATGTACGCTGGGAAACATAAATACGTATACTAGTCAATTCTCGTGGTTTTGTTTGCATTTTTGATCGCAAAGATAGGGACATTATAGTTCTTGAATATGGGATTGGTCATAAACATTGCTAGGGTGTAGATATTATGGGACAGTTTGGGATATTTCGTACTGCACGTCCCTCTACACGTGCAGCCTGTGGGCGAGGTACACGCATGAATCGTAAGGGGTCCTCCGCGTCCAGTTCAACAACGCGTTCAGACCTCCACAACCCATCAACTGGGCAACACGGTGCTCCTTGGCAAGACTGGTGTCAGATTTTCTGGCTTCTGACTATCCGTAACGACTGCCAAAGATCTCCAAATGACAGCCGGGACCAACAGTTTAACGTGCTTTCCGAGGCACGAAGGAAACTCGGTATGTTAAGAGGGTCACCCATCCACAGACCAACCTAGGCAAGCGTTGCTTAACCTGAAAGATCAACCTGTGCGGCTGTTATTATTAAGCTACGATCTCCTCGAAGTCTGGTACACCAATAAAATCGCAAAAAAAAAACAATCAGTTTCATCTACACGTACGGTCAGACAAAAGAACAGTAGAATCATGAGTAGTTCTTGTGGGAGTTTGCCAACGTTACAAGTCTCCTTGGAGCACTAATAAAACGCTGGATGAATAGCCCGTGTTTCCAATCTGAGACTGAAATGGTCTCGATTGTTCATTTTATGAGACAACTACCAACATTGAGATGTGCGAAGGAATCATTAGTGATTTGAATGATTTATCTTTAGAATGATCCAGGTTCTGAAGTGCGCTGATAAATGTCAATATGGCTTTTGATTTGATAAAGATATCTTTGGATTTGTTTCTGGTTGTTTTCAAAGGAAATGTGTTCATGTTTTCAAACTAGCACTACCTATAGAATAAACTTGGGTTAAAAATAAATAAGAAAACGCGAATTACACTATTCTATCAAAAATTTCATACCAAAAAGGTGATGATTCTTTCGAGTAGTCATTGTTGATTGTGAATTTTAATTATCTTAAAGTGAAGATGCTGTAAATTTTACTTTTTTTAAATACAGTATTAATTAATATGTTACTAAAATAACGAAGTCTTGGAAAATCTGTAAAACCCCTTATCATCCTGAGCGTGAACTTGTTTACATTTTTAATGCTGAGAAAATTAAACTATCTTTTCCAGCTAAGCCAGGGTTTTTTTAACGAGCTTTACTAAGTTCAGATAATTATCTAAGGCAAAAAAGCAAAAGGAGATTTTTCCCGTCGATGCCAATCCTATGCCAAAAAAAATAATTAAATCTAAAACTTACCAATTATTAACTTGTAGTATTGTTAACCCTGTATCTTGTGCTAATTGTTTCTTCTGGTCTTCCGAGGGGTACGGGTGCTGCAACAAAGAAACACACTTGAACGAAACGGATCGGATACAAATAGAATTTGTGAACATCCAATTAGGAACGAACAAATCTAAATTGACTTTAATTAAATCGGCCTCAGTTCCCCGATTGTGTACAATTAGATTTTGAGAACATTTTAAGGATTATTTTCGGGAAAAGAATTGTTTTTCTTTTCTATTCGTCGGTGAAAAGCTGTTTTGGGAATTGGGTTTGAATTGTTTTCTAATAAGCTGTTCCTTTATTAATACTTACTCAGATGTTACCCTAGTATTATTAAGAATCTTTTTGAAAGTATTTTAAGGTGGTGTATGTGTTTCGGAATCGAAGTTTAAAGTACCTACATTTGAAAAAAAAAAAAATTCATTCGCTCATACCGCTTTTCCATCTTTTCCCGCCAGAAAATTGTTCTTTACCGATATAGAGAGCAAATTACATTACTTATTCATCCTGGTTTACCAGCGTTCATACAAAAAGCTACCAGGGCGACAGAAACACGCAACACGTACCATCCTAATGTTATTGGTTTTTGGCGTGCAACTAGAGAGCTTCGCGCCCCGTGAGACCTCCTGCGTTTTATCCTACCTTGGTAACTGAGGAATGTATGTAGGTAAATTATTAAGATATTTTCGGTCTGAGTCCCTAGTCGATCCTTTTGGATATGCCAAGTAAAGTAAGCCACTACAGTAAAAAAAAAAAAAACTTAAAAATATTATTTCAGGCATAATTTTCCAATCTCCAAAAACTAGATTATAATCATTAATATCTGCAAAGCAAGTGATTGGTCTATTAAAAAAATATTTACGTTACAATTTTTCCAAAGTGTTGTAAGAATGCATCAGTTAAAGTAAACGAACTGTCTCGCTGCGCGGGCGCAAGGTAAAGATGGTAGCACAACGAGCGCATTGCTTAAAATAAAACTCTCTGGAGAGATGCATGTTTGTTTAAAAACGATGATTTGCTACGTCGCCTCACTTTAATTGAAGATGCTAATGGGTACATCTTTATGAGTAAAGCGAGTCACTCACTAAGCTTGAAATATGCAAAAGCTTTGCGTTTTTGGCAAAATGTCAGAATATCATACTGATAAGGTCGCATTTGACCACTATCTCACCTGATGATAAGCGAAGACAGTCATCGATGGAGCACGCCTAAACTCACTCTTGATTTAAAGATCCCTATGATGTAGCTATCAAGAAACAGACTCCGGTAGAAGTTTACTTTTTTATTTGCAAATACATTTCCTTACTTTCACGGTATCAAGGATTTACTTTTTGATAATAATGTCTGGCCAAAACCAAACTAAAATCACATTCATAGTGACATTATGTGCACTGGTTGAATTTATCATCACCATCAGCGAAATAGAATAGAATAGAAAACATTAATAACGATAGCGAACATTAATAGCGATGTTAATTAATTAAATTGTTCGAGACTGTATCGCTTTGCCAAAGTCACTCTCCATTACAAACGAGCCCAGTGTATCCCAGCCTAAAAAGCGCGGTAGGTCCACAAACTCCTGCGCACCCAAGTTTATTATTACAATAACGGGTGTTTGGCTATTGTCGAATTGCACTAATGCATTCCAAATGCATACGCCAGGATGTTAGTCCATGTGTTTGTTTGTCGGACACTCTGTTTATTCCAAGATGGCGGCCGATTAATCGATATTTCGAATAACTCGAATAATTCCGATGTATTACAAGATGAAATTAATGTTGTTTCCGCAGCCGAAGGTGCGCTGGAATCGAATGTTCGTTGATTGGTATTTGATGAAAGTCGTGATTGTAATCGTTTGTGAGAAACTTCGTTTTAAATAAATGGTGCAGGTTATGCCGGAAGATTTCGTATTTTATTCTCGTAAGGGCACTAAATTAAATGAAAAACAAAATATACGTTTAAAATAGGAACGTCCAGTATTCAATTGATATAATAATATTTAACGGCACATGTTCGTATTTTAAATATTTTGTATCTGTCACCTTCAAGTGACACGTCGTCCGTTTTTCATAATGCGCACGGCAAAGGAGTGGAACTCTCTGCCTGCGTCTGTGTTTCCGAACGCTTACAACCATAATCTCTTCAAAGTTAGAGTGAACAGGCTACTTCTGGGTAAGGTCGTTCCATCGTAGACTTTGTCTCTGTCATCTCTGACCAAGACTAGATTCAAAAGCAAACCCATCACAAATTAAAAAAAAAAATAGTGAGAGATATGTATAAAATATAGAACAATGATATAATTAATTTGACGCTAAATACGTCAAGTGATTCGTTGTGTAAGTTAAAATACGATTTAAAAGTCATGGATTTTCGACAGTTTAATTTTTTGGTCATCCAAAAAGGACCAACTCCTTTGACCTTTAGTGAAATAAAAAAAAAAACCAACAATCGAACGGCTTTTTCGATTCCATTACAAAAAGCGGATATCAAAAATTTATGGGTACCATTAAGGTGAATACAAAAACTGAAATATGATAAGTAGAGCCTACAGTTGTCTCGGTTAACGGGATTGTCAAAGATTCAATGTTATACCAGGGACCGCTTTTTGTGCCGTGTTCTGAACTTCTGAGGATAAGAACTAAGCAATTGATTTTCAATCGAAAGATTAAGAAACGTGTCTTTTTGTTTAGGACTTATGAATTATTTAGACTTTGTATTTTGTGTACGCGGAAAGAAAGTTGGTTAAAATTTTTAGCTTTTCGAAAACCTTTTGAAATGAAGCGGTATCTATTAATTTTACTGTTATAAATGATCGTGTTACCCAGTTACGGGGTTTTGGTCAGATAAGCTCCATGCAAAATACTGGTATTTTTAATTTAACTTTTCTATAATATTTGTTGTTATAGCGGCTATAGAAAAACACACTCTTTGAAAATTTCAACTGTCTACCAATTACGGTTTTTGAGATACAGCCCGCTGACAGACTGACGGACGGACGGACAGGGGAGTCTTACCCTTTGGATACGGAACCCTAAAAAACAAATCACCAACTAACCAATCTTACGAACAAACAAGAAAAACAGCAATCACCTCCACATATTGTTTTCAACCGTATGCACCAGGGCCTCATAAACAGTATAGAGATATCAAATTTCGCGCAAGCAATCCCGTTCGCTTCTCATCCGCTGTCGGCCGCCGTAAATCACGCACGAGCATTAAAATCGCGATTATACCAGCCATAAGATGTCGATAAATCGAGAATCGGGAGAAAAAGCGTATAGGGTCATGGTTTGGGATAGAAAGTTGCCTTGGTAAGCAGATTTTGAAACTTTTTGGTAAGGAATTTGACTATTTTCGTATGTTTGACGAGAAAATCTGAGTTTTTTTTTACAAGGATTTGGCTGGAGTGCCGAGAGAAATGGAATAGTATAGGGAAGTCTTTACTTTGGTAAGAGAAAATTGAATATTTTTATATGTTTGATGAGAAAATCAGAGCTGGGCTTCTAAGTTCCAGGAGTACAGAGAGAAATAGAAGTTTATAGGGAAGTCTTTACTTTGGTAGGAGAATTTTACTATTTTCATTATGTTTGATGAGAAAATCAGACTTTTTATAAGGACTGGGCTTCTTAGTACCAGGAGTACAGAGAACAAACAATTTAAAAGTAAAAAATATATTTGGAAATTCCTCTCACAGCGGTGTTGCCAACCCTGTCGCGCGAAAAAGGGCTAGCTTCGAAAAATCCGCTCTTGCTACTATAAATTTTGTTTCGCTATGTGGAAGAGAAACAATCCATTTGTTGCCACCTAAATCTATGGGGTGAGCGAATGAGAATATGTAAATATGCGTTGAGGGACTCTGAGCGCGAAACACAACGAAAAAACGACTTTTGCCGAATTAAAGTTGAATAATGTCTTGATTTTCGGTTGGCAACATTGTATTTTTTTTTTGAGGAAGTGCAAAATCGAGACAAAAAAACACATTTTCAATGTAAGTAAGCCAGTACTGTGTTTAGTTAAAAATAATTAATCATTTATTAAGCAAAAATATTTAACATAATTGTTTTCACTTCAAGAATTACTGGGACAAGTTTAAATTATGTTTGGGAATCGTGAAGCTAAACTAATAATTGCGTTTGTTCTAGTACCTATTCTTTAAAATCATAAAGTTTGTTCAAGTTTTCTTTTTCAGTATAGTACAAAGCGAGTATAAAACAAAATATGGTACTGTATTGTATAAGTATGTAGTTAAAAAAAAAGTTAACTACCCAACTCTTTTCATTTTAGAGGTGAGTATCAGTATACTCACCTCTAAAATGACTAATTAACTGACCTAATACCAGTGTATTAGGCCAGTTAACACATACCTGACCGTACCGCAATTTTTGTTGTAAAAAACTGTCTTGCGTACTATCCTTTACATTCTTATAAACCGATCCGAAAAAATACTAAACAATGTTCTATCAGAAAACGTGAAAAACACCTCACTAAAATATTCACTTGAAGCGGCTTCAAAAAACCCGAAATTCCCTAATGATATGCGTCTACAAGCATAATTCTTGTGCGAGGGAAAGTGTACGGCGTATTTTACAATTTTCCCAGACTCCAGTGTTGCCATAACAATAATAATATATTCACGGGCCCCGGTGATTTCCGGAAATGTCGTAAAAATAAAAATCATAGCGCCGTCTCGGAGGATCCTTGGGTTATCTTGAGGGGATGTCGAGGTATTTCAGAGCTGATGGAGACGTAAAAAGTTTGGCATCTTTTAGTGTATTGTTTATTGATAGAGCGTTTTGTCTTTTAAAGCCTGTTTCACCATTTAATGATTGATGTTCCCGCTAACTTACTCCATAGATAATGCCATTGTCAATTACTGTTCTATTTTTAAATTGATTCGGTGAGTACTGACTGGCTATTCGGTTCTTAGTGTTGTTACTTTTTGACAGTTAATATGTAAAGTCGATTAATCGGTAAGTCTGTGCCTTAATTTTCGAATAATCAGTTTTCAAGGTTAAAACTGAGAAAATACCACAAAGTTAACCAGTTTTGACTAAGCCAAATAACTTAGAGCCTCTTTTTACCTCAAAGGCACGATCTAAGCAGTCGATCTTATTCCGACCGTTCTTTAGTTACCGAACGGAGACGGTTTCGCGGCAAAGAGTGAATGCGAAACATGTGATGGATTAAATTTTTCGGCAGAACGACGTGACATCCACAGATTGAGCTTTAAATTATGCACGCTCCGCTTCCGCGCGTCAAAAAGAGCGCGAATAAGTTTTTTTTTTCGAGGTACATTTAGGTTATGTAAAGTAGCTGGTAAAACGAATTTGACAATCCTTTCGCTGTGTTTTTCATGCCAAAAAAAACAGAAGATTTATTATAGCAAACAGAACTTAATATCTATCTACACACAGTCACATCTGTCATAACCCCATTTCAATTACATTTTAAAGCCCATCTGATGCTCGACAAAACAAAATCCCTGACATTTTAATACAACACTACACAAAGCTATTTTAAGCATAGTTTACAAGCAAAAGTCGTTAGAGGGCAGGAACCGACCACAAATAGACGTCAAAAAACTATGGACCCCTAGTTCGGGGCCTTTATGTCCCACCAGGGACGCATAAAGGTACGGAGGTGGCCCTAACCCTATCGAAGATGTGACCGTGTGATGGATAGTGCTATCACAACCCTCCCAGTCCTTCTGTTTCTACCCGACGTGTCTCCTTGTTTATTTATTTTATGTTTTGTTTATGTGCGAACACGAGGACCGGCGATACATTGTCGTTTTAAATGTGAAATATTTTCTGTAGCTCACTTTTTTTTTGCTCTCAGGAAAGATTGATGGGTTTCGTGTTTTAGCCGCGTCAGTTATACTGCAAAAGTGTGAGATACAGATGCAAAAACAACAAAATATCTCATAAAACCTTTCAGTTTTAGAAGCTATAACCGAAATATCAAATGTGTCAAACAAAATAATTCACGTTTCATTGGAATTGCCGCGTAAAAAACGTAACAAAAACTGATTGATTCTAACACATGTCGCGACTAAATGAAACGTACTAAATCCTAAAAAACTATCGACTAAAATAATCGACTAATTCTCTTTTAGTGTACTGAAATGGGAGCGAGCAGCACTAATTGAAAGACAGCTGTCAATTTTGAAAGTGGCGTACAGAATTTTTACGTAGCGAGCGATTCTATGCCATAAAGTATTCAAGTGCCCTATCCGGAGCTACCGCGACAGGATCGCACCTAAATTATGCAGATCTATAATGGACAGCAAACGTCCGACGTGGAACCGAAAATAGTTTTTCGGGCACATTCCGAAATGTTGATTCTAATGCGCTTGATGTTTTTTCTGTATGTGGTCTGATGAGCGATAAATTGACAGTTAAATAGCATTTTCACACACTCACACACACCACCTACATATTCTGTTTATATCTAAGGTACTTACTCAATACATCGTATATTGCTGTAGAAGAGCGGATTCTCCTAACACAAGCATTGATTGTTTAAAAGGAGGCTCCAATCACTAACTAATGTAAAACTTTTTGGTACATAAATAAACGTTTGTATTTGTATTTTGAATTTTATATTTGATGCAGATAATATCATCATCCACGGCTTGACTTCGCCCACAGCTGAGAAAAGGCCTCTTTTCTTGTGCCTATTCCCACGTTCCTGTGTCAACATTTATTACTGCTTCCTACATAGACAATGTTTTTAAGTATTAAAAAAGTAGCAATCCTTTTAGTCGATGAAAAATAGAAAACCAACCCTCTGCATTTAAAACCACCACAATACTAGTCTAACCACAGTTCCCCGAAAACCGAAAATTGAAAATCGGATTTTCGCTAAAACGACATCGCCATTATTCCGGTGAATCGCAGTACCAACAATGGCGCTAGTGAGACGGTAAATGGCATCGATACTAATCTGTGGAGCCGGAAGAGTCCGCGCTGACGGCCGTTCGGAAGCCGCAACTGGGCTAGGAAATGAGATAGGTGCGTTCTAACTCCTAGTGTGCTATGCTAGCCTAGTACCTGTCGTCGTACAATGATGGAATTGGGACAATAGGTGACATGTGTTAGATTGTGGGCCATGGTCTTATTGTCTCAGTGTTGCTTTGTTTTGTGACTAATTTAGTTTGACAGAGCGGTCTTGGGTACTGATTTGAAACAATAGCCACTATTATTTGAAGAAACATTGTGAATACTAGAGGACTAAATGGCAGAGATCAGTCTCTAACCTAGCTTCTAGTGTGCTATGCCAGCCTAGTAACTGTCGTACAATGGAATGGAGCGGCCTTGGGTCCTGATTTGAAATCATACCTAGTTGTGAGCATTATAGGACTAAATGGCGGAGATCTGTCTCTAGCCAACAGTCCAAGCAAAGAAACAACCATGAATACATCCATTTAAATCCAGCCATTAATTCTGTACAATACGACAGTTCTGTTCCCCACACTATGTTTGGGCACACTCTTACTACAAAAGTAAAACAATAAAGAGTTTTGCATATCAATCGGGACATCAAAAGAGGCCGTATCATTAAAAATTAAGAAAAAGAAGTATCTAGACCAGGTTGCAATGGCCGTTCAGTCAATTTGAAACTTTATTGTGATGGAGTAGAGTTGAAAGTTGTTTGTGATGGGTGACTGTAGGAAATAATAGTGCATATGCTGCGCAGGCGGTGCGTTCAAACGGTTGCCAATAAATGTGAGGTAAATGTAAAAAGAAGTAATATTCATGAGGTGCGCAGAGGATACTCGAAGATTCTAGGGATGGCACTCAGTGTCCTTTGAAGTTCATCCTGCGAAATTTTAGGTGGAAAATGGAGCAGTAGGAAATTTAAAGTGGTAAGTCCTTTCTATACTGCTAATCATCTTATTATTGCAATCAATTTTTTTTTGTTCCCAAAAACTTTGAGTATAGTTTTTATTGATTGAGTCGGGTTTGCTTCTGACTCTAGTCTTGCTCAGAGGTGACAGAGACAAATTTGACGATGGAGTAAGCTGAAGAAGCCTGTTTACTCTAACTAAATGAATAGGCTTGTGTCCTGAAAAAATCTAATTAGTCCGTTAGTTAGATTATCAAAAAATATTTGACCCGTGTTTTTTCTTTTCTTACGGGAACCAAAATTGACGAAGTTACGACGCTTTTAAAATTCTCAATACATCACACCTTCGCATAATTTTTAGTGAGTCTTGACGTCACGAGCGAGCGACAAAGATAAAACGCATCAAAACTCGGGAGTGGGGCTCCCGAGTTTTGATGCGTTTTATCTTTGTCAATATTCATTGATTTACAAAACCAAAAAATACGTGTCCATTATTTTTCAATACTATAACTGACAGACTAAATAGTTTTGCAATTTGTGGATGATGGAATCTAGCCTATTCAGTAAAGTATTAGTATCATTTTGGTCATTGCTGGGACAAAGATCTGCAGTGCGATTGTGTAAACATGTCGAAGTGAACACTTAAGCGAAGTGAATGACAAGTGACCTGTCAAACAATAGTACAAACAAGATGGCATGACAGCTCACTTTTCATTCACTTCACCTGAGTGATCACGGTGAGATGTCAACAGAAAAGAACAGCTGCTTTCTTTAGTGAGAGGTTGTATGTAAAGCTTTACTTCACCACGCGCGCCAAGTGAGTAGGAATTGATGGAAAGCACATGTCTTTGAATTTTCGTCTTTAATACCAACGCTAATTTCCTCACGATGGTTTCCTTCCCCATTTCAACCGTGGAAACCGTATCGTACCCCCTGGGGGTCTACTCTCTAAGCACGATGTCCGTAGGCCTAAGCTACGGGCATTTCTTAGTCCGGCTCCGTATCGCCTAACCTCTAAGAATAAATGACACCACGATCTGACAGTTACTGTCAAATCGTGTTGTCATTCATTCTTAGTTCGGTTTCGGGACTAATCGTAAGGCCGTCGGTGATACGGAGTACAATACGCCCGCTAAGTCCGAAACTACGAAATTAGCTTAGCATTAATTAAATATACCCTTTTAAAACCCATCCATGTTCCTTCATGTGCCCTTTGTGTTCCGGAGCCACGGTATCTCTCTCGAATAGTCCCGCGACTCCGGCAGGCGTCGGCCCTTTCGGGCGACTCCCAATGCTGACTCTCTTTGAGGCGCGTGTGGAACACGAACGCGCCGTCGACACGGCCTGTCGTCAGATGACGGACGGACGGCGAGCTGCCCATAGCTCACCGTCCGCAGGCCCGCGCCTACGGTGGCCGGAGGTCACCAGGTGGCCTCCGACGCCCGCGGCGTCTACCACGGCGGCCGGGACGAGAGGTTCTCTCCCTCTCCCACTCCGCCACCTCCCCTTCGCTAGCATGACTGCTTCGCAGGAGGAGGTCTGGTAAGGATATGGAATTAAGGGCGGATTTCATCAATCTGAAACTGAACGCGATCAACATATTATGAACCACTTTTATGAGCTGCCAGTGTCATTATTTTCTATGGAATATTGACACTGACAACTCTTTAACGCAGCTTGATCGCGTTCAGTTTCCGAAATCCGTCCCAAGTGTCCCAACGTTTGAACTATCAGGATAACATAACTCGATTTCTAGATTTATAATGTCAGCTTCTAATCTCAGAAGACACAGCTAAATATTAATGTTTTTACATCGATAGAAATCGGAAACAAATAAGAATAAATTGCGCTGTTATCTGATTAAATGAGGATGTCGCTATAATGATATTCAAGATGTATCTTAAATCGTATCTGTCTTTTGCCGCTGGTTAGTTGATTTATTTTAAATACTCCTTTGTATTATTCTAGTTTATTGTACTCTACATGATACATCTTGTCTAGCCTTTTTCCAACTATATTGGGGTCGGCTTCTAGTCAAACCAGATTCAGCTGAATACCAGTAGTTTACGTGGAGCGGCTGCCTATCAAACCTCCACAACCCATTAACAGGGCAACACGGTACTCCTGGGTAAGACTGGTGTCAGATTTCCTGGCTTCTAACAATCCGTAACGACTGCCAAAGATGTCCAAATGACAACTGCGACCAACAGCTCTACATGATACTTAAGACAAATATTCAGATCACTAGTGTATAATAGACGCGGAAGCAGTCATTTGATGATTTTCCATATTATAAAAGAAAAATTTATTTGCGGGTGTTTGTTTTTATTTGAGATGGGTTTGCTCTTGAATCTAGTCTTGGTAAGAGATGACAGAGACAAAGTCTACGTCTATTTTGGGTTGCCAGGCTATTAAAATTGTGAATTTTGAGTAGGTTTTTCATATTTCCCGAAACCCCGAGTTTCTGGACCTTTTGGAGTTCAACGCTTTCAATGTTTTGACTATGTGGCATCATTATGAGTAGTTTTAATAGGTCATAATATTTATTTATTTATTGCGCAATGTACACACAGTTACAGGCTTTGCTTACAACTAAGTAATGAGTACATGACCCTGTTAGGGCGCATCAACTTAAAACTAGAATATTATACAACTTTATAAATTTTGAGCATTTTTAGGTATTTTCCATTGAGTAGTGAAGTATTTTTAATTGTGTCATATTATAATCTCACATTATCACATTATATGAACTCGTTTATTAATTTTCTTTATTTGTTTGGACATTTCTAAGTATGTCTAAAACAATATAAAATAAAATAAATATATTTACAGTTACAAGTAAAAAATAATAATAGGTACCTATTGGTAGAAATGAATCTCGAAATATCGTAGCGTAGCAACCCTGTCGCGCGTCAATTCCGTCTGTTTTGCATGCGACTCGGGGTAATAAATAACAGTAGGGTTGGTAAAAAGTGGCGCTCGAAGCAGGCTATTGTGCCTCCGTCACAGGCGATACAAGGCTTAGATTGTGGACCGACAGAACGGGAGATTGGCATTAATTTACTACTCTCAAATTTTGTTTAATTACGCTTTGATTTTAAAGACACATTTCCCAGCAAAAACTGATTATGTAGGTCAAAGCAAGGCTCTAAAACAAACTATTTCAACATCATCGCTTTCCATCAGATAGGATTCTAATCTCCTATAATTAAAAAAAAGAAGAAAAACATGTTGCTGTCAAAACCACGTCATTAAAATCGACTAAAACAACACTCAAAAATTAAAATCGTCTAAATAAAAAATGCAACTAAAACGGCGAGCCGTAACGAATCGGTTGCATAAATTAAGCTCGTGTCGCGTATTGATTAGAGCCGCAAGCGAATAAATAATAATCGAGTCCATTCGACTCTGATTTGAATGAATCGAATCGAAAATATACCGGTCGTTGCATTTACACAGTCGAGAGCACGTTATGCGAGATAAAACATAGATTATAGAGCTGCGGTGTGAGCCGATCTATGTGTCTATGGTTTAGTATCGATTACAAGAGGTTTTTATAGCTAATACAAGTAATTTGTGTTTGATATGCACGTAGATTATTGAAATACAATGATTGAATTAACTTTTATGGAAAACGGAAGGTTTCAATATTAGTTTCGTATAATTATTTTTTGAATTCTTCCTTTTTATTGGGCACCTCTTTTATGCGAGTTTTTTTTTGCTGGTTATAACAAGTTTTTTTAATTTTTTAGAAGCCCGTTGTTAAACAGAAGCCTCCCAAGCTTCTCTCGTGCCTTCCAGTTTTAATTTTGTAGCTACAGGCTGGAACAGATAAGCCGCGGCGGCTGAATAGCTTTACAAAATACAAAAACAAAATCCTTTATTTCAAATAGACCAATTTACAGGCACTTTTGAATAGTCAAGGTCTGTTAGCCAAATAGATGAAGCTAATTCTGCCGCGCTAGCGACAAGAGCTGCAAGTTGTTCTGCAACAAAACACACTCACCGACCCTATCTCCAGCGCGGCAGTTGCACGTTTCAAAAAGTAGATCCTATGGAGAAGAACGTGCAAGAAACTCCATGGACACTCTTTTTGAACAATCAAACCCTATCATTCTATGTTACTTTCCGATAAACTTAATCACACATTCATTTCTAAATCTGTCCGGTACATCAGGCTGTATAAAGCCGGTACCACACTCACGCTGCATATCCGCCGCGCACCGGCTCGCATAAACAGGCGATATCGCGAACGCCGCTTGACAAATTTCATATCTAACAGATATCGATGTGGCGTAAATCATCACGCGCTCTCGCCGCCTGCATGTCGCCCGTTCTGTGTGAGTTATAGGTGTGGATGCAGCTTTATTTTACGATTGTGACGTGTGATGCGTAGCGTGCGTAAGCGCATAGTTCACGCGATTGTCGTTGTCGAACGGTTTGAATGTCATTTGAGTTAACTGAGTTATGTGGTACGTCATTATTTGATCGTGCTTTATTTAGAATGTTGGCCATAAGGACTTGTGTTAGTTGAATAAGTACGTTTCTGGGGTGATCTGATCATATGATGCCAGATTTAAAAAAAATGTGAAAAGCTTTTCAGGGATTAAGAGCTGTTGAAGGTTGAAGTTACGTACTTGTAGTTTCAGAAAGAATCAGAACAATTTTTTTCCTTATAGCAAATCTTCATTTGTACTGACAAAACTTAGTTACAATTAAAACTAATGACATTTTCCTCCTACTTAATCTTTGACTTATCCTCAACTAACAAGTAAAGATTATTACAAAAAAATACCAGGAGAGCAAGACGTGCACAACATCATGCCTACCAGGATTACATAAGATATAGCAAGTAGAACACAGCGCTATCTCGAAGAGGCGGGGAGCCGCGCCCCGCGGCGCCGCAAATATTTGCACGCCGCCAACGCCCTATGTTTGCCTAGTACATAGCTGTTGTGCGCACAACTCCTGGCGTTGTTGATGCCTTGGTAACTTGCAGTTATGGCGGATGTTTACTCGAATACTTTTAAGTTTTCTTGTAAAATTGCAACCAGAAGTTCAAAGAAGATTTAAAAGACAGATTTATGTAAGTAAAACAAAACTTCTCAAATTTGTTTCTTTGAAACCAATATCTTAACACATGCAATCCGAGATACAGGCTACCGCCTAGTTCGGATGCAAAAATTCCCAAACATTGTCAATTTTGAAATGTTTTGTAATATGTGTGTATTATTTTGGTAAATAAAATATTTGTATTTGTATAAAGCTGAGTAAATTTTCTAAGAAAACCCAGTTTACAAGTAACACCAATCCAGAGACAACCCCTCAAATTCCAAAACATGGCGGGTCGCACTTGGGTCAAACTACCGAACAATTCCGTCCGTGTCACACATTCAGGCGTCAAGGAACAAGCCTGGAGCCGCGCGGACAAATCGCCGGGCCACGCCAATGCTGTGTCGTCAGCGGAGCCCGAGGCAGGGGGCGGAGCGCCCGCCCTTGCACACGGCCTCCACTCGTGTCGCCAAATTGGACAGAAGAAGTAATGGGAATCGGGGTCCCTGAGGTCCTGTTTTTCGTTAAAACACTGTAATTGGTAGGCTGAGCTGTTTAGGTGGACGGGCAATGGATAATGATAATGTTTCCATCATTTTGTCGGGGTGTTGAGTCGGTGCCTGGTATAAGTTCCCATGTTCACACAATCACATCAGTAAAAACGAATGTCAAACTTTCCCTACATTTTGACAGATTTAGACTGAGATGTTAAATGATAACGCGAATTTTGCTTAAAAATTTGTAGAATTGACTCTCTGATATGAGAACTTCGAATACTCGTGAAGTAGTAGTTGTCAAACATCATTGATGCTGAAAACCCTTGGTTGTAGACTTCTTAAAGTAAAGTTAACTAATGCTTCTTATAATAATATAGGTAACTCAAGGTATTAAAACATCTCAACGAGACATCACCCTAAAATCCTACCCTGCATCCGCAACGCCCAGAATGATGTCGTATCAACAAGACTACGACAAATCAAACACAGTAATCTCCTATTCTAAGACGCCGGAGCCGTCCGGAGTCCGTACGTGTCCAGTGTGCGGTGAGCCTTGTCTGACACCCGATAAATCAGCCGGATCGACCCGATCGCCCGGATTCGAACCGGCTCTCGAATAAGTAATGATCGGAGACGAACGAACTTGTGTTCTGTCTTAATTATTGAATTAATAGACGACTGTAAGGAGGGTTCATTTTGTACTATTGGTAGCTAAATTATAAATGACATTTATTTTGCAAGTTGCAATACTTTTTTGTTAATTTAAACTAGATGAAGGCGGTATTCCCTGGCAAATTCCTTGAGAAGAAACATCGAAACTAAATCAGAGGTCCGTTTCTTTTAAAAATCCATACAATTGTAAACACGTAATATTCCAATAAAGCTTGGCTATAAGCTTCGTTACAAAACCAAGAAGGTTATGTCAAAAGTTACAACCCAAAAACTTAAAAAAAAAGCAGTTCCACCAATCCTGAGTCAACAGTTAATAACTTTGGGCCATGTACAAGATTAGCATCGCGATTCAATTAAAATAATCATAGCTGTATCTACCAACAAACAACCCACGTTATTATGTGAACGAAACAAAAGCACAAATTAGAAAACAATCTCTTACAAAGTCGCTCACATGAATGGCCGAACAATTACAGAGCACGAGTCAAAAATGACTCGAAACATATTTTTTCTAATCCCTTCCCACGCATAAAGCTCGCTAGTAATTACAGGTTTGGCTCGGTAATAACATATCGCATCAATAAAATTGTATATCATTCAGTTGTGTTTCCCGCGAACGCGTCGGGTGATTAGCGGAGCCATCTTGTGGGCGGGCACAGCCAAAGGCGACACGATCTCCGATTCCATTCTCAAAAATAACACTAATCGGCGAATCGAGCACGCGCTCGTACACCCGAACGTGTGTTTTTCAAATTCAGAACGTACCGAACGTCCTACGACGTTATTACCGCGCAGGGATTTCACTACTGTCACTTTTGACAGATGTGATTGACGTTTATAAATACCGCGAGTCAAGTGCGAGCTTGTTATATTACGTTCGGGAATTCACCAACTTTTTTATCAAGACGAAGGGCTTTCAAATGTCACTGTCGTTTTCAAAAAATTAATTAAGGATGTCGACCCCATCTTTTTTGAAACTAACGTTCGTTTTCGTGTATTTTCCTGCTGTATCCTTGCGGTGTAATGTTAATTAACTAGCTTCGTTCGTAGACGCAGATGAGTGCATATTGAAACGTCAAAAGTGTATGTTTTCTTTTGCTTCTCATTTTCGGTGGCTCCCCAATATCGTCGCGTCATGAGCGAGACAGCCGGGCTTCGACCGACGGACGCTGGGTTTTGAGAGATGGAATAGAAAACTGCCTGTTTTACCAGGAAATAGACGGGGAATTGGAAATTTCAATTTCGTTTTCAGTTGGTTACTTTGTTTTACGAATGGAAGAACGTTGTTAGCAATTCGAGGTACGAAACAAGAGAAAAAATCGCGTCGACAGACCACACGGTTTGACAAGTAAGGATGAGCTTGCATTTTTAAAACTCATTTGTCATTTGAGCAGATTTTTGTCTGAACTGATTGAATAGTCCTAACAAGCGTGAAACGTAATCAAGACAGCTATTACAGAAAATGAAACAATAACAATCTTAGCCAATGCTGTTACCGAAATGAATAATCCTCTTCCCCCGGACCACCGTAAGGTGCTAACGTGTCTCTAGTTCTGTACTTACTTGTTTTAAAAACAATTTAGTAATTTAATTCAAAAATTAAATCATTCAAAATAATAGGAGTGCATAACATTAGAGGAAGTTCAAGTCTCAAGCCACTTGAAACGCTGGAACGTGTAATACCTCTGCACGCCTGGTACTTGATCGGACCAAGCAGCGTAAGCTCCACCTTCAAGGACACGTGAGACTACTTTTAATATTTAAAAACGCCTCAGTGCTAATTGATTGGAGAACTCCCGAACTGTGGCCCCGCCCCCTCATTAGCAGACGACACCAATACCCAATTGTGCTCAATTTTTTGCGGAACCTGCTAATTGGGTCACTCCCCTGTCACTGCGCGAGCGCACTACGTTATAATATTTGTAGCTACTCGTACCTCCTCATTACCGCTTCTATCCTTGTACTAATGGGCTCGCCGATGAACAAATCTGTTTCTGATACTGAGCTTTGTCTGATGGAAAAAGATCAGTCTGTAACGCCTCTGAACTATGTATTCCAACGCACTAAAAGGGGTAGAGAAGAAATCTCCTTATGCGACCAGCTGGACGAGTTTAAACTTGAGATTAAGGAAATGATGTCTATTTTCTCGACTAAACATGGTAATGAAATACAGCAGATGAACTCAACCTTAAAAGAAATCCAGCAGACTAACCTTAGTATCGAAAACTCAATTAGCTATCTCGCTGCACAAAATGAGGCTCTTAATAATAAAATTACTCAGCTAGAAAGTCAGAACAAGGAGGGCAAGCAATATATTGCGGTGCTGGAGAGTAAATTGGAGGAAATCCAGATAGGAACTCGCAAAACTAATTTCGTCATTAAAAATGTTCCAAAACGAATCAATGAAACCAAGGAAGACCTGGTGGACATGATTGTCTGCCTTTCGCGAAACATAGAATGTAAAATTGAGAAATCGGATGTGAAGGATATATATCGTCTTCGTGGAAAAAACAGCGAAAGCCTGAATCAACCCATCATTGTCGAAACTGGGTCCACATTCCTTAAGTCCGATGTTATGAGAATGAGTAGAGCTTACTACATTAAGCATAAGTCTCGACTGTGTTGTAAGCACTTAGGATTTAAATCAGAGGAAGACACACCGATATACCTAAGCGACCACCTGACAGCCAAAGGGTCTCGCCTTCACTTCCTGGCCCGGGACCTAACGAAATCGGGAGCTTACAAATTCTGCTGGACAGCTTACGGAAAGGTCTACGTGAAGAAGGATGAAGGTTCGCCCACCATTTCAATTAGAACTGAAGAGCAGATACATAATCTCATGGGGGCCAAATGACTCCCGGCGAATAATCAACCACACTACTTTCATAGTTTATCCTACCATGTGATAATTAATACGGTAGTGGTTATCTCATTGTCTTTTTTTACTATATTTTTCCTAAAATGCGACCCTTTTGGTTTGTGTAATTTTTCAATGTACCAGTTTTTATTGTATTTTCTTCATTCATGTATAAATACAACTATCATAACACATGTTAACACACACAAACACACAACAGATACTCACACTCACACAAACATACTGTATACTTTAAAAATAACCCAGTACTCTAACCCGAACTTCAGTCAGCCTAGCACGTGTGGTTACTGTCTTAGTTTACTTGTACGTTACATAATATATTTAATTTACTTTGTGGCAACGTCTATTCAGATTATAATTCACACAAATGGGTGACACCCTACAAACTCTAGATGAGATTGACCAGATCGAAGTTGCGCGCGCATTCGAATGTACCTGCACGGAGCTGCAAGATCATATTAAAATTGGTAAACATGACTTGACCATTATTTCTCAAAACATAAGAAGCATTTTTTGCAACTTTGAAGACTTCACACTTTTACTGTCAACATTAAAATTTGAAACGGATATCATAATTTTAACCGAATGTAGGCTACATACGAATAAACCTATACCTCAACTTGACAACTATCTCTCTTTTTCAACTACTCGTCAATTAAATCAAAATGATGGTGTAGTACTTTACGTAAAAAAAAACTTAAAACCTAAAGTTAAAGAAATAAATCTGACTCATGCTTCATGTCTACAGTTGGAAGTACTTAATAATATTATTCTAGGCGTGTACCGATCCCCATCCAACCCAAACACGGATATGTTTGTAGATTCTCTAAGTACTCACCTCAATACTTTAACTTCTCATAAAAGTATCATTATAGCGGGGGATATTAACATAAATCTCAAATCCAAAGACACTGAGCCGCCGCATGAATACAGAAATAGGGTTAACTATTTAAATATGTTATCACTATACGGAATTCTACCTGGACATACTTTACCTACACGTGAATCCAACTGTTTAGACCATTTTATGATCAAAATAAATAAAAAGAAAATATCTGCTTCTATTGCTATATTACACACTTCCATCACCGACCACTTCACTACCTTTCTATCTTTATCTAAGCTAAAAACTAAAGTTATTACCAGTAAAACTAAAATATCTATTGATTTTGAACAAGCCTTAAACCGAATTAGAGAAAATAAAATAGCAGACCTACTGTTTTGTAGTGACCCGGACCATTTAACTGACCTACTAATATATAAACTAACTGATTCTATTAATCAAAGCACTGTTACTAAAGCCATTCCCAATAGCAAGCGTATTGTTAAGCCGTGGATAACTTCCGGTTTACTAAGATGCATTAGGAATCGCAACAAACTCCAAAAAAAAGCACGTAACGACCCTTTTGATAATATCCTAAAAATAACTTACCGACGATATCGCAACTACTGTAATAACCTAATAAAAAAGTTAAAAAGAAAATTTGAAAGAGACCTACTAGCTAATTCTGTAACAAATAATAAATTACTGTGGCAAAACATTAAAACCTTAACTTACACAAATAATACAAAAAGTCATAACACTGAATTATTACAAATGAGATCAAATTCAACTGAGTCTGTTAATTTCATTAATAACTACTTTGCAAATATTGGCAAAGAGCTAGCCCAAAAAGTTCAACCCTCAGCACACAACTTAAACTCTTTTAATTCTGAAACACTGTCTACACAGACAAACTCGTTTGTTCTTTTGGATACGGACACCGAAGAAGTCGATGGGGTTTTGATGAGCCTAAAGTCTGACAGTGCACCCGGCTGGGACAACGTGTCCACAAGATTTTTAAAACATATTAGGCATGATATTGTTCCCATAATAACCCACTTGGCGAATCTTTGCTTTGCAAAGGGCAGCTTCCCTGCACCACTTAAGCAATCTATAATCACTCCTGTTCACAAGGGTGGGGACAGAGACGATGTCAACAATTACAGACCTATATCCATCTTGCCAGCCATATCGAAAATTATTGAAAAGCTTATAAACAGGAGGCTCTTAAAATTTCTACTCAAATTTAACATCTTAAGCAGCTCGCAATTTGGATTCAGGCCGGGATTATCAACCGAGGATGCAGTTACTGCTCTTAGCTCCCTAGTGGCAGGTAATCTGGATAGTGGGTACAAATGTCTGACGGTTTTTCTGGACCTGAAAAAAGCGTTTGACACCGTCTCTGTTCCTATCCTCATAAACAAATTAGAAGCGTCAGGTATAAGAGGAATTCCACTTAAAATGTTTACCGACTACCTCTCGAACCGGAAACAAAGAGTTAAGGTAGGAGAATACGTTAGTAACGATGCAAAAGTCACTTTCGGTGTGCCTCAGGGAAGTGTGCTGGGCCCTACGTTATTCCTACTTTATATTAATGACCTCTGCAACCTTAAAATAAATAACGCTAGAGTTTTTTCCTACGCTGACGATACTGCAGTAGTCTTTTCTGGGAAGTCTTGGGACGATGTTGCTGGAAGTGCTGAAGCTGGTATGACGCAAATTGCTAAATGGCTCTCAAATAACTTACTTACACTTAACACAGCTAAAACAAATTACATATGTTTTAGCATATCGCACAGGACACAACCAAACCCCGACTTTATTATAAAGGTACATGAGTGTGACGATTCAATTAACTGCCTATGTCCAACACTAGTCAAAGCTTCTCAAACCAAATATCTTGGTATTGTTGTTGACCAAAGATTATCTTGGTACTCCCATCTTGAACAAGTTACCAACAGAATTAGAAAACTTAGTTGGATTTTCAAGAATTTAAGGCATATCGTGCCAAGCAAAATAACCACCAACACAAATAAACCCAGAAATCTACTTAATGAAATATACATAGCTATAGTCCAGTCTGTCTTAGTATATTGCATCCCCATTTGGGGTGGGGCGGCTAAGACTAAATTCATAGACCTTGAGCGGGGACAACGGGCTCTAATAAAATTGATGTACTTTAAAAACCTAAGGTACCCTACACAAAGTCTTTATCAAATAAGCAATTTACACTCTGTTCGCAAACTATATATCATTAAAACTATTCTCAGGAAACATAAAACTCTTAATTTTGATCCCACCTTTACCTTGAAAAGAAGAAAAGATATAATAGTTGAAATTCCTAAAACGAAAACCAAGCTCGCCCGTATTCAATACGACAAACGCTCATCTCAGCTTTACAATCGAGTAAACAAAGATATCTACATATACAACAAACCATTAACTGACTGTAAAAAAATAGTAACTAGTTGGATAAAACCACTCACTTATGACGACACGGAGAAGCTACTGGAATAAATAAAACCTTACACATAATGCTCTTATCATTCGTATTTGTACGTACACAGTCTGTTTTCATTCATTGCTATTTACACTCACTCAGTCTTTTACATTAAATTTAACAAACCCTCACACTATCACCTAACTTTCACAAACACATGCTCACATTCAACATTCAAATTCACATTTACACAACTTTATACTCACAGTAACATACCTCAGTATTCACACTCACACACCTCCATTTTCACATTCATTCACCTTCATAGTCACATTCACACACCCTCATATTCACATTCACACACCCTCATATTCACATTCACACACCCCTGCTCTCACTCACGCATTTGCATGCTTCTTGTCTAGTTTTAATTTTTTCTTTTTATTTTAAATCGCCTGTTTTTATAACACTTAAAACAAGTAATTTTATGTTAATATTTTAAGTTTTGGAAGAGCGGAGTCTCCTAACACAGGCTTTTTTGCTTAAAAGGAGGCTCCAATCACTAGTTGTTAAGTTTACTTGTAAAACAAATAAAACATTTTCATTCATTTTCATTTTTCATTTTCATTTTCATTTCATTTTCATTCATTCAATCAAACTAAGACGTCGTCCAAAAAGTTTAATCCAAGAAGCGAACAGAAAATCATTCATTCATATTCATAGTGGAAACAGGGAGCGAGGCTTTCACGAAAATGGCTCCCTGTTCCTAGGAAGAGTCGGGATGAGATGCATGAATATTAACTCAGCACCGGTACCAGGGAGCTATAACTATATTAGAGCAAGCGCTCGCACTGCATGCCAACGGTAGGGGCACGTTTGAAGTTGCGCCCGGCTACGTTCTGAAATTTGACATTTTGACAGCTCTCCGACGTTGGCTGCCTTGTCTCCCGTCCCCCTCACTCGCCTACCACCCGCTATTCACCATCCCTCTCGCACAATAATAACATTACGTGCACGAGATTCCTGTTTCTGCTACGTCTGACTTCTGATATGAATTGTTAATGCATCGGTAATTGATATTATAATTTTGATAGACCATTTTGTTCTAATGGTCGTGGCTTTTAGTGTGAGAGCTCCGGTATCTTTGTAGTAAACGTTAAATATGTCATGTGATACAGCTTTTATGTGGTGTTGGGGTTCTTGCTCTTTGTTTGGGATCGTCTTTGTGTGAACGATATAATGGATTTTGGTTATTCGAAGGCACTGTTTCAATCACCTATCTACGCTTTGTGATCTTCGATTTATTGGTACTTTACCTAATGATGTTTTGAGGTCGCTTTAGATGTTTTTGTTATGCAAATGAAAAGCTAACACTTCAGAACTATACAGTTGCAAAATAAGAAAAGAACCTAAAATGTCAATCTTGCAGCAGTCTGCACTGTCACAAGACTTAGTTTTCCCCAATTAGTGATCTCTAAATGTCACAAAGCAAATTTCACAATACGTTCAGCAGACGAACTCAATGTCACTAGGAAAGTCATCCATAGAATCTAAGCTTGAATGACGCAGAATTGCTCCAAATTCTCATAAAAGACAACGGACAAGTCACTTCAGAAGCTGAGAGCCCCATTGACACCAATTTCACACATCAAAGTCATGGTTTTAAACACAGCATTAGCAATTTCGGTGAATCTTTCAAAAACTGAACGACAGCTTCTGAATTGAAGCTAGAACGACATGTAGACACAAAGGAAAACGAACAAAACCACTTCGAAAAAGACGTTCTAATTCACAGACACTTTGAACATGTGCTAATCGAAGTCTGGACGAAAAAATAGCCGATGGAAACTTAGGACAAGGCTGTCAATCGACTGTGGATGTCGGCTCCAAAAATAGTGTATTTAAGGCTCAAAATAGCTTGTCAGTCAACCCTTTCAGAAGAGTAAGCTGGCTAAATTCGCACTATTTCGGGGGGAAATTCGGTGACGCCTGGAAATAGGAAAAAATAAGGATAGCGGACGCTGGCCAGTCATTGTTGCATCGGATCGGCGGGAGTTTTAAATAAAGAACGCGGTGTAACTAAATTTGGAAGACTTTAAATGTTTGAATGACGTTGGTTGGAGGAATGAGGGGGTGGGAAATGGCGTGATAAGATTGGGGTTGCCTATACTAGATAGATTTAGATAACACATATTAAAGAAATAAACTACAGCCACCTAACTAAACAACAAAACCAAGAAATTAATGGTTCAATTGATGTAGTAATCGTTATTGTTGTTTTTAAGTTGGTTTTTAGTTGCATTTTATTTTTAAACTAGGTTTTTAAATAAAAAGACACATCAAGATTGTTTACCTTAACCTTTCTAGATAGCTCCTATTTGGTTAGTAGCTAGATCATTAATAACATAGTTTATACATAGATCGCTAGTCGCTAATACAATGACGATAATTTCATAGAGATATACGTAGACAATTATTTGAGCACTTGGTGCCTGCTGTATTTGATTTTATATCAGTGTTAGTTGTATCTTTTCAATCACGTTGTTTCTCTTCAATCCCTACTAGCCTTTAAGTTCGAGTTTCACCAAAATATTCATCAGACAAGATATCTTCAACGTTAAAATGAATATACTTAAAGTTAAATAGAACACCAACTGTAAAACAACAACATTAACAAATTCAAGTAACTCTCGCAAATTCAAAGAACAAAAACGTTTGCAAAACCGAAAATAGTTGTTTGAAAAACACAATTTACATTTAGAGACGTAAAGAAACGGTCCCTCGTACCAGGGCATCATATCAACGTGGAAACATCAAAGAAACTAAGAACAAAGTGAAAACAGAACTTGGACCATTTGATTAGGCGCGTTCTTAACATACGACCGCCTCAGGCGAACGCTTTGTTACATCCATCCTTTGTGTAGTAAAGTTGAAACAATCAAAGCTTACTTCTTGTCGATTGTTGGGCTCCTGGTACCTGAGTGAAAGACGCTGACGGCAAAGCTATAGCGAATTGTGACCGTCAATTTTGATCAAGGAGTTGTGACATAAAGAATTAGGTTATGGGCTCAAAAGAAATCTTGTGCTTGCAAGTTGGTCTTTGACATCTTGTGTTCACATTTCACGATAATTTTTAGAAAAGAAATAATTTCTTCACCATTTGACGTTTTTTTCAAGAATGGGAAATCATCAAATGACTCCTCCCGTTTTGGGCGGAGCATAAGGGAGTGTCAGAGTCTTACTGACTAAAACCCATTCGTGTTCCTCCTAAAACCCTTTGCTTCCAGCTGCGGTGACTCTTTCGAAAAGTTCCAGAACCCTGGCAGATCTTTGATACCTAGTTCTTTATTCGTGGCGTTTTCGTAGTTGACGCAAGCATTGCAAGTTTCACTCAAACCTGCTCAATAGGGAATATGCACGCGATTTTTTTATTTATAAAATGAATTACTATTATAAGCTCCAGTCAACACTCTAGAAAATATTTTTTAAATATCTTCAGAATCATCATCAGCGATGAAGCTATAACGCTTCAAAGATTACTTTTAGAACGAGAAGTCCGACATGGAATTTGACGTCACATTACGTGACGTCTATACATCTGCCATTGAAAACAGCGTTTTCGCGAGAGGGACAGATATATTTGACTAAATAATTATATCTCGTTTGTTTTTCGAGCAATTTTGGTTCTATTTCCACTGTTAGTAATTAATTTTTGTATATTTTTAGATAAAGTGTTTAGATAATAAATATTTTTTTTATGCATATTCCCTACTCTGATTGTAGGTACGATGTATTTATACAAGCATGAAATGTTATCATTTCATGCAACGCCGCCAAAATACACTGTTGGCCCGAATTATTGTGCCACACCTCAAACGTAAATAAATGGCGAGTGATACGTAAATATGCACAAAAAACAATACTGGCAATATAAAGAGGTTATCCAAAAATATCCACGACGTACAATGCAGTGCAAAAAAATTGTCACACGCGGCGCGAATGTCAATAAAATTTGATGTTTACGCGCAGGGCGATATCTCGTGGCAAATAAAACCGCGCACCACTTTAAACTGTTTTCGTTCGTTCGAAAAATGATTTTATTTTATTTTTCGTTTTAGTTTTTGTAGGCATATTTTTTTGGCCTCAATTGGATTGAAAGCGTTATTTAGAGGTAGGTTCCGTTGAATTAGTGGGGTTTTGCTTGTGATAATTTTTATATTAATTTTACAATGCAATAACTTTTTTTTTGCGGATTATTAATTTAATATTTAAGCTTAATCAATTTTTAAGTTATTCGTACCAATACTTGTAAGGTTCTGGTAGCAATGACTTTATGGAAACTTTTTGATAGTAATAGGTCAACATGTTTATGAGTCAACACAGCCATATATGACAACAATTCTGTCAGAAGACTGAAACGCTTAACAGTTTGAATTCTTTTAGGTACCATTCATATACCGTAGCCCATTATATACTACTAGCTGTCCCGCGCAACTTTGTCTGCGTCACATTTTCCATTAATGCTCCGCTCCTTTTTGTCTTAGGGTGATGATATATAGCCTTCCTCGATAAATGGGCTATCTAACACTGAAATAATTTTTCAAATCGGACCAGTAGTTCCTGAGATTAGCGCGTTCAACCAAACAAACAAACAAACTCTTCTGCTTTATCTATATCTATACTAATATTATAAAGAGGTAACATTTGTTTATAAGTTTGTATGTAGGGGGTAATCTCAGGAACTACAGCTCCGATTTGAAAAATTCTTTCAGTATTAGATAGCCCATGTATCGAGGAATGCTATAGGCTACATATCATCACGCTAAGACTAAAAGGAGTCGAGCATTAATGGAAAATGTGACGCAGACGAAGTTGCGTGGGTCAGCTAGTAATATTATATATTAGTATAGATTTCTCAATGTCCCCTGTACTAATCCTACTGAGTGCAGACAGAGTGAGTGAGCGCTTGACACAGCCGAATCTACTGGTCATAGGAAGCTGAAATTTGGCATGTAGCCTCCTTAGGGATTGTAGAAGAGCACGAAAAGTTCCCGAAATTCCTACAGGAACGGGAAATAAGAGGATATGACGAAGTCGCAATGAAGACAATCCAATACATCTCACAAAAACTGACACCCAACGTCGTCCGATCAATATTAGGCGGGTGACATACGATCAAGCCAATCAGCTCGCAGAACATAAAGAGGCCTGCACACGAGACGGAATTCACGAGCACATTAACAATACACCGAATAGCCATTTGTGTGGTGCAAGTCAAGAGAAATAAAACACTTTTTTTTTTAAGGATTTTCTCTTAATAGTCTTTGTCAGAGATGACAGAGACAAAGTCTACGATGGAGCGAGCTTACCCAGAAAGCCTGAAAATCATGTTGCCAAAAAAAAAATACTAGCTACCAATCTATTGGTCAGCATTATTGACGTTATGAACTGCTAACTAAATCCTAATATATGTATTTTTTTTTCCGTTATTGAGTGAATGATGACAGACAACGCACAGCCAAAACTACTGGTCGTAGCAAGCTGAAACTTTGCATGTAGGTTTCTTGGGGAGTGTAAGGAGCACTAAGGAACGATTTCCTGAAATTCCCACGGGAACAGGTGAAACGATATGCACGTACGAAGTTGCAGGCAAAAGCTAGTCTATCTATATTATCTATATCTATACTAATATTATAAAGAGGTAACATTTGTTTGTAAGTTTGTATGTAGGGGGTAATCTCAGGAACTACTGGTCCGATTTGAAAAATTATTTCAGTATTAGATAGCCCATGTATCGAGGAAGGATATAGGCTACATATCATCACGCTAAGACTAAAAGGGGCCGAGCATTCATGGAAAATGTGACGCAGACGAAGTTGCGTGGGTCAGCTAGTGCATAATAAAGAACCTGCGCAAACTGACAGCCCTAATACTATCTGCTTTAGTTCAACACTTCCAAAATGTCTATAAGAGATTGCCCTGTACGATATGGCCGTCAATGGCACAGTTTTTTTTTTAAATAAATATTTGTCTTATGCTTATTTTGAAATTTTCAATGAAAACTAGATAGGTACCTTTTAAATAAATAAACTGCAAAATAAATGGTCAAATACACAAACAAGAGCACAGTGAGTGTTGTTCTCAGGGCTATTGTTTCGACAGTGGTCACTAAAATAAAAAATAAAAATAAGAAATGAGAGTCCGAATCAACACTCTATTTTAGACTCTACAACTATCATTACCTAAATCTTTCAGAGACCAGAACATCTTCCCTTATTAAGACAATCAGAACAATATTTTTTTTTGGGACATTCCCAACCACTGCAACTCCTGAAAGTCAGAATCAACAGTGGCGACCACCAGAAAAACGCCGAACTAATGAAGCCCGACGAGTCCCGGAGAAACGATTCAACTGTCTTGGATCCCGCAAAGAAATCAATCAGAAGAGTACAGCGGAGTAGGAAAAAATATTTAATATAAAATCAGAAGAATCTATCAAAAACTAAACTACAACTCATACATCCCTATTACCTACATGTCGACATAGTTCGAGCCAAAAACGCCAATTGATTGTTTAATACGACATGTCTTCTCTCTCACTCCAACAACCATTTTAAAACAAGCAACCAACAAAAAGGGTCACAAGCCCGACACATTACCCACGGCAGCAACCAGCCTCAATACAAACTGTCAACCCTCCACCGCCCGTGATACGCGCCCCGGTCTCATTGTACGCCGTCCGATAACCCTGTCAGCGGCGTGACGGAGTGGCGTAGTTATCGCGCGCGTATTGTCCACGCCCATTGTGCTGCGCCGACGTCTTCATACGCGCCGTGCAGCTTTAGTTTTAAACGTCTATTTTGATATGTAACCGTGGAGCGTGGGGGTTGTTAGCTGTTTGTTGAGAGAATCGTTTGGTAGTTGACGCTTTTGTTTTTAGGATGCGACTAAAAGATTTATTTTTATTTTAGCAGTATCGTGTATATCACACAATGTGATATTTTAAGATGAGAAAAGGGGTAGTTGAGGATGAAAAAAAGACGATTCCTCGATCCAATGCTTCAAAAGTTTTTCTGCTATTTACTCGTATATATGTATGTTGTGGTCTCTTGAAGGAGCACACTTAATTAAACCACTTGTATTACTGTGATTTATGATATAACTGTGCATCCTTTGTAGGAGATCCAAATTTAAAAAAGTGTTCGGTACCTCTAACATACAAAATATTCCATATTCTTGTAGATGAAGCAACACTGTAACTTTCCACGTTGGAATGAATCGAAGTTAAAAAAAAAAACCTTGAAATACATCCACCTATTGTATCAGTTTGAGTATTCGATGCATACTCAAACAGAGAGATGTCACAGCTTTCATCACAATACGCAAGTCAAAGTCGTCAGAACATGCAGGCTGTTACGTAATGCGTTTTCCTAGAAAACAGGCTGCGTTCCGATTGGCCGAGCGTACCGTCTGTCTTGAGTTTGATTGGTCCGCATCTTACGGGGCGTATTGCTGCAGAGACAGGGTAAAGAGGTACTTGGAATCTCGGGTACCAGGGCTTCAGTACGTGTTAGGAATTGCAAATTAGGATTATGGAGGGTTAATTAGGCAGATATTGATAATTATGAATGGTAATGTTCTTAATGAAAAGATGGAGTTTTTGTCGCAGTATCCATTACCCGTTATAGTAAATCAAAGTTAATGATTTTGATTGAGTTATTTACTGTAGCTTGCGTCATAGAATAGATTAGGTTTCATTAAAGTAACGAGATAATTTTGTTTAATTGTGTCGTCGTTTGCATGCGAATTGTAACCAACTTTTTAAAGGTTTGAAACAGTCATCAAGAGTGGGTCAGCAGATTAACTTTGCTGACATAATTTTTTAGTTAGTTACTTTTTAAAAGAGAGGAGGTTCTCAATTCGATTGTATTGTTTTATGTTTGCTATCTCAGAACTTCGGCATTTATGAGCCGATTGTAAAAAATATTTGCTATTTGCAAAGGCTTTGCTTTTTTTAATTTGAGATGGGGTTTGCTCTTGACTCTAGTCTTGGTCAGAGATGATATGGACAAAGTCGACGATGGAGCGAGCTTACCCATAAGGAGCCTGTTCACTCTAATTTTGAAAGATATTAGGGTTGTAAGCGTTCGGGAACACATACGCAGGCAGAGAGTTCCACTCCTTAGCTGTGCGCGTTACAAAAGATGCTGATGAGGAATTTAGAGAACTGTTCTAACATTGACCTGGTTAATAATGTGGGAATCTGCGAGAAACACAAAACCGGATCATGTTTGGGGAAATGGACGTCTTTCGGCTGAAATGACGACGCTGTGTGATATTACACCTAAAATTACACATTTTTATGAAGATTTACTCCTGTCTGGATATTTTATGAGATCGCAGATCTTCACTTTTCATCATCCAGTGTTGTAACTACTGCATGTTTTAATCTCAACACCACGCATTCGTAATTCCGAAGATAGACGAACATTCCCGAAGCTCATGGATTCTTTTCTTTCTATAGTGACATTAAACATTAGATTCTCAATAAGTTTTCCACATTATGGGAATTTGATTGAGATACCATTAAGGTGTCAATTTTACACGTGTCTATTAGAAATTTCTCGCCTTTTTGCAACTACAATCATATTCAATGGAGAAGTGATACTTTCTAAGTTTTTTCAGGTATAATCTTGTTGTTGATCTTTGATGGCTGTCTCATTAGCAAAGTGGTTGTCTGTGAGACATTGAAGCGTGAGGGATATTGGGTTTTGCAGTTGTTTTTTTTTCACTTTTTTTTTTTGCTTTTATAATTATACTACCTCCGATTCTTCTCCATAGAGATCTACGCTTTGGAACGTGCAAATAGCTTCATTTTTCTTTGACTGACCGACCTTAACAGTGCAAGTGCCTGTAAATGGTTTATTTGGGATATATGCTTTGATTTGATTTTATTAGAATGGAATCCGAACCTAATATAGTAAGGCTAGGCAAACTGATTGTTTGAGCTAGGAATTGCCTGGTTGAATGTAAGTGTTAGGAACAGCTTAGCAAGATATTTTAGGTTCAATATCTGAGTCGTGCAAAATTTTTGTTGGTTTTTTGGATGGATTTTTTTTTTTACTATTTATAGGCATACGTTTGACCGCTATCTCACCTGATGTTAAGCAATGATGTGGTCTAAGGTGGAGCACGCTTGCCTAGAAGTAACCTATTCACTCTTGACTTAAAGACTCCCAGGTTGCAGCTATCAGGAAACACAGACTCAGGCAGGGAATTCCACTCCTTAGCTGTACGCAAAATGAATGTACCTATTCCCAAAACGTTTTGTGCGTATAGGGTATAATAATGAAAAAAAAAGGATATAGTTAATAGTATCCATTTCAACAACACACAACGCAAACCCAAGCGACAGGCATAAACAAGTCACCTCATTATCTCAAGAATGTGCAAAACCAACATACTAAACCACTGTCAACATAATTACTATATTCTATGTACTAATATGTAAATAAATACCTGAAAACATATTTTGTTGATAACTTGTAAATTATGTAGTACTTCGGTGTTGGTGTTAGGATCATAGGCCAGAGGCTGGGACCTAGTTGCGATACCTTGTATAATATGCCCCTAGAATATAATTATAGTATTGTTTGTTGTAGATGCTCGTTTCTAAATAATAACAGCCATAATATGCCCTTAGAATATATATTGTTTGTTGTGGATGCTCGTTTCTAAATAGTAACAGCCGCATGGGTCGAGGTTAAGCAACACTTGCCGAGGTAAGTTTGTGGATGGGTGAACATCTTAACTTATCTAGACTCTCCGTGCCTTGGAAAGCACTTTAATCCGTTAGTCACAGCTGTTATTTGAAGATCTTTGGGGCTGCCGTTACGCATAGTCAGAAGCCAGAAAATCTACCTAGTTGTATTTTTTTTTTTTCGTAGATAACAGAGACAAAGTCTACGATGAAGCGAGCTTACCCAGAAGGAGTCTGTTCAATCTAACTTTGAAGAGATTAGGGTTGTAAGCGTTCGAAAATACAGACGCAGGCAGAGAGTTCCACTCCTTTGCTGTGCGCATTATAAAAGACGTTTGAAAACGCTTGGTGCTGAAGTGCAAAAATTGCCTGAATTAGGATCACATCTCCTTCCCTCAAAAGTTTTGAGTAAAATTCACGTTGCTCTATTGATTTTCTAAAAATAATTTAAGCACGTGATATTTTAGTCGATAGTTTGTTGTTGTAGGCTGACTCTACTAGTCGGTAGTGAAAAAATATCAACTAAAAGGCATTGGTCCATAACTTAATTTCAATCCATCCACATATTTCTGCTACATTTTAGTGCCCAGCCTCACTAACAATAATTAAAATCACTTATAACCCGGAAAACATTATTTCGATTCATCCAACACACATAACGGATACCTAACAGGTATAAAACTTCAAAATCACGACCGTAACTGAATAAAAATAAAGTTTAAATTCGCGTACATATAGGCACACCTAAAAACCACTTAATTCTGTAAAGGCGGGTTCACACCGCGCGATGAAGCGACGAAAACGGGCGAGTGAGGGCGCGGTATCGTGACGACTCAATCGCGAGCTCGTGATGCTATCGCTCTGAGCGACGAGGCCGCTTGCATTCGCATGCAAGTACGTACAGGCTGTTTAGCGTGCAATTGTTAAACGTTCAATGGTTACTGCTTTGAGTGAGAATTAATGTGGAAATTGGGGTGTGCCTTATTGCTGGCTAAGTTTGCCGATAGTGCAAGGAGCCTTAACTATAGATCTGTGAATCCTAAACACAACAGAATTCGAGAAAGACCATCCTTTAATAAAAGAACTCTGAGCACCTTAATCCTGTCTATGTGTAGTGAAAGTGAACTTGGAGAAAAAAAATTGTAGGGATTAAAAGGCAGCAATTGTTTTAGTTTTTGGTTAAGGTACTTGGTCATTCATTGATGACGATGACAAAATCCATCGAAATAAATCATGTCTATTCATCTACTTTTATTGCCACTTCTATTTTCGTGAAGTTCTCGCGAGTGTCGCATATAACTAGCAAACCACAGCGGCATTGAAATTTTTAACATGTAAACAACTACACATGCTGTATAGAAACATGTAGCAATAGACCCCATTCTGTAGTAGCCAACTCGTAATAAAACGTCTCTTACATCCATTCTTCAATGTGAAGTACCATCCCAAGTTCCCATGTCGAGACCATCTTTGAATATTTGAAGCGACTTGACCATGACACGTGAGTCCTTGAATTTGGTAGCACACTGTACAGTACAGCATAATCCGCCGCATGCCAGCGCGCTAGTCGAGTGACAAGTCACTTGCATTCGGCGAGTCTAAACCCGAGCTTATGTTACTTGAATTTTGTTGAGTATTCTTCGACGATGGCTATCGGCTTTGTCTCTATTTGTAAAGTATTGTTCGTAATGCAATGACGGCTTAATAGTTCTTGTACAGACACTTTCAGATTTAAAATAGTGTCTGTGGAGTTTCTTGCACGTCCTCCTTTATAGAGATCTATGCTTTGTAACGTGCAAATAGATTCATGTTTTTGACTGACCGATCTTGACAGTTGAAAAGTGCCTGTAAATAGTTCAATTGAAATGAATGCTTTTTGATTTTGTGTTTCGTTCAATTGATATTTAGGTATGACACCGGAAAATGGCAAATGCCGTAAATATCGCGTGAATTTGTAAACTATTTTTTCTAAATAAGACACGAATGTATTGGAAACTATTGAATTTGGATTAGATTTATTATATACAAAATGACAACTTCGTCTGCGTCCCATTTTCTATTATTGCTCCGGTCCTATTTGTCTTAGCGAGATGATAATAGCCTTTAACTTTCCTCGATAAATGGGCTATCTAACACTGAAATAATTTTTCAAATCGGACCAGCAGTTCCTGAGATTAGCGCGTTCAACCAAACAAACTCCTCTGCTTTATAATATTTGATTATTATTCCAATTATTCATTTTATATACATATAATTTACATTTTTAAATATTTCTATAAAATTAATAAAAAAAAACATTGAAAAATATAAAAAATTGTAGCCCACCGGTATCGGGAACAGGGTCCAAGCTACCGGTGGTCAGGGTTTTATTTTTTTGTTTTCTTTCTCGGGTCTATGGAGACCCGGTCCTTTGGTAGGCGTACGAGGGGCCGAAACCAACTCGCAGAGGCCCCGTTAGAAATTTCAAATGTAATGGAGCACCAACCGGCGATTATCCCTGTATGCACTGTGAAAGTATTCCCAAGGACAATCCCCGGTTGGAGCAAGACTATTGCAGAATATGGAAAAAAAAGATGAAACGCTATGGGTTTGGGCGGTTTAGTGGACTGATAATCGTTTATTATAGAACTATTGGCCCCTGCCTGACCACTAACAATATACACGGCTTTTAAATGGCAGGGTTTTATTAATTTTATTATTATTTATTATAGGTGTATACCGCGTGTATCTGACATCGACGCACAAACGATTTCCATGGGTCCAGGGCATGATTTTGGACACCCTAGACTCAGAATTTTTCGTCGGCTTTGTTCTCATTTTTTCATTTTTTTCAAGGGTTTTTTTACTTTAGACTGCTCATAATCGTTATTCTGACCTAACCCAATGAGATTTTTAATAAAAAAATAATTAATTAACTACTTTCACTAAAAAGAGCAATCTGAATAAAACCACAAATAGATATCTCAGCTGAGCTGATACCTATTTGTGGTACTCTTGAAAAAAATAAAAAAAATGAGAAAAGAATCGACGAAAAATTCCAACACTGTCCAGAATCATGCCCAGGACCCATGGAATAGTTTGCGCGTCGATGTCAGATACACGAGGTATTGATAGAACTACCTATACAATATAGTTCGTTTATAACCCAATCATTACACTGCCCCCATAAAATAAAACTTTACAGGAAAAGACGTTTTCCCCGCTCAAACTAAAGAACGTAGCAGTCTGTTAGACTCTGGGAAACAATTACTTAGGACAGAAAGTGGGGTGTGCCCCCCCAACAGGGTGGGGGTGGTACCTGAAGCCATTTTCATAATGCACCGCCGGTTCACTTCTTAAACTTAACACTTTAAATAATTGGCCAGTGCGCTGAGACGGGTCTATTGTACCCAGGTGTTGTTTTGTTCCGTATTAGTCCGGCATGAAAGGGTTGGTCTTTTATTGTAACGACCTATTACTGGGATTGCAGTTTTTGGTGGATATTTTTTGTGACTGGTTTTGGGGGGCGTGGAATAAGTTATATATGTGGCATTTTACAAATTGCGGATTCTGATGAATACAAAATCTAATTTTTAGTTTTGAAGCAAAGCCTTGAGTATTTTGTAGGAATAAGTTAAAGGACTTCTGATTAGCCCTTTTTTATTGAGTGCTGCAAGATACCTGATTGTTTTTGTAATTGAGCTAAGTTGCTAATGATCAGCCGGGGATTACGGAAGTCGGTTTAGTTCCCGTGGTCCCTGGCGTAGGTGAGAGATGGAACACCGGGGTGGTTTTAGTCAGTAAGAGTCTGACAGACCCCTCCGCCCGCCCCAGGGTGGAGGACATACATGAGGATTTCCCCCCGTAAAAAAATAAAAGTTGCTAATGATACCAACTGTTGTCTTATTCCTTAGTTTAAATTGTATGAATTTAAACAGACGAGAACATTCTATTACTCATCTATGAATATCAGATAAGATATATCTAGGTATTTTTCCGTGAATGCCAATATTACAGGTATCTGGACCCCGAATGCTACTGAAAAATCTCTTATAGAATATCTGAGTAGGTAACACTTTCCCGGACCTCATAATCGAACCCAAGACTACAAATTTAGCAGTGACGCTTGCAACTATTACACGAATATAGCGTCTATAGCGTGTGTATGACATTAGAAATATCAACCAAAATATATTTATTTAACACTTTAAGCACAAATGTACAGAGGCGGACTTAATGCCACAGGCATTCTCTACCAGTCAACCTTTGGGTGATGAAGAGACAAATAGTGGTAGGTGCAATATTGAGAACAGAATTGCGATTCATATTTATTATATAAACAATACATATAAGACTAATATAAAATAATAAAATTCGAATTGGAAAAATTAAACATACGAATATACTAAACAATTACTTAGTACAAATAGACAATTGGGAAATATTAGCGCTGTGCTGATACTACTGCCAATTTCTTGCGAATGTGCTCACGATCTCCAATGCGAATGTGCTCACGATCTCCAACTTTATTTACTTTACTTTTATACTTTATTATTCAGCAATATAATTTCTAGACCAATGACAAAAACCTAACTTCACCACACAAAAACAAAAGAACCACACACCCATGACAAAAGCGTGTAAGTTAAAAATCGGCATTTTTAACATGACTAAGTGAACTTCCTCGCGAGGTGTAATTTACAACTTTTCAGGCAAAGTCTGGACTGAAAACTGCAGCGCCTGAATTTTAAGACTAGCTCTGAAATATGGCAGAAGTGTGTGGGAGGATAATGTCGCCATGACGTATGGGGTTAACGCGTCCATGGATTATTGTCGTGGGCATTTATATAGAGGGACTTGAAGCAAGTTTATGGATAGTTTAAAGATCATTTTGAGGAGTTCTTGACTCAGTTTTGGTTATTCTTTGAGAGTTACGTCAACTTTCCAAACGTCTTTTATAATGCGCACAGCAAAGGAGTGGAACTCTCTACCTGCGTCTGTATTTCCAAACGCTTACAACCCTAATCTCTTCAAAGTTAGAGTGAACAGGCTACTTCTGGGTAAGCTCGCTCCATCGTAGACTTTGTCTCGGTCATCTTTGACCTAGACTAGAGTCAAGAGCAAACCATCTCAAATAAAAAAATAAAAAAGGTAAGAGAAAATAATTTGTTTGTTGGTCAAGAAACGGTTGTGTTGTTGCCACGTTTCTAATATTTCTTTTTTATTTTGCTTCGCCCGCTTGGCAAATTATACACTAAAACCTTACTCGAGACCCACGCTATCCATTGGTGAAAACAGCATGAAAATCAGTGCAGTAGTTTATGAGTTTATCGCGAACAGACAGACAGACGCGGCGGAGGACTTTGTTTTTTAGTATGTAGTGATTATCTGCCTAGCATTTTCACAACTAAGTTGGGATCAGCTTCCTGTATAATCAGATACAGTCAAATACCAGTGTTTAATATGGAGCGACATTTATATGACCCTTGTTCCAAAACCACTTATTTAGGGTATATTAAAAAAAGTTAGAGTGAACAGGCTACTTCTGGGTAATCTCTCTCCATCGTAGACTTTGTCTCCGTGATCTTTGACCTAGACTAAAGTCAAGGGCATACCCATCACAAATAAAAAAAATAAAAAGACGAAAAACTTTCGTGCAAATTTTTCACATCATTTTGGCAACACCGTCACCCAATACGTCAGAACACTTATTCTTATACCGTCATAATTACACCCAATCAAACTCTTCAAGGACAAAAGTAGCTACGATGATGATAATGACAGTATACACTTCTTGCTGATCATTTATCAAGCATTAATATTGTTATCATCATTACCCCTCATGTGTCTGCGATGACGGAGTATGCCTCGCACCGAATTACCAATGATTGCCTCAAGTACCCGTTAAGACACCATTTTGTTGCTGAGTTGCTATGTTTTACTGTTTTTACTGTACTAACGGAGGGTTAAAAATACTTGTAAGAACCAAAATAGAAACGTTTGGGAACACATTCATGGTGCGTACAGCAAAGGAGTGAAATTCCCTGCTGGAGTCTGTGTTTCCTGATAGCTACAACCTGGGAGTCTTTAAGTCAAGAGTGAATAGGTTACTTCAAGGCAAGCGTGCTCCATCTTAGACCGCATCATCGCTTACCATCAGGTGAGATAGTGGTCAAACGCGTGCCTATCATAAGTAAAAAAAAAAAATACCGAGTAGATTAGAGTACCGATTAGTACCTACGTGTGTAAGGTTAATTAGCTAAGATGTGGGTATTTTTATAAAAGCCTATATAGTATGCAACGATGAATTCACTCTAGGTAACTACGTAGTATTAAATTTAGTAAATATTACAATATTAGATTATTAGTATTTAAGTAGATTAATATTCGAAGTCATATTTTAATCGATTCAACATTTGAATCGATTATTTAATTGTATCGAATCAGATTTACTATGACAACACTTGGGTATGACAGTTGACGTTTGAAAAGCATAGTGAAATAGATTTATTCGTTGTACGACGGTTGAACTGAACACTTGTCAGAATTAAATCCGTTTATATCATTATAATCCTCGTTTAATTTTAGAGATAAAGAATAGATCCTTTACGTGATATCAAAATTTTTAATATGACTTAATTTGAATATACCTAAGTAGGTATCTCCGTATCCAAAAAGCCTTTTCTTAAAGAAAATGTGCCACCAAATGAAATAGTTTTTTTTTTAAACTTCACATTACGAAAATTGGCCATTTCCATCTAATATTTTCGCTGTATCCTCGCAAACATCTCCACAATATATCCTTCGTTTCGGATCGCGTTGGCCGGAGTAAATCCGTTGTGACGTCACGAGCCGTCCAATTTCGCTAATGGCGCTTAAACTTTACTTATTCCGCGAGTTATGAAGCAAACGTTCGTTTTTTAAAAAGATTGAAAATTCTGAGTTGTATCGCTTTCTCGGGGATGGTTTTGTGAAAATGTTGCTTTTTATTACAAACTAGCTTTTCGACGCGACTTCGTACAAGCATATGCCGTTTATTCCCGTTCCCGCAGGAATTTCGGGAAATCCTGCTCCCGTACAGTCGTCAAAGAACCTGTATGCCAAACTTCATCTTTCTTCGACCAGTAGTTTTGGCTGTAGGTAACCCACAGTGGCCTGTGTGTGTCACAGTGTGACAGTGGTCACTCAGTACAGTAATGGTACCTATGTTGATATGATTGATCTGTTTTTTTTTTAACTTTTCTTCGTTTTTTGCCAAAGACGAAACGGGTTTTATACTCCATTGACGTTATAAGATAAATTATGTTTATTTTGTAAGTAGGTTGTAAATAACACGTTTACACGTCAATATTTTTTGGTCATTTTAAACTAGGTGATGCCATAGAGGCCATACATACACATACATACTTACCAAACAGCAGATGGATGTAAATAATTCAACTTACCTGAAACCAAAATAAAAACAAATTAATTTATTGTACATGTTTTCCATACATATTTAAAAGAAGAAAATACTGAAGAGTTAAATAGAAAGAATATCAAAATTATGCAATTTTTTTTTTTTTCAATAAAAGTATCCTATGTTACTTTTAATACCTCCAAATATAATAATGTGTACAAAGTTTCATGATGATCGGTTAAGTAGTACAAATTAACATTCACATTTATACTATTAGTAGGGATGTAAACCCGAAAAACAATTTTCCTTAAAATAAAGAAAATACCATTATCTGACTAGCTCTTGTCCAACTATACTGGGATTAGCTTCCAGTCAAACCGAATGTAGATGAATACCAGAATGGGTCCTGAAAAAATCTAATTAATCCGTCAGTTAGATTATCAACAAATATTTGACCCGTGTTTTTTCTTTAGTTACGGAAACCAAAATTGACGAAGTTACGACACTTTTAAAATTCTCAATACGTCACATCTTCGCATATTTTTTAGTGAGTCATGACGTCACGAGCCCTCACTCCCGAGTTTTGATGCGTTTTATCTTTGTTAATATTCATTGATTTACAAAAACAAAAAATACGTGTCCATTATTTTTCAATACTCTAACTGACGGACTAAATAGTTTTGCAATTTGTGGATGATGGAATCTAACTTATTGTAATTATGAAGTGACTGCCAATATGATCTCCATAACCGAGGAACTGCGGGCCTACAAAGGCCACTTTAGCAGAATCATAATAGAATCATAATATTAACCACACAACAATCTGTAAATTTCATTTTCATCTTTATCGCTGACGCATTAGGTTCAAGGTTGATTGGGAAAATTTGACAGTGTTGGGTAGCGTGATTCTGATTCTGCTAAAGAGAGTCAAATTTTCTAGCTTCTGACAGCTCGTTTGAAATGTCAAATCATCATCTGCCTAGCCTTTTCCCAACTATATTGGGGACGGCTACCAGTCAAACCGGATTCAGCTGAAAACCAGTATTTTACGTGGAGCGGCTGCCTACCAGACCTCCACAACCCATTAACTGGGTAACATGGTACTCCTTGGCAAGACGGGTGTCAGATTTTCTGGCTTCTGACTATCCGTAACGACTGCCAAAGATCTTCAAATGACTGCCGGGACCAACGGCTTAACGTGCTTTCCGAGGCACGGAGGAAAATCGATATGTTAAGATGGTCTCCCATCCACAGACCAACCTCCGCAAGCGTTGCTTAACCTTGAAGATCGATCTGTGCGGCTATTATTATAGAGCTCCTACGAAAATTGACAGCCAGGACCAGATAATGACACAAAAGAACAAGTCATCTACCAGAGCAACAAAAACACACAGAGTATCCCCAAAAAACTTTTAAAATCGACAAATAACAGCACTTAACCCTGAATCGGCGGTCTGCCGTACCCCTTCGCTCGTTACCGTGTCAGTGCAGCACATTCATAATTCAACCTGTACGTAATTGAATCGCTCGGGTCCTTTCGACCTTAACAGTCGTCATAAACTTGATGTACGCAGGGTTAAGTTTTATTAGCCATGCACTCGCTGATTGGCTATTCAATAGAAACTAGTGTTAGGCTTTTGAGGGTTAAATGGAAAATTAATATGTAGATTTGATGAAAAAAAACCGGCCAAGTGCGAGTCGGTCTCTCATACGACGAGTTCTGTAGGTACTAACAACCAAAAAAAAATACATTTGTTGTAGGTATAGGAGATCCCTTTAATGTTGAATTAAATTTTTATTATTTCCTGTCATAGCGACAGTTAGAAATACACACTTTGTGACAATTTTATCGAACCGTAATCGGTTCTTGAGATACAGACCGCTGACAGACAGACAGATGGACTGCGAAGGCTTAGTAATAGCGTTTCGTTGGTTATCCTTTGGTACGGAACCCTAATAAATAGTTGCAAGTTTTCTAAAGAAATCTACAGAGCAAATTTTGGTGCAACCGTTTTAAAAAGAGTTGAGAAAAAGTGCCAAAAGACTTTGTCTCGAATAAATGTTTCACAAGAAAAGCACAGTTACTATGTAACTTTCTGAAGTACCCATACAAAACCAACTCACTCGGAAATCATAACAACCATTTACCCATAACCCTAAACTAAAACTAATTTCCCTTCACACAATTAGCAACAATAGTCGATTATTAAATGGACCAAAGGAAATCCAATGGTATTATCGGAAAATCTCAAGGGTACCAGGCTCCCAGAAGTCCGAAGCGGTCAGCGTGCCTAATCGCGCGAGAGGCATTATCTCGCGGCCAGCTTCGAGTTAATCGGCCGACGGGCTCTGATTAGCTAAGCTCCCAGCCTATCTGCCCCCCTGGTGTTCGGAATTATGCAGGCACGAGTTGCTGCCTGACCCGGCCGGGTAGATAGCAAGATAAAAACCCTACGCTGAAGTTTGATGGTGTTTCTACGGGGTCCCAATGATTTATTATGAGTTTTTATCTTTGAACCTCGTAATGGGATGTTGTATAGGGGAAATTAGATATTTAAATTAATGTTTAGTATTCAAAAACTGTTTATTTATCAAGTCTATTTTGTATGCGATGAAACAGTGTTGTTTTTAGAGAAATTAAATGCGAAACTTATGTTATTTTGACAAGCCCGTTTTAATCAGCCGGAAAATTTTACTAAAAATATGAGCGCTCGTTAAGCTTGTTAATAAATAATGTGGCTAAAACATGAATGTCACACAATACGAGGTGGGATGATGTCCACAAACAGCTAGGGTTGAACGAGCCTGAAATGTAGTAAAAACTTGTAAAAACGCTGTAGGTAGTTTTTCTAACTGTTATTCCACGAACTCATGTTTTTATGTTGTTTAGAAAAACAAGGATTAAAATACGTTTTTATGCATAAAAACAAATATGTTAGACATGGAACAAGGTCGTTTCGTCTCAGTGGATTAACAGTAGCAGTACAGCTTGTTGCAAAAGTGCTTTTATTTTTTTGAAGATGTTAAAGGCGATATCACGTTATACCAAAGATTAAGGGCGACTATTACCGGAAGCAGTGGCTTGCACTAGCAAAAACAGAATTCTGTCGAAAGGCTACTTCTGGGTAAGCTTCTACTTTCGATAACGCTAGTAGAATGTAACTTAGTAGAACGCTTGAAAATGTATGAAACTGTCATTTTGTTTCGAAAAGTCACGTGGTCATCTAATGTCAGTTTCATAATTTTCAAGCGTTCTACTTTCGATAACGCTAGTAGAATGTAACTTTGGCTAAGGGGGCTGACCTAGACTAGAGTCAAGAGCAAACCCATTTAAAAAAAAGAAATGTTATCTTAGACCAGCAGTGGAACAATATAGGCCAGTTATTTAAAGGAGTCATAATTAATACAGACTTACTTCAGAAGAGAATATAAATGAAAGTATGACCAACTAACAAAACAGCTTGTAGCATAAAAATTAAATTGTTTTAACAGTTATGTAATATGTATTGGCAGAACTTGTTAAGCTTGTTTCTGAGGGGCTACTCTAAGCCCGAAGTCTGTAGTTTCAGGCATCGATGCGGTTGTATTCTGTTCCGTGTCACCTTAGGACCTTAGTCCCCAAACCAAACTAAGAATGAAAGATAACACGATTTGACATTTACTTTCTGTAAGCTAAAACTAAGCCCGAAACTACGGACTTTGGACTTACGAGACTAGAACTCAAATTTTTTTTTCATGGGTCAAGCCCGCCACTCATTTCCAACCACTGGAACTCCTGAAAGCCAGAATCAACCGTGGCGACCATCAGAAAAATGCCGAGCTAATGAAACCCGACGTGTCCCGGAGAAACGACTCAACTGTCTTGGATCCCGCAACCAAATTAATCAGAAACGTACAGCCGTTATGGTAGAACGTAGGCAGACAAAAAAATGGTCCTATTTTCACCAATTAACGCTACAAGTAAATAATAAAATAATACTGAAGCCACCCCTAGGCCACCTGCAGATAAGTCACAGGCGCGTCCGATGCAAATGTCGGGTTTTATCAGCGACACACACCGGGCACGGTGTGCGTATGCAAAGCGCTGTTTATTAAAATTAAATAAATATGGAGAGGGTTGATTGCGGATGAAATGGCTTTTTGGAGGAAGTTAGAGTGAACAGGCTACTTCTGTGTAAGCTCGCTCCATCGTAGACTTTGTCTCTGTCATTTCTGACCTAGACTAGCGTCAAGAGCAAACCCTTACAATTATAAAAATAAAAATCAGACGAATAAGGCTAATTAATACCTATACTAGGCTCACCTTTCTTTGTGAAAATTCGATCAAATCAAGAATTTTGGAGATGATTTTTGAATTGAGTGAGTTAAACCCTCTGGAGGAGTCTGTTTCCTGATTTCTATGACCTAGGGGTCTATAAGAGTGACTAGGTTACTTCAAGGCAAGCGTGCTCCATACCATGTCATCACCATCAACTGTCAATTGTAGTAGGAGCTTATCAATGGGCTTGTTGTCCTGAAAAAATCTAATTAGTCCGTCAGTTAGACTATCAAAAAAATTTTGACCCGTATTTTTTCTTTCGTTACGGGAACCAAAAATGACGAAGTTAAGACGTTTTTAAAATTCTCAATATGTCACGCCATGCCATAATTTTTAGCGGGCCGTGACGTCACGAGCCCCCACTCCTGAGTTTTGATGCCTTTTTATCTTTGTCAATATTCATTGATTTACGAAAACGAAAAATACGTGTCCATTATTTTTCAAAACTATAACTGACGGACCAAATAGTTTTGCAATTTGTAGATGATGGAAACTAGCCAGACTAAGATTTTTTTTTATATTTTTCTGGTAACTATTATGATTTGTCCTATCACCCGATTCCGGCTTGACGTTGAGTTCTGGAACACCCTGTATTTATTAAATGTTCACCACTGTTCAAAGTCCAACAAAATATAAAGTGAAACTAACGTTCACAGCACCATTCGTCGCGTGATTCCACTAGCTCCACTTTACAGCTCTACCAGCTATCAGGATTAAGCCGCTAGGCCGCTAATCCCAACAGCTCTTTGTTTAATTAAATCGATACTATCGAAAATTGCCAACTTGCAGCTATCATTTAGATTTCTATTCTCATTGGATAACATCCTCTTTCCACACTTGCAATTTTGCTTTGCAAGAAAAAAGCGGACTAAGGAAATACTCTCCGAGTTCGCGCGCGCTTGGGACCGAACTTCGTTCGCAATCTAGATATATGGGCGAGTTAAGATGTGCATCTAAATAGCCTCTGCCGCCCTGGTACCTAACTTTAGATTACTTGCACCAAGTTTTACCGACTTTTCCCCTGGAAATGGTAAGTTTTCTCCGGCTTGGGGAAAAATTCCCCGCGTGTAACCCATTCAGTTTGACTCGAATTTACTGCTCAACTTCTACCCGTGTGTTGCTTAATCATACGTTCTCATAGAACAAACTACGAAGTGAGGTAAAAAATAAAAATTTGTTTGTACAAAGTATGCTCGCGTTTTCGTGGGTATTTTTTGTTGAACCGCAATTTACATGGTGTTGCAAAACGGTTAGTTCGTAAAAAGCTAAAGGGTATACCCATAAAAGTCGACACCATGAAACGACCCCATGCGGCCGGAGCATAACTTGAAGGGTACCATGGGTTGATGGTTCATTAACAATTCATAAGTGAAAACACTTTGACCGTGCGTCTATTACGGCGCTCCCGTAGGACGCCAGCGGGAGTGAGGCGATGCATTTTTAAAACGGGTCACTTTTCGATTGTAACCTCGACAAATTATTGAGAAACATGTGTTTGAAAATTTCTCAACAGTTTTAGAATTGTTTTGTTGCTCGCTCGATGTAATTGGCAATGTATTTTCAATAAGGTTGAGTGGGGTCATTTAATAGTAGATTGTAGTGTTAACAGACACAAAAACTACTATTTCTGATGGTAGTTTACCGATAATTTCTTATCTTTAGTCAGCTACACAAGAAAGAAATGTATAACCACTACTTTCGAACTGTCTGACGTTATCAATAATTACTGTGCATTCTTAATTGTACCTATATCTTAAAGTAAGATAAAGAAATTCAGTAAATGCAATAATACATTTTCTTGTCAGACTTCACCAATCTATACAGTTACTCTTTTACCAAACCAATCTATCTTTTATCAATGAACTTTGCAAAGTGTTTCGTGTATTGGCATTACACCTTCTGTAAAAGCAGGTGCCCTGGTACATCAATTCTTGACATGACTTCGATATGCTCTGACTATCGTGGGTAAAATTAATATTATCTTTGAAATGGGGTTCGAAAACGACTGAAAAAGCTGGGAAGTAGAAGTTCCGACCACAGTTAATGATTTTGTAAAAGTTGATGAGATAATTTAATGAGCAATGAGCAACCATAATAGATATACATTTAGTACTTACATAAATGGATTTTAATACTTAGCTTCCATATAAAAAGTTTAATAAAACTGTCTATTTTAAAAGCTTTGGTTTTGTTCAATTAGTAAGCTATGAGTTTTAATATTAAAGACTACCCATGATGATATTTACTAAAGCCATTATGTTTACAATGTGTAGGATGGTATCCGACAGCTTTTGCAAATAGCGTAATTATTTTAAATATATTTTTTACTTTAAGTAAAATACTGGTTTTCAGACACATTCAGCTGGCAAAAGTGTAGGGAGATTGGTTTTGTTCTAGTTTTTATTGCCCACTTCCCTAATTAAAGTACCTAAGTCTTTCCGTGCTAGGTACCAGGAGCTCATGAGTGTGAAGAGGTAGGTAGATAAAGTCATCAACGTCAGCCTTCACAGACAACTGCACTTTTAACATAAAAGGTAATATTTTAAAATTGCGTGCGTTTAGACGCAATGGAGCGCTAGTAATTAATTATTTCTTTGGCATTTGCAATTGACAACGAATTCCTTCTTTTTAAAGCAATTAATCTTTTTTGTGATGGTCAGACATGCTGATTGATTTAAATGAACTTCTTTAGGGTTGGCAAGAACTAAAACTAAAATAGACTCTGAATTTTAAGTAGTAATTAAATAAATTGTAACTGCGTTATTCTCTGTCTGTCTGGTAAGACGCAGAAGAAATCTTGAAAGGATTCTATATAAATAAAATTCCAAGGCACAGTCTTCATTTCAAGAAAACACAAAATACAAGAAACATTATAAAGCTCAAAATAAGGCGAAAACAATATATCTTCGGTAACCCCCACAGTCATCTACATGGAGCCTCGGGACAACGCAGGTGCGAGTGTGTCACATAAATAGGAATACCTTCCACCCTTTTTAATATACCCTAGATTTGGTATAACACCCTGATATAGGGACTCAAAGAATATAAGGGGTTTTTCGCGCAATATAACTGTGACATACGAATACATTAATCAAAGTGCGAGCTTCGCGAGGATTTTTCGCTTGATATTGTGTCCGTAACTTATGGTCTCCTGGTAGCTTAATATCTTCGTGCATGCTAGTTTTTGGAGCTGTCTCCTGTTATTGATATGCTGGGAAGATTATTTCCTCCATGAGATTACTTGGAAAGTTTATAGGAAAAAGGTCAGACACAAATTTTTTTGAGACCAACTTTTTTGATATAACTTTACTAGTAAAAATTTCCCCAGGTATCTTTATTTATGCAGAATTGTAAATGTAATCTTGATTTAGATAAAATAATAATTAAGATATTAGGCAAATACAGATTTTGAGTTAGAACTGTACCAAACGTTACTACGAGACAGACAACCAGTTTCTCAGCATTGCTCGCAACATGTTCCTCAAATGCTTTTGTCAGATTACAACAACGATGAGGCCAGGACATCGTCTAAGTAACACCACGTAGACTTGTTATTAGCTATTCTGTGGTCCCTACAGTGTCCACCTATATCCTATGTGTCCCTGGTATCTTCTCATGTCCGTAAGTCACTCCCTAATAGACGATACGTGAGGTACCCTCTTTGTGCATAGTGATGTAACTCGGCCCGGGAAATTGGTTGTACGCTTGGGTTGAGTCGATGTTTCGTAAAATATTCAGGTCATAGAATTGATGGAAATATTTAGAGAAAAGAATTTTGTTTTGTGTAAGAACATTCACACAATTGCAGAGAACGGCCCCAATATGTGTTTAGGGCAGATTTCAAGACGCCTGATATTTTATGATGCAAAATTTTGAAATTTTTACATACAAGGGCAATAACTCAAGAATGACAAAAGACTTACATAAACTAAAAAGACTCTTTAAAAAAGTTTTTTTTGCCAAAGTATATTCAAAATAAACCAACAAAAAGTACACAAGCACCCGTATTAAGTAACCTGAGCCCATGTCCAGCGGAGATACACGTTATCTTAACGACCCCTCCCTGGGGTGGGGGTAGGGACCCCCGATACACCGGCCAGATATGGAACGGCCAATTTTGGTCAACTGTACCTCCGTTACGACTCTTGTTGTTTTGATCTGTTGATAAGTCTCCATCAACTGTTGTTGGTGATTACTTGTGTTTTTGGAATAGGAATGTAATTATTTTATGAGATTAATTCGAAGTGCTTGGAGATATAAAAGTAAACTTTAAAATTCCATTAAAGTGGTAAGTCCTGTTTCCTATTAATAACTAAGGTACTAAGTACATCAAACATAACTTACAAACCCTCATCTAACTAGATGCCATAATGCTAATGACAAAATAATTCATATGAAACTACTATACAACACCGAAGAAGCAAAATATAGATCTGTTTGTAGGAGTTTGCTGAAACAAAATGTTTATTATCTTTGAAGACCACCAGAACAGAGATCTCGACATAGGCACCAAGAATAAGACATAACAAACATACAATTCGTCTCCCATAATTGTGGATGGTGATGACATTTGTCACTTGAAAGCCCTTGAGCGGATATACATGCTATCGTATCCTAATATTAATATAACAACTGTGAAAGTTTGTGAGTATGGATGTATATTAGTAATTCTTTCACGCAAAACGGATTCGGATGTTAGACAAAACATATGGTACCTACATATTTTACTGGGATCAATACATAGAACACTATATTTTCCAATCTGAAGTCTAAGCAGATTAAGTCGCGGACAGCTGTCATGTGGACCATTAAACACACAGAAACATTCACTGTAGCCGAATTTAGCATGAAGAACTAATAATTTATAAAAGCACCGAAAAATATTCCAACTCGAACCGCAACAAAAACATCAGTAAGTAATATTATAAGTAAGTTAATTAATACTTTTAGTAACACGATATTGTAAGTGGCGAGGGTTATTGTTTGCAAGGGTAACGGGTTCGGTTCCCCGAATAGATTATCCGAGTTATAGTACGCTGAGTTTGCTTAGGATACTTGACATTTACGGAGTTTCGGATATATTCGAGCTGTTGCCTTTTGAGGGTAGGCAAACAGGTTTACGGATAAGGAAAGGATAATGAAAGGATAAGGAATGATTATTTGTTGGTAAGAATCAAGGAATATTCGTACAGTAGCCGGTACGAGACATGAGCACAGATCATTGGCGTATCTAAGACTTTTCTCCTTGGCTGGATCCCAACCTGAGATGCGACTCCTAACAAGAAAAAAGCTTTTTACAAATTTGGTTGTATTTTTTGTAAAAAGTTTTTTTATTTTTCACTTTTTAGTGGTACCCCACACCTAACAACACCACTGCAAAATCGCAGAAAAGCAAAATACGCAATTTCGATTACTTGGATAACAAAAAACCATCATCCAAGTAAACGAATTCCAGCAAGTATATCCTTTCAGATAAAACAAGAATTTTTCAAATCGGTTCATAATTGACGGAGTTATGACGTAACAACATAAGAAAAAAAAAATTTACAACCGCATTGAGAAGCTCCTTTTTGGGAAGTTAGTTAAAAATCGTTGCTTTTATTGGGGTCTGTGCTCATAATTCGCGCTGGATGCTATATCCGTACACTCAATGCAAGGTTCAGTTGAAAACCGGCGTCAGGTAACTACTGGTGGTCGTCATTTTGCTATACTAGACCTATTTGGCGCAGCCGTAAGATATACACCGTTTTCTTCGCTTTATCTATACACTTTAGCAAACGCTTCTATATCTTCAATAAATTAAACCTAACATAGGAAGTAGTACTTAAAAAGGCTCCGTTTCAAAGTATTAATTGTTGTAATTACATTTAATGACATTTAATTTAATTGAGCTATGCAGTATGAAAGGGTTTTAATGTGGCCTATGTTGCCACTAAGTACAATTAAAATGAAAAATCTATCAAATGCTATTTGCAAATAATTTACGATGTTGCCAATTCGGATAAAGAGGCATGCATATCGGGTGATTTACGTCAAGTTATTTAATTTTTACGAAAACAGAAAAAAAAAAAAATTGGAATTGATTACTGTGTCCGTAGTGAAAAATGCTTATTTCCATATTCTGAACATCCAGTCGAAGTTTATGTATATCGTCCAGAACACGGTGTATAATGATTTGGTTCGAAAATTTAGTTTTCTTATTTTTGTCCCTGCATTTTATGTATGTATCAGTGTGTGAGAAATATGTCTATTCGGCAATAGACATATTTATCTTCTTTCTTTTAAAAATCTGACATGAATTTAAGGATAGTTTGAGCTATTGAATTAAGCTTGTTTTATACTGTAACCATTGTAGAATGAATAAAATTAGGCTAGATCACTTTCGATCTCTTTCTAACAGGCAAATCACAGCTTGCCATTAGCGTTTTGTGTACGGTGAAGGTGTACGGGATCAAAATTGGCAATTACCAGCTATGTTTTCAAATGGTTGCTTAGCTACTAACAGCTAAACCTACTAAAGTTAGTCTAAGTTAGGTCTAACTGTGGGTACTTTGAACCAAACGCGCTTGACCATTTTTTATGAACCCCATCAATCGCGCGAATTCCATTTCACGAAATTCAAATTTCTACAAAACGGAATTCAAAGACACATTTCGAATGTACATCCATACCTTTTCAACGTGTGTCATAGACGTATGTTTCTGTCCTTGTCGCTCACTCTATTTCCGGTACGTTCCTGTTACGTCCGCATTTAACGTCGCGGACTTAAAAAGTGGGTAGTTTTCGGAAATCTGCTCCGTGGATGGTCGGAAATGATTTCTGTCCGTTGGGGAGTGGGATGGATTTAGGTGGACAGACGTCACAATCGCGGGTAGATTAAAAAAATATTTTGTAACTTGTAGGGGGAGTAAAGAGGAAATATAGTCAATCTAGTATCAATTTCTGGCCTGTTTTGATGATTTTCCTAGAGCTGTTGTTGTGTATAAAAAAACATTTTCTATACAACAAAGTTCAAGATTGTATCCGAAATTACAAGTGGGTACTTCTATCAACCTACATATATCACTAGCCTAACCGAATTTTCATATCCACAAGAGTTTGCACACCCATCCAAATCCCAACCTCACAATCCCCAAACCTAACATAGAAACACGACCCCAGTCCAAAGAAATAAACATTTTTATAACTTAATTTGCTGTCCACCCGCTTCTGTCGCTTTAATATTAATAAATTCTCATTGGCTGGATTCGCTTGCAATTTGCCCTTGCCGTCCAAAAGTAAAACTTATGACGCACCCTTAGTCCTAAATAAGTAGGGGTGGACGAAAAAAAGAGGAAAATTCAGTAATATTTCCGCGGACAACAGTGCTAGTGAGATATCGGAACCATTGGGTACAGTTACAGGACAATAATCAGAAATAGAAAGGTTTAGGATCTACATAGTGCCTAGATCAAGTGCTGAGTACCGAATATTTTCCAGATAAATTAATCGTATTTTATTCAGAAGTTATGAAACAGACAGCTTTTAATAGAGCTTAAAGACATTTGATGCAGTAACAGGCTGGTAGAAGAATGTCATCTATATAACAAAATATTTTTTTGGCAATACCCTTGACTCACATCCACGTGGTCAACATGCAAATTAGTTGACCAATTCCTCTCAACACTTGTATCCGTGTAGAAGCAAAATAAATCATCCCACAAATAGAAAGAGGAAATAATTAAAATGTCATTCCCATCTTCTAACAGATAAAATTACATCAAGAAACCACTCGATCCTTCAAAATCAGCCAAGAAAACTACGCCTAGGTAGGTCGTATCATGCAGACATTTATCTTATAAATTTATCTAGGTTCATTCCGCCGCGGTGGTTCGCAAAGGCAACCCGAGCCTTCGGTAATACTACACCACTAGACGCATGGATATACTCTGGGTTTTATGCGGCCCTACTACATTATTATAATTGCTCTTATGTGGTTATTGAAATTTTCTACCATAAGCATCGCCTTTTGAAGTGCTTTCATGTTTTTTATGTGGCTTAAATGGTGAATTAAGAATTGTTATTTCTGTCGGGAATTATTCAGCTTGTTTGTAGCAACTTTGCGATTTTAAGTTGTTTTTCAGTATGGATGCACCTGTATCATTTTCTTTTCGTAAAATGAATTTTACAATCAGGAATTGCTGCGGGCAGAACCTAATCATGTCGAGAATGACAAGTGGTCAGTGGACTTGACTACCAACCAGTTCTCCAAGATAAGAGATGGCAATAATATGTCAGAATTAGAATGAGTAAGAAGATTACAGTACACGTACTAGATTATAGTTTATTCAGTTCCTTGTTTAATTTAATTTAAATTATCTCCATGTCTGGCAATTTCAAAGTTTCTGGGTTAACAATCAAGTGTCGTGTTTGGATAGTTCGCAATTGCATCTCGCGGCTCTCGACTGACTGGCGCGTCGTGCAGAGAAACTGTTCATGTAAATTGTTCATATAACTGTTGTTTGTGGCTGTATTAAAATAATTCAAGTGTTGTTTGATGTTTGAGTTATTATCTCACCGACGAGTTTAACTATCTCAGAAATTCTTAAACCTTTGTCACATCAATATAGACAGAAGTTGTAAACATTAACAAAACATAAAATATATTTCTAACAATCAAAATAACAATGTCATTACCCGATACGAAACGTAATAAATTACCAGGAGATCATAAGTACAAGCAACTGAGCGCACCCAAAAACAATATGGAGTCTTGTCGCGCGACGGGCGCCCTGTACCGGGATTATTACAGACTTATAATTATTTTTAGCCCCCCGAAAGGGCTTAAGGCAGCTGCGTAGGATTTGTACTAAGACTGGCGTTATTCAATATTATTTTCTTTCGGGAATTTTGTGGGGAAACGTTCCAGGTGAGGCATTATGTGAGATTTGCAGCGTCTGCGAGGATTTGACGATTAGCGGATGATGTAAGCCGAAAGTTTGCGTTAACGTTACTGATTTTGATTTTAACCTCAATGGATTAGATGATATTTATGTGGGATTCTGCAGTTTTCATGTCCCGTAAGGAAATAAAAGTTTATCGCAGCTACAACCATTATTTTTACGTAAGCCAGCAATCTCTCGCAACAAACTAAACGCTATCCGAACAAAATCTATGAAATTCTAACGCGACCGTTATTACACGTACCAGGGGCAATTTTAAAATTCAAAACGCTCCCAGTCACGGACATTCGGATTGTTACCAATATCGCATGCACCGCACTGAATTTAAATTCACATACAATACTCACGACTCCGCGTTAGCCACCAGATCATTTCACTTCCCTTTTTGGTCGCGGAGCGCTCGCTGCCGAATTAATTCAAACGCTTCATTCGATTCCATCGAGCCACTGTAACTGTGTAATCGCATATCAATCGTTCCATATTCGAACACTCGACCTTTGTGGTCAAGGATTCGAACGTGGGACAACCATTCATTTGTTTCCCGCCGGCGGCCGACCAATCAGCGACGTGCGCTGCGCAGGTGGCGCGCTGTCACCACGCGGCGTTCCATTTCCCGCAGCGCGTAATCGAATGAATATTACAAACGTCAAACTGACAGCTATGCAGTTTCACGCCCGATATATGGGTCGAATGCTCTTTTTACGCCGATTTCAAGTATTGTCTATGTGCGACCGCGTTTCATCGCGCCCGTGACACGCGAATAGAAATTCGCGAGGTTTAAAATGCTATCGCCAGTTGCGTTAGTGTTGACGCTTCCCGACCTACACCGGAACTGTTTTACTGGGAGCCCATAATGAAAGCACTTAGCGCTAAGCGAAGCAATTATAAGTAATTTGGAGAGCGGTAATGGGCACGGACAAGCGATGCGCAAAAACGCGCCAAACGTAACGCGCTAAAAGCTCCCTAATTCGATTGTCGACGTATACTTTTTAAAGTTGGCGCCGGTCGTCGAAATGGCGCGAAATATTCAATATTCAAAAAGGATTTTCTTTTTAGGAAATAGCGGAACGTAGATATTTTAGGGAGCAGGCTAATTGTGAAGGCTCACCGAAGATTGTAATTAAAACTCGTTCGTGTAACTCAGCGGGAGCGTGCGGAAAATTCGCGGAATTCATAGTCATAAAGAAAGTGGGATTGGAGTCGGCTCGCTTCGAATGAAACAGAAATACCGGGGCTCAGGCGACTTTGCGAGCGTCACCTGAACAGCGCTGAGCGTACCGAGCGCCTTCTTCGGCCCTGGTGATTTATGGCCGCGGATCCGGACCGGTAATGAAATTGCACCCTCTCTCCCGCTCGCCCCCTCCACCCCCCCCCCCCCCCCCCCGCGCCGGTATCCATTCTAGAAATTACTACGCAACACTGAGTCGTGCACTTACGATTGTCTCGCCTCCCTGATATCCTGGTAGTCTTATGCTAATGTTTACTTTTTGTTCGAATTTCATCAATCAATTTAAGTCGGGGGCTGCAGGTCGATCTGGGACGTACTTGTTAGTAATTTGAAACGTCAGGGTAAGAACAAAAAACGGTTAACTCGAATTGTTTTTCTTCTATGTAGCATCATAAATAGGCTGGGAAATTTAAGCAAAAACAGGATGAGACCAGTGGATCAATATCATGTCTACCATCAGACGCCAAGAACACCATCGAAAAATATAAATCTCGAACGATCCATCCGAAAAAAATAACAAAACCTATTTCCTACAGCGAAACTGAAGCACCATGCACAAAAAAGGGAAAAAAGAAAAAAAAAACATAATTCCGGGCGCGGGAAATTGCGATTTACGCGGGAAAATGCCATAAAACACATACATAGAGGCATTGTTGGGTAACTTTTAAAAATGGATCACAATGGTTGCATTGAGCGTGACGTAGCCACCGCGGCCGACCGCCGACGCTTTTCAATTAAAAATTCCCGCCACCAATAAAATTTTCATTGAGCTACAAAGATTTCGTTAGTTACTGTTAGCTGGGAACTGTGGCTAACTTAGTTTCGAGTTGGTTGGACTTTTGCTTGTTCGATTGATTGACGTGAAGTCTTTGTAGGAGAACGTTTAGTCTTTATAAAAGATATTTGGTTATCAAAGTAGTAAGGTAGGTATCATAAGCATTGATCTTAAATAGAATTGGACTGCTGTCGTGTAATCTTGTGATGGAAAATCTGAATTCTCTGCAAACTACAGTGAACAGGCTACTTCTGGGTAAGCTCGCTTCATCGTAGACTTTTTCTCTATCATATCTCACCTAGACAAACTCATACAAATAAAAAAGCTGAATTTTAATATTCCAACTAGAACTGAAGTTGAATAGCCAAATTTGAATTAGTTCAAAGAAATCACCTTGTTGGCTCTCATCTCATTACTACTAGTAGCTATTAAATGACAATACTATACCACTAGGCCACTGGATGGAAAAATAATCCCTCTCTAAGTAATAGCCTGATCTTCCTTCTTGTTGTTTTTATGAAAACACAAGTCATAGTTTGACTTTTTATTGCCTGAATTAATAATGATGGTACGGCTTAAAATAATAGCGAACACCACTGACACTCCCTTCCACTCTGGGTCGAGCGGAGAGAGACTATTGACTAAAACCCATCCGTGTTCCTTCTGCCCTTTGCGATCCAGGAAGAGCTTCAAAAATGCTGCGGTGACCCCAAATAAATCAGATGACGATGTTACAAGTAAAAGTAAAGTTAGTACTGACCGTTAGGTGTTGGAACAGCCACGCCCGGAGGATGTTGGTGGCCACCTTCGGGAAGATGCCTCTCTTCTTTTGATTCTTCTTGCCGTTGGTGTCGTCGTCCTCCTCTCCCGTACCCTCGCCGGAGCCGATACTCGCGTTGCTGGCGTCACCTGAGGATAATGAAGAAAATTCAATGTTTAGTCCATCTATTGTAACTATAATTTTATTTAAGCTAACAGGTTAATTAAAGATCTAGTTGATACTTTTCGTAACTCAAGGGCTAGTTTTTAACTAGGATAGAGGATGCTATACAATGTGTATATGACGCCAGTTTTTGGGGAAGTTTCCAGTCGACCGCGATTCAGAAGTATTTTTGAGGCCATGATTTAAGGTTAACTTGTTCAGGTGTTTTAGTTAAAAGTATTTTAAAGAAAAAAGAGATTCTGTAGGTACAATCTATACTAATATTATAAAGCAGAAGAGTTTGTTTGTTTGTTTGGTTGAACGCGCTAATCTCGGGAACTACTGGTCCGATTTGAAAAATTCTTTCGGTGTTAGATAGCCCATTTATCGAGGAAGGTTATAGGCTATATATCATCGCGCTAAGACAAAAAGGCGCGGAGCAATAATGGAAAATGTGACGCAGACGAAGTTGCACGGGTCAGCTAGTAACAAATAAAAAAGCTAAAAGTGTGATTTCATACTTCTCACAGCAGTTTTGTTTATTGATGGTTGCTCCTGTATATTCAAAGCTTAGCATAGATCTTGAGCTTTGAAAGCGTTTACAATTGACTTCAACAACAATTTGAAGGAGCGGAAGCTTCTACAAACACTTATGTGCACACTAGGCATGAATGTATGGCTAATGATCAACATTGACGATGGTAAAATTCATTGTTCGTTGCAAGAATGGGTATAAAAATCGGATAAATCAGAGTATTTTAGTTGGTAAAACTGGCGGATTTTTTATTTTTATTATTGATGGGTTTGCTCTTGACTCTAGTCTTGGTCAGCGATGACAGAGATAACGTCTACGATGGAGCGAGCTCACCCAGAAGGAGCCTGTTCACTCAAACTTTGAAGAGATTAGGTTTGTAAGCGTGTAAATAATCTTTATACTTCTATCGAACTTTTCATTGTCATTAAAGAATTAAATCTTTTTCTTGTCTCTAATCCTCGTTTTGAACTAATACACAGCGATTATTATGCCTTACGAAATTAATCCAGATCCCGCACTAACAGGGACAGCCAATTTGATGGCATTTTCGATTGGATTACGCAACCGGGCTGCGGCGGTTGAATTGGCTAATGCATCTGGCACCAGTAGCGGACCTGGTAATGCGTTATCTACCTGTGCAGCAGTGTGCTGGGTTAAAAGGTCAAGCTGAATTAATGGCTCTTTGCCATTTCCTTTACTTGAATTAATACATTAATTGATGCTTGAAACTAGCTTACTGAGTTGTTTGTCAGAATTTGATGCAGCGTCGTCTATACAGGGTTATTTCTAAAATACCGACAATCTCTCAGGACTATTTTACTAACAAAGAAAGTTCTTTCTTTTTATTTTGCTTCGCATAGACTTCGTAACATTTAGAGCGTACAATTTAAATATTGTTCATTTTGTATGAAATCTGATGAACTAAAATATGATGAATTTTTAAAAGTCATAGAACAAAAATTGTTGATTATGATGTTAGTAACAGTCCTGAAAGGTTGACGGTGTTTTACAAATAACCCAGTATACGAGTAGATAATTTTGTTATTTAAATTTTTGAATTCAAGATACTTATTTTTCTAAAGTGCACGACAAATAACCAAGATGATATAAGTTGAAGAATAAAAAACATTAAAACACGTCCTATATTTAATTGTATTTTTTTCTGAATATTCTACAATTAACATTTCTCATACGAATGCGTGGAACTCGTACAAACAAGACAAATTTCACATAATTATAACAACGTGTTAATCGGGTACCAGGCAGTTAGCGAACTGAGGAGATGTCCCGTTCGTACACGAGAGCGTCTTATCAAACTGCGCCTGGCATATTAATTAGAAACGCCAAGTTGTATTTATTTAATCACCTGACATACCGCCGATTCCTATCTCCCTGGTACCTACGGTTAATTAATTCTTACTGTGTTTCTTATATGCATTTTACGTCATGATCATTGATGATGATAGCGGATGTTCTAGATTTGAATAATTAAATAAGATGTCGTCTGATTAATCATTTTCTTCATTAAATTAACTTTGAAGAAGATTTGATTCAGTAGCTTACCTACTTATCTATCAAGTGATGGAAAGTCAATTTGAAAAATCAAATGGCTATCTCAGGTTTCAGGCCATCTAAAGTTTTCATAACGTAAAATACTGAACCTTAATGCTTTAGTAGAAATCCATCAGACAATATTTTATTAAGGGTTAAGTTTGCTTTTCCAACCGAAAGAGAATTGCCGTCAGATGCTTTTTTCCTTTGCATAATACATGCGGATAATTTTGGATTCTGTACTACAGGTACCAGGAGAGCAGAACCAGGCAACAGGATAAACAAATTAGCGTGCACTGAGCCGTATCAAATATTCATCGTAGCAGGAACAAATCGAATCAGTAGGTAGCGGGGTGTGAGCATCTTATTTCCTTACTGCTTGTTGCTTTGTATACCATTAATAATATAAACCTGAATTAACTGTTCAGTGTTCGTACCAATTTCTGTTCCCCACTTTCCAACCTTTTCTTCCATGTAACCTTTTTTAAGCAATGTTGGGTCGTGCAGCTCTACATCATTGGTTTAAAATAGTGTTGTGCGCTGCAACGTTGGAGCGCTTATCGATAAAAATGGATGTCGGCGAAACGCAACGCGACGGGCAACTGTATCGAGTGTGCGTATCTCATTCGACCGGTGGCATGCACATTGTGATGGTAATAGGGGCAAAGTAATAAAATTACTCTTAGGCCATTACCCGTCGCCCCTCGATGTAGCGTGGCCACCCCAGCGCGATATAGGGTGTAGAAGACACAATAAAACGCTTCCAGTTTGACAAAAACAACGGGATTATTGTCTGTGTAATTGTTTTATACGTGTACCGAGATTTATTTTGTTAAAATTACGTTTTAAAAGTTTTGTTGTACGTGGTTTTTTATTGGGAAAACTTTTTTGCGTGGGAGTTTTATTTTTACGTTTTCCTGATCCATGTTTGTAACCTGCCCGGATTAATATAAAAGCTTGTTTGAGTGGGAATTTTCATCAACAACGCTTATTTTACTGGTCAATTCTATTTTTTTAAATAACTCATCCTGTATATCAGTTGGAGCGTGCCAAATCAGAGTGCAGTTGCATGATGCAGTGATGTAATCCCCTAATTCATCTTACAATGCACACATACGCACCTACCCTAATGTTTCTAATACACCCCCAAATGGACGAGCGCAAACATAAACAGATATGCGTGCGAAAAGTCAAGAGTGAAGCTTTTATCGAGTTAATTTTATCGAATTAAATATTGCTTTTAAATGTTAGATGTTTCCCATCACTGATAAGATAACAACTAAAAAATTATACTTACAAAGAGGTTTTTGGTATTGAAAAATATTGTGGAAAAATAAGTTTTCCTATGTCTTTTGGTGACAAAAAAAGTATAGCGTTTGTTTATTTATTATTTATTTATTATATATTTTATTGTCCACCAAAAATTAAACACAAAAGGAAAACTAAAACACATACAATGGGTGGCAAACAAATTTTCTCATTATGTTATGAACAAAAGCCATGTAACAAGCAAACTATTTTCCGTCTCATAACAGTGTAAATCTTGGAAAAAAGGTCTATTTTTCATTTACACCAACGTAAAAATTCATAAGTTCCTAATCAAGCCATCGAGACGAATTCTATCAATAAAAACGTATTGCCTACCACTTCATGTTTCCCTAGTATTTGAAATAGAAACATAAAATAAACGAACCGTATATTTTAACTAATTTTGAAGGAAATCGTAAAATAAACGATGTGTTATAAGATTCCTTATTATAATACAGTTTATAGTTCTTCACATCATATTGGTTATGGATAGAGTTTTATGAGGTTTTTACATCCACAGCAGAAGTTATCGCAGTCACTCTAATTTTTATGTGATGATGGACTCACCATCGCATTCAGAGGTAATTTTAGTACTTCATAAAACTTCTTTAGGATCCATTTTATTGGTTATACCGATAAATACTTCGATATGGTTGTTATTTGGATCTTTGAAGAAGCTGAGTTTTATTTCGCTTTTTATTGTAATTACTTCATTTCTTGAATAAGATTTACATCATTTTTAGAAAGTAATTTAACAGCGGTTTTGATATGATATACTCATAAACACTTGTATAATTTGTCACGTAAAAACTTTCTTCGTCTAAAACAAAGAGAAGATTCAAAAAATTAAGTTACATTATTTGCATTTTGATCTGGTGACCTGACATACAGGTTTTCTAAAAAACTTAGTTAAGCCACCAACTTCAACCAGTCTTCCACATTTTTTTTTACTGTTGATAGGTAGTTAAGCAATGATGCGGAAATTAATTATAAAATTTTGTCTGTAGACTATCTTATAACTTTTTTCTGTAATAAAATAAATATATACATTATATTAATAATGTGTGTCATTCGGTATTAAATTCTTAGCAATATTTAGCGCAGCAAATACGAAAGAATGCCTCTGAAATATCAGCTGAAGTTGGCAATTTTTGACAATAATTTTAAACATGTATTTTTAATATCTAAAACTGAATGATTAAAACATTACAAAAAGTAATTTTAATCCCTTGTTGCACTGTAATAAATGAAATTAAATATTTTTACAAGCTTTCGATTTCTTTGTTTGCTCGTAACTGACGCCTCAAACACATCGTCCGCACAGTCGAAACCATTTGTAGGTAAAAACATTTGATACACGGTAACTCCCTGGCCACCATATCGGGCGTAACAAGTGAAACTGCTCATTAGTACTAATCCTCCATGGTGTTTGCTCCCATGGCGTTAGTAAGCCGATTGGCGCAACCCGACACCGAATCCGCGACCCTCGAGCTGGGGCACGCGCCGCTGCGGTTTGGGCCCTTTGTGTTATGATAAAAGAAAAGAGAGATGCTTTTCAGTCTAGTTGTAGGAGATGTTTAACTGACTTCTAAAAAGGAGGAGGTCTTCAATTCGGTGGGTATTTTTTAAAATGTAAACAGGGTTATTTGTAAAACACTGACAACCTCTATGCTATACCGACAGGACTATGTTACTTAGGTACATCATAAAAAAACAATTTTTGTTCTATGACTTTTAGTAATTCATCATATTTTAATAAAAAGAAAAAGAAAGCTTTCTTATGCTTCATAGTGACTTCGTAACATTTAGAGCGTCCAATTTAATTTTTTTTTATTTTTTTTATGAAAACCTGATTTATTTAAGATATTCTTGTATTGAAATCACTTACAAAAAGAGATATATTTTTTCTTTAGTACTGTCACGAACTATAGTTAGAACTAGCTGATGCCCGCGACTTCGTCCGCTTGACAAATTATATATTTAAACCTTCCTCGAGAACCAGTCTACCCATTGATGAAAACAGCATGAAAATCGGTGCAGTAGTTTTTGAGTTTATTGCGAACAGACAGACAGACAGACGTGGCGGAGGACTTTGTTTTATAATATGTAGTGATGGCAAGGTGAGAGTTTAAGCAAGGGAGTTTATTCTGATCCTCCTTAAGTTACACAAGACTGCAAACTCAATAACTAAGATTTTTAACGCAGAAAACATCTTGATAATAATCTTAGGATAAAATGCGACATGCCGTTCGCCTACGACTCTTAAATAACGGGTTTTTCTCCACTTAACTTGACCTAAAAGTAGCGTGGGCGACAGTTTATATTTTTAGCTTTTTTTTTCTTTTTCCGTTGCGCGGTCGCAGTAATACGTCGTTGAGGAGACGTATTTATTTGAAGATTAATATTGGATGGAGGTTTATCCTGGTTTAGTAGTTGTGGTGAGGCTGACATATGTTTCATGAACATTTTAAGTTGTGTGTAATTTTTATGTTGTAGGTTGTATGTTATTTCATTACAATATAATTAAAACGGTAAGTACTGAAATTGACTTTACTTCTTAAACTATATTAATGAACCAAAAATAGATTTTTGCATAGCGATTCTATGGTAGGTATCAGATAATCTGCAATGACGTTCATTGATCCACACACTTATTTATTGACTGTTTACATATTGATTGAATTTCAAAAACAGAACTAGACAATAGATAGACATAGAGTTGTCCTGAATAGACTTCCATAGTGATTCTTAACGTTCTCTACTGAGTAATATAAAACTCTTCGTTATTCATTTACTGATTCGGTATCTACGAAGGAATATTAGAGAAATATCAATGAACTTTTTTATTGCATTTTTTACGCCTGGTACATCACAAAATATTAAAAAAAATGGAAATATTGTAACCGTCACCTGAAATCTGCTCTACGGCTAATTTAAGGTATCCATATTAAAAGAAGGCATATGCCAAGCCTTTTCCCAACTACATTGGGGTCGGCTTCCAGTCAAACTGGATTCAGCTGAATACCAGTATTTTATGTGAAGCGGCTGCCTACCAGACCTCAACCCATTAACTGGGTAACACGTTATTTCTTGGCAAGACTGGAGTCAGATTTACTGGCTTCTGATAATCCATAACGAATGCCAAAGATCCACAAATGACAGCCGGGACCAACGGCTTAACGTGCTTTCCGAGGCCACGGAGGAAACTCGATATTTTAGATGGTCACCCATCCACAGACCAACCTTGGCAAGCGTTGCTTAACCTTGAAGATCGACCCGTGCGGCTGTTGTTATTTAGCCACGAGCTCCTTCGCTAATATAATATGGCTCTTTTTTAAGTATCTATATTAAAAGAAGGCATTTAGCCAAAAAAAAATCTCAAAAACTGGACTAAAATGATTTCTGTGTGAGTACATCATTAGACAAGCACAAAGCGAGCTCGAGTCCTGTCCGTGACACTCCTGGGAGATTTATCGAGTTACCGACATTAGTGCAGGGCGCAAATGAGTGCAGGGACTATCGAGTTGCGCCAATCAAATGGAAGCACGCGCTGGCTAGTGATGGGCTGCGTGGGAAATATCGATGTTTATGTTTTTAATTCGTTTTTCGTTTCTTGAGGGTGGATGTTTTCTGCAATATGAGAATTTTAAAACGAGGAATAGTGAAAGGGTAACTTCAGCAGGGAAATCAAATTTTCCAATTCTAAGTTTGGTAAGCTGTGTTGATTTTGTAGGTAAAACTGAAGAAAGCTTAATAATAATGTTGTTGCTTCTTTCTTTCGCAGGTCTGTTGGAAGAAATTTCTTTAGAAATAAGCAGTACCTTTGCACTTAATGCTATATCTGTATCGTTTCTCTGTGTGTACATAAATTGTAAAGTAAATGAGTGGCTCCATCGCAGACATTGTCTCTGTCATCTCTGACCAAGACTACAGACAAGAGCAAAAAAAACCATCATAAATAAAAAAAATGTCCAAGAATTGTATTTTATTTTCTGTACAATTTAGTTCTAATAAATATCCCACTGTACTTATTAATAATATGCTGATCCGTTAGATGTTGCCATAAAAAAAAATCTGCCAACATTCTACCAACATAATAACATCGACAAAAACCATCGACTGTCCCATCACTAAAGGGCGACAACCACGGTGTCGTAATACGTTCAGCGATTTGATGGATTGGCTTCTTTGCAGACCCTCCTATTTGCAAACACCCTTATCTGAGCCATAAGGGGAAGGGGGGTACCCGGGGGCTAATTAAAATTGGCACTCTCTTATCTATGCAGTCTTACAACACCCTATTTTCACAGACACAAGGGTGAAAATCTCGTGAATGGGGTGTAAGTATAAGTTGGGCGCCATTGCATCAGAAGTGGGATGGATGTGGGAATGCAATATTTGAAATTGGAATTTACTTTAATAAGATTGATTAGGAGATTTTGCGTGACGTTTCTAATGCGCTGATTGGTCGGATTTGTTCTTTTAGGAATGTTATTGTTTATGGGTGACAATTTGGGAATGCTTCTACAGTAGGCAGAGTGTTAGAATTGCTCTAGTTTTGTCACACTTTGACAGTTTGAAAGTTAATGAAAGAAGGGGTTAACTCCTGAGCATCAATTTAATGCGTTTAAATATTTTAAGTCTCTCGTCACCAACAAGCTATCTAAATATTAAAGAATATGGCAAAGAAGGGAAACCGTCTTAAAAAGAATTACCAGTTTTCCGGGTAGGTACTATTTACTCTTGAATTAAAGACCCCATAGTGAAGCTATCAGGAAAAACAAATAAACGAATGAAAGATGAAAGTAAAACTACTGGTAGCAGAACTACCTGGTCCAATTTCCCCTTAAGATAAAAATTCCACAGTAAATTCAATAATATCAAAACGATCGTCTCAAAAAAAATAAACAGACGACATCCCTATTACGTTAAGCTCAACCCTCAAACGCGCGCGGCGTTTGAAAACGCAACGCTAGCTTAATTACCGCGAAACGAAACGCGACGCGAAACGCACGCGTCAGCTCAGTGCTGATGACTGCGCTGTCTTATTGTGCTGTTCAATCAGCTTCGTTATTCAACAACGTTGGTCTGATGTACGGAGTTCAGCTGATGGCTTTTGGGAAATTGTGATGATGAGTATTTTTGTGTAGGTACTATGAGGGTTTTGAAACACGTTTAATGTGAGAGTGTTAAGGGCAATGCTCCAACCAGCCCGTGAAATTCAAAATTTCTTGCGTTTTTTGCAATTAGCAGGCCAGTACTAGGTTGTATGTTGATTAAAATATTAAAATGCCAAATGTAATAATATATGTATTTTTAAAGTTAAAGTTATTTTTAAGAAAATGTCAGTGTATGGAAGTAAAAAGATGCAATAAGTTTAAATTCCTTATCGTATAATAAAAAAGTTAAAACTAAAGTTCACTTAAGAGTTAAATATGAAACACACGTTACACCGCATTAAGTTTCAACTGTTGAGATACTTTTACAAAACAAAAGTCTTACCATACAATTATGTTGGTTATGTAAGGGTAGAAAGATATATGCTGTAACAATAAAAGTTAACAAAACACAATAGTACAATATTGTTAGTAGGAAAATATTGTCACCTTAAGATAAGAGTGAATAGGTTACGTTTCGGTAAGCGGGATTTAATTTTGACCATATTATCGCAGACTATCTAGTGAGATAGGTAGTGATCAAACACGAGCATATCAATTAAAAAGAAATCAGAAAAATAGTAGTCTATTCTTTGTTTTATAATTTAACTAAAAGGTTTCTTAAATGCTATTGGTACAAATTTATATATTTTAAAAGCTTGAAGTTCTCAAGACGTAAAATAACGATTTCAGAAAAACAAGAAATCGAGCAGACGCTTTTATGAAGCGTTAAATTTTTAACGATATGATGACAGTCGCGATTCCTTTGCGTGAGCACTCATTACTGCGTATCATGGTTAAGTATATTAAAAAAGTGTCGAAAACCAATATAAAACTGATGCTTTCTCTCTGAAAGTTGAGTAAGGCGCTGAAGTGCTAACGATTATCAAAATATATTAAACGGATTATTAAAAATCCAGTGTCCACAGTCCATCGTTACGTATTATTTTAATGGAACTTCGTATATAAACATTGCATTTACAAGAATACCAATAAACGTAAAAGGCTTTAAAACGTCAAAATATTAAGCATAAAACCGCTCATATACGATATCAGACGCAGAAAAAAAAATGATTTTACGATTCAAAGTTAACCCTTACAATGGCGCGGATCACGTCTCCGCGATTACGCAGCATTGAAAATTAGTTTAATATCTCAAATTGACGATTCCGCCCGGAACGGCCAATTAAGAGGGAATAACACTTGGAATTATCCTCCTGATAGCCAAGTTATGGGGTGCCTTTATGGACCATTAAGTATGCCGTAACTCGGGAGACGATTCACGAATATTTTGTACACACTAAATGTTTGAATTTACCATTCGCGTCTAGCGTTTACGATACCGCTTGTCTAGTTGTAAAACTCAGTCAGCGTTTGTGGGTTACAACTTGTTCTAAGTTAACGACCCGGGTTATATTACGGTTATTATATTATGACGTTTAAACGAATCAGCTTTACTATCACATCAAACATAGATTAGCTTAATTAAACATTCTGATAACTTAATAAAAGTTCTATATATAAACAAATTGATGTGGGCAGTTGATGACTTTAAGTTAATATTCTTGATGTTGTTACCCCAAGTTATAACCACGCGTATTAAAGGATTAATACAGTAAACAGTGTTGTGTCGCTCATGTGCGGGGGCCCTACGGTCGTGGGGCCCCGAAACGCATAACGGCCGTTCATTCGCGCATTGATTTCAATTTGAATTTTAATTGCGGAATATTATACAAAATTACATTGCTTAATATTCACCCCAGGGCGGCGATTTTTGCATATTTTTAACCCTGTGTAGAGTCGTTTTGGTGCGGGTGGGTGCTGATAAAAATCGCATATATTAACTAAGAGGGCCGGATTTTGAGCGCAGATAGTCGGGCGGTTTTCATTAAAGCCGATACGAGCGAGATAGGTGTCGTATTTTATTGCTTATCCTCGGCTCGGACCGTTCTGTAACGTCTTAAAATTCTACTTAAAAGATTGTGCTTTTGAGATTTTCAAGACATATTTATGTTACTTCCGACGGCTCTCTTGATTTGGGAATGTATTTTGCAGAAGATTTTCTTTATCAGCTGTCTATAGAATTTATTCTTTTGAACTTTTGAAGTTAAGAAAATAATTCAAGATATGCTACGTCGAACATAGAACAATTTTACTTCAACTAATCCAATCTAGAAAGTACATAAAAGCTATCAATTATAGTCACAATCACCACAACAGAGCTATAAACTTCAATTTTCCAGTCGCACGAGTTTTAATCAAGTCGGCGACAAGTCGCAACATTTGACGACAAAATATGCATTGGGTTTTTTAGTCCGATCAGTGCATGCCTAAACAGGGTTAAACGCATAAGGGGTTGACGTGTTGTAATGCGATTTAGATTTGCGACTTTATTAATATGATAATAAATTGAGTTTATGTTTTGTGAAGCAGATGTGCTGCTTGTTGAGGTTTTCGATGATTTGATTGTAATGTTGTGTGTTGTCTTTATTAGTGGTTATAGAAGATTTGAAGTGACGCCTTTAGTAGACTTTTTGATAATTATTTGAAATGGTCTGGTTGTAAAATTATAAAATAACACAACCGATTCAGAGCTTCTTTCTTTTTTTTAAACTGTTTAAAAAAAAATGAAAGCTGAGAAAGGAATAAAGTAGGTAACTAACATCCTGGAGTTCTTTAGTCAAGAGTGAATAGGCTACTTCCAGGCAAGCGTGCTCTATAATTGACTACATCATCGCTTTTAATCACGTTAGATTGCAGAAATACGGATCCTATCAATCAAAATTTAAAAAATCACATTACCAGATTTTAAACAGCATCATGGAATTCCATTTTTAATCGCCGTAACCACATTAATACGCAAAGTATTTAGGAGCCACTCGACAACGCGGCAAACGAAACAGACATTTGCAAATTGCAACAAAAAAATCAAAAGATGCTTATCTTAAAACGTACGAATACCTCAAGAGAAGGCTAATTGCGAAGACTCATCCCGCAATTGATATTTTTTAACAAAAAGTAATGCTTATAAATGTGACCACGTATCTTTGGTTCGCATCGACGAAGGAACGTTGGCAGGATTCCTATCACAGAACTGCTCCTCGAAAGAACGTCACATATGTATATCGTCATCAGATAGTTGTTTAAAACGAAATATTTATGGAATGTCGTGTTCTCTACATTGCGGGCAAGTCTCATGATGAGCTGTATTTGGATTTGTGTTATTTTTGTAAGTGACTTCATGTGTGACACATGTTGAGAGCTATAAGCTTTGTTGAACGTACTCCGTTCGTTATTTGACAGCTTTAGATCACCCAATAAGTGTTGCTTGTGTAATGAATTCTTGGCTTCTATTTCACGCAAAAATAACTTTGTCAGGCGAAAAAATTATGAACGTAAAGAAAGATTATGAAGGAGAAATAATAATCAAATGCACAAGAAAGCATAAAATTATCATTGAACCAGTAAAATCCATCAGCAAATAGGAAAAAAAAAATAACAAACTACGAACACAACTCGATTATGCAAATCCCACAAATTTCGATAACGACTTACATTAAACACATAATTTTATTACATTTAAAACGTCTTTATTTACACAGAACATTAACTAAAGCTATTTCCAATCAAATCAAGGCGACATAAATCTGTTGCGTACGGCTGGACTGACAATAAAAACTGACGTGGCAGCGGGGGGTTAAATGCTCGCAGTAGGTATCCGTTGATTGGCGATTCCAGAGCTGGTGGAGTTAACTTGAATTTCCTTTTTATTGTATTTTTATTGAGCACCTATTCGTTTTATGTGTTTGGGGTAGAAGAGGTCTAAGCGAATTTTGATAGAAGATGTATCATTAACTGCTTTTGTACTTTTATGGGTAATTTTATGTTTTGAGGCGTGTATTTTTTGGATTAGACAAGGTTTGGGATTCTTGGGAAAAAGTGGTTTGAAAAAGAAGGATGAGTTTGACACATTGGGAATTAGTCCGGAAATCAAGACTTTGGAATGTCAAATATATTTTTGTTTAAGAACATGCGTAGGATTATGAATACAGATGAATAAAATTCGAAAATAGATTTCACAATCTTACTGGCTGAAAGATACCAACAGATTTAGTTCGGTTTAGAGACATCAAAACAGATTTTCAAACAGACAGACAGTACTTCACTGACATAAAACATACATCAAACTGGCGACTCTCTCAGATATTTCACTTAATACAATCCACTTTCTCGCTCAACATTCCCTGCTGGATAACTTTAGTTTCCTTATCTATTGTAAATATTAATAGACACGTAACATAAACTGAATATACAACATAAAACTTGTTATTTTAAACGCAACAAAAGGCAAAAGTCGCCTACACGACCGGTCCGAGTACTAGGATAGCATATGCTTGCAGCATTTATCCAAGGAACGCTGTGTGAGGCCGTTCATACACCGTATTTATGAACACCGGGCGTTCATGATCCCCTGGTAACGTTACACCGCCGTGTTGGTGATTAATATGAGTTTTTTTTTGGTATACAATGGTTACCGAAGGAAGATCTGTGTGTTTCTTGGCTTGATACTCGGTTCGTATAGGATTTGAGAGTAATGTTGTGTTAAGAATGGCATGTCCTCTAATTAAAAAGATTGTATCAATGAGAAAAATGAGCTCATTAATTTTACTTGAACAGAGTGCTTAAAAGTTTTCTAGGAATCTGTTTTCGAAGACATAACAGTCAAAAATAATTTCAGTCTCCGTCGCTTTTAAAACAGAGTCACCGGAGCTCGACTAACCTTCATGCTCTTGGTATCACAACACGTAAATTAATACTTAAAAGAACAAAAAAGGAGTATTTATCAAAAAGCTTGTGGTGTCATCGTCCGGTCCTGATCACTCGATACTTGGTGCGCCGGCGCAAGAATTGATACCATCGCACACGCCGCAAAAATAAAATGCCTCCAATCAAAGGTGATCTTTAAAAACGTCAAAAATAATGTTTTGGTTAGAGTCATTAATATTTTTAACGACGACAGATTTCTTGTTAAGGATGTAATTAAAGAGATTCTAATAATTTTATTTGCATTTTGGTTATTTTAAGCTCATTAAATTGAAAATCAACTATGACCAAGTTATTTTAAACTAGCTGACCCGTGATATGTCGTCTGCGTAACATTTTTCATTACTGCTCCGCTCCTATTGGTTAGCGTGATGATATTTAGCATATAGCCTTCCTCGATAAATGGACTATCGAACACTGAAATAATTTTTCAAATCGGACCAGTAGTTCCTGAGATTAGCGCGTTCAACCAACCAAACAAACAAACAAACAAACAAACAAACAAACTCTTCTGATTTATTATATTAGTATAGATATAGTATAGATGAAACGAATGAATCAAAAAGCTATTCCAAGCGTAGGAAGTCATATTGTCACTGCCGAAATCGAGGAAAAACTAGAACAAAAGAATTCCCACGATGCATCTGACACCGAATTTCGAATGAATGCAATCACCAAAAAAGTATTCATTAACATTCTCAGAACAGACTGCAAGGCATCACTTAGACTGTCACCAAAATACTGTTACTTACTCCCATTTAGACTTAACACAATCTAGAACTAAAGTCAGCCTAGATTTCTGCCTCAGTTCCGTCTAGCCAGTACAGAATGCTAAAGACTAAGCTAATTGTTATTTGAATTTAGACGTGAAGGAAATAACAAGCAATGGCGGTCTTCTGTGAATACTTATGAGGACGAAAAGATCTCATACATCTTGTTAATAAGACGCTCGTGATTGTGTTTGAAATTAGTGTACATTTTATATTTATTTACGTACAAACTCTAACTCTCTATATTAGGCTGGAATATCCAGCAACACCAAAAACTGTGTTTGAAAAATAGACTTTGCACTAAAGGAATTGCTGAAAGGGTTCAGGCAAGTTCCGGTGTATATATTTTTTTAAAGGTAGGCACGGGGTTTCCCCTTTTAGTTTTTTATAAGAAAAAAAATATTGAATGGTGGTATTTTGCTTAAAAACCCCTTTTTAAATATTTCTAATTCAAAGTAAAAAGGAAAGTCAGTTGCATAATTAGGTAGATGACATGTTGAAGTAATTTTAAAAAGTGATTTTAACCACTGAAATTGTTACGATTGAAGATCGTCATTACGAAACGTATGTCAGAGTAAATATAGCAGGTACCGGAACATTCCAATCGCTCGAACAACAGGTATAAAGATACAAAATGATATCGAAAATGTTTGGCCCGTGGCGCAAGTAGTGACGGGTGCAACTGTCACCGCGCATCACGCATCAAATTGTAATCTACTCGCATTGCACCGTCTAATTGAGGGACGCACCGGCACCGTAAACAGCGAGCTTTACGACGCGTCGCCTACCCGCGCGACACCGCGACACGCATCGAATAAATCAGACGCAACACAAATATTACTGTCAGTTGCCCGCGCGTCATAAACGGCCAAGCCATTCGCGTCCAAAATAAACTCGTCACATGCAGTTTTCGCAAATAATCCACGGATTAAGTCGCGATTGATGCGCGTTTTTGGTCGCGCGTCTTGTGGACATAAATAAGAGTATATATTTGTCGTGTAATAAGACGTTGACGCTGGCCAAATAGTAATTGGTCTCGGCTCAAGGGAACATGTTTACTGGGCGACTTAATTAAGCCGCTCCTATTATTTAGCATCGTGCGTTATACGCTCTCCGGCCAATAAGCGTTTGTAATGCATTTTATGGGGCCGTTTTTTATATGATTGCGGCCTTAACTATGAAGCTTTGCTGTACTTTTTTAAGGACCATCTCCTTTTGTTTTATGCCATCCCAGTCTTGACATGTCAATTATAGTTTATATATATGGCTTCTAATAAGAATAAAACTTTAGTATTTTATTCCTTATGTTGATTGTGACATTTAATAATCTTGATAACGGTCCATTGTAAATCATTCTTTCAATTAACAGAGCTATATGAATCTTGTAAAGCAATCAAGGAACTCAGGAAATAATTGTTGCAGGGTTTCCATGTAGAAACACGAGAAACAATTCAGATATAATCATTATATTACCTCTGAAGAAACGTTAATTAAATTACTAAGCATGATACTCGTTTCTGCAAATGGCTGGTACAAACTACGCTTGGCAATCTGTAATATTGATAAGGATCTTCTAATTCTTAGACTCGGATTTTTTTATTTAGCTTTTCTAATAAGAACATGATGAAATCATCTATTATTTGCAGTGGTAACAGCTTTTGTTTTAGGTATAGCTACTGCATTAAATTTTTTATCGTTGTTTGTCCAAAACTAAAGACAGGTAGCCTATGGTATTCTGTACGTTTTATATTCGGCATTTTTAGTATCAACTTTGGTTCCGTTTCCAGATAATATTATAAACAAGCATTCTATATACCTACTATCAACTTAATAACATAATGAGACTATGCATATTTTCAGTACCACTATGAATATGTGCCTCAGACCGAGTGAGTTAAAAGCATAATTTATTAACTTTTACTAACTTTAAAACCATGAAGACTTAGCGGAAATGTCAAAAATATCTTTGAAGAAAATCAACACTATTTTTTAATTTAAATAAAGAAGCAAAATGTGGCATCCGCTGCATCCATCTTAGTCGAACAAGCATTCCTTATTCAAAATCTATTTTAAAAAGAATTCAATTTAAACATACCATATTCAAAAAATGTTCGCTAATTAAATTGAGTGACATTCTCGATACGAAAACCAAATCAGTTTTTATTTTTAAAACGCCATAATACTGTGCAGTTCACATTCTCGTCACTAAAACCAAAGAACTAGAATTTTAAGTGCTAATCAACGTCAGGTGATCGAATGAAAATGTTTGAAATTCGTTAATGAACACTTATATACTAATTGTTATGTCCAATCAGTTATGCCGATCATCAATTAAAAGGTTTTTTGAGGTGTTATGATATTGGCAATGATGTAAATTAAATTTTCTGCGCCATCAATTAATTCTAGATTGATCGTAAACAACTATTTAATTGAGAGACGAATCAAATTGAGTAGAAGCTGAAGTTAATAATTTAAATATTTCATAAACCACGATCATGAATGTCTTAACTAAACTAACTCAACTGAAACCTCAATAACTGTGAATAAATACGTCTAATACAGGTCTTAACCGTTTAGGATCGAAAAATAATCGTACAGATACACCAAGTCTTCCACTTGACTTTAATTTATATAATTCAGTCGGTTCCGAAGCAGCTCGTCATTTATATGGCGCTGCGTTCTCTCGATCGCGCCCGCCTTTTGTTCTAATTTTATTGAGTGCTAAACGATGGCCGCGCAAATGTCGCGACGCGTCTTTAAAATGTAAATTTATGCGGAACCGCAGTGATTTATGTGGCCCCTCTAATGATCTACAAACTTCTTTGAAATCGTCTCAAACTGACAATGTTCACACTCTGTCTAGATAATCTTGACGTACTTAAAATGTTATTTATTTAACGTTAGCTAGAAACGATCTTCGCGGAAACTTGGGTACCTGGTTTTAGGTTAGAAAGCTAATTTTGTAACTGAAAGCGGCTATCTGTTACCATGTTAGGTCTCAAGTTGACACCAGTAATTTCGGTGAGGCAGTCTCGTGGGAATTATTCTTGTTTATGTACAGATTTCTAGAAATTGTTGCATCATGCGTACGAAATTGGACTGTGATGAACACACTGGACATAAATAAGTTTTATTTTGAGCTTGATTGTTGAACGTCTACATAAAACACGTTTAATTCCAAGTTGGTATCATAAACTGTCGTTTTCACTGCTTTTCTTTGAAAATGCTTCAACCTATCAATTTATCTGATAATGCTTAGTTTACGCAGTATTTACGTGTCAATTTACACCAAATATATATTTAGCTAGTTACCTCATATCTACCAAGGTGGCATAAACGGTAACAATATGTAAACAATAACATAAACAGGGCGAGTCCACCTGTCTCGTACGAAAATACTAGGCGCGCATACATATTGAAGAGATGGCGGGCGCGCGCCGCGTTTGCATACGATGTTCAATTACGTACCCGGAATATGGCATGCATTATAACCGCTATATTGTTATGCTCTCCGGGTGAACCGTCGTGCGATTGTTTCCGTGGTTGAGATGAGGCCGAGAAAGAATTCTTTTCAGGCTTACATTTACATTCATAAAAATGCCAGTGTATATTGAAGGGAGGAAACTGGGGAAGTCTTTTCAATCAGCTGAAGAAAATTTAGGGAACATTTTATAGGAACTAATGTATGACTTGTACCTACCTACTGAATTAATATGTTATACATGTAGATGCCAATAGTGAGATCAGCAAAGAGGTTTTTAATTGATTGTCAGTCATCATTGCACTTGGTGAGATCACTTTTAATTATTCACATGCATAATTGCATGCATACGTATTATTTTTATACATTAGTAATTATTATTATAAGACGCATGATAATAATAATTACTAATTAAGTAGGTAAAGAATAACGAATGATAAAACTTGTAGAAGAAGTACTAATATAAATTGCAATTAAGTTATTTAAAATTAAAATTTTACGGAAATTTCTAACATTCTATTTATAATAATAATCCTCTAAATGTACTAGGTAATCACAAATCGTAGAGATAGCTGGCCGTCTCTGAAATTACTTAATGTTGCCAAGTAATAAGCAATAATTTCCTCGCGGGGTAATAGTTTAGCGACAGCGCCATCTATCGCCGAGTAGCGGTACGCGTCGATAAATCGATGCTAAAATAATTATCCCTACGATTGGCTAACTGCGGTTCGAAATGCACACCACCTAAGGCTATGTAATTTAGAATAGGAGTAATATGTTAGATAATTATTTATTTGTATGTGTGTTCGTACAACTTTGTATGGTGTTTGTGTGGTGTTAGTGTAAGTTATGTTTTGATAATAATGTGGTTGTCAGCCATTTAATTGGAGTTTATTTCTCGTGTTCATGCACGAAACGTGTGTAATTGCCAATAAGAATTGGCAAAGACACCTTCCCTCTTATGGGTTATCACATGTCTTATTGGCATAAAGGATAAGCGTCCGGCTGTCTGCTAAACTCATATCTTCTACGTTTTCTGACAGGTCTCCAGAAAAGTATGATCATTGCAAAACGCTTGGACTTGTGTTTCATCTTTTTTAAGCTGATAGACGTCTACTGTTGGTCATAGACCTTTTTTTTACTTTTTATAGGCACGCGTTTGACCACTATCTCATCTGATGGTAAGCGATGATGCGGTCTAAGATGGATCCTCTAGATTGATCCTGTACTTTTCGCATCCAACGGATTCTACGACTTCATATCAATGCTCACTCATCCAAACAAAGTTCCAAAAGCCAAGGTTTTATTCCTTTTTTTTTTAATTTACGTACATTAATGCAGACTTAAAACAACAACTAGCATTCTGTTTAGTTTTGTAAACACACTCATACTCATATTAAAGGCATATCTATACTAATCTATACTAATACTAATCTATAATCTATTCTCTAATAATATAGTAATAATATTATAAAGAGGTAACATTTGTTTGTAAGTTTGTATGTAGGGGGTAATCTCAGGAACTACTGGTCCGATTTGAAAAACTCTTTCAGTAATAGACAGCCCATGTATCGAGGAAGGATACATATCATCACGCTTAGACTAAAAGAAGCCGAGCATTAATGGAAAATGTGACGCAGACGAAGTTGCGTGGGTCAGCTAGTTATTTATACTTCTATACTTAATATTATAAAGAGGTAACATTTGTTTGTAAGTTTGTATGTAGGGGGTAATCTCAGGAACTACTGGTCCGACTTGAAAAAATCTTTCAGTATTAGATAGCCCATGCATCGAGGAAGGATATAGGCTACATACCATCACGCTAAGACTAAAAGGAGTCGAGCATTAATGGAAAATGTGATGCAGACGAAGTTACGTGGGTCAGCTAGTTTTCTTATAAAATAAAATCTATGAAATTCCTTACTCATCTAAAGTTAACAATTGAAACAGCAATGCCTATAACTGGTTAGTTTTTTAGTTGACAAAACGCGTTGTGGTTGCGTCTCCAACCGCCACATTATGGCTAGTCCTCGTTACATCTCGTTTTATTGTACGTTTGTCACTTTACAGCTCTTTTTTTAACCCTAACTAGTTGTGGGTCGCTTGCGGTTCGCAAGATTGATGCTTAGCGGATTTGTGTGGTTTAGAAGTGACAAATGGTTAGTTTCATGTTTTAAACGTAAGTTTTAACATGTTTTTGGCGTCTTGACATTGAAAAATTGTAGATATAGTGTCGATTAGTCATTGCTGGCTCGGTTAAGTTGTTTAATCGAATCCCACAAGACCAGTTTAACTCTTGATTTTATCAGTATTAGCAAGCCTCACAACGGCATTTTTTAAATAATCTTACCACAACTAGATCCTTATAAAGTACACACATATAATTACAGATAGCGACGTGGTAAATCCATAAATACACGGCCCACGTTAGGTATTGATTAAATAGTAACACAGCGGCCACGTTCAGGTAATCTGCGTGATTATTTCAAATCACCGACACATTACATTAAGCGTAATCTCCAGTAATGGCGGCGCGGTGTTGCCAGCCGCCGGCACTCCCCGAATTGTGGGAAAATAACCAGCGACACCATCCCGACACCTATCAAAAACTTTTTAATATTCATGGAAAATTTATCTACAGCATACATTTGAATTATAAATATACGTGATATTTAAAAATGACAGCGACATGAATCGGATAAACATCGATTTCCCATGAGAAGACTACATTATTCACACATTATACAATTATTTACTTAAAACCCTTTAGTATTTTTACCCGAGTTGCGAGCTCCGTGGACAGAATGGATATTGACAGCGAGGCGGGAAAGTGCGAAGACGGCCATGACACTTTTTTCTTTTTAATTCGAAGTGTCACAGTGGACGGCAGTGTGCGCTTTATGCCAGTGTCAATATTTTATTATTTATTTTTTTAATCCGTATACTTGAATTACTCAGAGAAGATGAGCATAGTAAGCAATTATAAAATCTTTATTTTTATTAAGTATCTGCTTTCACAAGCGTCGCATTCTTGATTACCCGTTTGGCATGAACCTTAAAGTATATTCATATTATTTTTATTTATTCGAGTCTTTATACGGATTACGTCTCGATCGGAGTTACGCGTTTCGACTTTTACTAAAAAATAATATAATAAACATGACCGTAGCGAAAAAGCAATAAGAGACACGTCAGAAATAACTTGAATTACAATTTTAATCTTGTCAAATCCGAGTTTTTATTGTGATCGGGCGGACCGCGTACGGTGGACATAATTTTCGTTTTCAAAGTTTATTTAATAAGGCGTTCTCGCTATAAGAAATCATATTAAAGTCGCCCGCGCCCCGGCGAGGGTTGGGGACCTCGTATAAATTCGCGATTTTTATATCCAACTCATTATTATTTTTGAACGTTCGAAACGGCCGCTTATGAATAAAAAGTCGACTTTATTTTGATGCAAAAATATTGTTAACGGACAAAAAGTTATCGATGAGAGTCTGCCGAGCGCGTGTCGGCCATTATCGACGACATACAATCATATAATAAGCAAAATACACCGTAGCAGCGTCCGTCACTCCGACAAAACTGCAATAAAAACATTACACATTATCTTTGTGAGCCGCGGAATTAAAGATCAGTTAACTCGCTAGACGAGATAAAAATGGCTACTGGAGATTTAAAAAATCCTCTCAATCATTCGAGAATATGAGCAGCATTCCTGGCATAGTGTATCTATTATAAAACGCCTGTTTTCCATCATAAACTTTTTTGACGGAACGTTTATTTTAAGTAGATGGGTATTTTTATCAAATTACTATAATTTTGGTCAAACAAAACTACGAGCTGTCAGAATTGACGTCCGTAAATCATCGGCTTGACCCTTTTTTGTTGCCTACTTTAATAATTTTGTTAAGGGCTTTTTAAACGGGCCGCATATTTGGAATAGCTGCCGGTACTTTATGGCCAAGATCATTTGTATAGGAATTTAAATGGGATCGCTTTAAAATTGGATTACAATAAAAATCACGAAATGCCCTGAGAATTATTTGAACTATTCGAACATCTGGCCAGTGCGTACGGAATTAAAGCTGAGGATAAAAACTTTACTAAAATAAACTCTATTGTGTCCGGATAACAATGCGAGCTAATGAGTGCGCATCAATCGTCCGGAGCTGAAGGAAAACAAACACAATTAAATCAAGATACGAGATATAAAGCGGAAACTATTAGGTGCAGTCGGGGCTACGAGACTCCGGGTCCAGATGCACAAGTCACCGATACTACAGATTCATACAATATTTCTCATTATTCATATCTCAACAAAGAGGGGCATAAATTACGCGCCCGAAAATATCTAAATCCTAATCCATTCGCCTCGCCTGTCCCCAACTGAATCCGATTTTAAAATATTTATGAAAAGGCAACAAAAAAGTTGAAAAAAAATACATGAGTCCAGAGACAGAATTAAAAATAATATAAAAAAAAAACGTAAGCCTCGAGAGCGAAGGTTGGAAAAAAGTTAAAATGATTGTAGGGCATCTCGATGTTGCGTTGTTTTTTTCTGAACGTATCCCCGTTTCATTAGATTCGTTTCAATTCTGTCGGGATTAGTCGGAGAAAGGTCTCTTAAGGATAAAATGCGATGTCCGTTGATTTATAAAGATCCTCTCTTTCGGGCGATGGGACATAATTAATTGTTCTTCGTGATCTATCGCTGTGTTTTTTGTGGAGCAGGTGATCGTAGTAGAAACTGAACGGAATGGTGTGTTGTGCGGATGTGGCGGAGTAGCGGGTAGCTGTAGCGGGTAGCAGTGGCGTCCGCGGTGGGATGCTGTGAGGGCGCGGATCCACGTGCTCGCGTCCTGCTCGTGACAGCTCCCGAAATTAGTCACGTGGCCGCTAATAGCCCCACGGCCGGGGGTGGCGTGCACTCGCCGTTTTTTCCGGCTCTCGTACGCTTGTTTACAACAGTTGGTGGCTATCGATCCGCCGCCCGGATATAGACGTAAATACGGCGTTATTCATCGAATGAAGGCCCGTTTTGTTTGCACACCACCCCCGGTTTTGTCGTCTCGGCTGTTTTTCATCGATTTTCCACCGGACCGACGGGCGACACGGCCGGTAACGTATACCCGGTGTGTGGCATGGCTCCGCTCGGAGCGAGGGTATTATGTATTATCTCCGAAAAGGTTCTCGATGCGCTTTTACGTGTAATCGGTGGTGGTATCGGCGGGGCCTCATCTCGCGCCCGCGGGTGTGTGCGGCGCGCGTGTGTGCGTCGGGCGCGCGGGGCACACTGCTCGATTAGCGCGCCGGCACCGCCACGCCGCCTGATTGGGCCATCCATCACCGCCGCCCCCGCGCGCGCGCCCTCACCCTGCGGCCCTCCGCGGCGCGGTGCGAGCGGCCGACACGCGCGAGTCTCGACCCTGCGCCCGGCAGCCGAGGGTCCACTTCCCCACGCCGCTGGACACGGAGTCCACCGACGCGTTAATGCCGCGACGCGCGCAACAGAGATCGAGGCGTATTTTTAAGACGGATACTTAGTGCGTTACATTATTATACTTTTGTTTTTTTTTCGTCCCGGCCGTGTAACCCACACGGTCCGTGTTTTCATATGGCGGCGGGTCGACGCACCGCTCCGGTTATGATACCGAATGCCTTTAGATTTTTGATTGAGGTTTTATTTTATTTGGCGCGACGTTCGGCCCGATTACGTTTCTCGTATTCGTTTACCGCTCGGCCAGTTTTTGTTTCGTCGAGTTTCATTGTTCGTAACGAGATCGATTTTAACGATAAGCCATCGCTTTTAATGAAGACGTGGGTGTGCTTGACTATACTGAATCGCGCTTTTAATACGAGGCTACCTATTGGTCATCATTGACGCTTCCTCGCTTGAGTTAGTCGAACCTAAGGCCATAGACAAGTGACGTTCTTTCAGAGTACCTACCGTGGTGAAGGCGATAGTCAAACGTCAAAAATTGATGGAAGTGACAAAGGCTGCCAAAATGTTACATGACATGTTCAATTCCATAACCTAAAACATTTTTACCGTCTAGATTTACTTCTGGTTTCAGGCTTTCATAGCTTGATTTACTTCTAAGTTACCAACACACAAAACTCTTATCTAGCCTCACTCATAAACTTCACAATAATTTGACAGGACACTTTGCTACAGAATGACATTTAAGAAAATTTTCAGAACTACCCCCATCCGAGATGAGAATTTGTTTTTCTAAGCGTTGTTTTAAAACGATGATATTATTAGTAACTGGCTTTAATTTTTCTATTTCAATAATCGTATTAGCTGATAGAATGCCAATTTTCTGGAGCATCAGAGGCTCTTGAAAAAGTAGGTGTACCTAAGTAGGTATCTCTTTGGCGAACATCATGAGAGTCGGGTAACGATCGCTTCAAATTGTCATAAACATGGCGACTAAGGGAAATTTCATGAGTCGTTTACATAAAGGAAAGTTTATGGTGTATTAGCATATAATCGGCCGGGCAGGTCGCAGGTCGCCCACTCTTTACAAATTGCATTCTCACGCGACGAACACACGACGACTCTCGAAAGAACGAAGATAAAATTACAAATTCGAACGCAGCGATTAATTGACGCCACAATCGTCACTTTACAACTTAAAAGCAATTTTTCAAAGCTTCTCAACAAGATATCAACGAAATGGATAGCCATTATTAACATTACCCATTTTACGATAATTTTACGATACCACGATGTTGCCAGTATCGTTACTTCCGTAAACTTGGCGGTTATTGAGTTACATGTCGTATGCGACATCACTTTTACGACGATCGACATGAATAGTTAAATAAAAATCATCGAATTTAGGAGTGCCAATAAAATGTGACTGGTAATGCCTAAATTGACGGTGGCAGGGACGAACGGAAACCAAGCCCCTACTATCATAAAGAAAAACAAGTGGGATGTATTAAAACCGAAATAACAGTAAATAACACGGTAGTTGAATAGAATCGATGCCATCCGTATCGCTTCTCGATCGGTACTCATTACAATGTAACGTTTTAACGCTCGTTTAGACGCCACAACGAATCACGGGCTGTTATTTAAATTGCTCAAGAACCGAGAGTATTTTAACTCAAGAAAAACTGGTTTGGAGTGAAATTCGCGCTATCTCATCTCGCGTATCTCTTACGATCGCCATGTTGCCTGAGAATAGATATAGTTGACTTAATAGCGCCATTTGCGAACATAATAAAGTACATAACCGCTTGGTCATTGTCCTGGACGTAATGAAGCCACGAGTGCAATTTTCGCGCGAGCATGACCTCGGCGCGATCGCAGCGTTGACAACGCTAGCGAACTTTAGCGTTGAGCTTTAAAAGGTTCAAGCGAAATGAGCGCCCCGAGACCACTAGTAATACTAAAATGCATTTCTGCGCACTCGGGCGGCGAGCTTTGAGCTCCTCGAAACGTAGATTGAGATTAAACGACGCACGAGGATTTGATGCGAGAGTACAGGCACTACGGACTGTTTCAGCGTCTTCGTCTTGAGGCGCTTGTGTCGTTTCGGTCCGGGCAGCTCGCTAACGAACAACGATTCCCGCTCTAATTTGCGGACATGGCGAGCGATCGATCTCATTGGATTTTTGAAAAAGGAACACCGAAGGCACCTTATGAGCCGAGGCACAAATTGAGCAATTTAGTGCTCACCCGCTCTCGCGCACCTATCTCACTCGCCCCATCTCGCTCGCATCCTTTTTTCATTTCATTTTCATATATCCAACGAGAATCCTAAATGAGAATATTAAAAATTAGTTGGTTCATGTTTAGGGGCTCCGTAATTATGTGCGCTCTGACTTGACAAATGAGTCCGAAGGCCGACGGAGACAAATCAATACTTGAACACAAAAAATGAAGTTCGTCTAATAAGAAATTATAAAGGATCCGATAAGAATTTGTTAATGAACTCACAAAAAATATTAGGTGCTCGATAGGTTTTGGGATTTTAAAAACATTAATTTCTTTGCTGATTAAAAACGGTTTGACAGATTGTTTACAGATACTATGAATCAGCATCTCCTATTTCAATAGGTACCTACTCCCTAGGTGTCGATCTACTAGGTAGGTAGGTACAGCTGATAGTGGAAAATACTACCTACAAAATGATCGAGCTAGTTGACAATGGCTAACCGAGGGGCCCATTACTTGAAATAAAACAAACAACATAGCACGGTATCGCGGCACATCCATGCGTCATTATCAGCGTATTGTTTTTGTTACTAATTTAGGTAAAAACACCGTTGGAGCGGGGAACCCTGGCAGGCATTCCAACGCGCCCCGTCGCCATGGTAACCTACGCCGCGCGCGCTCCCGCCAACCACCGCCCACCACACAAACAACTAACAACCTTATTTTTTACTGCACAGAGCTCTAATCGCCAACACCGCCAAATGAAGTTATAACGTTCTTTTACGACGCTCTACAATCGTCGATACCCAATCATAACAATGAAATTGCGACCTTAATGTCTCCTGGTAAAGTGCCATTCGGAACGCGCGAACGACTTAAGAATAGCGACATAAGGAATTGTTTTATCTCTTTCGCACGTCGTAAAGACACGGTCGCGCCGTCTCGCTCGCGTGCCGAATCCTTTCTTGCTGAAGACGGAATCGATACACTTGATATTTCTCTTTCTGGCGCACTTTTTGTTCGAATCGTTGCCACTGTTAATCCGTCTTCGACAGCGTTCGTTAGATAAAATCGTAAAGTGTAACTCACGAATAAATTGACTGCGATTCTTCGTGCGCCGTTTATTCCGTGTTCATTTTCAGAACATTTCCCTTCGACGAAAATTCTTTTGTGTTTTAAACTGAATGACGGGCGAATGCGCGAAGTACGGTCATTGATATAGTGTAATGGAAACGGGCAATGACGGTGACGTGTACAACAAGAGAGGGACAGACCGACGTCATCCTATACGAGCGAGCGAGATGGTTATCGCAGTACGCGACTGTTATAACGATGCATGTGCATTATATTGTTACGGTAATTGTAACTTTACACCCACATAATAAAGTTTAATTTAGAACATGACAGGAGAAAGATCCCAGTATTAGCTACTATTCGATAGATGGCGCTGATGTATCGAAATCGAATGTGAAATTCCAGTTGTGGTAACAAACCAAGTTTGTAAGCTTGTTTCTTCTAAAAGTAATTTTAATACAAAAATGAATTTAGATAACTGTAAACAAGCAATAAAACATAATTTAAATGTGAAAAATAACAATTTATAAATATTGATAGATTGCAGTTTTCTGCGGACTTCAACTTTAGCTGTGTGCATAATGTCGGCACAAAAACTTGTAGAACTTTATAAATCTAGACATTTGTAACAGAACTGTCAAAATTATAATCTCAATTAGGCGCACAGCGGTGCACCGGCTTCTATGCCGGCGGTAAAGTAAAAAATAATTGTCATTGCTTTTTCTTTTTTTAAATCCTTTGCGATATTTCTCGGGCGACCTTGCATCGGCGAGATGACACCGAGATCGTACGCACGATAACACATGATCGATGGCCTGTCGTAGTGCGTGCACGCCGCAAACATTCGATATCCATCCGAGTACTCGATACAATCGGACACGAGTTTCGTTACTCAAAAAACACTATTCTTGAAGCCTTAGAGTCGACATTAGTGTGATTTTGACAGATGTACCTAAATGTCATTCGATTTTTCGTCGGCTCATTACGGAGAATCGATTTGAACTGTCATCGGGATGTTTGTTCGTTTTTCAAATTATAGAAACGGTGTTTGAATAAATAGTTTGTGATATAAATGCCATCCAAATGTGCTCAAGAATTTAGACAACATTTTTTATCTGCTTTAAAAGTATTGAATCGGTTATTTGGAACGGTACTATCTATGCATTAAAATCTTTGTTTTAATAAGTCACCTCCTTCTTTATGAACCTTTTTACTGTACACATTTAAAAAAGTTCCTAAGTTGTTAAGCTAATAAAACCGCCATTAATATTAAGACCAGAATAATTCCAATTGCCATGTATGGTTTTTTAGACTTATCTGGCAATAGACGAACGTTAGTTCTAAAAAAACTAGATTGTACACGATAAGTTTTTGTACAATTTTAGCTATGTAACACATCATAAAATTTTGCAATTCAAATATGGAACGTAGGTAATATTTTTTTAATCTAAATATGAACTAGAATCAAGATTTGAAATTCGAAGATATAAAAATCGGAGAGTTAAATCTCCGGGGTATTCTCAAAGCATGCATGTAGTAAGAGTTCAGGCAGCCATCAGTCAGTCTGGAGTACCCGTGACCTTGCGCCGACTGCTCCGGACACTGGTGATTGACGGCACCACCGCCCGCATGCTATGATCCCCTAGTACTTGTGCTATATCATCGTGTCGAGTTCACGTGTGCTGTGCGTCTGGTATTTGAGTTGTGTATGCCTATTTTGATTTTAGTTGTACTCTTTCTTCCTCATAACGTGTTCACGTGTGTTATGCGCCTGGTTTTTGAGTTTGAGTTAGTCCTGTTTTGATGTTAGTTTTACTTCTTCGACCTTATGCTTGGTTGGTACTTTTATTATTAAGTAATTAGTCGTAATGAGCTTTGAGGTTTGTTTTATTCTTCAGTTTTCTGCTGTGGTATTTGTTGTGCATTAGGTATATTTTAGTTTTGTATAAGTAAATAATAAAATGCCGGTGAAAGGATAGATCTGAGTTATTGACGATGTTGGGTCTTAAGCTGATTAAAACTCAACATTAGATTTGTTACTGTTAAGCTAATGTAACAAACATTGATTGTAGGGGAAATGGCAAGAAAAATAGGAAAACATTTATTTTTATGACAGCAAAATAAAAGCTTGTTTACAAAGTCTTATATTTCCAATGACTGTCCCACTTGTTTCAATCTTATAAGAATCTTCGTTTTGAGCTCTTCAAAAATGTTACTCGTCAGCTTAAGCCATCATCATCGAGATCACAACAGAGGTCACCAATCCCCGGGTCTGTCCATACCTGGGTACTCACCGGGGCTGCCCAGAAACACGGAGGAGTAGACCCGCCGCGCTACATCGGGAGGGGACGACCATTCTCGACGCGATGGGCACCATTTGCCTGGAAAAAGAAGAAAAAAATTGTTAAAATGTTGTCTAAAAAGTTCCAATGCTTACTGTAGTAGCTTTATAAGTTCTAATAGGGCTTTGTAAGGTTCATACAACTGTTTGCCAAGTCATTGGCTATGGGTTTGTAATGTCAAAGATACTGTGATATGATCAGTGATGATTATTTTTACCAAGTGTTTTGACTTGGTACCATAATGGTTATTGCTTCTACAATATTCTCATTTGTGACTCCTTCAACGAATATATTATTGAGGGCAATAATAATAAATGTATGTTTTAGTACATTTTCTAGATTATCTCATAATTTTGAACTGCCAACCAATGTCATCCTTTGCAGGAACATTCAAAGAGATGGTGCCGTCGGAAGGATTAAGCGTTTAGTTTTTATTGTTCAAATCGAAGAATTATAAGATAATTTGTAACGTTTTCAAATTATTTGAAGTATAAAAGATATTCGTGCTAGTTTTTTAAGAATTTATTAAATTTATAATCTAACAGAGAAAAACAAATATCAAACTGTTGAGAAAACTAAAGATAAACAGTATCTCACTGAAACACTCGACAAAACCTCTTATAGAATAAAAAGTGCTTAAAATTTAGGATCGTCGACTACCAATATAAATTAGCGTTTGTTTTTCAAAAAGCGGAGGATACGAAGCCAACCAATTTACTGTGAATGGACAGATTAATGAAAATGAATGTTTTTCCACAAGAAGGGTGTTTTGAAATAGAGAAAAAGGGGTAAATGGATCTGCTAACATTGACTTTTGTTTTTGGGAAAGATGCGACAGTCTCCACTAGAATATTTAGAAAAAGAAATTGGCTTGACGTCGAAAAGCTAAAGTAGGTACATGTTTTGTTAATTTATATTCTAAAATTGACGTATTTACTTTTTTATAAATATTTATTTATGTTACTGTAATTTGAATTGACATTTGTAAGTTTTCTTTATTGTTATAACTAGATACCCAGTGTACCGTCCGTCGGTGTAGAATAAATGTCATTACAATTCGTGTTAATGTCTTTTGCAACACATGCGATCATTACTTTTTCAACCGATTTCGATTCGAAAAAAAAACCTACATTAAGCACTTCCCGCCTATCTAATGGATTCCTCCAACTCTCTCAGGACCCCAACGTCATTACGCAAAAAACATACAGAAAAAAAAGAAAAAAATACTCGACTCAAAAAAACACCTCCTGGGAGAACGAAGGTGTTGCCGCCCCTAGTCTTTTCTTACCCCAAAAATAAGGGGAGGCAATATCATACCCCATTAGCAATTTCGCTACTTTTTTAACGGTGTCACACTGTATATTATTGTGTTCGGTAATGCAGCGGGTCGCGCCTCTATGCCGTTACTTCTAACGTATAATCAACGTACGTGCAATGTTTTTACTATTCTTTAGTATGGCATCGCAAAACGTTGCTCATTTTACTGTTTAATTGAAAAATAATAAGTTATGTCGCGCGTCGCTGCAGCGCGGCGGGGGGCGACCGATATTTAAAAAGAACGCAACCGCCATAATTTTCTCCCGCTTTATGTTCCTTTTTCGAAATTCGTAATTCGAACAAAAGCGCGCGCGGCGCAATGGTGCATGCATGATTGATAGCGGCCGCTGACGTCACACACACACCGACAACGCTACACTTTTCGAAAAATAAAAAGCCTTGACCTCTGATTCTAAACTGCGCCATCTCCTGCTACCCTAGTACCTTAACAGCCAATTTGCGTTTTCCCAAACTGGAAACTTAAACTGGAAAACATAAAGTAGAATTACATTGTTGAAAAAAAAAAACGAAAATTGCCCCATCGCAGCTCACGGTACAAGTTAACGCCATAAACAAATACTAAAAATCTTGTAACCGAAATAAGGCGGCACTCTAAATAAGAATTAAAGTAAAATTGCTGAGGTGTGAGTCCCCGGGCGAGGGGGCATTAGCGGGGGTATCCGCGACGATATTCATAACGCGAAAAATTGTAATAACCTGGAGGATATCAGCGAGGGCAGAGGGTATAGGTGCCAAGGAGGGCGACACGGAGGGATTTGTTGAGGAAATTGTCTAAATATGCCCGCTACACTCACGTGTGACTAGTATGGCGATAATAAAAAAACATAACACCAGTTCAGACCGGATATTCAGCTAAGGAAAGCGTAAATTTAACGACAGTAGAATTAAAATTGTGTTCACCGACGACTTTACGCGTTGCTTTATAGTGTAAAGTTGTTTTAAACGTTTACAAAGGATGAATAAAAATGACAGTAGTCAGTAAGTAATAACTTTTATGATAAGTCTTAGTTTACTACCGTTGGTCGCACTTACAATTTGTAATTACTGTGAATTTGTTATTTTTTCCAGATGCGTGTGTTTTTTTTAATTGGCAACATTTTTACGGCAGTTGTCTTGTGTAATGTAAATTAAAATGTCAATAATTAAATTAAAACCAGTAAAACAAATAATGGAAAAATTGATTGTATTTTTTTGTATCTAGGTATATTTTTAGGGTTGATTGGATAAAAAATGGAACTTGTCGTGTCATTGAGGAACACATACCTGCTCTAAAGAATATTGATAATATCAAAGTAAATAGGAATTTTAACATAACAAAAGATAAATATTTTTAATAGCGCTTAAAATAGGAACTCTGTTTAACATTCAAAATACTATTATGTTGCCTATTATCAAAATAAAACAGGTTTAAAAAATCATCCAAACCTCAGCTACATTGAAACAATTTCAATTATTATTATTTACGTACCAAAAGTTACACTGTACATAAACCTGCATTCAAAACTGATGATTAAAAACCAATTAAAACAAAATATAAGAGTAAATAACAATGGGTTGTTTCAACGTTAAAAACATGGTAATTACCGTTCATATTTCTTTCTTTTTTTATCGAATTAAAACAATTGGTGCTCCGAAATGTTCTGATTTCTATCATTCTTTGGGGCTGTGGTTCTCAAGTTGATGGGGGCGGTTTGATGGGAGATAGCTCATTTGGGCGTAAACTGTGGGCTTTGGGAATTAAGGAGTTGAATTTCAAGCATGTTACGTAGTGTTTTTTTAGGGTTCCGTTGCCAAATGGCAAAAACGGAACCGTTATAGATTCGTCATGTCTGTCTGTCTGTCTGTCCGTCCATATGTCACAGCCACCTTTCTCCGAAACTATAAGAACTATGCTGTTGAAACTTGGTAAGTAGATGTATTCTGTGAACCGCATTAAGATTTTCACACAAAAATAAAAAAATAACAATAAATTTTGAGGGTCCCCATACCTGCTTAGAACTGAAACAAAATTTTTTTTTTCATCGATCCCATACGTGTAAGGATAGGTCTTCGAAAATGATGAGGTTCCTAATATCTTTTTTTTCTATACTGAATAGTTTGTGCGAGAGACACTTCCAAAGTATAGTGGTAAAATGTCTCCCCCCCCTTAACTTCTAAAATAAGAGAATGATAAAACTGAAAAAATTATATATGATGTATATTACCACGCAAACTACCAGAAAATTGGTTTGAACGAGATCTAGTAAGTAGTTTTTTTTAATACGTCATAAATCGTAAATCGCAACTTTTGCTTATAATATAATACCTACAGGTTTGTACGGAACCCTCGGCGCGCGAGTCCGACTCGCACTTGTTTTTTACTAGGCACGTGTTTGATTACTATCGTACCTGATGGTAAGCGATGATGCGGTGGAGATGAGATGGAGCAGGCTTGCCTAAAAGTAACCTGTTACTTCAAGACTCTTGACTTAAATACTCCACTCTAGACTTAAAGACTCCAAAGATAAAATTAGACCTTTTCGAATGTTTTCTTTTTGAATACCTACAACCTAAGTCGTGTATAAAAGCCTTAATATAAACTGCCCATATTTATTTTTTAAATCCTTTAGACATAACACTTCAACATGTTTTTTTTTTTTGGCAAATTTTAAAATATTTGAAGCCGGTATTAATCCATATTTAAAACGTTCGTTTGAGAAAAATTCTAAAATTAAAATTCGAAAAGGTAAAAGTTTGAGAAACACAGCACCCGCGCATTTTAATAACAGTGATTGTACGAATCAAACGTTAGAATCTTCACAAAGGGGCATAATTTACACGGGCTGCAATTAAATATCGACCAATAACAACTATTCATTAACGTTATAACTACACACCTCAGTTTTGCCGAATTTAGGGGTTTTTATAATTATTGTCTCTTTTTATTTTCATTGTTAAAATGTTGAGATAGGTACTGTGTTATTTCGTTGATGCTAGATTGTTCAAATTGGTTTCATTTAAATATGGTTGGAGCATTTATTTACTGCGGTTTCGGTTGTGAATTCAATGTAGTTTATTATCAAGCCTTTCTTGGCGAAGTGAAACTTTTTGGTTGGCATTTTTTTTTTGTATTTTTAAACTAGCTTCTGACAACGCTTGAAATTCGAAAATGATCCCAAGAAATTGTATTCCCGGAATCAAAAGTAGCCTATGTCCTATTCGAGGACATGGCTTACCCGTGTGCCGAGTTCCGTCTAAATCCGTTTAGCCGATAAGCCGTGAAGAGGTCACAAACAAACAGACACATTTATAACATTAGTAGCTTATGTCCTTAACAAAAGTAAGGCAACACAACCCGATAGGGACTTACGGGCGTTGACAGGTCTATCTCTGTACCAAATTTCATCCAAATCAGTTCAACCGTTACGACGGAAAGGGGTGACAGACGGATAGAGATACTTACCTCTTACAATATTAATAAATTATGGTATAGAATAATGGATTAGTATGGATTACATCTAAAATGGAGGTGGGCCGGACATGTGGCGTGGCTACGTGACAAGAGATGGACGAAGACGGTGATCACATGGGCGGCTCCACATGGAAAAATAAAGAGAGGTAGACCTGTAGGTAGTTGGGAAGACGGCATCAAAAAAGCAGTTGGCCCCAACTGGATTCAAGTAGCCCAATCAAGAGAGGACCATCTTTGGAGGAGGCCTTCACCTACAGAGGAGTTCTTACAGAATGAAGAATAGTAGTACCTATAGGATTAAGGAAAAACCAACACAAGTAAATTTAGAACCAAACTTAATTACTAACAAAACCAATAATTGTATGTAAGTAAACTGTTAAGTAAAATATAATTATATAAGACTTTCGCATTAGATTTAAAAATAACTTTGAGTTTATAAAAAACTAGTTGTCCCCCGTGGCTTCGCTCCCGTTTTGCCCGCACAGTTCCCGTTCCCGTGGAGTTTCCGGGATAAAAGCTATCCTATGTCCTTCTTCGGGTCTCAGACTATCTTTGTACGAAATTTCATCCAAATAGTTCAGTCCAGTAGTTTCGGAGCCTATTTAAATCAAACAAACAAATCTTTCCTCTTTATAATATTATTTATTTATTTATTTAACAATTTATGTACACACACGTAAATAAAAATAAAAAAGTAGATATAGATATCATATACTTATATTTTTTTCACAGTTAAGAAAGTCTTCTTCTATCTCTGCTTATTCCCTAAAAATACTATGTGAAAACATCAAAACAACGCTAGGCCTACGCATCTGCCGACCCCAACCGGTCAGCAGCACCATACCTGTACCAGGCACACAAAGGCGGTAGAAGATGTCCCTTCTCACGATAAATCACTCGCTTTTTCTGTTCGCTGCCTCTGCGTGTTTTATGCTCGCCTGGTACAGCATCAGCTGGCAGGGGTTCCTTTTAAGGTTTTATTTTCTGCGTTTTTGATATTTAATTTGCTATTTAAAAGTTTTAATATGAATAAACGTAAGAAACTACAATTTTCAATTTCTATAACAGTTCTGAACGTTCCTAGTGCGTTATTAGCTGTAATGTTTTTACTGAGGTTTGACCAGCATAGAATATGGTTGGGATGTATTGGATTGCAATTAATTAAAAAAAATATATACCTGAAAAACTTTGCACATAATCTTGTCATGGCAATAATTCAACAACTCCATCACTACATATCTATACTTAATATTATCTATACTTATATTATAAAGCAGAAGAGTTTGTTTGTTTGTTTGGTTGAACGCGCTAATCTCAGGAACTACTGGTCCGATTTGAAAAATTCTTTCAGGGTTAGATAGCCCATTTATCGAGGAAGGCTATAGGCTATATATCATCACGCTAAGACCAATAGTAATGAAAAATGTTACGCAGACGACGTTGCACGGGTCAGCTAGTGATTTAATATAAATAAACGTAAGAAACTACAATTTTCAATATTTAAAACAGTTCTTGAACGTTCCTAGCGCATTATGCTAAATTGCAACGTAGCTGTAATGTTTTAACTGAGGTTTGACCAGCACACAATATGATTGGAATGTATTGGTTTGCAATTAAATTATATATACCTGCAAAAGTAAAGCACATAATCATGTCTTCAATAGATATTGATGGCAATAATTCAACAACATGACTACATATTATAAAACAAAGTCCTTCGCCGCGTCTGTCTGTCTGTTCGCGATAAACTCAAAAACTACTGCACCGATTTTCATGCTGTTTTTACCATACCAACCAGTATGTTAGTTCTTACTAATATACTCGTAAATAAATGTCGAAATTTCGTTTCAATCACGCAAAAACGGCTGTACGGATTAGGGTCAATCAAATATGTAGTCCAAAGTCGCGGGAAGAAGCGAAGTGGTGGTACAGTAGAGCGAATCTGTAAACCAATTCCCGTGTAAGTTTAGGTGAAGTTAACATGAAGTAGCTATAAACCTATAAAAACAAGGTAGAATGACAGCTAATGCTCACTTCACACACACACGATGATATATTGACAGAATTGATCGGCAGAATTATTATTACTGCAAAAGTGTTATTTTACAAATCAGAGAGTAATTACCTACGCTTCCTTCAATCAAAACCGAACTCTTACAACCCTAATCTCTTCAAAGTTAGAGTGAACAGGCTACTCCGTCTTAGACTTTGTCTCTGTCATCTCTGATCAAGACTAGAGTCAAGAGCAAACCAATCTCAAATTAAAAAAATATTCAGCAAAAAAAAAAAAGTCCACCCTAGTCCAAATGAAACCTCTTTGAAACAGCTTCTTAACCAAGGCGCAACGATAGTCTAACCCGCTCAAGGACCTAACAATGGCCACCATGACCTCACATAAACCAATTTCCTTAATGGACGTCGATAGTATCGCCTTTGAGCTCGACTGATCGCCCCCTGCATGTAGGAAGTGTTCGTTTGTATGTTAGATCTGAACTCAGGAATTGGTGGACGGGTTTTGATGTATGTGCAGTGGTGTAAGGATGAGGGAGATTGCTCAAGGTATTGTAGAGTTATGGAAACGGATATTTTGAAGGAAGGGAGTTTGAATAATGTTACCAATAAGAAAAGAAGTGAGCCTACAATGAGATTAAATTGGAAAGACAAATGGCAGTCGAATATGAAACAAAGGCAATGTATATCAGCTGTAACTGGTTAATGCTATTCATGGGAATGGATACTAAGATAATCCAGTCTGTAGTTTGTGATGCTATAACTTGTTTATTTAGACATACTTAGGTGTATAGATGTTATTCAAGAACTGACGCACTTCCAACCCTTTGCAAGAACCAAAAGAAAAACAAGATAACCTCCACACAAACACAGCAGCTAATAATCCAGAAATAAGAAGAAAAAACATCATTTTTAGCTCAAAACCATCTAATTGCACCCGCCCAGGTTTGGGCGGGCCGCCCAACCGCCCAGCACTTATACCTAAGACAATAAAGCTCATTATCGCTTGAAAACAACTGTCTTTACTGTCTTACTAAACTTGATACGTCAATACGCAGACTTTGCAACGTCGTAAGAAAGCTTAGAGTGATCATTAGAAAATGTGCTCTATTGCTTGAATGAGAGGGTTGTAAATCATTTGTGGGGGTTAAGGGTCGTTGCCTTCAGAGGGATGGTCCGCAGATCTGCCTTATAACTCATCTGTAGGTACAGACAGAATGGCAGATCGATAGAGTACCTACTTCTCTAACTGTTTGTTTGCTTTCGGGCACTTTTTCATGTAATTTTGGTGTCAGTGGTGTTTTGAGAGGGTTGTTCGTGGTTAGATATATTAATAAGAAGGAATTTTGATGTTTCGCTTCAGTTTCTTTGATTGTTTAGTGTTCTTAGTCTTTAATCTGAAGTATACATACATCTTTGTTAGGGATCATTTCATCTGTTCGCAGTAAATACATAGGTTATCTTGCCAAGGAGTAAAGTGTTAACCCGTTACTCGGTAGTGGTGAAATAGAAATACGAAAGCGATTTCTTTTCTTATACTTTCACGCCTAAACTGCTGAACCGATTTTGATGAACTTTTCTACTGAGATTATGGGAGTCTAGAGACGACTACAGACTACAAAAGTTGAACTTAAAGCGATAGAAGCTGAAGGCGCAAGCTAATAAATAAACAAATGTTTTTGCATCTTATAGTCAGTGTTAATACACCTCTACCTCAACTCACCCCTAACAGTTAGCATCACACACAGACGTGTTGCTAACTTATAGTCCATACAACAATATTTCCAAGTCCACAAAAACATAACCCACTGATAGTACCAAACATCAGATCGTAAATAATATCGAACGAAGTGCGTCGACCCCGAAGCGTCCAGGAAGCCTATCCATTACTCGCGACAACGTTTTTCAGACTGCCGCTGACAGCTGTCAAACTTGACCTTGACACATTCATCATGGCGTCTTGTGACGTCAGTGTGACAGGTCATCGGTCCGTATGGCCGTAGTGCTTGCATGGTGCAACTAGTAGGCAGTTTTTTGCGTTAAGTTGTATGTGTGATGATGGATGATATTAAAAGATGTCTGATGAACTCAGGGTTAATGAGTACTGACATTGCCGAATGGTTGTTAATTTATAGTTAAGCTAGACAAAGATAGAAGAAAAGCACTGAAGCTATTGAAGAGCTATTTATTTATTTTTTATTGTACCAAAAATTAAACACAAAAGGAAACTAAAACACATACAATCATCAGATAATTTAGAAGCAGAGGTCTATCTCTTACGAAAGAGGCATAGAAAGCCAAGACAAGACAAGTTTCGGTCCATGTAGGCGAGTAGTGGGGTCGTTAGACTGTCTTTGGTCAAAACAATACCAAGAAAATACAAAAACAGCGCAAAAAACAGGTACATCACTCACCCATCCGCTTTTCAACCTGGGCGTGAATGACCTTATGAATGTAACAAAGCGCCCTGAACCAAACGAATATAACACAAAAAAAAAACTAAAGAGGGTGGTTAGTAATGGCATTTTGATAGTGCCGCGTAGTGCACTGGGCGGTACAGCCAGCGCCATACACATGTAACTCGATGCGATGAGTGAGCAAAAATTTTAGCTGACTGTACTTTTAGGGGTGGGCCTTTTTTATCGAGTTCGACAATCGTCTTCTGCTGGCCTTTTCCCAACTATATTGGGGTTGGCTACCCGACAGTCGATTCTGTAAATATGCCGAAGTGAAGGCTTGGGTGAATTGACCGTGAAGTGAGCTGTCGTTCCATCTTGACAACATGGATTAACAGCAGTGAAATTCAGCTGGTTGATTCTGTTTAAATATGTCGAAGTGAACACTTGGGTGAAGTGATCAGGAAATGAGCTGTCGCTCCATCTTGATGACATGGATTGACAGCTCAATTCGTGATCACTTCACCTAAGCGTTCACTCTTACATGTTAACAGAATCGTATTGCAGCAGTGCGATTCTGTTAACATGTCGGTGATCAGGATCACTTCGCGATCACTTCACCCAAATGTTCACTTCGACATGTTTACAGAATCGCACTGCTTTAAACATGTCGAAGTGATAAACCAGGCGAAGTGAACGACAAGTGAGCTGTCAAATCATACAAACAAGATGGAATGACACTTCACTTGGCGTTCACTTCACGTGAGTGTACACGGTGAGATGTCGACAGAATATACCAGTTGTTTTCTTCCAGATCACTTCACGCAAGACTTCACTCTGATATGTTAACAGAATCGATCGGCAGTCTAACCGGATTCACCTGAATACCAGTATTGAACTTGGAGCGAAACACAACCCCGTAACTGGGTAACACACGGTACGTCTTGGCAAGACTGGTGTCAAATTTTCTGGCTTCTGACAATCCGTAACGACTGCCAAAGATCTACAAATGACAGCCTGGACCAACGGCTTAACTTGATACCTAGGCACAGGAATCACGGTATCTTAAGACGGTCACCCATCCACAGACTGACCGCGGCAAGTGCTGCTTAACCTTTAAGATCTACCCTTGCGGCTGTTATTATTTAGCCACGAATAAAGGCTTTGATAATGTAGTAGAGAAAAATTATATCGATTTATTGGTCACACAATGTTTTGTCGAATTCTGAGTTATGTAATGTAATAAAATCAAGTTTATGTACACGCGAAGTATGCGTAAGTTATTCGCGAATATTTTTGTTAAATAAGGTTTTATTCACGTCTTTAAATTGAGGGGAAACGATTGCTTGACAGAAGTGGGACCTATTTATGGACCATAACAATCTGGGACGCGTTACTGACTCACAATTTACCTAAAAGCGACTCTTCTGGCATCTGACTTTACCTTAAGACTATTGTCTCCAGAATTAGGTACTATTCACACTTATTCAACGACACAGTTGGCGCAGTGGTCGAGCGATTGACTGCTACGCTGCGTGTCGCGGGGTCGATTCCCGCACGGAACAATGATGATATTTGTATGACCTACACATTGTTGTTCCGGGTCTGGCTGTTTGTGTATGTGAAGTTGTATGTTTGTAAGCGCACCCAAGATACAGGAGAAATCTTAGTGTGGGGCAACGTTTTTAAAAGAAGAAAGAAGAAATTCAGCTCCATTCGTATTTCGAACGACTTTGGTCACACTTATACAGTTCTGCTTCTATCAGCCGCGTACAGCTTCGTAAGAATCAGAAGGCGGCAGCGGCAGAACAGTGCTGAACTCAATCTATAGCACTCGCATGATAATAACACATTTGTCCTCATTTTATACTTGTTTGCCGCGAAATCTGAATAGACGCGGAAAGCTGAACGGATATGTACGTCTCTCTATACAAAATTGTTGTTATCTATGGGAATAGGCTGAATAGAGCTGAATTAGTGTGAGTAGTCCCTTACTTATACATAGATGCATTTCAAGAGAAGAACACCTCATTATCTCTGCTAGTATGTTGCCTTATTTTTTTATTTGAGATGACTAGATCCAAGAGCAGACCAGCTCTTGGATCTAGTCGAGGTCAGAGGTGACAGAGAAAAAGTCTACGATGGAGCTTACCTAGAAGAAACCGGTTCATTCTAACTTTGAAGAGATTAGGGTTGTATGTGTTCGGGAACACAGACGCTGGTAGAGTACCATTCCTTTGCTGTGCACAACAAAGAAGTGTGACCAAATCAAAAAATACTAGCACCAATGAACTAACTATGGAGAATTTGACCTAGAACCTCAAACGTAGCCAGAAATTACCGACAAAAGAGACAATGCTAACATTACAAGTATTTTTCATCCGACCCATTCAAGTATTGCCCATAACACAATATTAAAAATCGAGTAATACCACCAGAACGTAATAAAAAAAAACCTAAAAATACACTCCGGTACAGAATTCTGCTAGTCACGAGGGTCGAACGGGCCGCTCGTCATTTTCATAAATTTCACAACCCTAACGCCACGGACACTTAAATGCCAACTTTACGAGCGACATATTAAGGTTTGATTTGGTATATTTACATTTGTATTTTACGACATTACTCTTTTGGGTCGTGAGCATAAACGGTATGTATAGAAAAATTTGATTATTCATGACGAGTTTGAGAAAAATTATACTTACACGAGCCTTCTCGTGCTGTATGCTTCGTTACTTTGTGCTGATTAGCTGGTTGGGAACTTTTAGCTGTGTATTATATCTGTGAGAAGGTTAACCCTTGGAGTTATCATTGATCGATGGTGGAAGATGTGGTCTTTGAACGTAGCGGAAGATTCAATGTGTCTCTGTTCGGAGGAGTCGCTTGCAAAATGAACAGCTTATCAAGACACTCCTGATTCAAATTGCTTGCTTGTGACTATACCGTTCATGATGACAAAATGACCGCAGAAGAGGTGGTAATGACCAAACCCTGTCTCTATAGTCTTACAAACGGACAGCCATGTACTCTTCATAACAGCATAACCTTCAAAATACCATCACGCTATCCACAGTACATAGCCGCGCCTCAATATCGATCCCAATTTACCAGGGTAGCAGGACAAACGCAGAGTTTCCACAATGTATCGTGCACGGAAGCGAAGACGCCCCGCGGCGCCTGCCAGTAGCAGGCGAGCCTGTGAAAAGCGCTCTGTAGACTACGCTAATTAGTTTCAAGTGAAACTCTGTACGTTTATGCGAGCCTGGTACCTCTAATTTCGATTGAGAGTTTAATGATCTTACTGATGGTTAAGTTATTGTTACAGGCCCTCCTTATAGCCTGGTATCACGAAAGAGGGTGTAAGTAAATATTCATGGTTTCTGTTATTCAGATGAGTTACATTTATTGGAAGTTGTTAGTTTATAGTTATTGGCGTTTTAAATTAGGTTGGTAACGCATTCGTTATTTGTTTAATGCGTAGTGTGACAAAGGGGCATTGGGATGGTGAATGTTGCGTATTCCTTTCTTGTTTTATATTGATTGCTGTTTTGGTTTATAAGCCATTGGCTGGTTGAAGTTTATTGCAATGATGCTAGCTGGTTAACTAACTGTCGACCTAAAATTTTACAATTTGTTTTGGGTCAGATGTGACTGTACAAAAACATACTTTTCTTTAGCCACTGTTGATTTTGGCGTTCGAGATATGCATTGGTTGAGAAAACTATTTGACTTGTGCAATTTTTTTTTTGCGTCATCGCATGTTAAACCACATTTCCAAGCTACAAGCGTTCACTTATCCAGTCTCCAACTACCCTCAAACCAGATCAAAACAAACACTAGACGACCCTCAATCGCTGTACCACAATCTTCACACCGTCAAGAGGCTCTGCTCACAACGATAGTAAAGCATACAATTGTAGACAGTTAGGCATCCCTCAAAAACTTGCGTGGAGGCCTGCGGGGTAAGAACGGGAAGTGCGGGGGGCGCGGGAACCCTCTGTAACTAAATTTTGAACTGTCACGTAGATTAATGACACCAGGCGGCGCGATACGCGGTAATGTTGAACGATTTGGATGGATACGACTGTGTGGTTTTTTGGATGATGATTTTGTAGGATTTTTAGTTATTTTAAGAGGCACAAACGGAGAGAAAGAAGCCTCTAAAAGTTGAGGTTACTCAAGCATATATGCATCACATAGGAAGAAGGAAGAGGCATGGCGCATCGAATCATTATGAACCTTAATTTTAATGCGCACAGCAAAGGAGTGCAACTCTCTGCCTGCGTCTGTGTTTCCGAACGCTTACAACCCTAAACTCTTCTAAGTTAGAGTGAACAGGCTACTTCTGGGTAAGCTCGCTAAATCGTAGACTTTGTCTCTGTCATCTTTGACCAAGACTAGAGTCAAGAGCAAACCCATCTCTAATAAAAAAATACTCTTACAAAAATAGACGTCTTGAAGAACTGGTATAACCTTGATATAACCAAAAAGACTGTACAGCCGTCAAGTTACTGATTCTAAAGGTTATTTATTTAGGAGCAAAAAAAATATCTGTAGTCGTTAGAAATAAAACAATTATTATTCTAGCAAAAAACACCAAATAATTTAGGCATGTCCACACTAACGCTATTGGCAAGCGTCGCCGCGGCGCGGGGGTACCGAATGGATTTCGGAAATCGATTGCGTCCAAAAATATTTACGGGACCACGTGTGCTTCACGCACGCATTCAGTGTACGCACACCTTTATATAACGTGACATGTGCAGCCTTATGTGGGTTATTTTGGACGTGTTGGAAATGTCTTGTGTATTTGGGATGGGTAGAGTCGTGGCTAAACATTCACAGCGGCACGTTTCGATCTTGCAGGTTAAGCAACGCTTGCCAAGGTTGATCTCTGGATGGGTGACCATCTTAAAAATACCGATTTTCCTCCGTGCCTCGGAAAGCACGTTAAGCCGTTGGTCCCGGCTGTTATTTTTAGATTTTTGGCAATCGTTACAGATTGTCAGAAGCCAGTAAATCTGACTCCAGTCTTAACAAGAAGTACCGTGTTACCCAGTTAACGGGTTGTGGCGGTCTGGTAGGCAGCCGCTCCACGTAAAATACTGGTATTACGCTGAATCCGCTTTGACTGGAAGCCGACCCCAATACAGTTGGGAAAAGGCTAGGCAGATGATTTGGTATGGGTAGAGACAGCAGTGCTAGCTAGCGGCGGTATTATGGGCCCAGGTTACGTAGTTTACTTAATGCAATGTATTGCAATGACCATGACCGCTCTTAGAAAGACAGGTTAAGAAAATCATACAAAACTGTATTAAAGAATAAATAAAAAATAAATAAAAAATAATCTGTCTAGCCTTTTCCCAACTACATTGCGGTCGGCTTCCAGTCAAACTGGATTCAGCTGAATACCAGTATTTTACGTGGAGCTGCCTACCAAACATCATCAACCCATTAACTGGGTAACACGGTAGCTCTTGGCAAGACTGGAATCAGATTTACTGGCTTCTCACAATCCGTAACGACTGCCAAAGATCTACAAATGACAGCCGGGACCAACTGCTTAACGTGCTTTCCGAGGCACGGAGAAAACTCGATATGTTAAGATGGTCACCCATCCATAGACCAACCTTGGCAAGCGTTGCTTAACCTTGAAGATCGACTCGTACGACTGTTGTTATTTAGCCACGATCACAGAGGAAACTGACTAGTTCTGGGACTAAAAAATTAAGAAATCTGGCATCACCGGGCCCGCTTAGTGGATAATGGAATTCGAATTTTAACGCGCCCTGGGCCTCCGAATTAAATAAATAAATAATAAATAAATAAATAATATCCTTGGACATTTCACACAACGCCATATAGTCCCAAGCTAAGCAACCTAATGCTTGTGTTATGGTAACGAGATGGCTGATAAACTACTTATATACATTTTACAGTTAATTAAATGTCTTTATGATTTTTTGAGCGTCGCACTATTTGAAATTCAAAGGATTTACTATAAAAAGCCAAAAATACACTGACAAAATATTCCATACTTAATTTAAACAAATAAATAACAGCTTAACATAGTCCTAAAAAACCATAAACTGGCAAACTTTACCAAAAATCCATTATCACCACCAAACAGAGCGGCACATCCGATAAATTTAAAATATACACACCAAATGATTTAATAACAAAATAAACAATAAATAAACGTGAAAATTCACCAAAAACCGACCGCCCATTAAATTTATAGGCCAGCTCAACAGAAGTCGATACCCAATATTTAGATGAATATTCAATATATAAATAAAACCCCGACCTACAGCAAGCGAGAGTAAAAAATACCTACTACAATATAAATTATGAAAAACACTACACTGACACACGGGCAGTAAACGTCACTACGATCAGCTGATCAAATATATTGCTACTATAAAAAGTGAAAACGCAAACTACTCTGCCCCTACAGCCATCCCTTTCCCTCTTACGTCATGTTTTCATGTTGAAGCGAGACAGAGAAGCGGGTCGACGTCGCGTAAAATGATATATTAATGTCAGCTGTGTTTAGGACCTTGCGAGTCTACAAAATAATAGATGGTAACAAATAAATTACTCGCTGAGTGCATTTCTGAACGAAATTCGGGCGGTCGTCGACCGGCCGTGGCTGCGGTGCGTAAATCACGATTGATATATGACTCGCGAAGGTCGCCATCTTGAATGTTGCGTTCGAAATTTGAATGTGTACGCGCCATTGGCTCGTTTGTGCACTTGTCAAACGGATTTTGGCGGGTTTCGGTTTATAGGTTATGTTTACGATTTTACGGTGGGAAAATTTGAGACTGTTGTTTTGCAATTCATATCTAATAGAGCCTTCTGTTTGATAGTCTCTTAATATGGTGATGTTGGCATTATAAGTTTATGTTCACATAAAATATGGTTGTAAATTCTCAATGAATGAATGAGTTAGTGGACGTTGTGGTTGCGACGTTGAATCTTACATTGAGTTGAGCGTTGGTTACAGCAAAAAGCGGCGTTATACTGCTACTACTTCCAGTATTAGATTGACAAATGATACGTTCAACGGGCTCATTTAGTACGCATAATGAGCACTCTTTTTAGTGCACACGATGCCATCAAAAACTGAGCAAACACGAGCTAATCACACGTCAATCTGACAGCTGCTATCACCAGGATCTTTGATTGTGATTTGTTACAAATTACTCAGATCATTCTTTGCTAAACGGACAATTATCATCGGTCATAATTCTTTAATGAATGACTGCAGTGAGTCAACTCCTTGATTGGAGGTTATGAAGCATAATGTCTCAGTTACATCGGGTTCAAAGGAGGCTAGAGATGAAAGGAATGGAAATATAGTAGAGTACAATGTGAACGGTTTTAGAGCAATTTATATTAGTAGTGATTTATGTGCGTTTAGATCGGATCTGTTCGTGGAAACAAGCAAGAGTTTCTATCTAGCCATGCAATATTGGTATTAGATGACGACTGTCCCTTTAGGCTGGAATTTTCATTCCAGCCTAAAGGGACAGTCGACAATGAAAACATAGTGAACCGAAATTTGCAAGAGGACTTTTTTCAAAAACCAAACGTTGTGACAGCATTAGGTCAGATTGTTATTCATCGTCAACATCGGCACGACAAGTGCATACTTCAAGTATGTTCTTACTTCTGCTCCTGGTTAAATGATAAAAATGAATCCGTCCAAAGCATAAAGCTTAAACTAAGGAAAAGTCAAAATTCAGATGACAATAAAGCGAAGGTTTGAAAAACATGGAGTTTTCAAAAACCAAGAATATATCGAAACCAACGATACCTATACAGCTATAAATAGATCCTATAATAAAGCTCTTAATAATTACAAAGATGACACGAAATTTCTGAATGAGATCACACTTTTTCACGGGACTGCCTTTGTTTCCTTAGATTTAATAGTGTTGGCAACATAGAGATAATTAGTATAGTACAATGTGTGTTAATTTCTCATATACGAGTATCACAGAACCAGTGAGATTTATGCTGCTAGTAGTGCTAGTGTAACTTTTAAGATTGATTTGAGAACACTTTTAAATCTTAAGATGAATCAGGTTAGGCTTTATGTGGTTAGCAATAACGTTAGTGATTCGGAGATGAATACGACTCTCTCAAGAGTTTTTACAGTTACTCATACTGAAAACAATATTCCAAGCCCTTTCTTCCAAATTGTCATCCAAGAAAATTCTTAAAATTTTAGGACCTTATCCTTTATCGGATAAAAAAATGAAAAAATGTTCTTTACCAATTCTTAAATATTTTCACAAGTGCTTCCAAATACTCTACTTATTACATTCCAAAGGCCATTTCTATAGACTTACACAAAAAATCCTTGTACTTATAGATAAATGTCTATAACAAAAGTTCACAATCATTATTCAAAACAAATTACAGCAAAAACAACAAAAAAATAACATAGCTACTACAGAACTTTTACTACGCCGCTGTCAAAAAAAAATATAGTACCAACCTAACAGAAAAAAATGAATTTCCCACTTACTCCGTTTCGCCGGCGGGTGAAACAATGTCGGTTAGACCCGCGGTTATCTATCGCGTTCATAATTAACTAGTAGTATTAACAATAGATAGGAATCAATGCTATTGCCGGCCGTGTTATATTGCTGCGGAACCATTCATCAAATTTAGGGTTCCGCGACGGCGTTTTCGAATTGAAGAAACGGTTCAAAGGTATCGTGTAGTGTTGTATATTTTTTGACAGTTGAAAAAGGGACATAAGTTTTTTTTGTGTTTCTCAGTCTTGCAAAGACGTATTGCGGTATCCAGTTTCTGGTGAAAGTTAGATAGGCATTTTCTCCAGTAGAGATATTCAACTGCATCATAAGGCAGAAAATTGACTCCAATATAGTCGGAAAAAGGCTAGGATTATTCTGTCTTTGTTTAATGATTCCTTTTCGTTTTAGTAAGGTGATACCTACTACTGAGTTTCATATCATCAAGTAAAATGACGGGATCTTGTGAGATTTCTTAAAAAAACTGCCGCTAGATATTTTTACGTTCCATTATATAGGAGAAAGTTAAGTCAAAGTTCAGCCACTGAGCTACTATTTAAAATTCCAAGCCTAATCTACCAATCTTAACATACGGAACCACGAGTCGAATAGAAATATGCAGATCCCAATCAAGTTGAAAGAAACAAAGCTTATTCTACCATTAATTAATATTGTGAGTCGATACCGACGCGAGCAAATCAACGCACAGACAGACAACCAGATAGCAGCTTTGAAACAAAGAAAAAACCTCCATACGGACCTCTCTGTCACTCGCAGAAGGTGTAAAAGAGAAACTGATATCCAATTTCAGCGCAGCGTTCGCATTTTATGATAAATAGCTGTTCCAACGGCCGAGTGTGTTCTCGTGTCCGATTGATATTGTTTGCATTTAATTTATTTTATGCATCAACAGAATTTTGCACTAAATGAATACCACGTTTCCGGACTGAAGGAATTATGGGATTTTACAGAAATACGAAGCGCGTATCCGAACGCTGTGCGCTTAACATTCGAACGGGATTGAAATGAATACGTCATTTTATACTTTTTAAATATTTCAAAATTGGAATTGGATTTTTTGGGAATGACGTGTGATACGAGGTTCTTTTTTAATTCCGTTTTTAAATGTTGGTACATTGTAGTCTGATTGCACAATGCAGGCAATTTTATAATCGCTCTATTCTGTTAATCAAATAAAACTCTTTGCATGTTTTACACTATGGTCTGGCGGCATAGATTTAAAGAAGCCACACAATACCGTCTTTGCTTAGGATGATTGCTTAGAAGTATAACTCAGTAATGGCTGGCAAGAAAGTGTAGCCTATCACTTACATACATAATTTAACATCATTAGCTTTATTTTTTTGCATGACAGCCTCTACAAAGGTAAAGATCACTCAATGATTGGTCCATACATAACTCGTGACGTCACCAACGTGACTTGCCATTCCCAATAAAGAACGGCATTCCAAATTTAAATTTCTCTAAACAGTTTTGCACCGTACAATTAATTACTACAAAGGTTATTTTAGATTACACGCGCGGAAACAGTTTTCAGAAGGTCATAAACGACGTTTACGCAAATTGAGAATAAAAAGCGTTATGGCACCTTTTTTATGGTTGGCTTTTGTGTGTTTATGGCAAATGAGAGTTGTTTGAACGCCTATAAATTAACTGGTTTTAATGACCTAATCAAATTTTACGACGCGAGGCGAATCTTGCGCGGACTCCTAGTGTTAGCCCGATTGACTTATTGTGCTGGAAAAAAAAGTCGCTCAAACCATAATTATTTTTGGATTTTTATGAAGATTGGAATTTCTGTTAGAGTCTTTTTACAAGGGCTGGTTTTTGATTTATGATGCCTTCCTGAAGCGGTCTTACCCATCGCATCTGAAACAAGAAGAAAAAAATATGTTTAAAAACACATTACGAGTTACTGAGTTCATTATGTGGGATTATTTGAGTTATTTTAAGAATACGAAGGGAGCAGAGAAAGTTTTTTCGACCACTTTTTTCTCTGCAACGCTTATGTTCAAGTGTGAATATTAATTAAGTTTTAAGTTATTAGAATCTCCTTGTTTATAAGTAAGAAGAAGGAAGTTCTAAGTCCAATATGTTCGCAGGATACACCAGAACAGTTAAAGCTGTGATAAAAGATGATGAAGAAGAAATCAGCAAAGATGTAAATCATATCAATCAGTGTCTATCCTTAAAAGAAGCCACGAGTGTCATCACCTAAAGGCTCTCTTTTGGAGATCTAAATCAAAGAGAAAATGCAGAAAGTGTTATGACTGAGAATGCAAATTGAGGAGATTCAGCTGTAGCTACTAAGACTGAAATTCGACTCCATCATACTTCACACAAAGCATTTATATCAACTAAACCATTTATGACGATGAGCTGGACTCTTTCTCAAAGGACTGGCCCAAAATTGCAGAAGACCGGAGAAAGTGGAACAGGCTCATAATGATAATGAACCATTTATTGACAATCCATATTGTCAAAAAGCCGGTCATTTCGTCTGAATCTTCAAGAAGGAATTCGAAGAAGAAGAATGTGCAAGGATAGGGACCCTTCCTATTATTAGGTACTACAGTTGGAACAAGGTCTTGAAGATGGTTACTAGGAGGTTCCATAGCTGAACGATTTTTTGAGTTCTTCAAAATGGATACTTTAGCCTGCCACACATTCCCAACCACTGCAACTCCTGAAAGCCAGAATCAACAGTGGCGACCATCAGAAAAACGCCGAGCTAATGAATACCAACGAGTCCCGTAGAATCGTTTCAACTGTCTTGGACCCCCAACGAAATTGATAAGAAGAGTACAGCGGAGGAGTCGGAAAAAAGAAATAAAATTTACACTTCCCTCCCAAGCAGGAGACAGATCAGAGCTAGGCCAATTATAGGCACCAAGAGACATATACAACTGGGTTAAGCCCAGTTGCCAAGCACTATTAACACTTAAACCAATGGGTCCTAAATTGTGAGCTAATTTTGATTCCAGTAATAGGTATGGCAAAATTGCCTGAACGCACGGAAATTGTTCTGGTTTCTACAAGGTCCGTATAGTAAACTACTCCAGATGTAACCTGAATACTATCAAACATAATATTACGTTCAGTCTGCCAAAGAATACACTCCCATAAGATGTGATGTGCGGATTGTTCGTATTTGAAAATGGATACTTTATAAGATTTGACCTAAAACTAATCCACGCACATTCGCGTAGCCTTCACAAAAATATTCCGTAAAATTCTCAATGTTTACGGATTTCCCAACGATTTAAAATCAACTAATCTCCAAGATATAGTGTACCTGGCCCCGAATCTCACTGATACACTATCACAAGAGCTCTCTTATCACCCTTATCGGCTGTGACAGGCACTTGACGTTTGACAAATTTTGATGTTTTGACAGGTGATCAGTCATTTCAAAGAATTTGAAACTATAGGGATCAGCTGTTAGAGGAAAATGGTGTATGCTATTTTGTTTTTGGTAAATAGAGACATTGTACAACTTAGAATTCATAAAAAGAAGACTGTAATAGTCAGCAATTTGGTTATCAAGCTGATGGCAAGGAAGACAATGCAAATTTGATAATTATCAAAACGTCAGAAAAATTATAAGCTAACCGACTGAAAGAAACTTCGCTTGCGTCATATTGTTCATTAATGCTCTTCTCCATTTGCTTGTAGCGTGATGTTATGTAGTATATAGCCTTCCTCGATAAACAGGCTAACAAACACAAACATATTATTTCAATTTGAAGTAGACCCTGAGATAAGCGCGTTCAAACAAACAAACTCTTCAGCTTTATAATATTAGTAAGTATAGAAAGTTATGTAGAAAATAGTGATCGAAAGGTATATAATATTAATAACAGATCCATAGTCACTGAAACCAATGAAAATATTCAAGAAGAAGTTTACCTTAAAAACAAAAAAGGTACAAGTACGCATACCAAAGAAACCCATAGATACTACATATCTCCTAGTTCGCAATAAATCGATTCAAGATGCCAAAGCGAAGCGGTAGCAATCTCCAAGTCTGTGCTTTGACAATATCATTCTAAGATTTATCAATACCTTTCACACCATATTTTGTTAAATAATCTGAGAAGGAAGTCTAACGTAGAATAAATGGCACTTGCAGTATCAATTTGCTGTCCTACTGTACTGGGTTTTGTATCAAAATCGTTTACAGGTTGATAAACATCAAGACTAAAACATGATCTGGCTCAAAATTTTTTGAACAACCCGTGGCCGACCACTTTTGTTGGTGAAACTTCTGTTCCAGAAACACGATCGAAAGCATTGTGCTTTGTGTGTACTTTGCATTGTGTTTTGTGTGCTTAAGCTGAACCATAGTATAAGACGCTGTTTACTTGATGGATGGCTGAAATAGACGAAATTCACTGAGAAAGATTTTCGCTTTTAATTCTCCATATTGCACCTACCACTATTCTCTGCATCACCCAAAGGTTGACTGGAGGAGAATTCCCATCACATTAAGTCCACTTCTGTACTTTTTTTGTGCTGAAAGTGTTTAATAAATAAAGATTTACTTCTACTGATTGTTTATTTTTATTGTCACTGCACTTAAACTTAACTTCAGTTCAGTTCACTGGCCTGCTTAGCTTTGGTCTCTCTAGAAAACGATTCTTGCGGTCTAAAAAGGCCACTTCAGCAGAATCAGAAAGCGCATCACGCTACACGTCACTGTCAAATTTTCCCAATCAACCTTGAACCTAATGCGTTAGCGATAAAGATGAAAATGAAATTTTACAGATTGTTGTGTGGTTAATATTATGATTTTAAATATGATACTGCTAAAGTGGCCTTTGTAGACCCCCTATTCGTTCATCATCATGACCATCAACTGCCTCAGCTACGACAAACACCTGCCTAGTTTTCGATTCAACTTTCATTTTTTGTCTTGCATTAGTCTCTCAAGGACCGTAAGCCCCAATTGGGGCCAAATGGTATTGTCTTTCAATTGTCTTGCATGCTCGGTGCTAGACGGCGGGTATGTATCCTAATATTTGTCTCAGCTGATATAAATACTCATACTTTATTTCAGGATTTCGAATTTCAGTTCATAATTTGTATGCCTTGTCAGTTGGCCGACAGTAAATATTTTTCTATATTATATTATTCTGCTCACAGGCTCACAATATTGAAAAACCATAGATATAATCAGTGGGAAAAATTACGACAATTTTAACAGAACCAATCAGTACAGTCCCTCATCCGAAGGTTTGCAAGGATGAGCATTCTTCCAGCATTGGAGAGATGCTAGCTAATTAAAGAGGGGTTTTTCTCAGCAAACGTGCTCCGACGAAGCAACCTTAATACTTGTTTACATTCCGAGGCCGAGCCGGTGAGTGACCGGTGCTGCGTTCCGATAACTGTCCGTTAAAATCTTCGTGATTTGTGGGAAAGTCTTGGGTGCATCGTGGCATCTGCTCTGATACGATGGGAAAAAGCCGGAGACTTGTTTTGGTGACTATATTAGCAGAAATATTGCAAGTTCCAGTACTCTTTGAATACAATTTTGTTTCAACTTTCTTTTTTTATTATTGGGACAAGCCCGCCACACATTCCCGACCACTGCAACTCCTGAAAGCCAGAATCAACATTGCCGACCACCAGAAAAACGCCGAGCTAATGAAGCGCGACGAGTCCCGGAGAAACGATTCAACTGTCTTGGATCCCGCAACGAAATTAATCAGAAGAGTAAAGCGGAGGAGTAGGAAAAAATAAATATAATTTCCACTTTTGTTTGAACTGCAACTATGTCGTTAACACTACAACATATGTATCCTAAATGATACTCATCAACTCTTAAAACTGACTATACCATCACAGCAGATGGCCCGTCAACAGATTCCTTAACTGTCAGTTAACCGTCGATCATGTAAACTCTCGATCGCCGTGGCCGGTGCAACCCGCCGTGGTCTGAGCGGCCCTACTTGGAAATGTACGTATGATTCCACTTACTCGGTAAACTTGGGCTTACATGACGCCGCAGTGGGGTATGTTCTAGATTTCTTTTTTTTATTGGCATATCTCTTTGGCCTACTGCAATAGCTGGTTTGAGGTGGCTCGGGAGGAGAATTATCGAAAAGATTTAGCGGAGTCCTGTGTTCAGCAGTGGGATAGTATGTAATGAAGCAAAATATCTCCTTGGTTGTTGATCGGATCTTAGGTAATTGAAAGCTGGAAGCTAGCGGTGAAATAAGTAAGTGATCTGACAATTTAGAAGAAAGGGTAGGATGTTATGAAAAAATTGATTATCGATTAGAAAACTATAGAGATTTAGAGCAACCTTTAGTGAAAATTTAGAGATATTGAAGAATGTTAAGTTATATGGAGAAAGCGTTGTAGTAAGTAGTTTTTGGTGGCAAATGTTTATGGATATTATTAGCAACTAGCTGATGCCCGCGACTTTGTCCGCTTGACAAATTATATACTAAAACTTTCATCAAGAACCACTCTATCCTTTGTTGAAAACAGCATGAAAATCGGTGCAGAATTTTTTGAGTTTATCGCGAACAGACAGACAGACGCGGCGGGCGACTTTGTTTTATAATTTTTAATGATAAAGTATGCACAGAAGCTATAAGGTAGATAATCGATTGATATATCTTAATATCGATCATTTGAAACAGAGTTGTGATGAATGATTGCAGAACCATGTTTTCAGAGATACTGTAGTTTTGATCTGTGACAATGAGCATTTCTATATTCCTGATAAGTTATCGACCAAGACTTTGGACATGATAACTGTATTATTGTTTTATGTAGTAACAGTAGTCTTTATAAGCTTTCTTTATGGCACATTGGTTCCACCTGATTTGGTAGATTTTTTTACATGACTTTTTTAATTTTTTAGGATGGTTTTCCTTGTTTATTTTTAAATCATTGTGAGTTTTGCATCGATATTTTAGATTCATCAAACACTTAAGAGTTTGTATATTTTACAAGCTAAAAAAACATCATATAAATTAGCATTGACGTCAATTTGATAGCTATGACATGACATCAATAAATGTCAATTTGTGAAAAATTAGAAAGTCGTAAGAATTAATGAAATTAATCAATGTTAACTGTAAACCTGTCTGCAAAACATATAGAAAAACCTGTTTAAAAAGACCTAAACTTTAAAAAATACAAAATGGAACTCAAAGTAAGTGAAAAAGAGGCAGACAGCAAGCGAAAGTGACGCAACTCACTCAACGGAACAAAAGTCAGTGCATCCAAAAAGGAAAGCAGATATCTGTAGGCTCAGCATGTAAGCCGTGCTCAAACGAGTTGCGTGCTTCACTGCGAGTGGGAGTTGGTCTTAATAAGCACGGCTTATGTACTATAACAGCGGCTCTGACGCACTCTCGCTATTTATACGCCTGACCTGTAACTTTGACATTAGATTCTAAGACCGAGCCGAGGAAGAATGTTTTGATGCTGCAGTGGGTGGCTAGAAAGTTCGGGAATTTCCGTCGGGTCGTCGGAAACCGTTTGATGTACTGTATGCGCTGATTGATGATGCTGTGGATTGTGATCTGTTCTGTTGTTCAACACTTCTCTTTCGACACTTGCTTAACTGGTGACGTCACATTTCTGTAGGTGCAACAACTTTGTAGTTGATCCTCAGATTGTTACGTCTTTGTGCTATGCGTCCTGAAAGTAGGGCTACGGATTCTCTGTGCATCCGTGTGTAGAATAAGATCTTGAATTCCTGCCAAACCTTAAGTTATCTCTAAGCTTAGATGCTGAACTCTATATATAGACGGGTGACAAACAGACAAACACGCATTTAAATGTTCGTCGACATTAATGCAGCGAGTGACCAGGGCGGCAGCTCTGCGCGGAGGTGTCCTGTATAATTTATTGATGCGGCGACGCGGCTAATGCAGCGGGCGACGCTGACTGATAGCGCTGCAGCGCGATATGATACCAGTGACGCGGTTAAGTGCGATCGCTTGTAACGCTGATACCGCATGGGATTCGCCCGGCCTACACTCCTAACAGCTCGTGCGAGCCTAGTACACGTGCCTTACACTACACGGGCTGTTCGTTATTTTTTGGTCTTGTCATGCTTGTCTCAGGAGATAGATGTCTCCTGGTACTTTTGTTAATTCTACTAGGGCGTAAGTAGTGCGTAGGATAGCGTAGTCACTACTTGCAGTGTTTCGAAATGTGACGTTATGAGCGTTGTTTCAAAGATAGAATGTAATTACACCCTTTCAATGTATGCAGACAACGCTAAGCGTTAGCGGAAGCAATCTCTCTCGCCCGATTTATCTACCCTCATAATTCTCTCTCTACATGACGCATACGTTTAGTTTTCTTTTCAAACTTTGCTCCCATTATTTTTCGAACGTCAATGAACATACAAAAATCCCCGTATCCACACGTATCTTTTATCATTGCCACTGTTACGCGATCCGTGAGCAAATCCCCGTATCCGGGGATCGCGCCGGGGATCCGGTAATCCCGGTTAATAACGCCTAGCGAGGTCCCGGTGCGTCCCGCCCCGCTCCTCAGTCCCGCGCCCCGTAATCGAGAATTAGTTGGGAGTTATAATTGCCCGGTTATTATCAACATTGATTACGTTAGGATATTGTTGGAGCCATTCGACGTTCTTTTATTTCTGTAATTGGACGTCTTCTCGCTGGATGTTAATGAACTGTTCATAATGTTGGGGGCATTCTTTTTGTTCAAGTGCTTTTAAGTAACGCCTTGTTTCTTTGTAGCAGGATAGAATTATCTCACAAACTCAAGGAAATGTGTGCTTCATTTCCTTAAGTTCATTGTTTGTTTTCCCTCAAGAAAACAACCAAAATAGGGGGATAAAAATAAGAAGAAAATCCCGGAAAATTCGCCAATAGTTCCCCGAGCGCTACCAGGGCCCCATACAGTCGTGGAGGATTGCGGGGCTAATGATTGTGCCGGCAGCGGGCTCCTACAAATCCCACCAATATGGAGTGCGGAAAATACCTGGAAAATGGGAATGTTATTTCCCTTCCCTCACGCGTTACATTAAGGGCGAATGTATGGTGTGTAACGACAAAGAAAATACTCCGAGACCGCCAGTCCCCCGACACTAAGTTGTTACTTTTAATTCACATCAACGTTTTTTATCACCACACAGTCTTTTGATCTCTGTCCATCTGTTCAGATTTCGTCGTAAGGGCTGGCCACACACGAACGTTTACAGTTCGTAACAGTTTTACAGCCCGACAAACAAACAATCGGTTCCAAGCAACGCTGTAACCTGCTAAACGCTGGTATCAAAGTCAAAGCCGAATTTCTCGATTCCTGGTAACATAGCCAAGGATTATGTAAATAGAATTAAATGATTGTTCTTTTCTGTGTAATTCTAGTCAGTCAAACGTCGTGTCCGCGACATGTAAAAATGTTTGAAGGAGTTTCTGTGAATAGGGAAGGTACAAGAGAGAGAAATGTGGTTAAAATCTTTGGCCATAACATTTACTCTGGTGATAAAGGTAGTGGTGATTTACATTAAAAGTGTCGTATTGAAGAGAATGCTGCCATTGCGGGCTCGGTGGAACATGAAATTTGCTATTGGTCGGGACAAAGGGCACGAATTAACGCGGTATTGTTCGCGCGCCGGCCGCTGTGAGACCACGATTAGTTCATTATTATTTAATTTTATGTGAAACACTGCTTCCCTTTGCTCTCCTCTTGTCAGGAACGGATTGGTTTTCAGGTTTACACTCATTTGTGGAGTCCACATAAGTTATTAAAAAGGTCATTCAATTGTTTCGTAGAACTATCGATTGCCTTTAGCCAAAAGGCCATTGTTAAATTTATCTGGTTTAATATAGGAAATATATGAGGGTACAAGGGAAGATACAATTATGGATGTCAAAATTCTGGTAAATCATGACCAAATAATGCTGAAACAGTAAAAGTTTAACGTTCAAATTAATTACTAACTCTTCAAACTGTTGATCTGCGGTAAAAATGGCCTCAGATGTACCAATGCCCTGAACATTGTTGTTGTTATATTAAGTAATGGGCTTGCTCTTAACCACAATCACGCCTGATGGCAAGCGATATATGAGGATGGTGATGATGGTTCTTTGTCGTAACAAACCTGAAGCTATCTTGATGCCAAAAAAATCATTCGTGTTCCAAACTTTTTGTCCCTTTTAAATTCTTTTTCTTACAAAAAACTAGAGATCAAACATTTTTCCTGAACTTCATTGTTACAGAAGCAAGTACCAGGGCGGAAGCATCTAACGGAGCTGTATTTGTTGTTACAGCTATATCAAAGGACGAGCTGCACACCGTACCCAGTTTTCCGAGAATCAGTTCCGTTACTAACATGCTTTGTTACAAGCTATACATTAGCCCTTCCTATTTATGTTTTCCTAACGTATTGTTGGGAAATCATTCAATATTTTTTACAGGTTCATTGGAAAAATCGTCTCAAATTCCTGGAAGTTGGGCTTTGAAAATGAAATCAAATAGTTAGAATTTACAACCAACACGCTCTGAGATCACATCAGTTATTGTTGCTGACGATAAAGATGTAACAATTTTAGAATTATTTAAAAAACTAAAGTTTGAAAAGGTAGTTCCAGACAAAACTAATATTGAAGTCACGATGATGGTACCTAAAACAGCCACACTCAAGATCATTCATACGCAAGCAAGAGGCCCCGTTTAAAAAGTTCTCAAAAGTGATCACCCACTTACTAAATCTTATATGATAGTACAATAACCTAACGTTGATCCAGCCATTGCTTAATTACCTCAAGGGAATACTATTGTTTGTTTGGCATTATCACAAGATTAGCCAGGAGGCGAGCTTGTAAAGATAAGACAGGTTTCATGTCGACTACTTGTTTTAGTTTCGTAAATGTTTGAAGAATTTAGATAACTCTTGCCTGTGGATTGCGGCCGGCTGTTATCTGAATATCTTAATTTTAATAGGTGCGTATGTTTGCTCTTTCGTTAGCGTAAGCCGCTTTGTGGTCGTACTGTAAGATGTCCATCTTGGTTTCATCTGCTGGTAGACTAAGACAATAGGCTAGTTTCCATCATCCACAATTTGCAAAACTATTTAGTCCGTCAGTTAGGATATTGAATAATAATGGACACGTATTTTTTGTTTTTGTAAATCAATGAATATTGACAAAGATAAAACGCATCAAAACTAGCGAGTGGGGGCTCGTGACGTCACGACTCAGTAAAAATTATGCGAAGGTCTGACGTTTTGAGAATTTTAAAAGCGTCGTAACTTCGTCAATTTTGGGTCCCGTAACAAAAGAAAAAATACGGGTCATATATTTTTTGATTATCTAATTGACGGACTAATTAGATATTTTCAGTAAACAAGCCTATTCTCTGTTAGTTATTTATCTGCACCTTCTATTATTGAAGTGAAAACTTCTTTAGCGGCGTTGAGCACTTTTGTTAGGATGGCTTCAGGACATGACCTGATTCGAAAATTCGTAAGACAAACTCGTGTCAGGACACGTGACCTGATCAAAAATTCTTAAAGACGAAAATGCACAACGTTAATGTTCAATTTTCACTTCTGCCGGCACTTCCGGAGTGCAAGTGCAATCCGTTGTGTTTTATTCTGTACTTTCTGTCATTTTTGTTTTTTTTTTGCTATTGATAGCCATATGTTTGACCACTAGCATCTGATGATAAGGGACGCGACGATGTGTTCGAAGATGGAGCACGCTAGCCTAGAAGTAACCTATTAACTCTTGACTTTTAGACCCACTGTTGTAACTATCAAGAAATACAGACTCTGGCAGGGACTTTGTCTTTGATGCTGTACGTTGGGTCTGTCCTGAATAAATATTTTTTATTCTATTCTATTTAGAACCATCAATGACGTAACAAATGGGTTCACAATCTTCACTACTGACTCCCATTACATAAGTCACCGTAAATATGCGTCAGTTTATCACCAAAACAGATTGGTATCTATTTCCGATCACAGGAGTGGCAGAGAGCCATCAAACGAGCGACCTGTCCTCACAATTACCAGGCAACCATGGCTGACGAAGATCCCATTTGTTGCTCTTTGATCTGCTGTCCAATTAATATATCTGCTGCGCTCTCATTACGCCCTGGTATTTCTGTTTCGTGTCGCGTTGGTGAAGCACTTCGTTTTACCGACTGCTTGTAATGTGGGTTATGTGTTTCATTAATTCTGTGTTGAGTTTTAAGTGTGAAATTACTGATTGTTTCGGGTCTCACAATCAAGGAATCCGATTCTCTCAGCTATGGAATATGTCTATCGCCGTACTTATTTAGCTCATATTTTAGAAAAACTCGCAGTTATACCCAGACTGAACACTTCTTGAGTTAATCTTACAGTTTTCAAAACATCCATATTGAGAAGAATGACGTAGCTAAGCCATACAATCAACATATCCAAGTAGGAAGTTATTTCTGCCACCAAAACAAATCCCAGCAACGCGAGCATTGCCGTAGTTTCGCGTGCATCAATATAATTGCTTTTAACACCACCCTGGGCCGCCCCTGCCTCGCCAAAATAACTAATTAATCAGTATTACGTAACTTTCCTTCTGGGGTGGCCATCCCCAAAAACATTTGAAACGTTACTAGAACCTTGTCAAACTAGCTCAGGTGTTCCAAAGATAACACGCAGAAAATCTACATTCCATTTTCAAATAACTTATTTGATTACATGCACTTGAAATGCAGCCAATTCATACGTCGTGCTCGTTGTATGAATAATTTGATTTGCACTATAACTTTACTGTCTGTCTACTCTTTAAGATAATCGCAAAGATAGCACAGACTTATGGTGTAAATAACAGCGGTACCAGGAGTCCATATCTAGCGAGTAGGTGCACTGTTAATAAAGACGCTAAACATCGCATGTCCGCGCGGCTAAAACGCTGGGCGTCTCCACCACGCCCCGCAGGCTTTTAGACCGCGCCAGCCGAGACTTTACTGCTTTCGCGTTTTACGACCCGTCTCCGCATTTTGTTGCCACCAAAATTAGTTTCCACCGTCCATATTGCTAAACAGTGTGTTAAAAACCATACAATTTTAGCCCTCCCGAAACACGTAATCCGCAAAGATAAATTGCCGCACCACTGGAGTTAATAGAAGAATAATGAAACAATTATCTGTATTGACGGGGTTTGCGTGTCCGTCCGTAGGTGCGAGAGGATCCCACGACACCCCACGTTCGTTACCAGGGGTGCATAAGAAAAAAAAAGTACCCCATACGAAAATAATTTTGATAGACACTTCGCGTGCGACCAGCAATTATGTTATGCGCGCTTGGTCGCCGATAATTCGAATTTAGCACATTATCGGAGCGTTACCGATTATTTTCGAATAATAAATACCGAAAAGAAGCGTTCGCACCTTTTTTTCTGTTATTTTAATGTCATTATAACATAGTTTACGTGGAACACATGTCGCTCGCAATTAGTGATGGGGAAACGTTTGAAATTCGGTTCAAATTCGAATTTCGGATTAGATAGTCCGATGGAAAGATCCGCTGCTTATTATCAGGTAGCACTGTGTAAATGTTGTCTATAGCCGTGCGCAGACGTTCTGATCTCAGAAGCAACATCCGGCGTTATCTAATCTACGGTCAGTGTTTGTGAAGACACAGATGATATTCACCGAGATACGCCGCGGTTTATGTATCGAATGTGTCCTCGCTGTACGTCATAGCGCGCCGTCTTTTCGGTACACATTTCACAATGAGATAACGCGGCCGAGGCGCCACACATGTCACCATGGCTTATGGTGTTTTTGTTATAAGAAAAAAAAAACATTCTATAATGTATGTAATAGATAAACCCGTGACGCCCACGCCACGTTTCCGATTCGTAACGACGTAAACTCGCATTATTTATAATGTCGAGTATTGTTACAACAGATTACTGCAGTTACGTATTTGTCGAGCCCATTGAGTTTTTAAGTGGTTTTAAACAAACACCATTGAGTCGAGAACAGGGACCTCTTGTGCTGCCAAGCTGCCTCGGTAAATAACACTCGAGTTTGATATTTATTTAGAAAAATCTAATCTTGACATGGAGTGTTTTATCTCCGTATCCGGTAAGATCTCGAAAGGTCCCGAAGTACTAAACACTCGAATGTTTATAAAAATTAAACATTCATGTGACAAACACAGTCTGTTAGTCTTTCTCACGGACCTATTCATGCGCAGGAGCATGAAACAGCTCCGTGAATAACTTTTGAAAACGTCTTAATGTCAACTAACAAGATATTCGTCGGTTTCTCAACTAACAGAAGATATCATTTATAAAATGTATCTTTTCAAAAATCCAGACGTCAAAGCATTTTTACGTTGATCTGAGACAGCAGAAATAATGAACTACAAATGTCTATCCGTGTCTGTTCTATTACAGAACATAATAAGCGTCTCTCAGTCAGAAAGGCTGCGTGGAAACAGCAACAACATTCATTAAAACAAGTGACAGTTTCACACGACATTCATTAGACATATCACGTCATTACTCATCCGATTCTATTTCCGATACTTAGAGTTTTTCGGCGCGAGACGATGCCAAAACCCGTGTCGCACGTTCAACTTGAATGTTAATTAATTTTAACTGACGCACACAGCGAAAGTTCGAATAGAATCCTCATACATAATAAGATGTATGAATGGACCGTACCAACTTAAATGAGGTGCGTCTACGTTCTAACAAATATTGTCATTTATCATCAGAAATTTTCGGATCCAAAAGTTGACGCTCACATCTGGTATCGCTCGACAGTATCGGTGTCGCATCACTAGTCAGGTACAAAAGTGAGAATGCACGAAATCCAGACTGGGATCGTTAGCGACGCGACACAAATTAAATTTACAATCGTATGTATCATAAATAAAACATAAAACACGCGCTATAAGATACAATTTGCTAAACTGTCGTCTTTATTAGTATTCGACGGTCACGTCAAAATATTCAAATTGAATTGTGCCTCGTCATCGGAATACGAATGAATCCAGTCAGATTGTGACGCGCTGCACTGGGTAGCACTAGTGTTGTATCGATTTAGGAATCGATTATTCGCTATTGTTTGTGACGCTTCGGGATTATGTTTTGTTTTTTCAAACGTAGTTGCGTATAGTGAATTATGATGTGAATATTAATCGAGTCCGATGTTTTTTTAATAACATTGTAGTTTGCAATATGTTTGGTAATCCGTATTGTATGTTTGCATGTTCAACGTTCCGTAATTAGTTTTTCTGTTTGGCACAACTTTACTGGTTGCCTCGTTTTTAACAACATGAAATCGTTTTTCCTGTTTGAAAAGAGTAGTCGACATGCAAAATTGGAAACTTTACGCGGGGCGAAAATGTTGGAAAAGAATGAAGATTATCATGTTTTGTATTAAAAAATGTTAGAAAATAAGGTATAAAATTGCTGAAGTGCCATAAAGCTGTCTGCGAGAAGATTCGTATGGGGTACTTTTGCATAATCGCGTTGTACCCCGGGGGCGGTCGGGGGCCGCAAAAATCGGCTAACAAAGTAACACTCCGCTCAAGTGTCACCAAGTGGCGGTCTCGGATTCGATTACCGAGTAGTGCCGGGGGGACTCGAGTCTAAATAACTTAACTCGGTTTGCTCGAGTGCTCGATTATTCGATTTAGACCCGATTACAATGCGTAAGTGTCGTCGAGAGTTTAGAAATGCGGTTTTCAAGTTTTTTTGTGGCTGTTATAGTATTCGGATTTTTGGGTGATTGACACTATTGTGTGAAGGACAAAGTTCTTTATTTGTAGCCATTTATATTTGCAGGTGTAACGCAGCGATTATATTTGTATCGTTGATAAAGATTTGTATTCATAGTGTTTAGCATTTTATTGCTTTTTATGCGGCTGGATCCGTAACTGACATTTGAAAGTATAAAATGGGATTTTACATTGAATTTGAAGGTGAAGAAAAATGGAAATTTTCGAGGAAGAGACACCTGTGAGCAGATTTAATAAACGCTGCATTTTTTGCTTCATAAACATTTTTTTGATACAATAATGACCTTTGAAAAGCTGAGAGATACGCATTAAACCATCGATCGGAAAACAGAAAAATAACATCATCAGCATTTAAACCGATGATGAATCGAAAAATTCACGTTCCTTAAATTTTATTATTGACCTTCACACTATCTTTGAACATTTAAGTATCTACATATTACGGTTTGGTTTGAGGGACGGGAGGATATTGGAGGCTTAGTTTATAACTGATTCCATTGAAAAGTTCAAAAAAGCCTAGAACCGACAAATATAACTCTCTGCCTGCCTCTGTGTTTCCAAACGCTTACAACCCTCATCTATTTAAAGTCAAAGTGAACAGGCTCCTTCTGGGTAAGCTCGCTCCATCGTAGACATTGTCTCTGATATCTCTGACCTAATCTAGAATCAAAAGCAATTCTCACAAATTAGAGAATCTACTCTTTAAAATTCACAAGTTCCTTGCCTAATCACACCTTAATTTAGTCAGTCTTATCAACATTGAACTAGCAAGAACAAACGATGTTTACATCCACCCCTCGATAATTGCAGTCTGTCTGGCAAGACGGTGCTACACACCATCGAAATAACATAGCACATACATGCTTTCTTCCCTTCTGCTTAGGGTTGACAATATGGTGCCCCTAGAGATAGAAAATAAACTTTGAGATTGAGACAGAAGAACAGGATGAAGAAATGTTGAGATGTGCTAGCTATGGACAGGTTCATTTTTTAATTTTTTTATTTGTGATGGCTTTGCTCTTGACTCTAGTCTTGGTCAGGGTCCATGCCAGAGTCAGTGTTTCCTGATAGCTTCTGGAATGCGTGCTCCAACTTTGTCATCATCATCGCTTTCTATCAAGTATGATTGTGTTCAAACGCGAGTCTATCAAAAATAGCAAGATATTGGTTAAACGTTACGAGGTTGAGAGCGTTTAAAAACGTATAACACCTTTCTAAGTTAAGCAGTTAACTTTAAAATGATTTCTGTCGAAAAACGTTCTCTATTGGAGGTTGATCCCCAAACGTCGTCGTTTGGATACTAAAATTTTGTCGTTGAGGTTGATTTATTAGACCAAACATTGACCAAAGCTAACAACAAAATAAGTATTAACGAACAGTATCAAAGCCTTCACCAATTTTCCCATGCAAAATCCGTCCCTACACAATTTGATCCGAAAACCCACCAGCCCTAAAGTCCCCCATCTGATACGAAACCTTAAGAGACCATCAAGCCCGTCGAGCCCATGATGCCATACCCGTCAGACGCCGAGACGCCGATGTATAAAATCTGTATGAGAGAGCGTTAAATAAAGCCCAAATGGGTTATAAAACACTCTGCCTTCCTTTACGGGCCCTCATCTTTGTTTAGAGCCAACTAGCGGGCTATCTCGATTAAGGACTATCTTTGTATTTTTGTTTCGCATTGTTTGTGAAAGATTATTCGCAATGTCGTAAAGTTGGACTTTAAGATTTTGATAGGGTGCTTAAGAGGTTCGGTTTTCGCATTTGTGTGTGGGAAGTTTTAAGTGTGATGTGTCATGATGTTCTGAGAATTATGATTCCGTTTTTGAGGTTTTTTTTTTTCTCGTGCGGTAAATAATCTTGCTCTGCACCTAATTACTTGCTTAATAAACTAGGCACTAAAGATACATAACAAAGCAATAGATAATGATTCAAGTGAAGAAAATCGACCATTTTCTATGATAACCAGTGCTTTATGTAGCATAGCATGATGCAATTATAAACGTATGTACGAACACGAGAAATGTGCAGTCCATTAAACAGAACGAGTTCTACCAATTACGCTATCGAAATAACAGATTAATAAATAATTTCGCTAATAAAATTCAAGGGAAATTAGAGTTAACCGGTAAGCCACAAAAGGGAAAACTTCAGGACAATAGACCAACAAGAGATCTCTTGTCTTTATTTAATCATCGTACAATTGAATCGTCCCGTTCTATGGCTTGACAAATTCGCACGCCCCCGACATCGCCTTAAACGCGCACTTAACTCGGTACCCTTCCGTCTTCACCCTCGACCGCCTCCATTCTTTTTATATCGCAACTTTATTAACGCATAAAGGTCTGCTGATGGGCCCTTTAAGAATTAGGATGCGTCCCGTGGCCGGCGTTAGGCGCACTCGAGCCGAACAAATGGAGTGTCGGAACTTAGGCCAACTGCGGATCCGTCCGCGCGGGATCGCACTGTCCCATCCCTATTCGCAATTAAACCGGCCGTTATCACGCTGTTCCAAATTTGAATTTGCGTGTACTGATTCGGTGGTTTCACCATAATCGGGCCTTCGCTGCGAATTTTAGAATTAAAAACTATTAAAAAGTTTTTAGTTTAGTTGCTGGTTTGGGCTGGCTTGCACGCGACTAACTCAAAGTTTTCCGTTTGTAAAAAAGTTACAGGGGAAACAGGCTTTTTTTCTTTCTATTACCGATGTAATACACCAAATAATAGGGGGAAAACGTATCTCGTATCGACGTTGTGAAAGCAATCGGATTTACATGTCTACCAACGCCGTACTAAAACGAAATCATGAATGAAGCGCAGTATAGGAAACCCAAAACATTATCCTTATGCTCCCATTTTACGACCTTTACCCCCATCGAGTCGAAAGGGTCACATCGGTACGACACGCTGTAAAACTGTTCCCGTCCCGCTCCCACACGTTACATACTCGTAAAACCGAAAGAGATAATCACGAAGATGAGTCGAAAATTATTTTTTTTATTATCGCCATCGGCGGTGCTCTTTTATTTCCTTTTTACGGTCCGAGTACCTCATAAAAAGACAATAAACTTACTATTTACAGACCATCAGGAAATTGTTAGCCGAAGAGGTCTCTTTACGACACATGTTGGCCTGGTGCGGCCCAGTCCAAGTGATGCACTCTTTACGATTGGCGCGCACTAAAATGTTACGCGAATGATACATTTTTATCTCCCATAAGAGTATATCACGCCATCAAAATGAACCGCAAAATGTTTACTGTTCCTTGAATATCGAAACGGTGCTATACTATTAAAGAAATGTCCTCAAACCTCTATCTGTGTTCTTCTTAAGTAACTTGCTAACTAGAAGCAAAGTACCTCCACGCGTACCAGGGCATCATAAAATCATAGGAGTGTTAAAACCATAAAGTAAAGGAGCTATCGGAAGCGCGGGCTCTTCAGCTTTATTATTGGGGAATTTCGTCAAGACTCATAATAATAGTTATTAAAACTGCTGCCCGTGTTACCTAATACATTGGTTAAGTGCTCTTTTTTATGATTTAACACTGATTCTCCTTGATATTACTGGCTATAAATTATAGCCGGGATTACCGGCTAAATTGTTTTATGATATGTTTTCATTGTTTACGACTGTAATGCTTTTTTTTTTGTTGATCGATGACGTCAGGGGACGAAGTATGTCGAATGATCGTTAGATTAAGGATATAGTGAAGGAACTGGGTATGTAAAGTGAGCAATTTACTTATTCGTGTTAGTTTGCAATAATAGCAACGTTTACATTGGGGTTTTGTAATATCTGCGCCGGTACGGGGCTCGGGGCTCGACGATTTCAATATTGTGAATTCCGACGATGTTCAGTGCGTGTAATGAATTTCGGGATTGTCTTGCGGTTTTTCGGTCTCAACCCCTTGGCCCGCGGCTCGTCTATTTACTTTCACTCTATTGGATGAGCTTACATTATGTAAAAGACGGCTCGCATCGAACTTTTAATAACGATCGACAAATTCTTTGGTGGGTTTTTTCGTTTTTCGTGAGCGGAACACATCGGGCGAGGTATCGTCGCCGCATGGTACCGCTACACCGAAATATATGGTAATAAGGGGAGGTATTATTTAGGTCCGGCCATTCGTATGATAAAATTGAACCACTGATATTTGCCCGCAAACAATTCCTATGGAGATTTCGGTCTTGTTTCTGGGGTTAAATCTGTGCGCGGGGATGATATACGGATGGGCCGCGGCCCGTTGGATTTTCCTTTTGCGAAAAATATCGTACAAACGGAAAGAAATACGCGCCCGTATCATAATACGGTCAAATATTGTCGTTCGTATGCGGATATCCGGGGAAAACCGCATATTATACTTTTTTTTTGTGTCGGCATTTCTTCTGTACCAAAGTATAATTTGGAAGAATTTACGTCCATCGTAACGTCCTTTTATTTGACAAAAAAGTCTATGTCAAAGACATGATTACGCCATAAACATGGTTGATATGACAGCCAGAGACACTTGATATGGTTGCTGGATCTAAATAGGGTAATGAACAGATAGTTTTTCTGTCTCTGACAGTTATAGAAGAAAAAACTCAATTACGGATCAATTGTTGGAAATGGCCATCATTTTTTATTTGCATGAAGCCTCTGGCAAATTATCTACTCCGTCTTGATCCTAAAATACATAACCGATACACCTTCTACTCATTTTAATCGTTTTGTGGGTCTGAAAGGCGTTAAGACGAGCCGATCTTAATTACCAGGCAAGCATAGACGGACGGATATTAAAAATTGTCAGCATTAAAGATGAAATTCAAAAATAGAACTTAATTTTGAACGTTGGCCGCGCGGTAGTTCGGTTTACGGACTGCGGTGGCGCCCGAGGCGCGGACCGTTCTAATTAAAATCGCTACGTTTTCTGTGGTATTCATTTTCATCCTTTAAAGCTCTTTTTGTTGCTCCCACCCTGGTTAGGTTACGTTATTGTTGTGGGTTGTAACTAATTTACATGTTAATGAGATGTTTGCTGTGTTTATGCCGATAGTTGGCTTAATAATTTTATTCCCTCACATTATTAGTTTCCTGAATGGGTCTGTTCGCTGTTTCTCTTTTTTGCACAACGGAATCGAAACGTTTTTATTAAAACTGTGTTTAGTTATTTCAATAAAACTGTTGTTTAGAAGAAACAGTGCTGGTAAAGTCAGTTCAGCTGACTTGAATGGGAGTTACACAGCCGGCGCTCATAACCTCAAGAAGTTACTATTATTTTTTCGAGTTATTTGTTTAAACATTCCTAATGTTCATTAGCATTTATTACAATGCTAACCGGGGTAGCATGAGCGCGCACGGCCGGCCGAGGCAGAGCCTTTGTTTCGTCCATTACGTATGCAAATGATGTTCGAGTACCACCTGTACGCTTATGTTAGCCTGGTAAACAATCGCTAGGTGGAAATGGGAAGACATTTTTTTTGTCTCTGAGCTACCGGAGTTACCTTTGTGGACATCCATTGTTGGTGTTGTTAAAAGAATTTAGGAGATCTGGAGGGAAATGCGACGCAATTTGTAAGAGCTACCGAGATAATGTCGCTGCTACCTGTCGTTAGCGAGTGTTGGATTTTAAAATTAAATAAGGTTGATATAGACAGGAAGGAAAATAAGCTCTGTTGCAATGTAGAAAATGATTAAAAACAAAAGAGGAAGGCATAATTTAAGGCCAAAGACTAGAAACTTAACAAAACAAAATTAAACCAAGTGTATTTTCCCTTCATTCGAAGAGATATATATATACATATAGGTAGTGAAATAACACTGTAAAACTTTTCATACACTGTATATCAGACGCATTTCCAAAAGGATTAGGAACCGTTGTCATCGTAATCAATCAAAAATTTATGTAACATCTACCACATTTATTTGCAAATAAAAAAACTTACAAGTTAGGACTAAACCAGGTCAGGCTAAGGGAAATTTAAACTAAGACCCCGACTAGACTGCTCGCCTCGCTGATAAGTGGCAAGGATCACCGCTAGGCATGAGCGATCCTTGTTTCTACCATCCATTCAGACCATCTTAACATACCAAGTTTCCTCCGTGCCTCGGAAAGCACGTTAAGCCGTTGTTCCCGACTGTCATTTTTAGATCTTTGGCAATCGTTACGGATTGTCAGAAGCCAGTAAATCTGACCCCAGTGTTGCCAAGAACTACCGTGTTACCCAGTTAATGGGTTGTGGAGGTCTGGTAGGCAGCCGCTCCACGTAAAATCCGGTTTGACTGGAAGCTGACCCCAATATAGTTTGAAAATGATTAGGTAGACGCTTCTTTAAGATTACAAAAGCACCTGTACCTCATTTTCCTGCCCTTATCCCATGTTACTTGGTCGGCGCAACACGTTTTTTTCTTCCACTCTGCCCTATCAGCCGTCAAACTATCACTAACTCCCATTTCTTTCATATCGCTCCTAACACAATCCATCCATCTTTTCTTTGGCCTTCCTCTCCCTCTCCATCCGTCCACATTTGCAAAGTGCCTGTACCTAAACGTTTTAATTGACATAATTACTCTGTTCGAGTTTAAAATAACATATACTTTGTAATCTAAGTACTTAACTAATCATATAAGAAGTAACAGTTAATTTTTCCACCTCATAAACCCTGGCGATCGAAACTCCGGTTGAACAAAAAGTAGCCATTCTTGTCAAATGGACTGATAGCACGCCAGTACTTTCTCGGTCTTGTATTGTATGGTTTTATGCTTTCCTGGTACTCTAACTGGGATTTACTGCTAACGTAACATAACTTCACGCCTTTTTCTAGCAAGAGGTAGGCAGACATCGATGCTTATGTTTTTCCCCGTCCTCGTCGGGCTTCATTAACTCGGCGTTTTTCTGATGGTCGCCACTGTTGGTTCTGGCTTTCAGGAGTTGCAGTGGTTGGGAATTCCCGAATCTGATTTCGCGGACTGCTTCTGAGTAAAAGCTATCGCGAAAACCCAATAACATTTACCTCTTAAAATACAGGTTTACCCTAGCTTAAGAGGTAGAGTATAACATTTGTATAGAACAAATTCACAAAATTCACATATGAAACAAATGTATTTGTATCTGCTTTATGAATCACAATAAATTGAATTGAAATTGAATTGAATTGACTAAGGGCTGATTTTTTTCGAATAATGAGGCATGGACATGACGAAAAATATTCATGCAGACTATGCTAGAAATATTATTCTGAGTTAGATTCCTTAGGGCAGATTTTTCCAACGCCAGATGACTTTTATTCGTGGAATAAATTTTACGTTTGACAGTTTTTGTATGTAAGAACTGCCAAAAATTCAAAATTATTCCTCCGATAAAGTTATCTGGCGTTGGAAAAATCTGCCCTAAGGAATCTAACTCAGAATAATATTTCTAGCATAGTCTGCATGAATATTTTTCGTCATGTGAATTTTTAAGAACCCATTTCAGTCGCTGTAGCAAAAACTTTTCTACTTCTTTCTTATTTACAAAATAGTTGAACAAACGTCATCTAAAATTATTCCAAATTTCAATTTGATAGCATAAGTATTTTTTAAGATATCCAGCCGTGACAGACGGACCGACTTAGCCACACCATAATGGTTCCTTTTTAATATTTTTGGTAAGCACTCTAAACTTTAATAGTTATTTATCATAGGTACAAGAGCGGTAAGTTGGTCTTTACAAACGAGTAGACACACAACAGTAGGGCAATTAGAACTACATCTATAGTCTCATTTTTTCTTCAATATTAAAGTGCGACAAACCTTCTGAACAAAAAGTTCTTCGCAAAAAAAAACGCGTATGGAACGCTTCCGGATCGGACGCAGACGGAAGCATTTTTGACTGACGGATACAGACGGATTGAATTCTTATATATTGTTTATGGACATTAAAAAAATACCGTAAAGAATACGCACGGCGCCATACATCGGAGCGTGCAGTAAAGTAGGTACTTAGGTGAGAGTACCTACTTTACAACACGCTCCATTGTATGGTCCGTAATTTTGAACTTTCGAACGATGTATAAAGGCTTTGTAAATGCATTTTATGAGCAAATGTGTCGAAAAACATATTTTTAAAATTTATAGTCATACGGTTCCGCACAATCTCACCTGATGGTAAGCGATGATATGGTCAACGATGGAGGATGCTTGCTTAGAAGTAGGTATTATAAATTCAATCTTGACTTAAAGATTCCCTAGTTGTAGCTATCAGGAGACACAGACTCTGGTAGGGTATTCCAAACACACAGCGCACATTATGCGCACAGCCAAAGTGTGGAATTCTCTGCCAACGTCTGTGTTCCCGTCCACATAGGTATAACGCGTCTGCCTTCAAAGCAAGAGTGAACAGGCATCTTCCGGGCAAGCTCGCTCCATCATCCATCTCTCATCCAGCTCCAGCTCATCCATCATAGATCTCATCCATCCCTTTACATCAGGCGTGATTGTGGTCAAGAGAAATATAAAAACAAATAAAAAAACGCGAAAGTAAGTAACGCTGTCTGTCTGTCTATCGCCTCTTGCCATCCAAACGGCTGAACGTATTTTAATGAAACAGGTCCACCATGTAATGAAATAATACATTAGTTACTTTTTAACCAGATTCCCTTGGGATTCAGCTTTCGCACGGGTGAAGTCGCTGGCGCAATCTAGTCCCTTACAAGCAAAACATATATTTTCCCCTGGAACAGTTTCACGCATCGTCGCTAAGTTATACTGACGTCCATGGCAAGAGAATTTTAAGCTCCTGCAAGAAAAGCCGCTTACTGTAAAAGCTACCCGAAGTTATTCCAAGTTTCCAATGCTCTAGTTTGTCTTCAGAATAATAATTAAATGTATTTTTATAATATTTTAACCTTTATTTACATGTGTTCGGTAGGTAGATTTTCTAAATAATAATGTTTAAAAGCAGTATGAATTTGTTTAATATTCTCTCTAACGTATCTTACTCGTAACTTGGCATCAGAACGTCGAGATTTTGGAATATGGATACTATTTTGATTTGGTAAAACATTTGACATGCAAAAGCTACAGTTGTTATTATTTTAGCTGTTTTTAGCAAAGTTGCTTTAACTATAGAATGTTCCGCAATATGGTCAAGAGCCACCAACAAAAAGACAGAAGAACTAACTGTTTTATTCAGTAGATCCTTATCATCATTCCTGAAAACACTACGTCATCACCAGAAGTGATAAAATCAATCAGCAGTCACCTTTTTGCCCTTAACATGATGATGACTGTACCAGGGCGGTATAAAACAATAGGAGCTCAGTTCAGCACCATTCAAATAACTATTTAAAAACTACCAGTGTGCCATAACATTAGAAACCATTCAAAAAGTACTAGGGTTGCATACCACAAGAGTTCATCACCACGATATTTGTCATCAGTTCACCAAAATTCTTCGCTTAACAGGGTGATATGTATTCCAAAGTACCAGGGCTGCATAACACAAGAACAGATCACAAACTCTCATCAGAACCAATCCTAATCACGCCTATCAATGCCACTGTCCTGTCATCACCATTCTACCTTCAACAGGATCAGACCCATTCAACAAAAGTACCTACCAGGGCGGCACGACACAAGAGGAGACCACCAACGTTCGAAATTGGGAGGCGATTGAAACCAGCTAATGTCCCACAATGGTTGATTTGCAAACAGTTGACTGGTGACAGGTCATTGTATGCTGATCACAGCCCACGTGGCGGTAAGATGGTTGTATACAAGTAAGCAGGTTATGGCGTATGGTTTGATTCGCGGGGTCGTATTGTTTGTCATTTGGGTCATTCGGGAGGTAGGGCAATATCTACTTCTTCGTTGATATAACCATATGGCTATAGGGTAGAAAAGCAACATTCATACTAAGAGGAAATATACATTTATAACGCCTACTACCGAAATAAAATCCCGTCCTTCTTCAAGGTCCAATCTATTTCATCATTTAAGAGGTTAAAACGTAACAAACAGGCGAAATTACTAAGGCATTTATGATATTGGATTGTCTTAAATCATAAACCTAAATTCCACTCATTACAAAAAAAACTGAGTTCAAATTGAAATATTTTCTAAATTGCCGAAATTAAACCGATCACCCGCAAAGGCATTCCGTATTCAAAAATATTATTCTTATTTCGAAAACATAAGTTGCGTTCTATATTTGAATTCGTCGCGGGAACACTCCCCCTCGCCGCGCGGGAAAAAAACGGTCAATGCAATGCGGTTTCTACTGAAAATGGGTTCCGTGATCGTTTATTTTTTTATTTTCTTTAAAATTGAAAGAACTGTAGACCGGTAGGTACTGGTACTGGCAAGATAAGCAGTATTTTCCTTCTCCTGCATATTGGCTACCTTTGTGAGTTTTGGTAGGTATTATCATAATAACATAGACATTTCTGTGATTTCGAAAAATAACTTGAAAATATAGAAAAAAATCTATTTGGTAAAAACATCATGAATGCTTTTACGACGGAATCCTAAGTCTCGTATAAATATCGATCGGACACACACTGCCGCGCGCCAAAACACCGCGGCGTGATAAATTACCTTCGGGAAATTAAAACTGTCTTTAAAACAATACCTGCTTTTTTCTTCGTAGCTTTCACCCCTCTTTCCTATCCCTACCCCACTCTAACACTTGCATTCGCGTATTTATATCTCTTTCTAATTAGAAGAAAGAGGGTCGGAATTGACATTTCTTTTTTAAATAATTTTTCTTTTTTTTTCTCTAATGCCGATTGCGTTATTTTAATTATTACGTTCCGTGTCACGCTTGATGCGTCGCAATTAAACTTAATATTGAAGAGTATCGTGACGTGTTACTTTACTATTTAATATTTTTATCACAATAAAATTAATAAAGACGAAGTACATAAATAATTATGCATTGTAGGCACTTAGCATGTGGTTCATTCTATGGCATTATACTTATCTTTATAGGTTTTAATGATAGCTTTCGTACAGCAGCGTGCGATCTAGATTAAGCATTACTACATATTTTATGTACTTGATCTCATAAACATGGCCTTAATGAACAAAACATTTTTTGCCATACATTTACATAAAAGAAAAGCCCCGAGCTGTATAAATATTTTCTATTCACAATCACTGAAGCGTCGTTATCAATATCTCACGGACACGACGTCAATAAACAATGCCTGAGTTATGGCGGAACGATTAAACATAAAAATAAAACTAAACATTCGCCGAAGATGCACAATCTCCTAATTAAGAACATCACAAATACATTAACTCAGACCCAAAGCCCGTTTCAAATCTAATTTCTTTTTTGACAAAACAAAAAAAGACTTAATTACTTTTTCTGGCTATCACAAAAAGCGGGAGATAAGAGGCCCTATTTGAATCCTCGTTATCAACACCTCCGGGCCACTTTCACCCTTCAATATGTACCTTTTTTCTTTTCCACCCCCCAGAGGAGTACCTATCGTAATTTAAAGATAACTAATGCCCCGAGTCATTAAGGGACCGTGCCGAAGAAAAAGCAAGAAAATAAAAGGAAATGCAGCCAAATGCATTTTTAATATTTAACTTTTCCAAATGATAAGTTTATTTGAGTTTGAAACTCTTTAGTGGGGAACTCTTTCTATCTTGAATCATTCAATTGTGTTTTATAACTTTAATGTGTATAATTTACTCAGAAACAGTGATTGAGAATCTAAGTATGTGATGAAACATAATTAAGATTTTCTTTAATTTCGGTTCATGTCTATGCTTCAGCTACATTAGTAGTTTATTTCCTTCTACATTTAACGATGTCCCGCGCGTCATCAAAAGTAAAGACGTTAAAGTGTTCAAAATATATTTATTACAATTAAAAATTTTATGGCCCAATAAAAATTGTAAATGAAAAAATCTTATGGGCTTTGTTGAAATAGCTCTAATTGACCCCGGGATTTTTAAGTCCTGGTTTAACGATCAAAAAAGTTCCAAAAAAAATTAAATTAAAAACGCCCTCAGTCGTGACAAGGTGTTTTTGCCTTTTTTTTTACTTAAAAAATGTAATAATCCAACGGCAGTAAAATACTATCGGACGTTTACGACAAATTCACACAAGACTTACTTAATAAATCTGACAAAATCTAAAATTTATGCTCGCGAACGCAGGACACACGAGTAAAAAAAGATTATTTTACGACGCCGTAAACCTGGTTAGAATGCGGCCCTGGACGCTGGATAATTCGGGAAAAATCCATTTTAATTAACATATTTTTATGGCGATCGCGATGGAAATTATAAATAATGGTTTCATTAATATTTTTTCTAGTACCTAATCACCGTTTAAGACGCTATTTCTTGTACTCATACTTAGGCTTTATTATATTTGGGAACGTTTAAAAGTGTTGTAAATTATAATATTATGATTTGTAACAAGAAAAACGATTTAAATAAAAAAAGTGTAATTTTTATGTTTTAATTTGTATATTTTCAAGTCTCACTTTCTTCCCATTCTAATGAAAGCACAAACTGTCGTGAGTTATTGTATTTTTTTTTCATGTCCACGTTTAGAAAATATTGTGAGTACGTCCAAAGAATGTTAAAAAGTGTTCTTGATTAAATAAAATGTCGCTAGGCCTCCGAGGGGACCAGCAGACAGTGTGCACGTGACGAGAATTAAGTATTACTGACATTAAACCAAGAACAGCAAGTAATGGATCGGATTTAACGGATAAATTAAAATAATCGTTTCAAATCGGATTTTTAACTTTCTCTGCTCACCTTCAAATATGAATGGAATGTGTTTACTTAAAACTCTCTCACGGAGAAAAAAAGAAATTAATCTATGTTCGTAGTTCTTGCATTATGTCTTAACTTACCACCGTAAGTTTTCTCAAACTATAAAGCCTCGCTTACCTGGAAAAAGAAGAAAAAACAAATTAATAAAGCAACTAGGACAACACAACATGCAAAAATGTGAACGAAAAACCCAAAATTGCTGTAACCATATATCGCAACAAAATGGCGCACAAGAAAATTCGTAAATATTTTTTCAAATAAATTACACGGGGGCTAATGAAAGGGCCGATGTTTGGCCGGACGGACGGACACAATAGCCGGGGGAACTATTGCTCTATATATTCTGCTTAGAATGACCGCGAATTCCGCTAAAATAAATATCAAGTTTTTTTGTATTTTGGCCGGTCAGCGAAACTTGTCGGATCCCAGAGTACACGCCTTAAAAACCACATATTTGTTATTCAGGTGCTTGTAATTCATCCGGTGTTTCTTTAGCAAGATATTTTCTTCCAGGATAATACTTATTTGTGGTAGTAACTAGGTATTTGCCTCTTATTTATGAAGCTTTCGCTCCCGGAGTAACAAGCTGGGATAATTCCAGTATATTTTTCTTGTATCGTAAACAACGCGGTCGGGAAATGAGAAAATTATTTTCTACTTAGAGAAAATGAAAAATCTGATTACACCAATTACAAAGACGTATTTTTGGTAGGTATAGAATTCTTATTGGAGGGAAAAGTTTCACTTACATACTTTTTGTGAGCGATACATGAGTGTTGGATCCTTTTCCTAATAAGAGGTTGGAGGGAGGGCCGGAGGGCCGGCGAATCTCGTCGACTACCTCTCAAGCCTCAGCCCTCCCAAAGGGCCCATGTACCAAATCATACACTATAATTTTGGAGAAAAATATCACGGTAAAGGTTCTTATATTGCGTTTGTACTTTATGTGTGGAACCCTAAAAGTGGAGGCTCGATAACTGGAATAGTGATGTGTATGTTTTTTTAATTCGGATTTATGATGGATAGAGGTTTTATTTTCAGTTTCCGTCAATGATATATAAAACTATAGAGAAACGTTGTCCGCACTCTAAAATGACAACATGAAATGAAGCCAATTGGCCACATCGCGCTTAGTTACGCACCAACCTGTCGCGCGACACTACGTTTGTTGTGATGTCAATTTGACTATTACTTATCCTGTGACGTAACTGAAGATGTATATTTATCTCCCTCTAGCAACAGGCATCCCGCCGTACGGTGACATGTTTTCTTTCCCTTTCTTCATGCGTATTAGTAGCTATCTAGTATTTTCGCTGTTTTTAAGCGCCGCGATATTGGTTTATGACGTGTCTATATATAATACGTCATTGGTTTCCGTTGAGATATTTAAGAAGTAATTTGGTTTTGTTGGAATTTTGACATTTACCTAAACCTAGCATACAGTTACCTGAATGATGGTTGCAGATTAACTTAAATAAGGGTAGTCATGCATGGTGCAGTCACTTATTTGTAGATCTCTAACAATCTTTACGCGAAGTCAGAAGCCAGAAGTCCAGGTGTCATGAGGTGTCGTAATATCCAGTTTAGTTACCCTTCGGATAAGGAACCCTTAAAATGTTCGAGGTACTTATATTTTCTGTAAACTCTTTAGATTAATTTAAGTAAAGCGTGTATTTACACTACCTATGTCATAGAATCACATTTCTTTTTACTACCGTTTAAAAAGGCAATCCTTTTCTGCACCCTCAGTTGTTAGCAACATTAACAGACAGACAGTCAGACATTAATATTTATGTGCATGTCTCGTACAATTACTGTGCTGTTACTCAACGCACCCGGTCAGAGTGGGCAATGACCACTGGGTTTGACCACTTTATTTTATGTCAAGGTTTACATGTTGTGGCCAGATTTTTTGCCCAGCAGTGGGATAGATAGAAGAAAAATCGATTTAAAAAGAAATAACATAGAAATAATGACATTGTTTGTTTGGCAATCTCTAAAAATATACCTGATTGAAAGCTACAGTCTCTCTAAGGGGTTTTTGCAATTACTTTGTATCTACAACTAACTGTTCCCTGTGGCTTCGCTCCCGTCAGCTGAAATTTCTTATTTTTTTCTTTCAAAAAAAAAAAATAGCGAAAATACCAATAGGTAAGAACTCGTAAGGGGTCGTAGGGCAGAATTTGAACGTTTTTCTTCAAACGCAAAAGGAAATTATGGCTTCTCAGTGTAATAATAAGTCATGTTATGTTGCTAATATCATAATTTAAAAAAACCGGCCAAGTGCGAGTCGGACTCGCGCACCGAGGGTTCCGTACAAACCTGTAGGTATAAATATTATAAGCAAAATTTGCGAATTACGATTTATGACGTATTACAATAAAAACTACTTACTAGATCTCGTTCAAACCAATTTTCAGTGGTAGTTTACAAGATAATGTACGTCATATATTTTTTTAGTTTTATCATTCTCTTATTTTAGAAATTACAGGGGGGACACATTTTACCACTTTGGAAGTGTCTCTCGTGCAAACTATTCAGTTTAAAGAAAAACGATTTTACAAACCCAATATAATTTTTGAAGACCTATCCATAGATACCACCACACGTATAGGTTTGATGAAAAAAAAATGAGTTTCAGTTCTAAGTATTGGGGACCCCCAAAATTTATTGTTTTTTTTCCATTTTTGTGTGAAAATCTTAATGCGGTTCACAGAATACATCTTCTTACCAAGTTTCAACAGCATAGTTCTTAAAGTTTCGGAAAAAAGTGGCTGACAGACAGACAGACATGACGAATCTATAAGGGTTCCGTTTTTTGCTACGGAACCCTAAAAAGACGTAGATTTTGAGTCCGAAGTTCGTAGGTTTGCAAGAAAGGTCTAAAATACGCAGATCTACGTCAAAATACGTAGAGTTGGCAACGCTGCCCGCACTCAATCGCTCACTAGCCACATTCCCCAACATTATCACCAACACCCCTATTAAAAAAAACAAGTATCCCCTCTCAGATTGACATCTGTCAGTCCAGGGGTTCAATCCCGGCTGGTGTAAAAATCTACCCTACATTCTACTGGTGGAATAAATTTTTAATCAAAATATTTTCGCGACCCCCTGACGGAGGTATGATAATTCTGGTATTGTTGCTCACTGACAGAAGTTAAGTAAGGATGGGTGTGCCTGAGTTACACATGAATAAATTATTTGTTTGTCTATGGTGGGAATTTATGGTAAAGTGTCATGACGGGCATGATCTTTTTTTTTTAAATATGGTACGTGTAGGACAACTTGTACATAAAGATTTATTTATCTATATGAAATAAACAGTTTATCGAATAATCGTACAATTGGAAAAATCTGTAAGATAAAAATGTTAATTATATTAAAAAGATTTTTTGTTATTTTGTTTCTACCGAATAGGCTTCGAAACTACTGAACCGATTAGAACCATATTTTTATCAATTTTATCAATAGTAAGCCAAATATTCAGGAAGTAAGCTAGGCTATAATTTATTTTAAAAAAAATATTTGCAGCGCGAACGAAGTCGCGGGCGAAATGCTAGTCCTCGATACCTAAAAGGGTAGAAAATGTAAATATTTATTCTTTTAATGTTTTTATTATAAGATTTTTAGAATAAATTGAATGAATAAAATACCAGTATAAAATAAAATAATAGAGTAGGTAACTGTTAGTTTTTATAATGAATTATTGCGGTAGCTATGTTTTCGATGGTCTAACGACGACTATAAAAAATTACTTAGAATTAGATCAGATGTCAGACGAACATAACTGATTTATTGAAGTAGTTAAAACATTTATTAGATCGGTTCTATAAAACAAGCACCTTTGAAAGCTAATTAGACTTATAATTCTGCGGCAAAAAAAAATAAAAAAATTAACAAATAAAACATAAACCCTTGTTATTTTTTATACCATTTTGACATTAGCTATAAAAATGTTGGCATAAAAAACAGCTACAGCCGTTAGATTACAGTTGCAATAAAATACACAACAAATATACATAATTTTTGCACCAAGTGAAAGCATCGAATATTGACGCCATTTTCTTTTATTTATGCAACCCTGGTACTTCATGATCATCAATGTTGTTAATGGGCGTAACATTTAAATTAAATTGTGCTATCAAGAAGCGTCGGTTGCTATTTTTAGTGTAGCTACAAAAGTTCTGAATAACCGTTAACTTGGAAATAATGATAAAAGAAAAATGTAAGCCTGTTTAATTGATTTAATCTCAGGAACCGATAGCGCAATGAATGTAAGGTTAGGTAGTGAATTTCTTAATTGATAATAAAAAAATATTTTAGGGTCACGTTCACATTAGCAAAATTTTTGACAGATTACGACTAACATGCAAATGCTAACGTTGCTTTAAAATTAGTAAAGTCCCTCTTTGTAATAAAACCTTTCCACTAAAATATACTTGACTTTGACTGTGACAATGGCACTAAATATTTCCAATCAAGATGTTCTTATTCCCAAATTCAACAATCGACGGAATCACTCACACCTTTTTTCCCAGCCAAAAAAAACAAAAATACCTACAGACGATAAATAACTTACAACCTATTTCCCACAGACATTGAAAGGAAAGAAACCTTAATACAATGAAAAAAACACTGAACAATGTACAGCGATTAATTCCAAAAGAAAAACAATAAGAGATCCCGAACAAAATGCTCGAAAACTAACAAAAGTCGCCAATGTGAATGATACCTGTTCAAAAGCCGTAAAAATTATGTACATACGTTGAAACGACGCATATTTTAACTAGTCAAATATAACAGATTTGCGTTGATTCGACGCGGCTGTCTACCGAACGTTAGGAAATCTTCTAGTTACATATTAATGAAGGAATTGTCTGAATTTTGGTAAAGTCTTGTCTTGTTACCATCCTGGTTTTGTTTCTGTCTTGTTCTCTGCAGACATTGTTTCAAAATGATGTATTTTAATGTCAGTTTTGAGTAAAAGAATATGATTTTTTGGGTTTAAAGACAAAATCATTGTTTTTAGTTGAACACTCTTTGTCTGTCCTTTGCTAAGTTACTCTATTGGATATTGGAAGTCATGTCTTCAAAATTTTCAATATTTTATGTTTGTATTTTCTTAGTCATTTCTATATTTAATTCTGAAACTAGCTACTTTCTTTTTATTATTATTTCTTACTCATCATCAGTAGCAAAAACGATAACATCATGTGTTATTTAACGCTGAGGCACAACTAGCTCAACATATCAAATTATAGTCTCTCCTTTGGTTTTAATTCTATTTATAAGAGTTGCCTCATTGAAAGCTTTTCATCAAATACCTCCAAGCTTAACGTCAACAAAATAATTCCCGTCTTTAAAACAGTTTTCTTTCTCAGCCTTAAAGAAAACGTTCTTGCATCACGCGAGCCAAAACTTAGGAATGGCATCAAAATAATTTCCATCAGGAATTCCTCTGTACACGTTACACTTTAGTTTAGCGGGAATCTAATTTTCACAAACATTGTAGGCATTTAGGACATTCAGAACAGTTCCTAGAGTGGCATTCCTGTTTCACCTGTACGTGAGACAAAGTCACTGCACTCGAAATTACACTGGAATTGCATTACCTACATTCTTCTTTTGAATTTGAATTGTGGATTTTTGAAATTAGAATTTAAAAGATGGCTGACTTAGTAAAATGTTGGTTGAGGTGTTCTGTATTTGAAATAGTTGCACATTTTATTTTGCCTGCCAGACTTAAAAGATATGAAATTGTGTTCATGAAGCAATATTTAAATATTTTTGTGTCTATACTACAGCTAATTGTATGCAAAATAATCACTAAACTTAAGCAAGTCAGCTACCAACTTAAAAATTGTAAACGAAACGATTACTTTCACAAAGAAATTTAAAATGACACATAGCTACCATTTCGTGCCCTTTCGAGCGACAGACAAACACACAAATAGGCTACTTAAATAAATATTTCAATGTTAAAAAATGTTAATGTGTCGTCCAGATATACGTGAGCTGTCTTGAATTTTGGGAAAGGTTAAAATGTAGACCGTTTTCTGGTGTAAAACAAATGACGGGTCAAATTAAGCTGGTCGGTATAGGAATGCCTTTTATAGAAGAATGAACAGTAGCTGTATGTAATGAGAACTGTACTCAGTTTACAAGATGCGTAGGGACAAATGCACTCACATTGTTGATTTTGAATAAATTTGACAATACTAACATAACAGTAATGAGAAACAAATATGATGAATGCTGGGTAGCGTTTGGAGACTCTACATGCAATGTAGAAATATGAACAGAAAAAATACTATGGAAGATATTATTTATGAAAGCCGTAGAAATAAAATAGTCACCAAGTATGGCAACAGTATCCTAAAAGTTTTACTGGATTAAAATTAAGTGCTAGAAATTAAAAATAGTTAGTTACACCAGTGTTAAGAGTCCTATTACATTTTTTACGGAAATTCATGATTTTTGACGCTGTAATTTTCAGCAGCAGTAACATATTTTAATTATTTGATCCTGAATAACGATAGTGCCAGTCTCTTTCTTGTAAGTTAGAGTTACACATTTTCATTTTTCTTTTCGTGTAATTTACTATAAATATTTTACGAACTCAGTTTGCAAGAAAAAATGTCGGCGATGGAACTTTGACGGTCCAATTCACATTGTTACAAACAATTTTTTTAAAAGCTGAAATTACTAAAAGGTATGTTGAATGTTTTACTTGTTTGTTGGAGTTCTAGAATTTCTTTAAATTCCTTGAGTTTTCACGGAAAAGAACGTAAAGAAAGCCTAATTTAAGCCAGAAATGTCTTGATTCAGCGTCCATTATATTCCAAATAAAAACAATTTTATCAAATAAATTAATATGATATAAAATTTCAATCTACAATGAATACGTTTCATTAATTTTCGTTTGTCAATTTAATAAAACAAAATTACAATAAATAAAATTAAAGTACTATATATTCTGCGTCAATTCAGCGCGCGCTCTCCTCAGTCTCGCGCGAGCGCCCAAATAAACTATAATCCTATTCAGACTAGTAAGTATCAAAATTGTTTCGCGGGCTATACATGTACTCCCAACGCAGACCAACGTAACTTCGTCTATTGCAAACGAGCATTTACGATTCGTAATAGGACTCTTAAGTGGATGAAATGAACAAACCTATAGAGACTTGTAATACCAATTATATTATAAAAATAGTTAGTTACACTAAATAGTTAGTTAGTTAAATATAGTTAGTTACACCCAATGATATATAAAACTATAGATACGTTGTCCGCACTCTAAAATGACAACATAAAATGAAGCCAATTGGCCACATCGCGCTTAGTTACGCACCAACCTGTCGCGCGACACTACGTTTGTTTTGATGTCAATTTGACTATTACTTATCCTGTGACGTACCTGAAGATGTATATTTATCTCCGTCTAGCAATAGGCATCCCGCCGTACGGTGACATATTTTCTTTCCCTTTCTTCATGCGTATTGTAGCTATCTAGTATTTTTGCCATTTTTAAGCGCCGCGATGTTGGTTTATGACGTGTCTATATATAGTACGTCATTGGTTACACCAGTTTTAATTAGTGGATGAAATGAACAAACCTATAGAGACTTTATATCATTGGTATTACAACCAATGATATAAAATCAAAGATGATAAAAACAAATGTGTCATTTATCATTACTAATTTTCTAACAGGAAAAATCCAAAACGAAGATGCCAAATCATCCATCGCTACTAATAACGGTGAAATCGTGAAGCTTGATAATATTTGTACATTGTGAGCTATGAATAAAAAGCAAAATTGACACCACCTGCTTGCATTACATACATTCATTCGCAGAAACTCATTCTCCTCCCAACTGTCAGGAATAACACTCACACAATAAAATCAAACAGGCGTTCCATTCAAACAAGGACAATCCCATTCACGCCAAAAAAATCAGGTCAAAAATTAACAATAATCTAAACATGACAAAAATGCGCGCACGCATATCGTTCTAATTGTCGATTTGTTCATCGCATCTCTTTCACACTTCATCATTTGTTGTTTTGCTGTCTCAGTCGCACGCGCAGCTGTCATGTGTGACGAATCACTTTGTCATTGTGTCAGTTTGGAAGCTTCTCACCCTTTTGATGCGAGTCGTGATGATAATGTGTGCTTTCGCTTTTTAGGGTCCCGTGGGGTTGGTGTTAATTTTATTAAAATGATATTTTTGGATGCAAGAGCGGAGGGAGATGAAAATTATGGTGTAAATGAAATAAAAGTTGATTTTATTCGAGTTGGAAAAGAATAGGACTGTGAGATTGATGATAATTTTGACGTTAAGCACAAAATCGCATAAAACTACCAAATATTTTATACGAAAGTACGTTTTTTGCGATTACGAAAGAATTGGCCATTGAAAAGCGTCGATCGAAATTTAACACATACCAAAACATCTAAAGCTTAAGACCTACCCAATGTAAAACACAAAAGTACAGTCATCACTTTCCATCAGGTGAGATTTGGGCCAAGAGTTTCCCCGATTCACACAAAAAAAAAACAGTTCTAAATACAGTCCTGATAACACATTAAATAATACCAAAACATGTCGCAAAACTACAACCAAAAAAAGTAATAGAACAAAAAACCCAAAAGACCATCTCTGGTCCCATGATCCGAAACATTACGCCAGCAGAACGCATACAGGCACACAATAGATTTATATTTCTGTGTGATTGCATTGTACACAACCCTTTGGTTTAGTAGTAATCCCTTGTAATGTAAGGATTACAATACTAGGGACGATTGACGACTGCGTTGCGGCGGCCATGTTTGATATTTTTGACGACGAAACTGTTATGAATTATAATTTTGTGACAGTTGCTGATGGTCGGATAATGCAACTGGAGACTGAGGTACAGGTTTGTGTACTACGGTAAAATATTTAATGCATCTGTCTGTTTCAATTAACGTTCTATCAAATCTGAACATTTGACGATTAGGTTTTTTCTAGAATTGGAAAACAAACTACTCCTGACGAAATAGATGTTTAGAAATAGAATACATGTCGTGCAGACCCTAAATAAATTGGAATAGTAAAACTAGAAGCATGATCATTATAAGGATAATATCTAGATACTAAAAGAAAACCGAATAGTGTCAGCTTTAGTAAACAAAGCAAGACCCATATAACCTTAAAAGTGGAAGTTTTAGAGGGCCTTATAATTCTGATCAAAGTCAATTTAACTATTTCAAGGAGATATACTCAAAGGTAATTTTGAAAAGATTTACACAAAAAAACAAACTAAAGAAACACTAGTTACCCATTAGCCAAGGTATTTTCTTAAAGACGATCATGCTGCCGTGGTTTAACTAAAACTCCGTTGAAAAAGGTTTTGAAAAATACTTTTATAGAAAACAAACACACATCGATAGATATTTTTTTTAATCGTCCAGATCAGAATCGGCAGCATGGACCAAAAAACAAGATGGCGGATTCGGTAGCATCAATGACAGAAATTCTGATGTATCAAGTTATTGAACCTGATTACGTTTCGTTTTGTAAGATACACGAAGGTTGAGGTTTTGGACCACAGATCCACGGGAAACGAGGAAGCCCTGCCGAGGATCCAGTTACCAGTATTTTGGTAACCGGTTACTGATGCTCAGTGAACTGGTTGCTTATTTGTTATTTTTATTTCAGTGACATTGAGACGAAGTATTTTGAAAGAGATTTGGAAGTACTCTTTTGAAGGTGAAAATGTGTGTTGATAATTTTAAAGTCTCATTTATAAAAAATAAGGAAGAAAACAAGTTTAATTTGGCACACAATGAAGGTACAAATAAAAGGGAACTCAATTCTAAAACAATAACATTGTGTGCCCCGCGGCTGCGCCAAATAGGTCCAGTTCAGCAAAATGCCGGACAACTGGGTGCTGCCTGACGCTGGATTTCAACTGAACTTTACGTTGAGTGTATAAATCTTTTTAGTGGTTTAGCACCTGTTTTGAAAAAAACATTCTTAACAGAGAATTTAGATGTTAATACTCTGCTTCACTGATGCTAAATAATTCAGAGGTTTTATCAAGAAGACTGTGTTTGTAAAATAGGTCTGTTTTTGAAAACAGAAACTAAAACTATTTTTTTGTGGATAATGAAACCCGGTGTTTAGTATCGACCTCCTACATTGCAAGCTTTGTAACATAACATTCTAAAGGAAATATATTAAATTTCTCCAATACGATAATATTATACAGGAGTGAGGAGTGTCAATGTATCAGAATACTCCTAATTAACGATTCCCAGCTACCTACACGTTCAAAGGGCGAATTTTCCATTTCCAAATGAGGAGGAACCATCAACCAATCATAATTCGGGAAAATCGTAACTTAACGTGAATCTATCACGAAGTACCACGCCCCGGGGAAGTCGGGCAAACACGGACCCTCCGCTAATCTAATATTAAACACATTCGGATATTAGATACAAAGTGAGCATTCACAGAATTTAATAATCCCGCTCCCACACCTATACACACCTCCCTTTCACTCCCATATCCCCGTCTCTTTCTAACATGAATTATTAACAACAATTTTATGATTACATTTAGCATTGAGTGTAAGTGCGGGTGGGACGTGATACGAAAGCCGAATGGCCGGTGAAAAATGGCGGGAAAACGTTGCCAGTTAATATTTTATTGGTTTCGATAGGTTTGAGTTATGTAAGTCAGCCCGGGGTTCCGGTAATTTTCAATTTTGTGCCTGAAATATTGATAAGCTAAAGTCCCTAGTGTTCACTTTATTGGATCACTTGGAGCTGACTTGCAGTTTTGATGGTCGAACATTGTGATAGTAACTGGAGTTTCAAATGTGCGTTTTCAATTTGTCATATTTCGGGGGGGTTCTTTAAATAGCTATGTTTGTGATTTTTTCCAAAGTTATTTTTTTATGAAGATCAGAGTTCTAAATAATAAATGCGAAATGGTCATGACGTCAACAAAATACAAGCTTAAGTAGGTATTTAAATAAATGATCTTACAATTAATAACTTAAGCGACAAAACCGATACTCACTCAAAAACTCCTTAACCAAACTTCAAATAACCCCAAAAAAATTAACATAAAAATGGCTCATAACTTCCAAACACAATTAAAACGCAAGATCATACGTCAAACAGAAAAAAAAACGCCATCAAAACTAACGCGAGCTGCTTAGCATACGCCATTGCGTAAAACTGCTTTAACACGCAAAAAAAAAACATGTTTCCAACGCGACTTGACTTTGCCGACACCCGGATGGGACTAAGTCCTAGAAAATTCTAAGCACACCACATCCACTCAGCGGTCATTCTGACCGTGGACGGAATACCAAGTTACTGTCTAAAATTCTGACGAAAATGGAATCGAACAGGCAGGGAGGTAATTGTGTTTCGTTTTTACCCCACCTCCTCAAGGGTGGCTAACACAATAATCGTCATATTTTGTACGAGTTACACTTGACGCCTCTTTTGGTTAAGAATTGCTTTCTAATTTAGTGTGCATCGTCCGTGAATTTGAGGGTCGTTTTTACCCTACTTGAGTTTTTGAAAGGTTATGTTTTGGCTTTGGGAGTTACGATTTCCTGTTTGCACAATGCAGTCCTTAATCACTTATTATGAAAGAAAGTCCTCCGCCGCGTCTGTCTGTCTGTCTGTCTGTTCGCGATAAACTCAAAAACGACTGCACCGATTTTCATACTGATTTCACCAATGGATAGAGTGGCTCTCGAGAAAGGTTTTAATATATAATTCGTTAAGCGGGCGAAGCCGCGCGCATCAGCTTGTATTTTATAAATAACTTATCTAGTCAGACTGTGACAAAATAGTTCCTTTATTTTGGATAATTAATCGAGGATTTTCTGTATCTAAAATTGTAATACTTAAAACGGTTTAATTGTTAACATTTTGATTTTTAGTCAATCTCAGAATGTACTGTATCCGTTAACGAAAATAATATTTTAGTGACGAAAAACTCCACTACCTATAGCTGAGTTCAATAATATACAATATTTCTAACAAAACTAGACCATGTAGGATAGATACTAAGACTCATTTAAAGTCCTGACATCACACAACTCACTGAGGCGTCAGACCCAAACAACCTATCAAATCACCTATTTTCTGACATTTGTCTCTGTCAATTTCAATGTTGTTAATGTCAAAGTCACTTTTTCAATGAAGAGGACCTCTCGCCTGTGTTGGGCCAACTGGTGGAGTGAACTTTCCTGAAAACCCTCATTCTCCCATCAAAAACTAAGCCAATTACCCTAGTAAAACCAAAAGGACACGAAGTCGAGATCAAGAACCCCATTAAAGGTACACCTGGCAAACAATATGTTTTATTTAAATAACTAATCAGCATAAAACTGCGGCTCACACGTCGTCATTAGCATTGCGAGGATTTAATTCACATGTAAAAACCCTACTGGCTTCTTAAAACTCTAGTTTTCTGGCTTCTTGCCAGTCCTGGTTAGAGGAACTGGTAGCTGAAGCGAGACCTGAAGGCCATATTATTTTTACACGTAAAACTTTCGAAACAAGTCACAATGTCTCATTGACTAAGGACGGATTTCATCAATCTGAAACTGAACGCGATCAACATAATTAAGGTGGAAGCTCCAGAGTAGCCCACGAAATTCAATTTTTTTTATGTTTTTTGCAATTTGCCGGTCAGTGTGAAGCTGTATGTTGAACAAAATACGGTTCGCGATCGTAAAAAGCATTTGTTTAAAGGATTATATGATAACCATTTGAATCATCAGTATGATCTTCTAAGTTCATAGAACTCGATTGAATGTTATTTCGTAAAAAAAGTCATTCAATCGAGTTGTATGAACTTAAAGGGTTATATTGATAATTAAAATGGGTATAATTCTTTAGATAATTGTGCGTTACGGCCGCGAATTGTATTTTGTTCCACATACAGCTGCACACTGACCGGCAAATTGCAAAAAAACACAAAAATATTTGAATTTCGCGGGCTACCCTGGAGCTTCCACCTTAATATGAAACACGTTTACGATCGTTCAGTGTCAATATTTTCTATGGAATATTGACACTGAAAACTCTTGAACGTTGCTTGAACGCGATCAATTTCATTTGTGAACTCCTCTCTAAATGCACATACCATGCAAAGCCGAAGAAAAGAAAAAAGGAACAGTCCCAATGTCAAACACTTGTGTCAGATTTTGACTGAGATAAGAATTTAGGATGTGAACCTTCTTAAAAATACGAGAATTAACCCTTTTTGTTTTACATACCTTTTTGGATTTAAGTTTAAATTTTAAGCATCCTTATGGGTACATCAAATTATAATCTTCAATACAAAGACTCTAGAAGATTCAAGAATATCTATACTAATATTATAAAGCAGAAGAGTTTGTTTGTTTGTTTGGTTGACCGCGCTAATCTCAGGAACTACCGGCTCGAATTCAAAAATTCTTTTTGCGTTGGATAGTCCATTTATCGAGGAAAGTTATGGCTATATATCATCACGCTAAGACAAATAGGAGCGGAGCATTAATGGCAAATGTGATGCAGACGAAGTTGCAGCAGTTAAAAACTTATTTCATAAACGTGGTTGGTCAATTTTGTTGACATTTCATGTATATTGTAGTACCTAGGTATACCGTTATCAAGAGTTAACTAATTGCCAGTGCAACGTATTGGTTTTAGTATTCATCCATAGTATTTTTGTTATAAATAAAAAGCTGAACTTTTTGCTAAAAGCTTAACGTATTTAAAATTGAAACAATCACTTGTCACTTGTCAAATTAGGCCGAATTCAGATTCCTCTGCCTCATTTTCTACCAATCAAAAAACAAAATTCTTTTTTTAAATCAAACAAAAATAAATTCCATCCACATCGATAAACATGGCGGACGCGAAAAAAATCATCAGGCCGAGTGTCAACGATTGACAATTAGCAGCACGGCCTGTCTGATCCAAAATTTTCGCATAATTGTCATTCGGTAATTGAAAAACGCAATTATGAACGCCGAGAGCGTCGGTTAATTAATATTAAATTCTGAAATAATCGCCCCGCTCCCCCTCACCCCTCCCCGGGGAGACAGGGAACATGGACTGATTGAATTATAGGCAAATTTTGAATTTTGAATAATTCACGGGAGTGAGTTAGCCCTTTATGGCACAGCGGAGGACGAGGGAATTTTTGGTTTAATTAAGTAGTCCAGTTATTGTTTTGCCGAAACGGGTTTGCGGTTCTAATTGTTTTTGGCATCTTTTTGCTTTAACGCTCAAGCCGTAAAGATTTAATTGCATTCCAGATAATAAAGTCATCTTATCTGACATAATTATTGTATTTATTATACCTACTCTCTGATAACATTGATATAATATTAATTGCAGCTTTTTCTGACAAGTAATAACTGTGACCTAATAACTAATGATTTATGATATCAATATGTTAAAAGCACAATAACTGTTAACTTCTTAACCTTAGATAGGCGCAACTGAATCATATTTTTTTTTCCACTCGTGAGAGACATCGCCCGCTGACACGAAACGATCCACAATCCGCAACGTACTGATATATTACGCAAATAGTTATTCTCGATGGATAAACCAGAAAAAAAGTAAAAAAACAAAATGTATCCTAGTTACAGATCAGTACGGACACCGCGGCTACACAAAATTGAATTTGGCGAGCATTTCGCCACTCCCGCCGTGCGACAAACCAAACAATTACACATACGTGCGTCGAAAGCATAATTTTTGCCACAAAAACTACGTGGAAATGCGAAAAAAACACTCGCTGACGCTTTGTTAGTTTTTCGCGCCAACGCGTCGGCCATTTTTGACAGCTGTCAAACGCTGCGCTAGTGATTGCGTCTTTTGTAGTCGCACCTTTTTCGAGACACGTATTTTTTACGTGGAAAAATCAAAACGTCACCGCACCTGAATATTTTGAATAGTAAAATATGAATAGCACAATGTAATCCCACACAAATTACCAGCGCATAGGAATATGAAAGCGATAAACCGAGATGCATCGCCGATACGTGCACACAATCCTGTCTCATTTCAATACCTATTGTGAGGTCGGCGCTAGTGTCGTAACGTCGTAACGTCCCGTTCTACGGACACCCATCAGTCATTTACGAATGAATACATGACAATCGATCGAGATACGTAAGGTAACAAGTCGCGTCTGAGTGACGAGTGATTCTCGGGTTCGTGACGGATATCGGAACGTTGACAAACGCGCGGCCGGCGAGGCTCACAGTTCTTTTTACAAATTTAAAGCAGAAGAAGTTTGACGTGCGATAGTGACGTGACGATGTGGACCTGTCAGTTTTCAATTGGCTCTCAAAGGGTGTTGACGTGTCAAGTCGGATCTAGATTCAAGTGTGGACATGTTAATTGTTACGGACGAAGCGTAGGAGTCACATAAACATACCCTTATCGTTTAGTATTCGCTTTCTAAACGTATTCGCGTGTAATTCGATATTGGTTTTTTAAGTACGAAACCTATGTGGGCTATGAAATACGATAGGTTCTGGTTAATCGATAAATATAATCGTATATTCCGATGAGAATCGATTACCATAGCGGATACGAGTAGTTACTAAGTTGCAATAGTAAACATCGTTGGGTATGTGAAGTGCAATGAAGCGACGCGATACGAGGACTCGTACGTCGTAAAAGATAGTTTTTGCCGTCGAGCAAGAAAATAGTGTTATGATCGTTAGAATTAACATAATATTCTGATGAGCTAGAGACTCATCACATGGTTGAAATATTTTTTTTTTTTTTTGGGTTGGAATTTGAAATTAATTCAGCTGTTGCAAATTTTTTGTTGCTTGTCTATGATTTCCTTGAAAATTAGGTAGATTTTCAACTTATCTTCATACTTGCTTTTGCCCAAGGCTTTAATTAATTAAAAATTATTTTGTTTAAAAAAAATATTAAAAATTATTTTATTTAAAAAAAAAAATATATATTTTAGTATGTGAAAGTCACATTCATGAGGAATGTGACGAATGTGGCTTTCACATACTTACTAAAATAATTTTCCAAATCTGACTGCTAGTTGTAGAGATTATCGCATTCACACAAACAAACTCTTTAGCTTTATTAGTATAGATAGTTTCTTGTTATCGCAACATATCTTACCAACTCGTATTGCCTATCAAACAATGTGTTACATACCCAACTCCTACAAATCAACTTGTTGCGTTTAAAAACAGCAAAAAAAAACCTATAATTTATTCTCAAATAATGAGCATTTAACTAAATGAGCCAAATAGCCCGGTTTTAGGTGTTAAAAATTACATTCATCGCCCTTTCGACTTATAATTATGGAATTTCCTTTAAATATCGCAATTAAAGTATTGGTCATTGACTACTAACTTTCGACCGCGACTATACTTATACCGAACAAAACACATGTCATGTAAAATCACCCTGAAGTAATAGGCTACCAAGATCATGAGGACTGCTAAAAAATTTTTAGGGAGCATCTTCAACACCCGTCCGCGAGGAGATTGACGTAAGAGCTTGTCGGATTTAGCTGAATACCAATATCTTTCTTCATCATCCTGTCCCAACCTCTAGCATCTTTCCAGGAAAAGTACCAGGGAGACATAACAACGTAAGAGGTTATAATGAATACCAGCCACTTCTCTTCTTTCTCGTCGTATCCCAACACCATCTAGCATGTTCCACAAAAGTACCAGGCTGTCATAACAACGTAAAGCTTACAAGATGCAGCTGAATCCCAGTATCTTTCTTCATCATATCATCCCAACAAAACATAGCATCTCTCCGTAAAGTACCAGGCTATCATAACAACATAGGAGCTTACCTGGATCTGTCGCGTCTAAGGTCTGCGACGGGGGCTGGCTGAGGGGTCCGGGCGTGCCTCCGGAGCCCGGAGAACGAACGTCGTCGTTCACCGCGCCACCGTACGACAACGATGATGATGGCGGTCTCTGTTGACAAGGAGAGAAGATAGGGTTAGTTCGTGTGTAAGAAAGAGATGGTGATACAACGGTGATCTTGGAAGTGCTACCAGAGTTGCATGGCATGTGAGTTGTGACTCTTGATAAGAACACGTAATAATAGCACACGAGGTTCTAACATAAAACTTACAATCAATAAGATGATCAATGACACTCACTATTGCATAAGATCCCATATCACTATTGCATAAACATAACCAAATAGGAGTTCTTATGTCATCTCGCATCTGTAACAGTTCTAAAAGTATTTACCCCTTTTGTGGAAACACAATTCCAACAAGCTTTTAACAAGGTACCCGCGTCCCGCAGTCTTTTTATATCAATTATAGTATTAAACATAATTTGGACCCTTGACAGAACCGATTCGGCCGGGTCAATGGCGCGAAACGAGCAACAGTAGCCATTCGACCGTAACTAAATGCTCCAGCTAAAAAATAGACATATTTATTTTTTTTGGGCTTAGGAAATTGGTAATGAGGACTTGGTGAAATCATAATTGTATTAAACTAAATTCTGGCCTCGCTTTGCTTGCGTTTAAGTCGAAAAATTGTCCCAAGGGAAAATATTCCAACAACATTCCTCAGTACTTTGTTTAATATAACCAGAAATCACCAATCCGTGGACTAAATGTGGTGATTATATAAAAACATAATTATCAAACATTGAAGCTTCAATTTAATCACGAGTATCATTAGAATACTCGCCAATTAACCTAATATAACGACAACCAAAACTACAAAATTCTCACTTACTTAGACTACATGTATCCAACAAATCACCACCTCCTAGCACATCCTACCCTCAATTAGAAACAGACTTCCTAAAGACGTTAAAATTAAAGCGTTCGGTCATTGTCGTAACACTTCGGGTCCTGTCGTAATACTTCGGAAGCGTTCGGCTAATGAGGCGACGCGCACGCCACTGAGGCATTAGCAGCGCTTGCGCGGTAGGCACCTGCCTTATGGGCTGCTCGTAATGGTCAGGTTATGAAATAAGGAAGTCGGAGTATATTAAGGACTTGCTTGTGAATTTGTGATAGTTAGGACGGCTGGCAAAATAACTAACGTCTGCCAGGCATGACCATGTTGACAGAAAGTCAAGTTAATAAATCGGCCAAAGAATCAGCATTGCCATTCAACGTGGCAATGCTGCCAGTGTTCTGGGCATTTTTGCCGTTGACAGCGATTTGGATTATTTTTTTGATGCCCAATGATTTATTTTGTTTTTATACGCGTTTGTACATAGTGTAGATACTGTTAACATTGTAATTTAATAATACATAATATTCAATGACGTCCCAGTTAATAAATCTCAATTATGTTGCTGTGGCAGGATGAAATTCAATTTCGCTAGCCTGTATTAACAATAATATCCAACCAAGGTATCGATCACGGTGGCTGATCTGCACGAAAACTAGCTTAGTCTAGTACCCAGGAGATAAGCGTGCATGCGTATGCGCAAACACAGGTACACTATCTTTAGTCTCAAAGACCGACACGACCGGGAAGAGATGTGTATTTTTTTTCCTGCAGTTTTCTGATTAATTTCATTGCGAGATCTAAGAAAGTTGAATCGTTTCTCCGGGACTCGTCGGGTTGCAAGGCTCGGCGTTTTTCTGGTGGTCGCCACTGATGATTCTGGCTTTCCAGAGTTGCAGTGGTAGGGGAAGTGCGCTTGTCCCAAAAAAAAAGAAGAGAATCTCTCGGGAAGACATCAGGCACAGGACCAAGCAACGGTTTGACCAGCTTGCCAAGCGGGTGTCATACCACCAACTTTTGAAATCCTAGTGCTATAAAATTCTTAAAAGATAAACCTGACTTGGAAATCGAACCCAGGATCTCACCATTTCGTGTTCCTCTCTTTTTAGGCTGAGCGGGAGAGAGTTTCAGACTCTGGCTGAATAAAACCCATCCGTGTACCTCCTAAAGCCCTTTGCGTTTCAGGTCCGCGGTGACTCTTTCGAAACAATTCCACAATCCTGGCAGATTATTAAGAACTCCAGTCTTTCAATTTTGATATTTCGACAACTAACTTCATATCCAATTGCCTATTTCCATTACACCATGACTCCACCATGATTGATATACACCATTCGGCTCACCAGTAATTACCGAAAAAACTTGCGTTTAATTGTGTCGGCCATGATAGTTACTAACGATCGTTAGTACATGGTACTGATGTATTGTTGCTGTTAACTTGATGACTCTTGTAAGCGGGTTCGTGAGTTTTGGATGGGGAGGGAAGATCATTATATCAGCCGATAGAAGTCCACTGCTGGACAAAGACCTATCCCAAAGCGTCGCCACAACGACCAGTCCTGTCCGTCTCGCATCCATCGGCTACCCGCGACCTTCACCAGGTCATCGGTCTACCTTGTGGGAGGCCGCGCCAAAGTTGTGTCTTCCGGTACGCGGTCGCCACTCCAGAACTTTTCGGCCCCATCGACCATCTGTTCTGCGAGCAATGTGCCCTGCCCACTGCCACTTTAGTTTGACGATCCTTCGGGGATTCTTCGAAGAGAAGATATATTAAAGTAAATACTTGTACGTACAATTAACTAAAGAGTTTGTCTTTTTTATTCCCAATCACTGCAACTCTTGAGAGCCAGAATCAACGCCGAACCAACAAAGCCCGACTAGTCCCGGAGAAACGATTCGACTGTCTTTGATCCCTCAACGAAATTCTTCAGAAAAGAACAGCGGAGAAATAAGAAAAGCATATTTTTCACTTCCTTCCTTGTCAAGCACATGCAGAAGAAAAGAGCCCCATTGGGGTAGTTGTTCACTACCCCAATTGTAAACTTCCCGTGTACCTATTGGCCTAGCTTTATTATCTGTGGAAAAGTCGTATAGCTTGATTTTGACCATTATAAAACTCTTCTGTTACTGAGTGACTGAGACAACGCACAGCCGAACCAACTGTTTGTAGAAAGCTGAAACTTGGCATGTAGCTTCCCTACACTCTGTAGAGCACTGGGAAGATTTCCCAAAATTCCTACGGGAACGGGAATTTTTTTATACCTAACACCTTCCTTTTCTTCAAAAGACGATGTCTAATCCTCAACCGTCTATATTTTTCTATGACAATGTAAAACGACTACGAGAAAAGATAATTTCCAACCTACTTACAAACTCTTTAAAATACCAGTAACTGAAACCCTCATATAGACACAGCACGTTTCTAGCATGAACGTTTAGAATTCCTATACAAAAATAGCCCGGGCAACTGGCGATTTCAATAATCATTAGGTAGTAGAACGTTTTGGTCGACGCAGACGTGAGTGGAGCATGTGTTCGAAACGCCTTTCGTTTGCGGCCGCAATCGTTTGTTTTTGACGAGGACTTAATTTAGTTTTTTTACAAAGAAAAAGTAATTCATCTTCTTCCTTCCCTTATCCCATGCTACTTGGGGTCGGCGCAACACGTTTTTTTCTTCCACTCTACCCTATCAGCCGTCAAACTATCACTAACTCCCTTTTCTTTCATATCGCTCCTCACACAATCCATCCATCTTTTCTTGGGCCTACCTCTCCCTCTCCATCCATCCACATTTATTTGCATTACTAAGTAAGTACTTGCTTTGAATTCTACTCTCCTGGTCTTTCTGAGGTACTTAGTATTTGGAATTCACGTTTTCTTCTTTTTTTTCACTGCGCCATAGGACCTCTTGGAGTTGTATCTGTGACTGCTGAACGTCGGTATCCTGGGTTCGATTTATCTCACCAGAATAACTGTAACTGAGTTTTCCCTTGAAAAGATCTATTTTCACAGGTACTTATAAACGACTCAATATCACCTCGGTGTTAAAAACCTTATCATTTAAGGTAGGTAACTGAAGCCTCTGAGGTATTCACCAATTCCTTTGAATTTGTGTGTTTGCTTTTACAGTAGAATAGTCTTGCCAATAGATATTTTGTTAACCAGTTACTGGGTTTTGGGGGTTAGATAAGCAGACACTGTTTAATGTACTGGTAAAGATTCAACCCCAACATAGTTGAGAGCGATCATTCGATAAACTTTATGATTGAAGTCATAACGTTTATCGAATGATTGTTTTTTTTTACCTACCGTTTGTCTATAACCGCCTCTCTTTTAGAACTGTCAAGACAACGATTCAAACACCTGTTCGAAATTCAAATCCGACTTAACCCTTTGCCGATTTCTTTTCAAATATAATTGAACGCCATTTGGCTTCAGATGATTAAACTCATTTCATTCAAATAGTCCGACATTATTCGATTAACTAATGGAATATTCTGATTCGTTTGACAACGAAATTAACTTGGTAATCGAATGTAACTTGGTACTGATAAGGCTGTATTACTATTATTGTTGGTATTATTAGGGATTAATTAGTTATTGATTAGCAGAATATCTTGTGTATTGTATGTGATGTGGTAGGTATGTGATGTTTTAGAAAGATGGTTATGCCTGACAGAAGATGATTTGGTTACGTAAAAGTTAAGTTTTGCATACTACCGATGTATCAATTTGAGGACATTACTTCTAATGTTACCTAAAAATGTATGCACCACCTTTATACCCATATTTTGCAAATAAATGATTTGATTGATTGAGATAATATCGATCTTTATTGTCAGTTGGGAATACTTTTAAATGTTGGGAACGATTGGCTTCATCCTGTTTTCAGGATAGAAATTGTCTATGGAATTCAGCCATTGTTTATCTTTCAATCAGTGGAATGTTTTCGTTTTGTGAACAATAGATACTTCCATAATTACGGTACCTCATTAAACTATTCAACTCTTTACAACATTTGTTTGGAAAACTAAAAAAAACAATTCCATCCCCAAAAAACTAAAGCCCCCACTAATAGTAATTGGTGCAGACACCTCTAGTTATTTTTAAGCAGGCAACACCGGTGGAACCGTTTCACACCATATGGGACGAATGCATCATTACGACATTATTGTTATAATTTTGTTTGCCCCGGTGAGCCGCCATTTTGTGTCGTTAGCGATTTTGTAACAACCTTTATGTCAATGGTAACCACTCGACTAATATGTCGTGACGGAAATCGATTAAGTAATCGATGTTTGCTTTTTTCTTTTTTAAATTGGTGGTTGTTTTGTGTCACCTGCTTAATTTGACTTCTGTTGGTAAGAGATCAGAGAGCTAATGATGTTTTGTTGATTTCAAAAAACAGTAATAGTTATTGAGACTAAAATACGATGTTTGTAAATTGTCTGAAGATGCTTTTTTGGCATTTTAGTGATAGTACAGGAAAATAACAAGTTGGTATAATTTATTGACGTCTAATTTACATTTTTCTTTCCAAAGACTTTTATTTTGTTTATTTTCTTCGTTCATGTCATGCAGTTTCTTCTAATTAGAAATAGTTCTAATTTCAGTCAACCTTTTTTCAGGACAATCTACCACAGTTAACAAAAAACTACTTAAAAACCAACATCAAAATCTAATTACACACTACACACCCTATTACACATATTCGTCACAACAACAACAACAACAACACTATAGTGTACAACCAAAAAATAACACTTGAAAGCACACTTCGATGGAGCGGCAATTATTTTTAACAAACAAATCGATGGACACGCTTACGGCGAGGCAGGGTTAACTTTGGTTAAGAAAACAATACCGTACAACGGAGCAGGGTTGTACGTGATGAATAATTGGGATTGCAGTCTGCGTGGAATGGATACTCGGGTTTTTGCTGAATAATATAGCTGAAAATTGGAAATTTTGGGTTAGAGTAGATGAGTTCTTAGCGCATGACTTTCCTGCAGATGTACAAAGAAGTAAAAGCTCGCGTTTACCACTATCTCAACTGGTAGCGATGATGCAGTCGACAATTGAGCACGAGCCTAGAAGTAACATAATATATTCAATTAATCGCTCTTGACTTAAATACCCCCAAGATATAGCTATCAAGAAACCCATTACGACAGGGAATACCACTCTTTAGCCGTAAAAGTTTTCCCAAACAAACTGAAAACTAACAAGTACTATAAAAATCGCGCTTTTCCAGAGCCATATTTTCGCTAACACAATTTCCCATGTACTCAAGTATTTGTCAACAGGGCCAACCCTACACGGACCCCTGAATCAACCCGTCAAACGCACGCCACCGATGAATTAAATCGAAAACAATTCGTAAAAAGAACAATGGAACGAAGGGTTTGAACAAAACTTCCAGTTCGAAATTTGAATTTCGAGTTGCGCAGCGCACGCGCACACCAGGTGGGGGTGTGTGTCAAAGAAGTCGGTTAAAAGAGGGTAATGTGATATCGTGTTATTGTTTTTTGTGGATTTAAATGTGATTTGTATTTTGCGGTATTGGTTCTATTGTGGGTGGAATTGGATTTAGTGGTTTTTTTTTTGTGTTTTTCAGTGCAAGTTGATGCCTTATTTTTAGTTGATTATTAGCGTACAGTACACCATAATTAACACTTTAATAACTTAATCAAACTAACAGTAGCACCCAATTCCCTCAAACCTTAAACACCCTCAAATCACCATTCAAAGGCACCACCTACCCTCAACCAAAACAAAAAAAAAAGAAAAACAAAAGACGTTACATTAAGACGTATAGCGGGCCCAGATGACACGTAAGTAAAGTTTCATTTGCGAACATTAAAGGTAATGGAAAAGTCGGATACCAAGGGATACCTCCCCTAGAGGGGGGATGTCCTTGTCCATACTCCGTCTTTATCAGGGGACATGTGTTTGGAAGCATTATTTAGGGTTGATTTTGGAGGTGACCCTTTGGAAGAGTTGCCGAGTTCAAAATACGGAATTTGAGTTTAGAATATAAAACACCAACTTCTGCCAGCGACTTCCTTCGTGTGATCCCTAGGGAACAAGCTCCCGGGATAAAAAGTAGCCTTTATGTTATTCCAGACTATAATATACCTCTGTGGCAAATTTCATGAAGATACTTTCAGGCGTTCTGACGTGAAAGAGTAACAAACATCCATCCATCCTCACAAACTATCGCATTTATAATGTTAGCAGGATTTCCATAAAATCTACGCTTTGGAACGTGTAAATGCAGTGCTGGAAATGGGAGATTGTGTTTTGCTACAGAAATAATTGCTGCTGATGTCGCTAGTGAGGAAATGAGAGCAATCAGACGATTGTATGGACTTTATAATAGACTTTGACCTCTAAGTTTGTTTCGGTGTTTCTTCTCAGAGCAGTCAGCTAGGAAACACCGGCCTCATCTAGTTTCAAATGACCAAAAAAGATTGACGTGTAAAAGTGTTATTTTTAACCTATTTACAAAATTATAGCGTTTATTATTATAGCTTCATCGATTGACTGACTTATCATTACAATTCAAAAGTGCCTGTAAATGATTTACTTGAAATAAATTATTTTGATTTCGAATGTCTAGTTTGAAATTCTCACTAATTGATATCTTTGTACCTACACTAAAACAACTTATAATGCAGTATTAAAGGTATTTTTGCCCAGCTATGTCGGCTTCCATTCTAGCCGTATTCAGCTGAACACCAGTAATTTGCAGAATTACTACAACTATTTGAGTTCTATTTTCTATTACTTTTGATTTTAAATCATCATCTCGATATTCCTTGCTTAAAGTTTACTGTTGTTTCATTTTTGTGTAAGCTGACGGTACATTTTTTTCCGACTGGCAACAACAGAAATTACATCTAACTTAAAAAGGCAAAATATTTACCTATGCAGATGACACAGCTTTGGTATTTCAGGGAGAGACTTGGGATGAAGTCCAAACGTCTTATAAACGTCTAAAATCATTTTCTCATAATTTGATTTACACCAACAACTAAACAATTCCTTATTTCGCACACCATTTGAACTCATCTCAATAATTGCTAATACACTTACCCCGTAATTATAGTTTTGCGCTCAGCGTCACTTGCAGCGACACAAACATTACGCTGCCACAAACATAATGCTGTGACAAACATAATGCTGCGTTTGCGCGTCGCGTGCCGGGTGTCGGGTGACGTGGGAACGGCGATCGTTTGCCAATTTACTACGATTTGGGGGTAGGCAGAGAACGTAGTTTACTTGTGAAAATGAAGTTAGTGATATCGGAAATGTAATTTCTGTCTTTTTTTGGAAGTTTTTTTTAATACATACTTACACTATACGTAGCAAGGGAGTTAATAAATATTTACAGTACAATAAAAGAGAACATGTACGAAAAAAATATTTTTTATCTGTACAGTTTATCTCAAAATTTACAAAAATATAATATTACAGTGAAAATCAAAATAGCATCAAAACTGCTCGAAAAACAAACGAGATATAATTATTTTAAACAAATATATCTGTCCCTTTCGAAGCTTTCGTGAAAACGTTGTTTTCTATGGCAGCTGATAGGCGTCATGAATTTTGACGTCAAAGTCCATATTGGAGTTCTCTATCTAATTCTAATCTTTAAAGCTTTATAACTTCATCGCTGATGAAGACTATTTAAAAAATAATTTCATGATTGTTTATAAGAGCTAAAATCGCATGTAGGTATATTCCTATTCTGAGGTTGATTTTAAATCGTACCATGATTTTACAGTTGAATACGATTCAGTTGGCTGATGAGACCTTCATGAAATCACTCACTATTCGAATTATGTGAAAAAATATATTGTTGCTATTATTTTTCCAGGATCAATAACAATTAAAAAAAAAAATACAGAGGTTTTTCTGAGAGAAGATCGCCAAGTGAAGGAGCAGACAGAAACCTTTCCTACTAGTGGATGGTAAGTAAGATATTCTTAGGATACTAAAGAAGAAGAAAAGTGATAGTCTGGACTTCGCGTCATTTTTTTTATTTTTTGTTATTTGTGGTGGGTTTGCTCTTGAACTTAGTCTTGGTCAGAAGAGACAGAGACAAAGTCTACGATGGAGCGAGCTTACCCAGAAGGAGCCTGTTTACTCTAACTTTGAAGAGATTAGGGTTGTAAGCGTTCGGAAACACAGACGCAGGCAGAGAATTCCACTCTTTAATGATAACTGTGTCATAAGACCTAACAAATAACTTACGGGAAAAGACGAATGAATAGTGAAGGAGAAGGACAAAAAATTAAGACAAAATATCAAGAAGTATTGTTGAACTAAAGTAAGTCAGAAATTAAAAACATGGCGTTTCGGTAAGGTATCAATTATCATCGTTTTGGTTTTTTTTAAGGGCATGGTATCTGTGTATATCTACCTACAGACTAACACAAAAACTGTTTCAACCATTCCACAAAACACAAGGGCCGTCTGCCCAATCTCAGGTTCGATTCCTGGAAGTGAAAGTTTTTTGCGACACCGTCACTAAGACGGAGCAAAAACGTTTGTAATGTGTTTAACAGATGTTGCAGTCATCTTGGATTTTTGGCTTGATTGACATTTGGGTGTAGATGAGGAGTTAATCAGGAAATTGTGTCTGCTTGAAAGAATATAGTCTGTATGGGATCTTTTACTTGAACTTCCTCTATTTCGAAAAGTAGTATATATTATTTTATTAACTGTAACTGTTTGTTAATAAAACAATGATGGATGCGAGACGCACAGGACCAGTCAGCCAGTGACAGATGTAGGTAATTCTGCGAACTCCATATACATTAGTAGGCAGATACCATCAGGTCGGCCACCAGCTTGATTGCCACCCAGGAACATAAAAAACCCAATGGTTTCCTTATGCTTAGTCTATCAAATCTAGACACTATTAATCTACACGTCGCGACGCCTCCAATACTTAACATTCATCAGTACTTAGTACTAACCATAGAGCACTGGCCACCTCTAGAGATGGCATTGTAAATAGTTTTCATAGCAAGCGTATCAATAAGTGTCACTTTTTAATCGACTTGCAAAAAGGAGGAGTTTCTCAATTCAGTGATTTTCTATTTTCAACCATAGAACTTAAAGGCCCATGGGAATAATGAACACTTACTGTGGCAATGATAACCGAATTTTTGCTCACCCCAATTGCGTTGATACAAATGCTGTACCTCTTCTCTTCAGTCAGTACGTGTCCGAGTTATGGCATAAAGCCTCGGATCTCGAGGCTAAAAACAGGCTCTCAAGTCGATCTTTGGTCAGTGGATGACTGACTACCCTTCACACCGAGAATCTTCTGTGTCTTGCGAAGCTGTAGTTTCTAGATCTTTGGCAGTCGTTACGGGTAGTTAGAGGCCAGAAATTCTGCCGCCAGTCTTGCCAAGGGGTGTTGTTGATTTACTGGGTTATGTAAAACAGGTAGGCAGTCCCTCCATGTGAAAATCACTGTGATACGGTGATACTGGAAGCCGACCCCAGTATAGTTGCAAAAGACCTAGCATATTGAATAATTATGAAAAAGAGAACTAGACCTCCTTCAAGATCTGCAGACCTTGTACTTTTGTCGAGTGGTACTTGTTGTTTTTGGGCTATTCATGATCAAAAGGCGACCTCCTTCAAGATCTGTAGACCTAGTACTTTTGTCAAGTGGTACCAGTTGTTTTTGGGCTATCGTCATCATCATCATGATCAAAAGGCTACGCAGGTTGATTAATTTATGAAGAGGAGAAATAGACCTCCTTCAAGATCTGCAGATCTAGTACTTTTGTCAAGTGATACCAGTTGTTTTTGGGCTATCGTCATCATCAGTATGATCAAAAGGATAGGTAGATAAGTAAGTTGATTGACTATGAAGAAGAGAACTTCACGACCTCCTTCAAGATCTGTAGACCTAGTACTTTTGTCAAATGGAACTAGTTGTTTTTGAGCTATCGTCAAAAAGCTAGGCAGGAATATTGAATACCAGCTGATCGGCAGACGTCGTTGTGTCAAAACCAATTGGACTATTGCAGTTATAACTAGGAACAATTTACCTGAGATTTTTTACTTGAAATGAGATTAATCCAGCTGTTCCCAAGTTTTGCGCTAAGCAACGCTTTTTGCCTTTAACTTTTAATATCGATTATTGTCTCCGCTGGACAATGTTCCTTACTCTATGGCACAAATACTTAGTATTCCTAACATAAGTACTAACCAAAATCGGCTGCTTACTAAATTAAATATAATTAAACAATGTAGCGTCCAAGGGCAGGTTTTATGTCTATTTAATCTATGCTATTTATGTCACCGCTTTATGGCAGGCGTGACCGCCATGTTAACGATATGGCGCCTGCGCAAGCGCATATTTGGTAACTTTCCATGTATTGTTAAATTGATTTGTGTGTCTGTTTGATTTTTTGGACATTTTTATGAGGGGATTTTCCCATCAGGATTATGATTATATTTTATGGTTTCCGCATGAGCGTATAAAAGTTAATGCTTGGTATTAGAAAGAAGATACTGTAAAGTTACGTTTGATTATTTTAGTATTGCAAGGCAGTAAGATTTAGCCTCTTTTCTTATTGAGGGTTTTTTAATGGAAACAATGATCAGTTATTATTATTGGTATGGAATTATCCAAATATTTTACCTGCTATTAAAGCTATGGGGAGATTATGAACTGAACATAAATAATTTTCAGGATTCTTTTGAATTTGATTCAATGAAATAAGCAGCATCAAAAAATTGGATTTGTTTTGTGACCATTTAGGCAACAATATAGGATGTATTTTATAATGCGCAAAGGAGTGGAACTATCTGCTTGCGTCTGTGTTTCCGAACGCTTACAACCCTAATCTCTTCAGAGTGAACAGGCTCCTTCTGGATAAGCTCGCTCCATCGTAGACTTTGTCTCTGTCATCTCTGACCAAGGCAAGAGTCAAGAGCAAACCCATCACAAAAAAAGACAAGCAATTTAACAACAAAATTCAGCTTTTCCCACTACTCAAACAAAATCCAATGAAAAATGACCATCTCCAACAAAATCATCAAGTGAACCCATAGAGCTATATAGTTAATAATATAAACAAAATGATTTAATAGAATCCACAATGCCATAAGTCACTGACCGCTTGGGAACTTGACACCGAGTCCTTACGTGATACTACTTGACATACGATTATCATATTTTTTTTATTACGACTAGTAGGCGATAGTGTCTTTGCTTGTGATCTACACTAATATTATAAGGAAGAAAGATTTGTTTCTTTGTTTGTTTGAATTGAATAGGCTCCGAAACTACTGGACCGATTTGAAAAATTATTTCAGTGTTAGATAGCCCATTTGTCGAGGAAGGTTATAGGCTATATATCATCACGCTTAGACAAAAAGGAGCGGAGCAATAATGGAAAATGTGACGCAGACGAAGTTGCTCGGGTCGGCTATTTTTTTACAAAAAGCTAGCTACAGTCTTTTACGGCTTTTTACCTAAAGGGTTGCCAACGGAACCCTAATATTGGGGTCATCTTCCATCTATCGAATACCAGTGTTTTACGTGGAGCGGCTGCCTACCAGACCTCCACAACTCATTAACTGGGTAACAGGGTACTTCTTGGTAAGACTGGAGTCAGATTTGCTGGCTTCTGACAATCCATAACGACTGCCAAAGATCTACAAATGACAGCCGGGACCAACGGCTTAACGTGCTTACCGAGGCAGGAAGGACACTCGGTATATTAAGATGGTCACCCATTCACAGATCAACCTTGGCAAGCATTGCTTAACTTTAAAGATCGCCCCGTGCGGCTGTTATTACTAAGCCACGAGCGAGGTTTCAAACTAATGAAAATCAAGGTATTCTCAGTTACAATCGGAATATAATTAACTTTCTCAAGTTTATTTGAGAATACCTGGGACTTTTCAATGTAAAACCTGTTTTATAAATTTCTATGCTTTCCTATTCTTATATTAAAACCTACAATTACACGGGCCTTTACAGGGCCACATATTAAAAATAATACATTAATGTATGAATGATATGCGTTTATGTACTTATGTAAAAAAGATATTGCAAATTTTTATTGTATGTTAATTTTCTTTTTAATGCCGTCCATGATAGGGCCTGTGCTATCGTTCTTTAATCGATGTAGTAAGAAATTATTGTACATAAAATAATAAAACTTAGGTACTTAGTTATTATTTTTCTTATTTAAGCATGTCTTTTAATAACTATGTCAAGTATCATTTCCCACATAAGCAAATCTAAAAAAAAAACTCAAGCATTTATTTCAATTAAACCATTTTACAGACACTTGAATTGTCAAGTTCGGTGGGTCTAAAAAGTTGAAGCTATTTGCACGTTCCAAAGCGTAGATCTCTATGGAGAAGAACGTGCAAGAAATTCCACGGACACTCTTTAAAAAAATAATAACTTGTAACTAAGTTTTGATTACATCGGGTTGAAATTATACATACATGTGAGAACGATGTAAATGACGAGCAGGATAAAAGCGTCCGAAATAAAAGAGGAACAATTCAAAGAAAAATCATAAAGAGAATACGTAGAAATCCTTCTGAGTAGGCTGATTCCATCGTAAACTTTGTCATTTCTGACCTAGACCACGAGTCAAGAGCAAACCCATCTCAATTATAAAAAACTGGTCAAGTGCGAGTCGTACTCGCGCACTGAGGGTTCCGTAAGCAGTAGTTGCGATTTACGATTTATGACGTTTTAAAAAAAAACTATTTACTAGATCTCGTTCAAACCAATTTTCGCTGGTAGTTTACATATTTTTATTTCTTTTATCATTCTTTTATTTTAGAAGTTAAGGGGGGGGGGACACACTTTTTACCACTTTGGAAGTGTCTGTCGCGCAAACTATTTAACAAAAAAATTATCTTACAAACCTCAATATCATTTTTGAATACCTATATATAGATACCCCACACGTATGGGTACGATGAATTTTTTTTTTTGAATTTCAGTTCTAAGTATGGGGACCCCAAAATTCATTGTTTTTTTCCTATTTTTGTGTGAAAATCTTTATGCGGTTCCCGAAATACATATACTTACCAAATTTCAACAGCATAGCTCTTAAGGTTTCGGAGAAAAGTGGCTGTGACATACGGACGGACAGACAGACAGACAGACAGACAGACAGACAGACAGACAGACAGACAGACAGACAGACAGACAGACAGACAGACAGACAGACGGACAGACATGACGAATCTAATAGGGCTCCGGTTTTGCCATTTGGCTACGGAACCCTAAAAAATTAGACGATGCTTGCTTGTAAGAAATCCTATTCAGTATCCACTCAAGATTAACAAGACCGACGGGCTTAATTCATACTATGCATGCATATCTTTTAAATACCACACATACCTTAACAAAGATGTTCTAAAAACTGTTATTTATACAGCAAAATCAACGAACGCATAACCACCATAGACTTTAGACATAAAAACACCATTACGAGTACATCTTGGCCTCTTAATTAAACCTAATAAATGGTATATAAGCCCTTCTCTATGCAAAATAAACTCTGCATGTACCAGGATTACAGAAAATAAAAGGAGCTTCGTTAACGACTATAGATTATAAGAGCTATGCATTTTTAATTAATAGTTTGTGCTTTGGGCGTGAAAAAGCATGTAGCCGGGCAGTTGTTTAGAAAAAATAAATTGAAAGTTTCAATTAAGAGAAATTATAATGGCTTTTTTCTATTTATGTCTGGGCTTTGGTGTTGCGAAAATGGTCTTAAGTTTGATATAAAAAAAACTCTATCTATATACATAAAATAGATTGCGGACAGGAATACAAGAGACATTTTTGTTAGAAACTACTTTAACACAAGAAAGATTTTAATTTCATTTAATTTTTATTATTTGTTGTTATAGCGCCAATACACTCTATAACTTTCAACTGTCTTCCTATTACGATTCTTGAGATACAACCCGCTAAAAGACAGACTTAGTAATAGGATTCCGTATTACTATGTCTTACTACTATTACAAGTTAAAATAGAATAAGAACAAGAATATACAGACATTTTTTAAAGATACAACTGTATTTACACAAAAAAAATCTACCCAAACAAAACACACTCGCTGGATTGCCTACAACTTTTTGCACATCTATTTTAATAGGCCCTGTACTAAGTATTAACTACTACCATCTTTCCCTTTCTCCCTAACAAAGGTAGGCTAGACCAGTCGCGGTAAAATTAATATCGACTCATTTAATATGCAAATAGTGTGCTGGCTCTTATCTGCGTTGTCCGCTCCGTTCAATCAATGTGTCCTTTAGGCGCGCTATCTCTCTGCGATCTTACTCCTGCTCTCTTATGCCGCCCTGGTACATAGATTTATTGCAGCACGATATCATTAACAGTATTTGTTTATCTATTTTTGTGAGTAATTGACTGAAAAAGTTTAGTTTAATTTTTTTTTATAGTATAAAATGTTGCGGTAACACTTGTAATATTTTAACTCAATTTAATTTTACAACTTCTGCGTCGATAAGGTTGTGTTTTATGGTTTTATTTTACATCTAAATCAGCGTGTATACTTCACTTCAATTCTGTAAAAAAAGAAGTACTACTAAATTATTTCCACATACGTTGAAGCTGTCAGACAATTTAAAAAGCCTCTTAATTGAACCCTACACTCCATACGCAATTATGGCCAAACAAAATTAGTCCGTTTGAAAATAAACTAAAATTGTATTGAAAATATACATTTGAAAATGGGTCAATAGCTAATCAAAGGTGATTGTGTTGTAATAATGGCTGTAGGAGGGTCATGCGCCATTGTTTAGGATGTAACTGGAGCCGGCGCGCGCGCCGATCACCCCTCAAGTAACAACGGCTTGTGGGAACTGTGTGGATGAAACGTGTTGACTTTCGTCTAGTTTGTGTTAAATTAGGGACTTGTTTTGGCAGTGTATTTTGTGGTATGTCTTTATTTTATATACAAAATTGTACCACATATAGTGGTAGGTATGGATAGGTATTTTTTAAGGAAGTGTACATCTTCAATTAAGGTAGATGTTGTTAACACTTGTTTTCAATTATAATGATGATGATTGCGCTATTTTTTATTTCACACTAACTGAACTAAATGTTGCTGACGAAAAATGTGCGATGGATATTGAAGATTTACATTATGCTCAGGCAATGGATAGCCATCGATCACCATCACCATTAAAACCTCCCATTATTCCAAAAATACAAACATTCCTTCAATCCTCAAAACAAACTCAAACAAATGGTCAATCAGAGAAACATCCACACATTACGCCTACCCTGCAATGCTTTACAAAACCCAGATTGTAAATAAAAAGCAAAAGATATATAGATCGAATTCATCACTAGGTTCAGACGCATCGCAGACTGCTATCGGGAGTCAGTCCACGGCGCACAGGCATTAATATTAAATTCAAAGTAAATATTCCTAGCAACAGCTCATTAGATATGCGATGTAACGGAACGGGAGGGGCATAAATAATGCAGGGATCGTTCTCTGGTCAGCTATCGGCGTATGCTTCTTCCTATGCCACTTCCGCTCCCAACTAATTGATTTAACAATTGTTTCTATTTAAATTGCCACTTTTATTCGTTTCTTTAACATTAATTTGTCCAGGAAGTGTTTAAAATTAATTTGAGTACATGACCTTTTTGATGGCGCTATTTTTTATGCTAGACGTTGACTGATTAATTATTATTTATTTATGTGGACTTCGCAGACATGTCTAAGCTATGCAATTAATGTGTACCTAAGCTAGTTATAGACTTGATTTAATTAATTATGCCAAGAAAAGTGTTGAACGGTTCATAGAAGACTTTCATTTATGAATGTCTACTTAGTAGTCACACTACATATATTCTTGCTTACACATTGCTATATATGTACTTCAAGAAAGATTGTCATAATCACCACACTTACTTGAGATGCTATCACAGGACACGAGACCACAAATCTAACCTCAACCGACAAACGTCATCAACCGCAGCACGATAAAACCTAAAAGTATTCAAATTCACAGCAAAACTAATCCAAATCCGGAAATTCAATAATCAAACCGAATCAAAGCCCTCATTCAACCGAATGTCTATATTAAAGCATTCAATACGTTCCATCAATAGGAACTGCACGGATTTAAATAGGCTTTTTTCACGAAGCGTTCATATTGTGAGCTCAAAGGGTTCTGGCGACAATACTCACTCGGTTAAATTAACCGGAGTTTAATGCTTAATTGTTAGAACGGCTAAGCCTTGGCTACACGTGTCGGAGTTCCGCAGGGTGCTGTGCTGGGACCGCTTCACAATTGATATTGAAATTTCTCCTTGCAATGTTTTTTAGGATTGTGGTTGCTTTTTAATGGGATTTGCGTCTGGTTATTAGCTTTTTCATTAAGTTTGATTAGTTGTTATGCGTTTGTGAGGTTTTCTCTAGTGAATTTTATTTGGTTTTGTGATTATTGTATTTTGAGTTTGCTTCTAGTTTTGTTTTTCAATTTAGAATATTTTCTACTTATTTCTCAAATGGAGAATATAATAATATGTATTCCGTTCTTTATTTAACAATTTTACTGCGTAACATGATTGAAAAGCCTTAACTTAACTTTTTCCTGATTTCCAGACGTCTTTTATTAACTCTCTGGCTGCGTCTGTATTTAACTCTTACAATTCTAATTTCTACAAATATAGACTGATCAGACTCCTTCTGGGTACTTTATTTCTGTCATCTCTAACCTAGACTAAAGTAAAGAGCAAACCGATGTCAAAAAAAAAGTAACTTTAACCAACTTTCCCTCTCCTAAACAACAGAAGACCACAAACACTAAACCAAACCATCTCAAACCGCATATTTACAACCGCAGGCAATTCACAGGAAAACCAAACAGTAATTACAGAACAAAAACAAATAACAGAGAAAAATCATTAAGGGTGAGCGTTAGGGGATGATTACAAAGGAAAACATGGGAGCCTGAGTGGTGGAGTATTGTCGGGTGATTGTGCAGTAGTTGGCTGGCTGCCGGAGGGTAGCGGGTTCGACAATAGAGCCGAGATTACTGCTGTCGACTGTCAGTTTGACGTGGGGCTGGCTGTTTGTTTGATTTACACTTTCAATAAATGTTTAGTTGTGGTGGCTAATGTAGTGGCCGCAGGCTAGTGGTGACTTTGAGAAGAGTAGCGTGTAGGGTAACGGATTAAATTTCTGGTAATTTGCATGGTAATTTCTTGCTTTGATGCGGACACGTGACTTGTTATGAAATCTTTGGAATGTGTATCTTCTGAATTACTTCTCACTATGTCTCGAGACGATAGTTCGTATTTAAAATAAGCATTTGATGAACATCAATGTAAGATAATAAGACATCTTCATAATCTGAATGACTCTTTCAGCCATTGATTCCAGAGCTTGGAGTCTTCCTCATTTAAAGGAGAACTCACCACGCAGGCTCATTGTAGGTTCACCACAGCGAACCATTGTATATGATATTAAGTCGAATACTATTCTTCTATGTAACTACTTCCATTTGTTATGTTACCAGAATTCCTCTTACCACATCTATTCCTTCTACATTCAGTGCCTCATATTCAATATCAGCCGTCTGTTTATGTTTTCATATGTAACTCTAAACCGCGATAGATTTGAGCGCTTTGTTTTACCCTCCGCCTCCCTCACTCAGATCGCATTCTGAATAACTAAGCCTTTTGCCTTGATATTCATAATGTTTGCTTTTGAATTTGCATTATTTTGTAGTGTAATTATTATTATTTTCAAACTGGCTGTTTTTTTGCACTACTTGACAATGTATAAGAACAGCTGATATTTGTTTTATTTTTTAAGACTTGCTTTTTAAATACATCGTGTCTGTGATTGATACTTAATGCCTGGATTTGGGAAGGTGACAAAAAAGTTACGTTGTATAACATACAACATTATGTGCAGTTCCCTGCCGGAGTCTGTGTTTACTGATAGCTACAAACTGGGAGTATTTAATTCAAGACTGAATAGGTTACTTCTAGGCAAGCGTGCTGCATCTTAGACCACATCATCTCTTACCATTAGGTGAGATAATGGTCAAACGCGTGCTTATAAAAAAAAATAGTTTTGGTGTCAACCTCCAGTGCTTATAAATGGTCATCAGGATCTAAATTTTAGTTATGAAGAAATCTACTCAGGTTTTCTCACCAACCTGTTACTTAAGTACGTATTACATATAAGAAACATCTTATGTCCAAAACTAATGTTGCCGTTTTTCATGAAGCGATATCTCAATGAATAATTTTTTAAGCCATGTGCAGCTGATAATCTAAATAGCTTAATTTATTTCAACTTATCACTATCCTACCACCATCCTTAACAAAACTTTATCAACCAACCAACGCAGTAGGTTACCAGATTCAGAATAATCTCATCTTCTAAGAAATTATCTGTCGTCATATTTCTCGAGAAAATGAACGTCAAATTGCAATTTACTTTCAGTTTACACAATGATACAGTGATAAACAAGTAAAAATACGAACGTCTATTTGCGCACATGTTGGAGGTAATAATTAGCAGAAATATTAATGAGTCAGTGAATATAATGGAAAACAAGAGGAAGATTATTTTGCTGACGTCGATAATGGTTAAACAAGTATTAAGAACTATATTGTTTTACTAGAAAAGGTAATCTTTGAGACGTAATGTGAAAATTTTATTAAAATATAGTTACTAGTTACGTTGTGTTAGTAGGTGTTCTTATGATGACTCAGATGAAGAGTTTTGGTATGAGAGTAACCTACTCAAAAATTGTAAGGCACAGGCAAATATAGATTTTATCCTTTATTTTACACTTGCTTTTGTGTTAGTGCATAGTTAGATCCAGTTTTTGTAACCAATCACAAAATACAGGGTTATTTGTAAAACATCGACAACCTCTCTGGACGATGTTACTAACATCATATCCTAATTATATTTATTTCTTCCTACTCCTCCGCTGTACTTTCTGATTAATTTCGATGCGGGATCCAAGACAGTTGAATCGTTTCTCCGGGACTCGTCGGGCTTCATTAGCTCGGCGTTTTTCTGGTGGTCGCCACTGTTGATTCTAGCTTTCAGGAGTTGCAGTGGTCGGGAATGTGTGGCGGGCTTGTCCCAATAAAAAACAAAATTATCATAACCAACAACTTTTGTTCTTTTATTCTATGAATTTTGAGAATTCATCAAATTCAATGTTGATTATGATGTTAGTAACATTGTCCTGAAAGGTTGTCGGTGTTTTACAAATAACCCTGTATATGTGTAAAACTGTGTCAAACATGCGTTAGGTATGCATTTAATTCTTGATGAGTCGATATTTTTTTCCAGAAACCAAGATTAAGTAACAGCCAAAGCAGAAATGACCATAATTTCAAAAAATTTTGCTTACAAACTCCAGTAAATTTTACTCAAAACCAAAAAAAACATCAAAGAAAAAACTTTCCTCTTTAGCATAACATTACAGAGACACACATCACATAATTTGCAATTGTCATCTTGAAATCCCGGTACTCCGAACTGTCTCCTAAAAGCATAGTGTACTCTCACGATAATAAAAAGAAAAAAGAAAAAAAACTTTTGAAACGTGAGGGAAAGATGATTGAAACAAAAAGAAAACTTGTCCCCCCTCTAAGTGTATTAAACCTACTGAAGAAGTTTTTGTAAAAGTGAAAGGGGACAAAGTGAAATAATGTATAAATACTTTCAATAATAAAAAGTTGATATTGATTCAAGTTTCTTTGTGTGGTGTGGTATTATTTAAGAGGGAGAGGAAAGTTTTAATTCATTGGAAAATGTACTTTTGAAAGTGTCTTGGTACTGATACATACGAGAAAAGATCACTCGAGGCTAAGAGTTTTCTTTAGACTTAAAAGTTATAAAATCTAATTTTAATTTGTAACCTTTGGTTTTTCTTTTTGGAAGCTTTGATTATCTAGATATCAATTTATTTTTATGAAGCTGTTTTATATAGTTTGTTAACGAAATTCAGCTTAATCAGGTTTTATGGGTACATGTGTGCCTAACTTTTCAGGAAATACCTTCAGTCGCTACAGGCGTGATATTTTGTGTACGTGAAATTGTAAAATTTTACATTTCTCGTATCTGACAATATGAGCATTAGATTGAATCTCTTGTAGTTTATTTTACTTGCCTTTTATTACGTATTTTATCAATATACTAGCGACCCGCCCGGCTTCGCACGGGTGCAATGCTGATACTAAATACACTACAGAAATACTGTGATGTTATTATACATAGAAACCTTCCTCTTCAATCACTCTATCTATTAAAAAAAAACCGCATCAAAATCCGTTGCGTAATTTTTAAAGATTTAAGCATAGGGATATAGGGATAGAGAAAGTGACTTTGTTTTATGCTATGTAGTGATTTGAGATCGATGCAACATTTGTTTCATCTTGCATCCTTCTCTATTAGTTGACATATCAATATTCATCCCTTTTATATCTTAGTAAAGACACATATCATCTTTCACACAAATCTATCATTTCCTTTAGCTATTCTCAATCCCTCTCAAAACTTTTCCTGCATTAGAGGTACAATCGCTGGTTCCTGTAAATTGTATCACACGCAACATATCGAAGTTTCAGGAATCTGCGAGTGGAGTCGGAAAATGTTCAGGATGCATTATGATAAGCGGCCGGCGCCGGGGGACGCACAAACACACAGGACTGCTGACTCGCTCAGTTCTGTTCTACTAAGGAATAGAGGTTTTTATAGTGCGTAGTTTAGATTTTGCATGGGAATTCATTAGCAGAGTTTAATTTCGGGGTATTTTTGTTTTTAATACTTTGTTTCATAGCTTACTTTTTTACGAATTTGATACTTTGTGTTTTTTGTATATACATAGATAGATACCTTTTATAAATACTGCAAATCAGCTGCTTCCTGCTGAACTGAAATCTGACCAAGAAATAGCTTAGAAAAGTCTATGCAGATGGTGATGATAATAAATTTTCTTTATTAATCAAGAAACCATAAGCCAGATTTCTTGACTTGTCAAGCATTATAGGTAATCTCACAGGTCATCATCTGCCTAGCCTTTTCTCAACTGTTTTGGGGTTCGCTTCCAGTAAAACCTGATTTAGCTGAATACTAGTATTTTATGTGTTGCGGCTACCCATTAACTGGGCAACTGGCAGCACTTTTGTCAGATTTTCTGGCTTCTGACTATCCTTAACGACTGCCAAAGATCTCCAAATGACAGCCGGGACCTACGTGTTTTCTGTCCTTAACGTTTTTTCCGAGGCACGGAGGAAACTCAGTATGTTAAGATGGTCACCCATCCACAGACCAACCTCGGCAAGCGGTGCTTTACCTTGATGATCGAGCTGTGTGGTTGTTATTATTTAACCATGAGCTCCTCCATAATTACCTGTGAGATTATAGTCTTACAGGTAAATTCTCCGTATTTCAATCATGTTTAATTATTTATGACACAAGTAATAACTACAGCTTCTTTATAAAACAAAACCAATTCAAGAACATCCTCTAATTCACAAAACTCCACTTACTCGAGAAGATGTCAGGTCCCGTGAAAGTTATTGAAAAATAACAAGTGCCAGGATCGCCAATAAGTTTACAACTTTTATCGAAAGGACACCGGATGAATAATAAAAACATCGTTGGGAAGTAAATAAACAGGTGAACGCTGTATTGTGGCTTTGTCAAGTCTTCACAATTTTTGCCAAGAAATTTATTGAAGAATTATTTTTGAAATTGAGATACTGTGCTGTTATTGAGGGAAGATAAAGTTTTGTTTCGTCGTGATGATTTATCGACAAATTCATTTTTATCAGTATCAATGATAGTAATATCAAATTATTATAACTTAGGTCCCTATCAGCAGAGATATATACTGAACAAGCTGTGCCCCGCGGCTTCACTCCCGTCAACTGGCAACTTGATTTTTTTCAAAATAAATTAGGACAAGAATAAGTGGAGCCTTTAGAAGAAGATGAAATAAACTGAGATAAGAACAATTGTAGCTTTTGTCTAATCACATGATGGCATCGGGCTTCTGAGAATAATGATGATGGTCTGGCTGGAGAAAAGGCTGGAGAAAGAAGCAAGCGTGATCACGCTTCAATGTTCGTTAACCTGCAAATGATTTGTGCTATTGCCTCAAAGGTTCAAATTACTTTACGATATTTTCCTTAACCATAAAATCCAATGCTGATATCTCAGATTCACTAAGCAATATTTAACTAGTTACAGCTACATCAAATACACTTAAATCCTAGTCCAACACTTTAAGATAAGTCCAAGTAAAAAGTTGCTATAATTTTTTTTCATCGATTCGTTATCGGTCACCCAAATTCTTAGTTATCGGTTGATATCATAGTGATAATGGTTCCCATGTTGCGGCCAGGAATGTTGCCATCAGCAAATATTTAGAATGTCGAGTGATTTACAACTGTACTGATTTTATTTAGTTTCAAGTGTCGTGTGAAGTTATTGGCGATTATTTCACCATGCCTCATAGCACTTGCTTTACTAAACGGATGCCAGTGACCTTTAAAATAAGGGATGAGGGATCCTTAATGTTCAAGAGCGAATTTATTTTATAAAATTTTATTTGCGTCTATGTTTCTGAACGCTTACAACCCAAATTGGAGTGAACAGGCTCCTTCTGGGTAAGCTCGCTCCATCGTAGACTTTGTCTCTGTAATCTCTGACCAAGACTAGAGTCAAGAGCAAACCCGTCACAAAAAAAAAAAAATCTAGGTCTTATTAGAAGTCATGAATTAAACTTAAGTCTCCTGAAGATTGGCCTCGTTTTATGGTTTAACTGGGAAACAATAATGAGAAGGTTGAATACTATGATGTTTCCTGATAATCGAACCCAAGACAATTCTACTTAAGACAAACACACAATATCTACTTTTATTCAGAAAGCTGGCTCTTCATTCTTCTGACACACACCTTCCTTATCCCGTCTAATAATTTCAATCCCATTATTATTACTGCAAATAAGAACATATTCTTATCTTGTATCCCCTTTATAATCTAAACAGGTCGTAACAACCGGTAACACTGACATCATAAATAACAGAAAAATACATATACATAACACTATCACAACCCTTCTTCTTCACTAAGGAGAAATCACAATTGTGCTCAACAAAAGCTTGCCAAAGATTTATAGCAAATCTGTTTACATGACATCTGTAATGCCCCTCAGATTCGTCCACGGAATTAATGAGTCCACGGTATCACTTGCTAAGCTAACATTGGTCGCCGTTAATAATAACAACCACCCCATACCACCCTTTAAGAATTCCCGACTAATAGAAAGTGGATAGACAGACACGATCCATCACGGTTGTCCCCCAGTCGATGTATTATTTATGGGGACATCCAAAACGCAACCCACTGCTAATCTTTCAATATCTTGAGAATTTCGGGACAAGACTTGGGGATCAGATTCTACCAGATACCAATACAGATGCTATCGACCCTAATGTAATGGATATAGATGCTGTTTTTGTAGAATTTGTTGAAAATGCTCTTAGAAGTATAAAGGCAGAGGAATTCACAGATGGTATAGATACTGCGGTTAGTGTTGACCGTTTTGGTGAAGGAATAGAGGTTAGAATAGATTGGTGTGGTTACGCAGATGACTTTGTAGAGTTAGAATAATTGTAGGATTTGTTTGTTTTGGTAAGAAATGAGAGTAATGGCATTGCATCGGATGCGGAATGAAATTAATGGTCGGTACCTTAATGAATTTTCGTTATTATAATGTGCGGTGGTAATGGGATTGTTTTTATTGCAAATGGACGTTGCATTATAAATCTTATTTATGATTTTTAGTGTTGAATTAAAAGCTTTTACGGCATATTACGTAATTTCGTTCATTATCTCCATGCACATTATTCACCGTTATTGAAAACGTATGTTTTTATTTCATGTGATCGGGAAAAAGTTTAAGTTATTTGGCTCTTTTTGATTTTTTGTTGGATATCAAACTTATTTTAAATCTAGATTAACCTACTTTGAGATATTTATTTTTTTAATTAGTACGAGCATCATACACTGTTCAGTGTTCATAAATACTGTTGACGCTAAAGTCTGAGCTAAATCAAATGAATAATATGACGGTAATATACGAAACCAGCGTAAATTAGGTATTAAGAACAAAGCATTTAATGACCCTTTATAAATAATCTTTAACACGCACTATCTTTCATCTAAAAATCTTTACAACCACATAAACTCTTCATAAAACTCCAACAATCAAACTAAATATCTGTTAAAAGCAGATTTGCCCACATTAGTATAATCTACAGTAACATTATTCAAATCCAAGTTTCAACTGAAAAATCCGACATATTTACACTAAACTAAAACTAAATCAAACGCCGAACGTAAAGTTCTATAAATACCACACTTAGCGATGGTGGAAAAAAATATTTTCGAGATTCGAGGAAGGGGGCCGAGAATAGATCCCTGTGGGACTCCTTTGGTGTAGTGTGTTATGCCCGTGACTTCTCTCCTATCCTATTTCTTATTTTATCGATATAATGTTGAGGGAAGTGGGTATAAGTATGTTTGTCTGTTTCACTCTGACGTTGGGAATTTTTGGATTAATTTTGTGGCATTTTAAAAGGTCGTTTTTGTTAAATAATGTGTCGTATGCGTATTTCTAGTTTGGAGATTCAATATTTAAGATGATTGTTACGATATTGTTCGTTTATTTGTATAATAACTGCATGATTTCGTTTTTTATGGCCATCTATCATAGCGCTGGCCAAATCATGACAAAAACTGACACATTAGTTCAACTAATGAAAGCAGGAAGCTTAAAATCGACACAATTTAGTGAGTCAGTCTCATTTACAGCTTCATTACACCCAAAGATATAAATATCAAGGTAACTCACAATAATCCATTGTTTTGACGTGGTTTTAACTGTTTTTATAACTATCTACAGAAAATTTATAGTTAAGTATTCCTCTATTTCATTTGATATGTATTTTGAAAAACTATTTTTTCTCTCTGTGTCAGTTATTGAGGCTACTTCTTTGTTTTATAGGTGTATAAATACCTGTGATGCAATAAATATGTAACGTAGCTGTCGGATTTAATTCTTAGCATATTTTACGTTTTCAAATGGTTTTTATTTAATGTTATGTAGGATTGTAACAAAACATTGTATAATAGGTCACTCACGGTAGTTTAAGACTTGGAAAAAAAAACAACAAAGAATGACTCAGGTTTTGTTCACGGCGATAAACGAATGGAAGGGCTACTAGCAAAATATTTATAAATTCTTGAAATCTAAGAAAACAAAAGTACTTCTAAAATTAGAGATTCCTATTTAGCTACAATACTTTATAATCTACAAACATGTCGTCCATGACTGTTCAGACTTTAAGTGCTAAAATGTGGATAGAGAAATGCTCTGTCTAGTTATTTAATTATTATTATTTATTTATTCTCTGTCTAATTATGCTGTGTCTAGTTGTAGAAAGTCAGTCATTTCAGACCATAGAAAAACCATGCCATACAATACCTCTATTTCACCTTACCAACTGCTTAACTATAAATTATAAAATGGACTTACCTGAAACAAGATGTAAAAATAATGTAAAGAAACAAAAATAAATAAAAGTAAAATCCAATCATAGAAGATTCTCCATCATTATTATTAACATTACTATTGTTAATACAAAAATAGCTGACTCTAGTGATGTAGAGGTGTGATCCGAAAAGTGTTCGATGCTTGCACCAAATGGCGGATATTCTTTCGATAAGTTTTAGTGAAGGGGTGAGGTTATTGTACGACTTTTCTTAATATTATGTGTAGGTAGTTTTGTGTATTATAACTTAGGGTGCGATCAAATAAACGCAAGTACTAATACAAATATTTTATTGCTAATAACTTAAAATAACAAAAATAGCTTTTATAAAATACACAAAGCATTGATCAACAAAATCAAAATGACACTTTAAACTTTATTCGTATAGCTTTTTATACATAAAAATTACTTCACAAATAATGATATTAGCACATAATATCTGCATTCTTAGTACATATATTTACGAAACAAATTCTTATTTAAAATATGTATTATTAACATATTACACACCAACCACAGTTTAATTTACTAACCCAAAAGTTGGAGAAAGCAATGTTGCATAAAATCCGTCCCTACTATAATACCATTGCTTTACATACTTATATGTAGTTAAAAATTAAATAACCAAGACTACATCCAAATCGAATAGTGCCAACCTAAACCTCCATACATATTTCGGATAGTATCCGAAGAAAAGATTCACATCTAGTCATCACTATTTATAATCGAAGAGATGTAAACTAAGCAGCGCTCGCGCAGCTCATTACGGCAGTCGTAACGAGCGAGCGTAAATCATACGGACACCCAGAGGCCATTGTCTCTCTCAAACGCTGAATCGATTCGAAACCGATTGTAATGACCGATCCGCGAACATCGATCTCATTAACGTACTTATGATAAATGGTCATTTGAATTCGTTATTAGTATTCTATTCGTTTTGTATTTTAATCGATATAAATAGTCATAGATTTTTTTTTTCGTCGATCTTTAATGGCTGTGCTTTGATTGTTTTTCGCTCCAGCAGGATGTGCTTAGATATAGACGTATGTTGGAAAGTATTTTTATTCTTAACTAACAAGGAAAAGGAGTGTTTTGGAATTACCAATTAATTAATTAATATCCGCCACCAAACATAACTAATCTACATAATAATTTAAGAACACATAAATTTTGAAAAGAGCTAAAAAACGATCAAGAATTCATTCAAGATTTGAAAACAGACATTGTAAATTCAGCCCTAAAATCTTGGTAGTAGGGTCAGAAATGCGTTGATATTGGTGACAAAAGAGTGATCTTGGTCGTCATGGCCCAGAATGCGCCGCGACTCTGCCAAATAATTGACACACCCGTTGTCAACGCGGCCAAAGAGTTGCCAGATACAATATTTCGCAATTTATATCTAATTTGAGATGCGAACGTTTTCGCTCTTACTTCTTCTCGTTGACGGTTACTGTCAGTTGCGGATAGAGATCCGAACCTAGGATGACTGCCTATCTGTTTTTTATGAAGATATACTCAAGTCTAATCTGAGATTTTTACCTATTAAGTATGAAGACAGCTATTCTACAGCGCCGTTCATACAGCACATTAACTCCAAGAAGGCGATATTTCTTGACATGTCATGGTTAAAGCAGCAACACACAGCATCCAACTAATTCCCGCCATTAACAAGGACATCTTTACTCCTATCATCAGTGCTCGTCACCCGAAGTTGATTGAAAACAGCGTTCATAAAATGCACACATCATTGCTCAGAATTGTCATCAATTTTCAGTGTTCATCGCTTCGTCCCAATGAAGCGACAATGCTGCTATGTAAAAAGGATTGTTGCCAACTAGAAACTCGTTCATATACTATCAATCACGCTAAAACTAGCCCATTTTGAGTAACTTTTCCTGATTAACCTCACTAGAAAACCAACTATTATCTCCAAAACAGTTAACCTTAAATAGAATGTGCGACATTCGAAATTCAAACCCGCATGTTCAAATTAATGTTCGTCCGTTTAAGAAAAACAATTGACACAATCGCGTTCGGGTGCGTTCGTTCAACTCGTTCGTGAATCATCGGGCGTGTTCGGGTTGGCATGGGGCCTAATCGTCGGACGTCGGGGCTCCAATATATCTCGTGCGCCGTCATCGGTGCCCATTCTTCGGGTGGTTGGGAGAGCTCGAAACTGTCTGGGTGTTGGTGGCCTGACAAATTGACGGTTCGTCAACACCGCGTCAGAGGCAACTTCTATTCAGTCGTCGCTTTGTTGACGCGTGCAGGGGACTGTTTTGAGTGTACTCTGTGTTTGTTTTTGTTTGGGAGTGTGGGTAGATTATGCGGGGATCTATTGCTGTCGGTCAGAATTAAATCTAACGTCAATCAAGGAGGGCTGAACGATTTCTGCTATGTAATTGTGCTAGTGGACATGATGGCTGTTTGTGACCGTTCAATCAAGTTTGATCTGAAGAAATGCGCTGTGGCTCTACTAATGATGCTTTTGTGGCGCTAAAGTTTTTCAGGTCGAGTTTCAGTAACCGTAAACAGCCTAAAAAGCAGGTTACTCGAGCCACCAAAACAAAACATCATCGTAAGAGTACCAGGAGACAATGAACGGGTAGCAGCCACGACGTCACTCACTAACGAGTGTAACTCGACGCTGTAACCGATACGTTCATTAAACCTCCTCGCTTGTTCAGCCCGCCTAGTACCGTACACTTAATAAAATGTTATAAATTTTGATACGAAAACTTTGTTGTTTATCGTACTAGCGTTTGCGTGTGACTTTGGTCGTGTTTGGTTTAGATTTATTTTATTGAGCTTATCTCCTAGATAATGCGACGTATCTTAGTCACGGTTCATATAAATTGGGTCTTAGACTGACTTTAGATTAATCAGCTATTTTCGAATTAATATAGTCATTTGCAGTTCATATATTTTACATAAGAGTCTAAAACAAGCATTTCTGATGACTCTCTAATGGCGAATGTTATCAATCTGAAACTGAACAGGATCAACATACCGCTTGTATCTGACATCGACGCACAAACGATTTCCATGGGTCCAGGGCATGATTCTGGACACCCCAGTGTTGGAATTTTTCGTCAGTTCTTTTCTCATTTTTTAATTTTTTCAAGAGTACCACAAATAGGTATCAGCTCAGCTGAGCTGATATCTATATGTGGTTTTATTCAGATTGCTCTTTTTAGTGAAAGTAGTTAATTAATTATTTTTTTATTAAAAATCTTATTGGGTTAGTTCAGAATAACGATTATGAGCAGTCTAAAGTAAAAAAAACCCTTGAAAAAAAAGAAAAAAGGACAAAAAAGCCGACGAAAAATTCTAAGTCTAGGGAGGCCAGAATCATGCCCTGGACCCATGGAAATCGTTTGTGCGTCGATGTCAGATACACGCGGTATAGTCATTTGCAGTTCATATATTGTACATAAGAATGTTAAACAAGCATTTCTGATGACTCTCTTAGGGCGGATTTCATCAATCTGAAACTGAACGCGATCAACATATGAACCAGGTTTACGAGCTGTCAGTGTAATTATTTTCTATAGAATATTGACAGTGACATCTCTTGAACGCAGCTTGATCGTGACCAGTTTCATTGGTAAAATCCGCCCTAAGAGTTCCATTTATAGTAGATAATAAAACCGTTCAAAAACAACGTCAAACTCAGTTATTCACGACACCTAAAACTAAAGAATGTTGAAGTCGCGTCTTAATGTTAAAATTTGACTTTTTACATCCATTTGATGGTTGAAACAAGCCATAAAATGTCACCTTACTCCTTGCTGATGTTTTAAGTTAAAAAATAACTGACAAGCGTGCTTTACACTCTATATGAAATGGGTTCTGCTGCCTTTTAATACAAGATGCTGAATGTGTCTTGAAAAAGACAAACATTTAAGAAATCGTAAAAGATAATGTCAAATACCAGTTGGTTAATGGATTTAAAATGTCAAAAGGTACAAAAATTCTAGACATTGTCGCTACCGAGAACTTCGGAAATACAATAGAGCCCTGAAGACCAATGATGAATGATACGAACAAAAATTGTGAACCAATAGAGGAGCTTAATATTCTGTAGGAGGAAGAAAGAGGAAGAAAGAAAGAAACATGTATTGCCAACGCTATACAATCATAATGTAAAGAACCGTAAAGAATTCTAGTAAAATGATGGTTTTCAGTGTGGAAAAAGGAGCCAGAAAGATCATTGATATTACTCACTACATATTATAAAACAAAGTCAAAAACGACTGCACTGATTTTCATGTTGTTTTCACCAATGGATGAAGTGAAAGAAGATGGTTTAAGTGTATAATTTGCATTAGCTAGTGGTTTATAAAACTTTCCAACTTTCCACTTACTATAACGCCAGACAAACACTTTTTCGTTCTTTGTATCACGTAATCTGATAACTCTAAATATTTTAATGAAAACCCTCTTCATATCTCCACAAAAACACGTAGTTTACTGGTAAATAATTAAACAAAACAAGCAACTGAAGACGAAAGAAAGCATCCACTGATATCTAAATGACATCCGATTTTTGATAGCACCACGGTACCCTAAGAGCTAATTAGCGCCCGAAATAATTAAACACACGATATTATTCCAGCGGCGACGGCAAAAACTATCTGGCATTCGAATTTCACCCGCCGTATTTTGAAAATCTCTGCTTATCTTCATACAGATTCCTCACTTTTGGACAGCCAGAATGTCTTAATAAACACCATCATCCAACTTAACTTCAACCTTAAACATCAAGCACAAAGAACAGTTTTGTCTGCAGCAGAAATGATTTTAAGATGTTTCTCAATACTCGAGGTGGAGTGTTTCAAGATGAATCCAGAGATTGTTTTCGTAAATGTGATTTGAAACCCATTAAGACTAAGATGAAATTTTATCGTTAAGATTTGAATGTGTATTTAAAAAATATAATTCAGTTCCGAGAAAAAATATGTATGTGGAATAAATGTTTCGGATTCTTATCGCTGTTCCGACTTCGGTAAAGAATTGATTGTTTTCGAACCACGAAGCAGTGAAAATTATATTACAATCTTTGGAACAACGGTAACAATCATTGTCGCACATTATGATATTGATTTCAAACCCGAAATTAAATCCGAAGTTTACTTTTGTGAAATCATATTCTCAATTAGAAAACAAACCATTCTATCCTGCTGCGATTTAAGATTCATTTCAAACCATCTCTAGCTTCAAGAGAAAGTCAACAAGAAGAAAACTAAGCAAAAATAACTTAACCAGCTCAATACACTCGAATAATATCCTCATCATCATCTTAACTTCTCCAAAGCATGATGGGATCAACTACCAGTTGAACCAGACACAGATCAAAGCCATTATTTTACGTATAAACACAATAACATGGTCATCATTGGAAGCATTTCAATGTACAGTCGAAGCCGGCGGTATCCCGAATAGAAAGTAGCAAGTTACGTCAGACAAAAACCAAAAGTGGTAGCACAGGTTGAGTACAGTCGTTGTCGAATCTATAGGCTTATTCTTGGATTGATTTGAAACGATTATGTTGGATTGTGAACATTTTTTATAGTTAACAATTAAATCCAGCTTGACTCTTCTTAAATGTCGCTGAAATAAACGAAAGAGTATCTACATTAGCTTGTAGTTTGCTGACATAAAAACTGTCATCACCAAAATTTTCTGTCAAATGACAATATTTTGATGTTATAACCATAACAATGATTCAAAACTTAACTCTTATGATACAAACATTTTTGTAAATAAATGTCTTCATCAAATTGTTTCTTTGATTTAATTCAATATTGAATAGGAATCAATTGACACTTGAGAGCGTAACATTACCTATACGATTTGAATAAGTTTATAAAAGTGAAAGACATGCTAGACCTCACTCAAGTATGCAAAGTGAGGACAGTACGAGTAGTTCTGAAGTTATCAATATTGACGATTTTACTGTAGTATTAAATAGTGAGGGTAAAACAGTAGCAGTATTGGGATATACGATTTTATAAATAACTAGCTTTTTCCCGGGACTTTGTTCGAGTATGTCCCGTTTATTACTGTTCCCGCAGTATTTTCAGCAAATTCTATCTTAGTACTCCTCTACACTAAGGAACCTACATGCCCAATTTCAACTTTCTACGACCAGTAGTTTCGGCTGTGGGTTTTCTGTCAGTCACTCAATAACAGCAGAATATTATAAACTGGATGAACTGTATGGCTTTACAAATTAATTTGAAGTTGTTCCGGAAGCATCATTTGAAGATGTGTCTGTTCAACCATTTACTGCTGGTTGTACAGACGTAAGATCTCACTATCACTGATGTCATCTTCAAAACTTAGTCCGTTAATCTGGTTAACGCCCTCCTATTGCGAAATAAATTCATGAACAACTCTGAAGATCGACATTTTAGGTTCAAAGACATCATTCGAATACAGAATGACCGCAGTATCCCATCTGTCTGCTTAGATATGACCCGCTGACGAGACAAACAACTATGTCGCGGCAAGTCGAAAAAATTTAAAATTTTAATATCAACCGGTAAATATTTGAAATTTAATAAACTCGAATCGTCCGCTTATACTTTTTAATTTTATATCTGTCCTGGCCTTCGATCCGGTGTCCGAATGGATTCATCGATTGTTTTTATTGATGCACCTTTTTTGGTGAAATCTTTATCTTTTTGTATAACGGCACTTGAGCTGTGGTGGTCTGTTACTTGTCGTGGTTTCACGTGCCCTGTTTTGGCAGTATGGTCTGGTTTAGTTATGTTTACTTTAAAATTATCTTTACTCTTTTGTCAGCTTCTCTTCATCCGTTCACCGTTCCTTATTTGAAACAGGGATACCAATTCTATTTCAAAGTCATCCGCATGGATCCTGTTTCATAGACAACAGTTCATAGTATTTTAGTATCTATGATTGAGAACAAAGGAATATTTTAAAAATCATAGAAAGCTCGCGTTACAAGCTGAAATAGACGAAAGGAACAACAGGACACAGAACACCAACAATGAAGCACATCTCCTAACATCAATTAAGTCCCTAATTATCTCAAAACTAATCTAAATTAAAACTATAATCTTTTCTTACAAAAAAAAACGGACTCTTAAGGAAACTTTATTCAAGTTGCCGAGAACTAAGTGCACACGTGCTGGATCGTCTTCGGGTTAAAATTAGATGAACGGCGGCGAGGGGTGCCGGGGGACGCGGAGAGGCGAAGCACCTTTTTATAGAAGCTCCTACAGAACCACTGTCTGGTATACACACGGCAGAGCCAAAGATTACGACTACAGAAGATCCACTTTTAACAGCGATGAGAAATGTTAAATTATCACTCCCAGACCTTGTTTCATTTTTGATACCAGCATCGTCAGACGGTTTGTTATCATAAAAGCCTCTACCTTCTGCATTTTCCTCCTCAGTGGCATAGTCAAATGACGTATCAGTCGCTAACGAGATAGTTAGATTTTTTTAAACGCAAGATGTTTGGTTTCGCGCTTCGCCGGGCCAGTGTTGTGATCAATTATCGTTGGTAAATTAAAAATAGCTGATGTTTTCGTCAAATGTTTGGGGTGGATCTCTCACGGAATTGGGCTTTTGGATAAATCTCTTTATGAAGAGAATATTTTATTCATATTGCTTCTGAATATCTTGGACATTACAGTGTTTCTGCGAGATCTGCGTATCCAAATATTTATAAGGAAGACCGGCGCATAATCACATCCGTAACCGTTCAGGGATTTACGAACATTCAGTCAAAGTAGCAGTATCATTCTTGATGCAAGCCACACGACCTGCATGCTTGCCAATATACAGGAAAACAATAAATCCATTTGAATATCGAACCACACTTGGGGTGATATTCTCGTAGCGCGCAAATACCTCACGACCATAGACAAATATCGCTTTTTAAGAAATCCGTGAAAATTAACCTCATGGGAACCGCCAATCAGGTGTGCGCGAACGGAATAAAAATGGCCGATTTTTACATGATTCTCCAGTAAAACTGACGAGAGACGTGGCCGGTCTGCTGCATCGTTGCCGCTTGAATACAAAATACATTATAAGTGCACAATATTTGCATTTTGAATTACGCGCTTGAGGCTTGGCGCCTTAAAACTGTAGGTTGCGTGGACTCGCTAGCGCTATTGGCTGGTTTCGATATAATTTCTTTTGTAATAAGCTTGGGAAAAGGTGCACTTTAAATTTGCAACGGCTGACTCAGTTAATTTAAATATCAACTTGATACTTTATTCAGCACATCGAACCTATAACATAATTCTAGTTATGTACAGGAAAAACCACTATCCGACAAAGTATATGTTAAATTGGCTATCAATATTTACTAGGGATAGGTAAACTATTTAGCATCTCTCAATATAACTTTGCCTCAAGCAAAAATCCGGAATAATTTACAATTTAACATTCAACAACTGAGACCTCTTTATATCTATGTACCAATAAAGCAGTCGGTGTCAATGTCAATAGGAATATATTTGAATTGGCAACACCAAGTTATCACATTCCATAGGAATAGCGGCATAAGTAGGCGAATTAAAAAAAAATCACGCGCAAAGATATCATCAGATCAGATTTGTATTGGGTAGGCGTGACGTGCTTCGGTGGTCCGACTGCTTGACGTTGAAATAAATGGATTATCTGTTCCATTATGACGTCATTTGACAGTTGGAAGCTTACTGGCGGGTAAGCTAGAAAGTATGACGAAGCAATTTAAACAGGACCTCTAATTTTGTTGGCAGTTTTCGTCGGTTTCAATTATCATGATGGAATCCTGTCTTTTGGTGGTGAAATGGTGATTTTTCATCTTAACACGGTTTCGTGGTATTTCCATTAATTTACGCATTATTAATAGGAAACGCTATTTGACGCCTGTATCTGTTATTCATAGCTCTTTCATCCTGTGACCTTTTCATAATGCTAAGTCTAGACTTGAAAATTGTATCTTATGCTCTTTAGCCCAATCCTTTTTAAAAATTTTATTTTTAACGTCATCTACCATTATATTATATTATTTTCTGCCATCACATCTGACAAGATCAACAATTTCAACAATCTGCTCAGTACAGTTCCTACCGCGTATTATATTATCTAGTATACTATCTCTTACTGCTTAGATAATGTTGCCAGATATGCTAGCTAGATGATTTAAGCTTGTCGTGAATGAGTCTTCTAGTTTTAGTAACTGGATTAACAAAGACTAAGTTAGGCTTTTCCGCTTGATCTAGGCTGGCAGGTGATTTCTAGAATTCTTCATAGACTTCATTATAAAACGCTATCTATTTACTTCTGTTCTAGTGTACCCAGACTTTTTCAAGTCTTATAATAAAATACTGACGTGAGGTTCATACATTTTTGGAGTAACACAGGCACAGTTCGTAATTTTTTTACCTAGCTTGATTTGCGATCTTCCCTTCAAACTCTAGACGTCTATATAAATTGATGAATCCTAATCAGGTGCGTATTACGTTTGCGTATCTTACATCTGGTTATAATCCAACAATGTAATACAACAACATGATATTTAAAAAGATCTCCACAAAAATTCCTTTACCTAAATTCTCAAGAACCCAAAATGGACCACAACATTTCTCACGGAGGTACCCTAAAAAATTCACACGAGTGGTTCCGTACGGATTAAGTTTATTTACCACGTGCAGCTTAGTTAAGCAGATAGGTTGCGCATGCGCGCCGCGTCTGTTCCGCGCGAGATTTCGATCGAATCGTGCGCAGCATTCGGGCACGGACAGGGTTGACACCGAACTGCTTTAGCTGGATTGATCTGGATTTTTGGGTCGTTGAGATTGTTACGTGAATAGATTTTTGAGGTGGCTTTGGAAATGATAAAAGGTTTCTTTAAACTGAAAATCATTGTTGCTATAAACAGCAATAGTTGTTATCCATCCATGTAACTCCGTTTCATTCTATTTTTAAGTTGCCCTTGTTAGGAATTCTAAATGTGTTTACTTTTCATGTCCTGTCAAATTTTCTCCTCGTGCCAGCCCTAACCGCAACATGCTGCGTGCGCGCACCTCACCTATACTAAATACATAATGGATAAATTTTACTTTGAACCGCATTCGCTTCCATTCTCATGTCGTTTCTTGAATATTTCACTAATGAAAGTGTCAAAGTGGATTTTTTTGAATATTTTCACGCGTCTGACCTCAGAAGCATTAGCTGCATTTTTAATATCTCGTCGTGTATTCTCATAATTTGTTTTGTGTGTGGCCAACCCACCTTTAATTAAATTCAATATCTGCTCCCAAAACGATTATCTAATTGAAGACACATTCAAAACAATTTTTTACCAATAACGTACTAATCGAGCCTTATTTATGTGTGCATAAATTAACAGAACTACATAAAAGAAATAATAGATAAACGAAACAAGTCCCCCCCGCCTTGAAACTTTGCAAAAAAAAACTTAATTACACTCATAGAAAAAGTTGGTCCAAAGATCCTCACTAATCGTGTTACTGACTTATTTGGGGACATACGGACAAACAATGGTCACTAAACAGGTTTAAATCGCAGCTTCGCGTACGAGACAAGCATATAATTAAAATCCAAGTTTACAATTTGCTTTTAGTGATCTGTAACAGGATTTGAAGTAGCTTCTATATTCTGTGGCATAAGACATAATTTTGACAGCTAAACTTTTGATTAATCGTTTAGGAAGTTTGTAGATAAAGATATCGCTATATCGTATCGTGAAGTGAATCTTAGTTTTTAAAAGTTTTTCTAAAGGAGATCACATTTTTATGACACTCACATGTGTTAGTTAATTGTGAAGTTTTTTATTGGGCTATCGGCGGGAATGCGTTCGGTCATTATTTTTATAGCTTCATCGCGGTCTTCGTCAACCACAATGATAAATAAGTGAAATGTATGATAAATACTATTTTATAACGCTTTGGTAATGGTCGTGACAAAATGGTGTACTTTTTATGGAATATCAAGTGTTTAAAATTGGGTCTACAATGCTTCTTAATTATCAATTTAAGATAAAAAGGTCAAACACGTTATACAACAAATTGTTGATGATTTTGTTTCAAGCAAGATCAGCTCTTTCAGTGAAATTAAGTGTCCAATTAGCACTTCCATCTGTTTTAAGAAAAGCAAATCAAGAAATCTCTTGACAAACATCTTTGGACAAATCAGCCCCATATTTATTACGTTTGTGTTATTTTAAATTAATATCAAAATCAGTATCTGATAATTCTTCCGTCACTTCAAAAAACGGTGCACTAACAAGCTACCTTGGCTCCTCGTGATAGATCCTGGTGATATAAATTTCGTTTCTAATTAACTCCAAGTTTCCTCAAGCATCTCGGTTCAAAGAAACTCGAGGAGTGCGCCAGCGCAGTGTACCCATCTGTCACACGTCACAGCTACACCTACCGCCTGCTCGTGCGCAGCTAATTATAGCCGCCATGCTAATTAATTGGGAGATGGCTGCTTCTGGACGTTTTTTGAAAAGATTTTGGCTGCAATCCCAGTTCTGCTGATTTTTCAAAATGCAAAGTCAGAATCTTTGACTCAAATGCTAAATTCTAAAGAGTGTGGTATATGGTGTTGATTAAAAAAGAAAACTCTAAGTGAAATGATATATCCTCGAGAGTAGATCGAGTGCTAAATGGACGAAGAATTTAGAATGAGTTACGAGCTTTCTCTTAACAAGACAGCTGATTCAACAGGTGGCTGTCGAACAGGTTGGTTGTTGAGAACCTACCTTACGCTGACACTTGGAATGTTAACACTATCTTCAGCGAGAGTGTTACTATAATTATTGGTCAACGAGGAAGCTCATAAGAAAGGAAAGAATATTTAAAGAGCTCGCTTGGACCACCCGGATCATATTTAATTAGCAACACGCTCATTCAAAGCTGACGGCTCAAATCTTCTCTGAATTATACGAACACATTTTTAAGATATTCTCCCTCACATCTTGTGTAACACTCAGATTGATAGTCCAAACTGAACAAGTTTTTGTAATAATCCAAACATATTACTTCCTTTACTGATATTTCATCTTTTTATCGTCCGTTCTCGACGCCGGACGACATTTTAAAAGAATTACGATGATTTAATTTTGTTATTTTGTTACTCCGTGATATACTGTTGACGATAATTAATAATTAAACATAACAATTAAAAGTGCGTTGAACTGTCATACTTCAAATTGCAATTTGCGTGAAATGTTCTAAATCCTAACAGATAAATAGAACCGTCATCATTAGACGACGGTCGATGATATAGTGCGGTGCCGCGGTGACAACCAGCGAGCGAGCGAGATAAAACATACGATAAATCAACTAGTAAGAAAGGGATAGATCATAACACCATGAGATATAAAAACCGCGGCCGTTGATTTCATAATTTATTTGTTACACATTTGTCGTTCCGTGAAGATCGAGAGAGATACATGAGCTTTTTGTGGGCGACAGGGAAATGCGCATCAGATGTGATTTGAGCAATAATTTATAGTGTTTGTACAGCGGACGTCACTTACGAGTTTAACAAGACACTTCATGCTTAGATAACGAAGTGAAATAAAGAATCTGAAACGCGATCACGAAATTTTGTACCTTCATATTTAATTCAATTTAAATCCGGACGTTCTAATTTCGAACAGATTTTATACAAACTCTATATTCTTTTTTCATAATTAGAATAGTCAGTAATTTGCTTTGAGTGCGTTACAGCGACAGGACGGCTCCTTACCAGCTATTTCGAAAATCAATCATGCGCATATTAGCGGGAGTTTTGGAACGCGCCAACTGGCTGTCGAGTGCGACGTGGCCGCCATATTTCAAGCACGTTTGAGATATATACAGGCGTTTTATCAATGCATCGTCGCACTGATTCCGATGATATATATCTAATTATTAGTGTTGTTAATGACATTTTCACGGCACATTCCCCGTGTCTTTGAGATCATTTGTTTGATTAAATTATCGTATTGTTTCTTCTATTGTTCAAGGGATACAACTAGTTAGTCTTAATGTATTAATGCTCTCTTTGTCTTGTTAAGTATCGAAGAAAGATCTTCGTATTATTTTCAAGACGTTTGAATTTTTTCTGAACGTGTCATGGACTTTGTGCCTCATAAATTTTGGCAGATGCCAAGGGGCGTTTATGATTTATTTAAGACATGTTGTACTGAGAAATAAACACATAATTATAAACAAGGTATGCAGCGGCATTCCTAGATAGGAAACTGCAAGTGCTTACAAAGAAATAACTCGTTGAAAATGATTCTAAACCTTTGGTCTGATTCAAAGTACCCAAACTATTCTAAAAGTGCCTATGACAAATACTCCATCTTTCCTTTCTTACACACAACACAAAATCCAAAAACAGACATCCAGACAGATTCCAACCTCTTAAAATTTCAAACTAAAAGTTGAACGTCCTGCAGATTCATCGGAATGATTCTGACAGTTTACGTTGCGGCCCAAGCCAGGGATAAAATATAGCTCGTGTACAGACGGCACCGTAGCGAGGGGGACGGCACCGACGGCCGCGGGGCGCGGGTGAGGGGGGAAGACGTCCGCAAATAGCGACCATCTCTGCCGAGCAAAACAATACCGGTATGATATTATGGTACAGTACGCACTGCGAGATTTGTGCGGTTTAAAGAATCTCGAGTGGTATGCGGATAATTACGAGTACGGTGTGACGTCATTTGGCATTAGAAGATTCGACTATGAAGCTGGGCGCAGAATCGTAGACGATGAAGCAATCGCAACTGATAAACACGAACTCACAGAAAGAGAAAATTTGAATGAGGCTATAATGGCCAATAGCTAAAATGAGTCTGTAATTACGAATTTAAGTCAAGACAAAGAAACGCTAGTCTCTGTTCGCTCAGCCAACACTTTATATATAATAACATAAGCGTACAAGCAGGACAGACGGACGAGCGACAGCCGCGAGACGGACTATAAATAAATAATGCGCCAACATTTTATTATTATCATAGCATGGCACGTGCGGGGACATTCTTGAGACGAAACTGGCAGCTTATAACGAACTGAAATAAACAGAAACGTCTGCTAGAACAACTAATACGTCCAAAACTGCTAATATTGCGTCAGTGCGCGCGTAAAAACGTGAAGATGACGACTTAAAACGCTTGTGACGTGGTATAACGTCCTATGTGATTATTGGACAGAGAATAACAGTAAATTCAATGCAAGAAAACTAATACCCATTGCCAAAATTAAAGTCTTGGAGATTCTTCTCACGTCTCGTCCAATTTCATGCCAAAATGTGGGGAAAAAACTGATTCTAAATATACATTTCTAATTTACTAGCTGTATTTTGATTAGTTCGGATATCAATCACAACCAAAACTAGTTTTCGAATGAAAGTATCTTTTTGATATACGACTTTTTTGTGACTTAGTGCGCTACCGACCTCTTTCTGATGATGTTGCCAAAAGGAAATAAGTTTGACTACTTTAAGCCAAACAGTTTAGCGGGTTTCGCCAAAACTGCGTATCATGGCATTTGTAGGCACTGACATGCTCAGTTGGCATGTTTTGTCGCATCTAATGCCAAGGTACCTGTTGTCAAAAATTCTGGTCTGCCATCCATGATTTCTCCTTTTAAATACCTCATATTTTCTTCTCTAAGCCCCGTTTTATTAAACCACAAATTCCCTCAGTTTATTACGGCTTAATTACTCATCAATAGTATTTTAAGTGCAATTAAAAGGCCGAAAACACGCGTTCTACGTCGTTTCGCTGGTTAATGCCATAAGAGCCGTGGCTAAACACATCAATCATAAAATGTTATTGCTGTTACGAACAATTCTCAATTAGAAATGGAAACCGAGGGAGCTACTGCTGCCAGTTAAAATGGTACTCTGAAGAGATGGTTTATTATATTTCTACTTTAAGAAGTTAAAAATGTCACACTAGATTTTGACTTGGATTCCAGGACGGGTTTCTACCAAATAATTAATGAACTGACAGTTGCTGGTTTTATTACAACTTAATAAATTATAGAAATCAAATAAAACTGCACTGTAAGAGAGTTTTAAAAAACTATCTCAACTAATTTTATAACTGTATGTATACTTAATTTATTATATAGTCAGTTTGACCTCTCACCTTTGACTATATAGACGACGTTTTGGTGATTATTTTCACGTAAAGCCGTCAGTCCTGTTACGTATCATGGTAGTCTCAGCTGTTTCGAAATTCTTTGGTACTGAAGATCGGTAATCGGAAATACCATAAATTCCTCACAATGTTGCAGTGGAAGCAACCCCGTTAGAACATTCGGATATGCTCGCATTATTAGTTTCTATTTGCGAGTGGTAGTCGCCTCATTGATTATTATTTTAACGGACAATTAAAATTTGATGGCTTCCACTTCGTTCATCTTCGACTTGCCTCGTATTAACTGCCTCTGCGCCCCCGAACGTATTCGCAGTCTGAATTTAAATAAGACCTTATTTAACTTTTTATAGGGTTCAATTTTGATTGACACATCCCACTCGTGTGATGTTCTTCGTTTAAAATCGCTACATATGAGTGTCGAGACTAACCGTCAATAAAAATAGTCGTAAAATTTTCGAGTTTTCATTTGATTATCTGCCTTGTTGTTAGTTGCATAAGGTTTGATATTGCGTGATGAGTTGGTAAATTCAATACGGCACTAAGAAACGTGTGAATAAAAATCGTACGTACGCACATTCGTTAAGAATTGACACTTATTAAGGGGGTATAATTATTTTAATTGATATGACGACATCTCTCTGTTTAGTGATGTTGACCATTTAAGTGCAGGACAGCGTTTGATTTAGAATTCCTTTCTCGACATCTTGATTGACATTGTTTGTTTTTTTTTTGCTCATTATCATTGATAGAGACTTTCATGTAATGATACCTTTTTGTTGGGGCTTTTCAAGAGTGCTTGTTTTTAATTGTGGAAGAATATGATGGCTAGGGTTTTTGACTGAATTGATTCTTTCATTCTTGATGGATATGTGTATAGCTATATCTTGGAGCGGTTAGCGAGAAATTGATCTAAACTGAAGCCGATGGTTTATTGAAAGTATTGCTCAGTTTTTAATTAAAAAGGGTTTCAACTACCTTCGTAATCGGTCATCAACCTAAACCAGCCGCCATTTAATCACGCAACGATCATTCACAATTAAGCCTAACGATACATTTTAATGAAAACTAATCCAGTTGTCCACGTTTATAACAGTTTTTTTAGTATATATCACATTGTATGCAACCGTTCCAAATTCAAATTGCCCGATTCGATGCCGAACGGGCCCGAAGAGCGGCCGCCGAGCGCGTGACCAATCGCTAATTAGGAAATGTGCTCGGATGTGTTCGGAAGCCGATCGGCGTTCTATAATTGAACTTTTAAATTTCGAAATTTTTGATTACACGAATGCTATTTCCACTTCTGGTGTTACTGTGTCGGCTTTTATGGTCCTTTTAGTGATATACTAGCGATAATACGCGGATTCACTCATATGAATTCTTATTTAAACTTTACCTAACTAGTGTAAAATATAGAAATTTTAATTTTAAATAAATTTTATCTCTACAACTCAATTAACATAACTAACTTATCTAAGGAATAAGATATCATTATAGTTTCATTTTTGTTAAAATCAAAAACAAAAAACACCACAAAAATCCAGCTCGATCAAAGAGCAGATTAACATCCTTGAACTACAAAAAACAAACAGACTTTGCTTTCCAAAGCTATCTCCTGGTATCTTACTTATTCTACCTCCATTATGGCCTTAGAACATTGACAATTCTAACAAGAATATTGCCATCTCAAATAAATCTGTCTTCAGACGCCCAAAATGGGATGTCAGGTTCAAATCAGTAACACCACACTACAAACAGACAAATCAATATTTTTTTCATACACATTAATTTCTCTGAGAAATAAGACAAGCACACACTAACGGTAGATTTATTGAGTTCAAAACAAAATTGGTTTCTACATTCCTGTAATATTCTCACACGTTTCTTTTAACGTAATTAATAACACATCTGTGTAATTTTTTTATGCATATGAAGTTATAAATAATTAATTTTTTTGGTTGAAAAAGTCAATCTTCAAAAAAATTGGTTTAGATTTTTATGTTAACGCAAATTGATTATACTGTTGGCTCAGTGAGGAAGGTATTAACTTCTGTACTGTTGCAGGTTCGATTATTCTATGTTTTTTTTATCGCTTCTATTTAGTCTTTCTGATTGATTGTGATTGACTGATTGTGCATATTTGTTAGTATGTAAACCCAGAAATTGCATAGTTTATTGAAATAAAAAAACTTCTTAATGAATATTAAAATCATAGAATCTTTCAAAATATGTATAGGACAAAACAAAGCACTATCTATTGGACAAATCCCTAGAAAATCTAGATAGCCTAGATTAATCTGTCAGTCTTATTAACGGCTACATTTTTATCTCGTCTATAAATATTATCGACAGATAAGATCTCTTATAAGAAATTGATGAAGTGGTTTCTCAATGCTACGTTCTTACTTATAAGTACTTCAAATAAGAAAATATGTGAAGAAAAACATATATTTGACAACAGTATAATTATTACTTAGACATGATGCATGAAAATAGACAAAACCGGCCAAGTGCGAGTCGGACTCACGCACAAAGGGTTCCGTACCAATATCTATAAAAACGAACCAAACAAAAAAATAATGCTGATATTTAGAATGTTGGTTCCAGAGGGAGTGTGTAGGATCACAAAGAGAGGATGTTCCGAAATTCCTACAGGAACGGGATTGGCGCATACGAAGTTTCGGGAAAAATCTAGTTGAAACTAAAATACACTGGGTAATCACTCCTGAATCTGAATTTCAGCTCGATGGATCTCAATCGGCACACTTTCGGACTTAAAACTACTGCCAAAATGAGATGTTCTATTGATAAGTCCACTGTCTAATCCTTCCTGTAAAACAGCCGTGATATTATGTTCAAAAACACTGTTTTTTTTTTTTTTTTTTATACAAAACGGGGAAACTCTTGGCCCAAATCTCACCTGATGGAAAGTGATGATTAGGCCGAAGATGGAAGCGAGTTTCACCCGGAATCCTCTTACTCAGAGGACACTTATGTATAAAATTCTCTATACACATTGCCAAAAACCCTCATGTACCCCAAGATTGGGGGCGGAAATCTACGCGGTTTGCAACAAATAGCGCAGCGGGGTCCCTGCCTGCGCCCCGTTGTCACGGCGTGATGGCCAGGCTTGGGGGAGTCCAGGGGATGTTTAGGTACAATTTCCGGCATGTTCCCTTATGTTTAGTTATCGGTACACTTGAGTTTTACGGCGTGTTGCTCGCGGTTTTCCTGGGAGTGACAGCTACAAGAGAAATAGTCGTTGTTTATTAATAGGAGTTAATACCTGCGAGTACTGTTCTTAATTGTGAAAACTTTGTAACTTGTGTTTGTTGAAAAAATCGCCTGTTGGTGAGTGCCGAAATGTCAGTGGGATGGGTCACAGGAAGGAAACCGCTAGAAAAGCTAGGGCCTATGAGGTTTGATACTGAGTTAATTTCTCAGATATAAGACACGGAACTCAAATCGAGCTGGGCAGGACACTTGGCAAGCTGCGGTGATGATACGTCAGTGACTGAGTGGCTTCCGAGGACTGGAAGAAAGTGTTGGGAGGTGAGATGTGTGGACGACATTGTTGGCATTGCAGGAAGAACCAGGTTGAGGCTGGTACAGGAACGTAGGGATTAGCACAAGAAAAGAGAGCCCTATGCTGAACACTAGGCGAAGTTGGGCTGCGGATGATAATAATGATGAAAAGACACGGGACAAGATACACAGAAGAGAACAAGTACTTTTGGATAGATTTCAGATACTTTCATCATCCATTCGAAGACTATTATCGTAGATTCTATAATGCAAACAAGCATATTATAAATTAGGGGAGTACATTGACGACAAAAATGCTTGGCTAAATGCTGGTCCGCCCCACAACGACTAAAATGCCCGAACTTCGATGAAGATGTGAAAACATTGTTGGACCTGCTGAAAATTTTAAGATTATCTTTGCATTGTATAGACTTATTAAATAATGTAACCATGATTTTGTAAAAAGGCAGTGTTTAAAAGAGTGTCCATGGAGTTTCTTGGAGTTCTTCTCCATAGGATCTACTCTTTGGAACGTGCAACTGCCGCGCTGGAGATAGGGTCGGTGAGTTTGTTTTGTTGCAGAATAACTTGCTACTCTTGTCGCTAGCGCGGCAGAATTAGCTTCATCTATTTGACTGACATACCTTGACTATTCAAAAGTGCCTGTAAACTGGTATATTTGAAATAAAGGATTTTGTTTTTTTTTTTATATCAGATAAACCTGACATTAGCCTTAATCAAAAAAAGATAATAAAATCGATAACTGTTTTTACACCTTTTATGACTACTTATCCTGACCACCTACGCCCTCAACACATATGACAACATTTATTTACTTTCAAAATTTATATTTTTGGATTTGGCCAATATTTTACGGAATGCCATAATAAAATAATATAATGTGCATTGTAAGGTTGTAACAGCAGCTTTGCCCTGTAGCAGGGTACCGTGGGCAGAGAACACAGTGACATCACCGCGACCTTTTTGGAGCAAATTGATGAGTCCTACATGCAGCCAGTGTGTTACACCGAGTACATACATATTAAGATGATTGTGCGCGAATTTATGGATATTTATGTTTGGCCTTAATGGAAGGTTTCTTTTGTTGTGAAACTGGTGTAAGTAGGTATTTATTTTTGGTCATGTTGTTACCAAAAATCAGTGTGTGAAAAAATTTACTCCTGGTTTTCTGGGTGGTCTTAAATAGCTTGACTTAGTAAATAATAATACCTTGATTTCGATGCACTCGGTTTTTTTGTAATGGCATATAGAAACAGGAGGATATGACAGAATCAATGTATTATTTGTAGGTTACTCAAAAGTGAAAATGCTCTCTTGAGGGACTTAGTCCAATTTGCTATTGATGTGACTATCATTTGTTTCTTCTTTCAACAATACCATTTCTTTATTAATCTCCTAATTGATTTAAATCTAATGTTTGTCTTTACTGACATAATTTAAATTTTACTTTTACTAAGTAATTTAGGAATTTGTTTGAATTTATAATTAGCATGCATGCCAGTTGAGAGACAATAAATACTTTTTATTTATTCTTCTTCTTTATTTGTAAGTCAATATTAAATACATCCAAGCTTACCAACCCTATTACAAACCAAAAAAAATCTTTAATCCATCGACAATCCTATCTCCAAACAAATCACATGTAACAGAACAGTTCCACGTACCTACGGAACATTATTCATCCAAAGATTAAGACGTCGGCGCCCCGTGGCCATCAAATGTACCGGGGCACATCAAAGCCCAGCGGGATCACTTATTATTGCGAAAAAAATACCTAAAACGATCCCCTTTGTAATCTATATTTTGATTATATTGAAATAATTGAGCATTTTGATAGAATTGACGAAAAAAATCGTCTTGAGGAAGTTGGGAGGGATTTTCTTGGGGTGATGAAGGTAGCTAGACAAACGAAGTGAATTCAGAAGAAATTTCTGAAAGAAGTTCTAGGGTAATTTTTTGGAACAATGATAGTGACTGAAGAGTCTTTAAGTCAGGAGTAAATAGGTTACTCCTAAGCAAGCGTGCTCCATCTGTGACGGCATCATCGCTTACCATCAGATCAGAGAGTAGTCGAATGTGTGGCTAGTTTTTTTTTTTATTTGTGATGGGTTTTGTTCTTGAGTCTACTCTTAGTCAGAGATGATAGAGACAAAGCCTACGATGGAGCGAGCTTACCCAGAACCTGTTCACTCGAACTTAAAAAACAAGGATTAAAGTTGACTCAGAATAAAGTTTAGGGGGTAGTAGATGGAGGAGGCACTGAAAACCAAGGTAAACTTGATTTTTAATATACTGAAAGAGCCATAGATTCTGATGATCATCAAGGTACAAGAGAAGTGATAGATCTTTATGTTGTTTGTGAAACACGTAAGTAATGTGAAAGAATACTAACACACACATTTACACATATGTACTTATTTGAATGTATTTTAAAAGCTTGTTGATACTAACACACGGGTCTTGAACGAATTTTAATGGACATTAATAACAATTTTGGTGCCTCGAAAATTGTTTCAAAAGACTTTAAGGAAATTAAACACAATTCATCACCTTTCAGTTCAAAAGCTGTATCCAAATTTAATGTAAACAGCTGTCTGTTTGAATTAAATTTGGATACAAGTAGTTTTTTAATTTTCGTTTTGTCCTTCTCTAAGTTTAAAAACGAAAATTAAAAAACTACCTCTTTCCTCGCAAACAAGGAATAATGTTATTCTTATAAAGGAAATAATTACGCTGAAACGCAATGATAATAAATTTCAAACAGTTTACGACTAATTTATTAATAGAAATTTTGCGAGCGATCCTTAGGACAGTCGTAAATAAGAAAATGCCGGACGACCAATGGGTGGCCGTAAAATTTGCTCGCGCGACGCGATTGGTCAGCTCTTGGCCAATAAAAGCGCGTTCCAGATTTGAAAGCGACGGTTTACGACCGGCAGGCGGCGTCTTTTTGCTGTTTTGGCGCCAAAATTGACAGCTCAGTCTTTAAATCCGAGTTATAGGTCAGTTTGGTTGGGATGCATTTTAGTGTTAATTACTTAACCCGGATCACGGGTGATTGGGCTCGAATTCAGGATCATTTCAGTGCTAAAATTATGCTGGTCTCAATGTCAGGGTCCTCGTTTGTAATAATGGTGCTCGGGGCTGCCAAAAAGTGGATGTCCATTTCAATCCTATTGACTGTTTTACTGGCAGCCTCAACGGTAGCTCGATAATCAAATTGACTGTTTTACAACCAAATCAACCAAATGACCAAAAAAGAAGAAGCTCCATAAATCAATCTAAACAGCCCAACACTCAGATTCCAAAACTACTAATTCTTCGCCCACCCAAGACAGTCCAACACAAAATAAATCCTAATGATTCCTCCAACCAAAACTGTCTTCATCAATTAAAAAGCCGAGCTTTATTTACACAGGATCCATGTCATGCAAAGTGAAGCTGATATATAATGTTGTAAAGCAGTCACCCTAATGAGTATGCGCTTGCGCAAGCGATGTGCATCACAAACGCTGGGGCTCTGGTATTAATTATTAATAGAAGCCATTTTATTGGTGTTTGTAGGAATATCATTAACGTTTGTGTCCGGGATGGAGTGACTACACAATAGTCTAGACGATAGGGTTCAGTTCAGGAGACTGTTTTGTTTTATGACAGCTACTGTTGGTATAAACTTATGACACTATTATTACCTATTTAAAACCATGAATATGATACGTCCGGGATGCAGGTGAGAGAAGGCAAATGTCTCGACATCAGACATCAGTTAAAGACTCTTTGTATAATAAAATGATGTTCATGAGAAGTCTTGGTAGTAACATGAATGATAATTAATCATTAAAATGATTATAAGCTACCATCATCTGAGGAGCTCGTGGCTAGATAAAAACAGCCGCACGGGTCGATCTTCAAGGTTAAGCAACGCTTGCCAAGGTTGGTCTGTGGATCTGTGTGACCATCTTTACATACCGAGTTTCCCCGAGTTGCCTCGTGGTTGGTCATTTCGATCTTTGGAAGTCTTTACGGATAGTCATAAGTCAAAAAATTTGACTCCAGTCTAGCCATGAAGTACCGTGTTACCCAGTTTACGGGTTGTGGAGGTCTGGTAGGCAGCCGCTCCACGTAAAATACTGGTATCCAGCTAAAATTCCGGTGACTGTAAGGCGACCCCAATATAATCGGGAAAACTACCATCATCTCCAGTTAACCATCTGCATTCTAAGTAACGATAGAATCAGGCCTATCATTTCGTTTATACGACATGATATCTGAACTCTCTTCAAAAATGTTCGCAACTTGAAGAGGATCAAATTGTACTTGCCAAAATACTCTTTACTGAAAACAATTTAATAGTAACAGTACTTTATGTCAAATAACAGCTAAAACCGGAATTCTGATTCCGCCAAAAACCCTAGCAAGTGATAGGGATCCGTGACGGACGCGTGACGAATCTTCTCTAGTCCAAATCCCTGCTTTGTCCCCAACTGTCCCCAAGCCCCCTATTTTATTATATCTGCTCCCATACATAATTCATGGGAGCTCCCCATATTGCGCTGTGTCGAATTATTGTTATTTCTGGATACCGCTATGAATAACAAGTTGTACTAATTTTGTTGGTCGTAATTGTGATTGGCTGTTGTCACTGCTTTTCTTGAATCGTTATGGGTGCAAGTAGTGGTGGGTGCGTGCTTGTTGATTCTTGTGAATTATGTGTTTTACTGTTTATTGGATTGTTATGTTTGACTGCTTTGTTGTAGGTAGCAGGAGGATCTATTGAATCAGTTCTACATGTAGTAATTTTAGTTAATATTATTTTTTAGTTAATATTAAGATTGGTGATGTTGGTGATGTTGCTGTCCAGTTCTTCTTTTTCTTAATGTTTTTCTTTTGAAGAAAGTTGTCAGTTAGTTTTGTATATTTCTTTATCAGTTACACCACCTGTTTTAAATGTCTTGTTTCAGCCTCAAAAAGTACTTTAAATAAAGCATTAGCTACACTTTCTTTCTCCTGTTTCATCTACACTTATTACAAACTACATAAGATTATTATATTATGATTGAATAAAATCTGTTTCACTTCTCTTGCCATATTAACTTGATGTCTTGCCTCTACATTTAAAACACCATCAAACATAACACGCAAATTTTCTTTATCACCAAGCTTTTCTTTAACACCCCACTTGTCAAAAACCTCAAGAAAATAAAATAATAAAACATCAGATTGTCAATACTTTGGGTATATTTTAATGGCGTTTTCCCCTCGAGCAGATTAGAGGAGAGGTGTCGTAAAGAAACAATTTTCAAGCTTTTCCCACGCGCCGGGGGATCGCAACTGCTTAAAGAAATACGGTACATGATAAAACTGCGATATTGTTGCGGAAAATTTTCACTGAGAATATTTTCCAAGAGGTTTTTGGGGGTAGGTGATGATTTTTACGGCTTTTTTTGTGTGTTTTTGAGGTTTTTATTAGCTTTAGTTGGCTGTTGATGCTCTTCCACCAGTGCTTTAAAAAAATAAATAAAAGTGTGGTGTATTTTTAAGTGTAGTCACTAATTGCTGATTCTTATTTTAGATTTTCAAAGCTGTCTTTCTTCAGAAATATTTTTATGTATTTGTGGAAGCACTGTTGAAGTCTGCTTCTGCATTATTTGGGTTACTTATCAAGTCCTTAATATTCCAGCGTCGTGTATTTTTAATGGTGATTTCTTTGAAAATAAACTCGCATTAATTTCAAACAGAACATTTTATTGTTTAATCCGTTCAGAAAATAAAACTATAAAATTATAATCACATTGACATACAAGATGTACGTACACCAATTAGCGTTATTATAATACATTAAGAGTTAGATTTTTAAGAAAAAAATATAGTTTCCGAAGCACGGAATCTATCGCATTATATTCTAAAAACCTAACTTAGACAAACAACTACAGAAAAATTTAAATGTTAAAAAGAACTCATATACAGACAAAAAAATAACTAATAATTGTTTTAGATAGAATTAATCGTCCCCAAGTCAACATGTGCGGACCAAGCCGCGGCTTACATAAGTTAAGTATGGCTTCCAATGTTAACAATTGTGGAAAATAATAATTATATAACACAAACAAAACAATTCAGTCTCAACGCCCAAAATATTCCTTAAAATATTAAACAAATTGTCGACGACAGCTAAAAAGTCATTGCCGACTCAAAAACCAAAGCATAGATCCGAAATATTGAAAGAAAAGATCTGCAAAAATTTTCACGCATTGTATAAAAATACAGCGAAACTTAATTCTTATTATTTTACTTTATTATTAAAATCGAGAGGAGAATGGGGATAAATGTACACATTAACTTTTTTAATATCAGCAACACAATGAACGCCACGATTAAATTTAATTTATTCTGTATAAGCATCTAGTTCTCTATTCATTAACGCACATACATATATTATCCGTTTATGATAATCACTCTTATCTGTACATTTGTAATAAAGCAGATGCTTCATTACAATTAAATGTACAAGAGTAGAGCAAATCACACGGACATTCTTTACAACTAGCGTATACTGTGTACGTATTTTTTTTCCTTTTTTTTTCACTAACTAAGTTGTAGTTAATCGTGCTATCCCATAGTAAACGTAAAGTATTAACTATTTACGTATCTTGTTTGTATTTACTAGCCAAAAACAATAACACTCTAGCAACTACCACCGTTAAATCAATTACAATAATTTAAAACTCTTAATTAATCCTTATTTTCTCACTTAGGCAAGTTAAAGTTGTATTTTTACGTATACTTCGTTTTCCAATAGGTTTTTTAATACATCTAATTACGTTTTAAAATCTAAGCTCCGAAACGCGATGCTAATATTTTTTATGGCATTGTAGTAACTGCCTCAAGACAAGAACAACGGCTCTCAACTCATTCCTTCAATGTATTATTTACTTAAAAGTATTTATTAGTATACACATATTACAATCAACGTTATACGTATGTTTTTTTCAATCGTATACATAAATTCCAGTGCAAAATAATAGTAACAAGGACACAGGCGCGTATGTCCAATCAGCGTAACACTAAAGTAGAAACAAATAGAAACATGTGCTGTGCGGAAATCCGCGACATAGAGAAAATATACAAAACGGCGTTTTAATAATTTGTCATAGTGTTCAATCGCACCCGATTTCACCCCTTCACTGTAACGTTGATATGAAAAATAATTTGGAAATATTCATTCATTTGTATCTTTGCTTTATTTACTTAATTGAATCGTACAGTGTTAAGAGGTTGGCCAATTGCAAAAACGAAGATTTGTTCTAAAGGAACTTAAACTAGCGGTCGATCCTTGACCCTCAGGGAGACTGAGGGTGTCGGAGCGACCGGGAGCGTGCGCGCGCGCCGACGCTGTGAGCACCATGAGAAGCAGAAGGAACTGGTGTCAGCACAGTGTCGACGCGCGAGCATTACAACGAGGGAGGCGGGAATTTAAAACTATTTTGCGAGCACCCCCTTTTTATACTTCGTTTTTGCAATGGCCAAACTAAGAGCAGGGGTGCACGAGGTAGCTCGTGGTCGAGTTGGGTGCAAGCTGGGGATCACGCCTCTGAATCAGATGGGACTTGGTGTAGGGGGTACTCACGACATCGGGGGTGGAGGCGCCGTCGTGGCTGCTGTCGGGGGCGGAGCGCGGCTCGCCGTTAGTGTCCGGGGGGCGCGCGGACTCCCGCTCGTCGATGACCAGGTCGATGGGCATCTTGCCCTTCAGGCAGCTGATGTAGCGGTGGCAGAAGTTGTCGCACAGCTCGTGTACCTGAGGAGGGGCTCAGGGTTAGATGATGCTGTAGAGGCGCTTGAGGATGTGGAGATTCAAACTTAGGGGCAGGTGTTGTTAGTTGGTCGTTCGAAAATCCTTTTTGGTCCTCTATTGAGTAAAGGTTTTTCTTCTGTAACTTCCTGTAAATACCCTACGCTCACATAAAGCTTGTCGTTTACATTCCTTTGTGGTCCACTGATGCGTATAAAATCTTTAGTCTTTATCACCTGTGAATTCCCTAAGCTATCCTTATCTCAAGTCTGAAGAGTTGAATAAACGCTACTGAATCTTTGAACTGATTCTACTAAATCATTGACTGAGCTGGAATCTATAAAATCTCTATCATTACAATGAATTTAGTCTAAAAGGTTAAGTTCTAAATCTAATCTAAAAACTCTTATATTTACTACACTAAACATTGCTACAACCGTTACAGTGTTATTTATGACTGTCTACAACACTAAACTCACGTTCCGCTCACCTAAACCTAACCTTTAAACTAATATCAGCATACAAAAGCTAAAAAAAAACACAAAACAAAACAATACAAAAACGAATACATTTGGAATCGACCAACTGTCACATTCGTCGAAAAAAAAACTCGAAAATGAATCGTAAAATGGAAAAGGAACACGATTTTTTACCATTTCTGCCTATAAAGGCACCCCATAGCGTAGATATTAATTTTGTGCGTCAGACTTATAAATTTTCATGGGTATAATTAACTTAGAAATTAACATAGAGCCATAAAATGGGTAACGAAACTTTTAGATAGCGTTTACACGGTCCGTAATAAAATATCGGCAGGTGTAAGGGAGGTTTTAGAAATGAAAATGTTGTATGCCTATTCGCAGTAAGTTTAATGCAACTCAGCTTAAGCATTTTGGATGTTACTCTAAATAATGTCAAAGGCCCTTTCTTTTTCGGTCAGACCGTATTCTAACTACCTAATAGTATAAATGGGAAAGTTTGATAATTTGTAAAGCTTAAATCACCAAACAGAATTTTATGAATTTTGGTACAGAGATAGATGGGATCGTGGATTAATAATAATAATAATAATAATAATAAAAATATTTATTTACTCCAAAAACAGTAGGTAGGTACAGTACATTCTTACAAATATTAGGCTTACAGTTTAATTAAAAATAAGAGAATGAGCATCCGCAGCTGAACTAGGCGTGAGCCTGTATCTCAGCTAACAGCGCCGTTTCCCCTCAGAAACAGTACACTAGGTAACCTAAATTAGCAAGAAACAAGAGTGGACCATTACAAATCAAAGAAACAAGAAATTAAGGTAAACTAAACTTAAATTACTAACAATTTAGTGTGTGTGTGTGTGTGTGTGTGTGTGTGTGGGTGTAAATGTATACATATGTCTATAATAATATAATATATGCACAGCAGTAGAGTGAATATACATATATATAGATATACAAACAAACACATTAACTGATTATTTGAATAAATTTTTCAGTGTCTTCGTATGACAGTTTCATTAAAAATTCATATGCCTTTTTTTTACAGTGGGATTTGTTAAGAGAAAAAATATTTATGGATTTATTAATTTTATTATACACATGTGGTGCTAGAAAGACGAAAAATCTTTCGGATTATAGGCTATTTTAACGCGAGCAAATTTGCAGGCAATAGTTTTCTATAAAACTGTGGTCTCTAACATCATCCTGAGCATAATCATCTTCCTGTTCTTATTCCATACTACTTAGGCTCGGCGCAACACGTTTTTTCTTCCATTCGATTCTATCATCACGCTATCACTAACTCCCTTTTCTTTCATATCACTTCTCACACAATCCATCCATCTCCGTTTTTGGTCTCTTTCTCCCTCTCCATCTATCCACATTTCATAACTCTTTTAGTTAGTAACGTTTCATCTCTCCTCTTCACATGACCATATCAAGACAAGCAGTTCTCTTTTAACTTCGTCCTGAGCAATCAAATCAATTCTAACTCCTCCTTAATCCATTTTGCTTGCATGCGTGACCACTATACTATGTAAATACTACGGCTGTCACCGAAAACATGATATAATAATATTAAATTATTCATCATTGTATAATTTTGGAGTAATTAATGTGTCATCACTATAGTGATGTATGAATATGCGGGGGATCGTAAATTCGTGACTCTTTTGATGATGGAATTAAAGGCTGTCCACCCAGTTGAATTTGAACGCATTTGATGAAATATAATAACATCAAAACTGTTATAGCTGTGCATGGAATAGATCATAATAAAAACAAAGCAGTGACTAGGAGACTTTAAATATAAATAATAAAAATGAAATGTGAGTAAATAATGAAGTGGTTTTTAGTAGAAATAAATACTTTAATGAAGTGTCCCAATACAGGGCAGTTTTTTAAAGAAATATAAAAACCATTATAAAAATTTATAAAAGAATCCATACTGACAATTTTTCAAGTATAAAAGTGTAAACTTTATTCCATTGCATAACTTTCAACAACACCCATATTCCATTTTTTGACATCAAAACAGGGTAACATAAGAAACGTGAGGGAATTCGAAAATAGAACGCTACAACGGAAACGGATACGAAGCTCCCCGTTGACAGTAAATTATGTTTCGAGATACTAATTTCCTAATCGACAGGTTTTTCTAAATTAGTTGACAACTGACGAGAAATGAGAGAAAGAGACAAAAATAAATACATTTAGAAGCATCTGGTAAAATTTTCTAACTGTTTACTGGTGCTACTACCTCTATACTTGGAAAAGACGTGGATGAAGGAGCAAATGAAAATAATAGAGAAGAAAATGGTGAAACAACAAAAGCAAGGCTTATTCTTATTGGAAAAGGAGAAACTCTAAATGAGAGATTAATAGAGCTGGCACCTGGATAAGTAATAACCTCGGTTTTTAATCCAATGGTATTCATCATCATCAATATCTTGACATCTTCTAGCTTAACAGTTGTATTAGTAACAGCAGTTTGATGTTTTCAGATTTTAGGAGTATGTAGAGCTTTTTCCAAATTTGTGTTGACTATGCGTTCCCTATTTTTTATCATGTTTTTTTTTGCAACATGTCTCAACGATCTTTTCTATAGATATATTCGATTAAGACACACTACAATTTTCTTTGTTCTTTTTCCTTTATTCAGATTCTTCAGCTACTATATCAAGCATCCGACGTTACCAAGAGTTATATTAATAAACATATACAATGTTAGAGACACGTTGACCCCTGCTAATGAGATGCATTCCAATGCCGAACTACGGCAGACATCTTTAAATTACGATATAACATCTGCTGTATCACTTTTATCACAGTTTCTTACATTTTGATCAATATCGTAGTAGACTCATAGTTAGAAATGTTTCGTTTAGAATGCGACTTTTGTCCTCTTTTGCTGTCATTTAACTTTTTTCGTTGATATTAGATTTTGTCAAACTAATGAATGCATCTATCTTATTTAATGCTTCTCCTAAATTTGAATTAGGTGTGATATAACGTACGCTTAAGTTCGGTCGTTCTTAAAACTCTTTTCAGTATTTTTATATTTGGAACTCGGGATTAAGATACGGCGTCTCACCGATACTTTTCAAATTTGGAACGAAAGGTGTTACATAATGGCTCGTGACATTTGGAATAAGAAGGGATTATGAATACAGAATTTAAGGAAAGTTCGTTTTTAAAATTAACTTCTTTTTTCTTACTTTGGAGTAGGAACTCAGCTTGGGATTATTTTTTCGTGATTTTTTTTTTGATTCCAGCCTTTTCAATCTTGGCCAATATGATTTATTATTGAAAATGTCTCAGGTTGTTAGGCAGGTGTCATGTAAAATGTTGAAACGTCCCGGCCTTTGCCAGCAGTGTGGGCTGGAGCCAGAAGTGGGCCACGGCCACGCGAGTGGAATAGCTGACTTGCCTGGTGGGGGAAGGTGGGGTTCTGTTTGCAATGGCAAAAAGTGATGAATGGCTGAAGACTGGCGGTTTTTGACATAATTTTAGGAAAATCGACACATTTCCTAATTTATAGACTTTCAAACGTGCTTTCTTATGGGCTGATTGAAATTAATGAATTGATTTCTTTACTGTGTTTAACAAATCCTGTGTTTTACAAAAGCTTTCTTATGAAAGTGCTATAATTTATTGTATTAATAAGGCCGCTAAATAAAAACCTAATAACACTTTATTCAACTATAACTTCGAACCAGATTATCATTTGCCAAGTCGGTCAAAAATTACAAAAACATCCCATTCTACAAAAGCTAGGCACTTCTTACTTCTCAAAAACGTGGGCGCAATCCGATATAAAAGCCGTACATTTTATATAATCTATGCTTTTTATTTTTATTTAATCTGTGCGTTTGACAGGCTGAATGCGCGGCCGCCATCGCTCTCCAAATGTCACATTATCGGATTTATTTTTGATTATTACGTTTTTATTTTTATTTGCTGTTTATGTTTTGTTTCTTGTAGTAATTGGACGTTTCTTAAGAAACGAAAAGTTTTGACTGCGTCTTCCTTTATTTTATTGCCCATCTATTTGACTAAACATGTGTAGTTGCTTCTAATATTGTAAAAATCTCAAGCATTTTGCTGTAATGTCACTGTGACATTTTTATGAGTTGGTAACTGTCAAAATTTTGCAAATAAAAGATGAAGTCGATGTTGGAGAAAAGTATGTTTTAGCATTCATTGAGAGGATCCTAATACAAAGCTATCCATTTTACAATACAAAATTGCCATTCAACGTGGCATTGCTGCTACTCTTTTGGCGCGTTTCATCAATTCGATTCGATGTCATCAATGTGAAGAAGTAGTTTGCTTACAAGGAAGTAGTTGAAAAGACAAATTAATTTAAACTAATCTAGATTCATGAAACTTCCTAAGACACTAGCTTAAAAAGTAAAAAGTTATTTTGGTACAAACAGAGTTGCCTTGCTGACTTTTACTTCGCCCAGAGGCTAAGCAATGAGCATTGCACTTTAACGTGGTAATGCCGCCATTGTCTTGGTTACATTACAAACCAGCTGACAACGTTGAGGATGTACTTTTGTATGCTGTATTTTGGTTTTTTTTTTTTAGTTTAATTTGTTTCTGGCTTCTTTCTCAATTCCAAAACTAATATCAAAAGGGAATTGAACCCCACTAATTAATATTCCAATTAAAAGTGTGAAAAACTAACAGTAAAGCCACACCGAGTCGACAGTCGCTACGGTACCATATAGCAATCGTATAACGGTTGTAAAAACGGGCCGGCAGTAAAACGGATCGGTCCCGGGTTCGAGTCCTGTAAACCAACAAATCTGACATTTTGACCCGTCGTAAATCAGTTAAGCACGTTACAGATAAGTTTTGAGATATGCAGGAAAAAAGGTTTTATTTTTGATGTGGTCAGGTTGGCGGGGTGGCATTTAATTGATAGAAGTATTTTTTTCTAAAGGAGCAGTAGGGTCACGTTAAAATAGGTACGTAATAAGTTTAACAACTGTCGTCTCTAAAAAATGACCGCCTTGCTTTATAAAATGGGAGCATAATATCAATCCCAACTAGTTATGAGATGACTAACAGCTGTTTCTCTATGGACGCAAGGAATTTCCAAATAAAACAACCGAAGACCACAAATAAAAATAAAAACGTTCCAATTTTAAAATTACTCGTTCACAATCCGGATTCGGACGAATGAACATCGAACGAGCCGTAATCGGTCGTTTTCGATATTCGAAATTTTGAAAAAAGAACGAGTCTAATAAAAGGCTGACATTACGGAGCTACATCACATAACGTAATTAGGGCACAGACAGACAACGCGACCAAAAAAACGCACGTAACGACGACCAATCGCAGAGCCCAGCGACCGAAAAGGACTCGGCATCGAGCAATGTCGCCGGCGGCCATATTTAAAATACTAAAACATAAATCAAAATCGTTATACGATATTTTCAATGTAAATATAATTTCGGGACGTTCGTTAGAGATGGCGTCCAAGAATTTTAAAATCTGTATTTTTTGTCTAACGCAACAACATTACACCTCATTACAGACTATAGATGATCTGTCAAAAAATTCTCGACTGCATTCAAAAGATCTTTATTACAAACTGGTTCTTTTTTGTCAAAAAAGAGGTAAAAAAACGAGCAATTATAGTAAAAAGGGAGTAAAAAACAGTGCACTTAACGAGATCTCATTGTGCGCGAGTTGGGCCGTTGGACGTTTTTTATTTTTAATTATTATAAAAGCTCAAAAAAACCACATCACCTGTGAACGCTGTGTAGTGAGGCGGAAACGGATCGAGCTAACGGCATCTTTTTTTAAATTTTATTCAATAAAAACCGTCGACGAGATAGGAACCGACGTGTATGGTATATGAACGGAGGAAAAAATAGCTTTTTAGATCACAGAGACAGGTAAACGGGTATGTCTGCATCAACTGACTTCCGCTTAAGTTATGTTCTCAGCTTTCATTGCTTCGGTGCCAAAGCCCGCTTTCTATGCGAAGTAGCAATCGGGTCAGCCATGATAACTGGTCCCCGGGTGTCGCGAACTCTTCACCTCAGCCAAGACAAACGGATAAATAAACTCTTAAATTTCCTCGCAGCTTACATGACCCATCGAATGTGTGACTGAAAAAACAACTATAGTTGTTTCCCACAAAAAAAGAACAATCGCGGATCCGAATTTAAAAATCGATCATCCGTCTCGTTGAATTGAACGATTTTCTTCAATCTCGGCGCAGCTCGCTATTTTGAATTTCGAACAACGCATTATTTTTTTATTTTGTTTTTTTTTTCGAAAACGGCCTTTATCTCGCCCTCCGGCCAGCCAGTTCCGTACAGCGGTATCACATTACACGTTATCTCGTTACAGGCTGGTATTAGTGGCGTGGCGTACGTACGTTGAACGTTCGCTCGACGTATCCCCAAACAGCTTAGACGCACGGCGCCCGATATTTTATGGAATCCGCTGTGAGAGCGACCGCTCGAAGTATCTCGTTTCTCGAGATCGTTCGTCTTGATATAGACGTTAGTCAAACTAGTTTCGTTGAAACGTGACCATAATATTGACAAGTTAAATTAATTCCTCGCCGGGCGACACCGCTCCTCGTAAAAACATACCGGAGATTTGAATTTTATGCTCCTAATTAATGCGGCCGAGCGCAAATTGTTCGATCTGATTGCGAATAGCAAAAAGCTCGCGTCCCGTCGTGTTACCGTTACTTTCGAGAGTATAATGGCGCGAATTGGCGATGCGACACGCAAGAAGCCAACCGGTCCGAACGGAACGCGCCCAAATGGGAGATAAGGGAAAAACAAACAACATTCGAAATGCGAGCCGATCCCATTCACTCGCAAGCGACACCTCTGCGCGCCACTACGACACATTTAGCTTCGTTCACTCCAAATTAGGACACGGCCTTATGTCTTAAATAAGGATTTTACATTTTATAAAGTGTGCCTACCTTTAGAATAAAAGTACCTTAACTAAAAATAAGAGATAGAATAAAATTAAGCTAACAACAAACAAAAATATAGTATAATATCTTCCTAACCGCTGTGAGCTGATAATGTGCCGAAAAGAGTAACAACACCCAACCCTTGGGTTACGGGAAGTAGGTATCAACCAGCCATTTCGAAATTACTTTCAAAAGACTGAGCGTTAAAAACCGAATGCTCTATGTATTTTTAGGTAGCACACAATTCTTTACTTTAGAAGGCTGTTACATGAACTGTGCCCTTAGCCTGTTCTTGAAGCCGTGCATCAAATGTCAAGGCTCGGTATGAGCTTCAATGTGACTTGAAATGTTACGTTGATCAAACAATACGTTAGTCATTTCTAAAATAAAATCAACTAGCTCCTGCCAGCGAATTCGCCCGCATGGAAGGGATAAAAGCCTAGGTGCTGTTCTTGACTTTAAAATTTCAGTGCCAAGTCCTTTCAGCCGTCAGGTGTGATTGAGTAAAAACTTCCATACATCCATCGAAAGTAAGATGTATTTTTCTCGCGTGAATTCTTAATTACAAAAACATTTAAACTAGAATTTGATTAATTTAAGTATCGGGTAGTGCGTGCAGTCGTTGCGTGCCCCATCGATACGATATCTCGATTTAAAATCGTGCCCAAAGATAATCGAAAGGTGTTATTTTTTTGTCAAAACCGGTCCAAGTTTCGATTCCAAATGTATTCCAACAACTTAGTAGGTAGATATACTTACTTTTTCTAATTCTAATAGATGAAACCGGAGAACTTGTATCGCTTGCACCATCTGTAAAGAAAACATCGCTTTAATCACGTGGTATTAATATTATTGTAGTTTGTCCTATTTATCTATCGTGGGAGTGTTTATAATCTAACTATTAATAATGACAGAACAGTATTCTCAACGTTAAATTTCACATGTTTCTGAGTGTATATTTTTTTTCGTCCATATGGGTGATGTCACCGAGAATGTCTTCTTAGTCCTTCGAAATTCAAATGCTCCTTGAATCGGTGACTTATGTAAATTCGAAACTAATCTGTCAAAATTCCCGCCATCTTCTAAGTTTTTATTCAGTTTAGACAGCATATTCGATTTAATGTTCCTGTTATAGTAATAGACTGTATATTTCGGGTTGTACTGCCCTTTTAGTAGCAAACATGATACACATAGTCTGTCCATCGTGCATCGGTCGTCTCACAATGCGAACTGAGCAACAATGGCCGGACAATGTACAGCGAGTCCCCGCTGAGCGTAGTGTTGTGACACGCCAATCTTGTTTACTTTACATCGTTATCGATGGTTTTTAAGTTCGTGCTCGAATTACTGATTAAATTTCAAGTTTTTGCGCTATAACATGGCGTTTTAAACTAAATTTCGTAAAAACACCGACATTATTTGCCCAATCATCTGATTTTCACAACTACAAAAGATATAATCTCTTTTTTAACCATTTCAAAAGTCCGAAGGCCACATATTCCTTCAAATTAACATAACACACAATACGCACGCAGCGCAATTCAAATGCCTTCGTACAGATCCTATCGACTATTGTTTGATAGTGTTTGAAGATGTAATCGGCGACTTTTTCCAAATCGATATCTATCTAAAAAAGCACTTAATGCCGTTTTAATAGCGTCTTGATTTGTTTCTGATTGCCACTTGAGGACGCGAGCTGAATTCTAAAAGCGATCTTGGGCTTATTTTGCTTTTGATTGATGGTTTTATACGGAGTCGAATTTAAATTTTGTACGTTTTCTGTTTTAAGCGACGTAATAAGTTTTGATTTGAGGGTTATTATTAGATGTTATTATGGATGAAATTGTTGTTTCCGGTAAGGTTTTGTGTGTGGAAAATTGGTAATTGTAGGAAAAGAGTTGTTCTATGTAACATTAGTGATTACAACTCAATTTAGTTGTGATATCAGTATTAGGTTAACCACAACATTAAAACGTTAAACCTATTAAAAGTAATTGAGACGAACTTTACTTTTATATGGAGGAAGTTTCTTGTCCGTTCTTTTTATTAAGAATCTACCATGTCAAATAGACTGATCACTTTAATTTTGTGTTTTATCATAAATTTTGACATTTAAAAGTGACTTATAATAATTGAATTAAAAAACAAAAAAATAAGTCTACACACAAATTCCTGTGATTTTGAGAGTAAGATCGTTGTCCTCTTTTCTCAACCCAGAAACTACGCAGTTAACCCACAGTCCCACAAGTACTGACAACATCTGTGAGTCTCGTGTCGCTGTAATATCAATTAAACAGTCGAAAGCGCCACCCCTGACTGTTTGTTCAGACGTTCCGTTGACACAGGCGACACTAACAGATAAAAATGTGTTTGACTTGTTTCACTCTTGCCACCGAGACGGGTTTGTTTGGAAAAGGGAGACTATGAGTGTCCCAATGTAATCCTTTTCGAAACCGAATTTCGGTTAAGAAGCTTTTTTCTTTTAAAACTCTTTGGTAACAAAAACGGAGTTGCTAGTTTTTGCAAAATTGGAACGAAAATAAAAATGTTCGAAAGTTATTGTCGACAACAGTTTTGTATTAATTTATTTATTTCACAACACTAAACTCGACTTTAAGTACCACTAAAGTATATTTACACGTTCAGTTTTTATTTGCTTAATATTATACGCTCAAATGGTTAAAAACACTCTTAGGTACCTGATAATGGTCATAAAGCCACGGTTTCAAGAACCATAGAACGTTTTTATTGACAAAAACATAAATTACAACTCAATTAATTAAAAGAAATTGCGCTATTAACCTCATTCTTTTCTTTATTATTAATAAACAATAATAAAAAAAAAATCGTCTCAGGCCACGTTTCTATAAATAAAAAATTCAAGGGATTAAAGTCGACGTCATTCCATAACGTGTTAACATGATATCGCTTACTAATGACTCGTAAAACACAAAACTATTCGGTTCTATTTACCTACGCTACTGCAGTTCAACTATGTTTGAGGAAGCTTAAAGCCTCAAAAGGCTGTGACAGACCAAACACAGATGTGACGTGGGCAAACAACCTCTACGGCTCGTAACCAATCGGCTCTCTAACCAAATGGGTCAATAAAACAGTCGATTCTCTGTTGGTATTAGTCAACTTTAGTTTTTAGTCAACTGTACTTTGTTTCGATATATTGTGTACATCACTAGACCAACAAAAGCCCACGTGTTCTTTTTTCAAATATGTTTGACGTATGTTTTTTTTTATTCAAACTTTTTCCAAGTTTAAAACAGTGCCAGGTTTTTGGTGGCGTCCTATTTCAAATGAGTTTTGGTCTGTTTAGGCTTTACTACTACTAGGTACTCTTTAACAATTCCTCCGCTGTTTCATCATCTCAATTAAGACTTAAAAGTCAGACCCAGCCATTACTTGGCTACCCTTGGCCCACATTCGAGCATATCTTCGCAAAACACTTTAAATTCGCGACATGATGCGAGCGACAGACAGCATGTTCCCAATTAGACTCAATAGTGTACTTGGCAGTAATAACGACAGTTGGGGATAAAGAGAACCACCTGAGGCTGTGTCGGTGAGTGAGTGGCTTTATTGGAGGAAATATAGGCTGAGCTCTTGGTTTTGCCTGTGTTTATAGATGATTTTTGGTGAGTATAATTGTTTTTGGTGCTTACAACATAACATAAAATTTTGTCAAAGAGTAGTGTTTTTTTTTTCTATGATTAGCCTGTGGGTGTTTTGTTTTTGGGTCTCAAAATCGATATTTTTTTTATTTTAGAAGATAGGGCAAAATGTCTGAAAGTAACGTATTTTTTTAAATAACTTACTGTTCTCAGTAAACTTTCAGTCGCTATTTTAAGGTATGGTCAATTGTACCTATTTACAAAAATCTAAAATTTAATTTTCAGACAGACATACCTTCCAAGCATAAAATGCGTTTTTAAAACCTTATAGAATTAATATGAACTCAGCCCTGTCATGTGTTTCTCAGGAGCCATCGACAAAGCAGGCATTTTAATTATCACCATAAAAAAATTATTCCATTTCAATTATTTCAAAAAGTCAATAACACCGTATTGAAATAATTCTGTTAAGTATGCTTTGTTGGTTTGCACAGGGGGCCGACCACAAGTTTTTGTGGAAAAAAATATAATATGAGATACTTAGCCTTCGTACTTATACTAATTATATGTGGCAAAGTACTCAACAGTTTTTGAGACCTGTTCTGTAGCATCGGTATGTTATACCCCATTACCTTTTTTGCGGTTTAAACAGAAATACAGACCAAAACTTAATTTGAAATGGAATTTACATTTAGTTTTAAAGAGACTTCTAGTTGAATAGGTGTTCAAGTGCATTGACCCTAGCTTTTTAGGGTTCCGTACCCAAAGGGTAACCAACGGAATCCTGTTACTAGGCCTCCGCAGTCCGTCTGTCTGTCTGTCAGCGGGTTGTATCTCAAGAACCGTAATAGTTGTGGTAGACAGTTGAAATTTTCACAGGTTGTGTATTTCTATTGCCGTTATAATAAAAAATTATAATTATTAATAAAGGTTTATGGTACAGAACCCTTCGAGTGCGAGTTCGAATCGAAATAGGCTTATTATTTAGCTAGCGAATCGAAATAGGCTTAATATTAATTAGCTGCCACAAAACCACTTCATTTTGAAAAAGATAACTCTAAAACAACCTCAAAAACAAACTGTGCAGCTAGACACACAGCTGTGTCAGCCAGTGGCACCACATGTCAGCTTCAGGACAAAAACACAACACGATAATTCACCTATTCGTCGAGCAAAGTTTGCTCTACGCCCGGATGTCACTGCGTGTTTGGCCATCTTATCTTCAAGCCGGTTAAAAACTTCTACGCGTGGATGAATGACGCTTATCAGGGCAACAACGCTACCTCAGCTAACACTGACAGCTTAGTTTATAATCCTACGCTACTGTTTCACTCTCTGGTTATAATTTCTCTAATTTATAAGTCACGACGCATTAGGCAAACAAATCAATCTATTGGCAAAGCTATGTACGTGCGTGACGGGGACAGTTGATAAAACGAATTTTCACTAACAAAGTCAAATAACATGAACGTCGCCTCCGACCGGGGCGATTCGTAATGCCTTAGATTTTATTTGTTAAAAATCGGTTAAGTACCCGTGTCGAACCGCGGCCGTGGGTGGCCGCCATCTTGATTTTATTATTTCACTTTTTGTCCCAGCTAGCCGCGGGAGGCGCACGGTGCGATTCAGCTTTTTATGAGTGACAATATAATATCTTTTTTTTTTCAACTTATTTCCCTATTCCGAGAAATATTTCTCTTTTACCTGTAGTTAATTTTGGACAGCTCTTTAGCTAATCAAATCGTAAATTAAGCTGAAATGTTTTCTATTTTATGGGGTATTAAAGTTATCCCACGTTTTATTTGTCTTGAGGTTTGTATAAGTCATAAACGTGGACAATACTTACTAATGAGTCAACCTCGGGGTCCGCTATGTAGTAGGGTTTCTCTTGGCGTATCTGTGGAAGATAGAGAAGAACATTTATTAGGTATTTTCCACAATCATTATGAATGTAAAGTGAGGTTGTCGGGTGGTGGATTAATGGCGGGCGCAGTCGGGAGGTAATGCTTGTACGTGGCTAATAAAATGCTCGCTCGCTTGGCTGCGCGCGCGCTTGCACAGATTAAGAATATAGACTCGACAATTTACTGACCATAAATTATTATAATAACTAGATAGGTTCACTTCTGACTTTGAAGAAGATTGCGATGACTTTCAGCAGATAAAGTTGGAATTATTCATGTAAACTTATGAATGATAACGTCTTAATATTTCTTACCTGGAAAGTCATTAACATGAAATAGTCATTAAAAAATGCTGCATTGTCTAAAATACCCTGATCCAAGTTCTACTTATTCCTCAATTCATTTACATTAAAAAAACTGTTTAGTTCTGTTATCCCCCGTTTTTCCCACAAACGTTCTCTTTTCGAATACCTCTCTTATCAACATGGGCGTAGGCAAATAATCTAACCTATCTCCTTTTTAATCTGTGGCCCATACTTAAGAAACGCTTTTTTTCGACATTTAAACCCCGTGTTGCCCGGAAATGCGATACTATCATGCACACCGAAGCGGCCCGATTTTTTACATCTAGCAACACAGTATATATAATATGTTAGTGTCCAACAATAATAATAATTATACTATGATTATGTACTAATTAAACTAACATGACATAACATTTCCAAAACCATACTTATTAGCTTCCGACTTATATTTGTAATTAAGATTACTTTTCTCATTATTCTTCTTGTTTCTTGTTTGTTTTAAGACCGCAGTTTGAGAAACCTCTGTTTTAAAGTTCAGTGAATAACTGCCTTCATTTTAATTTCAATGTAACTAATTTAGATGTGCTTTGGAATGTCAGAGAACAGAACTGTGTAAATAAAGATGAAATTAATCCGAAGAAAAATAGCGATGATAATAAAATTAAAGAACTAAAAGCTAAGCTGCTGCGAATAAAACAAAACATCTTGAAAATCAATCAATACACAACAATAAAACCTAGACATCCCAAGAAACCTATTTCATTGATTCGAAAACAAAAGACACACTGTCTATTAAAAGATTACGACAATACAACTTTAGTGCTTATGAACAAATAAACTTTAACGACAAAACGGTGTAAGTTAACAATACATAGATAATTGTGTACGCCTATTTGAAATCCAATTAGTACTTAAAGACCAATTGACTTATACACACAATACAAACGAAATCGATTATGAATTTTAATGATCCAACAATATTGACGCCAGAGACTCTAAAATTGCGAATAACATTGCCAGAGTTAATAACTAAGCATAAAATTCTTGGTGAGAATCAGTGAGATTGATTATAAATGATGAAGTTAGTGATAAAGTTTTGAAGTCATATGAATACATTGATGATTTTGTGACGATGGAGGATATCAATTGTAATGAAATGTTTGCTTGAGACTTAGAAGAAATACTCGGCTAGACAGATGGGGGAATGGAATTTGTTGAAATGACCTGGGGCTTTAAACGATGAGACATTCTTTTAGCGATTCTAATTACATGTGGGAATTACCATGTGTATTATAGTAATCCAGGTCAAAAACCGTTTTTATCTCTGATTGGTTAAGCTTTCAGGACAAAATTGGTGCAATTCTTTTAAGATTGGGAAAGGGTAAGCGCCTCTTTCTCTTAACCATACTAATGTAAAGAAAGTTTATTTTTTCCACCTATAGCAGTAGTAATAATAATGGATTCTTATATCAGGCAGGCTAGGCTTAAGACTCATAATAAGTTAAAATTTCGATTGCCGATAAGTAATCAAATTCCCTTGTTTAGAAGAATAAGGACCAAGTAAAGGCAAGTTTGACAATTTTTTTTTACTATTTATAGGCATACGTTTGACCACTATCTCACCTGATGTTAAGCGATGATGCGGTCTAAGATGGAGCACGTTTGCCTAGAAGTAACCTATTCACTCTTGACTTAACGACTCCCAGGTTGTAGCTATCAGGAAACACAGACTCAGGCAAGGAATTTCCATTCACAAATGCTGGAACTAAAGGACATGATTTCCAGGAAGAAATTAATCAGTAACAAGACCGCAATTTATGGATCTATGATAATAATATGTCCTATCAACCGGTGAAATAATTGCAATAACTTAATAACTTCATAAGCTACCAGAAAAAAAATCTTAAACGTAAAAACGTGTATGCAAATCATTTTTATATCTGACTAATTGGCTGATGGACAATTATTGCAGAACATTAATTTATTTTAAATCTTCCAATAATAATAAAATATATCGTTTTATGTCGGAAGTAAATAAAGTGAAATTCATGTTAATTATCATGTCAATTAATTAGTTTGATATTTTATGTGCTGCATTTCTTTTTATCGATTGCCTAAAATCGTTTAAAATCAGTTTTTTTTTTTTTTATAAAGTGCTTGCTTACACTGATAATAATTATATTTTAACTAATATTTTAATTATATTATATTCTTTGTCTGTAGTAAATGCATACCTTAGTTAATTTTAATATGTATAAAAGAACATACAACACTGAACGTTATACGTACAAGTTAACATGCAAATTCGACCATTGTTGTCAACTTCACATGGTAAACGGAACGCAATTCTTTTTTTAACATAATCTGTTGGGCAATTCACACTGCATTTTTGGCACAAATATGTTTTTTTTATAATGATAAGATGCTTATTATATTTTCCTTATTTGTAAAGAAGTGCAGGTGCTCAAATTTATAGAGTTACTTGAGACGGTAAGATAAAAATACCCAGTGGTATTATTTTTTTTCATATTGGGCAAAAACATTTAATTATTTATTTATAAAAAATTATAAATAAAGAACTTTCCTTGCCAAATTAATTGCAATATAATTTAAAGTCACTGTGGCTAGTTTATCTTTATTATAACCCAAGATCTACTGCTCCTGCTGACCCCAGAAAACAAGTGTGAAGCGTATTTATAAGATCATAAATTTCGATACAAATCAACCGATCGAACGTTTTGCAAAAATTATAAAAATGACAGTTAACCATTTAGTTTCCAACAAGTCAAAATAGACTTTATTTCAATTTCGTTAAGGTAAAATTTACACTGTTAAATGACCATATCTATAAAGTATGGTTATTAAAATGTATGGGATCGATTATTATGGAACTTTAATGTCATATAAAAATTGTACATTTTTACTTGGCCGCTGATGATTGATACGGCTTCCATGCAATTTTGATTGGCTTTTAATTACGAACCTTTTTTCTCAAATATGGATTTTTTTCATAACTTTTTCTATAATTCTGTGAGTTCCGTTTTTAATTGTTATGTTAGATTTTTTGTTGCATTCGTAATAATATGTTTTGGAATCGGCTTTACATGTTATGATTTTTTGTAGGTTTTTTAAGGTTTAATTTTAATTAATTAAAATTCTTCTCGAGGGTTTCTTATTAGCATAAAAGTGTGTCAGAAACTGCAGCTCTTTCGGAATAATAAATATCTTGGACGAGTGACCACAGGGGCTTAGTGTGAGTTATTTGACATTCTCGACCGCGTGCCAATTTGTATTGAAACTGAATAAGCTCCGCCTGGTGAGAACAACGGATAACCTTTTTTTTTCACTTTGGCATAAGGAAAAAACAAAAACGTTTACGTTAAAGTGATCGAGTACGTTAGAAAACTCACACTAAGCCGTCTGGTCTAACTTGGGAAAGAAAGTCAGTCTTGGTAGACCAATACTCATGGTTACTAAAAGATCTTTTTAAATGATGAAGTTAGTGCAGCTTTAATGTGTTTGCCGAGGCACGGAGGAAACCCAGTTTGTTAAGATGGTCACCCATCCACAGACCAACCTCAGCAAGCGTTGCTTAACCTTGAAGATCGACCTGTCTTTTACTGTCACTGGCATATCTGTACTAGAAAATCACAAACACAGGGAACGGGCACTCACAGTATGAACTGTAAATTAATACTGGCCTAAGAAATTAAGTTCCAAATTCAAAGACCAACATAAAAAAAATTTAATACATCTATTGCTAGCCCACCTTGAGCTATAGATGGTAACAAATCATAGCGCGCAGTAATGACCGCTGTGCGCTGGGTAGCGGCTTCGATCCCGCCCACGACATAATGGTTATACTTCTACCTTGTGTCATTATTGGATACTACAAATTGTTATTTGTCTCTAGTTCAACTGCGGATATGCTGGTGCATAGTGGGTTCAGCTGATTTGATCGTGGACAAAAATGCTTTATCCGGTCGGGTCCGTGTGGTTCCAAATGGGCTCGCTTTATTCATAACTATTTGTTTTTTCTCTACAGTCATTTCTACTCTTTGATCTAAAGCATCTAAATGCCAAATTAACAATTGGCTTCTTTTCATAAAATTACAAACAGAAACGTGAGAATTTTGATACAAAGATTAGTGCAGCTCTGGAAACCGTTTGAGGCTTCTCTAACAGGATCTAATTCGCAGAAAAAAGCTAGTGAAATATTTGACAAAATTCCTAAATTTTTAGGATCGTTGAACAAATACGGATATACAGCATAATGCGCTGACCACAACATTATTGTAACTTAACCTCTTAAGAATCACAAAAAAAGTGATAGATATACTTTAATAAGCGTGGGTGGCTGATTCTATCTGTGGGTCACTGATCTAGGAATGAATCATACGTTTTATACCTTAGAAATATTCACACCTTGTGTTTAAATGGGTGTAGAGTAACACTGTATAATTTTATTGCTTGAGTCTATTTGGTCTCTTCTTCTTATTCGTATCACTCTTGTCAGAGTGGTCGTGGTTATCACGTCCCGGCAGGTTGGGCAGCAGACAGTACTCGCCGCACGACGTCCCGCCACCGCTGCCTGTTGGCCGACAATCGCGTACACTCATGCACGGGAGCGCCCACTGCAGCCTTCATCTGATCTGTCCACCTCATGGGGGATCTTCCCCGTGGTCTTGTGCCTTCCACTTTCCCCTGAACTACAAGACGTTCTATGGAGGTGTTACTACGCCGACTAACATGCCCAAAGAATTTTAGGTCTATTAGCTATAATTGTTTGGCTTGCATCTTTCATTTTGATTTGAATATTTAAACTCCATGTCATTAGTCAGAGTTCTTAGCTTTACATCGTCATTGTTCTGACTTTATGTTTCAGCTTTATTACTTGCATAGCTTTATTGACAGCATTTCAACAGAGATACGTCCACTGCTGGACAAAGAACTCCCCAAGTGTTGCGCATCCAGCAGTTTCCATGGCCTTCACCAGGTTTATAATACTGAGTCTTGTCTATCAGCTGTCATTATATTCTTCAACCCCTTTCTATCTATATCATCTTTCAAACTGTCGTTTCATTGGTCTTCTTTGGTGTAATTGTCATTCTATTTTACTGTCCTAACAGCAGTACCCTCACTGTCTTCAACAACAAAATTAGTTAAACCAAACCAATTCCATTGTACCGTCTACCGGTACAGATTGCTTACAAACCCACATTTCCCTCTTTCACCATCTTGGTTCACTCATTATTACAACCAAGAACCACGAAACAAGGGGCCATCACCACACACACAAGCAAAACCCGCCTCCAACATACAAACATGTCATTATACGAGTACTCGTGTCGATTCATATCACTTAATGATAGACCATAGTTACCAAAATTCGACCAATGGCGAATGTACGATCGAAAATATAACAGAGCGTAAATATAGTGCCTCCCCCGCCTCAAGGTAAGGAAGTGTCTCATTTAGGGGGGCAGCGACCCATGAAGCAAGACCAAAGCCCCTTTGGACACAAATTAAATGCTAATAAGATGATCGGTGGATACTCAGGGCTTGGAACAACAGTTTTTGGTGGCTATAGGATGATTTTTATGGGTGTTTTCATGTGGGTATGTTTAGTAATTTGAGCGGACATGTTTTGTATCCTCAGTATATGGTTGTTCTTAGTGTTTTCTTTTAGCATCATGCCTAATGCTTCTGTGTATTGCATAATATTGATGATGATTGATTGCTTATATGTCTTATTGTATCTTAAACCTTTTTTTGTAGATCTCCTAACTGTTCATGATGACTTGATGTAGCTACAAAGGAGAACACTGACTTTTCAGTATCTGTAGTTCTGCTGATCTCTAAAGACTAAATAGCGTGAATTTAATAATGAATGCAACAAAAGTTTAACTCTTTCGCATCGGCACGCTTAATGCCTCCATTACAACTGACATCGAGACAAAAAACATCACGAATTGTTAGGTGTCAATACGGAGCAAAAATTCCCTTTCGAATCGAGTTATTGCATCCATATTTTTTATTTTAATCGATGCATCGAACTGTATTCTATCGATTTAACTCGCAAAAAATGCGGGACAAAAGCGTTTTATATCTGTTTGTCCCGTAAAAATAAACAGGCCGTGAACAAAATAACTTTTGACTCGTCCCAAATATCTTTGTGACACGGACGACAATTGTCGTTTTCTCTATTCATGGCGTTTACCTGGGTCTCTTTGTTGCCTCTCTTTGTGCACTTTCAGTTGAAATGTATTGTTTGTTTAATTGAATAAATGCCTTCTTACAGTCCTTTGTCCTCAAAAGGACCAAATCTCATGTGCATGTAACCACCTCGGAACAACACTCAAGTTAATCGATTAAACATTTTTTCCACTGAAAACTGGAATCGAGCAGTGTCCGAGTAACACTGATTTTAAGCACCGATACCCGCTACCTGGACTCTCGAAAAAACTACGGAACTCATCATTAAATTCGTAAGGTCCCAATCGAGACGTCCACTTGTCTCAATGAATATTAAACCCTATTTGACACAAATTAAAGCACATTATAAATTGATGGACAACAGGCACTTATAACGATAAGTAACGGAATAACTGCGGCACCAAAATCGCTACCAAACGTGGTACCCTGTAATTTGTAATAAAAAATCTATTTATAAGATAAAATAAAGCACCGAGACGCTACCTAAGATGCCCGGCGATCGATCTCGATGGGCTTTTTAATAAATCAAGCGGTTTCGAGCCATTTTGACGCTTGTCAAAGTTAAACGTACGATATAGAATCGCGCGAACCATACTCTGGCTTTAATGTTAAGTTATTCTATAATGCTCAGAGGTCGAGTTTTGTAATTTAGTTAAGTCGCCTCCTATTTAATAACATTCTTGTACGGCCGGCGGTCGGCAGGTGTTTTTTTTTTCCAATTTTTTGACTTAAAAAACGGTCGTTCGGCCGACCTCGCTACTGAAGTAGTTCGAATTTTTAAATTATAGTGTATTAATACGCGTTCCTGTTACGAAATTTTTATTTATAGTGCGCGCGTCTCGATGTTCGTACGTCGTTCGGACTCGGTCGGGAAGACGCGTCGCCGAGCCACCGCGCGTCATGACGCGATTGTTTTGGCGACCGCGACCGCTCCTCATTTAATCACCTGTTTTGACAACGATGTGCGAATATATTTATTTGGGCCGCTTTACTACCACCCATAAACTGACGTAATGAACAAATGTCTTTATGGTATACTTGTAAACGTCAAATATCAGTCATTTCTCCTTGGCCAGCACAAAAAAATGCCATAAATATTCTTAACAAAATGGCTCCTACTGAATATTGTGGCCATAAAAGTAGCTCTATAAAATGAGGTTTGGTTGTTTAACTTTTGTTCGAGGTCTGTGTTGGAATTAAAAGAACTTAGACGCGGGCCCGACCTTTTGTTTGCGTAGTGTTTCTTTCCATAAAATATATGTAAATCATCTAGAAATTATTCATAACTAACTGGAATTTATAAATGTTTTACGGTTTGTTTTTGTGTTGTCAAAAAATTTGTGTGCCAGTGGCCTCTCGGTCCAAGTTTCGTATGCAAAGGTCACTCATAGAATATTTCGCACGGCGACGAATCTCACAAATAAAACTGTTGCTCTAAAATTTCTAAATGACGCTTCTCGTTGCCTGCGAGCGTCATCCCCAATAGAAAAGGACAAAGCTCTAAGAGAAACAAGGACGGGGAGACAGTTGAGCGTTTTTCGTGCGTTTTTTGTCCCGAAATCCGTGCGTTCAAAAATTTTATTTTAATACAAGAAAAGTATTCAAAAGATACGGGGCAGGTAGACGCGCCCGAACCCGGGGTATTTGCTTAGTTTCTTTTTTTCTCGCACAAAGAATTCAAGTTGATTTATGGTCGTGGTGTGTGACGATTTGTGACCTGTAATTTCTGATGTGAGTTTTGTCACTACGGGCTTGGGAGCTTGATTTATTAATTCACGGATCGTCCGTCAGAGGGCGTGTTCCGGTTTTGACAGTTGTCAGTAACGTATAATTTTTGTGCGTTATAATGATATTTAATTTTTTCTTTGTGTTTTGTTTTGAACTGATTGAGACATTACACTAAACACTGTGAAATTTTATTGCGGTAATTTGAGCAATTTATGTCTGAAAAAAAAATTATTTGACGCAGTGTGTAATCGGCGACATGTAGACATATATTTGTTTGTGGCGTTCCGTTGTTAATTTAGTTTATAATGACCATTGCGTAGTATTTTTTCTACGCTTCTGTTGATATTGCACACTGTGCGAATCACGTGTTCTCATACAGAGGTATCATACACTACAGTTAGTTGCTTAACAGGCCCCAAGAGGGTCGTTTTGACCCGGAAGGTCAGTTTTTCGAGCATTAACGCGATCAGAGGGTTGGCGCGGAATTAGTGGGTAGTAATAAAGGTGGTAGGTAATTACCCACTTCGGGGCAGTCGGTTAAATGGTGTCTCAGTCGTTCAGACTATTACACTAGTCGTAAATTTGTGTTAATCGGTTTATTTTTTGTTTGTCTTAGGAGTTTTGTGGGTAGGATATTAAAAGACGTTTGATTTTGAATTTGACGAAAAAAAAAATACATATTATGTATTTTGTAAGTAGGTTGTAAATAACACTTTACACGTCAATCTTTTGTGGTCGTTTTAAACTAGATGAGGCCGGTGTTTCCTAGCTGACTGCTCTGAGAAGAAACACCGAAACAAACTCGAATCAAAGTCTCTTTTAAAGTCCATACAATCGTACTGGTCAAATCATATGAGAACCATGTAGCTTAATGTCTGAAGTAGTATTTTGAGGAAAGTACCACACAAAGAGATGACCTGTCCAGACAGTGCAAGCATTTGCCAGTTATCGTGTAGCTCAAACTTAGAACTTTAAAGGAGCTCAACTTTTGGTTCTCTCACTCATCCCTCACTACTCATCTTCGCTCATCTCTGGTGGTCGTAATACAGCCTTATTTCTCTACATTTTGACAAGTTTTTGACACTAATTGTCGCTGAGATGATATTGCATCTAGAATTTGAATGCTTTTTAAGTAGATACGAGAATAGGGAATATGCATGAAAAAAATATTTATTATATATACAGTTTATCTAAAAATATATACTAATAGTGAAAATAGAATCAAAATTGCTCGAAAAACAAACGAGATATAATAATTTTAAACAAATATATCTGTCCCTCTCACGAAAACGCTGTTTTCTATGACAGCTGTATAGGCGTCATGGAATTTGACGTCAACGTTCATATCGGACTTCTCTTTTTAATTGTAATCTTTGAAGCTTTATAACATCATCGCTGATGAGGTTATTAAAAAAAAAATTCATATTTGTTTACCAGAGGTAACAAATATTTCATTTTGCAAATAAAAAAATCGCATGCATATTCCCTAAGCTATTGCTCTTAATTAAGCTTGAACAAAATAAACTTTACTAGACATTTTAAACAGCAGGAAACACTATAAAGTTTCGGTATTTCCTTCATTAATTTCGTTTGCACAAAACTTAGAAGAAAAAACTCAACAATTTCAATTTGAAATTATACCTCTCACAAGTTGCAGTAAACTTGCTTCAACCAAGTAGCTAATCAAAACCTACGTCTTCTACAATAGACCTTATTTCAAATGCGGTAAGGTCTATAATTCTATAGCCAGAATTTAACGAGCCAGTCGACCTAGGCCGATAGAGACGTTTAATAAATAACGAAGAGATTGACTTAAAATAAATTACTAGATATAGTTATTTTCAAAATTGGGTTTGTAAAGGTTTATTTCTAAACTTACCACATTTTTTTCTAACTCAAAACTTTAGAGATAGCTTAAGGCTTCCACAGACAGACGTGAAGAGACACTGCGACATCACGATATCAAAAGAAATTCATCTATTTACAGATATTACCGTCCTTATGATAACATGTTTTCGGATTTTAGCGTCCCGTCTGCCAATGGAAGGACTTTAAGAATAGGAGGGGTTCTCAATGCGACTGAATGTTTTTGTTTTGTGTTTTGTATCCTACAGATTTTCTTCTTATTTTACCGAAAGATCAATCAATAAGTCCTACTCATCATCTGCCTAGCCTTTTCCCAACTACATTAGGGTCGGCTTCCAGTCAAACCGGAATACCAGTGTTTTACATGGAGCGGCTGCCTGCCAGACCTCCACAACCCATTAACTGGGTAACGCGGTACTTCTTGGTAAGACTGGACTCAGATAATATACTGTCTTCTGACAATCCGTAACGACTGCCAAAGATCAACAAATGACAGCCGGGACCAACGGCTTTCCGAGGCACGGAGGAAACTCGATAAGTTAAGATGGTCACCCATCCACAGACCAACCTTGGCAAGCGTTGCTTAACCTTGAAGATCGATCCGTGCGGCTGTTGATATTTTCAATATCTACTAATATATAAAATTATTCCGTTATTGAGTGACTGACAGACAACGCACAGCCGAAACAACTGGTCGTAGGAAGCTGAAATTTGTCATGTAGGTTCCCTGGAGAGTGTAGGAGCAATAAGAGAGGATTTCCCGAAATTCCTACGGGAACGGGAACAAACGGGATATACGCAAACGAAGTCGCGGGCAAAAGCCAGTCCAGACATCCATACATGTTGGTTACATTGAGTTTACAAAAGCTATGTCAAAACGGTCTTTAAGAAGATCAATCTATACCAATATTATAAAGAGGTAACATTTGTTTGTAATTTTATATGTAGGGGGTAATCTCAGGAACTACTGGTCCGATTTGAAAAATTCTTTCAGTATTAAATAGCCCATTAATCGAGGAAGGCTATAGGCTACATATCATCACGCTAAGACTAAAAGGAGGCGAGCATTGCTGGAAAATGTGACGCAGATGAAGTTGCGTGGGTCAGCTAGTTGTTTAGTTAACACTAATTCGAATACGTCAATTCTTCATCCCGTGTCTAATTAAAACTAAGCTCTATCCCTTTCATCTTCCTCTAACATTATAATAAAGCTCCACTTAATTGACTCATCAAAACAAGCCCAACAGTTTCCGAGATAGCCACTCACAAACTCACAACCTATTTACGAATGACTAACGCCTTTATTTACGCGTTCCAACGCTTAAGATAACAATAATACAGAACTCTGAATTTATAACCCTTCAATTTTCTCATGACCTCACTGGTAACACAAACAAACACTCAGACAAACATACAAACCAAAAACATGCTCTTCGTTGAAGTGCACTTCACACATGCACCGCTTTAAAAACAAATAAATACGCAATTTCGAAAAAAAGGCAATATTTTTAAACAATACGCATTGTACTATCGAATAATGCAATAGTTCAACCCTAAAACGCGATCGGTACGCATGTTTGTGCTAAAATAAACGCGTTTAGTACGAACGCCATTATGAATATGTAAGCATACGCACCCTTGGTTTGCCTCTTTTTTTAATCAACCCCTCCTAAATCCCAGCAGGCTAAAAATTAAAGTGTAATGGTGCAGTGTTTAATAACTTATCTGCGGGTACGCTGTGTGTTTGGCTTTTGTTAATGTAATTTTTCAAGTTTAACTTTTAAAGGGGACGGGAAATCGATGCAAACTGCACGGAATCATCTTTCACCATACTTTTTAAGTATCATTACTAAACATTTCCTCATTCTAAATGACGAACAAACATATGCTTACGATTATGAACGTTCTCTTATTATTTTATACGACATTTGTGTTGAACATATTGTATCTGTTTAATAACAAATTTATTGCGCGTGTACGTTTTATGTTTAAATAAATGCTTCGACCATTAAATGTTAATTATACGAACACTCAGTGCAGCTAATAACAGATATACATAGCAAAGACGTCTTTAAACGTTTGTTTCTAATAAAACTCAAGATGTTAGTCCAACCGGGAACTTTACTGCCGAAGCTGTTCTTTTACAACTTATACAATAACCCTTATACGCTCTGAACAAATTAGACGAAGAAACTAATATCAGGAGAGTTACCGCGTTAACCCCTAATCATCGACACATTGATGAAACAATCACGTGGCCCCCGGGGTCTCACAGACTGAAGGGTTAGACGCATTACTGGACATAATCTTGATTGATCTTCTACAAATAATGTTGGTTTCGCGCCGCGTGACGTATCAACCCTTTGTGTTTTCTTTGTTCTGCGTACCGCGCGCAGTGAGAGGGTTGGATGCGCTTTTCTTGTCGTGAAAATTACACGGAATATGTACCTACCTAATGTAAAAGTTTGATCCAAATGGTGTTACTGTCGGGTTATGAATGAAGGGGACAGTCAACGAACGACGCCCAGCTGTGCATTTTACATGAATGACAATAAAATAAAAGTACCGAGATAATGTTTCTTGAATATTTAGTAATATTTTCCGACTGCATATCATTAAGTCATGTTGTGCAACGTAATGATAAATGCACATCATTACGCATAGCCATTATAAGTTTTAAAACCAAAATAACCGACGTAATAAACAGATTATTAAAAAAAAAGACAACAAAAACTCGATTCCTGAATGTCAAAAATACTGTCAACAAAAACCAAAATGGCAGTCATTGCATTTTCGCGCCAAAACCGGACAATATGGCGGACGAAATAGAATTTTCCGCTGCCACAGACTACAATTACATTGGAATAGATTAAAAATAATTACGAGTTCACTATAACGTACTGTATCATTTGCGGCGGGGTGAATTCAGTGGGAAATTGACGACTAAGAAAATAACAGGGTTTAAAGTGCAGTACTTGATCGTACTACTAGAAAATTGAAATATTCCGAGGGTTCAACCATAAAGTGCTGATTGGTAGTACTTAGATATTTAGCGATGCGTTATTATGTTGTGAAATACGGGGAAATTTATATTTCCTTAAGAATAGGGGTTTTGGGGAATTTCCATTTATGACTTTTTTAGTGAGAATGGGCGAAGTTTGTCTTGGTTCATACATTGGTGGATTTGAAGTGTATTTGTTTGGACTTGTTAAGTGGAGTAGTGGAGGTTTATGTGTAGATAGTGATTATATCGTTCTTCGGAGGATTTTAGGGGTATTGCACAATTACAATTTAAGTAATTTTTATGTGATTTTTTTGTGTGAGAGAGAATGAAGATAAAACTGACATGACTTCTTTTTTATTTTTTTATTTGACATGGGTTTGCTCTTGACTCTTGTCTTGGTCAGAGATGACAGAGACAAAGTCTACGATGGAGCGAGCTTACCGAGAAGGAGCCTGTTCACTCTAACTTTGAAGAGAATAGGGTTGTAAGCGTTCGGAAACACAGACGCAGGCAAAGAGTTCCACTCCTTTGCTGTGCCTTTGTTCTTCCTGCTCTCACGCAGTTCTTTTTTACTTTTAATATTTTCATAAATATGTATAATCAAGTTCCGAAAAACATTAAAAATCAATGCATAAAGATTAAGGAATTAAAAAAAACGTTTTTTTCAAACTTAAGACACAAAGACGCTTAGAAGGAGCACGGGAATAAAAAGACACTCTCAAAAAAATATTAATAACCTTTTTTTGCACGTTTTGTTAAAATGTGTATTTTTTATATGAAACAGATGCACCGGCCTTAATCTCCGTTAGCAATATGAACACACGAATTTTAATCTAAGTGCAGTTGTGATAAAGTGCATTTTTGATTATTTGATGCATTTTTTGTGGGTGTTGGCAGATCTGTTCGCCCGTTCACATAAAAGATTATAAATATTATTGTAATAAGACATTGTGATTCATGGTAGGATTAACCATCATTTTAAGCCCCATCATGAATGCATGCATATGCGTATTTAGGACTGTTTATCTTCTAAAAGAGCGTGTGGGTATCGATTTTGATGCGTTTTGAATCTATTATGATATTAACATAGATAAATAAATAGTTTGACTGCTCACAGGAAGTGTAGTGACTGTTTTTTTTTTTTTGTAAAAGAGAATTCTGTTTTTCCTGCTAGCTATAACCTGGAGATCTTTAAGTCAAGAGTGAATATTTTACTTCTAGGTTAGCATGTTGATGAAACAGTGGTAAAACGCATTTTCAATTTATAAAACACTAGCTGACCCGTGCAACGTCGTCTGCGTAACATTTTTCATTACTGCTCCGCTCCTATTGGTCTTAGCGTGATGATTTAAAGCCTATAGCCTTCCTCGATAAATGGGCTATCTAACACTGAAAGAATTTTTCAAATCGGACCATTAGTTCCTGAGATTAGCGCGTTCAACCAAACAAACAAACAAACAAACTCTTCTGCTTTATAATATTACTAGCTGTCCCCCGCGGCTTCGTTCCCGTTTAACCCGTATAGCTCCCGTTCCCGTGGGAAATCCGGGATAAAAACCTTACCTATGTCCGTCTCCTGGTTCTAAGCTACCTCCCCACCAATTTTCAGCTAAATCGATTCAGCCGTTCTTGAGTTAAAAATAGTGTAACTAACACGACTTTCTTTTATATCTCTTCCTTTGTTACCCTTCTATGGCAGTCGGGTAAACATTACGAAATTGAAGCTGAAAGACTCTGATAGCTGATAGTCTAATGATGACCAGTCCTGTGCCAACAAATCATTGTAGCCCTCACCAGGTCATCAATCTATCTGCCTTCTAAAGCTTTTTACAATAAAATTAACTTTCAAATATTTGCGATTGGGTTTTACAACCTTTTTTGTTGATAAAATAAACTAAAAGTTTTTCACAAATACGCTAATAAGAGAGAATATAACATGATAAAGCCATTTTTCCGTATTTCCATCGTTTTCTTTGCCAACTACATCCACGTTTTAGTTTATATTCGGGGGTGAAAAGCGACCAATCATCACTGCAACATTAATTTCAATAAAAGAGGGAGGGGGTGGCTTTTGTCTATGGCGTACCATCGACTACGGAAGTAGTTCTGTCATATTTTTTTTTTGCTATTCATATATTGATCTACATAGTTCTCTTATGAAGAATTTTTGCTTTGAATGAAATACAATGAGAAAGCAGTTTGTTAGGGCCTAAGGATCACAATATATTGACCTCTGAGTTGAATTCTGTGTTTCTTCCAGAGTATTTAGGTACCTACATAAGGAACACCAACCTCATCAAGTTCTCAAAAAAAAAACAATAGTTAATCAAGATAGCGAAAAAATTGTAGTGTTTTTAAATAATAGTTTTATCTAATTTTACCAAACTGTATCTAATTTAAGCTAGTAACATGTGGAAGCTTAGTGGATTGTACAATTACCTATAGCATAATGTGTATCTAGATATTTAATATACATTGTACGATTGTTTGTTTTCCCAAATAAAAAAAAAAAATAAAAAAAAAAAAAAAAAAAAAAACAAATTAACAGAAGCTTTAGGAGTAATTGTTAATATTTAAAGACCCAAAGTCTTACATGGACTTTACCGCTCTTCTGAAATGGTAGAGGTCATTGCACTGTTGATAAGGTCAAGACCAGACGGCAAGGCTCAACTCTGTTTCAAAACAGGTCTAAGAGACTGAATATTTAAGAGAAATAACTGCCATGTCTCAGATCTGGGCAAAGGTTGCTTTCCAAACTTCTCTGTTTTACACTATCTAACATAATAACCTCAATAATTCACCCGCGATCCAAACAATCCCTTCCAGAACAAACAAATTCTAAAGCAAACACATGAATTTATGAAACCATTCACTGATGACGAAATTAAACAACGCCATAGGTACAGACTACCCTACGTAGGTAAAAACTCCCTCTAATCCATGTCAGCTGCTTCTGACTGGTCGTTTCTCCCCAACCTCCCCTTCGACTACCCTTATTTACACCAAAATAGACATTGACCTACCCGCTCTTAGAATCTCTTTACAACAAGAGGTTAAGTTAAACTGGCTGTACCACCGCCCAGTGTTATCTGAACGGTTTTTTTGAGGGTATTAAATTGGGTGAGGTGTCAAGGTATCCTGGTTGTGTCATGGCTTGTAGCTGTCAAATACATAATGAGTGGTTTTATTTTTCAGAGTTATGGTTTAAGCGATCGATGGTGTCGCGAATCTTTGGTCGGTGTTGCCAATTTTTTCAAATTTTCTGGCTGGTTTTTTGAGTCTCAGTAGAGCAGGAGTTTTCGTATAAGAATTGACGGCTTTTGTAGTTTTCTGCTGTATGAAAAAGGTTATGATCGTTATTCGGTAGACTAATATCAATGTAGGTATTTTTTCAGTGTCAATCTCAAAGAAAATAGCTAAAATTCACTATCAATGCAGTTCCCAGAAATTAAGTCAAAAACATAGCACAGCAAGTTAGTTTACATTTGTATTTCGAACAAACCAATTGCTTGAAAATGTTTATCAAAACAGAAGGAAGGGTCATTAACCCGAATGTGAACAATTCGCTCGTTTTGCACCAAACCAGTATATGTACGGTACTTGAAATTTAAAAATGGAATCAAAACGTTCGGTGACTGTCCGGCCAGTGTCGGCGAATGTCGGTGAGTGTCGGTAAGTGTCGCCGACGAAATCGGCCGACGTGTCGCGAAGAATGCGCCTGAGACTTTGTAATTGCACACCACTTGATCTACAGGTTGTTGTGATTTCAGTAAACTTAACATCATGATAAACTAAAGCTACTTTATGGACTAAAATACTATTGGATTGGTATTCAGCTGAATCCGGTTTGATTGGAAGCCGACAACAATATAGTTGGGAAAAAGGCTATAGTTGGAAAAAGCAGATTTTTATTGTATGGACTAAAGTTACCGTGGTAAACCAAGTAATTGTATGGATAAAAAGATGAAGAAATGTACTTTTTTTCTGTACATTATTGGTCTGTCCAATAATTTGTATTTTTTTAAATTTATTTATTTATTTATTTATTTTTATTTTTTAAATATATTTTATTGAGTGCTTTTACATTTTGAGAAAAAAAAATGGTAAAAAAACTATAACCTACTATTTTTTATCTGCTGTCTAGTTTATCTTTGGACAAAAATCAAGCATATGACACCAATTCCTCGTTCATCTGGCACACAAAACATAAGGCTGCAATTTCATCTGAGAACCATAAACTAAAGTTCGTTGTTTATTTATTTATTTATTTATTTATTTATTTAACACTTTAAGCACAAATGTACAGAGGCGGACTTAATGCCATAGGCATTCTCTACCAGTCAACCTTTGGGTGATGTAGAGACAAATAGTGGTAGGTGCAATATGGAGAACATAAAAGCGATTGATATTAATATACAAACATACAGAAAACATAAATATTATATAAACTATACATATTACATATAATATAACAAAATTTTAATTGAAAAAATAAACATACAACCTACCTACCTTTTTCCTGTACAACGTGATTTTTTTTTAAATTTTCCCACTGTTCTTGGACAAACATCCTTTACTCTTAAGACTGCACCTAGCAGTATTTATGTCATTATTAACCGGTGCGAATTAATACTCATTTAGCATCCATTTTTATCGCGCATGTTCTGAGGAAGGCGCAAAAAGCTCATTCCTCTAGCCGGCGCGACTCGACGGCCCGGCTCCGGCTTTTTTGCCGGACGGACCGGCTTTCCACCGAAAATGGACCGCTAATCATTGTTGTCGTATAATTTATATTTGTACGGATTTGTACGGTAGCATTTTGGAGTGATTTAGAGTGGTTTCATGAAGTTTTGTTTTGATTAATTAATTCATCATCGTCATTCACAGCCCGATTTCTCCCTCTGCTAAACATAGCTCTCTCTATTTTTATTACTGACAAAAAATGTGGTAAAGGTACATCCTTCTTTTTGAAGTCGGTACTTATAAATGGATGACTGGTGGGAATAATATTTATTGTGGTTACCTGATTTGATGGTGCTTAGATTCAATAGGTCCCAAAGTTTTTATCAAATATTATTATATCCCAATATAAAACGTTTAGGTAAAAATTAAAACACCCTTGAGACACCCGAAAAGCCACTGACCAATCACGTCGGCACTCGTTACGATTGGCGTATTCAAATTCGGAACCCTTGGACGAATTTAAATTTCGAACGCGTCCCTTCTGCGGCCGTGATTCGTGTTCTATTTTCCGAAATCTCAACCATCCGCAGTGACCTCTGAACGACGTCGTATTTTCTTTATTTACCGACTTCATTAAATTCTTTTTTGAAGTCGGTTTTTATTTTTATTTTCTAGTTGATGTCATAGTGAGTGATGAAAGAGCATAATGTTTAGTTCATCGGCATATTAATGCCGCTTTAAACGGACAAAAACTCGACGCGAGTCGGTCGACGCGGCGTGTCAGGCACTAATTGAGAGGCGCACGCTATTGCATGGTGCAACCAGGCTGAATCAGTAAGCAAAGGTTAGAGAAAATTCTCTTAATAACATAGTTTTATTTAGTTCTGTCGGTGACCAGCCTTTAATAAAATTGCATAGATTATCGATGTTTGTAATCAGATGAAAGACTGACCTTTAATTTACTCGAGGAATGTTTTGTATCGAGATCCAAAGAATTCGCTCTAGTAAATTGAAAAACATTTCACATTCTTGCTACTTTGAGCGGGTGAATTAACTTTCGACTCTACTATAAGTTACTTACTTGGTCCGGAAGGTCCAATGCAGGTTTTATTGGATATGATAGCATGAACATTGTCAACTTGAACTACCGAAACAAACAACACAGTAACAGGTATTCTGCTGTGCCAGCCGATACTTACGATTCTAATAAATATTGTAACAGCTAGTTATCATGACAAGAATTCATTAGCCTCAATAGTTGTGAGTGCAGCGCGAAACGCATCTAATCGCATTTATAATTATATGTTTTCAAAGAAACAACATTTATTTAATGAATGACCACTTTCACGGAGATGCCACAACAATAAAAGAGGAAAGTCCGAGAGCCGTAACCTTGTAACGGCGGCTGCTGTAAATTTTATTATCGACTTTTTAAAAGTATGCTACTCGCATTTTCGCATGTGACTTACGAAACGTTCGTTACATAAGGTTTTTTGTCTCTACGTACGTGTCGTGGCCCCACTTCGTAATTAAACGGTCGCATCAATGTTACGCGAGCAACGTCGCGGGTAATGCGTATTAAATAGGTGATATCCTTTACGCTCACGCTGGTGATTGCGCAAAAAATATAACAGACTGTAATCGACGATTTGCGATTGCCGTTGTTTCCTTCGCCTCGACGACCGAGGCCAAACGAGGTACGAAAATTAACTGAGAACTCTTGGGGAACCCGAAGGTTTCCCACGAATTGGGATCGGGTGTATCTAAAACCCAACAATTTTTATCAACAAACGAACCCGAAACAAGATGCGTAAGGAATTCCAAACGGCAAAAACCACTCGATGGGGACGATAAAACGAAATCGCCGATGCGTTGTCGAAAAAAAAATGCAAGTGCTGCGTGCGAGCGAGATAACAAAAAACGTATCGTATCGCGGTTCCACTCTAGCGCGCGCAGCTAATGAATACTGCGTGGCGCGGCGCGGGCGCAGCTGCGAGCGGACCGATCCGCCATTTCCATTATTTATTTTATTTCGGCGCGAAACGTTGAATTGGATCAGAACGACAAAGAGGTTAAATTGCGCGTCCAAATCCCATGACAATTGTCAATTATAGCGTTAAACGGAACACGGACAGATGTAAACAAATACACAATGTTCTGTCTGTTGACGCGGCGTATCACAATGCTGCGTGCGCGCAGTCTCTGTGGCAGCTTGTCGGTGCTCACGGGTCGCCGGGCTGGGAAGTGATCTCGTATGCTCAACACCCCATGCTAATCCTTTTTGTCAATGAATGCACAATATCGTGTAATACCAGATTGTTAAATTATAGAACGTCAAACACCTTTCATCAAATTTCGACATTCCTTGCATTGAATCATAATATGATTACGTTGCACGTCGTACGTGCTTGCTTTTCTAATAAGTTGTGTTTTCATCTGAAACTCTATCTGCATCATAAATCTATATTCTACCGTAGTAAAATTTCTTTACTAATCTTTGCAATCTGAAACCGTCGATTGCAATGAAAAAAGCACAATCCGCGAATACAAAAAATTCAATGACGCATAAATCTGTCTAAACCTCATATCTGCAGATAGATCATCTAGTCTGTGCGTGCGTGTGCCCATTACTAGGTTTTTTCCTGCGGCGCTACTTGCCTCGTAATTGCGAAGTCTAGTTATTAGACGTTAGCACAACTGTATATTCTTTTATCGTTTAATCCGACATTATAAGATCGATTACTAGTCTATTATTATTCAGTAAACTCGCAGTAATGGCAGAAATAGTTAGAAAATGCCAGTTGAAAGTGATTGACGGTGATCAGGCTATCAAACAGCGGGCTTTGTAACAGAATCATCTAAAAGCCAATACATCGGAGTGACTCAATAAAATTGATGACGCTGTGATTCTGTAATTATTTCTCATCGCCACTGACTTAACAGGGAAAGTTTAATGTAATGAATAATTGAATGACAGAACATGAAATTGATATGTTCTTATAAAGGATTAGCTTGCATGATTGCATGCGAAATCAAGCAGAATAAATCTCTGGAAATAAAGAGCAAGATTTTTTTTATATTCTCGTTGTTATGTTCATACATAACAGCTACTAACAAGCGTATAATCCTAATACAAACACACACGATGATGAAGCTACAAGACCGCACAAGCACTTACGGTACAGCTGAACAGCGATCCCGCAACACCAAGCCACCGTGACGGCATACAATAACCAATAAAAATATACAATTAAATCGGAATGAACTAATATGAACTCAATACAGTGGAGTTTTGTGTGAACTGTACTAAAAAGTGAAGTAATGAGAACAGCAGCGTAACGACATCGATGCACGCCATTCAAACATCGCGCAAGAACAATGCACATATTGAAACGTGAAAGAAAAATTAATTGACAAAAAATATGTCTTGTAATGGTTTGGATTTGAATGGAATCGGTTAATTAAGAATCGTAAGAAGGTATTTAAGATTCATTAGGTGAATAATAAAGGTGACAATAATCGAATCAATTTCAAAAGAAGGATTTCTGGAGGCCATTTCTAATATTCAAGTCACAACATCATCTTAGCAATAAACAATGTCAAAATGTAGGAAATCGGATTTATTTTGACAGCATGCAACCGCGTTACGAATGAGAATTGTACCTTCTTAAAAGGAGCAACATTCCTAAACCACGTAATTATCAGAATTAAGTTAGAACAACAGCTGATAGTAATTTACATAAACTGGCAACGAACAGCTGTAGGTACTTTATCACTACTAGAATCAGTCCCAGATATTTACAATCTAACATTGACTAATGAACTAATCAGACTTAGACACTCGCTGTCAAGCCAATGAAGCATGGAATTATGATGTAACAATGCATAAGTTACAAAAAAAGAAAAAACTGACACATCAACATACCAGGTTCCCTCCCCATCATTAGTGATGTAAAAAAACATTTCGTTATCGATTCCCACATCGATAGATCGTCTCCCGACAATTGTCAATTAAAATTCCCGCAATTAAATTTTAATTATATCTCATTATACTTTCCGTTTCTATAAAAATATCTTGATTTATCCAGTTATTTAGCGGAGGCGTTGTTTGCGATTTTTTTTTTAACGTTACACGGTCACTTAATAAGATGTCTCGTAAATGGAATGTTGTTTGTTAAATGCTTTCGGTTTAAGACTGCCAGATTGAGCTTTAAGGGAAAAGGAACTTTTCGGACAATTTGTTTCAATTTGAAGGAATATTATAGAGTAGGAGGGGAAAAGAAACAACTCTAAGTAATTTGACGTCATTGTGAGTCGAAGAAATGGCGGATAACACTTAATCCTTGTCTCGATTGTCTCATTAATCCGCCGGGTGCGCTCCACTACCAATAGACACGTCACAATTGACAGACATTAGAAAACATCTCAATCCAGAGATAAACAAACGAAACAAACGAACCATTGAAACTATAAAAATTGACTCACTGTCATTCAGGGAACGATTAATGACAACAAAAAGAGCTAAACCCATCGTGGGTACTCGAGTACTCGAGTATCGAGCGTACTCGGTCATTGCATCAGCACGGTAGTGACGCCGAGTATCGCTGATGGGATGACAGTATCACAACTAAACCGATCGACCACGGGGAGGGCACTATATCAATCATTTGGCCCACAATCGTACCGCACGCCACTTAAATAAATTTATAACATATTAAGTACGTTGAAAATAAACACTTAACGGTTTATGATTTATTTCGTGGTATGAATTATGGACGTCACTTATTTAGCGTTAGAGAGAGAAGGCTATTCATTTTATCTCTATCTATTGCGATTTCACGTGCCACGGCTACCGATAAACGTTTTATTATAGTAATTAAAGCGACCGATTAGATTTCGTACGTGTTACGCGTCCAAACATTTGATAAATGTGTCATTTTACAGTGTTAATCTGTATGTGATAGTATATTTTTATGTTTACTGTCAGAGCGTCAAACGATAATGATTTCGTAATTTAAAAAGGATTTTGTTACTTCATTTCGAAAGTTTGAAACGAGAGAGAAAGGAAGCAGGAAAGAAAACTGTCATTAATTTAATAGTGAAAAACTGTATAAACAAAAATCTTTATAGTATGTAATATAAATTAAAGCCATGACATTCTGTCATTTTAATTTGAAAAGTCACAAGACTATAATTTCGGTTTGTCCCAAGATCGATAAGTTGCTTCTCAAGCATTAAAATAGTATCTAAATATTATCAGCGAATGGAACCTATGTCAATAAATACATAAACACTGGTCAGTTCCATGACACTGAGTGACTGGACTATCATTTATCTCGGCGAGGTCCCACGGGTCGCCGCCATTTCCACTTATAAATACAATTTAATTTCAATAATTATAATACAATAAAGTCTTTGACTGATAAAGAATCGATATATTAACTTAGTCTACGATAAGAGACGCAGTTGATAGAAAAGTTATTTTTAGTTGCGCTTTCTGTTGTAATTTAAATCAATTCATGAACTTTCTTTTTATGTACCTTTTTTCTATATAAAAATGATATCACAAAATATTTCAACACGCAATTATATAAACCCTCGCAAGGATATAAACTGAATAATATAACAATGAATTTTTAAAAGTGAAATTCAAATTGCACGTCGTTACAAAGTCACATCCGGTGGAATCGAAGTGAAGACGTCAAAGTTGTTTTTTAAATTGCATATCAGCCGCAACATGTCAACAGCTATTGTGCCTATTGTTGAAAAAAAAAATGAAAAACCCACAAAGATATCCCGGTAACATAATTTTGTTACAAATTACACGGTATTTGATTGTCGGTTTGTACAGATTACCAGTTTTACGAAGCCCCGAATTGTTACAAAATGACTCCATTTTAGTTTTTTTTAGTTCAATAATACGTATTAAGCGATCTGCCTTGTCATGTTATTATAGGTTCCGTAATGAAATATCATTTTTATAAATGTGGCAACACTTTCTTTGCCATTTTAAACAAGTGTCCTTCCAGGAAGTTTGTTCAGAATAAACAACGGAGTTTTTTTTTCAGCTGGCAAGGGATTATGTTTGAAGGGACGTTCTTTTTTTTGTTTTACCAGACAGAGTCGTAAATCAAGCTTGTCTTTGAATGCTGCTTTATCAGCTTTTCTCGCTCCTATTACAAGGTGCTTTGTTAGTTTATGGCCAGAGTGTCGTAGTTCGAAATGAAGAAAGGGGACTTTGGATCACAAATATTTTGGTTGTTTTTGATGAGCTATGTTTGAAACAACTTTTCTACTAGTGATTTCGGAATGCATAACGAACATAAGTAAAATTCTTAAACATCCATATCAACGTTTTAATAACATTGCGTAAGCAACAGAAAACTTAAAAAACTCGTTCTTCCATAGCTAAACATTACTTCTTATCAGGAGGTAAATGAAAATTGAAAGAAACACTCGCGTCAAATCGATTACAATCAATTGAAAATTAATTGAAGTACTCACTCGATTTAGCTGAATCGATAACTAACCGAATACCGAGACTATACCGTAAACAATCGATAATCGGTACGATTCGTATTTACTCGTGCTCGAATTATCCATCACTAATTATGAGTTTATAGTTACTACAGCATTATGCTGAAGAAATTACTGCTGCTGATCTACTGAGCGCCATTTTGAACCACATTTTAAAATTCGAATGAATATGCAAAGTTGCCAGCCCGGTATGTTCCCAAAAACTGGTTTAGGGAATAATTTACTGTTTTATTTTTTTATTGGGATGGAGGCTCAATTGCATTTCTTGTATTATTTATGTAACAGAAGGCTTAAAAAAAGAATGTTATTGATAATAATTTAAAATTTTCAATCAGGTAACCCCGCCATGTTGTTTTTTTTTTACTTAGGCTAAGGTAGCAGGTGCGTTGTGCCCAATTATTCAAGCTCCCTTCACCGAGTAATTCTAGTACGTTCCTTTGAATGCTTTTTTATTTAGTCAATGGTTTAGGAAAACGCAATTCTTACCCTATTGTTGTTAGTCTAGACTATGGGCCATTTATCATAATAATTTATTTATGTTCGAGTAATAAAACTCATAGTGTTAATTATTTATTAGGGTACGATAGAATCACGGGCATCAGTAGCATAACATAAATGGCTGTTTTCTCAAACTTCTTTCTAATATATTTGACTCAAGTTAAAACAGGCTAAAATACTCTATCCATAGTTATCAAAATGAGCAAATTCTGTTATGCTAAGCACCAGGTGGCAAGCGTTAAACCCAAACAACCTATCAAATCACTTGTTTTCTGACATCTGTCTATGTCAATTTCAATGTTGTTAATGTCAAAGTTACTTTTTCAATGAAGAGGACCTCTCGCCTATGCTGCGCCAAGTGGTGGAGTAAATTTTCTTAAAATCCCTCTTTGCCATCGCATACCGTCCTACACATGTGGTAAAAAAATCCATAATTCCTCAGCAGGTAGCAAAATACGCAACTAAAACGACGGCCATTAAGCTCCCTCCATTTCTCAGACTGATAGTTACCTGTTTACTGAAGACTGCGATGTCTTCATTGAAGGATTCTGACGAGCACACGTCACCCCCCGCCACGCCAGGGTCTCGGGGGGTACACGTTGCCAGCTCGCACTTCTCGAAGATCAGCGCCAGGAGGGGGAACAGTGGGTGCCTGGAAACAGTGGACATCGGTTAAGCATTAGTATTTTTTTTTTTAATTTTGACAATTGTGGCTGTATGGAAAGTTAGGTTGACCTAAAAAAAGAGTAACAGTTAATGTGACTTGTCTATTATTCGTACATTTTTTTAAAGTAGAGGAACTCTTTACTTGGCTGAATGGCGTCATGCCCTTGCGGAATTAAAAACAGAATTGTTTTCCATTGATAATATCTATTCAGATACTTGAACATTTTTCTACAGCTTAGCTTCCTCATGAAAAAATCAAAAAGGAGATCCAAATCGTGGAATACATGACTCATTTTTAGAAAATACTATTTAAAAATACATTTCGTCCTCCAAAACGTCATAAAGCAAAGTAGCTCCAGAAAAAACAACTGCTATATCTCAATAAGAAGTTAGAGATATGGTCCAATTGCTGGCGGATGACCCCTCACGCGGCTGATCACAGATTAGATGCAGATGTGGACGTGACGTCGATATCATCTTTATAGTTCTGCCACTGTGCTGGGTGGGGTCCCAGTTATAGCGGACTGAGCGAGCCTTTAGATAAGAATTTGGTAGGCCTGGTTTACCATCAGATTACTCTATCAGTGACTTTGGACAACTACATACACGATTTTTGTTTTTTTTTTTACTGGCTAGTTTGTGTCCGACTGCTATACTAGGCTAACGCCTCCTCTTTCTCTTTTCATACTCCTTTATCTTGAGCAACTTCTGATTAAGAAAAAAAAACAAAAAAATATCCTACAAAATAAAAATAAAATGTTTCATCGGACCACCCATTTACCTACTTGCTTACTTCCCTCAGTTAAGTAAGTTTATTCCAAAACATTTCCCATCATTTCAATTAAACAAAAAACTAAATCCACCTGTATTTCCTTTATTTTATATTCCGAGTGGTATTCAATAAAAACGTACAACAATTTACTCCAAGTAATAACTAACTAAAGACTTACATATTTTATTGTTGTTCTATTTTTTTTTAAATTATAGATGTATAGCTTTTCCAGTCGACTGTGACTGAGCATACGTCGTTTCCGTTCTACGCATCAGCCATTGGGGGTTAAAAAAGCTGCTAAATGCGTGATGAAGGGTTCCGTAGTCAAGTCAGAGGATGTGGAAAGAGTTTATTTACTTTTTCATTTTGCTGAAGTTTGCAGAATTACTTAAAAAATCACAAAACCTTAAAAAAGCTCTTATAATTTATAATAATTTGACACCTTATGCCAAATTATTATTGGCATAAAAAATGTACAAGAAAACATGAATCTCCTGGTCCTTCAACTGGTGTAAACTATATGATAGGGACCTGAAATAATTTAATATCTGACCCCGTAAAAACTGTTTTGACAATCATTTATTTAGATAGTTTTGTGATGTTTCGCGCAAATACTCTTTTTCTCTCTAATTAGTTTCGTTAACATAGCACCATAACCCTTTCAAACGTGTTATCACAGTGATCATAGACAATCACTGGTTTACGATCCAAACTAGCAGTTAAGTTATTTGTTTACATAATGAATGAAGTACTTTTTACTGTTTACATTTTTTATTAAAATAAACATAATCATAGCTTTTTGAATAATTGTAATTGACTCGAGATTATAAACGCTGTAGGTACTAAAACTATGGATAATGATTTTTATTTAATTATATTTGTACATATACTTGTTTTTGAACACTCTCATTTTGATTATTATTTATTGGCTCAAATTTAACTGCTGCCTCACTTAATGGTTAGCAAGGATGTAGTCGAAGATCATCAGCACATGCGTGCTTAAAACTTAAAAGTAATCTATTTACACAGTACGAACATAACCAGTTGATTAAAATAAATTAAAAGGGCAAAGAACCCTTACAGCTCCAGTAAACTAATAAATTCATATAAATTATAATTTAATTGTAAATAAATTTTGCAATGTTAACTCGTTGCACAAAAACTACAATCAATGCAAGTACGGTGTTCTGTTGACCTTTGCATCGTAAAAAAACACAACAACTATGTGTGATCCTAGGAAATAATTAAAAAGAAAACTTTAGGGTCTACTGCAGTTAGACACACAATAAAATAGGTTTTTTTTTGCAAAGTTATTACCACAGTATTTCTATTTGAATATTGTAAAGAGGTTTTATTCTGTGACGACACGGTTGGCGCAGTGGTTGAGCGATTGACTGCTGCGCAGCATGTCGCGGGTTCGATTCCCGCACGGAACAAATATTTGTACGACCTACATGTATTTGTTCTGAGTCTGGGTGTTTTTCTTTCTATAATATGTATGTATTTACAAAAAAAAAATGTATATAAGTAGTTTATCAGTCATATCGTTACCATAACACAAGCATTAGGTTGCTTAGCTTGGGACTATATGGCGTTGTGTGAAATGTCCAAGGATATTATATTATTATATATTATTATTATAATATATTCTTGTTTGTTTTTACTGCATGCTTTCTGGAATTTAGTGACGCATCACCAAAAAAGTAATAGTCGAGTGATGTGATGAACTGTCAAAAATGTAAACAACATAAATGTTTGATAAGTTATAACGTACAGTCGCCAGCACATCAAGGTACCCGAAACTGTCAAATTTTCCCAATCATACTTGAACCTTACTCCTTTTGCAGTAAAGTTGAAAATGTATTGAAGAAATTTGACAGATTGTTGACATTGTTGTAGCTTGATTTGATGTGCTGGCGTCTGTACATTGAAATTTCTATAGTTTCTGTAATAAACACTGCCCTTAAATGATAACTGATATTTATTTTGATATAGTTTACAATATGATGTAAATCATTTGCCTATGGTTTAACTTTTATGATAATTTAGATAATTCTTCAAGTTGTGGCTGTGTGGACTCAAGCTTCAATCTCATCAAATAAAATTGCAAACAAGCACTGTTCAAGTTATAATAGGCTTTTCATTCGTTAACATTTTTATAACTCATATAACGAGTAGTTTATTTCACAATTTATTTCTAGATCATGAGTTACTTTTATTTTAACATTGGTTATAAAGCAAACAAATAAAATGCATTTATTATTTAAGCATGTGAGGATTACTTTATGGGTCTTATATTCACACTCAAACTGATTATTCTCTAATATAAAATATTTTACAGGGCCAGATGTATCTTTGAAATTATAAAAATAACATTAAAAATGCAAAATAAAACTGTGAAGACTCTCTCATCTATAAACAATCAACATCATTATCTTGCCTGTATCCCAATTTATTTGACACATATTATTTTTCTACATTTCTCTACTAGTCTACATCTCAGTAAATAGTCAGACAACCTAGAAAGGTCGTCATAAGTAGATGTGTGGAAAATGATGTGTATAGAAATACACATTATCTTCCTGATGAATCTTCAACAAGAATTTTACAACTTTCTTATATCTATACCAAGTAATTTACACGCACACGGCACAATTGATAACTAGTCTATTAATGTACCAATGATTATTTCCCTCATTATTGATATCCACTGAAGATTATAATCCGTTTCTATTGTTCCTCCGTCCCTCTATTACTGGGACCCCACCTCACCGCGACGTGAGGCGTGGTGCCTTTGAGAGCGATCCCAACGGCGCCTAACCTCAAGTTTCTTGACAACTTTTGATCAGATAACATTAAGATCGCTGCAAACGGACGGTTAAGCGTCAAATGTGCCACCTTTATGTACTTTATCTATCATCTCTCAAGGGGAGAGTGATAGCCAAAGTTTGGCCAAAGATTGGTCTTGTTTTAAAGTGGAAACAAACATTGGTAGGGTTAACAATACTTATGATTTGGACAATGGCATTTGTATAGATGAGGCAAGAGTAGATTTTAATCGCTGATATGCAAAACGGCTTGAGGGCATTCTTAGTCATTAAAGTTTTGGATTATTGAGCAATTATGGCAGTTGCATAAACGCTCAGTTATCTGATCTAACTATGTATTACTGTTGCCTTCATTGGTAAATAAGGTTCGTATTTGGAGTACTCTGGGAGTTACGAAAGCCAAAGCCGCTTTTTACGTCACTTTCAGATCTCAATTTTCGTAGTTTCTAGCTGTTTGTTGTTTGTCAGTCCAGTCAAGACCCAATGTGAAATACAATCTGAAGGTTTCAACAAGGTTTCAATGTTAAAAAACCAAATCTATTGCATTCCAACATTACCTTTCAGTCATTCACAAAGTGAAACAAGACTCTAGCAACAATACTATAAGTCTTTCTGATTAATTGACCATAGAAGGAACACGTCTGTCTCTACAGTAAACACTACTGATCACACGTTGTGAAGAATGAAGAAAAAGAAGATTCTTAACCTTATAAATACCTCAAAATCACACGTTACCACTCACCCGTAAATAGCGTCTTTGTCTCTCTTGTGTACGAGCGGCTCTCCCGGCAAAGCGTGCGCGGGCGCAGCGGGAGGGGGGTAGTGGACTGGCGGCAAGTGCGGGTGAGACAGTCTGTGTTCGTGGTACATCGCGCCGCCCTCCATGTAGCCTCCGCCGTGGAGGCTCTCGTCGTACTGTTGGAGAAGAGAACGTTAGAGATGGTGTTGGAACTGTTGAGGAAGAAAGAGATGGAAGTACTAGAGCTATGAAGAAAGTAGGAGACGGAAGTATTGGAGAGGAGGTGATTAAAGAAGACGGAGAAAAGGATGTTGAGATATTAAGGGTTACAAGTAAAGTAGATGAGGAATAGGCAAGGGTAGGTAAAGAAGGTGTTAATGATTAAGAAAAAATAGTAAGGGATTGAAGTATGGCTATTGAAGAAGAAGAGAGAGGACTTGAAGAAGAGATAATTGATAAGGCTGATGAAAAAAGTGTAGGAACTGTAGATTTTGAAGTCATGGTTGGAGAAGGTGAAATTGCTGTTGGAAATAGACATGTTGTAAAAGAGAGGGTTTTAGAAGCTGTAAGGATGGAGGTTGTATTAAAAGGTGTAGTTAATAAGGATGCCGAGGCCGAAGATGTTGAAAGCAAGGCTGTTGAGCTCGGTATGATTTAGGGGGGGGTTGGGCAATAAAGATTTTTCACGAAATAGGCCATTCAATTTTGGAAATAAAGATTGATGAATAGGATAGCTTTACTAAACAAGAAGTTAATTTTGTTTTTTATTATTATTGAGTACTTATCTGTTTTAGTAAAAATCTTAAAAATCATATCAATCAATAACAAGAAAAAAATCTTAAAAATAATGTTGAGTGTGTGTAAATGCGGCAGTAGTACAGTTTCACCAACAAATTACTGTTTATACCTACACAACACGGTCAAACAAACTTCATTCTCCTTTTATCTAAAAAAAAATCAATTAAAGGCAAAGACCGGGCATTATACTTCCTATACGCCACATTCCTCTTAAAGCAACAATTAAACGCACGTACAAAGGAGTTAAAAAACAAAATAAAGATGGACTCGAAACGTTGAATATTCATTAAAAATGTTTAAGTCATCCTGATGGCTATCTAACATCAATGGCGACCCTCAATTAAACACCATAGGCTTTTAAAATGCGTGCCTGTGCTTTTAAGCAGATTAGAGCGGTAGAAAAAGTTGACAGGCCCTCTTGCGGTTCTTTTGTGTACTATTCTATAATGACAGATTATATTTTTAATCTATTGCCTGGCTGTATGCGTATTGTTTCTTTGCCTATCTTAATATTGATTTAAGAAGTTACAGCTGGTAACTAAATAACTTTCATTGTCTTTAAAAACTTATTTTGACATTATGTATTTTTCTATATGCAGCGTCTCAGACTGATTCAATAAATAATTAAAACGTACATTGACCTCTGACATAAAAATATTAATAGTATTTTTATTTATGTATGTATTTTCGGATAATGTTACTCTTTCAACCATTAAATGTGGAATTTTATTATTAATATTTAATTATTTCAATGATGTTACACGCTTGACGTAATAATTATGCAGTTTTAAATTAAAATACCTAGTGCCAAACAATATAATTATCTATCTCTTAGGTACCTTTTAAGTTGAAACCTATTTACTTACTAATTCCATGGTTTCTAAATACAACATGACCGACATTTCATATTTTATATACAGTGATGAATCTATGTTAGGATTCTACAAATCATTACCGTTGTCTATGACAATTGAACCTGTGCAATAGAGTTCCTTTAAGTATTGAATAAGTAAAATTCCATCATCTATAATGCAGTCTGGTCATTTACATGCTTATCTTTGTAATGGCATAATAAACGAAGTAATATGATTATTTTATTTTCCGCATTTTTTATCTGTGACATTTGAAACTGCATAAAATGGAGGTTTAAAACAACCAAACAATTCCAAATTTGAATCATTTTCAGTTGCATTGTCATCCAGCTTTTTCTTTTTTTTTTTGTTCTTTTTACAGACACATTAAACCTTCATGCAGTATATTGATATCGTCCATTTTGTTCAGTCGGCCCATCAAATGGGGTGACGATGCGTTTTGAATCGATCGATAGACTTGGCCGGTGATTACCGCACCTTTGCTTCATTTTTTATACTACCACTTCAACCCTGCTTTGTATGGTATTTAAAGGTTTTAATTTTAACTGATTGAGATGGCCAGTGGATTTGTGAAATATTAGTGTAAGTTAGGAGACCAAAAGAGATTGCCCATGAACAGTACTCTTGATAAATTACTTGTGTCTCAAAACCTTTAACGGCATGAAATATTTAAAATAAAAATATATTTTTAAAAAGATTTTGATTGATATTTAAAATGGGATAGTTTTTTGAAAAATAATTAGTACTTTTATGTTTTCGACGTTATAGTACGCCATTTTTTACTACCGACTGTCAATACTAGAGATGTCCATTTTTTCTATTGCGGGTAATGTGCGTACCTACCTACATAAAATAAAATAATTTCGATTTGATATTGATTGTTCAATCTTTTATTGTAAAGTAATAACTGAGTTCTAAATCACAAGTTGTTGCTGGCATTATCAATATCAGTGGTTGTAAACGGCGACGTCGGCGCTAAGTAAGTAAGCTCACAAATACATTGTGAAATACCACTAGCTGGTTTACGGAAATCGATCAAAAATCGATATTTCATCAGTATGGGTACAACCTTATTTGACGTTTTTTGCGCGTCTGTCATATTTTTGCAATACAATACTGTTATTTCTGCTGGTTTTGGTACGCTGTGCTTCGAGTCGAGCCTTTTAGTTCCTCCGTTACTGCTGCCAACCCATTGAAAATAAACATATTTTTAACGCCACTGCACCGTGTGTATTGTTTATTACTAAAAGCTGGACTTTTTGAGTTGTGATCATTGCGAGTGCGACTGTGATGCAATGTCTCAACTGCTCTTTGAGATTAACGCCACTTAGGCGCAGACACATGTTGTCGAAGATTCCGAATAACATCATGGACATTTTACGACTCTGGATCTCACCAACACCGGTAAGAATGCATATTGTATTTTTAACGTAGTAGGATTTTTTTTAGTTAGGAACTGCGCTTTATGTTTACGTACCATATAACAAATCTTAGAGGACACAAGTACAATCCATGTCTGTTTGTTAGTTCCTCACCTCAACGTTGGGTTTCCGGATTGTAACATAACCTATATAGGTAGAAACCTTCTACTGATGTGTTGGTAAAAACTAACTTATTTACTAGGATTGATTTTTTCAATCACTTAATAGTGTATTCGTGGATATGAATGAATTGTGTGTAGTATTATTTTAGATTGCAGTTGCACAGAATTTTAGTATTGGGAACTAATAATTATTTAGTAAGAGGAAGAATAAAATCGAGGCATGTGTCTAGTAGAACATTATTATAGTTATATTTTAGTAAATAAAGATGAAAATGTAAGAGATACATTAGGCGCTATGGTAGGATACTATTGTTCTTGCCTTGTGGGAAAAAGAACTGTAGGTTGCTGTGTGCATGTAATGTGCATAGTGTGGTATTTGAGCTGGGCACGTTATGACAATGTTAGTGTTCCAGCACTATTTTTGGATAACATATTTTTAGAAGAATAAAATACAAGTTTAAGAAATAATCATTCTTTTGTTTGTTGTATTTGGTGTTGTGTGTTTTACCTTCCCTCTCTACTTACAAAGACCATATGATTTGAGTAGGATCCAGACAATAACACTGATCGATTGACTATTTTAGTAATGATTTCTTCCATGCTTTGTAATTTCATGAAACGAGGGCATGAGATTTAAAAATGCGCAAAATCTAAATCAGTAAGACTTGGTAAGGTAAAATGTTACAGATTTTACCCAAATTATGCTTCAAAGATACCAAGCTCACCCGTAAACCCATTCAGACCCTTTTAAATAGCTTTTTCAACTAATTTTTGGTCGAACATAACCTCAAAATAGTAATTTCATTTTCGTAAATATCTCAGAAATGCCAATGTAGTTTGTGTTAAATCTTTTGAGGTAGTATTTAGACATGCCATCAAGTATTTTAAAGATGATTTTATGAAGACACAACAATGTTGAATTGAGTACATTTGTCCATAGTGCCGTGGGCATTCTCCTTTTATGACCCGCTCAACTTTTCATTAATGCTTCGCTCCTATCGGTCGTAGCGTGATGTTATATTTTACGCCATTTGAACCAGTAGTTCCTGAGATTAGCGCATTCAACAAACAAACAAACCCTTCAGCTTTATAATGTATAGAACTGCCTTTATATGTATTTCTACAAGTAAAATGAAAATATGAAAGCGAACAATATTTAAAAAAAAACAAAACACTTTTTTCTGTTTTCTGTGCATACAGCTGGAAGGCAAGCAGTGGAATTCCCTGCCAGAGTTTGTGTGTCTTGTGGCTACAACCTGATGGTCTTTAAGTCAGGAGTGAATAGGTTATTTCTAGGCAAGCGTGCTCCATCACGCCATTATGGTCAAATGCGAGTACATCAATAGTTAAAAAATAATAATATATATTTAGAACCTAAGCACACTTTGTATGCTCTACAATGCTTGAAATACCAGTCGACTTAAAAAAAAAATGTTACGCCTCTTCACAAAAATCTTACAATTATTTAGAAGTTTATTTTCTCAGTACATTACTATTGGCAAGGCGTCCTGTTTACGCCAACTAGAGGTTACATGTATGTAAAGTATTATACTATGTATAACGTATAGTAAATAAGTATTTGTGCGATACACTAGCTCTCCATACCAGCTTCTCTTGCCACTTAATGCCAAGTAAACAATACGTTGATGTAGAGATAGCAAAATAGGTTTGGTAAATTTTATTGAGGTGCGGATATTAATTGTTCATTTTTCAAACAGAAATAGTTATAAAATTTTTAGTAGTTGGTTTAAATTAAAATACAGCGCTACAAGCTCAGTTTGGGATTTGTGCTTTATGAACATTTGAAGTTTTGACTATTAATTCGTACCGTTTTGTACTTCACCCATATTTTAAGGTGGCTTGTTATGTCAAGAAATTGGACAACCATCCCGAATCATCGTCTCAAAACCAGCAGGAAACATGGAAGAGAGACAGAGAAATACACGCCGCATAGCTCAATTTTTTTGTTCAAAACGGATTCATGATAGTATTGTCACATCTTCGTCATGTCATAGGCCAGACATCATTACCGTCACCTCATATTATTTATTCTGAAAATAGATACTAATCACCAAATCTGCTAGCAAAGCATGGTACAAGTTACAACATTTTTTCACTGCAAACCTGCTGTTTATTGACAAGTTCAACAGTTCACCAATATCGATTCTGCCAACCGTACAACAATAAAGGAAATGGCTTACTTCTGCCAGAGACGACAAGCGAACAACATTAGTACTCAAACATAATTTATAATCTTGATAACACGTTAAAGTAACTGACTTTATTTCTGATAAACGCCATTGTTTTGCCGACCGTACCTGCGCAAGTTTACTGCGCATTGAATACGTCACTTTATTAGAACGTTACCGATGTTAAGTTCATTGTAATTGTTTTTGTGGTGTGCACGTGATTCGCTTGCTATCGGTTTTACTGAGTTTGTTTTGCTGACCGTATTTTTGTTTGCGTTTTGACTTGACTGACTTATTACATTTTTAATAGCTTTTGAACGCGTTACGATGAATTAGTCTATAGCAGACTCTATGATACTATTCATGTCTGTACCAAAAACCATCAAAATCGGTTCAGGCGAGGTACAAACGAACCAATTCACTTTCGCTTTTTAATATTATTTAAGATTTTGTGTGTAAATACAAATTGTTTTTGGCTGTCTCGTTGATCCAGTGGAAGCAGGAATTGCTGCTGCGTTTATGATCCGGGATTCGATTCTTAAGTCGGGCACATTGTTATTTTGTTCTTCTAAGTATCTAATGGTTCCCCAGTTACTGGTAATCAGAAAACATAAAATGGCGTACTCTGGCAGTAGTATTGGGTACATTTCTGCCTTACTCTTTGGATAATTATATATTGTGTTATATTTTCTCATCTACCTATATGTATAAAAATTAATCCTATTACCCTTGGTCATCGCATCACAAGTGAACGGCTGGGCCGATTTCGCTAATTATTTTATTGTAGTGTTTGTTACTATCAGGAGAAGGTTCTTATGAAATAACATAAAACAACGGGTTGCACCCCGGGAGTGCCGGCAGAAGTGAAAACTTGAACATTAACGTTGTGCATTTTTGAATCAAGCGTCTTACGAATTTTCGATCAGGTCACGTGTCCTGAATTCTAACGAATTTTCGATCAGGTCACGTGTCCTGACGCGAGTTTAGCATTTTGCACCCATCCCAAGGAAAGTGCTCTACGCCGATAAAGAAGTTTTCAATTCAAAAAGTTACTGTCGATGGGAGCGAAGCCGCAGGGTATACCTAGCTAGTTTACCAATATTTTATGGCCGTATATTCTTTACTGCAGATTCATGCGAATAAAACACACAAGCACAGTACTTCCAGTAGTTGCACAGTACTTCTATTTCAATTTATACCGACCAACATTGGTCAATACACAGCCCAATCAAAGTTTATCTTTGAAAATTTAAATTTTCGCACTTAAACGATTAAATTATACGAAGTGAACGGAACTGGCTACCGAACTGTCCAGCTTTATATCTTTAATTTAGATATTCCTCTGAATAACTGCCCAGTGCAGTGCTAAACTATTTACTTTAAACAAGATATTGTTTATGGTTTCACTTGTATCTAGAAAATAGTTCTTACGCCATCAAACTCGGGGGTGAGCGTGTTTTTTTTTTGAGATGGGTTTCCTCTTGACTTTAGTCTAGGTCAGTGACAGAGACAAGACGAAAATGGAGGGTTCTAACGTAGAGGTAGGAGCTTTGGGATTGAGTTTTAAGAGTGCGATATTACACTTGTTTTTATGAGAAATTCCCCATAAAAGCAATTCTTCTCGAATTTTGTACAAAATTAACTCCAAGATATAGTCTATCTGTGTAGGTACCTATCTAAATGGCCTCCAAATCAACTCTAACCTAACCTTACCACTAAGAATTAATGACAAGATTTGACAGTTGCTGTCAAATCGTGATGTAATACCTGTTAAGTTCGGGTTCGGGACTAATCCTAAGTCCGTAGGTGATACGGAGTAGAATACAACTAAGCCTGAAACTACGGACTTCGGGCTTAGAGAGTAGCTTCCCAAAAGTTCATACGATATTAAGAAACAATCATCTTTTAGTATCAATATACATTCTATTGATATAGAAAGATGATCTACCATTGCAACAACAACAACAAATAGTGAATTAATCTCATAATTCACAAACGAAGCCAGGGAAATTGGAGCGCAGTATTTTTCCCGCGCATATGAGACATATTTGAAATTTTCGCCAGGACAGTATATACGGGTAAATGTATTATGTATTAGACTTATTTAGATTAAGTTGTGATTGCACTGGCTTTGGTATTATCAGTACATAACTGTGTCACTAATCTTTGCCACTTGTTTTTTTCTATAAACAGCATGTTTTTATTTTTGCATTTGCTAATTTTTACAAAGATATTGTTTTTTTTTTTTCGAATTAATGTGATTGCCAGTAATTTTTGAACGTCAAAGTTTTACAGACAGGCTTTCAGAACGCACGCCCGTCACCACTTCCTATTGTTTTAGCTGGAAAGAAGTGGCTCGACTAATACTGGATTTTTAGGCTATATTTGTACCTATTGTTTAGCTAGGTACCTATTACTTTTGATCCTGTTCCTGTCCTTACACCATTTTATTTGTAATCGACTCAACATTGTAATCTTCTTTTTTTACTGCCTACTTCTCCATTAATTGCAATCTCAGCATTAACCCCTTTCTAGCCATATCGTCGTTCATACACTCCATTTGACGTTTTTTTCTTCTCTCCCTACTCTTATAGACTATACAGACACATCACTATCACTACATATTATAAAACAAAACCCTCCTCCGCGTCCCTCTGTCTGTCTGTTCGCGATAAACTCAAAAACTACTGCACCGATTTTCATGCTGTTTTCACCAATGATTAGAGTGGTTCTCGAGGAAGGTTTTAGTGTATTATTGGTAAAGCGAGCGAAGCCACGGGTATCAGCTAGTTCTTACTATTTTCAATCCTAGTTATCAATATTTTTGAATACTACTACTACTACTATAGAACTTCTTTTCCAATAAACCAACACCTTGTCAATCAGAAAAATATTTTCTCTCTTTCTATAGCCCCATAAAATTCTCACGAATTAGCCCAAACAATTAAAACATGCCTCTTACCAGGGACACCGATCAACCTCGGCAATTAATTGTGATTGGCCGGCAAGGGAATCATTTCCAACCGTAATTAAAAAGAGGGGCACCAACATTAAGTCATTAAAAATGAATATCTGTATGTGAATGTTTCAAGACTAGATTTCCTGTAGACGCCTCAACCCTAACTTGGGTTCTAGACAATTTGCTCAGGGTTAAACCAGGGGAGTCGATTCCCCTGTTATTATGGGTAAACGCTGTCCCTAAATGTATACTTTTAAAGCTGGTTTCCGTACGTGAGTCTATTAATATGTGAAGAGGTTTCAATGGAAAATTGTGTGAGGGTGCAATTTTGTGTTTAAAAAAAAAATTAAGGAAAATTTACCAAAGATATAGACTTTGTAGAAGAAGCACCGTGATTTCTCACTATCAAAGCAGAAGATATCAAAAAGAGAAAGATTTAGAAGAAGCTCATTCAGATGAGGACGCAGCACAAAATCTGCTGCTAAGTTTAAAATGCGGGCTTGGTAGTTTGAACCCTAATAAATGTGACCAGAACATGAAAAAGAAAACAGTGGAAGTTATGAAATATTTGGCCCATAGATATGGTATATTTCTATGGTTTGGCCCCTAAAAAACAAAAAAAAAATCGGCTGTGTAATACAGCCAAAAAAGTTTTAATGACCATGTATTGTCAAACTGTACCCCAGTAATTTGTTAGGTACTTCTATTTCTTGCAATTTTGTGTCTAAATTCAGCAAAGGAAAACTAGATATAATTTCAACGATCCTTTTTACACCTCTTTTTCCAAATAACAATTAAATTTCCAACCCAAATAGAAAAGAGACAATCAAACACTATTGACACTACAAAACATGCACCTAAAGCAGTCATCTTGATAATACCTACCGCCTCGAAGGTGACAATATTAATGGTCATAGTGGACACACACACCAGTACTACAGACCTTCATCAATAATGACCATACGCAAGCAAACCAATGATCGAATAAATTAATTCTAAGAAACAAGAATATTATTATTGACTAAATAATTTTCCTATTGTTGTGTGTCCTTTTGACCTCTATGATGACGATTGTGAGTAAGATTTATCTGCTTTATATAAGGTTTAGAATCTAGACTATTATGTTTCAATGGTTACTTGAATTTGGTTCTCTTTCTTCGACTTTTGTAAAGGGAAATGCCCAATTCGATTCTCAGGAATTAACAATATTACACTAAGTATTCTAGAAGAGGACTCTATTTGTCTGTGGCTAACTAAGGCGTATTGGGCAACCGTTTTTAACACTGCCTGTTGGATATCTGCAATTAGAGAGGCATTGCAAGAGAATTGCCATCCTAAAAGCTAATTGAAAATAACTCACCATTGTGATTACACAAGAAATCAACGTAAACATTGTTTATAGATACAATTGGTCCATTACCTATAATAATATTGATATTAAAATTGCACTAAATTATAATCAACACACTTAAATAGCAATCAAAATACCCTGTCTGTTCGACGCAAATTTTTATCACAATCTAATTCATTATAATTTCAAAACACAAGTAGCGTCATAGGATTATTTAATAAAAAACCCAAGATTAATGTAACGATTTCTTATCAATAACGAAAGATAGTTTTTACAACATTCAATGAGTATTATCTTAGGCTGTCTTTGTATCTGTGATTAAAACCTAATCATAATTTGTAATCTGTGTGCCTAAGAATTTATGTGTGACACCTGTCAATATTCTGTCAATTATTGTTTCATTACTTTTTAATTATAAACAATGGCAATGGTGTTGAGTAAAAAATGAGACGTTTGGAAAAAAAGATGGTGGCGTGTTGGATTAGTTACTTAGATGATGGAGGGTATAATATAAATGAAGACTAGCAAGCGTCTGGAAGAAGAGTCATAGTACCACCAGTATACCTACTCTAACCAACTAACCAAAATAAACCTACCTACTTGTAACCTCAATGTAAAAGAATCTGACAGACAGAAAATTCACCATTTTTGTATAGGGAACGTGCACGGTGGTAGCATAGAAGCGTCAATTACAAGTATTCTTAACGTTCAAATTTCGAATGTGCATCTCTAGATGCGCCGTGCATGTTTTCTATTGCTCTCACGGTGTTGGTTAAATTCATAAATATGTTTGTCCAAAATCCAAATTTTCCAGCAGTAAACCAAGGCATCATGAGTTAGTTGGCTCGTTAAATATTAATGGAATATTGAACACTAAAGTGTGACAAAGTCAGACAAATGTGTGTGTGTGAGACATAAACAAACTAGAGCAAGGCGTCCTCGTCGCAGAGTAGATCTTTAGCAGAACCATGACGCGTTTTCGCTGAATTGACAATCAACTCCATTTGAATGGTTATAATTAAGCAACCGAGCTTAACCAAACGTATATAACCGTACAAAATCGCAGCACTAACTATTTACAAGCGCTCAACAATAATCGGGATCGTAAAAGTCGCTTTAAATCATAATTACTTATAAACTGAATCGTACATACTTATCACACGCATTTTGAACTCTATTACCAAGTGATAAGGATTATAAAAATGTCCTTTATTAAACAAATCGTCGTAAAAAATCGTAACAAGCCATTTTAGACTCTATTCTGTTCCTGAAGAGGTTATGTTTCAGTTTTGAGGTCATGTTTGTGTTGGCGCGTTATGAAAATGGCGGCGGAGTTAGGTATTTTTATTGGAGCATGTTTGAAACAATGGATGTTTGTGAACGCCTAAAATTATTTTGTGTACGTCGAAGCTCATTTCGGACTTTTGTGAATTTGATAAACGTGTCGTGAAACTTTAAGAATATAATACTTACAGATTGGGTACAAAACTGTACAATTTTATATTCAGCAATTGTTCTTAAGGAATAAAAGTGGCCAGTTAATTCCAAAATATATAATTTAATTCTGAAAAAACACGATTATACAATACATTTAGAATTTCCCATGAAAACATAAAAAAAAAATTTAAGCATCAGCAAAATACTACCAAAATTCTATCATGGCGCCGAAAATAATTTCCCGCCCATTTTTCCAAAATGGCTACCATGGAAAAGGCGCGTTCCATTCATAATATTCGACAACACGCACTGATCTCAGTTCGATAACAGAACTACGCCTACGTTTGGGGGTGATACGGGGGTAAAATTAGCGTTGTTTAATCGACATTTCGTTTGGTAGCCATGAAACAAATTGGCCGTAGGGCAAGCAAGGCCGCCATGTCTAATTTTCGAATGATTTCAGTAGTGACGTTTCTTTTTTCGGTTATGTCATAGTTCAATTAGATTCTGAGTAAATTGAAGATGGATAAATTATTTTTTGTATTTTTCTTCATTTTGTTTTACGTTTTCCTTCTCAGTAAAGAAATTGATCTCTTATTTAATTGCCTTTTCCATTTATTTTTTTGCTAGAAGCGAAATGTTCATGATTGTTTTTCTAGGAAGTGTACCTAATAGGTACATTTTGTTTTCCTCAAGACAGTATATGGCAATAATCTTCAGCCTACAGGCATTCCATCATAATTTTGACAGAATCAAATTCAGAATGACAGCATACTTTTTTTTTACTCATTTACACGTTAGATACCTACACTATGGTATACAGCTTATACGATGTACAGTTTTACTGATTCTAAGGCGGCCTATTCATGCGTTCCGTTATATTGTCAAAGAGCTTTTGGTTCAACATGTCCGTGTCCATGTTAACGGAACGATAGTTGGGTAAATTAAATCATTGAACATGGCCAACAGATTATAAAGAAAAAAGCTTGTTCTGAATGTGAGTACCTACCTACTGCTTTAGTTCCATATTTTATTCAAAAGTTTTAATTTATATAGGTACTTAGATGCTACCTACTACACCTATTAGCATAATGTATAGCTTTTAGGCTTTTATGTTTTACAGTTCCACACTATGAAAAAAGAAATTCTCTTTCTATTATTTTCTTTTTTTCCTTTCCTTCTAGCTGACATTCCAAAGCATCATCCACAGGACATTCAGTCTTGCACTCAGATTATTTTCAATCATCTTGACATCTTTAACATAACGGAAAAGTTTTTTTTTATAAACTGTTGCTTATTCTCGACCTCCATTGAGGCCCTAAAACCCTTGTTATTTCTCTGCCATAATCAATCTACATAGTGACGGTCGCACGGTGACGTCACTCGTGGGCGGTTGACACACACATGGCGGACATTCTCGTCTCCCTCACACGAACTCACGTCCAACACCCAAGAACAACACACAAAGATCCATAAATTATTTTCCCATAACATTTTAGGTCACATTACATCACGTAAGGATACGGGATAATTAAAATTCTGTCCTGATCATATTCACACCTCGCGACAATTACAACGCTGGCAATTAATAAATGAAATAACGCTGGAATTGCCAGCAGCAAAAAATCGAAGGGATGTCCGTTTGGAACGGTTGCTCTGAAAGTGTTTTTGCTGTAGAGACACCTGATGTGGATTTCCGTGTGAATCTCCAAGGTTTTGTTGACGTTTGGAATGGTTGCGGAGTCCCTGGTTTCAGTTTCTTGTACAGGGCGCATCATAAATTCCGACGCAACGAGCCATAATTCAAGCTTGGTTGATTGTCTGACTGTGTCTATCTTTCATTAAAAAAAAAAACAGGCTGGCTACCCAGCTGATTCTATCAGTACTACGTTTGAACTATCAACGTTTGCTTAGATATTTTCTTAATTAGAACGGTCTTATTCTGACTTGTCAGCCACTCGACAATCTCGACAAGAGGCATAACAATCAATCACCAGTCCCTGGCCCAATTGCTCCACTCCAAACGGTCAGGCCAACGCTCAGTCACACTCCATAAACAAAATTTTTGTCAATAAAGCCCATAATTCATAAATAGTTGTGTAATCTGCGGGCGCGGGCGCTAAGAATCGTCCGCCACAAAACGTGTAATGACTACCTTTTGACGGCTCGGAGCCGGTTCCAAAAATTAAATGATACGTTTTAAAAATGGAATCGCTCTGTCCCGCCTTTTTTCCATCGAGATAACCTTTAGTCCATTTGGGTTGCCATAAAGAAAAAATAAGCATCTTAGCGTTTTAATTTTTTTAAATGACATTCTTGTGGTTTTTTCTCGCTGGGAATCCTACAGTGTAATAAGTTTACGGAGCGGCCGGTTTTTGCGGGCCATATTGTTTCTTCGATTTGTTCCTTTAGCAGTATCAAAATATGATTAAAATTTTGGTCGGTGGCGCATTGTCGTGGGCCAGCGCATACGTCATGCCGTCAAACGCTGATGAGTTCAGATCCCTGTTGCGCTAATTAAGCTCGCTGTTATTAATCGCTTCAGTTATTTAAATTTTGCTTGAAACGCCCGTGGGGTTATCGTTTTTTACGACTTGCGGTTACGAGATTAGCGTAGGTCGATTCCGAGAAGTAAAAAATTAACTCTTTTGCGGCAACAGATATGAGTGATATGTTCAAACGTTGCGGTGAGCTGGCTGGGCGGCTTGCGTTACCGCTGCAACGGAAAGTGCTTATGTAGAAAAAGTAGATAAAATTAGACGAGGTTTTCGAACGCAGGCGGTTGGGGAAGACAGAACCGTCACTTGTGCCCGACACGGGGTGGGACATGATGAACGCCACCCTTAGCGTCGCCTGTCCCACTCGCGCTCGCTCCCGGCGCCTAGTGCCGTCGCCTGGCGGCTTGGCCTGTCATCTGGCAACCTATTCACACACTGAGGGGCCACCAGAACCGATTCGTAACAGTGAATAATGCATATGAATAGCATACATCTAATAATAATAATTGACAATTGCCAGTATTCCCCGTATTGCCACACCAAAAAAACAATGTTTAATTCCCGAACAATACTTGTTACAGGCATAAATTGGCACTATAAAAATTAAACATTAAAGCGAGGTAGGTAGCAATCATTCAGGTGTGTTTTTATGTATTCTTTAAATTGATAGTGGTAAATCAAGCGTCGTTAGACGCTGCGAGATGCTCGTATCGAATTTTACTGCGTCCCGAACGTAATACGACCGTAAAACTTAGAAAAACCTTTGTGTATTAAATTATTATCCGGCCGGATTGCGATGTGCTGGCCGGGCCGGGAATTAACGCCGTGCTGGCGACCTCTTCCATTTCCCAGCGACACAACATTATAGCGGGCGCTAGTCATAAATTCCGCTTCATTCATGATCCACACAGCGTAAGAGACCAAAGAATGCTCCATGCGTTTGTTTCTCGACCATAAATACTAATAAAACGGCCTCGTTACGGGGACAGTTCGAAAATCGGGCACACGACTTCTTAACGACACCTATTAGGGATCTTCTGTCTGGTCGATTTAATTGAAAAATTGTATCCAGAGCGTTGCAAGAGTTGTATCCGACTCGCGCGCCGGATGCGGGCCCAGACGTCCATTATTCCATTTGCCCATCCGCATGGGGACACGACACCGACGCGACGCTAACACGTGTCAATAAACCAATCGCGCGCCGCATCCGAACTGCGCACCTACCTTAATTACTGGCAACACTTCACTGTTCTATATTTGAATTCGAATCTCGAAGGGCCCGTTCTAATTTCGAGTAAGGTTGCGCTCTCGAGCCGAATCGCTTCGATATCCATTCTACGCCTAGAATGTTTTTCTTCTTGCTTTTTTAATAATAGAACTGTGAGCGATGCCGGGCGCTCGAACTCGGTCGATTCGCGAGCAGATTTATCGTTCGGAAAGTACCGCGGGGGGAACGTTAACACTTGTTTTAAGGCCGCGGATGAAAGTTTTACTTCCCATTCCATTTTTAATTTGAACTCTTTAAAACACAGCCGTTGTAATGTTCATCTCGCGAACCACAAATCTGTATCAGCTGACTGCTTGATATATATTTTTACAGCTTATCAGAGACGCGCAATTAAACGTTTTTTATTATATTAAAATTAATTTTAAGCGACCATTAACCCCTCAGACCCACGATTAGGTTTACAAATTGAAACAAAATGCTTCGGTTATCGTAATTTCTGCGTAATATGAATATCTTAGGTTTGTAATGTAAACAGCGAGGTCAATAGCTGGCACATGAACCGGCACGATAGCCTGCCCTCTTATCGTCTGCTGCACTCAAGGGACAGTTCGAGACTCTCTCCAGTCAGATTTCACGTAAATACGCGCTCGTTAAGATAACGATTTCCTTTCGACGCGACGGCTCCACTATCTTTTTGCTTTTATTCAAAGTATTAAAATAAGGACATACTTAACTACTTAAAGGATTTCCATGTTAATAATAAAGTGAGCTTGCTACGCCTCGTTAAAATGCTTATTCTAAGAAAATTCCAATTTCGAGAGTTAGGGCCGCCGGCAAAAAGTCCGAAAAATGTGTATCATCATAAATAAGGTTGACATGTCGCCCACGCGCCTCTTATTACCGCGTCTGTCCGTTTGTCCGTTCGTTACCTCTATTGTGGAGCTGAATGCGAGATTAGCCACACCGAGCCGACGCTCGTGATTGACTATTTAAACTTCAAATTCTGTGAGTGACGCATTTCTGAACGAAGCAGTTCTTGTCTTTTGTACGATCGACCGACGCGCTTTAGGTATTTTAGTTTTGTATAATCTGTATAATGCTACGGCCGCCTCAGATTTATGTTAAGTGTGTTACGTCTGTCTTATAAATAAAATTTGTTTCGTCAGATACCATTTGTAAGTGAAAAACTGTTTTTATTTTTAATCACCCGCGATAGTGTAACTGCGACGTGTCAACGTCGTTAGCCGACGAATAGTTGGCCGACGATAATTTTTAATTTCGTCAAAAGTTTTATCAAGATTTACAGACGACGCGGGATCATGTGAATTGGGCGCGTCGGTCACCAGCGGCGCGGCGGCGGGACTCGTTCTTGGCAATAACTTGGTCATCGCCCCGACCGGTCCCAACGCCGCTGACGAAAGCCACCACACGGCTAACCAAATAAATCAATACATACAATACGCAATATACAACACTAATCTAAAAGATAAGCTTCTCTAATTACCAGTAACGGCCGACTATTCATCTCGCGGCGGCCATTTATTTCTAAAAAGTGTCAACGAAGAAAAGCGCGCGCTAAATAGCCTAGTAACGGACCGTCGTGATTCCAATTTCAAACCTCGTTATCGCTGCCCGAAAAAAGACGACACTGAACGAGATATCAAAAAAGGATTTGGAAAAAATTCGAACAACAAGTTTTTAAAAATGGAACGTTCGATTCGTACACATGGAGGCACCGGCCGGTCGAGGCGGCCAGCACTCGACGCGCATTGTTCCAGCCCTTCCACGGAACCGCCGCGTCATGTTACTTCAATTAATATTATTTAATCTGTATCTAGATCCCGACGGCATGTTAGACGAATTATATCGTTTCGGGAGTCACCGCGGTAGGATTTGTCGATCGCGCGATAAACTAGCAGTGTTTGATCAGCAAAAGAAATAGCGTGACATGAATATGCGAGAAGGAAACATATTTCGATATGAGCGTCCAAATAACTGTCACCAGACGGGATCGCACTGATTTACGACACGGCGTTTGATGGCGTATAGTATTTTGACTAGAACGGGCGCGTATCAATCAGTAATTCACGGGGTGTGCGCGTAAAAAGGATGTCAGTCGTTCGGCCAACAATAAACCCTCAAATTAGCGATCGCGCGAATTACCGTTGAATCTAAAGTGCGCAATTAACGCGCGTCTACAAAGAGCCAATTCGAAAATGAACAGCGATATTCAAATTGAAAATGGAACGCGCAGCGAATAAAACAATGAGGAGCGGGTACCTGCCCTCGGGCGCTCGGCGCTGCTCGGTATGCGAGCGAGCATCTAGAGCGCTCGGGCCCGCTCGGCCGCGCTCGGCCCGCCGCGAATCCCAATTCAAAAATGGAATCGAACAGCAAAATTTAAATAACAAATTAGTGGGTGCGTTTATAAAGCGCGTCGAGCTTCAGACTGATTCCAATTGATTCTGATGTCAGAAATATGTTAAGAGTGCGCGTCCGATAGCGCGAATAGAACATTATAAATAACAGGATCAGCTCTTTAAAAGCATATAAAATCATATCTTAAATTTATTTCCTAGGTATTATTGTAGCTGAACACTTGTTCGTCAGTTTGTATATGCAGCCAATTTATTACATACCTACATTTGAGGATGCAATCATAAATCTAGCTATTATAAAATATCAGGAGTGCGTCGCCGTTCATTAAACCGGCAGTGTGTGGTGTATACGTCTGTCGAGAGAAAATCGTGTGCGCCATCAATATTGTTCATTATATTAAAAGCTGGGACTGTTTCAAAACAGTTTCGAGTCGGACAATCTTTATCAGAGACAAGAAGTAAAACACGGAGACGAATAAAAACTTACTTTACGTCACATTAGTGTAATCTCGGATGTCGACCATCGTTTCCTTATGTCCATTAAACAATGCCGATATATGTGTATTATCTACGCCCACATTGTGGTCTAAGGCCCTACGGCTCTCCAACCAGTAAATAGCTATATTTCTGGCCATTAAAAAGTAATGTCCCCGAACCAGTCCCTCCGGTTTTTTTATTTTATTATATTAATATATCATATTGTCGTATAGCAAGTTATATAATTCATCAAAGATTATTTATATGGTCAACTTGGGGCACTTGACCGTTTTATATTTAAATTAAAAATGGAGATTTTAGATGGTCTGCGCTTTGCTAAGGAACCGCTTTTCTGTGTTTGCAATCATTTCATGATCTGAGAATGTATCCGGTAGATACTTCTTACTTTTAATAGTCTATGACAGGAGAATTTTAATATATCTCTTCTAAAATTATTGAAACTTATATTCGTGTTTGCACAATAACAATACTATCTAATTCGTATTTTAGAAAATATAGATTTATTCCATACTATGATATTTAAAATGCGTCGGCATTACATTGCATAGATACACATTAAAACTAGGATGAACATTATTGTTTTCTTGCGAAACAATTTTCTAAAGCAAATAAAATAGTATTTGGGTCAAGCGGCCTTGTCAAATATCTCAAATACGTGATGACTATTTGACTGGACATAACTAGCGGTTTCTATCAAGTTTCCACAACATTTCGATATGACCCTTGCCTTAAAAACTATTTCTACGCTCCGCTTCTTAACTACTATTTCTTAATACATACTTAGACATTTCTATGGAAAATATGAAAACAATCAGATGCATTAATATGATGGAGAACATAAAATGTTTCCGTCGCAATTTCAGCATTTTGTCTACGTTGATGATATATTGATCCTAGCACAAAAAGGCCTAATGGCGCCCAGCGGCAGCGTTGTGACATTTTTGTAATAGTAGTTTTTTTTATTACTATGAATGAATAACAACGTTCCAGCAGTAACAACTAATCCGTAATGAAAAAATAATTTTTGACACACAAAAACTAGTTAATCGCTGCACATTATTAATGAAAATATAATAGTACCATTTAAGCCGATAAAAATAATCGTAAGTGGCAACACTCAATTATATTTTATTATCTATTTCACTTCCCATACAACGTCGTAACTTAGCCGCGGGTTTCGCAATGTTGCCAGCGTTGAAAAAGTCGAAAAAAAAAGACAACAGTAATGTTGCCACGTTATCTTATACCTCAAGCAATGGCGGGACATTTTTCAACACTTAAAACATAAAATCGAGCGTTTTTTTATCGCGTAATGTGAACAGAACTGCCTATACAATACTGGTGTTATCTTTACTGTTGAAATAAGTGCCAATAATAAGTTTTAATGTTTTAGGAATGGCCGAAACGCCCGCAGATTGGCGCCGAAGACTTAGAGAACAAGATACTATAAAATGGCGGTCGACAAACATATGACTTTGGGGAAAATGCACTTTATTTTTAATATACGTTTGAACTTTTAATTTATTTACGCCAAAAGTAGGCACTTTAATGCCCTTATTTCTTGGGAACAGGTGTTAGGTCACAATATCAGCTGTTTTTGCTTTAGAACTTGTAATAGGTAATGCAGAGAATGGGAGGCTATTTACAAGTGGACATGCGACGGACCGCGGACTAGTCTATAAATAATATCGCCTTTTTTTGTCAATCTAAACTTCATAGATACTTATGTTATAACCTTTATTCAGCTTTATTATTTAGGCTTAGTCACCATACTACATACTATATTCATGTGTTTCATGGATTCTTACCATTCATTTTTTTTTCTGAGAACTGATCAAATGTTTGTTTCATTATTTTTTTTTCTGTTTGGTTATAAATAATACAAATTAACTTCGTAAAAATAAGAATAAATCATCTAGAGAATCTAACACATTTTCATTATCTTGTAGATTACAGAAACTATGGTTATTACTAGTAATTTAAAATAATTCTGTAATAGTTGTGTGTTTGTCAAGTTTTTCTGCAAACAGACAAAAACCATGGCACTTAGCGCGTAAAATGATAAAAATCTGTTTTTAGTAAATGTTCTACAAACTGTTTTTGTTTTTTTTTTCACATAATTATTTGATTAGAATCTAAGTACATTGTTTCTTTGGTGCATCGGAAATAAAAATACTTGAGACGTTTAATTGCAAAAGTTTAATGATTTTGCCGAAAATTTTATGGATCATAAATTGTTTTTACATCCCTCATGCGTTGGCAAGATTGGTCAAAAGATAACATAAAATATTTTTTATTTAACCACTTTTATTACACTTTGAATGGCCGTTTGAGTATTTTTGTCTTTCAAGATTTTCACCATGATGTTCTTTTTTAAATTCCCTGAGTATTAAAACCTAATTATACCGTGTAAATAAAGTACTTTTATACATAAAATCGTTTCGCCTTTACTTCTTGGTATTTAAGAGCAACAATCGATTAGGTGGAAACAGCTGATTTATTACTTTGCAAGTACAAGTCTTTTCTTGTATATTCCTTTTTTTTAAATAGGCGAATATTGTTACTCATGTGTGCGTTAACGTAGCGGGACCAAATCCCAACTTATATCACTCAGATCAATATGTTAAAAATTGGGAAAAATTACAAAATATTGTTAATATTGAAGCGTATCGCACAGATACGTGTTTATAACAGGAACGAGTCAACACACCGTATCCAGTACACATGTTATCACATTATTTAGTGGGCCACCGCCGAAAACCAGCAGTATCTCCGATTATGACTAACTATTAGTAGACAAATTGATATCCTTATCGGGTATATCGTAAAATTTACGATTATACCTTCGTTCACAATGAACGGACAAGTCTTGTGCAAATATAATTTGGTTCAGTTACGTGAGAATTAATTTTTGTTAACTTTATTGCGTAATTATCGATAATTGCGAGAAATGGCGCCTTTTTGTTATCGTATGTTGTTTACCAATTTTGGTATGCCGTTGTAATGTTGAGATAATGTGCGATGGTCTTTTTTTAAATTCACTTTTTTTTTAATGTATAATGAGTGTTTTTGTAGTTCACTAAAGCTACCTAAATATTACATGTGAGAAAACTTAGTGATTGTTGAGTTTTTTTGATTGAATTGATACTACTATTCTCAGTCGAAACAAAATTAATAGCGCTGAAATATTTTGCTCTTATACCTTCTGAATCTTAACAGTTCTTGAACAAAACCGACGTATTTGCAATCTTACTACATTAAACCTTAAGTCTTTTTTCACAAAATACAAGACAGACATTTTGGTGTCAGTGTCCGATTTACTAAAAACAATAAACAGGTCATCATCACAATGAAAATTAAAATAAAGAATTATAACTGCTATAAAAATGTTAGAACTCCAGTTATCTTACCGTCGGTGACCATCATTTTATGAACACACAAGAAAAACAGAAATTAATCATTTTTAAATAAATACAAAATTATTTAAACTCAACAATGTTATTAGATAATGTATTTTAGTAACATGTTAATTATACTATTTATCTATTTCATGGTTTGTGTTGTGATTTTTTGCGAAGTATTTTTTTTAAACCCTTGTGCAGAAATATAAGTTTTTTGTATTAACAGATGCGTTATTATTTTCCTCTACTATTAATGTTTTATCTTGTTTGCTACTATAGTGATTTAAATTATAATTTATGTAAATTCGTATCATCTTTATTTATTGTAAGAGGTTATGCAATTAATATTTAAGTTTTATATTATACGGGAATGCGTATTTTTAAGTAACGTTCAGTGTTGTCTTATAATTTGTTTTTAAATTAACTTTATTTTTACAGTATGAATAGTTATTATACTACAGAACAGTTTTCTCTATTGTACTTTGACTTTGTGTTTCTAAACTTTTTAGACTTATTTTTATTTTAAAAGCAAAAAAAAACCTTTTACGGTAACAAAATCACGGTTAGGTATCTTTTGTGGTTTTAACACTACTTCATATTAAAATTTTGTTAATTGAAGTAAAAATGTATGTGCAATCATAATTTACATATGCAATTATATTTCTCATTGAAGTTCAGATTAAAGAAAGAAGATACATGGAATGTACGATTTTTGTTTGAATAAGAATTTGAGTTCCATTTATCAATGGTTTAAACTTTTTATTTCGTGCCTAATCTTGTGCAAAAGCAAAAATTCAAATTAGGCAAATTTTAAGTATCAAAGATAAGTTTTTGAAAGTACGGGCTTATTCCTTCACTAATATCCTATATCCTAAAATAATTTGATCCAGCTTTTACAATTAATATGCTATCCGTATCCTTATCAGAATCATCAATACCATTATTTTCTTCTTAAATCCAAACTTCTACTGCCGACCTTTTAATATTAGTTTTATTAAAATGAATCCGATACTAAACTATCTCGACCTCAAAATTAATGGTAATCGCATACCATCATAACTAGGCTAATGCTAAACGTTATACCATTATATGATATAATTATTATATAAATTATATGAGTACCAATATGGCGTCTAGCGCACTTAAAATGTGTCCAATTAAATGCGTTTTATTCCAAAAATATCTAAACTATCACTGTGTGGTAAGTTATTGCGGTGGATTAGATTTGAACTACATATATGCAAGTACCTAAAACTTATGTAAATGTTTTATATATTTCTCGGTGTAATAAAGAGAATTATCATCCTAATATATATATATATACACAACACAAGCATTAAGTTGCTTAGCTTGGGACTATATGGCGTTGTGTGAAATGTCTAAGGATATTATTATTGTTATTATATATATATACATACATTCTTCCGTTACTGGGTGACTGACAGACAAAGCACAGCCGAAACTACTGGTCGTAGAAAGCTGAAGTTTATCATGTAAGTCCTTGGGGAATGTAGGGAGCACTAAGAGAGGATTTCCTGATATTCCTACAGGAACGGGATAAAACCGAATATGCGCGTACGAAGTCGCGGGCAGAAGCTAGTAAGGTATAATTTTTACTCTTACACCGATTTTTGCTGCACAAATCACAGTTAAAGAAGAGTTTACGACTAGTAGAGTTTGTATGTTGATTAACTCCTCTACCAATACTATACAGAATCCTTAAAACTCAATGCAAATAATTTCATGGCTTTATAGTTAGAAAAATACCCAGCAAAAAAGTGATAAGACTTAAACAACGTCATTCAGGAATTACAAAAACTGATGAAAAGGAATACATCTTTTTTATGTTTTTTTTTTATGCTGTTTATGTAAGAGTCTTTACCTAACTCTTTTCAGAGCACAATCAAGATACTAAGGAAACTTATAGAATACCGAAATTGTCGATACTCGACCGCAATCTTGGTGTGCAACATTTTAGCGGGGCAACTGACTTGAATTCAGTATTAAAGGGTACCTTTACTGTTCAGTAGGCCATTTTATTCAAAGCTGTATGATTGAACCTCATAAAGGTACTTGAAGAAATTTTATGGCCGTCGGAGGAATCAATGAAACGAGCAGAATCTGTTTTAGATCTTCATCTAATTTACGAACTGTGAATCGCTTCCTATTGCGTATCATTTGACAAATTTTATTTATTGCAGTTGTTTTTTCTAATCACCTAGTTAATTTATGGTTGATGCTAAATTGCGTACTAATTCGTATGTTTGATTTGCAATTAATGTGATGTTGATGTCTCTAAAGTTCTTCGATAACCATTCTTTGTACAATTGCCTAAAGTTACGTTTGAACGTTAATCGTACATTTTTCAAAGAAATATTGAAGGCCAAAACAGACAACTTAGCTTTTTGAATATCCACCTAAATACCTACCTATCACTGTTGACTATTCGATTTTAATATACATAATGACCATCTGTTTTGTTAGCAACATCTCCAAAATCTACAAGAACATTTTATTTGACACTTTAATGGGTTTCCAGTTATTTATTTTTACCATTTAATAATACTGATTCTAAACAAAGAAGGATTAAAAACTTTTATGTTTCCTTCGCCAAAAACAATACAACCCTAAATCTTTAGAAAGTTGTCCCCACGAGTTCCGTTAGGGACATCTAGGGGTACCAAAAAAAGTTTTGCTTTTCTTTGTCAATTGAATTTTATTGTCGGTTTCTGAGATACTCTTTTGTGTCAAACTGTGCGTTTAAAGCCTCTTGTAACTCCACAGATTTCACCGTGTCCCATCCCCATCGCCCGTAAGAGAGCATTCAACAATAGACGCCCCGCTGCACGCCATTCTATCCCATTTATTGTCCCAATTCATACGCCGAAGTTGCTATTCCGTCAGGTGTCCAAAATGTGGAGACTTATTCATTTATGCATCAATCCGATTTATTCTCATGACCACGTTCACATCTCGCGAAGACGTCACTGCCCACTAATGCTCCCACTGAACCGTAATGGAATCGCTCATTCATATCACAGTTAAAAGTTTTTATTGAGTGAGAGATACCGTCGTGATTACATTATCACAGAGTGTTTCACGTTCATAATGCATTCATTTCGTTTTCATTATCACCGGTAATGCGTCGGTGGTGATGGAGCGCGCTCTGAACTGCCATTATGTATTCCAAACGCGTCTCACTTGTTATAACAACTTCCCTGCTGTTGAACACGCCTAATGTGTCGTTACAAACGTCTGACCATTTTTGAAACATGTCTCAATTCTGATTTGCTTCAGTTTTTTATCTTCAACTACTTCACTATCTGTCACAATACAACCAACAAGTGATTCCCTAAGTTTATTTGGTTTTGAACACTTGTCACTGTTGTTACTATCACTATCACCTATCATAATGTTATTATCTAAGGATTTGGGATTTATCGCCGCTAGGCTATCAACTGTACTACTACCGCAGCTGTCATATCTGACGGGTGAGTGTGTGGTGTTGTTTGTGTACTGGTCATCAGTGTACATACCCTAGGCTGAGCCATGAAAGCTCGGCCCGAGCCCGGGTGCAAGGCTCCGCTGGCCACCACGAACGTTTTTCGTCACGGGCCCAACCTAACACAACACACTAGCACGTGAACACATACACATCAATTATTTGACACCGTCACAGCGGCCCGCTAGCTCACTAGTGTCATAATGCACTCGCGACGGATGTTAACTAGAGGTTTGGTATGGTTCGATCACGGGACGCGGCGTGGCCGAGCGAGGCGCGGGGAAGCGGGAGGCCCGGCGCGCTCGGCAGTCTGGCGGACACTGCCGCGGGCCGAGCGAGCAGGCCCGACGCCGGGGCGGGGCGTACAGCCCACCGTGCGCCGCGCCAATCGGCGGTGGGCCGGGGCCGGCGCGCCGCCCGGCGCTGCGCGTGTGTGCCGCTCTCCCGCCCGCCACACCGCGCGCGCGCGTCGACACAGACGGTCGTGCGCGTTTTTTCAACGGTTTTTGCGGCAATTACATGAGAGTTTTCCTCTGTTCGGATTTTCTGTTCTGTACCTAATCAAAATTGCTGAGTTCCTCTCGCACGGAACGCGTTGTGAGTTAGGTATCGGCGTTCGACGGTTTATGCTCGCTTGTGTATGTTTGGAGCTCGCCAATGGGATGACTTTGGATCTTTATTTATTTTAAACATCTTAAAGATGTTAAATTGTATTCAAGATTTTTCTCTGCAGTCAGCTGAACATTTTACAGAATCCTTTCTAATAATAACAAGTGTGTCGTTGGTTGGTTAGCGCGCATGCGCCGTCACCTCCGACGTAGGACGGCCGTAGGTAAAAGTGTTTAATGTGAAAACTTTGTGATGGCTACACTCACCCGCGTCCATTCATCGCTTAGATTCAATCTTTGTATTTTGAAACTTCTCTAAACTATACCTACTGGACGGCGAAAAAAAAAAACAATTCACAAGCAATAACAAATGAAATATAGGTATTTACTGATTCCTTTTTTATAACTACTTAGATTTCATTCCATTTATTAGCGAATCATTTAAAGGATATAATTTATACGAAGAACAGAATAAACTCATAATGGGTCCTGCTAGCGCGACGCACACTTGCTTATAGGTATTTTTAACAAGTTTTATTCGTTTAAAACAAACTTCACTCATTCGAGATTGTGTTGTTATTTCTCCTAATTAGTTATTGTCTATGATTGAAGCAGTTACTAACAATCATTTATCGTTCTCCTATTAGTCTTATTGCCACTAATATTTAATTTAAATCACACTTTTCGTCCACTGTCCCATTTACTATCGATTTGATTTATCACCGACAGACAGACTTTGAAATATGGATATTCATTTAATTGATTAGTATCTTATCTCAGAGAATTTTACAAATTAAATAAAATCTCATCTCTACGAAAAATCTGTCACTCCAATATTTTAAGTTTTCATACTATCTAATGAAATCAATGTGACTATATTAATAATTATTTTCTTGGTAAAACTGCGGGGTTATCGATCAAGACTTACAACTAGTTCCTCAATATTGACCAAAATCCATGACTAGGATCTCTCGACAGCATATCAAATCTAAAAATCAATATTTATTTATTAGACTTACGGTCGGCTTTTCACTAAATAACGTTCCACGTTAACTTTTATATTTGACACTGACTTTAAGCTTTCGTATGTAACTGTATTTTTTTCTGAATCCTACATGAATGGAAATAATCATATAGTAATCATATAATAATTTTCACGCCGATTAAATCAAACTATTAGTTTAAATAAGTTTTACATAGATGATTTATTTTTATTTTCATAAAATGCTGTATAATTTTTTCAACAGTCTATACTTCTATTTCTATTAATTTTGTATTAATTTTATATATTTTAGACACATCAAAACAATGTTAAATTTCACCTCAAGTTAGTTACATGGATGATATTGTAGTTTCAAACAAGAAATAACAGTATAAATTGCAAGACAAGTAGATATCTCGTATAAGACTTGGCAATTCTAAGGTGTTATAGACATTCCTAACGGTGCTTCTAACTAGCAAGGTATGTGCAGTTAACGCCTCAAGATAATATAAAGAAGACACTTAGACGAGGTCTACAGATACATTGAAGATGAGCTTAACTGGCGAAGAAACTTTTAGGATTAGCTTTATTATTGAATAGCTGCACGTCCCGACTTCGTACGGGTAAACCCTTTATTTTAACGGGATGAAATATTGCCTATGTTCATACGGACAGTCCATTCTACACATTGGTAAAAGAATTTTTTAAATCGGTCCAGTAGTTTCGGAGCCTATTCAAATCAAACAAACAAATCTTTCCTCTGTTTAATATTACCTAGTGTAGATTAGCTCGCGTATGGCTACAATCTTACCTAATGACTGCGAAAATTTAGTCGAAGATGGAGCACGCTTGCCTAGAAGAAACCTGTAGCTGATTGTTATAAAACTTATAGATTCGCAAGATATTGAAAATTGAAGTCTCCTACTATCAAGTTTTCTCTTTATCTTCTTAATAAATTAATAATTAGGCACGATATATCCATCCCGGGTTGCGGGAGCTTTCCCTCGCAACCCAGGATGAATATATTGTGCCTCTTTAGTCACTGCGGCCCAGGAACGAGTCTGCCACCCGGAGCGGAAGGAATCGTTTGTTGATTTCCATTATTTAAAAAAAAATTAAAAAGGTCGACATATCAGTTGGTTATGAAGAAAATGAGTCAGTTTGGTGATCGCAGAACTTAAGCAGACAAAACGGCACTGTTCTGTCTCCTAACAATTAGGTTTTACTGCAAGTTTAAGGAGACTTGGGAATTTTTTTGCTAACCTATTTCTAATAAGTTATTCTAGGAGGGGGTTAAAACTGTTAAAAATGTTGACTAATACATATTTTTGCCTCAAGAGTTGAAAATGTGTGGTCTATGAAAAAGATAGGCTAGAAAGTGTGTTACTACTGAGATGACAAGTCCTTTTTTTAATTTAAGAGACAGATATGATGCTGGAGAGTTTGTAGTAAAGCAACACTTCTTCTTTCCAGCTATAACACTAGGAAGTGGTAAAAGGTGGCGTTTTGAGGGCCTGTCTGTCTGTAAACGTTGACGCTCAACTAATTTGAATAAATGTGTATTTATTTTTTAATTTTGGAAGAAGGCATGTTGCGCAGACTATAAATTAGAACCTGTGCAAGAAAATGTTAGTGATTTGTGCTTCATTTATAAAATATACTGAACCATATCTCTACTCTCTCATCTAAGCGAAGTTATTAGACTTAAGTAAGACGATGATCAATGCAGCGTTTTAGAGGCTTGATAATTAGTTACTCTAAACCTAAGAGTATTGGATAAATTGATTTTCAGTATAGATATTTTTTTAAACTAGTCAAAAGACTATTTAGAGGTGGACTTAATGTTTTGGGCATTTTCTACTAGTAGACTTAAGGTGTTGGATATCGAGTTTCCTCCGGGCCTCGGAAAGCACGTTAACCCGTTGGTCCCGACTGTCATTTGTAGATCTTTGGCAGTCGTAACGGATTGTCAGAAGCCAGTAAATCTGACTCCAATCTTGCCAAGAGCCGTGTTACCCAGTTAATGGGTTGTGGAGGTCTGGTAGGCAGCCGCTCCACGTAAAACACTGGTATTCAGCTGAATCCGGTTTGACTGGAAGCCGACCCCAATATATAATTTGGCAAAAGGCTAGGCAGATGATGAAACTTAAGGTAGTGATAAGGCGACAACACGGCAGTTTCAAAAAGTACAAGAACATTTAACGTGTTGGTGACAATATTTAGGTACAAATTGGACATAATACATAACGAAGTTTATAGTGATAGTATCCAAAGAACTATTGCGGAATTTGGTTGAAAAAGACACTGCGGCCTTGGAACGTAAATGGGATTACGAGGAACACAGATGGGATTTAGTCAATTTAGTCAGTAAGACGCTGACACCCCTCCCAGAACGGGAGGAGTCATCTGATGATTTCACATTCTTAAAAAAAAAACCAGAGAACTAAGGAAGTACCTACCTACTTACGAATTCATCTTTAGTTTAAATTATTTACTTTATTTTACTAACAATACTTTAAAAAGACATTATTTTGTTAGCAATTGCTCTTTAGTTGGTCAAAAGTACACAAATTTTTGAAATAGGTAGGAATATGATAGAAACCATATTTCTCTTTTTTCTCGCTGAAATACAACGGTCTACAAAAAGTATACCTACTTAAATCAATTACAATTAACATCAGTTATTCATGTATAATTAACCAGATTTACAAAATGGCTGACAGCTTCAATGACCGGGTTCAAGATGGTTGTACCAATAAGTGATCTAAATTCCTGGTTTTATAAAACCTCACGTACCTTATCAAAAAAAAGAAGGAAACTTCTAATTTAATTTTACAATAAATTATATGCTACGGTAATTTATCATCAAAAGAGGCAGAAAATTAAAAAAACAGAATTGTTGAATTTTTCAAGAAACCTGGAAACACATCTATTGTTCAAAAATCCAACAAAAATAGTGAAAATGTTATTTACTACTCTTTAATAGAAACTAATAAAAAACTCCAAAGAATTTTTATCCCAAATTTTTGCTGTTCAAATTCGGAATTGCTATTTTTTCGTGTCTTGTTAAGTTTAATCGAAAGAGGTTTTTATCAGAAACGATTGAATTTTTACCACAAAGGAGTACCGATAGATTCTCTACGGCTGTAACTGCAGCGGTCGCAACTCGCAAGTGCCTGTTAATCACAATAATGGTTATCGTCACGGTTTTGAGCATCAAAGGGAGCTTCAACCTCGGACAGTGAAGGCGTAGGTACTTTCTTTCGTCCCTTGCCGTTCTTACAATGAGCATTATCACGGTTATTAAGCCTTTACAAGCATATCTCTGGCTAAATGTTATTTTTTTCAACTATAGTTGACAACCCTTCTGAGTTACTTATACCAGATAGTTATAGCATGATGATTGACATGAGAATTTGTTCTCAAACTGTAGGAAAGAGGAAAGAAAGACTACAGACTTACTCTGGAAGATAAACGTAATTTTATTTAGTAAAAGAAATACCAAAAAACCATCATCAGACCTTGAGATGATCCCTAACATTGACGATGCAAGACTGCAAACTTGGTAGGTACTGGGTGCTGTTTATTCAAAAATACACATCGAAACATCGAGTGGAAATAGTCCTATTTGGCTAGTTCTTGGTAATTTTTTTAAATTAGTATATTGATTTTGCTTTTTACTCAAAGCAGTGAGGAACAATATTTGAAGAGAACCAACGTTAAGTGATTGAAGAGACACCAGATGAAGAAGATCGTACCTAAATTCACTTGAAACTTAATGATTCTTAAGTTGTAGTTAGTTAATGATATCATTTTTTATTTTACTAACTGCAACCTAAGAATCATCTAGCTCTAAGTACATTTCTTCTAGACAAGCTTACACAGTCATCGACGGCATGACAGCTTGCCATCAGATGCGATATGTATTCCAATATAATCTTCGCCATATTATAAAACAAAGTTCTCCGCCGCGTCTGTCTGTCTGTCTGTTCACGATAAATTCAAAAAGTACTAAGGGCCTAGCACGAATATTTTTGACGTACTTATAGTAACGTGACGTAAATTTTACCATAGCTACAATACTCGTTTCGCACATAATATTTATTTGAATTAGAAACTATATTCGTATTTTTAAATGATAAGTATAAATTATTGTGTATGATGTCCCATAAAATTAAACCAAAATAGTATGGGGTTGTAGTTTTTCTCATTCAAAATTCACTTACGTTAACGTTTCTATACGTCAAAATATTCGTGCTAGCCCCTCTGCACCGATGCTGTTTTGTCCAATGGATAAAGTGGTTCTCGAGAAAGTTTTTAATATATAATTTGTCAAGCGTCGAAGCCGCGGGCATCAGCTAGTTACATATAAAACAAAATAACTTCTAGAAATAATAGAAAAGTAAACAAAACCAATACCAACTGCGTTTTAAACACAACTTAATGTTCTAAATACAGTAAAGTAGTCGATAATATTCGCAATGTTAATTATTGCCGAGTTGCATGTTTCAACGCGCCCCGCCTTCCCTTACAATCAGGATTAAACCTCTAGACTGCAGGGTGTGGGCTAAGAAATAGCAATTTCAGTCTTATTCGCTGAAGTATGGGGTGTTTTTGAAATTACAGGGTTGGAAATGGCACTTGATGCGTTTTGTACAGGTTTTTTTTTTCATTTGAGTTATTAAAATGGTGTTCGTTGGTTACCTACCTACCTGTTTTAATTTTAGGTTGTAGTTTAGCGATATGTATCCTACGTGCTCGTATAAATGTAATATATGCCTGTACCTGTTTTAAATAAAATATACCTCTAATATTTTTTCTGTATTTTTTTGAAGACTATTTTTCATTTGACCACAGTTGACTTTTGATGTTTGAGGATGTAGTGGTCGACAATGACATACGCTTGCCTAAAATTACTCCATTTGGCTGTTAATTATAAAGGACTAGCTGCACGTCCCGACTTCGTACGGGTATACTCTTTATTTTAACGGGATAAAATATTGCCTATGTTCATACGGACAGTCCATTCTACACATTGGTGAAACAATTTTTTAAATCGGTCCAGTAGTTTCGGAGCCTACTCAATTCAAACAAACAATCAAATCTTTTCTCTTTATAATATTAGTGTTGATAAAACTTCCAAATTATCTACAAAGAAACACAAACTCCGGCTGGAAATTCCACTCCATGAAAATGTTCCAATGTTCCCAAGTCGTTTTGTGAGTGGATTAGCAGTATTTTGGAAACACTTATCTCCTTACTTGTGCAATGGACTGGGATTCTTCTCTCAATCACTTCGCAGGATAGTCCATGCTTTTAAATTCAGTTTATCACCGTGTTTTTTTCGTGTTACAAAAAGAACATTATGTACAGCAAGTGTTCCCAAATTTACTATAGTGCAAAGACCTGCAGACTACAGGGCAGGCAAGCAAGCTAGCTCATCAGTATTGCTACCCATGACTTTTCCCATGGTTATCTATACCTATATTATTACAGCCTATATTATTTTCAGTTAATAGATGTCCCCATACATACCTACATATCCCAAGCATCACCACATCGACCGAATTTTCAGATAATTAGCAAAAAATATTTTTCGAATACCGTTTTCTTCTCCGTAGGTCAGTGGTAGTTGTAAATAAATAATAATGACATCGAACGATTAATTTAAAATCCATTTGAAACAAATAACATAAATCACATAATATTTATAAGCATTTAAAAACACGTTGAAAGCATCAATTTTTATCTATGTTTAAAATGTTATAAAATAAAATGATGCAGTTATTTGGTATAAAAGTAGGTTTAGTTTTATGTCAATGATAATGAATTGTAAATAATAATTGATTATACTAATACCTCAGCCAAAAGCTTAGGACGTACCATAAAGTCAAGGTGAACAGAGAGTTTTCGAATATTTTGAGGTATAGTAAAGTTAATGTAAGTGAATTTTAAAATGAAAAACTGCAACCACATAGTATTTTGGATTAATTTTATGAGACGTACACAATTTATATAATTTAAAATACGAATATAGTGGTAATTCAAATAAATATTATGTGCGAAACGAGTGTTGTAGCTATGGATTAATTTTACGTAACGTTACTATACGTCAAAAATAATCGTGCCTACTCTGGTAACTTACTTCTGAAAAGTTAAAAATTCCGCCTTATTATTCATTATAATCTAGGGAAAAATAGAATATTAGAAATGTATTGTTGTAACAGGTCAGCAGAAAGATCTGCAACCGAACCTATTGAAGAACAAGCAAAATATATCAACGTTTGGAAGTATAAAACACCCCGTAAGTATTTCTGAGAAATATTTAGCACCCAAATGGTACTAGAAACTACTTTTAAAATCATCGATAAAAGTAATCATCTAATAAGAAAACTAAGAAATATAGGTATCTATATTTGATATTTCGAAGCATTCCGTTATCGCTTGTTCGTTCAAATTCGTATTAAGATAAAGATACTTACACCTAACAATAACGATTGGCAGTTAAAACGGTCCGTAATTCTTAGCGATAAGTGTAAAGATTTATTAGAAGAACGATCAATTTTCGAGAAGCATATGAAGAAAATGTTGGCAGTAAAATCAACCACAAGCTAATTAAAAGTCAATTATTCAAATGAGACTGCAAGCTAGAAGTTTTTAAATGTCAAAGTATTAAACAATAAGTATCTGTCCAAAACAAAATAAAATATTTTTTACCGACTGAATCCCTAAACTAAAGCTTGCTAGACACATTGGTGATAATACAAATGTCATAGACCGAAGGACGCCTCTAATAGTGTTGACATCATCAAAATAATAATTAATAAAATTATAAACAATACCTACTTAATGGCACGGTCATAAATTATGTTTTATTGTTTTTGGTCATTTTTATTGATTTGTTACTGTTGTTGTGTTGAAGGAGGAACTTTATTTGATTGAAGATAATATCATCGAAGGGTACAACATATTTTAATTTAATTAATATATTTATATTAAAAAAAGGTTATATACGCGTAGCGTTTATATGCCAGTCTCGTAGTTTTACATAGGATATAGCTAAAATCATAAAACGTAATTATGGGAACAAGCAAATCTACTTTTAAATATTGTCTTTGATATCAATTCTGGAAAATAAAGAGGCGTAAAAGCACGTAATCAAACAATAACTAGGTACCTACTACCTACACACTGAGTCAGCAATCAAGATTACTAAAGTACCTACTAACTGAGAATTCAGCTAATTTAATTACATAATTTTTTATTACTCACACCACTATCATAAAGAGATAATAGTGTTAAAAGAGTCTTAATAACAAGATAAATACTAATTTTAGTTACCTATAGCTAGAATGCCGTCGCTGAACTTCGAACCACACTCTGCTGCGTAAACGTACTAGTGGCGCCATCTCGTATGGAGTAGCGGAACTATACGAAAGTTTTACAGAAGCTTTCAACTTTTTGTGGTTTCTTTTTCTTCAGCTGTTTGACTTAGTTTTTGTGCATTACAATAAATTAAAAATATAATTATTAAAAAGCCAATTATATATTGGAGTGCAATTGAAATAGTCATATTAGTGGGCAATTTTCGTAAATAATTATGTTGTTTTTAGTATCGTATCTACCTGTTGTTTACTTTCTCCTTCGGAGCGACTAAGGAACTTTGTAAAGAAAAATTACGCACTGTTAATAACTAAATAAATAGGTAATCGATAACTGAGGACAAATTCTACAAATTTTTTAACAACTTTCACATTCGCATGTCAATCGCAAACTGTCAAAAAAGCCTTATTTTTCATACATTTTGACAGATTGCGATTGAGATGCGAATGTGAAAGTTGTTAAAAAATCGACGACACGGTTGGCGCAGTGTTTGAGCGATTGACTGCTGCGCACCATGTCGCGGGTTCGATTCCCACACGGAACAAATATTTGTACGATCTACATGTATTTGTTCCGAGTCTGGGTGTTTTTCTATCTATAATACCTATAATATGTCTGTATTTACAAAAAAAAAATGTATATAAGTAGTTTATCAGCCATCTCGTCACCATAACACGAGCATTAGGTTGCTTAGCTTGGGACTATATGGCGTTGTGTGAAATGTCCAAGGAATTATCTGTCAAATTACATTTTCATCTTTATCGCTAACGCATTAGGTTCAAGGTTGATTGGGAAAATTTGACAGTGACGTGTAGCTTGATGTGCTTTCTGATTCTGCTAAAGTGGTATTTTTAGACCTCAAGGTCTTGAACAGCAGAGGACATCCACCGTCTCTATATTTTTGGTACCACAATCCTTTACTCGCTTTCTTTATAGGTAAGGTTTGTAAAACATGTCACTGGCCGGATTATTTATAAACAAATTCTAAGCATATCAGTAATTTAAATATTGATTATCGAATTCTAGAATCTTATTAGACCTTTGAATGTAGATTCTGCAAATTAAGTAGAAAATTTTCAGCAGCGCGTGGTATAACATTCATGAATAAATCTATCTATTACCAGAAAAATAAATGTGGCCGTTTGATATGTTTTATTTATCTATACTATATCACTACATATTTTAAAACAAAGTCTTCCACCACGTCTGTCTGTCTTTTCCCGATTAACTCAAAAACTACTGCACCGATTTCCATGCTGTTTTCACCAATGGATTGAGAGGTTCTCGAGGAAGGTTTTAGGATATAATTTGTCAAGCGGGCGAAGCGCGATGTTGTTCCCCGTAATCTTTATGGATCTACTTAACCGATTTTGAAATTTTTGTAACCAATAGAAAGCCATGTTACTTGTGAGTGTCATAGGCCAATTAAGTATTAACGCGAAAAACGAAGTGGACTCAGGTCAGCTAGTTTATTATATATCTACTTAAAAGGCTTGTGTCCTGAAAAAAAAAATCTAATTAGTCCGTCAATTAGATTATCAAAAAATATTTGACCCGTGTTTTTTCTTTTGTTACGGGAACCAACATTGACGAAGTTACGACGCTTTTAAAATTCTCAATACGTCACACCTTCGCATAATTTTTAGTGAGTCGTGACGTCACGAGCCCCCACTCCCGAGTTGTGATGCGTTTTATCTTTGTCAATATTCATTGATTTACGAAAACAAAAAATACGTGTCTATTATTTTTTAATACTCTAACTGACGGACTAAATAGTTTTGCAATTTGTGGATGATGGAATCCAGCCTACATTCCGCGATCTCTACAAAAGCTGTGAAATCGCCATTTTTAATTCGCAGATAGAAATTGAAAAATCGGTCTTCGCTCTTTACCTAAACATCATTTCGCTTCTGTCCACACGACACGACGGATAGAAACATATCGATGTTTTGAATTACTTCATTGCTAAATGTATTTAGTGTTTTTGTGGATTTGCAACACAAATCACTCAGGTACATTTATACACTTAAATCAGTATCGATGGTAATAAGTCTAACTTGTAGGCAGAAAACTATTGATTCTCTAATAAACAGTTGCCTATTCAATTTACATTTATTTTGCCAAAAGCTTCCTCAGAAATGTGTGAATCTTGAATTTTGTAGACTATGTACAGGCGCCACCACATCAAGCTACAAAAAATTGACAAATTTCTTCATTGGATTTTCAACTTTATCTTTAAAACTAGCTGACCCGCGCAACTTCGTCTGCGTCACATTTTCTATTAATGCTCTGCTCCTATTTGTCTTAGCGTGATGATATATTCCAGGTTGCCTGGACGAGATCGCGGAATGCGATAAGGCCGCCAATTGTATGTTTAAGATTTTCTGTACGTGTTTTGAATTTGGTGTACAATAAAGTATATATAAATAAATAAATAAATAAATATATAGCTTAGCCTTCATCGATAAATGGGCTATCCAACACTGAAATAATTTTTCAAGTAGGACTAGTAGTTCCTGAGATTGGCGCGTTCAAGCAAACAAACAAACTCTTCAGCTTTATAATATTAGTATAGAAGTGATAAGTTTCAAGGTTGATTGGGAAAATTTGATAGTTTTGGATAGCGTGATGTACAGCGACTGTACTAACCTACAATGCGTTTCAAATAAGAATAGGATCGACTTAGCGCCATATTGTGACGTCATAGCTGTCAATTAAAACCAATTCGGTAAGGTGAGCAAAGCAAGATTATTATTTTTTAATTATTATTTATAAATATCGAGTGAAAAAAGTGTTTTGGTATGGTTTAAAATAACTAATAACGACTTTAAATAATTAAATATTATATTCAGCTAATTTACTACTATTGAACGTTTTTATTTCAATTTGATTTAAGATTTAATCAAACAAAGCAAAATAAACCGTTATCGATATGCAACTAAGTTTTCTTTGCAAACCGTAATTTTCAAGAGACATTTCATTTGACGGATAGAGGTCATTGACGTTCCTATTCTCCATTGCACATGGACGAAGTCACTGATGAAGCGCTAGTTTCATATAACTGACAATGTGAACTTTTCATGAAAAGTTGTCATACATAATTCTCACATTTTCACGACCGGTGCATTTTAATATAGGAGAGTTCGTGTACGAACAGACGAAACGAATCAACATGACCATGTCCAGGATCGGGCTGCCTGTGCATTGCGGAGAAATATTAACTAATCATCATCATCATCATCTGTCTTGCCTTTTTCCCAACTAAAATTGGGGTCGACTTCCAGTGAAACCGGATTCAGCTGAATACCAGTAGTTTACGTGGAGCGGCTGCCTACCAGACCTCCACAACCCATTAACTGGGTAATACGGTGCTCCTTGGCAAGACTGGAGTCAGATTTTCTGGCTTCTGACTATCCGTAACGACTGCCAAAGATCTCTCCAAATGACAGCCGGGACCAACAGCTTAACGTGATTCTCGAGAAATATTAACCAAACCACGTATATGACCTGTCAGTGTCATTATTAACCGACTTCCCAAAAAGGAGGAGGTTATCAATTCGGTAGTATGTTTTTTTTTATGTTTGTTACCTCATAACTCCGACAATTATGAACCGATTTGAAAAATTCTTGTTTTATCTGAAAGGACATACTTGCAGATTGGTCCCATTTAAATTTAATGAAAATCGGTTACGAACTTTGGATTATATATCGAAATAGCTGGAATTCGTCTACTTGGATGACAGTTTTATGTCATCCAAGTAATCGAAATTGCGTATTATGCTTTTCTGCGATTTTGCAGTGGTGTTGTTAGGTGTGGGGTACCACAAAAAATTTCAGAAGTCTGTGTCTATATACGAAGAAACTAACAAAAACACCGACTTCCGAAATTAAAGTTATTTATTTATTTATGTACACACAATATACTTATATAGAAAATTTCGTACAGAGAAAAGAGCACAAAGGTACAGCTTATTTCAAAAGAAATTTCTACCAGCAGACCTGCGACAGAATAATTCAATAAGAAATGTAGACACAGTGTGTCGAAAAGCAGAGAAGGAATCTTAAAACAAACTATAAGTACTTGACTTCTTATTTTTTACTTTGTAGTGCTTTTTTTTTTTGGAAGTCGGTTGTATTTTTTTGTAAAAAGTTTTTTTTTCTATGGAATATTGACACTGAGAACTCTTGTACGCAGTTTGATTGCGATCAGTTTCATTGGTGAAATCCGCTCTTAGGGATGTCATATCGTGTTGTCTGTATGGCATGATACCTAGCCGAGTAGTAAGTAGCATTTGCCTTATATATCAGGACAAAATCAAATCAAATCAAATCAAATCTCTTTATTTCACTCTCCACAAAGGAATTTTACAAAAATAAACATTAAATGACACACAATGCGAAACATATTATGATCCTTTGTGAGATACTGGAGTCCATACTAGGATACCCTGTGTGACGGATCACCAGGCCCTCACCCCGAACTTGCGATGACAACAAAAAAAAAAAAAACTAAAATGTGGGTAAACCATAGAGAAGAGTGAAAATAGCACTAAACCTTAGATACCATTAAATATTCTAAGCGTTGTAAATCTTGAATAAACTAACTAAATAAAATAAACGTGATAATTATGTCGTTTAGGTGTGTAGTGTAATTTGAGAATGAAAATATGAATGTAGTGGTAGTAAGAAAGTGTGATCGTGTCGTGTACTCGTGTAGCTATGATAGGCATAATGCTGACATACACATTACGTACCTACAAATTATGATGGAACAATGAGCGATTGCTCTGTGGCATCATAATCTAACTTTTGCAACCAGGCTGAAAGTTTCTTTTTGCAAATCTGCTTGGGAAGGGCATAAATTGACAGTAACACACATAATGAAATCTCCCCGTAAAGCATGGTTTTCTTCAGCAACCGATGAAATTCAAATGTAGGTCTTATAAAATTAACATTTCAGGCACAAAATACATGATATTTGAAATACCATCGACTAGCAAGTATTTATGGTTTATTTTTATTAAATCCTCTAGGCTTATAGTTTGTTTATTGCGAAAATTCTAACTTTGTTGGCGTTTTGATCGGTTTATCGGTTCACAAATTAAGGTGTATTGGACCGGTTTGTTTTAAAAAACCGACGGAGAAAAATATCCTAACGTTGCATGTTGTATTTATATTTCCGTTCTTTAAAATACTCATGTTCTATCCTGGAAGATCTATGGGCTGTGTTTTTTGATGTAAGAGGAGAAAAACTGCAGAAAAGTGTTTTATAAAAATGCTTTGAATTTTTGGCCGAGTTTTTGTTGCAAAATATAATTTGTAGGTATCTACTGCCTGTATTAGTGAAAGCAAACATTTTTGTACATTTTTTAACGAAACGGGAATAAATAAATATAAATTATTTTAAAATGAATATAGGTAAGATACTCCAATAAATATTAATAAATGTACTAACTTATGATTTTTCTTTCTATCGTGATATCCATCCTGTATTGAAATTTACTACCTACCTACTGAAAAAGTTTCAAGACTGATCTGCGACACGATCATTCAGATGTGATCAGATATGAATGACTAATCATAAATCATTATAACAAAAGCAAAACGGCCTAGCCAAACATTATTATAATAAAAAAAAAAAACCAAACCTACGCGACTTGAAAAAATATCCGCCACATCCGCGCAAAACGGCTATCACTCAGCATAACGCTGGAAGACGAAGAACAGCATACCATAATCCCTTGTTTTTTTTTTCTCAGAAATTCAAGGCACAAATGTCGCTACACTCCTCCACCATATTAAAATATCTAAACTGACAAATCTTTACGCGGAAAGCCGTGAGTTGATCCCATTACAGTTTTTTATCCGAATCCACACAAAACGAGGTTTCTCGCATTATTAATGGCCAGGATTTAGTTCATTTTTAATTAAAAACTTCTCGTTTAACCTCTTTGATTCGTTTTAGTTTGTAATAAACGATTTCTGAGAGTGTTATGGGGTAAAAATGATGGCCCGACGGTCATTTTGTACCGAGATGTTGGCTTAGGTTACGTATGAGTAAGTAGGTAGGTAGTACCTATATATGTTATTTATTATTTCAGCATATATATGTATTTTATTCGTATATATATTATTATTGTTTTTAAAGATTCAATTTAAATGTTATATTTTTTATTATTTGTTTTTTTTTGTACACCTACCACAGTGTAGTCTTTTTAAGCCAAAGATTGACTGTTAGAGAATGCCTTGAAGCATTAAGTCCGCCCATGTACCACTATTTAGCATAAAGTTTGAATAAATAAATTAGTTTTATTAAGACTATATTTTCCCTACGGCTTCGTAAGTGCATATCTCGTTTATTCCCGTTCCCGTAGGAATTTCGAAAAATCCTTAATGCTCATAATCATAATCATAATCATTTATTTGTCAGAATTATGTACATAACGGTCTTAAAATTAGTTTGTGGTGGGTGTCATCACATTCTGCCAACTGTGGCGTGCAAATTTAGTACTAGGCACATACAGATAATAAAGTAAGCATATTGATTGAAATTTAATTAGCAATAACAATACTTTTGGATTTATCAGCCAAAATACAAAATCATAAACCCGGGGGGGGGGGGGGGGTTATGATTTTGTATTTTCTCCCCTACAATCTCCTAGAAACTTATTCAAAGGAGAAGGGAATGACTCCATACATTCCTGGGCCCAGGTGTTAACTGAATCAAACTAGCCTTATTGGTAAGAGGATATAATAACAAGGTCTCACTGAAAATTTGGTGAAATTTGGCTATCCAGGAATCAAGTTATATGAAGTACCTACCTATAGTAAAAGTGAGGATATATTACAACCAAACCTATCAACAAAATATGGAACATAGGTAAGTACTCTGTGATCAGAACGAAAGAAAACGAACGAGTGACATCTGTCAGTCGGTGATTGACTGATGTCAGGCAGAAGTGTCAGGCCGGAAGAAAAATTAAAAGAATTCGATTCGCTATGAATCGATTCCACGAAAAAAAACATGTCACTCGAGCTTCATACAATTCTGATATTTCGTTTCAGAATTTAATTTAAGTTTCCTCGCTTCCTAGATAGAAACATGGTACCATATTTTGTGATTTCGTTTAGAAAAATATAACGTTTTTTTTTATATACATTTCAACTAGTTAACTGCTGGGCCCAGAAGTCCCCTTCTCCTTTCAGCTTCCTACGACCATAGTTTCGGCTGTGCGTTGTCTGTCAGTCAGTCACCGAATCAGTCAGCAACGGAATAATTTTGTATATTAGGATATTTTCAGTTGACATGTTAGTGTTTCTGCCACCTATCAAACTTACTACTTTCTACCATTCATCTCCACTTGAATCAGTCAAATTGCACGTTATAAGTGTTGGAGTGTTAAGAATAAGAATAGTTTATTGTTCAAGATGTACATTCAAATTTGTTGATTCCGGGATCTCACACTAGGATTCCCTGTGTCGTGGGATCCAGGCTCTTTCGTTCCGTTTACATTTCGCAGTTATACATGTTATAAATCTAAGTATATATCACTAAAAAAAAAAAAAACATCTTAATTTTTTCTTGTCTACTCGTAATCGAAATGTTGATTTCTCCTTTTCATTTACTGTTAACAGAAACTAGCTATTGGAGTGATTCAGGGTTGCAGAATGTCCGAGAGAGTCACCGTGGCCCTGGAACTTCAAGGGCAAGATTTTTAATATAGTTCTTAGGCTCTCATTTAGGTATTGTAAAGCTAACTAGGAAATCGCTGGTGTTTAAGGTTGCAAATTACATATGTAAATCATTATCATCCGATATTGTCTTTTGCTAATACCCAAGCAGTCACTGTAACTACGTAGCTAGGTAAGTAAGCAACACGTTCTAACAATCATATCAATACACACAATATATCAATAATGTCACATTTAGACGTGAAGTAATAATAAATTATTAAAGCCACACAATAGATGTTATTGCAAACAGCAGTCCTACCCAACTAAACACACATGCTTATATACCTAATTTAACTTATTGCGGATTTCATCAAACTGAAACTGGAACGCGATCAACATAATTATGAACCAGATGAGGTGTGAGTGTCATTATTTTCTATGGAATATTGTCACTGACAACTTTTTAACGCAATCTGAAAAAACGAGTTATGCACACTACGAAGTCACGGGTCTAGTCTATACTATATAATCTATACTAATATTATAAAGCAGAAGAGTTTGTTTGTTTGGTTGAACGCGCTAATCTCAGGAACTACTGGTCCGATTTGAAAAATTCTTTCTGTGTTAGACAGCCCATTTATCGATAAATCATGCTAAGACCAATAGGAGCGGAGCAGTAATGAAAAATGTTAGGCAGATGACGTTGCACGGGTCAGCTAGTGTTAAATAAATGACATCAGGACAAATAATGTTGTTCTTAACATATTTATCATTGACGACAAATGAATCATAGGACAATGCGCTGTGTACCTAACTGAGTAGATACAAAGTGCTTGAGTTTTCAATGTGATATTATAAAATAGCAAAGACATTAAATTTATATTAAAATAGTTAAGTTACCTATATTATCCTCTACTTATCTCTGTATAATATCGTAGGACTCAAAGGAAGGCTTAAAGTCACTCAAAACGAGAGGGCAATGCTTAGAGTTTCCTTGCTCGTGGCTAAATAATAACAGCCACACAGGTCGATCTTCGAGGTCAAGCAATGCTTGCCGAGGTTGGTCTGTGGATGGGTGACCATCTTAACATGCCGAGTTTCCTCCGTGCCTCGGAAAGCACGTTAAGCTGTTGGTCCCGGCTGTCATTCGGAAATCTTTGGCAGTCGTTACGGATTGTCAGAAGCCAGAAAACCTGACACCAGTCTTGCCAAGGAGTACCGTGTTACCCAGTTAATGGGTTATGGAGGTCTGGTAGGCAGCCGCTCCACGTAAAATACTGGTATTCAGCTGAATCCGGTTTGACTAGAAGCCGACTCCAATATAGTTGGGAAAAGGCTAGGAAGATGAAGTTAGCTATATTACCCTCTATCTCTACATATTATCCTCTGACTCATTAAAAAGCTTAAAGTCACTCAAAACGAGAGGGCAATGCTTGGGGTTTCCTTGCGTGATCGAGTCAGGAATGATATCCGCAAGAGAACGAAGGTTACCGACATAGCCCGAAGGATCGCCAAACTAAAGTGGCAGTGGGTAGGCATATTGCTCGCAGAACAGATGGCCGATGGGGCCGAAAAGTAGCAACCGCGTACCGGAAGACGCAACGTTGGAAGGCTTCGCACAAGGTGGACTGATGTCCTGGTGAAGGTCGCGGATAGCCGATGGATGCGAGACGCACAGGACTGGTCGTTGTGGCGACGCTTGGGGAAGGCCTCGCACAAGGTGGACTGATGTCCTGGTGAAGGTCGCGGATAGCCGATGGATGCGAGACGCACAGGACTGGTTGTTGTGGCGACGCTTGGGGAAGGCCTCGCACAAGGTGGACTGATGTCCTGGTGAAGGTCGCGGATAGCCGATGGATGCGAGACGCACAAGACTGGTCGTTCAAGCGACGCTTGGGGAAGGCCTCGCACAAGGTGGACTGATGTCCTGGTGAAGGTCGCGGATAGCCTATGGATGCGAGACGCACAGGACTGGTCGTTGTGGCGACGCTTTGGGAAGGCCTATGTCCAACCTTTTTTTTTTTAAGGTATGGGAAATCGTCAAATGACTTCTCACGCTCTGGGCGGAGCGAGAGGGAGTGTCAGACTTCTACTGACTAAAACCCATCCATGCTCCTTCAGTACCCTTTGTGTTCCGGAGCCACGGTATCTCTTTCGAATAGTCCCGCGACTCCGGCAGGCGTCTGCCCTTTCGGGCTCCTCCCAATGCTGACTCTCTTTGAGGCGCGCGTGGAATACGAACGCGCCGTCGACACGGTCTGTTGTCAAATGACGGACGGAGGACGGCGAGTTGCCCATAGCTCACCGTCCACAGGCCTGCGCCTACGGTGGCCGGACATGTTGGACATGTTTCGGCTGATATGAAGCCCTATATTATGGCTTTAGGTACCTACCTAATCTTCTTATCTAATCTACTTGATCCCACTGCTGGGAAAAAGCCTCCCTCTCCTTTTTCCACGCCACTCTGTCCTTCACTATGTCGGGCCGGTCCTTTCGGTAGGATTTGATCTCATTTCGCCATCTTTGCCTTGATCTGCCTCTGCCTTTTGGCACTTAATGGGACCCATTCGGTGGTTCTTTTGCCAATTTCTCGTCTGACATGCTCCTCCACTGTACTCTTCTAGTTAATTTCGTTGCAGGATCCAAGACAGTTGAATCGTTTCTCCGGGACTCGTTGGGCTTCATTAGCTCGGCGTTTTTCTGGTGGTCGCCACTGTTGATTGCAGTGGTTGAGAATGTGTGGCGGGCTTGTCCCACAAAAAAAATACATGCGGCTGACATGTCCGGCCCAGTTCCTCTTAAGCTTAGCGACATACTGGGCAACATCCATGAAACACAGAATTGTGTTCCTTACGCGATCTGAAAGACAGACTCCCAGGATACATACGCCTAAATGCTACTTTCCTAATGTCGTGGCTTACTTTTATAAGTAAAAAGGCCTAGTCTACCCTAGAGCTTTGTACAGTGCAAGCGCAGCGTAGTCTTGAAACCAATATGTCAGCACTTACCCTGAACCGAGCCGGTCTAAGTTAGTACACAAATAGCAGTCATACCGCGTGCTTTAATTTTCTTTCAGTCATACTTTTATCATTATGAAATGAATCAAAAAAAATTTAAGGGAGGGTCCCAAACCATAATAGGCTTAATTTAATATTCTAGGTTAATTTGTCTACGTTTTTGAACACTGAATGTTAACAAAGCCCCCTAAAATGACCCGTTCAAATACTAAAATTTAGGAGTTGAGGTCTGAAAATCTTTTTACAGTGCATCTGTATCTTCACTACATATTTTTTACTAAGTTATCACTACATATTATAAAACAAAGTCCTCCGCCGCGTCTGTCTGTCTGTCTGTTCGCGATAAACTCAAAAACTGATACACCGATTTTCAAGCAGTAAACACTCATGGATAGAGTGGTTCTCGAGGAAGGTTTTAGTATATAATTAGTCAAGCGGGCGAAGCCGGGGGCATCAGCTTGTATTAAATATAATCAAAATGTTTCAGAAACACATTAGGTAACTAATGTTTTTAAACAAGATACAAATATATTCTTATGATTAATAGGACTAATTTAAGCTATGGATTTTCTTTGCCTCAACTTCTTACATATTTAAGTAAATAGGTTTTCCTAGGAAAATATGCAGGTAGGTACCCATGCAAAATAATAGAATTATTGACTGCATCATTTAATGTCATCTTTTACCTTTGAAATAGTACTTATAGTGTAGCCAAACATTAAAAAAACGGGTTGCACTCCGGGAGTGCCGGCAGAAGTGAAAATTTGAACATTATCTATGTGCATTTTTGAATCATCTGTCTTACGAATTTTCGATCAGGTCACGTGTCCTGACGCGAGTTTAACATTTTAAACCCATCCCAAGAAAAGTGCTCAACGCCGCTCACTTCAAAAATCTAGGTAAGTACGTTATATTGTGAAAAAGTATCTCCCACATGGTTCATCTTCAGTGGCAGTTAGCTGTCTCTACCCAGTCAGTCAGTCACGGAAATGATATTGAAAAAACTTATCAGCTAATCTCAGAATTACTCCTTAACGATGCATGAATCAATAATAATAAGTTGATTGATAAATATCTAGTGCCATTAATTTCTTTACGGACATTTATTTGTGTCATAAAAAACTTGTGACTCTTTCAAGCTCGTAACTCGGCGATTATTTACGTCATAAAATCATAATTATTATAATAATGTCGTTATTTCACGTTCACATCGCTTTAATAGTTATGATTTTAGAAAAATAATAGCCTTTTTAATAATAGTTTTGTTGTAATTAGTTACTTTTTTAATTTTATTTGGCTATAAAAATGTATTTTGAAATAGAATATAGAGTAGTTCATTGTTAAATAGATTTTAAAATTTGAGAAAAGCATCTAATGTTTCCTTTTGACAGCTATCGTAAAAGTCAACTTTGAGTTTTACAACCGGCCAGTGCGTTTGAAAATGCGGTGAAGCAACCTATCATTTTTGTAATAAAAACTTTTTTCTATTATTAGCTGAATATAATTTATATTTCTGCTTATGACTAGCCAGCTCATCTTGGGTGTCATAATAACCTGAATCATTGCTTTTATTAACCGAGTTTTTGTATTTTTATTGAGGACACATTTTTAACCTAACTTGAAATTATAAATTTAGGTAGGTATGTATAGAGTGAATAGGTTACTTCTAGAAAAACATGCTCCATCGCCGACCACATCATCGCTTTCCATGTGGTGAGACAGTGCCCAAAATCAAGCCTATCAATAGTAGTAAAATATTAAATTAAATTTACAGGTGATTGAAAACTGGAAAATAATGACCCAGGAATAACATTAAGTCCAGTCATGGTGTTTGACTTGTGGCATAAAAATGCTTAAAGGACAAGAAACCCCACGCACCTAACTATCAAGATTAAAATTAAATAATACTTTATAAAAAGTCTATGAAAGCTGTAACCACGCACCGTTAAAATTAGTGACCGTACCCGCATGGAAACAAAGTATCATATATACTAAAAACTAATAGAAAAAAAAAGTTAATCTGTTTACTTACTGTTAACAACATAATCGCCTTAAACACAGCACTAAAGTAATAATAAAATTAACAACTAAACGGATTATAAAACTGTTCGCAAAATCTATCATGGTGGCCAAAATGGCGCACAAATAAAATCGTGAAGTTTTTATTTAAAACTAAATGAATTAGCAGCATTTAGAAGATTTTATCATTTTTTTATTAAGTTATTTAACACTCGGCTAAATTCTATGTTTAATTCAAAACGTGTGCGAAAATTTAATTAAAAACATCGGTTTTGTCACTGAAATTTACCTAATTAGTTTTTAAAATAGTAAATCTTAATATGTATGACACTATTCTTCGCAAAACAATTGTTTTTTTTTTTTAGTTTTATCGCAGACACTATTGAAAACATTATTAAAAACACTGAGAACTGCTTAATTAATTTAACACAGAAAACGTATCATTCATGCAAATAACTTGAAACATTTAAAGGCTGGAGATCACTGGGAGGTTAGCACTGCAAAACTCAGCCTGAAGAGTGTTGTACCAAAACATTGCAAGAACTCTTCGCTTTCAAGACGACACCACTTGAAAACTATGAAAAAACACAGGCGTTCTCAAAGTTTGGGGAGATTTTAGTAAATATCGGAAATACTAGTTAATTCTGCCTTTTTTATGGATAGAAAAAAAGATTTATCAATGATTCCTCACTCAGAGCGGAGACTCTTATTGACTAAAACTCATAGGTACGTGTCTAATGCCCTTCGCGTTTCCTGGAGGGCTACTCTCTAAGCCCGATGTCTGTGGTTTCGGACTTAGCTGCGGGCGTATTCTACTACGTATCACCTAACCTCTAAGAATTAAATGACGACACGATTTAACAGTTGCTGTCAAATCGTTTCATTTATATCGGTCATATATATCCCTATAATGCGATATTATAGGTTAGTTAGTTTATATACGGATATTTATATAAGACTAAAACAGATTACTAAAAGTTCCACCCTACATACTTTGCTGATTCTCATCGGGCTTGATTTCTCTTCAACCCTGTTACAGAGAAATGCCTATCAATATTTTTCAGGTAAAACCTGATGCCTTTGTTAGTTGATAAACCAACAATAATGATTAAAACATCTATATTTCATCTGCAAAGGCCGTCTTATGTGACTGACCCTCATCTCAAGGCATCTCACATAAGTGTCTCATAATTTTTAAAAATCCTTGCATCTCTGAGCTGAGTCCGACTAGACATCTTGAAGAATACCTACCTAATAACTCGTGTTTTTTGAACATAATATTATGTTTTAAATATGCACGTTATTAACTACTTAAACTTATAATAAAAATTCGTTACTAAGTACTTAGGCTTTAAAACATGGCGTCAAAAATGCTATCGACTGGAAGTGAGCCCAAAAGACGTGGCTTTGCCACGTATAGCAATACCTACTTATCCTTTTTTCCAAGATTGTGTTTATACATATTTATGGACTTCAATCTTTGACAAAGTTCTACAGCCATGTCCACATTAGAGCAAGGCTTGATAAAAGTTTCGCGCCTTAAATGAGTCAGCAAATTCTAGAAAAATCTTTCTTAATGAAACTCTATCGAAGATTGCGAGACTTGCGAAAGAGGAAATGGTCCTCAAGTTTCAAATGTTTGAAATTAACCACGTGATATTAGAGCGTTGCTTATCCATTATTTTTGAATTTTTTGACAAACGCCAATTTTTGTTGATGAATTTACTACCTAGTATTCAGTCCATACTTACTTATTCGTGATCATTTGGATCTTTCTAGATCGTAAAAAACATCCAAGTAAAAGCAGAAAACTTATGTCTTTACCTAGATAGGTGTTGTATTATGACATAATTATAGTAATATAAAATATTTTGAGTTTGTTTCTAAACAGTTTTCAATTTTCTGAAAACGGCCGTCGTTGTGATTTTCCTAGAGCTCCATTATGGTTTCTTTTGCAAAGAAGAAATCTCCCAAGTTTCCATTTTGGGATCACCAAAACTTTGAACATCACATTCAAGTTTCATTTACCTCTTGAATATCTTTTCGGAGAAGTTAGAAAACTTTTTGCGCAATTTTTTTTTTGCGATTCTGCCCTTCGACCCTTGGAGTCTATGGCAATATTTTGAAAGAACAACATTTATGGACTGCAAAAGCCATCGCCGATGAAAGACGAAACATTTCTTTTGCTCACTTGAAACACAAACATATGGCTCCATTTTGAAGTTTTAAATATCACGGATTTAAATTAGGAATTAGTGTTTTGGAATTGGTTTACCTTTTTTTTTCGGGGATACGGGCCTTTTGAGAGGTTTAGGGATGTGAATCAAGATTGATTTCTTTCAAATGTTTTTTTTTTGTTTTTGCGTTTCGTTATTGTGCAGAGATTATAGTATGATAAAGTTTTGGTTCATTGCAGCAGTAAATTAATAGGATTAAAAGGTGACCTACTTACAGGGGTCGTCCGCGTCAGAACGTCCACATTCCTAACTGTTGACAGTTAGGTATATTTAGGTCAAATATACCTAACTATTGAAATGTGGACGTTACAGTTAATACACTTACATATCTGACAAACCCTTCGAGGATTATAAATGTGGCGATTTTTTAAATAATTAACATTCATAGATTTGAATTTGACCGCAATTACACTTTTTTCACGATTAAGTCTTACATAAATAAATACAGCATACTTTATAAGAGATTTCTATAAAACTAAAACAAAAAATGCGAAGACTATTTTTGACGCAGCTCAAAACCTCTTTTAACTTTCATACAAGCAAAAATACGCCACAAAATTATTTTTACAAAAACTATGTTCCTTTTTAAATGTAAATATGCGTGGCCTCTAGTGGCATCGTCGTAATGATACGAACCATAAAGAAAGTAGAGGTAGGCCACGCCCACTTTAATTTGCATGCCTCGCCTTGCGGGCTCTCTCGCTTTTTCTACTAATTATGTTAAACATACACCATGTTGGTGTGTGTGGCTGTTGAATGTAAATATGTTGTGTAGGTATATTCCTAATTGTTTTTGTGTGTATATCTGACTCCAGTCTTGTCAAGAAATACCGTGTTCCCCAGTTAATGGGTTATTAACACGGTATACTGGTATTCAGCTTAATCCAGTTTGACTGGAAGCCGACCCCAATGTAGTTGGGAAAAGGCTAGGCAGATGATGATGATTTTGGTGTATTTTAGTTGAAGCTAAATAAATGCGAACTGAACGTCAAAGGTATGTTTTTTTTTCATAAGGTGTTCTGATTTATTGTCGTTGAACTGTATTGGGTATACAGCTTAAACGGTTATTTACTTTATATCCTTAGGTTATTTTATACATAAATTAGGGTCGCGCCGGGATGTGAATGAACCGTGGTCTGTTAGAAGCTGAAAAATATATTTGCGCACATTTAGGCTGGGTTGCACCATCTTACTTTAACAATAACAAACATCGAAACTTCAGTTAAAGTATCGATTAGGCCAAAAATTAGTTGCACCATTTGACAAATAGCTAAATGACGTCATAACTTTAACCGTAACTGTAACCGCTCACTTTCCGCTGGTTAGTGTTATTGTTTGTGTTAAATTATCCGTCAACTATCAAACGCGTTGAATATAATCTCTTGACTTGACTCTTCCCTTTAACTTTAACAAAGCTAATGAATTCGCTGGTGCAACACATTTCACTATAACCGTTAAAGTCAGCGCTACTGTTAGTGTTAAATTTGACGCAAACTTTAACTATAACTTCTTCTATGGTACAACTCAGCCTTAATATGAAATAGTTTTGCTAACGTTTGTGTGTGGACTAGTAGTAACAGATCACGATCTGTCGACCTCCCGAGCACATCGCTGATATGGATCATCATCCAAGAGTTTGTTTTTTTTATTTAAGATGGGTTTGCTCTTGACTTTAGTCTTGGTCAGAGATGACAGAGACAAAGTCTACGATGGAGCGAGCATACCCAGAAGGAGCCTATTTACTATAACTTTGAAGAGATTAGGGTTGTAAGCGTTCGGAAACACAGACGCAGGCAGAAAGTTCCACTCCTTTGCTGTGCGCATTATAAAGACGTTTGGAAACGCTTTATAGAGTTCCAACAAACTGGATGTTTGTTGAAGCTCTACGTACCACCACCAATAGTTAGATAAACATTGAAAGGACAACCGAGATTTCAGTACACTAGTAGTTCATGGAGTTCGTGCTGATAAAAGAAAAGCAACAGAGAAAAGGGTTATTATCCGACTTCCAAAAAAGGAGGAGTTTCTCAATTCGGCGGGTATTTTTTTGTATGTACCTACACCGATTACTCTGAAGTTTCTGATCCGATTTGTGTAATTCTTTTTTAGTTCGATGCGGCATATTTGCTATTTGGTCCCGTAAAAATTTAAATCGGTTTGGGTCGGTAGTTTTTGTTTTATGACCGTTTTAGCTAGTCGGTGTTAAAAAACAAAGAAACGAAACCAAAAACACCAACTTCCGAAATTAGGATTATTTTATACTTTGTAGTGTTTTATAGTTTTATTTGTAAGTCGGTTATATTTTTTTTTCATTGAAAGGTTCAAGTTTTCGCATTTACTATTATCACTCTTGACTTAAAGAACCACAAGTTGTAGCTAAGAAACACAGCCTCTGGCAGGGAGCTCTATATTTATATCTGCATATCACACTTTCAAATCCCCGAAGATTTCCGAAACACATGTATATGATTTCTAGTGACATTAAACATTCATTAGAATCCTAATGATAGATTGTAACTTTTAGGAAACACAACCATAAGCTGGGTGTTTAACTAAAACCTAAAACCGACTCTTAAAAATTAAACCGTATAATACCGTATAATTTTAGCCACAAAATATTCAACAGTCATCATTCCTCTGCTTCTAACAATAATAGATAGTTCTTTAATTGACATGTCATCTCGAATCCCTATTTCGAGTCAAGCACCATTGTGTCTAGCTTAGGCAAATAATAGTTCAAACAAAATTAATATAATCGTCGTCCAAAGGTGATTGATTGCGATGAGTCAGCCATTTTGGACTTTTTTGTCTATGCTCCGGAGTGAAATGGCGGGCTGTTTGATGTGTTAAACTGTCAGATTCGTTTAGTTTTCACACTTGGTTTTAATAATCTTTTTGGGGTTTTTTGTTGCGGTTCTTTTAGTTAGGAATTTTGCAGTTTTTTTTTTCTTAGAAGACCGGTAGACATTTTCTGTATGTTTAAGAACGATCGCAGTTTAATCTCTGTTTCAATCTGACAAATACATACTTACTTTTTTTTTTAATACATCAGTCGCAATATGTCAAAGACACCTCTTATTTGCCTATATTTTTGACAGTTTGCGACGTTGAAAAATATGAAGAAATGGTGGTGTTAGATTACAACCAGATTATAAGCGTTTAATGCGTAATTTGACTGTAAGACAATGTTTCCGGCATATCAAAGCTCAAAGGTTCTTTATTTATTTATTTATTCACAGTTAGGCATGTACCTATGTACTCTACATCACGTTCTAAGACCCACCATTGGGCAGAGATCATAGGTCACCATCTGATCGACGATAGTGCGTGCGCAAGCGCCGCCGGCACAACTGTGTTCTATCTTTGAATTAAAAGTTTTATAAGCGATCGTATGGAGTTCTTATTGTTTTTTTTTTTTTTTTTTTTTATAGTGAGGTGACGCTAAGGTCACTGGAATGATTGAAGAGTTAGGTAGATAGACGAAAGATAAAAGTTTGATAAAACCTTTGTGAAGAATTATAGGAAGTTTTTAAATTGAGCTAAGTGGTATTCTTAGGGGTCTAGGCGCGTAGGAAGAATTAGTCTGGGAATGCGTGTTTTATTATGCGTAAGGTGTGTTTATTTTTATTTTTGTTACTCTTTTTTATAATGATTGTGTTTTTTTTTGCTGTTTTGTTGTGTCTGTGTCGAATAAATGTTTTCTATTCTATTCTAAATTTTAGATGAGTCAAAAGTAGATTAACAAAAGTTAGTTTTTAACTTATAGTAACTAAGTCCATATGAAAGAGCCCATTAGGAGAGCTACGCTGTTCCCTATAAACATTTACATGACTGTAATGTAATACACTGATTCCGATACAGAAATACCTACCTAGGTACAACGGTATGTACATACCGTGCCTTATTTTTTACCTAGTACCTATAGGGAAAAGAGCGGGACGCGAACGAAAGCACTTTTAAGATGTTATTTTTAAGGTGTTATTTATAAGATTTATTTTTAAGGTGTTATTTTAAAGGTGTTATTTATAAGATTTATGTTTAAGGTGTTATTTTAAAGGTGTTATTTTAGAGGTGTTATTTTTAAGGTTTTATTTTTAAGGTGTTATTTTAAAGGTGTTTATTTTAAAAGTGTTATTTTTAAGGATTTATTTTTAGAGTTTTATTTTTAAGGTGTTATTTTAAAAGTTTTATTTTTAAGGTTTTAATTTTAGGGTTTTATTTTTACGGTGTTATTTTTCGTATTATTACTTAATATCTTTTACCCGCGACTTAGTATGTGCATATCCCGTTTATTCCCGTTCCCGTAATTTCATGAAATCTTCTCTTAGTGCTCCATTGCGGAGTGTAGGGAACCTACATGCCAAATAGGCTAGTTTCCATCATCCCCAGATTGCAAAACTATTAAGTCCGTCAGTTAGAGTATTGAAAAATAATGGACACATATTTTTTATTTTTGTAAATCAATGAATATTGACAAAGATAAAACGCATCAAAACTCGGGAGTGGGGGCTCGTGACGTCACAACCTGCTAAAAATTATGGCACGACGCGACTTATTGAGAATTTTAAAAGCGTCTTAACTTCGTCAATTATGGTTCCCGTAACAAAAGAAAAAGTACGGGTCAAATAGTTTTTTGATAATCTAACTGACGGACTAATTAGATTTTTTCAGAACACAAGCCTATTCCAGCTTTCTACGACCAGCTAGTCTATTCTGTAAATAACCATTTCGATATCGACTTCACCTGAGTGACTAAGCTTACAAAGTGAACTTTATTTCACACATCATAAGGTCTTATATTTATACGAATTTGAAACTCACCTCGGATTCCGCTGTCGAGACACGAAAATGTTGTTACAGAATAGCACTGCAGTACTTTCGGCTGTGCGTTGACTGTCAGTCTGTCAGTAACAGAAGAATTGTATATAGGTACTAGCAGTGCCCCGCGGCTTGGCTCCCAACAACTGGCTACCTTACCTATTTTTTTTTACTTTTAAACCTTCCCTGTATTTTGGCGAACTAAACAAAAAAAGAACTACCGAAATCGACCCAGCCGTTCTCGAGTTTTAGCGAGACTAACGAACAGCAATTCATTTTTATATATAAGAAGAAGATGATGAAAAGTTATCTTGAGGAGTGTTGTATCTTGCAGCGGCTGCCAGAGCCTCTTTGTGCTCTGTGCTGAAGTTTTTTTGAGTATTTCTCTAAATTATATATAGATTAGGATTTCAAGTTAGATTGGCTTTTATTTTTCAGATTACCCATTTAACCAGGTGAAAAAACAAATACGTGACAAGTTATTCAAGACGCAGTGTGTTCTCTCAACTATAATTATTGAGCCCTGTCCAGTTCTAGATCCCAGATAAGGACGTAACAAGTAACCTGAGTGGTTTCACAGCTGAATATCGTGTGTATTCTAATTTATTGCTTAGTCATATTTCTAGCCTTGGAATAAGTCGGTTGTAACTTAGTTATATCGAGGGTCTGGGTTTGGAACCTGCTTGTTGAGGACAGGTTGTCCGATATTTCAGTGTCTTATCTAATCACATAGATAAAGCCCTAATTTCAATTTATTTATTTGTTTTATTATTTACTAGCTGTCCCCCGCGGCTTCGCTCCCGTCAACTGGCAAGTTTTTTTTTGCATAAAAACCTTATCCTAATAAAACACACAACAAAAAAAGAATTAGCGAAATCGGTTCAGCTGTTCTCGAGATTTGTACTTAGCAACACATTCAGCAATTCATTTTTATATTATAGAAGACTAGAGGCCGCCCGCGACTTCGTCCGCGTCTAAATACTGGTTATTCCCGTGTAAATCCTGATCCCTCGGGAACTCCCGGATAAAAAGTAGCCTATGTGTTATTCTGGGTCTTCAGCTACCTACATACCAAATTTCATCGTAATCCGTCCAGTAGTTTTTTCGTGAAAGGGTAACAAACATACATACACATACATCCATCCTCACAAACTTTCGCATTTATAATATTAGTAGGATAGTAGGATTATAATATTAGTAGGATAGTAGGATTATAATATTAGTAGGATAGTAGGATTATAATATTAGTAGGATAGTAGGATTATAATATTAGTAGGATAGTAGGATTATAATATTAGTAGGATAGTAGGATTATAATATTAGTAGGATAGTAGGATTATAATATTAGTAGGATAGTAGGATTATAATATTAGTAGGATAGTAGGATTATAATATTAGTAGGATAGGATGTACCAATGCGGAATAAGTTACCCAGCACATTTTTAATTTCTGAGAGACGGTAGGTAATGTCCTCACTGCACTGCCTACATTACGCTGTTTTTTTTTAATAGAGTTGGGTTTGCTCTTGACTCTAGTCTAGGTCAGGGATGATAGAGAAACAAAGTCTAGGATGGAGCGAGCTTACCCTGAAGAAGCCTGTTCACCAATTTTAAAGAGATTAGCGTTGTAAGCGTTCGGAAACACAGAACGTAGGCAGGGAATTCCACTAAGAAACTTTTTTTTGGGGGGCCGAATCACCCGCGTCCGTAGGAGAATACCCTTCAGCGAATCCCTACACGTGGTCCCCGGGTGGTGCTAAACAGGTGACACCGCCTCCGTGGTCTAGTGATTATACCACCTGATTTAGACCCAGAGGTCCCGGGTTCGATTCTCAGCGGGGGCAAATTTTTTGCTCGGTTTGGTTGGTGGTAAGACCTTGATCTAAGTCCGCCTGGCAAAGTACCACCATCTTGTCTAAATCTGTCGCCATAACAACAATGTTAACAGCATAGTTGTGTTCCGGCAGTTAGAGGTATGATAGTCAGTTCCTCTGTGTAGAGGATTCGGGGTAAAGATCACTTTCCATCAGGTGAGATTTGGGCCAAGAGCTTCCCTGTTTTGTATTAAAAAAAACGCTTAGTACGGATTGGTGGAATAGCAACAAGGTAGGGATGGTAACTTGCCGTGCGTCTGGATGTCCGAAGGTAGAAGGGGGAGTTTCGAATTAATATTTTCATATAACTGATATGCAGTCTGCATATGAAAATATTAATAATATTAAGTTGACGACAAGAACATGTGAACCACAGAAACAACCATTTTGCACTGATCAGTTTAGTGATCAATCTGTTTTTTGTATAAGAATTCTGAATTATGAAAACAGGCTCGCATAAAACCTCTTAAACTTGCCTTATTATTATACAAAATCATCTCCTGACCGTTGTTATTAGATAGGCATCGGATCGTTAGACTTTTCTCATCATAGGTAGGTATATTAATAGCTATTGCATTTTCACGTAATTTTCCTAACAAACTTCATCACAGCTGCCTCGCTTCTGTAGCGCATCAGGGATATTTGCGGAAATACGTATTGATTGCTTATATGCATTAATGAGCCAGTTCCAATAGCATCCTGGGTATGATTGCTGACAGGCAGGACTGCTGTATTGTGAGTCGTTGCTCCAGAATCTCAGCTGGGAGGCTGCAGGCAGTGATTATTTTGTTGTGTGTGTTCATGTCGTTGTTGTAATTGTGTCACTAACATAGTTTTAAGTTTATTTATTGTTACTAACACTATACCTGTGAGTCATTGTTACTCGGTATAAATAATTTAAAAATAATAATTACATAAGAACCAGTCGGCTACCTACTGACGTATGATTGGTGGTGCTCTAAGTACCTAGCGATCTAATCGTTTGGCCTGCCCCCACGAGCTCCATCATGGTGATAGATGATTCTCTATGGTATGTGCCCTAGTTGACGGTGGTCATAAGTTGTTAGTGCCGTGTTACCCAGTTTTTCGGTTGTGGAGGTGAGAGGTACTCGTTTCATGTCGGTATTCAACTGCACCCGGACTCCAATATAGTTGGAAAAATACCATACAGAATTATAATGAAGTCTCCTGGACGTCTACAGAATCATTTACCCAAGATTGTAGGTAGGACCTTTCTAAAAATCGGCTTTTTTACTGAAAACATCTAATTAGTCCGTCAGTTAGATTTATCAAAAAATATTTGACCCGTATTTTTTATTTTGTTAAGGGAACCAAAATTGACGAAGTTACGACACTTTTAAAATTCTCAATATGTCACGCCTTGGCATATTTTTGAGCGGGTAGTGACGTCACGTCACGAGCCCCCACTCCCGAGTTTTGATGCGTTCTATCTTTGTCAATATTCATTGATTTACAAAAACAAAAAATACGTTTCCATTATTTTTCAATACTCTCACTGACAGACTAAATAGTTTTGCAATTTGTGTATGATGGAAACTAGCTTATTAAAAGAGTATTTTGATTTACCGCCTAGTGTTTTTTTCTTTTATTACTTTTGATAGGCACCCGTTTGACCACTATCTCACCTGATGCTAAGCGATGATGCGGTCTAAAATAGAGCACACTTGCCTGTAGAAGTAACCTATTCAAATAATTTTATATCATACTTATACCTAACATCAGAAGCAGTGTAGTAATTGTCGAGCTACATACTATACTTATAGCACAGCTAACTCCTGACGTTGGTGTTCTAAGTAGCGATCTAATCGTATTCTGCCTGCCCCCGCGAGTCCACGTCATGATGATAGATAACGGTCTAGTACCTACATGTAGTTACGTGCGCTAGTGGCATAATATGGTTGTCGTAAGTTGTTGGCGATTTGGCGGCCAGTGGTAACATTATGCCTGCACTCCAGAGAGTATCACACTAAGCGTTTCCAAGCGTCTTTTAAAATGCGCACAGTAAAGGAGTGGAACTCTCTGCCTGCGTCTGTATTTCCGAACGCTTACAACCCTAATCTCTTCAAAGTTAGAGTGAACAGGCTGATTCTGGGTAAGCTCGCTCCATCGTAGACTTCGTCTCTGTCATGTCTGACCAAGACTAGAGTCAAAACTCATCTCAATTAAAAAAAAAAAAAAAAAAGTTCATGCTTCAAATAAAAAAGAAACAGTTTAAATTCTAAACAAAACGCATACTTATTCATTCATGGAAAAAAGCTCAGTATAAGTACCTACCTGTTCAAATTATGATTAGGTACCTATACCTATCTATCTGGGAAAATTACAAACATAATAAGTAATTATTTTTTGTAAAACCCCAATTACACAAAATTCAGGGACATGCTGCTGCATGCATCTGCCGCTGATTTCATGATCAGCTATCACGCAAATAATAAACAATGATGAAGTTTTTATAGAAAACGTTCGTTTACTATACAAATGAAAGGTTGCCTCTAAAAATAGAATTCAATTTCTACCGCTCTTCAATTGTCAACAGAAAATAAACCATAAACAAAGAAACAAAACGTTTTCGAACATCGAACACCTATTTTTATGGCGCGTATTTCAACCTGTCACGAAAACCGTTCTAGAAATCGATTTTTAAAAAGGAAGAAATGAAATAAAAAATGGAGATCCTAGTTTATAAACGTTTTTAATTAGTTTTACAGGTGTAGTAGAAGAGATTACTAGACATCAGATTACTTATTAAGCAGTTATGCTTGCGTTAAATCGTTGAACCACATTTAAAATAGCCGATTAACAATAAAAATGCAATAAAATATTGGCTATTAAAAATAATGACCAATCAAAGGAGTTTCTATACAAATTTTACGATCGATTCACATTAACGAGATGTTTTAAATAATCTAGCAAGACAAATCGTGTCGCGATTGGGCTTAGCTTGAGTCGGGTGGGTGGAACAATTATCGTCCGTGACGGAGATGGATTTTTTTTGAGTTAAGTGTTTAGGTATTGGATTTAGGAATTGGTTACGTTTAATCGATGATGTGTTGTGTTAAATCGATTGGTTGGTTAGAGATTCTTATAGTGTAAACTGTTTTCGCAGGCCTTCTATATTTTCTACTCAAACATTTTTTTTTTGTTTGAGATTGGTTTGCTCTCGACGCTGGTCTAGGTCAGAGGTGACAGAGACAATGTCGACGATGAAGCGAGCTTACCCCTAGGTTAGTTTAATAAAGACACTAAATTTTGAGTATTGTTTGTCTAGAAGTTCTAATGTAAATAAAGCAATAGGTATCGTTCTATAGTTTCTGAATGCAGCCACGACAAAAGGTGTGATTTTATATTACGTGATGTGCCCTAAACTTACGTCATTAAACGTGTCTGGAGCACTGTAAATAAAACATTTCAAACAATTGTCATTTCCAAAGACAAATTTCTTGCGCAATCTTTGCCTTTGGAGGCCTACTTTCTTCTAAATAGCTTATTAGTTAAGTTAGTACAGCCAATTTTAAGATTCCTTCTCCGTTTCTTGACACACTGTGCCTACATTTCTTATTAAATTCTTCTGTCGCAGGTCTGCTGGTAGAAATTTATTTGAAATAAGCAGTACCTTTGTGCTCTTTTCTCTGTACAGAACTTTATTTTTAAGTATATTGTGTGTATATAAATAAATAAATCCTTTATTTATAAGATTATTAGTCCTCATTATATCCATAATAAGTATTCGATGCCCATATCACAAGCCAACAACCGTCTCCACAGCCTCGCAGCTTCGTATAATAAAGCTACCGACACAATATCTTCACGATACCAAAGTCGTAACCTCAATCAAAATGACGATAAACTTTGACAAAAATTCCACGTTAAGCCGTCTTATAATTATCCATATATTTCCAAATCCCAGTTTGAAACTACCTGGCTGTAGTGTCGCCATGTTTTCGGCGATTCGGGATATAAGTCTCGTGTGTCATGTTTTTAAATAGCTTGACCGCAGTTTCTTTCGCGTTCAAGTTTTATTTTCGGTCGACTGGTTAGATGTGTTGTGATGATTGTTTTAGAAACATTGAGTACCTATTAACTTGCCCTTTTTAACCGACTTCCCAAAAAGGAGGAGAACCTCCTCCTCCAATTCGTTTGGTTTTTTTTTTACTTCGCTCTCGTTGAAGTAGCCGATTCCGTCTCTGGGGTCCCTGTACCAAATATGTCCCCGTACCAAAAATCATCGTTAGGCGTGAAATCATTACGGAAAACAAATTTTTGCAATTATAATATTAGTAAGGATTTCTAAACACTTTTAGTGCCAAAAATTTGTTATTTAAATGATGTTGTTTGTAGTCTAGTTTTCTTAAATTACCTTTTTTCTTTTGCATGCTTTCACAGGATATTTAATTCTGCTTTTGTGTAACGAAACGACTATGATATTTTGTGAGTTTATCGTGCCGTGGAAGTGAGTTCATCATTTCATGATTGGAAAAGGAATGTCTTTGCTTCGCAGTGGGATGAAAAACAAAGGCAAGTTTTTGGCATAAAATAAAAAACCTCAAGTCTCACATTTACCTACCTATAAGTTCAATAAACTTCCAAGTTATCTTCACAAACGTAAAACCGGGACATATCCAGAAAATTACAAAACGAATGCGGCCCAATCCGAGCAGCAATTATAACCACGCTCACCCACGTCAAAAACGACCCGCGCACTGACGTTTATGAAAGAAAAAAATATCTTAAACCTTTTAACAGAACTGGCCGGCGATAACTCAAGCGAAATGTCCAAATTGTATTGTAAAAAAAAAAGAAGATTTTCGAATTTCGAACATAGAAAGTGTTAGCGACAATAGGATATCCAAAATCTTGTTAATAAAGTCTCTAGTGGGTCGGGACTGTCGGCTCACAGGTGAAAAGATGGTATTGTCTGTTTTTACGTAAGTATAGAATTTACCTGGCTTTTAAGTGTGTGAAGTACAAAATGGCTAACTAGAAGAGTTCTACTATTATCATGCTAATTTCAGATCCTCCCCTTTTTTCGGTACTTGCATTTTATTTGACGAGCACTTAGATAACTTTAATCTGACCCGATAGACTTCACAGTTATCAATACCGCACCCAGTTTAATTGCTTAAAAGCTTCGATGATTCACAAAACCCACTTCCGCAAGTTAAAAGGTGCTTTTACATTAGTCACCACACGGCAAGATCTGTAGGCACTGTATTTTTCAAAAACTTTTATTTATCCTCAACTAAATTCGCAGATTGATTCACGAAATAATATTTAAATTCTTTAAATCGAGGCCATACACTGGCAATACTGGCATCCAGCCGTGACAATGGTTAGAAAAAAAAACTGTATTCGAAAAAAGAACGAGTCAGAGAGAATATTTTTTTCAATGCGCTCACAGCGTGAGATCGGTTTTGGAGGGAATTTCGGATAGAAGGCGTCATATGCGGATCGGTTTTTTCGATTTCATTCGAAATTGTCGGATATATGCACCAGCAGGCGGTACCTCGTCAAGTGTCAAGGCGTTATTATTATTTAGATCAAAACTGTGTACCTACCTATAATTATGGTTTTGATGGCAATTATTGGTACCTACCCTTAAGATTAGGATAAGCGGTTGAACCTTTGAACAGATATTATGTGATGGTCTCAAAATGTTTACCGAATCGGTGCTGCTAAAAACTTGATCAGGGTTACTTATGCATAATATTGGTACCTACATACTACACTAGCTGACCCGTGCAACGTCGTCTGCGTAACATTTTTCATTACAGCTCCGCTCCTATTGGTCTTAGCGTGATGATATATAGTATATAGCGTATAGCCTTCCTCGATAAATGGGCTATCTAACACTGAAAGAATTTGGTTGAACGCGCTAATATCAGGAACTACTGGTACAATACGTTCTTGTCTATTCCCCCAAGGGTTCGATAGAGGTAGGTACTGTTTATTAAGAACCACATTTCGCCATAATTAAGTCCTAGTATGTAATAGGGGCGAACCTATTAATTTCCATAGACAAGGAAGTGAGAATGTGTGCTAAGTACCATCAGTCACTGTATTAAAAAAACTTTGCCTATCTGCTGGTCATAGACAGTACACTCTGAATTCCTCTCGTAGTGCTAGAACACTCTTTACATATCCCTCGACATTTAGGGACTACTCACACTTATACAGTTTTGCTTCTATCAACCGCGTACAGCGTCGTAAGAATGAGAAGGCGGCAGCGGCAGAACAGCGCTGAACTCTATCTATAGCACTCGCATGATAATAACACATTTGTCCTCATTTTATACTTGCTTCCCGTGAAAGCTGAAAGGATGCATACGCGTCTCCATACAAAATCGTTGTTTTCTATGGGCATAAGCTGAATAAGTGTGAAGAGTCCCTTAAAATGATGTCGTGATGAAGCCATTTTCAGAAGGCCAATTTTCAAATTCAAGTCCCAAATTATCATATTATCATCTCAGCGAGAATTGATGTCAAAAACTTGACAATTTGAAACTTCGATGCGAATGCGAACGTTCTTTTAAAATGTCGAGAATGGCTCATTAGGTCATCGGCCTATCTAACTAGAGAGGCTAAAGTCCCTACACTCAAAGATGCTGCTGTAGGTTCCATGAATGGTTATAGACTATGACTTTTCTAGTGGCTCAGTTGACACCGACCGTTCAGTAGGCTAATTCACGTAACTAAATAAGTGCTGTTGCAGTGCAGTCAAAACAACACTTTTCGTATTCTCTACCGCTGTCAGACACGCTCGCGTCAAGTTCGCGTCACCGAGCGCAATATCGGCATTCTACTGTTGCGCGTCTTTGGTGCGTTCTTCGGAACGCAACATGATCGGTAGGTAATCTACTATTTGTTTGACGTCCCAAAATGACAGGTTATAAGATTAAGTTTAAGTTTTAATATTATAATAACATCATATTCATTGAAATGTTATCGATTCTATTATATTATTTGGTGAGTAATATTTCATCACGCGCAGTTCAAAGATTACAAGAATACCGTGTATCACTCAAACTTAAACTGAACTGCAACTGCACTAAAACTTAATCGGTGTGACTTAAAATTACGTGAATTAGCCCTCTGATCGATTCTAAGTGTCGCTCATCAATTGATAACCGATTAATCAAATATGGCGAAAAATACTGACCTTTTACAAAACGTGATTGCCAACACTCTACACCCAAATAAAATTTGCGACCATTTTCGTTAACCACTACACAAACACTAGCAACTTTTTAAGTACGTTTCTAGTACAATTTCCACATAAATAAAAACATTAATCATCACCAGCCTAGCCTTTTCCCAACTAAGTACATTTTAGATACATACATTACAACAAGGGTCGACTTCCAATCAAACCGGATTCAGCTGAATACCAGCATTTTACGTGGAGAAAATAAAAACATTAATAAACTTCTAGATCTAGTTCAAACCGCTTTCATTCATGAACACTTTATATTAGGCATGCCCAGTCAATGGCTTACTTTATAGCGATGTGCTTATTTTAGTGTCCATTTCGCGCTCTTATTTACTTCTTCAGATATTTAATTACCGAGTTTGTTTTGGAATGCCACTTTTCTTCTGTTTTGTATCAGAGATAGGAATTCCACGTTCCGTATTATTTTAGGTGATAAGTCAACAATGGCCCGTGTCCCGTAAAATGTATGTAGCCATCTAATTGTGAAAACTAACCTTTTAATCTGCAGAAAACTCAGCTGAAAGTCAACAAAACTAAAAGTGATATAATTTAAAAAAAGGTTTTTCTGGGACGTGTACTGGAGATCCTCTTTTAACGCATGTTTTCTGAAATCTTGACATTCAAAAGTGCCTTTTATAACTAAGTTTTCTGCGTCTGTGTTTCCGAACGCTTAGGTACAACCCGTACAACTCTAATCTCTTCAAAGTTAGATTGAACAGGCTCCTTCTGGGTAAGCTCGCTCCATCGTAGACTTTGTCTCTGTCATCTCTGACCAAGACTAGAGTCAAGAGCAAACCCATACTTAACAAATAAAAAACAAAAAAAAGTTTTACTTAAACATTACTCAAGTAAAACTGATGTGAATTGACTTGCTATTATATACTATAACATTCGTCAAACCACAGTTTTACTTAAAAAAAGTTGAAGTAAGTTTACATAAACAAACTAACTTTGTTTTTTATGTTTAACAAAACAGAGTAACTATTTTTATCCGGGAAAGCCACAACTATTACCTACAACTTTCAAATGTTAGACTCTCAGGAGAACAATCGCTACTTCCAAATTCAAATAACACGGGCTAATCCAACAATTCCTAATTCAAAATTCATCGACTTTAACAGTTACTTACTATTTACAGCTGTTCCCGCTCGCCATAACGTTGTCAATGTTGCCATACTAGAAAGTTTCAGTCCGCACAAGAGCTATTATTTTCCTTTGTTTCCATATGAATGCAGTAATTATCTTTGTTCGGTGCTTACTTTTCCTTCTCCAATCATTTATCAAGAGATAGACTAAACATTTCATGTTGTTTTTGCTTCATTGTCTTACGATGTCAGCTTTCGCTTAGACACAATATTTATTTCTACTTATTTATAGGGAATCGCTCCATGTTTAACACTGTTATTCAGGTATATCCGGTTATTTTATTTTTTTTAAGGGATTAGCCCGCCACACATTCCCAACCACTGCAACTCCTGAAAGCCAGAATCGACAGGTATATCCGGTTAGCAGATAGTTAAGAAACGTTAGGCAGATTAAAGAGGTACCTACCTAATGTAGGCAACAGGTATTGTATTGTAACGGTCATTGATCCAAAAGCATTTGTTGACATAAAGCTGTCCTGAATCGACCTCTATCGTGATCCTTTACGTTCTCGAGTAATGAAAACATGGATAATAAAATAATTCATTGTTCGGGTATCTACGAAGGGATATTAGGGAAAGGTCAATATATTTTATTGCGAGTATATCTGGCGCCTAGACTATTTTACATCAGATGAGTAAATATTTTGGATCTCGATATAAGTCTTAATTCTGAGTACCTAAGTATTCAAAACTAGCTGTTGTCCGCAATTTTGTTAGTTAGATGCTTAAAATAAATTGGTTTTTAGTAGGTATCTAATAGGTACCTATACCAAATGAATTGTAGATGCCTACTATTATATTTTGTGTTATATACCAGGTTATCGTAGCGGCATTGTAGCTTTAATGGAGCGGCCATAGGAAAGCCCTTCATATGCAATGGACAATTATTGGACTTGATGGTTAAAACTCATAATTTCGAAGGAACTAAATATTATTTACTTTTCAAAGAAAATAACTAAAATTTACATCTCCGCTGTTTATAAATAATTACACCATACATCTCTACCCTATGGACACTTCAACTTAATTAGGTACTCTTCGTAATTCCGTCGTAATTACTTATTACAGCAAACAGACCATCGACAAAGATTAGCTGATATTCACTCTCCCATAGACAATGCAAACATCAATTTTAAACTTCGAAAAGCGGATGTGTTGCCTAGCCTTTAGAAAGCCAATAATATCTCCGGTGAACAAGCGTACATTACTTCAAAGGAAACTTTTTAAATTCAGACATAAACTTAACTTTACGGATCGGAAACAAAGCAAGCAATCTACCTCGGTTAATACAACAATAACGCAATAAGAACGCCACGCTAATTAACTAAAACGTCGGCCATTTTAACCTGCTGCCATTTTGTTAAAATATTACCGCGTAAATTAATATTTAAATTGCTCTTTCAGACGTCGAAAACTAATCGAAAGACACTAACTGCCTTTTGTTTGCTGTACAAATAAAAATTATAAAGCATCATTTACGTTTTCTTTTTTAAAAAAAGGATAATGCGCTGAACTTGAGCGATTAGGCATACATAAAACACGAAATAAGAACCTGTACAATGCTTTGTCTGTTCCCTAACCTTGTTAGGTAGTCGATTAAAAAAATCAACGGAACAAAATCAATGAATGAAAGCGATTTGAACGTTTCCAACGAGCTAATAATGCTGCCATGCACATTCCAATGTCAAATTTGAAATTCAAAGATGGCGGTTCGGTGTATTTTTTCATTTGTTTCGTTGCGTCAATTTGACGAAATGTTACCGTCAATATAACGAATTCACATTAATTTTGTTGACTTTTATCTATCCGATCTCGTTTTGGACATATTGCGGTCGTAACAAACACCTTTTTGACTGAATTAGCATTTTGTTTTGTCAACGAAGTTAAACTTTTACATAATTGTATAGTTTTTTCGTGATTAGAGTTCTGACTGCGCATGTTTTAGAATTTAATTTCAATTCAAATTAGGCTGAGTCCCCCAAAACGCCCACCCGTCACCAATTCCTAGTGTTTTAGCTGTGGAGAAGAAGTGGCCAAAAAACTCCCCATCAACACATCTGTCTGTTACGTTTTAGGAACTAGAATTTTACAACAATTAGTATGTAAAGTAATTAATACATGACACAAAAAAAATATTGATCACTATACTCCATTTACTATAGCATTAGACAGAAGTTAAAAAAGGCTCTTTTAGGTGCACACTTTGCAATAAAATTACAACAAACTTTATTACAGTCAAGATTGATGTGGAGTTTATTATAATCAATGTATATAATAGCTGTCACACTTAATTGTACTTAATTAACCTATCTACCTTCTGAAATTACAAGGCTTTTATTTAATATTGTTTAGATTTAACATTCTATATTGTCGTGTTGATGTTTAAAATCTAAAAGAAGCAGAGGTGGACAGACCGGGAACGTTTTTTACGTCACTATAATTCTACCAAATCTAAAATGTTACGTATTCCCTTCATAAGTTATGGAAGCACGTGTTTTGTTTATTTTGTCGGTTTATGCTATCAACCATCCGTCAATTTGCGTAAATTTTCTGCAGTTGTCAATTGTGTTGTCGCTTGTGAATACTTGTGAATGCTACGCCTTTTCTCGTTGTTATTGCTGAATTTTCGTGATTTTGTTGTTAGTTGTTACTGTTTTTCTTTTGTTACCTATTTGTTTTGTTATCTTTTTAATTGTTAGTTTTGTGTTGTTTGTACAAACTGGTACGTTTTGTGGAACTATGGATCCCGATGCAGGCCCGAGTGGCATGCAAGCGCAACATGCACACTCTGAAACTGCTGGTAGCGCTGATCAATGTCAACAGCGAAAAAGACGTGGCCCCAACGTTGACCATGAGGATAAAATATTGTCTCCCAAGAAAAGTAGAATTAAACAAACACCGCTTCGTTCTACAGAAAAAAAAACAGTGATTAATATTTACAAAGATGTTAAGGAGTCCTTGCCCGAAGGTGCTGCTGCTTATAAAACGCAGTTAGTTAAAAAAACTGCAGAAATTGCAGGTAAGGATTTAAATTACTAGAAAGGTACCATCATCATCATCATCATCTTCCTGCCTTTATCCTAAGTTACTTGGGGTCGGCGCAACACGTTTTTTTTTATTCCACTTCGTCCTGTCACTTGTCTCACTATCATTTACCCCCTTTTCTTTCATATTCACTCCTCACACAATCCATCCATCTATTTTTTTGCATTGTGAGATAATAAATATACATTACTAATCTTATTTTGTAGGCATATCTCGTGCAACAGTCTATAATATACTCAAAGAGTATAATAAAGAAGGTCGCCTGCAATCACCCCCTCCTCGCCAACAGAAACATTCAAAATTCGAAGAGTATGATGATATTACATTTAGTGGAATACGAAGAAAAATTCATTCTTTTTTCTTTGATAATGAGTTACCAACGTTGAACAAGATTCTGGAAGCTGTTAATAGCGATGAGTCTCTACCTGATTTTAAAAGAAGCACTTTATACAAATTAATAAAAAACAAATTAAAATTTACTTACATTAAAAGAAGTAGAAAAAGTGCCCTAATTGATAAACAAGAGATTGTATTATGGAGGGTGAAATATCTCCATGAAATTAAGAGATTAAGGAACGAAGGGAAAAAAATATATTATTTAGATGAGACTTGGCTAAATGAAGGTACAGTTCTGCTAATATTTTTAAGTCATTTTGCACGAAGTCGAAGATAGTTGTTCCGGATATGGCTGTTTGTGTGTGTGATAATGTGTGTTTGTAAAACGCTCCCACAATACAAGACAAATCTTAGTGTGGGGGCATGCTTGCCTTTACATAAATTCGTAAACCTCCTTTATGTTACATTGATACAGTGAATTAGTATTTTTAGTTGAACATAAGTCGATGTAATATTGTATTAACATCTATAACTTTTTTATACGTACAGGACACACCAAAAGCAAGGTATGGCAAGATAGTACTATAAAGTCTTCAAAGGAAGCACACCGGGCAGGTTTATCTACTGGTTTAAAGAACCCAACTGGAAAAGGAAAACGGCTTATCATTGGCCATATTGGTAAGACATGATTTAAATGTATTTTTTTATTTTTTTATTTATCACTATGGATGACTTACAGCTAATACAAACAAAATAAATAATGGCATGTGAGACTGGAAGCCAATTCTCTTTCACCAGTACACCAGTACAGAATAAATTCATTTCCTTTTATTTTATTTCACAGGATCAACAGATGGGTTTTTAATGGATGGCGAATTAATATTTGAAGCCAAAAAGGGTGATGGAGACTACCATTCTGAAATGGATGCACACAATTTTGAAAAGTGGTTCAAATTAATACTAACAAAAATTGAAAGTGATGCTGTTATTGTTATGGATAATGCGCCATATCATTCGAGGAAAGTGGAGAAGTTGCCAACTACAGCCACACGAAAGGCAGATATTCAGGAGTGGCTTAAAACCAAAAATATTCATTTTGATGAAAAAGACTTAAGGGCCACTTTATTAGAAAAAGTTAAACAAGTACGACATTTGTACCAAAAGTTTGCTGTAGATGAGATGGCTAAAGAAAAAGATATATTAGTATTGCGCCTCCCACCTTACCACTGTGAGCTCAACCCAATAGAATTAGTTTGGGCTCAAATGAAGGGGTATGTAGCCCAAAACAACAAAACTTTTAAATTAAAGGAAGTGAAGCGGTTGCTCCCTCAAGCACTAATAAATATTACTGCAGAGAAATGGCAATCTTGCATTGCTCATACAATTAAAGAAGAGGAAAGGTTTTGCCAACTTGATGGTATAATGGATAATGTTGTAGAAAGGTTCATTATTAACGTTGGTGAAACTTCATCATCATCATCATCATCAGAGGATGATGAATAACAGAATAATAAAATTCATAAATTCTCAATTTACGCTTTTGTCTCTAGAAAATGTTTTTACTGTTGGTAGTGTATTTTTTTAATCCTCTGACATTCTAAATTATTATATTTGTTTTGTGAAGTTTGTGAAAACAATAATGAACGTCATGCCATTGTGATAGTTGTTTTTTAATAAACTGATTGTTACTAAAAATTGTTTCATTTCATGTACCTATTCAAGCCTTGTGACGAGTAGATCGATAGTAAATGCTTTATTATATGCATGCCATACATTGTTACAAAAAGCTCACATTATTTATGAAAATTGTTTGAACTCAACTTGAAATAAAAGGTTTCGTACTCCTGCTTCTGCGAGCCTCTTTTTTCTAATGTTATAATAAACAGAGTATAAGTGATCAATATTTTGTCAGTTAGCACACTATGACACTAAAACAAAATACACACTTAAGCAAGTGTTGACGTATGTGGATTAAATAAGTATTAAAAAAAAAGATGACCTACATAGTCAGATAAATAAATAATAAAAAGTAAAAAAAAAAAGAAAAAAATATGAACGCATATAACCTGTCTTAAAGTAAGTTAATGACTGTCAAGCCCCATCAAAATTCGTTCAGTCCTTTTTGAGTAACGCGCACCCAAACACACACACATCATTGTCAAGAATAAATAGTTTAGTATGATACGACCACAGCGGATCGGAGATAGCCTAAGCTTTTTTATGGCTCATAAAATAATACAGGTGGCCGCCATTTCACTTGTAGGAATTATGTCCAACAAAACACCCTTTTACGTATGTAATACGAACCAGAAATGGTTTGGAGAGTGGAAGACATTTACTTTTATTGCATGGCTTCTGTGGTCATATTATTGGTCAATCGATCATCATCTGCCTAGGCAGATGATGCCTAGGCAGATGAAACGCTAAGACCCTTTCATACTGCATAGCTCAATTAAAATTCCCTTTATAATTACTAATTAATCCTTTGTTGGGTTTGATTTGATAAAGCTATCGAAGCGTTTGCTAAAGTTAATTATGAATTACGTGAAGAACACGGTATATGTATATTGATATTAGGATTGGTAGCTTCGAGGTACAGAAACAGCTACAGCTTTTAAATTGGATAGAGGATAGACATTGCCGTGAAACGTGGCAATGCCGCCATTTCTCAGTATGAGTCTGTGGGGCACACTTCCAGTCGATTTTTTGACGCCATAATTTAGTTAAGAGATTTTTATTTTAAATTTTAAATGAAGTATTTATACCAGAATCTAAACCATTCGAGAAGTAACCGAATCGGTGACAAATTTAAATAATTGTTGTCATTGTATTCACACTCAGTACTTCACCTTGCTAATGATTTATGTGATCGCATGGCACCGTCCTCTGTGACAATTAATTGTGGCAGCAATTAGAAGATAATATGAAGTTAATGGTGACTGAATTAGGTAATTATGATGGATGTTCAGTATTTGTAATAAGGTAGGTAAGCAGGTGACGTCGTATCATTGGCCAATCTTTTTCAAATTCAAAAGTCATTTATTCAAATTAGGCTGAGAGCCAGCACTTTTGAACGTCGAGTTTTACAAAAGACAGTCCCCCAAAACGCCCGCCCGTCACCACTTCCTAGTGTTTTAACTGTGGAGAAGAAGTGGTCAAAAAAATCCCCAGCAACACATCAGTCAAGAACTTGAATTTGTGCAATGGTATACAATACATTACACAAAAAAACAATATCACTTGTTAGCTAGCACACTCTATGATCGTATAAAACAAAATACACACTCATGCATTAATTAAAATGAGTTTGCCTGTCTACACATACAATGGTAGAATTTAACGATAAACTAGGACCGGCAGATTATTCAAGTAAGAAGGTGTAATGAACTGCCAGACAACACAAGACAGATTCCTGACGCCTCAAAATTAGGAGAGCAGACCCCACATAAATTAAGAGAGCAAACCCCACATAAAGTGGGAAAGAGAAAGGGAGAAGAAGAAGAAGTAGGAAAGGGTAACTCCAACCTCGCAAAGAATAAAACTGTGTTTATCCGGTTTATTTTAAAACCACAAAATTGTGAGCCACAAGGCTGCCCTCAATAGGTCCAGTCACAGTATTTATTATATATCTATGGGTCCAGTTCAGCAAAATGTCTGACAACTATTATAAGTTGTCTTACGCTGGTTTTCAACTAAACTAGAGTGGGGCTAACTTGACGGATCAACTGCAGGGAGTGGATGTGAAACAGTCACAAATTAAGCATTTTTTTTTTCTTTTTATCTATCTTTTAACTTATTTTATATATTTTTTAATATTAAAAAAAAATACAGAGAAGAAAAAAAAACATTAAAAAATATAAAAAAAAATAGTAGCCCACCGGTATCGGGTACAGGGTCCAAGCTACCGGTGGTCAGGGCTCCAGAGAGAGGAACTTCCTAACAATGCGAGCCGTGTCAAGAAGTACCACTTTCTGAATCAAGCCCTTGACCCAGCTGCCCAACGAGAGCCTCCTGAGGTGTTGGTCGAGGCTCTTGGCTATTAAGCCGTTGGCTGTAACAACTATCGGTACAATGATTGCAGAGTCCACTTCCCACATGTCGACAACCTCGCGAGCCAAGTCAATATACTTGATTTGTTTATCTTTCTCGGCTTTCACGAGGTTCTCGTCATGCGGGACGGTTATATGTACAATCGTTATTTATTATTGTGATGTATAATGTACCTAAGTATATGGATTATTACAAAATAAATGAATTAATAATATGCTCCAACACCTATGCTGCCTTCTATGCTCTAAAACATGCTCGCAAAGAACCTATACGCTGCCACGACGGATGCCGTGGAAGTGGCATAGTTTTGGGTCAAACAGATCTCAGTCACTGAAGTTCCAACGACATGAAGAAGAAATCGAAACTTTTTGGAGGTGGTGTAGCATGATAGTTTCTTCCATACATCTCCAACAATCGTCTTCTTTGTAGCAGTATTAAATAAAATTCTTCCGTTACAGAGTGACTGGGCGACAAACAACGCACAGATGAAACTACTGATCGTATGAAGATAAAATTTGGCTTGTGGGTTCCTTGGAGAGTGTAGGAGAACACTAACAGAGCATTTCCTGAAAATTCAACGGGAACCAAAACAACCGCCTTCCAAAAAAAAAACACTACGAAGTAAAAAATAACTTTAATTTCGGAAGTCGGTGTTTTTGTTAGTCGTATTTCGACACCGACTACCGAAATTCAAGTTATTTTTGTCGGTTGTATTTTTTTGTAAAAAGTTTTTTATTTTTCACTTTTTAGTGGTACCCCATACCTAACAACACCACTGCAAAATCGCATAATTTTAAGGTTTGTACTTTTTCTGATGCTCCTGGCTTCAGCATCAGGTCTCTATGTACTTCAGTGTTCCTCATTAACAGTACGTTTATTCACACATCGAGCCCTTTTCAATGAGCCTAAACACGAAATATCTGCTGTTAGCTGTCGAGGAGTTAGGTACTCTGCAGCATCAGGTCATGACTTGATGATCATGAGACCAAATGTGGCAAATGCCCTATCAAACATCAAAACAATTTACTAAAACAATCCTTGCCTGTTCGAGTAACTTCTTACTGTTAAGGAGTCGTACCTTCCATCATCAGCCCAGCTACCTGAGATAGTGACAACCATACGCAAATACACAAGATACTTAGTAAAATATGCGAAAAATAATAAATTATTAAAAATAATATACCTACAGCCATTTTGTGCACCTCACAATAAGGTGGACTGAGGTCTTCATTTGACACAATGGTGTCATTAAGGGCCTCTTTCACCATCTCCAAGTAAAGCGTTGATTAGTTACTTCCCAATTAAAGTGAATCGGCAAGTAAAACTTACGAGTATCTTCTGTCAATTTCACAAGCGAAAATAAAGCTTCGAGTAACAACTTACCGGTTAAGTGAATGACTTAACAAATCATACGTTGCATTCGTTCAATATTACGTCAACGTTACGCGTCAAATGTCATTGTTAGGTTAGCTGTCATTTGTCATTACATTTTGTGTATTGTTTGTTGTGTTTTTGGTTAGGAAATTATTGCGTGTGGATTTTTTTTTATAAATTATCATGGATAAAGTTAAAAGAGATAGAAGTGCAAACTTTTCACTTGTACAGAAATACCAAACTGTGTTAGTGTCGGCGATAAGACCCCGTCCGCGTCCATAGGCGCAAGTAATGGTGGACGCGACCGTATCAAACAAGGAAATTGTAAGGAAAACTAATTAGAATTATAATTGAATCAGATTAGATTAGGTTTAGCATTCTCTAATTAGTGTTATAAGGATATTTTCGCATCATAGGTTTCGTTAGATTCTAGTTTAAATGCGAATTTAGATGTAAGGTTTTTGTATTGTGAATAATTACGTAGATTGAAAATGTGATTTTTTGTTTTAAGTGATAGGGTTTTGAAATTAGTTTTAAAATAAAGGTCTTGACCCAAAACCACTTTTACAAAAAGAATTGAGTTGATTGGACTTATGGTTTTCGAGATATTTCCAAAAATGTATAGTGAAAATTTGTTAACCGTCAAGTAAACACGCTAATTGGCAGACGATGTGGCAAGTAAGTTACTGGTCAGTTTAATCATTGATTAGTGCTACTCGAACGTCGTGAAATTGACACGTGCAGTTACGTATGACTTTAACTGGCGATTAGTCTACTCGATACTTTACTCAAGGGTGGTGAAAGAGGCCCTTAGTCTCATGTTATTTTTATTACTAATTGTATTGTAACAGGAAATTAGTTGCTATTTTTGCAAAAATCAATTGCTTTGTGGTGGGGATTTGGACAGAGTGAGGTGGTGGAAGTGATCTTTACAAAGTCCATTTTAAATTTGGAACTCGCTCAGCTGTCAGTAAAATAAAAAGTGCTCAACTGATCATATTTGTTTTTATTTCATAAATTATTACGATAAATCGAAGAAAGGGTTCGTTTCTACCTATACTTATAGATATTTAATCTTACAACAGTACCTATTATAAAAGACAGAATACTTAGTAATATTCTGTGGAACCTTTCGACAATTTCCTTCTTTTACCATTGGACCATCTTATCATTCTTACGATAACCCTTCCACTAAATCAGTCATGCAATATCTTTTTAAAACACCTTATTATGCCAACAGACTGACCATGCATGAATAACATAATTAAGCAGAAAGAAACATTCATTAACAGATAACAAACCTTTTTATCAGCTCCCCGGCCTCTTACAGACACGGTGTGAAAATATAGACACGGTAAAAAGAAAGAAAAATAATTTATTTCCGCAAAACATGGATAGTTCATCCTTTTATAATCGATACTCCGCCAGACGTGTCATTCGATGAATAATTTAAAAAATGAACATGTCTTTATTACGAGTGAATGAGTTTCTTAATCATTCATTCATAACATTCAATTTTGCGAAAAGAATTGTTCTTAATTGGCTTCGTCAAGATTATGAGGGATATCTATTTCGAAAAAGTACGTTTAGAATTTACTTTCTTATTTAGTTATTGTATTTGGCAGGTGATTTGCGTTGTGCTTTTAGTTTTTTTTTAAATAATTAGTTTTAGAGGCAGAGACAATTTGAATAGATGTGGTAGATATTTTCACCTGACATTGACTTTAGTTTTGAAATTGTTTGCAGTGGGATCTAATTAAGATATTGATATTTATTATTTAATTTAACTTACTATAGATACCTCTGACAAGTTTTAGGTATATGTTAATGATTTATCCAACGACAGTCCTTTTTAGAACTTGCTAGACATTTGCTGGAATAGATTTTTCCATTTATAAACAAATTATTTTGTAATATTTTATATTCACCGAAATTAGTATCTGTTTATTTTAGATATTGTTTAAGATTCAAAACAGATTTTTGTGGTTTTGTGATTGGTGAGGTGAGTGGCAATCAGAAATCTTTTTTACGGAATTTTATTCTTGCACAAGTCCGCTCTTTTTCGAGTTTTATAAGACAAAAGGCGTCTACATGAATTTCGGCTACTAAAAGTATCTGCTTACTTAGTCAAATATGAACTAGAATAAGATTAAAAAAAGCATAATATGTACTCACGTTTTAATTAGAATACGTGCAAAAATTTGCGAAGTTACTGCATTGCGAATCTCAAAAAGATTATCGCATACATTCTGCAACAAATATCTATGTCTAGATACTACTTTAACTTATCACCAACAATAAAAAAATCTGTTCAAGTATCTTTTTTAAAATGAACCTTCTTAAATAAGCTACACTAAAAAATGACGGATCAAAACAACTTTTAATTCGACAGCAGCGGAATGAAAACGTTAAAACAATAAGTTGATTCCAAAATGTGCATGTTTATTAGTGTGTGCGGGGTCGGCGCGCTGCGAGTTGCGCCCGCGCCGGCCCGAGATACTGTCTCCGACAACCGACGAGCCGACGCTTGCTAAGCCCGCTATCTCAAATCTCCTCAGGCCTGTTGTTTCATGTCTTTATCTAAAGAGTTTTCGTTTTAATAACAACCGCACATTGTTTGCCACCTAATCCTTACATCCTCGCTCTGTTGGCGTATGCCAAACGGTAGCTGTAACATGACATACGGCTCTATCTTATCGTAACCACTCCACAACATATGTTCACTAAACGCCTAATGGAGTTATTATAATTCAAACATTTCCCTAAAATCCAAATCGTTTATGCAAACGTTAAAACACTAACACACAGCGTGTGTCTTTTTTTACGGAAATATTATTAGTCTGTATCAGTGAACCGTGAGTGTAATGAACGAACAATGCGAGCGTCTTAAGGAATCATTCGGTCTTCGTCCGGTCGGCTAATTTCGCGCCCTTTCACCTGTCAATCACACGTCACAGCGCGCGTAAACGACAGCGAGAAACTGGTATTAGCTTTAAACGAAAACGTACGTACAGCTATGTAAATTACGTTTTATTACACGAAATAAGAGACGAAGCCTGTGATTTAGTTAGCGGGTGATAGGGAAATGAGTGAAATTATCTGTGAAAGTGCGAGGCCATTAAAGTTTTCGCGCGTTAATATGTCAATGTGACGTTTAGTTTCGCGCGCAAACTTGCCGCCGCGTTCGGCTCCGTCGCCCAGGTATTTCTCGCGCGTCCGATTAAATTTTAAACGAGATTAATAACGAGAATGAAACAATTATGTTGACAATATTGCTTAATGTGGGACGTTCTGACAGACGAATGGCGTTCCCGGACGTCCAGAACACTTATAATCGTGCGATTTACAAAACCATAAATAAGTATAGTTTTTTTTCTTAATGGCATCATTGCGTGTCGGCATGCAATACGTTTCTAGTTAAAGTGCAAGGTTTTTGCAAGATTTACGTATATTTTTTAGCAATTGTAGTTCGTATTTTCCATTTAACGCATTAGAAATGTTTTAAATTAACGTTATAATTTATATTCGGTAAACTGGCCGGTTATTAATACTAGGCATTACTGCTTGAATATTTTTTCTGTGGCCGCATTAAAGCAATTTATTGTGTATCGGTTTCCTACTGTCTTCCGTTGCGTTATTTATTTATGTTCTACGCAAATAAAAACATGAACTGGAGTAGGCAGATATCAAAACAAACGTCTGAATAAGTCATTACAAAAGGGTAATTATGCCGCAAAGTTTCCTTTCACCCAGTTATCCAATATCAACACAACTTCAACATTTCTTTAACAACTTAATTATGCGATAATATTTTTTATCCAATCATTGATATTAAATTAATTTATTTGTTTACTTTATACATCGAAATTGCTCATAAAATACTCTCTACATTACGACTTAGCAAGGTACAATTAATTTAATAGCGGTGATCATACATTATTATGTAAGTATTTTTAACCGAGAGCCCCGAGAAGGTAGGTAATGTTTTAGTTATAAGTTAACACTATATTATCTGTGAGATTACCATAGCTCCTCAAACAAAAGTAGGTACTATATACCTCCTCAAATAATAAATAATTACCTACGTATTTCTATACATTTTTGGCGTTTATTAATCTACTAATTAAAACAATACCTAGTTTTTTATGCGACTGCCTTAGGAAAAGAGCAAAAGAATCAGATGTAGAAATTTTATTTTGCAACATAACTCTTCATTATTATCATTCACTTACTCCATTCACTCTTACAATATTGCTGTATTTATTTCCGTTACATATAAAAAAATATTAGAACAACGACTATTTTGAATTTCGAATATAATCTTTTTTTTTAAACACACTCTGTACTTCGTTTCCGCCAGCCGGCACTCAGATGGAGAGCGCCACTGGTCAGCGTAACATGTGTCAAACACTACTTTCAGATGTCAACACGTCGCTAAAAGCAGTGATATGATAAAATCCATCATGGTGGGCTGTTTGTATGACCTATGCTATGAAGGAGGCTTTTAAAATTATTTACGGTGCACTGTTGGAGATCTGGGATACTCGAATTGGATATTGGTTTATCGTGGGCAAGATAAAAAGTAACACAGTATCAAGCTTTTGTAATTGGCTGTATTTAGTCTCTCGATAAACAGTAGTACCTTTCTTCTGGGACAGTCTGATAAAATTAAAATTAGGGGACGTACACAACTGTTGTTAATTAACTTTTTCGTCAGTGTAATGATGTTACGGTCTGATTTTACCAAAGTCAGATAATATGAAATATAACACAAAAAATACATATCTTGATAGATTTTGGTGGAATATATTTGATTTTTTTTAAGGACTAAGAATCATTGAGGACCGATTACTCAACAGTGATAAAACCTATCCCATATGAAAGCTTTTAGGGTATTATTAATTTCTTATTATGGCAGCTATATCAAATTCGAGCGCGAACATGGTGTTTTGAAACGTTGTCAATACTGAGAAAGCATCAAAATTTATAGTATCAAAACTCTAAACCCGCCATAATAAGAAATTTATAAAACCCTGAAAGCTTTCATACGGAATAAGTTTTATCACTGTTGAGTAATTGGCCCAGTCTCCATACAAATTTGCCCCTAGTCCTTTATTAAATAACATACTTTAAGGTTTCTTTAGGACTACAAATTTTGTAGTCCTAAAGAAACCTTAAAGTATGTCGATGCTTAAGTATCACAAACTACAAATTCGAAATCAAATTACATGGAAAGCTAACCCAGGTATTTTAGTGACACAATTAACAATGACTGTCCACAATGCCTAGGAGTCTTGTCAATTAAAAAAGATTATGTTCAAAACTCTACATTATGAATAACAATGTCTTACAAACACAGATAAAGTAATGCTGTGAAGACGAAGCAAGAATGGATAATATAAGGAGTATTTTTATGAGGGACACTGAAAGTAGCGCCTGACAAAAAAGTTAGTAATGAGAACGAACGAACCGTCATTGTCATGGGGTGGGGGGGTATGTGATTAGAAGGAACGAATGAATGAATGATATTAAGTACAACTAAAATTATCGATCGAATTTTAGTTTTGTTTTATAATTTTGTATGCGTGTCAGTTTTGTGTTAGTAAATGTTTTTTTTTTTCTTTCTAGTTGCTTACCACACGATCAATAGCAATGCCCTTTTTGTGTAAATATACTTATATATATATATATATATTTTTGTCTCATGTATTAATTAATTTGCAATTGCAAAAAAATACAACCGACTTCCAATAAAGTCAGTTGTATTTTTTTTGTAAAAAGTTTTTACTGTTGTCTATTTTGAGCGAGTCCCAAATAAACATCTTGCTTTCTACCTCATGAGTTCAGATCTATGGTAAGTATTGCCCTTTAAAAAGATCGTTAGTATATTATTTCCTAGATGGATGACCGTGATCATAGGAGACATGGTTAGAATATAGCAGGTGGCGTCCTGTAGCTTGTACCTACCCCATGGGGAAAGTTTATGTCGACATAGTACGAAGGTATTTTGTTTCTATGACATGCAGTCCCAATGGTTGCTTGTATGTAAGTTGCTGCGTTATAATTTATTTGAATTTAAAAAGGGCATACTATTTACTTTGTAAGTAATAAAATTTATAATAATGAAGTAGGTAACATCTAGCGTTTGACCGTTACCTACACTGCATGGTGTTGTTATAGGTACTTTTTTTTCGCATCCCCAGAAAAAAAAAACAACGGCGTTGCACTCCAGGAGTGCCGGCAGAAGTGAAAACTTGAACATGAACGTTATGCATTTTTGAATCATCCGTCTTACGAATTTTCGATCAGGTCACGTGTCTTGACGTCTTACGAATTTTCGATCAGATTACGGTTCGGGTTCGTGTCATGACGCGAGTTTTTATAATGTTATACCGATACCAAGAAAACTTTTCAAAAAAATAACAATGTATCATTTAACGAAGAAATAATTGAATAGATAGGTATACTATGAATTATTAAAATGAATAATGAAATACTATTATAAATACCTATTTAATAAATAAAAAGTTAAGTTAAAGTTTCCATAACTCCCGGAGTGTAACGCGTTTTTTTTCTGTTGTTTTTATTTATTAAATAGGTATGACGAGAATAGATTGACCATCACATAGGCTATGTTGATTGATTCAGAGAAGTTTTGCTCCCAGACCTTAATTTTAATGTCGTGCTAAAGTGGTTGCGGAACACAGGGTTGCGGAATTAGTTAGAAAGAGTCACCGCGACCCTGGAACGCAAAGGGTATTATTAGGAGGAACACGGATGGGTTTTTTTTTTTGGGACAATCCCGTCACACTTTCCCAACCACTGCAACTCTTGAAAGCCAGAATTAACAGTGGCGACCACCAGAAAAACGCCGAGCTAATGAAGCCCGACGAATCCCGGAGATACAATTGAACTGTCTTGGATCCCGCATCGAAATTAATCAGAAGAGTACAGCGGAAGTGTAGGAAAAAATAAATATAATGGGTTTTAGTCAGTAAGAGTTTAATACTCCCTTCCGCTACTCCCAGAGCGGACTGAGTCATTTGATGATTTCCCATGCAAAAAAATATATGGGTATCCCAAGGTAGGCTATGCGCGCACATTTAATTTTATCTCTATCGCAATTGTGTTAAAGTCACCAGTGCGCGCATAGGCTTACTTTTCTTTCTGCTACACGAGATATTCTTATTCGAAATTCAAATTAATAAGCACTTCATCACAAGAATTACTCAAGGAATTCGGAAACACAAGAATAATCGCGAATAAAGATGCAGCACTTAACGCCATTCCCTTTAATTTGTTTCAGTACCATTAAATTACGCAACGCACTGAAACATTAGCACGTCCAGATAACTATCAAGCTATCAACGTATGAAAACGTAAACATAAACCAGGGGTAGCCGCCCACCTTGAATACAACAGATTTATCGATCAATTTGTAACAAAACATCAAATAAATCAATCAACCCAGACATCCTTACGTGTTCATAAATCTCCAAAGATTTACTTTATGTAACACAACCAAGTTTTGATGGTCCTATGATCGATACGAACCTTCTTGGACAGGGTGTCATCAGAACTGGCGACCTAACTGCCGCTGAAAAAACATTTACTTCAAAAATAGAATTTGGATTCCCGCGCTTAATTGCAGGCCCGCCAATGAGCGAGCGGTGTGTGCGAGCGAGAGAACTGAAACTTAGAGCGAGATGGCTATAGTTGTGTCGGAGGCTCCGCCCTCTTAACAATATGGCGGTCGTGTTGATTGGCGGGAAGGAGGACTACGGGAAAGCGCGCGGAAATGGAGGCGGCGGGAAAAGCCGTTTGGTTGCCACACTGCAATGGCTTGTTTAATTAGTATTAGTAATTTAAAGGCGCATTGAATGTGTTGAGTTATGACTGATTTAGTTAATAGGTCAATTAAGGATTTGTTCTGAGATAAGACTTCGCACGCTTCTTTGTCGATTTACGCTGTAGGTATGTGGTCTTGGTTTTGTATGTTTGTTTCGATATTTTCCTTTGAAGACTCTTTTGTTCTATAAATTGAGTTTGTAGTTAAGATCACATGTTTTAAAGCAATTATATTTAATATCCCACGTAATGGGGCGTGACTACAACCATTTACACAAATGCGGATTCCGATTACTAGGTATTTAATAACTGATGTAGAAACCCGAAATGTGATTTTTCTTTTCATTGTTGTGTTATGTGTAGTGTTGCCAGGTGTCCCGATTTGCGCGGGACGTCCCGATTTTCAGGGGTCTGGGGATGCGTCCCGATTTGTACCTGATCGGGACGCTAAATGTCCCGATTAATCAAAAAATGAAAAAAAAAATGTATATTTACGTTACGTAGCTTTAACACGGAACGCCAACTATTGGCTTTGGATATACTCAAATACATGGGGGCCGTAACTCGACTCGCTGCTACGAGATGGCGTTGCAAAATTATATTCTACTACTACTACTTCTTATTCCTTATCCGATTCATTGTAGAAACACCCTGACAGTTTTGTTTTCCGGCGGGCCGGTGCGCTGTTATATTATAAAAATATAAATTATTTTTTCTTGGAGATTCTTTGCAGGTAAATAATAAAAAAAAACGCTTTTAAAATTCTCAATACGTCACATCACGTCACGAGCCCCCAATCCCGAGTTTGATGCGTTTTATCTTTGTAAATATTCATTGATTTACAAAAAACAAAAAATACGTGTCCATTATTTTTCAATACTCTAACTGACGGACTAAATAGTTTTGCAATTTGTGGATGATGGAGTCTAGCCTATTAACTCGCCTTTTGTTATTCATATTATAATTTGCGTTTAGGGGTTTTAATTTATGTTTTTGTTGTTGTACCTAGCTGGTTTTTGCTGTTGGTTTATTGACTTAGATGAGTTTTCGTGAAAAAGTCATTCAATTGAATTGTATGAACTTAGAGGGTTATATTGATAATTAAAATGGGTATAATTCTTTAGATAAATATGCTTAACGGCCGCGAATCGTATTTTGTTTAACATACAGCAGCACACTGACCGGCAAATTGCAAAAAACATAAAAATATTTGAATTTCGCGGGCTACCCTGGCGCTTCCACCTTAATACGATTTTATTTTATAATTTCTACTAGTCTAGCAAGACTGATTACTTGTTATGTAAGATTAAACACAATGTATTTTTTTTTGTTTACTGTCCCGATCTGCAACCCTAAATCCCGATTTTTTTGACCTCATGTACCGATTCACAACAAATCGGACCTGGCAACACTAGTTATGTGATGGGCTCCTGAAATTTTCTGATATGAAAACTCGTAATGTTTTGTTTCTTATTAGTTCTGAATGATGTTATTTAGTTGCGGTGTTATTTTTATTATACCCAGATACATATTGTTGCGAGTTATGTAATTTGTAGGTCCCTACTGGTCTTATTTTCTACCTTTATAACAGTACTGACGACCTGGAATCAAAAGTAGCTCACAATTTAGGACCCATTAGTTTTAGTGTTGATAATATATAATCCGTGGTGCTTGTGCTGGAGCTGGAGCTGTGGTCACTAGGTATATGTCCCTTGATGCCTATTGGCCTAGCTCTATTCTGCCTCCTGCTTGATAAGGAGGGAAGTGGAAATTATAATGTTTATTTTTTCGTACCTACTCATCCGCTGTACTTTTCTGATATTTTGTTGCGGGATCCAAGACAGTTAGCTCGGCTGTTTTCTGCTGATTCTGGCTTTTAGGAGTGGCAGTGGTAGAGAATGTGTAGCGGGCTTGTCCAAATAAAAAAAAAAAACTGACGATTATTACTTTATGCAATAGCGTCATATCGCGATTCTCTCCAGAAACGAACCTATCGTTTTCGTTCTGATTCCAATGAATTGAGAACCCCCTCTGTATTTCTTGCCCCATGTGAGCTCGTATCATTTAGCTTAGAAGTATGTAATTACCTACTTATAATGTTTGAATAGCTGTCGCCCGCGACATTGTTCACATGCATACCTCGCTTTCTAAGACAGGAAACCCACTTGCAACGTACTTACTTAATTAGTTTGGATTCTTCGGAAACGTTAATACTTGGGCTATTGATGATAAATTACAGTTTTTACAGGATGCTATGTTATTACAGGTTGGTAAGTTATAACTTCCGAAAAGTGCCTTGTCAAAGTTGGCAACACTTCCACTTCGCAAGCTATTGTGAACGACACCTTTATTTATGTAACTTTCAGACCTTGTTCCTTCTACGGCCTGTCGTTTTTTTTTAGGGATGGGAAATCATCTAATGACTCCTCCCGCTCTGGGTGTGGCGGGAGGGAGTGTCTGACTTCTACTGACTAAAACCCATCCATGTTCCTTCATTGCCCTTTGTGTTCCGGAGCCACGGTGTCTCTTGCGAATAATCCCGCGGCTCAGGCAGGCGTCGGCCCTTTCGGGCCCCTGTGTGCTGACTCTCTTTGAACTCTAACGCGCCGTCAACACGGCCTGTCGTCACTAGACGGACGGACGGCGAGCCACCCATAGCTCGCCGTCCACAGGCCCGCGCCTACGGCCTGTCTTAGGGCCGATTTCATCAATCTGAAACTGAACCCGATCAACAGTTGAACCACGTTTATGAGCTGTCAGTGAAATTATTTTCTATGGAATTTTGACACTGACATTAACTCTTGAACGCTCGATTCTGTCAACATCTCACCGTGATCACTTAGGTGGAGTGAACGACAAGTGAGCTGTCATGCCATCTTGTTTGTATGGTTTGACAGCTCACTTGTCGTTCACTTCTCCTAAGTGTTCACTTCGACATGTTTACAGAATCGCACTGCAGTTTCATTGGTGAAATCCGTTCTTAGACGCATGTACTTAGCTGGAGGCCCGTAAAATGGGAGACTTGAAGAATGACTGTTTAGGATCAATTACCCCATATTACCTACCTATTGCTAAGTACCTACTGATTTTCTTTCCGAATTTTGCACGTAGTTATCTAGGTATGTACGCTGAAAGGGCTAGGTACTTAAATTCTTGCTTAAATGTAACTTCTTTACTGTAATGTTTTTTTTTAAGGATGGGAAATCATCAAATGACTCCTCCCGCTCTGGGTGGAGCAGAAGGGAGTGTCAGACTCTTACTGACTAAAACCCATCCGTGTTCCTCCTAATGCCCTTTGTGTTCCAGGGCCGCGGTGACTCTTTCGAACAAATTCCGTAACCTTGGCAGTATTTACATGTAATGTCACTAAGTCATTGACAAATCGAGACAGCTTATACAGACAATAGGCTTGTGTCCTCAAAAAATCTAATTAGTCCGTCAGTTAGATTATCAAAAAATATTTGACCCGTATTTTTTCTTTTGTTACGGGAACCAAAATTGACGAAGTTACGACGCTTTTAAAATTCTCAATACGTCACGCCCTGCCATAATTTTTAGCGGGTCGTGACGTCACGAGCCCCCACTCCCGAGTTTTGATGCGTTTTATCTTCGTCAATATTCATTGATTTACAAAAACAAAAAAAAACGTGTCCATTATTTTTCAATACTATATCTGACGGCCTAAATAGTTTTGCAATTTGTGGATGATGGAAACTAGCCCATTTTATACTTTTGTGCGAAAAGAAGACCATCAAATAGCTTCAAACACTATAATACTAATTTGTAGGTCTTCTTTTTTTTTTATGCGAAGTCGTCAAATGACTCCTCCCGCCGTGGCTGGAGCGGTAGGGAGTGACAAGACTCTAACTGACTTTAGTCAGTAAAAGTCGAATGGCTTTTGAACTTTTGACTCATCCGTGTTCCTCCAAACGTCTCTTTAATTTATTTTATGTATTCGGGAAAACAGACAATAACACATTAAGAATTACAAAAAAAAAAAATGATACAAATTATGTGAAATCAACTATTTACGTCCTCCATAGATACACATTGAAACAATTTGATAAAATTTTAAGGATAGCGTTGTGATTAATGAAAAAAGAGGAATATTGCGAATTGCGTTCCAGGGCCGGGTACCACTTTCGACCAATCCTCATCCCTGGCAGTTCTTTTAAAAGCTAAAATGGAAACGCATACGTTATAACCCTGGTATTGGAGGTGTCCACGGTCAGCGGGAACCATTGCACATAGGTAAGTACCACGAGGCGGGTATTGTATAATTTCTTTGCCACTACCGCCGAATCTTTAATCTTTAAAACGCTTAAAAAGGTAAACGCATAAGTAGGAAAAAAAACAAGTTTCTGTCGCTCTTGTTCGGTAACACACATATTTTACTTGGCCGAGTTCGAACCCGTAACCTCTGTCTTAAAATAGGTCCAAGAGACGCTCAGCCTCCGCGCCACAACAGCATTCTTGAGTTCCCGACATCATTGATTCAATAAAATAATTTCGTTTTCATCAACATTAAAATGCCCGCAGTCAAAAAAAGAAGACACAAAAGGCATGACATGATTAATTCTTTTTTAAACCAGTTTAGCAAAAGCCGGTTGGACTCCTTGGAGCATTGAGCCTGGAGGTTATGTGTGTTGTAACATAGCATCACGCCTATATTCGTCAAGAGGTAGGCAGAAGTCATATTTCACCAGGGTGTCTAAAAAGGCCACTTTAGCAGAATCTTATTAGAATCATAACATTAACCACACAACAATCAGTCAAATTTCATTTTCATCTTTATCGCTAACGCATTAGGTTCAAGGATGATTGCGAAATTAAGAAAAATTTGACAGTGACTGGTAGTGTGGTGTGCTTTCTGATTCTGCTAAAGAGGCCTTTTTAGACCCACAGCTGTCTATGGTCACAATGGGCTTGTGTCCTGAAAAAATCGAATTAGTCCGTCAGTTAGATTATCAAAAAATATTTGACCCGTGTTTTTTACTTTTGTTACGGGTACCAAAATTGACGAAGTTACGACGCTTTTAAAATTCTCAACACGTCACACCTTCGCATAATTTTTACTGAGTCGTGACGTCACGAGCCATCACTCGTGAGTTTTGATGCGTTTTATCTTTGTCAATATTCATTGATTTACAAAAACAAAAAATACGTGTCCATTATTTTTCAATTCTCTAACTGACGGACTAAATAGTTTAGCAATTTGTGGATGATGGAATCTAGCCTAAGAGCCCGTTATTTCACCCGTTAATTTTAACCCGTGCTTGGCAATCGGTCGTACCCAGTCGTAGATGTCCCTTCAGTCCCTTGCTGTAGGCATCCTACCTAGCTCTGAGTACCAATTCTACTATTTTTCACATTGGCATCGCATCTCAATCGCAAACAGTCAAAAATGTATGAAAATTAAGGGTTTTTTAACAGTTTGCGATTGACATACGAATGCGAAAGTTGTTTAAAATTAGAAGAATTAGCATTCTGGTCTGTATCCTGCTTGATATGGAGGGCTGTGTGTTTCTTACTCCTCTGCTGTTTTATCTATTCAATATTTTCTATCTGTTACCGCGGAATCAAAAACCGTTGATCAAGATCTGTTCCATCTATAGTCTTTGATCAATTCAATCGCGGGATCAAACCCTGTTGAATCGCTTCTCCGGGGCTCGTCGAACTTCATTGACTTGGCGCTTTTCTGGTAGTTGCCACTGTTGTTTCTGGCACTCACTATAGCAGCGATTGGGAATAGTGTGTGTCGAACTTGATTCTTTTTGTCATCATTTGCATTTGTGAACACTGACTGACGCGGCAATCAAGACATTAGATGCTACCAACAGTTTTCTATAGTCTGCTAGTGTTCTCTAATTTTCTCATTAATTTGGTAGCGGAACTTCCCATTCCTGGCTTCCTCGAATATCCTTGCTAACCCGTAAGTATCATAGCTTGCGAAAGTTTTCACATAAAACAAAACTCGCAAAACTGCAAGAGCCTGATTAAAACGTCATAGCAATAATTGCTTTATGCTACTGTAATTTTTCACTGCATTACTTACCGAGGTAGTTTATCATTCATGTACAGGCACTACTATGCTGCACAATGTGATTCCTGACATAGATTATGCCACCCTTCTTTTTTCTAGCTGTGAGTTAAGGTGGTCAAATGACGCAGGGTGTTTTGCAAACGCTAATCCATCTGGCAATCATTGGCATATTCGCATCTATTACGTGAAGGAATACAATTTTATTGTGAACTAGCTGACCCGCGCAACTTCGTCTGCGCCTCATTTTCCATTAATGCTTCGCTCCTTTTAGTCGTAGCGTGATGATATATAGCCTATAGCCTTCCTCGACAAATGGGCTATCTAACACTGAAAGCTATGTAACTTTCAAATTGGTCCAGTAGTTTCGGAGCCTATTCATTTCAAACAAACAAATATTTCCTCTTTATAATATTAGTGTAGATAATTAGGTTTTTTCACTAAAACCTGGGGTCATAAATAGATAAATACTTATGCAAATAAATTATACTACAAAAGACTTTTTTTTTAAATCAGGGGTTTCTTTCACTAAGGATATGTCAACCCCATCATGGCCATCATAGCTTATTACAAATTTAATTCGTAGCCATATAACTAATACATTAGAAAAGCTTACCTACATTAGAGTACCTAACTACAAAATTTAGTTTTAAACTTTCATGGTCACTAACATTAGAATAGTTCATATCGGGATTGCTACCATGTACCTTTTTATTTGCGAGTTTCCGATATTTCGGCACTGTTTCTAGTACATGGTAGCAATCCCGAAATAAACTATTCTAATACAAAATTTAGTATACGACTAATACTAACCTACATAATATTTTTGCTGTCCCCGATTTAGGGTTTGCTAAAATGCTTTAAATCAGACCCACATCCAGCCTTTTCAACTTTAATGCGTTGAGTAGCGAGTCTCGTTCATCTTTATTCCGGACACATTCCATCAACAAATAAATAAATAAAATAATAAATCGTTTAAAATTGAGCATCCGGAACAACAAAAGCTGCACATATTCAATAAATTTTGTTACAAATTGTACAATGAAAGCAAACCGATGCCGATAGATAATGTCCGGATCTAAGTCTACTGAAGATCTAATTTTTACATCTTCAAGAAAGAGATAGCGGGATTGGCACCAAAGTAGGTCCGCTGTGCATAGGCACAGTTTCATAATCCTATTTCTTATCCTACTAGTCATATCCGAGACGTATTTATGAGCGTGAAAGTCTGAATTTCTGTTAGTTAAACGCATTTCGCTCATGGATTAGAATTAAACTTGACACGCGGGTCTACGATGTTCTGGATTAGGGCATGAAGACTTCTGTCCCGGTAAGTTCCTATTTATAATTAGAACTTACTAAAAGCCTTGGAAAAGCCCTTAGAATTATTAGTAAGTAAATAGACATTTGTGTATTAAATAACAAACACCTAGCTTTATAGTTACAATTCAAAACCGTCAAAGTTTTCCATCATTAGTTCTAAGACCACTATTTAGAATAGGAATTTGTCATAGCTTTCAAACCCCATTACAGTTGACACCTCAGCCACTAACGATTCATCACGGGCAGTCACATCGCCCTTTTACAGCCAGGTCCAATGACCATTTGTCCGGACAACGGCGTACGATAACATCGGCATATTAGATTAATTCACACGATGAGGTGTCCCATTTTACCACAGAGGCGGCAGATGTGTAGACTTGTTAGTGGTGGCTTTATAAATTAGCATATTGTAATATGTAACTATAGTTTTCATAGAGAGGGCAGAGGTTATAACACAATCTAAGACTAAAAAAAAAATAGAATGTCTATGGGGCACAGACTGCAGGGGAAGTTGCGAGACTATTCGAAAGAGATACCGGGGCTCCGGAACACAAAGGGCACACGAAGGAACATGGATGGGTTTTAGTCAGTAGAAGTCTGACACTCCCTCCCGCTCCACCCAGAGAGGGAGAAATCATTGGATGATTTCCCATGCCAAAAAAAGGGGATGTAAAAATAATGATTCCGTCGATCATAGTGACTGTCAAAATGTCATTATCTATAGGATTGACCACGTGTCATCTGGGTAGCGCATGACAAAACCATTTATTTTACATTGTTGAACCCTGGATGCTTTTGTGAACTTGTCAATATATAACCTAATGGAATTTTGATCGATCCTGGATGTTATAGGCTAGTCTAGCACCTTATTTGTGTAACACTCACAGATTAAGAAACAATTTCATTGCAAAATTTCAAATTTAATATTAACTGTCTTACTTTTTGCTAACGAGCAGTCGAATTTTCTACAATCGGGTAAACTACAACAGCAAGAGTTACTGGATGTACCATGGTCTAGTGGCCAACTCAACAACGGTCTATGTTAACAGACACCTTCAAGTTGAAGAACGGAATTCTTAGTAATTGTGAATCCTAAAGCTGTGTTCAAGCGATAAAATCTTAGCTCTCTCTAGTTTGCATTCTTAAATCTTAATCTGGGATAAATTCACGAATAATTTCTCAAACTATCATCATTACGTTAACAGCAAAAAATGGCCGACCATTATGGCAACTGCAAAAAAAATTGCAGATTCAAAAAGCTGTAGAAACGTAAACAAACTACAATAAACAGTTCGAGCACATGTTGAACCACCTACAGCGTTTAAACAGAAGATACTACGATAAATCAAGCGTTTCACCCCATTTTGACAGCTCCAGACGCCATCTTAGATCGGTGGCACACTGCTCTCTTGTGTGGTCCCCCGCACTTGAATAGCAATGACAAAATATTTTGATAAAAACGTTAAACACACATTTTGGGATAGTTTTAAAAACTAAACCTGTAGTTTGAAATGTTTTTGTCAGGGGTTTTGCGACAGCCTGTCTGTTTTCTGAAAAAGGTGAGCTACAGAGTTTCTTTGAGGTGGGCAAAGACAATCTTTAACAGAATTGTATCATGAGCCACTAAAACCAAACATGGCAAATAAAAGATGGTTACCCAAATAGCAGTATTCTGTAAACATTTTACACTTCTCACAGTGTAAATTAAGATGAAGTGAATTAGAAGTGAGCTTTTTTTAGTATTGGACAAGCTCGCCACACCTTCCCGACCACTGCAACTCTTGAAAGCCAGAATGAACAGTGGCGACCACCAGAAAAACGCCGAGCTAATGAAGCTCGACAAGTCCCGGAGAAACGATTCAAATGTCCTGGATCCCGCATCGAAATTAATCATAAGAGTAGGTAGGTACAGCGGAGGAGTAGGAAAAAATAAATATAATTTCCACTTTAAGAAGTGAGCTGTCTATCCATACAAACAAGATGGAATTACCGTTTTTTTTCATGCTCCGTCCACCATAGTTTTCATGGTTAGACATTTTCATACTTGACCGGCAGAACCTTTCCAAAAAACAGTTATCTATATATATTTTTCCTTTGATTTTTATGAGGTGTACATGTACAATCAATTGTCGACACGGTTGGCGCGGTGGTTGAGCGATTGGCTGCTGCGCTGCGTGTCGCGGGTTCGATTCCCGCACGAAACAAATATTTGTTTGGCCTACAGAGGGGTTAGTACGAATATTTTGACGTATAGTTAAGTTGAACGTAAGTAAATTTTGAATGTGAAAAACTACAACCCAATAGTAATTTGGTTTAATTTTATGTTTTTTTCTGTTAGGTAGTAGTGAGTGAGTGACTAACAGACAACGCCGAAACTGTTGGTCACTGAAATTTGCCATGTAGTTTCTCACACGCTATAGGCGAACACTAAGACAGGTCTTGCCGAAATTCCTACGGGAATGAGAAAAAACGGGATATACTTACGCGTATGAAGTCGCAGGCAAATGCTGGTATAGTATACCGCGTGTATCTGACATCGACGCACAAACGATTTCCATGGGTCCAGAGCATGATTCTGGACACCCCAGTGTTGGAATTTTTCGTCGGTTCTTTTCTCATTTTTTCATTTTTTTCAAGAGTACCACAAATAGGTATCAGCTCAGCTGAGCTGATATCTATTTGTGGTTTTATTCAGATTGGTCTTTTTAGTGAACGTAGTTAATTAATTATTTTTTATTAAAAATCTCATTGGGTTAGGTCAGAATAACGATTATGAGCAGTCTAAAGTAAAAAAACCCTTGAAAAAAATGAAAAAATGAGAAAAAAAGCCGACGAAAAATTCTAAGTCTAGGGTGTCCAGAATCATGCCCAGGACACATGGAAATCGTTTGTGCGTCGATGTCAGATACACGCGGTATACTTAGGTATAATAAATAAATACACACAGATACGATGACTTTCCTTGGACATAGAATCATAGTGCTATAGTCTACTTATAGCATTTCTCTATGTTAGAACCATAGTCTTCTTGTAAGAGTCTTGCCATGGGTGTGTGTTCTGTTAATATAAATAAGTAGTACTTAGTTTATACGTATTTAGTTATCTTTGCATTATTTTTACCATTAATCGCGTTTCTGGTTTCTCTTTAACCATATTGCACCCACCACTTTTATTCTCTGCATCACCCAAAGGTTGACTGGTTTAAGAGTGTGTATTCCGTCCACTAGCGCCGCCAATAGTTTTTTATTAATTGTGATAAATTTAAGACACGTAGATAAAAAACCGCTCTGTAGTGCACTAAAGAAATGTATCTATTATTTTTTTACAGCTATTTTTAATACATAACTCATGGCTAAATAGCCAAAACGGCAATTATTGCTAAAAGTGGCCACTTTTAGCAAATATATCGACTTTGGCAACTATTTATGTTCTAAAGTACAAAACATAACTCTCAAAACATAATAAATACATTTCTTCAGTGCACTACAGAGCGGTTTTTTATCTATGTGTCTTAAATTTACCACAAATAATAAAAAACGATTGGCGGCGCTAGTGGACGGAATACACGCTCTTAAAATGCCTAAGGCATTAAGTCCGCCTCTGTAGTGCGATTCACTAAGGCAGAACATCTTTACAACCAAGAAATCATCGTTGAAACATCTGATAAATATATGCCACATCAGTAGTGAATCGCACTACTGTACATCGCCGTGTGTGCGTAAAGTATTACGGCTAGACCAATTTCGCTAATTCTTTTTTTGTTGCGTTTGTTACTGTCAGGAGAAGTTTCTTATGAAAGAAAAAAATAGGAAAGTTACAGTTGACGGGAGCGAAGCCGCGGGTGATAGCTAGTTTATATAATATTAATATCTAATATATAAAATTCTCGTGTCACAGTTTTCGTTGCCATACTCCTCCGAAACGGCTTGACCGATTTTGATGAAATTTTTTGTGCTTATCCGATATCTATGAGAATCGGCCAACATCTATTTTTCATCCCCCTAAATGTTAGGGGTAGTCCACCCCAAAATTTTTTTTTAATTTTTTGGCAATATTATTCATGAATAATGTGACGCAGACGAAGTTGTGCGGGTGAGCTAGTATATATATATATATATGTCACCGGAAAGTAGCAAACGCCGTAAGATTGTAGATTGTATCCTTTTCAACATCCTTCACAATCCGTCTTATCCCTCTTACCTGCGTGAGCGCTTTTCCTACGCTCGTCCTAGTAATGCACCGTGCAGATCACACCTTAAATCCATCCTTAAAACCCATCCACATAAAACCAGCTACTTTTCTTACTCCTTCACTGTCCTTGCAGTTAGACTGTGGAACTCACTTCCGCCTAGCATTCGAGACTTGAAAACTATTTCTCTTTTCAAGACTCGTCTTAAAGAGCACTACCTTTCCTCTCTACAGTGTTAATTTTATTTTATGTATGTATTATATTATGTATGTGTTAGTTTTAGGTATGTATTCATTCTGAAATTAATATTTACTATATTTATGTAGGTTTATTTGATAATTTAAGTAGTCTATGGCTTCATTCACATATCCATTTTCTTGTTATTTCTTACACACTTTTGTCTACATTTCTTTTTTCATTCTTCCTTTCGCAGGTCTGCTGGAAGAAATTTCTTAAGAAATAAGCAGTACCTTTGTACCAATAATTATAATGTTATATCTGTACCGTTTCTCTGTGTGTACATAAATTGTAAAATAAATAAATAAATAAATATAAATAAATATCGCGTTAATTGAAAACTTTTTTTCTAAGGAAACTTGAATTTGGATCGGGTTTATTATAATTATACAAAATAATGTTTTCATTATATATCGGGAAACTATAATCTAATCAATATAAATTACAATCTCGCAGTCTACCATTTTCTGATGACTATATATTTGTTGCGCCTCCTAGCACTAGAAAACTATCTAACTTATATTGAGCACATACAGTGAGATAATGCGAGACATTTTATGAATCCTTAATAATATCTATAGGTATACCAACGTGAACGTAGAAACAGTACAACAATAACAAAAACTTACCGTTACTCGTTCCAGCCATAACGTACAACTGTATCTACAGGTATAATACAAGAATAGTCGAACATTACGAATAATTTTGTAAAAAACATTGAGAACAACAATATCTTCACACTGAAACACAAAACTAATAAAAAATATGATTCTTCAACTTTGAAGGTTCTTAGGAACTTGATTTAGAAGAATTCAACATACCTTCAACTTTGTCGAAATAATAAATGTCCTACCGACAAAGTACGGAACCCTCGGTGGCCGAGTCCGACTCGCACTTGTCCGGTGTTTTTATATAATTTAAATGAGGTAGACAAAGTTTCGTCTGTTATGTCCAAGACCTAAATGGTGGCAAGCTCTTGCCATTATTTTTTTCCTACTCCTCATCTGTAATTTCAGATTAATTTTGTTGCGGGATTCAAGATAGTTGTATCGTTCCTCCAGGACACATCGAGCTGACTGGGCGTTTTTTAGGAGATGCAATGGTTGGGTGGGAATGTGCGACAGGCTTGTCCCAAAAAAGCTTCTTGCCACCAGCTAGACACAAATGCGTACAATGAACTGCTATTGAGACAGGAAATACCTACTCTATATCTAGTGTTGTATCAAATTGACCTGAGAATCAAGCTCAAAGCCTCATAATAAATAGTCACTCAGAGGCGCTCAGAATTCCAGCCTGGACAAAAACTTCGACATGTCTCTGTTCACCTGGTACTTTTGAAACTGAAGTACTAAGGAAACAGCGGTTCTGGATTTCTACTTCCTCTTCTGTCTTCATTAAGCCATGTTAGTTACCGGGATAAAAAGTAGCCTTGTGTTATTCCAGAATGTGAACTACATGTGTGCCAAATTTGATCAAAATCTCTTCAGCCGTATTTGCGTGATTGTCGGACAAACATGAAAACTTACATTTATAATAGGATATTGCCATCAGTGGTACAGGGCGGGCTATTAAAAAACAACGGGTTGCACTCCGGAAGTGCTGGCAGAAGTGAAAACTTGAACATTAACGTTGTGTATATTTGAATCATCCGTCTTACGAATTTTCGATCAGGTCACGTGTCCTGAGTCCTGAACTCCTGACGCGAGTTTAAAATTTTATACCCATCTCAAAAAAAGTGCTCAACGCCGCTAAAGAAGTTTTCACTGCAAAAATTAGAGAACCAGAATTGCGTTAAGTTCTACTGCAGAACAGCTCGAACTATATCGCGTGGTTATCACGACGACGTTCTTACTCTGTATGACGAGTTAACTTTGTTTCGAAAGGTTTATAAATAATAATAATAATATAATAATAATAATATAATAATAATAATATCCTTGGACATTTCACACAACGCCATATAGTCCCAAGCTAAGCAACCTAATGCTTGTGTTATGGTAACGATATGGCTGATAAACTACTTATATACATTTTTTTTTTGTAAATACATACATATTATAGATAGAAAAACACCCAGACTCGGAACAAATACTTGTAGGTCTTACAAATATTTGTTCCGTGCAGGAATCGAACCCGCGACATGCTGCGCAGCAGTCAATCGCTCAACCACTGCGCCAACCGTGTCGTCAATAAAAAAAAAATATATATCTATACTTATAATAAATCTGTAGAGAGGTCAATTCTGTACATGAAATATATTTCCAAAATAACTATCAGGGGGTGATTAGGGATCGATACTGATGCCAAAAATGCAATTAGTAAAATTTTTGTCTGTCTGTCTGTCTGTCTGTATAACCGTTATAGAAACAAAAACTACTCGACGGATTTTAACGAAACTTGGTACAATTATTATTCATACTTCTGAGCTGGTTATAGTATATTTTTCATCACGCTACAATCAATAGGAGCAGAGCAGTGAAGGGAAATGTTGGGAAAACGGGAGAAATTATTCCATTTTTTAAGCTTCCGTCGCGTGTGCAACCTTAATGGTGAAAGCTACACAGAAATCATGTATGACGGAAATGTTCTCCTTAAAATTATATAAAAAATATCCCACGAAAGCATATGTCTATCTTTTATGATTGACGCACAATAACACGTGTAACTCCCGATAGCTTAGCAGTTCGAAGCTTTCTGATTATATTTGTCTACTCTTACGTTTATAACACTCTCAGTCATCCCTAATTAAAAAAGTTAACATTATTAACTATTCCATAAAAAATAATCATAGATATCGGTATAGAAACACGCGTGAATACTGAATCATGCTATAAGGATTATTTTTGTATAAGGTCGCGAACGCACAGGCAGGCGGCTAGCTTGGCGCCTAGAGGCTAGCGAGTAGCTTCGAAAACGGCTTACGACAGTTTGCAACATCCTTTAATAATTGTAATGTCGAGGGGTAGATGGTTAAAATTTCGCTTTACACCAAACGAGTAATATTATAAATATGAAAGTTTGGTTGTTTGTTACTCAATCACGCCAGAACGGCTTAACAGATCTTAATGAAATTTAGAACAAAGATAGATTATAGTCTGGAATAGCACATAAGCTACTTTCCATCCCGGGAATATGTTCCCTAGGGATCACGCGGGCGAAGCCGCTGGCAGAAGCTAGTATATAATAAATAAAACCGTCCGATACACAAACGCACGTCCATTTCTTATGTAAAAGACTGGGCTTACGAGTTACGAAAGCTTTTATAAAATAAAACCTTTAAGAAGTAGTTAATTGCCGCATATAGAACGTAAGTACAATAAAAACCAGATAAGTAAACAATGCATGCGGAAGTGAGTCTCCGGAAGATGGCGTGTTGACTCGCTACCGCGCTGTGGCGTCGGGTGGGGTCCGATATAGCGCGGCTAGATTGACAGTTTTTTTTATAATATTTTGAATATGGAACAGTTATGTTCCATAAAATTGTCCTTGTCATATGTTTGGTATTTCATAGCCAGGGGTATTAAGAGCTGTTGTAAAACATAATAATGTAGCATTTCACTTCTAATATTCTAACACAGCACAAGAATTGCGCATGCGCAAGAGGATCGAAAAAGGATTATCACCTAGCCTTTTACTTTGACAGTGATGTACAATTCGTTGCTTTTTATCTTTGAGTAGTAAGCCGAGTCGACAGCAAACAAACCGTTACCTGTAGTGAGTATTGTTGAATTGTCAAAATTAAAGGGATTGTCATTTAATTTGTTAGGTACGCAACTAAGACATCATCTCTACTACCTATACATATGTATTAGGTACATACAGCACCTTTTAAAAAAAAAAAGGATGGGAAATCATCAAATGACTCCTCCCGCCCTGGGAGAAGCAGAAGGGAGTGTCAGACTCTTACTGACTAAAACCAATCCGTGTTCCTCCTAATGCCCTTTTCGTTTCAGGGCAGTACCTGCCTACTAAAACGGGATCCCGTGAACACTTCAGGAGATTCATTTTCATCTTCATATCAGCTGAAAAACCTCAACTACTCGACATAAACCTCCCAAAGTGTCATCACAACGCCGGGACCTGTGCGTCTCACATCCACCGGAAATTAATAAAAAAATAAAAAAAATATTTTAATATTTTTTTTTTTCATTCAATAGTAATATATACAGATTAGACATAAGGTAGGTAGGTAGGTCATACTGTATAGATTTTTTAAATAAAATCTAAATAACCAAAATATTATAAACCCTACCTCTTAACTTCGACGGCATGGTTGGCGCAGTGGTTGAGCGATCGACTGCTGCGTCGCGTGTCGTGAATTCGATTCCCGCACGAAACAAATATTTGTATGGCCTACAGATATTTGTTCCGGGTCTGGCTGTTTGTGTATGTGACTCTGTATGTTTGTAAACGCACCCACGATACAGGAGAAATTCCTAGTGTGGGGCACCGTTTTTTAATAAAAACATAATAGAAAGAAAGAAAGAAAGAAAAAGAGTGTAATTAAAAATAAACTTAATCACTACAAGTCTTCCGGTCCACGAGCCAAACATTTGCGTTCACCTTTATAACCTAAAAGTGTCAGTTCTACTTAAAGTAACAAAAATAAGAACAAAACAAAATAAAGCAGAACTACTTTCTATCAACTCGGACCGCGCGACGCTGGACACGTGTTTTTGTCCGAGAGACCGAGTACAAATTACGTCAGCAGTTATGTCGTGTGATAGTGGATGCGGAAGGTCCACTCCATTCAAAAGTTGAGTCAGTTATCTTTATCTTAGTTCCTACTTGAGGTGAGGTCGAAAATTTTCAAAAAGGAATCCCCGGATAAAAAAGTAGTCTATGTGCTATTTCAAACTTTAGTCTATGCAAACACCCAGATCCATTTAACCTTTCTGGAGTGACTGCTTTAAAAACATACATGCATCCATCCATCCAAACTTTCGCATGTATAATAATAATGATAAACCATGTTGCGCTCAAAGTCACTTCGAGTGAAAGCATATCAAGCCGTTAGTATAAACTGTCTCTTTTAGATCTTTGACAGTCGCCACAGAATGTCAGAAGCAAGAAAATTTGACACCTCTCTTACAAAGAGGCACCGTCTTACCCCTTTAATAGGTCGTTCCATATAACATACTCACTGATATTCAGCTGCTTCCGGTGTTGACTGAAAGCCAAAGTAAATAGCTCTAAGTACCGGCAATTCAATAAAATCCACTCCGTTACTTTGGTAGTCAAATTAATAAACGACTATTCTAAGATCGCTTGAATTTTATCATATTGTCAAAATGAAAGGTGTTTTCATTGTTACACAATTTTATTAGATTATATTTAGAGAAGATTGCCTAACAAATTACAATGGATTAATGGATAAACCGCCTGGTTTATCCATGTAATTTTCACCTTGACATTGGTGAATGTCACTTCATTGTCTATGCTATCTTCCCATCGCAAAATTATCACATCGCAACCGATTTATGATTGTTTTTACATTAAAGATTGCTATTTTGACCCTTCTGCATCATTTCTGTATTGTGACAAATGCACAACTGTAATAATCTACATTCGCGTACGATCAATTAGTTAATGGCTACGAATTTGCATATTTTTGCAATTACTCCGCATTTTTGGCGCGAACTCAGTCGTTTAAGTAAGATGTAGACCAAGGGGCATTGTTCTCTTCTTCATTATGTTAATTTCATGAATTACAGCACATAACGGTTATTTTTAGGGTTTACCCGGGTTTCTGACAAGAATTTGAGGTTAATTTACGTGTGATACGCAGTTAGTGTCATTAGAACGACATAATACTTATGTAGATATGTCACCATCATAGATGAAATAAATAAGTTTTTTTATATTTCTGTGGTCACCATAGACAAGAGATGAGAAAAAAGATAGAATGAATAGATGATGACACATGAATGTCATAATTATGCATATAAAGAAAGAAAATATATTTATTCCGCCAGAATTGCGCACAAAACCACAATATTGAAAAAAGAAAATAAGTATGTAAGTGAAAAACTAAATAAAACCTGTTACATTTATCTTCATCTTTTTTGCATTCCATAGAGTAAGTGTGAAGATCTTACAATGGGCTTAAAGCTTAGGATACAGTTTCAGAATCAGTACGGCACAGCAAAAACTTTAAAATTATTACATGACTTAACAATTTTAAAGCATATCCTTATTATTGTCTTCACAGATTCAAAAATAAATTAACATCCGCTCCAATACCTGCCTGTATTTCCCAAAGGGCTGAGAAGAAGTGTTAAGTCCACCCACGTTTGGAGTTCTTATATCCGCAAGGGACAGGTTCTGTAAAAAAAAATCCAATCTCTTCCAAATTCAAGTTCTTAACTCTTTTAGTGTAAAAGTTACTTTCGGTCTTCAACCAACCTGCTGGGACTACATTCTACTTTTTAAAGGCTTACATTTTTTACATAACAGATTTAAAGTGCACCATCTCTTATTAACATGTTACTCGAGTACCATTGAAAATGTTACGACCACAATCAACGAATCCTACTAATAATAATAAATGCGAAAGTTTGTGAGTATGTATGGATGTTTGTTACTCTTTCACGAAAATACTACTGAACCGATTACGATGAAATTGTAGGTAGCTGAAGACCCAGAATAACACATAGGCTACTTTTTATCCCGGAGTTCTCGAGGGATCGGGATTTACACGGGAATAACGAGAATTTATACGCGGACGAAGTCGCGGGCGGCCTCTAGTAATAACTATTTATGTATTGCTGAAGAGTAAAGTTTGTTTGTCGAACCAGTAGTTCTTGAGATTAGCGCTAGAACGCGCTAATCTCAGGAACTACTGGTCCGATTTGAAAAATTATTTCAGTGTTAGATAGCCCATTCATCGAGGAAGTTTATAGGTTTTATATCATCACGCTAAGACAAATAGGCGCGGAGCATTAATGGTAAATGTGACGCAGACGAAGTTGCGTGGGTCAGCTAGTTTGTGATAAAAACCGGAAGGTGGCTTAAAAATGTAGGTACAGTCGCCAGCACATCAAGTTTTCCGAAACTGTCAAATTTTCCCAAACAACCTTGAACCTAATGTTTAAGCAATAAATTTGAAAATCTATGAAAGAAATATGACAGATTGTTGCAGCTTGATGTGCTGGCTGGCGTCTGTACTTTATCACTGTATCAATATTTTGGTCGTAGACGTCCGAAAACTGCTGGACATAGGCTGCCCCCAAGAATCGTCACAGCGACCGGTCTTGTGCATCCCACATCCTGCTGATTCTTGCAGTCTTCACCAGGTAATCGGTCCATCTTGTGGGAGGCCTGTCAACGTCAAAAACGCATGGAAATTGAGGCTTTTTGACAAATTGCTACTGAGATGCAAACGGTGCTTAAAAAATTTGTAGAATTGACACTCAGATCTTCGAAGAGATTATCCAAAGCATACACTTGAGTATCAGGCATAGATAACTTAAATTATTTGCAATAACCTTCCTCTATTCTTTTCTTACTAAGGTTTTTTTTAATGATGCTCCCGCTCTGGGCGGTGCAGAAGGGAGTGTCAGACTCTTACTGACTAAAACCGTTCTCCTCCTAGTGCCCTTTGCGTTCCAGGGCGGCGGTGACTCTTTCGAACAAATTCCGCAACCCTGACAGGCACTGGCGCCAGCGGGCCCGGACTACTATGCTGAATCTTATTATAGCTAGGTGCAAAAAAAAAGTTAAAGATTTTAACCCACATTCTCTGCCTGACTGTACCTTCTCTGCTTCTGGAGCCTCACCAACGTCTAGATGTTGGTCAGCAACAAAACTGAAATATCTTCTTTTTCTTTATTTCCTCAGCAGATAAACATCACCTATGACTGTGATCGAATGGCGTCCAATGAGTGGGAGAAGAAGTGCTGGTCAGCCGGCGGCGAGATGGATGGATGACATTGTTGCCAGAGCAGGTAGGACCTGGATGATGCTGGCACAGGAGCGTGGGGATTGGCATAAGAAAAGATAGGCCTATGTGATATCAGCAGTGAGCGTAGTCTGGGGCTCGAGTCTGCTATTACAATAGTGTCAGAATGTTCGATCACTGATTTCAAAATAGTTGATTTTGACAAGTTTGGTAATGTACTAACATAATGGTATCATAATGGCGTCATTATGACATTCCAATGATCAACCACTGACACGCCATTGAAAGAAAGCCATATGAATGGTAATCTCGTATACAATGACAGATTTAGTATTTACGAACTTCTCACTACTTCAGATTGCTTATAACAATAATAAATAATATGTAAAACTAAATATAAATAAAATCTGACATGAATAAATGCTCAAATTTAGGTCGGTTTTATAATAATGGCAATACGGCATTCCTACCGCAATTCTATTACGAGACCACTGACGTCCCAGTGACCGGCCACTGACGTGCCAGTGGCAGTGACCGTGCGATTATAATTTAGCAGATTACGAACTTTTAGCAAAATGACAATGGCATGACAATGGGATCGTGTCGGAATGACAAATTTATAAAAATAGCAGACTCGGGCCCCTGGTTGTGGATGATGATGACTCTGTCAGTCGACTCCTGAAGAGTTTCATGAAATATAACGATTTCGGAAAATTATCTCAAGGGAACACACTTGTAGGATGAAAAGTAGTCTTTGTCCTATTTCGAGACGAGATCTACCTACCCTTGTTTTAAGGATGGGAAATTATCAAATGACTCCTCCCGCTCTGGCTAAAGCAGAAGGGAGTGTCAGACACCTACTGACTAAAACCCATCCGTGTTCCTCCTAATGCCCTTTGCGTTCTAGGGCCGCGGAGACTGGATGGTCTACCCATGAGGTTTCATCCCAACAAGCTTACCTACATCCGTTAAGAGTTAACACACAGGCATAAGCCGGACAGGATAGTAACTTTTGCATTTATAATATTAGTGTGGATATTACCTATATGGTCTAACGACCTAATAAAACCATAATTCATGTAACCAGCCAGTTTCACATAAGAAATAGATATAATATCATATACTTATATCATTATACATATATCATTATACATATATCATATTAAAATAAATAGAAATTACCCTTGGCAGTGACAGTAATTAAAACGATAAAACAAACTGTCTCATAAAACCTAGTGGGTTGGGCTTTTTAATTTTACTGTCATACTTTCCATCGGCCATAATAATAATAACTTCAAAAAGAATTGAGCACATATAGAGAAGAAAAAAAAAACAAATCAAGAACCTGGTATAAAGTTCTCCTTGTTAAGCCCGAATAGTACAATCGAACTTCACTATCGTGTAACATACTACTGTATCGAACGAATGTATATCATACCCATTGCTTCTTTAGTTCGTTGGTCAAATCTTCACTGTCTCTGTAAAACCGCAATGTACGCAAAACATAGCGGTAAGTTTTCGTCAGATCTTAATTTCGATAACTTCATGGTGCGGAGATCCTATCGCTGAATGGAAAGGCGCGTTGTTCATTTCACCAAGTATAAAATGCTTGTGGGGATCTCAGATTGCACCAGTCAATACTTAGAAGTCGACAACAGCATCTAAACTATTCAACATGATCGCTTTTGTAAGTGTTTTCTTAATTATTTAATATCAAGTGACGTAACAACGGCTGTGAAAATGGATCTGAAAATTGTGGCGGGTTTCCTGGCTGTATAATGTGGTTCCTTGGCGTGGAATTTCAATATTCAAATGTGGAATCTTAAAATATGGGCGCTATTTCCAACTGTCAAAATATTTTTCTTTAAAAAAATGATGTTTATTGCTTTCTCACGCTCTGTATAAGAATTAATACCTACTACATTATGCATGTTTTAATCGGTGATCGCTTGTGACATAATGGTTCTGTTACAAAGTTATGTCATCTTAACAGCTACTATCTGTTCTATGGTGACTGGGACTGCTATTACCTTAGAATAATAACGCATAGAAACCTAGTACGAGTGCAAAAAGTGAGGCAACTAAAACTTAGCCTAATCCGTCAAACTTAGCCACCAGGCCGTCAGTACTCATTGTTACGTTCCGTCGAACACAGCTCGCGAGTAAATAATTGAAAATGACAGTTTGTTGCGTGAAAGGATGTTATAGCACATCAGGAAAACAAAAAAATGTGATAAAATAACATTTCACAAATAAGTACTCACATTCTATGCACTATTTTTACGTAAATCGATAAATAAAACAAAATTCGAATAACCTAACTTGTCATAACACAGTGTTGCTATTTGTGAGGAAAAAATACCCACATTGCTTTCATTCATGTTTTTCATTTTTGTAATTTTAAAATACAATACTTACTGTTAATTCATATCAGACCCGAAGTTTTAACATTGTTTATAATTATAACCCATCAAGCATTCTAAACGCATTGAACAATATCTCATTCTTTATGCGATTTATTTCCTTTTATTTTGAAATAAATTGAATTATACCTTCCGAAAAAATATGTCATATTACATGAAAAATCATGTTTACCTTTTCCAGTTCCCAACAACATAAAATACTTGCCTTGATAGCAAAATAGTAATGCGTCTTCCCATATTTTGTGGGTAACGGCTTAGTAATGGTATCACTGAAAGCTATATCTGTGTGCGTTAGAGGAACGTAGACACATTCGGCTCACGCACACAAAGAAAATGAAGTGGACACACGATTTTGCTCGGGTTTTGTTCTAGACGCGGCTTCTATGCGTTATTATTCTAAGGCTATTACATTCAGTAACACCATAGACGATCGTTAGTTTAAAAAATTACATTCCCTTTTTGATATAAAAAAATAATCTGATACCATTTGCAAAATTTGGACTTACTGCGACATAACTTTAACTCATGTGCATAATGTAACAGAGAATTGAGAGCTTTAAATGTAACTTGCTCCAACTCATATAATGTAAAACAATCCTACAGTATTCTATATATAAATATTGGACATAACTGACCAATACTGCAAGGGAGACCTTTCTTTAATCACTTCATTCAGATCATACTTCACCTTTTCCACATGAAGAAATTTCGTAACTAAACTTCCAACATTTTACCTTCCAGAAAACAGCAGCCATTCTCCTCCTAGCAGCCTTCGCGGCTGCCAGACCATCAGACGACTGGGAGCCCGAAGGTCACTCCCACTCGGAGCACACTAAGCCCTACCACGTCACGGTGGTGAAGAAGATCGGCGTGCCGGTCCCCCATCCCGTGGCGGTCTCCGTGCCGCAGTACGTGAAGGTCCCCATCCCCCAACCTTACCCCGTCCACGTTGTTGTGGAACAGCCTATCCATGTACCAGTTTACAAGGTAAGAATCTGAATACAACTGTTATATTTGTCACTCGCTTTGTAGATTTTTGGCAGTTATTACGGATTATCAGATGCCAGTAAATCTGACTCCAGTCTCGACAATAAGTACCTACCGTGTTACCCAGTTAAGGGGTTGTGGAGGTCTGGTAAGCCAGCCGCTCTACGTAAAATACTGGTATACAGAAAAATCCGGTTTGACTGGAAGCTGACCCCAATATAGTTGGGAAAAGGCTAGGCAGATTATGATGATATTTGATACTAGCCCGTGACATCATACGCGCATATCTCATTATTCCAGTTCCCGTAGGAATTTCGGGAACAAATTATACATTGAACCTTCCTCTTGAATCATTCTATCTATTCGTGCATTAAAATCCGTTAAGGAGTTTAAAAGATCTAAGCGGAGACAGACAGAGGAAGCGACTTCATTATAAAGAAGCTTTAGATCTGCAAACAAAAATTATAAAATTTTCTTTAAAAAAAAATCTGTATAACAAGAAAACTACATCGTTCAAAGTTCTTTTTTCAAATGGCCTGGCATGGCCTGAAATCCACAATTATACGAAAGTAATGCACTAAATCGCCGACTCCATTTGAAAATAGACCGTGTGTTAGCGTTCGTTTTAAAAAGATATATAATCGGGAATTAAAAATATACATGAATATTAAGAACCCGAAAAATCAGTTAAGCAACTAATTCTCCTATCAGTCGCAGTCATACTTCAAGTTTTCAATAGCTCAGCTCATGACATCTGGCTAAAGATTAGCACAACTATAGGTACAATAAAGATTAAGAGGAAAATTAAACAGCTGCACTCTAAAAAGGGCGTTTAGGGTATTAGGAGTCCGCAATTGATCAAGATGATTGGATGGCAATTTAGCTTCTAATTGAGCTGACAGACCAGCATTGTTGCATTAAGTCCGCCCATGTAACACTGTTGTACGTAAAGTTTAAATAAATAAAAAAAAAAAAAAAAAAAGATGGTCAGTAGACTCATTCGAGGAAGCTTTAAGGATACAACCTGCACCCGAATTGCCTAACGCAGTCGTAATGAAAATCCCTTTTATGACAATTTGACCATGTCCACTGCGTTCAGACTTTCATTTCACGTGTTATTACACAAAATACTTAGGGTGCAAATTTAGCATACTTAATTTTCTTTATGTTGGTCAATACTATATTCAGGTTCCGATACGGATTTGTTAAATGCCACTCGGAGCTTAAAGATTTCCGGTAGTTTCAATTAATTACGTAAAAGAGTAGGTACACAATATGCTTGCGGAATTTGTTCGAAAGAGTCACCGCAGCCCTGGAACGCAAAAAGGGAACTAGAAGGAACACGGATGGGTTTTAGTCAGTAAGAGTCTGACACTCCCTTCTGCTCCGCCCAGAGCAGGAGGAGTCATTTGTTAATTTTCCTTCCTTAAAGTCAATCTTATTAAGCAGTTTAATAAGGTATTTTTCTTCTTGTGACTACGCTATCACTGGTGCTGTTCTGTCATGGTTCAAACATTTGAAAAGGCATGCTTAGTCAAAGATGTGATTGATGCAAAAACAGATAATGCTGCCTTAAATCTTTAAAAACGAGTATAAAAAAATACTTATTGATATTTGGTGTACTAAGTGAATGCTACTCAATTTTCCGCTCCTACACCTGTATCTTGACTCAATTGCATTCATTGACTCCGCTAAATAAAAAAATACGTCTCGGATCGTGTGACTGGCAACACTTATAATAGGTAATTGTCCTCACAAATCATCTCATAATTAGCCATTAACGTCATTGCGGTGCATTAGATCTTCAACCTTACTCGTTGCAATGATTTTACACTTCGACTTGTTTTACTACATTCCACCCTTGAACTATTCTGTGTCACTTTTTTGACATGGCAACACTGGTATATTTCTGCCAAAGGCGGTAGTTCCGGCCAACTTCGTGTCTGAAAATGCGAATATATTAACATTAATTCATTTATGAACCAGTTTAGTCTTAACAAAAACAAACAAAACGAAGTTACAATTTAATATCTACGCAAATAAAACGGACACAACTTTTTATAACTTTCACGATTGGTTTCATAAAAAGGCGCATAAGTAAAACAACCTTTCTTTGTATTGCCCTCTTTAAAACTAATTATAGCCATTTTAAAACACCTTTCACAACAGCCATGCCATAAACATGAAACCAATTAGTTTAACACTTACTCCCTAAAGAGACAGTAACATTCTCCAACATCAATAAAATTCAATTAAACTGAAACCACAAAGTTAATTCCAAAGAGAAACTATGCAATTATTTTACACGGCAAATAAAGTAGTACAATGTAAGTGTTATATCACAGTTATTGTGTCTAGATGCGTTTTTGCCATTATCTCATAACGGCACCCATTCATTGCTGCATCGGTTACATAAGGCAGCCGGCCATGACAGAAAGTAAAAGCGCGGTCAGTCAAGCGTGCGTTTGAAAAAAGAACAGTGCAGTTTGTGACAGTTTGTGGCCTGTTACATTCGAATATGTTATGGACTCCCAAAATTTTGAAAAAAAAAACAGAACTGCCTTCTTCCAAAAATACTCGTACTTATTTATGTTAAAATTATTATTCCTGATTTAACCATTTTATTGTAGGACAAAACTTATAGGATAAACATCCTTTAAGTTTTGTCTGTACTGATCCCTCAATAGCCCGGAAAACAACACTAAACCCCAATCTTTTTCACAGGTCGTGCCCCAAATTGTGGAGAAGCCAGTCCCCTACACTGTTGAGAAGCCCGTCCCCTATGAGGTCGAGAAGCCCTACCCCGTTGAGGTTGAGAAGAAAGTCGAGGTCCCAATCCCCAAGCCGTACCCAGTCCATGTTCCCGTCTACAAACACGTTTACCACCACAAAGGAGGCCACAAGCACTAAAAATTAATAAAAAAAATGGGGCATAGAGGTTCCATAGCTTATTATTATAAGCGGGGGTTGCCAGTGTAAATATACAAACTTCGTAGATCTGATGGAGATGTAATTCCGTCAGTGTTGACTTCTGTAATAGTTGTGATATTTATTATGTTGTTGTTGTTGTGTGCAAACAATGTTGTTGTCTGTGCTGTTGATCGCGTTATTGTTGACTATTGTGTAATTGTTGTTGATTATTTTTAATTTTAAGTGTTGTACAATAAAAAGAAAATGTTTTAATCTATTTTTTGTGTGTTAATTTTTGTCCTTGACTTTTCTAACTTGTAGATAAGTATCTTCGTAGGTAACGGTATATTTTAAACAGGCGTTAGCCAGCAGCGCCTGCTTTGCCCAAGTGAAAATCGAAAATTTTCCCAAGGGAACATAGGCCTCCTGGGATGAAAACTATCCTGTCCTATTCAGCCGTTAAGACGCCGTAAAATGTTAACAGACAGAGCTAATTTAGCATTTATTATATTTGTTAGGATATGAATGTTTCCATCCATACCTTACTTGGCTACCTCCTCTCAAACACCTTCCCTTGTATCGATTCAACTGTAAATCGATATCTCAAAGTATCTTGTTTAGCATCACTGCAGTCCAACTTTCACTGCGCGACGGTCAAGGCTCGGGTCAGTGACTCCAAGCCTGCACAACGACCGTCTCGCGTCACCCACTATACATCGCTTCACATGTATTGCATACAAACACTCTTAGTCATTGTAATCCAGTAATGGATGACGGTCGGTGACTCGAAGCCTGCACAACGAACGTCTCGCCTTATACACCATATCGCTGCACATGTATAGCATACATACACTCTTAGTCATTGTTGGCCAGTAATGAATGTTGCTCGTGAGTGGTGTTTAGCCGATTCATCAATTGATAGCCCGCAAATAATATTGATCAATCGTTTATTTTGTTTACGGTGGAGTCATGATTATTTTAGGATTGCATGCTGTATTTGTAAATTACGCTTTGAAACCAACATGTATTATGTTTACTAAGGATCTTGCCAGAGTAAAAAAAAATATTCTATTTAATCCGTCAGTTAGATTATGTACCGAAAAACATTGAATACGTAAATTTTTGTTTTATCAAATCAATGAAAAGTTACGAAGATAAAACGATTATTCATATCTAACGGATGGATGTGACGCCGACAAAGTTAGGGTCAGCTAGTATCAAAATGAATGAGTTAGTCACTCCCATACATTTTTGACGTTTTGACGATCGCCTTGGCCACGGTACAGCTGAGCTGACAGATGTCACTTGTTTAGAGCCTCAGCTCACATGATAGGTGTTCTTAGTCTACCTAACTGACGAAAGATAATAATATAATAATAATAATATCCTTGGACATTTCACACAACGCCATATAGTCCCAAGCTAAGCAACTTAATGCTTGTGTTATGGTAACGAGATGGCTGATAAACTACTTATATACATTTTTTTTTTTGTAAGTACATACATATTATATATAGAAAACACCCAGACTCGGAACAAATACATGTAGGCCTTACAAATATTTGTTCCGTGCGGGAATCGAACCCGCGACATGCTGCGCAGCAGTCAATCGCTCAACCACTGCGCCAACCGTGTCGTCATACCTGACTGTACTCATTATTTAAAAATCTAGCACAGACAGAAATGATTATCCTTGAGTCTCTTGCACATTGAAAGCGAGGCGGCAGCGACGCGTTATAAGTGTATTTAGAGATTGAAAAAGGTTCAAGAAACATAGATTGTTCTTCAGATTATAATCAGCAATCACTTTAAAATGTTGACTAACTGATATTCATTCTTTCTTCTCAATAATGCGACAGGATCCACTTCACATTATTGCTTGAAATGCTTGAACACTAGTTTCTGCCTTCATTTGCGTGGACTTCAGATCAGAATGAATATGTTTTAATTCAAGTTTCACGTGTGCAAACCAAATCCGTAAAAAAAAAGTAACAAACTGTCATCCGTCCACTGTGCATCCTCAGTTCCTCACAAACTTCCTCCTCTTCTACATAATCCTAATATATAAAATTCTTCCATCTTACGTCCTTACATTCCGTAGGAGTGCACTAAGAGAGAATTATCTCCAATGCGGTCCTATTACGGTTTGGTAGACCGTGTAGGTACTTGACGTTTTTCATAGCTCCACATCGCTTGTTAATTTTTTGCTCGCTATGATTACAAGCCTTAAAATTGACCACATCATGATGCACAAATTATGCAACTAAGCTTAAATTATCCTAGATGTCGAGATTTTGCGCGCTCTAGAGAAAGTGAAATGACTCGAAAGCAACGTGAGCGCTTCCTGTTGCGCCACTCAATAATTATGCCATTGACATTATACCATACAAGACTTACTTACATAACATCTAGACATGGAGTTCCGGGAGGTTACCGGAAAGAGAAGTGGACATAGAGATGTTTGTGAAGCAGCTCAGCCGGGTAATTTTTTTTTCCACTATCTCACCTGATGGTTAGCGATGATGCGGTCTAAGATGGAGCACGCTTGCCTAGAAGTAACCTATTCACTCTTGAATTAAAGACTCCCAAGTTGTAGCTATCAGGAAACACAGACATCGCGGTTCTTGAGATACAGCCTGGTGACAGACAGACAGACAGCGAAGTCTTAGTAATAGGGTCCCGTTTTTACCCTTTGGGTACGGAACCCTAAAAACGGGATATGTGCGTATGAAGTCGCGAGCTAAAGCTAGTTGTAACAATTAAAATGATACTACCAAGAGACAGATGAGACAGATTTTACAGCAGCGTTGCTGGGATCCGGCTCGAAGGGCATTTGGTATTGGTAGAATTAGTCCTTTTTAAGTCATTTAGCACCATGCCAATATACCATCATGGTTGGGTGTCCGGGAGCCAACCGTAAAGAGAAGTGGACATGTTTAAGAACGAACTCAACCGGGTAAGTTGGAACCAGATATATCAAGATATAGATTTTATCCGGCGTGAGGCTCTTCGAACTTAACAGATCACACAGATCAACATGAGCATCGATACAGCGAATAGGTATCGATAAAAACCTCATTAACATCACTACTGAGTATCGATACGTAACTCCGAACAGCACTACCTACCACAGGTATCGATTAGGAACTCCCGCGGCGCACGAGTCACATTTATGGCGTCTCCTCGTGTAGTTTTATTTTACTTCGACTTAAAAATACTCTCATAAAGTAGCATATTGTTATGAGAAAATGCGAATATCTTTTAATAAATTAATGTTGAAGGTTGTTATAAATGAATATTTGATGAGCTCTAGGCAAGGACTACGCAAGGAGGATTATACTAAGCCTGCAAGTTTAAATAATCATTTTAGGATTTTTAATTTTTATACTTACCTAGTTTTTTTGGCAGTGTCGTTGCCGTGGCCTTATGCCATACACGTTCAAATATTTTGATCAAACAGTACGATCAAACTGTTTGATAAAAATATTTACGAAACTTTTGACGACACGATTGGCGCAGTGGTTGAGCGATCGGCTGCTGCGCTGCATGGCACGGGTTCGATCCCCGCTAGGAACAAATATTTGTATGGCCTACAGATAGTTGTTCCGGGTCTGGCTGTCTATATGCGTGAGTTTGTATGTTTGTGATCACACACACGATACAGGAGAAATTCCTAGTATGGTACAATGCGTCAAAAAAAAAACATATATTTACTAGGTACTACTAGGTACTACAGTACGGTACTAGTAGTAGTAGTGTAGTAGTTATACTTATATTTATAATGTTAACTTTTACGATTTTTGTGTGTAGGTACCTACATAAATAATAAAATAAATAAATATTTCTTCATGGCATTTGACAACTCCTTTTTTATCAAATTTATCTAATTTTAGCCAATTTTATAAAACTGTTTGAACCTGCTAGTATTATCAAATTAATTGAACGTCTGTCTTTGGCACGCACAACAAAAGCCATGCTTTTTTCCGGTATAAAAAAGTACCTACCTAGCTTAAGTATGTCACTCAGCGATAAGATGGCTGATTTATACGGGGTCATTTGTAAAACACCGGCAACCTCTGAGGACTGTGTTACTAACATCATAACCAACAACTTTTGTTCTATGACTTTTGAAAATTCATCAGATTTTAATTCATCAGCTAGGCTATTCTGTAAATAACTATTTCGAAAACGATCTTCACCTGAGTGACAAAGCTTACAAAGTGAGCTTTATTTATTACAACATAAAGGTCTTATGTTTATACGAACTTGATACTCACCTCGGATTCCGCTGTCGAGACACGAAAATGTTGTTACAGAATAGCACTACAGGATTTCATACAAAAATAAAAAATATTTAAATTGAGCGCTCTAAATGTTACAAAGTCTATGCGAAGCATAAGAAAACTCATTCTTTTTCTTTTTCTAATGCTTTTTATATACCTTGTAACATTTAGATCGTTCAATTTAAATATTTTTTATTTTTGTATGAAATCTTGATGAACTAAAATAATTATGATGAATTTTCAAAAGTCATAGAACAATTGTTGTTGGTTATGATGTTAGTAGCACAGTCCTCAGAGGTTGCCGGTGTTTTACAAATAACCCTGTATAGTGTACATATTGAAGAGCACTTATTCTATTCTATTCTGATCATTGAAAAAATATTATTCGTAATTGAATCAGAAGATACTTCTAGATATTACTTAGGTACCTGCTAAAAATCAAAAATCAAAAACACAATTCTACCACTTTTATTTAAATACCACGCAGTTAGGGAGTTACATTATGTCAAACTGTTATTACGTTTGACCTACTGCACTTTTGTTAATAAAAAAATATAATAGACTAGAAGCTACGGTTTCGCTCCCGTCAACTGCAACTTTCTTGCTTTTTCTTTCATAAAAACCTTCTCCTGACAGTCCCAACAAAGAAAATAAGTACCTAGTGAAATCGGCCCGATGCGATGACTAACGGCAATAAACAAGCCCATTTACTTTTTTATTGGTCTGAGCCCATTACTTAATAAAAAAAATAGGATTCATTTGTATTTTTCATACAACTATAAGTCCATATTATGCATAACTATTAATATTTATCAATATAATATCATAATCGGCAATAAGTCCAAACTATTTTTATCTTTTTCAAAGTATCTATGAATGTTATTGTTAAATTGTTCATCAAAATACTTAGACACAGTCGATAGTCAACATTTTATAACATTGTTAGTACCATTCCATAACACTAATGTGAAACTAAAAACGTTGATTTCCCAAATTTTACATGTACTTAGTGGACTTAGGGTAGTTTGAAATTTACATGTAGTGGACTTATGGTAGTTTGAAATTTACATGTAGTGGACTTATGGTAGTTTGAAATTTACATGTAGTGGACTTATGGTAGTTTGAAATTTACATGTAGTGGACTTATGGTAGTTTGAAATTTATCAACTATGTATACCTACTTAGATTATGTAGTTTAGATTTGTCCTAACTTCTCATATACTGCGAACATGGCCACAACACACTCCCCGTCTACCCTTCAAAATCACAAATCTGCGTGTGAACAATTATCCAGAAATCCTGTGTGATCCTGTCTGACAACTTGAAATAATAGTGACACCGTAACCGAACGATTAGTTCCGCCTGCTCGCCGCGAGGGGCGCTGCGGGCGATACGTCCTTTTTTATTTTTTAAACTTTTAGAGATCCCTGGTCAAACAAATGAATCCTAACTGTTGATGGGTAAGAAGACAATTATCATTGAAGATCAGCAAACAACTTGTGGGCTCTTCACATGACCAGAGGGCTGAGATTTTCTTCGGCCAAACAATCAGTATTGCCATTCAACGCGGCAATGTTGCCAGTGTTCTGGTCATTTTTCCCGTTCGCAGAAATATAAGAAGAAATAAGTTTTTGATGTCCTATTATTATTTTCGTTTTAGACTCTTTTGTACAGCTACCCGAATCTGACAGATTCAGAATTTTCCCAATCAACTTTCAACCTTATAACTTCCACAATAAACTTGAAAATCTGTTGAAGAAATTTGACAGATTTCTGTATCTTGATGTGCTGGTGTACATTATAATTTTCTGACCAAGAAACCATTTATTAGATGTAGCTGCAGAAAATACTTTGTAGGTTAGACTAATTCAGAATATCGGTGTCAAGAATGTCCCAAAGTTCAAAAACGGTCGTATAAGTAACACAATGGCGGGTTCACACTTGTCCCCACATATTTCCCGGTCGCCTACGCTGCGCGCACGCACCTGCCACCCCCCACGGGGGGCCGCTCGGCCTCCTTTCATGCCAACGGATTAATGCCACGATTTCTTTGCCCCTTTTTTTATTTTATTTAAAAAAATATATCTCATATCTCTCGCGGATCGAAGATGGGCTTGTTAGATGATTTCTTTTTTTTTAAATTTGATATGGACATCTAGGGCTTGAGAATGTGTAAGCTGTAACTGAAAGGTATACCTACGTAGCCTAGGAATTAGAAAAGTTATAGAAGTCTAATCTATTGTCATCTCTCTCACTCAAAGGTTTGCTGAGAGAAAACTCAACTTTGAGTTAAGCTCGCCTTTTATAATAACTTATCTTACTATACGTTGATTGTACCATAGAAATAAAATAAAACAGCAACTCAAATTGTTTATTATATCTATGTCTATGTGTACACCAAACGTATATCTACAATTAAGTCTACTTATTAATCTTCAGTGGAAGATGATTTCAGTAGGCACGGCACAAATTATCTTATCAAGATAATGTACGTGTGTAGGTGGAAAGTCTATTAGTGCACGAAAAGTTCTTGAAATCATAGAATAAATTCAAACTATCCCATCAGTGCGATGCTGTAAACATGTCGATGAGAAAACTTAGGCGAAGTGAACGACAAGTGAGCTGTCAAAAAATACAAACAAGATGCAGGCATGACAGCTCACTTGTCGTTCACTCCACCTAAGTGATCGCGGTGAGATGTCGACAGAATCGACCGGCTATAGTGCCCGATCATGCCCGATCAATCCCTATACATAGATACCCACTCCAACACTCTCAAGGCGTAAACACATTACGCATAACAGTAACGCCTGTAATCCTAAATTAATAACAAAACAAACGAAGCGTTTTCACAACAAAACAAAACACGACGTCAATCTAAATAACCATTGAAAAATACATCACAATTTAACAGTCCATAATTCAGAGGGATACAGTTTAAAGTTACATAAAGTTATCATTTCTGTAACGGTTCTGCCATCAAGCAAAAAGGATGTATGTGGCTAAAAACAAAAATCATCTGCCTAGACTTTTCCCAATTATAGGGCCATCTATCGGCTTTTAGTCATACCGGATTTAATTGACTGCCAGTACTTACTTTACGTGGAGAAGCCGCTTATCTGACTTCCAAAACCCAGTAACTGGTGAATACGGTACTTATTGGCCAGCAGTTGCCAGATTTTCCAGCTTCTGACAATCCGTGACAACTCCAAAGATCTACAAATGACAGCCAGGACCTTATTATGATTTCTGAGGCACGGAGGAGTCTCGGTAAGTTAATGGTCACCCATCTACAGACCGAACTCGGCAAGCCTTGCTTAGCCTGGAAGATCGGCAACACCAAGACGACGAGAGGTGACACGAAATTGGACTTATCAATAATGTAACTCGAACCTGGAAGTAAAAAATATTTATTAGATACTAAATGCATTTCATGTTCCAGATGTAAAACGAAATTTTAACTACCTATTCATTTTTAAACTCAATTTGGCCTAAAACTTCAGATGCGCCCTTTTTTTTGGATATGCTTTTGTCAGGTCATAAACAAATCCAGAGCGCGGGAGTTTCGCCCGCGAAATCTGGATAATTTCGCGCGCTTCGACAACAAACATGGCCGCGCTGCCAACAGCTGAAACCTATGTGTCGAAATAAACCTATTAATTACGTCATTGGGAGCTTAGATTAGGAAATAACGTGCAGTTATCCTGGCTGAAAACATCGTGAATTTCCTCCAAACGATGAGTAATCCTCTTGCCTTCATTCTTTGCGAATAGGCCGAGTAGGTCATAACTGTCATAAGCCTTCGTCCCAATTTTTTACTACAGAAGGACAGTAGCGGTATAAAATTAATTTATAAGAATACTAGCTGAACCGCGCAACTTCTTCTGGGCCACATTTTCCATTAATGCTCCGCTCCTATTTGCTCCTAGTTGAGCCGAACCAAAACAGACTTTCGGTACCTCGGGTCGCTTGTTCAGGGGGATGGCGATATAGACCGTGACGTAACGCACCGGATCAACTCGGGATGGATGAAATGGCGACAGGTCACTGGGACAACTTGCGATCCACGGATGCCCCTCAAGTTAAAAGGCAAAATCTACAAGACCGTGATAAGACCTGTCGTAATGTATGGATCAGAATGTTGGGCTGTAAAAAAGACGGATGAAAATAGATTGCATGTGGCGGAGATGAGAATTTTGAGATGGATGTGTGGAGTAACAAGAATGGATAAAATGAGAAATGACTACATTAGAGGTAGTTTAAAAGTGGCGCCAGTGACTGAAAAGTTAAAAGGGAATCGCTTGTCTTGGTATGGTCATGTGAAGAGGAGAGAGGAAACGCATTTAACTAAAAGAGTAATGAACATAAATGTAGATGGATGGAGAGGGAGAGGAAGGCCAAAGAAAAGATGGATGGATTGTGTAAGAAGCGATATGAAAGAAAAGGGAGTTAGTGAAAGTTTGACGGCTGATAGGGAAGACTGGAAGAAAAAAACGTGTTGCGCCGACCCCAAGTAACATGGGATAAGGGCAGGAAGATTCTCTCTTCCTATTTGTCTTAGTTGATGTTCCGTGATGATCCTATAGTCTTCCTCGATAAATGGGCTATCGAACACTAAAATAATTTTTCAAATCGGAACAGTACCTAGTTCCTGAGATTAGCGCGTTCAAAGCTGAAGAGTTTGTTTGTTTGCTTGAAGTTCAAGCAAACAAACAAACTCTTCAGCTTTATAATATTAATGTAGATTTATTGCTGATATTATATTGCGACATGCATCGGAACTATTTTTAAATAAGACAATATTTAATGTCTTTAGGTATCTAATTACCACGTAGTCACTTCAACGAAAAATGCTACCAGCACTCAAGAAATACAAATTTTGGCTAAAGCAAAGAGAATTTGCTTTGTAAAGAAAAATGTCGTCTTCGACTTTTTTTGGAGAGACTACAAATAGCATTGTTATATTAATATTTTGCACGACGTGCAACAATGCTAATTCTTGTCTCTGGAACTCTGGCATTCACTTATTAAGTAAACCATTAAAGATAACAGCATAAATTTAAATACCACAGCTCGGTAACAAACTGCACAGCCGTATGCTAATTTAGCATTATTATAACTAACATTCTTTGAGAAAGGAAACTCGAGGGGAGGGGCTCACGGCTAAGTATGCATCAATAGCAGCTGCTTGAGCTACCTTTCAAAGGAAAGCAACGCTTATTGAGGTCTTTTTTTTTGGGACAAGCCCGCCACACATTCCCAACCGCTGCAACTCCTGAAAACCAGAATCAACAGTGGCGACCACCAGAAAAACGCCGAGCTAATGAAGCCCGACGAGTCCCGGAGAAACGATTCAACTGTCTTGGATCCCGCAACGAAATTTATCGAAAGAGTACAGCGGAGGAGTAGGAAAAAATAAATATAATTTCCACTTCCCTCCTTATCAAGCAGGAGACAGATTTGAGCTAGGCCAATAGGCACCAAGGGACATAATATACAACTGGGTTAAGCCCACTTGCCAAGCACCACGGATAACTAATGGGTCCTAAATTGTGAGCTACTTTTGATTCCAGTATGGCTAAATCGCCTGAACGCACGGAAATTTATTCTGGTTTCTACAAGTTGGTCTATGGATTGGTGACCATCCATTACATATTCAGGCTCTTCAGCGGGTCTAAAAAGTACACTTTAGCAGAATCAGAAAGCACATCACACTAACCGTCACTGACAAATTTTCCCAATCAACCTTGAACCTAATGCGTAAGAGATAAAGATTCCAAAACAACCTATCAAATCGCTTGTTTTCTGACATTTTGCTAGTTGACGTCAACGTCATGTTAATGTCAAAGTCACTTTTTCAATTAAAAGAACCTAGCCTATGTTGCGCCAACTGGTGGAGTTAAATTGCCTGAAAACCCTCATTCTACTAATTTTTAAAAAACTTTCGCATTCGCAAATAAATCGCAAACTGTCACACATTTTTGACAGATTGCGATTGAGATGCGTATGCGATGCGCATGTGGAAATTAGTAGAATGGGCCCTCTGATGGGTACTCACTCCATGTAAAATGGCAGAGGCGAACACACTGGCAGAGGCAAACAAGATTTTCCAGCCGCTGACTAATGTTCCTCACGGCAGTTTAGTTTAAGAGTATCGTTTTTCTCAATGACTTGGTGGTAGAGTACAGTAAGGCTCTAGACAGACGGACCGCATTTCCAGTTCGGATGCATTTGAATGCAGTTGACACGACTGCAATAGAACTGCAAACCAACCGTGCAGTTCTATTGCAGTTGGTGTGCAGTTCACACGATTGATTGCACGCCGACTGCTATTGAACTGCAATCGGACTGCACGTTTAGTTTGCAGTTCTATTGCAGTCGTGTCAACTGCATCCGAACTGCAATTTGCGGTTGGATTGCAGTTGAAATGCGGTCCGTCTATCTAGAGCCTTAGACAGTAATTTCTTGTAAAATAATCAGTTGACCACAACAAATTTTACAACAAAACCTAGCTTCTTGACTTAAGCCTTTACAGAAACTAATTAATCAACCCTAGCGATGCGACAGTCAGAAGCCAGGAAATCTGTCACCAAGACCACAAGACGTTAAGGGTTATTATGTAACCTGGGGGGCTACTCTCTAAGCCCGAAGTCCGTAGTTTCGGGCTTAGTTGCGGGCCATTAGTCATTAGTCATTTATTCATTAACAAAATGTTTGTATCTGAATTTACACACATAAATAAATTACAGTTTTACAATGATTACAATTTTACAATGATTACAATTTGATCTTTTTTAAATTATGTCAACAGTCTTATAAAATAAAATAATAAATTACATTTCATCAATAGCAACAAAAAAAAATGTGGTAATAAGTTAAAATTAAATAATGGCAATAACATTGTTATAAATAAATTAGCATATTCATTGGCGTATTCTAACCATCCATATCATCTAACCACGAAGAATTAATGACAAAACGATTTGATAGTTACTGTCAAATCGTGTTGTGAATAATTCTTAGTTCCAGATCGTAACTCGTCGGTGATATGGAGTAGAATACGCCCGCGCAACTAAGCCCGAAACTACAGACTTCGGGCTTCGAGTGTAGCCCCGCAGGTTACATAATAACACTTAACGTCTTGTAGTCTTGGTGACAGATTTCCTGGCTTATGAATATCGCATCGCTTGGGTTGTAATTTAATTAGTTTCTGTAATGGCTTACCGTTGGAGTCCAGAAGCTAGGTTTTGTTGAAAAATGAATTGTGGTCTACTGATTATTTTACAAGAAATGACTGTATATCTGTCCTCCGCCACCAAGTCACTGAGAAACACGATACTCCTTGGCAAAACTATACTGCCGTGTCAGCGGCTGGAAAATCTGTCTTTGCCTCTGCCAGTGTGTACCAGTATTTTACATGGAGCAACTAGATAGATAGATAGAACGTTTGTTTATTTGGTACAATGCAAGAAACACAACACACAAAAGCACAGTAACATAACAATAGAAAATACAAATAATTAAATGAAAACACATTAAAAAAAGGCAGAATGATGGCAATTCATCTGAACGAAATAATTTGCCAGAATACCTACCTACATAAAAAAAATGTATATTTGATATAGACACCAAATGTGCGGTGTGTGTGTCTTTAAGCTGCACCAAATGGGAGTCCAACTCAGCATGTGCCAGGCAAATACCAGACGCTGATATTCTGCTGGATCCCGCGGAGACATAGTATACGGACGTCAAGCAGTTGTATAAAAGTTAACAATGAAAGTAAATTGTGGTCTTGTGTAAGGCGAGTCTAAATCTATACTAATCTATACTAATATTATCTATACTAATATTATAAAGAGGTCACATTTGTTTGTATGTTTGTAAGTTTGTATGTAGGGGGTAATCTCAGGAACTCCTGGTCCGAATTGAAAAATTATTTTATTAGGTATTAGATAGCCCATTTATCGAGGAAGGCTATAGGCTATATATAATCACGCTAAGACTAAAAGGAGCCGAGCATTAATGGAAAATGTGACGCAGACAAAGTTGCGTGGGTCAGCTAGTTTTTATATAACATTTTTACGGTATAATAGATATAAATGTGTGATGGTAGAAATATACATAAATGATGTTATTATGATTGTGTAATTAATTTATAATTTGGAGGCTATGTTGAAAAGTAATAGATTGTTAAATGTTTGCTGTGATTGACTGTTTTTACTACTTACTATATAACGTGCACGTGCAGTGTAAACCTATTAAAAAAAATATATTACTATATCTACAACTAGGTAACCCATCTGATCTCCACAGCCCAGTGTCTTCTTGAGCTTGCTTAGAGAGTAGCCCCCTAGATTGTGTTAGTTTGATTAGTTAGGCAGTCGCTCCATTAAATAGGTAGGTACTGAAAGCCGACACACAAATTTTCAAACTAAAATTCCTAGCTTCTAGACCCCAGGGGTAAGCCATTACAGAAACTAATTAATCAACCCTTGCGATGCGATTGCATGTGTTAACGTACTATTAACGCGATATTAACAGGCGGTTGCGTGCGGTCAGGCAGCGGTGGCCGGACGATGCAAATTGCACGCGAGAGCCGCGCCCTCGCCCCGCCCCTGCGCGGGGTTGGCCGCCTGGCGATTAATATGCCCTTAACAAAGGCCCTTTGCACGTTTGCGATGTGTATGTGTGCTGGTTTGAGACGAAATTGGACGGAGACTAAGGTGGAAAGCTAGGTAAGGGTTAAAATTGAGTTTAATCATGGAACTGGCCAGCAATTATGACTAAGATTTTTGTAAGGCTAGATTAAAGGCGAATTAGTTTAAATGATTTCAACATAATTAAATGAAATGATAAGAGTTGTATGTGTGTTGTTCGTCCGTACCTTAGTGACATAATATGGTTTCTACTTATTTTGAAACGAAATTGGTTGGAGACCAAAGCCGAGTTTTTGATCCAGTAATTAACTTAACCAATAGGTAGTCAAAATGGTGCTAAAACATTTTTAAAATGCATGTTTGACCAATGCTCAAATAAATTACTAGGTACCTAAGTAGGTACCTATAAGTTAAAAACTATTGGTCAATAACTACCATTTTGACCACTGGAAAAAAATGCAATTTTTTTAAATGATTTCAACGTGGTATGGTAAGGGTTAAAATAATTATGTTTTATAATGGAATTGGACGGTAAGTAAGACAAAAGTGCACTTATTTAAGTCTAGCTTAAACTAGAACTTCTTTTAAATGATTTCAACATGGTTTAGGGGTAAAAAATTGTTCATAATTACAGGTAGGTAAGGTTAAAAATTGCGTTTATGCAGGCAGTCGTAGATATTCATTAGTTTGTCTTATCGTCTTAACTTTGCGGCAGATGTTGCAAACCTTTGTGGCTTATATTTTGAACTCGGACTTATGAACCAGCTAGTTAGACGATTTGGTTTGTTGAAACTTTTATTTGTGTAGTTTTATGAGTGCCTAGTCTATTTGGGGCAACAGTTTTAATATACACATAGTACACTAAACTTAGGTACCTACGCTTCTAACCGACTTCCCAAAAAGGAGGAGGTTCTCAATTCGGTTGTATTTTTTTAAATGTTTTTTACCTCATTACTCCGTCAATTATGAACCGATTTGAAAAATTCTTGCTTTAGCTGAAAGGATATACCTACAGATGGGACCACATTTAAATTTTATCCAAATCGGTTACGGAGTTTGGATTTTAAATCGAAATAGTTGTAATTCGTTTACTTGGAAGATGGTTTTCTGCGATTGTGCAATGGTGTTGTTAGGAGTGCGGTACCACTAAAAAGTGAAAAAAAAAACTTTTTATAAAAAAATTTAACCGACTTCCAAAAATAAAAGAAACTACAAAGTAAAAAATAACTTTAATTTCGGAAGTCGGTGTAAAAATACGAAGAAACTAACAAAAACACCGATTTTCGAAATTAAAATTATTTTTTAATTTGTAGTGTTTTTTTTTATTTGGAAGTCGGTTATATTTTTTTTTTCCAACGGGTAGACTGAAACTCGGGAATGCCACCTAGATAGTTGATCCTAGCATCCTCCTTTTGCTTCTTTCAGGTTCAAATATTTCTCAAATTAAGAAACATTTAAGATAACTTCTACGTACATATCCTGTTTCTTCTCTTTTCCGTAATAATTTCGGGAAATTTCTCTTAGTGCTCTCTTACACTCCCTAAGGAATCTACCTAAATGCCAAATTTCAGCTTTCTAAGACCAGCAGTTTCGGCTGTGCGTTGTCTGTCTGTCACTCACTTCAGTAACGGTAGAATTTATATAAGTATTAGAACAATATTAATCAATCAATCAATCAATTTATTTATTCAGACAATTACATAGTCCATTAATTTGTTAGTAACAAAATCTTACAAACTAAGTTAGTAGGTGCACATTACAAAAAAAAGGGTGAGATAAGAGGGGGGGGTGAGGGTGTGATATTAAGAGTAACACCTACGATAGTAGCCTCTAAAGAACTAGCTTAATAAAGTGTTGGTGTATGCGTAGTTAGACAAAAGACCCATGGACTCAATAACACACACCAATACATTTGATAGGTACATAAACAAACACTCGACCGAACACCGGTTGACATTCCAACCTCGGAACACTCAGCCTGATAACCCATCTGCTGTTTAATCGAAGCCAGCGATCGAAGAACCAATAACAAACAATACCAACAACCAGAAATAACAACCACACACGATAATCGACCTAAAGACAGCATCACAAGGGTTAACTGTCAAAAAGTTAAGTGAATCTATGGTTTGTAGATTTAAAAACACACGGCATACCTCTTTGTCGATGGTACGTCTCAATTCTTAGGAATATATCTCTCATCATAACTTGGATAACTGCGTCGTTTTGATGTGGAGTTGACTGATGCGAGTGGGTTTTGTGACGCAGTGCGGTTGCATCTTTTGAATGCTGGTTTCCTGGTACTTTGTTTTAGCTAAACCTCTATAGTATGGGGTTCTTTAGGCATGAATCATGGCGAAATGTGGGTAGGACATCTCTGCCTAACGCTCTTAAGAACAGGTGTGATGTTACCTTTTTTCTTTTGTCTTATTCCGGTCTAACGGCTAATTTGTATTCCATTCCAAGTATCGTCATATTCCTATGACATAAATTTACGCAGATAACAATAATAAATTATTTTTCCAATTCATTATCCTATAACAAAGCCACCTACTTAATAACAAATATTCCAGAAACTACTAAAATGAAGCAGTAAGTAATCTTCTTCCTTTCTCTCCAAAAACAAACCAATTTCGCAACCAATAATTTAGTCCCGCCATCCAAAAGATCTATCTGACGTCATCAGTCCATCACAGTGCCATTCCCGATAAAACCCCAGATGTCGACACTGCCATTCTACGTCTTAATTCACCTGTCAAACTTGAGCATCGACTATAGACTTACATTAGTCAAACTGTCAAAGTACCACAACCAACTGTCTATTAGTTATGCGCGAACACGCAAGATTGCCGGTAGCTGAAGTATTAAAAAAATGCAGGTAAAGATGGAGTGGAGTGTCTGGGGTTCCGTGGTGGTAAACTTCTTTAGTCAAAATAAACAGATATAATTTTTCTACTTCGTGATGACTTGATGGAGAGCAAACTGAAGGTATTCATGCAACTTTGGGGATTAGCCTAAAAACCTAATGTCATACGTTTAGTTTAAAACAGTATCCACTTACATAATTATACTCTAAAAATAACTGCAAAATTACTATATAATCTGGACTCCCCGGGATTCCAAACTTACTAGGAATATCTCCAAAACAGAACTTGAAATCGGATCGCATGGCCTTCTTCGCTAACCTCGCCAGCATTAATCTTAAGCTCTATAATTTGACCCACCTCAAAAAGCCCAAACATTATGGCATCAAATCACTCGTGGGAATGATTTTGACAAACTACATCTCTAGTGACGCGCCGTCAAAACCGATGATAGACTCGGCGATTTAAAACATAATTAATGGACATCTCTAAACGAATTACAGGCAAGGGACCGTTTATCAAGTTAACAAAAAAACGGAAACTTTGGCAGACAACAATGGCGGTATTTGAATTGAATCCTCTAAACTTTTGTTTGGACATCTAAGGTTTTTCAATGAATGTAGATAAATTAAGTCAATTTGCATGTGCTTTTGTGGCTTTAGTTTTTTTAACGACTGCGATACCATGCTGAAGTTGTTAAATGGCTGCGGTGGCACTGAAATGTGGGTTGAAATGTGGTCAGTGACGTCATTATACTTACTTTAATTTGAACCGTTTCAAGCAAGAAAAACCTTATGGCGGATAAAAGATAAAGATTTTAAAAATATTGAAGTATTCGATGTCCGTGAAAGTTGTCTTTCTTCCTGCATTTTTCTTTTTCTTCTAAGAGTCAAAGCGTAATTATAGCATTAGCGTGAAATAGTCCTAAGTCATCCACAATAAATTGGGCTATCATTTATCAAAAATGCACAAAGAACTTTTCAAATCGGACGAGTATTTCAAGAGATTACCGCGTTCAATCAAAAGAAATTATCATCTTAAAATAAGTAGGTACATACGTAATTAAATGAGTTTCAAATGCGACTCGGAATAAAAAAAGCAAAGAGCCATTATTGCTTACCATAACGAGCAGCGGGAATACCAAGAAGAATCATGCTTTACAAGACAAGACAAGACAGTAGTCTTACCGTCAGCTAAAGGCTATCCCACTTGATATTCCCCCCCGCCAGATCACATGGAAATAAAATCCATACAATTCCATATCAGCCACATAGATTTTATTCATCTCTCCTCAACTCCAATAATGAGACGATAATAGACTGTTACAAAATTATTTTATAAGACAAGCTACCAATTAAAAAGAGTAATGGCGGTCCAACTTTGCAGGTGAGCATTCGCAAGCTGCGTGCGCGCAGTTATATTACACACAATGTAAATTAACGGAGGTATGCGCTGGAGTCATCTGTCATAATCGCGGACAGATTCTTGCTTTGAATATTAAAAGAAAGAATCTAATCTCCTCAACCTCCTTCATAACCATGAAGATGGACCATATGCACTGGAATTTGTGTGTGGCACGTACCTTACTGCCTGGCTGCGTAGACTTTTCCAAACTATATGGTGGTCGGCCTCCAGTCAAGCCGGATTCAGATGTGCCTACCAGATCTAACACGGTACTTCTTAGCAAGATTAGTGTCAGATTTTCTTGCTTGTGACAATCCGTAATGACTGTCAAATATCTACAAATGGCAGCCAAGTACTTAACTATATTGATTATATTACAAATATGGTCGTATTTTAGGTGAGAGATGGCGTGATGGTTCACAATAAGAAGAATGGCAGACGAAAGGTGCTGCGCCAAACTCCAAGTAACATGGTGACGTTAGGCAGAACGACCACGATAGTGATGATGAGTGTCGGCAGAGTTTCTTGCACGTTCCTCTCCATAGAACTGCGCTGCGCTTTCGAGCGTGAAAATAGCTCGTTGTTCTATGTCGTGGTGGTCCAATGGATATTAAGCAGAGGGGATCAACCTAAATATGGCAGTCCGGGACTGAACTGCTTTCAGCATTCAATGCCTAACGAAGTTTACCGTAAAAATTCATGCCACCAGTTGGCGAACAGATTAACTGGCTTCTGACTATCTGTAACGACTGCCAAAGATCTACAAATGACAGCCGGGACCAACGGCTTAACGTGCTTTCCGAGGCACGGAGGAAACTCTGTGTGACCAACTTTGTTAAGCGATGCTTAACCTGGAAGATCAACCCGTGTGGCTATTCTTATCTAGCCACAAGCTCCTCGAGTGGTTTATCATATATGGACAGAATAATAATGATAATATTTAAAAATGTCCCGTGTAAGTTTTATCATTCCAAGCTAACAACTCCTAAGCCTTGTATTACCCTTCATTTGACACGAAATAGATTGGAAAAAGTCGGCCATGTTAAAATTTTAAAAGGGCGCGGTCCCGTTCAGAAATTCACATCAATTTGTCAACGGTAGGCGTTCCGAGCACAGTTAATTGGTAACGAAACAGCTGATGATAAAAACTTCTTTGTTTATTTAAAATTTATTCGACACGCCCAGCGTTATTTTTTACACTGTTTCTAAATAAAATGTACTCGTAGGCATATCCAAGTAAATTATCGTTACGATAAAACGTTTATCATAGTATTTATCGTGTTAGTTGGTAGTTTAGTTAAATGCCTCTAAAATAAAATGGTTTTCAAACATTGTAGTTTTTTTCCCGCATCTTCGTGCGTTTTTTCCCTATGATAGCACTCGATGACGATAGTATAACTTTCCCTCAGTGAAAATATTTGGGTAACCGGTATTTTTAGAGATTCTTCTTTACTTACGCACTTCCGAATACTATCATGGTTAGTTCCTCATTTCAATCAAAAGGGGATGCTGTCCATACAACCAACTGGCCTCCTCTTCAGCTTTTCTATCACGGACAATACCTACTTTCAAAGTTCTTTTCTCTGGCTGCTCGTGTTACCTGCCTTGTTTCTTTCCTTCAGAAAATTACTTATTGTAACCATATTTAATTTGAAGTTGAACAACGTATTTAGAAATTACAATATTTTAATGGTTGGTAATTTAACTACAACCAGCCTAATTCTTAACCCCGCATTCGTAGAGAGCAGCAGCCGTTCGCCGTTCGGCACTTTTATACACCTTTTATTTTCGATTTAAATTAGATACGAGCTATCTTCAGGCGACATCTAAGCAGTGGGATCAGCAGTAAATTACCGCTGAACTGGAGCGATGCTCCGCGGCATTGTATGCAGATGCGCGGACATCCGACCGCGTCCTCCAAGACAATTTGCATCAACTTTCGGAACAAGAAATTTGTAAATAAACCGCCTTCGTACCTAATTATAACCTCTGTAGCCATACACCGTAAAGCGTTCCACGTAAAAACTTAGTAATACCACAGATAGTATCGTAAAAATACCACAAATGAAAGTAGAGATACTTTTATCTGACAATTTATCGTTCGCAGGTGCCGCATCTAAACACAAACATACGTACCCAACCGTCGTTATCGAATATCATTTTCAATTATATAAACAATAGCGATCGCCAGCCATTGTTCAAATCACAATAGCATCGCTCATTACTCAGCCGCTCGTTAACTCACCGGCCGCCGCGAAACACTAACTTTATCAGCGGCCCACGTCAAAATATCTACAGATCTCAAACTATATCTCCGTCCGACACAATTGAACTCAAATAAAAGCAAAGAACCGAACATGACGCCTGAACGCAGCCCAGAAGCCAGATGCGTATCGACGCGCCAAAAAGCAAAATTCGAGTTTCGAACCCCGTCGGTGATATGACGTTTCCCGCGTTCCTTTTTCGAAAGTGCCCGCGAATTGTCAACCGTCGCATAGACAACGAGCGCATTTGAATACCGCCGATTTGAATATAAAGGTCGGCATTCACGTGTCGCCGCCATACATCAACCGGGAAGGCTTTAAGTCTTTCGAGCGCTTTTCGGACACAAATAAGCGTCTGATGTTCGACAGGACGCGCATAATACGGTCAGATTTAGTTCGGCCCCGACGCGAGCTGCACCGCGCCGCTATTTATGAGACGTACGTGATGAAAGCAAGTTTACTTTGGCGGCTATTTTGCGAACGGGGTGTGAATGTTTTAACTGCACCGGGCTCGTCTCAACCTCATTCCATCGGCGCTTATGTAAATGACGACTTCAAATGCATTAAGATAATCATTTAAAATATTTATAGCGTGTAAACGTCGATATTAAGGCGGTAAGACACCCACGACACTGAGTCCGTATCGTCTTCGGCCATATTTCATTTGGCCACAATTACAACCATTAAACGGGGCGCAACTCTTTGATATTTCTTATTTTATTTATTGTAGCAAACTTATTAGGATACCGTGGCATTAATGATGACAGATGAGGCGGGGTATCGCGGCTTAATGCGCTGTGGCGAGCAGGGGACTTGTGCGCGCTCGCTCGCTTGTTGATAGTTCAAAAAATATATTTGTGTAAATTATTTATTTCATGTCGGAACGAAGGCAATTACCGCACGTGTGTGCTATACATGCGTTAACCAGACATGCAGACGTCTATTTCGGTATTTTATCAACCCACACAGTTGGCCATAGAGCTACCTGCCTGTAAGTAATGACTTAACGGCCAGTAAACGCAAATGCCAAAGTTATCAAGTATTTAAAATGCGTAATTGAAAACAATATTTAATGGCATTTTATCGCGACAGATGCATTTTATTAAATGTTGGGCCGCCGTAATCTGCATAACAAAACTATTATGCGCTCAAAGAAAGGCGTTGGAGTGAGCCCTTTTGTTTATCTGACAAATGTTCGTCATTAGACCGGACAATATTATCAAAGTGTTTTCTGGGAAGCTCAACGAGGTCATGTTACTAACAAGATACTTTTTAGAGGAATCGATTTCCAACTGGGCCGGAACTCGACTGGATGAGCATTTTTTGCAATATCTCATTTGCTCAAACCGTCTCTGGGATTGCAGAAAATACAGAGGCGGACACTATGATAGGGATAAAGATATTAGTGCTGGACTGATCAAGCACTTCATAGTAGGTACTTATAAGCAACTGGCTTTTAGTTGTCCCAGTATAGAGAGATGACGATGATTATCTCAATACTGTGGCGTTAGGTTAGGCAAACTTAAACTTGCATTTTTGTTTGCCTTTCTTATCTCTGTTACTCAGTACCAACCATAGTTTTAAGTCATAGACAAATTAGCACAGATCGAATCACCCGAATTTGAATAGCGGACGCACCGAACGGAAACACGTAGTTTTTACCGCATTTTAATTTAATTTGAATTTGGAACGTCGCCGTCGTTGCTGGTGGCACCCCGCAGTGCTTACAAATAGCGGCTATACATCACGCTGATGATATCTCTTTCAACTTTTGAACGCAACCCGGCGTGGCCAGCAAATTAATAAATTGTATAATATGTTAAAAAAAACCCTACATAGTGAAATATTAGGAGGCAAATTTGTAAAAAATTACGGATTTTGACAGTAGCTAGGTAATGGACATTCGGTTACGGTTTTACTAAAAGAGTTAATTAATCTTTGGAGACGAAAGACGTCAGGCGTGGGTAGATTAATTGTTATAGGTACCTAAAGTTAAAAACTATGATGATGAGTCACTATAATAAATTAATACCTATCAACAGTGTGCTTCATATTAAATGGAGTTGTTGAGTTATAGCCATCAATATCTATTGAAGACAAGATTATTTGTTTTACTTTTGCAGGTATAATTTAATTGCAAACCAATACATTCCAACCATATTGTGTGCTGGTCAAATCTCAGTTAAAAACATTAGGTACAGCTACGTTGCATTTACTCATAAGGCGCTAGGAACGCTCAAGAACTGTTATTAATATTGGAAATTGTAGTTTCTTACTACATAATATGTTCGCTCAAAGACCCAAGTAAGTATATGTGGTTACTTTATATTGGAATGTTACTATAAAAACACACATACAATTATCCACGTCATACACTTGGGTCTTTGAGCGCCTACAATATCTATAAGAGCAACGTTTTGTATCTTCAAGATGTGCGATGTCTTGCATGGTTGTATGTGCCAGGCGTTTTGTTTTCCAGAAAACCATTTATCAAAATTCACTCAAACTTATTTCCTAGAAAAAAGTAATGTTATCTATCTATCTTGAATAAAAAGACAAAACAGAAAATAAAACGAATCATCGAGAGTGGTAAAAATGGCAACACTCACTCGGACTTTGACACTGACAAGATTGACGTTACTGCAGCCGCTGTCATTCTAGTGTGAAGTGTCAAATCCACAACAGTAGAAGGAGGATCCAAAAAAAAAATTAAAATTCAATCCCCACCACGGAGTTCAGCTTTCACCATGGTACCGGACTTCCAGAGTCACTGCTTCGCAGCGTCATACAGTAACGTCGGCGGACTTCTGACGCTAAACCTAACTGTAACTGTTTATTTACCAGGCCACATCAATGTTCGCGAGGGTCACTTTCTACCCCACCTTACTCTACAATGTGGTCATGGAAAAGGTGACCAGCCGGCGTTGGTACGACAGGATGGACGAAACTGTGATCTTAGGAGCCCTTCCCTTCCAAAATATGACAAAACAGGTATGAATTTTTAGGTTACTTTGACAACCTATTTTTTTTTCTTTAGAATGTTTTTTTAAATGAAACCATGGTTTATGGTGTGTGGCAAAGGTAAATCTGTGTGGCCTTGAGGTAGTCATCATAGTAAATAGTGCCATCAATGTGTTCTTTGTAGTTATTTCTTGTTTATTATTCATGTGTGATAAGTTAGTCTGCCTTTATGTGGCTTATTTACTGATTTGTAGTCATTTTTGTCCCTTACAGTATTTTTAATAAGTGTTGTATTGAAAATTCTACTTTCTTCCCTATTAGAAAGATAAATTAACGTAAATAATTCCAGAGATTGAATCTAACTACAGTTAATCATTCATCCTGAGTATTTGAGACAAAATTCACTATATCCTAAATGATGATGATTATTTCTTTTTAATGGCCCAATGGTAATAATTTCAACAATTATATTGAAAATGATAATGTTTCCATTATTGATTGATAATAACAAAACATTTTAAGGCAATCTCACACTACACCAATCAATTTGTAGATAATAATAAAGTACAAATAAATAATACTAAGTTAATTTATAATAAAATTGTTATCTTTGTTAGCTTTACATCATAAAACAGATACTTACAAGATGTAGTAAAGGGAATAAAAACCTATGAACTTACGTAAAATCAAAAGACAATAGTATGATCTCAAACAATAATCATAATCATAATCATTTATTGCATTCATGTAGTTTATAAGTTGTTAATATAATGGTAAATTTCATACATGAACCCTGGCTAGGGCACAGCAATATACATAATATATAGCATATTAAAATGCTACGGTGTGACAATAATATTTTCAAACCACTGTACTGACACAAAAATACTTTAGTTAAAAATTAAGTTACAACCAAAATAATAATTATAAACAGGTAGTCAAAAATTTAAATTATGTCGAAATTTTATTGTGTACAGGTATGAATTTTAATGTCAAAATTTACATATATATAGTTTAACAAAATGCTACGGTGTGATAATAATATTTTCAAACCACTGTACTGACCACACTGTCCTCGGTGGTACCCAAATCATATTGTAGATGCAATTTTGGTTTTCCATATTGCATCATACATCCATGACTAGTTATTTGCATATTTTTCAAAATAAATCAGTAATTTGTGCATACCAAGGAGTTTAAAATGATTATTTATTTACAGCAAATTTTAATGAAAACTAATAAATAAATTATTGAAAAAGAAAAGCTCAACCTATATAATATATATTGTACAACAATACAAACCAAGTGCTTAATTAAGATGACATAATGATTTAATTTGAAGTTAAATTTTAATAAACCAATAGATTTACTGTCTCCAAACATAGAAATACTTAAAATAAATGTGTTGGTTCTAAACAAACCCATACACTTCAAAGTGGTCAATTTCAAATAGCTGTTATAAAACATGATTTTTAATCACCATCCAGTTTAAAGATAAGATAACAATTCTTAATTTTGTTAACATGTTTAACCATACAAATATTTCTATAACATTGAATGAAATCAAAACACAACTCGAAACTTAGTGGGCTTACATCAAAAACTTAGAAACTATGTAAGTACTTTAGTTTTAACTAAATGTTAATAATTCTATTCTAAATAATAATGAGAGGATATCGAAAAATAACCTGGAATGGGCACTTACATATATTATAGTTTTATAGCTTAAGGTGTCAATCAATTTATGTAAAATATTCTCTTAAAAAAAGTTAAAAAAACAATGCAGTAAAAAGTTCAGTCCATTTTTGCTTGCTTACATAGACATAGACAAAGTAGAGAACAGCTGTATTATTTTTTAAATAGTTTTATTTGATGGTTATTAAACAGCCATACTTATTTATCCATTATCATTAGCTTGCTAATTACAATGTGACATCATAATGTGTCACTAAATGTGTCTATGCTACAATTATTGACCAAATACAATAACATTGTCCTAAACATAGCATGTTTTCAGGAAAATAATTTATAAACAAAGATTTAGCTAAACCAATTGTAATACCAGTATTAATAACTGCGTGCAACCACAAAATGTAATAGTTTTATTTATTATTTATTTGTTTACCACTACATATTATTATAAAACAAAGTCCTCCGCAGCGTTTGTCTATTCGCAATATACTCAAAAACTACTGCACCGATTTTCATTATGTCTTCACCAATGGATAGAGCGGTTCTCGAGGAAGGTTTTAGTATTCAATTTGTCAAGCGGGTGAAGTCGCGGGACATCAGCTAGTAAACATATGAAAATGAATCCCTATTTCCCTTGGTCATAGCGTCACGCGTGAACGGCTGGGCTTTCACTAATTCTTTTTTATTTTTGTTATGTTTGTTACTGTCAGGAGAAGGTTCTTATGAAAGAAGAAATAAGAATGTTGCAGTTGACGGGAGCGAAGCCGCGGGGATAGCTAGTTTATTGTATACTTTATTTCACACCAAAAGTATGAACAAAAAGGAAAATTAAAACACATAGGTACTATGGGCGGCCTGTTCCGTGATCTCTTCCAGACAACGTGGAAAGCTACCACAAGTCACAACAACCTGGGGTTTTCTTTGTAATCAATTTTTTTAGGGTTCTGTAACCAACGGAACCCTATAACTAAGCCTCCGCTGTCCGACCGTCCGTCTGTCTATCAACGGGGTGTATCACAAGAACCGTAATTATTATTAATCGTTTATGTCAGGCATTAGCTTCTATTCTTTTTTATTTTTTTCTATTTTAATGTTATGGGTACATTCAAATAAAAAAAAATTAAAAGAATATTAAAACTTAAACCTGACTAGTAAAACAAAACTTAAAATTACCTACTTACTACATAAAATTTTGAAACAATAAAGAATAAAAAAATTAAAAAAAAAAGTTGACAGTTGAAATTTTCACAGATTGTGTATTTCTATTGCCGCTATAACAACATATAATACAAATTAAGGTTTACGATATTGAACCCTTCATTTGAGAGTCAAGCGCCAGTTTTATGCAACCCACCATACAATAATTGTGCAAAGGACTCATCGCACAGGGCAATCTCTTACAGACATCAGAATCTTTAGATGGAGTTATATCATATTTTAATTGTTCAATTTATTAATGTTTCAGTTAAAAGATGAAGAAAACATGAAAGGTGTGGTGTCAATGAATGAGACTTATGAACTGAAAATATTTTCCAATGATGCAGAGGTAAGCAGGACCCTTTTTATTATTACTTTTGACGAAATACGCACACAAAATCACTTACAGGCGCGAATAATATTTTAATCAACATACAACCTAGCACTGGCCTGCAAATTGCAAAAAACGCAAGAAATTTTGAATTTTGCGGGCTGGTTGGAGCATTCACCTTAATGTGTTAAAAATTATTTTCAAGAAAACCTATTCTTCATTAAAAAATGTTCAATTCGATCCAAACTTAATGACGTGTGTCTTATGTTTATTTAAAAAAAACCTTTTGTTGATTGGGAATAACAATTTCTAAAGGTTTTTTGCCTGTTCTTAATAAGATAATGTAATTTGCATGCACATTTTTGCAACCGCACAAAAGATCTTAATATACTGAATATACATAATAATTATGTTTGTTGAAATTTAGATTTTTTTTTTGTTTATAAATGAGCTGCCACGGAAATTGATAAGCATCTCGTTCTGTCCATAAACATCAACACAACAAAATAATTCAATAATAATAATTGATATTAATTATAAATTATTAATATTATTGGTTACGCAATCAGTACTAATATTATTAATGCGACAGTAACTATGTCTGTCGGTCTGCACCTAGAGAATTGCGGCGATATAATCGTCTGTGCCACGTATTTCTATAACAACTATGAACGTGTCTCCACACGGCGATATTATCGCAGCGATTCGATGAGTGAAAAAACGTCAACTCGCGGCGATTCCCTCGCTCGTGCAGATGACCCCTTACTCTTCACGTCTTAACGGCCGAACGGATTTGGATGTAACTTGGCACACGGCTAGACTTTATCAGGAAATACCACAAAGCAGCGGTGGTTCCTGGAGGGCTACTCTCTAAGCCCGAAGTCCGTAGTTTCGGGCTTAGTTGCGGGCGTATTCTCCTCCGCATCACCTAACTACTAAGAATTAATGACAACACGATTTGACAGTTACTATTAAATCGTGTTGTCGTTCATTATTACTTCGAGTGTGGGACTAATCGTAAATTCGTAGGTAATACAGAGTAGAATACGCCCGCAACTAAGTCCGAAACTACGGACGTCGGGCTTAGAGAGTAGCCCCCCAGTTGTCGTTTGGGCTTGGCTTATTGACCCCGCGGAGTGTAGGTTTTAGCAAAGCAGCAACGGTATAAAATCAAAATATTTTCTTAACTCATAACAAGTCTCCTTGTAATACTTTTCGTGAAATCCTCAAAGGCTTCGTTAAGATGTGGACTATTTGCGGGTTCTGTTCGGAAGAATCATCGCGGCCCTGGAACGCAAAGGGCATTTGGAGGAACACGGATGGGTTGTAATTTGCCATGTCAGCGTCCGCAATTTAAAAGAACGTACATGATAGTAAGACAATACAACTTTGGCCCAATAGGGTCTTACGGTCGTGGGCAGGAGTCAGTAACACTCCTTTCCGCCTCCACATAGCACACCCGAAAGTGCGTTCCCTCGACGGGCGAAGCCACCGGCAGAATTTTGTATACAAGGGAGGGCCATTTTAGTTGATAGTCTATTAGTATTTTTTATTTGTTACTTTTAATATTCACGCGTTTGACCGCTATCTCACCTTATGGTAAGCGATGATGCGGTCTGAGATGGAGCACGCTTGCCTAAGTAACCTATTCACTCTTGACTTAAAGACTCCCAGGTAGTAGCTATCAGGAAACACTGACTCCAGCAGGGAATTGCACTATTCTGCTGTACGCACTATGAATATGTTCCCAAAACCGTTTGTGCGTGCGGGTAGGATGTCCACCATGTACCGGTGGCGCATCGCCGTTCGTCTTGTGGTCCGATGATGGAACGGGCTTGGCGGAATTAAATTATGCAATTCCGTCGCACATTCCCCAAAATGCAACCGATAGAAAAACCGACAGGCTAGCAACTCGGCGTCTTTGGAGCTGCGACTCGACGAGCCTATCATTAACGATGATCCTCTTGGCTCGTTTCTCAATTGACTCAGGGCATCAAGCTGGTATTTGGCAGATCCGTTCCAAAGATGAGAGCAGTACTCCATACACGATCGAACTTGCGCTCAACAATGGGTTTTGTAAGGTTTTGTGCAACCCACTGCTGGGCTGCGTATCCACCTAAGATTCTGCGATGAAACTATTCTTTTGGTTCTCAACAAACGCATCCCTCGATTCGCTTCCTCGCACATCTCTGTTGGAAACGCAGCCTTACTAAGATTCAGAAATATTAACAACTACATATCCTTCAATAATCCTAGGAATCCATAGTGAACTCGACTCGTTAGATAATAAAATTGATCAGTTATCGCCGGCATAGAATTAGAAGCATTGAACAAACTCAAATAGACAACCTTTGTGTTCATATCTCAAGAACAACAGTTCATCTGTACACGGCTCTATGGAACTTTTGAGAATTCGTTTTGTAATGCTAATTTTCTTTATTATTATTTGAGACGTACGGAGATCTAAGTGTAGATATTAAGTAGCGTTTTCCTTCCTGCTTCTTTAAAAAATTGTGGCGTTATTAGCAAGTGACGTCAGTCAATTTAAACTCTATGTCAGAATTTTCCTTTTTCGTTTTTTTGTTTTTAAAAATAATACTCTAGCTTTTTCCCACGATTTCGTACGCGTATATTCCGTTTTCCTACCCTCCCCAAAGAACCTAACATCATTCCAAAATTTAGCTTTCAACGATCAGAAGTTTCAGCTGTGTGTTGTCTGTCAGTCACTAAGTCAAATACGGAAGAATTTTTATATATTATGAAGTTAATTGTCACTAGCCAATCACTTCGCTTGGCTTTCGCTGAAATCGGTCAACTGGGGATCTTCTAGCGTATGCCATTCACATCTGGAGTGAGGCCATTGAGAAGCAAGGGGAAGCACTTGCGGTCTCCCTAGACATCTCGAAGGCCTTCGACAGGGTCTGGCACGATGGCCTTGTTATAGTTTACGCGAGATAAACGTGGAAGAAAGTACATTGACCTGTTCCTAATATCTCTTCGTAGATACTAGAACAATAAATTAAGAACTGTTTTCATTACTAGAGAACGTAAAGGATCACGATAGAAGTCGATTCAGGACAGCTTTATGTCATTATTTCTGATTTTGATCTTAAGAAAGTCAATAAATGTATGTGGGTCAATGTACTTTATTCCACGTTTATCTGGCGTAAGCTTCTTTCCTGAGGGATCGGTCCATCCGAGTGATCGTAGATGGCTGCTCCTCCGGACTGCTGGATATTATGCCGGCGTTCCTCAGGGGTCAGTACTCTCGGCAACATTGTTCCTGCTGCATAGGTATTAATGATCTGCTAAAACCCGGTACCTTTGGGTATGCAGACGACAGCACTGTTGCTGAGAGATACGTGTCCGACGCACGAGCTGGTGGGTCACAGACCCGGTCTCTCCGGGAGGCTATGGTTGAGTGCTTGAACGTGTCCTTACAGGCTGTCTGAATGGGGCGATGCCAATCTGGTCACGTTCAATGCTGCTAAGACCCAGGCGTGTCTATTTTCCGCTAAAAGGAGCCAATTCCACCCAGCTCCATCTCTCCGCGGTGTAACCCTGCCGATAACCGACAGACTTGAGCTTCTTGTTGTTACGTTATTAACATCTGCCCTCAATTTTGGCCTTTTCACAGAGGCCAAGGCTCGTGTGGCTGCTAGAAAGTTGGGGATCCTGGCAAAGGTGAGACGGTACTTCACGCCGGAACAGCTTCTTAAACTGTATCAAGTGCAAGTTCGATCGTGTATGGAGTACTGCTCTCATCTTTGGGACGGATCTGCCAGATACCAGCTTGATGCCCTCGAGTCAATTGAAAAACGAGCCAAGAGGATCATCGGCGATGATAGGCTCGTCGAATCGAAGCTCCAAAGTCTTGAGCATCGACGCCGAGTTGCTGGCCTGTCGGTTTTCTATCGGTTACATTTTGAGGAGTGTGCGACGGAATTGCATAATTTAATTCCGCCAAGCCCGTTCCACCATCGGACCACAAGACGTACGGCGATGCGCCACCGGTGAATGGTGGACATCCCACCTATATGCACAAAACGTTTTGGGAATACATTCATTGTGCGTACAGCTAAGGAGTGGAATTCCCTGCCGGAGTCTGTGTTTCCTGATAGCTACAACCTGGGAGTCTTTAAGTCAAGAGTAAATAGGTTACTTCTAGGCAAGCGTGCTCCACCTTAAACCACATCATAGCTTAACATCAGGTGAGATAGCGGTCAAACGTATGCCTATCAATAGTAAAAAAAAATTAACTCCCTAATTTCGCGTTCTAAAAATTTGTTGTCTTCAAAATGTCAGAAATACATTTTATAAATAAAACGAAGAAGAAAATCGTTTGTAAAATCTGAAGGTAAATTATTCAATTCAAAAACTAATGCGCGCAATTTGTTACTTATATTCAACCTTGCGCGTTTGACTTTACAGAAAACGTAATGACACTGAAATGTCTGACTGAAATGGCTTTATTTAAGTGAGTATGTAGGAATTTACATAACATGAAGTTTTCTAATACACCTATGTATTAGAAAACTTCATGTTATGTAAATTCTATACGTAGCCCGAAAGATCGCCAAATTAAAGTGGCAATGGGCAGGGCACATTGCTCGCAGAACTGATGGTCGATGAAGCCGAAAGATGCAACGTTCGTTCGTTCGTTTGCTACTTCTCTTCTCCTTCGCACTCCGCGTCACACTTCCAGCTGCTATGATGGCTCCTTCTCAGTTACTGCAGTGCGTCTCTGGAACTCTCTTCCACACTCTCTACGCGACAGCCCTTCTCTTGATGTCTTCAAGAGGAAAATTAAAGAGCATTTCCTTTCACAATGACATAATATTAGATATTTGATATATACATATAATTGTGTATTTCTGTAGTAATATTTATGTATAAGTATTATTTGTACACTGGATCCTACCCTCTATGATGAACTCTCTCTATCACTCAAACGTTTGCTGGGAGAAAACTCAACTTTGAGTTAAGCTCGCCTTTGTACATGTACTTATTATGACTGTATCATTTAAGTTGTTTTGGTGTACAATAAAGAATTAAGAACGTTGGAAGGTCTCCCACAAGGTGGACTGAAGACCTGGTGAAGGTCGCGGGTAGCTGATGGATGCGAGACGCACAGGACCGGTCGTTGTGGCGACGCTTGGGGGAGGCCTATGTCCAGCAGTGAATGTCTTTCGGCTATTATGTTGATGATGAATTTCTTTACGAATACACATGATACTGACCACCTCATATGGCCTATCATATCTGTCTCACCTTCCGGCCAGTAAACAGGCAGTGAATTTAACACAACATCACGCCAAAATAGAGATGGGTAATCTCGACTCCGGTAAGTGATTCGAAGGTGAATCACTAAATTTTATTTATTTTATTTTATTTCTTAAAGAAAACTTACAGTTAGGATACAGATAGTTAACAGTTAGTGAAAGAAGGCCAATTAAAAGTTTTCACTGACAATATTAGGGTAGCAAAAGAGACAGTAGACAGTCAAGAGAAAGTAAGAACTAGAAAGCACTCGGAAATAATTAAGAATAAGTTTTTAGTGAACTTCAAAGAATTTTTTGTATATTATTTTTTTTAGCTGCGGAACACTGGTGGAGAATAAGTCAAGATCATCAACACTTTGACACATGGAGTTGTATGCCCTGCTAGCCCTTATTATATAGGAGTTTTGTCTGTATATGCACCGCAAAGAGGGCACATGCAGAGGTCGATGATTTCTTAAGGTGAAGGATGGAACACGCATTTTGCTCATCAGTTCAGAACAAATCCGGCTCCGTTATCGTTATTTTCAACTCCTTTGAATCTCTCAAACCAAACCACTCCGGACTTCCTTGTTTCAATACCAACAAATCCAGTGATCTCATTGATTCTTAGGATCATTTGATTCTTTTAACTCAGGATTTGATCGAAATACACGAAAGTAGGCATTCATTTTGTTCGAGCTTGTTATTTTTTTAGAATGCGTCGTGTCATTTTTTGTGTTATGATGTCAATAATATTCAATCAATTTTATTGTAACGTAATGACTAATGACACCGTTCATTTTGGCTTTGTTTTTATTTTATAAACCAAGCGGTCATTCATTCGGCTCCATACTGAGTCGGATTTAATAACTCCTCGGAGTCGACAAGATTTGAAAGGAGTTGATAAGGAATCGGATCCGCTTACGGATTCGAATCATTGAAATCTTCAAGTCCGGTTTTACCCATCTCTACAAAACATCAAGTTTACCGCGTGTATCTGACATCGACGCACAAACGATTTCCATGGGTCCAGGGCATGATTCTGGACATTAATTATTTTTTTATTAAAAATCTCATTGGGTTAGGTCAGAATAACGATTATGAGCAGTCTAAAGTAAAAAAAACCCTTGAAAAAAATGAGAAAAAAGCCGACGAAAAATTCTAAGTCTAGGGTGTCCAGAATCATGCCCTGGACCCATGAAAATCGTTTGTGCGTCGATGTCAGATACACGCGGTAGGTGGTATTAATGGTATATTATAATATGCACACACAGCATTTCGCCAACTATGTGTAAGTCCCACGGTATGAGGGGGTTGATGAAGAGATTGCATAACTAATCTAATCTAGCCCGTCATGTCCCACTGCTGTGCAAAGATTGCATAAGTCCAAGACTATTGTGATACTAAGAATTTTCTACAAAGAGCATTGACAAAGATGTGTTTATGTTTCAGAAATGGCGAGATCAAGGCGTCGAGTTCTTGCAGCTAGCAACGACAGATATATTCGAAGCGCCCGACCAGGACAAACTCTATGAAGGAATCACTTTTATTAATAGGTGAGAGTCAAATAAATACTACAGTATCATCTACCTAGCCTTTTGCCAACTATATTGGGGTCGGCTTCCAGTCAAACCGGATTCAGCTGAATACCATTATTTTACGTGGAGCGGCTGCCTACCAGACCTCCACAACCCATTAACTGGGTAACACGGTACTTCTTGGCAAGACTGGTGTCAGATTTTCTGGCTTCTGACTATCCGTAACGACTGCCAAAGATCTCCAAATGACAGCCGGGACCAACAGCTTAACGTGCTTTCCGAGGCACGGAGGAAACTCGGTATGTTAAGATGGTCACCCATCCACAGACCAACCTCGGCAAGCGTTGCTTAACCTTGAAGATTGACCTGTGCGGCTGTTATAATTTAGCCACGAGCTCCTAAATAAATACTACGGTATGATAAATATGAAATGTAGAAATACGGATAGTCTACATCTACACTATTATAAAGAGGAAAGATTTGATTGTTTGTTTGTTTGTTTGAATTGAATAGGCTTCGAAACAACTAGACCGATTTAAAAAAAAAATCACCAATGTGTAGAATGGACTGTCCGTATGAACATAGGAACATTTATCCCGTTAAAATAAAGGGTATACCCGTACGAAGTCGGGACGTGCAGCTAGTTTTTAATAAACTAGCTTCTGCCCGCAATTTCGCTCGCGTGAAAAGTGAAATTAATAATAACCTGTGTTACTTCCTGTTAATTTAGTTTTCTTTTGGTGAAAAAAATTGTTAAAATCGGTTTAGTAGTTTCGGAGCCAACTCGGTACAAACAAACAAGTCTTTCCTCTTTATAATCTTAATATATATAAATCACGTGTCACGTTGTTTGTCCGCGATGGACTCCTAAACTACTTAACCGATTTAAAATTAAATTTGCACACCGTGTGCAGTTTGATCCAACTTGAAAGATAGGGTAGCTTACATCTCAATTTTTAATTGTAATATTATTTAGGAGCAGAAAATGTGACGCAGACGAAGTTGCGCGGCTCAGCTAGTTTTAGTATAAAGTATACACTAGCTTTTGTCCGTTTAACGTAAAAAAACTGGCCAATTTTTGTTCCGTACCATTATGTATAAAAACGACAAAAAATCTAGTTTGTTGTATGGGAGCCCCCTTAAATATTTATTTTTTTCTGTTTTTTTGGAATTGCTGTTATAGCGGCAACAGATATACATCATCTGTGAAAATTTCAACTGTCTAGGTATCGCGGTTCTTGAGATACAGCCTGGTGACAGACAGACAGACAGCGAAGTCAATAATAAAGTAAAGTAGTAATAGGGTCAAAACGGGACCCCACTTCATGCCGTATTCTTTTGTATCGTATTATACGGAATGATCATGGATACAATGCACTGTCCGATTATACATAATATTTTGTATCCAAATATACGATCTGGCAGCTCTTTAAGGAAGTATTTTGATGTTTATCAAAATATCTAAAGTTCCAAACATAGTAAACGTAATAACTACTTAGTAAAGGCATGTCAATTTTTTATCTGAAGTGTAGGAATGGATCGATAATATTTGATTTGACTGCAATACTGATACCATCATTTCAGAGTCGTTTCGTTAGTGCAAGTCAAATCTAGGTGAATGTGAATTTACACTCCACACGGTTCTAAATCGCTTGGCACTTCTTTTTGGCAAATATTGACCTGCTATAAAAGTGTTTGCTATGCCCGTTAATATAGAGAACGTGCAGGGCGTTGACTATGCTATCTAGTGTCGCATATTCGAAATTTGAACGGTCAGAAAACTTGACATTGACGCTTCTGTGCTGCCATCTGCGCGAACATACAGACAATATTTATCTTGCAAAAAAGGGCTATTGTACGATTTATAAATTAAGTCATAGACACTCCCTCAAAGACAAATTTAAAGAGATTAATATAATGACTGTGCCCTCTCAGTATATTTATGAGAATCTCTGTATGCACATAAAAATATTAATCTGTTTCAAAACACAGTGATATCCATAACATAAATACTAGGAATAAACACAATTTTGTCGTTCCTAAAACTTGACTGAAAAAAATAGGTGGTTCGTTTCGATGCCAATTTGTACATTTTTATAATAAACTTGCTAGCCACATTCAAGAACTTAGCATTAATAAATTAAAATCTTTTATAAAACGTAAGCTATGCCAGAAAGCTTTTTACACAGTTAAAGACTATCTTGAGGACAAAAGGCTTGGGCTTTTGTCCTCAAGATAGCTGTTTCAATGATGTACATGGCCCAATGTTTATAATATATACATCAATTTTTTTTTTTTTCGTTTATCATTTTACTTTCATATTTTTTTTACAAATTGACATTTTTATATTTTAATTGATTGTGTATTTTTGACATTAATGTTTACTTTTTATAGTAATCGCAATTTTTTTTATTGATTTAATTCATTATATCGTCGTCTTACTTTCTCAACCTCGTATCTATAAATCTTAAAATGTTCAGGAGACACAAAAAACTGTTTCTTATTTTTTAAACTAATATTATTTAAAATCGTTAAACTACACTTGATAAACACTTGTTGAATACTACTTTTGGAGCTGGTTTTACCTTATTATCATTTTTATTTTAATTTATAAGTTAATTTTTATAGATACGAGGTTGCTGAATTTAGCTTTTCAATACTTTCCATTCACCGTGTGGCTAACTTACGTGGTAATTGAATTAAAACTATGATATTATTACAGTATTTTTATTATAAAAAAACAAACAAATAGTTACAATTCAGGTCTCACTCGTGGAGCAAAGTGTCATAGAAACTATGGTAGTCTTTAGGAAAAAGATTTTTCATGCTTTGGAGGTCGTTGAATTTACGTGTAGTTATGGGTAAAGACAGACTGTATAGTTTTCCTGCTTCAGATGTAGAGGGTCGGGTTGAACGTTGAGGCAACAGTTTCCAATCGTGGTCAAAATTCAGTTTGTATTCTATTTTAGAATCAGTGTATTTCAAAGTTCTAATATCGACTACACAAGGATCTCCAGCTTTCGTGCCCGGTCTTATAGATTTATAACAATTTGTTTTTGAATAATCAAGAAAGAAGTCATGATCAATGTAGCGCACTTGATAGGGTTGTTTTGGTCTTGCTTCTTTAATTATTTGAATAAAATCTGCAGGGACAAAAAGTTCTTTTTGCTTCTTCCTTGTCTCGATGGTAGCGTGGACAGAATCACATTCCATTTGAGTGTGTCCTACCACGAGATATTTTTGGGTAACTTCTGTTTTATATTTTGTGGCAAACGCAAGCATAGCATTGGCAAGCGTTACATTGCGATTCTGTGCACTGCAACCATCGCTGTAAATAATAATTGGTGTATTTTTATCGTCTAAGCCTTCGAGAAAATGCATGAGACATGACGTAAAAATATTTGCGTCTAATCGTCCTTCAGCTTCATGCCATACGTAGCATACGACACTGGCATCTTTTTCGTTGTAGATAGTGAACTGATGCACACAAAGTTTTAATTTGAAATATTGTGCTCCTGCTTTAATTGACGGAATAGTTTGCACAGCTTGCAAGTCGACGGTAAACATCTGGAGTTCTCCTTGTATGCAACTCATCTTGTCCCTCTTTTTTTCTTCTCTTGCTCGCTCTTTTGCTTCTATATGTGCTTGGTATACTTCTTCTTCAATATTTTTATTCTTATAGGCGTAGCACAAATCACATTGGTCTTTTTTCGGTTTGTAGAGACCCAAGTTCATCTCATTTACAACACTTAAAAAACACTTGTAAGTAGCCTTTTCTTCATCTGGAATGTTGTTATCCTTAACATACTCCTCAAAAGTTCTATATAAGTCAGCCCATGTAGTATAATCTAAATCAACATACATTTTGTTGCTGCTTTGTCGACAGTAATGAGAGGGCATTTTAGGTACGGCATTCAAAAAATGTCTGATGTGTTCCAATTTCGTTACATTTATAGCTTTTTGTCTCATCACCGGAGGGTTTTTCTTGATCATCCCAATCTTATTTTTTGCCTTCTTGGCCCAATTTGTGACAGTCCAATCACCCAGGCAAAGAGTGCCTGTAAACATTGTTTTACATACAGGCTTTATCTCACCGTCTACTTTTAAAGAATACTCTAATGTTTGAGTTCTTTTACTCGGAATACCTTTCGTTTGTGTTTGTACCGGTTTTAGTGAGACCATTCCATTAACATACATTTTGCGATCATCCCATGTCATGTTCCAGAAAGATTTAAAAATTTCTGTTCTCTCTGCATCTGAAATTTCATTGCATTTTTTTATTTTACTTTGGGAACATTTTGTTGAAACGCATCTGGCTTGCATTACTCTTTGATTTCGTACTTCCACCCCCACTATCCCAGAATTCTTTACACGTTTGATCGAAGAATACTGTTGACCTTTTTGTCTTCTTTGTTTTAGTTGATTTCTACCCCAGCGTGTTTTATCTGCTTGTCCTTTCTTTGCTCTTTTTCGTTTTATTAACCCACTAGTCTCATCCAGAGCCACGTAAGATGTGTCCATATCCGTTCCTGAACTATCATCATCATTATCAGGAATGAAAGTTGAATCACTGTCTGATCCAGATAAATCACATGAAGAGATATCATTACTCGAGGTAGGTATTGGAATAAACTGACCAGTGGTATCATCCAAAATGCAGTGTGTTGGATCAATATTGCGCTCGTTTGTCGACGTCGGACAATCTCGTGAGGCTTGAAGAATAAAACATCCGGATCTCTCATCTAAAACGAAATTCACTTTCTTCTCTTTCAGTATCAAGATGTTTGCAGTATTGGTATTAGAAGCAGAACCAAAAGAAGTGACTGTATCATTTAAAGATCCCGTTCTGACTCCACCATCTTCTGTGTTTTCTTTAGTTAATAAATTTGCGGTATCGGTACCAGACAAAGAAGCAATAGAGGTTACTAAATCATGAGAAGACCCCGTATCAACTCCACCACCAGAACCAGAAGCCATAGACGCTACAGACTTGTTAAAAGACCCCGTACGATTTCCATCGTCTTCTTTCTTGTCTTTAGTAGCTAAATTTAGCAACTTTAAAGCACGGCCGTGCATTTTAAGGACCTGAAAAAAAAACAAAAGGACATAAAAAAAAACTGTTAACAAAAAAAGTTAACCGCTTTCAAAAAGAATAAAATAACTTGATGACGGAAACTGTTTAGGAAGTCGGAGCCTTTGGTCTAGATCAATTTACGGAACTGGCTTTTATTTCACTCTTTTTAGTGTATCAGCCGCCTAAAATGATGACTACCAGACGCAAACCCCTCACCTAACTACGAAACGTGAAAAAAAAACCGTGTACGTGCCTATAATTTTTGAGGGTTGCCCTCGATTTTCCTGGGATTCCATCATCAGATCATTTAAAAAAATGGGACTAAATGACAAGCACCAGCTATCGAACAAAAAAAGAATCATCAAAATCGGTTCACCCAGTCAAAAGTTATGAGGTAGGCTCCTCCTTTTTTTGAAGTCGGTTAAAAATGAAATAACTGTAGGGTGTAAACTATTTTATAGTATTTCTTCCTTCATCCGCCATAAAACTTTGTGAATACTTACAGCTCAGTACATTTAAAACTATCGTAACCATACGAAACTAATGAATAAAGTACATAAATACTACATAAATAGCCATGTATATGCTATTCACGAGAGGTAGGCAGAAACACAAGTTAACCCTAGCTGCGTTAAATCAAAGTGAAAGTAACCTTAAAGCTAAGTAAGTAAAACAATTATTTTTAATCAGTTAGTAACTAAGAACTACCTGCTAACAAACAACAAACATTTGTAGATATAACTTACCGTTTAACGCACTAAATTTTGCACTCCCACAATATTTAAACTTATTTTCAATCAAGAACAACAAACGAATCTAAAAGTTATAAGATCCAACTGCAACAACTTTCTTTGCAATATAGACGAACTTCACACCATAAGAGCGGCAACCTCGCTTCTCGATTAACAAAGTAATGAAAAATAAACCCAAAGGCCATTGGCATAAGATCGCAAGACCTCGTAAGTTAAGATACGAGTTTTGTGCAGTTATGAAAATGGTATGAATGACTTGTGTGATAATTGCAACGCTGTTTGCGACTAACTTCGTGCTTATATTGAAATAGAAGTTTGTTACAGTTAAGAGGCATCACTCGTAGCTGAGATACGAGTAAGAAAAAAAATTATCGAAAAATTGAGTTACAAGTTTGAGAAAGTAAGACGACGATATTTGACATTATTTATTTATTATTATTTCATTATTTTTCATTTTACTATTGTGAATATGGGGACTATGTGGGCTATTATTTTCTTTTTGTGCTCTTAAAGTATTTTGAACGATTTCTAGCAGTTTGAGTACTTTTGTGGCCTACCCAAATATCCTTTCATTGGCATTGTTCGTCGTGTCATTAAGCTCCTTTAAGTTCTAAGTTTGAGCTACACGATAACTGGCAAATGCTTGCACTGTCTAGACACGTCCACTCAAATCTGTGTGGTACTTTCCTCAAAATGCCACTTCAGACATTAACCTACATGGTTCTCATATGATTTGACCAGTACGATTGTATGGACTTTAAAAGAGACTTTGACCTCTGAGTTTCTTTCGGCGTTTCTTCTCAGAGCAGTCAGCTAGGAAACGCCGGCCTCATCTAGTTTAAAATGACCACAAAAGATTGACGTGTAAAAGTGTTATTTACAACCTACTTACAAAATAAATATCATTTATCATTTTTAGTAGACTGTGTCATCTAGTGTTGCCATGTCAAATTTTATAGGTGACATATAAATGACAGTGACATTTATGTGCTGCCACCTATGTTTTCTGCACGTACCCTATATGGAAGTTCGATCCTCTGTGCTTACTAACATAGTAGGACCCAATATAACGGAATCGATACGCCCAGGCTTCTCATGGCCTTGGCAGATTTTCTTGGGGTCGTCACATTTTGCTCTTGACTCCAGTCTAGGTCAGAGGTGGCAGAGACAAAGCTGACGATGGAGTAAAGTTACCCAGAAGGAGCCTGTTCACTGTAACTTTGAAGAGATTAGGGTTGTATGCGTTCGGATACACAAGCGCAAGTAGAGAATTTCGCTACTTTGCTGTGCGCATTATAAAAGACGTTTGGAAACGCTTGGTGCGAATTGGTAGAATAGCGACAAGGTACGGATGGTAGCTTGCAGTGCGTCTGGATGTCCGATGGTAGAAGGGGACCGCTGGGATGAGTTCGTGGAGTTCTTGGGCACACTCACCGACGTACAATCTGTAAAAGACCGACAAGTAGGCTAACTCGTGGCGATGAGCCAAGCTATTTATTTATTTTTATAATTTCAATTACTCTCTGCACTTACAGTAATAACCAACACGTACAGAGAGTCAACAGGAACAATAAAAAAAAACAATAATAGAATTATATAGCAAACATAATATATAAAAAAAAAACAAAAATAATTAAAATAATCAAAATTATCAAAATGATAAAAATGATCAAAATGATCGAAATGATCAAAATAATCTTAATGAGCCTTCAAGAGTTTCAGAAGTTGAGAATAATATCCCAAAAGAAAGAAGGTTAAATAAGAGTATGGTTCCCTCCAGGTTTCTGCCAGCTGACAGGAAGCTGTCAGGAGTGCCCACAGACGCCCATCAGATCAACAGCGGCTCAGTGTACGTGCACTGCAAGGCGGGACGCACCCGCAGCGCCACGCTCGTCGGCTGCTACCTCATGATGGTACGTACAAGTTGTAACTTTCTTTTCTTTTTTTAAAAAAAACGTTGCCCCACACTAGGAATTCCTCCTGTATCGTGGGTGCGTTTACAAACATACAAAGTCACATACACAAACTGCCGGACCAGGAACAACTATCTGTAGGACATACAAATATTTGTTCCGTGCGGGAATCGAACCCACGACACGCGACGCAGCAGCCAATCGCTCAACCACTGCGCCAACCGTGCCGTCATGTAATATTATATGTGTATAGAGGAGATGAGGATGTTGACATGGGTGAACATCCTCATCTCCGCTACACCCTCTCTTTTCATCAGTATTCTTCAACAGCCAACCTTCCGATCCATACATTACGAGTACCTACTAAGTTGAATCATTTAACCCAAACAGAAAAATGGCTGGTCCCCTGCTGAAGCAGTCACATACATGCGGAATAGACGCCCTCACATCCTTCTACACACGAAGCAGTGGGAGGCGCTCGATATCTTCCATAGACAACACGTCACCAGAGCCAAGGAGCAGGCGCAGGGATGAGAGTTTCCAGCTTAGAAAATATGCACAAATACTGACCTCATTTGTTTTTACTCTTGTGCCTGGTTACTGTGTTCAATGAGGTAATAGGGATGATTCCTGGGTAAAATATGATTATATTTAGATTGTCAGTTATATCATCAAAAAATATTTGAATTTTTAAGCCACCTATTAGTTGGACTGTACCGTCTGGAAAAATTTCAACGCATTATAAATGTCTTTTTTTGTTTACACGACAACAGTAAAAATATTAGTCCAATATTTTTTTGGTAATCTAGCAGACAGACTAAATATTTTTTTCAGGAATTGTTCCTAATATGTCGATAATACAAACCAGAATAAGCACTAGTATTATAAACAGTTTGTATTTTTAATGTTTTTGCTATAATGGGCCATATTTGTACATTATGTGGCTAAAAGCAATATTGTAAGCTGGCAATACCCGGCAATAATATTGTATAATTGTTGCAGTAATATTTTCAGTACGCCTCGACCAATATATGTAAGCAAATATAATGTTATTATTGAACAAAGTATTGCTATTTTAATTAATGGCAAAAGTACAGGGAAATGGAGAATTGAAATATAATTTTATTATTTTTAAATAGTTAGAAATAAATAGTTACAATTTTGACACAAAATAAGTACATTTTCGAATTATGGAGCTCAAAGACGATCTGCCTTTCGTCTGTGAGTGCCCTTAGTATGTAGTTTAATTTATTGTTGTTACAAATAATAAATATTTTATTGTAATATTAAATAAATTTATTATTTTTATATGTTAGTTTTATTTACTTTATCGTTACATGCCCATGTGGAATAACAAAATATACTTTTATACTTACACGCAATGTCAATAAATCGATATTTATTTCGATTTCTTAAGAGTTGGTTTGCTAGTGACCGAGTTTATAAACAATAAAATATAGAAATAGTCGCGTGCTGGTTTTCTGGTAAAGCATTTTATTTTATTTGACTTTTTAATACGAGCAAAGTATATTCAACATGGAAACAGTGCAAGTAAGTATTCAAACTTGTGATTAACTTAGTCGCCATGTCGTAATAATAACATGTCGCTAGTTTTTATCAATTTTAAAGTGAATGATGATGATGAGTGGTGGTGGTGATGTGAGTGAGTGAGTGATTTTTTATCAGTATCCAAAATGAAAATGATCTCAGCAGACATATTTAATTCGGACAACAGTATCAGTCAGATCCATTTTGAGTCATATCCAAAATTAAAATGATCTGTACTTACTCAAAAATAAAGACTAAGATTTGCTATTTGTGTGAATGATACGCAACGTCTGGAAAAAAAAAGCAGTGTACAGCTTCCTATACACTTAAATACATAACCGTTATCCTCTTCTAGGCTCAAATAAACGCTGCTTTAATATGTGCATCCCTGGTTCTTGTAAGATTGACACAATCTACAAATATTTACCCCGAGCTGGATGTGGCTCAGTACTGCGCGGACCAGCGGTCGCTGTGCCAGAACACCGGCAGTTTTATACATATTGTGTGTCAATACTATGTGAGTCAAAATCTGCCTAGCCTTTTTCCCAACTACATTGGGGTCGGCTTCCAGTCAAACCGGATTCAGCTGAATACTAGTGCTTTACGTGGAGCGGCTGCCTACCAGACCTCCACAACCCATTAACTGGGTAACACTGTATTTCTCAATGATATATAAAACTATAGATACGTTGTCCGCACTCTAAAATGACAACATGAAATGAAGCCAATTGGCCACATCGCGCTTAGTTACGCACCAACCTGTTGCGCGACACTACGTTTGTTTTGATGTCAATTTGACTATTACTTATCCTGTGACGTAACTGAAGATGTATATTTATCTCCCTCTAGCAACAGGCATCCCGCCGTACGGTGACATACTTTCTTTCCCTTTCTTCATGCGTATTAGTAGCTATCTAGTATTTTCGCAGTTTTTAAGCGCCGCGATGTTGGTTTATGACGTGTCTATATATAATACGTCATTGGTATTTCTTGGCAAGACTGGAGTCAGATTTACTGGTTTCTGACAATCCGTAACGACTACCAAAGAACTATAAATGACAGTCGGGACCAACGGCTTAACGTGCTTTCCGAGGCACGGAGGAAACTTGATATGTTAAGATAGTCACCCATTCAGAGACCAACCTTGGCAAGCGTTGCTTAACCTTGAAGATCGACCCATGCGGCTGTTGTTATTTAGCCACGAGCTCCTCCCAATCTATATGAGTATAACATCTCATATGTATTCATCTACTACGCGCCCAGCGGCACGTTCAAATGCATAGAACTGCCTGCACCGTCGCCGCTCCTTGCCGCTGACTTCGTGTCCGCAGCTTAAGGCGAGGTTGCAGTACTGTGTGTTTTGACGAACAACAGCGACTGTCCGGCGAGCGAAATAATGCCTAAATTTTGCTTGTTTTTTCTTCTTGGCGAAAACTGATAAAGAAATTACACAATATGGTTTCAACATTTACTTCAAAATAAAAAGCTCTATCTATTGATATAACTTTTATATATACTTATTCGTGATGAAATCTCTTAGCAGTACACGTTTAAAATTGTAAATTAGTGTCATGTTTGATAAAAAAAAGTATCGAGCCAATCATTCTAAATCGCGTTTCTATCTTTACGATTTACTTGAGGGTATGTTCAATTTTTATGGAATGATTTTTATTTATTAAAAAACTTATAATTAATTAGATTTTCAGACGTTCAAAAATCTTAAAAAGTACTGAAACCCCGCCTTAAGTGCGGAAAATGGAGTCCCTACTCGTACTCCCGTGCATCTCATCTTATAAAACTTTTAATTAACGACTTGGTTTGATTTATTCTGAAGTTGTGACTTTGTGATCAGGGGTGGATTATCATTTGGGGTGCTTGATCCCTTTAAGGGGTCGGATCCGATCGGGGTAATTTCAAGTAATCGTCTCTTAGTGCTCCCCTACGGAGTGTAAGGAAGCTAAATGCCAAATGTCAGCTTTCTACGACCAGTAGTTTCGGCCGTGCGTTGTCGGTCAGTCATCCAGTAACGGAAGAATTTTATATATTAGGATTACTAGCTGACCCAGATGTTGTTTTGCCAAATTAAAAAAAAATAACCTATTCTCAGAATCCCGATTTCCCTTGGTCATGGCAACACGCGTGAACGGGTGGGCCGATTTTGCTAATTATTTTTTTGTTGTGTTTGTTACTGTTAGAAGATTCTTATGAAACAAATAAATAAGAATGTTGCAGTTGACGGGAGCGAAGCCGCGGGGGACAGCTAGTATTTTATTAAAATCGTTCAAGCCGTTTCGGAGGTGTTTGAAATCAAACACAGACACGAGATTTTTATATAAATATGATAAAAATAGATTAAGATTATAAAAGCCCCTAAAAAGTTTAGGTTGCAAACTTAGAATGGAATTTGGTTTCTGTACGGTAAGACAAAGGTTTTGATTTTCCAAAATTTTATAAATGTCTCGGATTCAGATTATAAGTATGCCTAGATACCTATATTAAAATTTATTATTTAACTTTTCAGGGAAAAGTAGGACTGTCCTGCTCAAAGTTTAATGAACTTCCTTTGGAGGACAGTCATGAGAATGCAATACTACGTCGAATTAACACGTATGTACCACCGGTAAAGTACCCGATCTCTCGACCTTATAGCTTTAGAAATAAGGTTGAATAGTGGTGGACCAGGTACCTACCAACATATTGTGTAAGGGTATTCAGTATGGCTACCTACAAAGAGCTGCGACTAGACTACTAGATATCAATGAAGTTCGATTTTTTCGAATGAATTCGAAAAAAATACCTTTTCTCAAACATGCTTGGAAATGTAAGCATTATTTTGACAACCATCGAGATAAATCGAAATTGCTGCACTGGCCAAATACATGCGAGCAGCGGCCGGCAAAAAATTGCTGAAAATCCATATATGTCGTGTTTAGCGGCCAAATATATTTTTTACACACAAATTACATAGAAAACTCATGTCTGTCCTGTAATTTGAAAATGGAACGCTCTTTTGCTCCGAAGCATGGCATCCAAGGAGGTAACATAACAAACAACAAAACAAAACACAACAAACAAACAAACAAAGAACAACAACAAACAAAGGTTAACAAAGGTTTTATTTAAATTTTGAACTGGCTTGCAAATAGCAAGCTGTTTAGATAGAAAAAAGAAATTAATACTTTAACGCGGGAAAAATTATTGTTCTTCATTGTTCTGTATTGATTTAAAAAAATATTTGTATTTTAATTTCTGCGCATTTTTTGAGAAAAGTAGGTACTATACAAGCCTTAGCTACAAGTTTTAGACTTTTGGTTTTAGTACTTACCTAATAGGCATATTAATTCAGTTCTAAGCATAGCTCTTTTTTTCCTGCTCTCAGGTTTTTAATACATTATTTAATATTCCAGTATAAGGGTTGAAGCAGCAAATGGCAGGGCCATAGGAAAAGGCCAGCAAAAGTTACCTCGAGCTTATGGAATGAAGAAAGTAGTAAGTAGAAATGTTCACTATTTAGAATTAAACCTTATTCCGTCCTACATAGGATATCTACGCTTATTCGAGCTTCAAATAAATTCATTAAAAACTCCAGAAGCAACTGTGTTGTGGCAAGTTTCGTAGGTAGACTGTTTGCCAAGTTGGCGTTTCAAACGAAAGTTAACCTTGTGAACTAGCTTATAATGTTTATATTTGTGTATAGCTAATTTTAGCAAGTTATTTTTTACTTTTATGGACCTTAACGCTTTGGGACAACGTTCATATTCGTATGGAGCGCTAGCGCTACCTTAGCCAAGTAGAGCCTTAGACTTAGGTACCCCCCGTTTCTGAATTAGGAATTTGAACTTGAGTGTTTGTCAAACTCTGTCCGCTTTAGCTTGAAAATACAGTCCAAGTTTGGCATTAAAGGAGAATTCGACACGTATTAACTCCAAATACTCTACTTATTCAGAAACCGGTCCTAACGCTCAAGTACAGACCAAATCGAGCTACAACAATCTGTCAAAGTTTAAGGCCGTACCCTGACCAAATAACCTTGAGCATTTTTTCCCTCAATAATTGCGCAAGAGATACAGTAACGAATACGCTCAGAATGTTTAATAAAATCGTTATAAAATTTAATTTTGGTCGTTTGAAAAAGAAATTCTACCAAAATGTTCATAATTAAATTGCCTATCCATTCGTGTATTGTACGAAATCAAAATAATCATTAGTTTTCGAGAAGATGCATGTTTTCAATAATTATTTATCATTTCTGTAGTTTCGTTGTGAGGAGATTACTTAAACATTATACTTAGTAATAAAAAATAAAAATCTACCATTTTGAAGCCAAGATCATGTAGAAATTTAATGTATTATTTTTTATAAGTGGATATTTCTTTTGGATAAAGAGTATATAGCTCCAAAATATATAAAATCCTCTCTCCATAAAAAACGGCTAGCGCTGCGTTTTGCACGGGACGCGCCTTAAGAGTCCTATTACATTTTTTACGGAAATTCATGATTTTTGACGCTGTAATTATCAGCAGCAGTAAGATATTTTAATTATTTGATCATGAATAACGATAGTGCCAGTCTCTTTCTTGTAAGTTAGAGTTACACATTTTCATTTTTCTTTTCGTGTAATTTACTATAAATATTTTACGAACTCAGTTTGCAAGAAAAAATGTCGGCGATGGAACTTTGACGGTCTAATTCACATTGTTACAATCAATTCTTTTAAAAGCTAAAATTACTAAAAGGAAAGTTGAATGTTTTACCTGTTTATTGGAGTTCTAGAATTTCTTTAAATTCCTTGAGTTTTCACGAAAAAAAACGTAAAGAAAGCCTAATTTAAGCCAGAAATGTCTTGATTCAGCGTCCATTATATTCCAAATAAAAACAATTTTATCAAATAAATTAATATGATATAAAATTTCAATCTACAATGAATACGTTTCATTAGTTTTCGTTTGTCAATATAATTAAACAAAATTGCAATAAATAAAATTAAAGTACTATATATTCTGCGTCAATTCAGCGCGCGCGCTCCTCAGTCTCGCGCGAGTGCCCAAATAAACTATAATCCTATTCAGACTAGTAAGTATCAAAATTGTTTCGCGGACTATAGATGTACTCCCAACGCAGACCACCTAACTTCGTCTATTGCAAACGAGCATTTACGATTCGTAATAGGACTCTTAATAGATTTTGAACTTTATGACTAGGTTCAAGGTTGATCGGGATAATTTGAGAGTTTCGGGTAGCTCGATGGGCAAGCGTCTGTACGTTGGTCGAGAGTTTGTCAAGTTCTAATTTAGCATAAGTATGTTCAATAGGGAATTTGCTTGAAAAAAATAATATTTTTTATGTATAAAGTTCTGCTATAAAAATATAATACCTACTAACAGTAAAATTAGAATCAAAATTACCTAAAAAACTTAATTATTTTTAAAAATATACAAGTGGGTGACTTGTATATTTTTCTAGCGAAAACGCTATTTTCTATGGCAGCTGTATAGGCATCATGGACTTTGTCGTCAAAGTTCGTCTTTGTCGTCATACTAAGGGTAGGTTATTAGAGCTAATAAGTATTAAATTTTACAAATAAAATAAATCGCATGTATTTCGCATGTATTAACGTTAATCCGTACGTTATTCGTCGATAATATAGGTACCTACTTACCTACTACTGAAAATATTTCAGTTCTGGGACGGCGAGCTGGCAGCTTTCGCAAAAATAATGATACTTCAGTGTATATCAAAACACAGATACAGTTGTGCCGCTTCTAGTAAGTTACCTCGTTAAAATAAATATTTTTCATTATTGAGGACCTCGTGGCTCAATAAAACTGCTGCAAGTGTTGATATTGGAAGTTAAGCAACGCTTGCCAAGGTTGGTGACCATGCACAACTTACCGGAACTTTGTAAGGGCCGGCGCAAATATGGCGGAGCGCTGCGCTGAACATAGGTTTTCTAAACGCGTGACAATGGTGTCCTGAAAAAATCTAATTAGTCCGTCAGTTAGATTATCAAAAACTATTTGACCCGTGTTTTTTCTTTTGTTACGGGAACCAAAATTGACGAAGTTACGACGCTTTTAAAATTCTCAACACGTCACACCTTCGCATAATTTTTAGTGAATCGTGACTCCCGAGTTTTGATGCATTTTATCTTTGTCAATATTCATTGATTTACAAAAACAAAAAATACGTGTCCATTATTTTTCAATACTCTAACTGTCGGACTAAATAGTTTTGCAATTTGTGGATGATAAAATCTAGCCCATTTAGCCCAATATACTCAACTCAGCATCGTTTTCTTTAGCAATTTTTCCAGAGTCCAAACTTGTACCTAGAACCGGAAACAAATGCGCGCGAAGTAGCGCGCATGCTCGCGAAGTAGTGTTCCTGCATACTACCTTTTGCAGTAGTCGCTTTGATGCTCTTCAGGATTTAATTATTGTGTTAATTGACTTTAGATATTATTTAAAGAAAAAAAACTCATTCGAAGAAATAAAGAAAACTACACACAATGTAGGACAATAAAAGGAGAATAATGTCGATAATAGTTTAACAGTGAAAACTGATCTGCGCTGCGCTCCACCGTATGTGCGCCAGCCCTTATGGCTTGGAAAGGTCCGAATCCGTAAAGACTGTCAAGATCTACTGCGATTTAGAAATCACAGCCGGGATTAATGGCTTAATGTGATCACCGAGTCAAGAAAAACATTCGATACTATTCGATAGGAATGTTATGGACTGAGCTACTTAACGTCAAAGATCGCGTAGCAGCTTTTATTATTTACCAACGAGAGCCGAAGAGCATATCCAGACAGAGCTTTTTACGCGCGACGGTAGTCGCGCGTAGGCACTCGCGCGTTTCCGAGGTACTAGAGCTACATGTACCCCATCCAGATGCTCTCGTGCGTTGAGTTGAGCCTAACATAAATTGAAACGTGCGAGTAATACGCTCCCGTGTGGACAGGCTATAAGAAAAATAAACTACCAACTGTTAGGTGTATTAAAAAATATCATTGATTTTTTTTTTAAGAAACCTTCACGAGTCCTATGATGGTCTACTCATTTGCGAACACGACCACTAACGCCTCAGAAATCATTGACAACATACTTTCAAGCTGGGAAGCCGACGCTTTGGGAACATCGCCAGATGACATATTATACTCTCCAGATTTGAAAGCGTAAGAATTTAAAGCTATCATTTATCTACAGTAAATAATCCTCGCAGAACGGATGGTCGATGGGGCTGAAAAGTTCTGGAGTGCGTACCGGTAGACGCAACGTTGGCGCGGCCTCCCACAAGGTGGACCGATGACCTGGTGAAGGTCGCGGGTAGCCGACGGATGCGAGACGCACAGGACTGGTCGTTGTGGCGACGCTTGAGGAAGACCTATGTCCAGCAGTATTGTCTCGGCTGACAATATATACGCTCTTAATTCTATGATTAATCAAACCTTAGATATCTTTCACAGCTGGTTTGCTGTAAACGGGCTTAAAGTTAATGCCAGCAAAACCAATGCCATGCTTTTTCGTTCCACTTCCAATAATAAAGACAACATTAACTGCGTCATAAATGGAGAACCAGTGAACGTGGTCCAGGTAGTTAAGTTTCTGGGAGTTCATATCGACAACCAGTTAAAGTGGAAACAAGAGCTAGCATACCTGAAGAAAGCAATCAGCTCTGCCTGTTACGTTCTTAGGAGTTTAAGAAACGAGGTAACCGTAAAACATTTAAAAATGGTCTATTACGCATTAGTAGAGTCAAAACTGCGATATAGCATACTTTTCTGGGGAGGAAGCTATGATTACAATACCCAAAAAGCTTTTGTGATCCAGAAAAGAGCAGTCAGAACCATAGCTAGACTTCAACAGCAAGAATCATGTAAGCCTCATTTTAATGATTTAAAGATATTGACAGTCCCAAGCTTGTACATTTTGGTCCTACTTAGTCACTTATCAAAATATATCTTTGAATATGAGACTGAAGATGAAAGGAAAAAAAGGGAGAGTACGAGAAGAAAAGATCTCCAGATAAAGCAAGTGCCCCACCTGAACGTTGTAAAGCATAGCGCCTACCATAAGTCAGTAAAAATTTTCAATAAACTGCCTACGGAAATAAAAAGCCTACTTTATAGGAGTGAGTTTCAGAGTAAGCTTAAGCGGTTCTTGTTGGACAAAATAATGTCTCTATGCTATTGATGACTTATAAATTGTAATGACTTGACATGGAAATTTTATTGTATTTAATGAATTGACTTGACATTAATTTTTAAAATTTTTTAGATTGATTTTATTTTTGTACGATTTTAATTTAATATGGATTTGGGATGTTGGTCAATATAAATGTGTTTTTAAATTCAGACACGATGTAAAAATCGTTATTGAATAATAAATAAATAAAGTGAATGTCTTTCGGCTGATGATGAAATAATTCTCCTGATCGAATTTCGATCACAGTAGCCAATTTCGATCACAGTAGCCAATTTCGATCACAGTAGTCAATTTCGATCACAGTAGCCAATTTCGATCGCAGTAGCCAATTTCGATCACAGTAGCCAATTTCGATCATTTCGATCACAGTAGCCAATTTCGATCACAATAGCCAATTTCGATCACAGTAGCCAATTTCGATCACAGTAGTCAATTTCGATCACAGTAGCCAATTTCGATCGCAGTAGCCAATTTCGATCACAGTAGCCAATTTCGATCACAGTAGCCAATTTCGATAATTTCGATCACAGTAGCCAATTTCGATCACAGTAGCCAATTTCGATCACAGTAGCCAATTTCGATCACAGTAGCCAATTTCGATCGCAGTAGTCAATTTCGATCACAGTAGCCAATCTCGATCACAGTAGCCAATTTCGATCACAGTAGCCAATTTCTATCGCAGTAGCCAATTTCAACGAGTACTTATTAGCCAAGTACGAGAGTGTACCTGTGTTTGCGCACACACATGTGCTCCTACATGTGTGTGCGCAAACACAGGTACACTCTCTATTCCTTTACTCTCATAGTCCGACGGGACGGCAATCCTACACCACCGGGGTGAGATCTGAGGGCCAATTTTACTCATTTTTAAACATTTTCAAAAAAGCCTTAATTTTCATATTAAATTTTTTTACACATTGCGATTGATATGCGAATGTGAAAATTAGTAGAATTTGCACTCAGGTACAAGACCCGAAACTCTTATCTCCAAAACAACTGATAATTTTTTTAAATTAAATATAGATAGAGATAATTAATAGGGCTTATATCACTTAATACTTAAACTAGCTGACCCGCGCAACTTCGTCTGCGTCACATTTTCCATTACTGCTCCGCTCCTATTTGTCTTAGCGTGATGATATAGCTTATAACCTTCCTCGATAAATGGGCTATCTAACACTGAAAGATTTTGTCAAATCGGACCAGTAGTTCCTGAGATTAGCGCGTTCAACCAAACAAACAAACAAACTCTTCTGCTTTATAATATTAAAGTATAGATTACCTAAGTATACACTATAATCTACCTATAGAATTACAGGAAAACCTTTAACAAGACTTATGGTTTAGCATGTTAATAAAAATATTATGCGTTCGGAACCAGTTCGGAACCCTTTGCACTTCCGACTCGTAATTATTTGGCGGGTTTTTTTATTAATGTCATTTTCTTTTTATTTTATAACCAACTAGAGGAGAATCTCATCATTACATCAAGATGGTGGTGGCTGACGTCACACATGTGGGATGCGCCGCCGCAGTCTATGAACACGAAATAAGAGCCATTGCTATTAAGCCCAGAGATAATATACAACTGGTAAGTACCAACTTTACTAGTATCCTACTAATATTATAAACGCGAAAGTTTGTGAGGATGGATGTATGTGTATGTGTATGTATGTTTGTTACCCTTTCACGAAAAAACTACTGGACGGATTACGATGAAATTTGGTATGTAGGTAGCTGAAGACCCAGAACAACACATAGGCTACTTTTTATCCCGGGATTTACACGGGAATAACGCGAATTTATACGCGGACGAAGTCCCGGGTGGCCTCTAGTTTAATACCATATCATATTTCAATCAATCAAAATATTATCTTCCTGCGGGTTTAAAAAGGCCACTTTAACGGAATCAGAAAGCAGATCACGTTACCCATCACAAATTTTCGCTATCAACCTTGAACCTAATCATCATTTGCCTAGCCTTTCCCCAACTACATTGGGTTCGGCTTCCAGTCAAACCGGATTCAGCTAAGTAGGTACCAGTTACTTAGCTAAATCCGGTTTGACTGGAAGCCGACCCCAATGTAGTTGAGAAAAGGCTAGGCTATGATGATATTGGAATCATAATATTAATCACACAACAATATCTCAAATTTTATTTTCATCTTTATCGCTAACGCATTAGTTTCAAGGTTGATTGGGATAATTTGACAGTAGCGTTATGTGCTTTCTGATTCTGTTAAAGTGGCCTTTTTAGACTCACAGGGAGAAGATTTTACTTTTTTTTTATGTTTCAATATGATTATCCTAAAGTGGCCTTTTTAGCCCCCCTGCTCCAAGTGCCAATAGGCTTGTGTCCTGAAAAAATCTAATCAGTCCGTCAGTTAGATTATCAAAAAATATTTGACCCGTGTTTTTTCTGTTGTTACGGGAACCAAAATTGACGAAGTTTTTTAGTGAGTCGTGACGTCACGAACCCCCACTCCCGAGTTTTGATGCGTTTTATCTTTGACAATATTCATTGATTTACAAAAACAAAAAAATTCGTGTCCATTATTTTTCAATACTCTAACTGACGGACTAAATAGCTTTGCAATTTGTGGGTGATCGAATCTAGCCTATTCTACTAATTTTTAAGCAACGTACGCATTCGTATCTCAGTGGCAAACTGTCAAAAAACCTCAATTTCCATACATTGTTGACAAATATCGACTGACACGCAGTAGCTTAAAAATTTGTAGAAATTGACACTACGATCCCATGTGTGTAAACACACTATGCTGAAAGTTCGATATGATGCCTGCAATGCTATTTGAATTACTGACAACACATTATGTAGAAATTACGTTGCGTTACCTATAGCGTACAGCCGAACTTCGGTCGGGCGTACGCCGTTGCACGCTCGTGCACCGCGTGTACGCCCGTTGAGTTGATTTCGCCTCTGTCTGCGAACGACGCACGTGCTTTGTTGTGTCTTTAAAACCAAGGTACCTATTTGGGGGGTATGCGGTACAGATTTGCGGGACTTTACTTCCCGCAAATCCCCATTGAAAAGGAGGATCCTCCGCCCAGGCGGTTGTTGTGCCTGGGGGGCTACTGCCCGATAGTTCATATTCGGGTCGATGTATATGTTCAAATCGCATGGTAAACTCTGCTTGCGCGATTTAGGATTTTAGTTCGTCGCCAGTTGGATAGATGGCGTCGCGGTTCTTTTTGCTGCGATGCAGATTTGTTTCGTTGATTTTTTCTTTGTGGCGGCATTGATGCCGCTACATCACTCCCCCCCGGAGACAAGGTCCTACACCATGTTTGATTCAGAAAATTTTATTGCCGCGGTTGAGTCGCGACCGTGTTTATTGATCATTCATCTGTCTGCCTGTCGGGCTGTTTAGATAACACAACCAACGCCGCGACATACAAAATTGCGCAACTGAATTTCTACCGCGTAAGTTCAGCACTCGCGTCATATCAGGCATCAGCCCAATGAATGAAGAATTACTTATCTTTTATTCCAGTCTGGCCACATAATATGCTATCTATCGGACTATTCAAGGGAAGGCGCTCCCGTCTACAACACCACAGAACCGGTCCGCGGTACGGGCTGGACAAAATGCGGTTGTCCGCCGAAGTATAGAGAAACCAAGCACTGCCTTTGTGTGCCAAGCCCTACTTCAGAACACACGATGATGCGACAAACGACAGCAGTGGCGGGGATGACAAAAAATATGATAAGTAAGTTTAAAGCTATCTGGGTCACATTAAGGCGGTTATCACACTGCTACGCTGCATGTTGCGTGTCAATGCACCTACGCGCGTACTTGCGGGAGTGCAGATCTGCATCACCGTGCGGGTTTTTTTGCGCGGGTCCTGCGTGAGCGACGAACGCTACGCGATGCCACGCTACGAACGCGACGAACACGATCAACTCAATGGCGTATACTCTAGGTACATGCGGCCAATATGACAAACAATCTGCGGCGTGACGCGACGTAACGCGGACTTGTTTTGTGGGCCACCAGATGCGACACCACGAACTACGTAATGGTTGATTCAGAAGCGTTGATCGCCGCAGTGTGTGAGCAAAGATTATTGTGGGACAAAAAATATAAACATAATAGGAATCGTTTATTTTTAACTTTCAAGCAAAATTGTAGTACTGTACTTCTCCATGATTCGAGAAGTAATGACCAAAATCACGTACGACATTTGTCGCGTATAGCATCGCGTCGCATTACGTCGCGTCGTGTTGCGTCGCGTCGCGTCGTATTCGTCGCTCACGCAGGACACCGCGTTACGCACTCACGCGCGTAGGTGCGTTTTGAGGATTCACAGCGGCTCTGACTCATTTCATTCAATGCCGTTCGCTGTGGTAATAGTGCAGGGCAGTGTCGCGTCTGTTTTGATATGATTTTTTTATCAGTTCACAATTTTACGCGATATTTTGTAAACTTACAGCGTCTGCTATTTTGCCGTGACATTTATATTCTTTTAATTTACAGCCACTTCCACACAAGCGTATTATGATGATCTAAACAAATATGTGCAGCAAATAAATAACATGGGTAAGTACCTACGACAAAAATTGTTAATATTTACTTAAGAAGTTAGGTACTTTTAAATCAAAAGTTTTTAATTAGGTACACTAATATTGCCCGTTTCGGGGGTACTTTATCGGTCGTTTATCTCTCCGTTAACCACTAAACGAACTGATAGCGTTATGACAAATAGCGTTAACGTGTAAGCTTCTTCTTTTCGAGTCGACAACGCGACCGTAACTCTCAAACAGATTGAGCCCAGTAGAAGCCACGCTTATAGCGACTTCCGTAGCATACATAAGATAAGTTAATTTACTGGTTGCGGTCACATAAGATAAGTTAATTTACTCAGGGGCGACTCCTTTATGGTATCCTCTAAGATATGCCCTAACAGGCGTTCCAAAGAGGTGTTTCTGGAATGGTATTTTAAGAAGTAACGGAGTGCCTTCCATGCGCTGATCATGGGTGATCAACGGGGAGCTTTAAGAGCGGATAAAATCCGCCTTTTAAAGATTTACCTCCGATGCCAAAAAATCATGGAAATTAAAAAATAATACTGTTTATGTAATAAGAGTGTGTATTCCGTCCACTAGCGCCGCCAATCGTTTTTTATTAATTGTGGTAAATTTAAGACACGTAGATAAAAAACCGCTCTGTAGTGCACTAAAGAAATGTATTTTTTTTTTGACAGCTATTTTTGATAGGTACATAACTCATGGCTAAATAGCCAAAACGGCAATTATTGCTAAAAGTGGCCACTTTTAGCAAAAATATCGACTTTGGCAACTATTTATGTTCTAAAGTACAAAACATAACTCTCAAACCATAATAAATACATTTCTTCAGTGCACTACTTACAGAGCGGTTTTTTATCTACGTGTCTTAAATTTACCACAAATAATAAAAAACGATTGGCGGCGCTAGTGGACGGAATACACGCTCTTATGTGTGCTAATGCAAATGCAATGCGCATTAAATGCTCGATAACAACTTTGTACCTTATGAATTTATGATATATGACCCTCTCTTGAGAAGCTTGTTTTTTTTTTGAGATGGGTTTGCTCTTGACTTTCGTCTTGGTCAGAGACGACAGAGACAAAGTCTACGATGGAGCGAGCTTACCCAGAAGAATCCTGTTCACTCTAAATTTGAAGAGAATAGGGTTGTAAGCGTTCGGAAACACAGACGTAGGTAGAGAGTTCCACTCCTGATTGTTTTCATTGTAGTTTTGCCTGGAGAAAAAACCCAGCTACTGGATCTGACAACGGGGAAACAGCAGCACATGATAAACCCACCAGGGTTGGAGCCATCGCAACCAAAACTGGAATGGTCACCGCAAGTATCACTGACACCTAAAATGCAGCAAATGCTGGAACCCAAAATACAGCAGAAACTCGAGGAGACCCTGTTAGCCCGTCAGGGCGTTGGGGATCCTGGATCAACCTGCGGTGGTGGGCGGGCTGAACCTAAGATTGTAATGCTGCCAATATTAACCATTCAGAATGCACCTAAGCATCTCAATCGTAGAAGGGGTCGAGGAAATTATCGCAGGTAGGTGATTTTATATATGGAAATCTGGCCTGATTTCGGAGGAGACTAACCTCGCAGGTGATTTACAAAAGTGCTGTAACACCAGTCGTTTTGTTCTTTTCATATATCAGCATCTCACATAGAACAAGATTAATTAAACATACTTTAGACTTTGCCAAATTAATTTGCCAAATTAAGCTTCCTAATTACAGGGCTTTGTAAGATTTAAAACTAATCTTATAGTTAAAGTCACTTAAAGTTTTAGACTAGATACTATTGATTAGGGATAATAATTACTAAGGATAGTATTGGATATGGATACTATTGTATCTATTGCCAATTGTAACAAATATGATATTACAGTGGGTGTAAAGAAAGGCTTGTGTTCTCCTAATTAAAAAAAATAAACTAAAATAAACTAAGATTCAAGTTCGGGCGCCGTGGAGACCACTTCAAAATAAATTATGCCGGAAAGTATCTATCGGAAGAGATTGGACATTTAATCTGCCGGTGGGTAGCTGAATAGAAAAATAAAACAAATTAAACTCTTTTGTCTTTCTCTATTCATAAGCCAGTAGCTTCCTAATTACAGGGCTTTGTAAGATTTAAAACTAATCTTATAGTTAAAGTCACTTAAAGTTTTAGACTAGATACTATTGATTAGGGATAATAATTACTAAGGATAGTATTGGATATGGATACTATTGCATCTTCATGTAAATGTTATTGAAAATAAATTTAAATTACATACCAGATTACTATTTATAAAAACAAAATTATTAAGTTTAACCACAGGTGTGTTTCCTCTTGGCATGACAGCATGGTATACAAATGTCAACATAACTGGTTTTGCTTTTACGTCCATTTTCAAATGAAACGCTGGTTCACAATAATAATTCACGAGCTGATAAGTTAGGCAATGTCTTTTATTAACAGGTAGATTATGTTTCCTTAATTTCTTTTTACAGATCTGTCAACAACAGTTCGATACCAAAGAAGGCAATAGATGATATAAGTCTTTCTGATGAAAGTATCAACGAGGTAGGCCTTGTATTTTCCATTCATAAAGGTAAAATGGTAGACTCTGTAAGATTAATAAAACTTGATTAGATTATATTTTCTCAATATATTATAAAAAAAATCGTTTTTACTTAATTAATTTACTTATTTAATTCGGACAACAACGTAGTAATAAATCCCATACAAATTCAATAATTTCTAATCTATCCGTGTGTTATTTAGGAAAAAATACTAATAAGTACAATTACACGCGATATTTTACAATCTACGGCGATTGTCACTTTCCGATGACATATATACTTACCCACATATTTTTTTTTCTTTAACTACGTTTCTCAAAACGCAGATATTATCTTAAAGCATGGCGATTTTGTTGGCATCAATGAGATACAGAAGCAGCACAACACGCATGTGTCGTCACACGTAAGCACCTAGCACCATAGTGACTTCGCACCATTCAGTTCAAATACTGAAAAATACCGTATTGCCATAACAATAAACTTTGTTCCAGCTTCAAAACATGAGCATACGATCAAAATTACTGGAGACGATAACAAAAATCAGAAACAAACATGCTGCAGATATCCTCAACAACGAAAAGGCGGAACACGGCCAGGCAACTGCAGAACCCATATTCACTGTGGAACCCACAAAAGAAACTATGAAACCCTCCCCGACTACGAACAAAAGAGTTCAAGACGACCAAACTGAAGACTCGAAGACAGTACTGAATATTTTGGAACTTTTAGAAGAACAAGATATGATGGAACCAGTCCATATTGCGGAGACCAGCTCTCAAGCAATTGTGAAACCTACCCAAAGTATTGCGGAGACCAATGCTCCCACAATCAAAAGAAATCGCGACGTTCGCAATGAGAGGGCAAAGAAGAGAGTAATGCGTCTCTTGGATCTTCTAGAAGAGAAAGGTGAAAAAGCCACGCTTACTAGTCGGGAAATAATCGAGTTTGATTTGAAAATGAGAAGGATTTATATGAACGTGATAGGCACGCCACACGATGGCAAGCGGAGGCAATTTTATCAAGTTGCGGGACTGTAGGTAAACCATTTTAGTCAGGATGATAGGTACATAAAATACAACTTCGTTTTTTGTTTGTGTACCGCAAAGCATTCAGAATTCAAGTAAGTAAATTATCATAACTGGAACAACAAACTGTTCTCCGATTATTATTTTTTTTACTTGATGGGTTTGCTCTTGACTTTCGTCTTGGTCAGAGATGACAGAGACAAAGTTTACGATGGAGCGATCTTACCCAGAAGTAGTTCTATCTAACTTTGAAAATATTAGGGTTGTAAGTAAGCATTAGGAAACACAGACGCAAGCAAAGAATTCCACTCCTTTGCTGTGTGCATTATGAAGGACCCGAAGCGCTTAGTGCGAGTTGGTGGAATAGCAAAAAGGTAGGGATGGCAATCCGATGGTAGAAGGGGGCTGCCGATTTCTGAAAGGAATATAACGAACTTTATTTTGTCTGAAAACGTGTTAACTTTGATCAACGTTTGACTCGTTCCTAACTCAAAATACTTACAAATTAAAACATTACAATCCGTACTTTTAGGCTGACGGTCCAAGTGTCGATTGGAGCGTAGAGTAGCTAAGCAGAGCTTTGCTAATAAATTACATTGCAAATCTCCGCTCCGCTTCAACGGACAGGGATTTGAAAACTAGTTATAAATTCATGCAAAACCAGGAAGCGAAGTGGGGAAGCGGAAAAAACTGGTTACCCGGTCATGATGGTGTCAATGGTGACGGCACGGTTGGCGCAGTGATTGATTGACTGATGCGTCGCGTGTCGTGGGTTCGATTCCCGCACGGAACAAGTATTTGTATGGCCTACAGATAGTTGTTCCGGTTCTAGCTGTTTGTGTATGTGACTTTGTATGTTTGTAAACGCACCCACGATACAGGAGAAATTCCTAGTGTGGGGCAACGTTTTAAAATATATATATATATATATATTTATATGTATAACGCATCGTATAAACACAGCCTAGCTCCGCAACCACGCTCGGCATTACTCCGACACCCCGCTCCGCCGCACACCGCTTCAACGTGCGAGGGACGTGTGCGAATTTCAGCTTATATATAGATTGATAGAATACCTACTCTTTATTATGTCCACCTTATAAGTTACAGAAAAAATAGATGACGAAAACATTACATAGGTTGACACAATGCCATCGTTATGAGCGATCTTTTCAAGATAACCTTTGGATGGATTTTAAAAACAAAGGAAATACCTACATATTTCGGATTCCATTAAAAATACTCTTCAGAATTTGAGAAATATTGGAAATAAAGTATTTTGCCTACTATACACGCTGCCATTTAAATCGTCTTACAAAGGCAGCCCACGTCATCTATCCAATGAGATAACACATAAATAAAACAAAAATGATGTTTATGAACATTAGAATTATTTAAAAAATAATATATAATTCTTAATCATAACGAATGAGTGCATGGCGTAGTTTATAACATCCAGGAGCTAGCACAGTACGAGCCTTGTATCCCAAGGACGACTCGGCACGGGCGTAGCCAGGGGGAGGGTTCAACCCCCCCCCCGTAAACTTAAGTTAACAACTGCTTCCTTCACCCATTCAAAGTTGACAAACAGTACCGTCATCTGTATCAAGAAGCAAAGGTGATGCTCAAAGAAAATGGTGGTATACTACAAATGCCACGTTTCGTTGGAAGGCAACTGAATCGCTCCCCAGATACTAAAACCTGGCTACGCCCCGTGGCCCGGTGCGACTCGGAATGTAACGGTGACATAATTGTATTGAAACGTAAACATTATTAACAGGGTGTTTCACACTTCTGATGCATTTTATTTTAGTTTTATATTGAAGTTATTATGTATCTTAATTAATTTTTTTTTAAATAATCATTATTATTATTATATTATAAAGCAGAAGAGTTTGTTTGTATGTTTGGTTGAACGCGCTAATCTCAGGAACTGCTGGTCCGATTTGAAAAATTATTTCAGTGTTAGATAGCACATTTATCGGGGAAGGTTATAGGCTATATATCATCACGCTAAGACAAATAAGAGCGGAGCAGTAATGGAAAATGCGAGACGAAGCAGCGCGGGTCAGCTAGTCTTCTATACATATAATAAAATCGTAGAGTTGCCGTGTCTGTACATTGAATATTTTCGCATAAAAAATACATAGAAATGTCAGAAAAATGACATAGAACACAAAAAAGCAGTTTTTGAAATTCTTTTCTGTTTGTCTGTGCGTCTGTATGTCTGTATGTCTGTGCGTTTGGAGGAGCATCACGCATAAACCACTGATTGGATTCAAAATTTAGGTACTTCGAAATATTAAGTGATAATCGGAGCAACATTTAGTGTTTATTTCATCAAAATCGACCCACAAAATCAAAAGATATCGAATTTTAAAGTTTACGAAGAAACTTCATCGAGCGCTAAAATAGGTTGTTTTCATTGAGACTTCAGATACTTGCAATGCCATCTATTGAGAAATTTTTTAATAAGAAATGTGTGAAAAGACCCCGAAACAATGTATTTTTGAGTTATTTTTTAATTAAACACATAATGTTTATAATTATATGTTATTATATTATCATTATTTATCGTAACGTGTAAGCTTCTAAGTTTGAACTTATGAGTAGTTATGAGCATAAAGACAGTTCAGTTACGTTGTAGATCGATAGATGGCGTTGTACTTATGACGCGTTTTTCTGAATCGCGGTGTTAAGATTCTCCGCAGTAGCATAAGGTCAGCCCCATGTTTTATGTTTTTTAACTTGAAGACGTATAATGTTGAAATTATTAGCTATGGAAGTATGGATTTGATTGAACTACTAGATTGTTTTTCGATTTACTGGGAGGAGAGGAGAGTCTCCTCCGGATTCCGGAGTTACCTGTATCCATAAGTAAACTGTTTTACTAACAGAAGAGATGAATATTTGGTATTATGTTTCAATGTGGCTAAACTATATCAGCCGAACACGTCGATCTTCAAGGTTAAGCAACGCTTGCCGAGGTCGGTCTGTGAATGGGTGACCATTATAACAACCTAGCCTTTTCCTTACTATATTGGCTCGGCTTCCAGACAAACCGGATTCAGCTGAATACCGGTATTTTACGTGGCGCGGCTGCCTACCAGACCTCCACAACTCATTCAATGCAAGATTTCAGTCAGATTTTACTGGCTTTTGACTATCCGTAACGACTGCCAAAGATCTACAAATGACAGCCGGGACCAAAGGCTTAACGTGCTTTCTGAGGCACGAAGGAAACTCGGTATGTCAAGATGGTCACCCACCCACAGACCAACCTTCGCAAGCTTTGCTTAACCTTGAAGATCGATGCGTTCGTCTGTTATAGTTTAGCCTTGAAGATCGGCCCGTGCGGCTTTAGCCACGAGCTCCTCTATAATAAATCGATTCTATGAACCCAGTAAAACATTTTTGATATTATAAAATCTTAAAACAAACTATATTTATCAGTGGTCTACGATCAGCAATATTGTCAGTAAAAATCGGAGAAAATGTGTTTCTTTTTAACCGACTTCCCAAAAAGGAGGAGGTTATCAATTCGGTTGTATGTTTTTTTTTTTTTTTTTTTTTTTTTTTTTTTTTATGTTTGTTACCTCATAACTCCGACAATTATGAACCGATTTGAAAAATTTTTGTTTCATCTGATAGGATATGCTTGCAGATTGGTCCCATTTAAATTATATCGAAATCGGTTACGAACTTTGGATTTTAAATCGAAATAGCTGGAATTTGACTATTTAGATGATTCTTTGATAATCGAAATTGCGTATTTTGCTTTTCTGCGATTTGGCAGTGGTGTGGTAGGTGTGGGGCACCACTAAAAAGTGAAAAATAAAATACTTTTTACAAAAAAATACAACCGACTTCCAAAAAAAACACTACAAAGTAAAAAATAACTTTAATTTCGGAAGTCGGTGTCAAAATACGAAGAAACGAACAAAAACACCGATTTCCGAAATTAAAGTTATTTTTTACTTTGTAGTGTTTTTTTTGGAAGTCGGTTGTATTTTTTTGTAAAAAGTATTTTATTGGACTGTTCTGGACGAAATTAAGAATCCACTTGATTCTGCACCATTCGTTCGATAGTTGGTTTTGTTGATTTTGATTCAAGATTAGTTTGTACCAGGAGATTAGGTACCTGGGCTGGTCGGCATTTCAACCGATAGAGATGATACAGTGCCCTGCATTAGGTACCCTCTTCATAATTCGAGAGAGAGATCAGGATACGTAACTGAACGTAGATTTTGTATATTATGCAATCTATACTAATATTATAAAGCAGAAGAGTTTGTTTGTTTGGTTGAACGCGTTAATCTCAGGAACTACTGGTCCGATTTGAACGAGCTCCTCTATAATAAATCGATTCTATGAACCCAGTAAAACTTTTTTGATATTACAAAATGTTAAAACAAATTAAATTAATCAGTGGTCTGTATACAATCAGCAATATTGTCAGTAAAAATCGGCGAAAATTTGTTTCTTTTTGGACTGTTCTGGACGAAATTTAGAATCCACTTGATTCAGCACCATTCGTTCCATAGTTGGTTTTGTTGATTTTGATTCAAGATTAGTTTGTACCAGGAGATTAGGTACCGGGGCTGGTCGGCATTTCAACCGATAGAGATGATACAGTGCCCTGCATTAGGTACCCTCTTCATAATTCTTAATTCGAGAGAGAGATCAGGATACGTAACTGAACGTAGATTTTGTATATGCAATCTATACTAATATTATAAAGCAGAAGAGTTTGTTTGTTTGGTTGAACGCGTTAATCTCAGGAACTACTGGTCCGATTTGAAAAAATCTTTCAGTGTTAAATAGCCCATTTATTGAGGAAGGTTATAGGCGTATATAATCACGCTGAGACAAATAGGAGCGGAGCAGTAATGGAAAATGTGACGCAGACGAAGTTGCGCGGGTCAGCTAGTTTACAAATAAATTAAGTTTTCTTACAAGGATGATTGAGGTGAAGTGTAAATATTGTTCAGACAGTCAATTCTGTAAACATTTCGAAGTGAAGGCTTGGGTGAGGTGACCACGTTGTGACCTGTCATTCCATCTTGATTACTTGGATTGACCAACTTCCGACATATTTACAGATTTGTACTGCTGTAGTTAAGTCATTTATGTATAAGAAATAAAACGAATAATTTTTCAACTATCATTTATTCTAACAAATAAATTAAATCCCACCAGGAGTGTAATTACAAAATGTATTTATGAACAAATGATTTAACGATAAGCCATAAAAATAATACTCGTTAAAAATAACGAAATTTCGAAATTGTGCTTTTAAGTACAATTTTAATATTATCGCCGACTACACTACCCTACAGTTACGAACTCTGCTAATAGAAAATTTATTATCAAACATTCATTTGTTTCCTTCAAAAGAAGCCTTTAATTAAAATGAATGATCAAATTGCATGGTTGTAAGCAGAGTATTATTTCCTAACTGCGGGGCAGTCATAGCACAATGGACCTTGTTTTATCGCCGAAAAAAAATTTGCGAGCAACCTCTATATTGTCGTTGATACATGCAGAAACATTTGACATTCGACACATCAATTTTTATAGAAAACTTATGAATTAAAGAGATAGAGCTCTACATAAAGTTGATGTGCCAAAACCGCTGGTTACTTTACAATAATACTATTCATCACTAACTAGCGTTCATTATCCATACAAAGTAACCGAATTTATGATTTTTGGCTGTTAGCCTTGATAGCCCAGATCTGCTTAATCATGTTAGCGATACCGACGTCATGGCTGATGATGTAGAACAGGCCTCCGAGGGTTGCGATGGAGATAAGGTACACGAGCCCGAGGGCGATTTTAGGAAGAATGGGCCCAACAACACTGGCGCGGACGTAATCTATGGCGATTGCTTCCAGACCCCTGAAAAAGAAAAAAAAACAAAATCATTTAAAATTCGAATTAAAACTAAGGCCATTTCCACTGCTAGAACACTAGTTTACAGAGAGAGGTCACTTGGTTATGGTTATTTCTGTGACGAGTGGGCCATAATGAACCATGTGGGCCTACTGCGAGTTGGTGGTGGGTGACGTCGAAGCCCGAAGTCCCATAGTTTCGGGCTACGTAGCTATTGTTATTCTACTCCGTATCATCTACGCACTTGCGATTAGCCCCGAAACCGAACTAAGAATGAACGACAGACCCCCTGGTCACACTTCAGTTGGGCCATACGATTTTTTTTTAAGGGAACTCATCAAATGACCTGTCCCGCTCTGGGCGTGGCAGAAGCAAGTTACTGACTAAAATCCACTCTTAGAGTTCCATCAAATGTCCTTTGCATTCCAAGGCCAGTCTTTCAGGTTAGTCTTTCAAACAGTTCCGCCATGATATTATACCACAGCATGCTTTGCTGATATAGAAGCTGCATAGAGCCTTAAGTTCGATACCTAAATACAGTAACAATCTGCACTACATGCCTCTGCCTACTCCTTACAGGAATACAGGCGTGGCTACGCTCTATCAACTCTACGCCACTACCAACAACCGATAAAAAAAAAGAACCTGAGTCTATGGGCAATTCCTCCCCTTTCCGCGCTTCTTCACATATTTCGGCTTTTTCATGTTCCGCCATATCCTCCAGAATGCTCTGCAGAGACCGATATCATTGAAGACCAGGTAGAACAGGCCACCAAGCATGGTCACTGAGAGGAAGTAGATGATGCCCATGGCTACCTTAGGGATGAAGGGCCCGAAGAGGAGTACTCGGATATATTCCACGACCATGGCTTCCATGCCCCTGGGGAGTGGGAAAAATGGATGGGAACAGGATGGGTAAGGAATTACAGGCCTGCAGGCTTAAGCTTTGCCTGTATTCTCTGCGGGAGTAAGCAGAGATGCTACTATGTGCTGTGCTATGGCTAACGGTATGTATTTGGACGAACAGTGAGACATGTCGATTTAGAGCAGTTTTACCGCTGTGGGTTTAGGGTAGTCCGTGAAATTTGGTTCCGTAACAAATGGGTAAACAACGGAATCCTATTCTCCGCTGTCCGTCCGCCTGTCTATCAGCGGACGGTATCTCAAGAACCATAATAGTTAGACAGTTGAAGTTTTCACTAAGTGTGTATTTCTATTGCCGGTATGTATATACCTAACAACAAAATATAAACATTAAAAGCAATAAAAAACTAAAGGGGAATAAATACAAGACGCGTGTTTTTGTTCGGTTATGGAAACCTGTGAGAGTATTTTTTGCAAATTGCAGTGACAAGCGAAATATTCGCTGAAAATAAGTATTTCGTGAAAATATGTCAAGCCTTTTCCCAGCTATGTTGGTCTGTCTTCAACCCCAACCAGATGCTATATTCATGTTTTAAATAGATATTTATCATAAATTAATAGTTATTTTAAAGCCGCGTGTATACCTATAACGGCACTGTAATTTGTAAAACCCTTATGATATTAATTTCTTGAACAGAACTGCCTTGACGGATCACTGAATTGGCTTGTGTCCTGAAAAAATCTAATTAGTCCGTCAGTTGGATTATCAAACAATATTTGACCCGTGCTTTTCTTTTGTTACGGCAACCAAAATTGACGAAGTTACGACGCTTTTAAAATTCTCAATACGTCACACTTTCGCATAATTTTTAGTGAGTCGTGACGTCACGAGCCCCCACTCCCGAGTTTTGATGCGTTTTATCTTTGTCAATATTCATTGATTTACAAAATGAAAAAATACGTGTCCATTATTTTTCAATACTCTTACTGGCGGACTAAATAGTTTTGCAATTTGTGGATTATGGAATCTAGCCCATTCTACCAAAACATAAACTTACCAGAAAGAATGAGCTGTGATGAGAACAGCGATGGCCGCGTCGAACAGCTTGTTTGGTAACAACAGACCCAGAGGCAGCAAGGGTACCAGGAGGACCGCCACTCCCTTCTCAATCACCCACAGTTTGGAGTGGTCGTGAGACTTGCCCGCCATCACTGGCGTCGTGCGGAGTGATCGCACCTGCAAATAACGAATGTGTTCTTTAGTTTATAGGGTTCCGTAGTAGGGTAACCAACGGAACCCTAATACTAAGCCTCCGCTGTCCGTCCGTCCGTCTGTCAGAGGGCTGTATCAAGAACCGTAGTAGCTAGATAGTTAAAATGTTCACAGATTGTGTGTTTTCGCTATAATAACAAATCATCAATTAAATTAAAGAATTAAGGGGGGCTCCCATTTTTTTTTTCGGTTTATGGTCTTCGTGTGAGAGTCCGACTCGCACTTTGCTTTTTTTTTAATATGCTGTCTAATGTTGTGAAGAAGATAAAATCGTTTATTTTTAACCGACTCCCCAAAAAGGAGAAGGTTCTCAATTCGGTTGTATTTTTTTTTTGTTTGTTACCTCATAACTCCGACAATTATTATGAACCGATTTGAAAAATTCTTGTTTTATTTGATAGGATATAGGTACTTGCAGATTGTTCCCATTTAAATTTTATCAAAATCGGTTACGAACTTTGGATTTTGACGGCGAGCTGAATGGAAGCCAATGCATTTCAACCGCAAGAGCCTTTATGCACTCATATGTATTCTATTCCTAATTTAGATGAGCGAGTCCGGTTAAGTAGCTACAACTTTCTAGAGTTTGTAGCTGCGAGAGGCCAGCGTCAAAACGCCTTAATGTTTATTTACAATCCGACAGTAGAGAATGCAGTTGGCTTACCGAGTTGATGATTGGTGTGCTGGTGCTAAGCTCCTTGAAGAGCTGTGTGCTGGCGGGCAGCAAGCTAGCCAAAGGCCGCTGCAGCGAGCTCTGTGTTGTCAGCATCCTCATTTGTTGCGAGAACGCCAGGCTTCGGCATGCTGGAATTAAAATCATGCTTTTATATTGTAACGAGCTTGGGGTTCGTGACAATAAAAACAGCCGATTCATTATCAACACAGATATAGATAGACCTAGATAACGCAAGAGCAACTACTTCGCGTTCCGTACGTAAGCTACGTACAAAAATCGTAAGTGGCCACTTTCGCGCTCAGTCTGCATCGGTGTATAGCGCTAGTAGGACGTCGGCTGTGTGAGCGCTGCGCAAGGCGGGGGCGGCGTCTTTGAATCGATTTGATTTTCCCATCACTAAATAGTGCTTGTGACGTCTTATAGTAGATAGCCATAAAATGGCACGCTTGGTTTTCATACAGATCGTGAAACTTGCGTTATCTAAGTCTATCTATAATCTGTGCAGGTCAACCTAAGAAGATTAGCTTCTGCATAATTTTGAGCGGGTCGTGACGTCACGAGCACCTACTCCCGAGTTTTGATGCGTTTCTTTGTCATTATTCATTGATTTACAAAAACAAAAAATACGTGTCGCTCTGTCTAAGTAAGCTCGCTTCATCATAGACTTTGTCTCCATCATCACTGACCTAGATTAGAGTCAAGAGCAAACCCATCAAAAATAAAGAATGTAAACTACTGCATGGTGCAAAATTATTTTTTTGTTAGTAAGAAGTAATCTTTGAATGTTTTGATCTGATAACTATATCTCTGTCGCTAATAGACAACTGTTTGCCAAGTGCCATAAGCATTTATTTCATATCCTGATCACATGCATAGTTCTTAGGCCATGGGAGCTAAACCAGAAGAAACACATAGTTCCTTATGAAGTTTGGATCCTCTACAAGATTTGCTTGCAGGTCTGCTAAAGGAGCAAGCAAAAAACACTTATTATATTTCAATTTCTATAGCTTCTCTAGGCAATGACAGCTAAAATATAATTTGTTTTTAATTGTAAACTATTAAAAAACTGGTTTATTACAGTTATGTTTGGTTAAAGACATACTTTACTTTAAAGATATTTGTTAATTGTTGGATTGTGTGTTAAAACTATTAGTTCACTTACACATTAACAAAAGTATTATTTATCTATACTAATCTATACTAATATTATAGAGGTAACATTTGTTTGTAAGTTTGTATGTAGGGGGTAATCTAGGAGTGATGCGTATTTATCGAAACAGTTAAAAAAAACAGGTATTTCAAAGTAACAACATGAAACAGGTATCTCAGAACCGAAATAACAGCTCCCACCTATTTCGCCTGTTCCTCAAACAACCGTAGTAGCCGTAACACAAAATACAAAACGAAACAACCTGGAACAGCTATGTGAAACAGTTTCAAATGGAACATGCTCCATTCTCTTCTGACTTATTATAATAGAAAGAGACAACATCTGTTCTTTGGAACAAGCTCTTTGCTCTTCTGGTTCATTGTAATAGAAAGAGATAGAACCTGTTCCATGCCTGTCACTGTTTCTGACCTTTTCAGTAGCAGGATTATCTATGGTAGCAGGTACTGTTTCTGTATCTGTTGCAATCAATGAGTCTTTAGTTCCAGTGGAAAAGGCTGTTTTTTTGGAACAGGTTTTTGGAACTGTTTTCTTTTTGGAACTGAAACAGGTGAAACAGGTTTCTAATTTTATCTGTTCCAACCCACTCCTAGGGTAATCTCAGGAACTACTGGTCCGATTTGAAAAATTCTTACAGTGTTAGATAGCCCATTTATCGAGGAAGGTTATATATCATCACGCTAAGACAAATAGGAGCGGAGCATTAATGGAAAATGTGACGCAAACGAAGTTGCGCGGGTCAGCTAGTATTATATAATATGATTCTACTTTAACTAAAAATTAGATGACATTTGGTGGTAATCTATGTAATATGTTATTGTGTTGTCATGTAATGTCACAGAATAATCCAAAGAAAATAATCTTTTAGGTACAATTTTTTATTCCAGTTTAGGATCCTTTTATGATTATGATTTATTATATATATTGACGACACGGTTGGCGCAGTGCTTGAGCGATTGACTGCTGCGCAGCATGTCGTGGGTTTGATTCTCGCACGGAACAAATATTTGTACGACCTACATGTATTTGTTCCGAGTCTGGGTGTTTTACTATCTATAATATGTTTGTATTTACAAAAAAAAATGTATATAAGTAGTTTATCAGCCATCTCGTTACCATAACACAAGCATTAGGTTGCTTAGCTTGGGACTATATGGCGTTGTGTGAAATGTCCAAGGATATTAAGGATTTATTATATTTATAATTAGTATGCCTTTAGAATAGATGTACATCATATAAGTTACAGAATTGATTCCATCAGTACAATTTTTTTTTTTGGTATTAATTACTTTAGTTTAGATAGTTGAAGTCCCTTGGGAACTGCATCCCTAATACCAGAAAAAAAAAATGAATAAAAGAGGGTTATCTAAGAGCCTACCTATTCACTGGAGGCCTAAATCTTGAAGTTTAATAATATACAACCCGGTTGTTATGGAGCGGGATGGACCCATACCTAACCCAAACATAAACAAGTATCCTTGTTTTACCTTCAGCTTAACTTTTTTTAATAAATAGCTTTATTAGGTAGCAATCTTATTGTACTACAATTAACCATTAATACAATTAGCCCTTAATGCTGTCAGCCGCTAATCTGCCCAAGAGACTGGCGGCATTGCCACATTGTAAGGCAATGCTTAGCCTCAGGCCAAAGTAATGACAGCCCATAAATCACGAGAAGTGTCAACCAGCCTTCGAAGTTTCTTTGAAAAGGCTGTGAGCACAAGGGCCCACGGCCCGAGGGTTTCAACCCCAAACAGCTCGAACCTTATCAATTTAAACAGCTATTATTGGCTGTTCAGACACTAAGCTATGTTAAACCTTTAGATTTAAGTGTAAACGAAAGCCCTGGAGAGCGAAAAGGCTTGAAACAACACGGTTATGTAATAGCAAAACAACCACTTCAAATGTTTTATTACCTGGAGCACGAAGAAACGTTGAGAAGGCCATTTTTGAACTTATTTCGACGATATTTACAACAATCAGGAAAAGTTATTTAAATATTTCAACACAGCATCAAGTTTCGAAATTTTTGATACGTCAACTCAAAATAAAATACATCGATTTAAAAATCGAAATCGCACATCGCATGACTGCGATTTGTCAGATAGTTGTCAATGTCACATTCGCCCACAGATACAGGATACAGCCATGACAACTGTCAATAAAAGCAAGGTTTGAAAAGTGGTGCAGGGTGGGTTTGAGACAGAAATAGAGAAAAATACATACAAACATGCAAGCATACAAAGATATAAAAATTAAACCACTTCTTTTGGCTTATCCATAGGTGGAGGAGTTTCCACCGAGGTTTTTTTGCCAAACTTAAGTTTTTTGATGCTTCGGTATTATGTCAGAACCACACGCTTGTGCGTGAGTGTTAAGTGGGTGATAGACGGGCGAGCAAGTACGCGGACTTATGGCTCGACGCTTAAGGCGGTGGTTATCACACAGCCACGCATGACGCTGCATGTTGCTTGTCAACGCACACTTGCGGGAGTGCAGATCTGCATCATCGTTTTGTGAATTCACGGTGGCTCTGACTCATTTCATTCAATGCTATTCGCTGTGTGCAGTGCAGAGCGTCGCAAATGGTTACTCATTCAAGATGCTGCAGTTATACTTACTATAATAAATAATAAATAAAATGTTTATTCATCAAAAAGTAATATACAGATTAGACATAAGGTGGTAGGTAGGTCATACTGTATAGAATTTCTTAAAATAAAATCTATATAACCAAAATATTATAAACCCTGCCTCTTAAACTAGGAGGAGACCTGTATCTTAAGAGACAGTGCTTGACCAAACAGTTAGTTAATTTAGGTGTCTTTGAAGGAATGAACGCGTATTGATCTACCAATACAATTTAGAAATATTAACATTAACAATATTTGAATTTAACAAGAAACTGAGATTACAGTATAATGGATTCTGAGTAGTTTTATGGTGGTTAGGTGTGTGTGCATGCGTGTGCGTGTGTGTGAGTGCGTGCGTGTGTGTGTGTGTGCGCGTGTGTGTGTGACTATAATAATGATAATTGTGCGTGAATGTTAGTTAGGGATATTTTAAGTGATGTATACTAGTAAGGATTCTGTTTTAATGTAGTCCTGCCACATGAGCCAATCCGTAATCACTGATTTCACTTTATATTTGTTTAAGTTAATTATGTCTAGTTCCTTCTGTAGTTTTTTTATATATAATATGAATAATCAGGACATAGTATTGATGTTTTGCGAACGACGTGTTGTGGTGTACACCTGAGGGCACATATGTTCGCTTTCTAGGGTCAGAAGGTGGTAAGCAGCCATGTATTCTGAGAACAGAATGAAGAACAAAGAGCTGTCGAACTGTTAATACTTTGCAGTCAGTGTAAAGTTGCGTTGTTGGGTATCTATGTGGTTTTTTTGTCATGACTTTAAGTACAGCCCTCTGTGCCCTCTCCGCTCTCAGAAAACAAGTCTTTGCAGCTCCACCCCATGCAGTTATGCAATATCCAATGATGGATTGGCATAATGCGTAGTACACCATTTTGAGTGTGTCAAACCCAGCAGATTCACGTAGAGATTTGAAGATGTGATTAAGACGAAGTGTTCTATTTGATAGTGTATCAAGATGTTTCTCCCATCTCAACCCATCATCAATATGCACACCTAGGTATTTCACACTATCAGCTATAACAATGGTAGGGCATGAGCATAATACCAACTGATTCTGACAGGAGTGAGCTGTTATCGCGAAGGTATTTGTGGGTTTGGTGTTACGGCGGATAGCAAAGGGTATATACTGAGTTTTATTTAGATTAAGTGTCAGCAAGTTTCGGTCAAGCCAGTTCATTATTGCAGACAGTGCAAATTCCGACTTTGCTTTCACATCCTCCCAAGTACGACCTTGAACTAGAATTACTGTTTGGTTTTTGATCAAACACACGCCAAGCCCATCCATAATCACGCACGGGTTAGCGAGACTCGGTGTGCCATAACTTGCGTCTAGCACCGCACCCATGCGCATCTGCGCATGTTTCTCCGCTTGTAGTCGCGTGATCTGCGTGAACGCGCGTGGGGGCATTTTCTGTGTGTTGGACTGTGCGTGTTTTCTATGCAAACGGAGATACTTACAAACAACGTTAGAACACGCATTCACGCGCTACACTGTGGGGTGCGTGGCAGTGTGTTAATCGCCTAAATTCGTTGTCGATCCAACAGGTTTGAAAATTTGCTCACAGATTGCTTGGGCTTTCACGTCTGTCAATGCCACGAACCGCAAGCGGCGAGTCATCCTTTTGTTTTGTGACACGTTGAGTGCTATTTTGTTGCAAAAATTAATGATTTTCGAAGCTATTCAGAACAATTATTTACAGAATACTTAATTTTTCAGGAACACGATTGGAACAAGTTCAGTAATCGACCAAATATTTTGTGCTGAAAGTATGGCACTAAAGTCAACTGCTTTACATGCGAAATTGCTTCTCTCATACAAGTCTGATTATAATAAAATATTATTCTGAAATAACAAAAAGTTTAATTAAGTGACGACATCGTGGACCCCCAGAGTAATGAGCAACCTTTCACGTGTGTCAACGACGTTGAGCCGAGTAAGTTCGCGATCTCAAAAACCGCGAACTATAAGGTCACCCGTCTATCACCTACTTAATGTTTGTTATTTTACAAGAGTGTTGCTTCGTCTTAGATTTTTTGCAGGAAATGAATCTTGAATTATAATCTGTGGATAATTCCATGTTGCATCCCTAAAAACCAGAATGACAGAATGACAATTCATTTTGGTGACTGCAGAGTTTTGTACAATTTTGTTTTGCTTTTGCATCGTTTCGGCAATATAACTGAGTCTGAACTGATTGATTTAGAATAAATCTGAAAATGGCTACAACATTAGAGGATAAATCTATTTGGGAAGATGGCGAAGAGGCTCTCAGCGAGGAAGTTCTCCGCATGCCGACGGACGAAATCATCAGCCGTACGAGACTCTTAGACAATGAGATTAAAATCATGAAAAGCGAAGTTATGAGGATCTCTCATGAACTGCAGGCACAGAACGACAAAATAAAGGAGAACACTGAGAAAATCAAAGTGAACAAAACACTGCCTTACCTCGTATCGAATGTGATTGAATTGTTGGATGTTGACCCACAAGAAGAGGAAGAAGATGGTGCTGTGGTGGACCTAGATTCGCAGCGTAAGGGTAAATGCGCAGTCATCAAGACTTCTACCCGTCAAACTTACTTTTTGCCAGTCATTGGCTTAGTTGATGCTGAAAAGTTGAAGCCTGGTGATTTAGTGGGTGTGAACAAGGATTCGTACTTGATCCTGGAGACTTTGCCAGCTGAGTACGACGCGAGGGTTAAGGCTATGGAAGTGGACGAGAGACCAACTGAGCAGTACTCAGATATTGGTGGTTTGGACAAACAGATTCAGGTTAGTGAGCTATTTAGTATAGATTTTAGATATTTGACATTTTTATTTGAAAACTAAGATATGGCATTTGTGGCCTGCGTAATTTCTTGAAAATCAATGATCAACTTATCTAATCTCTTCATTGTAAAAGCTGAAATCCTGAACAAGCCTTCCGAAAATACATTTTGATGTTGAGCAAAACTCCAATATAGAAAAATCTTGTTTCATTGTTATATTTACCAACAATTCATCTAAAGGCTGATTTTTCAATAGTCCAATAACTTTTACCTGATGAATAAAAATGGCTGTCTGACAGCTTTTTTATGGAAAATATGTCAATATGACATATTAGTTATTCTTCCAATAAACTTAATCTGACCATTGAAAAATCAGCCCTAAATATAAAAATGAATCCCTATTTCCCTTGGTCATCTCATCAAGCGTGAATGGCTGGACCGATTTTGTTAATTCTTTTTTTTTGTTTGTTATTGTCAGGAGAATCGAAGGTTGTAATGAAAATAATAATAAGAAAATTGCTATTTGACGGGAGAGAAGCGGTGGGGGACAGCTAGTAACTAATATATTATTTTTTGTTCTCCAGGAGCTGATTGAAGCGGTGGTACTCCCAATGACACACAAAGAGAAGTTTGTAAACCTAGGTATTCATCCACCCAAAGGTGTGCTTCTATATGGTCCCCCTGGTACCGGCAAGACTCTGCTGGCCAGAGCCTGCGCTGCACAGACCAAGTCTACCTTCTTGAAGCTGGCTGGTCCTCAACTGGTGCAGATGTTCATTGGTTAGTGCCCAGACATTTCTATACTTACGATTATTGCAGTGTTTCATTAATAGCAATAACTACAATAAGATAATACACAATGATTAGTAGAGTAATATTTTCTAATTTCAGGTGACGGTGCAAAACTCGTCCGTGACGCCTTCGCTCTAGCCAAGGAGAAGGCTCCAGCAATCATCTTCATTGACGAGCTTGATGCCATCGGTACCAAGCGTTTCGACTCTGAGAAGGCTGGTGACAGGGAAGTGCAGCGTACTATGTTGGAGCTCCTCAATCAGCTTGATGGGTTCAGTTCTACTGCTGATATTAAGGTTAATATGAAATTGGTTTTGACTTTATATACTGCATTATAAACTGGCTGAGCTCATGACAGTATACATAATCTTTTGAGTTGGGGCTTTATGGGTGAAAACTGATACTAAGATAAGACAACTAGAGATTCCAGTTCATAAACACCTAATATGGACATGAAAATGATGAAACATATTATAATATGGAATAATGGAATCTCTAGTTGTCAACTTGTCACCGTTATAAGTGGTCATAGACATCTGACCATCCAGGTAGTGGTGACCCCTTAAAATAAAGAAGCATCCTACAAAGCGATCATCGCGCTAATACGCGATCGACGCTATCGTTTGGTAAAACTAGGAAGCACCCTCTGTCAGCATGATAACACTTTCGGGTTTGTTGAAGAAAATAATCACGCCGATCATGTATTCTCCTGATAATCTCTTTGTATTTGCACTTGCACAACACCTATGGTGTTTCATCTGAGTGTGTCACTTTATGGCATAAATCACTTTTCAATAGGTAATTTTAGCTTACCACTTTGATTGCAGGTTATTGCAGCTACAAACAGAGTGGACATCCTGGATCCCGCCCTGCTGCGTTCTGGACGTCTCGACAGGAAGATCGAGTTCCCTCACCCTAATGAGGAGGCGAGAGCGCGTATCATGCAGATTCACTCAAGGTATTAATATAATATATAATTTTTACATATGTTTGGAGCGTAAAAAATACTTTCACTCAGGGTATGTGTGACTGGGACAATTTCTCGAAAGCCAAACTTTTTCCTAGTGTAACAGTCTCAGAATCTTGATAATGGCCTAGTTTACAACAACCAAGAAACATTAATCCAAACTGCACCTAATAATGTACTAAGTATTAAATGAAACTAGTTTTTCATGTAGTTCATCATCTTAACTCTCGTATTTTTTTCCAATACACTGTACTAGACATACCAGTGCTTATCGCTTCTACCTTATCCCGGAATCTAATCTCAAAAATTCCACAGAAAAATGAACGTCTGCCCCGACGTAAACTTCGAGGAGCTGTCCCGCTCTACGGACGACTTTAACGGCGCGCAGTGCAAGGCGGTGTGCGTAGAGGCCGGTATGATCGCCCTCCGCCGCTCCGCCACCTCCGTCACACACGAAGACTTCATGGACGCCATCTTGGAAGTCCAGGCCAAGAAGAAGGCTAACCTCAGCTACTATGCTTAGATGTAAAATGAGTTTAAAAGGGCCCTCTGTGTATGAGTCGCGTATTACTTGTAAGTTTATTGTATAATAAAATTTTAGAAAAATATTTGGAGTGTTTTTGTTGAATGTCAAATAGACCTCCTCACCTCATGCCCTTCTCAAAAACCTGACCTTGGAGGACTTGTCATACAAGCTGACTTAATTTATTGTGACAACTAAGAATCGGCTCGGCTCAACTCACACCAAAAGCGCAGCGAAGCGGAGTGCAGTTTCAGTGTCCTAAGAATTTTAACTTTATTTTAATTACTATAATACTTATTATCGCATGAGAAACTCGAACGAGTCGCGCGGATACCCGCGGCGCCGCGGGAATTCCGGTGAATTCCATAAACGGAGCTGCGCGAATGCGCGTGAAGTCCCGAGAATGCTCGAGCAGTCGCGAGCGGACGCTGGCAATATCCCGCCCCTCGCGCCCGCTCCCCGCTCGCGTCTGTTGCGCGCGAGTATTCGTATCGTACCTTGCAGTGCAACGAATACAGAAGTGATGGAAATGGATGAAGTAAAGCCTATTTATTTGGTGCAAATGTACGACTGCCTATGAGCGGACAGCAGAACGACCCGTGAATTCATCGCGGGCGGGCTCGAGAAGCCGCGCGGTGTCCCGCGCCTACTCGAGCATACCAGCGCCTTCTCTACCGAGCGGGTCGCTGCCCTTCGCCGCTCTTTCGGTGTGAGTTGACCCCACAGTTGACCCTTAAGTACGAGTACGACAAACGGGGATTTGAAGTACACATAGCTACATATCACCAGTTATAAGTCCTAGGGACAACAGTAAGTAATAGGGAATGGTTATCCTTGGGCCTTTTCGAACCCAGGATTCCTTGTTTTACCGACTAACAAAACATGACAAGATAGAGAACTAGGTCACATGAAATTTTGGTTGACATGGGTTTTTCCAATTAGGATCGCTCCATAGAAAGCCTGAACTTGTTTGGCCGGGCCCCTATGTTTGCGGCAGCCACCGCTCGTAGGTAAGTCAAAGGTCCAAATATATCGGTAGTTCAATTATCTATTTCAAATATCAAGCCCTACAAAATAATTAGATTATGAAAAACTAATCTCAATTCAAAAAGGTTTTTCTCAAAATACTAAAATTGCAAAATTTATTTATGAATGCATCCAAACAAATTGACTGGCAACGCGCGTGCGTGTGTCAATTTTGAAACATAAAAATAAGTCAGAGATCAAAATTTTTGTAGATTTTTTGTTGTAATTTAATTTTAAAATAGCCAAAAAAATACTAAACCGTAGAAATGTGAAATTATTAGTGTCAATAATTTAAACTTCGGTATAAAGCAATACCACCGGCGAAGAGATACTGGCCTAAGTCGTGAGTATAATAAAATAATATAACCTATGCTTGAAAAATTGCAATTTTACATGAGCTAAAGTAAAAAACTTCTAACTGGCCGTAATTTGTGGCCGCCGTTGTTTTGTGAATGTTTTTTTTTCCGGTTTGCGGTGTGTACGCTTAGAGCTTATTATGACTTGTGATACCCTCTGTCTGCATCAAAGAGTAAAATAATAATGTCTGCATTCTGTCGTAGTGCCCTGCAGATACTTAATTAATTTATTATTTGTACAGAACCTTATTTTTTATATGTAGTAGGTACTTATAGTTTTTGACTGCCTCCTAATGAGAAGTAAATATTTGATTCTGCTAAAGTCACCACAAACAAGAAATTCTGTAGGAGCCCCAATATTATAAATATTATATTATTTATATAAGTACATTATTAACTTAACTAGCCACTATAAAGTTTGAACTGCCTAAACAGAAAAATAATAATTTTAAACCAAAATAAATCATGAATTCAAGAATAAATAAAAAAGGTAGATTTATGCATTCCTTTGTTAATGGAAACAAATTGTAAGTAAATAATCTTGTTTTCTGCTACAAAAGAGCCATGGATCCGGAAGATGAGGGTGAGCCTAGCTTTAGATTGCCACTGGGCGATATTCCCAAAGTACACTCGGTGCTCAACCACCGCCGTCCACACACCAGGTTCCTTTATAATAAAACTAGTTTATTTTTATACTAAACATATTTATTTATTACTCAATTTTTTTTTAATTAACACATCATTACATTTATTTTTCTAATAAGAAATCTAAAAATAACGTAAATAATCAGCACCTTAAGTACTCTAAACTATTAAAAAAAAAAACTGAATATTTTTGAGCCTGCTTAGACTGTTAATTGAAAAATAATAAAGGCATTTTGTTTTTGGATTTCAAATCTACACTTTGTTTCCTCCATCACATTTTATAATACATATTTTTATTAACTACTTAGAATTGGATCTGCATGCACCATAAATATTTGAATTTTACAACACAATGCCAAATTATTTGACAAAACAGACAGAAAAAAAAGCCCTGAGAAGGTCTGTTTCTACAACAGTATTCTACTCTTCCTTGGTTGTTGCTGCTGCTGGCCAATCTCAAATTATCTGGAAAAAGTTTGTCTCTGTCTACTTTTTATTTTTAAATACAGTTGGTAGAATCAGAAAATATATTTTGAATTTTGTTGAGAGCTAAATATAAGTAATTTGGGGTTTATGGTGCAAGTAGGTCAATATGTTTTATTTTTAAAATTTTAAATGAAGTCTAAACATTTTATTAAATCCAATATTAGAAACATTCTTACAGATAGAATGCTCACAAAATGCTACACAACAATTTTTTAGATTTGTTCACTCAATGCAGCTTTCAAGTTTGCCAAAACACCAATTTAATATATATATAATAATATTTTTTTTTAAATGCTGCTGTCTCACTTGTTAAAATGTATGAATGCAATTTAAAATCATACAATTGATTTTAAAAACTAAAATAATATTTTTTTGAGTTCATGTGCAGTGAACACTTTCAGGAAGTTTATAAAATTATTAAAATTACAGATAATTGAAGTATTTTAAGGGTGACTAAATAATATAGGTAACATTACCTTGACGCATTTTATATACAGAATTATTTAAACCTAAAAACAATATTGTATACAGGGTGATCTAAATATTTGTCACTGGAAAATAGCACATAAATTGACACCACAAATTGTTTAATATTGCATGAAATTGTAAACAATTATTTCTGAATAAGGCAAATATACATTGGAAATTATGAATTTGGGTGGGATTTATTGTAATCAAAATTATATCTAGAAAATATAATTTAAAAAGATTTATTACAATCTGACAGAGTTTGCAATTATCTGGTGACATAGGTATTATATAAATATGAATCCTCATTATTATTTATCACTTTAAGCACAAATATACACATGCGAACTCAATGCCATAGTCATTCTCTGCTAGTCCCTTTTCCCTTGGTCACGGCATCACACGTGAACGGCTGGGCCGATTCCACTTATTCTTTTTTTGTTTTGTTAGTTACGATCAGCTAGTCTATTCTGTAAATAACCATTTCGATATCGACTTCACCTGAGCGACTAAGCTTACAAATTGAACTTTATTTCACACACCATAAGGTCTTATCTTTATACGAATTTGAAACTCACCTCGGATTCCGCTGTCGAGACACGAAAATGTTGTTACAGAATAGCACTGCAGGAGAAGGTTCTTATGAATGAAAAAAATAAGAGAGTTGCGGGGTAGGTAGGTTTTTCGAATTAATTTACAGGTGATTAATTTATCACTATCACTACAATCATCATATTATAAAACAAAGTCCTCCGCCGCGTCTGTCTGTCTGTTCGCGATAAACTCAAAAACTACTGCACCGATTTTCATGCTGTTTTCACCAATGGATAGAGTGGTTCTCGAGGAAGGTTTTAGTATATTATTCATGAAGCTGGCGAAGCCGCGGGCATCAGCTAGTCTATCTATATATATGAAATGAATCGCTGTTCGTTAGTCTCGCTAAAACTCAAGAACTGCTGGGCCGATTCGGTAAATCTTTTTTTATTTAGTTCGCCAGAATACAGGGAAGGTTTAAAAGAAAAAAAAATGGGTAGGTAGGGTAACCAATTGACGGGAGCGCAGCCGCGGGGGACAGCTCGTAAAAAATTAAATTGACGTTTGTTAAATTACATACAGGCTGTAACTAAAGTATGGCACTCGCTATCTGTAACCTCTTAGTACGAAGCAATGGACTGCGAATAAATCGCAATTAACAAAATGGAAACCATTTCTATTGAATTGAGTACTTTTTTATGTCTTTGTTATGGTTAAAAGTTTTAACTACCGTTATGCGACAGTTTGAAGTAGTTGTGGTATTGTTTACTTGCCGAGGTCGTTTTTATTGTTTACTAGTTATCCCCGCGGCTTCGTTCGAGTTTGTTTGGCGAGCATAGAACCCGTGATCTTGGAATAATGATCATGAACATTTCGAGGAAGAATAGGACCTAATTGGAATAAAGAAACGCTGCGGGAACGACTGTAAAACAATAATTTATCAATAAATAAAGCTATTAAAATGTACTATCTAAACCACCCTTTCAAAAGAGCCCTATAACTTTTTCAGTGTCAAGAAATATTATTTCGCGTGTGCCCCCATCACTCCGAAGGGTATCCCGTAACCTGTGGCAACGCCTGCTTTGAATAATGTAGGGCTGTTTATAATAGTCAGATATCGATTTTTATTCTTTAGTTAAAATTTATTTGGCGAATGATAAATCGGCTCTAAGGACCCTATTCGACCGGACGAGCTGGACTAGTGTTAGTCTGACTCTCTGGCAAAAATATCTAGCTTGTTGTGTCTTACTTATGTTTTGTTTAACTGACTCTCTATTACGGTTCATGAGATACAGCCTGCTGAAAGACGGACTTATCCTTCTGGTTTTGAAAATGAGGGTAGACATAAATAAAATAGTTCTTGTGTTGCTGTTATATAAGTCGAAGCGATCGCAAGCGTGGCTGCTCAGGGGGGCTACTCTCTAAGCCCGTAGTCCGTAGTTTCGGGCTTAGTTGCGGGCGTATTGTACTCCATATCACCTAACCACTAAGAATGAATGACAACACAATTTGACAGTTATTGTCCAATAGTGTTGTCATTAATTATTAGTTCGGGTTCGGGACTAATCGTAAGTCCGTAGGTGATAAGGAGTAGAATACGCCAGCAGCTAAGCTAATGTATTATACTTTTGTGGAGTTAATTGATGTTTATTCATTAATTATTTTTGCGATTTTCTACATGGCGTCTCACCGATTTAAATACTCTGTGCTTAAATACAATGACAAAACTGTCAGTTATCACAACAGTGTCATTTCAGTCACTGTCAAAGAGTAAAGTGACTATTGTCAACCTTCAACTTCCGAAGAAATTAACATGTCAAATGTCTCAATCAAAACGACAGCTTACCGCCATGACGGGTTTTTGTTGTGTGTTGCAATTTCAAGTCTAATTTCTTGATTTTTACCAACAAACAAAGCCATTTTAAAGAAATTGGATATTCAATTTCTAAGTATATCCGTTTCTATCTCAATTTTTAAGTATAGTGTACAAGGACCTGGCCCAGGCTCCATACATTTTGGAACATCTCTTTTAACAACGCTCGTTTATGTCGAATTCTAGATCGTTGACCATTCGACATCAATCACATACCAAATACTTAATATGAATAGACTCGAAGCTGGAACAACGTTAAGCAGACGATGTTTAGTATGTAAAACCTGACTTCATGTCTAGCCGTCTAAATCGTCGGCGCCGGGAGTTAAAGCTACTTCAAATCCACTCTAACAGTTCAAATAACATCTTTATTTTATTGCATTCCTGTCACTTTAGCCCCAAACCTGTCTTATTGAGTTAGTAGATACTTCCAGTACCCCTTGAGTAGTTGCTTTGTTCACGCGAACCCTGTGCCAGGCACTGATGGACGGTATTTTTGCCCCATCATGGTGTAATGGAGCGAATCAGCGCGATACACCTACTGTTGTCACGAAAATGCCGGATATACTGTTTATATAACTTTGTTTTCTGTGAAAACCAATAATTAATTAAAGTCTTCGACAAATTAGTCCCTGTAAAGAAAGCTTATAGAAAAAACGACACCTTTCTTGATTGCTTATTTTAGAGTCAATGTTGAAAACTCAAGCAATGGCGGCAACGGCTGCTTAATGGATCCAACAACGCAAATGTACCGCAAGCTCCTAGGCCAAAAGATAGTTAATTAACAATTTAGAGTCTTCTTATCTATTTTCATCTCCTTTTTGAGTCGAATGAGTCGATGGTTAACTTTATAGATAGGTACTCTTGGTCCAGTAGATGACCAGTAATAACAGTGTCAGAGGCGTCCGTAACATCTCCGAAAGTGCAGTTGTACAGGATATCCCAGAACTCGAACGTCAAGCCGGAATCGGGTTATAGGACAAATCATAATAGTTACCAGAAAAATATATTAAAAAAATCTTGGTCATGTAATATTAAAAAAAAAGAAATGACAGTAATTTAAAAATACATGACTAAGATTTCTTTTTATTTTTCTAGTAATTTCTTCTGACTTTGAGCTCTGGGACACCCTGTATAAGCACTTCCTTGCTTTATTGGTAAAGTCTGAAATTCATGCCGTCGCATTGGCCAAGAGAAGCCCATGACGATGGGGCCACGAAAATTGGGTCAGCAGCCAACTCACAAAAATATTCGTAAACCTTCCTGACAGTAGCTCGAATAAATTATACAGGAAATAATTAAGATGCAGAAAAACATTTACTTCGCGACCTATTTACAAGTAAAGCTCCCCAACTTTTTGGATCAGTCATATTTGCTGTAACGACATTTATGGCAATTGTGCACGGAAACGGGTTCAAGAAAATTAAGGTTTTTATTATTATGAAATTCTGTTTTTTCCGTAAATTGTGGTCGGCTCGTGGCTGATCGATTGACTTTTTTTGTTACGGGTCGTGCCTTCGATTGCCGATTGCAACATGGAACAAAAACTTGTAGGTACCCCTGAAGACTTGCGGAATTCGTTCGGAAGAGTCATCGCGACTGGAACGCAAAGAGCATTAGGAGGAACACGGATGGGTTTTAGTCAGTAAGTCGATACTCCCTACTCTCCGACCGGCGGAAGGTGTCGTTTGATTATTTCCCATTCTTAAAAAAAAAAACATGAAGACAGAAAATATGATACTTCATTTTAGGTACATACCTTTGCCGATCTTCTTAATTTTCTTTTCGGCTTTCTTGAGCTTTTTGGGTTTTTTTTAAACCCCAAAAATAATAAATCTTAACAGAAATAATGTATCTTAAATTTATTTAAGTTTTAAAACTAGGACAGACTGACAGAAAAACGGTCTTGAAAAGTACCTAGCCATTAAGATTCTTCACGTGAACGAACTTTGAAATGAGGTTCAACTTATATTACCTATTTCAACTACGTTTCGCGAACCATTTCATTTCGTGTAACACGAACACCTCAAACGAAAAATAAAAACCTTATCACTCTGAAACAAAAAAAAAACACTATTTCGCGCAACCGTATAATTTCAAGTACCTACCTACCTTGGTGCAGCTCAGAATCTGTTACGAATAAATTTCCAAAAAGATCAAGCTCGATGGACTACATTTTTTTCCGACCAGTATTTAGCCATCTGTACAATTATATCATTGGCCTTGTTTAAAACTTGGAAAGTGCAGGTGGTGCATGTGCACGCACGACGGACAACAAATGAGGTGACGCATGTCCTTTGGGCTCCACACTAGCACTGCTTTTGGGCTGGTAAGAGGATGCCTCATTTGGTCGGATTTGCCTTTTACAGCAGCCAACGATTTTACACGTTGGTTCTATCTTATTTGGGAGGCTGCTGCATCATCAGACCAGCTTCATATACCGTATTGTCTCCAAAGTTGTATACCTAAGTATTCCAGGTGTATGCTTGATCGGATGGATTATTTATTTAATAAGCTTGCAAGTCCTACGTATAGTCTAGTTATTTATTATTAAGGCAAACCAACTAAATACACACAAAAACAATCACACCACATATCATTTACAAACTAAGTAGTAAATAAGGTTAGCACAACATTATAACATTTAAAATCTCACAATACAATAATAAGATCGATATATTAAGATTTATAACAAAATTTGAATTTGATATTAAAATTTAATAAAATGTAGATAATTAAATAAAATACACATGAATTGAATTATGAATGTTATAACATTCATACTTAAAACTAAAATGCATCAAATCAAACAAGATTAAAATAAATAACAATATAAAAAAAAAAACCTTAACTTTACTTAGGTTCCTTAGTCAATCCTAATATATAAAATTCTTCGGTTACGAACTGACTGACAGACAACGCACAGCCGAAACTACTGCTAGTCTATTCTGTAAATAACCATTTCGATATCGACCTCACCTGAGTGACTAAGCTTACAAAGTGAACTTTATTTCACACGTCATAAGGTCTTATATTTATACGAATTTGAAACTCACCTCGCTTTTCGCGATTCCGCTGTCGAGACAAGAAAATGTTGTTACAGAATAGCACTGTCGTAGAAAGCTGAAATTTGGAATGTAGCTCCCCTACATTCTGTCAGGATATCCCGAAATTCCTACGAGAACGGGATATATGCGCGTACGAATTCAAAGGCAAAAGGCCTTCTATCTCATACAGACTTTAAAATATGTGAAAGCCCTTATCAAATCCTTAACCCTACACAATAGCCTCGCTTACAACTTGTCAATCCAAGTCATTTATGGAACCAATCAACAGTCAGTGTGCATCGTTCACCCGTGACGGACGCATTGTGCGCGCGACCATTGTTTATTTATTTACTTCGACGCGAACTCGTTTAGGACGCTGACTCACTCGATCTGTTTAGTTCAGTAGCCATGGTTTTTGTGTGAGTATTTTATAGTAGTTTTATTAGAGACTTTTTTTTTGTGTGATTTTTTAAAATAGAAGTTCGAAGACTTGTTTTTGTGGCATTTTTTTTTTCATTTGAAGTTATAAATTTTTTACGCTTAATCATGAAAAAATGTAACCATATAGGTACTTAGTTTAAATAGTGCTGATGAGTATTTAAGCTAAGAATATTATACCAGCCATATCGTTACCATAACACAAGCATGTTGCTTAGCTTGGGACTATATGGCGTTGTGTGAAATGTCCAAGGATTTTATTTATTTTTTATTTTAACATGTTTTAATAGTTGGGGCTATAGGTATATTATGTCATGTAGGTATATACATATTACATTAAATAAAATCCGTGAGTCGGGGATTACTGACTTATTTATTCTTATTAAATGTAATACAAAATTAGATTCATTGTGACTTATTATATTTTTAGTAAGATTCAAGGCCACATGCATCTTTGTGTTTTGCATTAAAATTCGTTAGTCACGTGTGTCAAAATAGTATCAAAGTGTTTGATTGGGATAAATCTCTTTAGTTCCAGCAAATTAAGATAGCTTTATGTTCATATTGCTTTATGTTTTTACTAGCTGACCCATGCAACGTCGTCTGCGTAACATTTTTCATTACTGCTCCGCTCCTATTGGTCTTAGCGTGTACTCGATAAATGGGCTATCTAATACTGAAAGATTTTTTCAAATCGGACCAGTAGTTCCTGAGATTAGCGCGTTCAACCAAACAAACAAACAAACAAACTCTTCTGCTTTATAATATTAGTATAGATTTTAAGCTAGCTATCCTACGCGGCTTCGCTCCTGTGAACATTACAACATACAAATGACCTTCTCTTGACAATAAAAAACACAAAAAAGAATTAGCGAAATCGGCCCAGTCGTTCACGCGTGATGCGATGACCAAGGGAAATAGGGATTCATTTTTATATATATTTTAAATTTAAATTATTGGTGTATAAAAGTTTTAACGGATGTTAAATTCACCCTGTATATTTGTTTTATACTAAAATATATACAGGGTGAATATTAATTCGAGAGCGAAAGTACGAATATAAGCAGCCATAAGGAACTAAGAGATCAATTAATATTTCTTTTTATAATAAATTGTTTCAGCTTCTACCAGTTTTTCGGTTAATTAATACAAATGTAAGAAACAGCTGATTTTGAATGCCATGACTTAAGCCTCCGTCGCTATCACCATGACCATAATTCTCCTAGGTAGGCAGTTGAAATTTTCGCTCGTGTACCCATTTCTATTGCCGTTTTAGGGACTACTCACACTTATTCAGCTCTATTCGGCTTATGCCCATAGAAAACAACGATTTTGTATGGAGACGCGTACGCATCCGTTCAGCTTTTGCGGCAAACAAGTATAAAATGACGACAAATCTGTTATTATCATGCGAGTACTATAGATAGAGTTCAGAGCTGTTCTGCCGCTGCCGCCTTCTCACGCTGTACGCGGCTGATAGAATCAAAACTGTATAAGTGAAACTAGAATGGAGTTGAATAAGTGTGAGAAGTCCCTTAACAAGAAATAATAAAAATAATCTATACTAATATTATAAAGCAGAAGAGTTTGTTTGTTTGTTTGTTTGTTTGGTTGAACGCGCTAATCTCAGGAACCACTGGTCCGATTTGAAAAATTCTTTCAGTATTAGATAGCCCATTTATCGAGGAAGGCTATAGGCTATATCATCACGCTAAGACCAATAGGAGCGGAGCAGTAATAAAAAACGTTACGCAGACAACGTCGCACGGGTCAGTTAGTCCTAATATATAAAATTCTTCCGTAATTGAGTGACTGACAGACAACGCACAGCCACAACCATTGGTCATAGAAAGCTGAAATTTAGTCCTCCGTTAGAGAGCACTAAGAGAGGATTTCCTGAAATTCCTACGGGAACGGGAACAAACGGGATATGCGCGGACGAAGTCGCGGGTAAAAGTTAGTTATTTATATAGGTAGGGGAGTCCACTATATAAATAACTAACTTTTGCCCGCGACTTGACTGTTTTTTGGTTTTCAATTATGTCGAGTCTTTAAGGCGGTACCCTGAGCAAATAACCTTGAGCATTTTTTCCCTCAATAACAGCGCAAGAGATACAGTAGCGAATACGCTCAGAATGTTGAATAAAATCGTTATAAAATCTAATTTTGGTCGTTTGAAAAAAATACTTCTACCAAAATGTTCATAATTAAATTGCCTATCCATTAGTGTAAGTGCAAAATCAAAATAATCGTTAGTTTTCGAGAAGATGCATGTTTTCAGTAATTTTTTCTCATTTCTGTGGTTTCGTTGTGAGGAGATTACTTAAACATTATACTTAATAATAAAAAATAAAATCTACCATTTTGAAGCCAAGATTATGTAGAAATTCAATGTATTTTTTATTAGTTGCTATCTTTTGGATAAAGAGTAGATAGCTCCAAAAAACTGCACAAAAAACGGCTAGCGCTGCGTTTTGCTCGGGGACGCGCCTTAAGTCAAGAGAAAATAGGCTACTTCTAGGCAAGCGTGCTCCATCTTAGACCGCATTATCGCTTACCATCGGGTGAGATAGTGGTCAGGCGCGTGCCTAATAAAAAAAAAAAAAATATATGTCAAATTTGGTCACATCAGTGAATTTTGTGTGGGTATGTTGATGCTAACTTGAAACTTTGCCAACAAATCGAAAGTCCCTGTGTTTAGGTACACAATAGATTTAAAAAGTGACAATTCGTATATCAGTCATTGTTTTTATGTGCAACTAGCTATCCCCGCGGCTTCGCTCCCGTCAACTGCAACTGCTGAACTCATATATTTCCTTTATTTATTTTTGCAATCTAAGAAAACTATAGCTTCAATAAAAACTAGGGCAAGTGCTATTTAAGGGCCTGCATGACGTGTTTCCACTATTAAATATTTATAAATACGAGTAATTAATGCGAAATTATCCGCGAATAGCAGTAGGTCGGGACGCTTGCACGTTATTCTGACATCGCTGCATCGTATCGTAGCTTGCATCAGTAATCCGCACGATATATTGAGCCGGTGACTCATTGATGAGCGGAGCGAAAAGATGGGAAGAATGTATGAGTAACGTAGTAGGCTGTTTTAGTCAAACTACAGGTTTTTTAGGTAATTTTTGTTTGTTTTTTTATTTTGTTCGAGGGGACCAGGACCGCGGTCCCAAACTCCACCTATATTATTTTTGAGTGATTCTTTGGCACCGCAAATAAAATAAACACAGGTATTTCTTAGAAAAATACGGTCAACCAAAACATTTTGAAGTTGAACAAATAAAATTATTTTTATAAAACGATAAAATGTTTCTTTTAATACAAAAATTAGCTTCTTTCTATTAGCTCGTGGCTAGATAATAACAGCTGCACGGGTCGATCATCAAGGTTAAGCAACACTTGCCAAGGTTGGTCTGTGGATGGGTGACCATCTTAACATACTGAGTTTCCTTCGTGCCTTGGAAAGGCACGTTAAGGCGTTGTGCCCGGCTGTCATTTCTAGATGTTTGACAATTACAATAAATTACTTATTTAAGTCACCTTGTAGGTACAAGCTTGGTAATTAAATGCTCACGCTTTCTCTGTATGGGGACTGTGGAGAGATCAGTCCAGGCTGGTATTATCTACCAATATCATAAATATGATGAAAATTTAAACTTCGCTATAAAATTCATAAAATCCTCAATTTTACTGACTGAAATTATCCTAATGAGATACAAACAAGCATTTAAAAAATCATAAACTATGAAACAATAAAATTGATGACCTACCCCAATAAATTCATAACCCAAAACATATTTCCCCAACTCGGCACCATATACTCACCCTAAAACAAAGGGTGTCTCCCCATGTGGCCATAAAACCGGCGATCGATACACGTAGGTACGCGTTGCTAAGGTTACTCTCGTTTCGCAAACCAACCCTTGGGTTATTGCCTCAATGGTTGGCCGCCACCCGACGGTTCGTCACGGTGGATGGACAGCACGGTTTTTTTTATTGATCAAGTATAATTTTATGGGTAATATGCGTATTTAACGATAGCTGATTCAGCGCCTTTTATTTATTTATTTTATTTCAATTACTCTCTCTGCATTTACAGTAATAACCAACACGTACAAAGAGTCAACAAAAACAATTAAATATAATAAAAAAAAGAATACAGTAAAAATAAAAAATTATCAGAAACAATAAAAATCAAAATAATTAAAAACTATCAAAAATAAGCCCCATTACATTTGAAATGTCTAACGGGGCCTCTGCGAGTTGGTTTCGGCCCCTCGTACGCCTACCAAAGGACCGGGTCTCCAGGGACCCCGAGAAAGTAAAAATGAAATAAAAAAAATAACAGTAAAATTATATTTGTTTGTACCTTTTCCTAACGTTATAGGGTAGGGTAATCAACGGAACTCTATTACTAACTCTCCGCTGTCCGCCCGTGTGTCAGCGGGCTGTATCTCATCAGCCATATTAGGAAGATAGTTGACTCAATTTCCACAACGGAAAAACATGAAAAATAAATTAAAGGCAAAATCGCTAATAAAGGCTAATCTATACTATAATATATAATATAATATATAATATATAATAATATTATAAAGAGGTAAAATTTGTTTGTAAGTTTGTATGTTTGTAAGTTTGTATGTAGGGGGTAATCTCATGAACTACTGGTCCGATTTGAAAAATTCTTTCAGTGTTAGATAGCCCATTTATTGAGGAAGGTTATAGGCTATATATCATCACGCTAAGACAAATAGGAGCGGAGCAGTAATGGAAAATGTTACGCAAACGAAGTTGCGCTGGTCAGCTAGTAATATTATAAAGCTGAAGAGTTTGTTTGCTTAAACGCACTAATCTCAGGAACTACTGGTCCGATTTGAAAAATTCTTTCAGTGTTAGATAGCCCATTTATCGAGGAAGGTTATATCATATAAGCTATACGCAGACAGTTGCGCGGGTCAGCTAGTAAAATATAAATCCAAGACACGGTTTTGGTATGAAACCCTTTGCGCGCAGTCCGTCTCACACTTGGCCGGTTTTGTTTTATCAAGTCCTACTTTTTCTGTGGCTTTATTTCCGTAGATTATGCTACATGACAAGAATCGTGTATATTTGAGGGATATAAAGTGGCCTAGCACACGGAGTTAGTTTATTTTTTTATCAATGAAAGAATTGAAAAGAATTAATCGGGTTGAGGAATTTCTGAAATTTATTCCTACATCAAAACTTTAAATTGCATGTATCATGTCCTGTGTAGTGAAGTTTTAATATGCTTTGTTATCATGTTAAGCTTTAAAGGTAATTATAATTTTAATTGGATAGCCTACTGCAAGACTTAAAACGATATTTGTTTCAAAAGCTTGTACTAGATAGACATAATAAATTTTATTGTCCACTAAAAATAGTAACACTACTCAAATGCGTTAGTCTGTAAATAACAGCAACAGCTGACAACAACACATTAATCATATCAATCAGTAAATTATACCTAAAAGAACATAACTCCACAATGTCAGCAATACGTGCTGTACATGCCAAATGCACAAACATGACAAAATATCTCGGTAACAACTTGTATCATTTTCATCTGGTTTTGAATCAGGTTGCATTCATAAAGTTCAACGTACGATGTTTTGTTTGTAAGTTCACGTGCATGTCCGAATTTATTCACTAGTTGGTGCTAAGCGCCGACTTTCAAGTCTTTGGCTATAAATTCGCTGAATATGGTCTCACTGGCGATTTGGCGCCCAAATGGGACTGCAGAATGTGTTGCATACTAAACTAGTTATTAAGTAAATTAGTGTGATGAAGATTTATGTCACAAATGGTTGTAGGATAGAGAAATGGTTATTATTTCCCTGTCTCGAATGCAGTAAGTCTGTAGTAGGCAAGATAGTATGAAGAGAAAGTATGTAGTGACTAGCGATTTGGCGCCCAAATGGGACTGTCGGATGTGTTGCGTACGAATCTAGTAATTACGTTAATTATTGTTGTGAAGATTTCTATCGTAGATGATTGAAGGGATAGGGAAAATAGGATTTCAATTGACTTGTCTGGCAAGCAGTAATCTGTACCTGTGAAATTTATAATTATGTATTAATTGAATGCATCGCCACCAACTCAAGTATCGAGTCACTCAAGTAGCGTTGTGTATTTTAAGTTTTTTTATTTTTTTTGTTATTAACAACGTATACGTTGTTAATTTTTTAGTGACTACTTGGAATAAGAACATTGGGTTATGTTATTAATCTCATAATTTTAATGAATTTTATCCTTCTGAGGCAGTCGGATAAAAAACGATAAAATTATGACTTGCAATGGAATTGCAACCTTGTTCCGCTACAACATAAAGTCTGGTCTTCCAAAATTAAGAGTCCTATTACGAATCGTAAATGCTCGTTTGCAATAGACGAAGTTACGTTGGTCTGCGTTGGGAGTACATGTATAGGCCGCGAAACAATTTTGATACTTACTATTCTGAATAGGATTATAGTTTATTTGGGCGCTCGCACGAGACTGAGGAGCGCGCGCGCTGAATTGACGCAGAATATATAGTAGTTTAATTTTATTTATTGTAATTTTGTTTTATTATATTGACAGATGAAAACTAATGAAACGTATTAATTGTAGATTGAAATTTTATATCATATTAATTTATTTGATAAAATTGTTTTTATTTGGAGTATAATGGACGCTGAATCAAGACATTTCTGGCTTAAATTAGGCTTTCTTTACGTTTTTTTCAGTGAAAACTCAAGGAATTTAAAGAAATTCTAGAACTCCAATAAACAAGTATAACATTCAACTTACCTTTTAGTAATTTCAGCTTTTAAAAGAATTGATTGTAACCATGTGAATTTGACCGTCAAAGTTCCATCGCCGAAATTTTTTCTTGCAAACTGAGTTCGTAAAATATTTATAGTAAATTACACGATAAGAAAAATGAAAATGTGTAACTCTAACTTACAAGAAAGAGACTGGCACTATCGTTATTCAGAATCAAATAATTAAAATATCTTACTGCTGCTGAAAATTACAGCGTCAAAAATCATGAATTTCCGTAAAAAATGTAATAGGACAATTAAGTAACTATACCGATTCTTGAAATCAAATAAAGGTAATATTATAAAGCAGTAAATACACTGATATAAGTCTACACTATTTCCGAGTGCCATGGGATATACGAGTATTTTTTGTAAGAGACGCGGACGAAGCTGCTGGCAAAAGCTTGTAGTTAATGAATCCATTACTACCGCAAACATTTGTATTTACTTCTACTCACAATTTCTTCCGTCCAACTAAGTTTCTTGCGCTTTGATTGCAAAGGTTTTCAAACTTGACACGAATATATCGTAAAGAATTTCCATTCGATGTTCACCATGTTTTTCCGCACTTTCTCTACTCTGACATGATCTTGGAATCGGGGCAATAAAATTTTAAACTCATTAACAATTTCCTTCCGTGCCAATATTCCTGTCTACAGTTCAATACACTGTAGAGATTTTTATTATTACCCTTTCCTCCCGCGCTACGAAAAAGGATACGGTGCGCTGATTAGAATTTTTGATGAGAAATTCATTATATTGGCGGTTCAATGCCCCAGTAAATTAATTCTCCGACAAACAAATTGAACTAAAGTGGAAAATATTGCCAATATGCCAGCTCTTTTTTTTTTTTCAAGACAATGGTTAACTTTTTAGATAATTTGGGAACTGTGAGCTTTGATTAGCTCCTCAAAGTTGCCAACGCTCAACACATAGGTAAATCTATCTAGCCTATTTTATCTCGCTTCTAGGTCTTCCAAAAGAACAAACAAACAAAAAAATAATTGTTAATTTATTATTTGAAAAAAAAAATACTTCCTGTGAACCCAGAATCTTGAAATTTGGTACGAAGCAACGTCTTATAGCACAGATAAAGGAAAAATTCCGAAATCCTTAAATTTTTAGTTACTCGATTGTCGTGATGGGTGAACTTTTACTTAAGTATATACCTACAGGTTTGTACGGAACCCTCGGTGCCCGAGTCCGACTCGCACTTGACCGGTTTTTCTTATTTAATTAAATCGTTTATCGTTACTAAATATTAACGATAAAAGAAACAATATAAACGTCACAACTCTCTGCCACAATTAATTTATCAAAAATATATTATTGTGTCAGTAAGGCAAATAGAGATTGATTTTAAATCGTTGCATGCCTCGATTGGGACTATTCGTGACTGTCCTCTTTTAATAACTAAAGAGGCCAAAGTACTTTATTGTAAAGTATTGTATTAATGCCACAAAAACTGGCTTTTAAATTCTGGTAAGTATGCTTAAAGATGAATGAAACAATACCTTATGGCTTTCCACAAGAGATGTGCGAGGATGCGTCACGAGGCATGTTTGTAAGAACGAGTAGAATCACTTCATTTACCTATCTACGCATCCTCGCTCCTCCAAGCGTAACTATTAGTGTCGCCGCACACGGGCCACCGGCCACAACCACAAAACGCCGCCACCGGCATGTCCGGCATATTTCCTGTAGTTTTCATACATTTAGGATTGTAGCGTGTGGCGGCCACCAGCGTCAACCGTGTGCGGCGAGTCCATATAAAATGTACGAAAACTACAGGAAATATGCCGGTGGCGGCGTTTTGTGGTTGTGGCCGGTGGTCCGTGTGCGGTGACCCTTAGGTATCACGTACACCAATTTATTTTAAAAGATTCACAATCTTTTACTGAAAACCTTAATAATATCAGTACTTTATGTACTAAAAAAAAAACTTTGCCCCACACCACATGAGTAGATAAACGGGAAAACGAAGCTTGTATCTCTGTTCCGTTTTCTACTCACTAGCTGCCCCGCGCAACTTCATCTGCGTCACATTTTCCATGAATGCTCAGCTCCTATTTGTCTTAGCGTGATGCCATATAGCCTATAGCCTTCCTCGATTAATGGGCTATCTAAAACTGAAATAATTTTTCAAATCGGACTAGTAGTTCCTGAGATTAGCGCATTCAAACAAACAAACTCTTCAGTTTTATAATATTAGTATAGATGTGCCCACACTAGGAATTTCACCTGTATCGTGGGTGCGTTCAGCAAAAAGTCAGCAAATCAGAGCAGTACTTTTGGTGATAAACGCTTGCGTAAATACAGACGGCGTACTATTTTTGCTATATTTATACTATGTACATATACCTACACTATACAGGTCAGTCATAAGTATTCTGCTTACACAGCCATAAATCAACTGTGTACCGAACTGATTCAATAGAATGTACCCTCATACATATCAACCGGCCTTCACCATATACGGCGTCACAATCGCCTCATTGATCGACCATAGTGACCACATGTTGTCATGGCTTGCAATGCTTCTATGTGCTTATAGAATTTAGTACAGCGTTTTTTATTTTGCACGGTTGTGTGATTTCTCTAATCACTCAAGGTTCATTGGAAGAACAGCAACTGTCTTGTAACATTGCTGAAATGAACCTTTTTGACGTAGCCTTGAGGCATATTATGTTTTTTTTTAATGATTGCCACTTTTTTGTATTATGCCTGATGTGCTAGTCGTCAAATAGATGTGTTTTCTTTCTATTTGTACTTTAATAAAGCGGCTTGCTATTGGATGTTATTCTGACACACAAAAATCTTTACTCTACTGCAAAGGAAGGTTTATTTGCTGCGTGTAATTTTGTAGACGATCGATAGTGTTTCCTTTAGCAGTTTTATTTGCGTCCGGTTTATTTTATTATCTAGACGCAAATGAGGCAAGTTTATGAATAAACAAAGAGTGCTTACAAAACCTGCGTATAGATATTTTTTTTTCTTAACACAGTAGTTATAAATCTGCATTAACTGCCAGGTGTCCCCGCTAACACAAGTAAGACATTATCTAGACTGCTAAATCACAACTCATTCGACACTTAACTTAGTATACTATAATATATTAAATGTAATCTCCTTTATAGTCCACATGTATCATCAGACACCTCGAATCCGTCTACCTCAGGCCTTACCACAGACAAGCACGAAGACAAAATGAGAAGAAATGACGAAGATGCCTCAGCCAAAGAAAACGAGGGCTCAGTATCCGACTGGGTCTCCGGCGGGCCCATGGGCTCAAAAGGAGCAGTCCTGGTCTTCAGATCATGCGTCCTTGCATCCAGGACGCCCTCCATGGAGTCGGAAACGAAAACGATAGGAAACAACACAGGGACTGCAATACTACTGAACAAAGCTAAGAATATGGCGCGAAGACTGGTCGCGGAACCTCACTCGTTCTCGGTGAGACCGAAGAATATCATGCACGATGTGATGGAGACATTTGGGACTGCTAACAATAAGTACAATGGAAATGCTTACGTGGTGAGGCATGTGAGCGATGCCAATGTGCCGGAGACGGTTTGCAACGAGGAGCAAGGTCATGAGGCTCGGGACAGCGGTCACAAGCGTGACATTGAAGATGTGCTCAATGACTTGAGCAAGATCACGCTCAAGAAACATCTGAACATCGAGAACACCACCGCCAACATCAAGCCACCGGAAGAACCGCCACCGCAGGCGTCTAAAGGTAAGTTTTATTTATTATACTTGCGAAGGAAAATTTACCAATATACGAGCCGTTAAAATTAGTGGCTTGCTTTCCTTCGTTCGTCTCAACGGATTGCTATCTTTAATTTAGTAGTGGAATGCCTTTTATCAGAGGTATAACTAACTACGAGCTTTAGAAACCGTTTATCACTTATCTGTTTTAGGGTTCTCTTTGGGCGAGTCCGACTCGCACTTGGCCAGTTTTTTATATTGGAAAAACTGGCACCGTCATAGTTTATTTTAATAGACCATTTAACGGCCTGTTATTCGAATTTTGGCTGTTTGAGACTCAATTGAAAATGCTCAAAATATTGAATTTAAGCCTGGAAAAAAATATATGTGAAGGATACATCCTTGTTCTAGAGGCAAGAGGAAGTGAAAACATGAAATAGAATAATTTTCCCGATAAAAAAAATTTTTGAAAAAGGGTCGATTTCAAAAAACCATTTTCAATCTCATTTCCTAATTAGAGCACAAAACAATTAAAAAATTCTACGAACTGAAAGGTAATCGTATTTTGGAGGGATGAAAGCGGCTAGATTTTTGAGTTTTCTAATAAAAAAATTTATAAACATCGAATTTGTGCAGAAAAGCTTACCTTTGAAGACCGCACAGTCCTACGGGACGTGTTCGGAGCCAGACCTGCGACACTTTTTTTGAAAAAAATCGCGGAACTGTTGTTTAAAATATCAATAGCCACTAAAAGAAACAACAGGAAAATGATGACACTCACGAAAATTCCGAAGGTTGGGCAAAATATGTTGATAGTATAATATTGGTTTAATTCACATAATTTTAATGGAAGAAGAAAATATTTTAATTTGTTTTGTTGACAATTTTGACATCTGACAATAGGGTTCGACACATTTCAAATTTTTATCGATAAATTTAATGTAGCTACCATAAAAGAGTTTCAATACCTCTTTAATTTATTCATAACTAGCTTCTGCCAGCGGCTTCGCCCGCGTGATACCTAGGGAACATACTACCGGGATATACAAAAAAAATATATATATGACCTATGCGTTTGCATAGAATATAAATAACTTCCAGACTATAATCTAAGCGAGGAGCGATGGTGGCAGGCAACGTGCGCCACCATCGCCCCTCGCTCCTCGCCTTGCACGGATAGCGAGCTTTCACCTCGCAGACGACGCGGAGCTATCGCGCTGGATGCTAACCGTAGCCTAAATTCGAAGAGACGCCGTGCTGCTGCTGTGCCATTGCGGTGCCAAAATAATGTGCCATGACCTGTAATCATCACAGGATCAGGACCTGCGGAGTAGCATATTAGAGAATCCGCTTTTTCTCCAAAACTTATGTTTTTTTTTTTCAATGTAGAGGGTAATTGTAGAGAGGAGAGAGTAATGGCAAGGGTCTTGCAGTCTCATTGCGTGATGGAATCAGGGATGTTGATATCCGTTAGAAAACCAAAGTTATCGACATTGCCCAAAATATTGCCAAACTAAAGTTGTGTGAAGGGCACATTACTCGCGAACAGATGGTCGATGAGGCCGAAAAGATCTGTAGTGGTGACCGCGTATCGGTAGACGTAGCTTTTGAAGGCTTCCCACTAGGCGACCCCCACCAGGTCACGTGCAGCCGATGGATGTAACCGCACAGGTCAGGTTGGTGAGGCGACACGACTATGTCCAGGGGGGCTACTCTCTAAGCCCGTAGTCCGTCGTTTCGGGCTTAGTTGCGGTGGTATTCTACTCCGTATCAACTACAGACTAATGATTAGTCCCGAACCCGAACTAAGAATTAATGACAACACGATTTAATAGTACCTAACTGTCAAATCGTGTTGTCATTAATTCTTGGTGGTTAGGAGATACGGACTAAAATACGCCCGCAACTAAGCCCGAAACTATGAACATCGGGATTAGAGAGTAGCCCCTCAGTAGTGGATGTCTTTGGGCTGATATGATGATAACCGATTTATAGAGTTTATTTGCAACCATTTTAACCTTAAATTTTTCGTGACATAGTTATGTTAGGTATCAAATTAAAGTACTCGAGGAGACAATTCTAGATATGCTTAAGAATATTTTATTCGATAAATTTTTACTGAAGCTATAGCAGCACGACTCTAGTAGCCAAAAAAAAACAACAGAATATGATTACAGTATAAGCGATACAGTAGAATCATATAGCTCATTTACATATTTATTAAACACTAGTTTCTTCCCGCGACTTTGTCTGCGTAGACGTTAGAACTGGCTCGCAACTTTTATGCGTCATATTCTCATCCTTGGAAGTGCATCTTCATTATTCTGGTATCCAGATAGTGTGAGTCTTTGCGGTGCGACTGAAAGTAATATTCAGCTCCGAAATTACTTCGACATGTTTTTTGGTCTTCTTGTAAATCTGTAGCGCTCATAATTCCAGTCCCGACAAAAGTTTTATCATGTTTCTGTTCTCTCGATACTTTTAAATCCTAATTGATCACAATGCCGAAAATTAGTGTTGACAATTCCAGCCCAGAAAAAACTTAGACACGTTTCTGTTCTCCTGGTAAACAAAATTCTTGCTCAAAATACTTTGTCATATTTCTTGTGAATCTTTGGTTCTCATATTTTGCTTCAAAATTACTTTAACATGTTTCTGTTCTCCTGTTACTTTTGAGTCCTAATTGCTCACAATTACAGCGTCTCAAATATGTCTGGTTCCTTGGTACTTTTGAATGCAAACCGCTTGCAAATAAAGCCCCGAAAATACTTCGACATGTTTCTGCTTTCCTGGTACTTGTGAATCTGAAGTACTAAGGCAGCAGCGGCTTCGGATTTCCTCTTCCTCCTCCGCCACTAAGCCACGCCTTTTATCGGCATAGAAAGTAGCCTATGTGTGATTCCAGGATGATTGACGGACAAATATCAAAAACAACCAACCTACACGGTGCCATTCTAGTCGTCTTACAAAGGCGGCTCACTTAATGTACCGGATATAAAATACCTCTAAGCGCGATTTTTTTTTTAATAATTCATCAAGATAATGGGTACAATGCAAATATATCGCTCCTGGATGATTCAAACTACGTCATTCGTTATGACAATGAGTGATATTTAATTTTTATAGGTGGTTATCACGTACATAATTTGCTATTGTTAAATTATTTACGTAAATATGTCTGTTAATTTAGGTTATTAACGTAGGTATGTTTTAGTTATATGTTTATATTATCAAACAAAAGACTTGTAACACTAATAATGCCTCAGAAAAAAAAGAAAATAAAATAGCTAAGGGCACTAAGTAAACGGTGTGGTTGTAATAAATGCTTTGGTTTCAAGATTTTATCGAAACTTTCGGTTTTTTTCTGTTACTACCATGTTAATTTACTTTTTTCATAAAGCTATATTGTGTTAAAAAAAAAAAACAATAACACTACATATTATAAAACTAAATCTCCCGCCATTTTTGCAATGTGTTTCAATAAAATGTAACAAGTTCAGTAGATCAACTACAAATATTTTACACTGTGGCGTATTTATCCTGCGAAGAAGTCGGCGGTCATCGGCAGGACATCGTATAACATCGTCGTGTTAAACATGAGGGGTCGCGGGCGGAGGTAGCGTTTTCAATGCCAAAAGCCCCGAATAAGCAAGCCTTAAATTAAATTCACAAGGCCCAACCATCCTTATACTTCTCGAAAATTATTCTATTGCATTTTATTACATTTCCCTCTCAAAACTATTTCCCAGTACTCAAGACTATAAATATATTCTTCTGTTCAAGATTCTAAAGACGAGAAAAAAGGCAAGAAGAATAAGGGTAAGCACAAGCGCAAGAACATCCCAGTCTGCCAACGTTCCACATCACCATACCTCGACAGTGACGACTCAGAGCATCTGCTGGTGAAGGAGGTCGAGAGCGTCAAGGTAACACGAAGGCCTGTATAACACTGGTATTCAGCTGTATCTGGTTTGACTGGAAGCCGACCCCAATATATTAGGGAAAAGGCTAGGCAGGCGATGACCGTTTGACAGATATGGCTGCATAACCCATTAACTGCCAAATGATACCCAATCAGAACAGTTCTTTCAGGTGAACACTGTTTTTTGTTATTCATCATCTTTATATCAGCCGAAAGACGCTACTGCTAGACATAGGCGTAGAAAAGTAAGAGATCAGCATTTGCCCAGCAGTAGGACATAACTGGCTAATTAGCTAAAATCTTGTAAAATGAAATTGGCATCCACTGTCAGATACGCTACTCTCACCAACAAGTTGTCAAGGCGTCCCTATTTCGGGGCCAGTTTCCCTAATCAGACACCAGCACCAATTAAGTACAATTTATTCAGGATTAATTCACATTGTGTTTGAGATCATAATCTATAAATAAATAATAATAATAATAAAAACACATTCATTAAAATTATAAAACTAACGGCTTAAGTTTGTACAATAAATTATAGAAAGTAATAAAAAAATAAAATTAAATAACAATGAAAATAAAAAATTCATTACATTACAAGCATTACAATCGTAACATTCCAATATTACACAGTCTCACATTAACTACTAAAAATATTAAAAAATAATGTGGATATGTCATCGTCAATCGAATACAGATATTTGTCCAATAGGAATTCTCTAAATCTTGAGACTTAAATGAGGTTTGGTAAATTATAGATTTTAAGTCCAATGGTAACCTGTTAAAAACCAATCCAAGAAACTCTGAACACAACTAATTCACAAAAAGAAAACGTCAATTCCACCACCAGGTCTTAGACAGCAGTCACATGCCAGCCCGACTCCTCAAGATCACATACAAACTGGTCAACACAGAGACCAAGCTCCTTCACCGGTTGCTCCAAGCCCATGGGCTTCAAGAAGCGATGTCAGATGTAAAGGACTTCAACCTGCTGTGGTCAGGGCTCCATCCCAAGCCTGATGTCCTGAGGGCCTTGTCACCGTACCAGAGAGTCAATCACTTCCCCAGGTGAGGACTAGGTAGGGAAACGTGAATTACTGTCAGTATTTTTGAATTTGGTTTTAAGTTTTATGATGTTGGTTTTATTTTGATATTATTTCGTATATAGCTTAGGTCACAAACCTCATTATGTTGGTAGTATTCATAATAACGAAACTTTCTTAACGTTATACTCGAAATAATCTATAAAGTCGTATTTGACTGCAAGATGCAACAGTGCTTTACCTACTAGTAAGTATGAAAGAGACATAAAATACCTATATCTCTTTCGCACTTAAGGGTAAAGCCATCTTCTGTCCCTCTCTACTTAGCTGTCAAATCGGACTTCTTAGATTGTAAAAGGTCTAGTTGAATATTCAACAAATTCAGATTTTTGTTAGGGTTCAATACCCGAAAGGTATAACCAACGGAAGTCAAGTACTAAGCTTGCGCTGACCGTCCGTCCGTCAGCGGACTGTATTTCAAGAACCGTAACAGCCAGTTGAAATTTTCACAGAATTTGTATTTCTATTGCCGCTATAACAACAAATTATAAAAATTTAATATAATTAAAAGTTAAAGCAACGGTACGGAGTGACAGTGTGTGCGAGTCCGTCCGACCGTGGCCGGGAGGGAAGGGTCAGGCAAAGCAATCCATCTTAAGGTGGAAGCGCCAGGGTAGCCCGCGAAATTCAAATATTTTTATGTTTTTTGCAATTTGCCGGTCAGTGTGAAGCTGTATGTTGAACAAAATACGATTCGCGGCCGTAACGCATGTTTATCTAAAGAATTATACCCATTTTAATTATCAATATAACCCTCTAAGTTCATACAACTCGATTGAATGACTCTTTCACTAAATAACTTTCAATCGAGTTCTTTGAACTTAGAGGGTTATATTGATGATTCAAATGGTTATAATCCTTTAGATAAATGATCTTTACGATCGCGAACCGTATTCTGTTTAACATACAGCTTCACACTGACCGGCAAATTGCAAAAAACATAAAAATATTTGAATTTCGCGGGCTACCCTGGCGCTTCCACCTTAATGTTATAAGCTTTTGCCACCATGATTACGTGACTGTTATTTAAACTGAATCCAATTCTCCATGGTCCTCCATGCATTTTACAAAGCTGTTAAGTAAGCCTTGTCAAAAAATTCTGCGCAGCTGCCACGGCTATAGACGCGTTATGTTATGTCATCTAGTTCCACATTCATTCAGGCACGTGTGCGTTTTAGACAGGACGCGTTAGCATCAGACGGCACAACTCACATCATTATCATTTTTAGTTCAAACTGCCTTTAAAGCAAGATCAGGCAAGCTCGCTCCATCGTAGACTTTGTCTCCGTCATCTCTAACCTAGACTAGTGTCAAGAGAAAAGCCATCTCAAATAAAAACAAAGGTCGCTCCATCATAAACCTCATCCTTCGCTTTCCATCAGGCGTGATTGTGGTCAAGAGCAAGCCCATTACATAATAAAAAAAATAACTACCCAATACAGGAACCCTGTCCTTTCCTTAAGAGTCCCTAATTCAAGAATATTGACAGTAATTCACTGCTGGTCCGCAAACTGCTGGATGCCCACGGCTTGATCGAAGTGGATGAGGAGCCCGACTACTGGAGGCTTTTGTGGTCCACTAACCTGATCCCCTTTGACGTCCTCCAAGCCTTGAAAGTTACACAGAGAGTCAATCATTTCCCAAGGTAAATTGCTTTTTAGAACTTTTAACAAGACTGGGCACGACATATGATGGGTCTGGCCAAACTCAGACGCCAGCCCGGTTCGATTGTTTTAATGCTCAAGAACTCCACGAACTCATCCCACCGGCCCCCTTCTACCATCAGATATCCAGACGCACTGCAACTTACCATCCCTAACTTGATATTCCACCAATTCGCACTAAGCGTTTCCAAGCGTCTTTCATAATGTGCACAGCAAAGGAGTGCATCTCTCTGCCTGCGTCTGTGTTTCTGAACGCTTACAACCCTAATCTTTTCAAAGTTAGAGTGAACAGGCTAAGTCTGGGTAAGCTCGCTCCATCGTAGAACTTATCTCTGTCATCTCTGACCTATGCTAGAGTCAAGAGCAAACCAATCTCAAATAAAATAAAATAAGGAATTACGCGATCATGGACGCAAGTTTGAAAATATCCAAGGTTGTTTTCACAATCGGCAGGAGTGAATCTGTAAATTTCGTCCCGTAGTCTGCGTAGAATTATGCTCCATGTGGCTAGAGTTTCAAAGTAGATTAATTCTATGTCATAAGTAATTATGACACATAAAGTTATTATGTCTAGTGTAAACTACCACGACCTCTAAATGTATAACTAAGAAAGATTCCGCTTTCGCGTTGTTAAACCTTAAGGCTAAGGACATAAGGGTGAAAAGTAGTCGAAAGGAAATTTACGCGATTGTACATGATACATTATTAATTATGCTCATAATTCGCAACAGAATGATGATGACGTAGGTAAATACTTTCAGAGCCGAACACTTTCATTCAGTCTTAGGACGCAAAAGTCTGTAAAACACCTTCTAAAGTAGATTCCACCGTCCTCCCCCTTTTCAGATCCTACGAGCTGACCCGCAAAGACAAACTCTTCAAGAATATAGAGAAAATGCAGTACTTCCGTGGACTGAAGCAGTTCGACTTCATCCCGACCACGTTCCTGATGCCGGCGGAGTACAAGGACCTTTGCACGACTCACTACAGGACCAAAGGACCTTGGATCGTGAAGCCGGCGGCTTCGAGTAGAGGGCGAGGGATCTATATTGTTAATACTGTAAGTTATTACTTTATAAACGTAAAATACACTGTGCTAATGTGGATTTCATAAGTTTCAAACGTTCTACCAGTTGCCCTTTACCTTCCTATACTCGCGCGTTAGTCTGTGAGACCGACGAAATCAATTTTCGTAATTAAATTTATGCACAAAAATCCTAAGAAGTCGAGTTCCTTGTTAGCTGTCGGATTTGTTGCTAACTTCATTTTAGTGCTCGCCCTGCGTTCGTGCGAAGTTCACAAGCTGTAGCAATAGGCGCCAATCGGTTCGTGAGACCGATGCGAGTATAAGTGCAACTCTTTGTGTATGTAATAATGTAATATATTTCGTGCATTTTTTTTTTCAAACTTTCAATACTTTATAACTTATGTATAGTAAAATATATGTGTGTTTGTTGCTCTATATTTTATTTTGACTAATATTATTATTTTTAGATTAAACCATAGATTACCCTAAGGCTCAGTCAGGGTCGCTGAAATATGTAAAATAAAAGTTAAGGGTAGGCTAAGGGATGAAGAGACAGATGCATATGCTGTACTGTCCAACAGATTGCTGGGATGTACAATAGGCCCCCATTTTATCAGTAATCTGTATAAAATCAAAAGTCGTTATTGAAATTAGACTGAGTTAAGATTAAAAGTAAAAATTGCCCGCCCATCACCTCTCCCTCTTTAGTAATTCAGCTGAGAAAAGATGATGCATGAAAACGTCGTTTAAATTCGGATAAACAACAACATCAACAATATAAACAACAACAAAACAACCAATCAACAAACAGAACAACCAACAAATCAACTTTAAAATGTCACAGATTTTCATTTTACTAAGGTCTTTAGAATCCGCTGCAGTAGCATAGTTCCATTCGATGGGGTGACGCGTTGGAGAGGCATAATTATGTCTAATAGAAGCCGTCTAAAGACGAAAGTTAAAAAATATCTTTTTTTTCCAGCCCGAACAAATCCCAAAAGGCGAGAATGTAGTAGTGGCCAAATACATAGACAAGCCTCTTTTAATCGGCGGGCACAAATGTGACCTGCGCCTGTACGTGTGCCTCACTTCCATCGACCCTCTGCTCATCTACCTGTACGAAGAGGGCCTGGTACGCTTCGCCACCGTGAAGTACGACAAGACCAATAAGAATCTGTGGAACCCCTGCATGCATCTGTGCAACTACAGCATCAATAAGTACCATACGGATTATATCAAGTGAGTTAGTTTTGGTAGTTGTAAGTAGTGTTTTAGTGGTGTATACTCCAGGGTTTTTTTATTATTGGGACGTGCAACAGGGAACATGCATGCAAAAAAAATATTTTATCTAACAGGTTATCTAAAAGAAAATACAATCAAAATAGCTTGAAAAAAAACATGAGATAGAATTATTTTAAACATTTGATTTCAAATACAGTACGAATAATCTAAGTTTACCCATGCGAAGTACGTCGCAATCGATTGCGCAGGATGTCAATTTGACAAGAAACATAGAAAAGCGCATGCGCGGGTACGTCGCGTATGCCGTCTCAGTCACTCGTATACGTTTGATGCATACTTGTGCCTCGCTTCCTCAATGCAATACGACTGTTGGTGCGAAAAGTGTTAAACGTTGTTATTGTTTTAATTAATTATTCTGGTTTTTTCTTACTGTTTGACTTGTATTTTGTGTTTTCTTGTAGTGTATGTGTTTGTTGTGTTACTTTGTGATCGTGTTATTGTTATTGCATGCATTTTTTCAAAATTAAAATATAACACGTACACAAAAAAAAACATAATCTACGAACGTAACACTTTTCTACGCGATGGACCCTGCGCGGTCGTCACTAACAGCCAACTTCGCATGGGTAAAGTTAGAATATTCGTACTGTATATTTGTTTAGAATAATATCTCGTTTGTTCCCTCTCTCGAAAACGCTGTTTTATATTGGAAGCTGTATAGACGTTATGGACTTTTCCGTCAAAGTCCATATCGGACTTCTCTTTCTATTGTTGTCTTTGAAGCTTTGTAACTTCAAGGCTGATGAAAGTATTCAAAAAAAATTATTTCATGATTGTTTACTAGAGCTAATAAGTAATTCACTTTGCAAATAAAAAAAACGCATGCATATTCCCTATTACCAAGACTAAAAATGCATTGTTGCATCCACCACAATTTGCAGCTGATCCAAAAAGATGTAACTAAAATACTCAAAACTGGTCACTACTCATCATGAACAACTTGCTATGAGATCTTCCCTGAAATCCCCTTTACAGGGTTTCCGTTATTTTAATTACACTTTGTACAACATGATACGTAGTTTAAAAGAGATAAGTCTTATGCTATAAGACATCATCCTCAGTATAAAAGCTATCATTGCACAAATATGCGATCTTCGCGGTAATTTGTTCGGCAGAACCGGAAACCACTCACTTTTGACCCAACAACGCTTCGTGGATTGCCGTAGAAATAAACAGATGATGCCTAAGACTTCTTACTCCCCAACAGATGCGATGACCCAAACGCCGGCAACATAGGTCACAAATGGACTCTCTCAGCGCTCCTACGTCACTTACGCAAGCAAGGGCGCAACACTACGGCTTTGATGGCGGCCATCGAGGACCTGGTCGTCAAGTCTATCCTGTCCTCAGCGCAGACCATCACTGCGGCCGCCAGGGTGTTTGTGCCCAACTTCTTCAACTGCTTTGGTGAGTCGCCCTCATTTTGACTATAAGAATCGTATTGCATTGAGTCCCAAACACCACAGCTCTAATGGTGGCCATCGAGGACCTGGTCGTCAAGTCTATCTGTCCTCAGTGCAGACCATCACTGCGGCCGCCAGGGTGTTTGTGCCCAACTTTTCTACTGCTTTGGTGAGTCGCCCTCATTTTGACTATAAGAATCGTATTGCTCTAAGTCGCAAACACCACAGCTCCAATGGCGGCCATCGAGGAACTGGTCGTCAAGTCTATCCTGTCCTCGGCACAGACCATCACTGCGGCCGCCAGGGTGTTTGTGCCCAACTTCTTCAACTGCTTTGGTGAGTCGCCCTCATTTTGACTAACATAGAATCTTATTGCATTGAGTCGCAAACACCACAGCTCTAATGGCGGCCATCGAGGACCTGGTCGTCAAGTCTATCTGTCCTCAGTGCAGACCATCACTGCGGCCGCCAGGGTGTTTGTGCCCAACTTTTCTACTGCTTTGGTGAGTCGCCCTCATTTTGACTATAAGAATCGTATTGCTCTAAGTCGCAAACACCACAGCTCTAATGGCGGCCATCGAGGAACTGGTCGTCAAGTCTATCCTGTCCTCGGCACAGACCATCACTGCGGCCGCCAGGGTGTTTGTGCCCAACTTCTTCAACTGCTTTGGTGAGTCGCCCTCATTTTGACTAACATAGAATCTTATTGCATTGAGTCGCAAACACCACAGCTCTAATGGCGGCCATCGAGGACCTGGTCGTCAGTCTATCTGTCCTCACTGCAGACCATCACTGCGGCTGCCAGGGTGTTTGTGCTCAACTTCTTCAGCTGCTTTGGTGAGTCACACTTATATTGACGAAACTAAATAGCAAGCAAGAGCGCTACACCATGGCTCTAATGGCGGCCATCGAAGACCTGGTCGTCAACTCCATCCTGTCCTCGGCACAGATCATCACTGCGGCCGCCAGGGTATTTATGCCTAACTTCTTTAACTGTTTCGGTAAGCGGAGCGGAGTACTGTTCATTTCAGCAAAGGCAAAGCGTGTAAAGTTTTATAGTCAATAATTTGGGACATTACTACCCGTACGCCTTAACTTGGCACCTGCCTCGAATAACGTTTTGTCGCAATGGTAACAGTGATGCTAACGCTAAAGTCTGGCGTTAAAACATAACGGCGGCGGCGGCGGTTAGTTGGCGTTGGCATATTATTTCAGTTACTACCGATACCGAACATGTCTGCTTATGTTTAAAATTTGATGGTAAATCCTCGATATTGGTACCCAAGATACAGGCTTGCCTAGTTTGGGGCCAATGTAAAAATCAATGTAATAATTTTGGTAATAAACGTTTCTTTCTTTCTTTTCTTCTTTCTTTTAAAACCAATCAGGTGTCAAGTTAACGCGTACGGGATATATTTTTTGATCCAAAAGGAGGAATCACTGCCAGAAACTGTCGTACACAGGTGTGACAGAGTTTCCTAAATACAAACCCCTTTTTTTAAGGATGGGAATTCATCAAATGATTCCTGCCGCTCTGGGCGGAGCAGAAGGGAGTATCAGGCTCTTACTGACTAAAACCCATCCATGTTTCTCCTCTCCTTCGAATAAATTCCGCAACCCTGGCAGGCACTGGCCCTAGCGAGCCCCGTCTACTATGCTGACATATCTTTGAGGCGCGCGTGGAACACAACGCGCCGTCGACCCGGGCCTAGTTCTGATTGAATGGCGAGTTACCCAATGCTTGCTATCCGCAGGCCAACCAAACCCTGGGGCAACCAACATTTAATAGCTTGTAAATATTTGTTTATCTCAAACTATGGATAATAAACATTATTTCTTGAAACCATTGTTTCAGAGTTGTTCGGCTATGATATTCTGGTCGACGACATGCTGAAACCCTGGCTGCTGGAAATCAATTTATCACCCAGGTAACAATTTTGTACCTACGTACATACAAAATACTATTAGGGACTCCTCACACTTATTCAGCTTTATTCGCGTTTCGCTGAACGATTTTGGTCACACTTATACAGTTCTGTTTCTATCAACCGCGTACAGCGTCGTAAGAATGAGAAGGCGGCAACGGCAGAACAGTGCTGAACTCCATCTATAGCAGTCGCATGATAATATCACATTTGTCTTCATTTTATACTTGTTTGCCGCAAAAGCTGAATTGATGCGGAAAGCTGAACGGATGCGTACGCGTATCTTAGATAAAAAAATGTTGTTTTCTATGGGCATAGCTGAATAGAGCTAAATAAGTGTAAGTAGTGCCTTAATACAAAAATACAAAATCCTTTATTTCAAACAAACCAGTTCACAGGCACTTTTTAATAGTCAAGATCTGTCAGTCAAATAGATGAAGCTGATTCGGCAGCGCTAGCGACAAGAGCAGCAAGTTGTTCTGCAACTAAACACACTCACCGACCCTATCTTCTGCGCGGCAGTTGCACGTTCCAAAGAGTAGATCCTATGGAGAAAAACTTGCAAGAAACTCCATGGATACTCTTTTAAACCAGTTCTCAGTGTTTACAACATCGTGGTTACATTCGTTGAATGAGTCTTTATAATGCAAAGATAATTTTACAATCTTCAGCAGGTCAAACAATTTTTTGACATCTTCATCAAAGTAGCCAAGCATTCCTATCGTCAATGTACTCCCCCATCCATAATATGCTTGTTTGCATAGTGTGCGTTTTATATATTTTTTAAATATTTCGTCTCATTCAGTTCTTATATATGTGGCGGCATTTTGTTATATAACTTTAAACAGTAGATATCCCATGAAAGATGTTGCTATTCTTTAGCAAGTCTGAAACCTGGTTGAATTAATTGGTTACTATTTCTAGTGACTTAGTTGTCTGTCGCCTCGTTTGCGGAAAATATGTAAAAACTATATAAAAATACTTTCATAAATTTCGTAACCAGAGGGCTAATTCACATAATTTTATGACGCACCGATTAAGTTTTAGTGCAGTTGCAGTTAAGTTCAAGTTTGAGTGATAAACGATATTCTTGTAATCTTTGAACTGCGTCTGAACTGCACGTCAACTGTACGACAGCCAAACTTACTTATGGTGTGGCCATAAGAAAGAAAACATTTTACTCACTAAATAATCGAATAGAATCGATTACATTTCAATGAATATGACGTTATTATAATATTAAAAATTAAAGTTAACTTATAAGCTGCCATTTTGAGACGTCAAACAAATAGTAGAATACCGGTCATGACACGTTCCGAAGCACGCACCAAAGACGCGCAACAGTAGGTAGCCGTTCCTGCGCTCGCGTGACGCGAACTTGACGCGAGCGTGTCTGACAGCGGTAGAGAATACGAAAAGCGTTGTTTTGATCGAAACTTAACTTCAACTGCACTGCAACAGCACCTATTTAGTTACGTGAATTAGCCTACAGATCGTTGAATTGGCCGTTCTAAGATACTGAAGCGGCCTATTAACAGTCTAAAATTTAGTAAAATTGATAATTCTATGCTCTGGTAAAAAGTAGACTATATTACAATTATGGTGCATTTTACCCGAATTTGTAGTTGTATGAATATTGCATCCTTTCCTCCCTTTGTTTCTTTGTCAACATTTTGGTGTAATTATTTTGAAAATTTTACCAAACTCTAAAATATCTATGGTGTCCTGTACCCAGCCTGGCCTGCGAGAGTCCTTTGGACGCGCGAGTGAAGTCTGCTCTGCTAGCGGACACGCTGACCCTGGTGGGGTTGCCCGCCATGCCCATGTGCAAAACGGATATCTCCATGCAGAGCAACTCGCTCAAGGTGCGCATTGGCGCGGTAAGTTCATCACCATCAGCTCTGCCAGCAGACACGCTGACTCTGGTGGGGTTGCCCGCCGTGCATATGTATGTGCAAGACGGACATCTCCACGCAGAGCAATTCGCTCAAGGTGCGCATTGGCGCGGTAAGTTCATCACCATCAGCTCTGCCAGCAGACACGCTGACTCTGGTGGGGTTGCCCGCCGTGCATATGTATGTGCAAGACGGACATCTCCACGCAGAGCAACTCGCTCAAGGTACGCATTGGCGCGGTAAGTTCATCACCATCAGCTCTGCCAGCAGACACGCTGACTCTGGTGGGGTTGCCCGCCGTGCATATGTATGTGCAAGACGGACATCTCCACGCAGAGCAATTCGCTCAAGGTGCGCATTGGCGCGGTAAGTTCATCACCATCAGCTCTGCCAGCAGACACGCTGACTCTGGTGGGGTTGCCCGCCGTGCATATGTATGTGCAAGACGGACATCTCCACGCAGAGCAACTCGCTCAAGGTGCGCATTGGCGCGGTAAGTTCATCACCATCAGCTCTGCCAGCAGACACGCTGACTCTGGTGGGGTTGCCCGCCGTGCATATGTATGTGCAAGACGGACATCTCCACGCAGAGCAATTCGCTTAAGGTGCGCATTGGCGCGGTAAGTTCATCACCATCAGCTCTGCCAGCAGACACGCTGACTCTGTTCATCATCATCACCATACATCAACATCATTCGTCATTATTATTCATCATCATTCAGTCGAAGCTAGCCTACAGAACAGGGGGAGCTAAAAAGGCTACTTTAGTAGAATCATAAACAATCTGTTAAATTTCATTTTCATCTTTATAGCTAACGCATTAGGTTCAAGGTTGATTGAGAGACAGTTACGGGTAGCGTGATGTGGTTTCTGATTCTCATAAAGTGGCATTTTTAGACGCGCTGTACAAAGAAACCAATACAACACACTGTTCATGTCATGATTGATGTACCAACAGTGCCGGCGCGTGCACTCAGCGGAGAACGTGAGCGTGCGCGGGAAGGGGCGGGCGGCGGAGGGCGCGGGGGGCGCGGGGGGCGCGGCGGGCGCGGGCGGGGCGGGCGCGGGGGGCGCGGGCGGCGTGCTGGCGGCGCTGACGGGCGAGGAGCTGCGCATGGTGCGCGCGGTGCGGGCGCAGTACGCGCGCCGGGGGGGGTTCGTCAGGATCTTCCCCTCGCAGAACTCCTGGCAGAAGTACTCGCAGTATCTGGGTATGTGTGCTTGATCAACTACCTTTATTGTGGCCACTGCCTTGCATTCCAGGATAACGTGAGCGGCTGATTCTTCGGGGTCAAAGCAGCCCTTGTAAATTGGTGCTGATATTTGTTCAGGGGCAATGGCAATGGCCAGTAATTGTTCCTTTTTTATATTAGCCGGTGGTATCAACAGCTTGACGTGCTTTTCAATGCGTGGAGGAATCTGGGTATGTTAAAATGGTCACCAAACCACAAACCGACATCGGTAAGCGTTGCTTAACCTTGACGGAAGACCCATGCTTTCTTGCCACGAGCTTTTCGACCGGGAAAACTTGCCAATAAATGCCATATTTTGTCCCGCAGATCCAGTGACAGGCATCCCAGTATGCTCGACGTCCCTGAACAACAACATCCCGTACCAGGTGGTACAGCACAACTACAACCTGCTGGTGCACTCGCACGTGCTGCCACACTTCCAGCACGCCACCGTCGCCACCAGCCTCACTGATACGCCGCAGAGGTAAGCCGTGCTCAACATCAATTGACCGCACAAAGACTGCCACTACCGAATGCAAGCCGAACCTAACTATCGCGGCCTCATTCAAATACAAATTTTTAGATCACCCAAATTTATTCGGCAAAGCCGGAAAGTTCCCTCCGTCGCGTCGGCGCGACGACACGATCGGGTTTGTCGTACAAATGTACACAACGATCGCGTATTCGCGCAATCATCGTTTCATATTCAGATTATTATGGCAATGCAATCGTCCAAGAGGACGATTGGATGTGTCGCTGAGTTTTCTTTCAGTGAACTCATTGGCACATCTAATCGGCTCCTTTCTTCCAATTCCTCGGAGGGAAAGTAAAGTCAGTGTCTCTCTGATCTTTTCGAATTGCTGCCTCTTAGATCTCTAAGGCCCGTATTAATAAACGTTACTCAGCCCGTGGACCGCACTTGATTTGAATGTTGAGATGCTGATCGTATTTATAAACGTGATTCTTTATGTTCTCAAGTTGTGGATTAGGCGTACGTCATCATCTGAGTGATGGACTGATTAATAAACGAAACTCGACCCACGAGCGCGGGTTGCTGAGATGCTATATCGTGAGTGCAGATAGACCGTGACTTGAGGCGCGAAACATGGATTTTGAAAATATTGAAGTAAAATTAATTATTACGATGAAATAGATTACTCTGTCGATATTTTGTGGCCTTTGCGATTTCGTTTACCAAACGTTTGGGCTGCTTCAAATCCTTTTGAGTTACATAGTGAAAATCAAATAAAAACCGGCCAAGTGCGAGTCGGACTCTCACACAAAGGGTTCCGTACCTAAAACGAAAAAAAAAAAAGTTTTATTGTATTAAGTAATTTTTAATTTCATTTCATTTTTATTATTTGTTGTTATAACACACTCTGTGAAAATTTAGTTGTCTATCTATTACGGTTCATGAGATACAGCCCGCTAACAGACAGACTGACGGACGGACGAAAAGCGGAGGCTTAGTAATAGGGTTCCGTTGGTTACCGTTGGGGTACGGAACCCTAAAAAGTATCATTCATGATAGTTAAGTAGGGATTCCTAATACATATATGTACCTACCTATAAAACATTTAATTTATTCATATTCGTGCGATGTTCGTGATAGTAAACAATGTAAACAGATGTTTGGCGTTCCTTTTTTGACACACAGATGCTACATTGCGTTAGTGCCCGCTAACGGAGAAGCGGGGCGTCTGCCGCCGCGTACAACAATTATGTCATATTGGGAAATAAATCACACGACCTTTTTAACAATTTAACGCTTTCTTGGGTAGCAACTAACTTTATAAATTTATATCGTGTACCTATTACCTACCGCTATTCATTAAAGATTTAATGAAATACAAGTATTTAAATCAAAAGTTTTACATCTAATAACATGGCAATAACGAAATGCGACAAGTCTCATTCAAAACTTCGGTCAATGTGACGTCATCGTTCACGCGATCAAGGCATCAAGTACAGCTAGGTGAGGAGCTGATCTTGGTAACTGAGATACTGTATTTATGTGTCTATTAATAAGGAATAATCTTGAGATGCTGATAACGCACTTGAGTACTTTGTTGAGAGACGTTTATTAATACGGGCCTAAGAGAATGGAAATAGAGTATACCAGCGCTTGTGCACAAGCATTCGTGCCCTGTAATATATCCCATGTACTAGACCAGTAACCGGGGCCACAAGCTATGACCGAAAATCAATAAGGACAATATTATTATAACACACTGCTATTTAGTATCGGCAAAAAGTTATTGCATTCTATAATATTTCGCCCCTTTACAGGTTAAAACGTTACGAAGCAGTGAGCATAACCTGCCAGGCTCCGGCTGTGTGGCTGGGAGACACCACGCCTCAGCATCATGACACCAGGCGGGCCAAGGAGCTGGTCAAGAGACAGCTTATGGAGGGCATGAAACTCACGTGAGCAATAAGAGCATTATTTTAAAAAAAGTATTGTTTTATAGCTTCTACATAAAAACTTGGTCTTCAAGACACTAAAAGGGAAGCTGGCATCGATGATCTCTTGGTGCAGCAAATAAAACAGCTAGGACCTTAAAATGTATCTCGGCTTTTAGAATTTTTAACAAATGTGTTGTTACCGCTAACATTCCCAAATTATGGAGAAAGATCAAGGACCAGTTGCATTGCCAAAGCCAAAACCAGGTAAACCTTCTGACGAACCCAAAAGCTACCGTCCTATATCTCTTCTATACGATACATTATATACATATGAGCTGTTCGAAAGACTGCTCTAGCCAGGTCCTCCGACTGAGAGAGTAAACAACACGAGAAAAAACTTTTTTGTTTCAATTTCAATGTTGGTCCCGTCATAAAAGTTGTTTATAAAGACGAATACAATGATCCTTTAAGAAGTATTGCGTTTATCCTGTTACATGCTGTATAGAAGTTGAAAACGAAGTTAAAAGAGTTTCTGGTGTCGTTTGTTGACCACTCGGCAACTTACGACACCATGTACATCAAGAACTTGCTAGGCAAAGTTTGCGCCCTTACTAATGCTCAGGGATTTGTACGTATATTGAGCGAATACCTGCGCGACCGTCGGTTCCAGGTATGTTCTCACTCCACCAAGAGCAGGTGGTGACGGCAAAAGAACGGTCTCCCTCAGGGCAGTGTGTTGGCGCCAACGCTATTTATTATCTTCATAAAAAAGCCCCTACCTCCAAACTCCTCACGTAATTAAGTGACGCCCCCAAGGAAATCCTTATAATCAAGCCTTTGTATCAAATAAATAAATTTGGGTATTTCTCCAAAATGTTATTGGGTTTTTTAGTCAGGATTTGTACCCGGTTAGTGGCAATAATCTTGCTCCTTATTAAATAGGAATAAACAAATAAATATAACTTGCTAGGTGGTTTATACAGGCCTGTTATTTTCTGTTCCCGTAGGAATTTCGGGAAATCCTTCCTTGGCGCTCCCTCTCCAAGGAACCTACATACCAAATTTCAGCTTTCTACAATCGATAGCTTCGGCTGTGCGTTGTCTGTCAGTCACTCACTGAGTAACGGAAGAATTTTGTATATTAGGACTAGCTGACTCGCGCAACTTCGTCTGCGTTACATTATCCATTAATGCACCGCTCCTATTTGTCTTAGCATGATGATATATCCTATAGCCTTCCTCGATAAATGGGCTATCTAACACTAAAAGAATTTTCAAATCGGACCAGTAGTTCCTGAGATTAGCACGTTCAAGCAAGCAAGCAAGCAAACAAACAAACTCTTCAGGTTATAAATAAAAAATAAAATAAAATTTGTTTATTTCAGACCACGTTATGTCCATATTTTGTTAGTAAAATTAATTATCTTAAGACTAAGTTAGTAGCAATACAGTTGGTCCAGAAAAATATGAATTATAATTTATAAATAAACAAAATTAAAATATTATATTAATATATTAATAATATTATTATAGATTTATACAGCAAAATTGTAACGCGACTGTCTCTTTGCCTAAACTTATTCTATTATTTGGGGTCTGCTCTCCTCGTAAATTTTCGCTAGACTTGGTCGCTGGGTCGTTGGGACATCCACAATACAGAGGGTCTTCTACGCTTTTTGAGACCGTCGTCAATGCTTGCTGGGACTTGTCTGGTAACGTGTTCTTCGGGTCCACCGTACCACCTCAGGTATTACTTGGAGAGCTTCTTTAGGATTGGGCGGATTTTAGAACACAACTTTGTAAGAGTGTAATAAAACAAATAACAGAAACATCAAAATAAGAATATCCTAAAATATAAAATTCTTTCGTTACTGGCCGATTGAGTGACTGACAGACAACGCACAGCTGAAACCACTGGTCGTAGAAAGCTGACATTTGGCAGGTAGCTTCCTTGAAGACTGTAGGGGAGCTCTAGGTGACAGTTTCCCGTAATTTCTACGGGAACGGGAAAAAACGGGATATACGCGGATATACTAAGTCGCGGACTAAAGCTAGTAACTATATAATATTCTTGTCCACTGAAAATATCGATTAGTCCATCAGTTAGATCATCAAAAAATATTTGACCTTTTTTTCTGTTGTTACGTAAACCAAATTTGACGAAGATACGACGCTTTTCAAATTCTCAATCCTTCACGCCGTGGTATTACATTTTAGTGCGTTCTGACGTCACGAGCCCCCATTCCCGAGTTTTGATGCGTTTTATCTTTGTCAATAATCATTGATTTACAAAAAAAAATACGTGTCTATTATTTTTCAATATTCTAACTGACGAACTATAGTTTACGCCAGATAAACGTGGAATAAAGTACATTGACCTTTCCCTAATATCTCTTCGTAGATACTAGAACAATAAATTAAGAACTGTTTTTCATTACTAGAGAACGTAAAGGATCACGACAGAAGTCGATTCAGGACACCTTTATGTTATTATTTCTGATTTTGATCTTAAGAAAGTCAATAAATGTATGTGGGTCAATGTACTTTATTCCACGTTTATCTGGCGTAAACTATAAATAGAATTGAAATGGTGTAAACTAGCCTATTGAGTGAATATTGTGTCGGGCAGCATGGGCGAGTCCCGGCGCGCGTTCGGTCTGTTCCTGACGCACGTACTGAAGCGCGTGTCGTCGCCGGCCAACGAGCTGGGCGTGGCGCACGCACACCTCGTGCTGCGGTTCCTCAAGCGAGCCTGCACCTCGCTGCGCATGCCTTACAATGTAAAGGTGACGAGCTGTATGCATGCCTAATGCTACCTAGATATGCGCTGGGCGCTGGGCGCTGGGTACGGCTCAATAGGATGTTTGACTGCTTCAGTAAAGTTCAAGTTCTCTTAAGGGGGGGTTGCAGTACTTTTTAAGATTTTTGAACGTCTGAAAATCTTATTAATTATGAGTTTTTTAATAAATAAAAATCATTACATAAAAATTGAACATACCTCAAGTAAATCGTAAAGATAGAAACGCGATTTAGAATGATTGGCTCGATACTTTTTTTAATCAAACATGACACTAAATTACAATTTTAAACGTGTACTGCTAAGAGATTTCATCACGAATATATATAAAAGTTATATCAATAGATAGAGCTTTTTATTTTGAAGTAAATGTTGAAACCATATTGTATAATTTCTTTATCTGTTTTCGCCAAGATGAAAAAAACAATCAAAATTTAGGCATTATATCGCTCGCCGGACAGTCGCTGTTGTTCGTCAAAACACACAGTACTGCAACCTCGCCTTAAAGCAAAATCAATAAAAAAAATACAATAAAATATTTATTATTACAACAAACGGGTTAAGATCATTTCTAGTGTTCGTTAATATCTACATTAGTTGAAAGCAGTGTTTCAATAAACCTTATTTCAAGGCGTCGTCCTCATATGAAAGGATCTTCATGCTAATACGCGAACGTCACGTTCAATTATTCAGCCAAATGGAATAGCGCCCTCTGTCGGCGTGATGACGAGATCGGGTTCACTTATTTGCGCGGTGATTGTTTTGTACAACTCTTCATAGAGACAGGAAAGTTTTTATGCAGACAGCAATGAATTCGACTTTGTAAATGACGTTGCAAGGATAGAAAATCAATTAAGTGTAGAGTACGTTTATTTTTTCGCCTACGTTCGTACGTCGCAATCGATTGCGCAGGATGTCAATTTGACAAGAAACATAGAACAGCGCAGGCGCGGGTAGGTCGCGTATGCAGTCTCAGTCCCTCGTATACGTTCGATGCATACTTGTGTCCCGCTTACTCAATGCAATACGACTGTTGATACGAAAAGTGTTATTGTTTTAAATTATTTATTTTGGTTTTTCTTACTGTTTCATTTGTGTTTTGTGTATTTTTGTGGTGTATATGTTTATACTTTGTGACCTTGTTATTGTTACTGGTTGTTTTTCTTACTTTTTTAAATATACAAAACATAAATCAGAAAAAAAAACTACGAACGTAACACTTTTTTACGCGATGGGACCAGGGGGGCTACTCTCTAAGCCCGACGTCCGTAGTTTCGGGCTTAGTTGCGGGCGTATTCTACTCCGTATTATCTAAACACTAAGAATTAATGACTACAAAATTCGTAAGTTACTGTCAAATTATGTTGTCATTCATTCTTAGTTCGGGTTCGGGACTTATCGTAAATCCGTAGGTGATACGGAGTAGAATACGCCCGCAACTAAGCCCGAAACTACGGACTTCGGGCTTAGAGAGTAGCCCCCCTGAGCGGTCGTCACTAAAAGCTAACTTCGGAGCGGCAAAGAAAAAAATAATCGTACTGAAACTTCTCCAGCTTTCCGTTTCTTTTTCTACAATAGCGTCTAAAATGAACAGTCAAATACCCTATTGCAAATTTCTGAACCGTTATTTTCTTTTATTCAAAGTAATCTCGATTCAGGTTTTCGGATTAGTTACTCTATTTTATTGAGCATAGAAGTTTAAAGGTTCTACCTAGCGCCTCAACATACTAACAATAAAAATTAATAATGTATTATGTGTATATACATATATATATATTTATGTATTACTTGTTAAACAGGGTGAAAGTAAATTAGCTGGTCTTACTTCACAGACATTTTGGGATCTTTCATCATTATAAAGGTGCTGAAAGACATTTTATTTTTTTATTAGAGGTGGTTTTGCTCTTGACTCAAGTCTTGGTCAGAGATGACAGAGACAAAGACTACGATGGAGCGAGCTTACTCAGAAGTAGCCTGTTAACTCTAACTTGGGTATTATTTTTTAACAGAACATCGAGCATTCGCCGTTTTTAAATATGTCGATCTTAACAACCAACAGCCAAAAGTCGCTCTAGTAAATGCTCGTCAAACAATGTATTCTTCACGATGATGTCAAATAACAATTACAAAATTTCAAGGCTCGTTAAAACGCTCTTGTTTATTTTAAACTAGCTGACTGGCGCGATTTCGTCTACGTCAATTTTTTCATTAATGCTCCACTCTTTTAGTCGTGGTGTGATGTTATATATAGTCTAAAGCAGCCTTCCTTGATAAATGGGGTATCCATCAGTAAAAGCTTTTTAAATTCGAACCTAGTCGTTCCAACCATCTTTTATAATGCGCACAGCAAAGGAGTGGAACTCTCTGCCTGCGTCTGTGTTTCCGAACGCTTACAACCCTAATCTCTTCAAAGTTAGAGTGAACAGGCTCCTTCTGGGTAAGTTCGCTCCGTTCCGACTTTGTCTCTGTCATCTCTGACTATAGAGTCAAGAGCAAACCCATTTCAAATAAAATAAAAAAACACATTCTTCAGCTTTATAATACTCGTATAATTATAGACAAAAGAACACTCGCTACAATGCTTATTACAAGTGAATGCTCAAGTATATCAGCGGGTTTACACGATTGATTAATGCCCGTTTTCACCAGTAGCACCTAAACAGTAACCTAAGTAAGGTTCCCTTATCTTAGGGGACCCTTTAAATCATCCCCTTACCTAAATTCTGTTTCACCATCCTAAGGGCTACTTAAGTAAGAGTCCCCTAGTTAGGTGACGTATAGTGCGAAGGTACTGCGGAAACGTTTATCGATAAATTATTCGAGTAAATGATTTCATGACATTTAGCCTAAAAAACAAGATAAAACACGTAATTTCACTAAGTTTATTTGGAAAAAGTAGGGTCTGCACCTTTTAAATATTAGATAAATAAAAAAGTTAAAAATTTACTTTTTTTGGCTGTATGGCGAATGCCATTGCAAAGTCGCAGTGACATTTTGAAGTCAACTGAGTTGAGTGACATTTTGTTGCGTGATTGCGTGTTCTTTTTCTTTGGTGTAAGCATTTTTAACCGACTTCCCAAAAAGGAGGAGGTTATCAATTCGATTGTACGTTTCATTTTTTTTTTTTTTTTGTTTGTTACCTCATAACTCCGACAATTATGAACCGACATGAAAAATTCTGAAAGGATATACTTGCAGATTGGTCCCATTTAAATTTTATGAAAATCGGTTACGAACTTTGGATTTTAAATCGAAATAGCTGGAATTCGTCTACTTAGATGATAGTTTTATGTCACCCGAGTAATCGAAATTGCGTATTTTGCTTTTCTGCGATTTTGCAGTGGTGTTGTAAGGTGTGGGGTACCACTAAAAAGTGAAAAATAAACAACTTTTTACAAAAAAATACAACCGACTTCCAAAAAAAAAACACTACAAAGTAAAAAATAACTTAAATTTCGGAATTCGGTGTCAAAATACGAAGAAACTAACAAACACACCGACTACCGAAATTAAAGGAAACGTAGACAAAATTTTTCACTCGAAGATAAAGATAAGTTGATTAAGTTACTGCTCCATCACAAAGAAACTATTCTTAAGGCCGTACCTGACCAAATAACCTTGAGCATTTTTTCCCTCAATAACAGCGCAAGAGAAACAGTAGCGAATACGCTCAGAATGTTGAATAAAATCGTTGTAAAATCTAATTATGTTCGATTGAAAAAAATATTTCTACCAAAATGTTCAAGCATTTATTTCAATTAAACCATTTACAGGCACTTTTGAATTGTCAAGGTCGGTCGGTCCAAAAAATTGAAGCTATTTGCACGTTCCAAAGCGTAGATCTCTATAGAGAAGAACGCGCAAGAAACTCCAAGGACACTCTTTTAAAAATTATATTTTTACAAAGATTTATTTACATCGGGTTGAAATTATACATACATGTGAGAACGATGTAAAAGACGATCAGGATAAAAGCGTCCGGAATAAAAGAGGAACAATTCAAATAAATAATTAAAATCAAACATGGCAGCTGAGAATTAAATTGCCTATCCATTAGTGTAAGTACAAAATCAAAATAATGGTTAGTTTTCGAGAAGATGCATGTTTTCTGTAATTATATCTCATTTCTGTAGTTTCGTTGTGAGGAGATTACTTAAACATTAAACTTAGTACAAAAAAATATAAATCTACCATTTTGAAGCCAAGATTATGTAGAAATTTAATGTAGTTTTTATATGTTGATATTTCTTTTGGATAAAGAGTATATAGCTCCAAAAAACTGCACAAAAAACGGCTAGCGCTACGTTTTGCTCGGGGACGCGCCTTAATAAAAAGACAGATGGGACCACAAATGAGGCGAAAAACAGTGCGTAGATAGCCATCACAAATTCTTTTAATTCTACATCATACTTGTTAAAATCTTTCGATCTTTCACGTATCAATCGTTCGAGTTTCACGGTAAATACGAGGTCGCCTTTTTAAGGCGACCTCGTATTTACCGTGAAACTTCAAACTTCAGTTACTTAATAATTCTATATTTTCAATTGCTTCCAAAGCTTCATAAACATCGTGGTCACTATCCATTTTTTCTCGTTAACTAAGAGTAATCTTCACAAAATAACCTTAAAATATGTGTCACTTAAGTGTTACGGAGTCGTCAATTCATCCCCTAAATTATAAGGCCCCCTTAATGCTTTAGGTGTCACTTAACCGTTGGTGAAATCAAAACTTGCGTTAGGAGTCCCTTAAATTTGTTTAGGAGACACTTAAATTTTAGGGGCTATTGGTGAAAACGGGCATAATGCCCGTTTTCACCAGTGGCCCCTAAACAGTAACCTAAGTAAGGTTCCCTTATCTTAGGGGACCCTTTAAATCATCCCCTTACCTAAATTCTGTTTCACCATCCTAAGGGCTACTTAAGTAAGAGTCCCCTAGTTAGGTGACGTATAGTGCGGAGGTACTGCAGAAACGTTTATCGATAAATTATTCGAGTAAATGATTTCATGACATTTAGCCTAAAAAACAAGATAAAACACGTAATTTCACTCAGTTTATTTGGAAAAAGTAGGGTCTGCACCTTTTAAATATTAGATAAATAATAAAAAGTTAAAAATTTACTTTTTTTGGCTGTATGGCGAATGCCATTGCCTAATAAAGTTGCAGTGACATTTTGAAGTCAACTGAGTTGAGTGACATTTTGTTGCGTGATTGCGTGTTCTTTTTCTTTGGTGTAAGCATTTTGTTACTTAAAATATTAAGTAATGAAATTTAGTTACTTATTAATTTAGTTAGTTATTAATGATTGCAAAGTGCTTAATGTTCGACAGCACTTCATACTACAGACAGTTATTCTGCAGCACCACAGCACCCCATACCGAATAATAGAAAAAAAAAACGCAGTAAACGTCGAAAAGATGGGATATGCACCCTGCCACGTGTACGTTCAACTTTTGTCAAGAGATTTTTTCATTTTCTTGGTCCGTTTCTTTACAACAAAATAAAAGGAGAGTGTCAAATCTGCGGTCTACCGTATTACAAATGCAAAAAGACTGTACAATCGTACCTCCAAAGTAAGTCATGCGACGAAACTGAAAAGAACTTATCGTAGGTGATGTACATCGACAAGCACGAACACGCAAACAAACACCACACACTCAACCACATACACACACACATTCACCACACACACACACACACACACACATATTCATTATAACAAAAAGTTCTTTGAAATGTCTAACTATATATAAATACTTTATAAATACTTAGAAATTGTAACAGTAATTTCAGAAGCACTATGTAAGTTTTACATCATTGTACCTTAGGGGACCGGACTGCTTCTCCTTAACACAGGTTTTCATAACCTAGCTAGGAGAGCAGTGCTCACCCACACGTTTGTAGAAATAGTACTTTTCATTTTGTAAAACTATATTTTAACGTGTACCACAATCCTATGTTTTTGAGTAAAATAAATAAAATAAATAGTGGCAGAAAAGAGGAGACGTGGACAAAATTTTTCACTCGAAGATAAAGATAAGTTGATTAGGTTACTGCTCCATCACAAAGAAACTATTCTTATTAAAAAGACAGATGGGACCACAAATGAGGCGAAAAACAGTGCGTGGATAGCCATCACAAATTCTTTTAATTCTACATCATACTTGTTAAAATCTTTCGATCTTTCACGATAAATATGAGGTCGCCTTAAAAAACTTCGGTTACTCAATAATTCTATATCTTCAATTGCTTCCAAAGCTTCATAAAAATCGTGGTCACTATCCATTTTTTCTCGTTAACTAAGAGTAATCTTCACAAAATAACCTAAGAATATGTGTCACTTAAGTGTTACGGGGTCGTCAATTCATCCCCTAAATTATAAGACCCCCTTAATGCTTTAGGTGTCACTTAACCGTTGGTGAAATCAAAACTTACGTTAGGAGTCCCTTAAATTTGTTTAGGAGACACTTAAATTTTAGGGGCTATTGGTGAAAACGGGCATAAGCCTACCAAACGAACTTATTTTACTATGTATAGTTTGTCGGAAATTTCGATTTGTTTATCAAAAGACCATCTCGGGCATGGTTATCATACGAATATGACCAAACCATTGATCGTATGGACTTAAAATGATAATTTTACGACCGAGTTTGTATTCATTTGTATTTGCAATTCATACTTTTCAAGTTGTCGTTGACAAGGTAATCACTTGAAATTGTTCTATCATCGTTAGATATCGATACTTCTGTGAAGTTTCGCTAGCTAATTTCATTTTAAGGCTGCGTTTCCACCACAGATTTGCGAGGAAGTGTTGTGTGAATAGAATCGCTTGCGCTGAGCGAAGCTAGGTTAATGAAAAGATTCTATTGATTCTTCACAAACACATCCCTCGCTCATCTCTGGTGTAAACGAAGCCTTAAACCTGTTCAGATCTACGCGTTAAATAAAACAGGAAGTGGTGACGGGCGGGTATGGATGAATTTGTCGCTGCCCCTGCGACGTCGCCCTGTTGGTTCCCATTTCGCAAAGCAAGCGAAATGATACCGCCATTATGGCGATACTAGTTTTGCTCGTTTTAGTCTAGCTGCGAAACGCATATAAAATAATTATTATTATTACTAGCCCGGACAGTCCCACTGCTGGGCAAAGGCCTCCCTCCATTCCTTCCATTGCTCACGGTGTTGTGCCTTTTCCTTCCAATTCGTAAGGAAGACATCCAGGTCGTCCCGCCATCTGCCGCGGCCTCGTCTCGCTGTTTCAGGGTTCCAATCCAGTAATTTACGGGCCCACGGCTTGTCGCGGCAAACATGTCCTGCCCAGGCCCATTTAATTTGGGCAGCCTTTTGAGTCACATCGACGATTTTAGTTTTGGAGCGCAGTGTAGTGTTTCGAACGAGGTGATATAAAATAAAGCAAGCGAAATTTATTACTCTTCTAGGTAGATCTGAACAGGCATTTACCCTGTATTTTTATGTTGTTGTTGAGTATTTAAATCAAATTGTTGTTATGTAAAAATACAATTGGCTGTTAGTTGGTGTTAGATGTTGTTAAAGTGTGCTTAAAGTAATAATAATATTGTATTTATATATTGTGTCTGTCGCAGCCGACTAGTGTAATCGTCCATTTAATTAGCGGCCTAGGCTTTTCATTGAACGGCGCTGTTAATAGGGAATATGAATGTGATTTTTTATTTGCAAAATGAAACATTTATTAGCACTAGTAAATAATCATGAAACTGTTTTTAAAAAATTTTTCATCAGCGATGAAGTTATAAAGCTTCAAAGATTAGAATTAGAAAGAGAAGATCTTTGACGTCAAAGTCCATGACACGGGACGCCTATACAGCTGCCATATAAAAAACAGTGTTTTCGCGAGAGGGACAGATTTTGTTTAAAATAATTACATCTCGTTTATTTTTCGAGCAATTTTGATTTGATTTTCACTGTTAGTATTATTTTTGTATACTTATTTTTTAGATAATAATATCTAGACTGTACAGATAATAAATATTTGTTTCATGCATATTTCTTATTAGCGGCCTTAGTGACATACCGTGTTGTGTGTTGTATTCAATGTAAAGGCTAGGCTGTTAATTAATCGGATTTATAACTAGTTGACCGCGACATGTGTATTGTATCTATGCGCGTGTACTTATGTGTTCCTTTCTCCGCTCTGTCTGCCTACCCGGCAAGTGGCCTGGCTTGATGATACGGATGTATGTTTGAAAGCTTGTTCTAACCTATAAGGCTATGCACGCATCGGTGACTTTTTGTCCGCGTGAGCGTATATTTCTCTCTTTCGCAATTGTGAAGTGCAACAGATAGATTTCAGACTATCACCGTGACCAAAGTCACCAGTGCGCTCATAGACTAAGTAGTTGGTTCCCACTGTGAAGTGATATTTTATATAGGTCTTTTTGTAAAAAGTGTCCTACTTTTTATCTACAAGTAAATGAAACACTAAGCTTTAAACAATAGATACTATTTTCCGTCACAACACAATTGGAACCGAGTCTATTACGCCCCACAGCTAGTTGCTTGCTTAATTTTATTGAAGTATTTATTTAATTTTATAACTAGCCTGAAATGTCCCACTTATTTTTATTTAGGTTTACAATTTTAGAGTGCCTTCGAAATTCAGACCAAAGCACTCACGTTTTACCTAAAGTATTTAGTTAGAAATTGTGATAATATTTCTTCAATTTCATCAATATTAAATCCATCACTTTTTCCAACTTTTGAGATTGAACAAGTTTCACAGACCTTATTAAAACACGTTGTTTTGGGCCTCTGATTATTTTATCTAACAGGCGTTATCTCCAAGACAAGACAATTACTGCTAAAGACTCACCATGCCATCAAACTATTCACTATAAGCTCACTTCATCTTAGTATTTACGGAATGGGCCAGCTCTATAGCTGCGTCTACACTAGGCGAGTTCATCATTTATTTAAAAGTACATGAACAATATTACAGATAGTTCTATCCAAGGCGTTGTACACTGTAAATTATAAAAATAACTTAATATGAAGATTGATATAAAAAATGGTTGCCAAATTAGTAAAACCCAAGGAATAAAAAAAAAAAATTAAAAAAGAAACGTAAACATAGATTAAAATCATGTGTGATGATAGTGATTATCGTGCTCTTGGATATTACGCCTTAATTAAAAAAAAACATATTCAAGCCATCTCCTAGCACCCCATATCACCTTCCCCAATTGTACCGATTAATTCTGGAGCTCTTAGGGTCCGCCGGCGAAGATGTGCGACAAAGACCGATGCGCTGTCATCGCCAAGCAGCTCAACGACTTCCTGTACATGTACTACCGCGAGACAGACCTGTACACTGACAGCGAGGACAAGGAGGGCTGCGTCTCTAATATACACTTCGCGCAGTTCCTGTACTCGGCGAGGTGGGTAGCAGTTTGTTATATCACGACATAGAACACTTCCTGTACATGTACTACCGCGAGACAGACCTGTACACTGACAGCGAGGACAAGGAGGGCTGCGTCTCTAATATACACTTCGCGCAGTTCCTGTACTCGGCGAGGTGGGTAGCAGTTTGTTATATCACGACATAGAACACTTCCTGTACATGTACTACCGCGAGACAGACCTGTACACTGACAGCGAGGACAAGGAGGGCTGCGTCTCTAATATACACTTCGCGCAGTTCCTGTACTCGGCGAGGTGGGTAGCAGTTTGTTATATCACGACATAGAACACTTCCTGTACATGTACTACCGCGAGACAGACCTGTACACTGACAGCGAGGACAAGGAGGGCTGCGTCTCTAATATACACTTCGCGCAGTTCCTGTACTCGGCGAGGTGGGTAGCAGTTTGTTATATCACGACATAGAACACTTCCTGTACATGTACTACCGCGAGACAGACCTGTACACTGACAGCGAGGACAAGGAGGGCTGCGTCTCTAATATACACTTCGCGCAGTTCCTGTACTCGGCGAGGTGGGTAGCAGTTTGTTATATCACGACATAGAACACTTCCTGTACATGTACTACCGCGAGACAGACCTGTACACTGACAGCGAGGACAAGGAGGGCTGCGTCTCTAATATACACTTCGCGCAGTTCCTGTACTCGGCGAGGTGGGTAGCAGTTTGTTATATCACGACATAGAACACTTCCTGTACATGTACTACCGCGAGACAGACCTGTACACTGACAGCGAGGACAAGGAGGGCTGCGTCTCTAATATACACTTCGCGCAGTTCCTGTACTCGGCGACGTGGGTAGCAGTTTGTTATATCACGACATAGAACACTTCCTGTACATGTACTACCGCGAGACAGACCTGTACACTGACAGCGAGGTCAAGGAGGGCTGCGTCTCTAATATACACTTCGCGCAGTTCCTCTACTCGGCGAGGTGGGTAGCAGTTTGTTATATCACGACATAGAACACTTCCTGTACATGTACTACCACGAGACAGACCTGTACACTGACAGCGAGGACAAGGAGGGCTGCGTCTCTAATATACACTTCGCGCGGTTCCTGTACTCGGCGAGGTGGCTAGCAGTTTGTTATATCACGACATAGAACACTTCCTGTACATGTACTACCGCGAGACAGACCTGTACACTGACAGCGAGGACAAGGAGGGCTGCGTGTCTAATATACACTTCGCGCGGTTCCTGTACTCGGCGAGGTGGGTAGCAGTTTGTTATATCACGACATAGAACACTTCCTGTACATGTACTACCGCGAGACAGACCTGTACACTGACAGCGAGGACAAGGAGGGCTGCGTGTCTAATATACACTTCGCGCGGTTCCTGTACTCGGCGAGGTGGGTAGCAGTTTGTTATATCACGACATAGAACACTTCCTGTACATGTACTACCACGAGACAGACCTGTACACTGACAGCGAGGACAAGGAGGGCTGCGTCTCTAATATACACTTCGCGCAGTTCCTGTACTCGGCGAGGTGGGTAGCAGATTGTTATCCGGTAAAGTTATTACCGGAAGGAGCATTGTAGGTGTGAGCAAGTGGACCTGTGTACGACTTGGTGACAGAACTGAGGTTTCGCTGGAAGCCGAAAACATAGGGCCGGTCGTTTTCGTAATTGAAGAAGAAGCCTTTACTTGATACTTTTCTCTTGATGAACGATGTTACCCCTTTTTTATTATTTAGGGATGGGAAATCAAAAACCCAATGTTCCTTCATTGCCCTTTGTGTTCCGGAGCCACGGTGTCTAACGATGTTACCCTGGATTCAGTGTACATGACTCTAGAGACCCCACCATACCATATAACTTTTGATTGTTTCGAGACTAACGTTACGCTTCGTTTCCAGCGAGGCCGACCTGGAAGACGTGCTCCTCCTGCAGCTAAAGATGGAGAACTACCAGACCACGTTCCTGGGCGACACGCGCAACAGCTTCTGCGTGGACTTACCGCCGTCCAAGCTGTGCGTGGAGCCCGCGCGACACACGCTGCTCAAGCACCTCGCCTGCCTGTCGCCCAACAACACCAGGAAGTACAGGTAACCCTTGGAGTAAGGCTTGAGGATTCGTTAACGGTGCGGTGCGGCGCTGCACCGTAATTAATTCGATGTATAAGGTGGCACACGTGCGGTGCTGCACCACAGTACGCGGCACGTTGTCACTTTGGCGCCGCAGCTCACCCTCCCCCCCCCCTCGTCTCGTGTTGCTGTGGGCGGTCAGCAGCAAGGTTTTTGATCGTGAGGTCAAGCAGGTGCCATACACTGACTTTGTAACGGCATCAATAACGCTGCAAGAAAAAAAAAACCAAAGCAACATAAATAACTGCAACGCCATCTAGAACGACAACGCGAACTAAAATCCTACATCGCACAAGCAAAGTTTACCGTGCGATTTGAACATATACATCAGCCCGAATATCAACCTTCGGACAGTTGCCCGTCAGGCAAAACAACCACCTGGAGGGAGGATCCTCCCTTTTCGATAGAGGGAGATCCTCCCTTCTCTAACAATCGATGGCTCTCGCGCAGTGCCCGCGCTCGTCACCGCATCTCAGCGCCGCATCCATCATTAGCAGATCTAGCAGCTGAAACCGACTACTGCAGCAGTTAACAATGGCAGCTTCAAGCTGTTGACTTTGACTGATCGAGCGATCGGTGTATTTTGATCATCAGCACTGTACGTCCGCTCTTGCCGTGGCACATACGTCCGATAATCGGCATCCGATTATATTGTACTAGCTGACCTGCGCAACTTCGTTTGCGTCACATTTTCCATTACTGCTCCGCTCCTATTTGTCTTAGCGTGATGATATATAGCCTATAGCCTATAACCTTCCGCAATAAATAGGCTATCTAACACTGAAAGAATTTTTCAAATCGGACCAGTAGTTCCTGAGATTACCCCCTACATACAAACTTACAAACAAAACCTCTTTATAATATTAGTTATACTTATTGTATGAGAAAACCGGAATGTAGGTTTTGATTGCAATAGTGTTACGCAAAGTCTAATAATTCCACGATAATAAACGGCAAACATCATCTATCTATCTATACTTATAATAAATCTGTAGAGAGGTCAATTCTGTACATGAAATATATTTCCAAAATAACTATCAGAGGGTGATTAGGGATCGATACTGATGCCAAAAATGCAATCAGTACAATTTTTGTCTGTCTGTCTGTCTGTCTGTCTGTCTGTCTGTCTGTATAACCGTTATAGAAACAAAAACTACTCGACGGATTTTAACGAAACTTGGTACAATTATTATTCATACTCCTGAGCAGGTTATAGTATACTTTTCATCACGCTACAATCAATAGAAAAAAAAAAAAAAAAATGAAAATGTGAAAGTTTTGTTGTTTGTTACTCAATCACGCCAGAACGGCTAACGGATCTTAATGAAATTTAGAACAATAAGCTACTTTTAATCCCGAGAACATGTTCCCTAGGGATCACGCGGGCGAAGCCGCTGGTGATAAATAAAACTTTCTATTGACTTGTAAAATGTACAAAACCTTGCTGTACAAATATTTTCGGTAATACTCGGAAATGTTCGGTGTTAATAAATTCACTCTCTTTGATCCCCAGATCTGAGTGGCTGACGTGGATCAACACAGCTTCTAAATTGGGGTATTCTAAATTATATACGCTTTGGAGATGCTTTATTTTAAATTCTTTCAAACTTTTTTCTCTCTTTCATCTACTTTTTCTAACTATTTTTGTGTCTGTGTGCTGCCTTTCATGATCACGATTCTATTTAGGCACCTCTATATTATAAATATTGTTGTCTTTAATATCAGAGACTAATAAAGTTACGAAAGCGGCTTAAAGTGCAATGCAAAGGCCGTGTAAATTTCTGTGCTAGTGGTGGTTTAGTTGGTGCAACAAGATTTCGTGTTGCAGCAACAATATTTCGTGTTGCAGCAACAATGTAACATTTTGCAAGGTCATACTGTAAGCATTTGAATGATGGAGAATGGATTAAAAAAACGTGTTACCGGCACTCCGACTAGAGACCCCTACTTTAACGTGTCATTTTCATAATAAATCAGTTGTTAAAAAGGGATAGTGCTATTCGTCTTGTATAGCCCCGTCTCTCTCACTCTCTCATAATGGAATGACTCAAGCAGGTTGAAGAGTTTCTTGCACGTTCTCCATTACATCAACGCTGGGGAACGGGTAAATCTGTCACCTTGACTGACAATTCTTCACACAATTTCACCTTTATTTCAATTAAACAATTTATAGAATTGTTTTATTTGAAGAAACATGTGCTAGAGCATGACCACTCTCATACAGTGTGACTAGCAACACAAAAAAGTGTCTTTTGTTTACCACAAATACGAAAATTTACTTCATCTAAAGTAGATACTGGTGATTTAAGACAGCAATATTATAATTTAGTTTGTTCACTAAAGAATCGTTAACAATCTTTGTAAGTCAAGATTGGCTTATTTGCTTTAAGTGTTAGTTTTTTCTTTCTCTAAAAATAAACCGTTTTCTAATGTTCCGTAGTGAAATGGCAGATAAAGCATTTTTTCGAGACGAAAGTGTAACACTAAATTCATTTGGTGTTTTTATGACAAACTTTCAAAATAATAATGGGCTCAAGTGAATGAGCAATAAGGTCTGTTTTACCACCTCCTGGGGGTCTATAAAGACTACTTAAGCAGAATCAGAAAGAAAATCACGCTACCCGTCACTGTCAAATTTTCTCAATCAACCTTGAACCTAATTCGTTAGCGATAAAGATGAAAATGTAATTTGACATATTGCTGTGTGGTTTGGTTTTGGTGTCTAAATTATAATATAGCAATGCCCCCTAGTTATCCGGTGGGGAACGGCGATCTTATAAGTCGGGGTCTCGACAAATCTGTCAAGAGGGGAAAGAAAATCACAACGTAACGACATATTGTAAGACAAGTATCAAGACTGTGAGTGTAAGTCGCGGTATGGTCCCTTCGTGTGGCTTTAACTAACTGCGGAATACGCGAGGTAGCTACTAACGGTGTGGATTGCATGCAGCTATGGTAGGCGCCAGATAAATTTGCAATAACGGTCAATGACCCACATAGATTACCGTAACAAAAATAATAAAGACATAAGCAGTCCTGAGGGCTTAGTGTGAGTTTTCTAACGTACTCGATCGCGTTAACGTAAACGTTTGCTTATTTCAAAGTGTATAGACAAAAAAGACTATCCGTTGTTCTCACCAGGCGGCGCTTATTCAGTTTCAATACAAATTGGCATTTACGCTAACGCGATCGAGAACGTTAAAAAACTCACACTAAGCCTTCTGAATCGACTTCTATCGTGAACTTTTGTGTTCTCTAGTAATAAATAAAAAGCGGTTCGTAATATAAATACAAATAAATGCAAACATTTTATTCACCAAAATAATACACACATATTACAAACATTTCAAAATTGACAACGGACAACTAAATATTGGCTTAGGATTTGTAGTACATAGTTTGGGACTTTTTGCATCCGGACTAGGCGGTAGCCTGTATTTCGGATTGCATTTCATCCCCTCATACAAGATGTGCACCTTTAGTAGCCATCAAAAAGAATTTATCCAATAAGATTGCCATGTCATTAATTTATTGTTCGAGTATCTACGAATAGTTAAGGAAAGGTCAATGTACCTACTTTATTGCTAGTTTATCTGGCGCATACCATAACTGTGTCGGTGCATGCAAATTAATTATAATATAGTAGTTTTAGGCTTAATTTTCTAGTCATAGTCTACTGCAGAATGCACACAATGCCCACCTGTTTCACTTTGAATTGACCTACATAACAAGCACTTTAACACGCACATATAAGATTTTTGAAACTGTATATAGCATCCTTGGAATCAAGTCCAAATTTTTGTAAAATTTTAAATGCTAAGGGCACAATATGAAATTCGCTACCGATTAGCGCTGACATAGTGTGTTTATCAAAGAACAAATCTGCCAAAATTCACAAACTTAAATAATAAAAATCCATCCATATTCATAAACTTTCGCATTTATAATACGTATAATAACGTTTATTGCTGGAGCTGTAATACTGGAGAGTATTACAGCTAGTATTGGTACATACACAAATCTATAATACCGAAAACTAATGGTTCAAGAGTCAGCGTTATACTTAGGTCCTGTGGGTTGCTAAGCGCTATTTTTCAGTTACCCTTGACTCCAGTTTACAAAAAAAAAATCATTACATAACGGATTAAATGATAATTATATAATGATCATACATTTATACTATTTAATTAGAAAAAAGATAATCGGTAATCGTTAATGTCTATAGAATGAGACTTCGCCCCAAAGACCTGTATCAATTTCATTTCATTTATTCAATAACAATTTACATGTCTGAATGTGTTACACAAAAAAAAAACTAGTTAGATAAACAAAAAGCAGATAACTCGATTATAAAAAAAAAAAAATATCCATTTATATTATTATCAGCTCAACAATTCCCCACCTGATTTCCAGGGGTTTGGAGGAGTCCCCGCGGCGCTCGGAGACAGACACGGACAGCGAGCAGCCCGCGGCGCTCACCAGCTCAGACATGGTGCTGAAAGACTGCATGAAGGAGGAGAAGCCTCTCGCGCAAGCCCTGAAGTATGCGCGCTCATAGCGACGTTAGTATGCCGCGAGTCAGATGGACTCCTTTTGTTCTGGCTAGAGATTTTGAAGAAGGATTGTTTAAGTTAAAACTAGTACATAGTAGTCATTAAGGCTAATATTCAATACTAGGCTGTGGCATGTGTCCTGAAGCCTTTTTTGCTCGCAAATCGAGAAAGAATAGTAAACAGCAATTTTGCAAAACTTTTTTGTGAGTTGATTTCTGCGAAAAAAGCTGGAAAAAATTGTAAAAATGATAAAAAATCACGTATTGCACCCCACATTTTGTTCTAGTATTTACTTACAACCACACAGACGGACTGTAAACCTTCTTATAGTTAACTATAGTATTTTTTTTAACCAACTTCAAAAAAGAAGTTATGTTATTGTTCTTCTTCAAAATATTTAGTCAGTAAGGCGTAAACTTAATTCCTGCTAGTCAATCCTTGTTACTTACCTCTCCCTTCGTGTTTCAACCTGCCTTCGCTTCTACTCACCCCCTTTCCACTTGAACCCGCGGATAACAAACTATGCTGATGTCCCAATAAATGTACAAATTGACCCCAAATCTAGATGAAATAATAATGTACAAATATAATGTCAAAGCTTACTATGGACCTAACGCACGTTGATTAAAAAAATAGGTCAAGTGCGAGTCGGACTCTCATACGAATGGTTCCGTACCATAAACCGAAAAAATAAACAAATTTCGTGTATTGTTATTATTATTTGTTGTTATAGCGGCAATAGAAATACTGACTTGATGAATAAACCTCATACGGTTCTTGATAAACAGCCTACTGATAGACAGACAGACGAATAGACGGACAGCGAAGGCTTAGTAATAGGTTACCCTTCGGGTTCGGAACCCTAAAAATGAGTACTATTGACCCTAATATCATTAACACATTCACTGTCCGCAAAGCAGACACAATAGTTAAACAATCAGCATGAACCACATGTGGTTCATGGGACAGTGAACCGGCTAATTCGTAATCTCAAAGTAATGGCAGATCATAACTATATAGGAACTATAATGTCGTTTTAACATAAAAAATAAAACATTTTCTGGTAGGTTTGGTCTATAGTAAGCTTAACATAAGCAACATAATAACATTAGATAGATACAGACTACCAACCTGATAAAATCTGTTTCTATAGGGTAGATATTCCTATCCTAGAAAAAATCTATTTAGACCGTCTATAAGATTATTAAAAAATATTGGACACATATTTTTTCCTTTGTCACGCAAACCAAAAATAAATACGTCACAGTGCTTTGAAATTTTGCGTGAATTAACAAGCCCCCTCTCTTGAACTGATCCCGTATTAAGGGTCGAGTTACGTTTACATAATCAGTCCATCACTCGGTTGGTGACGTTAACCCAATCCGCAGCTTAAGGCGAGGTTGCAGTACTGTGTGTTTTGACGAACAACAGCGACTGTCCGGCGAGCGAAATAATGCCTAAATTTTCATTGTTTTTTCTTCTTGGCGAAAACTGATAAAGAAATTATACAATATGGTTTCAACATTTACTTCAAAATAAAAAGCGATAATATCGAAATAGCGATATCTATTGATATAACTTTTATATATATTCGTGATGAAATCTCTTAGCAGTACACGTTTAAAATTGTAATTTAGTGTCATGTTTGATTACACAAAGTATCGAGCCAATCATTCTAAATTGCGTTTCTATCTTTACGATTTACTTGAGGGTATGTTCAATTTTTATGTAATGATTTTTATTTATTAAAAAACTCATAATTAATTAGATTTTCAGACGTTCAAAAATCTTAAAAAGTACCTCAACCCCGCCTTAAGAACACAAATTATCACGTTTATTAATACGATCAGGATCTCAAAATTCAAGTCAAGTGCGGTCTCTTGGGCTGAGTAACAGGCTTGTTACTCACGTACCGCAACCACAACGCCGCGTTGGTCAAGCTGTGCTTACGTGTGAATAGTGTCGCTGCGGCTAATACTTGCGGCTGCCTTGTGGTATCTGCAAAATATATGGATGGGTTTGCGATGTGGCCGGCCGCTAGTTCGCGGTGTCGCGTGTCATTGCGATGTGATCTGTATCAGACGCGCGGTCTATAATGACGACATAATATGGTCCGTGGACCGTATTCATTTTCATACAGATTAGCGGCCGCGCACGTGATTTAGTTTTGGTACGCGTGTCCGAAACAAGCCTTAGTAAATTTTTAATGATTTGATAAAACAAAAATACGTGTCCATTATCATTGTATCATATATTTATGACGGTCTAAAAATAATCATATTTTTTTAATTCAGGAATCATCCCTATTGTAAAAATTAATAAACAGTAATGCGATGCATTCATCCGCGTATCACGACTGCCTTCCTAAATAGTACAATCAACGCACGATTTGCCTTTCTAATGTTAGCAATAATAAATATAAACATGGTATGTTATTTAAGACATGTTCTATTTACCTGGCACTACTTAGATATAATGATCTGACGGTGCTATGTTTAACGAATCAGTTGTTAGATTAGCGGCGATTTACGAGGAGACTAGAAGTGGACATCATCTAACTCAAAGTTTTTATTTCAAACTAGCTTCCGCCCGCGACTTCGTGCGCGGATATCCCGATTTTTCTCGTTCCCGTAGGAATTTCGAGAAATTCTCTCTTACACTTCCCAAGGAAGCTATATGCCAAATACCACATTTCTACGACCGGGAGTTTCGTCTGTGCGTTGTCTGTCAGTATCGGAAAAATTTTATTGATGAGTAGCTGTCCCAGGCGGCTTCGCTCCCGTCAACTGGCTACCCTACCTACCCATTTTTTTTTTACTTTCATTTGAATTTGTTACTTTCATATTTGTAATAGAAGTGTATAAAATCATTCTAAAAATGGGGAGGTTCTTTTTCTTTTTTAAATAAAAGAATTACTAATGTCCCTTACTGCTCAACTTTTGCTTGAGGAGCTCGTGACTAAATAATTACAGCTGCACAGGTCGATCTTCAAGGTTAAGCAACGGTTGCCGAGGTTGGTCTGTGGATGGGTGACCATCTTAACATACCTAGTTTCCTCCGTGCCTCGGTAAGCTGTTGGTCCCAGCTGTCATTTGGAGATCTTTGAAAGTCGTTACGGATAGTCAGAAGCCAGAAAATCTGACACCAGTCTTGCCACCCAGTTAATGGGTTGTGGGAGGTCTGGTAGGCAGCCGCTCTACGTAAAATACTAGGATTCAACTGAATCCGGTTTGACTGAAAGCCGACCCCAATATAGTTGGGAAAAGGCTAGGCAGATGATGACTGCTCAACTTTGATTGGGTCTCTTACGTAAGGCGCTTGTTTATTTATCGAATTCACAGCCGTATCACTTACGCTAGAAACAATCTGGCTTCGTATTTTTTTACTAATTACTGTTAATAGTCTCGCGTTTGACCAGTCTTACCAGATAGAAAGCGATGATGTGGTCAACGATGGAACACGCTTGTCTAGAAGTAAACTTAACTTGACTTAAAGACTGGGGGCTTTAAGTCAAGAGTGAATAGGTTGTAGCTATCAGGAAACACAGACTCCGGCAGGATTTATAGACCCCCAGGTTTTAGCTATCAGGAAACACAGACTCCGGCAGGGTATTCCATTCCTTGGCTATACGCACAAGTAGCAAGACTACTTACTTGTGTTTAGCCCTTTGATGATGTCCTAACTGCTAGTCTCATCGTAGTGGTCGCCTATCAAGAATGCTATAGACTGAAGTAGCGATATGTACTTACAAACAGCTCTAGACATTGTGATTTCAATTAATTGTCTACTGAAGTAGCAGTTTTAGCTTGTTTAGTTACCAGATGTTAGTCAGTATGGTTTGGTGTTGTTCAGTTTGAAAGGATTTTAGCTGTAAGACTTCACGAGTAGGCACAGGTATTGGTACAGAACATACGGCCAGAGGTTATAATTCTCATGTATTCGTTGTGTTGGGCGAGGACCTAAGACTCAACAAATATTGTTTTTCACTGGGAAATTTGGGTTGAGTGGATGCTCTCATGCGTCAGTAGTCTAATATATTTTAATGTAAGAGTGTACAAGAGGATACGCGGGCAAGTTTTTGTATAATGGCAATTCTAAATTAATATGTGCTACTACTTCTGAATCAAAGAAGTCTTAGGCCAATAATGTAAGAGAAAAGATGGGAATACATCAATTTTACATGTCATTAGAAATTTAATGAAATTTTATTATTAACTCGTATGTTTTTATATAATTCCGCGAGTGTATGTATGCGCGCATTTTCCCATTTATGTAGTTTTGTAACTCGTGATTTGACAACGTATGCTAGTCGACATGGTCACACTGCGCTGACGCTAAAGTCTCGAACTATTTATCTTATTATTTATTGAATTATTAGCCTTTATTTATTTCAAATTCTTAAAAGTTAATGAAGTGATTAAGTCGTAGCTATTTTAAAAACTTCACAACTGTTATCAAACAAAATAATAACGAAATTAAAAGCAATAATATGTTTTGTACTTTCAACGATGTACCGTCCACTGCGCGTGATCGCATTTTATTTAAGAATCTCATGAAATTTTTATTTGTATGATATTTTTAACAAGTATTACTAGTTTTAAGCGAGCAGTGTTTAGATTAGTTGAGTTTGTTTGTGATATTTCAAAATTAAATTACAGTTTAGCTCAAAATCTACAATGATTATATCTATTGTTGGGACTTTGCAGCTAGAATGAAATTAAAAGCATTTAAGGCAGCATTACGTAGCAAAAATTGTATACTCAGTTGCAATTGTAACATGCTTGCTTGATACCATTGTAGCTGTAAGTACCGTTTGTGAAGCCACTGAATACCGATCTCTTATATATTTCGTATTATTATTCTATATTCCCAAAATTCTTTTATTTGCAGCTGAGCTGTTTTAGATATTCCCTATTTATTGAGTATTCGATTCTAATGTTTCTCACAAATATCTGTTTTTTTTTACTTTATGTTATAAAAGCCTGTTTGTTAACTAGTGCCATATCCCAAAGATATGAGTCGCAGTGCCTGCGACTCGACGAGTGAAGCTTAGCTTGAGTACAAAACGTGGAATAGTGAGATACATCGGCAAAGTTTTTATCTCATATAATTATATTACTTGAAAATATATTTTGAATATGCTAAATAAAAGTTGGAAGCAATTTTGTTGGTTTTATTTTTGAGTTCCTCTCTAGGTACATGTCTCACGATCAGCGACAAACGAGTTTGCGAGCAGCTAGTGTGTTATTTCGATAGTTTTGTCGCTCGGCTATAACAGAGTCTTGTGCGACGGGGCCGACGGACGAATACTCGCACCACTCGCTCTGCCCGCACTATAATATGCTGCGATGAATTAGTGGTAAGAGTTCTCGCCGGCATGCGGCAGTGTGAACAGCCAGCTATCGGCTTTACTCATACGGGATCTATATATTTTGTTTGTTATCTCAGCGAGAAAATAGATCGATAGCTAATCGCTTTCTCGTGGGCGGTACCTTATTCCCAAGAACTAGTCAACTAGCGGACCGCGGTGCTAGTCGCCCTTGCTAGCCAGTTCTCTCAGTCATGAAGTCGCCCTAGTTCCAATAACATGGCTCATGTTACGTAGAGATATGTAGGTACCATCTTCGACATCAGAAGTTGGAATACGTGTTGGTTCAAGTGTGAAATGAACACAAGTGACCGTTGGCGCGTCATGTTTGAACTTATTGCTAGTTGCTGCCGACGACTCCTAGTGGCGGAAATGCAGTGATCAGCGGGTCTAAAAAGGCCACTTTAGCAGAATTAGAAAGCACATCACCCTACCTGTCATTATCAAATTTTCCCAATCAATCTTGCACCTAATGCGTTGGAGATAATGATGAGAATGAAGGTTGACAGATTGTTGTATGATTAATATTATGATTATATTCTACTAGTTGTCCCCCGCGGCTTCGCTCCCGTCAACTGGCAACTTTCTTATTTTTTTTTTAACATAAAAACCTGTTAATAACAAACACAACAAAAAAATAATTACCGAAATCGGTTCAGCTGTTCTCGAGATTTGCGCTTTAGATTAAGCCGCATTTTCACTAGGGGACATATTTTGTTCCGCGACTCTGTCGCTCGACACGAAACGGGTCGTGCAACTTGTCGCTAGTCGATGCTCTGCGAGCGTCGACACGCGCGATCTGCGTGTCCCTCGACAGTCGCCGGATATAGTAGTCTATGGTCGCCGGACAGGCTTTGAGTAGTGAGAACGTGTGTCGCTTTGTGTTCTGAACAACACTACCTCCGCGGGCGACATACTGATCACGACTGGCCAATGTGAACAAGGGAAATGTCGAGCGACATTGTCCCACAAAGTTGCAGAGACATACCGTGAATGTTGGGCGATATACTGTCTCCTCGACATGATTCCTAGTGAACACGCAGCTTTAGTTTATGATTCTACTAAAGTGGCAATTTTAGAGACCCACAGTTTATTTCGACAATAAGTTGTTCCAGGTCGACATGGGTACCTATCTTGGATAATCTTGCCAGTAGGGCGGAGCAGTCAGGTGTGAAGCTACAGCACTGCAGCTGGCCAGGTCAAAGAGAAGCGTGTAGACGTGCGTGGTGCCCTTTGTTGAGTCGTTTTCATTATGTAATTACAACATACTATGGAGCAAAGTTACTCGTTAGTTAACATTTTTCTACTTTGTTTACCACTTACCAATAATGTTTTGAATTGTAAATACTATGACTGACATCATTTTATTATGCCACTCTCAAGGATAGCGATTTTTTATTTATAATAATAATAATATAATATAACCACCTGTCGAAGCTGGCGTTAGGCAGTTGGGTAAAGGGCCTGATACAGAAGGCAGTACTCCTCGATACGGCTCGTATTGTGAGGAGGTTCCTTTCTCTGGGGCCCTAACCACCGGTAGCTTGGAACCTGCTCCCGACACCGGCGGACTACTATCTTTTATATTTTTAAATGTGTTTTTTAAGATATATTTAAAAATGTAAATTGTATGTATATACAAGTGAATAAACGATATAATATAATATCCTTGGACATTTCACACAACGCCATATAGTCCCAAGCTAAGCAACCTAATGCTTGTGTTATGGTAACGAGATGGCTGATAAACTACTTATATACACTTTTTTTGTAAATACATACATATTATAGATAGAAAAACACCCAGACTCGGAACAAATACATGTAGGTCGTACAAATATTTGTTCCGTGCGGGAATCGAACCCGCGACATGCTGTGCAGCAGTCAATCGCTCAACTAGGAGTGGGCGTTAATTCAACGAAAGGCTTTTTTTAACTGTTAATCTAATGTTAGCGAATTAACTGCTTTTTGTTTACCGCAAAACCCGTTAAATCTATCAACTGTTTCATTCAACGATTTTGGCAAAACGCATATTATTAACTCAACGAATAGGTATTCAAAAGTCGCTTACCTTATTTGAAGCTGCTAACGCAAAACCAGCTAAAATTAACTGTTTCTTCTGCGTTGAAAGAACGACTAGAAACGGAATATCGGCCGACTAATGCCGAGAGCCGAGTGGACGCGAGGGCGCCTATGCGAGCGAGCGAGACGCCGCTACCTTAAAATTGTACGAGCGAGAGTGAGAGAGATCTATGTTTCTAAGTTCGTTTGCTCCATGGCTCGCGCCGCTCTGTCTTGCCGAAACGAACAGGTTTTTACTTGTAAACATTACAATCAAAACACACTCAAACAAGCTAACTTTAAAACACGAAAACATCGTTTTGGTTTTAGCAGCCCGCAACGTAACGTCAGCTCCTTTTTCAATTTGAACAAAGTTTCGTCTATTAACTGCTACGTTGGTACAATACAAATCTGTTACATTAATGAAAACCTGTTAATAATGTTAACGGCTTTTTTAACAGGTTAACAGGATGAAATTAACGGCTTCGTTGCGTTAACCCAAAAATCGTTAACGACCCACCACTACGCTCAACCACTGCGCCAACCGCGAATTTATGGTATTTGGCTTGTCGCTGTGTGTCAGATATTATTCATTGGTGTTGATGAGCATCAAGTATAAATGCTGCCGATATGAAGTAATCGTTGAAGGAGTGCTTCTTAGGTCACCTGAAGAAAGTATTTGATACCCAGGTGGAAAAAAGGTGTGCGCCAACTGATGTACTCAGTAGCTTAGTGTGAATTTCCATACAATTTCTGATCTTGATCTGTTTGTTTTGTGTGTCTTCCATAGTGTTCAAATAAAAAAATAAAACGACGTTATCAGAATAAAACATTTATTTACTTGCATCGTCCCTGTATGTACATGATCCTTGGTCCATCAAAGGAGCAACAAGAAATTCTTCCAGTTTGGGTCACATTGTTCCAGTCTTGATCATTTTCATCCAGGCGCCCAATCCCTGCGGAACAGCCATAGTATGAGCACCATATATATAATAACTGTAGCAAAGACGTTAAGGTTACCATACACAAGAGACAAAACTGAACCGTAATTCTGATCGGTTTGACTACACGCGAAAATGGACAGGCAGTTTGATTTCAAACTATTTTACGGCCTCGTAGACGATTGATCCAGACGATGTGGATTTTGGTTCAGCACAGATGGATCTGATGAATTAACCATGTATGGTAGCCTTGACAGGTTACAGTTGAGCGTTTACGTAACTTTATTGAAGATTGCAAATTGAAACGTTTGACTTGTAACGCCTGGCAGTCATAACTTTTTATAGATGTCGACGCCGGCTATATTCATGCGTACTGCAGGTTTATGCGCAATCATTGTTCCGTTACAAAACTCGGTTTTTTTTTTATCTGAAGTGCAACGTTGTTGGATTATAATTCTAACGCGCTGTACGCACATTCGTTTAGTAGATCGACTCGTGAGCTCGTGGCTCTAACGCACGCATCAACGTCTGTTTTTCTCAGCCGTACTTACGATTGGTAATTTTTCGCATGCCGGTGTCTTCTGTCGTTGTCGCCTAACGTATACAGCGTAACGCCGTCGCTTTAGCATCGACTACGCATCGCCGCCGTACGCTCGTCATCATCATGCCGCATCTAACTATCTGAAAGGACTCGCACGCACTTTGTCGCCGTTCGACAGCGTTATGTAATGTTAGCAGAGCCGGTAGGTCGCCCTAAGCGTACTCGCTCCGGACTTTTCGGTTTGCTGTGATCACGTATTAGAAGCCAGCAGAGCAGTCAACCTGGGGTGCGTTCGCATCGAGTTACGTGGACGCAATTTTAGAGTAGTTATCTGGTGATTATTTTGAATGTTGGTTTAGAGGCGGGGTTTAAGTAGCCTAAAACGATTCGTATTGAGTTTTAAGAGAGATGGTTTATATCTTTAAGAGACAAGAGATTAAGAAGATCGCTAGATGTCAATGAACGCACCCCTCTATGGATCACTGCTAGCAAACAGTCATACAATTGCAACAACCAATGTCAGATATCGGTCAGCAAGAGCCAACCGCCAGACTTAAGGCACCCTGCAATAAAACCACAAAATTTAAACAGAAGTACCGCAACCAAGGAGAAGCTGTATTCCAAGCCAAAGATCTGAAGGGTAACATGCATGAAGTTTAGTGCCGTAGGAGAGTAATTAAAGTAAAAAATATGTTTCTAAGGAATTTAATCTAAAATGTAAATATACAACTTAAACAAAATGCCCCTTAACATTTAGGCTGATCATTATCGAAGTTAATCAAATAATTTATATAAAACTAATTCGATCATGTATGACATGGAACATGTCATCAGTCAGCAGGTGAAATGAAAACGTTCCGTCAATATAATCTCTTATTTTTTACAATATAAAGTGATTCACATAATTTTTCACTCATACTGGACTTACAAGCTACGCGTGTGGACGTGGTCTCGCACTAGGTACTATTTGTTCGTGTCACGTGGAGCTATGAGCTAGACTAGGCTCGCTAGTACCGGCGCGGGCCGCCCATGCCGCCCAGCTCTCTACCGCGCGCCGCGCCGCCGCCGCTACGCAAACAACACGACATCACACCGACCCTCAGGGAAACAGTCACCACCGCCTTAGCTCATAGTGAAACCGCACCTCGACTAGACCGCACTCTATCGTTACTGTATCGCATTTCGCTTGAATGTTTCATTCACTACAACCTAAGAGGCGTTGCACAGTTATCTGGGAGCGAGCGTTGATCAACATTGACATTATGACAGAAGTGACCTCATGATCAGGTCCACGTAAATTTAGCAGCAAAGTATTAGTTAATCTTGTTTTATACGAGATTATTTAGTATGATCCATTATGAAGGCGATGCCGCAACACATGGAACAGTTGACAGGAAGTAAACAGGTGTCACATTATTGAGTATTTTATGAGTCAGTCTCAGTGTGATATTAATTAATTTAACTGGTTTGGGTGGGATATGCATTACCAAGTTTTCCTGTTTGTTCAAAATGAATGTTATGTGGCATATTTTTGCTGAGTTGGTCCTCTATCTTAATATTTTTAATAAAGCCGCTGCTAAGACACGTAACAATTTTCATTTTATCTCGCATTAGATGTACGTTGGAGGCATGTTTACTTGAGATTGCCGTATGCCGTAAATTTGAGACGGGCGTCAGACGTAACGACGAAATTCGCGTGATATTCGTTCTAGAGACAAGACAATATAGTCAATATCTGACTGGTTTAATTCGTTTCATACTATTCTTGGTGCAGTCCTATTTAGGTAGCGTGTGTGTTTAATTTTGAACAAATTGGAAAACAAGTAATTAAAAGAATGACTGTGTACTCCATGCCAGCTGTTATGAAATACAATGATTAAATGCAAGATCTTACCGTCCCATAGGGGGGTACTGCTGTGCGTAAGGATCTCGGTCATATCCACCAGGGGCAGCACCGTGCCTGAAACATACAAAGTAACATTTTGAGTATGCATGGCCAACAACCAACACATAAATAGATACATGCAATTAAAAATAAATATCAGTTGTATACGCACTACCTCATTGTAGTGATCCAATTATCAAATCAATCAGTTTGTCAATATCAACAGCTACTTCATGATTTAGCCAGACATCTATACTAATATTATAAAGCAGAAGAGTTTGTTTGTTTGTTTGTTTGGTTGAACGCACTAATCTCAGGAACTACTGGTCCGATTTGAATAATTATTTCAGTGTTAGATAGCCCATTTATCGAGGAAGGCTATAGGCTTATCATCACGCTAAGACCAATAGGAGCGGAGCAGTAATGAAAAATGTCACGCAGACGACGTTGCACGGGTCAGCTAGTTTATGATATAGCCAAACACAGATTGAAATATCATCAAAGAATGGAGTTTAAACAAAATGGACAGTTTTAGCTGACTAATTCATTCATGAATGGTCCACCACATTATGATATGGCCATAGCAACATTAAAATGGCTGATGCAGATTAAAACTAAAATAACTATTTGACAATAAAATTGACAAGTTGCAAGACACAAGTATGAAATTTGATCTAGTACAAATCACTTTTACTTGTACTTGGTGGCTAATTATGTGTTACAGGTCAACTTAGGTTATTCAACTTTGTTTACAGTACGAATAATCTAAGTTTACCCATGCGAAGTACGTCGCAATCGATTGCGCAGGATGTCAATTTGACAAGAAACATAGAAAAGCGCATGCGCGGGTACGTCGCGTATGCCGTCTCAGTCACTCGTATACGTTTGATGCATACTTGTGCCTCGCTCCCTCAATGCAATACGACTGTTGGTGCGAAAAGTGTTAAACGTTGTTATTGTTTTAATTAATTATTCTGGTTTTTTCTTACTGTTTCACTCGTATTTTGTGTATTCTTGTAGTGTATGTGTTTGTTGTGTTACTTTGTGATCGTTTTATTGTTATTGCATACATTTTTTCAAAATTCAAATATAACACGTACACAAAAAAGCATAATCTACGAACGTAACACTTTTCTATGTGATGGGCCCTGCGCGGTCGTCACTAACAGCCAACTTCGCATGGGTAAAGTTAGAATATTCGTACTTGGTACTGAAGTATTGTTGTAGTTAATCAAGTAAAAGATATTTATGATGAGATTATGAGATAACCAATAGTGATTCAGCATGTGGGTAGTGGGAAAACAGTCGCAATTTCACAATTTGTGTGGGAATTCTTCCAGTAATGGCAAAATTACAAACATTTAAGTATTGGCAAATGCAAATTTAGCTACTCACATAGGGGAGCGCCTGCTGAACATGTCGCCATTGGACATCTGCTGCGGGCGCGGGGGCAGCGAGCGCTCGTACGGCATCTGCTGCGGCGCCGAGCGCATGGGGGCGCGCCGGTCCATCATGTCGCGCTCGTCCGGGTACAGCGGCGCGCGCCGCTCGTCCGGGTACATGGGCGCCAGCTCGTCGTAACGCCGCTCTTCCGGGTACATGGGCGCTGCGCTGGCGTACGGGTCGCGCGCGCCACGGTCCATCAGCGCGAACCCGCGCCTGTCCTCCCCGCCGTACCCATTGTACCGGTCGTCGTACACCTGCGGCGGTGGACGCTCGGCACGGTCATAGGGCATGGGTGGACCACCAGGAGGAGGGCCGCGCGGGTGTGAGGGACGATCGCGAGAGTACGGAGAGTCACGAGGTGGTGGGCCGCCTCGCATAGGGCCGCCGCCGCGCCGGTCCATCCCACCGCGCATGCCGCCTCTCATGCCACCGCCGCGACCTCCACCTGGTGGACCTGAACGCTGGCCGCGGTCCTTGATGCGGCCGCGCTCTACTGTGATGACGCCACCGTTGAACGACGAATTATTGAGGGCACGAATAGCGGCCGAAGCCTGATCTTCTGTTTGCATGTGCACAAATCCACACCGGTTCATTATATCGCACTCGGTCACAACGCCGAAGCGCTCAAACAACTTCCGAAGCTCCTCCGGCTTCGAGCCCTGCGGCAGGCTGCCGACGAACACCTTCGTTTGCTGAAATGAGACGAAATTTCATCAAGACGAGCTCAATAGATCGTAAAATTTGATGAACAAACACATAAACTTTCACTCACCGGCACCATTATCTATTTATTTGCTAAATTAACTTAAAAAAATCACTGCCGCTATTTTAGCGCTCTAAGACACTGGCTTCCGATCAAAATGGCGGACCGGAATTTGCAACAAAATGACGCATGTCGCATGACGCTAACCTTACGACGACATTGAATTATTTAAGTATGAAATGTGATTGGTTAGATTACATGCACAGTTAATAATTTCGTTTGTCATTGGTGCACAATTCTAAGTAACTTATTTTTTGACCAATACAAAACAAGCAAGATCTATGCGCGCCACAGCTTAAATTAAGTACCATAGACTGAGACAAAAGATTTAAAGTTTTTTTTTATGTAACGCAACCTAGTTATTTGCGGCCACGCTTTGTATAAAATGCTCTTTACTAGCTTCTGCCAGCGGCTTCGCCCGCATGCTCCCTTGGGTTCATACTCCTGAGATATATATATATATAAGATTAGGAAGGGTTTCTTCTTCAAGCAATAAACAACAATGTGATTCGTCTAAAAAGAAAAGAGTTTCATTTACAGTTACAATTACTTGTACTACAAACAAAATATGAACTCATGAAATACATACTAACCTAAAAAGAAAAGAGAATCAACAATTAAATGTTCATGCTTTCCTTGTGCGTACTTTGCACTGTTCTTTTACATGTATCATTTATACAAACACAACTCAATAACTTCGCTTATTTAGATTATTGAATTATTAGACAAAATTACTAGTTTTTATTCTATCTTATGACACGAGAAAAAATATCTGAACAACGTTTTTCATTCCCTTCTCTTGTGGCTCCCTCTATTCTATTTTTTATTAATGGCAAGTAGAGCCGATGTCAACTATTCTGCCAATGTCAAAAGTAAATTGGAAAAGCCACAGACGTATAAATCATATATTTATACGTCATCATATGATTTATATACGTCAGTGCTCTATACTCATACAAAAAATCAATGTCAAATGTCATTGCCAAATGTCATTGTCAAATGTCATTGTCAAATGTCAGTGTCAATGTCACAGCTTTCATTATAGCCTAGGCTTTATTTAAGACTTTATTCTACCAACCAATCTGCCTGATCCTTTCTGGCGTTCGACGTGATCCATCTTCACAAACTTTCGCATTTATAATATTTTAATAGGAAGTAGGAAAGGATTTATAAACAAGGATTTTTATCAGTGTCTCATCATCTACCTAGCCTTATCCCAACTACATTAGGGTCGGCTTCAGTCAAATCGGATTACCAGTATTTTACGTGGAGCGGCGGCCTACCCTTTTTATTAACGACTAGCTGACCCGGCGAACTTCGTTCCGCGTAACAGTCGATTCTTTTTTTTTTTTAATAAACATTAGCCTAAGTTACCTACTCCTTATTACATTAGCTACCTGCCAATAAAAGTCCCGTCAAAATCGGTCTAGCCATTTCAGAGATTAGCCGGAACAAACAGACAGACAGACAAAAATTGTGAAAAAATGTTATTTTGGTGTATGTACCGTACCTATACCGCGTGTATCTGACATCGACGCACAAACGATTTCCATGGGTCCGGGGCATGATTCTGGACACCCTAGACTTAGAATTTTTCGTCGGCTTTTTTCTCTTTTTTTTATTTTTTTCAAGGGTTTTTTTTACTTTAGACTGCTCATAATCGTTATTCTGACCTAACCCAATGAGATTTTTAATCAAAAAATAATTAAATAACTACTTTCACTAAAAAGAGCAATCTGAATAAAGCCACAAATAATATCAGCTCAGCTGAGCGGATACTTAGTAGTACTCTTAAAAAAAATCAGAAAAGAACCGACGAAAAATTCCAACACTGGGGTGTCCAGAATCATGCCCTGGACCCATGGAAATCGTTTGTGCGTCGATGTCAGATACACGCGGTATATTAAATTCGTTTACATGTAGTAAAAAAAACGGTTATTTCAATATTACAAACAGACACTCCAATTTTATTTATATGTAGGTATAGATGTATAAATGTCTATTTATAATAATACTAGCTGACCCGTGCAACGTTGTCTGCGTAACATTTTTCATTACTGCTCCGCTCCTATTGGTCTTAGCGTGATGATATAATTATAGCCTATAGCCTTCCTCGATAAATGGGCTATCTAACACTGAAAGAATTTTTCAAATCGGACCAGGAGTTCCTGAGATTAGCGCGTTCAACTAAACAAACAAACGAACAATCAAACAAACTCTTCTGCTTTATAATATTAAGTATAGATAGATTCGGAAATAAGTCGCAGATGTCTGCGACTACTGTTAATATGAATCTATGTACCTAGTTACGGTAAGAATAGAATAGAATGCATTTATATTTGTCAGAATATTGTACAAAGAATTACTTCCAAAATATTCTGCCGTTTCCGGCGTACAAATATAGTTGGTAAAAATATTGGTTATCATAACAACACAAATTGAATAACAGTTGTGAAAGAGATTATGCCAAAATACAATAAAGTCAAGGAGATTAAAATACGATTTAAAGATTATAATGACAATAATTATTTAGGTAGCTTTTCGTTCATAAAAACTTTGCTCTAATAATAACATTTGCTTAAGGAAGTCAAATAATTTACATTTAAATATTCTTAGGCTGAGAGTTTTGAAGCCATCAGTTAATTTAAGCAATGCATGCTTATTGTTCCTAGGCGTAGAGTTAAACTCTTTTCTAATAATGTATACTGCATGTCCATTACTGTCTACAACAAATTAACTGATGGCTTCAAAACTCTCAGCCTCAGAATATTTAAATGATCCTGGCATTATTTCCCCGCAGGGACTAGCTCCGAAGTATTCTCTTAATGCATAACTTTCCAGTCGGACGCTTAGCATAGACTTAAATAATTGTCAGGTACCCAATGCAGGTACCTACCTAACCATTTTTTATTGTCATAATCATACAGTCAAAATCGGATTATCAATAGTCACTAATAGTCACAATTCATAAGTCACATTCACCGTAAAAAATAGTCTAATAACAATATAATAATTATTAATGCATGTATCTAAAATAAGAATAATAATATCAAATTTAATAAATAATTTGGAGTACCTACCCTATTATGTCAAAGGATGTTATCATCATAGAAATCGGTATAGAAACACCAAAGTTATACATGAAAAACGCTACTAATAAGCCATCGCGCGTGAATACTGAATCATGCTGTAAGGATTATTTTTTGTGGTCGCGAACGCACAGGCAGGCGGCTAGCTTGGCGCCAGAGGCTAGCGAGTAGCTTCGGAAAACGGCTTACGACAGTTTGCAATATCCTTTAATAATTATAATGTCGAGGGGAAGATGGTTATAATTTCGCTTTACACCAAACGAGTAATATTATACCTAAATGTGAAAGTTTGGTTGTTTTTTACTCAATCACGCCAGAACGGCTTAACGGATCTTAATGAAATTTAGAACAAAGATAGATTATAGTCTGGAATAGCACAGAAGCTACTTTTCATCCCGGGAATATGTTCCCTAGGGATCACGCGGGCGAAGCCGCTGGCAGAAGCTAGTATATAATATATCCTTGGACATTTCACACAACGCCATATGGTCCCAAGCTAAGCAACCTAATGCTTGTGTTATGGTAACGAGATGGCTGATAAACTAGGTACTTATATACATTTTTTTTTTGTAAATACATACATATTACAGATAGAAAAACACCCAGACTCGGAACAAATAATAATAATCTAAGGGATATAAACATAGGAATACAGCTGTCTGTTGAATTAATGCCGGACATTGATCGAATGCAATATTTTTGGGCTCTAGGTAATTACTTTCTCGTTCACTGCAATTCCCCCAAAATACTACTCCGTATCTTAAGACAGAGGCAACCAGACCATGGTAAGCTACGAGTATAATGATGGTTGACATGTTAACTTTTTTTGACAAGTTGTATAGAATATAAGCTCCTCTACTTAACTTTTTGCAGACTTCTTCTGCTTGCTGTTTCCAAGATAATTGACTGTCAATTACTATACCTAAGAATTTAGCAACATTTGTCTTGTCAATATTTTTAACCGACTTCCCAAAAAGCCTCATAGCTCCGACAATTGTGAACCGATTTGAAAAATTCTTGTTTTATATGAAAGGATATACTTGCAGATTAGTCCCATTTTTTTATTGGGAAAATTTTACAATTTTGTATAGCCTGGTGTGCTGGCGAGTGTACCTATATATTTCATAGTAGTTTATTAAGTAGAGACATTTAGGTATTAAAAAGAGAAGAACTATTAAATTAAATGTCAGCTAAGACTGTCTAAATACACGGAGGCGTTATTCACGGCTCTCATCAATTTCGTAACTTGGTAATTAATAGAATTCTTGACGAACTCGGCCAGGTTATATTTATTCAGCTCACCGCATAACTGACTGCAGTTGAACAGTTCAATTAATTTCAACTGAATTTTATCTGGCTCGTTCTGGTGGATCAATTTCGGTGGTATGCTTTTGGCTTTTTTGTAAATACTATCTGCTATGATTGTGAGGTTGTAAGTCAGCAACGACACGTTTTTTCTTGGTCCTGGACGGGCCACTCGCCCCAGTAGATAACCTGAAATTTAGTTAATGGCATCGTGAAATACTTCGTAACGAAACAATGAGAACTACCTTGAATTGTTAATGTTATGTATGTAAGTATGACTCAATTCTAAGGACTCATAGGTAATCGTAGACTTACGTAGAGTTAACAGAAACCTAACGGGGTCTCCGTTAGGTTTCTGATTTTAAACACGAAGGGAAGAATGGGTGCCTAAGTTCCCGAGCTTGCTCTTTGAGACATGTCGGGCCGAGTTGACTTGGGCTCGAATAATAGGGGTCAAGTAGTTCTGGGGTTGAACCGTAATTCATGATCCCAGCAAGTTCAAAGGCATTTTGTTAAGGGTCAATCTGCTGGCAAAGCAGCCTTAAGTCGATTCATGAGTGAAAATATGCGCGAAGTATTCTCGAACACACACATACCGATACACTACAGGCCTACAGTACAGGGAATATTGAACAATTTACTCTATCAAATTTCTAAAAGAGTTAATTTTCATAATCAAAGAAAAGCTGTTTGCATTGATTTAAATTTGCAGCATAAACCGTTTAATTTTATGGTAAAGTTTAAGATATACTTATTTTCTCATATTATTTGGCAATCCCATTCTTTCACATTCCAGGTGACATTGGACTGTGTTGCTTGCTATGCTATTATTAATTTCATTCATAAACACTCAACTTATATTTCCCTTCGGTTCAAAAACTGCCGGTCGTCGTGAATTAACACATAAGTAGATATCACATATAATTCGATCATATAACGTACTCTCACCAACACAGCTCTTATTTCCATTACTATATTTATGACAGACATCCAAAATTATTTTGTTGGTAAATTGAAATACCTTACCTCCAAACATGCAAAGCAAGCCAGTCAACAGCACAATGATTGCTAGAAGGCGCATGGTGACGTGTGGAGCCTGGCTCACGCAAGACCTGCGCTCGATGCTCATAATTAAAAAAAAAGTAACTTTTTAACAAAATATTCGCGGCACTGTGGTCGTTTCCCGCGCGAAATGGTAATAATTCGTGAGCTGCGGTGGACGGCCGTGATTCCTACTTTATTTTTATTTTTAGATAACTGTGCATATGTTGTGTCTCGGTCGGTGAATGATCTGTCCGTCTTGATATTTTTTGAAGAATTCTTGAATGATTTCGTTTCCTTTTCTGTGTTGTGAGTTGTGACGGTGAGTTTATTTTTGTTTTAAATTAAGTGCTTCTGTGGTGCGTCACTCTCTTTCTGTTTGCGGACATGTTGTGTTTGTCTAACTCGCCGGATCTAACGTCCCTGCGTTAGATCTTGGCTGGATAAATAAATTATTCATAAAATACAAGCCCGTACGTCTGGTGGAATTTTCCCCCATCGTCAATAAAGACGAATTTCCGTACAAACTTACCCTTTCAATCTTGAGAGTGGAGAATTTTTTAATTTAATATTTTTTTCAATTGTTTGAAATAAATCAGTAAAAAAAAGTTATTTAGGTAGTATGTAGTTACCCAGAGTTAAAAAATACCAATAATTTATTACATAATTATTTATTGTAAACAATATTTATTATAATCTTTAAAATATTACGAGTATCAAAAATAGTTATTTAATCCTATATCTTACAGCATCATACTCATAACATAATTATAAATTGTAGCGAGAAAATGTCATTCTGAATTAAAAACAATTAGGTGGTCCCTGTCCATTATTTTAATAAGTACTACATAAACATTGTGATTGTTTTGGTCACTATTTATAAAATCTATAAAGTTTACTAAGACTTGACAAAATTTTCAGTAGGCAGTTAAACTAATCAATATGTTAAACAACAATCAAAGTACAACTGACAAAAAAGTATGCACTTATATACTTTTGCGCAACTTACTGGCATTGTGTGTAGATTTTAAATTTTATTTACCAACTTCACACAAAACGATATGTTTCAGTTTGAATGTTTACATTATTAAATTGATTTTCGCATTTTGGTTTACTCCCCCTGGACCCTGGACCCCTGGTTTATCTTGGCACCTATGCACTTATTTATCATGTTTCGTAGGCACGATAAATAAATTTGTGGGTTCCGAGATAGGACTAAACCTTTATTTTATCCATTATCATTATTTAAATGGCACATAATAATATTTAACCTAAAGACACATATATTTAGGAATGTATTCATTTGCATTGTTATGAATTTGAAAATGTCGCTGAAAATATTTGACTTTTTACTGCCGAGCCAACCAAGTTCAAATACAAGCGGATATGACGCCATCCGTATAAAATGATTGACACATTTGCAGCTTTTGCAGCTCCCAAAATTCAGCGTTTAGCGCTAAACTTATTTAAAAAACAGACGTCTTAAATTCCTTTAGCGCTAAATGTACTTGTGCAACAATAAAGTATGTTCTACCCGTAGATCTTTCTAAGTCGAATGCGGGGTCTAAAGAGGCCGTATTCCGCCATGTAGTCGTATGTTATACTCTTTGTTGCCCTTCAAACGGGCATCAATATTCAAAATCGTATTCTAATTTTAAAAATAAAATTCTCTAATATCTACTGGCCCATATTGAACAGCACTTTCAGGTCCTCTATGGTAAGTTTGGAATTGTTCGTTTTCTTGGCTCCGGTGAGCACGTTCTCTGCTAGCTCCAGCTTGGCTTGCTGCAGCTTCCTGATGGATTGCTCCACTGTGTCAACGCACATGAATCTGCGGGAGAAACAGGATGATTAGCATAACATACCACTAAATAGTCGAATCCGAATCGGCTGGGTAGCGTTAGGAAACTTGCGTATCTTCTCGTCTCATAAAGTGTTTCAAGACGAAAGTCTTATGACCAGTGCGTGTTGCCCGTATTGACTTATGGACTTGAAACGTGGTTGCTCACAATGGACCTCATCAGACGGCTTAATGCACCCAAAGAGCTCTGGAGAGGGCAATGCTCGGTGTTTCTGTGTGATTTAATGAGGAATGATGATAACAGCAAGAGAACCAAGTTTACCGACACAGCCCGAAGAATAGGCTAGATTCCATCATCCACAAATTGCAAAACTATTTAGTCCGTCAGTTAGAGTATTGAAAAATAATGGACACGTATTTTTTGTTTTTGTAAATCTATGAATATTGACAAAGATAAAACGCATCAAAACTCGGGAGTGAGGGCGTGACGTCACGACTCACTAAAAATTATGCAAAGGTGTGACGTATTGAGAATTTTAAAAGCGTCGTAACTTCGTCAATTTTGGTTTCCGTAACAAAAGAAAAAACACGGGTCAAATATTTTTTGAGGACACAAGCCTATTGCCAAAACGAAGTGGCAGTGCCGACATTGCTCGCAGAACAGATGGTAGATGGAACTAAAAAGTTCTAGAGTGGCGACCGCGTACTGGAAGATGCAGACGCGATGATCTGGTGAGGGTGAAGGGTAGCACAGGACCAGTTGTTGTGGCGACACTTGGTGGAGGCCTATGTCCGGAAGTGGACGTCTTGCGGCTGATATGATGACCACTTATTCGGTTGGAGTGTAGCCTTAGGGACGCTATGGCGCGAGGACTTAAAAGAGGTAAATAAATATAAAAAAATGAAAAAAAAAACAAAACAAAAATTTATCTCTTTGTCTCGGTTTTTTTACACCATGTCACCAGCTTTCAAGTAGAGCAACAATTCTTTTCCAGAAAAGATTTTCATTCGAGCTACCATTTTGGGAATATAGAGCGTTGCGTTGTAGATAAAACAAATTAACATTCAGAGGACCATAACTCGGAAACGGTGCGTCGTAGGACCATGGTTTTGAGGACCCAAATAATTTCTATGGTCAAGGTCAACCCGAAACTGCAAAAAAATGGGGAATTTCCGGAAAAAAAAAACCGGAATAATTTTTTTTTTGTGTTTTCTTTGCTGCTCATAGTGCCCCTAAGCATATAATCCAACTCCTGAAAATCCGCCCCTAAGACGACCCACTGACCCACTATTCCATAAAAGCTCATATTCCTCAAATCCAATCGAGTGAAGTGCGCGGTCTGTTGGCGTCTTCCGCGGAGTTATTTAGCTGAATAGCTTTCGGTTGTTGCAATATTGAGTGGCCGCACTTACCCGCATTCCACTGTGTCGACACGTACTACATTAAACAAAGAATTTCAAGTAACATTTATTATCTTCGAATCCGCAATGTGTACATTCCGGATTCGAAGATATTATTTAACTTAGATCGTTCAACAGAAGTGTTGCTGCTACTTTGCTTTTATCGCTATTGGGCCACATCATGGGTCATCTATACTAATATTATAAAGCAGAAGAGTTTGTTTGGTTGAACGCGCTAATCTCAGGAACTTTTGGTCCGATTTTAAAAAATATTTCAGTGTTAGATAGCCCATTTATCGAGGAAGGTTTTAGGAAGGCTATATATCATCACGCTTAGAAACATAGGAGCCGAGCAATAATGGAAAATGTGACGCAGACGAAGTTGCGCGGGTCAGCTAGTCATGGCTCTAAGGGTTGGATGAGACGAAATTTTCTTCATTATAACTTATTTAATCTGTGAATATTATTCCGCTCTTATTGGTTATAGCGTGATATTATGAAGCCTAGCCCTCCTCGAAATAATATCACATAAATCAAATCAATTAATCATCATATTAATTATCACGCTACGACCAATATGAGCGGAGCATTAATGAAAAATGTGACGCACACGAAGTTACGTGAGCTTTCCTCGATAAATTATAGCCAATTAGGCTCCAATACTAAAATATTTTTTCAATTCGAACCAGTACTTCCTAAGATTAGCGAGTTCAACCAAAAAAACAAACTTTTTGGCTTTATAATATTAGATAGAGGTATAGATAAAACCACATTGGAAAAGTTTGACCGCCAACCCCGTCTTCGCGGCCGTAAGACAGATAGCGATGACGGGGGTTGACGATCCACGCCACAATATACAGTGAATTGAAGTGGGGGCAGTAACTTCCCAGACGCCCGGAGGCAACTAGGAAGTTCATTCCCGATTGCCACCTGGTGGCAATCCACGCGTGGGCGACTGAGAATATTTGCCAGGGCTGCTACTGAGAAATTCGCCTTGGAAAAACTAACAAAACTGCCCGAGCTGGAGATCGAACCCCCATACTAAGTAGACATCTATACTAATATTATAAAGAGGTAACATTTGTTTGTAAGTTTGTATGTAGGGGGTTCTCAGGGACTACTGATCCAATTTGAAAAATTCTTGTGTATATATCATCACGCTAAGACAAATAGGAGCGGAGCATTAATGGAAAATGTGACGCAAACGAAGTTGCGCGGGTCAGCTAGTTTGTCATAACAGGGCTAAATTCACATACGCAGGGGAAAAAACAGCAAAATGACTTTCTTCAAAATCATTTATTCGTTGCAGGAATGCATGAATCGTTTAATACGATTAGGTAATTGGAGCAACTATTTAATGACGTCACAAATTACTCGGTGGTGTAAATATCTGGCATGCATTCTCTTTTCAGGAAAGGAGCTGTGAGAAAACTTGGCAGCCGGCGCAGTCGCGCAATCACAATGACTTTCAAACGTGCTAGAGATAGCACTGCGATACTATGCGACTATTTTTTACTAAGTATCTTTATAACATAATTTAACATTAAAACTGTATAAACGACAACACTGAAGGCCCAGAAAGAGATGGCAGGAGTCTTTTTCCATCAGGAAAAAGACTCCTGCCATCTCTTTCGTGGTAGCTATCAAGCTACAACCTGGGAGTTTAAGTCAAGAGTGAACAGGTTACTTCTAGGCAAGCGTGCTCTACCTTAGACCGCATCATCGCTTAACATCAGGTGAGATAGCGGTCAAACGTATGCCTATCAATAGAAAAAAAAACCTTCTCAAAAAAGTGGCCCAAAATTAAGAGAATGTTGACATTCTCCAGTTCTTCGAATTATACTCAATATGTATTAAAAAAAAAATTACAAAGAAAAGCGCACAAAGGTATGTACTGCTTATTTCAAAAGAAATTTCTTACACCAGACTTATAAGCGGATTTCTCAAAATTCCTACGAGAACCGCAAAGAACGAGATATGCGCTTACGCAGTCGCGGGCGGCAGCTACTTTCAAATAAATTATTTAGAGGCACTTTTCTGTCGACGCGACGTCGGTCAATCAAAACATGATGCTGGTGTTACCTGTATATGTTGACGTCCTTGGTCTGGCCGACGCGGTAGATGCGGTCCTGCGCCTGTTCCTCCAGCTGCGGGTTCCAGTGAGGGTCGAGGAGTAGAAGGTGGTTGGCTCCACACAGGTTCAGACCTACGCCGCCCGCGCATAGGGATAGCAGCATCACCTACATTAAAGTATAATGAATTATTGACAATGTTATTAATAATGTAGAATCCTGATTAATTTATCATGGTAAATTGTAGATCGAGGAATAGGCTTATGTCCTGAAAAAATGTAATTAATCCGTCAGTTAGATTATTAAAAAATATTTGACCCGTGTTTTTTCTTTTGTTACGGGAACCAAAATTGACGAAGTTACGACGCTTTTAAGATTCTCAATACGTCACGCCTTGGCATAAGTCTTAGCGGGTCGTCACGTCACGAGTCCCCACTCCCGAATTTTGATGCGTTTTATCTTTGTCAATATTCATTGATAAACAAAAAATACGTGTCCATTATTTTTCAATACTCTAACTAACGTACTAAATAGTTTTGTAATTTGTGGATGATGGGAACTAGCCTATTGTCGAAAAATTGTTTGAAATGGAAACTGAAAAAGTGGCTTGCTTTCAATCAATCTCAATCAATCAATCCCAATCAATCAAATCAAATCGTTTATTGCAATCCATAATGTACACATGCAGGTGGTAAAATTAATAAAAATGAGAAACAAAAGGACCTTGTCGGGCTCAGCAAAACTTTAAAATAATAAGAGAGAGGAAGAGCGCTTTAAATACTTTTATTGTAAAATAAATGTTTGTAATTTCCTGCTCATGCTGATTTTATCTGCTTAAAAATCGTATACGGAAAAAACAGCATTATTGCTTAAATATTCGTTAAAGTAGGTGCTCATTCAATTGTTCAGTTACCGCATTAAAGACAAACCCGAAAAAATTGCAAATATGTTCTTTCTTAATGTGTGTTCCAGGAATCAATTGTTTTGAATGTAATTTTTTAGACGATAAATTATTCGCTTCGATTCTATTTTTGCTATCAAGTGAAAATTGACACAGATTCCTAGTCATCAATTGCGCATTGTTGCAATTTTTTTTCATTCTTTATTAGTTCATAACCATTCGTTTAATTTCTGCTTTGTCTTCCTTGGCCATAATAATGTAAGTTATGCATACCTTGACATCAGACTTAGGATCATTGATCTTCTCCAAGAGCGGTGGTCTGGCAGGCACAGGCACGTTGCCGCTCAGCGTCACGCAGCGGATCTTGGCTTTGTTGAGCTGCTCCTCCACCAGCCGGAGCACTGACGTCCACTGGGATACTACCACAGCCTTGTCTCCTACGGGGACATGCTCAAAATTACGACTAATACGCAACACTGACTGCTGCAATAAAACTACTCTGATAAAAGGCACATAGGTAGGTGCCAGACAAACGTGCAATAAAGTACATTGACATTTCCCTAAAATCCCTTCGTAGATACTCGAATAATAAATTATTAACCGTTTTTCATTACTTTAAAACGTAAAGGTTACACACTAGAAGTCGATTCACGACAGCTTTATGGTGGTCCCGGCCGCCAAATGGCGATAAGAGGCCCTTGAGGCGATTTAGGAACTCTGACACTAAGTTGTGTGGGATCGTTAGACTTTACTATACCCGCACGATAAGAAGGACAAAGTCAATAATTGCATGTGGGCCAATGACCGTTATTGCATGGGTATCGTGATGTCTACCGTAGAACCATTATGGCATAGTCCGCCGCCGCCATTTAGATTTTTTACAAAGTGGCCGTGCACGATCTTACATGCATATTATGGGGTATAGGTAGAGGACCCTTCAAACAAAAAATGTTAGGAATGGTGCCCTCAAGTTTCACATTGCCGCGATATTTCGAGGTAGTCACCATGAGTATGACCGTTATTAAAAAGTACTTAATTATGTGTTTTGCATTAGGTTAATTCAATACCGTGCTAGCCAGCTAAATGGGTTGTGGTATTCAGCTGAATCCGGTTTGCCTGGAAGCCGTCCCTAGTATACTTAGGAAAAGGTTAGGCAGATGATGAGGGTAGTTTAATTTAGACCCAGTGCCATTACGACAATGTTCAAATTTCCAATTGATAAAAGTGAAACTTAGAATCCTGTAATATTAGGTTAGCGTGATGTTTCTTTATTCATATATCTGGAAAGACTAACATTTCATTGAACGTTTTAGAAAAGGTTCGGTTTCGGCTGAAAATATAATCAGAACCGAACCTTCGGTTTCGGTTTTGGTTTCCGCAAAAAACATAATATGGTTCGGTCGGACACTACTTGTTACCTTTGTTAGCGAACACTTCCTTGTTGAGACAGTCCATCACGGCTGTGATCTTAGACGAGGGGTTGCTGAGCTCGAACACCGGGTTGTTGGGCGACAGCACGGAGCGGATGGCTTCGGCTGCCGTCGTGCCTTCCTGCGCAGGACCTTCATCTTCCTCGTCATCTGACTTTCTGCCGTTACTCTGCAAAGAAATCATACAAGGTGTCAGGGGAAAAATAAATTTAAGAAAATCTTCAAGGATGTCCTGCAAGGGGTCTGTCTGACTAAAACCACCCCGGTGTTCCATCTCTCACCTACACCTATCGCGGGAACTTACGCGACTTCCGTTATCTCCAGGCTGGTGCCCTTCTCTGCGTGCCACCTCGGGTCTGCAGCTCAACCCATGATTCGAAGCGAGGGGGCACGGGAAGCGGTCACCTCCTGCGCAGGAGGAGGCGGGCTGCGTGAGAGATTGGCAAAACTCATGCCCCCCACAACAATTTGGAGATATGTCATCAGGCCATCTCCCTGTAGAGGGACAGCTGTTACCTTCCTGTCCCCCCTGGAGCGCTCGTGCAGCGACAGCTTGTTGAGCTCGGCCAGCAGGTCGTGGCCGGCCGGGTCCTCCTGCACGTCGGCCGCGCTGTCCTCGTCCAGCATGGCGGCTATGAGGCCGCAGTGGCAGCATACTTGTCGCAGGCGCAGCAGAAGCACCAGGATCTCGTGGGACTTCACTGGCTGGGCACCTGAGAATAGGGTTGTCACGAAAATGACAGTTTGCACTAGTTTTTGTTGTTCGGAACGGTCGAGTGATTTGTCCGTAATTTGCACGCGCATAGAACATCAAGTGTTCACGAGTACCCTAGCACGCCACCAAGTGGACATCGCGGGCACCAACGTCACCGTCATCGGCGACGTGGAAGTCAGCGCGGGGGGAAGGGGGCGACCTGACCATCTTCCAGCGGTCATTCCATTACCATCACGGCGACTGAGTACTAGCTTGTTAAGACACTATTGTATACCTAAATTCAAATATAACTGTTTTATCATCATCATCGTCAGACTTTCCATCCAAAAAAAAAACGACCTCACACACCAACTGATCAACCTCCTGCACATCGAGCCTAAACAGTTCGTGCCACAAGTCTGAATTAAAATATAATACCATAGAAATACGGTTAAATACGGACAGCGCCACCGAGGCACAAAAAGAGCTGAGAGATGACGTGGATAGATAAAATGAAGGCTTGTAAGAGGTGGCGCGAGACAAGAATTCGTAGAAGGAATCGGGGGAGGACTTTGTGCACAAGTGGAACAGTATGGGCGAAATTTACCAGCCTTCGCCCATTGTGATTTCTGCACCATAGCCGAATGGACCTACTCTCGATTAACTTGTATACCCACTTAGCTTTCACTGCGTTTTCTTACATGGCCTCGACTTCTTCGTCAGAGTGTGCAGCCGTTGGGGCATACACTTGTATACGGAGTAACTTTCTGATATCTTATGTACAAGGTATGCCACCCTTGCCGACACTGCCGCATTCCACAATGCTGCCTCTGAGTGACTTATGGACCATAAGCCCGACGCCACCTTGGGATGGCTCGTGTCCTTCTCGGAAGTAGAGCAAGTGGCCACTATCGAGGGTCATTGTCGCCTCCCCCGTCTTCAGATCTTCGATAGTCCCACAATGTGTCAGCTAATACGACTTAACTCTACTTCCAACGTTCCATTTCAGCGAGGTGCTCGTTCAGCCGCAGAGAGCGTCCATTTTACGTTACCAGGTAAATTTCACGGGATTGGTACGCTACCGTAGCCCGGGGATTTTAATCACCCCCTTCTGTACCGTTGCCATGGCCAGGACAGTGTAGCTACCGAGACCTGGGGGCTGTGAATCTGGGTTGCTTTTCATTGAAGGGATTTTCCATAGTCACAATGCTTGGCAGGCAGGTTAATGACCGCAGTTCCTGGAATGCTTTCTCTTATAGTGTTGCTGCCCACTGCCCAAGGTTCAGCATTTGGGAGCATTCCAGCATGGTTCAAGGATATACCGCCATGTATCGGTTACGATGTCGACAAATTATATTCCGGTTAATATCCCTAAGGGCCAGTTTCACTGGTTACGGATAAAGTGTCGGTTAGTTATCCATCAGATAACTAACCGACACTTTATCCGTAACCGGTGAAACTGGCCCTTAAGCTTGGGTTTCTTAAGATAACGGTGCCGTCTTAGAGCGGCCGTAATAGAGTCGCCTCTTACGATACCCACGGGAAGAAATGGGTTGTGTAAGGTTTTTGTAAAATAAACATTTAAAATCCTAAAATCAAACCGATCCACAGTTTAAAATTTTTGTACTGGCCATACTGACGACGGAAATACGTGTCTAAATATAGTTGGGAGATTTAATTGTTTGCACTGGCCACACTGTTAGCGACAGTTGCGGTGAATTGGCACGGATCGGGCACTTTTTGATGGGAGCTGGCAGCGAGCGGTCGTGGTAATGTCGTGCTGAGGTCATAAGTTTGTAGAATAATTTATATTTATTAAAGTTTTGGAGATCGTTACATTATAAGTTTTGGAGGTAATAAATAAGTTTTGGAAATCGTAATAAGTTCAGAAGAATAATAAATAAGTTTTGGATATTTCTATAAGTTTTGAGATTAATTAATAAGTTTGGAACGTTAACTGGCTTTTTCTGAGGTATCTTATAGTTGGTGCTGGATACCACACGGCAGAATATTAAAAAGTAATAACGAACGGCCGGTCGACAAACAGTTTTATGTAAATTTGATTATTTACATACCTTGTAAAGCGATCATTTTCTTGTGCATCTTGGCGTATGCGCTGTCCTTGCCGATATTGGCGAAGCCTTGCGCGTCCGCGTTCTTCTCCGCGCGCTGATGGAGGAACTGGGCGAACAGCGTCTTAGAGAATACTAGCACCTGCATAAACGGGAGAATATAATACATTATTTATTATGTACACTGTAAGTACTTGTACAGAAGAGGTAGATGAAGAACACATTACAAAGGGTGACGCAATGGGCGGGCTTATCGTTAATTATATTCTTCAGTGTCATGAATTTTAAAGAGAGTACCTACGTCTCGTACGTAGACGTCGAGTCTCCGTGGTCGAGTGGTTTAGAGCTTTAGGCGCTTGCTTTGTGACCCAGTGGTCGTGGGTTCGATTCCCACGGGAAGCATACTTTGTAAAGCTGTTTCCAGTTTGGCTAGGACATTCCAGGCTTGAATCACCAGATTGTCTGATAAAAAGATGATTCCGTGCTTCGAAAGGCACGTATAAGCCGGTGGCCCCGGCCGCCAAATGACGGTTGATGAACCAAGTTAGAGGCGCTTGAGGCGGTTTAGAAACTCTGATACTAAGGTGTGTGGGTCGTTAGCCCTTACTACCCCCACGATAAGACGAAACCAGCATGAAAGAATAGTGAAAATGGTGTGTCACACTGTATACTGTATAATTCAATTCAAACTTTATTTCGAGCAAAGACTCGTATAGGGTTATACAGCTCCGACTTCCTCTTACAACGGAAATACGATTTCATTGTCACGTCATAGGGAGCGTGAAGGAAGTATAAGTGGCATTACAGAAGCGTCAGTCTAAAGTATTTGTGTAGTAAAAAATCTACGCTGTGCACATTTCCCTATATTGTCTTGGTTTTGTGTTGTACTGACCTTCTGGTAGACGTTCATCTCTTGCTGCGAGAGCGTGACAGTGTTGACGTGCGCGGTGCGCTGCGGCAGGCACGCCAGCTGCCCCTTCTGCACCAGCTGCACCTTGGTGCGCCGCAGCAGCAGGCACTGCATGATGGTGTTCAGACGCTCTTGCCCCCCCATGCTCTTGTTGTCGATCCATTTCTTCCACATCTGCGGACAAAGTTACAATTATTTAGAGCGATTTTTAGTTATTGACCAACAGACCGAAGACCTGCAAACAGTTTGTAGGTTGCGTTGGAATAGTAGTAGATATCTGAGCCGACTGGAATGACCGGTGAGTCACTCCCATTTTTTTTTTGTGAGTTTCAAAACTTTATGTTGTCATGCCAATTCAGAGGTTAGATTTATAATGCTAAATTACTTAGACATTCTTATTACAAAGCAACGACTTAAAGAGTTTCCCATTGGTGGTTATAGTCCCAACATTGTATTCTGTATGAACCTTAGGATGAGATATTGCATGACAAGGCGTACCTTGGTTCACAACTGAAAACAAAGATCGCAAACAAAATAGTTAATCTGCAGTGGCCACTTTGGGCAGTGTAACATCGTGAGCTCATCGTGACAGTCGTTACAGCTGATAACCTCTCGCTTTCGACCATGGACTGAACCTCAACTGGTTCAGAGCGCTGCCACCTACTGAACAAAAGAAACCGCGGGGATAAAACCTTCCTTGTTAGCTGCAGGGGCGCCGGCCGCAGGGGGATGCGGGGATCTCTGGCCGCCCGATGGGATGGGTTGAAGGCAATTGGGGAATCATATTATATACTAACTGACTCGGCAGACGTTTTTTTGCCATAAAAAACTAGCCTACGTCTGGATAACGAATGTATCTACACAAAAACATCATTAAAATCGGTCAAGTCGTTTCGGAGGAGTTCGATAGCTAACACTTTGACACTAGATATTTATAGAAGTTTAGATGTTGTTGGTTGTTGTTTTGATGTCGTTGTTGTGTACTCACCGTAAGATCGTCGAAGGGCGAGCATCGCAGGAACTTGAGCAGCGCGAACAGGTCCAGGTCCTTGTTCTGCACGGGCGTGCCGGTGAGGCACCAGCGCCGCTGCGCGTGCAGCGCGCTGACGGCGGCGCACGTGGCCGACTTGTGGTTGTTGTGTACTCACCGTAAGATCGTCGAAGGGCGAGCATCGCAGGAACTTGAGCAGCGCGAACAGGTCCAGGTCCTTGTTCTGCACGGGCGTGCCGGTGAGGCACCAGCGCCGCTGCGCGTGCAGCGCGCTGACGGCGGCGCACGTGGCCGACTTGTGGTTGTTGTGTACTCACCGTAAGATCGTCGAAGGGCGAGCATCGCAGGAACTTGAGCAGCGCGAACAGGTCCAGGTCCTTGTTCTGCACGGGCGTGCCGGTGAGGCACCAGCGCCGCTGCGCGTGCAGCGCGCTGACGGCGGCGCACGTGGCCGACTTGTGGTTGTTGTGTACTCACCGTAAGATCGTCGAAGGGCGAGCATCGCAGGAACTTGAGCAGCGCGAACAGGTCCAGGTCCTTGTTCTGCACGGGCGTGCCGGTGAGGCACCAGCGCCGCTGCGCGTGCAGCGCGCTGACGGCGGCGCACGTGGCCGACTTGTGGTTGTTGTGTACTCACCGTAAGATCGTCGAAGGGCGAGCATCGCAGGAACTTGAGCAGCGCGAACAGGTCCAGGTCCTTGTTCTGCACGGGCGTGCCGGTGAGGCACCAGCGCCGCTGCGCGTGCAGCGCGCTGACGGCGGCGCACGTGGCCGACTTGTGGTTGTTGTGTACTCACCGTAAGATCGTCGAAGGGCGAGCATCGCAGGAACTTGAGCAGCGCGAACAGGTCCAGGTCCTTGTTCTGCACGGGCGTGCCGGTGAGGCACCAGCGCCGCTGCGCGTGCAGCGCGCTGACGGCGGCGCACGTGGCCGACTTGTGGTTGTTGTGTACTCACCGTAAGATCGTCGAAGGGCGAGCATCGCAGGAACTTGAGCAGCGCGAACAGGTCCAGGTCCTTGTTCTGCACGGGCGTGCCGGTGAGGCACCAGCGCCGCTGCGCGTGCAGCGCGCTGACGGCGGCGCACGTGGCCGACTTGTGGTTGTTGTGTACTCACCGTAAGATCGTCGAAGGGCGAGCATCGCAGGAACTTGAGCAGCGCGAACAGGTCCAGGTCCTTGTTCTGCACGGGCGTGCCGGTGAGGCACCAGCGCCGCTGCGCGTGCAGCGCGCTGACGGCGGCGCACGTGGCCGACTTGTGGTTGTTGTGTACTCACCGTAAGATCGTCGAAGGGCGAGCATCGCAGGAACTTGAGCAGCGCGAACAGGTCCAGGTCCTTGTTCTGCACGGGCGTGCCGGTGAGGCACCAGCGCCGCTGCGCGTGCAGCGCGCTGACGGCGGCGCACGTGGCCGACTTGTGGTTGCGCACCACGTGGGCCTCGTCCAGGATCACGCGCCGCCACGCTATGCGCATCAGGATTCCTTTCTGGATATGGCAAAAAAATATAGTCGGAGTTGGTTGTCAATCACAATAGTGGGTAGTTGCCAAATCTTATTAGAAATTGATTTTCGTATTACTAATCGGAGTGTTTTTACTATCAATTATTGTCTCATAAATCATAACTTAATTTATTAAGTACTACTAGTTGATTTTTGGCAACTTATTTCGATAAGTGTGAACGTTAGTTTTGTTTATGACAGTTGATGAATATGATGGCATGTTGCTTTAATTTTAAAATGATTTACTTTGTAATTTCATTATTGTCTACTTACGACAATTATTCTTGTATAATTTGATTATTTTCTAATGTAAATCTTATTAGATTTAGCACATTTTGTATTTAGTAAACACGTGACGTACTTCCGTGCGTCAACGGACAGAGTTGTCGTGGAGGGATTGCAAAGTGGGGACATCGTCCTATAAAACAGCCTACACTCGGTAAGCTCGTCAGTCGGTCTTCGGATTCGACTCGATACAGAGCTCCCCTGCTCCCGACAAAACTGTCGGTTTACTTAGTACAACGCTGCTGTATATTGCACATTTGTACACAGCTGTATTTTATACACTTTGTGTTTGGGTGGCTTGGCCACTATACAAACTGTGACCCTAAAAGTCTGTTCGCCTTACTGTTTTAATACCTTTTTACCTGCTTAATCTTTTTTCTGTTTACCATTCATATTGTGTACCTTTTTTATTGTGTTTTAATTACTGCCTACTGTAATAAAGCTTTGTATCTAGTTATACAGTCTTGTTTATCCCAATAAAATGGGAACTACAAACCCTGACGATATACCCCTCGGCTCTCCTGATCCATCATATTTATTTTTATTGTAACTATTATCTTAATTTATTTATTTAACACTTTAAGCACAAATGTACAGAGGCTGACTTAATGCCATAGGCATTCTCTACCAGTCAAAAAAATTATATTATTTAAAAAAAGTAATTGCGCCTAGAGATATTTAATATCGGGTAAATTAAGTGGGCCACCTTTGTAAGACGACTTAAATAGAACCGTGTATTGGTGAGAGTTAAAACAGTCAACACTTTGATTTAAAAAGTGTCCATGGAGTTTCTTGCACGTTCTTATCCATAGAGTTCATGTTCATGTTTTTGACTGACCAACCTTGACCATTCAAAATTGCCAGTCTTTGGTTCATTTGAAATATGCTTTGAGAAGCTCAAGTCAATCTTTGAGAAGCTCAACACAAAAAAAAGAATCCCTAATATATTTTATGTTTTTATTATTTTGTAAACAGTTGCAATTGTTTGTAAACAAATTGGGTGACGGTCACAAGCCATCCCATTTCACGGATCACTAGTTGCGTTTTCTGGGCACCAGCCAAAAGATCCGCTTTCAAACTATCAGTGTACTACTGTAATAACACTACTCGTAGGTGGAGAATTGGCAACTCATCTATACTAATATTATAAAGAGGTAACATTTTTTTGTAAGTTTGTATGTAGGGGGTCCGATTTGAAAAATTCTTTCAGTGTTAGATAGCCCATTTATCGAGGAAGGATATAGGCTACATATCATCACGCTAAAACTAAAAAGAGCCGAGCATTAATAGAAAATGTGACGCAGACGAAGTTGCGTGGGTCAGCTAGTTTGAAATACAACTGTGACTTACTAATTACATTTTAGGTTAAGTTTTAAAAGATGAGGTATTTATTTTAATTTACTTAAGTTACATTTAGATATCATTATCACATTTTGGTGCAGCAAACGATATTGAACATTGCAGCTTTTTTATGGCATTTCTAATACCATAAAAAGCTGCAAGTGGGTATATAATGATTTCTTCACATACCTTCTCGTTATCACGTTGCATAATATTGTAGGTGGTAAGCACAAGGTCGTAGGACGCGAGGCGGTGCGGCACTGTGGCGCGCTGTGCGCCGTGGTGTAAGCACACCGACAGTGCGTGTGACGTGCAGTGCTTCGACACCTCGCCGCCCCACTGCTGCATCAGCGACGCGGGACACACCACCAGAGTGCCGCCTTTGACCACTGTGCCAGAAACATACGCTAGTTACAGATAGTGCTGCAGACACACACACAGTGCTTCGACACCTCGCCGCCCCACTGCTGCATCAGCGACGCGGGACACACCACCAGAGTGCCGCCTTTGACCACTGTGCCAGAAACATACGCTAGTTACAGATAGTGCTGCAGACACACACACAGTGCTTCGACACCTCGCCGCCCCACTGCTGCATCAGCGACGCGGGACACACCACCAGAGTGCCGCCTTTGACCACTGTGCCAGAAACATACGCTAGTTACAGATAGTGCTGCAGACACACACACAGTGCTTCGACACCTCGCCGCCCCACTGCTGCATCAGCGACGCGGGACACACCACCAGAGTGCCGCCTTTGACCACTGTGCCAGAAACATACGCTAGTTACAGATAGTGCTGCAGACACACACACAGTGCTTCGACACCTCGCCGCCCCACTGCTGCATCAGCGACGCGGGACACACCACCAGAGTGCCGCCTTTGACCACTGTGCCAGAAACATACGCTAGTTACAGATAGTGCTGCAGACACACACACAGTGCTTCGACACCTCGCCGCCCCACTGCTGCATCAGCGACGCGGGACACACCACCAGAGTGCCGCCTTTGACCACTGTGCCAGAAACATACGCTAGTTACAGATAGTGCTGCAGACACACACACAGTGCTTCGACACCTCGCCGCCCCACTGCTGCATCAGCGACGCGGGACACACCACCAGAGTGCCGCCTTTGACCACTGTGCCAGAAACATACGCTAGTTACAGATAGTGCTGCAGACACACACACAGTGCTTCGACACCTCGCCGCCCCACTGCTGCATCAGCGACGCGGGACACACCACCAGAGTGCCGCCTTTGACCACTGTGCCAGAAACATACGCTAGTTACAGATAGTGCTGCAGACACACACACAGTGCTTCGACACCTCGCCGCCCCACTGCTGCATCAGCGACGCGGGACACACCACCAGAGTGCCGCCTTTGACCACTGTGCCAGAAACATACGCTAGTTACAGATAGTGCTGCAGACACACACACAGTGCTTCGACACCTCGCCGCCCCACTGCTGCATCAGCGACGCGGGACACACCACCAGAGTGCCGCCTTTGACCACTGTGCCAGAAACATACGCTAGTTACAGATAGTGCTGCAGACACACACACAGTGCTTCGACACCTCGCCGCCCCACTGCTGCATCAGCGACGCGGGACACACCACCAGAGTGCCGCCTTTGACCACTGTGCCAGAAACATACGCTAGTTACAGATAGTGCTGCAGACACACACACAGTGCTTCGACACCTCGCCGCCCCACTGCTGCATCAGCGACGCGGGACACACCACCAGAGTGCCGCCCTTGACCACTGTGCCAGAAACATACGCTAGTTACAGATAGTGCTGCAGACACACACACTATAAAAAACTTACGTTTCTTAGCGGGCTGGTCGTAATCATCATCATCTTCGCCATCATCGATCTTGTCCTCCTTGTCGCTGACGATCAGCGCTATCATGGTGATCGTCTTGCCGAGACCCATGTCGTCCGCTGAAAGAGGGGCCAAGTGTTAGAAAGATGGAAAAACATTTATTTGACACAGTTAATTAGGAGCTGGTAGCTAAATGGTGCTGCAGCAGGGTCGATTTTCACGGTTAAGCAACGCACGCTTGTCGAAGTCGGTCTGTGGATGTGAACCATTATTTAATACAGAGCCTTGTCTCGAAAAACTACGTTAAGTTGTAGGTTCCGGCCGTCATTTGTAGATCTTTGGCAGTCGTTACGGGTAATCAGAAACCAGAAATTCTGACACTATTATTTATTTTATTTTTTTCACTAGTCTTGCATATTGGCTTGTGGAGATAAGATAGGCACTAACTCTGTGTAAATTACTGATATCCCGCTGCCAAATTAGACTGGAAGCCTAGGTTCAGGTCGAACCTAGTTGGGAAAAGGCCAAGCAGATTTATTTCGTGTGTATTTTAGACTCGTCGACTCACCCAGTATGGGTGACTGGGTGAGTCTATGCGTCTCCCTCCAGCGCAGCCAGGCCAGCGCGTGCAGCTGGTGCGGCATGAGCGTAGACTTCATGGCTCTTGGAGCAGGTGCCTCCTGGCTCTGTGCCGGCCGCCAGCCCAGTGACTCGTACAGGATCAGGTTGTATGTATGTTGGCCTGGTCTACTCACCCAGTATGCCAGCCCGGGGTCTCTGCGTCTCCCTCCAGCGCAGCCAGGCCAGCGCGTGCAGCTGGTGCGGCATCAGCGTGGACTTCATAGCTCTTGGAGCAGGAGCCTCCTGGCTCTCAGCAGGCCGGGAGCCCAGAGACTCGTATAAGTCTCGCAGACGCTCCAGGATCAGGTTGCGTTCCGCCATGTGGGTCGCCATGGCTGAATAATACAGGAAAGTTATGCTGTAATATCACGCTTGTGTACCCCAAAGAGATGGGCCTAGGTGTTTGGGCCTGTTTGTGTCGAGCATTTTTTGCACTGACATTGACGCATGCGTAAGATATTATGAGGTTGCACTCACCCTGCTTGCCAAACATCCTGGGCTGGACCGCATTGCTGGCTTTTTGTAACTCATCCCAAGACATTGGTTTCTTGTCCTTCCCGAAGCCGTCTCTGGCGATATCAGCCGCAGTAGGGTTGTCTGTAGGAAAATTACTAGATATAGATAAGATTTGGATATTTTACAACTAGATGTTTCCCTCTGGTTACACAATTAACTTATTTTCCCCGTTTTCACACGATCCGGCTGCTTAGTACTTTATTGACACTTGGATTCATATTATCAGTTGAGGGTAGTATAGCTTTATTTTCAAGAGGTGTTATACGAGGAGTAAGGGGTTAAAGTAGTAGGAGGGGAGCTAGGTTCGACCATCATAGTGGTGTACATTTAGTTTCACGATGAACTATGATAACGAAACACTGCTGTTAACACTCACAGCAGTGTTTCGTCAGAGATAGAATTTTGGAAAAAGAAAAAAAAGGGAATATCAGAAAACGTTGCCGTTATTTTGGCAACAACAAGTCAACGAACTGAATTTCTTATAGTAAAAGGCTACTGTATCAAAAACTTCAGAATAACTTACGTCATAAAAACAATTCTACAAATGACTTTCCCGTTTGAAACCTTATATAATACCAGCCGCATGGGTCGATCTTCCAGGTTAAGCAACGCTTGCCAAGGTTGGTCTGTGGATGGGTGCTTATTGGAAAACAAAATACATACTTCAAAAATACTATTTGTGCTGAATAAAGCCGAAAGAACTACGTGCAGATCGTCAATAGCCGATCGATAAGCTGATTCGCGGCCACAGCGCGGATGTAGCGCTGCAGTCGCGCGTTTTTATTTATTATATAGATTTACAAAGCAGCGCGACTGCAGCGCTGCCGTCGCGCGACACTTTGCGGCAAGTTTGAAGACGCCCTAAAACGATCAAATAATCGTAGGCGTGTATGACAAGTTTGTTTTTCTAAACCATGATAGTATGACAAACTGAAATCATCAGAACTTAATAAATCAAACCCTATTCCAATGATACAAGAACTATTTCAGAATGTTCACACACCAGCAGCAGCACCCAACCATAGCTTCCCGTAGATGGAGTCGTTAAAACCGCTGGCAATGAATTTTACCTCAAGGCGACTGCCAAAGTCAAGAAGACCGGTCATATTCCTCCTATTATCCTGGATATGAAGACCGACTGGACCCATAAGGCCTTAAAGGATAAAATTTCCGAGTTTTCGAACCAATATCACCTACAATACAGAAATGGAGGTAAGGTTGCCATTTTATGCCACACTGCTGATGGCCACCGAGCAGTTAAGGATGGTCTTCGTCATCAAGATGCCTCATTTGTAACCTTCACCCGGAAGGATGAAAAAATGCCAAAATCAGTGATTCGTGGACTTCCGGCTTATGCCGATCAAGAACTACCGGAAGAGCTGGAAAAAATCGGTTTCGCTGGTGCATCAGTAAAACCCCTTAAGTCTCGCAGTGGATTGGACAATCCCTGTCCTCCCTTTCTAGTACAGCTACCAGCAGGAGCAGATATTACTAAATTTCGACAAATAAGGTACCTGTGTAATTGTGTGGTGACTGTCAGCAAGTTCAAGCCAAACCGAGGTTATGGTACGCAATGCTTTCGCTGCCAAGAGTTTGGTCACGCATCCCTCAACTGCAACAGGCCTCCTCGCTGCGTGAAATGTGTTGCTCCTCACGCAACTGCCTCTTGTATCAAGTCTGACCGCACTGAGCCAGCGCAATGCTGTAATTGCAATGAACATCACCCAGCGAATTATAGCAAGTGCAGTGTCCGAATAGCATATCTGGACAGCATCGAGAAAAAGAAGGCTTTAGAACGCAAGCCCGTACCTTCAATGACTACGAAATCTACGCTGGTTCTGCCTTATCTGCAGCATCCGACGTTGCAACCAACACTAACGTCAAATCAGAGATCCTGGCCTACTATAGGAACTCGCAATACGACATCGACCCAAAATCAGGTTCTCAAAGACCACCCTACGACTGACACAAATGATGAAACTACAAAGGAGATGTTTGAAATATTTTTAACACTAAAAAACATTAAATCACAATTTGCTGCTTGCACGTCTTGGTTGGACAAGGTCATGCTGGTCCTCTCCCATCTTGGTAAATATGTCTGATTCTGCAGAACTCCGATTACTTTCCTGGAACTCCGATGGAGTACGTTTAAAGATCCATGAGCTACTAGATTTGGCGGTAAGCGTTCTATCTGTTGATATTATTGGTATTTGTGAAACTAGAGTAATCCCAAATTCAATTTTAGTTACACCTGGCTTTACCTGTTATCGCCAAGATAAACATCTTACTGGCCGTGGGCAAGGAGTGGCTATTCTTGTAAGAAATAATCTTACTCATTCGGTCTTAACTCTTCCAAACACTAAAAATATTGAAGTTGTCGGTATTACTGTCAAAATATCAGGTATTGATCATATTGTGCTGTCAATTTACCAGTCGCCTAATCTGCCATTGCTTCGTAGTGACCTTGAGTTATTGTTCGGCTTGGGTTCCCATGTTGTTATCATGGGAGACTTTAATGCCAACCACTCACACTGGCTGAGTAGCTACACTAACACGCGAGGCAGAACTCTTTTCAAACACATGCTTGAATCCGACTACGTTATACACAGTCCTAATCTACCTACCCAAGTGAACTATTGCCCCAATCGCAAACCAACGCGCCCGGACCTAGTGCTGTCCTTGAATGTAGGCTGCATTAGTGATGTCGAAACGATTATAGCATTGTCATCAAACCATTAACCCCATATTCTTGTCTATTGGAGGCTACCCGAGTCGCAAGGTAAAAACTCGGTTCTTTAAATTTCACTGTGCTGATTGGAATAAATATCGTTCTCACCTCAACAAAAATATCACACTTAGTTCTAAGACGTTTAACACCAATGAAGAGATTGATAACGCCATAGGTCTTTTGCAACAAACTATCATTGATGCCAGAGACTCCTCTATACCGTCCACGACTGCTGGGGTTAGCGATACCCCTACTAAGTTACCCAGGTATATTAAAAAAATTATTCGTTACAAAAACTACTTGCGTCGTATTGAACAGAAACTGCCCAGTGGTTACCTTAGAAGGCTTAACCGTAGTAACATAAACGCTCTACAAGCTCTTATAAGTACAAATATCCGTAGCCATCTTGATAATGTCTGGAATGCCAAACTGGCTAAAGTTGATAACCCCAGTCAAGATATCTGGCATGTAACTCAATCCCTCAAACCTAGATCTGAGAAAATACCTCCTCTTAAGCTTTCCGACGGGTCTCTGACAACTACCGAGGCTGAACAATGTAACGCGTTGGCAAAAGCCTTTTATGAAAATATGAGCCTTACCACTAACTGGGTTTGTGACTCTGAACTCGAGGCTGAGGTATCAAAATCCATGTCTGTCATAAATAGTTATAATTTTGCTTCTGATTTAATAAAACCGGTTAGGCCTTTTGAGATCCGTAAAACGCTGACTAGGCTTAAAACTCGTAAATCTGCAAGTCATGACGCGATTCATAATGCACTGTTAAAAAATTTGCCGCAGAAAGCGATAGTTTACATTACTAAAATCTTTAACGGTTGCTTTGGCCTGGGCTATTTCCCTAAGATCTGGAAAAAAGCAAAAATAATACCACTTAAAAAACCTGGAAAAGACAGTACCTCACCTACAAATTACCGCCCTGTAAGTCTGCTACCGTCTATTGGTAAAGTATTTGAGTCTGTAATTTATTCAAGACTATTACGTGCCACGGGGCAGTTTCTGATACAAGAGCAGTTCGGGTTTCGTGCTACTCACTCAACTACCCAACAACTGGCTAGGGTATGCGAACACATTTCCCATCACCTAAATCTCAAGCAGTCCACAGGTATGTTTTTGATGGATATCGAAAAAGCATTCGACACTGTGTGGCACGAAGGCCTGCTACACAAGTTGCTTACTCTTGATGTGCCTATGCCCCTCATTAAACTTATACAATCGTTCCTTGCGGATCGCAAATTCCAAGTACACATCGGAAACACCATTTCATCACCACACAGTATCCCAGCTGGAGTTCCGCAGGGCTCCATAGTAGGACCCTATTTATTCCTCATTTTTGTTAATGATATCCCTATTCAGCCTCGAACGAAATTAGCTTGTTTCGCTGACGATACTGCGTCTTATACCTCTTCTGACGATACCGATTTGATTATAGGTCGCCTACAATATTCTATTGATTTACTTCAGGACTACTTCCAGAAATGGAAACTAAAAATAAATGAGGCCAAGACTGAAGCAATATTTTTCTCTCGTGCTAGGCGACCCCCCACAAGAACTTTAAAAATAGCAGGTCATAAAGTACCTTGGAAATCAAGTGTGCGTTATCTTGGGGTCAGAATGGACAACCGTCTAAACTGGTCCAAACATATTGCCGACTTGCGCTTGAAAGGCGCCCAAGCCCTTGGTGCTTTAAACCCTATAATGAACCGTAAAAGCAAATTAAGTAGCGGTACTAAATTGAGGATTTATACTACACTTGTCCGTCCGTGTATAACGTATGCTTGTCCTGTTTGGAGTGGCACATGTCTTTCCAATCATCACCTACTACAAGTTATACAAAATAAAGCTGTTAAAATATCCTGCAAAACTAAGTTTAAAACAAATCTTCAGAGGTTGCATAAAACCATTAAACTTCCTTTGCTATTTAATTATGTATTTAAGGTTTCACTAAAATTTTATAATAAAAACAAAATTAACACTAATAACCCATTGATTACAAATCTATGTTCATCAACTGTAGACAAATTACCGTATATCGATAGATACGGCACTTACCGCCTACCACATCACTACCTTTTGTTTCCACCAAGCGAGGTGCGAGCGACCAGCGACTTGACCCCCGAGTCGCTCACTGCCGTCCCGGCCTCGGTCACTTATACGCATGAGCGCGGGCGGCAGGGAGGCTCCGTCCGCTGTTAGTTGACTGGTCGCGCGTCTGCTTGTGTTTACATACGTAGACTGCGTGATCAGTTAACTAATAAAATATTTTTCGACTTACCTACATGCAAGCAGTAAATTGTAATTAACTAAATAATTTACGCATTGTCATTATATACCCCTAATCTTGTGTGTTATTATTATGTTTTATAAGCAGTTTAAACTACCTATCTTTTTAAGCTTTGAAAGGCGAATTACTAGCCTAATAAAGTGTCTTTAGTTTTAGTGTGTTAATGTAGCTTTGGGTAAGTGCATTTTGTTATGTTATTTTGATGATAAATAAAGATACTTGAAAATGAAAATGAAATGACCCAACCACAGCTATACTAAAAAGAACTTCATCCTGCTGAGATAAGGTACAATTCTCCTCACCTGGTTCCACGACCATGTTGGCGACCTTGTCCCCCTGGCGCCGGACCTGCTCCTCCAGGTGCGTCAGACGCTCGATGAGCTTGCTGCCGCGGTCCGGGAGAGTGTCCACGTCCATCTCTTCTAAGAGGTACTGGAAACAAGTGGGAATTTGAAAGATGTGTGGATTTCATTGGATTGTTGCAAATTCTGTAAGATTGTAATCAAACTTGGTTAAATTGTTGTTTGAAAATACATTCACATAACCAACTTTTGATATTTTTAGATTAGCATGAAAAATCTGTATCATTTTGCTGGTAAATATCTAAACCATAAGCTGTCTCATGAATAAAAACCGGCTAAGGCCTCCTACGCACCAGCGGTTGAACTGCCTAGGCGGTTCGCTTGAGCGGCCAGCGATTGGAAGTTTTGTGGCGGTTAAAAGTGAGTACAAAACTTGCGGTTGACGGCCCCCGCAGATGACCGCTAGTGCGTACGTAGGCTAAGTGCGAGATGGACTCACACGATGGATTTCATACCATGAACGTTTCTTTTAAGGGGTATCTTATATTTACACAGATATAGTTGTATATGTTTTTGCGGTTTTCGTAAAGTAATAGTTTAAAGTTCGTGATTTAACACTTATAATAATAGATTTTGAAATGTGACGTCACGAAATTTAGGACCCCTCCCAACCCCTTGTCACACTACGTCGACCCCCTCCCTCCCCCTTAATGTGTGACGTAGTTTATGGATGACCCCTAATGAGCTGCAATAAAAATACACTCTGTGAAAAATATATATACGAGAGCAGCAGTTTTATTTTAATTTTGATAGGCACACGTTTGACCACTATCTCACCTGATGGTGAGCGATGATGTAGTCGAAGATTGAAGCACGCTGACAAACAGACGCACAGTGCAGGCTTATAACAGGGTTCCGTTGGTTACTCCTCAGATAGGTACCTTTTAAGGGTGTGTATATTCCGTCCACTAGCGCCGCCAATCGTTTTTTATTAATTGTGGTAAATTTAAGACACGGAGATAAAAAACCGCTCTGCAGTGTTCTGAAGAAATGTATCTATTATTTTTTGAGAGCTATTTTTAATATATAACTCATGGCTAAATAGCCAAAACGGCAATTATTGCTAAAAGTGGCAACTTTTAGCAAAAATATCGACTTTGGCAACTATTTATGTTCTAAAGTACAAAACATAACTCTCAAAAAATAATAAATACATTTCTTTAAAACACTGCAGAGCGTTTTTTTATCTACGTGTCTTAAATATATCACGACTAATAAAAAAACAATTGGCGGCGCTAGTGGACGGAATGCGCCCTCATAAGAACACATTTCAAACTAACCCGAATATTCTTAAGGTCTTCCTTCAGGGCTTCCAACTTCATGAGCTCAGACTCCCTGATATGCTTCTTGACATACACCACCTGTTGGTTGGGGTAGCTCGGCGGCGCGAGGTACTTCTTGATAGTCAGGGATTCTGGCTTCATACTTATTGGCTCTTCTAGTTTAGGAGTCGGAGACTTTCGGGGTTTTGGAGACTTCTTCTCTGGTGGCACCTAGAGAGAGAGAGAGACAAATCTTGTTATTCGAAAAATTCAAATTAAACCGTGTTCGCGAAATATACAATGTTGGTATTGGATTCCATAGTCTAGAGCTGATATCTGGTAAAACTTCTAGAAACACCATTTAAATACTTCAGAATCACCTTCAGACGATATTACACAATTGTATGCATTTAAAACTTTGTTTACACGCATCCTAAAATTTAAACAAAAAAAATACTTACAAGTCTAGGAGTCGGACTTCTAGGCATATTGACCTAATTATATCTTCACAATTTATTACGAGAAACATTAACGATAACTTTCATGCAATCTATCACTAAAAACAAACTTCTTACAAAAAGGAATACGAATAAAAACTAATTAACGATATAAATGAAATAAGCAACACGAAAAAAACTGGCTCGCGTAAAAAGTCCGTTCAAGTACTGAATTTGTCAAAATAATATTCAATCTACCTTCATTTTTGATAATATTTATTTAAACAAACTTGAAGCAAAAGCCTTTGGATTCTAAAAGTTTACACGAAATCGGAAATATGAATTTAAAATAATCTGTACAAATAAATAAAACTGAAGCTATTACCTACTAAAAATATTAATGTTGATAATATACTTCAAAAGAAAACGATTTTTTTTAATTTATTTCCGTTTGTTCGGCTCACCCAGACGGGTGAACCGAATTTTGGCGCGTTTACATTAAGTTGATCATCGAAAACGGCGACCGTATTCGTTTAAATTGTCGATATTTCGGGTTAGGCGGCAGAATACGGCTAACCGAGAAACTGTTTAAACTTGTGAACCGGTGAACGAACACGGGCTGTGGTCAAAACAGCTAACCGAAAATCCGTTTACGCCAGCCGGTGACCAAATACGGCTTGTGGTCGAATACGGCTAACCGAAAACCCGTTTATACTAGTCGGAGACCAAAATATGTTATATAAATGAGCTATTAGATGACACTTTCACTGGTAGATAGCTAATTTGAACAGGAATGACATGGGCTTTATTTTAGACACCGACATCCGAAATAAAAGTTATTTTTTACTTTGTAGTGTTTTTTTTTCACTTTTTAGTGGTACTTCATACCTAACAACATCACTGCAAAATCGCAGGAAAGCAAATTGGTCCCATTTAAATCAACAAGTATATCCTTTCAGATACAAATTTTCCAAATCGTTCATAAATGACGGAGTTATGAGGTTACAACATAAAAAAAAATACAATCGAATTGAGAACCTCCTCCTTTTTGGGAAGTCTGTTAAAAAAAGGATAGCAAAAGAACAAAAGAATGTGCTCACCTCATCGTCGTCATCGCTGCTCAGCGCAATAATCTCAGGCTTCGAATCAATAATAGTAACATCATCGTCATATCGAATAAAATTCTCCCTCTCCTTCTTCGCTATCAAGTGATTTAGCACTGTATTCTTAAGGCTTTTAGACGTATTCTTCTCTATATCATTTATTATGATACATTCGTCCTTATTTGCTAAAGACTTCCTAGAGAGTCTTGATTCGTTGGTTACGTCTTGAAGTGGACTTGAAAATGGGGAGCAGGTTATCCTCGAAGAGTCCAGGTCTTCTGCCGTCGGTGCAGGAGTCTTGGGAGGACTAGTTCCTGACACGGTAGTTTCTGGGAGATCTGTGAGGCTTACTGTGGAGCCATGGTTTGAGTTTCGAGTGCTCTGAAAGAGATGTTTTAAGTTTAACGCGCGTTAGAGTGATATACTAGAGCTAGACATTGGTGGGATGATGCATCAAGTGTGTGTCTCAAGTATGCTATAATTATGATTGTTATCGATAGGTTCTGACGATCAATGAGTGTAGCATTTAAAATGTATACAGGTAAAAACATGGATAATTAAACTAATATAGTTGTAGATACAGGTAGATTCGTATCTAACGGCAGCTCGGACAACTCCGGGAGTCGCCGCAAAGTAACAAATTAATGTGACAGCAGGAGAGCGGTGCTGCACATTGAAAAGCAAACTTCACAGATGCTCTTAGTTTGAATCGATAATGTCTAAATATTTCAGTTTCTAAGAATCAGAAAGCCAAAGTTGGCCTTTAGCACAAAAAGCACAATCAAATTGGAATGGGCCTCTTAATTTTAGAAACAATAGGCAAAATTTCGAAAAAACTGATTACTTACATCATCAGACTGAATAAAGTCCGACTCGTCACTTTCATTGTCCTTTGGTATCACACCCATGATACTCATGCGTGTTGCTCTAGACATCACCATCTGATCCTCATCCGGACCTTCATCATCAGTACCACCTTCGTCTCCATCAGTTTTACTTTCATCATCTGTAGCTACCTCGCTATCATCGGTACCATCATACTTTAACGGTACTGTTCTGTCAGTGTTTGCAGTCTCATCTTTTTTGTCATCATCGTCACTGTTGTTACTTTCAGACAGATTGTCTTCTACCATACTAGCTTCAAGTACTTTGTTGTCTTTTCCGCTGTCAATCTTCAACGGAGTGTCTTTCAAACATTGTAATTTCTTATGCTTGTCATGTTCTATGATGATAGAGTTTTCAGTATCCGAGTCAATGAGTATCATACGTTTCTTAGTTTTACGTCCGATGATGGACTCATTTGGGTTGAGGGATTTCTTCCTCATTGGTGGTCTGCGTTTTGGTACTATTTCTGGTGATACTTCTTCTGTTTGGGAGATAATGGAATTGTTTTAGTTAGTGTCTTATAGCATCACTTTTAAGCATTACCATAATGAAGGATATGGCAAGGTAGATAAATACAAATTAAATCTAGCTAGATCATACTGAAATAGCTAGATTTTATTTTAGCAAGTAATAAAAAACATTAAGTTACTAATTTTACTATGCATACCTTCATCTGAAGAACTTAAAACTACTTTATTGGAAGACTCCGACTGTCTTCTGATGCTGCCTCGGTTGCTTGCATCTATGAAATACAACTTGTATTAGATAATAGGGCACTTCCACTTGATCCTATGGAGACATAACTTAAATAATACACAGTGAGCTGGTAACATTTCAACTTGGAATGTCTATATATTCTGTTCCCAAATTATAAGCTAAAATTACTGTGTTGCTAGGCAGTTTAATATTTTGTATTGAGGCTTACAGATCAATTACATTGTGGTATCAATCATTTTAATATTATCTTTGACTTTTCCTGCAGGAATGCATAAAATAAATAGCAAATTAACTGCAAAAAAGACTCACCATCATCACTACTGGATATGACATGGCTATTGGCAGCACTGCTTTGTCTTATCACTGACTTAGACACATTCTTTGGCACATTTTCTTCCGTTTCGCTTTCTTCTAGAAGAATAAACAGTAAAAATATCAAAAATTAGTCTGAAATAAGAAAGTATCTTGTTGCTGTTTTCCAAGTGAAAAATTGACTGAATATACTACTACTGTTATGGTTGTTGTGACACTGTTTTGAATCCACATAGTTTAAAATTACTATCCTGAATCAATATAGTTAGATTTTTCACGAAATTAATGTTAAATGCTATGCTATAGTAGATGAAACTTTGAAACTATTCAGATGGAAGGCTTGTTAATAAGTAGGTACTCTTTTACGAGTTTAAAAGAGTTCGACAGTAACGCATAAATAGATTTATTTAATTACCGTCTGTAGTAGATTCTTCAGATTCTGCTACAAAAACTGTGTGGTTTTTCTTCTTTACTCCAAAAGATTCGTCAGCTAAACTGTTGTCAATAAATTCCGATTCAGAACCGCTATCACCGGCTGTCTCATTGCGGTATTCAAAGAATGAATTCTCCATTGTATTCACAAGATACTAACTATTAATTCACAAATAACAAATGTTCATTATTTATTGAAAATAAAAATAATGACCACCATTCAAAACATTTTTTGAAAGTAAAATTGTCGTTTTCAACGTTTTGTTTTTGCTATTTATAGGAATTAATAAAAAAAACATGAAAAACCGTAAGAAAAGGTCACAGAAAAAATATTTAAATTACATTTTGACAACATTTACCATTTGCAAGTACCGTATAGAACACATAAAAAGAGATTTTTACATTTAACAAAATATATTTCTACGTTACGTTTTGTTCAATGTAATTAATCATGACGTCACAAACAAAGATTTTCTTTGTTGCCGATGACATTTGTGCGTTGCAAATCTACGCGATTGTTGTATTTAGAGCATAGACTGCTTATATTTTTCAAGTTATAGTGCTAAACATATCATTATTTTGATGATTCGAATTTGAAACGCCGTTAGTTGTATTTCGTGGTGTTTTCTTCTTTCACTTTCAGTTTGATTGAGTTTTGTGTTGGATAAACATCTGCTTGCTGCTGAATCGTCGAACGATTTTTAAAGACAGAACAGTGATAACATAAGCTATTTGATTAAAAACCACGAGGAATTTAAGAAAGTTATTAAAATGACTGAAGTTCAACTACAAGAGTTCAAACTAGACCCCGATTCGGAACTTAGATTTGAAGTAGAATCGAAGAATGAAAAAGTAGTTTTAGAGGTAATATCTATATTGGTGCATTACTGTTAAATTTACAGCAGTTCTTATAATGTGAAAAGCTGTCGTAAGTGTAAAACTATGTTTTTGTATTTTGTAGGTCAAAAGTGGTTATGCGGAGCTATTTGGGACAGAGCTAGTCAAAGGGAAGCCCTATGAGTTCCATACGGGTGCCAAGGTGGCCGTCTTCACGTGGCACGGCTGTACAGTGGAGTTGAGGGGCCGCACCGAAGTCAGCTATGTGGCTAAAGAAACACCTATGGTAAGCTGAAAACAAATTATAATGTTTCTCATAAATATCTTTTTTACATCTTTTAAAGTTCGAAGTAGCTTTAAACTCCCAAAATAATTATATCATGAATCAGCCAGTCCCTTGCTGCTCCCCCTATACAACGCCATTGGGCCGAGATCCATACCCCACAGGGTCGATGCCCTCAGTGAGCGGAGTTTTAAGTTTAAAGTAAAAATAGACTCGGCTGCCGGTTGTCATAGCGGCAACAGAAAATATACAACATCTGTTAAAATTTCAACTGTCTAGCTATCGCGGTTCTTGAAATACAGCCTGGTGACTCAGAATCCACTTCAGAATCAGGCTCTACAATTGCCATTACATCTAAGAACTCTACTGGATATTCCAGATCCTGAAGTTTAAATAGGTCTAAAGTTTCCTTAAAGTATGTCTGCTCTTATGGGCATCTAGGTTTGAATAGTTCATATTGGGATTGCTACCATGTACTGTTGCAAGCGCCATGATCACGGAGTAACATGGCAAATCGTAAGGTAGAAATCCCAATATGAACTATTCTAATGTTAGTGACCATAAAAGTTTAAAACAATACATCATCCAGGTTTGGTCTTTATTTTATTTTTTCATTGTTTTTATTTTTCATGTGTATCCTTTTAACTATTTAATTCATTAGGTACATAAGTATTTAGTGATATGAGGTGATTACCTCAATGAGGTTGTTAGCTAATAAGGACTTGACTAATTAGAGGAGATAACATTCAAAAGGTAATTCATAATTACCATGTCATTTTAATTTTGTAATACAAACTATAGTATATAAGATTTATTGTAAATTAGACTTGGCATACTCATATTTAAAGCATTTAAGTATTGAAATGAGTCATCAACATAAAAAGATTATTTAACAATTGAGGATTTAAAAATAAAAGCAGGAATGGTACCGCAATCCAAAGTTTAAAAAATTACAAATAAATAGTACTATATCTGTGTAAGAATATAATGGCAAACGTTATGATTCCAGAGATAGCCTCAGTTTTCATGTCATTGCCACACAAATTTTTCTCAAAAAAAATTATAACTCCTTCATTTGTACACGCAATTACCTCATACAAAATTTTATAGTAAAGTAATGATCAGCAGAATCCATTTCTAGCCAAAAAAAGTCCTTTCAAAATTCAAGCCTCTAAGTCTATGAAAGGTGATTTTCAGCCCACCGTGCGCCGGGCTGAGCGCCGGGACTCACCGGTTAAACGTTTTTTCTATACTGCTAAAAACTCTTTCCAGGTTGTTTACCTCAATGTCCATGCAGCTCTTGAACAACAGCGAGTGGCCGCTGAACAGGAGTCCACACGAGGACCTGTCACAATGGTTGTGGGACCTGGAGATGTGGGCAAGTCCACCCTGACCAGGGTACTGTTGAACTACGCTGTGCGGATGGGGCGGAGGCCTATTTATGTGGACCTGGATGTAGGCCAGGGACATATCAGTGTACCCGGTACTGTTGGTGAGCATTTGTACCATTCTTTGTCACTGGTGTTTCATAATATTTCACAACAAAATGTGTGTGTACATGTTGTGAAATATTACAAATGTTCTGATAGTAAATAGATAGATATTATTTGGATGCATATTTGATGATTATGATGATGAAGTAGCCTTTTGTTTCGAGTTAGTTCCTCTTTGGTCTTATGGTTTATAAAATACCTCTTAGCTCAGTGTGTTGCTTGACATAGGCCTCCTCCAACTGCTTCCATTGCTCTGTCTGCCGGGACTCTTTGTCCAGTATGGTCCCAGGGCCAGGCGAAGATCATCTTCCCATCTTCTTTGTGGATCTTTCCGTTCTCTTGCACCATACCTAGGGTACCATATTGCAACCTGTTGGCTTGATGCATATTTATCAAAAGTTAATTATTGGTGTGCCCACACAACTGTCTGTTAAGTTTTAGAAACTAAGGTCTACAAGTGTTCATAGCTCTAAGCATTTTTTTGATATCTTGTTTACTTTCTGGAATGCAAATAAATAAATATGAATAATATTATACAAAGAGGAAAAGTTAAAGAGACTCTGTTTGATAGCTACAACCTGGGAGTCTTTAAGTCAAATGAATAGGTTATTTCTAAGCAAGCTCCATCTTCGACCACATCATTGCTTACCACCAGTTGATATAGTGGTCAAACACGGCACGAGTTTGACCACGGCACGTGTTCCATCACCCAAATCTCTCTATAGTTGCGATTGCCAGGCATTTCAATAGTACAGAGATTTAAAAACAACCTGAATATGTTGTCTTAAGTACTGTGACATAAATCCAATCATGCCATATACAGGAGCACTTCTAGTGGAGAGACCAGCATCGATTGAAGAAGGCTTCAGTCAGCAGGCTCCACTGGTGTACCACTTTGGGCACAACTCTCCGGGAGAAAACCTAGAGCTGTATAATACTATTGTGGCTAGGCTAGCTGAGGTCATTGCTGAGAGGTGTGAGAATAATAAGAAAGGTGAGTGCAGTTGGCTTATTATAAAATAAATAAATATAAAATAATCTATACTTATAAAATAAAGCATACACTTCGCTTTTTCGATCTATACTGACTGTCAACCCACAGCCAAAACTACGAAAGCGGATGTTTGAATCGCTTATATGGAAAATCTTATTGCTTGGAACTTGGCACAAACATAATATCAAATCTGAGTAAAAAAATGTTTAGTGTGATATGAAACCTCAAACATACATTCAAAAAGACCACCTTAATATGCTTTGGTCTTTTCAAAGTTAGAGTGGACAGGCTACTTCTGGGTAAGGTCTCTCCATCGTAGAACTTGTGTCATCTGTGGCCTAGACTAGAGTCAAGAGCAAACCCATCTCAAGCAAAAAAAAAATGGGCCGAAGCGAAAGGTAACACCGAATTTCAACGAACTGTTACAAATGCGCGAAAGCCGATCGCCATCATCTGTAATATAACCAAATCATAGAATGACGGTTTATTTTCAAACTATGATTTGCTAAGAGCCTCATTAGTCTGCCTGCTCTAAGGAATGTGTTTGTATTGCAGCGTCAACATCAGGAGTCATCATAAATACTTGTGGGTGGATCAAGGGTGCAGGGTACAAGGTGCTAACACACGCCGCACAAGCTTTTGAGGTAAGCAGACTTGCAAGATTACCAATACAGATCCAAAAAGCTTACAAGCAGCAATTTTATGTATAACTAGCTGTCCCCCGCGGCTTCGCTCCCGTCAATTAAGTATTCATTGCACATATCGAGTTTTCATTTAAGATGTATTCTGCTATTCGGGTCGGAGACAAATCCAACGAATCAATAACTATGAAAATTGGTTCAGCAGATCTCGAGTTATAAGTGTTGTAACAAACCCGTCTTTGTTTTATATATATTTATTTATGATTATGATATATATTTATGATAATCATTTTAAAATACTTGTTTGGCAATAAAAGTACTCAGCATAAACTTTAAGTATTTTACAGTCAGCGTTAAACAATATTGAAGAAGAAAGAGACTTTAAAATCTATTATGTAACATTTATTCCAATTTTTAAGTAAAAGGAGTTATATGCCAATTTTAGCCCAAATGAAGGTTTTATGTTGTGATACCCTTCCTAGTTATACCGCCTATTGTGCCCTCACCTAATGAAATGGTGATTATATTTAAAAGGTTTTCATAATAAAGAGAAATAGTACATTGTTATCCAGGGGTGAAAGTAATTGATTTAGTCCACGATGTCTTTCACCCGAGGTCAACATTGTGCTTTTCATTACGAATAAAAGGAAAGTAAAAATAACAACACGAATCTGACATTCATTGTGTTAAAACAAATCTCTGCTATACGAAAGATGAACAAAGCTCTAAAAAACAAATGAAGATCGGATTGCTGCTTTCCCGACAATTTTGTTTTTTCTGTGACCGGCCAGCTATTCAGACATGACATTATCATAATTTTTTTTTAATGATTAGGTGACTGTCAGTTGAAAACGATTCTCCCTAAGGCTGCAAAGTAATACTTTCAACCCGCTCCTCAGGCCACCTCAGGCCTACTTTCCGAGCATGAGTAACAAAAGTCTTTTAAAAGAGCATTCTATATCAATGTATCTACTCGGCAGGTGGATGTAATCCTGGTGCTGGACAACGAGAGGCTATACAATGAGCTCAAGAGGGACATGCCGAAGTTCGTCAAAGTCGTGTACCTGCCGAAGAGCGGAGGCGTGAGTATATTTTTAATGATGTTCTTTAACTGCCACGTCCTAGATTTGTGCGACGTCCGGGGCCTTATTATGAAGTAATAATAATAATAATAATATAAGGCGTCATAATAGATATCCAAGTCTTTTAGACCTTCACGGGGCCTGTTAGGGCCAGCGCCTGCCAGGATTGCCGATGTGTTCGGAAGAGTCACCATGGGCCTGGAACTCAAAGGAACAGACTTATTATGAAGTCTTAATGCCACCATGATATTATCGTGAAAAAGAATTGTACTATGCCTACTTTATAGCTGCGTCTCTATCTCACACTAGAGCAGTGATAGCTTTCAGGCGTCATAATAGATATCCAAGTCTTTTAGACCTTCACGGGGCCTGTTAGGGCCAGCGCCTGCCAGGATTGCCGATGTGTTCGGAAGAGTCACCGTGGGCCTGGAACTCAAAGGAACACGGATGGCTTTTAGTTAGTAAGAGTCGTTCCCTCTCGCCTCGCCCAGAGTAGGAGGAGCCATTTACCAGCCAAAAAGTTTTACGGACGATATTTCAGAAGTTCCTGAGATAAGCGCGTTCAACCAAACAAACTCTTCTGCTTTATAATATTACTAGCTGACCCGTGCAACTTCGTCTGCGTCACATTTTTCATTACTGCTCCGCTTCTATTGATCTTAGCGTGATGATATATAGCCTATAGCCTTCCTTGATAAATGGGCTATCTAACACTGAAAGAATTTTTCAAATCGGACCATAGTTCCTGAGATAAGCGCGTTCAACCAAACAAACTCTTCTGCTTTATAATATTACTAGCTGACCCGTGCAACTTCGTCTGCGTCACATTTTTCATTACTGCTCCGCTCCTATTGGTCTTAGCGTGATGATATATAGCCTATAGCCTTCCTCGATAAATAGGCTATCTAACACTGAAATATTTTTTTCAAATCTGACCAGTAGTGCCTGAGATTAGCGCGTTCAACCAAACAAACTCTTCTGCTTTATAATGTTAGTATAGATTTATTAAAATGGTTGGTGCTCTGTAGGTGGTGGAGCGGTCGTCGACGCAGCGCGCGGAGTCCCGTGACGCGCGCATCCGCGAGTACTTCTACGGCAAGCGCACGCCGTACTACCCGCATTCCTTTGACGTCAAGTTCACTGACCTCAAGATCTACAAGGTAAGCCTATACAATGTGTTACAGAATAAACGCAATTCCAGAAAGAGGGTCATTGTACTCATCATTATTACCAACTAACTGATGCCGGCGGCTTCGCTGGCTTGACGAATTATAATTATACTAAAACCTTGGTAAAAATAGCATGAAAATCGGTGCAGCAGTTTTTGAGTTCATCTCGAACATACAGACCAACGCGGTGGAGGACTTTGTTTTATAATATGTAGTGATAGTGAAGGGGTTCGAACTTTTTTTCTAAGGGAGCTGGCATTTTACGGTCGGAGCCATTTTGATTTTATTTTTCAAAGTTGTGCCGCACGATTTAACATGCATGGGTAGAGGACACTTAAACAAACAAAAAGTGTAAGTGAAGGTAAAGTCGCCATGCTATGATTTGGTTATTTTATCCTAATTAGTAGATGATCATCATGTCTATTATCTCTTCCGGCGATACTTCTAGTAATCCTTTTGGGATGGCAGCAAAAAGACCCCCATCTTTGACCCAATAAAGTAATAAGCATCCCCCTTGCAGGTAGGCGCCCCCTCCCTGCCAGACTCGTGCATGCCGCTGGGCATGCGCGCAGAGGACGCGCTGACCAAGCTAGTGAGCGTGTGGCCCTCGGCCGCCTTGCACCACCGACTGCTGGCGGTGTCCTTCGCGGCTGGTCCCGACGACGATGTGCTGCACTCTAACCTGGCCGGCTTCGTGTGTGTGTGAGTATACATGCCGTCGCGCAGAAGACGCTCCCTAAGCTATTAAAAAAAAAATCGCGCCTATAGATAGTTTATATCGGGCACGTTAAGTGGGCTGCCTTTGTAAGACTAAAGTGGCACCGTGTAAACATACGTCCAAAATAAACAATGCATTGAGAAAACTGAATCCCACAAGTCAACTTACCCTGTGATAATGGGCTAGATTCCATCATCCACAAATTGCAAAACTATTTAGTCCGTCAGTGTTGAAAAATAATGGACACGTATTCTTTGTTCTTGTAAATCAATGAATATTGACAAAGATAAAACGCATATAAACTCGGGGGTGGGGGCCCGTGACGTCACGACTCATTAAAAATTATGCGAAGGTGTGACGTATTGAGAATTTTAAAAGCGTCGTAACTTCGTCAATTTTGGTTCCCGTAATAAAAGAAAAAACACGGTTCAAATATTTTTTGAAAATCTAACTGACGGACTAATTAGATTTTTTCAGGACACAAGCCCATTCTTCCAACTTCTTGCCTGATATGTGTCTTTAACTGCAGAATAAACGTTTTAACAGAACATTTTCCCCGCAGCACGGCGGTGGACATGGACCGCCAGATGCTGACCATCCTGTCCCCGCAGCCGCGGCCGCTGCCCAACACCGTGCTGTTGCTGTCGGAGCTGCAGTACATGGACAACCACTAGTCCGTGCTGTTTGGCGTTCGGATGCGTCACGTTTACTCTAACATCTCGCTCTCGCATTGAGTGAGCTACCCATTCGAATGTGCTCTTTTCTTTTGGCTGGAAGTGTAATTTGGGAAGTTACAAGTTAAAAACCGGCCAAGTGCGAGTCGGAAAAAAGCGTTTTTTGTATGAGAGCTCTGTTAAATTTTTATTATTTGTTGTTATAGCGGCTTAGAAATGCATACTCTATGAAAATTTCAACGTTCTAACTATTACGGTTTTTTTATATACAGCCCGCTGACAGACAGATGTACTGTTGGACAGCGGAGGCTTAATAATAGGGTTCCGTTGGTAATTCTTTGGGTACAGAACCCACGAGTGCATAATGAAGTATCGATTTCATCTGCTGCCATTACCCGACTAGGTTGGAGCCGGCTTCCAATCGAGCCGGAAGCAGCGTATCTGCGGGTCAAACAAGGCCACTTTAGTAGACTCAAAAAGCACATCAAGCTATCCGAAACAGCAAAATTTTCCCAATCAACCTTGAACCTAATGCGTTAGCGATAAAGATGAAAATGAAATTTGACATGTTTTAATATTATGATCTACTATAATGGCCTTTTTAGACCCCCTGACCTCCAAAGCTCAGTATAATCTGCGTATGGACCGTAGGAAGAGTGTGGGCATACTGTTTCAAGGACTTTGATAGCGCCAAGGGCGTAGCCGTAAGCGCCCTTACGGTTTTCATAGATCCAAGTGTTGCCAGTGATGTGCATTAGTGTTAAATTTTATGTAAATGTAATGAATACGTCACATTAGGTTTTTGTTCATTTTTACAAATTGGCAGCTTAATTTTCTCGTAGCACAAAGTTTGAATCTAACAAAGTTCAAGTCAAGTCAAACTTAACTCATTCAAATTTACGACCAAATGTACTTACTATTTATTCGAGATAAATAAAATTATTTGCATTAGAAGGGCTCCAAAATTACAAAACAAAACGAAGAAAAGAGCACATAGTCAATGATTGTTACAAAACGTTACGCAGCCGAGAGTCAAATTAACGTACTTAAAATTGTGTTTATCATGTTTACGGAAACTAACGCATTTATCTCGGGGTACCATATATTATAGTTCTGCTAGACCCAAATTCTGGGAATAAAAATGATCGCAAAACTAATGAGACAAATTGTCCTACGCCTGATAGCTGATGTGATGGTTGAATGAATTTCACTTTCAGAATGAATGACCTAACTCACAATATATCTCTTCAAAAAAGTATAGTGTTGAGTTAATCTGTATGTATCATCTCCGTAACAGAAGTATAGGCGGTCCCTTTTCTACTCATAATCCGGTCTCTTTTACACCAACGCGGCTTTAGAGTAATCTTTATATGGTCTTACTAGCTGATGCCCGCGGCTACTACTTGACAAATTCCTCGAGAACCACTCTATCTATTGGTGAAAACAGCATGAAAATCGGTGTAGTAGTTTTTGAGTTTATCGCGAACAGACAGACAGACGCGGCGGAGGACTTTTTATAATATGTACTGATAGTAAATTTAATGAGCAAAACTAGGAATTCGGAAACTTTAATTTTAGGTCACTTATAAAATATTGAACAGCTAATCGCGTCACTTAATTTGTTTCGATTCGTTTTTTTTTTTCAATGATTGGGATTCATAGGCTGTAAAGTTTGGCTAACCCGTAATAAATACACAAGTAACACCGTAACCATAATAAATATAAAAAAAATCTCACAAATGTTATAAAATACAAACTTATAGTGATGTGTGAAGAGTGATACGATCCGCTGTGGATCTCAAACTGACTGTACATATATTTAACTAGCCTGTAATTAAATAATAAAATAGTTTTTTACAAAACCTTGTATGTTATTTGGCAGTGTTGCCGATTTGTGTATGAAATAAATAAAATGTATCGAGGAGTTGCCTTGTCAATTCTTTGTTTTTATTTAGTCGTTTGGTTTACCCCTATAATTGGCTAGTTAGCCTCTGGATGCCACACACAGTACGAATAAGGGTTCTATGCCTCTGGGAAGTACATCGCAATTGGTTGCGCAGGATGTCAATTTGACAAGAAACAATATAACAGCGCATGCGCGGGTAGGTCGCGCATGCGCCTTCTCGCGCAAGATGGCTGGTGTAATGGCGTCTCAGTCACTCGTATACGTTCGATGCATACTTGTGTCCCGCTTACTCAATGCAATACGACTGTTGATCCGAAAAGTGTTACACATTGTTTTTGTTTTAAATTATTTGTTAGATTTGTGTTTTTGTGGTATATATGTTTGTTGTGTTACTTTGTGACCTTGTTATTGTTACAACCAGTAACAATAACATGGTGTTTTTTACTTTTTGTAATACAATACGTATAAATCAGAAAATTACTTTACGAACGTAACCTTTGGCTGGATTTCAATGTGATTAGAAAAGACAGTACTGTTGGTTGTCTTTGGTGTTTAGACATCAATAAATACTCAATAGATATATACAATAATAATAATTATGAAACAAAGGCAGAGACGATGAAGTTGCAGTACTCTTTACCAAACTACTGCAACTTCATTCAATTTTTTTTATAGGTCCATGTGTAATAATAACGTCCGAGTTCTAGGACTACCATGACGTGTCCATACTTTCGTGATTCCATTGTGAGAGAGACGGAGCTATACCGGATGAGTATCACTTTCCCTTTCATACAATAAAAGAATGAGAGCATTCAATGAGGGGTATCACGTTTGAATTCGCCGCTAGAGGCACTAGTATAGCGTGAGGACAAATTCGATATTATGTCAAATTTCACTGGTGGTTGGCTTTTGACAAGTTATAATTTATTTATTTGTTTTATTTTTTTGTGAATATTTTACTAAAACAGACTGAATATGGCAGATTTAGTTACTGTTCTCCCAACCACACTGCATTGAACTGTTTTTTTTTTTCGGGAATATGTCCATGTCTTTCTTTTTTTCCATTATGATGAGTCCACGTAACACTGCGACGATATCGATGTTGTATTAATCGCACGTTCACGGCATCGTACATTATTTTTCTTCTAACTTTGTTCACATGCACGTAATAACTACTTTAATGCTACGATTAAGGACCTAACTCAAAAGTGGCGCCAACGGGTAAGTACAAAAACGGTAGCCTTCATTGGTTCACGTGAAAGTGCACTCAGTAGCCGGGGTATAATTGGTGGTTATACAAAGAAAGTATTCAGTTTTCAACAAGATTTATTTACAAAAATAGTGCTAGATGCTATTAGTTATTTACAAGAAGACTTAGCTCAATACATTTCGAATTTCATTCAAACTTCAATAACGTTAAGGCAGTTTACTCGTGGCAATATGGCTGTATGTTTAAAATACGAGTATAGGGAACGAGTAGGGCGTACATTATGCCATCTAGTGTCGCATATTCGAAGTTTTAAGGTTCAGAATACTTGACATTGTTTCATACGAAACGTCCTCCACACTATTCGCGAAGTTACTTCGACGACGTACTCTTCGAAGTCGACCGAAATCTGAAGTACGTGTCCACACACTCGAGCAACTTCACAAGGAGCTCAGTCGCCCGTTCCCGAACCGAAGTGAGCCGAGAAGTGTGGTCAGACGCTTCGTGTTCGAAGTTCGTGACACTTCGAGTCCTTTGATTCGGGCGCAAAATCCGACAGCGATTGGAAGTCACCCGAAGCGAGGCGAAGTTGCACGAGGCGAAGCGAAGTGCCCCTCTACACTATCGTATTCGCTCAACTTCGAGAATAGGGTGGAGGACGTTTTAAGGTTCAGAATACTTGGCATTGACGCTTCTGTGCTGCCACCTGCACATTCAGTTTAGGTGGAAGCTCCAGGGTAGCCCGCGAAATTCAAATATTTTTATGTTTTTTGCAACTTGCCGGTGATGTGAAGCTGTATGTTGAACAGAATACGGTTCACGATCGTAAAGAGCATTTATCTAAAGGATTATAACTATTTGAATCATCAATATAACCCTCTAAATTCATAGAACTCGATTGAATATTATTTCGTGAAAAAGTCATTCAATCGAGTTGTATGAACTTACAAGGTTTATATTGATAATTAAAATGGGTATAATTCTTTAGATAAATATGCGTTACGGCCGCGAATTTTATTTTGTTCAACATACAGCTTCACACTGATCGGCAAATTGCAAAAAACATAAAAATATTTGAATTTCGCGGGCTACCCTGGCGCTTCCACCTTAAACACTTGACAGTGACATTACTGTGTCGCCACCAATAGTTTCTGCACATTCCCTATCTTCAATCAGTTGTACAAACTTAAGGAGCATTCAAGTATTACGCAACGCAATTTTTAAAGATTTTTGACCCCCCCCGTCTCACCCCCATGTAACGCGCCGTAACGTTTTTCTGTATCCCCTCTGTCCCCTACTAAAACTTTACATAATACTCGCTGACCCACGCAACTTCGTCTGCGTCACATTTTCCTTTAATGCTCGGCTCCTTTTAGTCTTAGCGTGATGATATGTAGCCTATATCCTTCCACACATGGGCTGTCTTATACTGAAAGAATTTTTCAAATCGGACCAGTAGTTCCTGAGATTACCCCCTACATACAAACTTACAAACGAATGTTACCTCTTTATAATCTTAGTATAGATGTAACGTTTCAGTAGGTTATAAAAAGTGCGTAAGAGAATCTTTTTACGCGTCAATTCTGAAGGGTTAAAAAAAACACTGTAACGTAACGCGTAGTTCCAAAACCCCTCCCGCCCCTGTAACGCATCGTAACATTCTACAAGACCCACCCCCTTCCCCCAAATTCTCTACGTAATACTTGAAAGCTCCCTTATTGCCCGGATATACAGGGTATAGTTTGGGTCATATTTTAAAACCAGCTTCTGTTCATTTAGATCAGTGGTTCCTAACCTTGCTTAGATCTAGGACTATTTTGGTTTCTTAATTGTTAGCAGGAACCACAAATCCTGAAGAAAATTATAATTTTAAATCTACAAAATAATTTACTAACGTAAACTTAATCTTTAAACTCAAAAGTAATGAGCATAAACATAGAAAATACAATATTCCTGATAGAAACTAAACATCATTGGTAAGAGGGCCTATTCTATTAACTTTTAAACAACTTTCGCATTCGCATGCCAATCGCAAACTGTCAAAAAAGCCTTAATTTTCATAATTTTTTGACAGATTGCGATTGAGATGCAAAAGTGAAAATTAGTGGAATTGGCACTAAGTTTCATATTTTAAATCCGCGGACCATATTTAAGCTCTTATGGACCACCAGTGGTCCGCGGACCACCGGTTGGGAACCAATGATTTAGATGAACAACTGCCGCTACAACCTTTACTAGTCTAAGAAGTAAGAACATAACATACCTACAAAATAATAAATAATACCATTTCCAAAACACTTCTTCGTTTCGTTCAAATAATTATAAATATCATTTAGAAAATAATTAAAATGACAAAATTATTGTAAACATATAGTTCGTTTTCAAATAATTATAAATATCATTTAGAAATTAATTAAAATGACAAAATTATTGTACACAATATATAAGTTGAGTTTTATAAATATTTCGCAATTATAAAAACAATATCATTGAGAATCTGGGAGCACAAAAATGCTAAATATGAAATAAAAATTTAAATATTATGCTTCAACCAAAACGGAACTTTGTTCTGATGTTAGGCCAGGCATTGAGAGCGTAGACGGGCTGCGCGAGAATTGAAAAATAGGTATTTGAAGAAACTATTGCCGTCGCGCTGCGCCCTAACAAACGGGCGGTGTCAATGTGTGAGTGAAAAGTCTGTATTTGTGTGCGTAGCTCAGTAGCGCGCACCTGCAGCGCGCCCGCGCGCCAAACTTATTAGACATTTGCGGACTTTTACGGACTTGATTCTTTGCTTCACTGTTTTGACTCGGATTGTGTCGGATTTGAATAAGTATTTGTCTATGACTGTAGAAAAATCGTGAGTATTATTTTAATTGTAAATAAATTTTATCATTCATCTGTTACTTACGAAGGGGAAGGTGAAGGGGTTCAAATCGACAAAATATTTAAAATAATTGAATTTTGTTTGATAAAATGTCAATTTAAAAATAATTATACCTAATCATACTGTAATAATTTTTGTTTTAGGTAAACCCTTTTTCTTTAATAATGGGTGGAAGAAAAGGGAATAAAAAACGTCTATTCTTGAATGCTAAGAGAAAATGACACCATTTACGTATAAAACGGAAGATTCATTTTACATCGTGTACAGTACCTACCATCTAAGTAATTTAATTTTCATATAGTATTATGGTCAAAGGGGCGTGATCGATTTTCAATGGCATGGCGTGATTCTACCCCAAATGGTCCTTGTCCGGCGCTTTGTTTCCAAACATTTAAAAAACATTTAAAATAAAATTTATTGGAGGTAAACGTGTCAATTACACGGTCAGAGGTTCCTACCAAGCACGATGCTTTGGTACGGCTCTTACGGAACCACCGCTACACATTCACGCCTGCAAATAACATCCAGGGTTGCAGCCCTGGCAATTACACAAAGAAAAAAAAAGAAAAAATGAAGAAGAGAAATATTATTTAGTATATATTAGCGTCATATTTTATTTTTTGTAATATTTATGTATTGTATGTTATATTTAAAGTTTATTGTTTTTATTTTTTTACACACTTGTCTACGTCATCTCTTTTATTTGGCTGTCCTTTCGCAGGTATGCTGGAAGATATTTCATTAGAAATAAGCATCACCTTTGTACCTATTTTCTGTCTCCTTTTTTTTTGTTATCTAGTTCTGTGTGTGTGTACATAAATTGTTAAATCTATCTATCTTCTATACTTATAATAAATCTGTAGAGAGGTCAATTCTGTACATGAAATATATTTCCAAAATAAATATCAGGGGGTGATTAGGGATCGATACTGATGCCAAAAATGCAATCAGTAAAATTTTTGTCTGTCTGTCTGTCTGTATAACCGTTATAGAAACAAAAACTACTCGACAGATTTTAACGAAACTTGGTACAATTATTTTTCATACTCCTAAGCTGGTTATAGTATACTTTTCATCACGCTACAATCAATAGAAAAAATGAAAAAAAAAAAAAATGAAAATGTGAAAGTTTGCTTGTTTGTTACTCAATCACGCCAGAACGGCTTAACGTATCTTAATGAAATTTAGAAAAAAAATAGATTATAGTCTGGAATAGTACATAAGCTACTTTTAATCCCGGGAACATGTTCCCTAGGGATCACGCGTGCGAAGCCGCTGGCAGAAGCTAGTACATAAATAAATAAAGAAGTTCATTGAAAGACAAAGGCGATCAAAAGTATACCTATAATGAACAATGCCGAAAGAGAATCGTCGACGATAGATCATGTAAAAAACGAAAAGTTACTGGACCTGACAAAAATTACGGTCGACTAGAATTAGAGCCTGATATGCAATCAGAAATATCTAAGGAAAAGAAAAAAAACATTTGTTTCTGGGCTAGAACTATCGAAAAAGAGTGCTGAAGAACTTGAACGTAGCACGATTGACCAGAGTGGTAATGAATTGTGGGCAATAGAGGGGCGCAAGCGTATCACGGCGTCAAATTTTGGCAAATTATGTAAACTGCGTAAAAAAACATCAGTTGCGGGTTTATTAAGATCTTTGTTATATTCGCAATTCAAAGGCACTCCTGCGACAAACTACGGAAAAGAGAAAGAAGATGAAGCAGTAATTGAATTTTCAAAATAACTGGATCCGTAGTCAAGTGCGGGTTGTTTATCGATAGCAATAAAAGCTTTTTGGCTTTTTTTAAATGTACATAATTATTAATTATTATAAAACTTTTGTATTATTTAAAATCCCACAGGCACCTCTACTGCTTCTTTGGCATAAATATTAAGAACTAGCTTTTACCCGCAGCTTCGGTCCCGTCAACTTACTAACTACCCTAACTACCTAAAAAAATAATAAAAAAAAAAGTATAATCCTAGTCCGGACGAGGCTAATCCAAAAACCCAAAAAAATATAAAAATCGGTTCATCCGTTCTTGAGTTATAAATGGTGTAACTAACACGATTTTCGACTTCCTTTAATATAATAATTATATAGATTTTTGTAATTTAAAGTAAATAAAGTTTTGTCAAAAGCAGAATATTACACTAAGCAGTAGAGTGCGAACTTTAGGCACGTATTTATTTATTATTTATTTATTATATACTTTATTGTACACCTCATAACAAATACAGGAAAAAACTTTGATCAAAACAAGTGTACAATGGGCGGTCTTATCGCACAGGGCAATCTCTTACAGACAACCTTTGGATGGATTTAGCGAAAGAAGTTAGATTTAGGGCGGTCAGTGTACAACATCATAAATATTATTAATTAGACACAATAATGTGAAACAACAATACAAAAGATAAAATAAGAATAATAATAAAATATTACATACATATATACATATATATATCTATATACTAATAAATATCAGATATACAGTTTGGATAAAAATTATAGTGAGAGATAATGCTCCTTCACCATTTTTTTAAACGTTGGTAGCGTTTGAGCACGTCTCACATCTATAGGTAAAGCATTCCACAAACGAGCTGCTTGAATAGTAAATGATTTATCAAAGAACGATGTGGAATGCATGCGGATACTTAATTTAAGAGTTTCCGATGATCTCAAGGACCTAGAATGTGTGTCACAGAGAAACTGAAAGCGTTCTTTGAGATAAAAAGGAGTAGAAGGATTAAAGAGTACATTATAAAGCAGAGAAAGGATGTGGGCATTCCGGCGAAGGCGAATTGGAAGCCATTTGAGCTTAGTACGAAATTCAGAAACGTGGTCATACTTGCGTAAGCCAAATATGAACCTGATACAAAGATTTTGAAGTCGCTCAAGCTTGTCCAATTGGTCTTGGGAGAGATCAAGATAGCTGGCGTCAGCATAGTCCAAGATTGGAAGAAGAAGAGATTGTGCTATGGCAATTTTGGTGTTGATGGGAAGAAAATTACGAAGGCGTCTCAGAGAGCCCGCTGAGGCGAACAGTTTACGACTGACCTCCTGCAGTTGTTTAGTCCAGGACAGAGTGCTGTCGATAAAAATCCCCAAGTTCTTCACAGTGTGAGTTATAGGAATAGTAGTGCTATTGAAGGAAACCTGGGGAAGTGTCGACCAATCAATCTTAGAGACGGTCCGAGAACTACCAACAACAATAACCTGCGTCTTAGCTGGATTGATCTTCAGCCCAAACTCAGTGCTCCATTCAGCTATTCGAGCAAGGTCTATATTAATATTCTCAATCGCATCAGATAGCTCTCCGAGAGGGGCTTGTGTGTAAATTTGGAGATCATCAGCATACAAGTGGTAGAAAGAAGACAGTTTTTTAGTGATACTATTAATAAAAAGTGCGAAAAGTAGAGGAGATAACACGCCACCCTGTGGCACACCGGCAGAGGTGTTACACCACGAAGAAAAAGATTCTTCAATGCAAATACGCTGCCGGCGGCCAAACAGGTAATCATGAAACCAGTCAATTACCGAAGGAGATATGTTAAAAGAGCGTAGAACTCCAAGCAAAATGTCGAAGTCAACAGTGTTAAAAGCATTGCTAAAATCAAGCAGAGCGAGTGCCGTTAACTTCCCCATTTCCATGCCGGATCTGATATCATCCATAATGTGTACAAGAGCTGAAGTAGTGCTGTGTCCAGGTCGAAAACCAGATTGGAAAGGATTTAACAGATTGTGCTTGGAAAGGAATGTGCTAAGTTGCTGATGGACAAGTTTTTCAAGGACTTTGGATAGGAATGGAAGGATGGAAATGGACGCACGTATTATATGGTTACGGTTTGTATTTTTGCAAGAGACACTTCGCTAAAGTTCATTTCAAATAATATTTAATTGTAAACCGTAAAAATGTTATTGAATTGTTACTTCGATGTCTCTTAAAAAATAAAACATAATTAGAATCATATTTCACTGTTCAGTAAATCAGTATAGGATAAACGTCGATATCGACTGACATCACTATGATATCGATAAAAACTTCGACACTAGTCACTTCCCTAATTGTGTACGTATTAGTCTAACCCTCCCTCACCTCTCGTCTCCCCCCGTACAGTGCGATAGGGACAACTGCAGCTCAGAACGATTTTACCTACAAAAAACCATGAGCGATCGACGTTTCGTATTCCCCTGTTTTCTCCTCGAAACCTAGGCCGATTAAATTATATTTGGTATCAAAATTTAAAGGAAGAATAGATCTATGCCCCTATTACTTGTTTTTATCTTAAAAACTTTTCAAATTTCTTTGGTAGGCGTCTGATTACGTAGGTAAAAACGGGGCATTTTTTTAGGTTTTTGGAAGGTTATATTTATTTTTGTAATATTTTTTTTGAAAAAAAAAAATGACAGGGGCATGCCTTCAATAGACCTTGATTTTTATAAATAAAAACAATTACTCTAGAGGCATTATCCAGGGAGAAAATAGGGGAATACATTTGTATGGAAAAATGCAGCCCGTCTACGCTCTTAACACTTGTTCAGACTATGGTTCAGATCTCCGCGGTATTCGCTTCTCAGAAAGATAGTGATTTTCAGGCTGTATAGCGCCGAGTATTTTTTCTTGGAGTTCCGAGGCTGGAGTGAAACGAGCGAAATCAGTATCGCTACACCGTACAAGTAGACGGTATATTCCCGCTTCCTTTGCGAAACAGGTGCCACGGCCGCGGAACTGGGGTAGTTTCCAAACCCCGGAAATCAAGTGACTAGACGGTCGAGCGAAAATGTTTTTGCAAGTAAGGGACTACTCATACTTATTCAGCTTATGGACATTTCAAAGCAACGAATTTGTATGGAGAGGCGTACGCATCCGTTCAGCTTTCCGCGTGTATTCAGATTTCGCAGCAAACAAGTATAAAATGAGAGCAAATGTGTTATTATCATGCGAATGCTATAGATAGAGATCAGCGCTGTTCTGCCGCTGCCGCTTTCTCATTCTTACGACGCTGTTCGTGGCTGATAGAAGCAGAACTGTTTAAGTGTGACTAAAATCGTTCAGCGAAACGCGAATGGAGCTGAATAAGTGTGAGTAGTCCCTAATAGTGTATCCAACCGTTGCAGACTTCGCTAAACTTGTATAGGAAACGTGCACGGCGTTGACTATGTCATCTAGTGTCGCATATTCGAAACTTTAAGAGGGCGCATTCCGTCCACTAGCGCCGCCAATTGTTTTTTATTAATTGCGGTAAATTTAAGACACGTAGATAAAAAAACGCTCTGCAGTGTTTTAAAGAAATGTATTTATTATTTTTTGAGAGTTATGTTTGTACTTTAGAACATAAATAGTTGTCAAAGTCGATATTTTTGCTAAAAGTGGCCACTTTTAGCAATAATTGCCGTTTTGGCTATTTAGCCATGAGTCATGTGTTGTATTAAAAATAGCTCTAAAAAATAATAGATACATTTCTTCAGAACACTGCAGAGCGGTTTTTTATCTACGCGTCTTAAATTTACCACAATTAATAAAAAACTATTGGCGGCGCTAGTGGACGGAATACACGGTTCAGAATACCTGACATTGACGCTTCTGTGCTGCCATCTGCGCGAACTTTCGCGAATCAGACTGGCCACCTAGTGTTACCATTTCGAATTTTATACTTGACAGTGACATTTATGTGCCGCCACCTATAGTTTCTGCACGACCTCTATACTTTTATTCTGTGCAATCAAATAATGCAAATGTTGGTGTTATAGTTTTTTTTTTTAATTTAGGGGTCAAGTCTGTAACATGTGGACTCACTATACGTTTCGCTACCGCCTTGGGTAGCGTTGGACGAATACCGTGGAGATCTCAAAAGGTCTTTACTCATGGATAAAGGCAGGCAAGCAACCGGGTTTGAACACGATTTAAGTTGCACTTGAGTCAAGCAAAGCCGATGCCGACTATTCTGCCGATCTCTAAAGTATATTGAAAAAAAAAAAACAGTGCGTATGATATATGTACGGTAGACAGAGACTAAATACTTCGATTGGTCGGTACAGTTGAACACTTGCTGGGTTAGTTTGAAATCGAATCGAAGTGCAATCTCAATGCCATCGTTCGACCGCAATCTAGTTCAGTGTAGATTTACTGCAGTAAAAGGCAAGGCACTAAACAATAACAATGAGACGAGAGGCCCTAGGCAAACTGACATTCTGACAACGATTATTTTAGAAATGTCAAAAATGAAAAAAAAAAGCAAATGAAAATGAAATGATGTTGAATGTTGGTTGTTGTTCATTGTCACTTCAGTAACTTCACTATGGTAGACGTCAGATACCCGTGCAATAACGGTCATTGACCCACATAAATTTATTCCGTTTCTAAATATAAAAAACAGAAATAAAGACATGAAGCTGTTCTGAATCGACTTCTATAGTGATCCTTTACGTTATATAGTAATGAAAAACGATTCATAATTTATTGTTCGAGTATCTACGAACGGCGCCGACCATAGCCAATGCCATAGATAATGGAGTTTTTGGCAATCGTAGAATGTCACTTTGCCTCGAGCATCAGGACACTATAACACTTATTCAGCTCTATTCAGCTATGCCCTTAGAAAACAACGATTTTGTATGGAGACGCGTACGCATCCGTTTAGCTTTCGCGGCAAACAAGTTTAAAATGAGAACAAATGTGTTATTATCATCCGAGAACTATAGATTCAGTTCAGCGCTGTTCTACCGCTGCCGCCTTCTCATCATCTGTTCGCGGCTGATAGAAGCAGAACTGGATAAGTGTGACCAAAATCGTTCAGCGAAACGCAAATGGAGCTGAATAAGTGTAAGTAGTCCCTTATTCCACAAGATAGGGAGTACATTTTCAAATGACAGTTACAAGTAAAGTTTGACACATTCATAACTAAAAATATTCAGTACAGAAACCGAGGTTCACCTCAAGCTGCATCCATAGAGTTAGTAAATTCTATTCTCCTCTGCAGCACACGTGTGATCAGTTCTGTTGTCTGTTCTGCGTACTTCTAGAGTCTTCTGTGTTCTCCTTGGTGTGGGACTGCGCGAATTTGATGGCGACGCGCATCGCGTCCTGGACTAGTTGCTCGCAGTTTATTAGGCTTACCTGTAAAGTATAAATATTAATTAACAAAATCTGAATGGCCGGATTACCGTGACTAGGGTTTGTCCGTGGGCATAATTTTGACCGCTGGGCTAAATATCAATTGATGTGTCCTTAGCGCGCAGCTCATCATCAGCCTAGCCTTTTCCCAACTACATTGGGGTCGGCTTCCAGTCAAACCGGATTCAGCTGAATACCAGTGTTTTACGTGGAGCGGCTGCCTACCAGACCTCAACATTTCCACAACCCATTAACATTAACCGTATTACACGAGATCGGGCGTGAGCCAGGGCAGCAATGTAGGGCCTCTCGAGTTTATTGTAATGATAAATGACTTGCCGGAAGTCGTCAGACATGGGACTTGTTTATTGTTTGCGGATGACCTGAAATTGCTGCTCGAGGTTCGGGATCACTCGGATTGTGAACGCCTACAGGAAGACATTGACAGAGTGGTCGAATGGAGCAAAGACAACAAACTACAATTTAATGTTGCTAAATGTTCGGTGATGTCGTTCACTCGCGCGCGAACTCCCTTGAGTTATCAGTACAAGGTTGAGGATGTGCCGATGCAACGAGTGTCTCAAGTGCGAGACTTAGGGGTAGTCTTCTGTCAGGAACTAACCTTCCGTGAGCATATCAATAAGATATGTAAGAAGGCATACAGAAACCTAGGTTTCGTACTCAGGCAGTCCCAAGGATTCACCAACATCACGACACTAAGGGTACTATATGACGCATTAGTCAGAAGTCACCTCGAACATAGCGCATTCATTTGGGCTCCTCATGAGGCGTTATGTTGGAACGTATCCAAAATAAGTTCACGAGACACTTGTGTTACAAGCTGTCCAAGTCCCACTGCTGGGCCATGGCCTCCCCCAAGTCTTTCCAAGTACCCTTCTCCCTTGCCAGCTCGTGCCAGCCCTCACGGTACGCGTCCAGCTCGTCTCGCCACCTCTTTCTGGGCCGGCCTCGGCGGCGCCGTCCATCTACGGGCACCCACAGTGTGGATTTTTGCTCAACGGTCAACGTGAATGCGGCTAACGTGACCCGCCCAATGCCGCTTGAGCCTGGCAGATTCACACAAAAACCCACATCCATTACTACCGTTTTGGAACGCAGCGTGGTGTTTCTGATTCGGTCCTGTCTTTTTACGTCGATGATGCTGCGTTCCATGTTACTCCTAAAGTAGATTTTTTAGTCCCCCAGCTAAGTACGCAAGAACTCCTGCGAACTTAGTATTAGTAGTAGTACTTATTCTATGGAACATGCAGGGCGTTCACTATGCCAACTAGTATCGCATATTCGAAGTTTTAAGGGTCAGAATACTTGACATTGACGCTTCTGTGGTGCCACCTGCGGTTCCTACACGCTCCGTTTTAAGATTTTTGAACGTCTGAAAATCTAATTAATTATGAGTTTTTTAATAAATAAAAATCATTACATAAAAATTGAACATACCCTCAAGTAAATCGTAAAGATAGAAACGCGATTTAGAATGATTGGCTCGATACTTTTTTTATCAAACATGACACTAAATTACAATTTTAAACTAAGAGATTTTATCACGAATATTTATATAAAAGTTATATCAATAGATAGAGCTTTTTATTTTGAAGTAAATGTTGAAACCATATTGTATTATTTTTTTATCAGTTTTCGCCAAGAAGAAAAAACAATTAAAATTTAGGCATTATTTCGCTCGCTGGACAGTCGCTGTTGTTCGTCAAAACACACAGTACTGCAACCTCGCCTTAAGAAGACTGTGCTATCTGCGTTGGTATTTCGGATTTTATACCTGAAACTAGACTAGCTGACCCGCGCAACTTCGTCTGCATCACATTTTTCATTACTGCTCCGCTCCTATTTGTCTTAGCGTATGTGGGCGTGGGCTAGCTAAAACTGAAAGAATTTTTCAAATCGGACCAGTACTTCCTGAGATTAGCGCGTTCAACCAAGCAAACAAACAAACAAACTCTTCACTTCACACTGCACTTTAAGTACAGATATACTTGACAGTGACATTACTGTGTTGCCACCTATAGTTCCTGCACGCGTAAGTGAGTGCGCAAATACAGTGGTACTTTCTGTTCTGTTACTCTCACAGTCCGATTGTACGACACTCTGACGCGGGGAGATAGCAAGAGCAGGACCTACGGCTAAAGGGCTGTCCACACATCCGGGTGGGACGTCCCTGACGGGACAGAAAGCGGGACGGAGATAAAGCAAGTTCGACAAATCGTTTTTCTCCGTCCCATTCTGTGTCCCGTCAGGGACGGGAACCCAGATGTGTGTGGACAGCCCTTTAACGTGCTTTCCGAGGCACGGAGCTGTCACACCAGTAATATCCAAACGCTACGTGGGCTGCTTCTAAGAAATTCCGTAAGTAAAAACTCCTCGATGTCACTTTTCGCCCGCCCTGGGAATCTGACCCCGGAATTGACAATTGTGCCGATGCCAAAAGAAAACTGAATAAACCCGGAAGACATTTTTTTTTTTGTTTTTTTTTTTTTGAGGATGGAAAATTATCAAATCACTCCTCCCGCTCCTGTTCTTGATGCCCCTTGCGTTCCAGGGCCGCGGTGAATCGTTTGAACAAACTCTGTAACCTTAGCAGGCACTGGGCATAGCTAGTTAACTTAAAATTTGAAGACAGTAATATGAATTGTTTTTGAAGCCATGTTTAGTATGCTGACCTTCGAAGGCGTCATCTCAGCTCGCGTGAGGTCGGAGCTGGGCTGCAGCGCGGAGTCGAACACGCGCGCCGCACAGCCCAGCCAGCTGCGCGCTGTGAACTGTGCCGACACCATGTCCTGGACATAAATACATCGATTTACACAGACTGAGAAGTAGGGTTATGTCCTACACACAAAAACAATCAATAGAGATCAAATGAATTCTAAGTTTGAGCTACACGGTAACTGGCAAAATAATGCTTGCACTGTCTGGACCAGGTCCACTCAAATCTGTGTGGTACTTTCCTCAAAATACCACTCCAGACATTAACCTACATGCTTCTCATATGATTCGACCAGTACGATTGTATGAACTTTAAGGTGAATGTTCCAACCGACCGTCCATACATTTTTGTCTCGGATTATACACTAAACACAGACACTCATTCTTTAAAATTAATCATTTTATCACTTCTCTACAGTGAAATGTGTACGCGTGTGACCTTTTTTGGCAATAACTTACATTATTTACTGAGAAAAACAATAGTGAAATCCCGGCAAAATTTGACATTTCTTTAGTAGTGTGCGTGGCTTTTGACAACTATTGACATGCAAACTAAACGCGTTGTTTAGACTAGACTCACACTAGATGGCGTGCAGACGATCTTATAATTCTGATAAATCAATAACAATATCGGTTATTCATTTCCTTTCCTTCCGTTCAAAAAAAAAAAACAATATAAAAAAATATAAAACTGATGACCTTAGACATCAATGTTTCAACGGAATGAACAGAGTAGAATACGACAGCAATCTTCGACACCCAAACGATTGTTTGCTCCAAGAGAGAAACCCATCCGGATAAGCACTATAGACCTGAAGCTTGTGATCCTATTGATATTGACGAAGCACAGTTAAAAATACAGTGTCAAGAACGGCTACTAGAATTCCAAAAGTCACCAGAAAACATTGCTTTGACTGAAATGTCTACGGTAGGACAGTATGAAAATGATTTATATACTACTCATAGGTGTGACCGTTTGACTGCTAGTAAATTTGGAATGGTGAGTTGTGTGGTATGATAATGATGTTAGCAGATTTATGTAGGTATATAAACATACATTTCTGGTAAAATTGCGGTATTTTATAGAATATGTTCATAGACAATTTAGATTTTTAAAAGTAAACCATATTATACATTTATTTATCTAGACTTTCTCTTTACAGGTTTGCAAGCCATGTTATATAGGCAGTAATATGAGAGTGTAGCAAAACATATGTTCATGCAACAATTTAATAGAGTTGTCAGGCTTTCAGGCCTTTTTATTGATGAAGAATTTGGATTTTTAGCTGGCAGTCCAGACGGTAAGTTTTTTATTTATCAAACTTCAAATTTATCTTTGTGCTTTACTGATGTGGTCAGCCATAACACTAGTTATAATTATTGTGAGAAAAATAACCAGCTCTAGAGACGATTGATACCAAATCTCGAAATTTACTATCAAGTAAATTGAAAATTCTATGGCATGTAGGTACACATTTTAATTAATTTCAGTATCTGGTTTTCTCTTACTACTATTAAATTCTATTCCAGGTTCAAGGACAAAACTATCAGACTTTTTTAAAAACTGTTTTCTGCCGGAAATCATTTTGAAACGTGTTCAAAAAAATGCTAAATGTATAGATTTGAATGGTATGTACACAAAGCTTTTACTTTTTTTCACTTCATAAATTGCATCAACTTCAGTCTAAATATAATTTATTATGTTATTCTAGTAAAAAATTCATCTGTAACATCAACATCAGTTGGAAATGCAAGCAAAGAAGAGAAGTAAAGTTTTATTTTAGAGCAGCTTTGGAGATTGCCGGTAAATAATATTCTGAAGTGAATGGTAAATATTATACTTCAAAAAGTAACAAATATACTAAGCACCTATGTTTTCTTTGCAGCAGCAGTGTAGCAGTGGTCTCAAGACAGAAAATTTCAAGGCAGAGAGGGTGAAATCAACAAGCCAAATGATTTTTGTTCTTATTGTATTTTGGTAGTGGTTTGTTTAGAATCTACATTATCATTGTATATTTCTTTTTATTTTGTATCAAAAGGTGAAATAATACATCATTATGTCTACCTACATACTTCATAAACAGAGCAGCTTATTGAATTGAGCAGGGGTTTATAATAACAATAATAAAACCTTTATTTTCAGGCTACTTTGGCCCATAGATCACCTTACAGATAACATAACTACTTGCTCAGTTCAATAAGCTGCTCTTTAGATTTTCGTTTTACTAAAAGCTTTTGTTGAGTACTTCGAAATCAGGGGATACTTTTTTCACCTTCCTGGTTATTATCGCAAAAAAAAATCGTGTTTTAGATTTGTTATCTCTTGTATAAGAATTATAGTTTCTTTAATAATCTAATAGGCATTGCACTCAAATCTTTGTGGTTCTTTCTTCAAAAGACCATCTCAGATACTAATCTGCATAGTTCTCATGTGAGTTGAGTAAGATTGTCTGGACTCTGAGTTTGTTTCGGCTGTTTCTTCTCAGAGTAGTCAGGTACTAGGTAGTTTTAAAAAATATGACGTGTAAAAGTGTTTGTAAAAACCGTATTTGCAAAAATAAACATCATTTCACTTCATTTCAATAGAATAAAACTGCGTGTTATTGTAATTTAATGTTGACATTTATTTCTCAAAATTATTAATAAATTAAAAATAGTTTACGCCAACAAATATGACTTTTATTTTTATAACATTGTACATAAAATATAATACCGTAGCAGGTGGTGTTCTGTAGTTCTGCTAACCCAATCTACCCATATAGAAAAAATTAAACTTGTTTTTTTCATTCACGCCATCTAGTGTCAATTTTCGTAAACGTAGGGCTTAGGTACTCACCCAAGTCTGTGTGTGTAAACGATACTATATTCAATAGCAGATGTTATAATCGGGTTATGTGTCGAATTGGGTGGATTTTGTGGCAATGATATGACCCTATTCGATAGAGCGCAGTGTCCGGTAACCGCAACTGCTACTCCTACGACTTAATTATTTTCCAATTATACAAAAACCCAAATAAACTAAAAATGTTGACTTTAACGCCATCTCGCGGGAAAATTACAGGGAACAGCCCGTATGAATCACCTTAAAGTGTTAAAATCTGAAAATAGGAACCTATTTTTACAACTTTTTGAGCAATCACAAAAAAAATATAAGTACAAAAGAGACTTTGACCTCTGAGAGTTTGTTTCGGTGTTTCTTCTAAGCTAGGAAACGCCGGCCTCATCTAGTTAAAATGACCACAAAAGATTGACCGTTAAAAGTGTTATTTACAACCTACTTACAAAATAAATTTCATTTAAAAGTATATTTTTGGCAATTTAAATTAGACGAGGCTAATGTTTCTTAGCTTACGACCTTAAGAAAGAAACATCGAAAGATTTTAGTCGCTTTAACTTCCATTTTCATACTATCGATGTATTAAAAAGAAAAATACCATTGATTGGAGTGGACCTGTCCAGACAGTGCGAGCATTTAACCAACGGAATCCTATTACTAAGCCTCTGCTGTCCATGGGTTTGTCAGCGCTCAGCGGGCTGTATCTATACCGCGTGTATCTGACATCGACGCACAAACGATTTCCATGGGTCCAGGGCATGATTCTGGACACTCCAGTGTTGGAATTTTTCGTCGGTTCTTTTCTCATTTTTTTCAAGAGTACCACAAATAGGTATTAGCTCAGCTGAGCTGATATCTATTTATTAAAAATCTCATTGGGTTAGGTCAAAATAACGATTATGAGCAGTCTAAAGTAAAAAATCCTTTGAAAAAAATGAAAAATTGAGAAAAAAGCCGACGAAAAACTCTAAGTCTAGGGTGTCCAGAATCATGCCCTGGACCCATGGATATCGTTTGTGCGTCGATGTCAGATACACGCGGTATAACCGTAATAGGTAGACAGTTGAAATATTCACAGATTGTTTATTTCTATTACCGCTATAACAAGCAATAATTAAAATTAAGTTTAATTGAGAATTAAAAGGGGGTTCCCGCACAAGAAACTTGCTTTTTTTTTGGTTTGTGTTGCGAAACCCTGCGTATGTGGGCCTGACTCTCAGTTGACCAGTTTTGTCTTACCTGTGGCACAGTGCAAGCAGCCACGATCACTCCGCCAGCACAGCCGAGCACCATGCTGGGCATGCCGTGGCGCTCCGTGAGCACAGCGCGCACGCCGTCATGTCTTACCTGTGGCACAGTGCAAGCAGCCACGATCACTCCGCCAGCACAGCCGAGCACCATGCTGGGCATGCCGTGGCGCTCCGTGAGCACAGCGCGCACGCCGTCATGTCTTACCTGTGGCACAGTGCAAGCAGCCACGATCACTCCGCCAGCACAGCCGAGCACCATGCTGGGCATGCCGTGGCGCTCCGTGAGCACAGCGCGCACGCCGTCATGTCTTACCTGTGGCACAGTGCAAGCAGCCACGATCACTCCGCCAGCACAGCCGAGCACCATGCTGGGCATGCCGTGGCGCTCCGTGAGCACAGCGCGCACGCCGTCATGTCTTACCTGTGGCACAGTGCAAGCAGCCACGATCACTCCGCCAGCACAGCCGAGCACCATGCTGGGCATGCCGTGGCGCTCCGTGAGCACAGCGCGCACGCCGTCATGTCTTACCTGTGGCACAGTGCAAGCAGCCACGATCACTCCGCCAGCACAGCCGAGCACCATGCTGGGCATGCCGTGGCGCTCCGTGAGCACAGCGCGCACGCCGTCATGTCTTACCTGTGGCACAGTGCAAGCAGCCACGATCACTCCGCCAGCACAGCCGAGCACCATGCTGGGCATGCCGTGGCGCTCCGTGAGCACAGCGCGCACGCCGTCATGTCTTACCTGTGGCACAGTGCAAGCAGCCACGATCACTCCGCCAGCACAGCCGAGCACCATGCTGGGCATGCCGTGGCGCTCCGTGAGCACAGCGCGCACGCCGTCATGTCTTACCTGTGGCACAGTGCAAGCAGCCACGATCACTCCGCCAGCACAGCCGAGCACCATGCTGGGCATGCCGTGGCGCTCCGTGAGCACAGCGCGCACGCCGTCATGTCTTACCTGTGGCACAGTGCAAGCAGCCACGATCACTCCGCCAGCACAGCCGAGCACCATGCTGGGCATGCCGTGGCGCTCCGTGAGCACAGCGCGCACGCCGTCATGCTGCATGAGGTACGAACAGCGCAGGAAGTGGATCACAAAGCGTCGCCCGTCTTGTGCGGCTTGGGACACTGCCTCCCGGACCTCAGTCTCTGCTATTGAGCTGGAACAATTGAAGGGGGGATTTGAAATAAGTTGATTTCAGTAAGACATTTTTCACAGTGTCTTTGATGTATGTATGTATGTTATCAATATCGAGATGAACATTTCCATCAAAATTATTTAAATCAAAAATAGCCCGCGCAAAACTCCGCTCCTTTTGGGATGCTATATAACCTATAGCCTTCCTCAATAAATTAGCTATTCAACACTGAAATAATGTTTCAATTCGAACCAGTAGAACCAGTAGATTAGCGAGTTCAACCAAACAAAACCTTCAGCTTTATAATATTAAGTATAGATTAAACCTCAATCTTATTGACAGAAGAGGTCTTTCAAAAAGAACAGTTCCTGTCGCATGATGAGATGCAGCTCAATACGAGTATTACCACCACAACCAAGGTACTGGGTAACATGCTATCGCCGAGGCTAAAAGATCCGCATATTATTAAAATACTTACTCTAAACCCAGGACATAATCACTTATTTTTTACAAGGTCTATATGATCATGTTCTGCCTACCTTTCCTCAAGTTTTTTTAGGTCTATTAGTCTAACAAACCTTTTCTCAAGTATCAAAACTTCAACTTCTCGTCTAACAAATCTTTTCTCAAGTATCAAGACATCAGCTTCTCGTCGAACAATGAGGACTATCGCGAATAATATTGAATTTACCGCTAGATGCGCTAGTGTAGCGTGAGGTCTTGACTTCAATGCTATGCTTACGGACTTTACTGGCCAGTGACGTCGATTGGTGTGCACGAAAACCGTAGCCTCCATTGTAGTTGAATATAGGTACTTTAATTGGAGCCACACTTACACACCCCTTTACTGGTTAACAAGATAACTTTTGGAAGACTTCGTTGTAAAACTTCTCTAGCTACCCGCTTATTTCCAGTTTTTAGTTTGCAGAATTTATGGTTTCTAACTACCCAGCTGCCACAGCTTCTGCTTGATGAGGGACACCTTTTCTCTCTTCCTACCCTACCCTGCTCACTAATATATATTATAAAGATACTCACTTCAAAGCCAGGTCATTGTGCTGCAGCTCCCTCTTGTCGAAGCTGTCTATGAGCGCCAGGCACTGCGCGTACTCTGCGTAGGGGGCGCCGCTGGTGCCGCACAACTGCGACAGTTGCTGCTTGATGAGGGACACCTCGTCTCTCTTCCTGGCTGGCTCTATCAGGTCTATGACTTGCTCCAGTTTTTGGGCTCGGCAGAATAGTTCTCGGGCCTGTGGAAAGAAGGTTTTGGAAATCTATACTAATTATAAAGAGGTAATGTTTATGAGTTTGTCAGGTTGCAGGGGATAATCTCTGGATCTTCTGAACCGATTTTGAAGATCCTTTTACCAATAGAATGCCACCTTATTTTTGAGCTATACAGGGTAAATGATAATTTATCATTTTATGAAGTTTTACTTTTCATAAAAAAAAATTATGAAAAGTAAAACGGCATCATTGTAATTTTGAACAAGTCATCAAGAACATTATTTATAAAAAGGCAATAAAATCAAGTTTGATGTATAGGAGCCCCCTTAAATATTTATTAATAGCGGCAACAGAAATATATCATCTGTGAAAATTTAACTGTCAGTGTCTAGCTATCGCGGTACTTGAGATACAGCCTGTTGACATACAGACAGCGATGTCTTAGTAATAGGTTCCCGTTTTTACCCTTTGGGTACGGAACCCTAAAAATCGTTGTTCCTACCCGAGAATCGAACCGGTTGGTAGTAAAAAAAAAAACACATATTATAACACTATCCGAAAGTGTAGCTAATAAGGATCAAGTTCTGGGAAGTAATAACACGTGGAAAACTAAAGGAAAGACCTCATTTCAAAGGTTCTGTGCTAGTTGTTGTGTGCTGTGTGTGTGTTAGTGATTTTTGTTGTTGTGTGTGTTATGGTGTGTTGTTTTATTATGTTACTAGCTGTCCCCCGCGGCTTCGCTCCTGTCAACTTTTTTATGTCTTTCATAAGAACATTCTACTCATAATCACGAACACAACAAAAATTAGCGAAATCGGTCCAGCCGTTCACGCGTGATGCTTGGACCAAGGAAAAAAGGGATGCATTTCTTTATATAAGATAAGATTTTCCAAATCAAATATCGAGTAGTGATGTTATTACCTGCTGGGCCCGCTCGCCGGTGAGCGCGTGCAGGGTGGGGTTCTGCCCCCCCGCGCCCTTCACCAGCGTCACGCAGAACTCGCGCAGCGCGCCCGTCGACGGCACGTGCGTGCCGCAGCACAGCTCCCTGACAGAACACCTTGTTATTCACACATCATCACATCGAGACCGAGTTTGTCCGTAAAGACGAATTTAGTAGGCTTAGGGACTACTCACACTTATGCAACTCCATTCGCGTTTCGCTGAACGATTTTGGTCACACTTATACCACAGTATAAATATGGACAGTACGGAAACTACATACAAACGCTCGAAACGGCACACTCACACAAACATGCGCACCGACGAGACTTTTCGGTGCCCGTCGCGGTACTCTCAGTAGTAAGTGCCGCTGGCCGCGTCAAGACAAGTTTAGCCCCGCGATCTTTTTAAAAATGCCGCGAACGTATTGCGTAGTATACGGCTGTTTGAACTCGGCTTCATCACAACCGGAGCTAACATATTTTAAACTTCCTGCTGATTTTGAAAGGTAAGAATCATTAATGATGTTGTTACGAATTTTCAGTTCGTGTGATCGATCAAAATCAAAATGAATTCGTGAACTTCAAAACTATTAAGTACTACTACTTCTTGTAAATCCAAGATGGCGCCTGCTATAGGTATAATTTTTTTCGTCATGGGACATGGGTGTCGTTTTCATGGTTTTCGAGGGTGTTGAAGCCGATAGTGATGTCAAAACGTGAATCCAAGATGGCGGCTGCAATAGGTATCAATTATTTAGTCATGGGTGTCGTTTTCATGGTTTTCGAGGGTGTTGAAGCCGATAGTGATGTCAAAACGTGAATCCAAGATGGCGGCTGCAATAGGTACCAATTTTTTCGTCATGGGTGTCGTTTCCATGGTTTTCGAGGGTATTGAAGCCGACAGTGATGTCAAAACGTGAATCCAAGATGGCGGCTGCAATAGGTATCAATTTTTTCGTCATGGGTGTCGTTTTTATTGTTTTCGAGGGTATTGAAGCCGATAGTGGTGTCAAAACGTGAATCCAAGATGGCGGCTGCAATAGGTACCAATTTTTTCGTCATGGGTGTCGTTTCCATGGTTTTCGAGGGTGTTGACGCCGATAGTCATGTCAAAACGTGAATACAAGATGGCGGCTGCAATAGGTATCAATTTTTTCGTCATGGGTGTCGTTTTCATGGTTTACGAGCGTGTTGAAGCCGATAGTGCTGTCAAAACGAGAACCCAAGATGGCGGCTGCAAAGGTACCGAGCGCCCGAAACGTTTTCGTCCAACAGCGGCTTGCGTACGCTCCCGCCAAAACTTGTAAAAGGTTACGCCGTAATGACAAAGTTAGTGCCAAGTGTTAGTGTTAGTTGGTGTTTTCAAGTTGTTGTGTGTAAATATTAAATTTTTTCCGTGTTTAAAGTAGGTATCGTGTTTTGTTGAGATTAACCAACGGCAACGCCATGAGATTGTAAGCTAGTATTCAAATTCGATTGATTGATCACTAAAGAACAAAAATGTAAAAAAAAAACAAAAACATTAAAAGTGACAACCCTATTGCTTCAATGGAGCGTAGGTAATTAAATTCTCAACTAGGCTTAGTTTCCGTACTGTCCATATTTATACTGTGCTTATACAGTTCTGCTTCTATCAGCCGCGTACAGCGTCGTAAGAATGAGAAGGCGGCAGCGGCAGAACAGTGCTGAACTCTATCTATAGCACTCGCATGATAATAACACATTTGTTCTCATTTTATACTTGTTTTCCGCGAAAGCTGAATAGATGCGGAAAGCTGAACGGATGCGTACGCGTCTCCATACAAAATCGTTGTTTTCTCTGCATAAGCTGAATAAGTGTAAGTAGTCCTTTAGGCCCACTTGTACAAACCAGAGTTATCTTTTAACTCAGAGTTAATTGCTTACACGAAGTTAAATTGTATGTAATGGTTCCAGGTTAGAATTAACTCGCAGTTACAAGATTTTTTAATGCCAGTGGGCCTTAGAGAGACGGATTGCTGAACATCCGGTCGAAGTTGTTGTTATGTATGTTGTCCGGAACACGGTGTATACTCATTGTGTTCGGCATTCAATCTGCAAATATTTCCCCTAATATCCGAAATAAACATTTTTCTTTCTTTGTTTAACTATGTTTAGGTTGATTTCCAATTTCCAGGGACAGATCTATGCAGTTTTCTTGGCCTTTTACTATCTGTAACGATTGTCAAAGATCTACAAATGTCAGCAGGGAAAAATACTTAGCGTGATTTTCGTGGCACGGAGGAATTTCGGTAAGTTAAGATTGTATTACCCATTCTCGGACTGACATCGGCAAGCGTTGCTTATCCTTGAAGATCGACCTGTGCGGCTGTTATTTAGGTACAAGAACTGTGTCCTCGTGAGGAGCTCGTGGCTAAATAATAACAGCCGCACAAGTCGGTCTTCAAGGTTAAGCAACGCTTGCCGAAGTTGGTCTGTGGATGGGTGAACATCTTAATATACCGAGTTTCCTCCGTGCCTCGGAAATCACGTTTGGCTAATGGTCTTGGCTGTCATTTGGAGATCTTTGGCAGTCGTTACGGGCAGTCAGAAGCTAGAAAATCTGACACTAGTCTTGCCAAGGAAAACCCTGTTACCCAGTTAATGGGTTGTGGAGATCGGGTAGACAGCCGCTCCACGTAAAACACCACCAGCTCAATCCGGTTTGACTGGAAGCAGGGGGCTAGTCTCTAAGCCCGAAGTCCGTAGATTCGGGATTAGTTGCGGGCGTATTCTACTACGTATCACCTACGGACTTACAATGACTCCCGAACCCGTAGTAAGAATGAAAGAAAACACGATTTTATAGTAACTGTCAAATCGTGTTGTCATTAATTCTTAGTGGTTAGGTAATATGGGAGAGTTTTCCAAATTTCCAAATTTTTTATACCAAGTTTCCACCTCCAAGTTTGTCTTAGCGTGATGATTATATAGCCTATTATATCATAGGCTATATACCATCGCGCGGGTCAGCTAGTCTAAAATATAGGTCTACATTGCCCGTGTAAAAAAAATACTGCTATTTGGAGGTGGTACGATTCATCCTGCGGTACAATACCTCCCGACTCTCCCCTATAGAGAAGAATATGCTCGTAACTAAACCCGAAACTACGGTCTTCGGGCTTAAAGAGTAGTCCCCTGACCCCAATATAGTTGGGAAAAGGCTAGACAGATGATGATGAACTATGTTCGACATAAAACATTAGAATTGGGACTGACTTGGACACGAGCGGCGGGCCGGCGGCGACGAGGCGCAGCCCCCGCTCGGGGTAGGTCTCCCCGGGCACCGTGAGCACGGCGGGCTCGCGCGCCAGCTCTACGCTGTCCAGCACAAGAGTCTCTACGGCCGCGTCGCAGCTTATTGATTCTCTGCACATTCAATAAAATAAAAAAACTGTTTATTCTTGACACGATCAGGAATAAACGACAAGCTTTAGTCTTTTGATCACCAGGCTAATTCACGTAACTAAATAAGTGCTGTTGAAGTTAAGTTTCGATCAAAACAACGCTTATCGTATTCTCTACCGCTGTCAGACACGCTCGCGTCAAGTTCGCGTCACGCGAGCGCAGCAACGGCTACCTACTGTTGCACGTCTTTGGTACGTGCTTCGGAACGCAACATGATCGGTATTCTACTATTTGTTTGTCGTCTAAAAATGACAGCTTATACGGTTAAGTTTAAGTTTTAATATTATAATAACGTCATTTTCATTGAATTGTAATCGATTCTATTCGATTATTTAGTGAATAATATTTTTTCTCTCAACCATAAGTAAGTTTGGCTGTCGATCAGTTGACGTGCAGTTCACGCGCAGCTTACGCGCAGTTCAAAGATTACAAGAATACCGTTTATCACTCAAACTTGAACTTAACTGCAATTGCACTAAAACCTAATCGGCGCGTCATAAAAATACGTGAATTAGCCCTCAGAACTCACAACGCGGTACCTAACAAAAAAGCGTCTGAAAAACGTTTACTTTCGCATTAAGCGTTAGAAGTGAGGAAAATGAAATAACTTCTTTCTAATCTTAAAACCGGATTCTGAAAAAGGACAAAAAAATACGCTTAATCCTTTTCAAAAAGTGGCATGAACATTTAAAATGTTTTCCATTGCATTTTCATTAAATCGATTAGTATATAATGCTCCTGATTTAGTATACATTTTAGTTTATGAAACTGACTTGTAAATGTCTACCTGCATGATAAAGACCTCGTTTTACAAGAGACAAGAAACAAGACTCAATCACTAGCTAAAAAATCAACTCACCTAATAAGATTCTGTACATCCAACATAACATCTTGTGACAGCTTCTCACCATACACCGACAGGTTCAGACTAAGGCCTTTATCCGTAACACTAGATCCCGTGGGACACACTACACTGTTGGGCAACACCTGTCTCACTGCCGCATTCAACAGATGCACACCGGTATGATTCTGCATCAACTTCAACCTCTTTTCTTCATCAATTTCTAGTTCTACCTCCATATCACACTGTATACAAGTCCTATTCCCTGCTACGGAGAAATAACCCTTATGGAAGACGAAATCTTGAATCTTGAACACACTTCTGACATCTAAAGCCACATTTTCATTGATGAAAATCATGCCATCATCAGCAGCTTGACCACCTTCCTCGCAGTAGAAATTTGTGTCCTTTGTTACAATGTAATAAGGTCGCTTTTCGCATGCTTCTAAGTAGTCGATCCAGACACAGTCTTCGTTTAGAATGCCGATTATTTTTGTTTTTAACGGTTTGAATTCTATGTCCTTTCCATTGTAGGTGTAGTCGTATTTGGGTTGGTCATTGGTGGAATTATGACCATTTTTCTTTAAGGTTTTTATAGCTTCTTCGAACATCAGTCCTTTGGACTTGTCCTGTTCCTTTGCAGCAGTCTTGTGCCTCGTCTTGTGCTTGGAGAGGAGTTTCCAGAAGCCGGTGTTGTCTATGGTTAAGTTGTTGAGCTGAGCGATGCGGCTTATGATGTTTTCTTGGAAGCCGTGCGTGTCGTACAATTTGAAGACTAGTTCCCCTGGTATTTCGGTCGATTTTTGTTTGGCCATTGTCTGTGGAAGATGGAGAGGTTAGTAGATTTAGAAGCCAAGAGACGAAATGGCACAGAAGTTCTCACTGGCTTGGGTTTCCTTAGAGGGCCGTTGTATAGTGATATCAATATGATCGCCGTCCATTACTACAGCAGTAAAAAGTACATCAAAATATATTTTCATGATGGCCGTCAATTTGCAGCCTTTTGGCATATTCTTTGGACTAATGGGTGAATCCCTTTTTTTGTCACAAAGTGCCAAATTTTACTTAACTATATGGACATGTCTTAAGAATCAATTAGTAGTGGAATCATTTTTTTGCCTTACATTTTGCCATTCTTAAGTCTAATTGAAAGTACAGTGGACCCCCGGTAATCCGGCATATGCCCATGTCTAATCCGGCGCCCCTTGTGATCCGACATGCATATCACTACACTAATACATACATTTTTAGTACACTAGCTTCTGCCAAAGGCTTCTCCCGCGTGATCCCTGGGCAACATACTCCCGGGACCTACACCTATCTACCTATGTGTTATTCCAGACTATAACCTTCCCCTGTGGCAAATTTCATGAAGATCCTTTCAGGCGTTCTGACGTGAAAGAGTAACAAACTCACAAACTTTTGCATTTATAGGGTTTGTTACATAAATATGTCCATAATAAGAAGTTATTATTAATGTGAGATCAATAGCATTGATGTGATTTACAGTAAAACGTTTGCTCTCTATTGTGCTGTTTAATTTAATAAATTCAACATACATTAAATATCTTATCACTTTGACATGTCATTTGTCGTATAACAAGGTTCACTTGGTCAAAGAATTCCAAACTATAGGGCTATGGCACAGTACTGTGTAATCCGTTTTTTTTTTTACAGTAATTTTGTAATGTTATGATTATAATGCTTTTATTGTAATGTGTTGTTTTTTTTTATTTTCATTGTAATTTTTTTCTTTTATTACTTTCTATTATCTATTGTATTATTAATCTGTTAGTTTTATAATTTTAATGAATGTGTTTTTTTTTATTATTTATTTATAAATTGATTTCAAACACAATGTGAATTGTTCGTGAATAAATTGAATTGAATTGACCAATTCAATAGTACGACAGTCAGATTACCGGGGTTCCACTCCGCGTAGCTTCGACTTTATCATGAAAAATAACATATTCCACCTCCTCCCATAACAATTACCTCTTTAAACTCTTTATATCCGAGTGCGAACGACGACAGCTCCACGTCACTCAGCTCCTCCACCTCCGGGTACTGGCGAGACAGTTCCTTCCACTTCTTCTTCAGCCCCAGCCTCATCTTGGTAAGATATGAAGAAAAACATGGTAATTGACACAGAAAAAACGTGTGAAAAGAAAACATAGACAGTATTTTGCAAAGTAGCTACGACACCGAACAGTTGAAACATGTTTTTTTTTTTTTTTTTTTTTATATTTATGGCAACTGAGCCGGTTCCGACTATTCTGCCAGTGTCACGTGGTGACGGTAGCACAGAGAGGCAGTCCGTCAAACTTTCCGTTTTACTTCGTGGTAGGTGTTAGTGTAGCTGAAACGAACACATGGGTTAGTAAAACATATAATCTAATTTACAAGCACACTACAACACTACTAGTTTATACTATTTACAGACTATTTACACACACGTTACGCACTAATTAAAATTTTAAGTCATTCTCGTTAATGAATGTGGCCAAAATGTTGATTAGTTTAGGGGAGAAGTGGGAAAGGAGGGTATGAAAGTTGGTTGGGAGGGGAATGTTAAGTTTGGAAATTTTGTTATATAGGTCAAAGGATTTATTATTTAGGGAGCAACAGAAGAAAATATGGTCTAAAGTACCATCCGCAAGGCCGCACTCGCACAGGGAATTATCCCGGACGTGGATTTTGTTCAGGAACACAGGGCTACAACAATGTCCGAGTCGGAGTCTACAGAGGGACGAAACAGTTCTCTTCGACAATTTAGGATATTTAAAAAACCAAGGCCTACGCTGGATTTCAGGCTGTATGGCAGCGTAGTAGAGGCCCTTGGTTTTAGAAGTCGTCTTCCATGTTTCAGTCCACGAGTTAAATAACTTGGGTTTGGCACCATTCCGCAAATCGTAGTTATGCGCTACGTAGTGCTTTTGATCAACCGGATTCGATGTGGCATACTTTGCTAACGAATCAGCGCACTCATTGCCAACAATACCCGAGTGACCGGGGATCCAGGTTATCTCGATGTCCAAGCCGTTTTGGGAGCAATCAAATAACAAGTTCTTTATATCTATAATGATTTGACTATTAATTTTACTGTGGAATTGATTTTGTTTAAGGGCCTGAACGCTACTACGGGAATCTGAGAAAATTACTGACCTTGTTATCTGATGAGATTTAATATAGTGTATGGCTTCTAAAATACCAATACACTCTCCTGTAAAGACTGATGCTTCTGGTGGGCATTGAAAAAGTAAAGCTATTTTGGAATTTTGGAAATAAACTGCCACACCAGTACATTCGGTTTCAGAGAATTTTGAAGCATCCGTGAAAAAGAAATTCCATCCTTCCCAATAACGTTTGACAGCTGACTCAAAGTCATGTCTAGCGTCTTGAGAATTCCTAGATAAACCTAATCCCAAAACGACTTTTGGTTCGAAATGAATCGCCTCGTATGCGGCGGAGAAGACCGGAAGAGTAGGGTATTGGCAAATAGGCGCGGAGAGTTGTTTAAGCTCTCTGTACCTATTTAACAATAGGGGAACCACTTTATGGTTCCAATAGGAAGAATTATTAAAGGAAAGGTCAATTAGTTCTAAAATTGGGATCAAGGGATGGGATGAGAGGGAAAATACTTTAGTTAGGAAGCGATCTGCCAAATACTGTCTCCTAAGGTGTAGGGGTGGGTCTGCACATTCCACTTGCAGCGCATTTATGGGAGATGATTTCATAGCCCCAACGACAATTCTTAGGCATTTGGACTGTATGCTATCTAATTGTTTAAGCGCTTCTTTGTTGCAGGGCTCAAGAAGGTAGCTGCAGTAATCCATAGCACTTCTGGTCAGCGCATTATAGACCAGTTTAAGGGTGTAGGGGTGAGCTCCCCACCATACCCCAGCCAAAGCCTTAAGGACCGACACAGAACGTTCACATTTTTTGACCATGTTGTTGATATGATCGACCCCAGACAGTCTTGAGTCTAGAGTTACTCCCAGAAACCTGGCCTTATCTTCGACTGGAATGCTTTGACCATTAATGTTAATATCTATTGGAGGCACAGAACGCTTGCGTGTAAAAATGACAGCTTTACTCTTTGGAGCACTTAAGGACAAACCATTGTCAAGCAGCCATTGGTTTAATGAGGCCAGAGAGACATTCATCGAAAGAGCGGCATCCTGAATGGAACTGCCACATACCATTAGTGCAATATCGTCAGCATACTGAAGGATTTTACAGTCAAAATTAAGGGAAGAGGGCAAGTTGGCTGTATAAATGTTATATAATGGGGGACTGAGAACTGATCCTTGGGGTAATCCTCTCCAGGCCGATCTTTGTTCAGAGTCACCCCCTGGTATTCTCAATTGAATTGTGCGATTGGTAAAAATGCTACCAATAATACGACAAATCCTAGCCGGGACTCTCAGCTCATGCAGCTTTTGCCTGAGATTAGGGAGGAGAACCGAATCATAGGCAGCTGATATATCCAGAAAGACAGCAACCACAGACTCATTCCTACTAAGGGCCAGCCGGACCTCTGACGTGAGGATACCCACACTATCAGCTGTGCCCAGACCTTTCCTAAAGCCGAATTGAGTCGTTGGGAGCAGTTTCCTGTTTTCCACCAACCACACTAATCGATTTTTAATTAAGTGTTCCAAAAGTTTGATGAGTATGGACGATAAGGCAATAGGTCTGTATGAGCAATGATCACTAGGATCTTTGCCTGGTTTTAGGATCGGAATGACAACTTGAACCTTCCACTCTGTGGGAATGTAGCCAGAAATAAAACAGAAATTAGCCAGGTCCAGGTAATATTTGTGAGTTTTTGGACCAGCTTTAGAAATAAAGGAGTACGGGAATCCATCCACTCCCGGCGCGGAGTCCTTGACGTGGGATAGCACAGTTTTTAGCTCCTCCAAGCTAAAAGACATGTTCATTGGTTCGTCAATGTTGTCTGCATCATAAATGTCAACACTGGTTTCCTCAACACTTGGAACATAAGCTGGAGCGATTTTTGAGAAAAACTGGTGTCCCAGTTCTTCCGTGAGGTTGTTAGAGGAGGAGGCAGGTGCTAAACTGCTCCTAAAACGTCTCACCTTTCGCCAAACCACGGAAACCGGGGTGGACGGACTCAGCGAACTACAATATTTTGACCAACCTTCGCGTTTTTTCCTTTTAAGGAATTTCCTGGACTTAGCTAGTATCTGTTTGAAGGCAATAAGGTTATCCAGGTTCATATTGCCGTTGACTGTCTTTTCAGCCTCATTCCTGGCCTTGACCATGTTAGTGCATTCCCTATCCCACCATGGCGGGGAAGGAAGTTTACCAGAATGGGGTTTTTTGGACGGGAAGCAATCATCAGCAGTGGAGGCAATGGTGGAGGAGAAGGACAAGAAACAATCCTGGGCGTTATCCCTGTTAACTTCTGGAAGGGATGATATTCTTAGGTCCAGAATTTTAGCATATAAATCCCAGTCTGCAGAGTTCAATTGGTGTTTTAAAAGAGGGGGGGAAACTTTAAAAGGGATATTCTTGGTAGGAAATTCAATTATGATGGGGTAGTGATCACTTCCATAGGTCATATCCAAGCGACGCCAAATGAGAAGGCTAGCCATATTGGATGAGCAGAATGTTAAATCAATGCAGCTATTATTCTGACCAGGTGCAGATCTACGCGTAGCACTGCCATCGTTGATAGGGGAAAGATTGAGTTCATCCAATATATCCAGCAAGCCAATGCCAAAGTTATCACAAGTATCTGATCCCCAACGATAATGGTGACAATTAAAATCACCCATGACAAGCATTGGACCGCTAACACTGCATAATAAATTCCTAATTACTGAAAGATATTCTAGTTGTGGGTGCGCAATATAAAAAGAAAAAATATTTATACCCTCAGCCTTCACAGCAACAACATTTATGTCATCGCCAACAAAGGTTAGAGGAATCTGAGAGAATGATACCTTGCTATTGATGAGCAAGGCACATCCTCCGTATCCATCAGATCTATCATGGCGTACACTGGTAAAACACGGCAACCTGAAATTGCTTCCAGGCAAGAGCCATGTCTCAGCAATGCCGCAGATTGATGGTTTAAACTTATTAATTAAAAAAGAAAGATCAGGCTTTCTGGGAGTAATACTCCTCACGTTCCACTGGAGAAATGTCAGGGGATGGAATGTTGTGGATATAGTTTAGGATAGTGGTCAATTTTGATGCAACGTGGTCAGGTATAGCTTGGGATGGGTTTGCAAGAGCAGACATTAGCATGTCAGTAATTAAATTTAAAATATTTGTTGAGGTATTCTGTCTGTGATGCATTGGCTCTGGAGCTTCCATTGGAAGGGCACAGCCGTTTTGTGATGGGGAAAAGGAGTAATTTTGGGTGAGGTTCAGGTGAGCTTGTCTATCATAACCGGGTGAAAGGGAGATATGGGGTTTGGGTTTCAAAAATACCGTTTTACGGTATGAATTTTGGGTTACTGGGATGGGACTTGAGGACTGAGATTGCGATTTATTTGCAGTTACTTTGTTCCGTGGGAAAGACTTGGAGACTTCAGCATATGATCTGGAAACAGGTGGGAAGACCCGACTTGCCTCCGCATACGAGATCGATTTATCCGCCATCAGAGCTTTTATGCTCTTCTGTCGGCCCAATTCAGGACAAGCACTGTCATTTGCGAAATGGTTGCCATTACACGAAACACAGAAACTCAATTCACGGGTGACTTCACATCCATCACCTGGATGATCTTCACCACACTTAAAACACCTAGGTTTCGATCTGCAAAGTGTGCGGGTATGTCCATAGCGACAACAATGATAACACTGAACCGTTGGGTAAGTGTAACGCTCAACTGGGAGAGCCGAATAGAAGCTGTACACACGCTTAGGTAGTATTTGTCCGTCAAAAGTTAATACAACAGTCTGTGTGGGCTTCCACTCAGTCACACCAGAAGAGGACACCTTCCGGTTCATCCTTCTGGCTTTGATAACCGAGCCACATCCCTCTGGAACCTGGATATTTTTAATGATTTCCTCTTCTGACCACTCAACTGGTATATCCCTAACAATTCCCATTCTTGTTATGTTGTATTGTGGAATGGCAGCCATGTAATTGTGTTGGGAAATAATTTTATTGTTGAGAAAACTGTTTGCATCCTGGTGCGACTTGAACTCAACTGACACACGATTTCTGCCTATACGTTTGATCCCATCGAGACGTACGTTATTCACGTTATTTATCGTCAAAAACATACCAAACTTGATAGGTTGTAGCACAGTGCCTGAGGTTTGTTCGTCTTTGAGCGAAACATTCACAATATATGGTGGATTGTCTCTAGCTGTGTAAGAAAGCCTGCCTAATAAGTTTTTCGCAATCTTGGGTTTGACATTGGAAGAAACTGGGGGCGAACTAGCGGCCCTCTTGCGACTAGGGGTATCCGTATCCATAATCGGGTCCTGTGGGGTTATTACGATGTCATGGGGGAGGGTAATTGTTAGTCCGGGGGAGAGATCAAATAATTCATCCGGGGGGTCAGGATCAGGGGGCTTTTTTGAGTTCATCTCGAATAATTATTGTTAAAAAGGACACTTACAACGAAAAACAAACCTTACACCAAGAACACAAACACAAGGAACACTTTCGATCGAGTTTCACAACACAAAAGTTCACTAAAATCGAAAATATTCGTAGCACTGACAAAAGCACGTGTTATACCTTTACCACTACCAACGAAAAGCTTCTTGAAACATGTTAACCTCTCGCGCCCAGACGTTATTACGTCACCAAATCCTTGACGGCCCGCAGCGCCGCGGGCGACCGCTTATCTCAAGTGGGTAATCTGACACCGGCCATAACAAAACGTTATCGCAAAGTTTGTATAGTTTGTATCCTCACAATTGAAACGGTTTCGGGTTCGTAAATTATGTCGTCATGAAATAAAGCATAAACAAAAGTCTTATTAGTACTCGAGAAATATTTATATCCTATTGAAATGAGAGAACTTGCTGAATGTAGTTATGTTGCTGTTTATGTTATTTCTGACAAAACTATTGGATCAATTTACACAAAAATTTGGGAACTAGCTTATGGAAAGACAAGTAATCTAATGACAATGACCTTTTATATGAGTTCTATAGCCGATTATAGCAATATTCAAGCTCAAACTTCATAAAGTGCGGCGCCGTTTGTTGTTTTTTATTGCGTAATTCAATGCGCTATTTTGATAACGATTATCAGAGTTATATCAAACAGATTCCAATTGGAAAAGCTTGTAGAATACTACCTATATATTCATCAACGCATTGTTAACTATAAATCGTTACAATATGCTTACTTTAATTGTAAACATTGCCAGAAACCCAAACAATAACAATTTTGACCTTGACGAACACTCGGAACTACGTAACTTTTGTTGGCTCAACAGAACAAGTTTTGTGATGTTATTTCATGCAAAAAACTAGCTACATACTTGTAGGAAATACTGATAAATGATTATTTATCCACTTACCCTTGAATATTGCACTAAAAACACACAAAATTCACTAAAATAACTTCACCACTTGGGCGCGAAATCACCGTGACATAGAAACTTTGACTAGAGTTTTTGAAATGTCAGGTGTCATTTTTTTAGTATGTTTTTTTTTTCTAGAGTTGGCAAATTTTATACACCATAGAGAATATTCATAGACAAACGAATCTAAAGCTTAGTTGACTCAAAAATAATGTTTTAATCAGTCGGTGTGTTCGGGGTCTCATGAGACCCTACGGGACTCAACTGCGATTGTTAGAATTTAGGTGCACATGTGCACCTACGGTGTTCAGGAGGTTAACCGCTCAACACCCGGGGGCACGCCCGCGTGCCATAAACTGTTACAACCGTTAAAACCCGATGGCACGCCGGCGTGCCATGGCGAAATATGCGGTTTATTTAAAAACGCATGGTCTTATTTCATGTGGCAAGGTTTACACACTTGCGGGATGATATTCTCGTTCAACTAAGCTATTCCAATTTTAAAAATATATGATGGTATCATTGAAATATTTTTTTTAAAAAACAAACGCTTACTTTGTCTCTGGAACGTCGATGACGGTCGACTTTTTGTTTATACTTTGTTTGCATGTAAATTATTTTATGCTAAGTGTACGAATATTTATTTATGAGTAGCTATTACATCGTTTTACATAAATGTTTGCACGAAATACATCAAAATAATACTTTTTCGGCCATTGAAACATTACGTGTGAATGTCAGTCGCCATTCTTGCAATTAAAATGATGAAATTGTTTTTTTTTTGGAGTATAATCAACGTTTATGTGAATAAATAGTCGTACAAGTAGTTATTACATAGTTTTGCACAATGTATTTACCATTTTACTTCATAATTTGACTTGTTTTGCCTAAGAATGTACCGTGAAAAACCGTTATTTTTTTTTTAGGTGAATTCAGAGGTTTGTATCTTTATTTTTTTTCATCAAAGTGAGTAAGTATTTATACTTATATGAAATTATAGCTCAATGTTGTGTAGGTTTGATAAATATTCCAATTCTGAAACCTAATATACTATGTGAAATTAGCTAATACAAAACACATCGCCGCTTAGTTCTCTCTTCAAGGAAATCTTATCATTGTACAATTATAGTGGCATATTCTTACGACATATAGCTAGTTTTCAATCAATAAAGGATTATGTAGTATCCTAGTAACATTTTTTTATTAGAAACTACTCAATATAACTAGGATGAGCGTTTACAAAGTCAAGCGTTTTATTACGCAATTTCATAAAAACGGCTCGACGGACGATGAAGTTTGATTATGAATATTATGAAAATTTTACATAGGACTGTCAAAAAAACGCTGTAATTAGATTATTTGTTTATTCATAATGTAATTTGCAAAATTTCGCATGGATTGCTACAGTAGTTTTATAAGAAATCGATAGAACAAGGGAACAAACAATATTTCAACCTGTTCTCCGTTATCAACATTTATTTATAAATACCACTCTCATATTACAAGTATTGTATACATTTTATAGCATGGTCAGTTTATTCAAGAACCAAAAACAGTTTACAGTTTAAGATAAGAGCCACTCGAAACGTAAGCAAACCATTTTTTTTGTTAGCAGTCGTAGCGTGTCAAATTGCGATAAAAAGCGCCGGGCGTTGACAGATGTTGACGTTTGACGCGCCAGGGTTCTAGAGGAGGTGGAAGCGCCAGGGTAGCCCGCGAAATTCAAATATTTTTATGTTTTTTGCAATTTGCCGGTCAGTGTGAAGCTGTATATTGAACAAAATACGATTAGCGGCCGTAACGCATATTTATCTAAAGAATTATACCCATTTTAATTATCAATATAAACCTCTAAGTTCATACAACTCGATTGAATGACTTTTTCACGAAATAACATTCAATCGAGTTCTATGAACTTAGAGGGATATTATATATTGATGATTCAAATAGTTATAATCCTATAAATAAATGCTCTTTACGATCGCGAACCGTATTCTGTTCAACATACAGCTTCACATTGACCGGCAAATTGCAAAAAACATAAAAATATTTGATGCGGTGATTTTGTAACAAAATCCTGTAGCTTGGCAAGCACTGCCCCTAGCGGGCCCCGTCCTGATTGGTCTACGAGCCAGCCAACGCTCGCGCGCTTCTTGTGTTGCGGCGGCTGGGGCGTGAGGTTTCCCTCTCTTTCACGCCGTCTGCCTCCTCTTTCGCTAGCATTAGTGATTGCAGGAGAAGGTGACCGCTTTAACCTAACTAGCCTATATTTATGTCTAATTCCACAAATCCACAGCTTACCAAACGCCTCTCCCTTTTCCACTTAATTCTGTTTTGCTGCTAGTGTGGGCCAGTCCTTTCGGAACTTATAAATATTTTTCCTGCACATGAAACTTTGTTAACGATTAAGTGAAAAAAACATACCTTAGCATACGCCAGTTCCTCATGGTCGATGATGAGCTTGGCGTCGGCCTCCTTGGCCAGCAGCTCGGGGTAGGTGGCGCCCAGGGTATCCACCACCTCGTTGTAGAGGATCTTCAACAGTTTAGGGTTTTGGAAGACATCCGTCGAGATCTTGAAGGACTTCCTCATTATTTGCTTTAGGCTTAGACTGGAACAAGTGATTTTATTGTTAAATGAGGGTTTTCAGGAAAATTTACTCCACCAGCTGGCGCAACATACGCGAGAGGTCCTCTTCATTGAAAAAGTGACTTTGACATTAACAACATTTTTGACGGCAATCTCTAATAATGTAAAGCGATGATTTACTATCGACGAGGATGAATAGAATAGAATAGTATACTATTTATTATGTACACCATATAATTTACAGAAAAAATAGACGAAGAAAACATTACACGCTAGGAAGGAAGCACGCTTGAATAGAAATAAACTATTTAATATGGACTTAAAGGCTCTCAGGTTGTAGTTGTCAGGAGACAGATTCCGGCAGGTAATTCCACAGTTTATGTTGTATGCACAATGAAAGTATTCTCAAAAGGTTTTGTTCGTGTGGAGAGAGTCATCTGGCGAGAAGCGAAGTAAGCGTTCTAAACAAACAAAATATGTTAGTTAAGAACAAAACTAAAATGTTCGTAACTGGCCGGCAACCAGCTATGTCCCTTTTATAACGTTTGTTTTTAGGGTTCCGTACCCAAAGGGTAACCAACGGATCCTTATTGCTAAGCCTACTCTGTCTGTACGCCCGTCCGTCTGTCTGTCTGTTAGCGGGCTGTATCTCAAGAACCGTTATAGGTAGACACTTGAAATTATCACTGATTGTGTATTTCTATCGTGACAACCAAAAAGCCGATAAGGCCGCCAATTGTACGTTTTTATGCATTTTTAAATTGGTGTACAATAAAGTATAAGTATATTAAATAATCAAAATTAAGGATTATGGTACGGAACCCTTCGCGCTTGACTGGTTTTTAACTTTGCTGATCAATGGACCTTAAATTTTCTATTGCTATGTTTAAGTAGTGCAAGTTACTTGGAAGCCGGGAACAGCCCATCAGCGAGACACACGCTGACCATCCGCGCGTGGTCGGCCAGCCGGCGGTAGGCGGCGTCCAGCGGGGCCGCCGCGCCGTAGCCGCCGCCGTACGCCGGCGCGCCTGCGCTCTTCTGGACAACACCCACACCTTACATCACACCTCTACTACGCAGTGTAGGCTGACGACTTTTGAATTCCTTCTTAAGGTGGAAGCGCCAGGGTAGTCCGCGAAATTCAAATATTTTTATGTTTTTTGCAATTTGCCGGTCAGTGTGAAGCTGTAAGTTGAACAAAATACAATTCGCGGCCGTAACGCATATTTATCTAAAGAATTATACCCATTTTAATTATCAATATAACCCTCTAAGTTCATACAACTCGATTGAATGACTTTTTCACGAAATAACATTCAATCGAGTTCTATGAACTTAGAGGGTTATATTGATGATTCAAATGGTTATAATCCTTTAGATAAATGCTTTTTACGATCGCGAACCGTATTCTGTTCAACATACAGCTTCACACTGGCCGGCAAATTGCAAAAAACATAAAAATATTTGAATTTCGCGGGCTGGTTGGAGCATTCACCTTAATTAAACCTGACTAACGCCAAACTTGTCATTGCAGTGGAACAGCAATTACTGATCATCAAATAGAGCCGGGTACTCATTAGCGAGCTGTAACCGTAACTTATGTGATACAGTAACGAGGTTCTAGTGTGTACGCGTTTTACAATTACGGGTGTAGAAATGAGTACGTTGTAAACGTCGGGTCGCTACAAGCCGCACGCGTACCGCTCGCAGCAGGTTTGCGAACCACGTACACACTATGTTTTTTGGTTACAGTACATGCAACGGTTACAGTTACGGCTCGCTAGTGAGTACCCGGCTTGAGACGAACGACGTCCACTGCTGGACAAAAGCCTCCCCCAAGCGTCACCGCAACAATCACAACACAAAAATGGGCGAAAAGTTCTGGAGTGTCGATCATGTATCGGAAGAAGCATCGTTGGAAGGCCTCCCACAGGATGAACCGGTGCCGTAAACCTGGTGAGGGCCACACCTGATCACCGGTCCACCTAGATGGATGCAAATGGCTAATATAAAAATACAATCGCCCAACTTAAGCAAGGAAAACTAAAATACTTAAATGAAGATTCTGGTGGTGGTATAACTTTATTTCGTGTAAATATTTATAAATACATAACCAGTTTTTCTTTCGAGATTACTTGCTTAGTTTTGCTATTGTCCAGTAATTTCTCATTAAGCTATTTTTTTATATTGTAAATCGAGCAACTGAGTGACCAAAATAATGAGTTTCTTCAAAGTAAACTTTTGGGTAAAAATACTCGCACACAAAAAGTTAACACTTTTTTCATACATTTACTAACTCATAATTATTGATCAAGCATTTTGCTGCTTTGGGAACTGTAGGTCTACTTTATTTTTGTAATATTTAAAGTATTGAACAATGGCTACACAATGTCTTAACAAATCACAAAACCGCTTATTTCCACTAGAATAAGGTTCAAATTGCAATGATAGAACACACGTGAAAGTCAACGACTAGTAATGTATATAACTAATTATTGCACTCAACTCTTATTTCCACTAGAATAAGTTTCAAATTGCAATGATAGAACACATGTGAAAGTCAACGACTAATAATGTATATAACTAATGATACATGCCTTCTCGATCGCCCTGATGATAGGCTGGAACAGATCTGTATCGTAGTTGGACGGCACCCCCTGTAGAATGGCAGCCATGCGCTCCAGTCCCATACCGGTATCCACGTGCCGCTTGGTCAACCCCTTCACTTTGCCGTTGGCATCTCTAAGGACAAACAATAGGGTTAGTACGGTTCCCATCAGCCCATCTAAACAAATGCCAGCTTAGACACTTGTCTCACCGCCAGCGATTAGCGAGTTGCGGCTAAAGCTTAAAACTCGAAACGAGTTGGCGAGCAGCGAGTAGTGAATGAAGATTCGATAGTTTTCTCGCTCGGCTTTAAGCGAGTGCTTTTGTGCGACGGGCGATTACTCGCAATACTCGCTCAGGCCTGCACTATAGGTAGAAATTACCGCTGGTTTGTGAGTTCTGCCCACCAAGCGAGGATCGCCGAGCGAGTGTCGCTGAGCGAGTACAATCTTTGATGGCTCTTGTCGCTGCGACCAATAATAGTGGTAAAAGCCGCCGGCAGTGTGAACAGCCAGCTATCGACCATAAAGTCTTTTTTCCTCACACGAAATCTATATTTTTTGTCCTTTTCCTCAGCAAGCAAATAGTCGATAGCTAATCGCTTCCTCGCTGGAGGTGAGACAAGTGCCTTATTTATTCAGATGACGTTTTTTGTTTCAAGTGAAACTGACGACTCGACCGTAGAGGGAACATTTTACGAAAAATATTGAAAATTTAAATCTCTAGTTATGGTAATCCTCTGTTCAGCCACCTTGATGGAAAAGTCCAGAGTGTGGATTATTAATCTTTTAGATAAATCCAAAATCAAACTCACCTATGACAATGAATGAAGACTAGATTCCATATCTCAGTGAGTGAGCCATCAGGATTGACGTAGTGTATCTCGGTGCACGGACCACATGGGCCAGTGGCGCCCATCTCCCAGAAATTATCCTTGGCTCCTTTGGCTATGAGCCTGCTTTCTGGAACACTAGAAAAGACAATGTATTAAAACCAGGATGCAAGATGTATAATTAACTTTATCTATACTAATACTATAAAGCTGAATAGCTTGTATGTATGGCTGAATGCGCTAATCTCAGGTACTGGGTTGAATTGAAAAAAAAAAAACTTTTTACAAAAAAATACAACCGACTTTAATTTCGGAAGTCGGTGTCAAAATACGAAGAAACTAAAAAAACACCGACTTCCGAAATTAAAGTTATTTTTTACTTTGTAGTGATTTTTTTTTGGAAGTCGGTTGTATTTTTTTTGTAAAAAGTTTTTTTTTTTCACTTTTTAGTGGTACCCCACCACACCTAACAGTACCACTGCAAAATCGCAGAAAAGCAAAATACACAATTTCGATTACTTGGATGACATAAAACCATCATCCAAGTAGACGAATTCCAGCTATTTCGATTTAAAATCCAAAGTCCGTAACCGATTTTGATAAAATTTAAATGGGACCAATCTGCAAGTATTTCCTTTCAGATAAAATTTAAATTTAATAAAAAAAATTTCAAATCGGTTCATAATTTTCGGAGTTATGAGGTAACAAACATAAAAAATAAACACAACCGAATTGATAACCTCCTCCGTTTTGGGAAGTTGGTTAAAAATATTTTAGTGTTGGTTGTTTTGGTGTTGTGTTCTAGTGTTGGTATAGAAGAGCAACAGCCCATGGAGTGATATCTACTGTGTACAGAGTAGAAAATAGTCACATCCAAAACAAAAAATAGCAAAAATCGGTAGGTAAACCTTTTACTTACTAAGGAGTCCAATCCGACAGCTAAGAAAGAGGAACACAAGATGGCTTTATTCCTAAGTGCGAAAGAGGGTTATTTTATGTCTCTTTCATACTTACTAGTAAAGCAATGTTGCATGCTGCTGTCAAATACGACTTTATAGATTACTAGCTGACCCGCGCAACTTCGTTTGCGTCACATTTTCCATTAATGCTCCGCTCTTAGCGTGATGATATACCTATAGCCTATAACCTTCCTCGATAAATGGGCTATCTAACACTGAAAGAATTTTTCAAATCGTACCAGTAGTTCCTGAGATTACCCCCTACATACAAACTTACAAACATACAAACTTACAAACATACAAACTTACAAACATACAAACTTACAAACAAATGTTACCTCTTTATAATATTAGTATAGATTTCGAGTTTATGAGCGTGTATTCCGTCGACTAGCACCGCCAATCGTTTTTTATTATTTGTGGTAAATTTAAGACACGTAGATAAAAAACCGCTCTGTAGTGCACTGAAGAAATGTATTTATTATGTTTTGAGAGTTATGTTTTGTACTTTAGAACATAAATAGTTGCCAAAGTCGATATTTTTGCTAAAAGTGGCCACTTTTAGCAATAATTGCCGTTTTGGCTATTTAGCCATGAGTTATGTATTAAAAATAGCTGTCAAAAAATAATAGATACATTTCTTCAGTGCACTACAGAGCGGTTTTTTATCTACGTGTCTTACATTTACCACAATTAATAAAAAACGATTGGCGGCGCTAGTGGACGGAATACACACTCTTAATACAAATTTCATCAAAAGTGTGAACCCTTACCCAATAGCCTTCCATATATCCCTGCATTCAGTATCTGCCTTCAGCCCAATAGCAGCATCGCCTGAGAAGTATGTCACCACCAAGTTCTCAGGTTTCAGGCGGTAAGGACCGAGGAGAAGGTCCCATGCCATTTTACATGCGTCTTTCTGTGAAGAAATATAAGAATCATGATATTCTTTCAAAGAGTTTTAAATTAGAGAAAATCTGCTAGACTTTTTTTTATTAATGTTGTCTATGAATTCCTGGAAACACTTGAGGGAACTGGGAGGCTTTTGCACAGCAGTGGGATAGTATGGACACTCATACTATTATACAGGGCGTATTTGACATCGTAACGCAAACTTCGGGAAAAGGCTACACCTCATGCCACTAACCAAATTGTGGAAGTCATTAATCTCGCTAATGAACGGTTACAGAAATTGACATTTTCGAGCGCGCAATGTATTGTGAACAACGCGATCTAAACGCGTGAGAGCGTTGCACGCAATACATACCTCACGTCTTGCACACACACAGCGGTACACAGGTCTGGGACGCCGCGGCTGGCGACGCGCATGTACTAACGCGCCTAATAGGTACCAGATAAAATTATTTAATCACTAGAAATAACTACGGTGCCTACCTGCTGATGGTAGGAACATGTTTATGCAGAATTTAAGAGAAAAAAAGCTGACCTTGGTCGGAGCTTGCTTTCTATCCGCGAATTGTGTTCGAATTTTTATTGCATCTAGGTAGGTTCCTACCGTCTAGCTAGATGGATGGCAACAAGCAAGGTCACCTTGAATAGAACACTGCATTACATCCTTCTGGAACATGCTTAAGATCTTGTTTTTGAAAAGCTTAAGAGAAAAGGAGCCATAAGCTTAGTCTTATAATTAAAATCACGATTCCGATAAGGATTAATTACAAAAAATAAGCTTGTAAGTACATCGAAATCCGAGTACGCAGGTAGCTAATGAACTACGAACTACCTAACTCTCTTTGAATGTACCTACCTCAATACCTACGAATATCAAACCCTCCGCCGACGGCAATACTTTCACATAAAATAATTTTAGTCACTCAAAAATACCTACCTACTATCATGTTTATGCAGAAGTCAAGGAGCCACAAGCTTACGTCTCTTAAATTCACGAACACAATTCCGATAAGGATTGACAACAAAGCCGGCGATGTGCGAGTCAGACTCTCACACAAAGGGTTCCGTACCATAACCATACACAAAAAACACGTTTCTTGTATGCGAGCTCTCTGTAAATTTTATTTTATTATTTGTTGTTATAGCAGAAATAGGGATACCATGCCTGAGATACAGCCCACTGACAGACAGACGGACAGTCGGCTGGACAGCAAAGGCTTAGTAATAGGGTTCCATTGGTTACTCTTCGGGTACGGAATCCAAAAAAGAAGCTTGCAAGTACCTACTTTGAGAACTGATTATGTAAGTATTAACTAGTAACTACCTAACTCACCTTAAGCTCGCTCACCCCTAACCAGATAGGGTTCGAAGTGGCCGCCGCCAGCATGCTCGCAGAGTTTCAGCGTGGTCACGGGGCAGAAACGTTGGGTCCTGGGCACACTCCTCACGCAAAAGAGGCAAACAAATTCACGATGCGATTCCTCATCTCGGCTGCGGAACACTGCGCACTCGGACACAAACACCTTGTCTTTTGTCTTTGACGTACCTAACCCCAAAGAAAAAACCTAATGGGGTCAAGTCTGGTGAGCGAGCTGGCCATGGCTCCCAGCCGAATCTCCCAATCCACCGATTCCCTAATGATTCTGTAAGGCAGCGTCTCACGTGAGGGGGAGCACCATGACGAGCTCCTCACAGTTCCCACGTACATGTTACCGTATTCTTGGGCACTGAAGTTCTCTTTAAGTCCAGATGACATTTTTCAATGAAACACAAAGACACACAAAAACACGCAAGTTCACAGAAAGAAACCAAAACTTGTCTTCTCTAACGTTTCGAAAAATGATTTTTGCAAAAAAAAGCACTCGTTCGCGATCAGCGTCAACAAGGAACTGACAAAAATCCATCACTAAAAATGTTCTTTCGATCTATCCTTTGAGGTCGCCGACAGATGCCTACATTGGACCTACAGTGCCAGGGCCGCGCTTGCGATGATAATAGTATGAAAATTCCTTTTTTTGCTTTTAATTTATTAATGTTTTTTTATCGAATAATTTTGGTATTGTAAAACTGAACTTTTTTTTAAAACCAAACAGAAACAAATTAGGGTCATCAATCGTCATGATTAAGTTTCAACACCCGTGTTGATAGAATTTTGCCGTATTTAAAATTCTATCACATTAATTGTTTCAAAGCGATAAATGGGTATAGCAAGATCCAATTGTAATAAGCATCACATTACTTATTGTAAATTTTATTTATTTAACAATTTATGTACAAACATTGTATCAGAACATAAGAAGGAAACAGAAAACAAAGCATTATTATGGATTGTGAAACGCGCTACTATTAATAGTAAGAAAAAAAAAGATTATTTTCTCGGTCGAGTATCATCATGACACCACGCTCCAATAAACGCTTATTAAAAAGCGTTTTACCGGTTACACCCAAATACGGCCCTGGTTTCGTCGGCGTTTGTCAAAGGTCAAAGAGCGCGCACTACGCGTTGCCGCCGCAATAAGAAAATGGGTTTTATCGACACCAAACGAAGTAACCGATTTTCAACCTTAGCCTATTACGTTAATGTTGGAAATCGGCTACTTCGTTTTGCTATGATACGTTTCATTTTCTTTGGAATGCAGTCTTAGGCGGCATGCTTTTAACAAATCATACACGCGTGACACACATGCATACTTGTTAGTGTGTGGGCAGCTACTATGCATTGCGTTGACCTTTCGTTTGTACTTTAGCACAGCTGAGCTGATACCTATTTGTGGTTTTATTTACATTGCTCTTTTTAGTGAAACTAGTTAATTAATTATTTTTTTATTAAAAATCTCATTGCGTTAGGTCAGAATAACGATTATGAGTAGTCTAAAGTAAAAAAAACTCTTGAAAAAACTGGAAAAATGAGAAAAAAGCCGATGAAAATTTCCAACTCTGGGGTGTCCAGAATCATGCCCTGGACCCATGGAAATCGTTTGTGCGTCGATGTCAGATACACCGTGTATACATGGGTCTTCTTATTTATAACAAACTATCTGAAATCTCAAAAGAACTACATACAAAAATGTTTAAAAAGTAATTGGCAAACTCTAGAGTTCTGGGGGGCTACTCTCTTAGCCCTCTCTAAGCCGGACTTAGTTGCGGGCGTATTCTACTCCGTATTACCAACGAATTAACGATTAGTCCCAAACTCGAACTAATAATGAACGACAACACGATTTAATAGTAACTGTCAAATCGTGTTGTCATTAATTCTTAGTGGTTAGGTAATATGGAGGAGTAACTAAGCCTGAAACTACGTACTTCGGGCTTAGAGAGTAGCCCCCCTGGAACAGATTCTCTAACAAGTATATCTTTTACCCCCACCAGAGTACCAAGTACAACTCTGATGGCAAAATCAAGGGTTTTTAGAGGACAAACCTTCAGTAAAAATGTTTTGTATGGAGTAAATACTGAGATAGAGAAGTCGATTCTTTTTCATAGGTTGACATAAAGCATAAGAGCACGCAATACCGCAGTATATATTCAATACCGCGATATTGTAGTATCGGATACGTAATACCGCAAAATATGCGATATTGCGAAATTAGTAAACCATTAAATGGGGGTTAAAATAAAACTACCATGAGTTATAATAATCCACTCACAGCACTAATCTTAATATTTGTTTTTTTATGGCTATGTAAAAAGCATGAAATATTAATTGTCTCATCATTTAACAAACTTTTAAAATGTATCCATCCACAGTTATTACAAACTAGCTGTCCTCCACGGCTTCGCTCCCGTCAACTGGCAACTTTTTTTTACAAAACCTTCTCCTTATAATAACAAACACAACAAAAAAGAATTAGCGAAATTGGTTCAGCTGTTCTCGAGATTTGCATTTAGCAACACATTCAGCAATTCATTTTTATATAATAGATGTTTTCAGCAGCCGAAAATATTCTCTCGAAACTTCTAACCTTGTTGGTGTAATGCTTAGCAGATAGTTATATACAGTCTCCATAATATAGCAAACAATATAATGATATTACATGCTCTATTAGGCATATTAATTCAAACTCACTAGAGAAAATAAATGAAATAAGAATCTACCAAGTGTTTAAATCTCAAATAATTTTAAACTCAAAATGAAAACATTTATTGCGAACAATGTTATGGTTTCTTAGTAAGTACTTATGACTTAGCATTCTTAACATCTAGCATACAACAAGATAAACAAATTAATTCTATTGATTGACTGATGAAACAATGTCATATTTACCTTATAATAATCACCAAAAGACCAATTGCCGAGCATTTCAAAGAAAGTGTGATGGGTGCCATCAGTGCCAACCACCTCCAGGTCATTGTGCTTACCTCCGACCCTCACACATTTCTGTGAGTTCACTGCTCTAGCACAAGGAGCAGCCACTTTGCCAAGGAACACACCTTTGAACTGAAAATCATAATAATTAAGTTATAATAAAATTTGTAAGTTTTAACTCAGCATTTCCAAATGTCTTTTATAATGCGCACAGCAAAGTAGTGGAAGTCTCTGCCTGCATCTGTGTTTCTGGACACATACAATTGTAATCTCTTCAAAGTTAGAGTAAATAGGCTTTTTCTGTGTAAGCTGTCTCTATCATCACTGGCCTAGACTAAAGGCAAAAGCAAACCAATCTCATACAAAAAAGCAGAATATGGGAGTATAGATTAACGGGTGGAAGTTCTCCCCCTCTCTTGATAGGGATATCAAGATAAGGGGTTGGTAGGGTATCAGTTGCTAGTTCGTACAAAAAATTAGTTAGTTTAAAAAGTGGTAAATCTAGAAATACAATTTATTTAAAGTTGACCCACTGGACAAAGGCAAAAAAACAGACACAACACAACAGACTGACAACAGACAGATTTAAACCTTGTTTGCTCTGCTGAGCTTTGCCGAGTGAAATTAAACTTCTCAAGGATTAGGATAACTACTTACGTGAAATAAGAAAATTGTGGCTAACTTACCTGGTTCATGCCAGCATTTACAAAAGGTACACTAGGGTCGTATAGAGGCACCACAGAGCTCGATTTGACATTTTTATGACCATGATTCGTCTCAAAATATTCTATAAAGGTGCTCCTAATAAAACTGCTCGAGGACTTTAACCGAACCCAATGTTGGCGCAAGACGATACCACTTCTAACCGGTGCCCGAAGCATTTTAGGTTATGGAGCAGCTACAACCACTCTAATAGTAGATTTATTGGTTTCAGCGAAATTTACATTAGATTCCACGGCAAATGCACTGTAAACATAACGTTTTACAGTTTTGAAAATTTTCGTAAAATTCGGCAAACTCGATAACTTTTCGCTGTCATTATGTCAGTCTATAAATGTCATTAGTGTCAAATAGATAAACAATAAAAACCAGCTAGAAAAAGTTCATATTTGAAAAATAAATAACATTTTCTATTGATCGTTTGTTGTAATTACAGTGATATATTTTACTGTGGATATAAAAGATACGCCACAATAAAATGCTCAACCAAGAGTCAACTTTTTTTTTTCCTTCGCCCCTTTCGGGCGAGAGTCCACGCCCAACCCTATTTGACAAGAGACAGTTGACATTTGTTTGACATATAGTACCTATAGCATAGTTTGACAGACGATGCTTGAAAATGCATTTATTTCGAGAAAAATTGGAAAATAAATTAGTTTAATAGCAATTGTTTAACTTAATACCACTTTATAGTATGCAAGGACACGTGTACGTTCGCTAGAGGTGATAATTGTGTGCTCTCTTTCATCAAATAAACAAAATTTTTGTTACAAAAGTGTTGTGCTAAAGGACACGTAAGTCTTTTGGACCGATGCGTGATATTAAATTGAAAAAATGAAGCGTTTGGAACTTTATGTCTTGTATCTGTGCGTTGTATTGTCGGCCGGTGAATTGTTAGGGCCGGAATCTCGTCAGAAAAGTGAAAAATCTGATGAAGAAGAAGAAGTAAATGAAGGCTCAGAAACTAAATACACTGGACAGTGGAATTCTGTGGATGCCGACGACTTTAAAGAGTTGAAAGATGCCATGAATAAGGAAATTGTGACGCTGCAGGAGTATGCAGAGGCTCTGCGCAATACCAAAGATGTTCCTAAGGATGAAGATTCTAATAAGGGTATCGTAGTTTTCTTCATTCATAATAATGCTTTTAGTGTTTAGATTTCCGATGTTGTACTTTTAGTCTTTGTGTCTAGCTGGGTCAGTGGGTCGTCTTAGGGGCGGAGTTTATTATATTAACCCTAAGATGTCCACTGTAGTTTGTTTCTAGATATTTAATCTGCCTAGCCTTTAAATACCTATGTGTGTTGGCTTCCAGCCTACCCAAGTGCAGCTGACCATTTTTTACATAGAGTTACTGCCTACCTGACCACAACCTATGTACTGTGTAAAAAAATACAACCAACTTCCAAAAAAAAAACTGCAAAGTAAAAAATAACTTTAATTTCGGAAGTCTTTTATTTTTCACTTTTTAGTGGTACACAACACCTAACAACACCACTGCAAAATCGCAGAAAAGCAAAATACGTAATTTCGATTACTTGGATGACATAAAACTATCATCCAAGAAGACAAATTCCAGCTATTTCAATTTTAAATCCAAAGTTCGTAACAGATTTTGATATAATTTAAATGGGACCAATCTGCAAGATAAAACAAGAGTTTTTGAAATCGGTTCATAATTGTCGGAGTTATGAGGTAACAAACATAAAAAAAAAACATAACCGAATTGAGAACCTCCTCCTTTTTGGGAAGTCGGTTAAAAAGATATGCCTTGGCAAGAATGGAGTCAGATTTTTGGCTATTGATGGCCTATAGCAATCAACGAAATTCAGTTGGGAACGCTTAGTGTGATTTCCGAGGCAAGAAGGAATATCGGTATCTTTAGATAGTCACCCATCCACAAACTGACTTCGGTAAGCATTGCTTAACTTTGAAGATCAACCAGTGCAGTTGATAAATAAAAGAAAGGAAATTATTTAGAAAAATTCTCAATGACACTTAGAATAGTACAATCCAACATTTTCATTGAATTCACATAATGTAAAGAAAACAATAATGTTGAGCATATGTTTGTCTTGCAGATAGTCACCTAGACCAAATGGAGTACACTCTCAAGCTGTTAAAGAAGAGTCTTCTTAGGCAAACAGAGGCTGCTTGGATACATGACCCGAAGGCCTCGGAAAATTCGGACCATGAAATTGTGGTAAGCAATTGCACTTGTACTTTGTTTTGCTTTTTATTTCTCTGAAAAAAAAAAAAAGTTTATTATAATGTACAAAAACTATCAAGTAATAAATTAGTTGGTATAAAATTAACAGTAGCAGGAATTACATTACATTTACAATTCAATTGTTAAATTCTACCATTGCACATGAAGGCAGGCACACTAAATTTTATTCCTGGAAGCTTATTTAGCTAGGCAACTTATTAATGCTTGAGTGTGTATTTTGTTTTATAGTATCAGTATAATATTTTTTTGTGTTATGTATTAATTACTTTGCATACTACTTATTGCATAAATTCAAGTTCTTAAAACGTAACAGACAGATGTGTTGCTAGGGAGTTCGTTAGCCAATTCTTCTCCACAGTTAAAACAATTTGATGTTCAAAAAGTGCTGGCTCTCAGCAATTTGAATAAATGACTTCTGAATTTTACAAATGATTGTGATTGGACATAATAATTTTCCTACAACATTGAATTTCCAAAGTAAGTTTACTGATGTCAATAATCATTCATAATACAGAAATTGGATGAGAACCCACAAGACATCCTGGACACTTTGCCACCGTTGCCTGAGGAGGAGGAACCGGAGTTGTCACCAGAGCTGAAAGAAGGTATGTAAGTCAGACAGGCTCTGGTAATCTGGTATGAAGGACTAGAGAAATGATTATGTTATTACTGAGGAAACTGCGAATTTGTCAACTTTGATTGAATGCTTGTGTTAACTTCAAAACATAAATATGTACAGAAATGAGATAAATTAACACAAGCATGTATTAGTGTTAAATTGTCTCATAAACATACATAATAGGCTTGTCGACTGAAAAAATCTAATTAGCCAAAAAATATTTGACCCGTGTTTTTTCTTTTGTTACGTTTTAACCAAAATTGACGAAGATACGACGCTATTAAAATTCTCTATACGTCACGTCGTGGTATAACTTTTAGTGCGTGCTGACGCCACAAGCAAGCCACCACTCCCGAGTTTTGATGAGTTATCTTTGTCAATATTTGATTGATTGATTTGCAAAAACAAAGAAAACGTGTCCATTATTTTTCAAAATATTTTTCAATACTTTAACTGACGGACTCTATTTAGTCCGTCAGTTACTACCGCTATGCTTAACAATTAAATAAGAAATAACAGAAGTGCAGGAAATAGGTCCCGTGCATATAACCTCCACAAATACTACTGTAAGCATAAAAGGGAGGGGTAGGAGTTTTGATTACTATCGCTGACAAGGGGAGGGGAAGGGGTTAAAAGTGACTAAAATTCTGCTTTTTTTTACTTGAGATGGGTTTGCTCTTGACTCTAGTCTTAGTCAGAGATGACAGAGACAAAGTCTAAGATGGAGCGAGCTTACCCGGAAGTAGCCTGTTCACTCTAACTTTGAAAAGATTTTAAGCATTCGGAAACACAGACTCAAGCAAAGAGTTCCACTCCTTTGCTGTGCGCATTATGAAAGACGTTTGGAAGCGCTTAGTGCGAGTTGGTGGAATAGCAACAAGGTAGGGATGGGAAGTTGCAGTGCGTCTGGATGTCCGATCTTAGAAAGGGGCTGGTGGGATGAGGTCGTGGAGTTCTTGGGCACACTCTCCGAAGTACAATCTGTAGATGACCGACAAGCAGGCAACCTTGCGGCGATGAGCCAAGCTGTGTAGCTTGGCATCCACCAGTTTTACGTGGCCAATGAGCCTCTTAGCTCTGCGTTCCACCGAGTCAAGCGTGGCAAGCTGATACTTAGCTGAGGCATCCCAAAGGTGGCTGCAATACTCCATGCAGGATCTGATCCTGCATGGAGTATTGCAGATTTATTGTTCTTTATGTGTATACAGTTAAAAGCTGCTCAGGCTTGAAGTATCGCTTCACCCTATTTAGACGTAATAAATGTAAGGGCCCCTAAGTAAGTCTGTATTTTTATTATCTGTTGAATGGATTTGGATGAAGCTTGACCCAAATAATACAATGTCCTCGATTAGGTAATAGGATACTTTCATCCCAGCAATATGTTCCAGCAGCAGAAGCTCTGGTAGGCGCCAGATAAACAATCAATAAAGTACATTTACCTTTCCCTTATATCGTAGACCGAACAATGAATTCTAAACATTTCTACAATTTAACATTTTTACAATTCTTTATGCCTTTAATTCTGATTTTGTAAATGTATGTGGCTCAATGTCACATACTCTGTTGTTTTATTTTATTTTTATTCTTGTTTGTGTACTGCTAACATTAGTTACCTTAGGATATCTTACTAACCAAATGGACTATGTTGTTGTCCGCAATAAATAAATTAATGTCCGTGGAGTTTCTTGCACGTTCTTACATAGAGATTTACGCTTTGGAACGTGCAAATGGCTTTATGTTTTTGGAACGACCGACCTTGACAATTCAAAATATCCTGTAAATGGTTTAATTAATTATAATAAATGCTTTGATTTGACCGTCACTGCACATTTATCTGGTGCCTATCATAGAAAGCAATAATATCAAATAGAAGGATAAAATATAATATTGAATCAAATCAGACATACGTACACTATTCCTACATTTGAGCCTGCAAATTCAGGAAAATATTCATCTTTACAGCCAAAGAACTGTACGACGTGGCAATGGCCAAGCTGGACCGTCGTTCCCCCGACCTGCGTGGCGCTATCCTTCAGATCAAGCAGGCGGCTGACATCGGCTACGTGCCCGCAAAGATCAAGCTGGCCTGGTCCTACCTGTTCGGGGAGGGGGTGGAACTCGATATCGATAAGGCCAAGGCAATATTTGAGGCGTTGGCTGAGGAGGGGAATGCTGAAGCTCATGCTGTAAGTATTTGATCTCCCTTTACATCTAACTATCCATCTTCTTGTATAAATAAAAATGAATCGCCGAAATGTATGTACTCGCATAACTTGTGTAACTCGACTGATCAAATTGGATAATTCTTTTATAATTGTGTTCCTAATTGTCAGGGCGAGGTTTGCATGAAAGAAAATTTTGAAAAAAAAATGTCATCAGTGAGGGACACTATTTCGGAGGACACGGTGGAGCACACTATGCAGGTGTGCCCCGCTTGGGCGGATCACCGCCGTGTCCTCGAAGCGGCGACCGGCGGCGACCTGTCGCGTCCGCCCTGGTCCAAGCCATGGTCCGGAGCGAGACGGAATAGGACGCCGTCACCTCCTTCTGCGAAGCAGTCATGCTAGCGAAGGAGGTGGCGGAATGGGAAAGGGAGAGATCCCCTTGTCCCGGCCGCCGTGGTAGACGCCGCGGGCGTCGGAGGCCACCTGGTGACCTCCGGCCACCGTAGGCGCGGGCCTGTGGATGGTGAGCTATGGGTGGCTCGCTGTCCGTCCGTCTCATGACGACAGGCCATGTCGACGGCGCGTTAGTGTTCCACGCGCACCTCAAAGAGAGTCAGCACACAGATGGGCCCGAAAGGGCCGACGCCTGCCGGAGCCGCGGGACTATTCGAAAGAGATACTGTGGCTCCGGAACACAAAGGGTCATGAAGGAAAATGGATGGGTTTTAGTCAGTAGAAGTCTGACACTCCCTCCCGCTCCGCCCAAAACGGAAAAAGTCATTTGATGATTTCCAATCTCCATAAAAAAAAAAATGGGGGGACACTATTTTAACCTATACTAATGTTATAAAGCTGAAGAGTTTGTTTGTTTGAACGCGTTAATCTCAGGAACTACTGGCCCGATTTTAAAAATTGTTTCAGTATTAGATAACCCATTTATCGAGGACGGCTATAGGCTATATATCATCACGCTAAGGCAAATAGGAGCGGAGCATTAATGGAAAATGTGACGCAGATCAAGTTGCGCGGGTCAGCTAGTATGTATACAAAATTCATCCGTTGCTGAGTAAATGACTGACAGACAACGCACAGCCAAAACTACTGGTCGTAGGAAGATGCACGTAGGGTCCTTGGGAGTTTAGGGGAGCTGTAAGAGAGGATTTCCCAAAATTCCTACGGGAACGGAAAAAATCGGGAAATGCGCGTACGAAGTCGCGGGCAAAAGCTAATATGACATATTTCTGGAAAACAATAGATATTAGGTACAGTGCAATCCTGAACACTACAGCTTGCAAACAATAGATATTAGGTAGGTACAGTGCAATCCTGAACACTACAGCTTGCAAACAATAGATATTAGGTACAGAGCAATCCTGAATACTACAGCTTGCAAACAATAGATATTAGGTACAGTGCAATCCTGAATACTACAGCTTGCAAACAATAGATATTAGGTACAGTGCAATCCTGAATACTCAGCTTGCAAACAATAGATATTAGGTACAGTGCAATCCTGAATACTACAGCTTGCAAACGAAAGATATTAGGTACAGTGCAATCCTGAATACTACAGCTTGCAAACAATAGATATTAGGTACAGAGCAATCCTGTATACTACAGCTTGCAAACAATAGATATTAGGTACAGTGCAATCCTGAATACTACAGCTTGCAAACAATAGATATTAGGTACAGTGCAATCCTGAATACTACAGCTTGCAAACAATAGATATAAGGTACAGTGCAATCCTGAATACTACAGCTTGCAAACAATATAATTTTAAGTACAGTGCAATCCTGAATACTACAGTTTGCAAAGAATATATGTTAAGTACAGTGCAATCCTGAATACTACAGCTTGCAAACAAAGTTTATGTACAAATAGAGTTCAATGCAGAACAATCAGGGTTTACAAGAAAATTTACTCCACCAATTGGCGCAACAGACGCTAGACGTCCTCTTCATTGAAAAAGTGACTTTGACATTAACATGATGACGTGTTTAGGACTGACGCCTCAGTGCTGCCACATGGTGCTCGACATTTCAGAAAACCCTCACCCTCTTACAGTTTGGATAGACTGAAGACAGAAGATAAATCCTTGATAAACTTGCTCACCTTTTTTGGTCTCAATGAAAAGTACTCTTAAATACATTTTTATTCCTTTGCTTGACATGGGTAGATTCAGGGTAGCCTATAATCAAAATGTTTAAAAAGCCAATTTCTTCTAGGGTATGGGTTTCCTCTATGCAACCGGCAATGCAGTCCCAGTGTCCCAGGCCAAAGCCCTAGTTCACTACACGATGGGAGCCCTAGGGGACAGCGACTACGCTCAGATGGCGCTCGCGTACCGATACTGGAGTGGCAACACTGTGCCTAGCTCCTGCCCTAAGGCTATGGACTTGTATATGAAGGTGGCTTCCAAAGGTATGTGTGTTATATACGTAGATGAGTGTTTCTTGCATTTTGTCTCTGGTCTTCTCTCTTGCCTAAACATGGGGGACTTCTAGACAAGGTTTTTTTTTTTTGGAACAACCCGCCACACATTCCCAACCACTGCAACTCCTGAAAGCCAGAATCAACAGTGGCGACCACCAGAAAAACGCCGAGCTAATGAAGCCCGACGAGTCCCGGAGAAACGATTCAACTGTCTTGGATCCCGCACCGAAATTAATCAGAAAGTACAGCGGAGGAGTAGGAAAAAATAAATATAATTTCCACTTCCCTCCTTATCAAGCAGGAGACAGATTTGAGTTAGGCTAATAGGCACCAAGGGACATATACAACTGGGTTAAGCCCAGTTGCCAAGCACCACAGATTATATATTAACACTGAAATGAATGGGTCCCAAATTGTGAGCTACTTTTGATTCTAGTAATAGGTATGGCAAAATCGCCTGAAAGCACGGAATTTTGTTCTGGTTTCTACAAGGTCCGTATAGTAAACTACCCCAGATGTAACCTGAATACTATCTAACATAATATTACGTTCAGTCTGCCAAAGAATACACTCCCATAAGACGTGATGTGTAGATTGTTTGTATTCAAGGTCAGCTGTAGAAAATTGACAAAGGTGAAGCCTCAAGCCTAAAGGACAAAAATAAATCTGGACAAGGTTGTAGCTATCTGGAAACACATTGCGAAAATAGTAAGGAAACCAAAAACCACCAGGCCACCAGCAGCTTACTGCAAAATAAGTCCTGCGTTTCGGTATCAGAGTATTCCGTGCGATTTGAACATATACAGCAGTCCGAATATCATCTATCGGGTTGCCCACAGACACGACAGCAGTCTGATCGGAAGATCCTCCCTTTTCAATGGAGGTTTGCACACACACACAACACACACACACAACACAACACTCTGTTCGCGTACCACTATAGACTCTGGTATGGAAATTCCACTCCTAAGATGTACGCACAATAAACAGTATTCTCAAAACATTATGTGTGTACTGCGTATAGGGGGGAGGAGGTCCTACATGAACTGCAGTGCGATTCTGTAAGCATGTCGAAGTGAATACGTAGGCGAAGTGAATGACAAGTGAGCTGTCAAACCAAACAAACAAGACGGAATGACAGCTCACTTGTCGTTCACTCCACCTAAGTGTACACGATGAGATTTCTACAGAATAGACCGGCTGATGTTTTTGATCATATCTTACAGAAATCAACACAATATAGGGTTTTATTGAAAATGTGATTTTTGTCGTTCAGTGGCCAGTCAAGTAACGTTCAGTGGCGGCCCCGCCATCCAGCGCACGCGCCTCATCGACGAGGCGGAGGGCGGCGGGCCCGGCACGCTCGACACCGACCTCATCGAGTATTACCAGCTGCTGGCCGAGAAGGGTGACGTGCAGGCGCAGGTACGTTACACATAGTGATACAGGTCGCGTCATGTAAAAAGAACGCTGGCGGTCAAGCTGCGCATTAGGCGATTTATCGATCTATTTGGTGGTATGAGGTGGAGCGCGGGGCGCGCCGTGTGATCGCCGGTGCGCTATTGGTTCGTCAGTCGAACTTTATTTCCCGCTCTGTGTCCACGTCACGTTCGTTCTCAAAATTTCATCGCGCACAAAAGTTTTATATAGAAAAGAGAGAAACATTATATATGACGTATATTGTTTTATGAAGAGAGAGGCTGATAATAATGCAGTTGATAATTTAAAACAATGCTTGAAACGGACCGCAGAAGCAAAGGTTGAAAAGATTCGGAATTTCTTACTGTCTTCCGAACTCCCGGCAAAAATAAAATAATAAAAAACATTTACTTAAGTTTCGGTAATTAGATTAAACATTCTACACTGAATCAAACATTTCTTTAATTCAATTTATTGATATTCCAGCATATATAATTTTTCAATTTACCTACCAATAACCAATATACGACGCCGCGAGCGAAAGTCTAGTTCAAAAATAAAACAATAGGCCTAGTACTTTCGTGCGTGAGTGTACCCATGCGCAAACACACCCCCCTCCACTTTCATGCAGCGTTCTTTTTATGTGACGCGACCTGTACTCGTCCTTCTGTGTTAATGTCAGACAAGTTATAATTTTTGCTACAACTACTGTTAAAAATACTGTGCGTTAGTTTTTAAGTGCAATAATTTATTTATTTATTTATCAATTTATGTTCACACACACACACAAGTAGATAGCAAAAAGGAGACAGAAAAATAGGTACAAAGGTGATGCTTATTTCTAGTGAAATCTCTTCCAGCATACCTGCGAAAGGAGAGCCAAAAATAATAATGTTTTTATGTTAGCTTTTTAACATTTCTCATGTAAGTTAATTTATTCTTATGGGAAATAAAGATATCTCAGACCTCAAGTAATGTTCAGCGGCGGCCCAATCATCTAGCGGCCGCGCCTCAAAAAATATCACTGCGTATATTTTATACTAGCTTGTGGTATGATCCATCATCCCTGAGTCGCCGCAGAACGGTGCGTTGCGTCCCACAATGAAAGCTCTTTATACAGGGTGACCCAGAAGTCAACGTCAAGCCGGAATCGGGTGATAGGACAGATCATAATAGTTACCAGAAAAATATTTAAATAATCTTAGTCATGTCATCATCATCTGCCTAGCCTTTTCCCAACTATATTGGGGTTGGCTTCCAGTCAAACCGGGTTCAGCCGAATACTACAGTATTTTACGTGGAGCGGCTGCCTACCAGACCTCCACAACCCATTAACTGGGTATTACGGTACTCCTTGGCAAGACTGGTGTCAGATTTTCCGGCTTCTGACAATCCGTAACGACTGCCAAAGATATCCGAATGACAGCCGGTACCAAAAGCTTAACGTGCTTTCCGAGGTACGGAGGAAACTCGGTATGTTAAGATGGTCAACCTCTTACTTTTCGAAAATGCACCCTGTGATGGTTTTGAGCTCCTCTAGCTACAAATGTTTACTTTTTCGTTTTTTTTGAAGTGCTTGTTTAACCTGTTTTTTTAAATGATTAGTTATCTTCATTTTCCGAAAAAAAAGAAATTACAATAATAAAAAAAAAACATGACTAAGATTTTTTTATATTTTTCTGGTAACTATTATGATTTGTCCTATCACCCGATTCCGGCGTGACGTTGAGTTCTGGGACACCCTGTATTCATCACTACTTCACTATCACTAACATACTATAAAACAGAGTCCTCCGCCTCGTCTGTCTGTTACCGCGATAAACTCAAAATCTACTGCACCGATTTTCATGCTGTTTTCACCAATGGATAGAGTGGTCCTCGAGGTTTAAGTATATAATTTGTTAAGTGGGCGAAGCAGGGGCATCAGCTAGTGCTCCATATTTTCATAGTATATCTGTATTACTGCCTCTATAACTCATACAGTATGTTTACTCGCTGAGGTAGTAGCCCTTTTGGCCTCGCACAGCGGGTTTAAATAGGTCACTTTAGTAGAATTAGCCAGCACATCAAGCCTTCCAATCAATCTTGAACCTAATGCTGTAATAGCGATAAAGATGAAAACGAAATTTTACAAATTATTGTATGATTAATCTTGTGATCCTAATGTTCAAATTCCTAAGTTCAAGCATTTATTTCAGTTAAACCATTTACAGTCACTTTTGGATCGTCAAAATCGGTCGGTGCTAAAAGATGAAGCTATTTGCACGTTCCAAAGCGAAGATCTACGCTTTGGAACGTGCAAATAGCTTCATCATGGAGAAGAACGTGCAAGAAACTCCACGGACATTCTTTTAAAAATAATAAATTGTTACAAAGTTGTTAATCTATACTAATATTATAAAGCAGAAGAGTTTGTTTGTTTGTTTGGTTGAACGCGCTAATCTCAGGAACTGCAGGTCAGATTTGAAAAATTCTTTCAGTATTAGACAGCCCATTTATCGAGGAAGGCTATAGGCTATATATCATCACGCTAAGACCAATAGGAGCGGAGCAGTAATGAAAAATGTTACGCAGACGACGTTGCACGGGTCAGCTAGTATGATTCTAATATAGTGGCTTTTTAGACCCGCTGGCCTCTTTTTATATTGTTAAGTGTTAATCATTTTATTGCTTGTCTTCTCAGAGTCCTTAATGAACATATTTTCTTTGTTTCTTTACTCAGGTGGGCCTGGGACAACTGCACTTCCAAGGAGGGCGCGGCGTCACGCTCGACATCAACAAGGCGCTGTACTACTTCCAACAAGCTGCTAAGACCGGCAACGCTGTCGCCAATGCTTTCCTAGGCAAGGTATGTGATTAATCCCGAAAGGGCCGACGCCCGCCGGAGTCGCGGGACTATTCGAAAGAGATACCGTGGCTCTGGAACACAAAGGGCACTGAAGGAACATGGATGGGTTTAAGTCAGTAAGAGTCTGACACTCCCTCCCGCTCCGCCCAGAGCGGGGAAAATCATTTGATGATTTCCCATCCCTAAAAAAAAAAGGTATGTGATTAATAAGAAGGACAAAACTGGTCAACCGGTCTTCTGGTGACTAACGAGTGAAGATCCTTCATAGAATATCACGAATCGATACCAGATCATGGCAAAAGCAAAAAATAATAAATTACAGCTGGTCACAAGTACACCCAACACGCACAGCACACAAAACGAAAAAGCAAAAAATAATAAAATACAGCTGGTCACAAGTACACCCAACACGCACAGCACACAAAACGAAAAAGCAAAAAATAATAAATTACAGCTGGTCACAAGTACACCCAACACGCACAGCACACAAAACGAAAAAGCAAAAAATAATAAATTACAGCTGGTCACAAGTACACCCAACACGCACAGCACACAAAACGAAAAAGCAAAAAATAATAAATTACAGCTGGTCACAAGTACACCCAACACGCACAGGACACAAAACGAAAAAGCAAAAAATAATAAATTACAGCTGGTCACAAGTACACCCAACACGTACAGCACACAAAACGGAAAAGCAAAAAATAATTTTGAACAATGGTCAAATTTCTATAGGGGCTGGACCTTACTTTTATTTTTCATGTCCCAAAATAAGCTTCATTTAGATTGGTTTTTTCTAATGTTGGATACATCATCCCGTTTGAAAATCATTTCTAAATAGCCACATTTTTTTGGAAAAGCGTAAATTATACTTTTGAGTTTTGAAGCAACAACTACCTTTTATCCGACTGTTGCGTAGCCTAAAAGTGTACTTAGCGATAAGCAAAAAGGGTAATTAGCGATCTCGTTTCTATTAGTTGCGATTTCTATAAGAATTTCCCAAAAAATAAGGAATCTGTCAAATGAGATGCAGATGCAGTATGATTGCCGGGTGTAAATCAATGACGCGGGTCTATGACCACAGATTAGGTAGCTTGGCGATGATAAATGACGTTCCATTGTACGAAATTGAACGAAATGCTTTCACTTAATTATCTTTTATGACAAAGATCTAATGCATAATAAATCAACATAGTAGTGATATGGTGCCTAAATACTAATTTAAACAAAAATAGTTAACAACTATTCAGAAAAAAAATAATATTCATAGTCTTTGAATAAAAAGTCATTTCATAAGCGAAATGAATCGTCAATAGGTGCGTTCTGAAACTATTATTCGAAAATAATTTAGAAAAAAAGACAAAAACTAAAATAAAGATAACTTTTTTTTGTGGCCACTTAAAAAGATATTTCTTGTGTTTTTTATGAGCTTAAAAAATAAAGAGAATTTTTAATATATATAGCATTTAGGGACACTGTCGTTTCGACGCCAGTTACGTTTTGGCCAACCTTCTTTCAGCTGGTCACAAGTACACCCAACACGCACAGCACACAAAACGGAAAAAAGTGTTCTAAAATTAAAGATTGATTCATGGATGCGCTAAAATAAGACGATTTTAGCAATATGTTAGACAGACTGATGCATGATGGTAATCTACAGTTATTGATTTTCATATAAACAGTCATGACGTCTTTGAAGGTTGAATTTGACAAGACGTTATATTTGACGGCGATCGATGGTACAACTCTCTAGGTTACATACATAGCCAGGATATTGGAACTAGTGGGCGTACTATTAGAAGTGTTGGTTACTGCGCAATAGAAAAACAGTTTGCTTTAAAATCAAATTATTATTCACACTCAAATTCACAATAACAATATTCTCACATAATAGGTACACTGAACAAGTATTCGGAAACGCGGCGGTTTCTAGACGTGCACGTCTGCACTGCTCGACCGCCACCAGTAAACTGAGCTCAGCCCAGGGCCCCAGCCTCTCTCGAGTACAACGTCTTAGACTCCGTCGAACGCCACTAGATGGCGTTAGCGTCCCAATTGTTCAATTGACTGACTTTTTTCCGATATATTTATAAGTGAAATCAACTGCAAAACCTATAATCTGGAGATATATGTTTTAACTTTCAACTATATAATTTTCCAGGGACTTATGGCTTGCGTGTATTCCGTCCACTAGCGCCGCCAATCGTTTTTTATTATTTGTGGTAATTTTAAGACACGTAGATAAAAAACCGCTCTGTAGTGCACTAAAGAAATGTATCTATTATTTTTTGACAGCTATTTTTAATACATAACTCATGGCTAAATAGCCAAAACGGCAATTATTGCTAAAAAAAATATCGACTTTGGCAACTATTTATGTTCTAAAGTACAAAACATAACTCTCAAAACATAATAAATACATTTCTTCAGTGCACTATAGAGCGGTTTTTTATCTACGTGTCTTAAATTTACCACAAATAATAAAAAACGATTGGCGGCGCTAGTGGACGGAATACACGCTCTTAACATGAAAAATCCGCCATAATATGCCTTAAATCTAATCACAACTGTGTTGCAGATATATCTGGAAGGCGGAGACGGTATCAAGGCAGACAACGACACAGCTTTGCGTTACTTCAGGAAAGCGGCCGAACTGAACAACCCTGTCGGTCAGAGCGGACTGGGTATCATGTATTTACAGGTGAACAAACAATTATAGATTAGCCAAGTTTTCTGTGAAACCAAAGAAGAATTTCAATGAGGGATTTTAAGGAAAATTCACACGACCAGTTGGCGCTACTTAGGCGAGAGGCAAGGCCTATTCTTGGGCCTATTGGCTTTTTTGCGTATTGTACTCGTTTCTACGAGTACAATCGTCAACTGGCGTTACATATACTCGTTTCATGACAACATTGAAAAAGTATAATAGCAGCGTTTTACCTGAAATAAAACGCATATTAAAATACTTACCTCACTGGAAGCTTTCATATGAGATGGCATTTCCGTTTCCCGTCCATTTCTTACCAGTTTTCGTACTTTTATCCCCTCTATACTTCCGGCTCAGTGGCGCCACCTGGTGGTTGCGGGTAGTTTTTAGTTTTCCTAAAAAAGTATCACGCCATTTTTGTTCATTGTCTCATATAACCAGGCAGAAATAGAGTGAAAGCTTCCAGTGAGGTAAGTATTTTAATATGCGTTTTATTTCAGGTAAAACGCTGCTATTAAACTACTTGACCGTCACTGGAAGCTTTCATATGAGATCTGTTTGTTATCGCCTGGTGACGCCACTTTGATGTATATCTAGGAAGTATGTAGTATTATACTATAGGCCAATGTGATAGGCAAGAAAGAATAGAATTAAACAAAGTTGATAATTAATACATTTATTTAAGTAAATGTATAAAGCAATTCAATGAAAGTACCTAGATAGGTTTACTTGAAAAACATATGAATTTAAGAATTGTTCTAGGTAAACAAAATATTTATTCAGTAATGTTAATTAATTGGATTAAACAACTGTGTGACGTTTTGTGAATCAGTACTTCTCATTATTTCTCGTCTATAAAACTGCTGGAATGTATTAGCTGAACGCCAATTTCCGCGAGCCAAGATTTCATCGAGGGGATGATTTTGAAACCAGCTTTTGGAGGCTACAGCAGACCGGGTGCTACCTGGTGTGGCTGCAATGCCAGCTTCCTTAAACAGGGTCTTTACCCATCCTGCAATGACTGTACGTGAAGCAGGTTTAGCCACACCTCTTAACGTAATAAACAAATTAGTTGATTTTGCCGCCTTACGTCTGTCGTTTAATAATGCTATAGTTTTTTCTATCCAGTATATTGGGTTAAGATTAGTGCTATCGGTATTTAAAAGCAAATTCCAGCCAGATTGCCTATAATTGCTGCTGTCAGTTTTGGAGCCAAACCGAGGCCAAAATATTATACTGTTATCAGATCTTATGCAATGATGAGAATCAATATTAAGTAGAGTTAGATCGTGTATTCGCCTACCAGAGCAAAGCAACAATAAAATTGCTGTATGACGTGACGTTTGAAATAGGTTATTTGAATCAATTGTGTAATTATTCAAAAATGAAATTAATTTATCAACATCCCAAACTGGAGGCTTAGTGACCTTTGGATTTTTTAGGGCAATTGATTTTAAAACATGTCTTACTAGGCAGTGTGAACTTAACTGACTTGAAGTCTCAGCGTGACATAGTGTAGATATTACTGATTTATGTAAAAGTATTGAATTATACGACAACTTATCAATTAAATATAAATCACATAAAAACTGCGCTAATTGTGAACCAGGGGGATTAATTAAGTCAAGGTTTTTATTACGACACCACGACGTCCAGCGCTTCCAGGCTACCTCGTAGGTTTTCAGAGTCGATTTTCGCCAAGAATTTTGAAGCAGTGATAGTTGTTGAGCATTCCATGTTTTTATCGCGTCGGACCACCCCCACATTTCCAAACTTCGAGGACAATGCTCTCGACTTTCGGCGGTGGGAGTCCCGTCGACGTGTCTATTAGGTATCTCTGTAGGTTTCTCAGAGTTAATGGAGCCACTAGCGCTCGGGCTTTGAGATCGGCACGCCAGAATACCCTCTCCCATCGAGGTACCACTATTAGGAATATTCCTGTCGACTGATTTAAGTGAGACAGAACTTTGGGGACTAGGAATGGTGGTGGGAATATCCATGCGAGCTGGAAATTCCATGGGGCACTGAAGGCGTCGTGGAACAGAGCTTGATGATCTCTCAGATCTAGGGACACATAATTGTACACTACGTGAGCAGTCGCCGAGGCAAACAGATCTATTACTGGGGTTCCCCATTTTGCAAACACAGTTTTTAAATAAGTCGGTAGTAAGTGCCATTCTGGAGGTTGGCGAAGGCGCGATAAGTGGTCTGCATGATTGTTGTATTTGCCCGGAATGAAATGTATGCTGAAGTGTATCTGATGTTGGTCTAACAAATTCAGAATTCGATAGGTTATGTCCAACAGGGATAATGACCTCGTGCCTCCTTCTCTTCGCAGGTAGGAAACCGCAGTCCTGTTGTCGCTTTGAATGAGGAGCGAACTTTGTTGAAGCCAATGAACTTGGTTCTGAAGAGCGTATAATATTGCTAGCAGTTCTTTTTGATTGCAATGCAGCGATTTCTCTTCTTGTGACCAAGTTCCTGACAGAGCCAAATTGTTCAGTTGTGCCCCCCATGCTTGATCCGATGCATCTGTAGTCAGAAAATTTAGTGGTGGGGGGTAGTGAAGAGGTGTTGACCTTTGACAATTTTGGACCCACCAGTTTAGTTCCTCTAAGACACCTTGTGGTAGTGGGTAGGTCTTTGATGGCAGGACTGGCAGCGAATTTAGGAAAATTAGTAACTGTCGATGATTGAGTCGACCCCGTGGGACAACAAAACTGGCAAAATTTAGAAGTCCTACTATTTTCTGCAACTCCTTCAAAGTTAAGTGCACTTGTTCGAGAGCCCGATTTATCTTTGTGATGATGCCCTGAACCTTTTCTTTTGGTAGAATTTTTTGATTTTCCCATGGTTTCCATAGTACCCCTAAATAAATGATACTCTTTTGAGGAGACAGAACCGATTTTTCGAAATTTATTTGCCACCCCAGTTTTTGTAATGTTTGTACAGTTACTTTGACATGCTCGCGAAGCGTGTGAACATTCTGGTGTACTAGCAAATAATCGTCCAGGTATACCAGGATCCTGATGTTCCATGTTTCCCGTAATGTTTGGGCCACCCAGTTCGTGAGCATTGAAAAGGTTTTTGGAGCAGTGCTTAGACCGAATGGAAGACAGGTCATTTCTAACAACTCCTGGTTGTATATTAGGCGTAGAAAGCGTCTGTGTGATTTCTTTACGCTTACATGGAAATATGCTTGAGACAAATCTATTTTGCACATCCAGTCCTGAGATTGCAGAAAGTCTGGAATGCGGTACATATTGATTAAATGAAACGGCTCGGTCATCACATATTCGTTTAGTGATTTTAAATTGAATATGGGACGGGCAGATCCGTCGGATTTTGGAACCAGAAATAGAGGGGAGATGAAGCTTGGCGAGGGCAGCGCTTTCTTTAGAATTCCCTGCTGTTTCATTTTGTCTACGATTGAGGACATTTGTTCTGAAACAGGAGTTTGAAAAAGGCCCTTCGTTACATCTGGATAGACAAGTGGGGGCTTTTGAAAGAAAGGTATGCGATACCCTTGAATTAATTTTAGAACTATTTCTGTTGCTCCCATTTCCGCCCATTGTGATTGGTAGTGTATCAACCGTCCCGCCCGAAACGGTGTCATGTCATTGCTTATACCTGTTCCCCCTGGAACTTTTTGAGGAGTTTGCACGTCCTCGTGTACTTCCACGTTCGGGCCGCGAGCCTCGGTTTCGAAATGAACTTCTACTTTTGAAGTTATCACACTGATTACTCGAGGCGTTACCTCTGGAAGAGTAATGTGTATGTTGGCACTGACCATGGTATTCACCCCGCGAGGGTGGGTTATGACAGGTATGCACATGCGATCCTGGTTCGTTATATTGAGTTCCACGCGATGGAATTGTCGGTTTTCGTGCGCCTTGTCCCCGCGAGGGTCGGCTACTAGGTTGGTAAGGCTTTTGTGAAGATCTTTCAGTTTTGGGGGGCCAAAAAGCCTTACGGACCCCACCAGCCTTCTCTAAAGTAGAGGTAAAGGGCTCGGCATTAAATATGTAAGTACTTGAAGGAGGTATTTTATTCAGGAATGCTTTCACTAGTGGGTCTCTTACTTGACTTGTTATAGCTTCTCTACGCATTTCAATACTTTCGGCTCTATGACCGCAGGCTAATTGCAAAAGGTCTGATGATATTTTATGAAATTCGCCCTTCTGAAATAATTCGTCAATCTTTCCATTTAAATTATCAAAATTGATACATTCTGTATTTTGTGCCCATGAAAGAAGATTACGAATACCTTCCTGCAATGATTGTCTTTGTTTTAATATGCAGTAGGTTAAGGCTGCGTAGGATTTATCAGCATGTGCCAGATGACGTAAGGTGTCATACGCTTTTACCTCCTCATTTGTTTCCAGGTCTATAAAGCCAGGAGTGTGATTGTATAATTTTTGCGTATCGGCGTATCTCACTTCTGACCAAGAAGTACTACCGAAACGCTGGATATCTATCAACTTCTTCAAAAAACTGTCAGGGGTTTTTGGAACTAATGGTTCTTTAAGTTTAGTATCAATGTCAAAATTGAAATCTAAACATGTATTTTGACGTTCTTGATTTGAACAAGCCTCGTCACTAATTTGTTCATAAAGTTGACCACTAATTTCAGAGCAAACAGAAGCGTCCTCATAACAAGCTGTATCAAGGTTATTTGTGGTATTAATTTGTTTGCGAAGCTCACCCATTTCCTTAAGAAGTTTGTCCATCATATGACTGGAACGCCGAGCACGTTTCCTTTTCTTATGGCGGCGGCGGCGGTGGTTTGACCGCGCTCGCTTGCTGCCCAGAGTAGACGTACTTGACGAACTAACACTTGTAGCACTACTGCTGCTGCTGCTGCTACTTCGGTGTCGCTTGCGATTCAATCCACTCGGACCAGGCACCGCCAGGGGCTCCGTATCGGGGTTGTGGTTATTACACTCCATCACTGCAAACGACTTATGTTCGATCTCATGCAATAGAAATATAACACCACAATTGATTACGAAAATTTTCTGGTAATTATTTACAAGTAAATACGAAAATAACAGTAGTGATCCGAACGGAAAAACCGTTAAAAACTTTGATCACGTACGTATTTTTCATAAAAGTGTTACCTCTAAAAGAGGGTACTTACGGTCCAAGACTTATCCTCTTTGAAGAACACTTTACACTTTTTACTTAATTTAAAAAAATATGTATTCACTAAATATTCACTTATACGTTTTTAAGCAACTTTCGCGGACAGTCACTGCGCACAGGTTGCTTCGACGGAGAATAAAAAGCCAATGAACAAAAATGGCGTGATACTTTTTTAGGAAAACTAAAAACTACCCGCAACCACCAGGTGGCGCCACTGAGCCGGAAGTATAGAGGGGATAAAAGTACGAAAACTGGTAAGAAATGGACGGGAAACGGAAATGCCATCTCATATGAAAGCTTCCAGTGACGGTCAAGTAGTTTAATAAAGAACTTTACCCAGTTGTGGGTCAAAAACAAAAATAAAGTTTTAATTTAAAAATTATCAGAGAATTTTATTATGCTTGGATCCAAAATATTTGAAGCGTAATATTAATAAATGGGAATAAAATAATAAACTAATACTCTTTTTATAGGGTCGTGGTGTTCCGAAAGATACGACTGCAGCCTTTAAATACTTCACAATGGCGGCCAACCAGGGTTGGGTAGAGGGACAGCTGCATCTTGGATTTATGTATTTTGGTAAGTCTGTACTTCTTGTTCTTCTGAAGAGCTCGTGGCTAAATATTAACAGCCGCATGGGTCGATCTTCAAGGTTAAGCAACGCTTGCCAAGGTTGGCCTGTGTATGGGTGACCATCTTAACATATCGAGTTTCCTCCGTGCCTCGAAAAGCACGTTAAGCCGTTGGTCCCGGCTGTCATTTGTGGATTTTTAGCAGTCGTTACGGATTATTAGAAGCCAGGATAGCTGACTCCAGTCTTGCCAAGAAATACCGTGTTACCTATTAATGGGTTGTGGAGGTCTGGTAGGCAGCCGCTCCACGTAAAATACTGGTATTCAGCTGAATCCAGTTTGACTGGAAGCCGACCCCAATGTAGTTGGGAAAAGGCTAGGCAGATGATGGTAAGTCTGTACTTCTGTCATAATTATGCAACTTGTATGTTTAGCTTCTATCTTAACACATGCGTCTTTGAAAATTTTAATGATCGTCTTGCTACTGTTGATCTATTTTACTTGGGGTCGGCGCAATACTTTTTTTTTTGCACCAAATATACAGGCTGATTTTTTAAAGTGTGCGTGGATGGCCAAATCCGAACTCATGAGGAATATCGAAAAACGCTGAAAGGAGTCTCTTATTTGATGAAAACTAAAACTGCATTATTGAAAACTGTGTCCTAAACACAGGCTATTTTGTAGCCTAGCTAGGAACCTAGCACAATTTTTTGTTACCTATTTGTTACCTATTTGTTATTATTTAAGGTGGAAGTGCCGGGGTAGCCCGCGAAATTCAAATATTTTTATGTTTTTTGCAATTTGCCGGTCAGTGTGAAGCTGTATGTTGAACAAAATACAGTTCGCGATCGTAAAGAGCATTTATCTAAAGGATTATAACCATTTGATTCATCAATATAACCCTCTAAGTTCATAGAACTCGATTGAATGTTATTTCGTGAAAAAGTCATTCAATCGAGTTGTATGAACTTAGAGGGTTATATTGATAATTGAAATCGGTATAATTCTTTAGATAAATATGCGTTACGGCCGCGAATTGTATTTCGTTTAACATACAGCTTCACACTGACCGGCAAATTCCAAAAACATAAAAATATTTGAATTTCGCGGGCTACCCTGGAGCTTCCTTACCTTCCGACCTTAAGTAAAAATGTTGTAAATCTACAATCTGTTTATTAGAATAAATATTGTGATTATGATTGAAAACGAGACAGAGAGTTCCACTCCTTTACTTATTAAAAAAAGACAGATTCATTAGTAAACTGTACAAATTCTGAGTTTTCTTGTATGACAGGTGGTATCGGCGTCCGTCGCGACTTCAAGCAAGCCAACAAGTACTTCTCCCTAGCGTCACAGACGGGTCACGTGCTGGCTCTGTACCACCTCGGTCAGATGCATGCGCAGGGTCTTGGGGTTCTACGATCTTGTACCACGGCCGTCGAGGTGAGTCCATAGATATTTTGACCTATACTAGAAAGGTTTAGGTATTTTAATAAAGGTAAACAATCTTGATATGTCTTTTCATTCTGTATTATTTAAAAATTCAGTTTAAAAATAAAAATGCAACAAAAAACCAATGTGAGCACCACAATAACGTTTACAAAATCAATTGAATAATTAGTTAAAGCAGTTGTTTAATATAGGTTCGTGTAAAAATTCACATCAAGATTAGATTAGATTAAATTTTCAGCCCCATCGATCATCTGTTCTGCGAGCAATGTGCCCTGCCCACTGCCACTTTAGTTTGGCGATCCTTCGGGCTATGTCGGTAACCTTGGTTCTCTAGCGGATATCATCATTCCTGACTCGATCACGCAAGGAAACTCCAAAAATTGCCCTCTTCTATGCCCTTTGAGTGACTTTAAGCGTTTGTCTATTTCTCTGGAACAACAAGGACCTCATTCTCTGCAGTAGTGCTTTCGCCACTAGACCAACGAGGCAGAATGACATCATCATCATCATCATCATCAGTTCAGCCGAAAGATGTCCACTGCTGGACAGTGGCTTCCCCCAAGTGTCGCCACAGCGACCAGCCCTGTGCGTCTCGCATCCATCGGCTACCCGCGACCTTCACCAGGTCATCAGTCCACCTTGTGGGAGGCCGCGCCAACGTTGCGTCTTCCGACACGCAGTCGCCATTCCAGAACTATTCAGCCCCATCGACCATCTGTTTTGCGAGCAATGTGCCCTGCCCACTGCCATTTTAGTTTGGCGATCCTTCGGGCTATGTCGGTAATCTTGGTTCTCTTGCGGATATCATCATTCATGATTCGATTACACAAGGAAACTCCAATCATTGCCCTCTTCATTGCCCTTTGAGTGAGTTAAAGCTTTTGTGTTTTTTCGAAACATGACAACCGATCTCGGTTGTGTTCGGAGAAACCCATCTGTCCTCGACAATATCTGGCCCAGTTTGCTCTGGAATGTTTAATCGAAAAACGATGTTGTGTTTATCAGTTGTTCAAGAACGTGTGTGAGCGTGGCCCGTGGGGCTCGCGTCTGATGCTGGCGCACGCGGCGTGGCGCGCGCGGGACTCGGACTCCGCGCTGCTGCAGTACATGGCGCTGGCCGAGCGGGGGTATGAGCTGGCGCAGACTAACGCCGCCTTCCTGCTAGATACTGGTGAGTCATGTGTGAGCGTTACGCGTGGGGCTCGCGTCTGATGCTGGCGCACGCGGCGTGGCGCGATCGCGACTCCGGTCGTCTTGTTGTTGTGATATTCAATATATAATATTGTTTCCCCCAGGCGAAGTCCGCATGTTCAGCGAAGTGGAGCGCTGGGCGCGCGCGCTACAGCTGTGGGCGCGCGGGGCCGCGCAGGGCTGCGGCGCCGCCAGGGTCAAGCTAGGAGACTACCACTACTACGGGCTTGGTACCCCGAAGGACTTGGAGCTCGCTGCCTATCACTACAGGTAATGTGGAAACGTTCATCGATTTTAGTTTTTTCTCGCATTTATATTCTCGTGACTTAAACGTTGCCATTTAAATCACTTCATTATCATCTATACTAATATTATAAAGAGGGAACTAATATTAGGGGGTAATCTCAGGAACTACTGGTCCGATTTGAAAAATTCTTTCAGTATTAGATAGCCCATGTATCGAGGAAGGTTATAGGCTACCTATATATCATCACGCTAAGACAAATAGGAGCGGAGCATTAAAGGAAAATGTGACGCAGACGAAGTTGCACGGGTCAGCTAGTCTTAATATATATCACGTTGTTTGTCCACGATGGACTCGTAACCGTGTGCAATCGTTGATCCAACTTGAAAGATAGGGTAGCTTACATCTAAATTTTTTGTTGCAATATTATTTAGGAGCGGAAAATGTGACGCAGACGAAGTTGCGTGGGTCAGCTAGTAATATATTAAAATCCTTCCGTTACCGAGTGACTGCACAACGCACAGCTAAAACTACTGGTCGTAGAAAGCTGAAAGGCTTCCTTGGAGAATGTAGGGGAGCTCTAAGAGAGGATTTCCCGAAATTCCTACGGGAACGGGAATAAACGAGATACGCGCTTACGAAGGGCAATAGATAGTCATATTATCATATGAAAGCATTTATTTCAATTAAACCATTTACAGGCACCTTTGAATTGTCAAGGTTGTTCGGTCCAAAAAGATGTTGCTTTTTGCACGTTCCAAAGCGTAGATCTCTATGGAGAAGAACGTGCAAGAAACTCCACGGACACTCTTTTAAAAATAATAAATTGTTACAAAGTTTTGTTTACATCGGGCTGAAATTATACATACTTGTGAGAACGATGTAAAAGATGACCCGAATAAAAGCGTCCGGAATAAAAAAGGAACAATACAAAGAAATAATTAATTAATTAAAAAACAAAGTCACCCTGCCGCGTATGCTTGTACGTAATAAGCTCAAAAACTATCGATCTGTTTTTCACATGGTTACCATTGTATAGAATAATTCTTGAGGAAAGTTTAAGTGTATGATTTATTAAGTTTTATGGAAATTGGCTGAAATAACCGCTATCTTGTTTTTCTTACCTTAATTAAATTACTTTCAAGTACAAGACATCACTCAACAGGTTTGCAGCTCAATTCACCAAGACTAAATCCCCATTCCGTCTGTACAGGATAGCATCAGAACAGCTGCACAACGCGCAGGCCACCTTCAACCTGGGCTACATGCACGAGCGCGGCCTGGGGCTGGCTCAAGACGCGCACCTCGCTAAGCGTTGCTACGACCTGGCGGCCGACACCTCGCCTGACGCACGTCTGCCCGCGGCGCTGGCGCTGGCGAGACTGAATGCCGCCTCCGCTATACACCAAATACTGGATGTAAGTATTAGTATACATTGCTGTAGTCTGAGCAGAACCTACTCGCGAAATTGATCGAAGTTGAGCGAATACGATAGCGAAGAAGGTGACTTCGTGCAACCTCGGCTGGTATGGGGCGACTTCCAGTCGTTGTCGGTTTTTGCGCCCGAGTCAAAGGACTCGAAGCGTCCCGAAGTTCGAACACTAATCGTCTTACTACACTATAATCGGCTCACTTCAGTTCGCGTCGAGCCGTAGTAAATACGCACGTAGTTATAATACACGAGAGTACACATTGCAAAGGCAGCTGCCACTTGAACGTCATCCATGATGCCTATCGTGCGGATGCCGGACGGGCAATGATGTTGTTACTGTTTTTTTTATATATACTATATAAAATGCTGGTGCAATTCGACTTCGGTTCTCTTAATTCTTTAACTATTCTGCGTAAGTCGAAACATTTACTCCCAACTTTTGTATACAAATTTGAAAAGAAAATCTACCGAGGCATGGTGATCAAATTGATAGAGATAGATAAATATATTGATTTTGTAAAACATGAGTGCCGCATATATGTCTCAAAATGTATGATGAGGTTGCTACATTTTTGCCGTTTATGGCGTTCGAAACAAAAAAAAAGTATTCAATGTCAAAATTTAATTACGACAAAACGAAAATAAACATGTCTCTTTTTGCATTGAATTCTTTATCTGAAGTTCTTGATAAGTAGTGCAATTTATATTGAATTCACTGCAAACCTCCCTAAAGTCGATAATCCATCAGTCATTCTTTCAGAGTCCTCTGGCAGTCCTGTTCCTGACAGACTCCGCGCTCATGTCCAACTGGGACCTGTACCTCATCACCGCACTCCTGGGAGCTCTGGGCGTGGTGGTCTACCTGAGGAGGCCGCCGCAGCAGCCTGCTGTCTAGATGAGGAGAAGGGCTGTAGTAGAAGTGGTGCTTTTGGCATAGGTGCGGAAGATTGAGTCAGCGACTGACAAAAATGCGGGTAGAGTGAGCGATTTTTAAGCCCGAATCGCCATTAGGAACAATTCTGAGTCAACTACAAATTGCTCGAGGAGTTTTTTTTTATTGATGAATAATAATAAGATTCATGTCCCATTTGAAATGTCTAACGAGTCCTCTACGAGTTGGCTTCGTCTCCTCGTACAAAAGGGCCGGGTCACGGGTCCTCAGCGTCGCGATGCAAGTTTGACAGACATAAAAGAATGAAATGTTCAATAGAGTTTAAATTGTCCTAAGTGACAGGTGACTTGACACATGTCACACAAAATGTCTCTTAATTTGAACTCTATTCTAGTTCTCATTTACTTTATTTTCAAATAAAACTGAGCAGTTTACAGTTTTGTCTGCCCTGACCCTTGTAGCATCAAAACTATCGTAAAAACTCTTTGCCTGCGTCTGTGTTTCCGAATGCTTACAATCCTAATCTTTTCAAAGTTACAGTGAACAGGCTACTTCTGGGTAAGCTCGCTCCATCGTAGACTTTGTCTCTGTCATCTCTGACTAAGACTAGAGTCAAGAGCAAACCCATCTTAAGTAAAAAAAAAACTCGAGTTTTGCCTTGTAATCCAGCTCAATTTCACTTATTGTCGCCAAAACTTTATTTATTCAAGAATTCGCATCATTGACGATGCTAAAAGCACCATGTCAGCTTAGTCCCAAGACTACTGGTTGAATATTAACCTTGTGAAGTGTAGTGAGTGTCCATTGTGATGACAGAATCGTGATTTGTACATAAAAGTGAATATGATGTATGTAAATAAAATGTGAAACTGTTTTAATTAAAGTTGTTTGAGTTTTATTCAGTATTTTGTAGTGTCTGAATCGCATAGCATGGATTCGCCGCGTCGATTGCGACTAGAGATGCCATTAATAAAAATACTTGTACGGCCTTTTTAAAACCGCTGGCATCTTTTGCCGACGCTACGCCTGGCCGGCGGACCAAGCGCCGTCTCAGTTCCAAAAGGTCGCAACCCGCGCGCTAGTAATAAAAGTTTCGGCTATCATGTCAAAGCCACAGGCAAGTCAGTCAATAGGATAGTTGACTACAACTATCAATCTGCATAAATGAATACATACTACTTAGTTAAGTCATGTTACTAAAATATGTAAGATTTGTGATAGTAATAGAATATAATAGAAAATAGTGATACTATCGGTTACAGGTTACTGCGAATTAACACGCTTTTTGAAATTACTTATTCTTCTAACCTTGTAATGCAAAACGTCGCTTTTACTGGATGGCGCAAATTCGATTAAAATTGCGTCTTTTTCTGAGAAAAATAACTTTTTAGAGTTTGAGAAATGTAATGGAAAAAACAGTCAAATAAACTGGATGGCGCAAATTCGATTAAAATTGCGTCTTTTTCTGAGAAAAATAACTTTTTAGAGTTTGAGAAATGTAATGGAAAAAACAGTCAAATACCCTATTTCTCAGACCAAAAAAAAGGAAGACGGCGCGCCGCGAACATAAAAAATGAAGCCACTTTTATCTATGTGTATCGAAAAGGGTTGTTATTTGTGGAATTTTTTCTTTGTAATTTGGGGAATAATATTAGTGTGGGTAGGATACTGTGGTTTAGTATGGTAATAATTGTACCTCAATTTTTAGAAAGACTTATTCTTAAGGTGGAAGCTCCAGGGTAGCCCGCGAAATTCAAATATTTTTATGTTTTTTGCAATTTGCCGGTAAACCCCTAAGTTCATAGAACTCGATTGAATGTTATTTCGTGAAAAAGTCATTCAATCGAGTTGTATGAACGTAGAGGGTTATTTTGATAATTAAAATGGGTATAATTCTTTAGATAAATATGCGTTACGGCCGTGAATCGTATTTTGTTCAACATACAGCTTCACACTGACCGGCAAATTGCAAAAAACATAAAAATATTTGAATTTCGCGGGCTACCCTGACGCTTCCACCTTAATCTAATAAATATTAACAACATAAAAAAATAAAACAGGAAAATAACTAGGGTAGTAAAATTTCATTAATCGAATGGAGAAATTTTAAATCATATTACGGCAACCCTCACACTTTATGTCACTGCTTTACTTTGTTGAGGTTTTTTGTTCCAAGTTACCTAAAATTTCATAGTGTAATAATTAAGAAAAGATGTAATTTTTAGTACTTACAAGTGAAAAGTGATTCCGTGAGACTTTTTATGTTATTTGCTGCTGTTTTTACAAGTTCACTACACAGGAGCACATAATTCTGTTTTTAAATTTAAGTTCACTAGACGACTACTCGTAACGAACTCAGAGCGATGAGCATGGTTTTAGTGCAGGTGTGTGCGTGAGCGTTTATGTTTACTTGCAGGAGCACGGTTTTGTGGCTTCACTTTTTTTGTTCGCGGCGCGCCGTCATCCTTTTTTGTTGGTCTGAGCCCTATTTCTATACGTAAATGATGACACGTTTGCATGGAAAGTTTTTACATACCATCTCTAGCAAATAACGCCGAGGCGTTTTCTTGCTTTGTGATATTTTTTGGCTTTTAACACTGTAAAAAAATATTGGAGTTTAGTGGATTTTAAGTAAACACAAACGTCATTTAAAAAAGTTTATTTATGCCTATAACATATGATTAGGTATACCTCAGTTGTTTGATTCCTACATTAAAGTTACTAAGTTCATTTAAAATGTGTTTTTCTTTTCACAAAATACATACTTATCTTAAAAAACAGCTTGCTTTATTACAAAGCCAGATGAAGAGCACCTCTAAATATATAGATTATACCTACATAGTGTATAATTAAATTTAATACATGTACAGTGGGCAATCTTGATTACTACGTACATTGCACACTACGCTAATTTGCGCTGTTCCCAAATCAACTAGTTTAAAGGAGAGATTCTCTTAAACAATAACTATTTCAAAAGCTTTAAATTCATTTTGCTCATTAATCAAGTAAGTTGCCTTTAAAATTACAGGAGAAACGTTGTTTATAATCACATCAGTGATAAAGATATAGGTGTCCCCTGGTACGCTGCATAAAAGACAGAAAGGGGAATAGTCCTATTTACTAGCAAGGTCTACCTTGTGGGAAGCCTGTGGCCTGGACTCCACCAAAGCAGAGAAGAGACGAGCGGAGACGTGTCTTCAAAAACCAGTAGAATTACGTTAATCAGCTCAGCTTTTGTGGATATCATTGAGCGGAGATGTATTATATTTGTAAGGCACGATCGCGCCATCGTCAGCTTGCGAGGCAAAGCTCACATCTCCTTGTACCGCGGTCCTGCTCAATCAGACGAACAGCTCACATCTCCGCTACAATCTAGCCAGTACGTATCTCCGCACAGTTTCGATGTCTCCACCGACTCTTCTCTAGCTGAAAACATCTAGTCTCCGCTTTGGACATCTCCACACGTCTTCCCTTTGGTGTAGTCCGGGGGCCTCACAAGCCTTTGAAGGCTCCCCACAAGGTAGACCGTTGACCTAACGAAAGCCCGAGAAACACGTGACCAGTCGATGTGGCGACTAAGCTCCTTAAAGTTCCAAGTCTGAGCCACTCAAATCTGTGTGGTACTTTCCTCAAACTACCACTTCAGACATTAACCGACATGGTTCTCATATAATTTGACCAGTACGATTGTATGGACTTTAAAAGAGACTTTGACATCTGAATTTGTTTCGGTATTGCTCCTCAGAGCAGTCACCAAACCAGTCAGAAAACACCGGGCCCATCTACCATCTATTTACAACCTACTTAAAAAATAAATATAATTCATCATTGGGAAGGCCTATGTCCATGACCAGCAGTGGACATAATTCAATTGAAAAGATGGCAATGACAGCGTTCCTTTTGTAAATGGTCTGTGTTAGAAGTTCGTCACATCATGCCCCGCTCCAACTGTTCGATCTTCCTGGCGATGTCATCGGCTGAAAACGCGTAGTCCACCATGGTTTCTTGTTTCATGTCTGTGTCTCGAGCAGATTTCTGTGGGAAAATATATAAGAAAATGAATGTATAATAAAATGTTAACAAAAAAAAAAGATTTTATTAATGATTTTAAAATTGCAAAAAGAAATTTGGCAACGCCATCTGTTGAAGATAGGTGAAACAAGAGATAGGCCAGTTTTGCATTAAATTTTAGCATGTTTCAATAATTAATTGTACCAACTGGATAAGTCAGAACATAAAAATTAAGGGTTAGGCCGTTTTTGCGCTGACAGCCTGAATGTCCTTAGTCACGGGGCAAGTTGAGATACTTCTCAAAGTAAAGAAAATTCACCCAGAACTGGGCATACTCGGGCGACACAGCCTGCAGCTCTGCGATTTTATCCTCTATATTTTTTAGTCGCCTGTATATGTCCTTAGACACGAGGCAAGTTGAGATACTTCTCAAAGTAAAGAAAACTCACCCAGAACTGGGCATACTCGGGCGACACAGCCTGCAGCTCTGCGATTTTATCCTCTTTTAGCCGTCTGTATAATATGTCCTTAGACACGGGGCAAGTTGAGATACTTGTCAAAATAAAAGAAACTCACCCAGAACTGAGCATACTCGGGCGACACAGCCTGCAGCTCTGCGATCTTATCCTCCATGTCCTTCAATCTCCTGTACATGTCCTTAGACACGGGGCAAGTTGAGATACTTCTCAAAGTAAAGAAAACTCACCCAGAACTGGGCATACACGGGCGACATAGCCTGCAGCTATGCGATTTTATCCTCTTTTAGCCGCCTGTATAATATGTCCTTAGACACGGGTCAAGTTGAGATACTTCTCAAAATAAATAAAACTCACCCAGAACTGAGCATACTCGGGCGACACGGCCTGCAGCTCTGCGATCTTATCCTCCATGTCCTTCAATCTCCTGTATATGTCCTTAGACACGGGGCCTATGTTGAGATACTTCTCGATGGCCACCACTCGCTCAGCAATGGATGAAGGAAGGCCACTGTTGTCGCGTTGTTCGGGGTACATGTCTGCAGCTGATACGGTTTGGGGACCCCATTCGTTGTGAACTTTTCGAACTGTAAGAAAAATCAATGTCTATAAGGAATGTGAGAAACTACAGAAGAGTCATTGTCAAGTATATTTTACTAAGTTTCTAATTTGCAACGCTAGATGGCAATTTTCAGTAGCAACTGGAAGCCTGGATTTGAGCTTGATTGATAGCAAACCAAGTGTATCAGGGGCGGATCCCACATGGTAATTTGAGTTTGGGGCTTGACCCCGCTAAGGGTAGGTTTAAGCCAAAAAAGCACTAAAAAGCATATAAAATTTTATTTGGCTTTACGTTTAATAAGCCTCCTAGGATAAAATTTTCGTAGATTCATCAATGACTTCGTTAGATTGTAAACTACCAAAGACATCTCGCTCTTTTGCTAGATCCGCCACTGATCACAACGATGTTCCAGAGACAACTTAACATAAACAAAAAACACTCACTTTTCAAATGCCCCTTCGAGTCGCTCCTCCTCACAAACTGCGTCCTCACTCGAGCACACGTTTCAGTCTCCATGTCATCCGTCTTATCAGGTATAAAGTCATGGATATTGCTGATGTTCACTTGTTCCCTCTTTCGCTCTATAAAGTTGTTGATGCGCTGCTGCAGTTCCTCGCAGGACACGTTGATTTGCACCAGGGTTTTGTCCACTGGTGGGGCTGGGTTTGGCGCCGGCGTGGGGAGTGGGGTCGAGTCTGGTACTGTGCCTGTAATGTTTTATGGAATTTAGGGGACTGATGTTATGTTTAGTAGGTTTGTTTTATCGTCCTGTGTATTGGTATTCATCACGACTAGTTCAGTTTGGTCCAGAGGACAACGTTAATTAATTTTAAGCTACGTACGCATTAGGATCTCACGCACAATCTGACAGAAAACCTGTAATTTCCTTACATGTTCAAGAGTGGGGGCTGGTGACGTCACATTTTAGTAAAAATCTGTACTGAAAATTTTTAACGCACTGTACCGTCTTAATTCTTTGTGGACGTAAATAAGAAAAAACTACGTGTCTGATATATTTTGGAAATCTATCTGAAGGACTAATTAGATTTTTTCAGGAAAGTAACCAACTGGCCCTCTGGCAATAGATGTTTCCTCATAGGTAAGTATTCTTTTTCTATGGACGGATAGCGTGTTTTTTTTTTTTGGGACATGCCCACCACAGATTCCCTACCACTTCAACTCCTGAAAGCCAGAATCAAGAGCAGCGACCACCAGAAAAACGCCGAGCTAATGAAGCCCGACGAGTCCCGGAGAAACGATTCAACTGTCTTGGATTCCGGATAGCGTGTAGTGGTATGCCATTTCCTTGTGTATCTACACTTGGTGAGTCAATTTGAACGTTCTAGCTTTTTTTAAAAGCCCGTCCCACACTAGGAAATTCTCCTGTATCGTGGGTCCACTTACAGACATACAAACTCACATACACAAACAGCCAGACCTCGGAACAACTATCTGTAGGCCATACAAATGTTTGTTTCGGGCGGGAATCCAACCCGTGACACGCAGCGGAGCAGCCAACGCTGAACCACTGCGCCAACTGTGTCGTCTAAATCGTCCGTTCTAAATTGCTAGGATGTAACGCCTCCTCTATTATTAAAATCATGGACGGTTTCTGTGGGTCATTGCGTTATTATGGGTTTTGAATATTATTCTATTCACTAACTTTTCAAGGTCGTTTGTGTTCTTCATAACTTCTAGTTTTCTCCCTATATTTTACTTGACTGTCGTGCCAAGCAAGCCTGTTGTAACCATTAGAGCATTATAAATCTACATATAATACACTAATATTAGGAAATATTTGTGTTTTTGTGTTTGTTAAGAATAAACCAAAAAACGTCAGGACCGATTTACAATAATTCTAGTTCTGTATTATCCATGAGTAACATAGGCTAAATTTACTAATAAAAAAAATAGAGATCCCTATGAAATTTGCAATACTAAACCCGCGCGAACGAAGTCGCGGGAGACGTGCTAGTTTCTTATATTTTCACATTTTTACACATGCACACATGCTTATCAAACTACTTTATCAATGTTTTCCAGTTGATTTTTTTTTGTACGCAGCCAATAACATCTTTTGATATCCTAGCAACAAAGCTGTATGGATTCAATGTTTACTGTTTAAAATTAATCAAAAAGAAAGCTGATTCGCTACCTAAGTACGTGATAATGATATCTTATTTGTTTTTTTAAGGATTTTTTTTACTTTATTTGCATATAAATTGTCAACAAAATTAAAGCAGTTGCGTGTTCTTCATAGTTGGTATATTATTAATAATTTCACATCTCATTGGAAAACGAACCTATAACCTTATCAAATACTTATCACCAAAGCAGATCACTCGGTTATCAAGAAAACTAAAAACAAACAATCTTAAACTTTATTTTTGATTTCTGCATTGCTCACTTAAAAACTATATTGCCTAGAAAAAAAAACAACACAAAAAAGTAACTCAAGCCAACGTTTTGCTAAACATTTACTAGTTTGGCTTTCAATGTAAATAATGTAAATACAACAAGATCTACTTATAAATAAAATTAAAAAAAAAAACTAACCAAGGCAGCAAACGTATGTTTACTGTGAGAAAATAAAAATAAAAAACATGCATTCATGCTGTGTAAATTAATAAAATCAAGTAATTGATGTATAGCGTTACTTATTCATGTATAACATTAATAAGTATTAATTTCGAGAAGTAGTATTCTTCAAACATATGTAAGTACATTTCACTCAATCGTGTGTAGACATCACGACATAAGCATAAATGTTTTGCAAGTTTTATATTTATATCAGCGTTAAAATTTAAATAAATACATAATAGATTATACAGGGAAATTGAAAAAATACCCGAAACCTCTTAGGCAGTGAAAGTACACATGATTATAAGCAACTTTTGTTTTGGTAAAACTCCGAAATCTCGAAAAAAATATCAGCTGTTTCATACATTTTCATTGGCTAAATACTGCATTTTGTATGAAACAGCTGATATTTTTTTCGAGATTTCGGAGTTTTACCAAAACAAAAGTTGCTTATAATCATGTGTACTTTCACTGCCTAAGAGGTTTCGGGTATTTTTTCAATTTCCCTGTATATATTAATACAATATAAAACAGAGCACGGAGCAACCAATACCTTCCCCAAAGTAAGAGAGCGGTTACAGGACAGGAGATTGTCCTCATCAACAGTGGGTATGAACCTTCCGATCTTGTAAACGCTCTTAAAACTTAGCATGATAAACTTCATACAAATAATGAGTTTTTGAACAGCTCCTTTTAAAATGTCACAGTAAAAATTTACTCCGAAAGCATTATTCTTATCCATCATCATCTGCCTAGCCTTTACCCAACTTAGGTAGGGTCGGCTTCCAGTCAAACCGGGTTCAGCTGAATATTAGTATTTTACGAGGAGCGGCTGCCTACCAGACCTGCACAACCCATTAACTGGGTAACACGGTACTCTTTGGCAAGACCGGTGTCAGATGTTCTGGCTTCTGACTATCGTAACGACTGCCAAAGATCTCCAAATGACAGCCGGGACCAACAGCTTAACGTGCTTTCCGAGGCACGGAGGAAACTCGGTATGTTAAAATGGTCACCCATCCACAGACCAACCTCGGCAAGCGTTGCTTAACCTTGAAGATCGACTGTTATTCTTTAGCCACGAGTTCCTCGAGTATTCCGCTATTAACCGCACCGTTTTAAAGTACGACGAAACGGTCGGCGCAGTCCGCGCAGCGGTTGAGCGATTGACTACTGCGCCGCGTGTCGTAGCTTCGATTGCCGTACGGAACAACTATTATTATAGCCTACAGATTATTCTGGGTCTAGCTGTTGGTGTATGTGTGTAAACGCACCCACGATACAAGATAAATTCCTAGTCGGGAGAAGTATAAAAAAAATATTAAATAGGCTAGTTTCACCATCCACAAATTACAAAACTATTTAGGCCGTCAGTTAGAGTATTGAAAAATAATGGACACATATTTTTTGTTTTTGTAAATCAATGAATATTGACAAAGATAAAACGCATGAAAACTCGGGAGTGAGGGCTCGTGACGTCACAACCCGCTAAAAATTATGGCATGGCGTGACGTATTGAGAATTTTAAAAGCGTCGTAACTTTTGGTTCCCGTAACAAAAGAAAAAATACGGGTCAAATATTTTTTGATAATCTAACTGACGGACTTATTAGATTTTTTCAGGACACAAGCCCATTCAAGCTTCCCTCTTCATAACAACTAGCTAATGAGAAAATAACAAAACAAAAACTCTAGAAGGAAGGTAGTGTGACGACATATATTCCTAATTTAATTAGTTTACTAGTATACTATCTACCCACGGTAAAACTCTCAATTGCATTGTAGGTATTAATATTTGGCAGCCTGACAAAATGTACAACATCTGAAGAATTCATCTATAGAGCTTACTTTGTTGCTATTTTAACTGAAATATGTTTCAGTGACATTGAATTTTGACACGCAAATAAAGTGATTGCAAGATAACGACTTAAGCTGCTTTCAGACTACGATATAATATGATAGCATAAAGTATATAGCTCATAGCACATCAATATCGCGCACCATACATTGTTATGGACACGTTCACACTGTACTGTACTATATAATATATTATTGAATATACCAACTAGCTGTCCCCCCCGGCTTTGCTACCGTCAACTGTAAATTTTTATCTTTGTCTTTCATAAGAACCTTCTCCTGACAATAACACATATAACAAAATAATAACTAGCGAAATCGGTCCAGCCGTTCACGCATGATGCGATGACCAAGGGACATAGGGATTCATTTTTATATAATAGAGTTATATCCTACAGGTAAATTTGCGAAAATCTATGAATTAAGTAATGAATGGATGAACCAACTATGTCGGGGTTGACTTCCAGCCTAACCGAATGCAATTGAATACCATTATTTTAATGGAGTTACAGCCTTTCAAATCCCCACAACCAGTAACTGGGTAACATAATCCGCCTTGGCAAGATTGGTGCCAGATTTCTTAGCTTCTGTCGTCTAACGACTGTCAAAGATCTAACTAACGAGCTTTCCGAGGCACGGCAAATTCTCGGTATGCAATGGTTGGGCACCCATCCATTGATCGACCTCGGCAACCGTTGCTTAGCCTTAAAGATCAACCCATTCGGCTGCATTAGCTTTATACACAACGCGTGTAAAATGCACTTCTTTCATTCAACCCTTGTTTCCTCAGCTTTACAACCCTCTTATAAAATTTTAAAGCCTGAATGGCTCTAACCTACTATAGCACTAATCAATATAATTTCATAATATTCAATAACGACCCTTAAGGTGGCTCTAGTCGATATTTTTTCCATAGAAACTTCGGGAGGGTATTACTCCGCTGTTTGACAGAGTACATCAAAAGTTAAACATAATATCGTTTTGTCATATTATTAGTTTTGTCTGTATGGAAACAGAATGGTAAAATAAACCGCCATTAAAAAGTTATGAGCCACCAAAGTTTCGTTTTTCTTGCCAATTTTAACGCATCTTTGGGCGTAAATAAGTAATAAACACAATGTAAAATCTTTAAAACCAAGTCGGTACCGACAAAGCTCAACTATCGAAGAATTCAATAACTTTTATTTTTAATCGATATATGCAGTAGTTTTTTCATAAAACTCGATTTACGAAAGGCCTTCTCATATTTTTTTACGCGCGCGTTTTACTATGAATTATCGTGCCTCTCACTGAATAACGTTCCCCCCGGTGCGGTGCGGGGGGACAACGCTCACGCACACGTGCGTATTCAAGTTACAACTGTGTCTGCTGCGGTGTGCTGTGGCCTGTGGCCTATGTCGTTCATACGTATACGTAGGTAGACTATACTTGCGCTCTAATTTATATTGACTCATTGGCTTGATTTTTGGATTTCAACATTATATTTTATATCTGTTTGACTTCGCACTGTAGTTTGGACTCCGTATTTGCGTTTGAAATTGTTATTGTTGCTTTGAGTGGACGCTGCATAAGTACGTGACATTGTTTTGAATCATTGAAAAAGTTTAAAAAACCACATATTATAAACAATGGGTAGAAAAGTCATAATTTGGCGTCGTGACCGGGTCTTCGACACCGCGTCGCTGCCCGCGCCCGCTGCAGTGTAAAATCATCGCGGCGGGATGCTATCGCGCAATGAATTTTCAACTCTCGATGTTGAAACCAATGATATAATTATAAGTTGAAACGGTGTCTTTTTTTGACGCGTTGGGATTAACTCTGCTGAGTGCTGGGTTCTCAACGCTCGGCTGAACGGAATATTTTTACGTCCGTGCGTACGGTGGCTAAGCGTTCCTACAATCGAGCGACATGACGCCGCCGTGCCACCGCCGCCGCACGCGTCTACGACAGGGATAACTGCACGCGTCGTTGGTGGTCGTTGAAGCGCCCGTCGACAGCCAACGACAAAGGTTGCCGGCCGCCAGCGGCAACGTGTCGCTCGTTTAGTTGAGTACCTAGGTAGCAGGTAGCGAAATCCAAAGTTCAAGCCAGGGTCAATGTAATGTTTGTTACTGGGTTCATTCTATTTGCTTTCAAAATAGTTTCTTGCAATTGACAAACCTAATTTTGTGTTCGTAGGTACTTTTGCGGCGGACAAGACTTTTTTATGGATGGGAAACCAAATAACTGCTCCCGCTTTGGGCGAAGCAGAAGGGAGTGTCAGACTCTTCTTGACTAAAACCCATCCGTGTTCCTCCTAATGCCCTCTGCGTACCGTACTTACCAGGGCCGCGGTAACTCTTTCGAACAAATTCTGCAACATCATAGTTTACATAGCTCTCTGCCTAATAGGTACCTACTGTTATATTAACGTAGGTAGGTACTTACCTACAAGCAAAGATGCCATAAAACAAACCGTTGGCGTCGTAGACACTAAAATTTTAACGTTAGGTAGGTAGGTATGTAGGAGCTAAGTAAACAATCTTTATGTGTCACTTGTCAGTTTGTCACAATATACTGTGCACTTGTCTGATAATTTAAAGCAATCTAATAATGAATGCAAATCTAAACACGTCTGTGTCAACCAATAGGGGTAACTAAAAATAGAAAACCGGCCAAGTGCGAGTCGGACTCACGCACCGAGGGTTCCGTACAAATATTATAATATAAGCAAAAGTTGTGGATTACGATTTATGACGTACCTATTAAAAAAACTCCTTAGGTACTAGATCTCGTTCGAACCAATTTTCGCTGGTAGTTTACATGGTAATGTACATCATATATGTTTTAGTGTTATCATTCTCTTATTTTAGAAGTTACACGACACACACACATTTTACCACTCTGGAAGTGTCTCTCGCACAAACTATTCAGTTTAGAAAAAAATGATATTAGAAACCTCGATATCATTTTAGAACCCCTATCCATACTATACCGGCCTACAGGTTTAGGTAGGTAGTAAGTTCACAGAATACGTCTACTTACCAAGTTTAGAGTTTTCGACAGCATAGTTCTTATAGTTTCGGAATAAAGTGGCTGTGACATACGGAAGGACAGACAGACAGACATGACGAATATATAAGGGTTCCGTTTTTTGCCATTTGGCTACGGAACCCTAAAAATTAAGTAGACAGGTAGGTAAGTAAGTAATTTTGATAACAATTTATAGGATGGTACTTAGGTAGAACTAATTTCATTATTAGGTACTAGCGACCCGCCCCGGCTTCTCACGGGTGCAATGCTGAAACTAAATACACTACAGAAAAACCGTGAGAAAAACTGTTACCTACCTACCTCACGTCTGAGCCGCGCGGGTACCTTACATAGATCTAAACTCCCCCTCCCGCACGCGCACCCCCGCCTTGGTGACGTTCACTTCGCAACGGGCCGTGCAGCAGAAATCGTAATATTTTAATTTCGCCATAACTTTAAAACCAAACGTCCGATTTTAATCATTCAAAGACCAAATATGATCTACATAAACTGTACTTAGTGATGAAATACTTTATTTTGATAAGGATTAATAGCATGAGTAAAATAAACGTGTTTAAATGTAGTCCAAAAAAATATCTAGATTTTTAAATAAAAAAAATGGTTGTTGTGCCTCACTCGACATAGAAAGGTATAGTGTGTCGCGGACTTTTTTTGTAGATATTTATAAGATCTACAATTAATTAGAACAATTTATGGTTGTATCTTTTATAGTTTAGGCAGCGTACGCAAAATAAGTTACTTTTCTGGTTGATTTTTACACCTTGTGTCCGAAAAACCCAAATATCTTACGGAACCCTATTTTTTTGCAAAATAAAATATAGCCTATGTTACTCGTGGATAATGTAACTTTTGAATGGTGAAAGAATTTTTAAAATCGGTCAAGTAGTTTTTGAGCCTATTCATTACAATCAAACAAACAAACAAAGTTTTCCTCTTTAAAATAATAGCGTTTTTAAATAAAAAAATGGTTGTTGTGCCTCACTCGACATAGAAAGGTATAGTGTGTCGCGGACTTTTTTGTAGATATTTATAAGATCTACAATTAATTAGAACAATTTATGGTTGTATATTTTATAGTTTAGGCAGCGTACGCAAAATAAGTTACTTTTCTGGTTGATTTTTACACCTTGTGTCCGAAAAACCCAAATATCTTACGGAACCCTATTTTTTTGCAAAATAAAATATAGCCTATGTTACTCGTGGATAATGTAACTTTCGAATGGTGAAAGAATTTTTAAAATCGGTCAAGTAGTTTTTGAGCCTATTCATTACAATCAAACAAACAAACAAAGTTTTCCTCTTTATAATAATAGTGTAGATGTAGATGTATCTAGTACCTACGGACATAAACTGCGATGACTATTCAAGTAAGCATCAGATCTGTCGGTGGCGGCGTGGCGGCTGCATTACCACCAAGGAAAAACTAAACATAATAACAAAAGAATAAGCAATCCATATTAGGTACCTATAGGGCCGTAGAGGTATAAAACGATAACACAGTGCCTACTATTTTTAGTAAGAGTTTTTAGGTAGGTAGTTGCTGATTTCTCGGCGAGCGTCGAGCGACTACGCGCAGCGGCGCGCGGTGGCGGTATGTGTGCATCGTGTAACTTCGATTTAGTTCGGAACGGTTCGGAACGATGTTTGTGTGCGTGCGAACTAGACGTGCATGAAGGCTAGCGTCTAACTGCTCATCACTGGTACTATCTCTGTCGGGCATGATGCGAGGTGAGACAGCGTGCTTTTTGGCCATGCCTACCACTGAGTTCGAGCCCGCGACTAGTTGGCCCTTAAACCACTATCATTAACAAAGCTCTAAAAATAACAGGCCTTACCAAAAAGGCTCTTATCGATAAAGCTCTACGAGCTCTAACTAATCTAACACAATGATTGTTGCCTAATTATTCGCAAAATAATCTAAAATACCCTGAGCACAAATAAACTAAGGCCTAATTTTTCCTCAGAGAACTTGTATGTGAAGAATAAATATAGCGGTTCGACATAATTTCTATAAGTAAACTGTCAAAGCGTCATCCTCATTCCTGAGGTAAAATTAAACTACGGAAAATTCGGCCCTTAAACAACCGCATGAAAAGAGCCCTAATCTACGATCGAAGGTTCTTATCACTGAAGCTCTACGAGCTCTAATTAGTCTTGCACAAAATTGTTTCTTCCTAAAAGAAAATAAGATGAATAACTATTCTCATAAAGGCTTACTTTTGTTCCTAAAACGCGCTAAAAATCAGCTGTTCTCTGCAATTTATCGAGTTAGAACTAGAGGTGGTCGTTGAATCAATAAACTGTTTTTTTTAACGACTATTCATTTGTCAACGACTTAACTGTTTATCATTAACGAAAAAACAAGTTGAATTATAATAATCTGTTAATTTTCGTCAACGGCTCAAGGATTATTTCAACTTAATTTTATTTATTTATTTCTAAGAATCAACTGGTCTGGTATGCGAATGCGAAACGATTACTTCCGAATGATACCGGACAATGCCGAACTATTCAGTAATCTTCAATGAATATCAATATATTATTTGCAACATTGTCAATCATTGAAAAAGTTGACATAAATTGACGTTGACGCCAATCGCTACCGTTCAAAACCTGTTAATAATTTAACAGTTTTTTCAACCAGTTGACCATTGACGATTAACAGTTAAATTACGTTAACCAGAAAACCATCAATGACCCATACCTAGTTAGAACTAGCGTAAATGTGGAGAACAGCTGTTGTTCTTGTTTTTGTTTTCGAACAAAAATCTACAAAGAAGCTGCCCAAAACCTACGTTTGTAAAACACGCACATTCAATGTTCTCCTTCCAGACGGGAGCGTCTCCCTCATACACCTCCTTCTTCCAGATTGGCACACTGGCTTTAAGGCTCTCGATGAACTAAAGATAAAAGCCCTAACCTACGATCGAAGGCTTTTACTCGTATCACTGAAGCTCTACGAGCTCTAACTAGTCTAACACATAATTGGTTCTTTCTAATAGAAACTAAGATGAATAGCTATTTTCATAATGGCTGACTTTTGTTCCTAAAACGCGCTAAAAATCAACTGTACCCTAAAATTTATCGAGTTAAACTAGCGTAAATGTAGAGAAAAGTTGATTTTTGGTTTCTATAAGACGTGTTCTAACGAAAATCTACAAAGGAGCTGCTCAAAAACTCATGCAACGGTCTGACCGTTGCAATCTCTACGTTTGGTTGACCACGCACATTCGATGTTCTCCTTCCAGACCGGAGCATCTCCTTCGTACACCTCCTTCTTCCAGATGGGCACGCTGGCTTTCAGGCTCTCGATGCAGTGGGACACGGCGTCCAGGGAGTCCCGTCTATGCGGGCTGCTGACTGCTATGACCACTGAGGATTCCCGGCAGGGGACGAAGCCGAGTCTGTAAGAGAATGGAATAGGTTAATCAAACGATATAGAGCGCTGAAATTTCGCGTGACGTCGCGTCTACGTAAACACTCTTTTTAGGCTTCCGTTCCCAAACGGTAAAACGGGACCCTATCTATACTAATATTATCTATACTAATATTATAAAGCAGAAGAGTTTGTTTGGTTGAACGCGCTAATCTCAGGAACTACTGGTCCGATTTGAAACATTATTTCAGTGTTAGATAGCTCATTTATTGAGGAAGGTTATAGGCTATATATCATCACGCTACGACAAATAGGAGCGGAGCAATAATGGAAAATGTGACGCAGACGAAGTTGCGCAGGTCAGCTACTATACAATATAGACTTTAATTTTAGATTTTAGATTTCCACTGTTAACAGTAACTAAAACTCATGAATTATTACTCTCCATGTAAAAAAGCTGCTTATTTAGGAAAATATTAATAATAATTTCTTCCCCTTTAATCCGACACGGAGTGCAGATACGCGCTCTTTATGTAAGTACGGTAAATTCGCGGATTTGCACTATCCTCAACGGTATGTGTTATTCCAGACAATAATCTACCTCTGCCAAATTTCATGAAGATCCTTTCAGGTGTTCTGACGTCAAAGAGTAACAAACATCCATCCATCCTCACAAACGCATTTATAATATTAGTAGGATTAGGAAGATTGTAACTTCGGTTTTGGTTCCCTGTTTCCTGAAGGAGAAAGGGTTACTAAGAAGGTTTTTTTTTTTACCCCAGTGACAACCTACTTACGAATTGAACCTACAAGATATCTGCTAATCGCTCTTACTATCTAGCATATCATATCAGTCAATTTTTTATCATGTTTTTTAAACAAATCATCTTTTTATAAATAACAAAAGAAATCGAGGTCAAACAACACTTTGATATGTACTGCATTCATACATAAATACACTTCTAGTAACTTCCATAACCAAGTCCTTCAACTATTAACCTTACGCAAACATGATAGAGTTCAAAATAAACACTAGGACAGTTTAAGAGGATGTTGGCAATTTTCTATTGATAACTAATAATGCTGTTTCACTGACCCTGGCATCGTGAGGTGGGTTTAAAAGCATGTATTTTCTGAGCGGGTTTTTTGTTTAACAGTCATTTACTAGCACTACCTACATTGAAAATTACACGATATTGCTCCTATATTGCCCAATGGATAGGCAGATCTGAAGGTACGTAGGTTATTATTAAACAGTGACAAAAAACATGTTCAGTATATTTGGTCGAGTTATAAAAACGAGAACGTATGGAGCGGTTGTTTTATTTTCGAAATTTAAGTGCTTCACAATTTCATAATGATGAGTAAAATGACCTCGTTTTAGGTCAAAGTCCAAGAAAAAAACCAAGAGCAATCGGTTATGATGTCTCCATAAATAAAAACCTGACCCCAATTTCTTTTATTATTATTCATATACTCGTGATAGCGTTAAGCTGTTGGTCCCGGCTGTCATTTGGAGATCTTTGGCAGTCGTTACGGATAGTCAGAAGCCAGAAAATCTGACACCAGTCTTGCCAAGAAGTACCGTGTTACCCAGTTAATGGGTTGTGGAGGTCTGGTAGGCAGCCGCTCCACGTAAAATATTGGTATTCAGCTGAATCCGGTTTGACTGGAAGCCGACCCCAATATAGTTGGGAAAAGGCTAGGCAGATGATGATGACTCGTGATAGCGGTAAGCAATGATGGACCACGCTTGCCTAGAAGCAACCCATTCATACTTAAAAAGATAATATAGACAATAAGACCCCCAGGTAGAAGCTATCAGGAAAAACAGACTTTCATTTCACTCCTTAGCAATGAAGCCACCGAACCACCAAATGACTGGGTTTTGCGATTATTATACAACAAGAATTCCTCACTATATGCTCATTAACACGTAACATCATTTTTATAAGTAAACCATTACTAATAATCCACTTCACTACACCACTACTCACTACACTCACACTACTCACACTCACACTTCATCACTTCACCACTCACTCACTCACTTCACTCAAATCTGCATGGTTCTTTCTTCTGAAGACCATTTCAGACACTAATCCACATAGTGCTTAAATAAAAAATTGTTTGTGTGAGGACTATGTAGGCCGTTATTCTTTAAGATTAATTTCATAGCTGTCTGGCGGTTTGAGTACATTTCGTGGCCTACCCAAATGTCCTTACTTTGGTATTGTTCGTCGGATCATTAAGCTCCTCAAAGTTCTGAGTTGAGCTGTATGATAACTGACAAATGCTTGCACTGTCTGGACAGGTCCACTCAAGCCTGCGTGGTACTTTCCTCAAAAGGGCACCACAGACGTGAACCTACATGGTTTTCATATATTATTCACGTTTGTCTGGACTTTAAAAGAGACTATGACCTCTGAGTTTGTTTCGGTGTTTCTTCTCAGGGTAGTCAGCTAGGAAACATCGGCCTCATCTAGGAAAAAAAATATTGACGTGTATAAGAGTTACATGTAACCTATTTGCAAAAATAAATATGATGATGATTTTGACATTTTGTAATATTGCTGACATTTTATTATCTTTTTGACGGTTCATTTCATTTTTTTTTTTTTTCTTTGACAATTTTCATTAGCTGACATTTTAATCTTGATTGTATAAATTGACATTTGCAGTAATATTTTGTATGCCCTTTCGGCGGATCATAGGTTGGACGAAACACTTTATAAAAGATCATTGTATGTACCCTGTGTTCACAAAATTAATAAATGAATTTGAATTTGAACCCCTTCATTACTTTCTCATATACTCCAATATTACCGGTATTACGTTCCACATAAAGCGCTGTTATCAAGTCCCCTAAAGTTATTGCACAATTCTTCAGTTTGTTAATTACTTGTTAGATACCGAATAATAATAAAAGAGATAATTTATAAGAGCACAGTTGATATGCACTTAGATATAATTAGATGCAAATGTATTTGATGTAAACAATGCGATTAGAATAGAAACATTCAAACTTAACTGCACAATTACATTTTGTTATTTAGGGTACCTGAGGACATGGTTCATAGGACTAACTTTGCTGAATTAGTAAGTATTTTTTTTAACAAATGTGAACTTGATATACTTGCTTTACGAATGCTTAATAAAATATTTTATTTTTATGTTAGAAGTATGTACCTTTTCTTGTTATTATTTTTAACCGACTTCCCAAAACGGAGGAGGCTCTCAATTCGGTTGTTATTTTTATTTTTTTGTTTGTTACCTCATAACTCCGACAATTATGAACCGACTTGTTCTTGTTTTATCTGAAAGGATATACTTGCAGATTGGTCCCATTTAAATTTTATCAAAATCGGTTACGATATTTGGATTTTAAATCAAAATAGCTGGAATTCGTCTACTTGGATGATGGTTTTATGTCATCCAAGTAATCGAAATTGCGTATTTTGGTTTGACAAAAATATTGGGTAGGTATCTTACACAAAGTTATTTGTAAAACACCGACCACCTCTCAGGACTATTATGTTAATAACATCATAATCAACAACTTTTGTTCTATGACTTTAAAAATTTATCACATTTTAGTTCATCAGGTCATCATAAAATGATAAAAAATATTTAAATTCAACACTCTAAATGTTAAGAAGTCGATGCGAAGCAAAAGAAAAAGAAAGAGCTTTCTTTAGCTTCGCATAGACTTCGTAACATTTAGAGCCTTCAATTTAAATATTTTTTAAAGGTATATCTGACAGGGTTGCGGAATTTGTTCGAAAGAGTCAACGCGGCCTGGAACTGGAACGCAAAGGGCATTAGGAAGAACACTGTGGGTTTTAGTCAGTAAGAGTCTGACACTCCCTTCTGCTCCGCCAACAGCAGGGGTCATTTGATGATATCCCACCGTTAAAAAAAATCATAACTAAGTATATTTACTGCAACTGGAGCCGAACCTTATATCAACTTTAGTTTTATTTGTGGCGTTATCTCGAGCAACCAGGCTATGAAGTTGCATTTATAAATATGTCATTTGTTATCATTACGACATTGCGTATCAAGTTCATTTACACTGATTCCCTTGTCTTGTGACCTCATGTTTGTGGCTTTTTTTTTTTTTTTAGGGATGGGAAATCATCCAATGACTCCTCCCGCTCTGGGTGTAGCGGGAGGGAGTGTCAGACTTCTACTGACTAAAACCCATCCATGTTCCTTCATTGCCCTTTGTGTTCCGGAGCCACGGTGTCTCTTGTGAATAATCCCGCGACTCCGGCAGGCGTCGGCCCTTTCGGGCCCCTCTGCTCATGTTTGTGGCTTAGGTGAAACTACACTAATTATTGTGACATTTATCTTCGTATGTCTGAAGGAATGTAAAGAAAGTTTTAAGTATGTTTAATTAGTAGTTAGGAAGACTAATCAAACGTCGGATGGATTTTCTAAAGGATGATATAGTTTTAAATATAAGTTGAATCATTATCACTAAGTACATATTATAAAACAAAGTCCTCCGCCGCGTCTGTCTATATTTTTGTCTGTAATCGCGATAAACTCAAAAACTACTGCACCGATTTTCATGCTGTTTTCACCAATGGATAGTGGTTCTCGAGGAAGATTTTAGTATATAACTAGCTGATGCCCGCGGCTTCGCCCGCTTGACAAATTATATCCTAAAACCTTCCTCGAGAACCACTGGTGAAAACATTATGAAAATCGGTGCAGTGGTTTTTGAGTTTATCGCGAACAGACAAACAGACGCGGCGGAGGACTTTGTTGAATATGTAGTGATTTTTCATGCGGGCGAAGTCGCGGGCAACAGCTAGTATATTATAATTATTTTGCTTTCATTGAAATGAAGCAAATACTACATTGAAATTAAAGGAGGATGATCTTTGTATGTCTGATATTGTATTTTATTCACACACAAGCTGACCTGCGCAACTTCGTAGGATACGTTACACTCATATAGGTCGTAAGTAGCGTAATTCGTGATGTTATATAGCCTGTAGCCCTTCTTGATAAATGGCTTATTCAACACTAACAGAATTTTCAATTCGAAATAGTATTCCTGAGATTAGCGCATTCAATTAAACAAAACAAGATCGGCAGTCACCAGATGTAGAAGCAAATTATTTAAATATGTCTGTCAAAATCTACAATCGAGTTCCAAAATAAATAATAGAGCTACCATTAAATAATTTCAAATATAAACTTAAGAAATGGCTCAACCAGGTTTTCTACACTACACGTGAATTTTTAAAATAAATTTGAAAATTTTATTAGGTACTAAAATTAAAATAGTTCAAAAGTATTCAAGTAATAATTGTTAGTTTTAATCTTAATTTTAAGTTCTACTTTTTTGCATGCTGAAAATTAGTAAGTAAGCAAAATATGTGAAACTGTTATTACTACCCATATTTTATGCAATTAAATGATATTCTACTCAAACAGTTTTGCTTTAAAACAAAGAAGAACAAACAACACGCCTTTTAACATGACTGTCAAAAATTGTTTTTTTTTTACGTACTAAGTCCATAATCTAACTGACGACGGAATACATAGTTTTTTTTTTAGTAGTCTATCCTAGTACAGGCTAGTACAAACACTTTCAGAAACGGCAAAGCAGGCATTTAACAGAGATGCACTGCCTGCAACGTTATAATTGACTAGCGTGATGATGTTTAGCTTATAGCCTTCCTCGATAAATGGACTATCTAACGCAAAAATAATGTTTCAATTCGAGCCGATAGTTCCTGTGATTAGCGCGTTCAACCAAACAAACAAACAAACTCTTCTGCTTTATAATATTAGTATAGATAGTATAGATTCTACAGATAGCGATACTATCAACTATCATGCTAATTAATGCGAGCCAGTAATGAATAATTATTGTCACCACTGTGAACTTGAAACACTAAGCGAGCACCTACGCTCACGTTTAGCATAACAACAAAACACTGAAATTTCCTGTCATCTATGTCAATAATGACGATCGAATTATTTTCAAGATATTTGCACAGGTGTTTAACAAGGCCTTTATAATTTTTTAACATGTTTTTTTATTTGTGATGGGTTTGCTTTTGACTCTAGTCTTGGTAAGAGATGACAGAGACAAATTCTACGATGGAGCGAGCTTACCCAGAAGGAGCCTGTTCACTCTTAAGGTGAATGCTCCAACCAGCCCGCGAAATTAAATTTTTCTTAAGTTTTTTGCAATTTGCAGGCCAGTGCTAGGTTGTATGTTGATTAAAATATTATTCGCGGCTGTAAGACTCGAAACTACTGGTCGTAGTTCAAAGCTTTTTGGCATAGCGCCGCCAATCGTTTTTTATTATTTGTGGTAAATTTAAGACACGTAGATAAAAAACCGCTCTGTAGTGCACTGAAGAAATGTATTTAATATGTTTTGAGAGTTATGTTTTGTACTTTAGAACATAAATAGTTGCCAAAGTCGAATTTTTTTTGCTAAAAGTGGCCACTTTTAGCAATAATTGCCGTTTTGGCTATTTAGCCATGAGTTATGTATTAAAAATAGCTGTCAAAAAATAATAGATACATTTCTTCAGTGCACTACAGAGCGGTTTTTTATCTACGTGTCTTAAATTTAGGCGCTAGTGGACGGAATAGAACTCACACTAAGCCCTCTGACCATAGAAAAACAAGCCGACCAAACCTTTTTTAACCGACTTCCCAAAAAGGAGGCTTCTCAATTCGGTTGTATTTTTTTTTAATGTTAATTACCACATAACTCCGACAATAAATTATGAACCGATTTGAAAAATTCTTCTTTTATCTGAAAGGACATACTTGCAGATTGGTCCCATTCAAATTTTATCAAAATCGGTAATGAACTTTGGATTTTAAATCGATATAGCTGGAATTCGTCTACTTGGATGATGGTTTTATGTCATCCAAGTAATTGAAATTACGTATTTTGCTTTTCTGCGATTTTGCAGTGGTGTGGTTAGGTGGGGGGTACCACTAAAAAGTGAAAAATAAAAAACTTTTTGCAAAAAAATACAATAAAATTCGGAAGTCGGTGTTTTTGTTAGTTTCTTCGTATTTTGACACCGACTTCCGAATTTAAAGTTATTTTTTACTTTGTAGTGTTTTTTTTTAGAAGTCGGTTGTATTTTTTTGCAAACATAAAAAAAAAAAAACATACAACCGAATTGATAACCTCCTCCTTTTTGGGAAGTCGGTTAAAAATACAACAGACTTCCCAAAATCGCTCCTTGAAATAGGTACAACGACGTAAGTACCCGATCAACCACTTTTGGCTCTTCTGCCCTTAGCAATAGCATTAAAAAATGATCAGCTGGTTACTTTCGAAGGTATGAAGGACACAAACCTGTGGTATATAGCTATACTGTGGACGGCGGGCCACTTGTCTCGGACCTCGTCGCAAATGGACTTCATGGCCTTCAGCGCCATTGGCTCGTATGCTTCGTACTCCAACCTTACCACCTGGACAAACAAAATATCTGATTAAGAGCGCAGCTTCTGAGCGTGCTGCTCAGGAGTGGAATTCCCTGCCGGAGTCTGTGTTTCCTGATCACTAAACCTGGGAATCTTTAAGCCAAGAGTGATGAAGACTGATTAGCTTACGTCTAGGTACCTAAGTGTGCGAGGAGCTCGTGGCTAAATAATAACAGCCGCACGGGTCGATCTTTAAGGTTAAGCAACGCTTGCCAAGGTTGGTCTGTGGATGGATGACCATCTTAACATATCGAGTTTCCTCCATGCCTCGGAAAGCACGCTAAGCCGTTGGTCCCGGCTGTCATTTGCAGATCTTTGGCAGTCGTTATGGATTGTCCTGTCTTGTCAAGAAGTATAGTGTTACCCAGTTAATGGGTTGTGGAGGTCTGGTAGGCAGCCGCACCACGTAAAACACTGGTATTCAGCAGAATCCGGTTTGACTGGAAGCCGACCCCAATATATTGGGACAATGCTAGGCTGATGATGATGAGCGTGCAGCTAAGGAGAGGAATTTCTTGCCGGAGTCTGTGTTTCCTGATCGCTAAACCTGGGGCAATTTAAGCCAAGAGTGATTAGCTTAAGCCGCGTACGCACGTACGAACAAATTTGTTGCGTTACATGATACGCAACAACTTGGTTCGCACGTGCGTACCACTATCGAACATCGAACACTCTGTTCGTCAAACATGTTCGCGGCGATCCTTGTAGTGTGTTCTGTATGGACGGTGTTCGAAGAGCTTTAATAAATGTTACTAATGGCTACTAAGATAGAGTTCACGACTGTTGTTCGCGAACTCGACTCGAACTATGTTTGCGTTCGTGTTCGAATATGCCGTCCATACGTACGAACCAAATGTTCGGGTCTGGTGTTTGTGTTCGCTATGTTCGTGTTCGTACGTGCGTACGCGCCTTTACGTTTAGGCGAGCGTGCTCCGTCGTAGACCACATCATCGCTTTCCATCTTTATGATGAAACGTGAGCCGTCCAATTCCAATATATTAAACTAGCTGACCCGTGCAACGTCGTCTGCGTAACATTTTTCATTACTGCTCCGCTCCTATTGGTCTTAGCGTGATAATATATAGCCTATAGCCTTCCTCGATAAATGGGCTATCTACCACTGAAATAATTTTTCAAATCGGATATGTAGTTCCTGAGATTAGCGCGTTCAACCAAACAAACAAACTCTTCTGCTTTATAATATTATTATAGACTAGCTGACCCGTGCAACGTCGTCTGCGTAACATTTTTCGTTACTGCTCCGCTCCTTTTGGTCTTAGCATGATGATAAATAGCCTATAGCCTTCCTCGATAAATGGGCTATCTAAAACTGAAAGAATTGTTCAAATCGGACCAGAAGTTCCTGAGATTAGCGCGTTCAACCAAACAAACAAACTCTTCTGCTTTATAATATTAGTATAGATTATTCCGTTACTGTTGACTGACAGACAACGCAAAAGCGGTTATTACACTACACAATCTATCGGGCTCGATATCTAGGGCGCCCTGTCCTTGCCGCAGGGTGCCGATTATTACACTACTCTAGAAATCGCGCCCTAACTGCAGTGGCGGCGTAAAGTGGGGGCGGAGGAGGCTGGTCCGCCCCGGGTGCCTAGCACCAAGGTGACAACGACAACTCACTCGTACATCCAAAGAAGGTGTAGTATAGGTCCAAGGAAGGCGTACATTCTTTTTTTTATCAAATTCATTAGACAGATATCAAAGTCGCGTCTATAGAAAAAAATAAAGTGGCTTTTTTGACGTGCCTATAATTTGTTTCCAACTTAAGACATCAATTAACAACTACCTACTCTTGTATGTGACTACTTGCATACAAATATTATAGTTTATAATGCATTGCAACTATAATTACACATTTTTTTTCGAGTATAATTTCTAATTCCCTTAAATAATAAATTCATTTTGAGCTTAAACCGCGCGAGACAGGGAAATCGATTTTAATAATTTGACCGAATATTTTAGTACCTAAAATAATCAATCAAAAATATCTGAATACAAATCAGCAGTGCCCTGCCTCTTACTTACACTAGATGATAGACAGAGCAGGGAGATCGGAGCCACCCGATCGCCCGATGGCAGTGTCCTTACACACGTTTTCTTATTACACTACTCTCGCCCTAGTTATCGGGCCCGATAGATTGTGTAGTGTAATAACCGCTAAAGCCCAAAGCTTTGGTCGTAGGAAGTTGAAATTTGGCGTGTGGGTTCCGTAGGGGAGCACTAAGAGAGGATTTCCCGAAATTTCTACGGATATGCGCGTACGAAGTCGCGGGCAAAACCTAACCTAATAAATAAGAAGCTAGTCATGTATTTATAAAATTACGATATTTTTTTATATATTTTTTTACGAAAAATGTACACCCTGTGATGATGGTTTTGAGCACCTTTAGCTACAAATCTTTACTTTTTTCGTTTTTTTTTTGAAGCTAGTCATGTATTTATAAAATTACGGTATTTTTTTTATATTTTTTTTCGAAAAATGTACACCCTGTGATGATGGTTTTGAGCTCCTTAAGCTACAAATCTTAACTTTTTTCGTTTTTTTTTTGGTAATCTTGTGTAGTGCTTGTGTAACCTGTTGTTTTAAATTCTTTGTTATTTACATTTATCGAAAAAAAAAAGAATTTACCGTAATTTTAAAAAAAAATTACATGACTAACATTTTTTTTTAATTTTTCTGGTAACTATTATGATTTAACCTATCACCCGATTCCGGCTTGACGTTGAGTTCTGGGACATCCTGTATAACATTTAGCGAACACAGTACTATGGGTATATTTTTAGATGTTTTTCGTTCTGGATGACCTGGACAAGATAAATTCATCACTGTGTGTGTCTTGCACGACTCGTAAATAACTTGTATCGCTAAATAATGGAAGTGTTTCATACGCATAAATATGAACTAGATGTCCCCCGCGGCTTCACTCCCGTCAACTGGCTACCCTACCTTTTCCTTTTTGTATTTTCTGCATTAACGCTATCTGTTCGAAAACAATAAGCCACTTGTTTGGCTGGAACTGCATGTCTTGACTTAATTTTATTGTTATCATCGAGAGCCAATTAATTGCTGAACTTTCCAGCAAACCCTCTTCATGACTCAGTCTACAAATCTTTGGGCGAGACTGGGAATGTCTTGTCTCTTCAGCCGATTGTACTGTAGTCCACCCTCTCCACTTAAGGCCTGCGCGAGTTCGTTTGAATGAGTTGCTAGTTTATCCTGGTATTTCAGGCTTGCCTGGACTATTTCCTCACGAACAGTGTTTATGCCTAGGTCTAGATACATGTATTTGTTGCTAATACATTGTGGTATACTGAGCATGGTTCTTAGTGCTTTACTTTGGAATCTTTCCAGTATATCGATGTTACTCTTACTAGCTGTTCCCCATAATTGTATCCCATAAGTCCAAATAGGTTTCAAAGTTGCTTTATATACCAACATTTTGCTGGTGTTATTTAGTTGCGAGCTTCGTCCGATTAACCAGTGAAGACCACGAAGTTTTCCATCTAATTGTTTTCTTTTAGCCCAGATGTGCTTCTGCCATGTGAGCCTTCTATCCAGGTGCATTCCCAGGTACTTTGCATTATCTGTTTGAGGTATTTCTTTGTTGTTTAGCTTAACCGGAGGGCAAGTGTCTCTCCTAAGAGTAAAGGTTACATGAGCAGATTTGGTTTCGTTTGCTTTGATCCTCCATTTCTTAAGCCATGATTCTATTTTATTTAGATGACTTTGCAGAGTGTGTGATGCAGTTACTGGGTCACTATGAGAAGACAGCAAGGCGGTGTCATCAGCGTATGTCGCTGTAATTGTTTGATCATCTGTTGGAACATCTGCAGTGAAGATGAGGTACAGGATAGGTCCCAATATGCTACCTTGGGGGACGCCCGAGTTGATTTCGTAGAGCTCAGAGCTGTCATCATTGCATTTTACTTGGAAGCTTCTCTTGTCGAGGTATGACTTTAGTATCTGAAGAAAACAGTGTGGGAGTGACTTTTTTATTTTGAAAATAAGGCCCTTATGCCATACCTACCTTGTTAATACTACCCTACCAACCCATTTTTGTTTTGCTTTTAAACCTTCCCTGTATTCATGCGAACTAAACAAAAAAAAAATGACTGAAATTGGCCCAGCCGTTCTCGAGTTTTAGCGAGACTAACGAACAGCAATTCATTTTTATATATACCGGGTGTAAGGGACAGCATTCCACAAATTAACAGGGTGCAATCAGCTCCTTATTTTGAATCATATTCCAGTGGAAATTTCCTCAGGATTTTTTTTTTTTTCGATTTTTCATTTTTTTTGCTTTATTCAATGTAAAGTTACATTATCTGTATGCAGAACTCCATTAATGTAAATAACACAGCAAAAATGAAAAAATAAAAAAAAACTCATGAACGACGCATGAAATCAGCTGTTAAAACGTAGCGCGGGCGCAGCTATCCTTTCGAAAGCTCGCTGCGCTGCCGTTCGCTGCGTGCGTTTTGCAGAGATAGCGATACATTGCGAGTGAGGTAATTAAACAAATCAGTTTTATTGGATTCCCATAAAGTTCCTGAAATAATTTCATGTACCGGTCAACTTAGTACGATATACTGAAATCACCCTATCAGTTTGAGGAGGGCTGTCCCTTACACCCGTTATGAACTATGAACGCTTAAGAATAAGGTTCGTTTCTATACGAAACGCTTATTTGACTTGGTAAAATCAAAGTGTAGTATTATTATATATTATAATCTAGTCCTGAATGAGAATGGCAGTTGGAGGATATTTTTAACTCTATTATTGGGCCAATTTAATTACAAATAGAAATTCTTTTATTTGCTTAGATGAGGTACAGAAAGTTCTTAAGTACATTAAATTATATTACAGATATCTTATTCTGCCTTTATTTTCGGCGTGTCAATCTATACTAATACTATAAAGCAGAAGAGTTTGTTTGTTTGGTTGGTTGAACGCGCTAATCTCAGGAACTACTGGTCCGATTTGAAAAATTATTTCAGTGTTAGATAGCCCATTTATCGAGGAAGGCTATACTATTATATCATCACGCTAAGACCAATAGGAGCGGAACAGTAATGGAAAATGTTGCACAGACGACGTTGCACGGGTCAGCTAGTCAGTCATAAGTAGTTATTACATTGTTAAAAATTCTTGCAAGCATTCGAGAATGGGCAAAGATAACTACGCAATGGATCCCAAACGCAAGGAAACAACAACGCGGCAGGCCAAAAAAGAGATGGCGAGACGAGCTGGACTCCTTCTCAAACTGGCCTAAAATTGCTGAAGACCGGAGAAAGTGGAAAGAGGGCAGTGACGCCTTTGCCCTGGAGTGGGCCCTTACAGGCTCATAAATGAACATGTCTGCCTTACTTAAGAAGAGACTGTGTCCCACACCAGGATCCCCTGTGCCGTAGGGGGTACAATCCTGGCACGGGATTCATTCAGAATTATTAAAAAAACTTAGGGTCAAACTATTTTGAAAGGAGATTTATTGTGATATAGTAACAGCATTGGGCCTCAATTTTTTTTGCGTTAAAAAACTCAGCTTGAATTGGGGTTGGCTTATATTGACAATGCGGAATGAAAAGTGAAAAGACGAACAATTAACTACTTACTCAAATAAGTGAAAAATGTTTTCGTAAAAGTGTTCGGAAACCTGTTTAATTTGGAACTAAATTAACTTGTGACGTTGTGTTTGTACAAGTGATAAATGATAACGCGAGTGTTTTTCCAGTGTTTAGTGCCAACCATTTATTGCGATGGCCATGCCAGCTTCGCTACACTGTAATCAAAATAATTATGATGGCATAACAATATGCAGCACTGACTATGCTATGCACTGTGTGCTTTGAAGTCGCAGAACAGATGGTCGATGAGGACGAAAAGTTCCGCGTATCGGAAGACGCAGTCACGGTGAGGGTTATGGTTAGCCAATGGATGCAAGAAGCACATAGGACCTACCGTCTAAAACCCCGCAGTTCCCGCCATTACCATTAATAAGGAATTATCTGAATTCTGAACACATCTATACTAATATTATAAAGCTAAAGAGATTTTTTGTTTGTTTGAATGCGCTTATCTCAGGAACTACTGGTTCGAATTGAAAAACTCGTTTAGACAGAAAGCCTATTTATCGAGGAAGGCTATAGGCTATATATCATCACGCTAAGACAAATAGGAGCGGGGCATTAATGAAAAATGTGACGCAGACGCAGTTGCGCGGGTCAAAAGTCCTACACCAATATAGAATTACAGAACCACCTACATACCTCCTTACGTCTACCTATCTATTATAGTATCGTTATATGTGCAGATTACGCAATATTATTGTTTGGTAAGTTTCTGACGTCCATTTATCAGTTGGTTACTATGTTATCAACGAATTTGTCCCACCAATGACTTGCAATTAGAAATAAGAGATGCTAATTTTGTAATATTATTTTCTGTGTGCTCACTCCTTTCTCGTGCCGATCGACGTTGATCGATTGGTGTGGTAGCTTTGGCTGAACAAAGAAAGAAATATAAATTATCGATCGACTTCGACTCATTCATTCTACCATTGATCGGAAGATCGATCGATTGGTGTGGTAACACCCTATGACCCTAACTAACGTGCTCGATAACGGAGACGCGGGGCGTTGGACGGGCCCCGTTGCATGATGCGACCCTGCCTGCGTAAATCGCTTCTCCGTAAACGCTCTGATACAACACAAATGCTTGGAATTTAGTGCTGGCCCGCAGTGTGCGACGCGCGACGCCGCGTGCGTTAATCGCTTTTCCGTAAACGCTCTGATACAACACAAATGTTTGAATTTAGTGCAGGCCCGCAGTGTGCCACGCCGCGTGCGTAAATCGCTTCTCCGTAAACGCTCTGATACAACACATGTTTGAATTTAGTGCAGGCCCGCAGCATGCGACGCCGCGTGTCTAAATCGCTTCTCCGTAAACGTGACGCGCGGGGCGTTGCGCGTCGCGTTTACGAAGAAGCGGGAGAGACGTCTCCGTAAACGAGCACTTAGGATCCGGTGTTTACTTATTATCATTATGCTGTGACGTCTAAATGATGAGAAGTTAGACGTCACATATCTACTGACAATGCGTATTTTTTAGTTTAGTTTGTTTCGTTTCTAGTTTCATTTTTGTAGTCATAAAATGTATTCTCAAGAACAGCAATAGAGTCTGGATGTTTTTCTATCTATAATATGTATGTATTTACAAAAAAAAAAAAGGTATATAAGTAGTTTATCAGCCATCTCGTTACCATAACACAAGCATTAGGTTGCTTAGCTTGGGACTATGTGGCGTTGTGTGAAATGTCCAAGGGTATTATTATTATTATTATTAATTGTTTTTGCAAGTTAGATTAAAAATTATAATTATGTATTTAGGTTCTATTAGCATTTTGCTATACCATTCAAAAACATGTTAATGTACTTTATGTACTACTACAGAAGCATTAGCATAGAATATTATTATGTGGTAGGAAATACAACTTTTTAGAGTTCCGTACCCGAAGGGTAACCAATGAAACTGGGGGGGCTTCTCTCTAAGCCCGACGTCCGTAGTTTCGGGCTTAGTTGCGGGCGTAGTCTACTCCGTATTATCTAACCACTAAGAATTAATGACAACACAATTCGAAAGTTACTGTCAAATCGTGTTGTCATTCATTTTTATTTCGGGTTCGGGTTTAATCGTAAGTCCGTAGGTGATACGGAATAGAATACGCCCGCAACTAAACCCGAAACTACGGACGTCGGGCTTAGAGAGTAGCCCCCCTGGACCGTCCATCCGTGTCTGTCAGTGGGCTGTATCTCAAGAACCATTAAAGGAAGGTCACAGAGTGTGTATTTCTATTGCCGCTATAACAAAAATTAATAATAAACATTGAATTATAACAAAACTTAAAGGGGGCTCCCCTACAAAAAACGGTTTTTTCGGTTTATGGTATGGACCACATCGTGTCAGGAGGGCTACTCTCTTAGCCCGACGTCCGTAGTTTCGGGTTTAATTGCGGGCGTATTCTGCTCCGTATTACCTAACCAATAAGAATTAATGTCAACACTATTGGAAGTCGCTGTGAAATCGCGTTCTCATTCATTTTAGTTCGGGTTTGGAACTAATCGTAAGTCCGTAATTAATACGGAGTAGAATACGCCCGCAACTAAGCCCAAAACTACGGACATCGGGCTTAGAGAGTAGCCCCCCAGAATCCAATTCGCATTTGGCCGGATTTTTTAAGTAGAGAAAAACTGCTAGGGGTATCTAGCATTGTTGGTAGCAGTACATTGGTTTAATTTGGGCATGATTTGGGGTACAGAAGACAGGGAAAGAAGTGGTTCATCACACCAAATTCGCTCACAAATATCCTAGACACACTAGGAAGACTGATCTGCTTCTGTAGGGCGGTTGGCCGTTTGGAAAAACGGCCGCCATGGCTCCCGCACCATGGTCCTATGTCAGGACTAAGTGCGGAAACCAAATCCTAACAGATATCCCTATGCAAAACACAGTGAAACTCTGGCAAGGGCAACGGCAACCTGGGAACATTCCTTGAGTTGAGGTGGGTCATAGTTGGCGACTCCTAACTTAATATTGGATTAAGCCTCTAAATTGGATCAAGCTCTTGAGCTGCTGCTATATCTTGTCAATTAAAAATGTTGGACACGTTTTTCATGATGGTTGTCATTGATATCTATAGTATATTTTACTGAGCATTGACTTTAAAATAAAATATTAGTTTAGTCATTACTCACCTTTTTACCTTCAAAGTTGTCTCTAGTGGTGCCCATGAAGACAGATATAGCTCCACAGCTGTCGGCGGTGACTAGTTCTGTAATCTCGTCCACTGACAGCTTATCCACGGTTAACTTTAAGTGATCCATCTTAGGTATAGTTTTCTAGTTGGAGGTGTATTTGAAAGAAGTTGCGTAGTCTCTGTTCTATTACTAACAGCTAGAAAAAATACTGTACTTCTAAGAATGAAGGTATTTGATACAGTTTCCACGGATTAACCACCGCTGATTGGAGGAATCACAGCAATACTATCTCGTTCCTGAATTTCAATATCAATGTCTTCTTCACAAACTTCTTCGTTCTTAGCCAACAAGATATTGTCTTTTATAGACTGCAAATTGTAGTTTTCACTAATAATATTTAGGAGCTTTTTATAGCTTATCTTGGTTGGGAGACGGATTGTGGACTCCCGGGTTCCTGCCAACTCTTTAGAGCGAGCGAAAAACAATAGTTTCACAGTTACGTCATGCTCTATTTCCATATTTTACACTGAAATAAAAAGCTAATAAATTAAGATAAGTCAATTTAGGTAAACTGGTATATTCCTTAATTGCGTGTTTTTTTTTGTATATATTGCCCGCATGTATTTATTTGCTAGGCAAGGGACAATATCTTGGCTGTTATTGAACAATTCTCATATTAAATTATGATGACATACACTGCAATTTTGTGACAATAATAATTAAGACTCTTAGAATAATTACATGCCTAATAACCAGTTTTTCACAATCAAGCATTTAACTGGTAAAAGTAAGACACAATCCTTTAGAAAAATAACACGATATTATCCAAAACATTTTAAAAAAACAACTGAGAATTAACCACTGCAAACAGGAAAACAAACAATTTTTTTAGGAATACTAAAAATAATGCCTAGGCTAGCATTATTGATGTTTATTTAATGTAGGCATGTAAATGTATAAAAACTGTAATAGAGTGGACGGTAAACTTTCATTAGGCACATTTCGTTAACCCATGTCACTTGTGAACCAGTTATAAAAGTTTTATAAAAAGTTTGGAAAAAAAACATACTCTATTGCCTGCTCCCAAGCACTACACTTCCAATATTTAAATTTATAACTGGATCGTAAGTAAAAATAAGCTAGGTAGGTGCTTATACTGCTTATTGCGCCAAATGTACTCGCGTAATTATTTATATACTCGCAGAGAACGTGTGTCGCATGACACAGTCGCACTTGCACTAGTAATAGTAATGACTTGACGGCTAAACTACAACTGGTTTTTGCGATCTCTGAACCATGACCACTATGAAGTAGCCGATTAAAAAACTAGCAATGCAATAATCGACAAATAATTATGTGTTAGTTTGGCAAAAGAGCTAATTTGCGTAAATGATGTAATAGTTCTAAAGTTTCTACGAAGTTAATTTGATAACATCGATGAGGTTATTAGCATAACCTTGACATTTTGGTTTAACTAAAAATACAACTTTTAAGTTGTAGGTATACTTACAATGATCATTGTAAAATTGATGTTAAATCATTTACTTTGTTTCTTCTAATTTAGAAAACTCTCCCTTTAGAGTTCTAAAATATTTATATTTGTTTTTCACAAAACACCTGATAAATTGACAGTCAGAATGCTCAGTTTACGGAATCAGCTGTAAACTGGAAACTTCCTTCCAGCAATCAGCTTTTTTAAAATACCACGTGCACAAAAAATAATGACTGCCTAATTAACTTGTGATGTGCTTGGATCATAATTAAAATATTTTCGCATAAATTAATGTTTTCTTGTTCTAAAATACGCATAACTTTCTTCGTAAACGTCTTTCCTACAACTGTCATGAAAAAAGTAAAGGTGATTCCACGCTATTTTTAAATAACATTTTGCACTTGTCTGCTAGTTACTGTTATTTGTAGTAAATAGCGATGTTTTAATTATTTATATTTTCTGCGCATCGATTAATTTACGGCTGTAATTTATTTTCATATCAACTAATTTATAGTTCTAAATTGACAGGCTATGCCATGTGCCAACATTTTTAAGAGTAGTCATAAAGAGTAGTTTTAAAGAGTAAGTCGGTTTTGGTTAGGTAGGTATATATATTATCTGCCAACAACGCAAAAGGAGTTCATGATACCAAAATATAAATATGTGTACATCTTCGCTGGTTAACGTTAGGTACTTAAATTTATATGTATTGACTAGCTTTTGCCCGCAACTTCCTACGTGGATATTACGTTTTTTTCAGGGAATCTGCTCCTAAATATATACGAAGTTGCGTTTATAGTTAGTATTCTATACAAACAAATTAAATTGAAGAGTCTATTTGTAATATCAAAATGACAACTTTTTAATAAATCCAGAAAGTATTAACGATACTTACCTTAGAATAGATTCATTTAATTTTTATTTTTGTCTTTTTGTTCTAGATAATCTCCAACTGAAACGGCTGGATCGATTTTGTTGTGATTTTCACTGGCAGATCGCTGATGGTTGAAGCAACATAGGGTTTTATTAAGTACCTACAGTACAGTAAAAATATTAGTGCTAAAATTATAACCTATTTTTACACAGTCGAAGCCGCGGGCAGAAGCTAGTTTTCAAATATAAAAAGATGGAAATCGTGATTGTAACCTAAGTCAGATACGCAACGCCGGATGTTGAAATAGACTTTCTGCATAAACAAAACACTTTCACCTTTATTTTGAAACATGTGTTATAAATTTTGTATATAATTATTCTCGATTATACGACATTTTTTTCATGAATAAGAAAATAAAACGTTTAGTACCAGATACATATTATTATCAGTGACAGATCATTTAAAAATAACCGACCGGCTTTGGTGTGGACACACCTTTCTGTAAACTGACATTTCAAATTATAAAAAGTTACCGGATTTCAAACGGTCTCGGAGCGGTCGGTGTATTTGTGTTTGGGTTCAACAGCTCTGCATCGCATTTTGGCAAGATTCCCTCGGGCGGGCGCGTTACATAAAATGAACGTCGCGTTTCGTGCCACACAAAAAGGACCAAAATAGATTTTCAGAGTGAGTTGCGTGTTCACATCACCGACATTTTTGTTTTTAAATGACATACATACGCGCGTCGCCGCTTGTACTATGTACTACGACGTATTAGAAATCTTAGTGAAACTATCTGAAATCGGCTAACTGTAAACATTGGACTGATTTTTTCTTTATCTCGCTCCAGATTGACGCTTGGAGGATCGAGTATCGAGTGCGGGGCGGCTTCTTTATTGACTGAACTCCGTGTGGTGTGTGACAGTGGTAATCTAAGTGTTTGACAAGTGGACTTGCGAGATGGCTCACCACTCTGAGCCGATGGACGTTGACAGTGATTTCGACAACAAAGAGAACAGTTTACATCACAACAATGTGCTGCCCTTTACAGAGAAGGGCTACGAAGAACTGGACGTGTCTGAACTGAACATGAAACTCAGGTATTCCATCACTCCGGCCTCCTCGCCGATGTCTAAGAGTTACACCGCTAATTGTGTTGATAACAGGAGCTTAGAGTCAGGTGACGACACCCTAAATGTGACAATTAATGAGAATAGCAATTTAACTCGCTCACTTAATTCAAATATGACAAAAAATGACAGTGTAGTAAAATCTCTCAAAGCTTTGCCGCTTCAAGCAATCTCGACAGAACAATTTGCTGATAGTAGTAGAAACACATCAGTACTTAGGCCTCTTGATACCACAATTACTCAAGATAATGCTAATGTAACCGTAACAGTTAGTGGACCAAGTGACATTGATGAGAACTTGTCTCTGTTGAGTTCATCTTCGTCTGCGGTTCAAACCCCTGAAGCAACAACACCAACAAAGGATCACCTAAAGAATGATGGTGGTAGTTCTCCTATTATGCGAGGGATCAAATCCGTCCTCAACATGTTTAGATCATCACAGAGTCCCATACCACCAGCTGACAGTGAAAATATTGTGAAACCAGATATACTCAGTCCCGCAGAGGCTACGCTATCAGCAGAGGAAGCCAAGTCACAGACCATGTTGGCTTCAACCCCTATTTCTACTCATCGGAAGAAGGAAACAAGTCCAACGAAAAGAAACAGCCCGCATAAGGAATCAATTGTTTTTAATGAAGATTTGGAGAAAGAGCTGCAGTGGAAAGATGAGACTACCATCTTATTCAGCCAGGAGCGCATTCCAATACATAAATTATTTTTTCAACATACTCAACCTGAAGTTAAGAATACCAACCAAGATGTTGAATTACCTACACAAGATGCTCAAGATGATATGAATTCCACTGTGGAATACATGGATATTTCATACAATGATTCTCTTAGAGATAGAACTATGACTGATGTACATGACAAAACCAACTGCACTTTTACCGGTGAATCAGATGCCGAGTTTGTTGATTGTGAAACAACATTTACTAAGAATGATTCTGTACTTGAAGATAATGACAAGACTCCAATAAATGACAAAACACAAGATTTGAACTTAACAAAAGAAATAGAGACTACAAAGGAAAATACAAGTGCGTCCCGGCTAAAACAAATAATTTTGAATACTACACAAGATATACTTGATGCAACCCTATCAATAACACCTGAAGATTTGATGCCTGAAGCATTACTTCAAAGTCAATATATGTCAGGACCAGTTATACTTGACCAAAAACCTCACTCTGAAAATATAGAAGTTAATATACCAGGTGAGATTGAGCTTGAAAAAGCCAATGAAAGTATTAATTCTAGAGTTTTTCTAGAAACCCAGGATATTAATGTTACATCACAAGAAAATGTTCCTGCATTGGATCAAACAATTGATAAAACAATAGAAGTTAAGAACGAGTTGTTGGACCAAAATAATGAATTGAATGTAACTGCAACCGCTGAAAATGTCATTCAGTCAATATTAAATCAAGCAGTTGAAACTACAAATTCATTGACAAATACAGAATACAAAGAGTCTAATGTAACCAAAACAATGGATAATAAGATTTCGTCTGAGACCATTACTTTTGATAGCCAACATAATATTCTAGAAAATCTTGACTCAACTACATGTACTGAAACACCCAATGAAAAACAAATTGGAGATTTAGGAATTAACCATAATTTGACTCAAAACATTACCCAAGTCATTGAATCAAATAAAACTGACCTTAGTACTACAAATATCAGTGAACATAACTCTTCAAACTTGGCTAAGACTAAAACCACAACAATCAATAACCCAGAATCACTAGAAGAAATAGTGAATAAGTCAGTACTTAATGCTGATGATGAAGGAAAGTCTAGTCCAATTAAAGAAGCATCAATGACTGAATTGGCTGCTGAAATTCCTCTACCTGATGAAGATGACCTTGACAGAGAATTGAATATGCCTGTTGAACAGATTGATGCTGCTTCCCTATCTAATAGTCTGCCTCTTGATCTTGTAGACAATATCAAAGTTCCAACAGAGAGCACTGAGATGACAAATAACCTTACACCTGAAAAAGTTGAACAAATAATAGAAGTAGAAACAAACAATGAAGATAAAACTGTCTTGCCTGAACCGCTACCATCGAATACTTCAAATTTCGAAGCCAATGTTAACATACAGAATGAAACAGTGACTTTAGATGCTGGAATAATACAAGCAGGGCCAGAAGTTCTTAAAGATATTGTAGAGCTTAAGAATGAAAATCCATTAACTGAACCACAAGTTATCGTCGTTGATGTATTACCTGAATCTGCACCATCCATGGATATCAATATGGAAACTGAAGACAAAATTAATCCAGTGCAAGATAAATCTAATATTTTGAACAAGACAGAAACTTCAGAGTGCTATAATGAAGATACATACCAAACTGTAGAAAACAAAAGACTTAGTCAAGCTATGGACATCAATGAAAGTGTAATTGGTCCTTTGCCTGATATTATAAACCAGACAAATACTGTGCCTACTGTCGAAAATTCCGAATCAGTTTTAAATGTTCTTGAATCTGTAAAGCTAGAACAACCTACTATATTGCCTGAAAAAGTCGAAACTGTGGCTAATGAAGTTATTAGTAAGGAAATTGTGCCTGAAGCTGCATGCAATGTTGTGCCAGAACTTGTAGCAGATGTTTCAGTAATTCCAACACGTACAAATGAATTAACAGAAGTTATTAAGGAAGAACTGCCTATTGTCCCAGCAAATGATGATGGGGCTAGAGACACCGCTTCCGATGGCACAGCAACTGAACCCACTGAAAACATACCTATATCTACAGACAGTGCCACAGAAACACAACCTAACTATGTTGACGTAATTCCTACAGAGTCTGTTATCCCTGACAGTGAAAAGCAACCTATGCCCCCAGTCAGCGACATTACTGACATTAAAACTGAAGATGACGAAATCGTACTTTCTGAAAACAACAGTCCATTTGTATCAGTAATTGCTAAAGACATTCCAGAAATGACACCTGAGGAAAATATGAATGTTCAAAACATCGACCATCGATTAGCGACAGCTGGTAAAGTTGTGTTTACCCCACCAGCTTCTCCTCCAATCGCTTCTAAAGGATACAACTTCAATTTTGACGAAATTGATGATCCTTTTGCTACGAAAACTAAAATAAGGGAGTCGCCATCTTTGGATACTCCAACCAAAGCTGTTGAACCAATGGCGAGCTCTGAGAGTGTTGAAAAACCTAAGCCGAAAAAGGAAATGATAAACAGGCGAAAATCGCAACCTGAAAGGAAGCCTGTTGCTCCTAAAAGAAAATTTAATTCGACTTTTAGTGGTGCATTTAGCGAAAAACCAACCGAGAGCCCAGCTGAGACATTCGCTGTTAGTGACATGAACCTGGAACCGCAACCTAATGTAGCTTTAGAACCTACTATTGTTACTATTGAAGACAAATTTGTTGAAGAAGCTAACATTGTTGACAAAAAAACACTTGAAGTAGCGAAAGAAGTAAATAAATTAGAACCAGAATTTAAACCTGAAATTGAACAACCTGTTATATTGTCCTCCGCAGAGGCTTTTGACATTGATGAATCGGCTACTATTCTCGTCAAAGATTCAAAATCCACTTCATCATCAGAACAGTCTGCCTACTTTTCTGCTGGTGCATCATCAAATGAAAGCTTCCATTCAAGAAATGTGTTTAATATTCCCGAGATTGATGATAAGAACTTCAATCCATTTGCAACAAAATCTAAAATGCGACAGTCTCCACCTCTGAGTCTTGACATGGAAAATCCTTTTGCCACCAAGAGCAAAATAAGAAGTTCTCCTGATTCTTCCATGATTTTACCTCAAAATGACGAAATTGTCAAAGTACAAGATACAACAACTGCTTTGCCTGATGACAAAATGGAAACTGAATTAATGGAAAAAGATGTTTCAGCAAACTTAAGTAATACAACTACTTCGTCTAAAGCTACTGATGACAGAAATGGTACTATAAAAGAAGTCAATACTGAAGATGAGGACACAGTAGAGGGACCATTCCTGGAAGCTGAGGATTTGAACGCTGACGATAAATTGTCTGATTTCGATGGCGAAAATATTGACATGATGCAATTCAATGATTTACCAACTCAAGTTAACGACGACAATGGTGACAATGGCGAACTATTTATTGATGCGGAAGCTTTTGAGTTCCTGTTGAATCAGAACAAGAGTAACACGGTTGTGGACAGCGGTAAAGAGAGTTTGTTCTTGAAGTTTGATCCTCTTTTTGCAAAGAGAATGTCATCTATTACGTCAGAGAGTTTAGTTGCTTCTTTGAATAAGATTCAGAAAAGGCAGAGTACTCCTACAAAAGCGGCGATGCCTGAAAAGGAGGCCAAGTCCCCTATAGCTGGACCTTCTAACTTGAACTCAACCCAGGAGATGGATATCACACACAACTCAAGTGAGGAATTCAACGAAGACCTTAACATCACAATATCCAAGCCGATGATGGTCGTGCCTCCCGCTGTCAACCCAGTAACACCCAGAAACAAATCATTGACCCCGAACAGATCGAACAGGCGTTCTATTACATTCACGTCTCCTGCCATGGCCGTTATTGACAGACTACTGTCTTTGAGTGGCAACAGTTCTCTTCTTCATGACACTACAGTGACACATACTACAAGAGAGCAAAACGAAGCCGATTCAGCTCTTACACAGCTGCGAGAGCTATTAGCCGAAAAAGAAATTAACGTTTACAGTCTAAGATCTGAAAGTAAAGAATTAAAGGATAGATTAACTTCATTAGAATCTCATTTAAAAAGTTTAGAAGACGAAAGTCAGGAAAGACTAAAAAAGATCAACAATTTGAACGATCGGCTGGTTGAGAAGACTAAGATCAATAAAAGCATGGCGGCTGTGGTCGAGGAATATGAGAGGACGATAGCTAGTTTGATCTCGGAAACAGCGCAGGACAAGAAGAGGCACGCGGAGGAGAGAGCTAAGTTAATCAATGAAAGAGACGAACAGACGGCGCATCTGGCCAGCATGGAGGTGTCGTTCAGCGATCTCCATAGCAAATACGAGAAAAGCAAGCAGGTTATACTCAACTGTAAGGCTAATGAAGACGCCTATAAGAAATCTATCAAAGCCTTTGAAGAGAATCTCACGAAAATGCAAAACAATTACGAGCTTTTAAAGCAGCACGCGACGTCTAAGCTTAACCATGCGAACCAAGAATTGGAGAAGATGAACAGGTCACATGAGGCGGAGGTGCTGAAGCTTAATGCTATGATTAAGAGGAAAGAGCTCCACATCACGTCGCTCGAAGAGTCTCTAGCGCAGAAGACGAAGGCGAACGATGAGCTTACAGCCATATGCGATGAACTCATTAATAAGGTCGGCTGAACTAATTTTAGGTTTTCTACATTTATTGTGTCTGTGATCTAGGCGGATACTCCGAGACTCGCTTTTGTGCTTATCTTAAGATAAGTAGCATTAAGTTTTAACTAGTCTCTACGATATTGTGCCAAATCATTTTAGTGTAACGACATTTTATTCCTGTTGTTCATTATATACTCAAAGACTGCAAAATGTGATAAAATTCGAGTTCTATAATCATGTTACAGTGTGTTAATGTACCTATTATAATTCAATTGAGATCACGTAATGTTTCAAACAGCACATCATAATATAACCATTGCACTTATTATTATGCCGGACATAATGAAAGTGTGCGCGCAGGATAGTAACTCAGACACAGAATCTTGAAATAATCCATAGATATGTATATTTTTTGCATATTGTATAACTGTTGTATTTAAAATGTCCAGATATTTATTTTGTATGTTAAAATTTTCGACGATATTTTTGGGAAAATATAGAAATTCACCTAATGATATTTTTGTAGATAATATTTAGTCCAGGGAAATAAGAGAATTGTAGCGAAAAATTGTAGGATAGGTTTCTTGTTGGGATTATTTTTATTTAGGCAAACAATAGCTTGGCATTTTTTATCAATATGAAAAAAACAACAACCAAATACTTATATTATGGTTTATTTGCAAGCTTTTTCACAAACTTTAAACTAATCGATTTCTTTTTTATCCCTCGTTATATTATTCTGCTACTCATTCAACCTCTTCGTTTTCGATTTCAGTATTGCCCATTAAAAAAAAATAGCATACGACTACTGTTCGTAAATATTTATGGTACATGAGTTTGCGCAAGTAACTAGATATTTTCCTGGGCATATCTGTCTCAAGAACCAATGTTCCAAGAGAGTAATATGTACCCAATATGTTTCGCATAACGTATCGCAATGAACTTCTGATGCAGTCGTTTTAAAGCCTAAATAAGGATAATCCTAGTAAGATATTTTACTAATATTTTTTTCGCAGATGTGCCTTTATTTTTCTTGTTTCCAGGGTTATTCGTGAAAAATAAGTTAGGTTTGATATTTAGATGTAATAATGATAATCCTGTAATAATGAGGTTGACTGCATTGAGCTAAGATCACAAAAAATATGTTGCTGCTGATAATGTGTTAATCTTTCGGTCACTACACAACAAGCCTATATTTCTTATTCAATTTTGATATTCCATCTCATTTTGTTCCCTAATACAATAATAATAATCAACATTCTAAAATTCAGTTTTATTTATAATGTTAAAATTTTCGTAGCTCGACTTTCCAATAACGGGTTGTTTTTTCAGTTATTTTTGTATGATATAGAATTTAGTAATTATTTTAGTTAATAAAGTTGACATTTTCATAGCCATGTTTTTTTTTTGTTTTTTTTTCGTCTTTCCCCTCGTCTTTCGCCACGAAGTTTTCTAAGTTCTCAAATTATTTCACTAACATAGAACATAATACATTAATTAAAGACAGAGCAGGAAAGATTGAGGAAGAGGCGTTACAAGAGAAGTTGCCACTTCGCGGTGGTTTGATTAAAAGACCTGGTACCTCATATAAACAGAGAGCCAAGTATTTACACGTAAACTACTTTTTATTACTTCAATTTAGTGATCGATGCTTTAAGCCTACAAACTTTGCGTTTGTAGGCTTAAAGCATCGATCACTAAATTGTTTAATTAAAATAGATTTTTTATAAGTTTTGCAAATCTATCTATGGTACTGTGATTTGCTGCGAGAGAACCCAATGCTCAGTTTGATTCGCCTTTTGTACTAAATTCACTCAGTATTTTTATAATATAATACCAGAAACAATGCATATTTATTTCACAAACAGAGAGGTACTTAATTGTACTAGGTACTTAGAAGAGGGCCTCCACTGGTAGAATTAATAATATTTCTTTGCCTTGGTCGTGACATGTCTATAAACTTTTCGAACATGACCCTTTCATAAAATGCCGTACACCATAGTTTTGTCTACGGCGTGCTCCGAGCACATCTATTTTAAACGAACAGCTACTTTATGGGCTTTTTTGTAGACAGTAAGACGTTGTATTTTATATTCCAATAGTTTATTTATGTACAGTCGCAGTGGAATTCTAATGAAAATGCCTATAACCGTTTTTTACTGAAATCGTTTTTCAAGTATAATAAATTGGTATTCTGCGGCAATAGAAATATCTACAGTATTTATTTATTTATTACAGCTTGGAGGACTTACAGCTTAAAAAAACTCTAAATAATAAACAAACATAAACGACAGAAAGCCAATTACAAGTCCTCACGTATAGTGTCAGACTTAAAATTGTGAAGTGAACATAACAATCTTTACTTCCTTTAGTTAAATAATAAAAACATTACAGAAACATTAAGGATACAATTAAAAGACTACTTAAAAAACCTGAGGCTTATACGTCTTCTGGCCGACGCCACGCTAGTCATAAAGGGATCCAAGTCATGCTGCTTACACATATTATTGAACTGTCTACTTGCTCGTATATCTAATAAAACTATTCTGTCTGTAATTTGTTGATGCTAGAGGCACACGTAAGGGTGGATTATGGCGGAATATTTTTTGCGGCACATTAAAGTGAAATTTAGATAGAAGTTCTGGGCTGTCAATATTGTTACTAAAATTTTTTAATACAATCTCACGTCGATCTTCGAGAGGTAATAAATGGTATTTCTTACAGAGTCGAAGATAGTCGATGGAGTGATAAGGAATTTTTTGATGAAAACAAAGATATTTAATGAAACGCCTTTGAATGTTTTCAATGCGATCGATGTACTTATGATAACGTGGGTTCCATATCTGAGACGCATAGGTACTCAAGCTGACTTCTAACAAAGGTGCAATACAAAATTTTTAGTGTTTTAGCGTTGTGTTTACTTATAGACTTTTTTATTAATTTACACATTCAGCTTCTACATGCGTGCGGAAATCCAATATGGTCCTCCAAACTGGGCCGGGCGGGAAGGGTTCTTTTAGAATGTTACTAACGTTGACGTTGATGTTCTTCAACTACCTTTGACAGAGGCTCTGAGCTTTGGAGAACTTGCGCAGTTTGTCATGTTTATCTTTAGGTCAATGCACGGGCAGTTTACACATTCCCCTTAAAGTCCGAATTTATCGCTTCTCTATCTGATTAATTATTACTTTGGGCATCATTTGTCATACTAGGGACAAGTTAAAAATATACTGGTTTAGGATGATTAACTACAATAATAGGAAAACAGGAAAACGTAGGAATTTATTACGTTACCTACGTGCACAAACGTGCGTAGGGCTATGCTTTAAACATCACAGACGCAGATTTTTAAATTCACACAGAAATGCGTGCACAACTCTGCGGACAGCAAGTTTCGTGTTGCACCAACTAACACCGAGATGAAATAAAAAAAATACAAAGACTTCCTGAACGCCCTTGAAATAAGAGCCATTCCGAAACGAGAGAGCATCTGTCTGGGAAACAGAATCCGGTTTCGATGCTCTTTTTGGTTTGTGTAGGTGTTAAAGAGGTGATTCTCAGTAGGTAGGTACGTTGCACTTTGAAAAGTTTCTCCAGGAGGAAGCTAAGTTAATTTACGCGTCTATTTTCTAAATAGATTTCCAATAACTTGCAGCTACACATGTACGTATAATAATAGGTATATTATGCCATGTATGTAGGTATAATTACACGGTGTCAGCTTGGGACTGTCAGGAGAATAAAATTAAATTGCACGCGAGCGCAATGGCGGGCAAAACCTAGCTTAATAATTTACGGACGGCCTCGTGTCCCCTGCATACGTTGATAAATGTGTGAAATATATGTCGTTCTAATCAGTGCCAGGCCGTGCCATGACTATTTTGACGAAAAAAAGGCCATCTATGGGACTCCCGCCTTTCCTCGTTAGGATTCCAAGCGAGGAGGTTCTGTATCGTTACCATGGCGACGTGTGACAAACACTGCCAAACATTTTCATTGAGTAGCGATCAGAACGGGTCTGCTAGCGATTATGCTCGAGTGATGTACGACGAGACGGTGAACGTGGAAAACGCAAGAGAGATCGACAGCCCGTCGAGTGAAGAGGAAGTGGTGAAAGCAACGATGTCCAAGTTTAATCCTCCGGTGAGGCATACGGCGAGGCATGACTTCGACTCCGATAGCGATACTGACTCGGAAGGTGACAAGTTTCTGGAGAATATGTCTGGGGAAGATCAGGTTCGTATCTTATTATTTACCCCAAGTCTTAATCTACTATCTATCAATACATATTATGTTCTTATTATCTGTTGTAGGTATAGGCAATTAACTTCTTACCTTTATTGGCCTACTTTCTTTGTCATTTCCGTGTTACTATACCTTTACAATGGCGTGTAGCATAGGTAGTTCCAAATTAATTTCATTGTCGCATAGATTTAGCCACTAACCACGCGTGCTGATGATGTCACGACTACCTTCATAATTTGCCAACTATTCCAATCATTGTTCGTTAAGTCTGATTAGATCTTGCAATATTAAAATGCCAGTGTAAAATACGCATATAACACGCTCCAATTACTGTTCTTAATTCTTATGGCTTAGAATAATAACGCATAGAAGCCGCGTCTAGAACAAAACCCGAGCAAAATCGTGTGTCCACTTCATTTTCTTTGTGTGCGTGAGCCGAATGTGTCTACGTTCCTCTAACGCACACAGATATAGCTTTCAGTGATACCATTACTAAGCCGTTACCCACAAAATATGGGAAGACGCATTACTATTTTGCTATCAAGGCAAGTATTTTATGTTGTTGGGAACTGGAAAAGGTAAACATGATTTTTCATGTAATATGACATATTTTTTCGGAAGGTATAATTCAATTTATTTCAAAATAAAAGGAAATAAATCTCATAAAGAATGAGATATTGTTCAATGCGTTTAGAATGCTTGATGGGTTATAATTATAAACAATGTTAAAACATCGGGTTTGATATGAATTAACAGTAAGTATTGTATTTTAAAATTACAAAAATGAAAAACATGAATGAAAGCAATGTGGGTATTTTTTCCTCACAAATAGCAACACTGTGTTATGACAAGTTAGGTTATTAGAATTTTGTTTTATTTATCGATTTACGTAAAAATAGTGCATAGAATGTGAGTACTTATTTGTGAAATGTTATTTTATCACATTTTTTTGTTTTCCTGATGTGCTATAACATCCTTTCACGCAACAAACTGTCATTTTCAATTATTTACTTGCGAGCTGTGTTCGACGGAACGTGACATTGAGTACTGAAGGCCTGGTGGCTAAGTTTGACGGATTAGGCTAAGTTTTAGTTGCCTCACTTTTTGCACTCGTACTAGGTTTCTATGCGTTATTATTCTAAGTCTTATGGTTTAATTTCACCGCTCTAGGGAGTTATTTTTACTGTAGACAACAGTAGCCGAACAAATGCATTTATTTGCGCTACGGCATTCGAGGAATTTAGATAGACAGCCGCTAGGAGAGGCAGCCATATTGCATAGATTTAATTTCCCGCCATAGTTTGCGTGGCGCCACCTGTTTGCCGCTCTGTTGTTTACGCCCGCTGTAAACATAGACAATTTTGGAATGGGTTCAATGATCAACGGTTATTTTATTCCGGGTAAGTTTAAAAATGGTTTTTATGGTTTTATGGTCGTAAATGAAAGCAAGGAAGTTGGCAAGAGAAGTTTTCTTAGTAAACGAATATTTTAGGATTAATGCATGAATGTTTTTGCTAGTCAGTTGTGTGGATGGTATAGAATCTATTAGCTATGCTATTTGCGAGATACATTCCCAGCGATAGTTGAGCGGTCGTGCGAGCAAACGCACGACCATATTCATTTATTCATGATATAATAGCGTGTGTTGAATCTACGCTAGTGACTCCGTAATTAGTCTCTTGAAGATAATAAGACCAGATTTTGAGGACACTACTGCGCATCAAGAGCTTAACCGCCTAAATCACGTAGCATTTGACTGACCTGATCTTGTGATCCGCACTCGATGCAAAATTAGGTCGAGTGTCGAACGTAATTGATCGAATGTTTATTTCTCAGCGCATCTTTTTGCAACGTTAAATAATAGGGAATATATACATGATAAAAATATTTATTACCTATCTATACAGTTTATTTAAAAATATACAAAAATATAATACTAACAGTTAAAACATAATCAAAACTGCTCGAAAAACAAACAAGATATAATTATTTTGTACAAATATATCTGTCCCTCTCGCGAAAACGTTGATTTCTATGGCAGCTGTATAGATGTTATTGACTTCTCTTTCTAATTTATTTCTCAAACTACTAAACCTAACTATATACAAATAAATATACAAAAACAAGATACGCTTAGGCGTCGAAGAATTCCTCCGCATCGCCGTCATCCGGAAACGTACCCAGAAGACTGGCAGCATTGCCACGTTGAATGGCAATGCTAATTCTTTGAGCATAGAACGAGCCAGCCCTCTGGTCACGCTAAGTGTCGATTAGTCGACGAGATATCTCCTTAAAAAGGAGACGCGCACTCGGACCCCATGACCCAAGCGTTTCGACCCCAAACGGCTCAAAACGTGGTCATCCTCGCGGAATATGTATAACCTATTTAACCTCATAGTTCCCGTTTCCGTGGGATTTCCGGGATAAAAACTATCCTATGTCCTTTCTCGGGTCTCAAACTATCTTTGTGCAAAATTTCAAGAGAAAGACAGTTACTTTCGCGTTTAATATTACTAAGGATTTGTCATAAGAGATTTTTTTTTTTTATGCTAAACGGGTTTCCCCGTTCCTCTTGGCCCAAATCTCACCTGATGGAAAGTGATAATAAGGCCGAAGATGGAAGCGAGTTTCACCCGGAATCCTCTTACACAATGGAACTGGCTATGATACCTCTAACTGCCGGAACACAACAATGCTGTTAACATTGTTGTTATGGTGACAGACTTAGACATGATGGTGGTAGCTTGCCAGGCGGACTTAGAACAAGTCCTACCACCAACCAAACCGAGCAAAAAATTTGCCCCCGCTGGGAATCGAACCCGGGACCTCTGGGTCTGAATCAGATGGTTTATCGACTAGTCCACGGAGGCGGTTAGTGTCACCTGTTTAGCACCACCCGGGGACCACGTGTAGGGATTCGCTGAAGGGTATTCTCCTACGGACGCGGGTGACTCAGCCCAAAATGGATGGAAGTTATGTTTACATTTCTTCTTTTTGATCTTTTCTTATAATGTAGTTTCTTTGTGGTATCCAAGAGAGGCGATTCGACTGCCTCTTCAAGCCACACAAGCTTTTGTTCTCTTGACGACAACCTTGGTGACTTCTTGCTACAGAACTTCAATGACGAGTCTAGTCGGTTACTGAATGTGTGCCACATCAACGCTCAAAGCGTGGCTAGTCACTACAGTGAACTGCACGATGCCTTTAATAATTGCGACGTTTACGCTATCTTGATCTCTGAAACTTGGTTCAAGCCGCACCTTTTGTCAACCACATACCCTCTTACTGGTTTCGTTCTCATTCGGAATGATCGGATCAGTAAGGGAGGGGGTGGTGTGGCCATATATCTCCGCAGTGATTTTCCGCATAAAATACTTGCTTCTTCTTCTTCAAACTATTCTGCCTCTTTTTTTTTTTTTTTTTTATGGATGGGAAATCATCCAATGACTCCTCCCGCTCTGGGTGTAGCGGGAGGGAGTGTCAGACTTCTACTGACTAAAACCCATCCATGTTCCTTCATTGCCCTTTGTGTTCCGGAGCCACGGTGTCTCTTGCGAATAATCCCGCGACTCCGGCAGGCGTCGGCCCTTTCGGGCCCCTCTGTGTGCTGACTCTCTTTGAGGCGCGCGTGGAACACTAACGCGCCGTCGACACGGCCTGTCGTCACTAGACGGACGGACGGCGAGCCACCCATAGCTCGCCGTCCACAGGCCCGCGCCTACGGTGGCCGGAGGTCACCAGGTGGCCCCCGACGCCCGCGGCGTCCACCACGGCGGCCGGGACGAGAGGGTCTCCTCTCCCTCTCCGCCACCTCCTTCGCTAGCATGACTGCTTCGCAGAAGGAGGCAACGGCGTCCCATTCTGTCTCGCTCCGGACCATGGCTTGGACCAGGGCCGGACGCGAGAGGTTGCCGCCGATCGCCGTTTCGAGGACACGGCGGTGCGCCGCCCAAGCGGGGCACACCTGCACAGTGTGCTCCACCGTGTCCTCCGGTCGATCCTCGCAGTGGTGACACCCGGGCGTTTCCTCCCGCCCGATTCGATGCAGGTACCTCCCGAAACATCCGTGTCCGGTGAGGACCTGCGTCAGGCGGAAGGTGAGGACGCCGTGGCGCCTCTCTAGCCACTCCTCAAAGAGGGGACTTATCGCCACTATCGTGGCGTGCCCTGCACTGGGTTGCGACAGTCGTCGTCTCCATGACGCCATGAGATCGCGCCGGAGGTCTGTCCGCTGCGCGACAATTTGCCGCGTCAGCGGAGTTTCCCCCCGGCGTAGTACCTCCACGCGCCAATCATGCAGGCGCGCGAGGACTATCGCCTCCAGATCCCATGGCGGCAATCCGGCAAGGAGACACACCGCTTCGCGCGAGATCGTGCGGTACCCTCGGGCCATCCTTAGGGCCATCACCTTTTGGGGCGCGTTCAGATAGTTGGCCGCACGCTGCCGCAAGGAACGCGCCCACACCGGGGCCCCGTAGAGGGCCATGGACCGCACGACCCCCGCGTAGAGCCTCCGGCAGGAGGCGTTTGGTCCCCCCAGGTTGGGCAGGAGCCGCCTGAAAGCAGCTCCGGCCCGCTCCAGTTTGGGTGCCAAACGTCGGAAATGTTCCACGAAGTTCCACCGGCTGTCGAGGACGAGCCCTAGCTACTTCAGCGTCAACTCGACGCCGATGGAAACCCCTCCTACCGTCAGCAAGGATCCCGACGGTGGCGTATTGCCTCGGCCATGAAAACACATGGCCTCGGACTTGTGCAGCGCCACCTCGAGACCCAATTGCCGGATCCTCTCTACGACTGTCGCAACCCCGCGTGTCATAACGTCGGCCGCCTCCGCGTACGACCCCCCCTGTGCCAGCACCAGCGTGTCGTCAGCGTAACAGATGACGCTGACGCCGCTAGGGAGGTCGGCTCGCAGCACCCAGTCGTAACCGATGTTCCACAGGGGCGGCCCCAGAACCGAACCCTGTGGGACACCGCACGACATCTCTCGCCGGTTCCACTCACCGCTGTGACTAGGGTAGATTACTGCCCGGTCGGACAGGTAGTCCCCGACAACACGACGAAGGTAGGTCGGCACCCGATGATACCGGAGTGCCTCCCCAATGCAGCTCCAGGGCATGGTGTTGAAGGCGTTGGCGATGTCGAGAGACACCGCCAAGACAACACCACCCCGGGAGACCGCATCCCCCGTCGTGAGGGCTCTGACGCGCATGACGGCGTCCACCGTAGAGCGCCCCTTGCGGAAACCAAACTGGTTGTCCGCAAGATCCGGCCCCGTTCCCGCTAGGTGCCCGGCGAGGCGGTTTGCGATAACTCTTTCGAAGAGCTTGCCCACCTCGTCGAGCAACACTACGGGCCGGAATGCGGACGGCGAGTCCGCAGGGCGCCCAGGCTTCCGGATGAGGACCAGCTTCCCGGTCCTCCAAGAAAGCGGGAAACTATTCTGCCTCTGCTGAGTATCTTTTTCTTGAAGTTTGCGTCAAAGGAGCCAAAACCGTTATTGGTGTTGTCTACTGTCCCCCCACTGTTGATTATTTCACTGAATTCGAATCAGTTCTTGAATCTTTGGGTTCTGAGTATGCACACCACATAATTATGGGTGATTATAACACAAACCTCCTTGCCCCTAATTCCCCTCGGTCCCGTAAGCTTCTCCACCTGGTCGAGTCAGCTAGTCTGCACGTACTACCACTTCGAGCCACTCATCACAACACTGTGAACGATGACACGTGGCTCGACCTTATTCTCACCGCGAATCCTTCCCTCGTATCCTCCCATGGTCAACATGATGCTCCTAGCTTCTCTCATCACGACATAATCTTTATTTCATATATCCTTAAACCTCCTAAACCTCAGCCCAGGGTTCTGTATAGGCATTGTTTTGCGAGGATGGACGTTGAGAAACTCAAAAAAGATGCGTCCGTTGTTGACTGGGAGCTTATGACTGAGGCCACTTCAGTTGACGATAAGGTTGCGATCTTTAATGATATTGTGATCCAGATTTATGACAGCCACGTTCCCATAAAAAAAATTAAACTGAAACGTCCTCCTGCACCATGGATGACGAGAGAATACGGATGGCCATGCGACGTAGGGACCGTGCGTTCCGTAAACATAAGAGTGATCGTACTTACGAGAACTGGTTATTATATGTATAAGGTTTCAAGGAATAGATGGAACCAGATGATACGCAACGCTAAACGTCGCCATATTCTCGAAAATATTTCTTCTTCTTCTGCTGCCGATATTTGGAAATTCCTAGGAACTCTTGGTATCGGCAAACCACGACATTTAGACTTTCCAAATGCTATTGACTTAGATGATCTTAACTGTCATTTCTCAACTGTACCTACTATGGATCATCTAGCCAAACAAGTTACTCTGTCCCTAATCTCTAGTCTAAAGCGTCCTCAAATCAGTGCTTTTCGTTTCGTTCCAGTTGAGTCGGGAGAGATCAGAAAAATCATTCTATCCATAAAGTCCAAAGCGGTGGGCTGTGATAATGTCACTCGTGGCATGATCATTACTATTCTAGATCACCTCTTACCTGCCATCACCCACATTGTTAATTTTTCCCTTTTCTCTGGAGTTTTCCCGTCCTTATGGCGTAAAGCCTATGTTCGTCCTCTACCAAAGTTTCCAATCCCACACTTCCAACCCACTTTCGCCCTATTTCTATACTTCCGTTTCTATCCAAAGTGCTCGAGGCCTGCGCACACAAACAGCTCTCACACTTTGTACATTGTAACTCCCTCATAAGCCCTCTACAATCTGGGTTCAGGCCCGGGCACAGTACTGTTTTCGCTCTCCTTAAAGTGACTGGCGATATAAGGACAGGACTGGAAGACACCAAGGTAACTGTACTTGTGTTAGTCGATTTCTCAAATGCCTTCAATACCGTCAGTCACGAAATTCTTCTAGCCATTCTCTCCTATGTTATGGTCTCTCCCGAAGCTCTGGAGTGGTTTACCTCTTATCTTCAGGGACGTCAGCAGTCGGTTCGCGTTGGGGATTCCTCATCTTGCTGGCGTGATTTGGAAACTGGCGTTCCTCAAGGCGGCAGTCTTTCTCCTCTCTTGTTTTCTATTTTTATTAATCTAATAACTTCTGAACTTCAATGTGCGTATCATCTGTATGCAGATGACCTGCAACTGTACTATCAAGGGAGGGTCGATGAATTACTTGACGCTATCAGCAAACTAAATAGAGACTTGATAGCCATAAAAACATGGTCGTATAGATTTGGTGTGGCTGTCAACCCTGATAAGTGTCAGGCGATCATCATTGGGAGTTCTCGAAGCATCGCTAAAGTCGATGAAACAGCTTTGCCAAATGTTCTGTTCGACAATACGATTGTCCCATTTAGCACTGATGTGACGGATCTAGGTTTGCGCATTGATAATACCTTAAACTGGCGTGCTCAAGTTGCTAGTGTCAGTCAGAAGGTTACGGGAACGTTGTGAGCCCTGTATCGTTTGAAAAACTTTTTACCAGCAAACACGAAAACAATGCTTGTACAGACCCTAATTTTTCCTATCATCGATTATGGCGATGTGTGTTACTATGACCTGAATGCAGATCTCCTCAACAAACTTGACAGACTTCTGAATTATTGCATTCGATTTGTTTTCAATCTGCGTAAATATGATCATGTCTCTGCGCATCGGTCACTTTTAAAGTGGTTGCCCATACGCGAGCGTAGAGAGCTAAGGGCTCTTACTACCTTGTTTTCATTTCTTGTCTCTCCCAACTCTCCTAGTTATCTAGCCCCTCACTTTCAATACATTTGCGCCAGCCACAATCTCAATCTACGCTCATCAAACAACCGTCTCCTTCAATGTCCCACTCACCGTACTGACTTTATTCACTCTTCTTTCTTTGTTCAGTCTATTTCTCTGTGGAATGCGCTTCCTCAGGAGATCAGGATGGCCACCAGTCGATTAACTTTTAAATTGAGAGTTCGTGATCACATTCGGAAGAAGTTGGCAGTAGTATCATCACAGCGCTAATGTTTTCCATTTTCTTATTCGTATTTATTGTTTAAGTAGTCGTTTACATATTTATCTTGTTAATGTGAGTATTTATTATATATTTATAATGTATAATTATGTAGGTATAGTTAGTATGTGTATATTATTCATTTTAACTGGTTAGATCCGGCGGTGGAACTATTGGTTCCACCTGCCGCAATTGATTTTATACTATATTTTATGTACTTTACTTTATTTTTATACTTTGTATTTGAATAGTTATCAATCGCATTTAATTCTCCGTATTGCACCTACCACTATTCTCTGCATCACCCAAAGGTTGACTGGTAGAGAATGCCTATGGCATTAAGTCCGCCTCTGTACTTTTTTTTGTGCTGAAAATGATAAATAAAAAATATAAAAAAAAAGAGAGTTAAATCTTTTCTTCGGGTCACGTCAAGCTTCATTGACTCTGGACTTATCTTGTGGTCGCCACTGTTGGTTCTGGCTCTCACGAGTTGCTCAGATTGAGGTTAGTGTGTCGAAGTCAAATACTTGATACTGAGGAATATTAATATGACATGTTTTGACAGCTAGGATAGAAAATAGTATGTGAAGCAACCATGTTCAGTATTCAAATAGAAGTAATCTGAAGGTCCTTAATGTAATCAAGTGATTTATGCTGCAGTCACCAGATAGAAAGTCCCTCCAGCCTTCAGACAAATCCGTGGAAGCCCCGAAGATGACTCGCGCCGAGCTGATGAAGGAGACCACTAGCGGCAGAAGCAGACCCGTTACCAAAAGAGAAGACTCTTCGAACTCAGGTTAGTTTTATTTGTACAGCTTTGATAAGCCCCCTGGCAAGTATTACTATCACTACGTCACTTTCACTACATCACATTCACATTGGCTCCATTCAAAATGGTTGAGACGAATGGGCCTGGCGCATGTCATGGCGCCGTCGGTTGGGACTGGTCATTTCTCAGCTGCCATGGTTTATTTTAGTTTATTTTAATTATTACTTTGAATTGTTCCTTTTTTAGTCTGGACGTTTATATCATGCTTGTCACATCGTTCTCACATGTATGTATAATTTCAACACGATGTCAACAAAAATTTGTAACAATTTATTATTTTTAAAAGAGTGTCCGTGGAGTTTCTTGCACGTTCTTCTCCATAGATATCTACGCTTTGGAACGTGCAAATAGCTTCATCTTTTTGGACCGACTGACCTTGACAATTCAAAAGTGCCTGTAAATGGTTTAATTGAAATAAATGTTTGAGTTTGAGTTCACTATCACTACATCACTATCACCACCAGCACATCACAATCACTATATCACTACCACGACATCACTATCACTATCACTTCCACTACATCACTATCACCACCACCACATCACTATCACTATATCGAATCACTACCACCACATCACTATCACTTCCACTACAACACCACATCACTAGTGATGTGGTGGTGGTGATAGTGATGTAGTGGTAGTGATATAGTGATAGCTATCACTATATCACTACCACTACATCACTATCACTACAAGTATATCACTACCACTACATCACTATCACCACCACCACATCACTATCACGACATCACTATCACTACCACTACAAGTATATCACTACCACTACATCACTATCACTACAAGTATATCACTACCACTACATCACTATCACCACCACCACATCACTATCACTACCACCACATCACTATCACGACATCACTATCACTACCACCACATCACTATCACTACGACTACATCACTATCATTACCACTACATCACTATCACCACCACTACGTCACTATCACTATCACCACCACCACATCACTATCACTATATTACTACCACTACATCACTATCACTACAAGTATATCACTACCACAACATCACTATCACCACCACCACATCACTATCACTATATCACTACCACTACATCACTATCACTACAAGTATATCACTACCACTACACCACTATCACTACCACTACATCACTAATAGATTGGTTTTCACCAATGATTCATGAGAAAGGTTTATGCGCATCAAACTCAAACTCAAATATAAACTCAAAAATCATACCGATTGGTAGTTTATAAAATACTTTGTTAACCGCACTCGTCTAGCTGTTGGTGTTACCTATAGAAAAAAATCTTGCTTTTATTTTCCATGCCACTACTTGATAGACAGCCCCTGGGTCCAAACGCTCATCCTCTTGTACTGTTTACTTAACGCGTCCGTGTTTGGGCCACAGAAGAACATCTAAGAAAAATCATCTTAATCGGAGCAGTTGTACAGACATTGACACACACACAAGTCATAGAATGTCTTGTGTGTCTGTTAATTCGAAAATTTTAACATCCTGGTTATGGATAAGGACGAAACAAAACCGGCGACTAACGTACCTACTAAAATCAATTATGCAGTTCTAGGCATTTGGCCTGCTCGCCCCCTAGATCAGGTCCTTTTCTATGGATGGGAAATCATCAAATGACTCCTCCCACTTTGGGCGAAGCAGAAGGGAGTGTCAGACTCTTACTGACTTAAGCGTTCTGTTCCTTCTAGTGCCCTTTGCGTTCCAGGGCCTCGGTGACTCTTTCGAACAAATTCCGCAGCCCTCCCTAGACCAGGTCCTGGATGGCTAATAATGTAACTAGCTGAAGTCGATGCTTCATCAATATTCTGAAATAAATGGCCTTAACTGAATGAAATAACTCATGATCTCATAACTTCGTTGCAGTTTCGTTTGATGAAATGCTCAATTTTCTATCTGTGTCTGTGTCTTCTCTATTAAACTATGAAACAATGCTTGAATGCTGTAATGCGTTTAGCTATTTAAAGCCTGCGCAAACAGTCTTTGTTTACACGAGTCCGTAGTTATCGCGGCAATGCCGTGCGTGCTTGAGAAATGGCCTACAAAATAACATATTACATTAACATAATATAACGCTTGTATCGACTGAAGGCGGCAGAATCGCGGGACTATTCGAAAGAGATACCGTGGCTCCGGAACACAAAGGGCAATGAAGGAACATGGATGGGTTTTAGTCAGTAGAAGTCTGACACTCCCTCCCGCTCCGCCCAGAGCGGGAGAAGTCATTGGATGATTCCCCATCCCTAAAAAAAAAAAAAGAAAAAGGAGTCGGCAAAACAACGTGCTTTTCCCTAGATATAAAAAAAAATATATTATAGATGGCATGTCTATAATTCTATTGCTATTTATGTCACTGAATTCCATCCTTTGGATTTGTTTTCACAGTAGCTGACCCGTACTCACTTCTTTGGGCGGTGTTTTTCGGGTAAACATATAGCCTATGACACTCAAAAATAACGTGGCCCTCAGCGATTACCCTACTGCAACCTCACAAACTTTACCTCTTTATAATGTTAGTATAGCAGGCCCCTAGGGTATTCAAGTAGGACTCGAGAACTGAACCTAGGATCTCGTGCTCAGCGGTAGTGATTTTAGTTGTAGTCTTATTCATGTTATGCGTGTTTTCGCCCGCGCGCGGAACTGAGACCCGCATGCGCCCTGCCGGCGTCCAATCATGTCACACGTGTTTTTCCTATCATGCGGGCAGCACGCGCGCGGAATTTGGGGGCCGAGTCACCCGCGTCCGTAGGAGAATACCCTTCAGCGAATCCCTACACGTGGTCCGCGGGTGGTGCTAAACAGGTGACACTAACCGCCTCCGTGGTCTAGTGGTTATACCACCTGATTCAGACCCAGAGGTCCCGGGTTCGATTCCCAGAGGAGGTAAATTTTTTGCTCGGTTTGGTTGGTGGTAAGACTTGTTCTAAGTCCACCTGGCAAGCTACCACCATCATGTCTAAGTCTGTCGCCATAACAACAATGTTAACAGCATTGTTGTGTTCCGGCAGTTAGAGGTATGATAGCCAGTTCCTCTGTTTAAGAGGATTCCGGGTGAAACTCGTTTCCATCTTCGGCCTAATCATCACTTTCCATCAGATGAGATTTGGGCCAAGAGTTTCCCCGTTTTGTATAAAAAAAATAATAATAATACGGATTGGCTGCGGAGTAGGTGTGTATTGGGGTACCTGGATCAAGAGATCCAGGTACCCCAATACACAATTCAAAATGATTGTTGTATTCAGAATCCTCTATTCAAATCGAGTGTTGTATTCAGAATCCTCCTTCCAAAATGAAGGTTGTATTCAGAATCCTCTATTCAAAATGAGTGTTGTGTTCAAATTGAGTGTTATATTCAGAATCCTCTATTCAAAATGAGTGCTGATATTCAGAATCGATATTCACAACGAATGCTGTACTCAGAATGAAGGTTTTGTACCATATTTTAACTATAAGGCTAACTTTGATTTTTGTTTTAAAAATAAGACTATATTTACAAAAGGTAACGAAAAAGTGTTATGGTTAGAAGATATATTCGAAATTGATAATGTATATAATTTAGAAAGTAAGCAGTGTCCAAGTCTAGTTACGTTGTTTAAAAAATATTCTACTTCACCTGATATTATAAGTTGTATCAATCATACGAATATTTGTGCCTTAAAAAATGTATTTTGTTTAAATAAGTGGTGTGTTGAAAATAACGTTTTAAATTAAGCAGCAATATAAATATTGATATAACTAACATTTTAGTTTTATTTTTTAACACCTGTCTTCGTCACATTATAAGGGCTTTAATATAAAACAGAGGTAACGGCTCACAAATTCTAGTATGAACAGCACATAATATTTAATGAAACGAATGCTGGGGGCCAATTCTACTAATTTAAAAACGTTCAAATTCAAGTCGCATTCGCATCTCAATGCCAAAATGTCAAAAAAGGTATTCTGCTAAACTTAAAAGGACAACCAAAGTTGAAGTTTCATGCGATTATATTGCGAATTGAATTTTACAAAAAAATGTATTGGAACGGTATTCAGCTATTTTTAAAGTTGAACGACATTTGAAAATGTGACAAAAACGGTATTTTGCTAAATATAACAACGTCAAAACTGACGTAACCATGGAATTATTTTGAGATCGAAAGTTGAAGGAAAATTTTAGCTTTTGCAGATTCAAATTTTTTATTTTTTCTCTATTTAGTCCTTAAAAACATCATGAAATCCAAGATTTGTTAAGCAGAGCCATGTGCAGTAAAACTACAATACATAGTTCTGTGTTTGTTTCGTGAAATAATACAAAACGTGTTGGTTCAGCCTGTGGAGGGATTTTTATTCATCGGGCTCTGTGAAGAAGATGAATTGGTGGTGATACGACGTAGAGCGAGCAGCAGAAGCTGTTCTCAGTGTTGTAGGCTAGGGCGCCTCACAATTGAAGTATATTTCAAAAGCGGCCTTGCGTTTGAAAAAGATTACAGACTCACTTAGTTTTACCAAAATGGAGCCGTTTATCCAAAAGGATACGCTAAGGACTGGACTATTGTTGCAGCAAGGTTGGTCTACTAAGCGCATACTTATTATAATTCAGAAATAAGGCAACAATGTACCTATATCCTAAGCTTCTTTATCACCGGGAATTGGTAGCTCCTTCAATGCTAGACTAGTAACATAGAGGAACAAAACTCGGTTCCTTCAGATTCATACCTATGTAGCAGGATAAAACAGACTTAGACCACCAATGTGTGGTCAAAACATAAGCAAAATTCTCTGTGATTTGTCAGAGAAGTCGCTTTAAGAGGAGGTCCGGGAAAAGGCTAGAAGAGAGAACTTTTAACGATGTTAGTCTAGTACATACTCAATACTCAATACTTAATACTCTTTTCTTCCTTTCAGATACTTTACTTTTTGGAGTTCCTTTGGTATAGATACGAGTTTATTTCTGCATCATAAGAACAACTGATGGAAAGCATATAGCAAGATATTATAAGCAAATGAGTGTTTTATTTCTCTGTGAAAAGATTTCTAAATAAAAGATAGGTGTTCACTTTTGGTGGTCACTTTATTCTCCAGTCGTTTAGTTCTTAGGACATTTTGGTCAAAAATTAGCAAGTACCTAACATTTTACAATGCTTATTTAGGAGATAAGTAAATTAAAATATAAATCCATACCTACACACGTCTGCCTAGATACTCGATCTGTCGATTATCTCACGTTAGAATTATTGATTCTAAATTAAGGCAGTCTTAAAGAAACCTTACTAAAAACTGAGAACCATACCGAGGAACGCAGCTAAACTAAAAATAAATCACTCAAAAAGTCTAGATTAAATTCTTTTGATTTTGAATGGATGAAGTCTTACAATCTAGTCGTAGCATGTGGTAGGGTGTGTGTATTGTATTCTACTGGTAATCCTTCTTCAATTTTTAGGTAAGTATTATTATAAACGTGAAAGTTTGGAAGTACGGATGGCTGACTTGATGAATGTTTTTAGAGTTCCGTACCCAAAAGGTAACCAGCGGAACTATTAGTAGCCTCCGCTGTCTGTCCGTCTGTCTGTCTGTCAGCGGGCTGTATCTCAAGATCCTAAATAAGAATTCAGTTAATTACATAGAAATATACAATCTGTGAAAATTACAGATTGTATATTTTTATTGTTGCTATGACCCTTGAAACCCTTCATGTGTGGACGAATCAGTCCACACATGAAGGGTTTTCACGTGGTTTATTTTTTTTACTCTTACATGCAATTATGAAGAAGATTTAAATAATATTGACGCCTACTAGCAGATGAATAGCAACAAGCTGCGTTCATGTGTGACTTTTCTGCATTATATTCTAAGGAGTTTTATTGTGTTTCCAGTTTTATAAAGTAGGTAATATTTTAATTTACAAGATAATTGCAAAATGTTAGTTACTTTGGTCAACTTTGTTAAAAAAACTACTTCATATTAAAAAAGCTATAGCTACACTCAAAGTTATTTTAGGGTTTCATTTAGCAGTATTTATCAGAGTCAAAAATGACGTGCATGTGTCGCAGTCAAATATAAAAATAGTATACGCCGCTTTACGTAGTGGCTAGCTGTTTCACTTAAAATCGGAGTCGTTTTGTATTACAGTGTTAATTCATGTTTAGCCGGATATTCATTACAATATTTTCTACGGTTGCTCATGGTTCACTCAGTGTAATTTGTACCGACCGACTGTAGGATGACCTCATTGACTTTAAAAATGAGTTCTTTTACCACGGTTTTCACTCATCCGACTAGAGTCAAGAGCAAACCCATCTCAAATCAAAAAGATAGTACCTACATTTGCATACATGGTAATTACATAGCTGCAAATTAAATACGTAGTTTAATTTCAATGATACATTTTTTTAAATAAACACCTATTTTCTGTTCGAATCGCTAAGGTGTCATCCTGATACGAATAATCTTCGAAAATACTACATGTATGGCGTCCTCTGATGGTGCGTTTGCTTTGCCGCGATAGGGATTGTCGCAAAAATTAACGAGACGATCGTGTAAGTATTAGCGCTTTGTAGTAGTTCGACGCCTTAACGGGTCAATATTAATCTTTTAACGCTCAGTATTAAATTTTTTGTTGTTATGGTAGTCACAAATTACTTAAATGTATAGGATTAACCACGGATTTACAAAGGTGGTTCAAGACACGCTAAATTAATTACATAAAATTATGGCTTTCTCATTAAATAATGTGATAATCCGGCTGGAAGCTGATCCGCCTTCAATAAAACTGTTTACCATCTCCATTTTAAAGACCAGATAGTCTGTATGCATTTATAAGTCGGATTTTACTGTTTGGCTGTGACATGATATAAAACGTATATAGTTTTACTAAAGGTTACCAACTAGAACGCATATTTTACACAAATGTCAACCATGGAGTTAACCTACGTGGTTTGGTAACCGGCTTTCATTTTGTTGGACTTAAGTTCAAACCCCTCTTTTTTATTCAGTGTTTTTGTAATTTTTCTTTTGCTTTTACGTTTGTTTCTGTCTTTCCTAGCAATATTTAAAACATCATACGCCCATGTACATATTTACATTCACAATAGGTATCAATGTTAGGTATAGATTTTTTAAAGTTCTGAAGTGGCTTTAGTGCAAATATGAATAATAAGATTATTTACGACTTTAAATTTCTTTCTGTAGTAGCCAAGTGGCAACTTAGAATTTCTATGTACCTAAGACTTTATAAAATCAATGTTTTTATTTGTAACATTCTATATAAAAAACTAGAATTGTAGTAAATTATAATAAACAATATAACATTGTAGTATCGTACAGTCGGTAAAGTCTGTAAATCCAGTGTTTAAGCTTCAGCCAGTAGGGCCAGGATATCGATGAAACTGCTGTTGTGATCAGCAAACGAGCTGAGTAGATTAGGTTCATTGCAGTACGAAGGACCGCCTGCATCATAACGGCACAATCAGTTCTTATGGTTTTTACTGTTATCCTTTCACTTTAAACACAAACACAGTTTTTACAAAGGTTCCGAGAGCTTCTATTTACCCTAAATACTCAGATTCTATTCCAGAATACCAAATGAAGCAACCCATGGGTATAATATAGTCGCTCGCGCTGATAGGTGCTGTGATGGCTAATATACCTAGTACTTCAAAAAAAGGTCTTTCATCTTTTGATAATGCAATACATCTATACAGAAATACATTTCAGCAGAAAATAAGAGTTTCTAACAAAATATAATATTTTGACTAGCATTTATGACGTCTCTTTTTGACGTCTTAAATCATCCGCTCCACGCCTGCGCGGCGTATTTACAAGTACGTTCCAATTGAGGTAGGTATATTTCCAATCAAATATTGTTTGCTTTGAAAGTCGTTTCAATGTTTTACCTATATAAAATATTATAATCGGAAAACGAAAATATTGTGAATATGAGTTTAACTAAGCCCGATAAATTGGACTTCAATTTCTATAAAAAAATACGTTACTAAAATGGAAATTATCACAATTATTGATAATTATCATCTGCATGTATTGAACCAACACAAAACCATATTTATTTTCGTAAATGAAAACAAACTTGCCTGCTATGCGACTAGAATGTGATTATACTGCGATGCGATTGTGAATTGAACGAATTATAATGTTAGCAGAATACCATTTTCCAGTGTCTTAAAAATCTAATCACATTCGCATGTCATGTTTTTCGCATGACACGTTATTTAGTAGAATTGGCCCTCTGTTTGTATGCTCGCCCCCCATTCACACAAACACACACACACATACACACATACACACATACATATATATATATGTATATATTATACATATACCATGTATCATGATACTGTGTACTGATCAAGATTTCCATTTTTAAAAGAAACAAGTATTCGAATTAATATAAGTTTCATTTCTAACTCTACTCGAATACAGCATTCACTCGGAATAAAGAATTCTGAGTAGGTACAGCATTCGTTTTGAATATCGATTCTGAATATCAGCACTCATTTTGAATAGAGGATTCTGAATACAACCTTCATTTTGAAAAGAGGATTCTGAATACAACACTCGATATGATATGTATAATACAAATAAAATGCGTGAATTTTCATTTGGTCATTATTGGGCAATGGCAAGAATTCTGAGTACAGCATTCGTTGTGAATATCGATTCTGAATATCAGCACTCATATTGAATAGAGGATTCTGAATATAACACTCAATTTGAACACAACACTCATTTTGAATAGAGGATTCTGAATACAACCTTCATTTTGAAAGGAGGATTCTGAATACAACACTCGATTTGAATAGAGGATTCTGAATACAACAATAATTTTGAATTGTGTATTGGGGTACCTGGATCTCTTGATCCAGGTACCCCAATACACACCTACTCTGCGGGCGCAAAGCCTGCGTACTTGCTATCCGGTGGGGCTACTCTCTAAGCCCGAAGTTCGTAGTTTCGGGCTTAGTTGCGGGCGTATTCTACTTCGTATCACCTACTGATTTACGATTAGTCCCGAATAGAGTTGGGTAGCACACACATTTATAAAGAGTATCGTGCGAGGCACTCTTTTTCTCAAGTGTGCTAGCACACTGTGCTAGCACAATTGAGGCGAGGCTGAGGGCCGCGAGCCCGCGAGGCGTGGAGACTCGCACAGCACAGTTGAGCACAGACACTCGTGTCAAATCGTGTGTGTTCGCCGGCTGACCGGCTCACCGCTATTCTGTCTCGCTCGCTCCCTCACGAATCGGCATTTCGGCAATGATCGGACGGAGTCGCTGAGAGATTTCATTACTGGAAATTCGGCTTTATTACGTTACAATGAAACAGAAATTTGATTATAGTTTCGATTGAAAAGATTTCAAATGGCGAGGCAAAAGAGTGAGTAAAAATGTTCTGTGGTGTAGGTAATCTGTGGTGTGTGCTAGCACATCAAAATAAAAAGAGTGAGTGACTCTTTTTAGCCAAGTGAGTAGCTACAACTGTGCTAGCACATGTGCTGAGTTACCCAACACTAGTCCCGAACCCGAACTAAGAATGAATGACAACACGATTTGGCAGTAGCTGACAAATAGTTTTGTCATTCATTCTTAGTGGTTAGTTAATATTGAGTAGATAAGCCCGCAACTAAGCCCGAAACTACGGACTTCGCGGGCTTAGAGAGTAGGCCCCCGGATGCGGGCGGCGTTCTTCTGTCTTCATGTGTTTTTACTGTATATTCACTGGCGAGACGCAGGATACTGCAGCGGTAAACGAAATCTTTGTCCTGCGTGTGGCCAGGACAGGAAAATGGCCTTTAGTAAAACTGAACATGTTGTAGGTGGATAATGTACCCACCTAAGTAATATGCCAAGGTAGCAAGGTATTACAAATGGTTGTGGTTTTGTTCAAACCGAGACGAATCCAACAATGAGAGAACAACGCTCTACTTAGCCATATCTGTCACAAGCCCTTTTATTTTGGTTCTGTATACTTAGGTATGTGGGATCCTGGTATGTGTTGATAGAAACAGGATGAAATAAACCTAGATTTGTGAATTGAATACCTAATTGAAGTCAAAAACTTGTCATACTCTTTTAATTTTTTTAATGTTTGAAAAGGAGTCCTGAGAATGGGCTTGTGTCCTGAAAAAAAATTGGTACTCTACCTGACGGACTAAATAGTTTTGCAATTTGTGGATGATGGAATCTAGCCTGTTGAGGAGGTCGCGTCAGTCGGTTTTTAACCGACCTCCAAAACGGAGGAGGTTCTCAATTCGGTGGGTGTATTTTTTTTCATCTATGTATACCGATTACTCCTAGGTTTCTGATCCGATTTCTGTAATTCTTTTTTAGTTTGATGCGACATACTTGCCATTTAAAAGGTAAAAATTTCATTCAGTTTAGCTGAGTAGTTTTTATTTTATGAGCATTTTTTATATTAAATTTCTGCGTAGACGAAGATGTCGTCCAAGTATCACCACTAAAAATTGAAAAATTATTCAACTTTTTTTTACAAAAAAAATATAATCTACTTCCAAACAAAACACTACAAAGTATAAAATAACCTTAATTTCGGAAGTCGGTGTTAAAAAACAAAGAATCAAAAACAAAAACACCGTGTTTTGTTTGGAAGCCGGTTATATTTGTTGAAAACAAGTTTTTTCCATTACAAAAACATATCAGAAAATCGATATTGTAAATTCCAGAATCGGATTCAGTAGACTTGGAGCCGGAGCGAGCGGATCCTGTGCTGGGCAGCGGCCGCAAGCGAGGTGGCGGGGTGGTCATACCAGCGGAGGGCGCCTACGACCCCAAGAACTTCCTCGATCTGAAGGTGCCTCCTGAAATGGAGAACATCTTCCAGTATATCATGAAGTAAGTGTGTAGTGTTTAGTTTACCTCTAGATTCCGGCAATACTATACCATATTCACTTGCACGGTAGTAGAAGAAGAAAATTGGTTAGTTGCCATGAATTCATACAAGAATAAAACATTCTACAAAAAAATACAACCGACTTCGGTATTGTTTTTTTTTTGGAAGTCGGTTGTATTTTTTTGTAAAAAGTTTTTTATTTTTCACTTTTTAGTGGTACCACACCAACAACACCACTGCAAAATCGCAGAAAAGGATGACATAAAACCATCATCCAAGTAGACAATTCGTCTACTTGGATGATGGTCTAGCTATTTCGATATAAAATCCAAAGTTTGTAACCGATTTTGATAAAAATTTAAATGGGACCAATCTGCAAGTATATCCTATCAGATAAAACAAGACTTTTTCAAATCGGTTCATAATTGTCGGAGTTATGAGGTAACAAAAAAAAAATACAACCGAATTGAGAACCTCCTCCGTTTTGGGAAGTCGGCTAAAAAAGCACCTGAGAACTAATAAACCTGGGTTTCTTTAAGTCCAGCCAGGGTGAACAGGTTATTTCTAGGCAAGTGTGCTCCAGCGTCGACCGCCACGTCGCTTACTATCTGGTGACAATTATAGTGGTCAATCACGGGCCTATAAATAAAATTAAAAAGTTGTAATAACTAGATTGAAGAATAAGTCGGTACTTGATGTTCATATGCCAAAAAGGCCTCAGCTCAGCATAATGCCAGGTGACAAAACCAGATGCTATCACCTGACGCTGATTTTCAGTCCGTTCAGTTTTCACCTAAAGATCTGTTCCGAATAACACCTGTTCTTTGGCCGATTCTACTATGTAGGTAGGTATATACTTAATGTATCGATGGTTCACTTTTCGTCACTTGGCAAAATGTAGATCAGTTTATAAGGCTCTTACATTTTCGATGATCCCATTTCGATATGCCAGACTCTTTTTATCAGGACACCAGTGGAACCCAATTCATATCTACATGTAAAGTTTATTCTGATAAAGTAGCTACATTTTAACTGAATTCATGTTATCGAGACCGGCCGCTATGAGTCACCAACAAAATATTCGCTGTCTCATGTTAATACGCTGCAACACAGTAAGCGGGTGTTAGCTCTGTGCCATACATAATTTAGGTTCTTACTTATATGCATAGCGTACGATTGATTTGGCATTATTAATTGATGTTGTGTGCACAACAAAGCCAATTCTGCCGCACGGCTTATGCTTACTCTTAATAAGTAGGTATATGTCATCGGATAATTGCAAACTCTGTAGTATTGGATCTACACGTATGTACGCTGATGTTCGATGAACCAGTCCCGTGAATCTTGCTCTTCAAACATTTTAGTTCGACTTCGACCTAAATAATAACGGTAACGATACCGCGTACCTATAGTTTATTTTTTCAATTTTATTTATTTGATTTGGGTTTGCTCTTGACTCAAGTCTAGGTCAAAGATGACAGAGACAAAGTCTACGATGGAGCGAGCTTACCCAGAAGTAGCCTGTTCATTCTACCTTCGAAAAGATTAGGGTTGTAAGCGTTCGGAAATAGACGCAGGCAGAGAGATCCACTCCATTGCTGTGTGCATTATGAAAGACGCTTGGAAACGCTTGGTGCGAATTGGTGGAATAGTAACAAGGTAGGGATGGTAAGTTGCAGTACATCTGGATGTCCGATGGTAGAAGGGGGCCGGTGGGATGAGGTCGTGGAGTTCTTGGGCACACTGTCCGAAGTCAGTCTGTAGAATAAATGTGTAATTGATGCTGTGTGTACAACAAAGTCAATTCTGCCGCATGGCTAACGCTTACTTGGATAAGTATGTCATCGGATAATTTGTAGTCTCTGTAAAGTGGTTCTAATTTTATTTAATAACTCATTGTAATTTTTAATTTGCAATTATTTTATATTCTGACATTGTATTTATATTATTTCTTATTTTCAATTACAATACAATTTAATGAATACTGTTAGTTCACACCTCGTCATCGTCATGCGATACTTGTTTATTGAATGCTGTGATTATCTGTAAGTGTTGCTGCACTATATGATTTATGTAAAAAATGCTTGTTATATTTTTAATGTGCATGCAATGTTGATGATCCTAATAAATAATAAATAAAATAAATATACGTTGATGTTCGATGAGCAAGTGCATATCATGAAACATAAATTAGGCAACGTTAATTAACTCTTAAAACTTTACATTTTGGTTCGATTTCGAGCAATAAGTCTTAGGACTATTTATTACTAGCTATCCCCCGCGGCTTCGCTCCCGTTAACTGCAACTTTCTTATTTTTTTCTTTCATAAGAACCTTCTCATGGTAACAATTTAACAAACACAACACAACAAAAAAAGAATTTGCGAAATTGGCCCAGCCGTTCACGCGTTATGCGATGACCCAGGGAAATAGGGATCAATTTTTAACCGACTTCTCATAAAGGAGGAGGTTCTCAATTCGGTTGTATTTTTTTTTGTTTGTTACCTCATAACTCCGTCATTTATGAACCACCAGTGAACATTTTCTTCTACATGGATATGAATCAAAATTCTATAGTTTATTGACCAAACTTGTAGCACGTTAGGTTTAAGGTAACTGGAATCAAAATTCTATAGTTTATTGACCAAACTTGTAGCACGTTAGGTTTAAGGTAACTGGTGGAAATATTATTTCTAAATTTGAGTCTTTTTTTTAAGGATGGGAAATCATGAAATGACTCCTCCCGCTCTGGGCGGAGCAGGAGTGTCAGACACTAACATTTTAGGTGGGGACCTGGTGTCCTGAAATACAGGCCTCGGCTTAGTTTAGGCACTCAGTCTCCCACAAATAAAATATTGTTATTATAAAAAAAATAACTAACTGACTAAAACCCATCCGTGTTCCTCATAGTGCCCTTTACGTTCCAGGGCCGCGGTAACTATTTCGAACAAATTCCGCAACTTCTAAATTGTAGTCTAAAGATAGATTTGTGTGGAATGACGAGAATGGATAAAGTTAGAAATTAGCATATTAGAGGGAGTTTGAAAATGGTGCCAGTGACGGTTAAGAAAGAATCGATTTTCTGATATGGTAAGTGAAAAGAAGGGAAGAAACGCATTTCAAGAGTTGGTAATATAGTGTATGGATGTAGAGGTATAAGCAGAGGTATAAAAAAAAGATTTCAGAGAGAGAAAAATGTGTTGCATCTGTTACAGTCAAAGTGATTAATTTGCTACTATACATAATGACTGGTAATTTTAAATAATGACTAATGAAAATAGTGAAATTTGTTTAAGCCTCTTTTTCATAGTGCCTCGTTTCGTATCCACTGACCAGAAAAACTAAATAAAACTTTATAATTTCTACACCTATTCTTGTTATTTATTACTTTCTCCAAGTGTGACAAGATACTATATAAACTGGCTATCTAGAATAGTATCTTGTCACAATTTAATACATTCTGTGTTAATAATAACTTTGTCCGAATTAAGCTGATATTATACATAAAGGCTGGATATTATATACATATAATATCCGGATTGATCACTTTGATTGTAACACATCGACTACAAACAAGTAGAGAAAAGAAAATGGCAGGAAGATGATGACTGATTATGGGACCCATTCATGAGCGCTGTAGTTAACATTCGCTGTTGTCAAAGTATGTGATAGTGATGATTTCATTCAGCGTTAAACCTTCAAAATAACTAAGAATACCACTGGTTAAAATGATACCTAGACCGTGAATCTATCCCGATTACAAATCAGGTCATAGCGATCCTATTTCACAGTCTCCGTGGGAGGACTGCCCACCATTCAACCTTGCCATTAGCATATTAAACCTAGTTTTTAACTAACACTAATTTAAACCTTATGGAACTAACATACAGATTATATTTGTTGAGCACTATGATAACTAAGATCTCGAGTAGTATCAATGAGGCCGAATGAATCTAATTTTGTGCACGTCATATTATTAATGGAGCACTTTCCAACGTAGCGAGCATTCACTATTGAATATCATTCATTATTGAGATATCAGGTGACTCGGAAGTTTTATAAAGATTTGAAACCTTGAAACTGATATCGAGTTGATGATGTTAGTTACATAATTTTATATTTTCTAGCAGTGGCCGTGTTTTGGATTGTGTGAACGGTTTTGGGTACCCCAAAACCGTATCCGAAGGGGTCCATATTAACCTACGTCATCATGACACACACGGCTGTATCTGTATCTCTTTAGAACCGAAACAGGACGAACGAGGATGGAAGCCCGTGGATACTTTTAAGGGTTCCGTACCCAAAGAATAGCCAACGGAAAGCAGCTATTACTTAGCTTCCACTGACCGTCCGACCGTCCGTCTGTCTGTCTGTCTGGAGTTGCAGTGGTTGGGAATGTGTGGCAGCTTGTCCCAAAGAAAAATCCTTGTATCTTTTCTTCAGTCACCCTCTCAACCTTCATCCATGCTCATTTTACATTCATCACTCTTCATGACCTGCCCATACGATTGACAGATACTTTTTAATTAAATTATTTTAGTTTACACCATTTATGTAAAACTATCTGATTAAATACATGAAGATTTCCCAGAAAGCTGTGAGATAATTACTGTGACTCTTACGTCATTGTTATAAGGTCTAAATTGCAATGACTGACGCTCGCTCGTGAACAACAACTGTAATAATAAGATGTTCACAAGATGAGCTGAACAATCCGGGAGATAAAATCAGACTATTGTACTGTGTCGTTAACTCCATTGAGAGTTGTGGGCTTTCAAATGGCGTCCAATTATCTCATCTGGCATACTGGCGTCCGCTTTTGATCTTTTGATTTATAGCGAGACTAGTTTCTGTCATCGGCTTTTCCCGCGTTATCGTCGAGAATAATTCCATGGATACTACCACGGAAAAAAAGTATCCTTATGTCCTATTCCGGAACATGGTTTAACTGTATGCCAAGTTTCATTCAAATCCGTTCATGCGTTAAAAAACGAAGAGATAGCAAACAGATACACAGTATCGTATGAAGGTCTACTTATGGCATATTTTACTTGTTGAGAACGTTTTGTGAAAAATATGGTTTCTGTTACATAAGTGACGTTTCAATAATTGAACCAGTCTTATGAATCCGATACTGCCTTGATTTATTTACATAAGAGCCTCGTAGGTACGATCTTGTTGAGGCACTTGGGCCAGTGCAGCTTGCCGCTGGCGGCGTGCGTGACCTCACGCATCCACGCCATGGGCTCCACGAACCACATGAGGCCCTCTATTCTTCTTGATATTGTCTCCATCGTACGCAAAAAAGAAAGCCCTGCTCAGCCCTTCTAGGCAAGACTTTTTTATTGTTTCCCCACACTAGGAATTTCTCCTACAAACACACACACTCAAACTCACATACCTACACAAACCAGTCAAACCACCAGACTCGGAACAACCATCTGTAGGCCATACATATATTTATTCGCTGTAGCCAATCGCTCAACCACTGCGCCAACCGTGTCGTGATCATCATCATCTGCTTAGCCTTTTCCCAACTATACTAAGGTCGGCTACCAGTCAAACCGGATTCAGCTGAATTCCAGTATTTTACGTGGAGCGGCTGCCTACCAGACCTCCAACCGTGTCTTGATCAAAGAAAGGTATTCCGCGAACCTGCAGGTCGCGACGGTTCGCCACCTATTCTGTTCAATCTTCAGCAATCCATCCTTAGTTAGAAATAACCTAAATTTTTAACTCTCCATCAGGTACACTCCTCAGAAGATTGACATCGACCTGAAGCTGCAGCCGTTCGTGCCGGAGTACGTCCCAGCAGTGGGCGACATCGACGCGTTCATCAAAGTCAGCACGCCCGCCTGCAATGTGCGAGCGGTGCCTCTATCTGAGAACGTGTTGGAGTATATTGATAATTTAGGTGGGATAACCTACAGGCTACCAGAACAGTGTTTATAGATACCTGGGGCTGTAACATACAGACCTAAGGCCAATTAGACTGAGATCCCAGAGCTAGCAAACCTGCCTTATTTTCTCACTAACAATTAATATTGGAATAGAGTAGTGTTAGTGTGTACTTTTAACACATACGCATACCTGCTAGCTTGGGGTGATGGCCAATTTCACTCATTCATCACTTTTCCTTAAGATTTTAATTATTTTATAGTATGTTAAAAGTGCATACTAACAAAATTCAAAATCCAAAAGTCATTTATTCAAATTAGGCTGAGGGCCAGCACTTTTTGAACGTCATGTTTTACAAAAGACAGTCCCCCAAAACGCCCGCCCGTCACCACTTCCTAGTGTTTTAGCTGTGGAGAAGAAGTGGCCAACAAACTCCCCAGCAACACAACTGTCTGTTACGTTTTAGGAACTAGAATTTTACAATAATTAGTATGCAAAGTAATTCAAAATTCCTTCTAAAATTTACATGACACAAAAAATATATTTATTTATATATGCTTCATTGTACACCAAAAAAAGTAAAAACATAAAGAAAACCTTAAACTAAAAAAATATAAAAATGGCGGTCTTATCGCATTCCGCGATCTCTTCCAGGCAACCAGGAATGGAAAAGATAGCCTGGACATGAAATGGGGCAGACACTTGGTGCCATTTTTTAACTGTCAAAGAATATAGATATTAGATAGGAATTGAAACATAATATAAACAATACAATATACAAAAATATATACACAGATACATACTTATTTAACACTAGCTTTTGCCCGCGACTTCGTACGCGAATATCCCGTTTTCTCCCGTTCCCGTAGGAATTTCGGGAAATCATATGCCGTCGTGGGATATTTTTTATATAATTTTAAGGAGAACATTTCCGTCATACATGATTTCTGTGTAGCTTTCACCATTAAGGTTGCACACTCGACGGAAACTTAAAAAAATAGAGTAACTTCTCCCGTTTTCCCAACATTTCCCTTCACTGCTCTGCTCCTATTGATTGTAGCGCGATGAAAAGTATACTATAACCAGCTCAGGAGTATGAAAAATAATTGTACCAAGTTTCGTTAAAATCCGTCGAGTAGTTTTTGTTTCTATAACGGTTATACAGACAGACAGACAGACCGACAAAAATGGCACTGATTGCATTTTTGGCATCAGTATCGATCCCTAATCACCCCCTGATAGTTATTTTGGAAATATATTTCATGTACAGAATTGACCTCTCTACAGATTTATTATAAGTATATAGATAATGAGCAGGATAATATACTAATATTAGAAATCATAGTGACAAGTAGTGTTCCTTGACTAATCCCTTAAAAATAGGCAGCGATTGCGCGCGCTTTATTGATACAGGCAACGCATTCCATAAACGAGCAAAAAATATATATTATTTATTACTTGTTAGCTGTCACACTATGCCACTAAAACAAAATACACACTTAAGCAAGTGTTGACGTAATAAAGTATGTGGATTAATTAAGTATAAAAAAAAATTGACCTACATAGTCAAACACTATACCTACCACACTTTTTGCAGTATTCCGGCTCCTTAGTCCAATACTATTCAGACCCAAGACTGTACTTTTTAGACCCGGGGCCGTATTATACAGACATTTTGGGCATTCTTTATAAAAACTTTCTCGCCAATCATAACACGTACCTAGTTCTAAACACCACGCTGCGCTTAAAAATGGTAATTATGGTACGTGACTAAGAAGGCTACCAGGCTCAAATGGGAACGGGCGGGTCACGTTAGCCGCATGCACTGCGGTCGTCGGGCAAAAGTCTCCACGCAATGGTTGCCCGAACACGGACGGCGCCGCCAAGGCCCAGAAAAAGGCGGCGAGGCGACCTTTGCCTCTACGAGCGAGAGAATCGCCGGCGATATTATTTATTTATTTAGACTTTATGCACATTAGTGGTACATGGGCGGACTTAATGCAACAAGGCATTCTCTACCAGTCAACCTTTGGGTTAAAAAGACTACACTGTGGTAGGTGTACCTACAACAAACAAATAAAAATAAAATAAAATTGAGTCATAAAGATACAACAAAATATATACAAATAATATACATATTTGCTAAAAAAATACTAAAAAATATGATGATTTATAATAATTTCTGATTAAGAGAACTTACAATAATAATGACGAGACCAAACTACGAATGACAGGCCTTTATGTAGTGTTTACGGAGTTTACGCTTAAAGGAAAATTTCGACTCAGCCTTCTTGATGTCATTATCGTCGTGCCACGTATTTCTTTAACAACTCTATGAACGTGTCTCCACACGGCGATATTATCGCAGCGACTCGATGAGTTCCCTCGCTCGTGGAGACAATCCCTAAGGATGGTACGCGTCGTAAGAGGCGACGCTGAACAAATCGTGGGAGGACTTCAGGGAGATATTTGCCCAGCTTTAGGACAGTATGGGCTATAAAAAAAACATGCATACATGATTAGGTGGAACATTGATTGGCAGATTCATTTAGAATCTGCTTATCAGTGCCATCTCTGATAGTACCTACGGTTAGCAAGTTATTTTTTGTATTTTAATAAATTGAAAACTGAAAATATTTCGAAATCATGTTGGGTAGATGTGGCTAGCAGTAAAAGCGTATTAGTACCTACCTACCAATAGCTACATAACAATCATCTTATCGATAAACTTTGGCCGAAATGATGTTTTAATTGGGTTATGATAGTTCGTTTTTTACTCACACAAACGCTCTAATTGGTTTGATAAGATACCTCAATTAATGCCGTATTCATGAGTACTTATAGGGTGAAATGAATAGATTGATTTTGAAGTTAATATGTAGAAAATGGCCGAAACAACAATTGTATCTTTTTTCTGCTGGGTAGTATTAAAAAAAAATTAAATCATTTTTATTTCAGAACCAGGTCCATATGCATAAACGATAAAATTAAAAGAATATCGTTTCTATGGTTATGTATGGTTATACGTATGTATGGTTGGGAATTTTATATTTTCGTATCTCCTCCTTGTCTTTTTTCCAAGCATGGAGCAGAGAGAGACTTTTTTTAGATCCAAGCAGTTTGAATCGGTTTCCCAGGACTCGTCAAGCTCCAATGACTTGCTTTTTGTGATCGACACTGTTCATTCTAGTTTTCAGAAACTGCAGTAGTTAAAAACTGTGCAGCAGACTTGTCGCAAGAAGGGGTATTGTTACATGGCCATAAGAATTCGTTTTGGCTCTGGCTTTGATAAAACATGGTTACATGTCCCTACTATCACAGCCCATAGGTGGCTAAATAATAACAGCCGCTCGGGTCGATCTTCAAGGTTAAGCAACGCTTGACGAGGTTGGTCTGTGGATGGGTGACCATCTTAAAATACCGAGACTCCTCCGTGTCTCGGAAAGCACGTTAAACCGTTGCCGCGTTGGTCCCGGTTGTCATTTGTTTCTTTGGCAATCGTTACGGATAGTCAGAAGCCAGAAAAACTGGCTGCAGTCTTGCCAAGAACTACCGTATTACAGTTAATGGGTTGCGGAGGTCTGGTAGGCAGCCGCTCCACGCAAAATACTACTATTCAGCTGAATCCGGTTTGACTGGAAGCCGACCTCAATATGGTTGGGAAAAGGCTAGGCAGATGATGAGGTGGCAACGGCCAACTAATTAAGTTTGTACAAAACATGAACGCTTCGAACACAATGTTCCAGGTCTGACAGTCCTGGACGAGCCAGCCGCGGAACAGAGCGACTCCGCACTCCTCCACCTGCAGCTGAGGGCCATCTCTAAAACCAGCAGCGCCAAGTCCACTGTGGTAAGTACAATAAATAATAATTAATTACTTGTGAATCAAAATTATCGACGCGTCAAAAAGTTAAGCTAAGTGATGCGATGGGCGGTTGAATTCTTTATTAGCAACTAGCTGACCCACGCAACTTCGTCTGTGTCACATTATCCATTAATGCTCGGCTCATAATAGTCTTAGCGTGATGATATGTGTAGCCTATAGCCTTCCTCGATAAATGGGCTATCTAATGCTGAAAGAATTTATCAAATCGGACCAGTAGTTTCTGAGATTTGCGCGTTCAAACAAACAAACAAACTCTTCAGGGTATTTTTAGACGAAATGGCCGGACGTAAAATGGAACGCCAGGTTCCATTTTATGCCAGGCCATGCTGGTTCGAAGGCTTGCACGTTGTACAAATCAAGTAAAAGTGACTCTTTTCAAAGCTTTCTGCCAGTCATTCTATACATGCAGCCTTTGGACCAGTTTTACGAAGAGGACATACAGCGACCTGCGTGTCCAATATAATAACGCGTTTAGGATACTGTTGGGGCTGTCGTGGCGTTGTAGTGCGTCCACTATGTTTGCGGAGGCGCGCACAGATGATTTTTACGCAATCATTAGAAAAAGGGCCGCCTCCATGTTGGGTCGGCCACGCGCTACCACCAACGGTCTTCTGAGCGTGTTCTCAGATTGGTGGGACTACCCTCTGCTGCGTCATTGGGTAAGGATCCATTCCATCTGATTTTTATATATGTTTTCCTTTTGCCTTATTACTAACCCTAGTCATTAAGTTATTTTGTTGTTACTAACACTATGGACAATTGTCTGAAATAAAGAGTTTGCATTTGAATTTTGAATAGCGTGGCGTGCCAAGATGAAGGTGGAGAGATGGGCTTGTCTTTTACCGGAGGGATTGGCCCACAATGCCAGAGGTCAGACGTATGTGGAAGAGGGAGAGGGAGGTATTTGCCCAGCAGTGGGAAAGAACGAGCTAATCTATACTTCAATTCATTTTTGCAAACATACTATATATTAGACAAAATATACATTTATACACTAAAACAAGTGATATCCATAACTTTAACACTAGAAACAAGCACAAACTACATGCACCCTCCCACCGTCTTCGAAGGGTTCAAGCAAGGGTCATTCGTGGGGCTCGGTATCCGTTTTTACAAAAAGCTACCACTTTCTTTGAGCTGCCTTTTCACTCGTTTAAAGCTAAAGTTAAATCTAATCTTTGTTCGAAGGCATACTATTCAATCAAGGATTATTTAGACGATAATAATAGTTGGTCGCAGTGTTGAACGCAAGACATTCTTCGTTTTAATGTTCCTTCTTATTTAAAAACGGTATAATTATATGTCCGTTGAGGGCAATTATTTGTTTCTTTTCTTTTTTTGAATGTATTTACATAATACTCTGAATGCAATGTCTTTTTTATATTATTATATTTTATATATATTTTTTATTTATTTTTTATTTGAGTGTATTGCAACATGTGATTCAACTGTTAGTGACTAGAGTACTTGTGTAGATATATTGTTAGATTTATCTCTGCACGTGTAGGCGGGCACGCCCTTGGTGTCTGGAGGCTTATTAAGTTTAGTTTAAATAGTTTTTTATGCTTGAGTTGTTTGATTACGATGCCATGGAGGAGTGTGCTAGCTTACAAGTGTCGAATGAGTTTAGTTTTTTTAGGTTGTATGTGTTACCCATGTTTTATTAATTTTGTTTGTAATAATAATTTGCATAATTTTGTATAAATGCAAGTTCTTCTAACGCAACAGACAGATGTGTTGCTGGGGAGTTTGTTGGCCACTTCTTCTCCACAGCTAAAACACTAGGAAGTGGTGACGGGCGGGCGTTTTTGGGGGACTGTCTTCTTGTAAACGTTGACGTTCAAAAAGTGCTGGCACTCAGCCTAATTTGAATAAATGACTTTTGATTTTGATTTTGACTTATCTATACTAATATTATAAAGCTGAAGAGTTTGTTCGTTTGCTTGAACACGCTAATCTCAGGAACTACTATACTGGTCCGATTTGAAAAATTATTTCAGTGTTAGATAGCCCATTTATCGAGGAAGGCTATAGGCTATATATCATCACGCTAAAACCAATAGAAGCGGAGCATTCATAAATGATAAATGTGACGCAGATGACGTTGCACGGGTCAGCTAGTTAATGTAAAGTTTGTGAGTTTGTAGGGAGTAATCTCTGGTGCTACTGAACCGATTTTGAAAATTCGTTTAACCTAGAGAAAGCCACGTTATCTGTGAGTGTCATCACTACATATTATGAAACAGTGCTCCGCTGCGTCTGTCTGTTTGTCTGTCTGTCAGTTCGCGATAAACTCAATAACTACTGAATCGATTTTCATGCTGTTTTCTCCAATGGATAGAGTGGTTCTCGAGGAAGGTTTTAGTATGTAATTTGTCAAGCGGGCATCAGCTAGATATTATTATAAAGAGGTAGTTTGTGAGTTTGCGAGGTTGTATGGGGAATCTTGGATCTACTGAACCGATTTTGGAAAATCTTTTACTAAAAGAAAGCATTTCTGAGTGTCATCTATCTATAATACATATAAAAATAAGTCGGGTTTTCCTTCCTGACGCTATAACTCCAGAACGCACGAACCGATTTCCACGGTTTTGCATTCGTTGGAAAGGTCTCGGGCTCCGTGAGGTTTGTAGCAAACGAAATTCAGGGAAAATGTGACGCAGACGAAGTTGCGTGGGTCAGCTAGTACATTATAAAGCTGAAGAGTTTGTTTGTTTGTTTGCTTGAACGCGAAAAATTATTTCAGTGTTAGATAGCACATTTATTGAGGAAGGCTATAGGCGATATATCATCACGCTAACACAAAAAGGAGCGGAGCATTAATGGAAAATGTGACGCAGACGAAGTTGCGCGGGTCAGCTAGTTAGATAGATCCGAGACAGTTTGTCACGTTAGCTTTCATTGTAGAAACTGGAATCTGAGTGTATTACACGATAATTTACATTTACCAATAATATACATTTATCCCGTGCTAGCCAAGAACACCAACTTATACATGTTATATTTGTTTGTAATATTTTCCTGCTTGTTTTTACCTCCATGATAACGTTAGGGTAAATAGCTTCTATTCTACCGTACGCTGTGTAATCTATACTAATATTATAAAGCAGAAGAGTTTGTTTGTTTGGTTGAACGCGCTAATCTCAGGAACTACTGGTCCGATTTGAAAAATTCATTCAGTGTTGGATAGCCCATTTATCGAGGAAGGCTATAGGCTATATATCATCACGCTATGACCAATAGGAGCGGAGCAGTAATGAAAAATGTAACGCAGACGACGTTGCACGGGTCAGCTAGTTAAAATAATATAGGAATATCATGAAAAAAGACGTGTTTTTATATATGGTTAATTTTATTATACTGCATTTTGAGTTCTTTCTGGGGCCGTCCTAGCTGGTTATTTCTGTATGTTCCTACTTATGTTTGTCTAATTATACTCGTGAATTAGACAAACACATAATAGTAATTTAAAAGGATTTCTGAAGTGAGACAGGGACCTTTTGGCCTCGCACAGACTTTGTGTTAGTATTTTAGGATTTTTCTACCCGTCTACATATTTTTGTTACAGTTAGTTTTACTTATTTTACTTTATGTGTATTGTGCGAGTCCCAAATAAACACATTTTCTTCCTTTCTTTAAGTAATTAAGGGGCTTATGTGGTACAGTTTGGAACCACTAATTTTATCCAAGAATAAATATAGTTAGAATAGAATCAGTGCCGTAGCCAAGCTCAAAGGGGCCCAGTGTCAAAAAAATTTGGGTGCCCCGTTTTTGGGTATTGTTTTTTTAAACATAGGTCCTACTTGCTCAGAACTGTCTTAGCAGGCCACGAAGGGGCCCGTATTTTTGATACGGGTAGCTACGCCCCTGAATAGAATCTAATCTCAACGATATCGACTAAATAAATTATTTATTTTTCAATATTTACAGTTAACGAAGAAGATAGAAAATGCGGAGAAGAACTCCAAAGCGATCGAGCGTTGGATCAAGGACGTCAGCGAACTGCACTTGTCCAAACCGGCACCGACTGTGGCTTACACTAGGTGAGTAGATAACCCATCATGGTTAGCGTAACAATGTAATAGAAATCCCAGTGTGCCTAACAAGTATCATAAAGTTATATTACATAGCCTTTTTTTTGAGATTGGTTTGCTCTTGACTCTAGTCTTGGTCAGAAATGACAGAGACAAAGTCTACGATGGAGCGAGCTTACCCAGAAGGAGCCTGTTTACTCTAACTTTGAAGAGATTATGGTTGTAAGCGTTCGGAAACACAGACGCAGGCAGAGAGTTCCACTCCTTTGCTGTGCGCATTATAAAATATGTTTGGAAACGCTTAGTGCGAAGTTCTTGAGCACACTCACCAAAGTACAATCGTCAAGTCTACATGTGTTTCAAATTTGATCCAAATCCATTCAGCCGTTGTAGCATGATTAACAAATATGTCCAAACACAATTTTAAATGTAATAAAGTACAGACGCCAACATATTACAATCTGTCAAATTTCTTTAATAGATTTTCAACTTTATCGCTGTAGCGTTAGCTTCAAGGTTGATTGGGAAAATTTGACACATCCCCGAGCGAGGCAGAGTTACACCATCAGGAATTTCTGCCCATAGAGGGTTAGAGGTATAATTATGGCAAAGGCAATAACCCTGCCCGGTAGTCGCGGATTACAGGGCCAAGTACTTCGGTAACCCTCTGTGAGAAAGTTGGTAACACCAAAGCGTTGCTGGCCTTCCTTGGGGAGCTGGGGTGGACTGACAAATTAGTCCCATCTACACGCAAAATACGCGCTTAGTCGTGGAGAGCGAAAACCAGCCCGATGTACATACAAGCTTGCTTCCTAACATATCGGACTCAATATGACCCTGATTTAACCAACTTTGTTCCAGAAAAATGCCCGACATAGACAACCTAATGGAGGAATGGCCAGAATCAATGGAGGAGACTCTCAACGAGGTGGGATTCCCTCCCGGCAGCCTGGACTGTTCCCTCTCGCAGTACGTGGACCTCGTGTGCGGCCTGTTCGACGTGCCCATCGCCGGAGACAGCCTCAACGACAGGATCCAGGCGCTGCATCTGCTCTTCAGTCTGTACTCTGCGGTCAAGACCTCGCAGCTGTACGCCGAGCGACAGAAGGAGAGAAGCGATAGTAATGCGTAGTTAAGAATAAATGGGTTTTCTTTTTGTAAACGTTTGTTTTATTATTCATTTTAAATTACTTTTTTACAGACACTTAAACCTCGCAAAATAACTATAATTTACATTATTTCTTGTTTTAAGGGCTTAACCCCCAGTTTCTAAATGAAACATTGAGAGTTATTTGCAAAATTGTATTTTAGCCGTAAAAAGTAGGGTTTGATCTCAAAAATCTCAATTTTGAAACGACCATCCGTGACCGTATTTTTCCTTAACTAATATTATAAAGCTGAAGTATTTGTTTGTTTGCTTAAACGCGCTTATCTCAGGACCTACTGTTTTAAAAATTGTAAATTATTTTAGTGTTAGATAGCCATTTATCGAGGAAGGCTAATAGGCTATATGTATAACATCAGGTTGCGACCAGTAGGAGCGCATCTTTAATGAAAAATGTGACGTAGGTAGATGAAGTTGCGCATTCTTCGATAAATGGGCTATTCAACACTAAAATATTTTTTCAATTCAAACCACACAAACAAGCTCTTCAGCTTTATAATTCACTGGTTCTCTTTCCGATATCACTGTATGTATAGGTTCAATAAAAAATACGTATGTCATGTAAATTAAATTTATTGTAACTCAAATGAGATCTACATTAGGGTATCTGGAAGACTACATAGGACTAAATATTACGTCTACACTACACATGTACCATAGAAAAATATTTATTTCAATATGCTCTTACTTAATCATTTTTTATTCACAATTTTTTACATTTTTCTAGTACATGGCTATATAATTACAATTTTCCGGTGACTTTTCGTGAATTTCATTATAAATAGTTCTTATTAGCTAAGAATAAAGACTCAATGAAGGAATTCTCACTTTTTTTTACGATTGGCCCTTGGTTTGCTGATTTTAGGCAGTTTGTATTCAATTTTGTAGGCTATGAGAGAAATATAGGGATTTTGTTCTTGAATGTGAGATCCTTCTTTAGTAACTATATTTTTTTTGACCCTTTGAATGTCTACATTTTAATAATTGAAACATTTTTGGTGACTACATTTTGAACCAAATTTTTTAATAAATATTGTGTGTTGTCTTTGGCCAAAAACCAATTTAATTTATTTACAATTTTAAATAATGAAGGTGCAATTATATAATTTTCTAATATTTTTAATAATTTAAGGCTAGCGTCCATCATTCAAAGGGTCTCCGTCATCACCCCAACAAAATTTACAATAGACCCTAAAATATTTATGTACATATTACAGCAAATTTACAAAGCATCTTTATCACAGTTTTCCATAATTTGCACCCATTCTTACTTACATACAGACAGATAGTTTTACTTTAGATACGTGACTCAAGATACCTCATAAGAAAAGCAATGTTTTACATTACATAAGTCAAGGCTCACAACGCTTTTAAAATAATCAAACATTTTTAACAGGCCTGAGGCAGCACCACTACGAGCGAATGTATCGCGGCGATATTATCATCCTGCTCCATTCTACAAGCTAATTTGTACCTTATTGAGTGCGCTTTTCCAAAAATGGGATGTTCTAGAGCTTGCAACGATTTTGGCCCCGATAACTTGCGGAACAAATTGGGTTTACTTCCGAGTAATCGAACTATTAAAATTTGTTCCTCACGACCAAAAATTTGCTGTAACGAAAAAATTTCGCGAATAAAAAAATACTTTGGAAATTTCTTCAAATAAAAATTCGATTATACTCAAGAATAAGCCGCAAAGTTACTAGGGTACTTTATACTTTCGGTAGACCTAAAATGCGATTGCATTTTAGCGCTAGTACAACTCACTTACTCCACTCAACTACTAAAATCACTCTGAACATCAACTCTATGAACCACACGGCGATATTATCGCGGCGATTCACTCGCTCGTGGATGGCACCATAGATTTCCACTGACCATGGGCGTTACCACAAGCGATCTCGGGGTAATCAATAACACGGTGTGAGAAAAATAAATGAAGTACTTAGTAAAATATTTATACTTGAATTTTCAATTCGAGATAATTTTGTACTCATCGCCACCTACTCGAGTATCGCTTTTTGTGTAAATTAATTTGGTTTTTAAGTGATTAAAAATCCATAAACAAGAATGGTTTGCAATGAGAACTTAGTTTTGAATAGCATAGAGTTGTTGGTTGTTACAAAATGTCATAATTCTCTCGAATTCTCAATTCATCGACTGTCGTTTAGTACACTGGCTAAGGATTTTGTCAGCACATCTACAAAAGCCGATGTTACTCTATCTAGTTCTGTAAATACGACAGACAGAGACGACAGAGAAAAATTAAATACAGTACCCCGCTATCTCCTACCACATTTGTTGGAGTCTAGAGATTGAAGAGCTGATGGTCATTCAGGAAGACCATCGGCTATTCCTTCTTCTTAGTATAAGTTTTTTGTTCAGAAAACTTATACTTTCTCGTGATGAAGACTATAGAAATCACAAACCACACTTGTGTTCTAGGATTACACGCTTGTCTTTGAGCGAGTTCTAAAACGTACTCAATCGTATTAACGATTTGCACTAAAACTGGATAAGCGCCATCTGGTGGCAATAACGGTAAACCTCTTTTTACAAACAATTCGACATAAGGTCATCTGTCAGCGCCCGCAAATAAAAATAAAAATAGTAAGACAATACAACTTTGTCCCGATAGGGTCTTACGGGCGTTGACAGTTTCGCGAATCGAGTAAGAGCGGATATCACCAATGATCAAGCTGCGTTCAAGAGTTGTCACTGTCAATATTCCATAGAAAATAATGACACTGACAGCTCGTAACCGTGGTTCATATGTTGATTGCGTTCAGTTTCAGATTGTTGAAATCCGCCCTAAGTATGTAAAACTTGCAATAGGCTCTCAGGTGTTATCATACCCCGAAACAGATTAGAAAATGAATTTTAATACTCATATTAATAGCCTTACTTTATTTCGCGTCACATAAGCTTGCGCTCTGAAGCTAGGCTTTCCGGTGCGCATGACACTACTCCTGGTTTAGTATGGCGTCATCTTTACAAAGCGACCATCGCGTTCATTTGTACGGTAAACCCAATAGATGGCTAAAAAAATCTAATTAATCCGTCAGATATATTTCCAAAAAATATTGGACGTGTTTTGTCTTGTTACACGTAAACAAAAAATGAAGACGATACAGTGCGTTAAAAAGTCGTGTGACGGTGACGTCACTATTATGTCAAAAGTACCTATACTTACAATCACTTGATAGTGAGTGGTGACAATAACGGATAACCTTTTTTTATACACTTTGACATAAGCAAACGTTAACGCTAACGCGATCGAGTATGTTAGAAAACTCACACTAAGGGCTTAGTGTGAGTTTTCTGGTTTTTAATACGTTTTAACTTCGTCAATTTTTATTGTTAAAGCAAAAAATATGTATCCAATATTGTTCGATAATCTACGGACTAAATAGAATCATATTTTTTAAAATCAGGAATCATCCTTATTGCATCGTCGTGTCGATAGAGGGCGCTTTTCGGGTTTGGCGAACAAATAAACGCGACGATCGCGTATTCGCGCTATAAATTTTACTACTGCGCACCCATTTGTAGCTTACTTCAGAGCAGACTTACATGACGCGATACTGTGAATTCTTATAGTAGGTAGGTAAGTCACTCATCAATTTCGAGTACACAGTGAGGCAATGTTGTTCGCGTTATCACTTCAATTATTCACTCGCATATCACTTTATAATCACACATAATATTTCACTTTAACTATCTTAACTAAACAGTCTCGAAAACGTGTCTTTTTACTCACTTTGTAAAACATTTTTTACGTATTTTTTTAATAGTTTTGTCATCAGTCGATAGTTTTTAACATTTAACGATATTATCACACTGTAAAGAGTGGCAAGTCGAATGATATAGTTAGTGTTCTTGCACGGTAGAATGTACGTCAGTCACTGTCTTGATTACCTGAAACAAAATAATATGAATTTATTATTTGAGTTTGGCTACATGTACACTACTTGGCTGCATAGTAAATGTTGGTCACAATGATAACCGCAATGACTGTTAAATTGTAAGTAGGGTTACCACTTTTTTAGGGATAAAGAAATGTTTGCTTTCCACCTCGGATAGGTTTGATTTCTTTTTAGGGTTCCGTACCCGGAGGATAACCAACGGAACCCTATTACTAAGCCTCCGCTGTTCGTCCGCCTGTCTGTCAGCGGGCTGTATCTCAAGAACGGTAATAGGTAGAGTTGAAATTTTCACAGATTATTTATTTCTATTGCCGCTATAACAACAAATAATGAAAATTAAGGTACGTAACGGTTTTTTATTATTCAAATTCAAAAAAAAAAACTTTGTTGAGTAACACAAGAAAGCTCAAGAACTTATCAGAGAGTTAATGCAAGAGCGAGCGTAGAGATCTCGCAATTTTTTGCAACCCATCTCCGATAGGTTCAATATTCTTTTAGCCATTCCAGCCTGAGAGTATTTTGAATTTTGCAAACATTTTCGAGCTCAGATTTTCGAATAAATTCGAAAATATTTGCACCCCATGTTGGGTAGATTTGATTTTCTATTATCTATTAAGTTATAATTATAGAAGTAACTTTGTGGATAAAGGAAAGCTCAAGAACATAATGCAAGAGCGAGCGAAGCGAGCTCGCAAATATTTGCAACCCATCTTGGATTGGTTATTTTTTTTTTAGCCATTTAAAGATAAACAGAAGCGACTTTTTGATTATTATAGGAGAGCTCACTTAGAGATTGTAGTGATGCAAGAGCGAGCGAAGCGGGCTCTATTTTTTTATTTATTTAGGACTGGTCTTGCTCTTGACCTCGATCACGCCTGTTGGAAAATGATGCACGTAATAATTTTTGCACGATAGTCTGAAAAGAAAGGATGGATAAAAATGCTAGGCAGAGTGGTTACCTCGCTAGTGGTAATGGAACAGGTTGAACAGTCTCCGGTTGAAGAAGCGCTGCTGCTTGAGCTCGGACAGCTCGCGCTCGTCGTCGTTGCGGATGCAGAAGTAGCTCGTGATCACGCTGCGGCAGATCGGGCACTTGTCTAGCTTAGCTGGAAACAACATTACATAAAGGTTAGTCAGTCGTTCGGTCCAAGTGGGAAGCAAAAGCTTTTATTTAAATAAATTAGGTGCTTGGCAACTGGGCTTAACCCAGTTGTATATGTCCCTTGGTGCCTATTGGCCTAGCTCTAATCTGTCTCCTGCTTGATGAGGAGGGAAGTGGAAATTATAATTATTTTTTCCTACTCCTCCGCTGTACTATTCTGATTAATTTCGTTGCGGGATCCAACACAGTTGAATCGTTTCTCCGGGACTCGTCGGGTTTCATTAGCTCGGCGTTTTTTTGGTGGTCGCTAATGTTAATTCTGGCTTTCAGGAGTTGAAGTGGTTGGGAATGTGTGGCGGGTTTGGCCAAAAAAATAAATTAGACAATTTAAGCCCGGTTTCTCAGGTACTTTATCAGTTGTTAACCTGTCCTTTAATGCTTTTTGTCATAACGTCGGGGATAGTGCAAATCCGCGGAACTAGCATTGGATAATTCCGCGTATCTGAAAAATGTAGCCATACAATATAGTATAGACTTTAATTAATTTCTACAAATATACAATATATACTTTATTAGATTTCCACTGTTAACAGTTCCTAAAACTCATGAATTATTGCCCTCCATGTAAAAATGAGGTCAAAAGCCGTTTATATATAAAAAAATACAAACTTTCTTTGTAAACCTACACAGAGTGCAGACACGCGGAATTATCCAATACTAGTTCCGCGGATTTGCACTATCCTCGACGATAAGTAATGCTATGGGTTGGTTTATTTAATTATTTATGTACACACAATACATTAATTGGAAAACTTTGTACAGATATAAGAGCACAAAGGTACTGCTTATTTCAACAGAAATTTCTACCAGCAGACCAGCGACAGAAGAATTAGATAAGAAACGTAGACACAGTGTGTAAAGAAACAGAGAAGGAAACTTGAAATAGACTATACTAACTAAACAACCACACTTTTGCATGTCACAATTAAAGAAATTGGACAACGTATAAATCAAGTGTTCTATTTTATTTTATTTACTTAATAAGGAAAACAAACAATGCGCACTATACATGGTAAACATAAGCTTATAGTCTAGGTATATCAGTGCGCAACTAACTACGTTACCCACAGGTTATATTTCTATTCTTTCCACTACATAATAATTCTATTAATTTCACGCATTCGTTTAAATTTGTAATTTTAAATCTTTGTTCCATAATTATGGGGATATTGCCTGAGATATATAAATTTGATTTATTTATTTATTTAACAATTTATGTACTTACACACATTTAATAAGAACATAAGAAGAAGGAAACAGAAAAATAGGTACAAAGATGATGCTTATTTCTAAAGAAATCTCTTCCATACCTGCGAAAGGAGAGTAGGGTAAAAAGAGATGTAGACATTGAGCGCAAAAGTTATAAATAGCTGAAATTAAAATAGTAAATCTATACATCTATACATATAAATAAAATTGAAGTGTCTGTTTGCAATATTGAAATAACCGTTTTTTACTACATGTATAATATGAATATTTATAAGGTACATACACCAAAATATATTTTTTTTACAATTTTTGTCGGTATGTCTGTCTGTTTGTTCCGGCTTATCTCTGAAATGGCTGGACCGATTGACGGGACTTTAACTGGCAGGCTACATTTATTTAAAAAAATAAAGAATCTACTTTTAGGCGGAACGAAGTTCGACGGGTCAGCTAGTTTTAAATATAAAGTACAATACATAAATAACAAACTAATATATACTAAATAATATTAAGGTATAAATATTAATATTTACTTATATGCAACTATGACGAGAAGGAAATATAGTGTTCTTTCAGTCTTCTTTTAAAAATTTATTTATTTCTTATTTGTTAAACTCGGCTCCCAAGTTTTATAACAGAATCCTTGATCCAAAAAGATGAAGATCCGCAGTGTAAGGTCGGGTCCTCAAGGCGCTGCTAACATTGACGGCAGTGCATTAGTATTGATAGCCCGAACGGAGATGCGGCGCGCGATCGGAATGACAATAGATAGGATTGTGGCACAGTGGAGGTTGCAAGCTATGCTATTCAGACGCGGTAGTGAAGCGATGAACCAAGGATAGTATATCGTTTTATGGTATTGAGAGAGAGTATGGATATGCAATCAAGCAGCCAAATTAGTCTTCTGAATAATATTATGAATGAATTGATTTCATATTTTTTTTAGACCACTTGATTCAAAAAAAAAAAATGTGTTCCATACTTTTATTTATTCATTTACGCTTGCATAAGTCGACAAAATATCGGAAAATTATGTATTTTTTATATTTAAAAATATGTTGCTAAATCAAAGATAAGCGATAATTTTTTTGAGTATAATTAGACCGGACTCACTCCCTTCCAACCGAAACATATACTTCATCCCTCTGCCCTTATCTCAATTAATTTGCACTCAAAGCAGAATATGACATCCCTTAGACATATCCACCTTATAACTATTCATATTAATAAAATTCCAGTACAACACATCTTTCAAGTTCATATGCCAACCACCAACTAAATTATAACGCAAATTTTGCAATAATGAATTGTCCTTGTACCCACCGATGGAACAATAAGCTATAAAACATATCTTCGCTCGATAGGGAGGTGTGGGTCAAAGCTAATTGCCCACTACACACTGTATAGATCACAGCTCCGTGATTGGTGTACACAATAGAATCTATAAACTAACTGCGACTGACACTAACATCAATATTTATGTTTGTTATTGACATCTTTTGTTGCTGTTGACTTCTGAGATGCGTGTTTTAGGTTAGATTCTAGATTAAAACAAGTTATGCGTATCTATATCCTCCGACCAGACAGAAATAGAGTATGTTGTGTCTGGTGGGAAAATAATCGAATGGTTGATTATATCTAATGTTGGGAATGAATCCAAATGGAGCATTGAAGAGGGTGTTCCTCTTGTGCTTCCAGCGAGTAAAGCGAGCTCGAAAATGTTTGCTTTCCACTTCGAATAAGTGTTATTTTCTTTTTGTTCATCCATACATAAATATAAGTAACTTTGTTGAGTTATACAAGAAAGCTCATTACAAAACTCATGAGCGAGCGAAGCCAGCTCGAAAGTTTCTGTAGTGTACTTCGGATAGGTATGATCGAAAGGAAAGCTAAATGAATAAAAGAGCAAAGCGAGCACGAAAATAAAGATAAAGGTACTTTTGCTGAGTTATACAGAAAAGCTCAAGAAATTTGTGTGTGTAAAATGCAAGAGCGAGCGAAACGAGCTCGAAAATTTTGTAGCCCACCTCCGATAGTTTCTTTTGGGACAAGCCCGCCACACATTCCCAACCACTGCAACCCCTGAAAGCCAGAATCAACAGTGGCGACCACCAGAAAAACGCCGAGTTAATGAAACCCGACGAGTCCCGGAGAAACGATTCAACTGTCTTGGATCCCGCAACGAAATTAATCAGAAGAGTACAGCGGAGGAGTAGGAAAAAATAAACAACCAACCGACAACCTCCAACCTTCAACCTCCGATAGTTTCGTTACTGTCACCCGATCATGACAAAAACAGTCAACGAACGATCAAGTGTCACCCCTAAACGGTTGCCGCGGCGGGATGCGCCTCCGCCTCCGCTAGCTTTCTTCAAGCCACGTCCGTATTTCCGAAGGTAGACGAAGATTCCCGAAACGTGTAGGATAATACGTTGCTGTATGTGTCCCGACTACATCACTCCACGAAGGTTGAGGAGATCGTGGAGTACATGAAGGTGAAGACCAACTGGACCTTGAGGGTCGAGAAGTTGGAACCGCGTCACAACACCAACTTCAAGTCGTTTGTTGTGCGGGTTCCGACACAACATCTCGACAAGTTCCTTAAGGAAGAGTTTTGGCCGAAGGGTGTAGTCTACCGACGTTTTCGTGGCAGGCTATGTGACACCGCGCAGCGTAACACGACGCCGTCACTTCGTGTGTCTTAGTAATTCATATTTTATATGTATTAGTTTATTTTTATATTTTGTTGTAAAGGTGTATTTTATTTTGTATGGGCTACTGTTGCCTGAAATAAAGGAATAATAATAATAATAATAATACGTGGTATACCTCTCCACTCCTCTAGCACCTCAGGCTATGTTGCCTCCTTGGCGCTACGTCACTTTGTGCTAGCGACCGTTTTCGGGGGCCCATTCATTGAGTGTGCAAGTCACCCCCTGCCATTTAAAAGCCGTGTGTATTGTTAGTGGTCAGGCAGGGGCCAATAGTTCTATAATAAACGATTATCAGTCCACTAAACCGCCCAAACCCATAGCGTTTCATCTTTTTTTTTTCCATATTCTGCAATATTCTTGCTCCAACCGGGGATTGTCCTTGGGAATACTTTCACAGTGCATACAGGGATAATCACCGGTTGGTGCCCCATTACATTTGAAATTTCTAACGGGGCCTCTGCGAGTTGGTTTCGGCCCCTCGTACGCCTACCAAAGGACCGGGTCTCCAGAGACCCGAGAAAGAAAACAACAAAAAAAAAAATAATAATAATATGTAGAGGTTACTCACGCAGGCAGTCGGCACACAGACAGGCGTGGCGGCACGGCAGCAGCGCGCGCGACAGCGGGTGCGAGGCGCACACGCAGCACAACGCTTCAGCCGCGTGCGTCGCGCCGTAGCCCTCCGCCGGCCCGCCGCACTCCCCGCTCACGTACAGTTGCTGCAACAACACGGACTACATGACATACTGCTCTATAGAGGGTTATTTGTAAAATACTACGACTATGTTACGAAGTCTATGCGAAGCAAAAGAAAGCTTTCTTTTTCTTCGCATAGACTTCGTAACATTTAGAGCGTTCAATTTTAATATTATTTATTTTTGTATGAAAACCTGATGAAAATATGAATTAATTTTTGAGTCATATAACAAAAGTTGTTGATTATGATGTTAGTAACACAGTCCTGAGAGGTTGTCGGTGTTTTACAGGACCACAACTCTATAGTAGACTAAATGCAAAAGCAAACATCTATTTCCGTAATTTTAGAAATTGTAAAAAACTCTTGAAAGTTTATCTTATGAAGATACAGAGAAGTTGCCAGCGGTATTGAAATAAAGATTGTTTGTGTCCTATTATTTTAATTTAGTAAGCTAAGTTAGTATACTAAGGTTTTAGGAAGTATGATTTGTTTTTGATAATGATAATATTTTATTTGCAAAAAACATGGTACCTATACAAGATGGTAATATGAATACACTGGTAGGTTCTACATGTTTTGCTTCATGAATATAAGCGTGCAAAATTACATACATGACAACAACATACAACCACTGTCATCGTCCGATTTTATGCTCTAGAAACTCCTTGATTCTGTAAAAACTATTAGCAGATAACCATTTATATAATTTACTTTTGAACAATCTTTTATTTAATATTTTAAATTCCTCTGGTATCTTATTGTATATCCGAACACACATAAACATGCAGCTTTTGTTATATTTTGCAAGCTTATATACAAATTTACACTACAGCTCCAATATATAAATTTACACCTTTTTACATACCTAAAGGGTAAAACGGGACCCTATTACTAAGAGAAAACCAATCACAAAAAAAAGACTCCGCTGTCCGTCCGTCCGTCTGACAGAGGTTGTATTTCAGGAACCATAATTCGAATTTTCACAGATTATGTATTTCTAATGCCGCTATAACAGCAAATAATAAAAAATAAGGTTTTTAATGCGAGTCCGACTCGCACTTGGCCGGTATTTTTTAAGCTATTGCTAAGCGCGTTTGACCACTATCTCACCTATATATATAAGCGATAATGTGGTCGAAGGTGAAGCGCGCTTGCCTTAAAAGTAACCTATTCACTCTTGACTTAAAGATTGTAGCTATCAGCAACAGAGATTCTGTCGGGGAATTCCTGTAGGAAGCTAGGCCGATTGATAGTGTGCTATCAAAAATACCCATCCATCGAACCGTGAGAAATGGCCAGAACGTCTCACCTTCAAACAGGACAGGTGTCCGTTCGCTTGCTTCAAGTACTGCGCGATGACGCCGCTCGGCAATTGACACTGATCGTCTCTGATGTGGACTACGCTTATTAACGCCACCTGCAAAAAGAAAATCTAATTAAGTACATACGTATTCAGTTTATTTTTTCGAGTTTTGCGCACATAAAAGTCGATTTTATTACGCGATTTTGGGGTTGGTCCCTAAAAATATTATACATGACTAGCTGTGCCCGCGACTTCGTCCGCGTGGAATAATATTTTATTCTATATCAATAAAAATAAATACAATTTCTAAAGTAAAAGTAGTCTAAGTTAGTCCAAATCAGTCCAGCCATTTCAGAGATTAGCCGGAACAAACAGACGGACAGACAGACAGACAGACAAAAAATGTAAAACATGTTATTTTGGTATACGTACCGTGTATACATCCATATGAATTTATTAAAAAGCAGTTGTTTTAGTATTACAATCAGGCACTTCAATTTTATTGATCTGTATGTATGTATGTATAGATGTTAAGTCCCGCAAACCTCCATTGAAACGGGAAGAGACTCTGACTAGACGGTTGGTGTCAGGTGGGCAACTGCCAATAGTTGATATTCGGACTGTTGTATATGTACAAATCGCACGGAAAACTCTGATACCGTAATGCAGGACTTCGTTCAGTAGTTCTTTGGTGGTTTTAATCCCGTCCCGCAACGAAATCAATCAAAACAGACACAGCGGAAGAGTGAGAATAAAAAGAATCTAGGCATAGTTATAACTGAATCTAACCAATCACTCTGAAAAAACAAGAATTTCACACTTTGGTTAATAAACGAAACTAATGCGCATTCCGAACAACGCACGATACATACACCACACTTTAAAATTAATAAGCCTGCAGTACGGGCGGCACGTGTTTGTATAAGAATTTTATTTGCGGAGAATTATTGAACAGGCCTTGGGCTGCAGAGGTCACACGTTTATTTAGGATTTTTACAGAATTGGCACATACCTCGGAAGTTAAAAGAAATTGAAAGAGCCAAAGTATTGAACAAGGAAAATAATTATTTATTTATTTAGGATCTCCAACAAAAGACACACATGTATATTAAATTAAATATTTTGTAGCCATAAAGTTTCAGCTTAGTGCAATCCTTCAATGGGCTTGTGTCCTGAAAAAATCTAATTAGTCCGTCAGTTAGATTATCAAAAAATATTTGACCCGTGTTTTTTCTTTTGTTACGGGAACCAAAATTGACGAAGTTACGACGCTTTTAAAATTCTCAATACCTACGTCACACCTTCGCATAAGTTTTAGTGAGTCGTGACGTCACGAGCCCCCACTCCCGAGTTTTGATGCGTTTTATCTTTGTCAATATTCATTGATTTACAAAAACAAAAAATGTGTCCATTATTTTTCAATACTCTAACTGACGGACTAAATAGTTTTGCAATTTGTGGATGATGGAATCTAGCCTATTACAGCAAGCGGGTCAGTTTCTTTTTTACAACTCAGTTAACGGGCAACTACTCGTAAATACGAACACTAGCAAAAGGTATCATACGGCGTAGAAAATGCCCGCAACCACGGACTTTCAGGCTAAGAGAGTAGCCCCCCCAGTTCTTATACAGACATGCCATTATTATGGTAAATAAATATTGTTTTCCCTCCAAGTAGAACATTTACTGTATGGCTTGCTGCGGTATTCAATTCTTTTCTTGGCATTATTTTATGCTTACCGTATCATCAGGCCTCAGTTCCCCGGTATCCCGTAGATCTCGCGCCAGGATCACTACGAGAGGATAGCAGGATCGAGGAGGTGGTCCCAGGTGGATAGGCTCCTCTGTCGATAGCTTGAGGGCCTGCTCGTCGTGAGGGTTGCTTCTGGAAAGAAGTATTAATATTATTAAGTTAGAGTTAACAGGCTCCTTCTGGGTAAGCTCGCTCCATCGAAGACTTTGTCTTTGTCATTTCTGACCAAGACTAAAGTCAAGAGCAAACCCATACCTATCGAATAAAAAAAAAGAATGATCATCGTGAATTTGTGACACGGAAAAAGGCGATAGTAAGGTTAAACGTTGAGCCATTCAGCAATGTTTTTAAACGAAAGATTCTACTTTACTAATTCTATTTTCCTATTCCTACTATCCTACTCATATTATAAATGCGAAAGTTTGTGAGGATGGATGTATGTGTATGTGTATGTATGTTTGTTACCCTTTCACGAAAAAACTACTGGACGGATTACGATGAAATTTGGTATGTAGGTAGCTGAAGACCCAGAATAACACATAGGCTACTTTTTATCCCGGAGTTCCCGAGGGATCGGGATTTACACGGGAATAACGAGAATTTATACGCGGACGAAGTCGCGGGCGGCCTCTAGTAATATAAATGCGAAAGTTTGTGAGGATGGATGAATGTTTGTTACTCTTTCACGGCAGAACGACTGAAAGGATCTTCATGAAATTTGACACAGAGGTAGATTGTAGTCTGGAATAGCATATAGGATACTTTTCATCCCAGAAATATGTTCCCTAGGGATCAAGTGAGCGAAGCCGCTGGTAGAAGCTAGTATTTGATAAATATATTTTGATGAAGAAGTAGGTATGTTTTTATTTTTGGATGTTTTGAAAATAGATCAACCGCTGATCGGATTTGGAATATGGGTCGACGAAGGCTATGCTTAGGAATTTATGCTATCTACTTTTTATTTCGATAGTACGTGCGACAGAAATATTTTTTCGGGAAAAACCAGTCTCTAAAACAAAATCGCTGACTTCACCTCTTCGAAACACGCAATGGTTTTTGATACGATTTGCACTCATTGAAAGAGCGATAAACGAGATTTTGCGTATATAATTTGCAGCCGTGTGAAACCGAGCGGTTCACTAGTCACAAAATATTATAAAACAAAGTCCTCCACCGCGCCTGTCTGTCGGTCTGTTCGCGATAAACTCAAAAACTCCTGCACCGATTTACATGCTGTTTTCACCAATGGATAGAGTGGTTCTGAAGGAAAGTTTTAGAATATAATTTGTCAAGCAAGCGAAGCCGAGGGCATCAGCTAGTAAATAATAAATACGTGCTTTAAAGTTTTTCATATGACGCGTCTTGTTTCTATGACAATATAAATTTTAGTTCAAGGTTTAAAATTAAATATGCGAAATTAGGGAAAAAATAACAGCACAATGATTATATTATTATTGTCTTCGTTTTTCCACCGATAAAGGTCACGGTCTGCTCATAAATACTTGATTATGCAAGAAATTAAATATGATAGATGGCAGCGATCAAAAGTAAAATATTTAAAAGTTTTTGTGAGACAAAATTAATGGTTTACAAGTGTTAACCTGACTGAGAACGTCGCATTAGTAATTGCGGTGTCAAAATGGTCATTTAGATTATTAATCTTTATAATTTATCGAGATTTAGAGAACATATTGATCGGTAAAGATGCTGACTCGAGCATGTCTGACTATCAACATATAAGTCTCCTCTACAAGTCAGAAGAGAAGTTGCTACTGCAGTTGAAAAACAATAGCAACAGTGTGAAACTAGACACCCGCTCTTTGGTGCCCACTACCAACTCAAAGACTGAGTAGCAGACACAGCTTACTTAAGGCGCGTCGCCGAGCAAAACGCAGCGCTAGCCGTTTTTGTGAAACTAGACACCCGCTCTTTGGTGCCCACTACCAACTCAAAGACTGAGTAGCAGACACAGCTTACTTAAGGCGCGTCGCCGAGCAAAACGCAGCGCTAGCCGTTTTTTGTGAAGTTTTTTGGAGCTATCTACTCTTTATCTAAAAGAAATATCAACTAATAAAAAATACATTGAATTTCTACATAATCTTGGCTTCAAAATGGTAGATTTTATTTTTTATTATTAAGTATAATGTTTAAGTAATCTCCTCACAACGAAACCACAGAAATGAGAAAAAAATACTGAAAACATGCATCTTCTCGAAAACTAACGATTATTTTGATTTTGCACTTACACTAATGGATAGGCAATTTAATTATTAACATTTTGGTAGAAGTATTTTTTTCAAACGACCAAAATTAGATTTTATAACGATTTTATTCAACATTCTGAGCGTATTCGCTACTGTATCTCTTGCGCTGTTATTGAGGGAGTGCTCAAGGTTATTTGCTCAGGGTACCGCCTTAAATCGGCAGTCCCGCTGTCAGGAAACCCAGCTCACGCCCGTTGCAAACTGTGGCAAGACACTTCTCCCCCACCCATGAACTATTTACCACCAAGCGAACATCTTCAGCAGGGTCTGACCTTCCTGGTCTACTTGGAAGTCCCTGAACCGCCTCAGAACGCAAGTTGGAAGATGTAATACAACCTCGCAAAATGGGGCTACCGTGACTGATCAACTGCAGGATGTGGATGTGGAGCCGAGTTTTGGGGGCCGAGTCACCCGCGTCCGTAGGAGAATACCCTTCAGCGAATCCCTACACGTGGTCCCCGGGTGGTGCTAAACAGGTGACACTAACCGCCTCCGTGGTCTAGTGGTAATACTACCTGATTCAGACCCAGAGGTCTCGGGTTCGATGCCCAGCGGAGGCAAATTTTTTGCTCGGTTTAGTTGGTGGTAGGACTTGTTCTAAGTTCGCCTGGCAAGCTACCACCATCATGTCTAAGTCTGTCGCCATAACAACTATGTTAACAGCATTGTTGTGTTCCGGCAGTTAGAGGTATGATAGCTAGTTCCTCTGTGTAAGAGGATTCCGGGTAAAACTCGCTTCCATCTTCGGCCTAATCATCACTTTCCATCAGGTGAGATTTGGGCCAAGAGTTTCCCCGTTTTGTATAATAATAATAATTAATAAACGATTATCAGTCCACTAAACCGCCCAAACCCATAGCGTTTCATCTTTTTTTTTTCCATATTCTGCAATATTCTTGCTCCAACCGGGGATTGTCCTTGGGAATACTTTCACAGTGCATACAGGGATAATCGCCGGTTGGTGCCCCATTACATTTGAAATTTCTAACGGGGCCTCTGCGAGTTGGTTTCGGCCCCTCGTACGCCTACCAAAGGACCGGGTCTCCAGAGACCCGAGAAAGAAAACAAAAAAATAATTAAAAAAAAAAACAAAAAAAATCAGAAAGCACATCACGCCTCTCCCAATCAACAATTCAACCTAATGCATCAGCGATAAAGATGAAAATGCAATTCGACAGATTGTTGTGTGGTTAATATTATGATTCTGCTAAAGTGGCCGTTTTTAGACCCGCTGTATTTTACATGGAACTGCTGCCTATCTGTCTTCCACAACCCAGTGACTGAATTACACGATGCTCGTAACGACTGCCAAGAGCCTAAGCTCTGATGATCTGCTCCAGAGAAATGCGCTGCGATGCTCCGAGGCCAATCATCGAGCAGTGAAATATATACCTTATTTCGATAGAATTAAATTTCAAATTATATATTTGTGAAGATAGGCCAGGGTATGGTAAAAGATGTTACATTAAAAAATATACCGCGTGTATCTGACATCGACGCACAAACGATTTCCATGGGTCCAGGGCATGATTCTGGACACCCCAGTGTTGGAATTTTTCGTCGGTTCTTTTCTCATTTTTTTCAAGAGTACTACAAAGTATCAGCTCAGCTGAGCTGATATTATTTGTGGTTTTATTCAGATTGCTCTTTTTAGTGAAAGTACCTAGTTAATTAATTATTTTTTTATTAAAAATCTCATTGGGTTAGGTCAGAATAACGATTATGAGCAGTCTAAAGTAAAAAAAACCCTTGAAAGAAATAAAAAAATGAGAAAAAAGCCGACGAAAAATTCTAAGTCTAGGGTGTCCAGAATCATGCCCCGGACCCATGGAAATCGTTTGTGCGTCGATGTCAGATACACGCGGTATAAAGCCTCAACTATGTCCCGCCAGAAGGCATACAAATATTATTAAAATTGTCTCTCGAGTTAATCATTTAGATAAAAAAATATCATAAAGTCAATTAAAATTAAAACAAAGTCGTAGAAGTCACAATTGGCTGTCTCCTGATAGCTACAACCTGGGAGTCTTTAAGTCAAGAGTGAATAGGCTACTTCTAGGCAAGCGTGCTCGATTTTCGAACACGTTATCGCTTACCATCAGGTGAGATAGTGGCCAAAGCGTCTATCAATAATAATAATAAAAAAACAATTGATAAAAATTAAAAATTATAAATCTACTAGCTGACCCGCGCAACGTCGTCTGCGAAACATTTTTCATTACTACTCCGCTCCAATTGGTCTTAGCGTGATGATATAGTATAGCCTATAGCCTTCCTCGATAAATGGGCTATCTAACACTGAAAGAATTTTTCAAATCCGACCAGTAGTTCCTGAGATTAGCGCGTTCAACCAACCAAACAAACAAACAAACAAACTCTTCTGGTTTATAATATTAGTATAGATGCGTGCGACAGTCTACTACGCTACGACTTTACTTGGTCCCAAATTGATGCGAGCCGTTATTTATCAAGCTCAACCTCAGTCCAGGATCACTCACTAGACCAGTCAAAGGAAAATAAAACCCATTATCCTCATAGATAATGAAAACACAATTATCGATATCTAGTTTAACCGATAGTTAAAATTAACTGGCTTCTGACAAAAATAAGGAAATGTCTGTTAATTAATCAAAACTGGCCAACTGCCAGACTAGTGCGCAAAGGATTCCGAATAAATCATATTTTTAACATGTTTCCTTGAAACCATACAACTTATTGGTTTTCCTGTCATCTACAAGTAGTGCGAGCCTACTGCGATCTACGTCAAGTAATATAAAGTAAAAAAAAAACCCGGCCAATTGCGAGTAGGACTCGCGTGCAAAGGGTTTCGAACGACTGTACTTTTTTTTTCTTACATACTTTAACAATAAATAACTTCAAAACTGTTTATTTCAATAGTATGAAATAAAACAGAATTAAAACCCTCACAACAAGCCCTTTTATCACTACACTAGCTGACCCGTGCAACGTCGTCTGCGTAACATTTTTCATTACTGCTCCGCTCCTATTGGTCTTAGCGTGATGATATATAGCCATAGCCTTCCTCGATAAATGGGCTATCTAACACTGAAATAATTTTTCAAATCGGACCAGTAGTTCCTGAGATTAGCGCGTTCGACCAAACAAACAAACAAACTCTTCTGCTTTATAATATTAGTATAGAAGTATAGATATTATAAATCAAATTCCTCCGCCGCGTCTGTCTGTCTGTCTGTTTGCGATAAACTCAGAAACTACAGCACCGATTTTCTTCATGTTATTTTCACCAATGGATAGATTGGTTCTCGAGGAATGTTTTAGTATATAATTTGTCAAGCGTGCGAAGCCGGGGGCATCAGCTAGTTTTATATACACGGTACAGCTTATTTTTGTTAATTTTCTGTTTTAGGGTGAGGCCAAACGAACGTAATTTTATGAGTCGGCGGATTCGGTTTCATACTTTAAGTCCAACTCATTTTACGTTGCCGTGTGGCACAAACAGGAGGGCAATCGCGCTAATAAAATTCGGCTGGAACGCAACTGAACTGTAGCCATTTCACAACTTTTTTAAACATTCCGTATCGCGCTAAACGTTTGACAGAAACTTGGAACGCAACTGCATCACAACTGTAACGTTACCGCTGTCAAACAAAAAGTTGAAACAGTGCTACTCTTTCGTGACTTTTTCTCAATCGTTCGCGTTGTGTTGTTTGGATTTTGAATGAAAATATTTGTAAAGGTTACGATATAGTTTTGACGCAAGTTTGGTTGAAGTTTAATTAAACTTTAGCGCGATAGGTACCAAATTCCTTACAGGTGAATCGAAATTAGATTATAACTAAAACTGAATTGGAAACGAATTGCAAGCGGACCTAAACTTTTAAAATTAGCGCGATTGGCCTCCAGGACTTTAGTATGAAACCGAATGCAACGTAAATTCCGCCGACTCATTTTACGCGACTCACAACTCACAAAATTACGTTCGTTTGGCCTCACCCTTATACCTCAAAAGTGACACGCATACTCAAAATTTATTTAATGCCGAAATGCGTCCACGTTTTGGGCTGCAAAAGTTGCAAAAGTTCATACGAGTACACATATTTCTACGGTATTGGTCCAGTAGATTCGGAAAAAACTGGCTGTGAAAGACGGACCAGACAGACAACCGAATCCTCCTATAAGGGTTCCGCCGTTTTATACGGATGTTCGGAACCCTAACTACTTAAGGCCGTACCCTGACCAAATAACCTTGAGCATTTTTCCCTCAATAACAGCGCAAGAGATACAATAGCGAATACGCTCAGAATGTTGAATAAAATCGTTATAAAATCTAATTTTGGTCGTTTGAAAAAAATATTTCTACCAAAATGTTCATAATTAAATTGCCTATCCATTAGTGTAAGTACAAAACTCAAAATAATCGTTAGTTTTCGAGAAGATGCATGTTTTCAGTATTTTTTTCTCATTTCTGTGGTTTCGTTGTGAGGAGATTACTTAAACATTTACTTAGTACAAAAAAATAAAAATCTACCATTTTGAAGCCAAGATTATGTAGAAATTTAATGTATTTTTTTTAAGTTGATATTTCTTTTGGATAAAGAGCTCCAAAAACTGCAGAAAAAACGGCTAGCGCTGCGTTTTGCTCGGGGACGCGCCTTAAGCTCTACGTAATTAACGCCTTTTTATTATTAACAGAATTAACTCGAACAGCTGCTTGCAATGCATGAGGTCATGAAGGTTTCGTGGAATCGAATCTGCGGTTACTTTTTGCTCTTTCAAGGGTTCAATAAGGATAACCCAGGCATGCACGTTTGTCGAACTTGCAATGAGTCCTTGAACTGTAGAAAAACCGACCTTATGACACAAATGTCTGATGTTTGTCTGGGCGTAAGCTGTGTGATATTGCTGAAAATGGCGGAACACCTTGAATGAGTTTCTTCCTAGTGAATTGGCGTGAGAGAGCACAACTCAAAGAGAAGTGGAAGGAATAGGTAGAAGTGCCAAGAGAGACGAGCCAAGAGGATCATCGGCAATGATAGGCTCGTCGAATCGAAGCTCCAAAGTCTTGTGCATCGACGCCGAGTTGCTGGCCTGTCGGTTTTCTATCGGTTACATTTTGGGGAGTGCGCGACGGAATTGCATAATTTAATTCCGCCAAGCCCGTTCCACCATCGGACCACAAGACGTACGGCGATGCGCCACCGGTACATGGTGGACATCCCACCTATACGCACAAAACGTTTTGGGAATACATTCATTGTGCGTACAGCTAAGGAGTGGATACCCTGCCGGAGTCTGTGTTTCCTGATAGCTACAACCTGGGAGTCTTTAATCAAGAGTGAATAGGTTACTTCTAGGCAAGCGTGCTCCACCTTAGACCGCATCATCGCTTAAAATCAGGTGAGATAGCGGTCAAACGTATGCCAATCAATAGTAAAAAAAAAAATGTGGAATTATCCCAGGAGTGGCATAATACAGACTGATATTTCAGTAGAAAATGAGAAGTGAGATGGAAAGCGAAGGTGTGGTAGATGATGGAACACGCTTACCCAGTAGTCCAATCTATACTAATATTATAAAGAGGTAACATTTGTTTGTAAGTTTGTATGTAGGGGGTAATCTCAGGAACTACTGGTCCGATTTGAAAAATTATTTCAGTGCCTATTAGATAGCCCATGTATCGAGGAAGGATATAGGCACATACATATCATCACGCTAAGACTAAAAGGAGCCGAGCATTAATGGAAAATGTGACGCAAACGAAGTTGCGTGGGTCAGCTAGTAATTTATAGAATCGGTCTCGCAGAAATAATATTATTGTCTTGGCCTTATTTTCAACGCAGGTACTAAATATTTCAGTGGCAAGACGATGACATACATGAAATAATCGATTATCGACTATCTTGTATATGAAAGTGAATCCTTATTTCCCTCGGTCCGGCATCACGCGCGAACAGCTGGGCCGATTTCACTAATTCTTTTTTTGTTGTATTTTTTATTCTCAGGAGAAGGTTCTTATGAAAGAAAAACAAATTGCGGGAGCGAAACCGCGGGGGACATAATTAAGAGCAGGCACTCTAAAATAATTTCTACGCAAGCTCCGCCCCATGCACCCCGCCACTACCGCTATGGTGCTAGACGCTATGCTAGCCGTAATAAAGTTGAATACCGCATGCGCTCTTTGATCGCGTTCGAGCTCGAAACTAAATATCGTAAGTCTCAATTCTTATTTCGTTTATAACTGAAGTAATAATTGATCTAGAGAAAAAATATCTTGTGACTGGATAGTAAACTATATTTTCTTACTGTTAATATTTATTTTAGACATAAAGGCCACGCAATCTTGAAAAAAAAAGGAATAATCTTTAAAAAAGACATGATTTTTGAATTAAAAATGAATCGAGTGAAAATGTTACAATTACGTAACTGTCTTGTACATGGAAAGAAAAAGATCCAATAAATCATATACTAAAGTTCCATTTTGATAGTATGTGTGACTGTTTCAGAATATTAATGCAAATTAACATAAAATTTAGGGAGCCTCCTCTTAACCATAACAATCTGTCAAATTTTATTTTCATCTTTTTCGCTAAAGCATTAGGTTCAAGATTGAAGAAGTATATAAAAAATAATCCCTACTTCCCTTGGTCATCGCATCACGCGTGAACTGCTGGGCCGATTTCGCTAATTCTTTTTTTTGTTGTATTTGATACTGTCAGGAGAAGGTTCGTAAAAGAAAAAAAAATAGTAAGTTGCAATTGACGGGAGCGAAGCCGCGGGGCACATCTAGTAATCGATAAAAATAATTAGAGTTGAATAATTTAGTTATATGTCCCCAAAACAGAACCGTAACATTGAACGAAACTTTAATAATTGAATTGTCTGATCAATAATCATATATTATTTACTAACTTTTACCCGTAACTTCGTAAAACACATCCTGTTTTTTCCTGTTCCCGTCGGAATTTCGGGAAATCCCCTCTTAGTCCTTCCCTTCACTCCCCAAGAAACTTACATGGAAAACTTAAACTTTCTACAACCAGTAGTTTCAGCTGTGCGTTGTCGAGACTAGAAACGGAAGAAAAATATTAGGATAATTATTATTATTAGGTTAAAATTTTTCTTCCGCTACTAGTCTGCATACCAAATCTCAGTTTTCTACGACCAGCAGATTTGGCTGTGCGTTATCTGATAATATTAAGGCGCGTCGCCGAGCAAAACGCAGCGCTAGCCGTTTTTAGTGCAGTTTTTTGGAGCTATCAACTCTTTATCCAAAAGAAATATCAACTAATAAAAAATACATTAAATTTCTACATAATCTTGGCTTCAAAATGATAGATTTTTTATTTTTTAATACTAAGTATAATGTTTAAGTAATCTCCTCATAACAAAACCACAGAAATGAGAAAAAAATATTGAAAACATGCATCTTCTCGAAAACTAACGATTATTTTGATGTTATACTTACACTAATGGATAGGCAATTTAATTATGAACATTTTGGTAGAAGTATTTTTTTCAAACGACCAAAATTAGATTTTATAACGATTTTATTCAACATTTTGAGCGTATTCGCTATTGTATCTCTTGCGCTGTTATTGAGGGAAAAAATGCTCAAGGTTATTTGGTCAGGGTACGGCCTTAAGGTGAAGACGACAAAATATGACCCCTATGTGGATACCACGCATCATGATTCGTATAATTCCAACACCTAAATAGATTATCATAACATCAAGCGGAACATTTCCACCTAACTACTCGAAGATCCACGAGCTACCAAGGTGTGGGAACTCGTCAGGTGTTGCTTCCGACAAAGCATTCAATCGACGAGACATTGTCACCTCATTCGTTTTGTCCGCCGATTGAGGTCGGCGCTGTTGATCAATACAATGGAAAACTTCTGGATTATCTTTAATGACACTTTTTGCTTGTGACGCTACTTATTTATTGAAGGAAATTACACCTTATCGTATGGTGTAATGAGGTAAATAGTTGTGTGTTTGTGGGTGGTAGGTAATCTGCGGGTCTAAAAAAATACAACCGACTTCCAAATAAAAAAAAACACTACAAAGTAAAAAAAAATACTTTTATTTCGGAAGTCGGTGTCAAAATACAAAGAAACTAACAAAAACACCACCACCATGGTTAAAACGGCCACTTTAGCAGAATCAGAAAGCAATTTACGCTATTTGTCAATCAACCTTGTATCTAATACGTTAGCGATAAAGATAAAGATGAAGTTTGACTGATTGTTGTGTGGTTAGTATTCTGAATCTGCTAAAGTGGCGTTTTTAGACTCCCTGAACAGATCACGAAAATTATTTTACTGATACAAAATTATACGATCGCTGACTATAGGTTTCTTATCACGCAAAAATGCACGATTTGGTGAAAACCTTAATCATACCATAAATAAAGGATTTATACTTCTTTATTTTTGTACATTCAGAACCAATTTTGTTTAGCATTCAGACCAAAACTGAAATCGTATTTCGAAGTAGGAAGTTTCGTATTTACTGTCACGTTCAATATTATTTTAGAAGACCGTATCGTTGAGCAAATTTAACAGCAAATAATGCAGCGTGCATTTAATAGGTTTTCGCATGTACAGTCCAAAGCCTAACTTTATCCTTATACTCAAAACATACGTGCTTAGAATTTTAACGATGCCAATATCCTTCGAGATGAACATTGCTACTTATAGCGAAAGTCTGTTAGCAGTAAGTAGATACCTAATAGATCACTGCTTTTTGTTTTATGGGCCTTGTCCGCCACGTTATTTCCAAACCTTGTACTTGTAACAGTTGTAACTCCCAATAATCTCCGAATAGTCCCGCAACACCGGCAGGGTAATCAGACCAGTCTTTAGCAAACCCACCGCAAATAAAAAAGTTTTCTACTTATGACTGCAAAAGATCTTCAAAAGACAGCGGGAAATAACAAAGACATAATGCATGGTCACCCATCTTCGGAACGACCTCAGCAAGTGTTGCTTAACCTTGAAAATATACCTGTATGGCTGTTATTATTTAGTAAAGAGATATTAGATCAATGCTCTTCGTGATCGATGATCGATTATCCTCAATAATATCGTGTTGTGCGAGGTCATGGCCACTGGTACAATGACGGACGATAACACGTATATCTGATTAGCATAGACACGTGACCAGTGCTGTTTAATTTCCCTGGCGTTGAGCGAAGATATATATGAGGGATTCAGCTTTGGGGAGACTGCGACAGTGCAATGAGGGTTTCCTGAAAAGACCAGCACCAGGTAGCAGCAATGAGGAGATAAAACGCTATTACGATATTTGTTAAATTGATATCAATTCTTTTTATTAATCCATGATTTTTTTTCTTAGATATTGCGGTCAAAGATGGAGAACGCCCGTCTAGAAGTAACCTATTCACTCTTTACTAAAAGACTCCCAGGTTGTACCCGGCTATCAGGAAACTCAGGTTTGCTCTTTACTGTAGTCTAAGTCAGAGATTACATCGACAAAGAGGGTTGTAAGCGTTCGGAAACACAGACGCAGGCAAAGAGTTACACTCCTTTTTTGTTTTTGTTTACGTCAAAGTCACTTTTTCAACGAAGAGGACCTCTCGCCTGTATGGTGGTATCTGGTGACGTTGATTTTGCTAGAAACCTTCATTTTTAGAAAAACCTGGTCTGCAGGCGTGTTAAACGCGCGCGGAAGAAGCGCGCGTGACAGAGAATCCAGTTAGACGCTGTTTTTTTGAGACAGTGCACACTCCTGAAACACAGTATCAACAGTGTTGACTGCCAGAAAAACGCGGAGGCAATCTTCTTCATGATCTGCGTGTGGGCAGTAAGGTCTAACGAACCCACACAGTAAGATTTTCTACACCGCCTCTGACGTGGTTTATTTGACGACCACCATTTGGCGGCTGGGACCACCAGCTTCTACGTGCCTTCCGAAGCACGGAATCATCTTTTTATCAGACAATAAGGTGATTCAAGCCTGCAATGTCCTAGCCAAACTGGAAAGTTTGGCGATTACTGGAGAAACAAGGCAACTGTGCCGAATCCTGCACCCAAATCAATTAGAAAAAAACAGCGGGGCAGTAAGAAAAATAAAACATATTACCATCGACCGGCTGCTTAACATGTACTTTGACTATACAACATAAAACCATAAATTGTGTTACAAAACAAAACACCAAGTTTAAATGGATAAAGTTTCAGGTAATATCCAACCTTCATCTTTACCTTTCATAGGTCATAGAATTATGAAAGGTTCACTTCAGAGGTTGAATAATGCTTAGAAAGTTTCCGCTACCTTTGCCCTTTACTTCCCACCTTTTGAGGGTTGGAAGCCTTGAGGTAAGATCATAGGTCAGGAGCTATTCTTAGATTAAATCTAGCCTTAAACCTAGCCTAATCGACTCGCTTATGTTGAGTGTGAGGTCTTGGGATCGATTTCCCGATCAGACAGTGTTACGGGCTGTTACCTTGTTATTTTGGAGTAGCAGTTTGGAGCTTAGACTTGTTCCTGGGCCAAAAGACAAACAATTCCTAATATAAAATTAATCCCATAAATATAAATGAACTAGCTGTCCCCCGCGGCTTCGCTCCCGTCAACTGCAACTTTCTTATTATTTTATTTAATAAGAACCTTCTCCCGAGATTTAAAAAACACAACAAAAAAATAATTAGCAAAATCGGCCCCGTCGTTCACGCGTGATGAGATGACCGATGTCCAAGGGAAATAGGGATTCATTTTGATATAATAATATATAAATAACATATATTATTATTTATGGAATGCGAATTATGTGGTCGAAGATGGAGCATGCTAGCCAGTAAGTTCTTGACTTAACTTCTCAAACGTATTACATTTATCAATATTCTTTTTTTATGAAGACGTTGCCCCACACTAGGAATTTCTCCTGTACCGTGGGTGCATTTACAAATATACAAAGTCACATACACAAACAGCCAGACCTGGAACAACTATCTGTAGGCCATACAAATATGTGTTCCGGGCGGGAATCGAACCCACGACACGCGACGCAACAGCCGACCGCTCAACCACTGCGCCAACCGTGCCGTCGAAGCGATATTGCCTACAAAGTATCTGCATATTAATTCTAGGCTCTCCAACAACATCGTATGTTTTGACTACAGACGTAGGTACAGTGTATCATCACCTTCTATTGTTTCACAATTGTTTCACAACACTCCCAGCTTGTGTCAACATGCGCACCCGTGACCTACAGTTCATTGTTTTATGTCATCGTACTCGTGTAACGGCCCGCTTGTATCGTGTAAGGGCTGGGTAAAAGGTTTTTTTTTGTGTTCATATCATCAGATATGTTTAAAGACCTCATGTTAAAGACGGCTAGTCTCTTGCCATCAATCTAGGTCACTATAGGCGAAGTGAAATTCTATCAGCAATTACGATTACCAATTATAAATCCCTGATGAAGTATGTTTCCTGGAAGTTTAAACCTTTGGTCTTTAAAATCTGACAGATCTCACAGATGGTATAATCTTAGGATTGAGTTAATAATTTAGAGTCAGGGGTTAAAGGCTCGCGGTGGTGATGGGCGGGCGACAGGCGCGGGGGCGCTTCCGCCCGCATTGCACGCATCACCACCATCGTCGGAGGTTCCCGGCCCTTCACGCCCCCCCCGCGGTCGTCGGAGGTGGACTGGACGTAAAGGCTACGCCGATCTCCCAGTCCACCCCCACTAAGACGCTGCGGGAATTTCGGTGCTGGGTTGTTTTAGTGGGTATACCGGGCTTGCCCGGGGAGTCCCACATACCCCTCCCACTCCCCCGAGTGAGAGGGCATGCGTAACGCATTTTTTCCCAGCCGAAAAAAAAAAAGAAAAAGAAAAGGGGTTAAAGGCTCCAGTCCACCCTCACTCAGAACGATGCGGGAATTTCGCTGCTGGGTTGTTTTAGTGGGTATACCGGGTCCGCCCGGGGAGTCCCACATAGCCCCCCACTCCCCCGAGTAGGAGGGTATGCGTGACGCATTTTTTCAAATCTTCGTTGGTTGTATTCGTGACGGAAACTATTAGTACTACCCAGTCTATCTACTACTTTCAATTCGTCATGATTGGTCAGGTTAAAGTATTGATAAAAATGACATAAACCAAAAAAAGCATTACACATTAGCACATTATTCAAAAAACAGCTTAGTAACTTATTAGTAGACACAGTTTATTATAGGGTTGAAGATTTTTTATTGGAGAAAGAAGTTGCTTGACTATTTTATATATTGTAGGTACCTATTTAAATAACTATTACAAATTGTGACATTCATTTTATTATTGACTGATAATTGTTATTAATGAATTATGAATAAGAATATTATGATGTACCTATTATTAGTAAAAATGTATTTTAATCGTACCTAAAGTCTGTACTTTTGCATGCCTTGTAAATTGGCAAAATATGGCTGTTTCTGCATTTATATTATATAACACCTTGACTTCGTATTTGAAAAATAAAATACCTTTATCTTTAACAAATTTGACACCTTATCGATTAGCAGACCCTTTTTAATAGTCGACGTAACATCACGCCCACGTATTCCTCAAAGGGTTTGGCAGAGGTGTGCCTACGGCCTTGACGAACTCATACTAAAAACCACGCCTGCATCATTTAGGCAAGAAAGTTTTCGGGGTCGCGGTCGCTGAGATTGCGGAGTTTGTCCGCCCACCAAGTGACCAGAGGAAAGACGGCACAGTGATCTCCTACTGTGCACAGCCAAGCCCACGGGAAATCCTTTTTACAGCCTCCCGAGGGATGTGCCCTAATATCCGCACACAGAGAATACTCTGTCTCTCCGAGGCCGAGGAAGTTTTTAACAGGCCACGGGCTTCTTTTACGTTCTGGTAGTGATCACCGCGGTACTTTAAGTAAGATAAAAACCTCACATTCCACAGTCTTTTCGCCAAAACTGCTGGCGCATTTTGAAGGTGACACCCGATATAAAAAAAAGGAGATGTGGGTGAGGTGTGCAATAGCACCTATAGAAGGATGCGGATCAGTGTGTTAATTCTCGCAAGCCTCCATAGGAAAGGGAGGACTGGGACCGGGCGGGTGTTGTGCCGAATTTGGATTTGTCGCAGCATTAAATTCGCTAAACACCCAAATTCGGCCGGTATGTTTAGGGTCCATGTTCATAGTCAATTTTCTAAATAGTCTGTTTCCTGGCCATACTTTGCTAAACAACCTGTGTTCCTGTTACTATTTTCAGTTGTTTACAAAGCCCAGTGGCACGGATTAGCGACGAAGGCACAATGGAGCCTAGACATTAACGTTATGTGTGTCGCAACGGCTACTGCAAGACAATTACCGTTTATTGCGCTTCCACGCTGTTCAGCTTAAGAAATAATTACCTTCTCGTCTTGATAGCTTAAGTTACTGTCGTCATTGTTCAGACTGTATTGCAAACCAACGATGGTCTCGATCGGATGTCAAGTCACACTTCACAGTTGTAATCAAACTTTGTCGATCAGTTTTCAAATCTGCGTGTTGATTTTCGCAACTCGTTTTTGCAAAATCATAAAGCTATTGATGGACTATTCGTAAAATGATTTTCGTAAAATAGTAGATCATATTCTCGGGCGATTTCAGCAGTGAGATCAATTAACTTGCCTTGTCAGTTAGTATGTACGAGTACGGGTCACATTTTGCACCTTTTTATGTGGGGAAATGCTCATGGAGTCTAATTTCGGATTCCTACCGACTAAAACCCTACACTTTCTACTGTTATCATGAGCCGGGGACCCGAGATACAATAAGGGCGGGTTGTATCAAACAGTTGGTTAACGTAATATACTTACGTCAAAAAGTAACAATTACGGAAGATCTTTTACGTTCGTTAAATAAGAAGCGTTGTTTCAAAACATTCTGGTATAAATTCCTGCTCATCCCAACAGTTAAGTTATTGACACGGGTCCTATCTAAATAGCTTTTTTTGCATTCCACCACTTATTTGTGTCATCAGAAGAACTGGTATTGAGGAATTCAAAAGAAATTTCACAATATTGTTCTATTTGACGCAACTAAAGTAACGTTAACCAATGCTCAGACCATCTGTTAACGTAAAAGTTATATTTTACGTGCGTTAACGCTGACATTTAGGGCGGGTTGTATCAAACAGTTGGTTAACGTAACATACGTACGTCAAAAAGTTACGATTACGGATGATGTTTGACGTTCGTTAAATAAGAAGCGTTGTTTCAAAACATTCTGGTATAAATTCCTGCTCATCCCAACAGCTAAGTTATTGACACGGGTCCTATCTAAATAGCTTTTTTTGCATTCCACCACTTATTTGTGTCATCAGAAGAACTGGTATTGAGGAATTCAAAAGAAATTTCACAATATTGTTCTATTTGACGCAACTAAAGTAACGTTAACCAATGCTCAGACCATCTGTTAACGTAAAAGTTATATTTTACGTGCGTTAACGCTGACATTTAGGGCGGGTTGTATCAAACAGTTGGTTAACGTAACATACGTACGTCAAAAAGTTACGATTACGGATGATGTTTGACGTTCGTTAAATTAGAAGCGTTGTTTCAAAAAATTCTGGCATAAATTCCTGCTCATCCCAATAGCTAAGTTATTGACACGGGTCCTACCTAAATAGCTTTTTTTGCATTCCACCACATATTTGTGTCATCAGAAGAACTGGTATTGAGGAATTCAAAAGAATTTTCACAATATTGTTCTATTTGACGCAACTAAAGTTACGTTAACGAGTGCTCAGACCATCTGTTAACGTAAACGTTATATTTTACGTGCGTTAACGCTGACATTTTGTGAAACAACCCAATTTTTTGATTTGACGATAGTTAGCACCATTTTTAACGTTTACGCGTGCGTTAAGTGTAGTTGAAACAACCCGCCCTTAGTGAAATAACCCAATTTTTTGATTTACGATAGTTAGCACCATTTTTAACATTTACGCATGCGTTAAGTGAACGTGAAACAACCCGCCCTAAAACTCACGTGCATCCCCGACTGTTCCCCAACCGATTGAGCTGAAATTTTACGTACCTACACGTTTCGTTTGGCAGTGAGTATAAATACAGAGAAAACACTGTTCAGTTTAACGGATATGCAATATCTTCTGTTAGCAGAAATACAACTGAATAAATGAAATTCCAGAACAGAGGGTTTTTTTTAAGTGGGGGTTTCGATGAAAACTAAAACGGTATTATTGGATTTTGATAAATCAATATGCAAGCAAAACACAAAACCTACTGGTATTTTTTTTGGACCACCAACGTGAGATGAATTTGTCATTCGCATAATGTTATGTTTCTATGCAGTTTACGATTATTAAAACATCCTTATTTATAATTGACAGTTTACGAATAATAAAACATCCTTATTTATACTTGAATTAGATACTGAAATACTCTTGAGTTTAATCTTCAGCCTAGCCCAAAACTAAGTTCAGACAAGTCAAATTTATCTTTATGTCAAGACCCGCTATTTAAATCAAGTTTGCTTTTCAATTATCGTCCATGTCTGTGAAGTAAATATGGGAAAACCCCATAAATGAATGTAATTCGGGTAACGGTTAAGAACTTATATCTATATGCGAATTTTAAGAATACGAGAAAATGAGAAATAATTATGGCTCATGATAATACAAACTTGGGTAACTTTTTGGGTATGATTAATGTTGGAATTTCTCAGAATAGTATTGGTGATTAATTTGTTCGGTCCTATCTAGATCATATCTTAGATAATCTCATATCGTATCGTGAAAAGTATTCAATATTCGGTTCTGATCTATGTATATTCTCTTCATCTTATATTCATTCATCTTAACTGGCAGCTCAATTTATAAAAGAAAACTAACCACATGATAAATTTAAATAATTATAGCAGATTCTTAATTAAAATTGAATATTAGCTATATTTTCTCAAATTCTTAGTTGATTTTGGCGATTCATTTTTGGATGGAGCATTTTTTGTGTCATTCTGTTAAAAACACCCGCCATACAATTTTAAATGTAACGCTTACACAGTCAACTAACAAAGCGTACTTAAAATAGACACCAACCAATTAGAGACAGACCACAAGTTACTAAGGAAATACTCCACTACCCACTTCTAACAATAACAGAGTTCATTAATCTAACAGACATTTCAGGATTTTCTAAAGATAGAACAATAATAACTTCTACGAAACAAACCATAAAACCACCATGAATAAACCATGTCAGAGGCCCTAGCTTGAGGCGGTTTAGAAACTCTGACACTAGGGTGTGGGGTCGTTAGACCTTTCTGCCCAGACGATGACAAGAAGATTACTTCTACCTCATTGGTCTAAAACCCCAAAAATAAATGAGTGACGGGATAGTTGTTCATCCTGAAACCTGAAACTGTAGTCATGTATGTCATGTTTTGGAGGCCGAGTCACCCGCGTCCGTAGGAGCGTCCCTTCAGTGAATCCCTACACGTGGTCCACGGGTGGTGCTAAACAGGTGACACTAACCGCCTCCGTGGTCTAGTGGTTATACCACCTGATTCAGACCCAGAGGTCCTGGGTTCGATTCCCAGCGGAGGCAAATTTTTTGCTCGGTTTTGTTGGTGGTAGGACTTGTTCTAAGTCCTATCATGTCTAAGTCTGTCGCCGTAACAACTATGTTAACAGCATTGTTGTGTTCCGGCAGTTGGAGGTATGATAGCCAGTTCCTCTGTGTAGAGGATTCCGGGTGAAACTCGCTTCCATCTTCGGCCTAATCATCACTTTCCATCAGGTGAGATTTGGGCCAAGAGTTTCCCCGTTTTGTATATAAAATTTAAAAAAATTTAGGTAATGCCATAATAATAATTATATTCTAGCAAATAAAGAGATCACTCATTCAATCGGCTGACACTGCTGAGAGTCCCGAGTGCTGTGTTGTCTGTGACCTCCCCCCATCTGTCCCTAACGGGTATAGAATTTATGCCACTAATGCACAGCTTAAGAAAAAGTATAGAGGGTATGCGGAACAGAGTGTAAAGTCTCGCAAACCTCCATTTAAAAGTGAGGATCCCCCGAACAGACGCCTGTTATATCCAGTGGGCAACTGCCTATTAGTTGATATTCGGACTGTTGTATATCTTTAAATCGCACAGTAAACTCTGATACCGCGGTGCAGGATTTTGTTAGCAGTTCGCTGCTGGCTGGTAAGATGGTACTGCGGTTCTTTTGGATGCGATGCAGATACAAAAAAAAAAACTATTTTAGCAAACTACGATGTTTTTTCCTGTGACGGCCATTAATACCGCTACAGAAGCTCATAACATGACATAGGATCACGCCCATAGATATAATAAACAAGTTGATGCTTTTCATAATATTTCTATGATCACGCCTGTATTTTCCGAAAGGCGAGGCAGAGATATACCTATAGCACGTCCTCAAAATGAAAGATCCTACAACCTATATGTTATTTACATTTTATGGGAAACAAGCGGTTTTACCACATTTGCTAAAGCCATTGAGGAATCACACATAACAAATAGGTTTTTTAAAGAATGACCAAGACCCTGAGTGATTCAAATAAGTGTTACTTTTTGTAAAGTTTAACGGAAAAAAACTAACACAATTCCCATGACCGTGATTCATTGCAAATAACAGTTTGCCATTTTTTGTTAGGTGACGAAACAGTAGCTAATAATTCTATGTTGACTTATCTAGAACGGCATTTCCCACAAAACACGGTACTGCCATTCCCAGACGAGATGCCGTTGCTATTGGAGAATTTTTGACATTGATTACGAATGACTCGAATGGAAAGATTGGAAGAGTATCGCTATTTTAGCCTTACGAGCATTTAAAAAATGGTGCCCACGCAATGAGAACTGAGCATAAAGGTGCAGACCCATCGCGGCGCACGGAGAGGCCACGCATGTGTTGCTTCACTTTCCAAGAAAGTATATGTGATTGTTTCCACTGAAATCCACGGATACGCCACGCATCAATTGACATCATTTCTTTAAGAACTTATGTCAGCTACTTACCTATATTCTTGCAAATAAATGTATCATTCATTCAATATGGCGCTTACATAGCTCAACGATAAGCACGCTGTGCATGCGGTACACACCATACACAAATATTACCTCACGACTATGTAAAATTGTATGGTAGCACCTGTGCGCCGCAGTGGGCCACGCTGCGGTTTAACACAGTTTTAGACTACAACTTGTAGGTTTGTAGTGTGTTTGGAAACGTAAACTCACGTTGTTAAAAAAATGAATTTACGCTGCTAAAATGTGCTGTGAGCTCGTACACAGCATGCGCCGCAGTGGGCCTACGCCTTAATTACATGGTGGTCAAAGCCATGGTCAGGATTGTCACGGGTTGTAAAGAGTTTGTCTATGGGTAAACGGTAATTATGTATAGTTTTGTTTTTGACAATTCCGTCTCAAGCATTGTCCGCCGAGGTACTTAGACACCTTCGGTTTTGTTTTTTTTTTCTTGAGCTACCTTCATCTGACGTTACATCATTGCATCACTTACAAAACAAACCATTTAGCATTCGTATGCATATTTGACTACTGCTGAAACTGAATATTATAACTTGTCATATGGGTTTTTTTTTTTGAAAAATTGAAGGTTTTTAATAGGGTTCCGTACCCGAAGTGTAACCAACGGAACCCTATTCCTCCGCTGTCCATCCGTCTGTCTGTCAGCGGGCTAGACATTTAAAATTCACAGTGTGTATTTCTATTGTCGCTTTAACAACAAATACTAAAAATGAAAGTTAAACATAAAACTAACCCCCTCCCATACAAGAAACATGTTTTTTTTTTCGGCTTACGGTACGGAACCAATCGTGGGAGAGTCCGACTTGCACTTGTTTTCCTATTTAAGTATTTTTTTCCCTCTTTAGCAACTGAGTCAATGATCGACTATACTGCCGAATTCTCGTACCTAATAAATGTGCCTATTTGACAATAAGGGCGGGTTGTTTCAACTACACTTAACGCACGCGTAAACGTTAAAAATGGTGCTAACTATCGTCTAATGAAAAAATTGGGTTGTTTCACAAAATGTCAGCGTTAACGCACGTAAAATATAACGTTTACGTTAACAGATGGTCTGAGCACTGGTTATCGTAACATTAGTTGCGTCAAATAGAACAATATTGTGAAATTTCTTTTGAATTCCTCGATACCAGTTCTTTTGATGACACACATAAGTGGTGGAATGCAAAAAAAGCTATTTAGGTAGGACCCGTGTCAGTAACTTAGCTATTGGGATGAGCAGGAATTTATAACAGAACGTTTTGAAACAACGCTTCTAATTTAACGAACGTCAAACATCGTCCGTAATCGTAACTTTTTGACGTACGTATGTTACGTTAACCAACTGTTTGATACAACCCGCCCTAAGTGTCAAACTCCTGTCAAAATGTGGGGGAATGAGAGTTCCCGTTTTTGTACTCACCAGTTGGCGCCACTGTCGAGTGATGTCCTTTATCGTAGCATTAAAGTAGTTATTACGCGCATATGAACAAAGTTAGAAGGAAAATTATTTATGTAGCCGTGAACGTGCGATGAATACAACATAGATATCGTCGCAGTGTTACATGGGCTCATCATAATAGAAAAAAAGAGGGACGTAATAGGTACATTTACCGACAAGAAAAAGTTCTATGCAGTGGTCGGGAGAACCGTAACTTAAACTGCAATAATTTAAAAAATAATCACAAAAATCAAATAAGTAAATAAATTCGCGTCAATAGCTAACCAACAATGAAATATGACATTTCGAAAACCTCACGCTACACTAGCGCCTCTAACCTCTCTAGCGGCGAATTCTAACGCGATATTAGAGGAGATTTTGACAGTTTTATTTATTTTTATTTGAGACTAGCTTCTGCCAGCGGCTTCGCCCGCGTGATCCCTAGGGAACATATTCCCGGGATGAAAAGTAGCTTATGTGCTATTCCAGACTATAATCTATCTTTGTTCTAAATTTCATTAAGATCCGTTAAGGCCGTACCCTGACCAAATAACCTTGAGCATTTTTTCCCTCAATAACAGCGCAAGAGATACTATAGCGAATACGCTCAGAATGTTGAATAAAATCGTTATAAAATCTAATTTTGGTCGTTTGAAAAAAATACTTCTACCAAAATGTTCATAATTAAATTGCCTATCCATTAGTGTCAGTAGAAAATCAAAATAATCGTTAGTTTTCGAGAAGATGCATGTTTTCAGTATTTTTTCTCATTTCTGTGGTTTCGTTGTGAGGAGATTACTGAAACATTATCTTCTATATCTATCTAACTATACTTATAATAAATCTGTAGAGAGGTCAATTCTGTACATGAAATATATTTCCAAAATAACTATCAGGGGGTGATTAGGGATCGATACTGATGCCAAAAATGCAATCAGTACAATTTTTGTCTGTCTGTCTGTCGGTCTGTCTGTCTGTCTGTCTGTCTGTATAACCGTTATAGAAACAAAAACTACTCGACGGATTTTAACGAAACTTGGTACAATTATTATTCATACTCCTGAGCAGGTTATAGTATACTTTTCATCACGCTACAATCAATAGAAAAAATTAAAAAAAATAATTAAAATGTGAAGGTTTGGTTGTTTGTTACACAATCACGCCAGAAAGGCTTAACGGATCTTAATGAAATTTAGAACAAAGATAGATTATAGTCTGGAATAGCACATAAGCTACTTTTAATCAGGGGAACATGTTCCCTAGGGATCACGCGGGCGAAGCCGCTGGCAGAAGCTAGTACTTAATATTAAAAAAAAAAAAATCTACCATTTTCAAGCCAAGATTATGTACAAATTTAATGTATTTTTTATTAGTTGGTATTTCTTTTGGATAAAGAGTAGATAGCTCCAAAAAACTGCACAAAAAACGGCTAGCGCTGCGTTTGGCTCGGGGACGCGCCTGAAGCCGTTCTGGCGTGATTGAGTAACAAACAACCAAACTTTCACATTTATAATATTACTCGTTTGGTGTAAAGCGAAATTATAACCATCTTCCCCTCGACATTATAATTATTAAAGGATATTGCAAACTGTCGTAAGCCGTTTTCCGAAGCTACTCGCTAGCCTCTAGGCGCCAAGCTAGCCGCCTGTGCGTTCGCGACCACGCGAATTCACGCGCGATGGCTTATTATTAGCGTTTTTCATGTGTAACTTTGGTGTTTCTATACCGATTTCTATGATTCTTTTTTATGGAATAGTTAATAATGTTAACTTTTATTAATGTTAATTAGGGACGACTGTGAGTTTTAGAAACGTAAGAGTAGACAAATACAATCAGAAAGCTTCGAACTGCTAAGCTATCGGGAGTTACACGTGTTATTGTTCGTCAATCATAAAATATGGACATATGTTGTCGTTGGATATTTTTTTATATAATTTTAAGGAGAACATTTCCGTCATACATGATTTCTGTGTAGCTTTCACCATTAAGGTTGCACACGCGACGGAAGCTTAAAAATGGAGTAACTTCTCCCGTTTTCCCAACATTTCCCTTCACTGCTCTGCTCCTATTGATTGTAGCGTGATGAAAAGTATACTATAACCTGCTCAGGAGTATGAATAATAATTGTACCAAGTTTCATTAAAATCCGTCGAGTAGTTTTTGTTTCTATAACGGTTATACAGACAGACAGACAGACAGACAGACCGACAGACAGACAGACAAAAATTGTACTGATTGCATTTTTGGCATCAGTATCGATCCCTAATCACCCCCTGATAGTTATTTTGGAAATATATTTCATGTACAGAATTGACCTCTCTACAGATTTATTATAAGTACTAGCTTCTGCCAGCGGCTTCGCCCGCGTGATCCCTAGGGAACATATTCCCGGGATGAAAAGTAGCTTATGTGCTATTCCAGACTATAATCTATCTTTGTTCTAAATTTCATTAAGATCCGTTAAGCCGTTCTGGCGTGATTGAGTAACAAACAACCACACTTTCACATTTATAATATTACTCGTTTGGTGTAAAGCGAAATTATAACCATCTTCCCCTCGACATTATAATTATTAAAGGATATTGCAAACTGTCGTAAGCCGTTTTCCGAAGCTACTCGCTAGCCTCTAGGCGCCAAGCTAGCCGCCTGCCTGTGCGTTCGGGACCACAAAAATAATCCTTATAGCATGATTCAGTATTCACGCGCGATGGCTTATTATTAGCGTTTTTCATGTATAACTTTGGTGTTTCTATACCGATTTCGATGATTATTTTTTTATGGAATAGTTAATAATGTTAAGTTTTATTAATGTTAATTAGGGACGACTGAGAGTTTTATAAACGTAAGAGTAGACAAATACAATCAGAAAGCTTCGAACTGCTAAGCTATCGGGAGTTACACGTGTTATTGTTCGTCAATCATAAAATATAGAGATATGCTGTCGTTGGATATTTTTTATATAATTTTAAGGAGAACATTTCTGTCATACATGATTTCTGTGTAGCTTTCACCATTAAGGTTGCACACGCGACGGAAGCTTATAAAATGGAGTAACTTCTCCCGTTTTCCCAACATTTCCCTTCACTGCTCTGCTCCTATTGATTGTAGCGTGATGAAAAGTATACTATAACCTGCTCAGGAGTATGAATAATAATTGTACCAAGTTTCATTAAAATCCGTCGAGTAGTTTTTGTTTCTATAACGGTTATACAGACAGACAGACAGACAGACAGACAGACAAAAATTGTACTGATTGCATTTTTGGCATCAGTATCGATCCCTAATCACCCCCTGATAGTTATTTTGGAAATATATTTCATGTACAGAATTGACCTCTCTACAGATTTATTATAAGTATAGATAGATGGGTTTGCTCTTGACTCTAGTCTTGGTCAGAGACAAAGTCTACGATGGAGCGAGCTTACCCAGAAGGAGCCTGTTCACTCTAACTTTGAAGAGATTAGGGTTGTAAGCGTTCGGAAAAACAGACGCAGGCAGAGTTCCACAGTTCGCGAATGTGTCGAAAAAGACGAGAATTTCTCCTCAGATCCTTTCCATTTTCATTTAAACGTACACTCGAGGTCTCGAAGAAAGTAAAGATTAATCGGTTTAAAAAAAACATCGTATCCTTGTCGATACGCACTTGAAAACTTGTTGAAGACATCCGGCACTCATAAAAACCGAAAGTATTATATTGACATTAGTGTAAATTGACTCAAAAACATCGATGTATGTTTGTGTGTCAATGTAACTGTTCTTTTAGCAAATAGTGTTCATTTACCTATCTGATACGGGTGGCCGTGAATCATAGGAGTGTACTAGTTTGTTATTGGTACAAGTCATGAGCGAATATTGGGCTCTGCTTGTCCACAAGTGATCATCACACATGACATTGTGCCGTTAATGGCTGAAATAGTACAATGCTAAGTAAATTGATTCTAAACAATGCAATTTTTTCTTACAATCTTCAGCTTCTTCATTCGGGCTTAGAGAGTAGCCCCCTTGATCATTTGATTTTGATCGTAGATCGCGTTCGAAATTGACCGTTTACGGGTGGCCTTACCGAATTTCGGTCGCTTGGCGATCGGTAACGATGCCGACACTTCCCGTCTAGGACCAACGGCTTAACGTGCTTTCCGAGGCACGAAGGAATGGGGCTCGGTATGTTAAGATGGTCACCCATCCACGAACCGACGTCGGCAAGCGTTGCTTAACCTTAAAGATCGACCCGTGTGCCTATAAGTACTATTTAAAAACTAACAAGGTTAGTTTAGTTAAAAAGCTTGTAAAGCGAAAAGCAGCTTGTTATTACTGTTACCATGGTGACCGCAAAACGCCAAGGTTTACACTTGCGCCCGTGTATAGAGTAAACATACCTACTTATGAACACATCTGTGTAACAATATCGAGACACGGTCAATGGGACAATTACGATCACACTATTCGTGATACGACCGTATTGTACTTAAATGACAAGGAAGTCAAAGATTATTCTACTTTCGCTTGTACTTCACTGTACATAGTAATGTTATTAACCGACTTCCCAAAAAGGAGGAGGTTATCAATTCGGTTATAGGTTTTTTTTTTTATGTTTGTTACCTCATAACTCCGACAATTATGAACCGATTTGAATTTTTTTTGTTTTATCTGAAAGGATATACTTGCAGATTGGTCCCATTTAAATCATATCAAAATCGGTTACGAACTTTGGATTTTAAATCGAAATAGCTGGAATTTGACTATTTAGATGATACTTTGATAATCGAAATTGCGTATTTTGCTTTTCTGCGATTTTGCAGTGGTGTTGTTAGGTGTGCGGCACCACTAAAAAGTGAAAAATAAACACTACAAAGTAAAAAATAACTTTAATTTCGGAAATCGAATGGCTCAGCTAAGTATCAGCTTGCCGCGCTTGACTCGGTGGAACGCAGAGCTAAGAGGCTCATTGGTGACGTAAAACTGGTGGATAACAAGCTACACAGCTTGGCTCATCGCCGCAAGGTTGCCTGTTTGTCGGTCTTCTACAGATTGTACTTCGGAGAGTGTGCCCAGGAACTCCACGACCTCATCCCACCAGCCCCCTTCTACCATCGGACATCCAGACGCACTGCAACTTGCCATCCCTACCTTGTTGCTATTCCACCAACTCGCACTAAGCGCTTCCAAGCGTCTTTCATAATGCGCACAGCAAAGGAGTGGAACTCTTTGCTTGCGTTTGTGTTTCCGAATGCTTACAACCCTAATCTTTTCAAAGTTAGAGTGAACAGGCTACTTCTGGGTAAGCTCGCTCCATCGTAGACTTTGTCTCTGTCATCTCTGACCAAGACTAGAGTCAAGAGCAAACCCATACCAAGTAAAAAAAAAAAATCGGTGTCAAAATACGAAGAAACTAACAAAAACACCGACTTCCGAAATTAAAGTTATTTTTTACTTTGTAGTGTTTTTTTTTTGGAAGTCGGTTGTATTTTTTTGGAAAAAGTTTTTTCATAATCATAATCATTTTTTTGCATTTGCTTTTATTGTTTTTTTTTTTTTTTTTTAATTTTATGGTCGTAAAACTTTGACAAACGTGAAGTTTGAGTGAAAAATGTGAAACGCGTAATATGGGTTATTCGCCTTGCCATAGGGATTTCGGGATATCCTCTCTTAGTGCTCCCCTACAGTCTCCAAGGAACCAGTCAGTCAGTCACTCAGTAACGGAAGAATTTTATACATTAGAGTTATGATTACAGTTTTTTTTACGGATGGGTTATCATCAAAATAATGACTCCTCCCGCTCTGGGCGGAGCAGAAGGGAGTGACTGACTCTTACTGACTAAAACCCATCCATGTTCCTCCTAATTCCCTTTGCGTTCCAGGACCGCGGTGACTCTTTCGAGCAAATTCCGCAACCCTGGCAGGCACCGACCCTAGCGGGCCCCGTATTATGATTGTAGCAAGCCCCTTTTTTTTTAGGGATGTGAAATCATCCAATGACTTCTCCCGCTCTGGGCGGAGCGGGAGGGAGTGTCAGACTTCTACTGACTAAAACCCATCCATGTTCCTTCATGTGCCCTTTGTGTTTCGGAGCCACGGTATCTCTTTCGAATAGTCCCGCGACTCCGGCAGATCCCGCGACATTGTAGCAAGCCCTTTAATGTTGAAAGTTAAAAGCTTCGTTGACGAGTGACGACACAGGAAGCGAGGCAGACTAATGGCATTTAGTGCTAATGAAATACTATCCCTTTAGTCAGCCAGTATGTCTGATAGGGACGTTGCGGCGCTTCGACTCCGACAAGCAAAGAACACCTCCGGTTCTGACTCTTTTTATTACACGACTGCCTAAAAAAAGGGTTTTCAGGGTTCATGTGTACCTATGTTATATGTTTGCGAGTTTCTTTATTCCCCCATAACTTCTAAACGGCTTAACCGATTTCAATGTTTGTAAGATCGTTAGAAACGTTGCGTTATCCCGAGAAACATAGTCTAGAAAATTTAAAAAGAACAAATAAATAAAATAAATAAAAAACACGCCTGCCATTTCTAAAATTGAACTAAAAAAATTACAAGCATTGTGAAAATACAAGCAGTCTTAATTAGAACAAATTGTTTACAATTTCACGCGATATTTTACAAACTTACGGTGTTAGCCATCTTTCGGTGACATATGCATGTTAGATCGATATCTAGACGGGGGCTACGCCAACTCCCATAGAAAAACGATCGAACCGTTTCCTGTAAAAACTCCGACTCCGTCTTCGGTTCCGATAAAGCCACCTACGTAACAACCCTAAAGCCTAATAAGTAATAACACCACCATAGATATAATTTGTATATCTCTGAACACCACTAATGTAAGAGACAATGTTATGAAAATGATTCATAACGATATTTAAAAGCTGTTACACGACCTTATTAGGTTTATCCTCTTAAGACCTGAACTTGAACCAAATATGATAATAATGTTTTTTGTGGTTTATTGTAGTTATAGGGGTATAAATAAGACACACAATTTTTTTTAGTTTTTTTTTTAATTAATATAATTAATAAAAAAGTTGGTGCACATATGTGTACCTTAGGTTTCAGCGTGGGCCAAAGCTCTTGTAATTGTGGTAGCTTTCAAAACAATTATTTTTGAGCACACATAGGTACACATTGCATTTGACACACATGGTGCGGCAGCGTGAGGAGCACGATGGATGTCGACATTTTGAAGCGAACTTGCTGTCCACAAATCGCGGCAGATGACCCACATTGTCAAGCCTAATTTCAGGTTGTGGTTGGGGTACAACTTGCCGGTGTTTTTTTGTGGGCGGTTCACATACATCGCTTGTAGAAGTCGAGCTGGATCTTATCGAAGGGCTGTCGCTAGGACGAGATCTGGAACCAAGAGCCAAGAAGTTGGGTTCAACCCTTCCGCCGCTAAACTTCATCATCGCTTTGGCTAGATTCAGTCGGTATTGTAGTAAGCCTAACTTGTCCTTGCGTTGGACATTTTCTTCGGCGCAACAGCGGGTGTACATAATCCAGCAATTGACGACAACCAAATCAATAAAATGGCAAAAAGTTCTTGTAGTCCACTTTCTTGTTCGCATTGCACTCCGGTAGTAAGCGATTAGTCTGTCGCACAAGTCTATTCCACCCATACAGGTGTTGTAATTTCTGATTGCTGCTGGCCGGGCTACGTCTATTTTCTTCTTTTCTTTTTTACACCACCGTTTGCAGGTATCTGCAGAAGCGCTCCCTGAACATGTAGACAACATTGTCACGGCCTTTGTATCCATCCATTTTACGACACACACATTCTCATCACTTCTTACTCTTTCGTCCCACTCTCCTCTTCCTAATGCCTTGTCATTCTTCAGTTTCTTTGCTACTGGCCCAATCCTATTTGACATTGCAGTTCCAGTTAGAAAAATGCCGCAATTTTTTTCCAGTAAATGTTCTGCCAGCTTCAGACTAGTAAAAAATCTATCTGTGTACAAAACACAGCTACCAGTAATTGTGCGACAAAGTTTTTCCACGATACCCGCTCCTAGTCCTAGATTTTTCATGGTATCTGCAGGTAATGTATCCTTGCCAACATAAATTTCAAAATCCAATACCAACCCATCCCGGGCAGCCAGCACGAAGTTCTTCAGGCCAAGTGGATTTGGCTTAGCTGGCACGTATTGGCGGAATTCACATCGTCCGGAAAATGGTATCATTTGCTCGTCAATTGACATATGTTTCGAGCGTGGCAAACTATGACATTTTTTTAGAATGGTGTCTATCAATGGTCTGATTTTCCACTGCTTGTCATTAGGATTTGGCTGGTTGACGTCCACTAAGTGCAGATAGTTCCTAAGCTCAAAAAAACGATCACGACTGATTGTATCCCTAATTATAGGTACACAAAGATCTTGAGACCAGTAGAGCTTTCCTTGGGGATATTTGAGGGAGCCCATCATCAGTTGCACGCCGGCAAAGTGGATCATTTCAATAGCATTTGTATCTATTGACTTTAGATCTCTTTTCTGAGCTGAATACAGGTTGCTCTGTTCTGCTAATAATTCCCAAAAGTCTAGCCCCAAATACTCAAAAAAACAGTACAAGACATTCATGTCTGAACTCCCCTGCGAAATTAGCACATCATCTGCAATATCAGGCCCACGGCAAGGCATTACGTTCTTCCGCCACAATAATCGTGATGTACTTTGACTTACTTCTTCGATATTTTCGTCGTCTTGTCTCGCTTCTTCAGATATTTCTTCAACTTCGCTTTCTCCACTATTTTCCGCTTCTTCACACTCCTGAAGAGCTCTTATGACATCTGGAGGCAAGTACTCTTCATCATCATCATCGTTTCCAGAAAAGTCAAAATCACTGTTGTTCAGGATATCCTCAATCACTCGGTCGTCCATACTCAAGCTGAAAAAGAAACATAATACCTATGTCACAAAAGTAATCTTTAGTCCTGAGGTACACATACGTGTACCATTAAAACAAGACGACAATAAAACAATAAAAAAATCAAATAGATGAAAAACTTACCTTACACACGTTAGTCCAATAATTTAGCAACACAAACCAACAAAAATATCGAACTAAACTAAACAATTTGATTTTTTAACGAAATTCAAATATTGCAAGTAGATGTTGCGTGACAAAAATTACAACGAACAAATTTGAATGAAAGAATTATTCGACAAACTTTCTCCGCGACGCCATCTATCGACTTATATCAAAACTCTGGAATCTTAATAACCTATTCAAGTACTAAAAGCTGTCAAAAGATGTCGCTACTAGTTGTAGCTTGAATAAATTATAGGTGCACATATGTGTACCTACGGTCTTAAGAGGTTTCGTCTGTTTATAGTTTTTAGATATTGATAAATGTAAGTTACTCTATTTGATGTTTGGTACTCCTTTATTCATTTAATTATACCTACTTATTGATTACATTTTAAATATTAATTAAACAAACATTTAAAAATATAAAAAATAGTAGCTCATCGGTACCGGGAACATATAACAATGCGAGCTGTGTCTAGAAGTCCCGCTTTCTGAATAAAGCCCTTGATCCAGCTCCCTAACGAGAGCCTCATGAGGTGTTGGTCGAGGCTCGTGGATAATTAGCCATTGGCTGATACGACTATGGGTACAATTATTGCGGAATTCACATCCACATTTGATTTGCTTATCTTTCTCAGCTTGGTACTCATTATTATTCTGATTTTAGGTAAGTACAAACTATACTAAAATTATAAAACTGAAGAGTTAGTTTGTTTGAACGCGCTAATTTCAGGAACTGGTCCGATTTGAAAAATTATTTTAGTGTTAGATAGTACATTTATCGAGGAAGGCTATAAGCTACGTCATCACGCTAAGACTAAAGGGAACGGAGCATTAATGGAAAATGTGACGCAGACGAAGTTGCGCGGGTCAGCTAGTTTCTAATATAAGGTCCATACCATTAGAAACAAGGTTTAGTAAATGAAATCACCGAAACAAATAATAATGAAAACAATCCACGTATTCCGACAGCCACAAAAAAATAACTAGGTACATAGGATTTACGAGCGAAAATGAATCACCATCACGTCATAATAAAATACAATAACTGTACGTACGTAACCAACATTTCCGAAGTATACCTACTACACGGCTATTTGGTATGATGAATCACTGTTCACTTGATCTAAAAAAAATAAGTGCTTGACATCTGAACTGATCGGCCGAATTCTAAATACCTGCAGTGCTATTCTGTAACAACATTTTCGTGTCTCGACAGCGGAATCCGAGGTGAGTTTCAAATTCGTATAAATGTAAGACCTTATGACGTGTGAAATAAAGTTCACTTTGTAAGCTTAGTCACTCAGGTGAAGTCGATATCGAAATGGTTATTTACAGAATAGACTAGCTGGTACTGAATAACTATGTCTATGTCACCCCAAAGTAAAAAATAACTTTAATTTCGGAAGTCGGTGTCAAAATACGAAGAAACTAACAAAAACACCGACTTCCGAAATTAAAGTTATTTTTTACTTTGTAGTGTTTTTTTTTTTGGAAGTCGGTTGTATTTTTTTGTAAAACAGTTTTTTATTTTTCACTAATTTTTAGTGGTACCCCACATCTAACAACACCACTGCGAAATCGCAGAAAAGCAAAATACGCAATTTTGATTACGTGGATGACAAAAAGCCATCATCCAAGTAGACGAATTCCAGCTATTTCGATTTAAAATCCAAAGTTCGTAACCGATTTTGATAAAATTTTAATGGGACCAATCTGCAAGTAGGTATATCCTTTCAGATAAAAGCACGAATTTTTCAAATCGGTTCACAATTGCCGGAGTTATGAGCCTCCTCCTTTTTGGGAAGCCGGTTAAAAACGCACTGGTGTTGAACTGTTGACATAGTTTAATTTGGTATTGAATCACTGTTCGTTTACATGTCCTAAAAAGTAAGTTCTTGACATCTGAACTGATCGCCCGAGTTCTAAATACCTAGTATTCAATTGAATTCATGACAAATTCTGAGTTGGTACTTGAGTGTTGATAAGTGAATCATTTCCTACCAAAATGTTACTATTTTAAACATTTACTAACGTTTATACACTGTTGCACAAGTAAACGATGTATTTAGTCAGATAACACAGACAAATTGTTTGAATAAATCAACCTAGATGTAAATATTTATGTCTGTTACAGGAAATTGAGGAAACCACCCAGGGTTAACACCTGCCAGGGTTGCGGAATTGGTTCGAAAGAGTCACCGCGGCCCAGGAACGCAAAGGGCATTACGAGGAACACGGATGGGTTTTAGTCAGTAATGAGTAAGAATCTAGACACTCCCTTCTGCTTCACCCAGGGCGGGAGGAGTCATTTGATGATTTCCTCCGCAAAGAGCGCCAACCATCCCGGTCTTGAACAGTCCCCATCCATCCGCTGCCAGCCACGTTCACACACATTGAACACGGGTTTGTCTTGGACATGTGTCAGAGTGGAGACCGCGTATCGGCAAACGAGTGTGGGACAGTGGGACGCGCTGCAGCACGATGGACCGAAAGAAGGCCTGTTTTTTTATATAAAACTTTGCCCCACAATAGGAATTTCTCCTGCATCGTGGGCACGTTTACAAACATACAAAGTGACATACACAAACAGCCAGACCCGGAACTGTAGGCCATACATGCCGTGCCATCAGATGATTTAAAGAAAGGCGACCTTGTGCTCATCATTAAATAATGGGCATTTGGAGGAACCAGGTCATGTGCTTAGTCCAGTAAGTGTCTGAAATTCCCTCTCGTTCCGCCCAGAGGAGTTATGATAATTTTCGACACATTTGCTCATAAAATGCATTTACGAAGCCTGTAGGTATACATTGTTCGAAAGTTCAAAATTACGGACCATACAATGGAGCGTGCGGTAAAGTAGGTACTCTCACCTAAGTACCTACTTTACCGCACGCTCCGATGTATGGCGCCGTGCGTATTCTTTACGGTTTTTTTTTAATGTCCATAAACAATACAATTATAAGAATTCAATCCGTCTGCATCCGTCAGCCAAAAATGCTTCCGTCTGCGTCCGTTCCGGAAGCGTTCCATACGCGTTTTTTTTTGCGAAGAACTTTTTGCTCAGAAGGTTTGTCGCACTTTAATATTGAAGAAAAAATGAGACAATAGATGTAGTTCTAATTACCCGACTGTTACACTTATGTTTTTTTCGAGTGTATTTATGTATGATGTCATATTTCTTTGGCACACTGTAGCCTAACCCTGTGTCTTCATAGATTTTAGCTTGAAAGGTGTCGTTAGATTCGTCTAAATAGTGAGAATGATACTGGATAGGTATATAAAAATTAAAATATCTGAGCTTCGGTGCCATTGACTTCAGCTTTTTTAACCTATCGAGTGGGGTATCAATATAAAGGCTCGAGGAGACAATTTAAAGAATGTAACTTATTAAATAAATGATTTTGTCAAAAAAATCCGATTGGTACAATATATAATACAATTTACAATATATAATACAATTTACAATATAATATAATTCTACTAAAATGTTTCACGCAGACGCAAACGGAAGCGCGTTCTCATTTTAAAAACTCTACACACTATTCCAAACGCACACTCCCCATTTGCAAATTCGCGCCATTTTCAATTAGAAACGTCAAAGATAGTTGCGACTTTTAATTATAATATTAATTAGAATATGTGTTCAAGTGAGGAATCAGATTTATATACCGCGTGTATCTGACATCGACGCACAAACGATTTCCATGGGTCCGGGGCATGATTCTGGGCACCCTAGACTTAGAATTTTTCGTCGGCTTTTTTCTCATTTTTTTATTTTTTACAAGGGTTTTTTTACTTTAGACTGCTCATAATCGATATTCTGACCTAACCCAATGAGATATTTAATAAAAAAATAATTAATTAACTACTTTGACTAAAAAAAACAATCTGAATAAAGCCACAAATAGATATCAGCTCAGCTGAGCTGATACTTTGTGGTACTCTTGAAAAAAATGAGAAAAGAACCGGCGAAAAATTCCAACACTGGGGTGTCCAGAATCATGCCCTGGACCCATGGAAATCGTTTGTGCGTCGATGTCAGATACACGCGGTATAGGAATCAACTCCACCTGACAACTTGAATGAGGCGCCAATTGCAGAAAATGGTCTCTTGCTGCCAAAATCGCGAGAACGCTATTTAATGATTAACAATAATTTTTAATAAGGAAAAAGTTTGTTTAATTATCTATTTATATAATGTGTCGAAAAACGTTGTATGACACACGAGCGGATATAATTGGTCTTTACAAACTCGTGACTATGGTAAACCCTCGACTTCGTCTCGGGCTTACATTTGTCTACTCGTTTAGACCAACTTACCGCTCTTGTATCATAAATAACTATTACGATAACATCCAAAAAAAAAACATTATCAGAAATCTGACAACAAAATACCGTTAACACCTATAAAATGCTAAACATACAATAATTTCGCTTGTTTACTAACTCGTATGTATTATTCATATCAAGTGTGTGTAAACAAACGAGAAGTAGAATATTTATTCTATGTATACCAAAACATTCGATAAAATATGTATACCTAATGTTGTTGTATATTAATTCTAAAATGAGTCAGTGATACCAACTTAATGTTCAGAGTTTTATGTTTGCAATAATCGGACCAAATATGGACGTGTCGATTCCTCAATTAGTACCTTTACACGGCCAGCAATACAGTAAGCAGGATAGTGGTTTAAACCATCTCGTTATAACTATAAACAGTCATGGAAAATAATTGCTTAGCAACTTCAAATGGGCTTGTGTCCTGAAAAAATCTAATTAGTCCGTCAGTTAGATTATCAAAAAATATTTGGCCCGTGTTTTTTCTTTTGTTACGGAAACCAAAATTGACGAAGTTACGACGCTTTTTAAATTCTCAATACGTCACACCTTCGCATAATTTTTACTGAGTCGTGACGTCACGAGCCCCCACTCGCAAGTTTTGATGCGTTTTATGTTTCTCAATATTCATTGATTTACAAAAACAAAAAATACGTGTCCATTATTTTTCAATACTCTAACTGACGGACTAAATAGTTTTGCAATTTGTGGATGATGGAATCTAGCCTATTAACGTAGTTTGAATACACAACTGTAATTCTTTTAGAGATTGACGTATTGTGTACCGTTTTCCTACGATTCAATAGCGATACAATCGCAAAAACAACGCGATATAGCAGCGGTGCTGTCGCTCATCTTCTGCATCGCTACTGTTGCCATAGTATGAAACAGACGCAATACAGCGTCAATTTATACTCACAAGGGCTTTAGCGACTACCTGTATAGCAGTCCGCACGAGTCGTAAGCACCGATCAATGCAGCAGGGTGATCTCGCCAATGTACGGCGGACAACTTGTCGACGTCGACAAGCATTGACTAACATGACGGACCAATAACGTGAAGCCAATGGAGAGTGTGCCGGTTATAATACCTGTGAACGCTGTTGTTTGCATCGATGCAGTTGCACGAATGACCTATTGTCACCAATGACGTATTATACATAGACACGTCATAAACCAACATCGCGGCGCTTAAAAACGGCGAAAATACTAGATGGCTACTAATACGCATGAAGAAAGAGAAAGAAAATATGTCACCGTACGGCGGGATGCCTGTTGCTATAGGGAGATAAATATACATCTTCTTACGTCACAGGCTAAGTAATAGTCAAATTGACATCAAAACAAACGTAGTGTCGCGCGACAGGTTGGTGCGAAACTAAGCGCGATGTGGCCAATTGGCTTCATTTCATGTTGTCATTTTAGAGTGCGGACAACGTATCTATAGTTTTATAGTCACTAGCACACCGAGTACGACTTACTTTGTGAAATTGAAGTTATTGGAGGCGAGGATCTCCGCCAGAGAGCCCCACAACGTCTTATGTAGCTCCCGCACTGGAGCGCCCCACCAGCTGGCGTGCCAGTACCGCACCGTCGAGGATACGCAGCAGTTTACACCTGGGACAAGACAGAAAAACATAATTATATTTACTTTCTTCCTGTCTTTTTTCATCTATCGATCATCAAATGACTTCTCCCACTCTATAAGCTTGGGAAAGTCTGACTCAGTGTTTCTTCAAATTATATTATCTATACTAATATTATAAAGCAGAAGAGTTTGTTTGATTGTTTGTTTGTTTGGTTGAACGCGCTAATCTCAGGAACTACTGGTCCGATTTGATAAATTCTTTCAGTGTTAGATAGCCCATTTATTGAGGCAGGCTAGTTACATATACTAGCTGACCGGCGCAACTTCGTTTGCGTCACATTTTCCATTAATGCTCCGCTCCTATTTGTATTAGCGTGATGATATATGCCTATAACCTTCCTCAATAAATGGGCTATCTAACACTGAAAAAATTATTCAAATCGGACCAGTAGTTCCTGAGATTACCCCCTACATACAAACTTAGAAACTTACAAACATATAAACCTACAAACAAATGTTACCTCTTTATAATATTAAGTATAGATTAATGCCCTTTGCATTCCAGGGCCGCGGTAACGAACAATACCGCAACCCTAGTGGCTTCCCATCTTACCGCTTGCTACGATAAAAAGAAATCGATGAACCAATAAGAGTGTTAGGTACAGTTGCGGAATTAAAAGATTTTATTTTATTTGTGATAGATTTCCTCTTGACTCTAATCTTGGTCAGAGATGACAGAGACAAAGTCTACGATGGAGCGAGCCCAGAAAGAGCCTGTACATTCTCACTTTGAACAGATTAGGGTTGTAAGCGTTCGGAAACTCAAGGCAGAGAGTTCCACTCCTTCGCTGCGCGCATTATAAAAGACGTTTGGAAAAGCTAAGTGTAATTGGTGGACTAGCAACAAGGTGCCTTGGTGGGTAAGTTGCAGTGCGTCTGGATGTCCGATGGTAGAAGGGGGCCGGTGGGACCGTGGTCCGAGATCCTGAGGTACGATTATTACTTTATAATTTGCCAAGCATTTTCGTTCTCCAACTGTACATGTAGTTAACAAGAGTTCATCAACCTCTATAAATTTGTCTGTCAGACCTTTTAAATAATGAAGCTTCATATTTCGTATTTGGCAGTTGATACCTTATTGACTAGTTTTACAATTTCCTTTCCATTTAGCAATGAGGAAGAGCAAAAAAGGACATTCTTCTTATTTACAAGGGCGATAGTCAAAATGTGGAACTACTGCGAAGTCATCCCTACTAATATTATAAATGCGAAAGTAACTCTGTCTGTCTGTCTCTTCTTCATGCCTAAACCGATACCAGTGAACCGATTTGGATGAAATTTTGTACAAGTCTGAGACCCAAGAAAGGACATAGGATAGATTTTATCCCGGAAATCCTACGGGAACGGGATCTGTGTGGGTAAATAGGTTATATATTTATTTATTATCATTTTATTTCGGAATACTTCCATAGCTTGTTAGTAAGCTTAATAACTATGTTAGTATTACATGCAGGTTTGACAAATAAAGGATGAGCGGGCAATCAAATTTCCCCGCAATTACATTCAGGAGGCTGTTCGAGCTGCCGCGGACCCTCTGCAGCAGAGACGCGGCACGCTTACGTCTGATATATACCGGGAGTATGTTCCCTAGGGAATTCTGGTAGTCAGATGCACCCGTTTATAAGAAACAGATGTCATAAGAAACAGATGTCAAGATACTTGAGAAAAGGCTAAGTGGGTTGAGGATTCTGTTTCCTGATAGCTACAACCTGTGCGTCTTTACGCTAAGTGTTTACTTCTACACAAGCGTGCTTCATCTTTGACAATATCACCGCTTACCTAGGTCAGCTAGCGAACAAACGCGAGTTTATCAATAATGACAAAAATAGATAGAGAGAGAGAATTATTAACGAAATACGTGTCGTATGTCATTGGATAGAGAATCGCAGGACGCATCGTTTGACAAATTAAACACGAGAGTTTAAACCAATGGTAAAACGTAATTAAAAAAACCAGCGGCCAAGTGCGAGTCGGACTCGCGCACGAAGTGTTCCGTGCCAGCCATTTTTTTTTTTTGTGCAAAACGAGGAAACTCTTGGCCCAAATCTCACCTGATGGAAAGTGATGATTAGGCCGAAGATGGAAGCGAGTTTCACCCGGAATCCTCTTACACAGAGGAACTGGCTATCATACCTCTAACTGCCGGAACACAACAATGCTGTCAACATTGTTGTTATGGCGACAGACTTAGACATGATGGTGGTAGCTTGCCAGGCGGACTTAGAACTAGTCCTACCACCAACCAAACCGAGCAAAAAAATTTGCCCCCGCTGGGAATCGAACTCAGGACCTCTGGGTCTGAATCAGGTGGTTTAACCACTAGACCACGGAGGCGGTTAGTGTCACCTGTTTAGCACCACCCGGGGACCACGTGTAGGGATTCGCTGAAGGGTATTCTCCTACGGACGCGGGTGACTCGGCCATTATACTATAAAAACGGCAAAAAAATCAAGTTTGTTGTACGGGAGCCCCCTTAAATATTTATTTTATTCTGTTTTTTTAGTATTTGTTGTTATAGCGGCAACAGAAATACATCATCTGTGAATTGAAATTTCAACTGTCTAGCTATCGCGGTTCTTGAGATACAGACTGGTGACCAAAGATATATTTTTATATTTTTGTGCTGGTGACAGATATACAGACAGATGGCCAGTGGAGTCTTAGTAATAGGGTCCCGTTTTTACCCTTTGGGTACGGAACCCTAAAAAGACAAACCTCGCGTATGTCACTTTAATACAGAAAACCGCAGCAACAGCGCGTAACTCAGTTTAATTCTGGCAGCAACAAGGCACAGATTACAGATACAGATTTTGACATCCGCGGTGTTCGGTGTTATAAATATTTTGCAAACAGATAGAGAACCATTAAAAATCTAATTAAGTTGTATATCACGTTCGACATAGCCAGACAGACAAACACGGAACCTGCACCTAAATATATACAGCTCAATTATACAGCTACAAACGCCGCTCAAAATTCACGTGTATGACCTGTCGGACAGGAGCTAATCTTACCAGCTGTTGACTGGCAAGCGCACCTGACATTGAACGCGTCTTACGACACACGGCTTCGACCGACGCCGACGCCTACGCAACCCATCTGAAGACTGTTTTGTTATGCAAAAATATTTCTGGCTGATAGTAGAGTTTTTTTTTTTTGCGATTGGAGCGAATACTTTAAAGTCTGTTTTTGAGATGGCATGGATTTGTGAAAGCGGAAAAATAGGAAAGTTTTGATTTTGGTTATAATTTGTTGGCTAAATAACAACAGCCGCACGGGTCGATCTTCAAGGTTAAGCAACGCTTGCTAAGGTTGGTCTGTGGATGGGTTACCAGCGTAACATATCGAGTTTCCTCCGTGCCTCGGAAAGCACGTTAGGCCTTTGATTCCGGCTGTCATTTGTAGATTATTTACGGTTTTGGTAGTCGTTACGGATCGTCAGAAACCACTAAATCTGACTCCAGTCTTGCCAAGATATACTGTGTTAGCCAGTAAATCGGTTGTGGAGGTCTGGTGGGCGAACGCTCCACGTGAAGCGCCTGGTATTTAGCTGAATCCGGTTTGACTGGAGGCCGACCCCAGTGTGGTTGGGAAAAGGCTAGGCAAATGATGATGATCTACCTCCTTTAGCCTGAAACCATGTCATAAATTGGTATTACAGCCGGTCGTTTCTATAACATGTCGAAGTGAAGGCTTGGGTGATAGTAATCAAGATGGAATGACAGCAGACTTCGTGATCACTTCGACTTGTTTACAGAATCGAACTGGAGTAGATTTTAGAACGTTTCTAACATAATAAAATCACTCTAGAAACCAGCCCTGAGTCTTTGATAAGAATAAGAACTATCAAACAATAAATGGACAATGTCAAAGATAACATGGCTATATATTATATAGGATCTGGCTGCTGAAATGATAGCTTTGTAGAAGTCACAGCTTTATGCTGCACAAATCCTAAAAATGGAATAAAGACAGGAAGATTATATTCATAATAGGCTAGATTCCATCATCCACAAATTGCAAAACTATTTAGTCCGTCAGAGTATTGAAAAATAATGGACACGTGTTTTTTGTTTTTGTAAATCAATGAATATTGACAAAGATAAAACGCATCAAAACTCGGGAGTGGGGGCTCGTGACGTCACGACCCGCTATATAAGAATTATGCCAGGGCGTGACGTATTGAGAATTTTAAAAGCGTCGTATCTTCGTCAATTTTGTTTCCCGTAATAAAAGAAAAAATACGGGTCAAATATTTTTTGATAATTTAACTGACGGAGTAATTAGATTTTTTCAGGACACAAGCCCATTTACAGTCAGTTAACATTCTTAAAAAGACAGTTGCAACCTCAGATAGCAACAATAAAGACCCTAGGGCATTAAAACTCTTTTAAAGACTATTACTACCATTCCAAATATTGCGCTCTCTGTATCAAAATGACAAACGAACGTAACGTAACGAAAATGACGGCTGAGGTAAAAATATTCAAACAACATTGGCCAGTGGCAAAATAACACATTATTCTACCGTCTGTCTGTGTTGGCAGCTCTCCAAAACAGCTGAGCTGATAAGTAGCCAAACGATAATATTTTGAAGACTGTCTCGTTTAACGAATTGATTACATAGATTCATCATTTCAACCTAAAGATGGACATAGGCTTCTCCCAAGATTCGCTATATCGACCGGTCCCATAACGCTATCCTGTAACAACCTCACCGTGACAGCGGTTGCGCGTCCAGGTAGGCCGCTGCAGAAACAAACTGGCAAAATGGGGTTTCGTAGACCCTTTCACAGACGTGAGTGCAGTGATCCTGTTAAGATGAGTCACACGTTGGAGTGTTCCCCAAGTGCCTATGCACCTGTACTTTGGAGGATTTCATGAATGTCACCGACGCTGCAATTGATGTGGCCACCTACTGGGCCCAAAAACACTGAAGTATTTGTTTCCGGAGACCAGGGGGCCAATCGCGCTAATTTTAAAAGTTTAGGTCCGCTTGCAATTCGTTTCCAATTCAGTTTTGGTTATGATCTAGTTTCGATTCACCTGTAAGGTATTTGGTATCGCGCTAAAGTTTAAACTTCAACCAAAGTTGCGTTGTCAAAATTTTACAAATATTTTCGTATTTTCTTTCAAAATCCAATCAACACAACGCGAACGATTGAGAAAAAGTAGCACTGTTTCAACTTTTTGTTTGACAGCGGTAACGTTACAGTTGTGATGCAGTTTGTTTTATTAGCGCGATTGCCCTCCTGGAGGGCAATCGCGCTAATAAAATTCGGCTGGAACGCAACTGAACTGTAGCCATTTCACAACTTTTTTAAACATTCCGTATCGCGCTAAACGTTTGACAGAAACTTGGAACGCAACTGCATCACAACTGTAACGTTACCGCTGTCAAACAAAAAGTTGAAACAGTGCTACTATTTCTTGACTTTTTCTCAATCGTTCGCGTTGTGTTGTTTGGATTTTGAACGAAAATACGAAAATATTTGAAAAATTTTGACAATGCAACTTTGGTTGAAGTTTAAACTTTAGCGCGATACCAAATTCCTTACAGGTGAATCGAAACTAGATCATAACCAAAACTGAATTGGAAACGAATTGCAAGCGGACCTAAACTTTTAAAATTAGTGCGATTGGCCCCCTGGGGCTACAAGGGCCACGGCGTGTGGACGCAAAGCTATACATTTAGTCCCGCTGCCTCCTTCGTGGCCTGCCGTGATAGTCTTTAGCAAGTATGTAAGCATACATTGATTTAAAAAAAAATACGCTTAAAAAAGGGCCCCCAAAAATGTTTGATACAGCGCCCCTTTTGAGTCTAGCTAGGCCACTGCTATGCAGACATACAATACCACTTTTTATTCAGAGTTCAAAGTCTGCGAAGATAGACGGCCGTCACTCTAGATTCTAGAGTGACAAATCTTCGCTTCCAGAATCTTTCAGCTCCATCGACCATCTTGTCTGTTCTGCGAGCTTTGTCTTTAATAATCTATGATTGTTTACTTCTCATTAGGTAATTTCGCAGGCTAAGACTTTAACATGGATCTGTAGAGGGTAGCAGAACAGAGTGAAATGTTCCGCAATCCTCCGTTGAAAAGGGAGGATCCTCTGACCAGACTGTCGTTATCCGGTGGGCAACTGCCCGATAGAAGTTGACATTCGGACTGTTGTTGTTTGATTGGCTTCAATTTAATTTTCTGCAATGAATGAATGAAAAACAATAAAGGCAACTACTCCGGGGTCAGCTGATAAGTGAAAGAGGTGGAGTGTAGTGTCCTTACGCTCAATACTGATATTAGTAAGAATGTCAATGTTAAAGAGTGCAAACAAATGTTGCAATTTAGTTGTAAATGCATTAATGCAATAACAGCTTTACTTGTACATAATTATTTCGATATAGGTAAATAATTTCGAAGGTCGTATCGCTGCAATTTTAATAACTTTTAGATTTTAAAGTTGTTTTGGATGTCCTTCAAAATGCAGCATTTCTAAAAGGTTTTCTTTATTTAAAATTAAAACTATCACTTTTGCCGCGATTTTGTCCTCGCTATAACTCTCTATAGGATTTCTTTATATTAAACTAGCTTCGTCTGCGTCACATTATTAATTAATCAAATGACTATTTAAAAAATAAGGGTTGGTGATAGAAGGGTAAAAAATTTAGGGTTGTATGTATTTTTTAATGCCACATTATAGAAAAATTAAAATTAAAAATTTTGACAAAAAATTAAAAAAAAAATGTTAGGGGTGGACAACCCTTATCACTTAGGGGTATGAAAAATAGATAGTAAACGATTCTCAGACCTACTGAATAGGCATATAAAATTTGGTAAAAATCGATGGTAAAAGTAAAACAGTCCATTCCAAAGTCCCCAACTAATCATTATATTGTTGTTATGTTAACAATAATATAATAATAATATCCTTGGACATTTCACACAACGCCATCTAGTCCCAAGCTAAGCAACCTAATGCTTGTGTTATGGTAACGAGATGGCTGATAAACTACTTATATACATTTTTTTTTTTGTTGTAAATACATACATATTATAGATAGAAAAACACCCAGACTCGGAACAAATACATGTAGGTCGTACAAATATTTGTTCCGTGCGGGAATCGAACCCGCGACATGCTGCGCAGCAGTCAATCGCTCAACCACTGCGCCAACCGTGTCGTCAAACAATCCCGAATCACTGTACCGATTTTGATGAATTTAGATAGAGACAGCAACCTAGAGACGGTAATAGACTACTATAGGCATGGCTGTTTTTGTAAAAATCTATATTATAGCGAGCGAAGCCACGGCCAAAAGTTAGTATACAATACATGCGTAGACATTACGACAATTGGTCGGTACAATTCGGTCTAAAAATAGGACTATTTCGTGGGTGTAGCAAGAGGCGACCTAGGGTTTGTCAATAATTGTAGTAGACAAATATTACACAAAGAAAGCTACTTGGCGTATTTACATAGACTATGTGTCACAATATGATGTGTTTGTAGGCACTCGAGTCGCTTAGGAATATATTATAAAAGTATCTTTTAGCGACATGAATGTAAAATTAGAGCACTTCCCCGATAAGGCAACTGTAGGGAATTTGACTGTTTTTTCAATAAAAAATAGGTCAACATCCAGAGAGAAAACGCAGAAAAAATCACAAAAAAAAACGTTGATCGAGCTTTTTAAAATCTATTATAAACTGAGACAGTACCTACTAATTACGTTTAACGTCACACGCATGCCACGCCATAGGGAATTTGCGCTATCAAGTGCCAACGACGTTTTTGGACGAGGTTAGAAGAACTTCAAAAGCGTGACTTCGCGTGTGACATTTTTTTTTACTTAAATCAGAAACATCTTCCAAATATCTGACCATACAAAGTTTTATAAGTACTGAAATAAATACCAATGGAGTTCTTTTTTATTTTTAAAATGTAGCAATGTCTTAAAACATCTATAAAGTCCGCACAAAACTAAAATTCTCTGACAGTAAATAACCCTCAAATCATCGAGGTACAGTTTACAAAAAAGATGTCAAATAAGTAGGGTGTCGTTTTTATCGAGCGCATGCGAATGTCGTCGCACTTTTAGCGAGTTATTTGCATTGCTTACTTTGCTATCACGGTCACTGAGCTAATGAGTGGAAAGTGTAAGCAAGTTCATTCAGCCGTTGAGTTTTTAGAGGTGACACATTGACATAGGTCAAATTCTCAAGGAGCGGTCGTATCGCCCTCGCAAACTGTCAAAAACAACTGAAAGGGGTCCCTCCAACGCCATTTTTAGGGTTCCGTAGCCACTTTTCTCCGAAACTATAAGAGCTATGCTGTTGAAACTTGGTAAGTAGATGTATTCTGTGAACCGCATTAAGATTATCACACAAAAATAGAAAAAAATCAATAAATTTTGGGGGAATATACTTAGAACAGAAACTCAAAAAAGATTTTTTCGTCGAACCCATACGTGTGGGGTATCTATGGATAGGTCTTCAAAAATGAGGTTTCTAATATGATTTTTTTTCTAAACTGAACAGTTTGCGAGAGAGATACTTAAGTGGTAAAATGTGTCCCCCCCCCCCGTAACTTCTAAAATAAGAGAATAATAAATCTAAAAAAATATATGATGTTATATATTACCATATAAACTAACAGCGAAAATTGGTTTGAACATGAAATATATTTAATAAAAAAAATATGTGTGAATAAAAAAAACTACTTACTAGATAGTAAGTAGTTTTTTTTTAATAAGTCATAAATCGTAAATCCCAACTTTTGCTTATAATATATACCTACAACAGGTTTGTACGGAACCCTCGGTGCGCGAGTCCGACTCGCACTTGGCCGGTTTTTTTAAGTTGCGGCGCATGTCCTAACATGCATATTATATGGATAGAGGACACTTTAAACAAAAATCTTAGCAAAATGCTGCCCTAAAGTGATTTGAAAATGATCGCAAATTAATTAAGTTGTTATTCTTGAAAGAAATATTTTTCTTTTATCGTGTGGGTAGTAAGGTCAAACGACCCCACACACCCTATATAGTGTCAGAGTTTCTAAACCGCCTCAAGGGCCTCTGACATGGTAAAACGACCGCCATTTGGCGCCCGGGACCACCAGCTTATACATGCCTTCCGAAGCACGAAATCATATTTTTATCAGACAATCAGGTGATTCAAGCCTGCAATGTCCTAGCCAAACTGGAAACAACTTTACAAAGTATGCTTCCCGTGGGAATTGAACCCAGGACCACCGGGTCACAAGGCAAGCGCCTAAAACACTCGACCAGGGAGGCAGCTATAAGAAACTAATAACAGGAGGAGAGGAGGAAGCTAATAAAGAAACATTGAAAGCAATTGGCAATATAGGTATCTTATAAGAACGTCATTTGATTTGGGCACGGTTGGTGCAGTGGTTGAACGATTGGTTGGCGCTGCGTGCGCGGGTTCGATTCACGCGTGAAACAAATTTTGTATGGCCTATGAACTGTTGTTCCGGAACTGGCTGTTTGTGTATGTGAGTTTGTGCTGCCACGAGGAGAAATTCCAAGACTGGGGCAAAGTAAAAAAAATAAATATGTTTCTTAAAATTCGTCGCATTATAAGCAATTAATTTTAGACATTATAGGATTAATTGAGACGTCGAACAGATTTATCATTGACACTGATTTATATTAAAAGCCTCGAATTCCTCTTATGAGCACCAATAAACAATAATTAACCTATCCTAACCTAAACTTCGAGGAAACAATAAACGATTGAGCTGCGAACAGTAAACATGCGGTTAGGGTGAACGAACTGAACATGGTCACTCCCAGAGGTTCGACGTAAGAGTGGGCGCGCATTGCAGGTAGCATGCGAAAAGTATGCGACGACGACGCCACGTTGCGATTGCGACGTTGCGATTATTTGGTTTTGTGATGTCGTGAACTTGACCAAGCCAGTGCTTGATACCTTAATTCTTCACGTGTAATGTGGAGGGTTATTCTGTGGCGCGACGTTATACTAATTGAGAGAAACGATATACTTAACTGATGACTAAGCACCAGTGGCTAATGTTGAATTTGCAGTCACTCCCGCGAACTTGTGGTACAAGAAATTAATTAACTGGGTTTTTATATCATGTAATAATCCTAATATTGAGAACAATTTACCGGCCAAATCATACGTTTTTTACCAAGATTTTGGTTTTTTAGGGATAGTCCCTTCAAGAATAGGGAATATGCATGCGATTTTTTTATTTGCAATATAAACTACTTACTTAATACAGTCAGAAAGAGAAGTCCGATACGAACTGTGACGTCAAATTACACGACGACTACACAGCTGCCATAGAAAACAGCGGTTTCGCGAGAGGGACAGATATTTTTGTTTAAAATAATTGTATCTCGTTCGTTTTTCGAGCAATTTAGATTCTAATTTCACTGTTAGTATTATATTTTCGAATACTTTTAGATAAACTGTTCAGATCATATACTTTTTTCATGCATATTCCCTATTATGGGGGCTTGCTTTGACTCGATATCAGAGAAATAAACACAGATCTCAATAAAAAGTTCCAAACATTTTTGACAGATTGCGAATGACATCTGAATGCGAACATTGCTTAAAATTAGTAGAATAATCTCTCTGATATGTTTTAAACAGCGAAAGCGTAGTTTTGGCAAACAATTTCATTTTTTTTTTCAGTGGGATTTCTTTTTGCCTTTACTAGCAATTATTTAAGAGGAAATTAATGTAAATTTTATAAGTGTTAATGGCAACGTGTCGCCTATAGTCATTACAGTAATTTAATTCTTCTGTATCCTTGCCAAAAAAAGTTCTACACACATTAACTTTCAAATCGCATTGTTTTCCAGCAGAATACTATAAAACGGCCGAGATATCATTAATTATAAAGTTTAATGAATTCAGACAGTCACGTTTGAGCAGTAAAGGCGATTATAAGTTGCGACAACGAATCACGTGTATGCAATATAGATGCTATTATACACGAATACAGGTCAGCTGTAGCAACGGAATACTTAAGAACAGGCGCACATTGTAGACTTTTCTTAAACATTTTTTAAAAAAGTATTATTAGTATTCAGATTTGTATATCTGAGAAGCATTGCTTGTATTTTTAAGGAGCCATTCGCATCGCAGTCGTGAACTGTCAAAAACACCTCTTTTTTTTAATAATAATAATAACCCTACCGCAGTATCTCTACGTTGACGTCGTGGTGGGGCTTGCGTGTCCCCATAGACCTTAGGTATGACACCTAGGGTGAGGGGCCAGACAAAGAGAGATACAGTCCGCAAGGCAGTTTTGTGGCGAACTGTTGGGCAGTAGCGACCCCACGAACCTTATCTCCCGGGAGAAGTCTTGTTCCTCATCTACGGCTTGCCTTTATTGGCTGGCCAGAGTGAAAACTGACGAGGAACAGAGATCCCACCTCTTTCTTGCCTTAATTGGCCGGTCTGAGTGGAGATTCGCTAGAGCATACGTGCTCGGGAGAAGGATGTATAATCCAGTAAGATGCTGGTAGGGTTCTTGACCGCACTTCCGGGATTGTCCTGATAGCCGTGGTATACCTCTCCACTCCTCTAGCACCTCAGGCCATGTTGCCCCTTGGCGCTACGTCACTTTGTGCTTGCGACCGTTTTCGGGGGCCCATTCATTGAGTGTGCAAGTCACCCCCTGCCATTTAAAAGCCGTGTATATTGTTAGTGGTCAGGCAGGGGCCAATAGTTCTTCTATTATAAACGATTATCAGTCCACTAAGCCACCCAAACCCATAGCGTTTAATTTTTTGTTTCCATATTCTGCAATAGTACTGCTCCAACCGGGGATTGTCCTTGGGAATACTTTCAGTGCATACAGGGATAATCGCCGGTTGGTGCCCCATTACATTTGAAATGTCAAACGGGGCCTCTGCGAGCTGGTTTTGGCCCCTCGTACGCCTACCAAAGGACCGGGTCTCCAGGGACCCGAGAAAGTAAAAAAATAATAATAATATCCTTGGACATTTCACACAAGGATTACACCCTGCATTCTAACAAGCTTTTGACTTCTATGTTTATTTGTGATCCTATGTACTCTTATTGTTGTAAATAAATATTATTATTATTCTCAATCTGGATTTTTTTATTAGCGTGGTGCTAATAAAAAAATCCAGATTGAGAATACCATAACATACCATCAGGTGAGGTAGTGGTCAAATTTCCGTCGACAAACTGCCACGCTGTTTAGTGGGTGTAAGTACTTAAGTACGTGATTTTAAAAATGTTTGAAAAAAAAAAATGTATGCCTATCAAAATTAAAAAAGAGTTAATTTACGTTTTGTTTTAGCTAAGGCTAATGAAGAAGGTGAATGTTTTAAGACAGCGAATAGGTTAAATAAATAGCCCTATTTTTCATTGTAGGTAAAACATTAGGTGAGAATGAGGTTGAACGCTGAACCTAGACTAAATACTAGAACTGTAAAACTGACGTGAATAGATTTAAATCGTACTCGAAATTACTGAATCGTTTGCTAATTTTATTTTACACTAGCTGACCCCGCGACTTCGCTCTCGTTTTACCCGCATAGTTCCTGTTCCCGTAGGATTTCCGGGATAAAGACTATCCTATGTCCTTTCTCGGGTGTCAAACTATCTTTGCATATAATTTCATCCAAATCGGTTCAGTAGTTTAGGCATGAAGAAGAGACAGACAGACACGAGTTACTTACGCATTTATAATTAGTAGGAATTTCGTTTAAACAACATGATTTTCTTTATCACCAATTTTTTCCAGATATTGTCTAAGCCACGATTATATTTTTAGCAGAGGTTAAAAAAAACTTTTTACAAACAAAATACAACCGACTGAACGTTATAATAGCCTAACCCTCCTTGATAAATGGGCTATCCAACACTAAAAGAATTATTCAATTCGAACAGAACTTCCTGAGATCAGCGCGATCAAACAAACAGTCTTCAGCTTAAAAATATTAGTACAGATATATTTATTTATTAAAAAACTAGCGGATGCCCGCGGCTTCGCCTGCTTGACAAATTATATACTAAAAACTTCTTCCAGAACCACTCTATTCATTGGTGAAAACAGCAGAATGAAAATTGGTGCAGCAGTTTTTGAGTTTATCGCGAACAGACAGACGCGGCGGAGGAATTTATTTTATAATAATATGTAGTGATAATGCTGCTCTTGTGTAACTGTCTAAGAATTAAGATATATTTTAATTATTCATTCATACCTTATTTAAACAAACGTTTTTAATAAAAACAACTCTTATCTACGCTAATACGCTTTAATCAGATAATTTGGCTTAAGATAATGCTCATTATAAAATTCCTGTACTTAGATTTATCACGATATTTTAGTGCTCCAAGGTAACGAGCCAAGAAAAGTGTTTTTGTTGATATCATCTCATTTAAAAAAAAAACCTGATTAGGTGGAGAGGTGGCACGCACAGTAATTAGGTGATTGTGTTAATAACTGGCCAGTCTGAGCCACAAATGATATACTATGTTTGATACAAGATTATTTTTGATTTAACGTTTTAGACCAGCTCAATTATGGTGAATGCTCCAACCAGCCCGCGAAATTCAAATTTTCTTGCGTTTTTGCATTTGCAGGCCAGTGCTAGGTTGTAAGTTGATTAAGATATTATTCTGGTATAACTTCTGGGTAAGCTCGCTACATAATAGACTTTGTCTCTGTCATCTCTGACCAAGACTAGAGTCAAGAGCAAACCCATCTCAAATAAAAAAAATAAAAAAAAAATACACAGAAAGCAATAAAATAATAATAGGCAGCAGCTGGATCAAGGGCTTGATCCAGAAAGCAGTACTCCTGGACACGGAGCGTATAGTGTGGAGGTTCCTCTCGCGGGAGCCCTGACCACCGGTAGCTTGGACCCTGTTCCCGATACCGGTGGGCTACTATTTTATATATTTTAAAATGTTTTTTGTATTTTAAAAATGTGAATTGTAGGTACATAAAATGAAATAAATACTTAAATGTAGAAGCTGCCAATCATTTTTTGGGGCATGGTAGGACTGTTGCTGTATTTAAATAAATTTTTGTACAGATACTAGTCTAGAGCCTGAGAAAGGACACAGGGTACCCTTGATCCCGGGGGCAGAGTCACCCGCGTCCGTAGGAGAATACCCTTCAGCGAATCCCTACACGTGGTCCCCGGGTGGTGCTAAACAGGTGACACTAACCGCCTCCGTGGTCTAGTGGTTATACCACCTGATTCAGACCCAGAGGGCCCGGGTTCGATTCCCAGCGGGGGCAAATTTTTTGCTCGGTTCGGTTGGTGGTAGGACTTGTTCTAAGTCCGCCTGGCAAGCTACCACCATCATGTCTAAGTCTGTCGCCATAACAACAATGTTAACAGCATTGTTGTGTTCCGGCAGTTAGAGGTATGATAGCCAGTTCCTCTGTGTAAGAGGATTCCGGGTGAAACTCGCTTCCATCTTCGGCCTAATCATCACTTTCCGTCAGGTGAGATTTGGGCCAAGAGTTTCCCCGTTTTGTATTACAAAAAAAAAAAAAATGTTTCCCTGGGGATCACACGGGCGAAGCCACTGGCAGAAGGTAGTGGAGAATATGATTTCTTGTTTAATTTAAACAACTATCAAAGTTTCTGTCCCTGAGTGCCAATTCTATTGATTCTCTAGCAACATTCGCATCTCCGTCGCAAACACACGAAGCAATTCGTGCCATAAACCGAAAAAAAAAAAATGCTTGTATGGGAGCCCCTTTAATTTTTAAATTAATTTTGTATGCAATTTGCCACTTGCAAGGTGACGTATTTTTTTTTAGTTAAAAAGATTGCCAGTCATTCGTTACTGCCCAGAAATATAAACAAAGATAGATAGATAGATAGATAGATAGATAGATATAACGTTTATTTGGTACAAAGAAAGAAACACAACACACAAAAGCACAGCAGCATTATTGTATTTACCGATAAAATTCGCAATATAAATTGCCAATTAGCATCTTACGATCAGAAATGATGGGACAAGATGGACATCAGACCGAAACACAAAACGATCCGGGAATACTTTAATTATGCGTACAGCTAAGAAGTGGCATACTCCTTTTTTAAAGATGGCACGTCATCAAATGATCCCTTCCGTTCTGGGCGGAGCAGAGTGTCAGACTATCCGTGTTCCTCTAAATGCCATTTTCAATCCAGGGCCGCGTTGACTCTTTCGATCAAATTCCGCAACCCTGAGTGGCATACCCTGGCTGGGTACATTTTTCCTGATGGCAATAAGTTGAGTGAGATGGGGGTCTTTCAAGTCAAGAGTGAATAGGTTACTTCTAGACAAGCGTGGTCCATTGTCGACCGCAATATCGCTTTCCTTCAGGTGAGATAGTGGTCCAATGCAAGCCTATATGTAGTTAAAAAAGTGCGCCAAGTGCGAGTCGGACTCGCGCACCGAGGGTTCCGTACAAACCAGTAGGTATTATACAAATTATAAGCAGAAGTTGCGATTTACGATTTATGAATTATTAAAAAAAACTACTAACTAGATCTCGTTCAAACCAATTTTCGCTGGTAGTTTACATGGTAATATACATCATATTTTTTTTTTAGTTTTATCATTCTCTTATTTTAGAAGTTACAGGGGGGGGGGGACACATTTTACCACTTTGGAAGTGTCTTTCGCGCAAACTATTCAGTTTAGAAAAAAATGATATTAGAAACCTCAATATCATGTCCTATTGTAGTAATTAATAATAGAATTTAAATTTATTACCAATTGAATTGATTAATTGAATAATTCTATAATAACTCATAGTTTTAATTTATAATTTGTATGCCTAAGTGGCTGATCATGGAATGAACATAAACTATAAAATTATGTAATGAACACCTGTATGTAACCCATGTATCACAAATAAACGAATTGATTGATTGATTGATTGATATCATTTTCGAAGACCTATCCATAGATACCCCACACATATGTATGGGTTTGATGAAAAAAACAATTTTGAGTTTCAGTTCTAAGTATGGGAACCAAATGTTTTGATTTTTTTTCTATTCTTGTGTGAAAATCTTTATGCGGTTCACGAAATACATCTACTTACAAGCTTACCAAATTTCAACAGCATAGTTCTTATAGTTTCGGAGAAAAGTGGCTGTGACATACGGACGGACAGACAGACAGACAGACATGACGAATCTATAAGGGTTCCGTTTTTGCATTATGGCTACGGAACCCTAAAACGTGACTCTCTAAGTACAATATTTAAATGTGGTTAAAAACAGAATTTCAGCCTGAATCATTGGTTATTTACATAAGCGACTGAAAATAAAGGAATCACAAAACAAAGGCCTCTATTGTTCATATCAAACAAAGCCCGAAGACATTTGGACATAATTTTCCGCCATCTTGGTTTCCAATGTTTGTCAAACTAACATACAATTACAAATGGCGTCGTGACGCTGTATTTGTGAAATAAGGATAGTTGGTAACAAATTGCTCCATTACAGGAACGCTTGTTTTAAGTACGAGTATAATAAACACAGCACAGACATAATCTTTTTTTTTTATTTGAGATGGGTTTGCTCCTGATTTTATTATATGTCAGAGACAGAGACAAAGTCTACGATGGAGCGGGCTTATACCCAGAAGTGTGCTATTAACTGTATATTTTAAAAGATCAAGGTTATAAGACGTATCCTTGTCATCGGCAAATTGCAGAATCTGAAAGATTGTAATAAAATAATCTTTGTTAGATTAGGATTTCTCGATATATTATGAAAGAATCGTTTTGTATAATTTGTCACCGGAAAATGGTAAAATATTGCGTGAAATTACAAACTATTTTTTTTTTCTAAATAAGACACGGATTTATTGGAAACTATTGAATTTGGATGGCATGGGATTTGATTTTTTTATAATCGATAAATATATGATCAAGATTTAAAGCAGTCTTGCGAAGTTTGCTGTTTTCAGGAGACGTCGTCATTATCCACCGCCACTTTCGGGCATAAGCCTCTACTCCTGTGCGAATCCCCACGTTCCTGTGCGATCCTCACTCAAGTTCCATCCGTAATAGCAGCGATATCGTCTGCTTATAATACGCATAAAATAAACAATAACACAAATATGTAAACGACCAAGCCAAGGCTGCATGTATTAATTAGTCCGGAATCATTAACCTCTTCAAGGTAAATAGCGTGTACCTACTTTCCTACAAACTGTTATTTTCTCAGAAAAATATAAAATTTATTCTAGACCTACAATTGTCCATGAAATCAACACTTGGTTCGATAAAATCAAAACTAATGGGAGTCCGCGATAACATTTTTGAGAAAATATCAATTTTGCAAGCTGCAAACTGTGTGAAGGTTATATTGACGCCGAATTATCGAATCTACCGAAGGCAATCGCATTGCAGCAGCCGAAAATTACATCAAACGGTTAGCACATGCAGGATTCCCCCATCACTTCGTCTCGTGTCCCGTCTCCCTCTAATGTCGTCATGTTCTGACGCTAAAATAGCCCAGACAGTATTAATTGGCCTTGTGATTCAACAGTTGTTGATTGCGGCATTTTCCCTCCAATATCATTTGTTAGGGAGTTCAAGTTCAGTGTAAGTCTTCAGGCACTAAATTGTTTCATCATAAATTCAGATATTCCGCGAATTGATTAACCTATTTGACGTGCTGAACTGCTCAGTAATCATCCTGATATTTGATAATTCTAAGAAGTCAGTAGGTACCATAGTGAAGGCATGAATGTCCCCTAGTTATAACTGCCTTAGAATTTCAGGTTCAAATCTGCATACGATTGATTTGGAGCCTTGCTCCTGAATTTTAGGATTCGTCCCCATTATTTTCATAAACATACTTTACTAGCTGATCTGCATAACTTCGTCTACGTCATATTTTTCATTAATGATGCGCTCCTTATTAGTCGTAGCGTGATGTTATACCGCGTGTATCTGACATCGACGCACAAACGATTTCCATGGGTCCAGGGCATGATTCTCCGTGGCTCCGGAACACAAAGGGCAATGAAGGAACATGGATGTGTTTTTTTAATTTCCCATCAATAAAAAAAGGGCATGATTCTGGACACCCCAGAGTTGGAATTTTTCGTCCGTTCTTTTCTCATTTTTTCAAGAGTACCACTCAGCTGGGCTGATATCTATTTGTGCTTTTATTCAGATTGCTCTTTTTAGTGCAAGTAGTTAATACAAAAATGATTTTTCAATTCGAACCAGTAGTTCCTGAGATTAGCGTGTTCAACCAAACAAACTTTTCAGCTTTATAATATTAGTACTTATTTATTGTACACAAAGGGTGATTTCTTAAACAAAAAGTGTACAACTAGCGGCCTTATCGCATTCTGCGATATCTTCCAGGCAACCTGTAATGAACAGAGATAGCCAGGTCACGAACTGGAGTTGGTATATTTGTCCTACGAATTTCGTGAGCGTTTTAATACATGTTTCGATTTTTGTGCACAGCTAATCTCTATCCTGTACCTGATGTTAGTACCTGTACACTGGAAAGGTTTGGAACTTCCTGGTTTTGATCTTTCATCTCAATGTATGCCTACAATGCTCGATATTAAAGCACAAGCAATTTTTTCACGGTCGCTCACAATGGACCTCATCAGAAGGCTTAAAGCCACTCAAAGGGCAATGTAGAGGGCACTTCTTGGAGTTTCCTGGCGTGATTAAATCAGGAATGATAGAAAGAAGAAAGAAAGAAAAAGAGTTTATTTGCGGTCAATATGACGCATACCAAAAATAAACAAAAATTACAATTATAAATATGAAAAATCGGGAAGATATGCATCAAATCTGCGCAAAACGGCCATCTCTCAGCATAATGCTGATGATATCCGCAAGAGAACCAAGGTTACCGACATGGTCCGAAGGATCACCAAACTAAAAGAAGCAGCCCCACATTGCTCGTCGAAAAGTTCTGGGGTGACGACCACGTACCGGGAGACGCAACGTTGGAAGGCCTCCCACAAGGTGGAGTGGTGGACCAATGACCTGGTGAAGGTCGCCGGGAGCCGATGGAGACTCATAGGGCTGGTCGTTGTGGCGACGCTTAGGGCCTTATTCATATGTCCATTTTTTTTTTTTTTATATATTGATAGGCGTACGTTCGACCGCTATCTCACCTGATGTTAAGCGATGATGCGGTCTAAGGTGGAGCACGCTTGCCTAGAAGTAACCTATTCACTCTTGACTCAAAGACTCCCAGGTTAGCTATCAGGAAACACAGACTCAGGCAGGGAATTCCACTCCTTAGCTGTACGCACAATGAATGTATTCCCAAAACGTTTTGTGCGTATAGGTGGAAATCTTTCGGCTGACATGATACTTAAAGGTGAATATTTTCACGTGAACAGCCATAAACAACTTACTTAAAACCAGTATTTACCTTACTACTCGTCATCACGTGCATGTGCCGTGAAACCAATACAAAAGCGTGTATTACGGCTCGCAGCTGGTACAACAAACAACATTGTCTTCGTAACTCCTCGCTTTCTACGGTGTCTGTGATCCATGACACTGGCTGCGGTCACGGTTGATGTCGTGTTACATTTTCTTCAAACAGATTATTCCTTTAACGTTTCTCGTTTAGAGATAAGTTTTATTTCTGACTCACACAAATGTTTTTTAGGGTACCGTACCCAACGGGTAAAACGTGACCCTAATACTAAGGCTCTGCTGTCCGTCTGTCACCTGGCTGTATCTCATGAACCGCGATAATTAGACAGTTGAAATTTTCACAAATGATGCATTCTGCATGTCTGTTGCTGCTGTCACTGGCTTTCAAACGACGTAATATTGTAAAATATCGCGTGTAATTGTAAACTCAATTTTCTCCATAAGACACGAATATATTAGGAACCTTTGAATTTAGATATGATTTATTGTGCTCAAAATTATTTGTTCATAATATAATATATCGAGTAATTATAATCTAACATAGATTTATTACAGTCTTACGGAGCTTACCATTTCGGCGGCTTAGTCACCGGGGCGACTAAGCCTCCTGTCTTAAATTATATGACGTAAACACCCATCATCCGCCTAGCCTTTTCCCAACTATATTGGGGTCGGCTTCCAGTCAAACCGGATTCAGCTGAATACCAGTATTTTACGTGGAGCGGCTGCCTACCAGTCCTCCACAACCCATTGACTGTGTACCACGGTACTCCTTGGCAAGACTGGTGTCAGATTTTCTGAATTCTGACTATCCGTAATGACTGCCAAAGATCTCCAAATGACAGCCAGGCCCAACAGCTAACGTGCTTTCCGAGGCACGGAGGAAACTCGGTATGTTAAGATGGTCACCCATCCACAGACCAACCTCGGCAAGCGTTGCTTAACGTTGAAGATCGACCTGTGCGGCTGTTATTATTTAGCCACGAGCTCCTCGATATGACGTAAACACCCATTGTACTTTAAAAACTTCTACAAAAAACACGTAAGGTCAACGGCACGACTGGAATAACTGAGCATTATAGTAGCGTATCGTAATGATAAAGTAGTTATCTAAATAAGTACATAACTAGTGCGCGTGAACCTGTACCGTTAGCGTTTAGGTACGTTTGGATTACGCGTATCGTAAAGTTTTACCGGCTTTTGGATACGAGCATGTGTGGCAAGGTTCTACTTTACGATCAATCCTTAAAGAGCGAATACAGGTAGTAGGAAGCTATTTGAACTTTCACTGATTAATGTAGGAAGTATTCGCGTGGGTAGGGGACAAGGATGGCAGAAGCTGGACTCTTTTAACGGACGGGGCCAAAATTTAAATACAACGATACGATGAATGGCGATTAAGTGGAAAGAGAGAAGGGAGGTCTTTGCCTCGCAATGGGACGTTAGACATTCATGAAAAAGGGTGATGATGAGTAGTCGAATCGAATCAAATTATCGATAATTACTTCTTTCCTTCTCGGAAATATTCGCCATCGTTTCGGCTAAACGTAGGTCATTCTACTGCGGAGAATCTTAACACTCAATGGCGGGATGAGATGGAATACGTCTCAAAGATCAGGCCAAATTTTTTTAAGTCCGGGATGAGTGGAAAGTAGGAAGGGAGACCCCTGCCTTACAATGGGACAGTTGAAACTCATAAAAAGAATGAGAATCCGTGTGGGTAGATTATAGGTCCCCAAAAGGGTGCACCGCTGACCTAAACATGGCGTGTTAATCAGCTGGCTGCGAGAAACACACGTCTGGTCGTTTCAACAGACCTTGGGTACGCCAGGGGACTCAGTACAGCAATGGAAAAAAAAGCTCAAAAACATGTATGTCTTTTCTAGTTAAGAGGGAATCCGTAGCGAAAGTTTTATCTTCTCAATCACGGCAAAATGCATAGGATTTGGACGACGTGACTTAGAATGCAGACCGACCAATAATATATGTTCGAAAATGATAGAATAGAATAGAATAGAATAAGTTTATTTTTTAGAATATTGCTGTTACAAGGTGTTACTACAATTTTACGCCCAAAATATTCTGCTGTTTCCAGCGTACAAATATTTTCAAAAATTTTAATGAAATCAAAATCAATTGACAAACATAGGAAAACATTATCTGATATTAAATATAATTTGAAGGGATTATTGCATACAATGTCAAAGCAAGCTAAATATAATGTCAAGAGTTATATAATGTCAAGTAATCTATACTTCTATACTAATATTATAAAGAGGTAAAATTTGTTTGTAAGTTTGTATGTAGGGGGTAATCTCAGGAACTACTGGTCCGATTTGAAAAATTCTTTCAGTGTTAGATGGCCCATTTATCGAGGAAGGTTAGAGGTTATATATCATCACGCTAAGACAAATAGGAGCGGAGCAGTAATGGAAAATGTGACGCAGACGAAGTTGCGTGGGTCAGCTAGTAGTAAATATAATGTCAGAAATTAATAAAATATAGGGTTAAGAATTATTCAATTATTCAATACAATGTCATAGGTATTAGATTAAATGCAATCATCGATAGTATTTCTTGATGACGATGATATTAAATCATCGATGGTATTAGATTTTTTGACGAATTTTGAAAATGTAACCTTTAAAGCTAAAACTCGTTTATCTCGTATTTCCAGGCACTAAACTGTACCTGCACCTGCAAGACCTACATTAGCGTCTCAGTTAAACACTGTCCAGTTTAAAGTACACTCTATCATAAAAGATTAAAGTTGTTTTCACATTGCCCATATCTCATTTAGGATATTACCCGTAATGACCGGGGAGCTTGCATCATGTGCAGCATCGCATCTTGTGACCTAATTGGCAATGTGTTGTGTCACCTTGCCAAGCGATACTTCATTATTTCGTTTTAATGTATGTCTGTCTGTCTATCTGAGATACAGAATTGCTAGTCTTATTTTGAAGACGATTTTGCTGTAGGATTTATTGGTTTGCTTTGAATTTATGTCTGGACTTGTGAATGTTTTTGGGTGACTATTTAAATTGAGCTGTTAAAAACACCGACTTGAACGTTTGTTTTGGATTTGGAATAATCAAAGTTGGTTATTTACAGATGTCTCTAAGTTTTAGTAGTAAACCATATCAGAACATTAATCCATTTACATTATGGGTAATACGGTACTTCTTGGTAAGACTGGAGTCAGATTTACTGGCTTCTGACAATCCGTAACGACTGACAAAGATCTACAAATGACAGTCGGAACCAACAGCTTAACATGCATTCCGAGGCACGGAGGAAACTCGGTATGGTTAAGTTGCTCACCCATCCACAGACCAACCTTGGCAAGCGTTGCTTAACCTTAAAGATCGACCCGTGCGGCTGTTATTATTTAGCCACGAGCTCCTCAACAATCGCTATTACTGTTGCCGGTATTTTTATGCACTTAGCTGTTTATTTGTGCACATGTACTATGTACAGGTATCACAAACTCGGTACGAAGGAGTATGGCGAAATTTTCGCATTCACGTTCGATCTAGTAACGGTTCAAGTGGCAGACCTTCAATTAATTGAAAGTGGTCTTGCTAAATCTGATCGGGGAACTTATAAATAGAAAGGAAGTGAAGACAAGTGCTGAGTAATTATAACGGAAGCATGGTTTAATAAAATTTATAGCAAGGGGTTATAGCTAGGTTACCGGAACTGGGGGAAAAAATCAGAAGAATCGGAAGTATGCGGATATACTTTATTTTGTATTACTAGATAAATGGGTTTTATATTAAATTAAAAGATTTTGTGCATAGCTGACAACACCATAGTTAGGAAATAAACTCAATCTCATCGGCATGAATAAATTTCTCAATCCACCTTGAACTTAATGCTTTAGCGATACAGATTGAAATGAAATTTGAGAGATTTTTGTCAAAATTCATTTTTAAATTATTTTTTTTTATACAAAACGGGAAAACTCTTGGCCCAAATCTTAACTGATGGAAAGTGATGATCAGGCCGAAGATGCGGATGCGAGCTTTACCCGGAATCTTCTAACACAGAGGAACTGGCTATCATACCTCTAACTGCCGGAACACAACAATGCTGTTAACATTGTTGTTATGGCGACAGACTTAGACATGATGGTGGTAGCTTGCCAGGCGGACTTAGAACAAGTCCTACCACCAACAAAACCGAGCAAAAAATTTGCCCCCGGGCGTTGTATGATTTACTAGCTGACCCGTGCAACGTCGTCTGCGTAACATTTTTCATTACTGCTCCGCTCCTATTGGTCTTAGCGTGATGATAAATATAGCCTATAGCCTTCCTCGATAAATGGGCTATCTAACACTGAAATAATTTTTCAAATCGGACCAGTAGTTCCTGAGATTAGCGCGTTCAACCAAACAAACAAACAAACTCTTCTGCTTTATAATATTAAAGTATAGATATTATGATCCTGATATGATTCTAATAAACTGGCTTTTTTAGATTCGCTGGTAAGGATTTAGAAAAGAAAATAGCCCAGATCGACTATCATACATTATCTAGTGTACTAAGATATTTTTTATATAGAGTGCCAACAAGCACTCTGATGGCATCAGGTCCCCACTACCTGAAAACATTGGTGTTGCCTACCCTTTCAAGACAGTTAAATTCTACTCCGTATCACCTAACCACTAAGAATGAATGATTGAAACGATTTTTTCACAGTAACTGTGTAATCGTGTTGTCATTCATTCTTAGTTCGGTTTCGGGATTAATCGTGAGTCCGTAGGTTAGGTGCATATTCTACTCCGATCAATGACGTATTATATATAGACACGTCATAAACCAACATCGCGGCGCTTAAAAACGACGAACATACTAGATAGCTACTAATACGCATGAAGAAAGGGAAAGAAAATTATGTCACCGTACGGCGGGATGCCTGTTGCTAGAGGGAGATAAATATACATCTTCAGTTACGTCACAGGATAAGTAATAGTCAAATTGACATCAAAACAAACGTAGTGTCGCGCGACAGGTTGGTGCGTAACTAAGCGCGATGTGGCCAATTGGCTTCATTTCATGTAGTCATTTTAGAACGCGGACAACGTATCTATAGTTTTATATATCATTGACTCCGATACTACCGGAGTAGAATATGCAACTAAGCCCGAAACTACGGACTTCGGGCGTAGCCCCCCAGTTATTGACAAAGCTCGCAAATGCAGCTAAAAATATCAAACAAAAAAGAAACTTACCGTTGTACCCTAAAGGTGCGTTCTCCTGTATCTTGAACGTGAAAGGTATGTGCACCCTCTGCATGAGGAGTCTGGGGGGCTGCATGGTGCGGGTCCACGCGTCTTCGCGACCCTCACCCATTATGCCTATGACCTCCATGTTCCTGGAAAGAAAGATAGCATTTTGTAAGGTTTTGAGTCTTAATACTGGTATTATAAAGCTGAAGAGTTTGTTTGTTACGTTGAACGTGCATCAGAAACTATTGGTTCCGATTGAAAAATCCTTTAAAATTGGATAGCCCATTTATCAAGGAAGGCTATAGGCTAATATACCATTAGGCTGCGGCCAATAGGAGTGGAGTAAAAATGTGACGCAGACGAATTTGTGCGGGTCAGCTAGTTTTTAAATAATACTGGAATGGAGGAATGGTAGGCAGCCGCTCCACGTAAAATACTGGTATTCAGCTGAAACCGGTTTGACTGGAAGCCGACCCCAAAACGTAGTTGGGAAAAGGCTAGGCAGATGATGATGATGAATTAAAATTGCATCTAAATAAATCTTACATGCGTTTAAATTAAATTTATAATTGTTAATTTTACTGATAAACTATTTATTTATTTATATTTTTTTTGTCCCTAATAAATAAATAAATTTATGGAATTATTGGTCAGAGTCAAACTCTCGGTCTGTACCGAGAGTTTGACTCTGACGACAGCACATAAAGTAACAACGATCTGTCGAATTTCTATAGATTTTCAACTTTACGCGAGAAGAGATTAGGTTCAAGGTTGATTGGGAAAATTAGTCAGTTTCAATCAAAAATACAATAAAGCTGTTGTTTACGATTACTATGATTGCGTAATAATCATTAAATAATAATTTTACTGCAAATTTTTTAATAAAAATATGCAGACAGTAAAATAGCTTCAATAATTTTAGAGGGCTAATTACAAATGCTCATAAACCTTATAATTATAAGCTGTTTAATATGGAAGCATTTAATTGCGTATATTTTTTTGAGTGTATTGTTAATTATTTTTAGTTAAGTAATCAATTTATCATTAGTGTCTGTAAAAGGTCAAATCTTTGGAATTTCTAATGCGAAAAACTGGTGAAGTGCGAGTTGGTATATTTTATAAGCAAAAGTTGCGGTTTACGATTTATCTATACTAATATTATAAAGAGGTAACATTTGTTTGTATGTAGGGGGTAATCTCAGGAACTACTGGTCCGATTTGAAAAATTATTTCAGTGTTAGATAGCCCATTTATCGAGGAAGGCTATAGGCTACATATATCATCACGCTAAGATAAATAGGAGCTGAGCATTAATGGAAAATGTGACGCAGACGACGTTGCGCGGGTCAGCTAGTCTACACTAATATTATAAAGCAGAAGAGTTTGTTTGTTTGGTTGAACGCGCTAATCTCAGGAACTACTGGTCCGATTTGAATTCTTTCAGTGGTGGATAGCCCATTTAACGAGGAAGGCTTTAGGCTATATATATCATCACGCTAAGACTAAAAGGAGGCGAACATTAATGGAAAATGTGACGCAGACGAAGTTGCGTGGGTCAGCTAGTGACGTATAAAAAGAAAACTAAGTACTAACTAGATCTCGTTCAAACCAATTTTCGTTCGAAGTTTACATGGTAATTACATCATATATTTGTTTAGTTTTATAATTGTCTTATTTTAGAAGTTACAGGGGGACACACATTTTACCACTTTGGAAGTGTCTCTCGCGCAAACTATTCAGTTTAGAAAATAATTATATTAGAAACCTCAATACCATTTTTGAAGACCTATCTATAGATACTCCACACGTATGGGCTTGATGAAAAAAAAATGTTAGGGTTTCAGTTCTAAGTATGGGGAACCCCCAAAATTTATAGTTTTTTTTTTCTATTTTCGTGTGAAAATCTTAATGCGGTTCACAGAATACATCTACTTACCAAGATTAAACTAAACAGCATAGTTCTTATAGTATCGAAAAGAAAGTTGCTGTGACATACAGACAGACAGACATGACGAATCCATAAGGGTTCAGTTTTTTGCCATTTGACTACGGAACCCTAAAAACCAAATGCGAGAGCCAATTGCGAGTCCGACTCTCACACGAAGGGTTCCGTACCAGGAACCGAAAAAAAAAAACTCGTTTTCTGCATGGGAGCCCTTTTTAATTTTACTTATTTTTATTAGGACAATAGAAAAACACACTCTGTGAAAATTTCAACTGCCTACTTATTACGGTTCTTGAGATACAGAAAAGAATACACTTTAGTATGTTTCTATGTTTAATTTGATTGAATTGATTAATTTATTGTATTGATTTTTTTAACTATTATTTACTAACTATTTTAGTATTATTAACTGAATTTAATTGGATGTTTATATCTGTGTATTGAAATTATTTTTATTGTAATTATTATTTTCTTTGTTATACACTATCGCATTGGGTTTCTGTAATGATAACTGTGTGTGTCCGTTATAAATAAAAATGTCCAAAATAGATATAATAAACAAGATGTAGGTACACTATATTATTATGTACACACCACAGCCCGCTGACAGACACACGGATGGACGTCCCGATGGATCCCGTTTTACTCTATGAGTACCTACGGAACCCTAAAAGGCTAAAATGTGTAAGTGTAATCAGAGTATTTGACAAGAGTTTTGATTCAAAATCTGTGTCAAGTCGTAAGTCACAAGTGGTGGTTCAGGTTTGTTAGTGTATGCAAATTTTTCGCTAAACTGCCAACCAGCATTGCTTAACGCCTTGCGCCACATGTGGGTAAGCAGACGGCATTCTTCAACCTGTTCTGTCAAATATTGCTTTGACTTGCACGAGTCCGTCGCGTCATTCGTTTTTCGCTGTTAATTGTATTATTGTTATAATTTTCCTCATGGCTACATAATAACAGCCGCAAAAATCGATCTTCAAGGTTAAGCAAAGCTTGCTGGTTAGTTTATGGATGGGTGATCATACATTACGTATTGAGACTTCTTCGTGTCTGGAAATTGAATATGGGGATAGTCTCTAAGTCCGTAGTTTCGGGCGTATTTTTCTCCGTAAGTCCGTATCACCTAATCACTAAGAATTAATGACAACACGATTTGACAGTTACTGTGAAATCGAGTTGTCATTCATGACGACACGGTTGGCGCAGTGGTTGAGCGATTGACTGCTGCGCAGCATGTCGCGGGTTCGATTCCCGCACGGAACAAATATTTGTACGACCTAAGTACATTTATTTGTTCCGAGTCTGGGTGTTTTTCTATCTATAATATGTATGTATTTACAAAAAAAAAATGTATATAAGTAGTTTATCAGCCATCTCGTTACCATAACACAAGCATTAGGTTGCTTAGCTTGGGACTAAGTATATGGCGTTGTGTGAAATGTCCAAGGATATTATTTATTTATTTATTTTATTTATTCTTAGTTCGGGTTCGGGACTAATCGTTAGTCCGTAGGTGATACGGAGTACAATACGCCCGCAACTAAGCCCGAAACTACGGATTTCGGGCTTAGAGAGTAGCCCCCCTGAAACCAGTCTTGCCAAAGGCTTTCGTGATACTCAGTTACTGGGAGGTAGAAGTCAGACAGAAAGGCGCTCCATGTATACATAACTGAAACTCAAAAAAAAATTTTTCATCGATCCCATACGTGGGGTATCTATGGATAGGCCTTCAAAAATTACATTGAGGTTTCTTATATTTTTTTTTCCAAACTGAATAGTTTGCGCTAGAGACACTTCCAAAGTGGTAAAATAAGAGAATGATAAAACTAAAAAAATATATGATGTACATTACCATGTAAACTACCAGCGAACATTGGTTTGAACGAGATCTAGTAAGTAGTTTTTTTTTTAATACGTCATAAATCGTAAATCGCAACTTCTGCTTATACTATGTATAATACCTACTGGTTTGTACGGAACCCTCGGTGCGCGAGTTCGACTCGCACTTGGCCGGTTTTTTTATTTGAGTTGGGTTTTCTCTTGACTCTAGTCTAGGTCACAGATGACAGAGACAAAGTCTACGATGAAGCGAGCTTACCCAGAAGTAGCCTGTTCACTCTAACTTTGAGAGTTGTTTGAGGTTGTAAGCATTCGGAAACACAGACGCAGGCAGAGAGTTCGACTCCTCAATGTTCTAACATTCATCTACTTCCTGTACTTGTTCAAAACATTTCCTAAATATTTCTCATCACATCTTATCATGCGTCACACACGTAAGTACAAGAGCAATTTTATGACCTTATCAGAATAATCTTTACTTCCTTTTTAATTAAAATCCCTATATATAAAACTAGTTGACCCGCGCAACTTCGTCTGCGTCACATTTTCCATTAATGCTCAGCTCCTATTTATCTTAGCGTGATGATATTTAGCCTAAAGCCTTCCTCGTTAAATGGGCTATCCACCACTGAAAGAATTCAAATCGGACCAGTAGTTCCTGAGATTAGCGCGTTCAACCAAACAAACAAACTCTTCTGCTTTATAATATTAGTATAGACTAGCTGACCCGCGCAACGTCGTCTGCGTCACATTTTCCATTACTGCTCCGCTCCTATTTTTCTTAGCGTGATGATATATAGCCTAAAGCCTTCCTCGTTACATGGGCTATCCACCACTGAAAGAATTCAAATCGGACCCGTAGTTCCTGAGATTAGCGCGTTCAACCAAACAAACAAACTCTTCTGCTTTATAATATTAGTATAGACTAGCTGACCCGCGCAACGTCGTCTGCGTCACATTTTCCATTAATGCTCAGCTCCTATTTTTCTTAGCGTGATGATATATAGCCTAAAGCCTTCCTCGTTAAATGGGCTATCCACCACTGAAAGAATTCAAATCGGACCCGTAGTTCCTGAGATTGGCGCGTTCAATCAAACAAACAAACTCTTCTGCTTTATAATATTACTAGCTGACCCGCGCAACGTCGTCTGCGTCACATTTTCCATTAATGCTCAGCTCCTATTTATCTTAGCGTGATGATATATAGCCTAAAGCCTTCCTCGTTAAATGGGCTAGCCACCACTGAAAGAATGTTTAAAATCGGACACAAACAGTAGTTCCTGAGATTAGCACGTTCAACCAAACAAACAAACTCTTCTGCTTTATAATATTAGTATAGATTATTCCGTTACGGAGTGACTGACAGACAACGCACAGCCGAAACTACTGGTCTTAGGAAGCTGAAATTTGTCATGTAGGTTCCTTGGGGATTGAAGAGGAGCACTAAGAGAGGATTTCTCGAAATTCCCACGGGAACGGGAAAAAAACGGGATATGGGCGTACGAAGTCGCGGACAAAAGCTAGTCTCATTATATTTTATTATTATATATAAGCGCCAGTGGCATGACATAACAAAAATAATAAAAACATGACTTATTATGACGTAAGATATTATTTACAAACAAAACAATACGCTTGACGTTTTGATTTCGTAATATAAATGTCAGGGTCAAAGCCACGGAAATACAGTTTAATTTAATATGGGAGCCAGTTGAAGACTGAGAAAATTACTTAAAAGACCTTGTACCGCGTGTATCTGACATCGACGCACAAACGATTTCCATGGGTCCAGGGCATGATTCTGGACACCTCAGTGTTGGAATTTTTCGAAGATTCTTTTCTCATTTTTTTCAAGAGTAGGTACCACAAATAGGTATCATCTCAGCTGAGATATCTATTGTGGTTTACTTCAGATTGCTCTTTTTAGTGAAAGTAGTTAATTAATTATTTTTTATTAAAAATCTCATTGGTTAGGTCAGAATAACGATTTTGAGCAGTCTAAAGTAAAAAAACCCTTGAAAAAAATGAGAAAAAAGCCGACGAAAAATTCTAAGTCAGGGTGTCCAGAATCATGCCCTGGACCCATGGAAATCGTTTGTGCGTCGATGTCGGATAAACGCGGTATAATAGGTCCATTTCTAGCTGCAGCGTCAAAGGGCGGATTTCATCAATCTGATCAACATATGAACCAGGTTTACGAGCTGTCAATGTCGTTATTTTCTATGGTATATTGACAGTGACAACTCTTGAACGCAGCTTGATCGCGATCAGTTTCATTGGTGAAATCCACTCTAAGGCGATTAACACACGGCATCGCGAACCGCTGCGGTAGGCGGTGAAGCGGATCTCATGTCGCATTGGAATAAATCCGTTGATGCTAAACACACGTAAACCGCCTTACCGCGCGGAGCACTGCTACGAAATCCGCGCCGTGTGATAATCGCTTAAGAGATGTCTAACTAAATCGTCCTGATGTGGATGTGATCTGTTCCTTTTTTTTTGTTGTAGCGGCAATAGAAAAACACCCACCCTGTGGGAATTTAAACTGTCTACTTATTACAGATGAACAGATACAGCCAGCTGACATAAAAACCGGCCAAGTGCGAGACGGACTTGCACACGAAGAGTTCCGTACCATAAACCTTTATTTTTATTATTTGATGTTATAGCGGCAATAGAAAACAAAATCTGTGAAAATTGCAAGTCTACCTATTTAGGTTTATGAGATACTGCCTGCTGGCAGACGGCCGGACAGCCTTATAGGCTTAGTAATAAGGTTCTGTAGGTTACCCTTTGGGTACGAGCGAACCCTATTTAGGGACGGAAAACAGAGGCGAAAAGAGTGTCCGTGGAGTTTCTTGCACGTTCTTCTCCATAGAGATCTACGCTTTGGAACGTGCAAATAGCCTCATGTTTTTGACTGACCGACCTTGACATTGCAAAAGTGCCTGTAAATGGTTTATTTGAAATAAATGCTTTGAATCTTTGAAGCTGTTGAGTGTTTCTGGAGAATGCCCATTTCTTGAGAACGTAAACAGGATGTATTATTCAATCACGTTCACGCACCACTACAATACTAGTGATACAACGACAATGGGCATTTTTATAGCCTAGTGCATTTCTGGCCTCTATTGAATCACACGATTTCTTAAATTGATTCCCACAATACACAATAAGAGCGATGGATAATTTATTGAAACGGAAGAATGGAACAGAGGCACACTTTCACATGCTGGCTAAAATATCATTTAATAAACTAGCTGATGTCCGCGGCTTAGCCTGCTTGACAAATTATATACTAAAACCTTCCTCGAGAACCACTCTATCCATTGGTGAAAACAGCATGAAAATCAGTGCAGTAGTTTTTGAGTTTATCGCGAACAGACAGACAGACGCGGCGGAGGACTTTGTTAATATATAGTGACTAGTGAAACTGCTAAAGTAATAAAGCTGGCCAAGTGCGAGTTGGGCTCTCACAGGTATGTTCCCTTATGTCGAAAAAAAAAACGCGTTTCTTGTGTGGAGTGTGCCCCTTTAATTGTGTTTATTTTTTTAGGGTTCCGTACCCAAAGGGTAAAAACGGGACCCTATTACTAAGATTTCTTTTTAGGGTTCCGTACCTCAAAAGGTAAAAACGGAACCCTTATAGGATCACTTTGTTGTCCGTCTGTCTGTCTGTCTGTCTGTCTGTCAAGACCTTTTTTCTCAGGAACGCGTGGAGGTATCAAGCTGAAATTAATATCAAATAGTCAAGTCTATGGTCTCTTGGAGCTGTGAAAAAATCAAACTTCTAAGTCAACGCGATCAAAAGATACTCCCGTTTATGCCGCAAATTTTCGACACTCGCAAGGGAATCAAAACCTACAGGGTACTTCCCGTGAACTCAGAATCTTGAAATTTGGTACGAAGCAACGTCTTATAACACAGATAAAGGAAAAATTGCGAAAAGCATAAATTTTTAGTTACATCATATAATAAAAATATTTTTAATAATTTTAAACTTATTACCCTTTTACTCATGAACGCGTAGTGGTATATTATATTGAAATTCTTAACAAATACTCAAGTCTATAATATCTTTAAGCTGTAACAAAATCAAACTTCTACGTCAACGCAATCAAAAGATACAGCAATTAAAGCCGCATATTTTGAAACTCGCAACTACTCGCAAGGGAATCAAAACCTAAAGGATACTTCCAGACGACCTGGAATCTTGAAATTTGGCATGAAGCAACGTTATAAAGTACACATATAGGAAAAATTCCGAAAATCTTAAATTTTTAGTTACATCACATAGTAAGTTTTTTTTAATAATCATAAACTTACTAGCTGACCCAGCAAACGTTGTTCAGCGATTAAAAAAAAAAAAACAGATGTTGGCCGATTCTCAGACCTACCCGATATGCACACAAAATTTCATGCAAATCGGTTCAGCCGTTTCGGAGGAGTTTGGAAACAGTACGGAACCCTCGGTGCGCGAGTCTGACTCGCACTTGGCCGGTTTTTTTCTACCACTTTGCCCTATCAGCCGTCAAACTATAACTAACTCCCTTTTCCTTCATAAAAAAATAAAAAAAGTAAAATTAATTTATCTCAGGTATTACCCATTATGTCAACAGCATCGTAAATAACTTAACATTCATAAAAATAAAATAAAAGTAAATTGATTTATAAATAACATGAATTATTCACTCGATTGCCTCATTAATTAATCTACCAGTCACTTACTTTATAAACTTTAATTTATAAACTTAAATGTATTAATTTATTAATTCTTCTAGGTAAGCCCGCTTTATCGTCGACTTTGTCTCTGTAATCACTGACCTAGACTAGAGTCAAGAGCAAACCCATTTGAAATAAAAAATAATAATAAAAGAACATTAAATTTAATTAAACCTTGCATTAAAGGTATAATTATTATTATTATTATTAACAAAGAAATAGGTTTGATAACCATTTATTTTATAAGCAAGGACGAACCCATCTTCACGTGAGCATTAATTTTATATGCATACTAGCATTACTAGCTGACCCGCGCAACTTCGTTTGCGTCACATTTTCCATGAATGCTCCGCTCCTGTTTGTCTTAGCGTGATGATATATAGCCTATAACCTTCCTCGATAAATGGGCTATCTAACACTGAAAGAATTTTTCAAATCGGACCCGTAGTTCCTGAGATTACCCCCTACATACAAACTTACAAACAAATGTTACCTCTTTATAATATTAGTATAGAAGTATAGATAGGCTGCAATAAAACGATAATAATTTTGGGAAGTTTCCAGTATTGCCTAATACATACCTTGCAAGTAACAGCGTGAAGAACACATAAATATTACCGAAGGAAATGATTTCAAATAAAAATTGCTTTAACCTCACATGCATAATTAATTTTCAATGGTAAGACTATTTAAAACGTAGATTTACTAACAAAAGTTGTAAATTCATTTGATATGATCGCAATCCGTCTGTCTCTTCTTCATGCCTAAACCACTGAACCGATTTGGATGAAATTTTGTACAAAGATAGTTTGAAACCCGAGAAAGGACATAGGGTAGTTTTTGTCCCGGAAATCCCACGGGAACGGGGACTATGCGGGTAAATAGACTTTAATATACTCCGGGGGTATGTTCCTAGGGATCACGCGGGCGAAGCCGCTGGCTCACGCTAGTGTTTAATAATTTGATGTAAGTAACCTACGTTTCATGAGCATTGTTACTAAGCAGAATCTATCTCTTCGGCAAAATCGATAATTTTATGTATGCCAGACGTATGACTTGATGAGAATCGCGGGTAGCCGAAGGTTGCGAGACGCACAGGATCTGTTTTTGTGGCGACACTTGGGGGAGACCTATGTCCTGCAGTGACCGCCTTGTTGCTGGTATGATGAAGAGACGTATTACTCAGTTACTGTGTTGTCCAGGTCAGAGAGGCATTCGTTGCATGTAAAACGGATACGCATTCGGTTGAGAGAGTGAAAGCCTACCCCTACATATTTAAGGAAAGGCTAGACCAGCTATACTCAAACTGCGGTCCGCGAAGCATACGTGCCTCGTCAAGCTTTTACGTGTGGCTCTGTAGCCTACAAAAGTTTTTACTTATTTCGTCAGTGTATCCATTCTATGCTGTACTGATTCAAGCCTTAAAAAGCTGGCCTAGGCCATATAAACGGTCCTTACACATTCAAAAGTCCCATTCATGTAGTTAAACACATAATAATAGAAGCCGAATGTCGCCCCTAAGGGAAAAGTTTGAATTGCAAGACATTTTTATTTGCAGTACTATAAACTATACCATTCAAAGATCTAACCAAGTATCATAAAAAAAGAACCTTAAAAGCGTTGCTAAGCGCCAGATATACTTGTAATATAGTGCATTGAACTTTCCCTAATATCCCTTCGTAGATACCTGACCAATAAATGAACTTTTTTCATTACTAGAGAACGTAAAGATCACCACGATAGAAGTCGATTCAGGACAGACATTAAGAAAGTCAATCAATGAATGGGTCAATGACCGTTATTGCACATTTATCTGACACCTTTCATTCATACTCTCAATCTCTATTCGTAGTTTCACGGTTTCAACTAGTCCGAAGTTAGGAACAGAACCAATTTAAGTCGCAAGATAAGGCGCTAATGATCTGCCGCATTCTGGATACAATAGGTAGGTAATTAAAGCGCGTGTTTCTAGATATTCATGTTAATTGCAGATTCATACATAATTACTCGAATCAATCATATTTTTTTTAATTACAGGTTAAATTGCTGTGTGGGTATAAGAGACGGGGAAGGGCAAAGAAATTATGGCTTGACTATGTGAAAGATGATCTAGGGGCTGATTACTAAGATGACGACAAATTGGGAAGTATGGAACAGGAATAAGCCCGCCACACATTCCCAACCACTGCAACTCCTGAAAGCCAGAATCGACAGAGGCGACCACCAGAAAAACACTCAAGTCAATGAAGCTCTACGAGTCCCGGAGAAACGATTCAACTGTCTTGTCTCCTGCAACGAAATTAATCAGAAATGTACAGAAGAGTTGGAAAAATTATAATTTCCACATCCTTCCTTATCAAGCAGGAGACAGAACAGCAATTTACTGACTTAAGAACAGCGGAGGAGCAAGAAAAACTAAATCGTTTCACCGGGTCTCGTCGAGCTTCATTACCGCGTCGTTTTGCTGGTGGCCGCCCTTGCCACTGTTGATTCTGGCTCTCGGGAGTTCTACAGCAGTGGTTGGGAATCGTGTAGCGGGCTAGCCATTCATTGAATGCATCTAATTTTTTATTTTATTCTTTAGAAACAACTTCGAAAATTAAGTTAATAAACCCATTCAGCGACTAAAATTGAGAGGAAGGCGAAAATGCCCCTGGGGGGTCGCTATTAAAGGTTAAGCAGCGCTTGCCGATGTTGGTCTGTGGATGGTTGACCATCTTAACATACCGAGAGTCCTCCGTGCCTCGGAGAGCACGTTAAGCCGTTAGTCACAGCTGTCATTTGTAGAACTTTGGCAGCCGTTACAGATAGTCAGAAGCCAGTATATCTGAGACCAAGTCTTACCAGTGAGTACCGTGTTAACCAGTTAATGGGTTGTGGAGGTCTGGTAGGCAGACGCTCCACGTAAAATACTAGTATTCAGCTGAATCCGGTTTGACTGGAAGCCGACCCCAATACAGTTGGGAAAAGGCTATGCAGATGATTATGAATTTACAACATTTTGTTTTGCTATCGTCAATTTTAGTTATTGCTGCCACATTATTGAACTTTTCGACCCTCAACATCAATAATAATTAATTTATAATTAAACAAAAAATTGTCAAAAAAGAACATGTTCCACGTGGATAAATACGACGCTACAACAAGTAAACTCATAAAATTAATCCCTACTTAAAAATACTTACACACATTGTAGTCGCGATGTAGAAGGTGAGTCATCGTGGGAATTACGCTTTCAATATCAATCAAATTAAATAGTAATTAGGTAAACACTTCACACTCGTAAATCGCAACCCCGTACAAGGATTCCAGTGACGTGGATGTCAATTCAAACAAGTTATCAGTAGGCATGGGCGTATATAACACGGGTGTATAAGGAGTCTGGAGTAGTCTGGAGTAGTCTGGACCCCCTTTAGCATACAACCACAACAATGACGTATTATATATAGACACGTCATAAACCAACATCGCGGCGCTTAAAAACGGCGAAAATACTAGATAGCTACTAATACGCATGAAGAAAGGGAAAGAAAATATGTCACCGTGCGGCGGAATGCCTGTTGCTAGAGGGAGATAAATATAAATCTTCAGGTACGTCACAGGATAAGTAAGAGTCAAATTGACATCAAAACAAACGTAGTGTCGCGCGACAGGTTGGTGCGTAACTAAGCGCGATGTGGCCAATTGGCTTCATTTCATGTTGTCATTTTAGAGTGCGGACAACGTATCTATAGTTTTATATATCATTGGACCACAATAGAAATCTATACATCTTCTATAAGTACATATAAATAAAATTGGAGTGTCTGTTTATAATATTGAAATAACCGTTTTTTACTACATGTAAGAATACGGCACATTAAACCAAAATATTTTTTTTTTCAATTTTTGTCTGTCTGTCTGACTGTTTGTTCCGGCTAATCTCTGAAATGGCTGGACCGATTTTGACAGGACTTTTATTGGCAGGTAGCTAATGTAATAAGGAGTAACTTAGGCTACGATAATTTACAAAAAAAAAAATAAAGAATTGACTGTTAGGCGGTACGAATACGAAGTTCGCCGGGTCAGCTAGTCGCAATAATATTGGCCAAAATATATAATTATTATACTAAGCACTTCAAATTAAAAGATTAGCGCTCAGAATTCTTCTATTCACCTCCTCATCCTTACTAGATAATCAGTCCACCTTGTGGAAGGCCACTCCAGAACTTTTCGGCTTCATTGACCATCTGTTCTGCGAGCACCGGATTTTGATACGGTTTTCAGTCACAGAAAAAGCAATAAACAAGGAAGGTGTGTGCATATAAATTCCACCCGTGTAATGCCGGAGCGGGTCGCTAGGGAAATGTAAAAGAATAGGTGATGCCGTATGTGGTAGGTAAGGGATGTCTCCACAGGGAAAGCCAAAATAAATGTATCACGACTTTTTGAGGTTATATTTAATAGAGGTACAAGGAAGAGGGTGTAAATTACCTCATCCTCCATTGAAAAGCGAGGAAAAGGTCAGACGTGACGGAAAAAAAATCGACTATAAATAAATAAATAATAATAATATCCTTGGACATTTCACACAACGCCATATAGTCCCAAGCTAAGCAACCTAATACTTGTGTTATGGTAACGAGATGGCTGATAAACTACTTATATACATTTTTTTTTTTGTAAATACATACATATAGATAGAAAAACACCCAGACTCGGAACAAATACATGTAGGTCGTACAAATATTTGTTTCGTGCGGGAATCGAACCCGCGACATGCTGCGCAGCAGTCAATCGCTCAACCACTGCGCCAACCGCCACTGCGCCGACTATGGAGTGAGCTTACCCAGAAACATCCATTATCCATGCAAAAGGTTTCCCCACCTCGTTTTTCTGCCTGTACGCGATAAACTCAAACAATATCATACGTAAATATGTATAATCCTACGCCTTTCACCAATGGACGGAGTGATTCATGAGGAAGGTTTGCGTCACATTTTTCATTAATGTTCCGTTCCTATTGGTCGTAGCGTGACGTTATAATATATAGCCTATAGCCTTCCTGCTTGACAAATTACAGTACAGTTTCATTAATCCGGCACTTCAGTACTACGGCACATCCAGCCATCCGGCACCCTTTCCCCGCCTCAACTTGACCACTTCTTTCAATACTTTCAGAAGAGCTTGTCTTGTTTTTGTTGAAGCAATCCAGTAATCCGAACATGCCAATAATCCGTGACATCATGGTTTTTAATAGTGTCGGATTAGTGAAACTGCACTGTATATACTAAAACCTTCCTCGAGAACCACTCGATCCATTGGTGAAAACAGCATGAAAATCGGTGCAGCAGTTTTTGAGTTTATCGCGAATAGACAGACAGACGCGGCGGAGGATTTTGTTTTATAATATGTAGTGATGTGAAAGTTACTCTGTCTGTCTGTTACATTTTCTATTAGGATGAAACTTGGCACACCAGTAAACCAGAGGGCAATTTTTAGTGCAGTTGCAGTTAAGTTCAAGTTTGAGTGATAAACGGTATTCTTGTAATTTTTGAAGTGCGCGTAAGCTGCGCGTGAACTATACCACGTCAACTGTATGACAGCCAAAATCTACAAAACTTACTTATGGTGTGGCCATATGAGAGAAAAAATATTACATTTCAATGAATCTGACGCTTAAAGGCCATATGAGAGAAAAAATATTACATTTCAATGAATCTGACGCTTAAACTTTTAAGCGTCGCTACTCATGTATAATTTTCTTTTCCAAGACGTAATTCGCAGTTTTGTATCAACTAGTCTCTCGCAAGCTACTTCTAAATAGGGTTCATGGTTATGGTGTATACGTAACAGACAGATGTGTTGCTGGGGAGTTTGCTGGCCACTTCTTCTCCACAGCTAAATCACTAGGAAGTGGTGCGTGGTGGTGGGCGGGCGTTTTGGAGAAATGTCTTTTGTAAAAACTTGACGTTCAAAAAGTGTTGGCTCTAAGCCTAATTTGAATAAATGACTTTTGGATTTAGAATTTTGAAATACTCGTACACCGGATTACAATGTCATCAATTCAAAATGCAGTTAAGCATTATATTCTGCTAACATTTTATTCCTTGTATGCACACTATGCACGTTATGTATAATGAAGCCACAACTAAGGCATGACCTATTTATAGTAATTACGAAGTATTATTTTATTCATCATCAATTTTACAGTCATTATTAAAATTATTTTTAATAGTGCATTTTGAGTTTTCACATAAACCATTTAATTTATAGCTAATATCATGTTGTAGTCATATTTTAAATGTTTTTAATAGTGTCTTGTTCTTTTTAAGTGCATCAATTAAATAAAACATGATAGGTCAAAATGTTGTACTTGTGTAGCACTTAAAAGATAAAATTTACAAGCTGATCCCTGGCCTTAAGGTAACAATCTAATGGAATTTAATAATAGTTTCAGTTATTCATAGAAAATGATTAAGTCTAGAAACTATTAAACACTGGGCTAGTAACAACAACACGTGTACGTATTTAATAGGCTAGTTTCCACCATCGTAGGCTTTGTGTCCGTCATCTCTGACCTGGACAGTCAGAGATGAAAAAAAAAAAAAGAGCAAACCCACCACAAAAAAAACCGGCCAAGTGCGAGTCGGACTCGCGCACCGAGGGTTCCGTACAAACCTGTAGGCATCCTACTAATATTATAAATGCGAAAGTTTGTGAGTATGTATGGATGTTTGTTACTCTTTCACGCAAATACTACTGAACCGATTACGATGACATTTGGTATGTAGCTGAAGACCCAGAATAACACATAGGCTTTTTATACCCTTTTAGGCACTTTTTATCCCGGAGTTCCTGAGGGATCGGGATTTACACGGGAATAACGAGAATTTATACGCGGACGAAGTCGCGGGCGGCCTCTAGTATATTATAAGCGAAAGTTGCGATTTATTTATTTATTATTTATTTATATATACTTTATTGTACACCAAATTACGACGATTACGACGACGACGACGACCGACTGACGATTTACGATTTAAGACGTATTAAAAAAAAACTATTAACTAGATCTCGTTCAAACTAATTTTCGGTGATAGTTTACAAGGTAATGTACATCATATATTCTTTTTAGTTTTATCATTCTCTTATTTTAGAAATTACAGGGGGGGGACATTTTACCACTTTGGAAGTGTCTCTCGCGCAAACTATTCAGTTTAGAAAAAAATCATCTTAGAAACCTACATATCATTTTTATTTAAGACCTATCCATTGATATCCCACACATGTGGGTTTGATGAAAAAAAATGTTTGAGTTTCAGTTTTAAGTATGGGGACCCCCAAGATTTATTGTTTTATTTCTATTTTTGTGTGAAAATATTAATGCGGTTCACAGAATACATCTTCTTACCAAGTTTCAGCAGCATAGCTCTTATAGTTTGGGAAAAAAGTGGCTGTGACATACGGACGGACAGACAGACAGACATGACGAATCTATAAGGGTTCTGTTTTTCGCCAGTTGGCTACGGAAATACAATTGGTAAATTGCAAATCTATTTAGTCCATAGATATACCTTTATTTATATTTCTGTGATTTAGTCCGTCAGTTAGAGAATTGAAAAATAATGGACACGTATTTTTTGTTTTTAAAAACCAATGAATATTGGCAAAGATAAAACGCATCAAAACTGTGGATTGGGGGCTCGTGACGTCAGAAAGCACTAAAAATTATACCACAGCGTGACGTTTTGAGAATATTAAAAGCGTCGTCGTATCTTCGTCGATTTTGGTTTACGTAACAAAAGAAAAAAAAGGGGCAAATATTTTTTTGATGACCTAAATGACGGACTAGACTTTTTCAGTGGACAAGTAACACATGCAAGGTGCATGTGAATGCTTGTAGCAAGAGTTATGAAATAGATGTGGATGAATGGAGAGGGAGAGGAAGGCCGAAGAAAAGATGGATGGATTATGTGAGGAGCGATATGAAAGAAAAGGGAGATCATTAACTCCCTTAGCTTGAGGGTTGACCAGACAGAATGGAAGAAAAAGTGTGTTGTACTGACCCCAAGTAAAATGGGACAGTAGTATTTTAAGTGATTTGCCCGCTTTCGCGCGAAAATTTAAACTGTCTGTTTAAAATCGAAATTTTGGCAATCAATAGACAAAATAAACAAGTTGGTTTTATATTTCTGTGTTGGCATTAAAATAAATAGTTTAATTTTTTTTTATTTATGTAGGTATGGTTTATTTTACATTGAATTCTTTAAAATGAAACAAGATGAAAATATTTAACTCATGTCACGTATGCGGTGTGTGTGAGACAAGACAGCTAGTGCAAAGTAGGTGCAAATCTGTTTTGATCTAATTTTAACTTCCTTCCCATTTTGTGTTTATCCTATACATAGTATAAATTTTATTAAGCCAAGTATATATATTCGGTAGTTCCTAAATTGTATTAAACATACTTTGCGACTGAAAATAATGATTTAAGCAGTAAAACTGATTTCGATTTAATTTTACCTAAAGTAACTATATCTATGTAAAAAATTGTCCCAGCTTACATACCACAACCTGTTTAGGTTTAGAAATAATCTTCATGACAATTAATTTAGTTTTATCTGATCTCCTTAACAATAAAATATTATATTTTTTCATTACTCACACTCAGAAAGTTAGGCCTGAAGATGCCTGAGGAGCGGGTTGAAAGTAGTAGTAGAGTAGTAGAATCGATTTTAACTGACAGCCGTCAAATCATTAAAAAAAACAATGATGAAAATGTTATGGCTGAATAGCTTTATTTACATAAAGCTGGTCGGTCACAGAAAAAAAAAAAACAAAATAGTCGGGAATTCACATTTGGTTTTCGAGCTTTGTTCATACCTTCGTATAGGAGAGATTTGTAATAACACGATGAGTTCATCAGATTCAGATTCGTGTTTTTATTTTTACTTTCCTTGTATTCGTTATGAAAAGCAGTGTTCACCTCGGATGAAATATAAAATAAGTCTTTCATCCGAGGTGACTCGGATGAAAGACTTATTTTATTTAGTCCCTGGAACTATTGAGGCCCAAGCGTAATTTCGGGACTAAATCAGTTACTTTCACCACTGGATAACAATGTACAATGTACTATTTTAATCCTAGTGTATTTAGAAATACTATGAAACATGCTGCAAGTAACAAAAATAGCTCAGCTTATTCTTGTCACTGCTTATAACGAGGGAACAACGTAGTTAGTGCTATTTTGGGTCAATGAACCTAAATGTGTTAACATGGATATGCCCCGAGATTGCAAGGGTAATTTTTCTGAGTGTCAATGTATTTAATGAAGTAAACTGTTTAAAATATCACAAGTACACACAACTTCATATCAAACTACTCTTTTCAGGTATAAGTTGGTTTCTCACGGTGCTATTTGCCATAGTATTTACTGGTCCTGGGATTCAGAAGGTCCCATTCATATCCATGTTAAGATATTGGTTACTAAATACTGAGAATAGCACTACCTATACCACTGACCCCCAAAATACAGGTCTAGGTCTAGTTTGGGGGTTAGGATCAGGTTAGTGGCAATACAATTGTGAGCTATTTTGTTACAACTGGCTTGTAAAATGTATTTTAAAGTGCCAAATAAATATTTTTATTTATTTATCTATGATTATAAAACAAAATAGCAGTTGAACTTGTGTCTGTTTTTCTGCTTACTTTTTTGAACCAGCCAATGTTTGATATAATTTTTAATAATAATAGAATAAGTGATAAAACAAGGAAGGTTTGTAATATATATGATTTACGCCCATGTGAAGCCGAGGTGTGTTGATATTATAATACTAGTGTGGTTGTTGTAGCTTACCCTGAATCATTATGTATGATTATTCTTTAATAGTCTTAGGGCTACTATAAACCATTTTAGTATTTATAATTTTATAACACAACAAACCAACTTATTTGTGGTATAATATCTAATTTATTAAGTCTACTTTTACAGTCCATTTGTATGCTTAAAGTTTTAAATAAATTTATTTTTAGCAGTAAAAAAGCAGACCACTAAGTTTAACTTCAAAGAACAAAAGTCTGTACTTAGTGACATTTTGATTTAGGTAGAAAATGTATGTATAATATCTTCTCAAAGTCAAAGAATGTCAATACAATGTCAAATTATACTAGTTGTCTGAGTATAAGAAGTAATAAAAACCAAAAAGGATGCTAAATATTTTTATAAAAATATTCCAATTTAAATTCAGATGAAATAGGTACATTTTGTTTAAATAAAATAACAACAAGTTTAGAGTGCTGCAAAAATTAGGTTTTTCATACTTTAATTATAATTAAGGTAAAATCTTCTAAATAAACAAAATGCCTCTCATTAATTATACAGACAAGTTACGAAAAACTTAATCCTTGAAAAACTTATCAGTAATCTTATTGTTTCAACAGTTTGTAACTTTAATTGTCATTTTCCTGCCCTTGTCCCAAGTTTATTGAGGTTGGCACTACATATACATATCATCCACTAGCTGCGCTCATCTGCATCACTATTTTCATGCTTCATTTCTATTGGTCTTAGTCTTCCTCGATAAAGAGGCTATTAATCCAATACTAAAAGATTTTTAATCAAAATAGTAGTTCCAGAGATTAGTATGTTCAACCAACCAAACAAACTCTTCAGCTTTATCATCTAATATATAAAAATCTAATGTCACAGTTTTGTTAAAGAACACCTCCGAAACGGCATGACCATTTTTTGTGTACATTTGGTAGGTCTGAAAATAGGTTGTAGGCTACTTATTTTTTTTTCTAATCTAAATAAATTCCTTGTAAAGAGCACATAAAGACTGTTTATTACAAAGTAAAAGTAGAAACAAGTTAATTATTGTTTCTACTTGTTATCTCTTTTTATTTGAAGATAGCTGATAGCTACAACAATGATGGTTTACATACCAGATAAGTACAATAATGACTTGACAAGTACAAGTACATACTTGGAAGGCACTAAAACATGGTATTTTTTTTCTATTTTCACTATCAAATTGCCAACGCAGATAAATTAAAGAGAAAGTGAGTCTACATGTACTTAGGAGTAGCTTTCTTTAGTTTTAGACACAGTGTAAAAATATATATATATCAGGCCACTACAGAAGTTGTTTAGAGAAGATTCAGTTATAGGCATTTCTACATTCAGCCAATTAATTTATGGGCATCAAATAGACTCCAATCAGAAGACTGTTGTATCAGACGAATTTGCAACATATTTACGTATTCATATTAGATTTTACGACTTTGGTTAAAAGGAAATAATCTAGTACATTCTGCAGGATAACAATAAAACATTATTTTAGCTGTATTCCTTATCTGTAGCGGTAAACTCACCTGAGTAGGATGACTAACATTACGAACAGCGCCACGAGAGCGCCGATCATAATAAAAATATTTGGCAAATCTGCCAGAGTCAGCCCTGTGGTGCCCATTGTTCAGCTCGCTCCCCACTGTCACAACACTAATTTAAAACACACTAAAGTACCACAACCGACGGGAGCACGCATCAGTTCACTACACTATCTAGATTTTCATCTCAAAAAGTCACGACCTTGCTACAAGATACAATTTGCAAAACCCATATAGGCTCGTAATGTTTCACTTATTTCATAACGAATGCAAAATGTACACCGTATTGCACAACAATATTTTCGTAAGAATATTAAAAATTAGCGGTGCCAGCGGACGCGACGACTGTACGTTTTATCATTACATTATACCGTTCACAAACAATAACAATGATCATTGATCGAGAAATCAGGCGATTAAACGTGTTCTCACTAGGAGTGAGGCGTATTTATCGAAACAGTTAAAAAAAACAGGTATTTCAAAGTAACAACATGAAACAGGTATCTCAGAACCGAAATAACAGCTCCCACCTATTTCGCCTGTTCCTCAAACAACCGTAGTAGCCGTAACTCGACATACAAAACGAAACAACCTGGAACAGCTTTGAGAAACAGTTTCAAATGGAACATGCTCCATTCTCTTCTGACTTATTATAATAGAAAGAGACAACATCTGTTCTTTGGAACAAGCTCTTTGCTCCTCTGGTTCATTGTAATAGAAAGAGATAGAACCTGTTTTCAGTAGCAGGATTATCTATGGTAGCAGGTACTGTTTTTGTATCTGTTGCAATCAACGAGTCTTTAGTTCCAGTGGAACAGGCTGTTTTTTTGGAACAGGTTTTTGGAACTGTTTTCTTCTTGGAACTGAAACAGGTGAAACAGGTTTCTAATTTTATCTGTTCCAACCCACTCCTAGTTCTCACTCGCGAGTTTTTGACAGGAATGAACATGGAATGAATTCTTGCCAACTTCAGTCTGCGTTGACGAGTCGTCAATGGTGAGCAAATCGCAATGCAGCGCATGACAAATGAACGAACGAAAGAGACAACAAATACATTTTAGCCGGCTGCCCGCGTGTCTGAACGAGATAGATGAAACAGCTGGCTCTTTCTGCGGCGGAAACGTTTGTAACGCTTCAGTATAGCGTGTACAATAACAGGACTTTTAGCATTATTTTGTTATACATTCATAGCTCTATTCTGATTAGATTTTTTATTTTTATAGATATTTACTGCAGTTTTAATATATACCTATACCTAAGAAACTATTTTAATTAGACCTCATGGCCTTAGAGTTTCAAACCAAATCGGCTGGTTTATTTCCGACGTCTGAGGGTCTCAGCAGCCGCATCTGTAGCGGCAACGCCAGCACAGCCAGACAAGTTAGGAAGATGGGATGGCGCAAGAGTATAAATACAATTAGCGTCCCACACTAAATTCCTACCCATCTCTCATCTTCCATAGAAATAAAGATATACCGTCCGGTCTCTTGCCACCGTCGCGTCCCAGACCACTGGGTTCTTATACGGCTGGAACGCCGGCGGTGACAAGAGCACGGCGTACCTACTGCTTTTTAACCGACTTCAAAAAGGAGGAGGTTCTCAATTCGTCGGAACCTTTTTTTATGTAAGTACCTACACACATCAAGAAAGTTTGTTTATCCAAAATTAAACAACAATTTATTAATAAAAGGTTTATATTCAATATAACTCCTTACCTGGCTCGAACACATGCGGAGATCCTCCTGGGCATGCTGAGGATCAAGTTATCCAGCATTTCTTGGGGTACCTAACCTGTCCCATTCTTGAATAGTGGCTTCCTTGAGCTCTGACACTGTCTGGGGACGTGGCTGACGGTTCCAATAGCTCGCTTAAAAGTATCCCACGCGTGCTCTATTGGGTTTAAGTCAGGCGAGCCGGCAGGCCAGTCTAACCTTGTGATGTCGTATTCTTGGAGAGCAGCAATGACTCGTTGAGCTCGATGATAATGCGCCCATTATCATCTACCAGTTCAAATTGGTGCCCATGGTTTACTCGAGATGGTCACAATTCCATCAATAGCAACAACTTTATACAATATGTCTACTGTCATGAAGCCTCGATACGGGATCAAAGGCGTTCTAGTTCCAATCATAATATCACCCCTACTAAACTAGGACAAATCCGGGGAAACCCTGTCGCATGGCAGCCCGTAAAACTTAACATACTCCTACCTTATTATGTAAATAGCACGATTATGTATATCACGAGCAGCCTTGTCTCAAGTGGCAGTGCAAATGCTACATTGTTTATTTACCGTAACGCAGGGAGAGGGGTAGTAAATAATGTGGTTTAAACTTAATCATAATGTGATGTTAACTAAGTATCTATTAATATTGATGAGAAGTAGGGACTCTCACAAAGCAAAAATCCACGCAATGTGTGTTAGTAGAAGACGAGTTACCCACAAAGGATAAGGTCAGGGCAGGCCTTTGTACCTCGCGTGGTCAGCGTGGTGTTCCCGTGCGCCCCTCTATGACGTTGCGGGGGGAGTCAAGCACCTCACTCCCCCCGCTGACCCGAGGTGGCCCGCGGAATTACGGAAGTCGCATTAGTTCCCGCGATCCCCGGCGCAGGTGGAAGATGGAACACCGGGGTGGTTGTAGTCAGTAAGAGTCTGACAGACCCCTCCGCCCGCCCTAGGGCGGAGGACATCCATGAGGATTTCCCTCGTAAAAAAAAGGCCTATGGGCTATGCACCTATTTTTCTGATTCCTATTTTTTTTATCTACTTGTGTGTACATACATACATTGTGAAATAAAAAAATAAAGGTTGTACGCGGTCGGAGCTAAAACAAAAGAAAAACGCGGTTCCGTACCAATTTTATTTGGCTCAGTAGTTTAGGAGATAACAGGGGGGGATCGTCATTTTTAATCTAATTTCAAAACTTTTAAAACTATGAAAAAAAAAAAAACCCTTACTCTAAGCCCTTTCATTTGATATGTCACATATAATAGTTTGAAAAACTTTATTTTTTTATTTTCTAGTTTGCCCCCGAAAAGTGACACCGATAGGTACTCAAAATTTACGTAACGCGTCCGTGTTTGGGTCATAATTTTCCGTATGTGTACCAAATTTCAACAGAACCGGTCCAGTAGATAAGGATCGGGATCGGAATCCCGTCGGGGGTCGGGAGAAAACCAACGGAAATACTCTAGTCTTGGTCAGAGATTACAGAGACAAAGTCTATGATGGAGTGAATTTACCCAGAAGGAGCCTGTTCTATCTATCTTTGAAGAGATAAGGGTTGTATTCATAATCAAAAAGCATTTTTTTAAAGCTGGAGGCAAACAAACTTCGCAATACCCTTTACTAGTAACTGTTGTACGACGGTCTTCTAATGGAATAACTGAAACTGCTCAAAAAATAATCTCTATAATTTTTAGTGTTCCAGTACTAATCCTTCACTGTCCGTCCGTCCCGTCTAAATGAAAGTGGCCTCGCATACAAGAAGCGTGTTTTTTTTCGGTTTTTGAAACGGAACCCTTTGTGTGAGAATCTGACTCGCACTTCCGCAGTTTTTTAGGGTTCCGAATATCCGTAAAATACAGAACATTTATAGGATCACTCGGGTGTCTGTCTGTCTGTACGTGTCAGTTTTCTCTACCGATTCCGTTGACGTTTGGTACACCATATGAACTTCTGTGAAGCAAACACGGGCATTTATTTATTCACGTGCCTAACGAGGCAAGTAAATAAATAAATTTTGACTATGGGGGTCCTTTATGGGGGTCAAACTATCAAAAAAACGTTTTTCAAACCATATCGTATGACATACCAAATACCTAACTGTGAGGTTTTTAACATTTTTTTTTTAAATAAATAGTTTTGAAGTTATTCAAGAACCAACCACCAAAACCAAAATTAACCAGCATTGCCTATATCTATATTCCGAAACTACAGACCCAAAATTTTGAAAAAAAAAAGAACAGCATCTGTAGGGAAAGATGCAGAAAAATGCTTCTTTACTTACAGATTAAGTATGGGAAAACCAGTAGGAAGTCTATACTGGTAAAATAACATATTACAAAAATGAAATTAGTTCGGAACCCTTTGCCTAGTCCGACTCGCAATAGGGAATATGCATGCGATTTTTTTTTTTTGCAAAATAAAATATTTATTAGCTCTAGTAAACAATCATGAAATTATTTTTTAAATACCTTCATCATTTATTAAGTTATAAAGCTTCAAAGACTACAGTTAGAAAGAGAAGTCCGATACGTAATGTGACGTCAAATTACACGACGACTATACAGCTGCCATAGAAAACAGCGTTTTCGCGAGAGGGACAGATATATTTGTTTGAAATAATTGTATCTCGTTCGTTTTTCGAACAATTTAGATTCTAATTTCACAGTTAGTATTATATTTTCCAATACTTTTTAACCGACTTCCCAAAAAGGAGGAGGTTATCAATTCGGTTGTATGTTTTGTTACCTCATAACTCCGACAATTATGAACCGATTTCAAAATTTTTGTTTTATCTGAAAGGATATACTTGCAGATTGGTCTCATTTAAATCATATCAAAATCGGTTTCGAACTTTGGATTTTAAATCAAAATCGCAGGAATTTGACTATTTAGATGATTCTTTGATAATCGAAATTGCGTATTTTGCTTTTCTGCGATTTTGTAGTGGTGTTGTTAGGTGTGGGGCACCATTAAAAAGTGAAAAATAAAAAACTTTTTACAAAAAAATACAACCGACTTCTAAAAAAAACACTACAAAGTAAAAAATAACTTTAAATTCGGAAGTCGGTGTCAAAATACGAAGAAACTAACAAAAACACCTTCACCACCACCTTTTTAGAAGTCGGTTGTATTTTTTTGTAAAAAGTTTTTTATAGATAAACTGCTCAGATCATTATAAATACTTTTTTCATGCATATTCCCTATTGGCCAGTTTTTTCATATTCTAATTTTTTCATTTCACTGACAATTTATGGAACATTCGTATCTAATGTTATAATGTGCTTGGCGTGAAAACGAAATGTTTCGATTGTTCAAAAAATGTTGTGATATTAACCCTATTTTAATCATCCCAACCTTTTAAAAAACTGCAATAGGTGCAAATGCACCGTCGGAATCACGCTGGACAAACATGCTTTTTATCTACTGTACCTACCTAAGATATGTTTTTAATCCATTGCAACTAAGCTTTATAAGTAGGTACGAATTCTATCTAGGTACGAATCTTAAGCATTGATAATAACATTAAATTATATTGTTTCTGAAACTTTTCCTTTGCTTACGTGTCGAGATTCAGGTCTAAGGAAATAATTGTTTGATTTTTAACAAAGTTATTTATTTTTATCTTCTATTCTATATTATCTATACATAATTATAATAAAATCGTAGAGTTGCCGTGTCTGTACATTGAATATTTTCGCATAAAAATATATAGAAATGTCAGAAAAATGACATAGAACACAAAAAAGCAGTTTTTGACATTCTTTTCTGTTTGTCTGTGCGTCTGTTTGTCTGTGCGTTTGGAGGAGCATCACGCATAAACCACTGACTGGATTCAAAGTTTAGGTACTTCAAAATATAAAGTGATAACCGGAGTAACATTTATTGTTTATTTCATCAAAATCGACCTACAAAATCAAAAGATACCGAATTTTAAAGTTTACGAAGAAACTTCATCGAGCGCTAAAATACTCGTAGGTTGTTTTCATTGAGACTTCAGATACTTGCAATGCCATCTATTGAGAAAATTTATAATAAGAAATGTGTGAAAAGACCCCGAAACAATGTATTTTTGAGTTATTTTTTAATTAAACTTAAAATGTAGCAATAAAAAAGTGAACATTTTATTATACTATCATTATTTATCGTAACGTGTAAACTTCTAAGTTCGAACTTATGAGTATAAAGACAGTTCAGTTACGTTGTAGATCGATAGATGGCGTTGTACTTATGATTCTCCGCTAAGCTTCTAAGTTCGAACTTATGAGTTAGATACGTTGTAGTCAGTTCAGATGCGTTGTATGGTATAGCTATGGAAGTATGGGTTTGATTGAGTAGATTTTTTTTTAATTATTGGGAGGAGAGAGTAAACTTGGGTCGTACTTGCAAAATCGAGTACTAGGGCTTCCAGTACGTCTACCTCAAGAAACTAGGGCTCGGGATACTTTCTATTTTCTATATAAATGGATAGGAAATTGACCCGTAACTTTCTAGGAATAAGGAGCACAATCGCGTTTTCAAATAAATACCTTCTTACGACGATTCAAGTTTCTACTTCTATTTCATCCAAAAGCAACAGGGCTTTTGGATGAAATAGAAGTTGGAACCTTGAATCGTCGTAAGAAGGTATTCATTTGAAAACGCGAAGAAAAAATACTTGCATGGGAAATTGAACCCTGACCTATTATTAATAAGGAGCACAATCGCATATACAAATAAATACTTGCAAAGACAAACCATTAAAGTAAAAATACTTGCATACCAAATTGTTCCGTAGACTGTTACAAATAGGATCACAATCGCGTATACAAATAAATACTTGCAAGGACACCATTAAAGTAAAAACCTACGAAATTGTTCCGTAGGCTGTTACTATAAAAAAAATAAAAAAACAATAAGGAGCATGATCGTATTTCCGAAAACTAACGCAGTTATTGAACTATTGAAGATTGTATTGAAAAACTACGTAGAATTTATGAATTTTTAACCGACTTCCCAAAAAGGAGGAGGTTATCAATTCGGTTGTATGTTTTTTTTTTTTTTTTTTTTTTTATGTTTGTTACCTCATATCTCCGACAATTATGAACCGATTTGAAAAATTTTTGTTTTATCTGAAAGGATATACTTGCAGATTGGTCCCATTTAAATCATATCAAAATCGGTTACGAACTTTGGATTTTAAATCGAAATAGCTGGAATTTGACTATTTAGATGATTCTTTGATGATCGAAATTGCGTATTTTGCTTTTCTGCGATTTTGGAGTGGTGTTGTTAGGTGTAGGGCACCACTAAAAAGTGAAAAATAAAAAACTTTTTACAAAAAAATACAACCGACTTCCAAAAAAAAAACACTACAAAGTAAAAAATAACTTTAATTTCGGAAGTCGGTGTCAAAATACGAAGAAACTAACAAAAACACCGACTTCCGAAATTAAAGTTATTTTTTACTTTGTAGTGTTTTTTTTTTGGAAGTCGGTTGTATTTTTTTGTAAAAAGTTTTGTAAATTAAATACCGCTACTCAGTCAGACCAGGTGGTAGGTAAGTAGCACGGTATTAAATTAATAATGAACGAAACCATTCCTTCCTGACAGCTGGGAAATATAATATTATTATTATGATTATTCAATGATTTTATTCAGTGGTTTACAATCAGCAATATTGTCAGTAAAAATCGGAGAAAATGTGTTTCTTTTTGGACTGTGCTGGACGAAATTAAGAATCCACTTGATTCACCAACATTCGTTCGATAGTCGGTTTTGTTGATTTTGATTCAAGATTAGTTTGTACCAGGAGATTAGGTACCTGGGCTGGTCGGTATTCCAACCGATAGAGATGATACAGTGCCCTGCATTAGGTACCCTCTTCATAATTATATTCTTAATTCGAGAGAGAGATCAGGATACGTAACTGAACGTAAATTAATTAATTATTAAGATTGCATATACAAAATTTACGTTAGTATAGATATACTTATATAATATTATAAAGCAGAAGAGTTTGTTTGTTTGTTTGTTTGGTCTCTCTATGGCGTCGCTATATGGCGTTGCTCTATGATTTTGCAAATAGGCGTCGCTCTAGGGCGTCGCTTTATAGCGTCGCTCAATGACGTCGATCCGTGGCACCACTCTATGGCGACGCTCTATAACGCCGCTCAATGGCGTCGTTTAATGGCGTCGTTCCTTGGCGTCGCCCTTTTGTGTTGCAATAAGGCGTCGCTTAATGGCGTCGATCTATGATTTTGCAATTAGGCGTCGCTCTAGGGCGTCGCTCTATGACCTCGATCCGTGGCGCCGCTCTATGGCGTCGTTCTATGGCGTCGCTCTATGGCGTCGTTCCATGGCGTCGCTCTATGGCTTTGCAATAAGGCGTCGCGGTACGGCGTTGCTCTAAGATTTTGCAATAAGTCGTCGCTCTATGACGTCCATCCTTGGCGTCGCTCAAGGGCGTCACTCTACGGCGTCACCCAATGGCGTTGCTCTATGGTGTCGCCCTATGGTGTTGCTCTATGGCGTTGCAATAAGGCGTCTCTCTATGGCGTCGCTGTATGGCGTAGCTCTATGACTTTGCAATTAGGCGTCGCTCTAGGGCGTCACTCTATGGCGTCGCTCTATGACGTCGATCCGTGGCGTCACTCTATGGCGTCGTTCTATGGCGACGCTCTATGACGCCGCTCAATGACGTCGTTTTATGGCGTCGTTCTATGGCGACGCTCTATGACGCCACTCAATGGCGTCGTTTAATGGCGTCGGTGTATGATTTTGCAATTAGGCGTCGCTCTATGGCGTCGTTCGACGGCGTCGCTCAATGGCTTTGCAATAAGGCGTCGCGGTATGGCGTAGCTCTAAGATTTTGCAATAAGGCGTCGCTCTATGACGTCCATCCTTGGCGTCGCTCTAGGGCGTCACTCTATGACGTCGATCCTTGGCGCCGCTCTATGGCGTCGTTCTATTTATGGCGTCGCTCATTGACGTCGCTCTATGGCTTTGCAATAAGGCGTTGCTCCATGGCGTCGCTCTATGGCGTTGCTCTATGATTTAGCAAATAGGCGTCGCTCTAGGGCGTCGCTTTATAGCGTCGCTCAATGACGTCGATCCGTGGCACCACTCTATGGCGACGCTCTATAACGCCGCTCAATGGCGTCGTTTAATGGCGTCGTTCCTTGGCGTCGCCCTTTTGTGTTGCAATAAGGCGTCGCTTAATGGCGTCGATCTATGATTTTGCAATTAGGCGTCGCTCTAGGGCGTCGCTCTATGACCTCGATCCGTGGCGCCGCTCTATGGCGTCGTTCTATGGCGTCTCTCTATGGCGTCGCTGTATGGCGTAGCTCTATGACTTTGCAATTAGGCGTCGCTCTAGGGCGTCACTCTATGTCGTCGCTCTATGACGTCGATACGTGGCGTCAATCTATGGCGTCGTTCTATGGCGACGCTCTATGACGCCGCTCAATGACGTCGTTTTATGGCGTCGTTCTATGGCGACGCTCTATGACGCCACTCAATGGCGTCGTTTAATGGCGTCGGTGTATGATTTTGCAATTAGGCGTCGCTCTATGGCGTCGTTCGACGGCGTCGCTCTATGGCTTTGCAATAAGGCGTCGCGGTATGGTGTAGCTCTAAGATTTTGCAATAAGGCGTCGCTCTATGACGTCCATCCTTGGCGTCGCTCTAGGGCGTCACTCTATGACGTCGATCCTTGGCGCCGCTCTATGGCGTCGTTCTATTTATGGCGTCGCTCATTGACGTCGCTCTATGGCTTTGCAATAAGGCGTTGCTCCATGGCATCGCTCAATGACGTCGTTCTATGGCGACAATCTATGGCGCCACTCAATGACGTCGTTGAATGGCATCGTTCTATGGCGTCGCCCTTAGGTGTTGCAATAAGGCGTCGCTTAATGGCGTCGATCTATGATTTTGCAATTAGCCGTCACTCTAGGGTGTCGCTCTATGACGTCGATCCCTGGCGCCGCTCTATGGCGTCTTTCTATGGCGTCGCTCAATGGCGCTGTTCGATGGCGTCGCATTAAGATTTTGCTATAAGGCGTCGCTCTATGACGTCCATCCTTGGCGTTGCTCTAGGGCGTCGCTCTATGGAGTCGCTCTATGATATCGATCCGTGGCGCCGCTCTACGGCGTCGTTCTATGGCGTCGCTCAATGGCGTCGTTCGATGGCGTCGCTCTATGGCTTTGCAATAAGGCGTTGCTCTATGATTTTGCAAAAAGGCGTCGCGCTATGACGTCCATCCTTGGCGTTGCGAAAAGGAGTAGCTCTATGACGGCGCTCAATGGCGTCGTTTAATGGCGTCGTTCCTTGGCGTCGCCCTTTTGTGTTGCAATAAGGCGTCGCTTAATGGCGTCGATCTATGATTTTGCAATTAGGCGTCGCTCCTGGGGCGTCGCTCTATGACCTCGATCCGTGGCGCCGCTCTATGGCGTCGTTCTATGGCGTCGCTCTATGGCGTCGTTCCATGGCGTCGCTCTATGGCTTTGCAATAAGGCGTCTCTCTATGGCGTCTCTCTATGGCGTCGCTGTATGGCGTAGCTCTATGACTTTGCAATTAGGCGTCGCTCTAGGGCGTCACTCTATGTCGTCGCTCTATGACGTCGATACGTGGCGTCACTCTATGGCGTCGTTCTATGGCGACGCTCTATGACGCCGCTCAATGACGTCGTTTTATGGCGTCGTTCTATGGCGACGCTCTATGACGCCACTCAATGGCGTCGTTTAATGGCGTCGGTGTATGATTTTGCAATTAGGCGTCGCTCTATGGCGTCGTTCGACGGCGTCGCTCTATGGCTTTGCAATAAGGCGTCGCGGTATGGTGTAGCTCTAAGATTTTGCAATAAGGCGTCGCTCTATGACGTCCATCCTTGGCGTCGTTCTAGGGCGTCACTCTATGACCTCGATCCTTGGCGCCGCTCTATGTCGTCGTTCTATTTATGGCGTCGCTCATTGACGTCGCTCTATGGCTTTGCAATAAGGCGTTGCTGCATGGCATCGCTCAATGACGTCGTTCTATGGCGACAATCTATGGCGCCACTCAATGACGCCGCTCAATGGCGTCGTCAATGGCATCGAGCTTTGGCGCCACTCTATGGCATCGCAATAAGGCGTCGCTATATGGCGTTGCTCTATGAATTTGCAATTAGGCGTCGCTCTAGGGCGTCACTCAATGGCGTCGCTCTAGGGCGTCACTCTATGGCGTCGCTATATGACGTCGAACCGTGGCGTCAATCTATGGCGTCGTTCTATGGCGACGCTCTATAAAGCCGCTCAATGACGTCGTTGAATGGCATCGTTCTATGGCGTCGCCCTTAGGTGTTGCAATAAGGCGCCGCTTAATGGCGTCGATCTATGATTTTGCAATTAGCCGTCACTCTAGGGTGTCGCTCTATGACGTCGATCCCTGGCGCCGCTCTATGGCGTCTTTCTATGGCGTCGCTCAATGGCGCTGTTTGATGGCGTCGCATTAAGATTTTGCTATAAGGCGTCGCTCTATGACGTCCATCCTTGGCGTTGCTCTAGGGCGTCGCTCTATGGAGTCGCTCTATGATATCGATCCGTGGCGCCGCTCTACGGCGTCGTTCTATGGCGTCGCTCAATGGCGTCGTTCGATGGCGTCGCTCTATGGCTTTGCAATAAGGCGTTGCTCTATGATTTTGCAAAAAGGCGTCGCGCTATGACGTCCATCCTTGGCGTTGCGATAAGGAGTAGCTCTATGACGGCGCTCAATGGCGTCGTTTAATGGCGTCGTTCCTTGGCGTCGCCCTTTTGTGTTGCAATAAGGCGTCGCTTAATGGCGTCGATCTATGATTTTGCAATTAGGCGTCGCTCCTGGGGCGTCGCTCTATGACCTCGATCCGTGGCGCCGCTCTATGGCGTCGTTCTATGGCGTCGCTCTATGGCGTCGTTCCATGGCGTCGCTCTATGGCTTTGCAATAAGGCGTCTCTCTATGGCGTCTCTCTATGGCGTCGCTGTATGGCGTAGCTCTATGACTTTGCAATTAGGCGTCGCTCTAGGGCGTCACTCTATGTCGTCGCTCTATGACGTCGATACGTGGCGTCACTCTATGGCGTCGTTCTATGGCGACGCTCTATGACGCCGCTCAATGACGTCGTTTTATGGCGTCGTTCTATGGCGACGCTCTATGACGCCACTCAATGGCGTCGTTTAATGGCGTCGGTGTATGATTTTGCAATTAGGCGTCGCTCTATGGCGTCGTTCGACGGCGTCGCTCTATGGCTTTGCAATAAGGCGTCGCGGTATGGTGTAGCTCTAAGATTTTGCAATAAGGCGTCGCTCTATGACGTCCATCCTTGGCGTCGCTCTAGGGCGTCACTCTATGACGTCGATCCTTGGCGCCGCTCTATGGCGTCGTTCTATTTATGGCGTCGCTCATTGACGTCGCTCTATGGCTTTGCAATAAGGCGTTGCTCCATGGCATCGCTCAATGACGTCGTTCTATGGCGACAATCTATGGCGCCACTCAATGACGTCGTTGAATGGCATCGTTCTATGGCGTCGCCCTTAGGTGTTGCAATAAGGCGCCGCTTAATGGCGTCGATCGATGATTTTGCAATTAGCCGTCACTCTAGGGTGTCGCTCTATGACGTCGATCCCTGGCGCCGCTCTATGGCGTCTTTCTATGGCGTCGCTCAATGGCGCTGTTCGATGGCGTCGCATTAAGATTTTGCTATAAGGCGTCGCTCTATGACGTCCATCCTTGGCGTTGCTCTAGGGCGTCGCTCTATGGAGTCGCTCTATGATATCGATCCGTGGCGCCGCTCTACGGCGTCGTTCTATGGCGTCGCTCAATGGCGTCGTTCGATGGCGTCGCTCTATGGCTTTGCAATAAGGCGTTGCTCTATGATTTTGCAAAAAGGCGTCGCGCTATGACGTCCATCCTTGGCGTTGCGATAAGGAGTAGCTCTATGACGGCGCTCAATGGCGTCGTTTAATGGCGTCGTTCCTTGGCGTCGCCCTTTTGTGTTGCAATAAGGCGTCGCTTAATGGCGTCGATCTATGATTTTGCAATTAGGCGTCGCTCCTGGGGCGTCGCTCTATGACCTCGATCCGTGGCGCCGCTCTATGGCGTCGTTCTATGGCGTCGCTCTATGGCGTCGTTCCATGGCTTTGCAATAAGGCGTATCTCTGGTATGACGTCATCCCTTAGCGTCGCTCTATGGCGTCGCTCAATGACGCCGCTCAATGGCGTCGCACTTTGGCGTCGCTCTATGGCGTCGCTCTATGGCGTCGCTCAATGACGTCGCTCTAAGGAGTCGCTGAATGGCGTCGCCCTATGGCATTGCTCCATGGCGTTGCAATAAGGCGTCTCTCTATGGCGTCTCTTTAAGGCGTCGCTATATGGCATCGTTCTATGACGCCGCTGAATGGCGTCGCTCTATGGCATCGCTCAATGACGTCGTTCTATGGCGACGCTCTATGGCGCCACTCAATGGCGTCGATAATGGCGTCGATCTATGATTTTGCAATTAGGCGTCGCCTCTATGGCGTCGTTCGATGGCGTCGCTCTATGGCTTTGCAATAAGGCGTCGCGGTATGGCGTCGCTCTAAGATTTTGCAAAAAGGCGTCGCTCTATGACGTCCATCCTTGGCGTCGCTCTAGGGCGTCACTCTATGACGTCGATCCCTGGCGCCGCTCTATGGCGTCGTTCTATTGCGTCGCTCTATGGCGTCGCTCTATGGCGTCGCTCAATGACGTCGCTCTATGGCTTTGCAATAAGGCGTCGCTCCATGGCGTCGCTCTATGACGCCGCTGAATGGCGTCGCTCTTTGGCGTCGCTCTATGGCATCGCTCAAAGACGTCGTTCTATGGCGACGCTCTATGGCGCCACTCAATGGCGTCGTTTAATGGCGTCGATCTATGATTTTGCAATTAGGCGTCGTTTGATGGCGTCCCTCTATGACGTCCATCCTTGGCGCCGCTCTAGGGCGTCACTCTATGACGTCGATCCTTGGCGCCGCTCTATGGCGTCGTTCTATTGCGTCGCTCTATGGCGTCGCTCTATGGCGTCGCTCTATGGCGTCGCTCTATGGCTTCGCTCTATGACGCCGCTGAATGGCGTCGCTCTTTGGCGTCGCTCTATGGCATCGCTCAATGACGTCGTTCTATGGCGACGCTCTATGACGCCACTCTATGACGTCGTTCGATGGCGTCGCTCTATGGCGTTGCAATAAGGCGTCTCTCTATGGCGTCTCTCTAAGGCGTCGCTATATGGCGTCGCTCTATGACGCCGCTGAATGGCGTCGCTCTTTGGCGTCGCTCTATGGCATCGCTCAATGACGTCGTTCTATGGCGACGCTCTATGACGCCACTCTATGACGTCGTTCGATGGCGTCGCTCTATGGCTTTGCAATAAGGCGTCGCGGTATGGCGTCGCTCTAAGTTTTTGCAATAAGGCGTCGCTCTATGACGTCCATCCTTGGCGTCGCTCTAGGGCGTCACTCTATGACGTCGATCCTTGGCGACGCTCTATGGCATCGTTCTATGGTGTCGCTCAATGGCGCTGTTCGATGGCGTCGCATTAAGATTTTGCTATAAGGCGTCGCTCTGTGACGTCCATCCTTGGCGTCAATCTATGATTTTGCAATTAGGCGTCGCTCCATGGCGTCGCTCTAAGGCGTCGCTCAATGGCGTCGCCCTATTGCGTTGCTGTATGGCGTTGCAATAACGCGTCTCTTTATGGCGTCGCTCTAAGAAGTCACTAAATGGCGTTGCTCTAAGATTTTGCAATAAGGCGTCGCGGTACGGCGTCGCTCTAAGATTTTGCAATAAGGCGTCGCTCTATGACGTCCATCCTTGGCGTCGCTCTAGGGCGTCACTCTATGACGTCGATACTTGGCGCCGCTCTATGGCGTCGTTCTATTGCGTCGCTCTATGGCGTTGAAATAAGGCGTCTCTCTGTGGCGTCGCTATATGGCGTTGCTCTATGAATTTGCAATTAGGCGTCGCTCTAGGGCGTCACTCAATGGCGTCGCTCTAGGGCGTCACTCTATGGCGTCGCTATATGACGTCGAACCGTGGCGTCAATCTATGGCGTCGTTCTATGGCGACGCTCTATAAAGCCGCTCAATGACGTCGTTGAATGGCATCGTTCTATGGCGTCGCCCTTAGGTGTTGCAATAAGGCGCCGCTTAATGGCGTCGATCTATGATTTTGCAATTAGCCGTCACTCTAGGGTGTCGCTCTATGACGTCGATCCTTGGCGCCGCTCTATGGCGTCTTTCTATGGCGTCGCTCAGTGGCGCTGTTCGATGGCGTCGCATTAAGATTTTGCTATAAGGCGTCGCTCTATGACGTCCATCCTTGGCTTCAATCTATGATTTTGCAATTAGGCGTCGCTCTAGGGCGTCGCTCTATGACGTCGATTCGTGGCACCGCTCTATGGCGTCGTTCTATGGCGTCGCTCAATGGTCTCGATTGGATCACGGAAGATCTAAAGGATAATTGTGACATTGAAAGGGAACGTAGGTCGCTGGCTGTCCGTTGTAACATGTTGGCCAGCAGGTTTGGACGTTGTACGAAGCCAGTTAAAGTGACGCTTTTCAAAGCTTATTGTCAGTCTTTCTACACGTGCAGCCTGTGGGTCGACTTCACTCAGCGGACATACAGCGACCTACGCGTTCAATATAATAATGCACTGAGAGTGCTGCTGCGGCTGCCGTGGCGGTGTAGTGCGTCAGGGATGTTTTCAGATAATAATATTGATGGTTTTGCCGCGATTATTAGAAAAAGATGTGCATCCCTGATGTCACGTGTTCGCGGCAGCCCCAACAGTATTCTCAGTGTATTTGCAGATCGGTGGGATTCCCCGATGATGCGGAGGTGGATGCGGCTCCACACCGAAATTTAATTGTATATTTTATGTGTCTGTTACCTACTAACAATAGAATTTAAGTAAAAATTGTTACTAACCCTATGGACCCCGGTCTGAAATAAAATTATTCTATTCTATTCTATTCTAATAAGGCGTAGCTCTATGATTTTGCAATAGGCGTCGCTCTATGCTCTTTGTCAATCGCTCCTAACGTATTGTCTATCGTCTTGGGGAGGGACATCAAAAACAACTCTGAAGTCCATCGAGGTCGCGCAGCGTGCTGTATTGAAAGTTGCGATGTTCAAGCCCATCCGATTCTCCAAAACTCAATTATACGAAAAATGGGACGTTATGATCGTGAGACAATTGTATATTAAGCGTCGTCCTCCTGCAACACGGTATTCTATACTGATATTATAAATGATTAATTCATTTGTTTGTATGTTTGTAAGTTTGTTTGTAGGGGGTAATTTCAGGAACTTCTGGTCCGATTTGAAAAATTCTTTCAGTATTAGATAGCCCGTTTATCGAGGAATGGCTACATATTATCACGCTAAGACTAAAAGGAGCCGAGCATTAATGGAAAATGTGACGCAGACGAAGTTGCGTGGGTCAGCTAGTTAAGAATAAAGATAAGAACCCACTGCCGTATCTCTACGTTGACATCGTGGTGGGGCTTGCGCGCCCCAGTAAACCTTATGAAATACCTAGGTTATGGGGCCAGACTAAAAGAGATCCGCAGGGCAGTTTTGGCGAACTGTTTGGCAGTAGAGACCCCACGGACCTGATCTCCCTGGAGAAGTCTTGTTCCTCATCTTCGGCTTGCCTTTACTGGCTGGCCAGAGAGAACACTGACGAGGAACAGAGCTACCACCTTTTTCTTGCCTTAATCGGCCGGTCTGAGTGAAGATTAACAAGAGCAAAGGTGCTCGGGAGAAGGAGGTATAATCCGATATAAGGTGCTGGTAGGGATTTAAACCGCACTTCCGGAATTGTCCTGATGACCGTGGTATACCTCTCCACTCCTTTAGCACCTCAGGCTATGTTGGCCCCGTGGCGCTACGTCACATTGTGCTAGCGACCGATTTCGGGGGCCTACTTATTGAGTGTGCAACAGAACTCAACCCCTGCCATTTTAAAGCCGTGTTTTCGGTGATCTGGAAGGGACCAATAGTTCTTCCATAGTACTTAACTATACGGAAATCAGTCCACTAAACCACCCAGACCCATAGCCTCTAATCTTTTGTTTCCATATTCTGCAATAGTTTAGGTCCATCCGGGGATTGTCTTTGGGTGTAGTACTTTCACAAATTCATAGAGCATACAGGAATAATCGATCGTCGGTTGGTGCCCCATTCCATTTGAAATTTACGGGGGCCTCTGCGAGTTCGCTTCGGCCTCTCGTATGCTTATCAAAGGACCGGGACCCCAGTGTCCCGATCTTGTAAAAAAAAAGATAAGATATCAGCACATAGGGCAATGTAACACGAAATGACAAGTTTCGACTTTGACCCTGGGCTTGTTTAAATAGAATGTAGCTTAAACTTATCAGGCGCGTGTATTGATCACTAGCGTGGGAAATGTGGAGATCATTTTTTTTATATATGATGGGCTTGCTCTTGACTCTAGTCTTGGTCAGAAATTACAGAGACAAAGTCTACGATGGAGCGAGCTTACCCAGAAGAAGCCCGCTCACTCTAACTTTGAAGAGATTAGGGTTGTAAGCGTTCGGAAACACAGACGCAGGCAGAGAGTTGCACTCTTTTGTTGTGCGCATTATGAAAGACCCTTATTTCGGCTAGAAAACGAATATTTCGCTTCCACCACTACGGCGGCGCGACGGTGCGGTGCTGCATAAGCTTTCGTTAGTGAATGCCTGCGTCTATGTTTGCAAACGCTTACAACCCTAATCTCTTCAAAGTTAGAGTGAGCAGGGGCCCGAGTCTGCTATTACAATAGTGTCAGAATGGTCGATCACTGATTTCAAAATGGTTGATTTTGACAAGTTTGGTAATCTACTAACATAATGGCGTCATAATGTCGTCATTATGACATTCCAATGATCAATCACTGACACGCCACTGAAAGAAAGCCATATGAATGGTAATCTCGTACATAATGACAGATTTAGTATTTACGAACTTCTCACTACTTCAGATTGCTTATAACACTAATAAATAATATGTAAAACTAAATATAAATAAAATCTGGCATGAATAAATGCTCAAATTTAGCTCGGTTTTATAATAATAGCAATACGGCATTCCTAACGCAATTCTATTACGAGACCATTGACGTTCCAGTGACCGGCCACTGACGTGCCAGTGACCGTGCGATTATGAATTTAGCAGATTACGAACTTTTAGCAAAATGACAATGGCATGACAATGGGATCGTGTCGGAATGACAAATATATAAAAATAGCAGACTCGGGCCCCAGGCTACTTCTGGGTAAGCTCGCTCCATCGTAGACTTTGTCTCTGTCATCTCTGACCTAGACTAGAGTCAACCCATCTCAAAAAAAAAAAAAAAAATTGTTTGCAGCCAGTAACATATCAGAATTGCAGATTTTACTAAAGCTCCACCCACGATTAATGGCCCTACTTTGTATGATTTAATTTGTATTTAATTTTAAAAACCTAAATACATTTCGAGTCATCTCATAAGTGGGTCAATAACCCTCCTCTCACAGTCGGGTAAAAATAATGTACATGTAACATCTTTGTTGCCCTGCATTTGTCCGTCTCCAAGATAAAGCAGAATAGTGGCGTACATAGAGGTGCATTTAAAAAAATAATAATAAATTATCACTTATCTACTACTTCAGCTCATCAAGCCCGGACACAATTCGTAAATAACATTAATAACAGATAAAGTCCTATCTCCAGTACAAAGTGTTCGGGCGAGGGGCGTAGACGTACGCAAAATGTTTTGGTATTTATTTCTTAGTGCGGGATTTCTATGTTTCTTACACATTTTGTTCAACTATAATGCAAGAGCCAGGAAAATAATGAAAATCCCCGGGCCGAAGGACACCTTCATTTTAGGGAATGGCCCGGCTATAATGCGCTCTTCAGGTAATTTAGCAATTTTAAACTTTTTACTTGTATTTTTTTTAATATAATGTACACACAGAATGATTAAAATTATAATTAGGAGTACAAAGGAACTGTTTATTTCTATCGAAGGTTTTTCCAGCAGACCTTTGTGTTTTAACCTTTGGCAAAGTATCCGGGTGTGTAGGTATTTATTTATATCTAGCTTTTGCCCGCGACTTCACGAACACACGAAGGAGTTTCGGAAATTCCTCTCTGAGGCTGCCTGCCGACGGTAGACTTTTTGTAAAGTCCAGTCGCGGAGCAGGAAGAATTTCGTACAATGACCTCTTTACCTACTGAATGTGGTCACAAACATTTTTGTATGAAGTGCGGTTTACATGAAATATTTGAAAGAGAAAGTACCAACTTAGAAAATAAAAAAATATTATTATCATATAAATTATGTATTTAGATTTTATATTGTAAGTTAAAAAAATCGAGTTACAATTACTAATAAGTAAAAATCAGAATCAGATTCCTCTGTATCGGAGTTACTGCTTTCTGAAGACGTCTCGCCTATCACATTTATTACAAAATAATCAACAGTTTTATCTACATTATCACCTAGTCTAATTAATTTCGATTCCTCTTTTTTACGTGACATACAAATGCAAACAAAAACAAACCTTACACTCTCAGGTAAAAGGTTTACAATCCCTGAGTGCGGCGGCCATTGCATTTGTGCGAGCGAGACTCATTCTATTTACGCGGGAGTGACAGAGACAGGTAATAACAGGTCAAAGGACGAAATTCTTCCTGCTCCGCGACTGGACTTTAGCACCGTTAAATAATCGGGCCGATTTCCTAGCTAAAGTCCGGTCGCCAAGCAGAAATAATTTCGTCCGGTGCATTTGCCATTGCATCTGTGCGAGCGAGACTCATTCTATTTACGCGGGAGTGACAGAGACAGGTAATAAAAGGTCAACGGACGAAATTCTTTCTGCTTGGCGACCGGACTTTAGATAAAAACTAGCGATTTTTTGTAGGACGTGTGTGTACACTCTATTGCAATTAGTACGTTCCATTTTTCTCCTATCTATACATCTATACATCTATACATCTATACATATATATAAAAATGAAACCCGTTTTCCTTGGTCACGGCATCACGCGTGAATGGCTGGACCGATTTCACTAATTCTTTTTTTTGTTGTATTTTTTATTATTAGGAGAAGGTTCTTACGGAAAAAAATATTAAGAAAATCTCTCAGAAATATTGAAAAATATACATTTAATTTTGCATATTTAAAAAAACGCGCGTAACGAATGTCAATGTCATTCACAGCCATAGACTATATTGAAAGAGCATTGTTTGTTCGGAAACGTGGTTACTGAATTAAATTCGAGCATCATTTGTTCGGAAACGTGGTTATACTTAATTAAATTCTAAAAAATTTGTAAAGTCCTTTTCAGGTATAGCGAGACCAGGGAATTATGGATTCATTTTTATATGGAGGATATTTTAGATTCCAGTTCAAATTGAATAGGTATTCATACCTAAGATAGTGCAGCTAAACAAAATAAAGTAGGTAGTGCATCATTGCTACGCTAAGGCGGTACGAAGTTCGCCGGGTCAGCTAGTAATATAATATAAATAGTGCACTCCCCAAGGAAGCTACATGCCAAATTTCAGCTTTCTGCGACCAGTAGTTTCAGCTGTGCGTTGCCTGTCAGTCATTCAGTCACTCAATACTTAAGTAACGGAAGAGTTTTTTAAATAAGATTAACGGCTCCCTAAGTATCCATGTATTTTCAATGCTTTCCATTATTTTTCAGTTGGATTAATGGACTTGGCGAGAAGCTTAGCTAATGGAAATTCTGGAATATATAGAATTTGGGTATACCCTTTAGGGGCTGTGAATATCTACAATCCTGATGATGTTGAGGTATTTTATAACAGTAACTAGCTTTTTCTCGCGACTTCGTTCGCGCATATCGCGTTTTTCCAATCCCATAGGAATTTAGGGATAGGTACTTATTTATTTATTACAAGCCGCCCCCGTGGCTTCGCTCCCGTCAGCTGCAACTTTTTTATATTTTTTTCTTTTATAAGAACCATCTCTTGACAATAACAAACAAAAAAAAAGTGGCCAAGTGCGAGCCGTTGTCGCGCACGGAGGGTTCTGTACCATTATCTATTAAAACGGCAAACAAATCAAGTTTGTTGTATAGTATATATGGCTCCCATACAACAAACTTGATTGTTTTGACCTTAAACATTTATTTTATTTTGTTTTTTAGTATTTGTTGTTTTAGCGGCAACAGAAATACATCATTTGTGAAAATTTCAACTTTCAGCTATCGCGGTTCTTGAGATACAGCCTGGTGACAGACAGACAGACAGCGAAGTCTTAGTAATTAATAGGGTCCCGTTTTTACCCTTATACCGCGTGTATCTGACATCGACGCACAAACGATTTCCATGGGTCCAGGGCATGATTCTGGACACCCTAGACTTAGAATTTTTCGTCGGCTTTTTTCTAATTTTTTTCATTTTTTTTTGGAGTTTTTTTACTTTAGACTGCTCACAATCGTTATTCTGATATAACCCAATAAGATTTTTAATAAAAAAATAATTAACTAACCACTTTCACTAAATAGAGCAATCTGAATAAAACCAAATAGATATCAGCTCAGCTGAGCTGATACCTAATTGTGGTACTCTTGAAAAAAAAGAAAAAATGAGAAAAGAACCGACGAAAAATTCCAACACTAGGGTGTCCAGAATCATGCCCTGGACCCATGGAAATCGTCTGTGCGTCGATGTCAGATACACGCGGTATATTACCCTTCTATATACCTTATATTTTACCCTTATATATTTAGATTTATTTATTTAAACTTTATATACCTACTTACAATACCTCGCCATCAAACGTAAAAGTTTGGCGAGTTTAGATTTAAAAAGTAACCTCTGTAATAAAATTTTGTTAAATAAAAAAAAATAAAAAATCCTTACAATAAAATCCTATCTCAGTACTCCTCTACACTCCCCAAGGAACCTACATGCCAAATTTCAGCTTCCTACGACCAGTAGTTTCGGCTATGCGTTGTCTGTCAGTCAGTTCGTAACGGAAGAATTTTATACAAAGAGTAAAAGAATAACCGCAAAACCTCGGAAGGAATCATGATAAACAACTTTCGATGAAACTGAAAAAAATCGACTCCCATACATTTACGTGCACATAACTCGACAAAATGTACTGACAGCTGAATTTTGTTCGTGTTTTTAGGGTTCCGTAGGCAAATGGCAAAAACGGAACCCTTATAGATTCGTCATGTCTGTCCGTCTGTCTGTCTGTCTGTCCTTCCTATGTCACAGCCACTTTTCTCCGAAACCATAAAAACTATGATGTTGAAATTTGGTAAGTAGATGTATTCTGTGAACCGCATTAGGATTTTCACACAAAAATAGAAAAAATAAAAACAATAAATGGGGGTCCCCCGCATACTTAGAACTGAAACTCAATTTTTTTTTTCAAACTCATACATTTGGGGTATCTATGGATAGGTCTTCAAAAATGATAGGTTTCTAATGTTATCATTTTTTTCTGAACGGAATAGTTTGCGAGAGAGACACTTCCAAAGTGGTAAAATGTGTCCCCCCCCTGTAACTTCTAAAATAAGAGAATGATAAAACAAAATAAAATATATAAAGTATATTACCATGTAAACTACCAGCAAAAATTGGTTTGAACGAGATCTAGTAAGTAGTTTTTTTTTAATACGTCATAAATCATATAATACGATAATGGTACGGAACCCTTCGTGCGCGAGTCCGACTCGCACTTGGCCAGTTGTTAAGGCGGGGTTGCAGTACTTTTTAAGATTTTTGAACGTCTGAAAATCTAATTAATTATGAGTTTTTTAATAAATAAAAATCATTACATAAAAATTGAACATACCCTCAAGTAAATCGTAAAGATAGAAACGCGATTTAGAATGATTGGCTCGATACTTTTTTTATCAAACATGACACTAAATTACAATTTTAAACGTGTACTGCTAAGAGATTTCATCACGAATATATATAAAAGTTATATCAATAGATAGAGCTTATTATTTTGAAGTAAATGTTGAAACCATATTGTATAATTTCTTTATCAGTTTTCGCCAAGAAGAAAAAACAATCAAAATTTAGGCATTATTTCGCTCGCCGGACAGTCGTTGTTGTTCGTCAAAACACACAGTACTGCAACCTCGCCTTAAGAATGGGAAATCATCAAATGACTCCTCCCGCTCTGGGAAAAGCAGGAGGGAGTGTCAGACTCTAACTGACTAAAACCCATCCGTGTTCTTCTTAACTGCCCTTTGTATTCCAGGGCCGCGGTGAATCTTTCGAACAAATTCCGCGATAAGAAAATGAGATCAAATATATGTATAACGCCATCTATGGAATATGATAATTTTAGAACTGACAAACTTTATGTGCGAGGTTCGTTTTAAGGGTTCCGTACTTCAAAAGGAAAAAACTAAACCCATATAGGATCACATTGTTGACCGTCCGTCCGTCTGTCTGTCAAGATTCTGTATCTCGAGAACGCGTGGAGGTATCGAGTTGAAATCATATACTTACTCAAAGCTACAGTCCCTGAAGCTGTGCAATAATCAAACTTCTATGTTAAACGTTAAATAAAGAAACGATCGTTTATGCTACAAAAAACGAACATTTCGACACTCTCACGGGAACCAAAATGTATAGGGTATTTTCCGTTGACGTAGAACTTAAAAATCTGAACACTACACATTCAATGTAACAATTCAATTAATACTTAAAAAAATATAGACTTTATTTCAATTTATACATATTTTGTACCTACGTTCAATTTTGAAGGGAACCCTCGGTGGGCGAGTCCGACTCGCACTTTTTCGTAATTTTTTTTTTAATATTTAGTAATAGGCGTTCATTCAGAGCGATAATTTTTACTAACATTTTTAATACCTTAAAAATACGATGGTTTTTTATTCCTTGAAAAGTACCACTACTTACTATTTTTTTTATGTTTTGGTGTAATTCTCATGCTGTTGGTATATATAGTATAGTTAGTACTTAGTTACAGGTATCGGCATTACTTTGTAGGAATTCCTCTAAAACATTGCTACAATTCCTATTAGGTTTATGTGTAAAAGTTATCTACATGAGGTTTTGTACTTTTTTAACGTGATGTGACGTGATGTTACGAAAATAGGTTCTGTTAATTATACTTTAAAACGCTGGCTTTTATATTTTGGCAAAATAAATTATCCTAAATAAATCAATAAAATCTTATAAATATTTGAACATATTAGGTAAAATAAGAATGTATAAAAGTTAGGAAATGCATAAGTTAAATAAAACCCAAAAATAATTTAAATTCGAACCCACACCATGTCGTTCGGAAGGCAGTCTTCAAACCGACAGGCTAACTGCTTTTGGCAAATTAGTTTAAATAGTCAATCTTATTTATATCATGGTTTTTCAATGCTTACCTCCCCAAAGGTATAGCGTAATGATAATCATTGCTAAGGTTAGACCCATAAGTATGTACAATTTTGTAACATGTTTTGCCTTCTTATAACAATTCCTCGCTGAGCTATTTGGACAATGTCAAATTTTATGTCAAATGTTATTCTTAGTACGCAAAAACCAATTTTTATTATTGTTTTGGCAATATTATGGTGTAAAAAACCAGTTCAAAAGATAAAATAAATACTAAAATAAAATCTGTTTGCGGGGTTTCGAACCATGTGCACTTTCTCGTTCAAAACACACATTTTTGACTATTGCTCGACCTAGTACATAGCGTGATAATGTATAGCCTATTAGATATGTTGACCACACCTATAAGGATTATTTATGCAAAATTTGAACAAAATTTGTTCAGTAGTTTTCGCGCCAATCGTATTCAAACTGCTCAAGATTTACTGTTTTATTATATGTATTGATGATTTAATTGATATAGATTTTAAGTGTGTATAAATAGTTTGTTTTGCAAATCATTTCTGTGGAATGTAATTACTATTATTTCAGGGTAAGTTTCGATATTCAGAAAGTGATTCTAATGGACTTATTATACTAACATATTTACTTGTTTTGCAGACAATTGTATCAAATATGAAGTACAACGAAAAAAGTCAACTCTACCGAGTTTTAAGGCCTTGGCTTAGGGATGGACTTCTTTTAAGCAAAGGTAAGAACAACACGGAGTTAAATTTCCGGGTTATTTACATGGTTAAGCTCGCTCCATCGTAGACTTTGTCTCTGTCATCTCTGACCTAGACTAGAGTCAAGAGCAAACCCATCTCAAATAATTAAAAGAAAAAGGTTAATTATCTACATTTCAACTTTAACTGTCCTGTGATATTAATATGTTCTCTTAGCGTCGAGACCTTGCTCTTTGAGCGGCGCTCCGTATCAAACACTATAGCTGACCCGCGCAACTTCGTCTACGTCACATTTTCCTTTAATGCTCCGCTCCTAATTGTCTTAGCGTGATGATATGTAGCCTATATCCTTCCTCGATGCATGGGCTATCTAACACTGAAATAATTTTTCAAATCGGACCAGTACTTCCTGAGATTACCCCCTACATACAAACTTAAAAACAAATGTTACCTCTTTATAATATTAGTATAGATACATAATATTACTAGCTGACCCGCGCAACTTCGTCTGCGTCACATTTTCCATTATTGCTCGGCTCCTATTTGTCGTAGCGTGATGATAAATAGCCTATAACCTTCCTCGATAAATGGGCTATCTAACACTGAAAGAATTTTTCAAATCGGACCAGTACTTCCTGAGATTAGTGCGTTCAACCAATCACACAAACTCTTTTGCTTTATAATATTAATATAGTATAATAGTATACAGTATAGATAAAGTATAGATTTTTGAGGCCGTTTATAAGGGATATCGTCTTTCTTTATTAAAAAGCCCTGCTAGCTTGGAATGGGACAATCCACACATTCCCAACCAAAATTCAAAGTACGAAATATTACTGGTAGTACTGGTACCATAACTATTAAACACTAGTAGGTAGCAAATTAATAACGTCAGTATGACCCTAATTTATTTTGTTCTATGAACTATGAAGAGTCAAATTAAATGGTTAAGCTTGCTCCATCGCAGTCTTAGTGTCTATCATCTCTGACCGAGGCTAGAGTCAAGAGCAAACCCATTAAAAAAAAACCATGTAAAGGGAATAGGAAGCGCAAACAGTCTCGACCTAGAGAGACTCGACGTTAAGGAAACATATCTTAATTAAGTCACTTGTCTCACCGCGCCGGCGAGGATGCGATTAGCTATCGACTTTTTTCTCGAGGAAAGGGACAAAAACGACAAATACGAATGCAAAATATTTATTTCTGTACCAAATAGTTTTTAATTAGTTTATGATTGGAGCCTCCTTTTAAGCAGGATAACGCCTCGCCTGTTTCTCTCCGCTCCTCCAATGGCTGTTTGTACAACTTACAATTTTCTTTATTTTTTTTTTTGTTATTATAAGATTAAAAATAATAGCAAAATATACATTTACATATATACATTTTTTATTATATACATTTTTCTCGAGCGCGTGTTGAGTTTACATAAAGAACAATTTTAATAATATTTCGATCATGCTCGCTCGCTCGTGAGAAGAATGAAATGAAATGAATTACGTTAATGTGGGTGTGTTGAGTGTGCGAGGTGTGTCGAGTGTATGTGATGTATGTGTGGTGTGTGATGTGTGTGAGGTATGTGGTGTGTGATGTGAGTGTGGTGTGTGATGTGTATGTGGTATGTTTGTGTGGTAAACAAAGGCAAAAAAGATATAGATCTCGTATGGGTAAAAGAGACACACGCATTTAAAGTCGATAGTTCACACTGCCAGCAAGCGGCTCTTACCTCTAGGTGATCGCAGCGACAAGAACTATAAAAAATATTGTACTCGCTCCGCGACACTCGTTCGGCGATGCTCTCTTGGCGGTCAGAACTCACCTACTAGCGGTAATCTCTACCTTTAGTGCGGGCCGCAGCGAGTATTGCGATTAAAAGCCCGTCGCACAAAAGCACTCGCTTAAAGCCGAGCGTCAACTATCGAAACTTTTTACTTGCTACTCGCTGCTCGCCAACTCGTTTTGAGTTTCAAGCTTAACTATAACTTAACTATATAATACTCACTGCGGCCCGCCAAGCAATGCAAATTGCTTGGCTCCAATAGGGCCTTACGGGCGATAGGTTAATGTCATAATATTTTTACAGGTTCTAAATGGCAAGAGCGAAGAAAAATCTTGACACCCACATTCCATTTCAATATTTTGCGTCAATTTTGTCAAGTTCTAGAAGAAAATAGCCAGCGCTTTGTGGAGAGCCTCAAGCAGGTGTCCGGTCGGCCGATAAACGTTGTACCCATTATATCAGAATTTACTCTCAACTCTATATGTGGTAAGTTCTTTAGTGCGGCATTTTTATGGTTCCATACCCAACATTTTTTGTTACCAACAAACATCTATCATAGGTTTATATGTTTTTATCGGTCAATATAGGTATATTGACCGATAAAAAAACCGCGTACATAAAACTTCAGACCCTTTACCAGCACAACCTACATGATGTAAATGTTGCTTGTACACCTTATGTCGATCCAAAAAAATCATCTGACATAAATACTTACTGTAACTCAATAATTTCAGAGACCGCAATGGGCACCAAGTTGAGTGATTATAGAACATCAGAGATAAATGCTTACAAAGATGCAATTTACAACTTAGGATACGTTTTCTACGAACGAATTATCAAAGTATATTATTTATTTGACTTTATTTTTAACCTCACACCGCTGAGCAGAAGACAAGAGGGTTATCTTAAAATTGTGCATGGTTTCACAAAAAAGGTGATAGCGGAGAGGACAGAGTACATAAACAAATATGGAATAAACATATCAGAGGATGCAGCAGATGATAATACATACGTGTACAAGAAGAAGAAGATGGCTATGTTGGACTTATTAATATCTGCCAAGAAGGAAGGACTGATCAACGACATTGGCATTCAAGAAGAAGTTGATACGTTCATGTTCGAAGTACGTTAAGTCGTCGACCGATAAGGAGAATATTAATATATTATAGCCTTAATAGCATCAGCTATGCTTTGCATATATAATAGTTAAATAGTAGATAAACATGTTTACGTTTTTTTGCAGGGGCATGACACTACGGCGTCTGGTCTGACTTTTTGCTTTATGCTCCTGGCACATCATAAAGACGTGCAGGTTAGTCATTTTTAAAGGCTTTATTTTTAAAAAGCGTTTCAAAGCAGCGATGGATTGGTTTCAAGGGAGGGCCAAATAAAGGTCCTTGTGGAAGTCCAAATTGTGAATCAGTGAAACAGTTCATAGAGTGAATTATTTTAACTCTATCCCCATCTACATGCCGAAACCTACTGTGACAATACCTTTGTTGAGAGTTCGTGACAATACCTTGGAGACGCATACATTATAAGCCACCAAAAATACAACGGACGCTGATACCCATTGACAATTCAAAACTGTCTGTAAATGGTTTATTTGAAATTTATGCTTTGAGTTTGAGATTGAGAGATCCCAGACCTGAATGATGGTGATTTGAATATATGGACGAAATTGTTTCTAAAAACAATCTTCCTTTTACTTCTAACTGACGAATTGTGGTAACAGTATGTCTTCCCTCCTTCAGCTTCAGCATCAACCCAATTATCAATTTTCATCATAAGAATCCCACGGGTTAGCAGACAGGCTTTCAATACCAAATCTGTCCTTCCAGCCTTCCTATATTTTATTTACATATATGCTATTTTTATTTATATGCTATTATATTAACATTTTTATATGCTGTTTCTTAAATGCCTTTACAGGAGAAAATCTTTGCTGAAATGAAGGAAATTTTAGGTGATTCAAAACGAACTGTTACAATGGAAGACTTGCCCAAGATGAAATACTTGGAACGGTGTATTAAGGAGTCTTTGCGGCTATACCCTCCGGTGCATTTCATCAGTCGGAGCTTGAATGAAGATATGAAATTAAGTAAGTAGCTACAACCTTTAAGTCAGGAGTGAATAACTTCTAGGCAAGCGTGCTTCATCTTGGACCGTATCATCGCTAACCATCAGGTGAGATAGTGGTGCCTATCAAAAGTAAAGAAAATAGTAGTGACTGTTGACTTACTGTCCAATCTTCCCTAGATGGGACTGTGGGCAACCACAGTAGTCCTCCATCGCGAACGGTCATGAGCCTCTTGGTTCTCCAGGCTCTGCGAGCACGGTGCGCAGCCATGTTTGACGAGTCGCGATCCTTGAAGCAATGTTCTCCTCATAACCTCCAGTCTCTGACATAAAGCTCTCGAGGCAGTTTTTGCGGGCGCGTTCCAATGTCTCTGTGCTAATCACCAGCGGTAAGAGATTCTTCCCACCAGTTTTCACGTGGTGGGTTTTCTGGACGTTTGTTAAGTTCCTTCTTTAGCCGCTTCCTGACGTAGCTCGTTCAAGTTTGAATGTCAGCGTGGGTATGTCTAAACAGGCATTGGTCATTGGCGTAATGTAAGTCTCCAAGACTTTAGATGATTTTTACTGTCACACTCTACCTATCTTGTGGCACCTTATCATTAAGAAATACTAGAAAGAGAAATGGCGAAAAGAGGCAGCCCTGGTGGACACTCGTGTGAGTTGCAATGCCATCCAAGGTGAGGCCATCTTGAGACGACTGAGACACCTTACAAGAATACATCTTGGAGATTTTTTCCAACAGACGGTATTATTCGGCGTCATCGAATATCCAATAAGAAAGACCAGATGCTGACCAACTCCATTGTATCAAAGGCCTTTTCGAAGTCGACGACAACACTCTAAGAGTTGCAGCTCAGTTAATAGATGCAACTGTGAGGTATTTTGCATCTTAAACTTTAGGAGCTCGTGGCTAAAACAGCCACAACCAACAGCCAACAGCCGCACGGGTCGATCTTTAAGGTTAAGCAACGCTTGCCAAGGTTGGTCTGTGGATTGGTGACCATCTTAACATATCGAGGTTCATCAGTGCCTCGGAAAGCCGCTGGTCCCGGCTGTCATTTGTAGATCTTTGGCAATTGCTACGAATTGTCAGAAGCCAGTAAATCTGACTCCAGTCTTGCCAAGAAATACCGTGTTATCTAGTTAATGTGTTTTGGAGTGCTGGTAGGCAGCCGATCCACATAAAATACTAGTATTCAGCTGAATCCGGTTTGATTGGAAGCCGATCCCAATTTAGTTAGGAAAAGCTAGGCAGATGATGATGTGCGTCTTAAACTTAAGACACAAAGAGTTGTCATAACGCAAGTAATCCCCCTAGACCTATGCATAATCTTCCACACAGTTCATCCGTCGTTTCTTTGTTCTTCCTGTATTCTAATCAAGATTCTTTTTCAAAAGGTTTTTAACCGACTTCCCAAAAAGGAGGAGGTTATCAATTCGGTTGTATGTTTTTTTTTTTATGTTTGTTACCTCATAACTCCGACAATTATGAACCAATTTGAAAAATTCTTGTTTTATCTGAAAGAATATACTTGCAGATTGGTCCCATTTAAATTTTATGAAAATCGGTTATGAACTTTGGATTTTAAATCGAAATAGCTGGAATTCGTCTACTTGGATGATAGTTTTATGTCATCCAAGTAATTGAAATTGCGTATTTTGCTTTTCTGCGATTTTGCAGTGGTGTTGTTAGGTGTGGGGTACCACTAAAAAGTGTAAAAAAAAAACTAATAAAATACGAAGAAACTAACAAAAACACCGACTTCTGAAATTAAAGTTATTTTTTACTTTGTACTGTTTTTTTTTTTGGAAGTCGGTTGTATTTTTTTGTAAAAAGTTTTTTTCACGATATTTTCCTCATGACCTTCTTTATATTCCAGGTAATTATGACATCCCCGCTGGTACGTTTTGCCACATACACATATACGACCTGCATCGTCGCCCTGAGCTGTTCAAGAACCCGGATGAGTTTGACCCCGACAGGTTCCTGCCAGAGAACAGCGTTGGGAGACATCCTTACGCCTACATACCCTTCAGTGCCGGACCTAGAAATTGTATAGGTACGAGTAAATGCTGAAAGAAGCTTTAGGTTAGGTATCTTTCTCTAATGCTAGATGAAACAGAGATCATTCATTCGATCTAGCAGTATTTGATCCTCGCTGTTTGAGTTATGACGTTACACTAAACGACTCAAAAATAAAAGGAGGTGTTTTAAATTTGGTTGTATTTTTGTTTTTAGCTATGTTACTGTTTTTACTTTCTTACACTTTTTTGTTTATAAGCTATCTTCTATCTGTGAAAAGTTTTAATTGGCCTTATTTTTGTTGCCCTCTCTTGTTTGAAAATGTTTAGCTGTCATTTTTCCTAAAACTGTAAATAAAACAAAATAAATAAATACAAAAGATGCTGTTAAGCTCCTTTTACGTTGTATGTAATCTAAGTATACTAATATTATAAAGTTGAAGAGTTTGTTTGTTTGAACGCGCTAATCTCAAGAACTACTAGTTCGGTTTGAAAAAATCTTTTAGTGTTGGATAGATAGCCCCTTTATCTAGAAAGGCTATTTAACATAACACTAAGACCAATTGAAATATTCTTTCGGTGTTGCTAGCCCATTTATCGAGGACGACTACCGGGCTATTTAAATCACGTTACGACCAACAGGAGTGGAGCATTTAATGAAAAATGTGACGCAGACGCAGTGGAAAATAAATTTTGTGAAAGCAAAATTAATCTTTGTGTAAAACTTTTACAGGTCAAAAGTTCGCCATGATGGAGATGAAGGTAGCTGTGGCGGAGGTGCTGAGAGAGTTCACGCTAGAGCCGGTCACTCACCCAGAAGACATACGCATCATCACTGACGTTGTGCTGAGAAACGACGGACCCGTCGAAGTCACCTTTGTAAAAAGGCAATAAAATATTCCTTGTGAGTAGAACTTATTTAATGTATTTTGTAATAAATGAATTAACTTGTTTTAAACGACTTTCATTTATTTTAGTCAAATACTTTTTCTTTCATCCTTTTTACCCGACTACGGCAAAGCCGAAAGGAGGGGTTACGATTTCCGTTGTCTATATGTATGTATGTATGTATGGATGGAACTTTGTCAAAGTAAATCGAAACAACAGAACCGACAGTTCTTTCTTCAAGTAGTGTTGCAATAATGTTCTAAATATTGATAATAAATTAGTTAGTCCTATATGATAGATCGTAGAAATAACTAATTTACTATCAATATTCAGAACATTTTCGCAACAATACTTGAAGCAAGAACTGTCATTTTCGATTTACTTTGACAAAGTTCTATCCCATTCTGCGAATATATATTATGAATTCCCAAAATATATGATGTACATTACCATGTAAACTTCCACCGAAAATTGGTTTTGAACGAGATCTAGTCAGTATTTTTTTTAATACGTCATAAATCGTAAACCGCAACTTTTGCTTAGGTATATTACCTACAGGTTTTTACGGAACCCTTGGTGCGTGAGTTCGACTCGCACTTGGCCGTTGATTAAAAAAAAAATTATCCTATGTTACTTCTAATAAGTACCTCCAAGAATATGTGTAGGTACTTACATTATTTATGTATGAGTTTTATGATGATTAGTTAAGTAATTTTCGTGTGAAACCGTAACAAACAAACTCACATTCGAATTTATAATACTAGTAGGGATGTAGTGATCATGAACGTAGGTACGGTAACGACGGGCGTCCCCCGTCCAAAATAAAACATCGGGATCCTATTATTGGAAATTATACATTTATTAAAAAGAACTTGCATTCACAACAAAAATATTAACCCATTAACGAAAGGAAGTGGAAAAAACACCCCTAAAATATAAATTTAATAGCTTTTTGTTTCAAAAAATGTCTTTTAAGTACCATAAAATCAAATTGGGAACATTACTTCCTACACTGGAAGTCATAAACTCAGTAAGTCAATATTTCTGATTCGAGTCGAACACAAGCGACTGGCTATGAAAAACTTCGCGTGTACCGATGTTCTAAATTACGTAAAAAATATTGCCGTGGGGGGTTTTGTAATTGAGCAAGGGGTATAACTACGTTCTCATAGTTTTAATAAACTTTTATTTCGCTTTTATACGAGAGGAGGAGCTCGTGGCTAAATAATAACAGCCGCACAGGTCGATCTTCAAGGTTAAGCAACACTTGCCGAGGTTGGTCTGTGGATGGGTGACCAACTTAACATACCGAGTTTCCTCCGTGCCTCGGAAAGCACGTTAAGCTGTTGGTCCCGGCTGTCATTTAGAGATCGTTGGCAGTCGTTATGGATAGTCAGACGTCAGAAAATCTGACACCAGTCTTGCCAAGGAGTACCGTGTTACCCAGTTAACGGGTTGTGGAGGTCTGGTAGGCAGCCGCTCCACGTAAAACACTGGTATTCAGCTGAATCCGGTTTGACTGGAAGTTGACTCCAATACAGTTGGGAAAAGGCTAGGCAGATGATGACGAGTACGTGGGAAGGAGCTGAACTTGTAGGAATAGCTGATGAATTCCTCAGTTAACTGCTGGCGCTGCAGAGTTTTTTTTATTTTTTTTATTTACGTACCTAGGTGAAAAACTTAGGCTACTTAAAAAGCTACTTAAAAAATCCACTATATATCTATTATAGCTATACTAATATTATAAAGCAGAAGAGTTTGTTTGTTTGGTTGAACGCGCTAATCTCAAGAACTACTGCTAGTCTATTCTGTAAATAACCATTTCGATATTCACTTCACCTGAGTGACTAAGCTTACAATGTGAACTTTATTTCACACCTCATAAGGTCTTATATTTATACGAATTTGAAACTCACCTCGGATTCCGCTGTCGAGACACGAAAATGTTGTTACAGAATAGCACTGCTGGTCCGATTTGAAAAATTCTGTCAGTGTTAGATAGCCCATTTATCGAGGAAGGCTATAGGCTATATATCATCACGCTAAGACAAATACGAACGGAGCATTAATGGAAAATGTGACGCAGACGAAGTTGCGCGGGTCAGCTAGTTCATTATATGCGCACATCCAAAGTGTTGTGTCGTGTGCACTCACGACGTCTGTTCACATATACCCCCCTGCCTTCAAAGCAAGAGTGGACAGGCATCTCCTGGGCACTCTTGCTACATCATAGACCCTTTCGCTTTCCATCAGACGTCATCTAGATCTGGACCACAAGCCCATTCCTCAATAAAAAAACCGTCAAATGTGTTCCTTTTTACCAATTTGGTATGGAACCCTAAAAATCCCCTACCGTCCCGTCCGCCAGTCTGTGTAGGCTACTTTTTTATTTTTTTTTACTTTTGATAGGCACGCGTTTGACCACTGTCTCACGTGATGGTAAGTGATGATGCGGTCTAAGATGGAGCACGCTTGCCTAGAAGTAACCTATTCACTCTTGACTTAAAGATTCCCAGGTTGTAGCTATCAGGAAACACAGACTCCGGCAGAAGAAGGATAAAAGGAGATACGAAGAAGAATACTACGAAGAAGAATAGAAGAGCAGTTTTGGCAGATAGAGTGATTAAACAGACCTAACTGCTTGATAATGGCCAAACAGTCTATTACTCAAAATTCTATTTATGTAAACGCGGGCTATATACTTATCATTAAAATGTTATACCCCCATGTCGGGACCCCACATGACATGTATTTAACGGCGATTACGATGGGGACTCACCATCATACATGAAATCTTTATGAAAGTGGGTATAGTCCAGGAGACCGACTTTTTTGTTGTTGTGTTTTTGCTATTATTGTTTTTCTTTTGTAATGTATAGTAACGATTTAAAATGTACTGAACAAATATGTAATATTCACTAAAATCGAAAGTGATGACCTAAATAGGTAGGTATGTTCTTTAATTGTTGAGTCGAGAGGCCGTGTCTATTGGATATTTAAAAAGAAGGTACTACAAGTACTTTTACTTGTCTCACCGCTGGCGATCAGCGAGTAGCGAGTAAAACTTGAAACGAGTTTGCGAGCAGCGAGTAGCGAGTGAAAAGTTTCGATAGTTTTGACGCTCAGCTATAAGCGAGTGCTTTTGCGACGGGCTTTTACTCGTAATACTCGCTACGGCCCGCAGTTTAGGTAGAGATTACCGCTGGTTGGTGAGTTCTGACCACAAAGCGAGCTTCGCCGAGCGAGTGTCGCTGAGCGAGTACAATCTTTGATAGCTCTTGACGTTGCGATCAACTAGTGGTAAGAGCCACTCGCCGGCAGTGTGAACAACCAGCTATCGACTATGAATGTATGTGTCTCTTTTACTCACATGAGAGCTATATCTTTTGTCCCTTTCCACAGCGAGCAAATAGTCTAAAGCTTCCTCCCCGACGATGAGACAAGTGCCATAAACTGTAGGATCACACAGAAAAGGAACTAACCTGATAAAGTAATAATATCAGTCTACTTTATCAGGTTAGAATGGTTAACCCAAAAGCAAGTGCCTAAGCGAAATTCTTATGTTTAGCATTCATTAATGCTAAATAGGTCTCGCATCTTCACCTTAAGCAAATGCTGCGAAAGCGCTAGTAATCTACGATAATATTTTCAAATAGTATACCTACCTAAATTCCACATAGGTATCTGTTTTTATCGAACAACAAAAAAAATGAAAAAGTAAAAAAAAACAAAGGAGTCAGTCCTCTAGCCTACATTCCGCCCTACCACCGCGGTTGTCATGTACACAGGCCAACAGAAACTGTAAACAAACCAGCGATCGATATTCTCGACAACCACAACTAAAAGCTTGGCAGCATTCGTGACGACAGCTCGTGCACATATTAAAAAAATAAAATCGCCATCACTGTCATTTGTGGCACCGGCGCGAATTTTGACATAATTTTTGGCGGGATATGCTCGCGTGTTTTCACGTTCGGATACGCGAATGAAGGATTCTATTGTGTGGGACTGTTCGCGAATCAAACTGTGGAACAACGTGGCGTCCTGTATGGAGAAATGGTTCGGTGATAAACGTTTGTGGTTATTCGGCAACAACCTGCCGCTGCTACCTAGAAGGTAAATAGGACTGTGGTACGAACTTATTCTTTTTTATGGAGTGAGTGATGTCTGCTGGGTAGGTATGTTAGAGGAGTGCGAGTTTCCCACAGACGAAGAGTTGCGAGTTACCTATAAATTTTCATGTTCTTGCATGCATTGATTCTTTTTCTAATCAATACTTACTAGATTTATTAAATTCATAAACTAAAATGTTGGACTACGATTGGAATATAAAGAAAGGAACAGAAAATCTAACCCACTTTATTTTAATTTTTTTTTTTTTTTTTTATAAGGCCACGACTATCATTTCAATTGATTTTTTCAATTGATTTTTTGATTCAATTTAGTACGATAGAAAGACGCAAGTCAGACCAAGGTCACGCGTTTAAAAAAAAACGCATAGATTAGCAATCTTATCTTTGATAACATTTTGGTACCCTGTTGTGATACGCTGCAGGCTGCAGTGTAGGGCACGACATATTTCATGCACGATTACAGAAACACGCAATATGACAAATACTTTTACTTTGAGCATGTGCAGTAGGTACTTCAGACATTAACCTACATGGTTCTCATATGATTTAACCAGTACGATTGTATGGACTTCAAAAGAGACTTTGACCTCTGAGTTTGTTTCGGTGTTTCTTCTCAGAGCAGTCAGCTAGGAAACGCCGGCTTCATCTAGTTTAAAATGACCAAAAATATTGATGTGTAAAAGTGCTATTTACAACCTACTTACAAAATGAATATCATTTCGACGGCGAAGTGCCAATACCTTCTAACTTAAATTTTCGAGAAATTAACTTTTTTATCGTTTTGAATTTAAAGGCGTCATTCACATGTTTTAATAAAATCACCTAGTGTATTCTTAGTTGCAACAGCATTAAATTTAAAATGTGAAAATACCTCCTTACTCACCCAACCTGTCTATTTTACACAAATTTCGTATAATATTTAAATTTGAGAATTTAACGTAAATTCATAAATATAGGTAATAACTAATTATTACCTTATCAAACATGAAACGTTTTTTTTAGTTTGCGTAAATTTTTGACTATGTCAGATAGGTGTTATTATTGGCACTTCGCCGTCGATTTATCATTTAGTCCTATAATTCAATACCTGGGTACCATATAGTTTTGCTATTAGAAATTCATTTGTTATTACATCATCATGATATCAGCCGAAAGAGTCCACTGCTGCTAGTCTATTCTGTAAATAACCATTTCGATATCGAGCTTCACCTAAGTGACAAAGCTCACAAAGTGAGCTCTATACACACGACATAAAGGTCTTACGTTCATACGAATTTGATACTCACCTCGGATTACGCAGTCGAGAATCCTACTAATATTATAAATACGAAAGTTTGTGAGGATGGATGTATGTTTATGTGTATGTATGTTTGTTACCCTTTCACGAAAAAACTACTGGTCGGATTACGATGAAATTTGGTATGTAGGTAGCTGAAGACCCAGAATAACACATAGGCTACTTTTTATCCCGGAATTCGAGGGATCGGGATTTACACGGGAATTACGAGAATTTATACGAGGACGAAGTCGCGGGCGGCCTCTAGTGTTGAATAAATGTTGTTACAGAATAGCACTACTGGACATGGGCCTACCCCAAGATCGTCACATTTCACAACAACCGGTGCTGTGTGTCTCGCATCCATCGGCCACCCGCAACCCTCACCTTGGTGTCGGTCCACCTAGTGCTCTGCAGTTTTCGGAATTCATCTGTACCTATATTGAGGCAAATAAACCCAATCTCATTCACCGCTACAAAACATTGTTATAGCCATCATTATCATTTGCGCCGAAAAGAAGTGTCGCTACATCAACCGGTCTTGAGCTTAATTTGATTCGAGAATGAGTTAAATTAAGTCTCGCAGCTTCAACCAGGTCCTCCGTCTCCTCTGTGGACATTTCTGGTACGAAGTGATCTCTCCATCAAGCACACTAATTCCAGATCAATGGCTTTATGAGTTTAGAAAATCAGCTGTTCGTTAACGTTAAATGCACAGTTATATATTTTAGATCTTCTTCTTTCTTCTTCGAACATTAATTTTTGAAGTACACAATTGGACTGCCGGACAATTTTAATATTTCTAGTGACGTAACCCCCTAAACATCAAAGTGATTTCTAATATATATGTCACCGGAAAGTGGCATTATAATTTAAGTACTCTGTAAGATTGTAATAAATCTTGATTACATTATAATTTATCAATATATTACGAAAAAATCATTTTGTATCCAATATCCAATCCAAATTCAATAGTTTCCAATACACCCGTGACTTATTTGGAAAAAACAGTTTACAATTTCACGTGTATTTTACAATCTTACGGCGTTTGCCATTTACCGGTGACATATACACAAAAACATCGGTTTATCCTAAAACTGACACGAAGAAACACGGCGACAATGTTTACCCCATTTTGTGTAAATTAGTATCGAACTTGAACTTGAAAACAACCCCAAACTTAGACAATGACTTCTCCCTTGACACAGAACATGCATAAAAGCGAAATTATAAAGTTTATGAAGTGAGCTGTTCTACCAGAATAAACCGCTATGCGCAAAGCTAGAACTAGTAACTCGCCCTAGCTTCGTATGGATGCAAAGCGGAGAAACTAGCAGAAGCAGACAGCGACTTTGTTTTGTATTTAGAGAATATGCCAGACAAGCGCCGGCAGGACTATTTTCAAGGGTGTGCATTTTTAAAACCCCACCTTGAATAGGGTAGGGTTTCTTTTGCCCATTCAAAACTCAAAAAACTTAAAACTCAAACATTTATTTCAATTAAACCATTTACAGGCACTTTTGAATTGTCAAGGTCGGTCGGTCCAAAAAGATGAAGCTATTTGCACGTTCCAAAGCGTAGATCTCTATGGAGAAGAACGTGCAAGAAACTCCACGGACACTCTTTTAAAAATAATAAATTGTTACAAAGTTTTGTTGACATCGTGATGAAAGTATACATCTATACTAATATTATAAAGCAGAAGAGTTTGTTTGTTTGTTTGGTTGAACGCGCTAATCTCAGGAACTATTGGTCCGATTTGAAAAATTCTTTCAGTGTTAGATAGCCCATTTATCGAGGAAGGTTATAGGCTATATATCATCACGCTGAGACAAATAGGAGCGGAGCATTCATGGAAAATGTGACGTACCTAGACGAAGTTGCGCGGGTCAGCTAGTATTACATACATTGAGAACGATGTGACGAGCATGATAAAAACGTCCGGAATAAAAAAGGAACAATTCAAAGAAATAATTAAAATAAACCATGGCAGCTGAGAAATGACCAGTCCTAACCGACGGCGCCATGCATGCGCCAGTCCCATTCGTCTCAACCATTTTGAATGGAGCCAGACAATTTAACGAATAAGCCACCGTGCCATCAGCTAGGCTTTTGAGTGAGCATGACACTCCCAACCGCCAGGGTACTTGAGTCTATACAATACAAATTGCACAGAGATAGAATAGAACTAACTGAAACGACTTGCACAGCGAGAGAAGCTTGAGAACTAAAATAAACTGGAGCGAAGACGAGCGAAGCGAGCTCAAAAATTACACCTCAGCTCGGATTTACTAAGTTCTCTTAAATCTTAAATAACATTCAGCTTGTTTAATTCATTTTTGTTACTTCTTCATGGTTTCATATCATCTATACTAATATTATAAGGAGGTAAAATTTGTTTGTAAGTTTGTATGTAGGGGGTAATCTCAGGAACTACTGGTCCGATTTGAAAAATTCTTTCAGTGTTAGATAGCCCATTTATCGAGGAATGCTATAGGCTATATATCATCACGCTAAGACAAGTAGGAGCGGAGCAATAATGGAAAATGTGGCGCAGACGAAGTTGCGCGGGTCAGCTAGTGTTTTATAAAAAGCCACGGAGGTGCAAGTGCACTACCCCGGATACCATCCAGGGCTGTCAGGACTCAGGCACCTATCTTTGGTAACTAATCTTGTTAACAACGCATGTTATTCAAGTGGATTTGCGAAAACTTGATAACATGATTAGTGCCCTAACTATAACTCTAGAAGTCCGTAGGCTTAGTGCATATTAAGCCTATGGACTTTAAGGGACTATCTCCACGAGCGAGAGAATCGCGGCGATATTATCGTCCATGCCACGATAACAACTCTATGAACGTGTCTCCACAGGGCGATATTATCGCATCAATTCGATGTACGAAAAAACCGGCCAAGTGCGAGTAGTGCGAGTAGCAACACCGTTGGTTCCGTTCAAAGTTGCGGTTTACGATTTATGACGTATTAAAAAAAAACTACTTACTAGATCTCGTTCCAACCATTTTTCGGTGGAAGTTTTCAGGTACCTAATGTATATCATATATTTTTTTTAGATTTATCATTCTCTTATTTTAGAAGTTAAAAGGCCCCACCATTTTACCACTTTAGAAGTGTCTCTCGCGCAATCTATTCAGTTTAGAATAAAATGATATTAGAAACCTCAATATCATTTTTGAAGACCTAATAGATACCACACGTACGGGTTTGATGATAAAGAAAAATTTGAGTTTCAGTTCTAAGTATGGGGGTTCTCTCGCTCGTGGAGACGGTCGCTTAGAGTTCCCTATAGTTGGGGGAGCTATAGTTATGAATAGTTTAGACATTCACAGTTTTCTGATTCATTTATATCTTCATCATCAGTTCAGCCGAAAGATGTCCACTGCTGGAAATAGAGGCGTCCCCAAAGTGTCGCCACAACAACCTGTCTTGAGGGTTCAGTTTGAGTTTTTTAACGTTCTCGATGTGGTCGGCCTAGCCTTTTCCCAACTATATTGGGGTCGGCTTCCAGTCAAACCGGATTCAGCTGAATATCAGTATTTTACGTGGAGCAGCTGCCTACCAGACCTCCACAACCCATTAACTGGGTAACACTGTACTCCTTGGCAAGATTGGTGTCAGATTTTCTGGATTCTGACTATCCGTAACGACTGCCAAAGATCTCCAAATGACAGCCGGGACCATCATATTAACGTGCTTTCCGAGGCACGGAGGAAACTCGGTATGTTCAGATACCCATCCACAGACCATCCTCGGCAAGCGTTGCTTAACCTTGACGATCGACCTGTGTGGCTGTTATTATTTAGCCATGAGCGTTTAACGTTCTCGACCGCGTTAGCGTAAATGCCAATTTGTATTGAAACTTAATAAGCGCCGCCTGTTGACAATAACGGATTATCAAATTCTTTCTATACACTTTGACATAAGCAAACGTTTACGTTAACGCGATCGAGTACGTTAGGAAACTCACACTAAGCCCTCTGTGCATCCTGTGACCCTCACCAGGTCGCGTCTACCTTCTGGGTGGGCTGAACCTTCCAGCCCCATCGACCATCTGTTCTGCGAGCAATGTGCCCTGCCCACAACCACTTCAGTTTGGCGACCCTTCGGGCTATGTCGGTAGCCTCGGTTCAGTCAATTACGTGTAATCAGAATCCCAAAAGTCAAACATCAATCAGCCTTACCCGAGGGTTATCGTGTATGCAGTCATTGCCTTGTGGTGATCAGAAGTTCTCCACATAAAAACTGTACAAACCTGGAACCGGTGTGAAAGGGCTAGGGGCAAATGACGGTGTTTAAATTAAGTTCCGTTATGGGCCTACCACACGCACAAGCTTCACCACAGTTCTGCCTGCGCAAGCCGGTTTATATTAGGGAACACCGTGAAGGAACTGTGGTGAAGCTTGTGCGTGTGGTAGGCCCATTAGACGCAGTGAATGAAATGATTCAGAAGAAAACGAAGCCATCTCCCAAGTATCCCCACAACAACCAGTCATGTGCTTCTCAAATCCATCGGCAGCCCCGACGATGCCAGATTATGATATGGCTCGATATATATGACTAGCTTTCGCCCGCGACTTCTTACACGCAAATCCCGTTTTTTCTCTATCCCGTAGGAATTTCAGGAAATCCTCACTCTTAGTGCTCCCTTAAACTTCCCAAGGAACCTACATGCCCAATTCCAGCTTTCTACGGCCAGTAGTTTCTGTGCGTTGTATGTCAGACACTCAGTAATGGAAGTATTTTATATATTAGGATATGGCGCATAAACAAAAGCGTACGCATCTGAAAATTTGGTGTCCCCATAAACGCACACATTTTGGGGGCCGAGTCACCCGCGTCCGTAGGAGAATACCCTTCAGCGAATCCCTACACGTGGTCCCCGGGTGGTGCTAAACAGGTGACACTAACCGCCTCCGTGGTCTAGTGGTTATACCACCTGATTCAGACCCATAGGTCCCGGGTTCGATTCCCAGCGGGGGCAAATTTTTTGCTCGGTTTGGTTGGTGGTAGGACTTCTTCTAAGTCCGCCTGGCAAGCTACCACAATCATGTCTAAGTCTGTCGCCATAACAACAATGTTAACAGCATTGTTGTGTTCCGGCAGTTAAAGTTATGATAGCCAGTTCCTCTGTTTAAGAGGATTCCGGGTGAAACTCGCTTCCATCTTCGGCCTAATCATCACTTTCCATCAGGTGAGATTTGGGCCAAGAGTTTCTTCGTTTTATATATATAAAAAAAAAAACGCTTTAAGTGAGGCCACTTTGAAATATAGTACGTGACAAACAATGAAATGCAATGACCAACGAAGGTCTTATGATAAGATAATAAAGAAATTACATAAAATTTACAGGTGATTGATATGCAATTTGATTAATTGGATACGAAACGTGTCCGATTGCTGTGGACTTATCAGAATTATGACATAATTACTTTTGAAAATATTTTAGGTAAACATGTAGACGACATTGTATTTGCCTAAATATTATACATGCGTCATCAATGGTGTTTGAATAACGATATTAACGAGCGAGATTGAACGTTGGTATGGCTAGAAAAGGGACGATTATTTAGAGCGAGCTTTTAGTTTAGGTATTCTATGCGCTCCGCGTATATGCAAGCGTAAACCGTTCGTAAGCGCTAGATACAGAGTTCAATGTCCAACAGCCAAAGCAGGACTAAAGCGGATCGGAGGGAAGCGAGGCGGCTCTAGCTAGAATGGATGGAACGCGCGCTAATTTAGGTATTTTGTTCGTATTATTATAAGAAACAAGAGGCCGCCCGCGACTTCGTCCGCGTATAAATTCTCGTTATTCCCGTGTAAATCCCGATCCCTCGGGAACTCCGGGATAAAAAGCCTAAGTATGTGTTATTCTGGGTCTTCAGCTACCTACATACCAATTCATCGTAATCGGTTCAGTAGTATTTGCGTGTAATAAATAGTTAGTTTCAGTTATTTCAAAGATAGTTTCAACAAAAATGTTTCATGGTTAACGCAATCGAACGCCTTCGAGAGATCGCAAAAAAAATCCAATAGTGTTTCATGGTTAACGCAATCGAACGCCTTCGAGAGATCGCAAAAAAATCCAATGGCGTCTTGCGAAGGACCTGCGCGTTTGACGAAATACCGTGACGAGTAGACGCTGTTAGGAGCCGAACCGAAATATAGATAAAAGAGTGTAAGATGTTTTTTTAGAAGTCGGTTGTATTTTTTGTAAAAAGTTTTTTTTTTCCCCTTTTTAGTGGTGCCACACACCTAACAACACCACTACAAAATCGCAGAAAAGCAAAATAGTCAAATTCCAGCTATTTCGATTTAAAATCTAAAGTTCGTAACCGATTTTGATATGGTTAAAATGGGACCAATCTGCAAGTATATCCTTTCAGATAAAACAAAATTTTTTCAAATCGGTTCATAACTGTCGGAGTTATGAGGTAACAAACATAAAAAATAAAACATACAACCGAATTGATAACCTCCTCCTTTTTGGGAAGTCGGTTAAAAACAGGGCGGTCTGCGTTGTGCGGTCGAGTTCTGCGTTCCGCGTTTCCTCATGCGCACACAGCAAACGGTCTAGAAATCTGGTGTTCAGTAATCTTTAACACGCTCTGTTTACTGAAAACTATATCCTACTCACAACCAAATGTCTCGCAAATCATAAAGAAATAGTTGGACTCTCACTAATTCAATAACCTTTTCGATCTCGTCGGACATCGTGAGCTTTTGCGAAAAATGTAACTCCGACAGAACGCGCGTTCACTTTGACCGTCGCGGTCTGACTGCTTTTATGTGTGTAGGATTCTAAACCATAGCGTAGATTACAGTGACCGCGGATCGATGAACTCGGAAATCTGACCGTTAGACCGCGTGCAATGGGCTGCCTTAAGGTGTGCCACTTGCTCCGAAACCACGAAACATAGTACAAAGAAGGTCCAACCAATTAATTCTTCTTTCGTGATAAAATAAGTCTAAATAACGTCAAATAAAACGTCACGTCCAAAGAGTAATATAATTTGTCAGTCTCCGTGATATCTCTGTCTGGCTAGACATATTAGGCTATGTAAGGTTAAAATAATCCGAAATAAAGATAACTACTGATAAACTGCTTTCTGAATATCTTGTCGAGAGCAGAAACAAATTATGCAGTCAACTTTTCTTATAATGAGTTAAAAATTACAGTGAAAAGATGAAGTGGGACATTAATAGAGCTATCATATCGCCGGAAGTGATCAGTTTTAGGTAATTTGCTTTGTATTTTTTTACGTAAAGACCTTCTATGACATCTATACTATACTAATATTATAAAGAGGTAACATTTGTTTGTAAGTTTGTATGTAGGGGGTAATCTCAGGAACTACATGTCTGATTTGAAAAATTCTTTCAGTGTTAGATAGCTCATTTATTGAGAAAGGTTATAGGCTATATATCATCACGCTAAGACAAATAGGAGCGGAGCAATAATGGAAAATGTGACGCAAACGAAGTTGCGCGGGTCAGCTAGTAATAAATATTTCCTTTGCTACACCGTAAAGTAACAATGGCGGTCCTGCGTTCACTGTAGTTGCTCAGAAGTAGTTCTATGCTACGATATAAATAGAGGCTCATCCCAATAGTAGTTTTTTTGTTACACCGTAATACAGGCTCAATCATCCCTTTGCTACTCCGTAGAATCTCGACCGAGACTCTACCGAAGTCTCGACAGTTCTATGATAATTATGTCGTAAAGGCAACAATAGAGCCTAGAAAATCAATCAAAGTCCTATGCCGTAGAGGCACAATCGTAATCCAATGATAAATCGAGTTGTCGTCAATTGCGATCGTGGAGAATCAATCGTGCGACGCACTTACGCAGTAGTTGCTCAGACGTGGTCTCGTGCTACGCCGTAGCATCTCGACCGTAGTCCTGCGCTACGCCGTAGAGGCTCATTTGTACGTCCTTTGCTACGCCGTAGAATCCGTACGTGCTAGATCTGTGTCATACTATGTAGTATATAGCCTCAGTGTGAACAAAGCGAAGCCGTATTTCAATATCATCGCCATCAATAAATAAGTACGTATCTACAGAAAAGAGTGCACCGTTTAAATCCGCGTTGTGCCACATAAACTGTTTTTTAAAACTGGCGAACTGTGTGTGGTATTGTGTGTACACCTCTGCCTTACGCTTTGGAGAATATACGTGATCATTCCAATAAATGTTAGAAGACATTGCGGCAGACCAAAGCGAAGATGCCAGGAGGAGCTCGAATCCAAAAGACAATATCAGAAAAGGGAAAGTTAGCCCTTTGCCGAACAGTGAGACAAAATAGATAGATTATATTGAGCAAACCCATATCAAATAAAAAAATACTTTTAATGTAAACAAAAATTGTTTCACAGCTCTTTTACATAAACTTAATTCTACGGGTACACTGGCGGGTATAAGGCGATCTTATCGCTAATTATAATTAGCGATAAGATCGTCTTATCGCTAATTATAACCTTAGCCCATGCACTAGCGGTTGACTGCGGGAGCGGCTGGCCGCTTTTCCAGTTTAATATGTAACCGCTAGTGATTGTACGCACTTAACCGCCATTAAATGGCAAGCGGTTGCATATTGAAATGGGAAGCGGCGGTTAGCCGCCCCCGCGGCTGATCGCTAGTGCGTTGTAGCGCTTAGGGTGAACTGAAATTACTTTAAGAAGGGGTAGTCTGCGGTGTACTGCTATAATAGCCTGCATAATTATAGCTTTCTAAAAATCGTGTGTGTTCTTCTACTAACCTTCTTTCTGGAAATTATATTTATTTTATTCCTCCTCTGCTGTACTCTTCTGATTAATTTCGTTGCGGGTTCTAAGAAGTTGAATTGTTTCTCCGGGACTCGTCGGACTTCATTAGCTCGGCGTTTTTCTGGTGGTCGCCACTGTTGATTCTGGCTTTCAGGAATTGCAGTGGCTGGGAATGTGTGGCAGGCTTGTCCCAATAAAATAACCTTCTTTCTCTGCCAGGTCCCGCGCGAGCAGTCGCGCTATGGAGCGATACGAGAAGCTCGCCAAGCTGGGCGAGGGCTCGTACGGGCTCGTGTACAAGTGCCGTAATAGAGACACCGGCGAGATTGTCGCTGTCAAGAAATTCGTCGAAAACGAGGATGACCCCCTCATCAGGAAGATCGCTTTACGGGAGATTAGGATGCTCAAGGTGAGATTTGAGATTTAAAAATATACTACCAATCGAAGTACATGTTTCCTATCGGAAAAAATAACGAGCTTCCTTACAACATTTCGTTTCATTTTTAGCCCTAGAAAGGGTAGAGACTCCGTTTTCCGCACTTAGACTGCCGCTCGGTGCGTTGTGTGTTGATTTTGTAAGCTATTACGGAAATTGAAATATTCCATGAGAAAAAACAATTTTCATAGTTAACAATTTGGTAGAGTCATATTTACTAAACTATTGCTATCATTCATAGTGGGAAAAGTAACGCCTGTTTTGCAGTAAGTCATTGCTAGATTGTTTTGTTTTCATAATGAATATGTCCTTTAATATCTATTTTTGATACTTTACCCCATCGAGCGTGATTTTAGGCCTAATCTATGAGATAAGTAATGCTACCGTCAATCAGAGCATTACGGAAATAATTACACATAACAGAGTTGCTGTGTCCAAGCGATATCCTAAATTAAAAAAATAACTGATAAAGAAACCAATATATCAAACGTTTAGCGTTTGATGTATTGATTTTTCGACGTCCTAAAATATACACAAGTTATTTGGCACCTTGAAGTGATTGAACTCGTTTTTCTGCATCCAAATTAGAACGAGGTTTGTCCTTGGTGGCCTAAAGTTGTCGATCAAACCAATCATAACTTAAAAGCAGTCTATGCAAATAGCAGTAAGCCAGCAAAACAAAATCATTTTAAAAACAGTTACAGAAAAATTGGCTTGAAAAAGTCCACCTCATCTGATATCAATTTAGTTTTTAACCGACTTCCAAAAAAGGAGGAGGTTCTTAATTCGGTGGGTATTTTTTTAGTTTTCTGTTAATGTATGTACACCGATTACTTCGAAATTTCAGATCCGATTTGTGTGATTCTTTTTTTGTTCAATACTTTTCATTTGGTCTCGTAAAAATTTAATGAATTTTGGCTCAGTAGTTTTGATTTTATAAGCATTTTTGCTTATTTCAATTTCTGACGAAGACGTCGTCGAAGTATCAACTCTTAAAAGTAAAAAATAAAAAACATTTTACAAAAAAAAAAATATAACCGACTTCTAAAAAAAACACTTAAGTCTTGAATAACCTTAATTTCGGAAGTCGGTTTTAAAAAACGAAGATACAAAACAAAAACACCTACTTCCGAAATTAAGGAAATCAAAATGTACTATTTAAGTTCCACAGATTATTATTATTTTTTCCTTCACAATGTTCTCGTGACATGACCTTTAAAGTAATACCGTTCGCAATTCCGCCAAGGCCGTGAGCACCGATAAAGAGCCAAGTGGCTACAAAACATCGATTTCTGCATTTAGAATGAACATGGGAAATAAAAGTTGCTCGTCACATGAGTTCTTAGAAGAGTGTTCAATTAAACTATTAGAGAACAACGTCGTTTCTGACATATTAAAAGAAATGACACACAGGTTTAGCCGTTGGTCCCGGCTGTCATTTGTAGATCTTTTCCAGTTGTTACGGATAGTCAGAAGCCACTAAACTCTGACTCCAGTCTTGTCATGAAGTAACGTGTTATCCAGTCAATAGGTTGTGGAGGTCTGGTAGGCCGCCGCTCCACGTAATGTACTGGTATTCAGCTGAATCCGGTTTGACTGGAAGCCAACCCCAATATAGTTGGGAAAAAGCTAGACAGATGATGACACACACATATGGAGGAATTGGTGTGTGTAGTTAAAGTTTGTGACGTAGACTGCCAATGAAGCAGGTGGTCTATCTGCAGGTGCGATGGTGGATGGATGGAGATGTGTTCGCGATGCGAATATGAAAATTAGTAGAATTGGTATTCTGGTTGCTTTAATAAATAACCGATCGACAGACGATCAAATTGAGTTAATAACACCTGACTATAAATTAAAAAAGTGTCCAGGTAGATAATTCATATTATGTAACAAATTAACTATCATAAGACTAAGTTATCAGCACTATAGGTGGTCCAGAATAATAGGAATAAAACAAATAACTTGATTGAGAATAAATTAAATTGAAAAAGACAAGAAAATAAATAATGATTGAATAATTTATTCAGGCTATTGTTGCCAATAAGCCTGAATAAATTACAGAGTCTTAATAACTGGTACAACGACAGTTGTTTTTAACATAATTACATAGCCAGCTGTCTCCCAAACTAGGCAAAAACCTGTATCTTGGGAGACAGTATATTAGAAAGTATTACAGAAAAATAAGTTAAAATTAAACAATGATAAATAAATAAAAATAAAAAAAGGCTTAAAGACAAACTAAAATATATAGGGTATTGCAGTAACTGTGATCATACCTTCATACCTCTGACAGACTAGCTTGATTGAACGGGTCGACGGACTCGCCCCCTATCATATATGAAACTTAACACGGTAGTTGGAAAACTGTGAGTTAGTACGTTGACCTTTATTTGTACGTACCCCTTTGGAAACCACGTAAGCGTGACGATGGTTGATATGTTTTATTTGAAGTTTTAAACTGCGGTCCCTTTGGTTATTACTGAGTATGTAAATTATTGTGAGTGATGTTTGCTTTAAAACCTTACAGTCGTAGAGGTTTAAAAAGGGACCTCAATATGAAGAGACAGCTGCATTATTTACCACAATGTAATCTCTAACTCGTTGAACATTCATCGAAACTCGAAAAAACTACCAGCGTTCATCGTACTAAACTATGAAACCTATTTCGACGAAAAGAAGGACACACAATACCCTTCAACATATTTTTTTTTTAATGTGAATGACGATTGGCGAAAATAACGCTGAACAAACATTTTTTATGGGATCCCATCAACAAATCCTAACTTATATCTTCCGTCATCAGCTCAGCAACATGAGATAATGCTACCATGCACAAATATCTGAATAGCGCGAGCGTTGGAAAGTTAATTAGACCCTAAGACGACCCACTGACCAGAACATTGTATGTGCCTATAAAATTTGAGTTTCCCTCGATTTTCATGGGATCCCATTATAAATTCTGACTTGGTGATAGGAGTATAGGCTTTCGAATACAAAAATACTTTTTAAAATCGGTCCACAATGGGGTAAAAAACTGCTCATTTCTCACACTAGATGTTGCTACTGTTGAGTGTTCCCTGTCAACTGTCATTATACGTAAAGTTGTTGTAAACAAGTGTAATATTTTTGTTATATTTTCTGAATATGACAGTTTGTGCTGCTATTGATTGCAAAAATACAGGGATACATTTATTTCCTAAAGATGCCAAAAGAAGAAAACTGTGGGAAAACGCTGTTAGGAGAAAAAATTGGAAGCCTACAAAATGGTCGAGGCAAAATGGTCGAAAATTTGCTTTTTTGCCAGCTGTGGAAGCTTTTCTCTTTTTTAACTCTTCTTTTACCTTAACTACACTCCAAGTCGCGTACATTTTAGCTATTTAATTCATAAACAAACTAAGACAAACAAGTCGCATACAAACAATATGGCGGTTGGTTAGGAACACTCAACAGTGTCGCCACCTACATTATGTTTGTAGTTTTTAACCCCATTTGCGGAGATATCGGTGAACATACATAAAAAAAAAGATAAACATACACCCGAACATAGAACCTCCTCCTTTTTGAAGAAGTTGGTTAAAAACTGGGTCAATCCATGTAGGTAAAGAAAACTTTTTTTCATGATATAGGATTGTACTTGTTTTAATTAAGGACAGTCAATACCTAGTCAGTCAGTCCTTACAACGTCGATGTAATATAGGCTTATCATTTTTCTATGTCAAAGATAACTCACTCAATAAATGTAATTGTCCCCAGAACCTAAAGCACCCGAACTTAGTAAACCTGATCGAGGTATTCCGGCGCAAGCGCAAGCTGCACCTCGTCTTCGAATACTGCGACCACACCGTGCTTCACGAACTGGAAAAGTATCCTGCCGTAAGTAACCTTCATTCGTGAATCTGTCAGAAGACAGTTGAGAGGCACATTTAACAGTTTAGTCTGTTGTATCATAAGAAATTGGTTTCATTAGGTAACTCGATGAGGTAAAATGTGTCTTTCAACTATTCTAAATTTGGTCTGGAAGATCGCTATAAAAAACATCCTTGCAAAAAAAGTGACAGTTCAGAACTGAACCTTCGGCATCCCTCGGCTAGACTACTAAAATACCTTTTATATACCTATGTCACCGAAAACTGCTCTTCGTAAGATTGTAATAATTCTTAATTAGACTATAATTTCTCCATATATTATGAAAAAATCGTTTAGTATAAGATATATCCAAATTCAATAGAATGATACATTCGTGTCTTATTTAGAAAAAAATGATTACAATTCCACGTGATATTTTACAATCTTTATAGTGTTTACCATTTTCCGGTGACATATATATCACAAAAGTCGGCCCAAGTTAGCAAGTGTGCGTATAAAGAACTTAATATTTACTCAAAAAGGTAGTTAGCATCCTCCCAAATCATGGCTTTTGCTTTTGTTATTAGCCCCTAGTAAATAGACTCCACGATTTGGAAGGATGCAAAGCTGGCTGGCTAAAATTTTATTCAGTAGTCAAAATAAAATTTTATAAATCACAAAATAAATATGTATATCTTTATGTATATTTAATTCTACTGTACGTGTGTATCACTGAACTCCTCCTAAACGGCTGGACCGATTTGAATGATTTTTTTTGTATGCGTTTGGGTGGCGCCCTGGATGGTTTATATTCACATATCAGCCCGGCAGATGGCGCTGGAGTCGATATCTAGGTTATTTTGCAGGACAATGTTTGTCGGGTCCGCTAGTATACATATATATATTCCTCTTCCCCTCGGACCGCCTCAAGGTGTAGACGTGCTCAATACCCGTATTAGATTTTTGTTTTTTAAAAGGTTTAAAATCAAATTAGTAAACTGTTAAATCGCACATAAAAATAGGAGTGCATCAATCTTGAAGAGGTCTTATCAAGCGACCGGTGAAGAAACAACCACCTCTGCGCGATTTATTACATCCTGGTAGGTACCTACTCTCATCGCTATCAACGCTACTAAGGTACTGTGTATTCCTTTATAACGCAGCGAGTGAGTTAGCGCAAGCGCAATTAGAGTGAGAGGTCAGTAACCCGCCTCCTTACTCGTAATTAGTCAACTAGCCCCGCCCATTAAGTGACACATATCAGGACAGTATCAACGTGTGCAAATACGGCGATGTGTGAAGCCCACGAGGTGACAGAGCACCCGCTGTCAGTTATTATCTCCTGGTACCTGTGATCATTTGTTCAATCACAACTAAAAGATATTAACTTAATACCTACTGAAGAGACTTGATATTTATGCAACAACAATCTGTGGATAACTCTACCTATTTCATTGCTCCCAGATATTTGTACCTAAAAAAGCTGTGTTAAATAAACCTGTGTGCGTGGAAAACACATGTTGGATTAATACTACCCACGGATCCATCTATTGTCTCCTGGTACTCGATGCGACAGATTTGCAAAGCTGCTAAACTATATTGTACCTTTTAGCCGCATCACTTATAACTATCTTTTGGCAGCGTCGTAATAGAGAATCTCTAGGTGCCAGTGGCGAAGGGTGAATTTTCTAAAAAGGGAAGCCGGACCAAAAAATGCTTACCTTGCTCAAGTGTGATGCGTAAATTCCAGCTGTGGCCCTGTTTCGTCAATCATGACTATTCATGACCGATACAAACTGAGCTTTATTTATTTCAAATTTAATTTGGTCGCGTAAAACGAATGCGATACTTTGTATTAAATCATTTTGTATACCTATCACTCGAAAGGCCAGAGAATGTGGGATTGTGTTGAGGAACATTGTTCCAAATGCGAATTGATTACAGTATCATACTTGCTTAAATATAACAACGTTTCGATATAGTTACCGCGGTTATCGGATTTTCGTGGTGGCCGCGAAAAGCTAATTCTTGTTTACCTAGCAAAATTACTGTGTCGTTGAACCGTTTCATTAAACTTCTATTCCGATCTACTTTTCTATTATGAACTTCATACGTATTAGCAAAAAAGGTTTCTATCCTACGATTTCCCCGAAATCATGCAAAGATATACAACTTCGGATAATTTAATTATAACTTCCCGTAAGCCACGGGTATTTGTCGTACAAACAACTGTTAAAATGTTTGAAAAAACCATCGCGTCGTTTATAATTTATAATCATGTCAGGGCGAGCACGGCCTATCTGAATTACATGTTTATTTTATTTCCAAAACTCAACTTTGAAAAGGATGTTTCCTCAGTCAACAAATAATCTGTCAGACAGCATTCTACGTTCACTAATGCCGCCATGCTATCGAACTTACTTAATAACAACAAAATCATTACTTATATAACTTCTTTCTAATAAAACTATAAACTAAAAAAACTATCTTACTCCTTACTTACCTAAATACCTATTTAAATATCCGATCACCAAACAATACAACGCCACTAACCATGTTTTCACTACGCAAAACTTTCACTAGTTTACACAAATAACTCAATTTCAACAATAATACACGAATAATGCTATAAGATTCTAAATTATGATACCAATATATCAAATCAAATGAAAATGAACAATGATATCAATAAACATGACACTTAAATTCGCGCGAAAGAAATCTGTTGTGGATCTGTCATGACTGTCATTCAAATATTACTATCCGAACAAATTCGATTTACAACTTCAGTATACTCTGTCTACGTTCAGTATCATTCCATCTCGTTCTGGCGTACACATTTCCTATCTCTGTCCTGATCGTAACTCGATGATTAACGGCTTGCTAACTGCCTAAATCTAGCAGTGTTATATTGTGGCCTCAAGGTCACGATCGCTACAAGAGACTATGAATTAAATGTACTGAATTCCTGTTTGAGCGGCCGGCTTATTCTAGGCTGTAGTCTTACATTCAAGTTCATTGTTAGTTTTATTAGTTCATAATTACTCGATAGATGGCGTTGATAAATTACGTCACTAAACTGAATCTCGGTGTTAAGATTCTCCGCGATTCAACGACCTCCTCGTGCTTTTATTGAAATAAATGTCTTCGTATTGACGTATTTCTAAGTTGGTTTTTGTTCAAGGCACTGATATTATTTCTTTGATTGTTTTGTTAGTATTGTTACTTTTTTAAAGCAAATTTTATACCTGCAATATAACTTCGTAAATAGTTATTTGTTTAAATGATGATTGAAAACAATATAATTTGATACTAGTATTTGCCATATTTCGAAAGGGAAGCCGATAGGAATCGAGTTGTATGGACCCTTCGCCACTGCTAGGTGCGCATAATCTCCTGGTACTCACTATGCAGGAATTAGGCAATAAATCGCTTTCCGAATCTAACATTTCCGAACAATCGGACCAACAACGTACTCCTCCGCCCCACAGCTTTGTATTTCAACGTGCTAAGAGGCCGAGAGGGCTTGAATTCGAAAATGACGAATTCAATGCCTTCAAGGAGGAAATGAAGAACATGATATCAACTATGATGGCAACTCAACACGAAGAAATCAAAAAATTTTACCCCACTTTGATGGAAATTAAAAACACCAATGTTAATATTGAATCTGCAATGGCCGCTCTGTCCGCGCAAAATGATGATCTAAAAAAGAAGATTGAACTGCTGGAAACTCAGGCTAAAAAAGATAATGAATACGTAGTGATCCTGGAGAATAAAATTGAGGACCTCCAACGAGGAAGCCGCAAGGCCAATCTGGAGATAAAAAATGTCCCTAAAGTGGCAAAAGAAAAGAAAGACGACTTAATAAAAATGGTCACTTGTTTATCGAATTCCGTTGATTGTAATATAGTGACAAGGGATATTACAGACATATATCGATTGCAAAATAAACGGTCGAACACTAAAAATAGTACTATTATACTGGAAATGGCCTCAACACTTCTGAAAACCGAAATCCTTAAGAAAACGAAGGAATTCAACAGGAAAAACGTGGAAAAAATCTGCGCGAAACATTTAGGTTTTAAATCAGAAGAAAATACTCCAATTTTTATATCGGAACAGCTGACCACTATAGCTTCAAGATTGTATTTCCTGGCCAGAGATCTGGCAAAAAGCAGAGAGTACAAATTTTGCTGGACTGCTTACGGCAAAGTTTACGTCAAGAAAGACGAAAACTCGCCCGCTATAATTATAAAAAGCGAAACGCAGGTTCACCACCTAATGCAGCAAGAATGACTAGATAATGTTTTCTTACCGTGGTGGTTACAGTTGACTGTTTGTATCTATTTTTTATTGAATACCCTAATTAGCTGTAAAATAACTTATAAGTTGCTTTGTATAATTAAGTTTAGTTTTGTAAAAAGGCGCTCATTCACACATCTAACTCACACATACAATAGTTCAATCATTGAGTGTAAAATAAGTATCCTAACGATCATTACCCCTCACTACACGCGCGCTATATACACAATGTCCTTTCACATCACTTACATACCCAGTCGCAATATAGATATGTACACATACCTTTCCAACAATTTTAATTATGGATAACACCCTCCAAGCTTTGAATAAAATTGATAATACAGAGATAACCCAAACTTATGAATGCTCGCCTCAAGAAGTCGCCAAATTATTAAGAGTGAAACCAACAGATATCACAATAGTGTCTCAAAATATAAGAAGTATTTATTCCAACTTCAATGACCTTCAACTTAACCTAGTCAATCTAGAAATTAAAATTGACATAATAATACTAAGCGAGTGCCGACTAAACCCTAACAAATTAATACCAGAAATACACAACTACTCGTCCTACCAAACGACAAACCATTTAAATAGAGTAGACGGAGTGGTCGCGTACATTAAAAATACACACAGCGTTATAGTAAAAGAAGTGATACTTTCACAAGCATCCTGTTTACAAATTAGCATCAACCCTGACTTAATTGTTTTGGCAATCTACCGATCGCCCTCTACGTCAAATACCGATGACTTTATTTTCTCCCTTAATCAACACATTACAACAATTAAACCCGATAAAAACATAATAATCACTGGCGACATAAATATTAATTTAATATGTAATCAAGATGAGCAAGCTGTTGATCGCTCAAAAAGGTTAAGTTATTTAAACATGCTGTCAATGCATGGATTGCTGCCAGGTCACACACTGCCTACCAGAGGGAAAAACTGCCTTGACCACTTTATCCTAAAGTTAAAATCGTCACGCAAAACTGGAACTATAGCTATTATCAATACTACTGTAACCGATCATTTTATGACTTTTTTAAAACTATCTGACCAGGAATATAAACATAAGAGCACTGTCATAAAAACTACGGTAAATGTAGAGAACGCACTAGAAAATTTAAAACAAAGCAACCTCCAAAATCTGTTAGACTTAGATGACCCGAATATACTTACCGATCGCCTCATAAATATATTACAAACAAGCCTTATCTCCAGTACTCTAACTAAAATAATTCCTGTGAAACACAGGCTGCTTAAACCATGGATGACCATTGGCTTACTTCGATGCATTCGTAACAGGAATGAAATGCAAAAAAGGCTTAAGATAGACCAATATAACGAAATATTAAGAGTCACATACAGAAGATACCGTAATTACTGTAACTATATCATCAAAAAACAAAAGCAAACTTATGATAGAGAGCTCTTAACCAAGGCACAAAAAAATCCTAAAAAACTATGGGACACAATTAACACTATAACTCAACGTAAACCTAATAAAACACCAAACACGGAGCTTTTAAATTTAAAACCAACTGCACAGGAGTCTGCAAATGCAGTAAATGAATATTTTTCTAGCATAGGCAACGTTCTCGCCAACGAAATCATTTCGAACACCTCCAGAACACACGCTTTTCATCCTGTCACAAATGACAACTCCCCTTCATCTTCATTCGTAATTCTTTCAACTGATCATAAAGAGGTATACAGTACTCTAATGACTCTAAAGTCTGATAGTGCCCCAGGGTGGGATGGTATCCCGGTTAGTTTCTTAAAGGCTGCCCATGGGCTGATTGTTCCAATTATTACACATTTGGCAAATTTGTGCTTTGAACATGCAACATTTCCAACGGCTCTGAAGCTTGCTTTAATAACACCAGTGCATAAGAGTGGAGACAAGACAGACCCATCGAACTATAGACCCATATCAGTATTACCGTCCATCTCCAAAATTTTAGAAAGACTAATAAACTCACGTCTAATGAATTATCTTAACAAAAACAAATTATTGTCACCCAATCAGTTCGGCTTCCGGCGAGGAATGTCAACGGAAGATGCAGCCTTGGCTCTTGCCTCCACTGTAACCAGTAAAGTAGACAGTGGAGACAAGTGCCTTGCCGTCTTCCTTGACCTCAAAAAAGCGTTCGACACTGTCTCTGTCTCCACTCTTCTGGACGTGTTGGAAAGCAATGGTATAAGAGGTCAGCCACTTGCTTTATTCAAGGACTACCTATGTGGGCGAAAGCAAAAAGTCAAAATCGGCGACACTGTTAGTTTAGATGAAACTATCACTTACGGCGTTGGTCAAGGAAGCGTGCTTGGCCCCACTATGTTCTTAGTTTATATAAACAGCCTCTGTAATATGAACATAGAAGGAGGGCACATCTATTCATACGCGGATGATACTGCCATAGTGTTTAGTGACACAACTTGGAACAAAGTTAAGAAATCTGCAGAGTCCGGCCTGTCTAGGATAGCATCATGGCTCGATCACAATCTTCTAACCCTAAACAAATCTAAAACCACCTTCATTTGCTTCTCTAAATATAACCTTTCACAACCTTCAGCTGACTTTCAAATAAAAATTCACAATTGCCAGACCCCCTCAAACTCTAACTCTGCTTGCCCTTGCACAGAAATTGAAAAAGTCCAATATACCAAATATCTAGGTATAATGATCGACCAACGTTTATCTTGGCATTGGCATACTGAACTTAAAATGAAAAGAATTCGGAAACTTGTCTGGACATTTAAAACACTGCGTTATGTGACTACTAAAAACCTTCTGTTACAAATCTACACATCACTGGCACAGTCGGTACTAGCGTACTGTTTACCAGTTTGGGGAGGAGCAACAAAAACTAAATTCCTAGAACTAGAAAGAGCTCAGAGATCACTACTTAAAGTTATGCTATTTAAGCCCTTTAGGTTCCCAACTGAAACTCTTTACCTGACTTCTGATGTTCTGACTGTTCGTAAACTTTATGTGCTCCAAATTATATTAAAAAAACATAAATCTCTCACCTTCGACTCCATGACTCGACAAGGAAGAAGGAAATACATGATCCCCAATGTTCCTGTTAAATCAACTTTTGCGAAGAGACAGTACGCTAGGCAATCTTCACAATTATATAACTTTATAAACAAGGAATTAAATATTTATCCACTTTTGTATCTTGATTGCAAAAATACTGTGACTGAATGGCTAAAGGCAAAAACGTATGACGAGATTGAGAATTTAGTCCAAACTATATGTTCTTAGACGCATTTCTTAATAATTCGGTTTTTATTAATGAAGACTACTTTTTCATCACTAGCACATATTATCCCTAATATTGACATACCATATACTATCAATAAACACACAAACACTCACACTCACTCACTCACACACACAAACACACCCCCACAGACACAAACACACCCTCACACTACAGCGCGCCTTTGATTAATCATTATTTTAATTTTTCTTTTACTTTATATTTTTTGATTTAGATCACTCCTTTTTCTAATACCTACTGTAATGGAATGTCTATTCAATAGCTTATACAAGTCGTAACAACTGGAAGAGCGGAACTTCCTAACACAAGTATACTTCTTACTTAAATGGAAATTCCCTGAAGACCAAATGTAAACGTATTCTTAAGTTATTGAAATAAACATTTATTTATTATTTATTTATTTATTTATCTTAATATATATAAATCACGTGTCACGTTGTTTGTCCGCGATGGACTCCTAAACTACTTTTTAACCGATTTTAACCAAATTTGCATACCGTGTGCAGTTTGATCCAACTTGAAAGATAGGGTAGCTTACATCTCAATTTATAGTCGCAATATTATTTAGGAGCGGAGCATTCAAGGAAAATGTGACGCAGACGAAGTTGCGCGGGTCAGCTAGTATATAATATATGTATATGTATATATATATTGTTTTTTTTTTTAGGAATGTGAAATCATCCAATGACTCCTCCCGCTCTAGAACAGAGCCTATCCCACATATTTTGTAAGTGAGAAAATAAGTAAGGTCTGGGGACTCTGGGATCTCAGTCTATTTCCAAAGGTCTCAAAATTAGAAAACCTTAAATCGTCAAAATGGAAATTCTGGTTATAAATGTATTAAAAGCCTTTGATTGACATTCCTACCTAAATATGTACAAAGAAAACATTAACAAATGTTATACTCATAGTACTTACTAAAGAAATACCTAAGAATAGGAAATCGATCCAAGTAAACGAACTATTACAAAAGCTTGTCCCTCCAACTACAAGTAATATTTACTTTTTTATTTACCTACCTTTCTCTTTATTACGGGACATAATCCAACATTGCGTGTAAAACAACTGTGTTACTGGTTTTAACCTAGTGTTTAGTGTCTCCGAAGATTATAAAACAGACCTTTGTTTTTGGATAAATATCTAACGGCAAGAAGTACTCTGGATTATCCTCAGCCCGCGATTTCGTCCGTGTCTTAGTCGCAAAATATATTTAAAATTATTCTATTTAAATACTATTCTATAGAATATTATACTATTCTAATTTACTCTATTCTATAGTATATAATAGAATATTGTTTGCTATGTACACCGAATAATAGGTTATAGACGAAAATATTAGGTTATGGCATAATACCTTTGGATTGATTTAAAAGAAAAAGAAAACTGAGAAAGATCCTGTTTTCAATAACTTTTCTCCATTTTTTGTCCGTCAGCCTGACAGATCTAAATAGCAGTGATAATATTGCCAAACTCTTTAACAGCAGTGACAATGAGTCGGATGTCGGAAGATTCTCGTGATTCCTTTTCACGTGCACTGTGATTACCTTGAAACGTGACCCGGAGAGAATTTTCTAACTTTCGAGAAAAATGCTTCAAAAATTTTATACACAAAACACGAGACTGTTTTTTTAGAACAATAATTTTTCCAACAGTTCTTGATTAACTATTGTTACATGGTTATGTAGCAGGAGTCACGTGCGAACAAACCCTACTGAATTAAACATTACTAATATCTGTAGGTACATATTAGCATTTTTAATAGCCATAATGCTGGGACTTCCATTGTATAATAGGTAGGTATGTAAATAAAATTATCAAGTATTTAAGTTGTTATTTCAATTAAACAATCGGACATTATGAGTCACGTGATAAGTATGTGTGAAGTTTTTAGTTACAAACTAAGTGTACGTTTTTATTTAAAAACATTTATGCAATGTTGCATAGCATCAGATTGAGTTGCGAGGTGTCCGGATTAAGCCGGATATAGTTAGACTTTTAGGAAACGAGTCCGGCCAAATTAGACGATGGCCGGGACCAAAAGTCTACGTAGGTCGTAGTAAGCACCAAATTAAATTAAACAAAATAGAACAAGACTTATTTATTTATGTTTTTCAAGGTTATGGAAACCGGCACTATATATTTTTAATAGCCATAATGCTGGGACTTCCATTGTATAATGGGTAGGTATCAGTGGCGAAGGGTGAATTTTCTAAAAAGGGAAGCCGGACCAAAAAATGCTTACCTTGCTCAAGTGTGATGCGTAAATTCCAGCTGTGGCCCTGTTTCGTCAATCATGACTATTCATGACCGATACAAACTGAGCTTTATTTATTTCAAATTTAATTTGGTCGCGTAAAACGAATGCGATACTTTGTATTAAATCATTTTGTATACCTATCACTCGAAAGGCCAGAGAATGTGGGATTGTGTTGAGGAACATTGTTCCAAATGCGAATTGATTACAGTATCATACTTGCTTAAATATAACAACGTTTCGATATAGTTACCGCGGTTATCGGATTTTCGTGGTGGCCGCGAAAAGCTAATTCTTGTTTACCTAGCAAAATTACTGTGTCGTTGAACCGTTTCATTAAACTTCTATTCCGATCTACTTTTCTATTATGAACTTCATACGTATTAGCAAAAAAGGTTTCTATCCTACGATTTCCCCGAAATCATGCAAAGATATACAACTTCGGATAATTTAATTATAACTTCCCGTAAGCCACGGGTATTTGTCGTACAAACAACTGTTAAAATGTTTGAAAAAACCATCGCGTCGTTTATAATTTATAATCATGTCAGGGCGAGCACGGCCTATCTGAATTACATGTTTATTTTATTTCCAAAACTCAACTTTGAAAAGGATGTTTCCTCAGTCAACAAATAATCTGTCAGACAGCATTCTACGTTCACTAATGCCGCCATGCTATCGAACTTACTTAATAACAACAAAATCATTACTTATATAACTTCTTTCTAATAAAACTATAAACTAAAAAAACTATCTTACTCCTTACTTACCTAAATACCTATTTAAATATCCGATCACCAAACAATACAACGCCACTAACCATGTTTTCACTACGCAAAACTTTCACTAGTTTACACAAATAACTCAATTTCAACAATAATACACGAATAATGCTATAAGATTCTAAATTATGATACCAATATATCAAATCAAATGAAAATGAACAATGATATCAATAAACATGACACTTAAATTCGCGCGAAAGAAATCTGTTGTGGATCTGTCATGACTGTCATTCAAATATTACTATCCGAACAAATTCGATTTACAACTTCAGTATACTCTGTCTACGTTCAGTATCATTCCATCTCGTTCTGGCGTACACATTTCCTATCTCTGTCCTGATCGTAACTCGATGATTAACGGCTTGCTAACTGCCTAAATCTAGCAGTGTTATATTGTGGCCTCAAGGTCACGATCGCTACAAGAGACTATGAATTAAATGTACTGAATTCCTGTTTGAGCGGCCGGCTTATTCTAGGCTGTAGTCTTACATTCAAGTTCATTGTTAGTTTTATTAGTTCATAATTACTCGATAGATGGCGTTGATAAATTACGTCACTAAACTGAATCTCGGTGTTAAGATTCTCCGCGATTCAACGACCTCCTCGTGCTTTTATTGAAATAAATGTCTTCGTATTGACGTATTTCTAAGTTGGTTTTTGTTCAAGGCACTGATATTATTTCTTTGATTGTTTTGTTAGTATTGTTACTTTTTTAAAGCAAATTTTATACCTGCAATATAACTTCGTAAATAGTTATTTGTTTAAATGATGATTGAAAACAATATAATTTGATACTAGTATTTGCCATATTTCGAAAGGGAAGCCGATAGGAATCGAGTTGTATGGACCCTTCGCCACTGGTAGGTATGTAAATAAAATTATCAAGTATTTAAGTTGTTATTTCAATTAAACAATCGGACATTATGAGTCACGTGATAAGTATGTGTGAAGTTTTTAATTACAAACTAAGTGTACGTTTTTATTTAAAAACATTTATGCAATGTTGCATAGCATCAGATTGAGTTGCGAGGTGTCCGGATTAAGCCGGATATAGTTCGACTTTTAGGATACGAGTCCGGCCAAATTAGACGGTGGCCGGGACCAAAAGTCTACGTAGGTCGTAGTAAGCACCAAATTAAATTAAACAAAATAGAACTTAGAACTAGATTTATTTATTTACTAGCTTCTGCCAGCGGCTTCGCCCGCGTGATCAGGATTAAAAATAGCTTCTGTGCTATTCCAGACTATAATCTATCTTTGTTCTAAATTTCATTAAGATCCGTTAAGCCGTTCTGGCGTGATTGAGTAACAAACAACCAAACTTTCACATTTTCATTTTTTTTTCATTTTTTCTATTGATTGTAGCGTGATGAAAAGTATACTATAACCTGCTCAGGAGTATGAATAATAATTGTACCAAGTTTCGTTAAAATCCGTCGAGTAGTTTTTGTTTCTATAACGGTTATACAGACACACAGACAGACAGACAGACAGACAGACAGACAAAAATTTTACTGATTGCATTTTTGGCATCAGTATTGATCCCTAATCACCCCCTGATAGTTATTTTGGAAATATATTTCATGTACAGAATTGACCTCTCTACAGATTTATTATAAGTATAGATAGATAGAAGATAGATAGAAGAAGATAGATATAGATGTGTTTCAAGGTTATGGAAATGTTTACTTTGACAACGTCTATGTTACGTACATAGACGTTGTCAAAGTAAGCACTAAAACATTAAAAAAATATTATTTTATCAAGGTTATGGAAACCGGCACTATATTTTTTATTTTATTTGTGATGGGTCAAGAGCAATCTTGACTCTAGCCTTGGTCAGAGATGACAGAGACAAAGTCTACGATGGAGTGAGCTTACCCAGAAGGAGCCTGATCACTCTAACTTTGAAGAGATAAGGGTTGTAAGCGTTTGGAAACACAGACGCAGCCAGAGAGTTCCACTCCTTTGCAGTGCGCATTATAAAAGACGTTGGGAAACGCTTAGTGCGAATTGTTGGAATGGCAACAAGGTAGGGTTGGTAAGTTGCAGTGCGTCTGGATGTCCGATGGTAGAAGAGGGCCGGTGGGATGAGTACTTACATACATGAGTACTTCTGACTCATACAATCAGAATCCGTCGTAACTTAACGTATAAGTACTTAATGACAAATATAATAAGGTAGTCATAAATTAATGGTGGTTTGTATTGAAAAGCCTGCCAAACGAAAATAATCCACGAGCCATTTTTCACAATATTTTTTACTAAATATCACTACATATTATAAAACAAAGTCCTCTGCCACGTCTGTCTGTCTGTTCGAGAAAAACTCAAAAATTACTGTACCGATTTTCATGCTGTTTTCACCGATCGGTGAACGGATCGAGTGGTTCTCGAGAAAGGTTTTAGTATATTATTTGTCAAGCGGGCGAAGTCGCAGCTAATAATGTTTATACGAAACTAGTGCCGTCATCCAAAAAACCTTAAACAATTTTGGATGGATTGCAGATTTCTGTGTTTATTAAATTATCTCTGACAAAAGCTTAAAGGGGTCCCCACATCACGACCCCATTTGCTTCAAAATGGCAAAGGTGAACATAAACATTCTTCTTTGTAAGCAAAAGAAATAAAAAGTCGATTCGCGATTCTATTTTCGTTAAACTCTTTTCGATCGATTTTATAGCGAGCTGCGGTGTATTTTTATCTTGCAATGGTAAATGACTGACGAGAAGTTCGTGGCTAAATAATAGCAGCCGCACGGGTCGATCTTCAAGGTTAAGTAACAATTGCCGAGGTCGGTTTGTAGATGAGTGACCATCTTCACATATCGAGATTCCTCCGTGCCTCGGTAAGCACGTTAAGCCATTGGTTCTGGCTTTCATTTGTAGATAGTTGCCAGTCGTTACGTAGTGTCAGAAGCCAGAACCTAACTCTGCTCTTGCCAAGAATTACTGTGTTACCCAGTTAATGGGCTGTGGAGGTTTTTATGTAGACTTACATTATTTAGTTTAGTACCAAAATTAGCATAAAAACGATACATAACAAAAGTCAGGTGGTTCCCACAAGACGGTCACGTCAGAAAGATGTACGGGACAGCGTGACACGAATACACGGTCGGTATGTCACGCGATTTGTGACGTCAGAGTCTTGCGAGGATATTTGCAATTTCGTGTAAGAACTTTCTGGGTTGTAGGTATATTTTTTGCTAACTGTTATGCGTTTCCGAGCGTCTTTCATAATGCGCAAAACAAAGGACTGGAACTCTCTGCCTGCGTCTGTTTCCGAACGCTTACAACCCTAATCTTTTTAACCGACTTCCCAAAAAGGAGGAGGTTATCAATTCGGTTGTATGTTTTTTTTTTTTTTTATGAACCGATTTGAAAAATTCTTGTTTTATCTGAAAGGATATACTTGCAGATTGGTCCCATTTAAATTTTATGGAAATCGGTTACGAACTTTGGATTTTAAATCGAAATAGCTGGAATTCGTCTACTTGGATGATATTTTTATGTCATCCTAAGTAATCGAAATTGCGTATTTTGCTTTTCTGCGATTTTGCAGTGGTGCTGTTAGGTGTGGGGTACCACTAAAAAGTGAAAAATAAAAAACTTTTTCCAAAAAAATAGAAACGACTTCCAAAAAAAAAACACTGCAAAGTAAAAAATAACTTTAATTTCGGAAGTCGGTGTTTTTGTAAGTTTCTTCGTATTTTAACACCGACTTCCGAAATTAAAGTTATTAAAGTTAGAGTGAACAGGCTACTTCTGGGTAAGCTCGCTCCAACGTAGACTTTGTCTCTGTCATCTGTGACCAAGACTAGAGTTAAGAGCAAAATGAAGATATTGTTTTGCTGTGTAGCACTAAAAGCTTTTCTTTTAATTAGTGACTAGCTTGCTTATGATTGTAGCGCAACTTGCGTTAAAACAGCCTGGCGAGGTTGCAGTACTATGTGTTTTGACGAACAACAGCGACTGTCCGGCGAGCGAAATAATGCCTAAATTTTGATTGTTTTTTCTTCTTGGCGAAAACTGATAAAGAAATTATACAATATGGTTTCAACATTTACTTCAAAATAAAAAGCTCTATCTATTGATATAACTTTTTATTCGTGATGAAATCTCTTAGCAGTACACGTTTAAAATTGTAATTTAGTGTCATGTTTGATTAAAAAAAGTATCGAGACAATCATTCTAAATCGCGTTTCTATCTTTACGATTTACTTGAGGGTTTGTTAAATTTTTATGTAATGATTTTTACTTATTAAAAAACTCATAATTAATTACATTTTCAGACGTTCAAAAATCTTAAAAAGTACTGCAACCCCGCCTTAAGCCGTCTCCAGGGTTAATTCAGTTCAGTAATTTAGGCGTGAAAGCTCATCAAAAGATACTCGCGTTAGCATTTCAATATAAAGCTAGGATAGCTAGGAATATATTCTGCAGTGGACGTCTTTCGGCTGAAAAAATGATGATTAAGCCTATGCGCGCACTGTTGACTTTTGTCACCGTGACAGTACATTTCTCTCTTTCGCAATTGTGAAGTGCAACAGAGAGATATATACTGTCCAGTCACGGTGACAAAAGTCACGAGTGCGCGCCCAGCCTAAGTGTTAGAAGCTAAAATGTCTCACCAAACTAAAGTGGCAGTGGGTAGGGCACATAGCTCGCAGAACAGATGGTCGATGGGGCTGAAAAGTTCTGGAGTGGCGACCGCTTAACGGAAAGACGCAACGTTGGATGGCCTCCCACAAGGTCGACCGAAGACCTGGTGAAGGTCGCGGGTAGCCGATGGAGACGAGAGGCACATGTTCAGCAGTAAAGGTCTTTCGGCTGATGTGATGAAGTGTTAGATTAACATGGGGTTCTCAAAGTCAAGAGTCTTAAAATCAAAGGAGAATATCAACAGTATAGTCACGCAGGAGAGTATTTTACAAGTCCGCCACACATTCTCAACCACTGCAACTCCTGAAAGGCAGAATCAACAGTGGCGACCACCAGAAAAACGCCAAGCTAATGAAGCCCGACGAGAAACGATTGAACTGTCTTGGATCCCGCAACGAAATTAATCAGAAGAGTACAGCGGAGGAGTAGGAAAATAAGAAATATAATTTCCACTTCCCTCCTTACCAAGCAGGAGACAGATTAGACCTAGGCCAATAGGCATCGAGGGACATTTACAACAGGGTGAAGGCCAGTTGCCAAGCATCACGGATTATAATATATTAACACTGAAACTAATGGATCCTAACTTGTGAGCTACTTTTGATTCCATTAATAGGTATGGCAAAATCGACCCCAGGAAAGTATACTATTTTGACGGTTACGTGTAGACGAGCGTGTTCCGTCGTCGACTACCTGCACATGCAAGACTATCAATAATTGTGACTACCAATTATTGATAGTCTTGCATGTGAGTGTGCTACTTGTGAAGTCACAAGTAATATAGGCGTGACCTAACTTAGTTCTGTCTTAAACGTTCTCACGTACGCATTTGGCTTGTTTTTCAGCTCTTATCAGAATTTGTTCTAAATGTCAAATTTGTTATTTACTTGCTGATGCCCGCGATTACCAAACCTTCCTTGAGAACCACTCTATCCATTGGTGAAAACAGCATATAAATCGGTGCAGTAGTTTTTGAGTTTATCGCGAATAGACGGACAGACAGACAGACGCGGCGGAGGACTTTGTTTTATACATAATATGTAGTGACGTTTTAGGTTCTAAATGTCATCGTCTTAGACACCTAAATATTTGCCATCATTGTTTTTGACACGGCATTTTTCTGATGGTCGCCAGTTGATTCTGGCTTTCAAAAGTTACAGTGATTGGAAATAGTGTGGCGGGCTTCTATACTCATCCTACCTAGGTTACCTTCAAAGTACGATTTAAAATATATTTCGTGTCAAAAAAAAACTAGTAAATACATACGAATCAAATGGTGATAAAGTGTCAAAGGCTCCGTTTTTGGGTCAGACTTTTCTTTCAGATATTACGAACGATTCCGGTCCATTTCCGGTCACATGATTGGACCTTGATTTGAACAGTTGGCACAGAAACAAAAAGACAGAAAGAAACAAAGCATTTGATTTGAATATATTTTATGGAGTTCGCGGCTCACGGCATTGTTGACAAAATGTCTTAATGAATGGGTAAACCAAATTCTGATACAACAAAATGAATGGAGAAGAATATATTGATAAACTTTAGCTCTGCCCAGAGGGACGAGTCATTTAATGATTTCCCATCCTTCTTGAAAGCCCAGCTCTATCTTCGGAAAATATAGAGGTTAATGCCATAAATTAAATTACTTCCGCCAGAACTTAACGAGTACCTCAGTTATATCCTTCATTTTATAGCTGATAAATAGCTCATAAAAACAAAAACGGTTTCGAGTTATCAGTAGCTGTAACTGCTAATTTCATGAGTTGTTTGTGGACGGCATTAGCGAGTCGGTAGGGTGTTCAGACCGCATTGGACGCCGAAGTGGCATGCAATGACCGCAGCTAATCGCGTCGGTGTGAATGAACCTTTACGTCTACGAACACGATGCATTTTTTTTTATATCATATCAGTTTTATTAAATTGAGGTATCGGTAAGCTACAAGTTTTATTAAATTGAGGTATCGGCAAGCTACAAGTTTGATTAAATTGAGGTATCGGTAATCTACAAGTTTTGTTAAATTGAGGTAACGGTAAGCTACAAGTTTTATTAAATTGAGGTATCGGTAATCTACAAGTTTTATTGAATTGAGGTATCGGTAAGCTACAAGTTTTATTGAATTGAGGTATCGGTATTGATTGGAATCCTTAAAGCTTCCCCCGGGACAGGCTCAGCTCAGCCTAACTTAGTGCAGGAAGTTTTTGAAAATTATTTTGCTAAATTTATAAATAAACTAAACATTCTAGTATAACACAATTTGTAACATTTTTTTTTCAATAAATTTATTCTTATTCTTATAAATAAATGACGTAACAAGATGCCACTCTTGATTTTTACACGTTTAATCTTGTAAATTTTTATTGTTTTGAAAAAGCAAAGAAACGTGTTGATCAGGTTTCTAGATGGTTTCACGGTTACTAGGAGAAAATATAGAAATAAAAGAAAAAGTAACTGACTCAGAGCTGACACTAAGGCACAGATTACTAAATAGAGGTGCGCGTAGCACGTTCCCGTAGCCCGTAGCAAGCGCTACGCGTAGCACTCGTGCGTAGCAGACTGAGTAGGCGAGCGCTACGTGCGCCATGAACAGCCCTCTAATAATAAGACGTGTTAATAACGTCATAATTCCGTCACAAAAAAGGATAGTGCTCTCACCAGCACCGGATTGCACACAGATCTTCTATGATTCTGTCTCTCTTCAGCACCGGATTGATAACGCTTGAGCCGGAATATTTTGATGTTGTAATGTGCTCATAATATCCTGGAGCTCGTGTCTAACGACTAACGGCGGCACGAGTCGATTTTCAAGGTTATTGTTTAACCTTGAACGTTTGTTGACTTCGATTTGTAGGTGACTAAATAACTTTTTAACAACAACATCTATTAATTCCCAACATAATGTAACAATTCTTAACATTTGTTAGTATAAGGGCGGGTTGTTTCACGTTCACATAACGCATGCGTAAACGTTAAAAATGGTGCTAACTGTCGTTAAATCGAAAAAATGGGTTGTTTCACAAAATGTCAGCGTTAACGCACGTAAAATATAACGTTTACGTTAACAGATGGTCTGAACACTGGTTAACATTACTTTAGTTGTGTCAAATAGAACAATATTGTGAAATTTCTTTTGTATTCCTCAATACCGGTTCTTCTGATGACACAAATAATTGGTGGAATGCAAAAAAAGCTATTTAGGTAGGACCCGTATCAATAACTTAGCTATTGGGATGAGCAGAAATTTATACCAGAATGTTTTAAAACAACGCTTCTTAATTAACAAACGTAACGATCTTCCGTAATTGTTACTTTTAGACGTACGTATGTCACGTTAACCAACCGTTTGATACAACCCGCCCTATGTGTTTTAGTGTTAGAAAATGTGTGTAAACATTTGTAACAGCAGTGTGGTAGCACCATTACATTTCAGTCTATAACAGTGCTCTTTCCTCAGGGTTGTCCAGAGCTGCTGTCGAAGCAGATCATATGGCAAACGCTGCAGGGCGTGGCCTACTGCCATCGACACAACTGCATCCACAGGGACGTGAAGCCGGAGAACATTCTGCTGACCAGCGAGGGCGTCGTCAAGTTATGTGACTTCGGCTTCGCGAGGATGATCAGTGCGTATTGCTTTGATATATCAGAACCTTTAGAGCAAGTGACATTCAATCAGTGATTAGAGTGTGCACCTGATAACTGTACGGGCTATTCTTATTTTTATGCTGAGGACACGGCGATGCTCCGCCCAAGCGGGGCACACCTGCACAGTATGCTCCACCGTTTCCTCCAGTCGATCCTCGCTGTGGTGACACCCGGGCGTTTCGTCACGCCCGATTCGGTGCAGGTACCTCCCGAAACATCCGTGTCCGGTGCGGACCTGCCTCAGGCGGAAGGTGAGCACGCCGTGGCACCTCCCAAATCACACCTCAAAGAGGGGACTCATCGCCACTATCGTGGCGTGCCCTTCCCGGGTACTGCCCGATATGTGTATTAGGATTTATGAGTTACTCGTACAATTCTTTTTTTAAGTATGAGAAATCATCAACCACCTTCCTTACTACCGCTCTGAGCGGAGTGGAAAAAGGTATAGTCGATTGTTATATACTTATTTAACATACCATTCGACTTTTGTAGACTTTATTTTATTTATTATAATTGGAAATCCAACAGCTAATTACAAGGCCCACTTACTTATTCTAAAGTAATGAGGGCTATTTACAAGTTTTCACTCATGGTACAAACAAACAAATTAATAAAAACTTGTTCATTAAGACCAGCCTCCTTCCAGAGGGCTAATGCACGTTAGTTTTATGACGCCCCGATTAAGTTTTAGTGCAGTTGCAGTTAAGTTTAAGTTTGAGTGATAAACGGTATTCTTGTAATCTTTGAACTGCGTGTAAACTGCGCGTGAACTGCACGTCAACTGCACGAAAACCAAACTCTACCAAACTTACTGACGGTGGAGTGAAAAAATATTACTCACTAAATATCGAATAGAATCGATTTAATTTCAATGAATAGGACGTTATTAGAATATTAAAACTTGAACTTCAACTTATAAGCTGTCATTTTGGGGCGTCAAACAAATAGTAGAATACCGATCATGTTGCGTTCCGAAGCACGCACCAAAGACGCGCAACAGTAGAATGCCGTTATTATTGCGCGCGCGTGACGCAAACTTGACGCGAGCGTGTCTGACAGGGGCAGAGAATACGAAAAGCGTTGTTTTGATCGCTTCAACTGCACTGCAACAGCACTTATTTAGTTACGTGAATTAGCCTACAGATCCCAATACCTACCCTATCCTATCCCTAATATCCTGTATTCCTCTAGGTGGTACCTGTTCGTCGGAGTACTCCGTCCACACCATGATCCCCTTCGGCGTCGATGTCCGCAGGAGAGCTAGTAACTATCTAATTTTGATAATATTTACTGTAGTAACCATCATGTATATGTTAGTAAACTTATCTTAACATTTTTAGTTAACTAACTCATTAACTAAAAACATCAAACAATTCCTAACAGAATGTAACAACTCCAAACTACGGTAAAGATGTAGTAAATGAATTCATCATCACCATCAGCCATTTCCAGATCGATGATCGATGATTCGGGATGGGAGATGGGCGATGATCCCGGAGAAACAAAGAACGCTAATCATCCCGTTCTTAGCAGTCCGCATTCATCCGCTGCCAGCCACCTTCTTTAAATCATCGAGCCACTGTGCCGCGTGAAGTGTAAGGGCGGGTTGTTTCACGTTCACTTAACGCACGTGTAAACGTTAAAAATGGTGCTAACCAGCGTTAAACCAAATAATTTAGTTATATCACAATATGTCAGCGTTAACGAACGTAAAAAATAAAGATTACGTTAACAGATGGTCTGAGCACTGGTTAACGTTACTTTAGTTACGTCAAATAGAACAATATTTTGAAATTTCTTTTGTCAAATTCCTCAATGCCAGTTCTTCTGATGAAACAAAAAAGGGTGGAATGCAAAAAAAAAAGGTATTTAGGTAGGACCCGTGTTGGCCGTGTTAATAACTTGAGCTATTGGGATGAGCACGAATTTATACCAAAATGTTGAAACAACGCTTCTTATTTAACGAACGCTATTTATCTTCCGTTATCGTCACTTTTTGACGTTAACCAACCGTTTGAAACATCCCGCCCTTAGAAACATTTTTAACATGCAGTGTTCGGTAACACTGTATGTGCACTACTATACGTCAAAATATTCGTGCTAGGCCCTCAGTTTGCCTTCTAAAAGATTCGTTCATCGAGCTTGATCTTGGAGCGACTGCGTAACAGACCTCCGGGTGTTAGAGGTTTTATTAACTGGGTAACACGTTAGGTACTCCTTGGCAAGACTGAAGACAGAAACAGTAAAATGAACATTTTTATTTTTTAGACTTTTGTAAAGTCAACTCAAGTAAACTTCTTTGATTCTTTACATTTAGTCCCGCTGTCTCCTTCGTGGCCTTTTTTTAGGATGGGAAATCATCAAATGACTCCTCCCGCCCTGGGTGAAGCAGAAGAGAGTGTCAGACTCTTACTGACTAAAACCCATCCGTTTTCCTCCTAATGCCCTTTGCGTTCCAGAGCCGCAACGAATTCTGCAACCCTGGCAGGCTCCTTCGTGGCCTGCCAAGACTTTCCTTAACTATTAGGGCCTATGTATACCTATGTATTTTTTTTTTAAACATGTATTTTGTTTAAAAAGCAATACCCTTAAGAGCCCCCAAAAATGCTTGATAAGGGGCCCCTTTGAGACTAGGTACGCCACTGGTTTGGGCCCAGCAGTGCTATTCTGTAACAACATTTTCGTGTCTCGATAGCGGAATCCGACGTGAGTTTCAAATTCGTACAAATATAAGACCTTATGATGTGTGAAATAAAGTTCACTTTGTAAGCTTAGTCACTCAGGTGAAGTCGATATCGAAGTGGTTATTTACAGAATAGACTAGCAGTTGGTGGCTATGTTTCTTGCAGTTTCAGTTAAGCCATTAGCATCATATATTCATACTAGCTGACCCGCACAACGTCGTCTGCGTTACATTTTTCATTAGTGCTGCGCTCCTATTGGTCTTAGCGTGATTTTTCAAATCGGACCAGTAGTTCCTGAGATTAGCGCGTTCAAGCAAACAAACAAACTCTTCAGCTTTATAATAATTGGTATAAATGTTTACATTTTCTTTATTTCTTATGTACTTGGCATTTCAAGTTTATTTAATACGATTTCCACTTACCTACTCAGTTGTAGAAATGGGTGTTGTTTAGGCACATAATTTGCTTTAAGTAGTATCGATTTCATTAAATACTTGTATTCATTAATTCAAGAGCAAAATGTTCTGACTGTTTAATGACTGTCCTCATTAAAACATCAATAGATGCGTAGTTTATTTGTGTTAAGTAAATGCCCCAAAAGTACAATCAAAAGCATAAATATGCGGCAATCCTGAAAATATATTTTTAGTCCGTCTGTTAGATTAGGTATCAAAATCTAATGAACACGTTAAAAGAAACGGTCAAGGGCGAGTCGGACTCGCGCACCAAGGGTCCCGTACCATCATAATAATAATAATAATAATCTGTGGCCCGGCTGTCAACTTGACTGACGTATAAAAATTTTCACTTCATATTTTTGTACAATTTTATTGAAAATAAGCATCATAAAAATGTATTTCATAGCAAAACCACCAAGAAAAAAATAGAACAACATAGAAATGAATAAGGAAAACCTGAAAATGACAAATCTGATTACCCAAATATCAAAATAAAATGCTGACAAGAAGCCGGGCACAAGCGAATAACACACGACCAACACCTTCGGGTTCGTCGCTCAGCTCCGCCTCGCAGCCGCCGGGACCTGCGCCAGCCGCGAGTCCAGAGATTCCGGTAGCTGCAGTTGCGTCGAGCTCGAGCGAAGAATACTTCTCGCCGCCGACGACACCACCACCTGCGCGTCGGCGTGGACGAGGCCGACCACCGGCCAGCTTGGGACCTCGAGGCCCACCGGTCTCTGACAGGGTCCCCGCTATCGGTGGAAGTGTGCAGCGCATGCGATGGACGCAATCCATAAACGAACATGTCATGCGCTCATACTATGGGGCTACAGAGGGGGGAACTAACCTGACTGCGTACCGTGGTCGGATGCTCTCTCTGTTTCAGGTACTTGAGCCAGCTGTCAACGTTTCAGCCCAACGACTATCGGATCAGGTGCGGGTCATTCAGCGTAACCGTATGTTGGATGAAGCCGTACTTGATAGACTGCGTCTGGAATCACGGAATAGCCGTGTCTCACCAGCTTCGCCACCGGTCGCGGTGCAAATACAACCCAGTGTACGTGTTCCACCGCGACCCGACTGCGTCGGTGAAGATGATGATGGCGGGGCTATATCCGTGAGTACCCAGTGCAATGAGCGATTGAGGAGCGCTTTGGAGGACGCTTTTCGAGAGTATCGCTCCACACCGCCAGAGCTTAGGCCTCGGCTACCTCGTTTGCCCATGCACAAGAAAAATAGGGCGCTGGTGTGTGCTCTAGATTCGCAACTAGCAAGTTATTTTGCTAGTAGCGAAGACCTCGCCGATACCCACTCGATCCTATACTGTGCGGCTGCAGCGGCATGTCGTGTAGCTCATGTCAAATTTCCTAACAGTGACAGAGTTACACGACCAGCCGTACCAGCTTGGCAGTGCAGGATCGAGCGTCGTATCGGTGAGGCTAGAGCACTCATTGGCAAACTTATCTGCTTCAGGGAGGGCAACACTCGCCGTAGAGTGATGCGCTTTGTGAGGCGGGCGTTTTCGGGGACTGACATCAGTCCCCGGGATTATCTGACCCGCGTCACAGAGCGTATCGACTTCCTGAAGCAGAAAATCTATGCATGGGCAAACCGTATACGTCGGTACAAGCGGCGAGTGGAACGATATACTCAGAATCGCACATTCCAAAGCAATGAGAGGTGGGTTTACAGGGCTTGGGAGCGACCGGACCAAGGTGTGACTGATACGCGCCTACCAGATGATGACGCCATGTGTTCATTCTGGCGCAGCATCTGGTCGGTGCCTGTCAGTCATACCGAGGGTGATTGGACTCGGGAGGTCGAACGCGCGTGCGATCCGATACCAGAAATGGGGGCAATTACCATCAGCCCCCAAGATGTAGCTTGTGCAGTCCGTCCGTTGCCTAACTGGAAATCCCCAGGACCGGACGGGCTGCACAACTTTTGGATAAAATGGTTTCAAGGATCGCACGCTCGCTTGGCATCTCAATTCCAGTCTGCCTTAGAGTCAGGGTCACTGCCCCAGTTCCTAACTACAGGAATAACCCACCTGCTCCATAAATCAGGTAGTACCGCGGAGCCTCAAAATTATAGACCGATCACGTGTTTACCGACGGTCTATAAAGTTCTTACATCCATTTTGAGAGCTAAGATAAACCATCATATTGATAGTAATTCTATTATGTCTGCCTCTCAAAATGGATGTAGGAACGGGTCCCGCGGTACTAAGGAGCTGCTCCTCATTGACATTGCCATTAGCCAACAGGTTCGTCGTTCCCGAAGGGATCTGTCGACATGCTGGATAGATTATAAGAAGGCCTATGACTCAGTGCCACATACATGGCTCATGAGGGTGCTGGAGCTGTATAAAGTTAATGCAGTTCTACGCACCTTCCTGATGTCGTGTATGGGGCAGTGGAGGACGGTCCTTCACTATCCAGGGTGTCGACAGACCCAGGTGAACAGCGACCCGATAAGGATCGAGCGTGGCATATTTCAGGGCGACAGTCTGAGTCCACTGTGGTTTTGTCTGGCCCTCAACCCTCTCAGTACATTGCTGGAGGGTTCGGGGCAAGGCTTCCGGTTGAGAAGAGGTGGTCAGGTCATATCGCACCTCCTTTACATGGATGACTTGAAACTATTTGCTCCTAACAACTTGCAACTGATGAAGCTACTGAAGGTAACAGAAAACTTCAGTAGCGCCATCAGGATGGAATTTGGTGTGGATAAATGTGCGGTCATGCATGTAAAGCGAGGGGAGATTATGGAATCCGTGGGAACACAACTCTCGGATTCCATACACCTAAGGTCCCTCTCCTCAACCGAAACTTACAAGTATTTGGGTATGTCGGAAGCATTAGGCATCAATGCTGCTGATATGAAACAATCGTTGAAGGAACGCTTCTTTGGCCGCCTGAATAAAGTACTTAACAGTCTTTTATCAGGCGGAAACAAGGTGCGCGCCTTCAACGGTTGGGTCATGCCGGTTTTGATGTACTCTTTCCGCATACTCCAATGGACTCAGACAGAACTTGACGCCCTGGATAGAAGGGTACGCTCACTGCTTACCGCAAATCGGATGCATCACCCACGGTCATCGGTGATGAGGCTGTATATCCCGCGGAAGTGCGGGGGTCGTGGCTTCTTAAATACTAAGACCCTGCACAACCGTGAGGTATGCAGCCTTAGGAAATACTTCCTAGAGGCCGACGTGGGTATGCATCGAGATGTGGTAGCGGTGGACAAAGGCCTTACCGCGCTCTCCTTGGCTAATGAGAACTGGCGCAAACCTGTGGTATTAGATACTAACGACCGCAGGTAAGTATGGCAGAGCAAGGAGCTTCACGGACGCTTTTATCGGGTCCTACATGGGCCCGATGTAGACTTTTTAGCGTCCGTAGCCTGGCTGCGTTTTGGTGACCTCTTTGGGGAAACCGAAGGTTTTGTCTGTGCGATCATGGACGAAGTTATGATGACGAACAACTACCGGAAATACATTGTGAAGGACGGTACGGTTGACATATGTCGGGCATGTCACCGACCCGGGGAATCCATCCGCCACATTATTTCCGGTTGTTCTAGTCTGGCTAACGGAGACTATTTGCACAGGTACAACCTTGTAGCCAGGGTCATCCACCAGCAACTTGCTTTGAAGTACAATCTTGTGGAATCGGAAGTACCGTACCTGCCCGACCCAGTTCTCGAAAATGGCAATTGCACGTTGTACTGGGATCGGTCTATCATCACTGACAGGACTATTGTTGCCAATAAGCCTGACATAGTGGTGATAGACCGACTAGAGCGTCGCGCAATGATTGTTGATATAGCAGTCCCTCATGACGAGAACCTCGTGAAGTCTGAGAAAGAGAAACAAAGTAAGTATCTTGACTTGGCTCGCGAGGTTGTCGACATGTGGGATGTGAACACAGCAGTCATTGTGCCGATAGTCGTGACGGCCAATGGCATAATTGCCAAGAGCCTCGACCAACACCTCAAGAGGCTCTCGTTGGGCAGCTGGATCAAGGGCTTGATCCAGAAAGCAGTACTCCTGGACACGGCGCGTATTGTGAGGAGGTTCCTCTGTCGGGAGCCCTGACCACCGGTAGCTTGGACCCTGTTCCCGATGCCGGTGGGCTACTATTTTTTATATTTTTAAATGTTTTTTTTATTAGTTTTATACAAATATTTAAAAATGTAGAAAATATGTATATAAAAATGAATAAACGAAATAATAATAATATCCTTGGACATTTCACACAACGCCATATAGTCCCAAGCTAAGCAACCTAATGCTTGTGTTATGGTAACGATATGGCTGATAAACTACTTATATACATTTTTTTTTGTAAATACATACATATTATAGATAGAAAAACACCCAGACTCGGAACAAATACTTGTAGGTCTTACAAATATTTGTTCCGCGCGGGAATCGAACCCGCGACATGCTGCGCAGCAGTCAATCGCTCAACCACTGCGCCAACCGTGTCGTCGTATCATATAAAACGTGAAATGTTTTTAAATTTTCATCGGCGAGGCCTATTTTTGTCAGAGAATTTTAACACTGTGTGGTGTCTAATGCAGTTTTAGATCAGCGCCATCTCTTGACCGATAGTGGACCTATTGTATATTTGTTGGAGATTTCTGAAAGAGTGTGCTATTCAGAGACACCTTTTATTTTTCTTTTAATCTTTACATTATAAACTTCTATCACATAGAATAATTTTTCTTAATGCAAACACTTCGGAGATATGGGAGTGGGGAATGGTAACCTTTTTTTTAATTTCGTGAAAATTCGAAAACAAAGGCATTAATTTACTTACTATATTTGAGAATATGCAAATAGCACTCTTTTATATGATAGCCCACATAAAATTTTTAAATCACCTTCAATCGCTGTTGCAAATATATATACATAATATATATACACTAGGTACTAGCTGATCCGCGCAACTTCGTCGGCGTCACATTATTTTTTTTTTATTTGTGAAAAAAATCATTCAAATCGTTCCAGGCGTTTAGTAGGAGTTTAGTGGCATACACACGTACAGTAGAATTATGTAAATAAAGAATATAAATAATACATATTTTTATTTCTTTCTTTTTTGCAAAATAGTATATAAAAGAAAGAAAAGGGAGTTAGTGAAAGTTTGACGGCTGATAGGGCAGACTGGAAGAAAAAACGTGTTGCGCTGACCCCAAGTAACATGGGATAAGGGCAGGAAGACGATGATGAGTTAAGCAAACGTCATCTAACATTACTCCAAATTTCAAGTTGATTAGGAGTTCTAGAGATATGCAGCTGTGACAGATGGATAGACTTAGTCACACCATTTAAATAAAGACGATAGAGTGCGTAGAAGTTTTGCGTGACGTCAAAACGCCCTACTAAGCTAAGCTACGCTTTATCTGTATCCATTTTTGTTAATTAAACAAAAAAATGTGTCCAATATTTTGTGATGATCTTACTGACGGACCAAATAGAATTTATTATCTATATTTTTTACCCTTAAAAGCGATTTTCTCCTAAACATCTGACATAAAACGTTTTTTTTTATTTGTTGATCGGGGATGATCGGAATCGGGATGGTTTTCAAATCAATACTTCAGTTGATGGGAATGCCTGCCTAGCCTTTTCCCAACTATATTGGGGTCGGCTTCCAGTGAAGCCAGATTCAGCTGCATACCAGTATTTTACGTAGAGAGCTGTCACACCTCCACATTCCTCCACAACCCATTAACTGGGTAACACCACTTCTTAGCAAGACTGCGGTGTCAGATTTCTTGTTTTTGACAATCCGTCTCGACTGCCAAAGATCTACAAACGGCAGCCGGGACCAAAAGCTTAACTTAATGTTAAGATGGTCACCCATCCACAGATTAACCTTGGCAAGCGTTGCTTAACCTTGAAGATCGACATGCGGCTGTTGTTATTCAAACACGAGCTGGTGGCGATGAATCGAGTTATTATCAATTCAAGTATTTTTGACATAATGACATTGATATTTTCCAAAACTTATTTCAGTTGATTTTGAATTCAGCCCAAGTTTCATGTTTTTATGCTGGTGACTGTACACTGTACAGGGCATTGTCCTCACTACCAGACGGTAATAGGTATCGCATTTAACATTCAAATTAATTTAAAGTGTGCCGAACTTAGTTAAAAGGTCAATCTGATGCAGTATGTCGAATAGGCTTCATTTAAATATTTAAATCGCTTTCAATTAGGGCACGTACCTACATTATAAAAAGTTAATGAATGTTGTTGAACACTACGAAGGATTGGGTAGAGGTAGGTGTACGTATAATCCATTCATATTCAAAATTCAAAAGTCATTTATTCAAATTAGGCTGAGGGCCAGCACTTTTTGAACGTCAAGTTCTACAAAAGACAGTCCTCTAAAACCCGTCACCACTTATTAGTGTTTTAGCTGTGGAGAAGAAGTGGCCAACAAACTCCCCAGCAACACATCTGTCTGTTACGTTGTAGGAACTAGAATTTATACAATGAGTAGAATGCAAATTAATTAATACATGACACAACAACAAAAAAAAATAACAGCTAGCACACTATGATACTATAAAACAAAATACACACACATATTTCGCCAGTAACGTATAAGTCTCATTTACTAGAGGTGAGTCTACAGCAACTAACCAAAAACTAATCTTGACAGTTTTAAAAAAATATGTACTTAATTTTTTAAACACGCGCCTCCGTCCGCTTGAAAAAAAGAACAACACACCGTTATAAGTTAGAGTCTAAGTGCTAAAACACGAGCAAGAAAAAACTGGCCAAGTTCGAGTCGGACTCGCGCACGAAGGGTTCCGTTCCAATATGATTTATTACGTATTAAAACTACTTGCTAGATCTCGTTCAAATCAATTTTCGGTGGAAGTTTACATAGTAATGTACATCATATATTTTTTTTTAGTTTTACCAGAATATTTTATTTGTATAAAACATGGTACATATTAGGTCTTATTAAATGTAGGAAGACCTAACATGTTTCGCCATTCACTGGCCTACAAATATTAGACCAATATGTAAATCGTTCTTTTTGTCGTGTACAATGCCATGACACAGAAAAGTAAATTAAACTAATTGACACTTATTAGCTTGCACATCAATTAATAGACATCCATGTATTATGTACGTTTTTGTTCGATACCAACTAAACAAGGTCTTTGCAGAAAAGTCTACGTCCTAATCATCGTCCTTTAATAATTCCAATAATACTAATCGATTCTTTTCTAGTTTTTCCTCTAACAATATTTTTAAGCTCGTCGGCCTGTCCGCGTTAACTTGCCTGCTTCGATCTAGGTGAACGATAAGTTATGTAGACCGTTTTCCAGGCTATGCCTTATCGTCAATCGGCCTCCTTCGATTTAACCGACATATAGAGCTATAGCGTCGACTAGGGTTGCCCGTAGAAAGGCCGGGTGTGTACTTGGCCGAGGAGTCCGTGCATCGAATAATTCCGTTCTGTAAACCTGCTTTGTCCCCTTAGAGGGACAGAAATTACAGACATAGGTACTGTGTCTGTGCAACAAATTTTAAGGCGCCCTTAAAGTTGTAAATATCAGGTCCCTCTAAGGTGCCTAGGCAGGGCGACAGATAGGAATAATTTTATGCATCTCGATCTCAGTAGCCAGGCGTCCGGATCCCTTAAAGTTGTAATTATCTGTCCCTGCAAGGCGACAGATCGGAATAATTCGGTGCATCTCGATCTCGGTTGCCAGGCGTACCGGATATACCAATCTTATAAAGAAGGTGGCATTCCATGTTTTTGGCCTGGTTTGAGCAACAAATTTATTTAAATTAAAAAACCAGTAATGGCTCTTTTGGCGATTTTACTGTTGGTCCCATAGATATAATTAAGGTAGATATAATTAAGGTCGCGGTCCCATTCTAAAAGTTGTACCCCTTGTCATATAATGCGTTTATTATTTTACGAGTAGGTACACGCTGTAAATAAATAGTCGATTCAGTTTCTCGATTTTAGGCAAACTCAGGGAAACGGTTAGTGGAACTACCAACCCTGTCAACGATGGTATGGAGAGGGTGGAGAGTAACGTTGGTACGCATAATTTTGTATCATGTGCATAATTAGATTGTAAACCCGATTGGTTTCAAATTAGGGAAATGATTTTCGGAAAAAATGGTAATGTTGTCTTTCCGGTTGGAGACGTAAATGAGCTAGGCGTTCTCATTATTCTGTATTAATTTGAAAGAAAAGAAAATGCATAGTTCTTTTTCGAAGGACTCTTTATTGTTATTGAATTTCATCATGGTCATGGAATCATGGTACTGGTGGGAGTAGGTAGAAGTTTGATTTGAACATGCGTTCACTTAGACATGTTTACTGCTGGTTGATTCTGTTGACATCTCACCGGGACCACTTAGGTGGAGTGAATGACAAGTGAGCTGTCATGCCATCTTGTTTGTATGGTTTGACAGCTCACTTGTCGTTCACTTCACCTAAGTGTTCACTTCGACATGTTTACAGAATCGCACTGCAGAATCGACCGACTGTAAAAATGTCGAAGTCTAGGCTTGGGTGAAGTGATCTGTCAGTTTATTTATTTATTTATTATACACTTAATTGTACACCGATAAAAACATTCAAGAAAACTAAAACACTTAATGTACAATGGGCGGCCTAATCGCATTCCGCGATCTGTTCGCGGTCAATTCTGTCGACATCTCACCGTGTATAATACACTTGGATGGTGTGAATGACAAGTGAGCTGTCATGTCATCTTGTTTGTATGGTTTTACAGCTCACTTGTCGTTCACTTCGCCAAGTTTTGACTTCGATATATTTACAGAATCGCACTGCAGCTCAATTCGTGACCCGTTCAGCCATGCCTTCTTATCGACATGTTTACAGATAGACCGGCTGCTTAACCTTCGATCGACCCGCCTGACTGATATTACTTTACCCCTACTAAAACTACTGAAAAATGCCCATAAAACGTTCGATACTCCTTCTATTTACCTTCAAATAACTGCAGACATTCTAAACGACGTTTTATTTAAAAATGCTCGATGTTTACGGCCGCCCCATACCATAGCCATGCGTAGAATTCATACGTCGCATGACTCAGGTTATTCGAACAACACGTGAGCGTGAAGGCACCTTATCGATTCCAGCTTATAAGACCACTGATTGGTCGATTTGTTCGTCTGGATTCGTTATTTGGTAAATAATAAGTCAAAATGACATGAGAGATTATTAGCTAATTTAATCGGTAGCTAAATGTACAGAAATCGAGAACCCGATTTTAATCTACACTTCTACACTAATATCAAGAGAAAACATTTGATTGTTTGTTTGTTTGAATTGAATAGGCTCCGAAACTACTGGACCGATTTAAAAAATTCTTTCACCAATGTGTAAAATGGACTGTCCGTATGAACATAGGCTATATTCTATCCTGTTAAAATAAATGGTATACTCGTACGACGTCGGGACGTGCAACTAGTTAAAACTAAAAGTGTATCACGATAATTTTTTCTTGAAAATTATAAAAGTTTTTTGCAAAAAATTTGGTCTTCCTTTAGTTTGCCATGTGTTATTTCTTCTCATAATGTTATCCCT